>OY856412.1:1180910943-1183893443 GCA_963693085.1 Alisma plantago-aquatica | reverse complement strand
ATACCGGGCCGTCATGCATGAAGCTCACTGAAGAGGACATCACTCAAGAAACTCAGAGGCAACAACCCATACGGACGGAGCGATGTCCCACGACAGTAGGCGAGGTGCTTGGCGGCACGTTATATTTCCGAGTCTCACATTTGGATGTTCACGAAGGACTCAGCCCAAACACCGCATTAGTCCACCACAATAGGAAAATGAATCAACCTGCCACGATGAATCTAATTTGGTGCATAGACTGAATCAAGCGTGAAAAGCAAAACATGGATGACAACCAGCCACATTTGGCTGTTCACGAAGGACTCAGCCCAAGCACCGCATTCGTCCACCACAACAGGGAATTGAATCAACCTGCCACGATGAATCTAATTTGGTGCATAGACTGAATCAAGTGTGAAAAGCGAAACATGGACGACAACCAACCCGAAAGGCAATGCGGAGCCGACCACAATGCCATCAGCAACCCCATACGAGGCATTTGTTGGTAAGGGCAACTGGCAAGCAATCAATGGTGTGAGGGGTGGGATAATTACGCAACCATAAACTTTAGAGGAAACATGATTGCTGGCTAGTTTCAAGGTCAACTCCATAGCTATAGCTAGTGGAG
Organism: Alisma plantago-aquatica; assembly: GCA_963693085.1. NCBI lineage: Eukaryota > Viridiplantae > Streptophyta > Magnoliopsida > Alismatales > Alismataceae > Alisma > Alisma plantago-aquatica. The sequence continues at coordinate 1,183,892,836 of OY856412.1, read as the reverse complement.
AGCCACCCGCGGGCAATCCATAGCATAGCTATTGCTCGGGGCCATTGGGCACCCCGAGCATCCCCACCCCCATACCATGGATTGGCGCACGTTTACACGAATGTGAAGGGTATGCTTTCAAAAGCCTCCCCAAAAGTCACATTTGAGTGCATGAGGCAATGCGTGGATACAACTCGACCGTGGACGGGATGCATGGATACGACTCGACTGTGGACGAGATTTACCCCCCCCCCCAAAAAAAAATACGTATTCTTTCAAATGCCTCCCCAGAAGTCACATTTGAGTGCATGAGGCAATGCGTGGATACGACTCGACCGTGGATGGGATTTACCCCCCAAACCAATACATATTCTTTCAAATGCCTCCCCAGAAGTCACATTTGAGTGTGTGAGGCAATGCGTGGATACAACTCGACCGTGGTGCATCATAACCCATAAACCAATACGTAATATCCCACCATCCGACCGTGTTTGCGATGCCCCACAGGTTGGCGATACATATATCGGACCGTCACACACAAGGTTCTCACATCACGCCACATGGTCGTGCAGCTTGACCAACAATTGTCACAATTGGCATTCTGGTTGCTTTGTCATCATCATCATCATCATTATTATTATTCTTCTTCTTCAAAGATCTTGATATATATATGTATATATATATTTGTCATTTGTCGCAATTGCACAACTGATTCTAATTTGGTGCAACGGTTGTGCACACATGGTGCCACAAACACCTCAATTGCGACCATTTTTGCAAATCCCACAAGCCAGTTCTGCATTTGTCGCCACTAGCGCAACGAGTGCCACAAACACCTCAAGCGGGTGCCACAATTGTGAAATTGACTCGACATATAGTCATTAGGCATCATTATATGGATGTCTATCCATTCATCCCAAATCCCAAAATCGGTCGGTCGACTCCCCCCATACCATAGACCGACACACATTTATAGAAAATTGATAGTTATGCATTCAACTGCCCAACAGGGGGGCATTTTGGTTAAGCAGAAAAATGAGCTCTGATCACCACCTAACTTCTTGGAGGCTCTTTTGGGACCATTCTAAGGCATATGGAACAATATCATCTGAGCAAAGTTGCACCGTGCCGATGGCGTGCGGTGACCACCCTCGGTTGTGCACACACGGTGCAACGGTCGGCTACCAAGGCATGGGTCTGGAAAAACCTTCTCCGAATGCCACCAAACTTCTTGGAGACTCTTTTGGGACCATTCTAAGGCATATGGAACAATCTCATACGAGCAAAGTTGCACTGTGCCGGTGGCGTGCGTTGACCACCACCCGGTTGTGCACACCCGGTGCAACGGCCGCCCCCCAAGGCATGGGTCCGGACAAACCTTCCCCGAATCCCACCAAACTTTTTGGAGGATCTTTTGGGACCATTATAAGGCATATGGAACAATCTCATCCAAGCAAAGTTGCACCGTGCCGGTGGCGTGCGGTGACCACCCTCGATTGTGCACACACGGTGCAACGGTCGGCCACCAAGGCATTGGTCCAGAAAAACCTTCTCCGAATGCCACCAAACTTCTTGGAGGCTCTTTTGGGACCATTCTAAGGCATATGGAACAATCTCATCCGAGCAAAGTTGCACCGTGCCAGTGGCGTGTGGTGACCACCACCCGGTTGTGCACACCCGGTGTAACGGCCGCCCCCCCAAGGCATGGGTCCGAGCATTTTCATAAACTTGTTGTGAGAGGACACTATCATGATATGATCCCTAGATCCTCATAATAGAATTTTCTAGAACTTGGCGTGAGACAACAAAATATTGATATGGGTCATGCCTCCTCCTTAATAAATTTTTGGGAACACGTTGTGAGAGGACAATTTCAAGATACATGCCACAACTCCTCCCTGAGGTATTTTTGGGGACTTGCTGTGAGAGGAGACTATCTTGATATAGGCCCTAAGTGTTCCCTGATGCATTTTCATGGACTTGCTGTGAAAAGGCAATATCATGATATTGCTATGAGATTCACTCAAAAGCATTTTCAGGCACTTGTTGTGAGAGGATGCAATCATGATATGGGTTGTGGCTCCGCCCATATGCATTTTCATGGACTTGTAATCTTATGCCTCATTTGGAAAGACATGTTATTTTGATACTTGTAATCTTATGCCTCATTTCTCTTGTTATATTCCTTCTGCACTTACCTAATTTTAAATAGTCCCCTTCTTGTGGGAACATCTCTTTTTGTACTTTTGACCCAAAATAATGCCCAAAGTGTTTATTATATGTGCATACTCATCCTTTGCTGACCTATACTTATTTCATATGTTCTGGGTGATGTTCCCTTCCAATAAGGTGTAGGTACATTAGAAGATCAAGATGCACAAAGATCATATGTAAATAAATGGACCTAAGGATAGCTTGGAATGGTCAGATTTCCCTCTGCAATATGTCATACATGTGATTAGATTTAGTAGGTGTTTACCTTTTTCACCTTGTCCGGTTGCTTTGTCATCATCATCATCATTATTATTCTTCTTCTTCTTCAAAGATCTTGATATATATATGTATATATATATATATATATATATATATATATATATATATATATATATATATATATATATATATATGTCATTTGTCACAATTGCACAGATGATTCTAATTTGGTGCAACGATTGTGCACACATGGTGCCACAAACACCTCAATTGCGACCATTTTTGCAAATCCCACAAGCCAGTTCTACATTTGTCGCCACTAGCGCAACGAGTGCCACAAACACCTCAAGCGGGTGCCGCATTGTGAAATTGACTCGACATATAGTCGTTAGGCATCAATATATGGATGTCTATCCATTCATCCCAAATACCAAAATCAGTCGGTCGACTCCCCCCATACCATAGACCGGTGCACATTTACAGAAAATTGATAGGTATGCATTCAACTGGCCAACGGGGGGCCATTTTGGTTAAGCAGACAAACGAGCTCCGATCGCCACCAAACTTCTTGGACGCTCTTTTGGGACCATTCTAAGGCATATGGAACAATCTCATCTGACCACAATCACAGTATAAAGCAATAAACTTTTGCATGCATAACAATGTAGACTAAATATACCTAAAACATGGCCATAACACCATAGGATCATGGCCTAAAAATAAATAAGGGTGGAAAACACACACCCCGAGTGGAAAATGCATGCCCTATTTAAATATGGTCGTACATAAGTACCACTATTCTAGATATTCTAGTCAAACATGTAGCATGCATAAAATAGAGAGGCAAGACTGTCATTTCAATCAATTTCAAATAAAAAGACAATTATAGGAGGAGGAGTCCAAGGACCCATTATAACAGAGTAATTCAGCAATCACATTATTTTAAATAAATCCAATCAGGAAATAGGAATGTCTAACAATTGAGTTTCAAGTACGAATTGACATTCAAGAGACACCTCATTAAAATGAATGTAGTTTTAAGTCAAATAATGGCCCAAATAAAATAGAGGATGTACATACCTGATCTTCAAGACTAATGGCTAACTCAGTTGATATACTTGGTCCATGAATTCAAGTTTTCACCCTAAGAGTATATTAGGTATGTCAGTAAAACCAAAATGAATGTGTGTACACCATATTATAGCTATACATAGCATGTATCCAAATTGTTATCACCTAATTGCATGTTAGGGTTTTCAATCTTATTATGTGGATATATGACTCAATATGTATCACTATATTGATAGGGTTTATAACATATGTGGATTATATTGCTTGTCCATTGGTTTCAAGTGACTGATTCATTTCCCTAGAGTTGTCCTAGACATCATCTCCATATACTTCTAGGGTTTTAATTTTCCAATGGAGTATTCTTGCCATATCATTATAAATTATAGGTTCTCATTTATGTGATGTTGCCATTCTACCTCTAATGCATTAAGGCCTTAATATGTGTCTTTGGTGGTTGTTACATCCCATTAGTTCATCATATTCATAAATGTATTAATTGACTCAGACTCTCATTACTAACAATAATTCATGGGACCTACATTATTCATACCAAACTTCAAGTCAATTTCATGTGTATTCTTATGTACTTATGCATACTTTCTAGTTTAATAATATGAGATTTAAAAAGAAAAAGGATTTTATCTACATCAGTGTAGTGTCCATTATTATGACCATGTACGAAATTGTCTTTGCATATTGTCCTCTTATATACCGACCTATGCAAAATTAGTTCAAACTAAATGACCATACAACCTAGATCCTTTTTCCTTCTAAAGTGATATTAAGTGTATGTATGTGCAATAGTATCATGTCTTTAGGATAACACATCCTACCAATTAAGATTATACTAACATGCTTTATCTTAAGGGTACTCTAATCAACATTACTGTCTATTATGCCATTAGGTATAGTATTCTCATCTATCATTTTCTAAACTCTAATGTGTAGAAGATTGTTTACTAACATGTGTACTTTGGAGAATTACTGATCTCTATTGGATCTGATGGATTGCATCGAGGTACATGGAACTACCCCGATATTTTGTCACTTAATTATTGCAGACCTAGACAAAGTGGATAGCCCTCCTCTAATAGGAAATCACATTTGGATCCAAGGAGACACCACACCATCCTGAATTTGTAGGATCTTCAGCCTCACAAAACCTCCAAGCTAGAATAGTATGTCATGATCACAGTGGAGACGTGATCATGAATGGTTGTGATGGGATTTGTGAGGTATACAGATCGATGATGAACTTGGTAGGCTTTGGTTGTCAGTCCGGTTCAGTAACTGAATATGAACTCATGCATTCAACATTTGGTGCCAACAAGAAGAGGATGTGAGGGCTTTGTGGATAGGTTCAAGATCAGGTGTTTGGTAAAGGATTGCTCCTCCATTGCAGGAGGCACTTACCACTTAAATGTTGAAGATGGATGGCGTGTAGGTAAGGGTGTGTGGTGAAGTTTTGGGAGTCTGAGTAGGGTTAGCGATGTAGCACTGGTAAGGAAGAAGACTACAGTCACTGAGTTTGAAGCAGATCGGTGGTTAAGCAGAGGTTGAAGATGGTGAATCCTAATTGTGTTGCGGGAGGAGGAGGAGGAAGGAAATAAGCAAAGGAGGAGGAAGGCGGCAGAGGAGAGGTGCAGGTGTGAGGATGACATGGTTGTAGAGATGGTATAAGTCCATCAATCAACATCATATCTGTTGGGAGGTGGAGACATTCTATAGGTGTTGAGCACCACCTTAATGCTCTTGGGTGGCGGGGAAGCTATGCACAGAGATAGAGAGATGTCGATGGCTATGGGTTAGAGGTGAGAAGAAGGTCGGAGGACGAAGAGGAAGAGGTGAGGCAAGTGGCCTGACAGTCAGCTGTTAGAACCCAACAAGGTGCTTGAGTCTTAGGTTGACGACTGTGAGAGGGAGAAGGTTGTGTGGCTAGGGCTTCCAAGGATTCAAGGTGGAAGAGAGGAGCTATGAAGTGCTGGGTGGAGGCTAGGTTAAGGAAGAGGAGAGGAGGGAGAAGGGGCGGCGGCAGCGCTACCTGCAATGTAGGGCTCTGCCTGGTGTTGTGTTGTCGTCAAGGGCTGGGTGAAAGAGAAGATGGGGTGACTAGGTTTTTGTGTGCTACCAGAAGAGAGAGGAAGGGAAGATGGGTAGTGGAGAGGAGGCAAGGAATCAGGGGAGAAGAAGAAGTGGAGGTGGAGAAGAAGAACCCTGACCGCGGAAGTTGCGGTCCGCAAGGCCTGGATGCATTGACCACATCAAGTGGGGAACGAGTCTCATAGACAAAGAAAGAAGGTGGCATATTAATGTAATTAATATGAATACAAGGGTGTATACTAAGTTAGGAATTCAAACTAGTAAATGGTTGGGCAATTGAAGTCCAATTGATACCAAAATTGATAAGTAGACCAACTAACATGTGAGAAATCCAATGGTGCCATCAATTTCACATTTCAAAGATGTTTAATTAAAAGATTTCATTACTTGTATATCATACATACATATAATGTATTTATTCATTTTAACACTTATTACACTTTAATTTGATTCATTTCATTTTATACCCCTAAGAATATTTTAGGATGTCAAATTAGAGTCAAGCATGGTATTTGGTATATGTGTTCCTTAAGTCTTGTTGTTGAGTATATTATGATTATTTTACCTTGCATACCAAATACTAAGGGTATTTATATATCCATAACACCAATTATTCTTAATGTGCTTTTTATTGTCGGAAATATATGGTATGTTAACATAATGGAATATGATCTTAGAATAAGAAAGATTTAATACATATGTCTGGATTCGAGTATGTTACATAATCCACACATAAATCAAGGTGTAACCATCGAGTTATAGCATACTAGGGTTTCAACAACAGTAACAGAGTACTCCATGATTGTATTAGTCATTCAAGGACTATTCATACACAATTACCATCATTTAGTTATATTAAAGCTAGGTATAACAAGCTATACCTCATTAGGGTTACATATCAACATAATATGGTTATCATCCCTTCTATTCATATGAGTTAATAGGTAAGACTACCTTATTAAGGGTAACCCTCCATTTGTTCCATCATCATTCAACCAATATCACCATACCACAATGTCACCCAAAACCATTGGATGTTTAAAAGGTAAGACCATCGGTTGTTTACATAAGTAAACACCTTGGATAAACCACCTATGAAGTCCTTGATTTGTTCTCTAGAAAGAGTCAACATCTAACCATAGACATCCTTTGATTAACAACACAAAAAGTTCCATTGAGAGTAGGGTAAAACCCACAATCGACTGTTTAGTTAAAACAAGCCATCAATTGTCAATAAGTAAGCTCCTTAAGTTGATCATATAAAGGAAACCATATAAATCACATTATTAGGACCAACATATTACATTAGCCATCATTCCACTTTATTTGAGGAATAAACTTTATATCTTTACCATTGGGTCAAGTTCATATGTTAAAACCATCAATTACAATATAGGTCCGACCATTACATCAAGTGACCCAAGAAACCATTGGTATAAGGCTTAATTGATGCTACAACTATATGATTAACTCACCATAGGTTTTGGAGATCTTACACCATCATTAGTGACCATTAAGTCATCATAGGTTGTTAAATCAGCACTATATTCATTAATCAACATCAAATATTAAGCTAAAGTCATCATTGATTGATAACATTATTAGAGTACTTAATGGTTGATCATTACACTGCTAATTGATCCAAAACTTGACCTAAGGGGGTGACCATAGGTTGTCACCATCATCTAACATATTTTATCTCAACCATCAGTTGTCATGAAGACAACACCATAGGGTTGTTGCAATGGTACCATCATCGGGTCATGGGTTTATAGAAGAAATCAGCTTTAAACACTAAAATTGACCATTGGTTAATAGGTGCTTAGCACCATAAGTTGCCAAAACAAAATGATCCAAGTCATATTATACCTTATGAATAATGTACAAATGATCACATATTCATATAGAACTGAAATAATAATAGGGGACATTATAAAAATCAAAATCCAAGTCAAGCACAACTTTTTAGTGCACAGATCATAATTTTCAAGCAAGAACATGATCTAGAAAGCTTATGGTAAGCAATAAACGTGGAGCAAGTTATAAAACTTACCTATAATGAGAATATGAAACCCCACATAGAAGAAAACTTGAGAAGATAACATAGAAAATCCAAGCATAAGCTATGAACTCGTCCATCTAGCATCTTTCTTCATCAAATGAGCAAACCCTAAGCATACAGAGCACGAAAGGTAGGGTTTTAGAGCTTTAGAGCAATTTCTACCATGGAACAACAAGGTTCTGACCTGGAGAAAGGTAATAGGAAGGATAAAAAACAAATAAATGGAGTAAATAAGGGGATGATTACTCTTTTAGGTCAAGATCACTAGAAGGAAGCTTTTTAAACCATAAAAGGAAGTCAATTGCAACCCTAGATCCTTTTTCCAAGAAGGTCCCCTCTTTCTTCTTCCTTGGATAGGAAATTCATAGAAGCATAGAAGGGGGATGAGGTTTGTATAAGGAGGGAAGTGGTGGAGAGCAAATGGCTCGTTTTTGTGCTTAGGGATAAGTATATGAAGCTTTAAGATAAACAGAAAGAAAAAGTCAAAGTTCTAGTATCTTTCCAAGTGTCCATAGCCCTAAACTATTGAGAATATACAAGAACACACACAATAAGACCCCCCACCGTCCATAGAGACATTCTTATCCCTCGTTTCTTGAATTTCCAAGCAAAACAAATAACTCATTAGTTGATAGCTAGTAAAGGTAGCTCATCCATGAAGGGGTAAACCCTAAAATACCCTTGGAGAAAACACCTTCAAACCAAGGTTTAAATAGGATCCCCATGGATAAAAAAGATCAAGAATTATGATATAATATATAAGGAGCATAATGCAAGTGATAAATTTCAAAGAAAACCTCTCAATTGGATAAATTGCAGAAAAGTCCAAAATGTGCATAAAATTGCATAACTTGGTCAAACAGTGTCCAAATTGGACCAAATTTGAAACTTAAGCTTGTCTTATGATTTCAAAGAATATCAAAAGGTTATATTAGGGTTATAAGAATCAAATTTAATAATAAAGCGTATTCAACTCATTAAGCAAGTTTAGGGGTCTTACAACTATAAACCCCTAATAGGGACTTTGCCCCCGAAATCCAAGGTAAACAAAGATGGGTACTTCATTTGCACCTCATCCTATTACCTTCACATGGTTACTTTCATATCATGGTGATTTCACATCATTCATACATATCTCATCTTGGGTCAGCACAAACCCCCCCCCCCCACATAAGAAGACATTTGCAAATATTGAACTTAGAAACTTGTTGTGCCACCTGTACAAATCTAATAGTAAATTTCAACTTTGGGACTCAGTTGTCATATTGAACTATTATATATGTTGTATCATGCATCACTCACATGCAACAATCACTGGATCTTACCAAACATAGAACATCAGGTATCTATTATCATATGCAACTTTATAAGGTTTCATCTCTATGCTCCTTTAATGGTTGTTGTAATCAACAACTCAATAAATCATGTAGGCACCCCCTACTTTTCAAGAACTTATGAGGAATGTGTTTTTAGAGGATTCTCCAATCATGTCAATGGTGGACTGACCATCTATTTGGTTGAAGAATCAAACACTTGTATATAACTGCTAAAAAATATAACTTCAGATTGAACTTGTTAGGGGTGGAGCAATGACATTGTCTTCATCTTATCAGGATTCACATAACATACTTAACAGAGGTATCATAAATCCTAGAGGATACACTAGTCAACCCCCAACTCACTCATGTTCAACTTATCTCATAGCTATTGCTGCTTCAGAAACCCTAAGGTTTTTGAAGAAATATTGATCATATTTTTGACCATATTTGAAATACTTTGACATGTCATCATTCAAAGCTTGCTACAATTTGTAAGACATTACTTGAACACTCTATTCCTCCTATTCATAAATTATATTGGTACATTGGTTAGTCTAAAGGACATAACTCTAAACTCATCATGGTCATGTGAATTATGTCATCCAATCTAACTCTTATGCATTGATATTTGATCATAGGTTTATCTTAAAGGAACACAATATCACATATCTATTGACCAACAAACCATCTATCCTTGATAGTGGTCTTTCCCAGCTATCACTGAACCATACACAACATTATATAATCACTTCTTCTTTTTTCTACAATATTTAGAGGGTCATCATCAACTTTCTCTCTCTCAAAGGGAGAGAAATACTTGGAATGTTCATTTAATAAACATCTCCAACCTTCACATATTTCTCATACTATTGATTCATCTTGGATACTAGGATTCATTACCTTGGTATCCACCTCATGTGTTATAAGGAACTCACATCATTATCTGATCCACTTTTACCAACATAACAAATATCAAGACATATAAGAGGAGTATTCCTAATTATTGGAAGACTCAAAAGAAAAATCATCACAAACTTTATGATCTTGGAACCATAGTCCAAACAAACTTATGATATAATAAGCTATCCACCTTCATTTTTGCAGCGAATCCACATGTACCAAGTGGTAATGATCCACTTCAAGGTTGTGCCCTAGAAAGGAAAGACACAAAGGGAAACACACTTTTCATACCATAGTAGTAGTTTTCAAGGGTCACTAGAAAAAAGGTAACCAATTCTATTTTCATTATGCAGGTTACAATTTCTTATGTATCATTTTACCTTTTTCATTTCGGGTCCCTTGCCATTAGCATAGGAATCATCATGATTAACATATCTCATTACTCCTTCCTTTATGACTATTTATCACACTTGGTATGTTCTCTTATTTTATTATGTTTTTGAACCACTTATCGATAGGTAAATCATCATATTACACATTTTCTTCATTAAATCGAGATCATCTCCCTTAACTTCTTTCACATGCCATGATGATTTTTCATTAACACTTTCTTACACACATTAGGTTGGTCTGAGATTAACTCAAGTTCCACCTTATTTCTTTGTCATTGTTTCCATTCATCTTCTCATTTTGTACTTTTTATAAGAGTTCTCTCTATCTTATGTGGATTTCATACCTTGATTCACTTTATAAGCACAAACTTGTCTGTCTTTTAGTTTATTATCTTCTTGAATCACATCTTCAAGAACTCCTCTTTTCCTTATTTGTATTCAGATTTAGATTTCATGGTGTTGTATCTTTCTCTTATAGTTACCAAACATTCAAGTTTTGATAGATTATGATGCAATTGTCATATTCTTTAAGGTAGGATTGAGATATTCACACCATGATTTCTTATTCATTATGCTCTTTAGATTGTCTCAAAATGACTACTTGATCAGAGTAATAAGAAAGATAACAATCTAAGAGTTCCATACTTACCTTTTCTTCAATAATTGAATACTTGGCCAGGGCACCCAAATATTGAGATTAGGCAGTATGCACCATATTTTTATGTCATATTCCTAATCTTGACCTCATCCTAGTCCTAAGTCCTAGTGTCCCTATAGACTCAATGAACCTAAAGCTCTGATACCAACTTGTGAGAACATGTTACACTAAACAAGATTACTCAAAACATAAAGCACAATCAATCACTAATTAATCACATACCCAAAAATATGGGTAAATTAAAACCGATTTCAACATCATCACTCGCTCTGAAACATTTGCATAAGAGCCCAACATCTTTCTTATATCCATACTATGACAAGCATTTAATACAATTGTTCTATTGCCTTAGCCACAACATATATACACAGGAGAACAATATTCATATATGCCACACATACAAGCATTAACATGCTAACAAAAGTTCAATTTGTTTGAAACACCATATACAAATTATTCCCGCCTGAACCTGAGAGTACATGGGTGACTCTGGGACACACTAGACATCTAATCAACTTTCTCAAAGATTCATTATTGTAGCTCCTCTTCTTGCTGCCACGGGTTTGTTTTCATCACTTATGATTACCTCAAAAAAATGTGGCGAACCACAAGGGTGAGACCCATGTCCCAGCAAGAGGTATAACCTCCAACAATGTTTATTGATTACAACATTTTTAAGTAATTAAACAATTAACCAATTTAACCAGATATAACAAATAAGCTCATCAATATTGATGATTAACAAAATACATAAAGGAGCAAATAATAACTATCATCATTAGCAGACTATCATCCTTTATCTTGTTGACAATATAAGCAATTCAGTAGCATATGCATATCTAGCATCATGAGTAAGTGTAGTAACATAGAATCTCTATCATTATGAAGAAGTCTAGCCACATAAGCATAGCTAAAAACATGAGCATGTCTAATTGGTTGAACATATCAACATCATAAGAAGACTAACAACATAAGCACAACTATCAGGATAAGCATGATTAGCAGTATATGCTTCTCTAGTTACAAAGGCATGGCTAGCATGCTAAACATAACTAACAACATGAGATAGCTAGCATCATGATTATAATCAGCAATAGCAATATAGTTATCAATACAAGCATAACTACTGTATGTATGCATCTACAATCTTAAACATATCCAAAACCTAAGTATATCTACTATCTCTTAATTACACTAATCATCATCTTTATGTTAAGATAACAAACAAGTTATCATCCAATGTGAAACGTTGTGTATACCCTAAGAAAATATGCTACATGGATGTATTACATCTTTTATCACGCCCTTGGGAAATTGAGGATACCACTCAAAATCCAACTGACCACTACTAAGTCGAAATTAGTGCCATACAAGATCTAGGAAGAGTCGGACTCCTAAGATCTTTTTTGCCCCCGATCAGTACGGGTCTGCCACAACGACACATAAGGTCAAGCTGCTAACAACCTAGTACGTCCTTGGTACATGTCATGACACTAGTGAAAGGAGATGGGTATGCATACCCTACCATCTGACGTACAACCATAGTTGTCCTCCAATATCATCACATATATAATCACCAAGACACGACTACAACTGTTCTCAAACTAAGGGCTAGGTATGACTGCAATCATCCTCCCTAAACACTTGAATTCATGATGACAAGCACCCCGCATACTCATCAGTATGCGCTCCAAGATTCCCTTAGAAATACTCATTTCACCATCTGGCAAGTTCTGACACTCAGATGGATCTATGGCACATGGCACTACATGATTAGAGTTCCACTTGATTCATTATGAAAATTGGGTGAATTAACGCTACATCAAACAAATGGACATACAAACCCTAATTCACATCTAGAAAGCATATAAGTATCACAACTTCAAAAGTTATAAAACATGTGAAACACAATTTCTCATCTCATCATCACATGGTACTATTCACTTGCCATTCATGAGACTACACTAGTCATCATACTATCACAAGATATAAATCCTTTTCACAATATCACAGGGTATCAACCCTTATCAATACAAGAGGATTGCACCTCATTCAGAGGTCAAGCATGCCCAAAGGTCATTAAGACCATCATACTATTCCCTGCACGATCATCATTATCTTTCCATGCCTTATAATAAGGCTCAACAACATCACTTACATATAATACACCATATCAGCACAATATTGCATTAATGAGCTAGGAGATATTCATAAACAATCATAGAAGGTTTATATTAACATTAAGGACATTCCTTTGTTACATCAACATGCAAGGAATCTAGATATGATTAACCCCCATCATATTCATAATGCATATGTTTAGCATAAGAAAGTATCAACCATGTGGCTATGATAACCACCAATTAACATATTAAGTTTATGATCATATTAAGGAGGTTATTTCACCATCATTCCATCATATAAGAATGGTAAACATGAATACTCATCTTTATCTATTTGAATTAGAGTTGGGTTCAACAAGATGAATTATATTAATGTTACTAATCAACACTTATACCCAAACCCTAACTCACGACATCCCCATTGGATCATGGATGCATAAGGTGAAGCATCACCATCACATTCTATACCATTATCAGGTATGAATCCACACATAAATCAAGGTGTAACCATCGAGTTATATCATACTAGGGTTTCAACAACAGTAACAGAGTACTCCATGATTGTATTAGTCATTCAAGGACTATTCATACATAATTACCATCATTTAGTTATATTAAAGCTAGGTATAACAAGCTATACCTCATTAGGGTTACATATAAACACAATATGGTTATCATACCTTCTATTCATATGAGTGAATAGGTAAGACTACCTTATTAAGGGTAACCCTACATTTGTTCCATCATCTTTCAACCAATATCACCATACCACAATGTCACCCAAAACCATTAGATGCTTAAAAGGTAAGACCATTGGTTGTTTACATAACTAAACACCTTGGATAAACCACCTATGAAGTATTTGATTTGTGCTCTAGAAATATTCACCATCCAACCCTAGACATCCCTTAATTAATAACACAAAAAGTTCCATTGCGAGTAGGGTAAAACCCACAATCGACTGTTCAGTTAAAACAAGCCATCCGTTGTCAACAAGTAAGCTCCATAAGTTGATCATATAAAGGAAACCATCTAAATAATACTATTAGGACCAACATATTACACTAGCCATCATTCCACTTTATTGGAGGAATAAGCATTAGATCTTGACCATTGGGTCAAGTTCATATGTTAAAACCATCAATTACAATATAGGTCTGACCATTGCATCAAGTGCCCCAAGAAACCATTGGTATAAGGCTTAATTGATGCTACAAATATATGATTAACTCACCATAGGTTTTGGAGATCTGATCACCATAATTAGTGACCATTAAGTCACCATAGGTTGTTAGATCAACACTATATTCATTAATCAACATCAAATATTAAGCTAATGTCATCATTGATTGATAACATTATTAGGGTACTTAATGGTTGATCATTAAACTTCTAATTGATCCAAAACCTAACCTAAGGGGGTGACCATAGGTTGTCACCATCATCTGAAACCTTTTATATCAACCATAAGTTGTCATGAAGACAACACCATATGGTTGTTGCAATGGTATCATCATCTGGTCATGGGTTTATAGAAGAAATCAACTTTAAACCCTAAAATTGACCATTGGTTGATAGGTGCTTAGCACCATAAGTTGCCAAACCAACCTGATTCAAGTCATATTATACCTTATGAATAATGTACACATGGTCAAAGGTTCATCTAGAACTGAAATCAGAATAGGGAACATTATAAAAATTGAAATCCAAGTCAAGCATAGCTTTTTAGTGCATGGATCATCATTTTCAAGCAATAACATGATCTAGAAAGCTCATGGTAAGCAATAAATGTGGATCAAGTTATAAAACTTTCCTATAATGAGAATATGAAACCCCACAAAGAAGAAAACTCGAGTAGGTAGGGTAGAAAATCCAAGCATAAGCTATGAACTCGTCCATCTAGCACCTTTCTTCATCAAATGAGCAAACCCTAAGCATAAGGAGCAAGAAAGGTAGGGTTTTAGAGCTTTAGAGAAATTATACCATGGAACAAAAAGGTTATGACCTGGATAAAGATATGAGGAAGGATGAAAAAGAAATAAATGGAGGAAATAAGGAGATTCTTACTCTTTTATGTCAAGATCACTAGAAGGAAACTTTTTAAACCCTAAAAGGAAGTCAATGGCAACCCTTGATTCTTTTTCTAAGAAGGTCCCCCATTTATTATTCCTTGGACAGGAGATTCACAAAAGAATATAGGGAGGACGAGGTTTGTAGAAGGAGGGAAGTGGTGGAGATAAAATGACTCATTTTGGTGCTTAGGGATAAGTATATGAAGCTTTAAGATAAAGAAAAAGAAAAGTTGAAGTTGTAGTATCTTTCCAAGTGTCCATAGCCTTAAACTATTGAGAATATACAAGTACACACACAAGAAGATCCCCCAACATCCATAGAGACATGCTTATCCCTCGTTTCTTAAATTTCTAAGCAAAACAAATAACTCATTAGTTGATAGCTACTAAAGGTAGCTCATCCATGAAGGGGTAAACCCTAAAATACCCTTGGAGAAAACACCTTCAAACCAAGGTTTAAATAGGTGAACCATGGCTCAAAAAGCTCAAGAATGATGAGATATTATCCAAGGAACATAAATCAAGTGATAAATTGCAAATAAAACCTCTCATTTGGGTACATTGAAGAAAAGTCCAAAATGTGCATAAAATTGCATAACTTGCTCAAACAGTGTCCAAATTGGACCAAATTTAAAACTTAACCTTATATTATGATTTCAAAGCATATCACAAGGTTATATTAGGGTTATAATAATTCAATTATGATAATTAAGCTTATTCAACTCATTAAGCAAGTTTAGGGGCCTTACAGAAACCCTAACCCTAATGATGTAATGTAAATGGCATGGATCTTATGAAATGGTAATGATAAAGATGTATTGTTCTTATTATTACAAGAATCTAAACATGCAGATGATACTTGTTGATAAGCATAGCCTGGTATGAGATATGTTACTTATGATATGTGTGAATGGGCCTTGTAAGGTATAAGTGATGTTGGTATCATCGAAGGAGGAAGTAAATGGTCATATGACCTAATGATAGCTTATTGCCTTGCATGTGATGATGAATTCCTATTTGATGAGAGGAGGGGTTGTTATCCCAAGATATTTGATCATTGTGATGAGAAATATGGTGAATGACTAATCTTGTAGCTTTCCCCATGCCATAGATCCATTCAATGCCAGTACTTGCTGAATGGTGAAACGAGTTTAACTGGATGCACATAATTTTGAATATGCAGGGGTGAGGATGAATATCTCCTTACTTCCAGGAATATGTGACACAAGATTGGCTGTGGGCCATACCTGGAAGAGTACGACTTTGGACTGTATCTCATTAATATGTGACACAAGATTGGCTGTAGGCCATACCCTGGAAGAGTGTGGTTGTGGGTTGTGGCTCAGTTTCACTAGCATCATGACCTGTACCAAGGTGGGCTAGGTTTGCACAACTGGACTATATGTTGATGGAAGTAGTTTGACTGGTGATGTCACTGCATGTTTCACTCTTGTACTGACCACGAGGTGGTGAGGTCATGGATTCTAGATCTTCCACTAGACCAGGTATGGCATTGATTTTGCTTAGCAGTAGTCGGTTGGATTTGGGTGGTACGAATCAAATCCTCGGGGCATAATAAAATACGTAATCATTCATATAGTATATCTATATAGGATCAAATACAGAAACACTAGATGAGGCCTTGCTTGATATTTATACAATATTCTTGATAGGAAATATCATGTTCTTCATATTAGTTTTAAATGGTTAAGATGTTTCACAAATAAACAATAATGGCTCATCCTATTAATAGTGATTATCTACTTCTTATAGTTGTAACTTCACTACTACTTTATTTATCTTATCTGTGATAATAATAGAGTTGGTGGAGAGTTATATCTCCCGTTGAGATTTGGAATCTCTCCCTATGAGTTTCCCATATCCTGTTTAGGTGGACGTGTATGAGGAGGTAGAGATCATGCTGTAGAGGTGGAGAAGTAGTAAGAGAAACAGTAGCCGAAAAGGTTGAAAGTATTGTTGGATGTCTTTTATCGATAGAGTCCTAGAGTCGTCCCTGTACACTTGGGTCCTTGGAGTTGTTTTGTAGATGTTTTTCAGATGTGCTTTCGATATGTGGTTGGCTTGTGTGCCCTGTTGTATATGGTTGTAATGTATGTATGTATATATATGTTTCCGAATATGTTCTCTGGTAACATGCTGATGGCACACACAGTAAGGGCTTTAAGGCATGAAAATACATGTATGTAGAGGTTCTTACTGTTTGGTAGTTTTTATGAAAATGGTTTTAATTTTTAGTTTTTTTTCTAGTAATCTGGTTACTTAATATTATTTTTTGGTTTTGTTTTGATTAATATCACTTTTGTGTGGCATAAGGTGCCACATTTGTTGGTATCAGAGCTTTAAGTTCACTGACTCTACAAGGACCTAGGATTAGGGTTTGTGTCTGTTCTAGTGTCCTCCAGTCTATCTTATAGTGACTTCTGCTTATGCAAAAGAAGGAAAGAAAGCTTAAAGATGTCTAGAGAACACGAAGAACATGTTGTCGAGAGCTGTGTTGCTATACCAGGTGGTGGTGCAAGGAATCATGCACGAGAAGATCGTGTGCTTGAAGTCCCTCAGTTTAACCCAACCATGGTTAAAAACCCTGCCTTTCAATCTCTTTTTGGGTAGTTTATGGCTACTATGACTCATATAGTGGACAAGATGCCTACACCTCATCCTAGGGCACTGGCTCCCCATACTGAATCTTTGGGTACTTGGAAGACTTTTCAGGGGCTTCACCGTGTTGGGGTGGTGGAGTATGCGGGGACGACTGATCCGACGAATGTGTATCTAGGGCTTACCGAGTTGAAGAAAGCCTTCAAGATCCTTAGTATCCATGAAGAGGATAAGGTGAAGCATGTGGTGTACCTCTTGAGAGGGAGTATTGGACATTGGTGGGCCATAGAGGAGAATAAGGGGCCAGGTGTTGTGATCGGTTGGGAGGAGTTCTGATGTGATTTTGTTAGTCGGTACTTTCCTAGATGTATCTTGATAAGAAGATCAACCAGTTTGAGAATATTTGATAGGGATCCATGTTGATCAATGAGTATGAAGCAAGGTTTATGGAGTTGTTGAGGATGAGAAGATTCATCATTTTGAGAAGGGGTTGAATGCTGAGTTGTCTACCCCGACATTGGCTTTTCGAGAATCAAGAGAGGTTTGCTGTGTTTGTAGAGTTTGTTTGGAGGATAGAGTAGTCTGTGAAGGCGAAGAGACAGGCAAGCACCAATAAGAGGTCTGCATACTCCTAAGGGTAGTCGATAGGAGGCTTTAAGAAGCCGAGGTTTTCCACAACATCAACACCACAGAGGTTCAGTGCTTCGACACAGTAGTCACTGAGTAAGGGCATAGGTTGTAGTTTTTTTCCCGTAGGAATCTAGAGTGTTGCATTGACATCAATTATAGGGCCATCTAGGCCACAATATGGGAACTGGGCTTGCCACAAGTGAGGACAAATGGGACATCTGAGGTGAGAATGTCCAATGAGAGATGATGAAGTGACCCAACAACCGATACTGAGCTAGTAGGGCTCTCAGAGACAGTAGAACAGTGATGCAGGAGGATGAGGACGTGACCAATTGTCACAGGCCAGATCACCTGCTCAGGGAAGTAGAGGATGGGGGTGACGATAGGAAATGACTAGATTCTACATCATGAGTCAGCCAAAGGTGGTGGTCAACCCACTAGTGGTGACAGGTCAAATGGAGTATTTCATGTTGATTTGTCTTCTTCTTGCTTTGTATCTATTTTGGTTGACTTGGGTGCAACACACTCTTTTATCGTTCGTAAAATGCTTAGTAGTTATCTTTTTCCTGTTAGTCATAAGAAGAATAGTTTGTTGTTAGAAACCCCGTTAGTCAATTCTGTAGTGTTGTAGGAGGTGTGTCCTTCCTGTGTCCTCTCCTTTTTAGGACACGACATTCAGGTGGATCTCATGCCACTTGACATGCATGTATTTGATGTAATCCTTGGGATGGATACGTTGGAGAAGAATAGAATGGTCTTAGATTGTAGTTCCAAGCATGCGACGGTCATAAATGGTAGTGAGACGTAGATCTTCCAAGGAGATAGGAAGATTCTCCCGATGTGTCTAGTATCAACCATAGTTGCTAGGAAGCTTTTAAGATAGGGTTGTGAGGCATTCTTGGCACATGTAATGGATACTGAGTTGAGGAGTCCTAGTATTCAGGAGGTGTCACTTGTTATAGAGTTTGAGGATGTGTTTCCTGAGGAGTTTCCATGTAAAGAGTGAAACCCGAAAGGGGATCCACTCAAAATGATATAATATAAGAGCCATGTAATAATAAAACAACAAAAACAAAACTATTACAAAGTTGCATAATGATTCATTTACAAATGTTCCTCACCATAAAAGGTGACATAACAAAGTAAAAATGTATACATCTAATTAACCTAATAACATATAAGACACGTAGCAGAGGGCAACCCATCTACTCCAAGTTATCCTAGGGTCCAATAGCCTATAGTAATCTTTGTACATCCATGTCTTCTAATGTACCTACACCTGGGTGGAAGGGAACATCACTCAGAACATGGAAATAAAAAAGAGTCAGCAAAGGCTGAGTATGTACATATATTAAACATTTTGGACATCATATTGGGTAATAAGTGCAAAAGAGATGTTCCCACAAAAAGGGAGCTAATTGTAATTAGGTAAGTTCAAAAGAAACGTAACAAAAGAAATGAGGCATATTAAATTTAGATTACAAGCATGATAATAAAGAGTGTCTTGCCATAACAATCATCCACAGATTCATATTAAAACAATAAACATTTGCATGCATAACAATGTAGACTAAATATACCTAAAATAGGGCCATAACACCATAGGATCATGCCCTAAAAGAAATAAGGGTGGAAATGCACACCCCGGGCGGAAATGCACGCCCTATATAAGTATGGTTGTACATAAGTACCACTATTCTAGATATTCTAGTCAAACATGTAGCATGCATAAAATAGAGAGGAAAGACTAGCAGTTTAGTCAATTATTCATAAAATGGCAATCATAGCAAGGGGGTCTAAGAACCCATATAAACAGAGTAGTTCATCAACCACATGAATATAATGAATAAGGAACATGAGATATGAATGTCCAAGTAAATGAATTTCAAGTGGAATTAAAAGTTCAAGAGATGCCTCGTTAAAAGAAGAGTAGGTTTTAGTAAAATAATGCCCAAATTAAAATAGAAGATGTACATACTTGATCTTTCACAACTAAGGCTTTACTCAATCTATATACTTGGTCCGTGAGGTTGAGTTTTCATCCTAGGAATATATTATGTATGTTAGTCAAACAAAAACTAACATGTGTATACATTCTCATAATAGATTTTCATATCGTTCTTACCCTAGGCCGAATCACCCAATGGTCTATTAGGGTTTTCAATCTATAAAATTGAACATATGATTTCATAGATATATATTTTAGTTCTAATATTCATATTTGGCCTCCTAAGTCTAATTAGGGTTATGTTACATATATTTAGGGGTAACAATATGAATTATTCCAATGCAAGTTTGGTAACATCATTCTTGCTCTATATAATGTGAATCCATATTAACCTAGCATCATACTTAACATGTATATTGACATTTATGAATATTTAATAATAGATTCTTGAATATGCCATGAATGTAAGTATGCAATATAGGAACTGGAAGTAGCTAGATTATGGTATCAACTTAAACAATATTTTACATATACTTATGTAACAGTAATACATTGTTATGCATATATCACATTTTCCTTTATTTAAATTTTATTACTTTAGATAGGGATGTTCCATACATAACTATATGTTTCAAGTCATTATGTATGTACCCAAGGTTTAAACTCATACGTTCATCATGATTCTTAACCTCATCGCTTGGTAAGGTATAAAATAAAGATTAGGTGATTAACTTAATGGCTAGGATTATCAATGTACTCGTGTATTATAAAATATCTCACTTTTATATCTAGACCCAAAGATAGTGCATCATTTTAGATTGATTTCATGCAATTAGATGTTAAACAATTGTATGCCATGATATTGATAGATAATCTAATTAATTGGTTCGTGTTATGGTATTACTAGGACTTGCATACAAATATCTAGGTTAATGTCTACTCCATACTTATCATACCTTATACTCTATTTTCCAATACAAGATATATGGAACATGAAATAGATACTTACATGTCTAGGATTTCCAAGGTGATGGTGCGCCCGGATGATTCTCAACAGGATAGTGATCCAACTCTTCAATTTATTAGTGTCTCTACAGTCAGGTGACACAAGAAGGTAACAAGCCACTATGAGCAATGTCCCAAGGCATTAGCAGAAGAGCTCCTTTTTCTTGTAGCGTTGATGGCCAATCTTCCAACCTGGTTGCATGCATAGGTGAAAGATATGAAAGGAAGGAGCTTGGGTGTTTAAGGTTTCAGAGAAGATAGCGACACCTGCAGCTTTGGTGGCCCTGCATGATAGAGCTAGAAGGTGACAGAGATACAGGTAGAGGCTAACCAATTGTAGGTCTTTGATGTCTCTTCAGTTTCTGGCAGAAGGTGATCAGAAGTCCACAATGACCTCAAGTGGTAGGACAGATTAGGAGGTGCCAAGGTCAGAGCAACGGGGATGAGGCTGTGAGAAGTAGATGATGCAGTGACCAACACTGACACCGCCGATGGCAGTCCCCTCCGCCAGGGCAAACGAGCACAAGGTGAGAGGTTGTCTGCATCTAGGGCGATGGTGGACATGGTAGTTGTAGATATGTCATCTGCTATGGATAGTGTCGTCAGCTCCTTGTGATCATGAACCATGGTGTGGATGTGTAAAGGTTGAAAACAGTAGAGGCGGTAGACGTAAGATGGTGTCAGGAAGACCTGACTAGGTTGTAGGAGGTGGGGTCGTTGCTGACAGGCAACCATCATCTTTGGTGGCAGCCATCACAATAGGCAATGACATCATCACGCAGACACAACGGTGGGTGCTCCTAGTGGTGGCATAAGGAGGGTGGATGAAGGAAGCGGAAGAGGAGATGAATGTTGTAGAGGGAGGGACAAAGGGAGGAGGGAAGGTGGGGAAATGACCGCCTTTTGTCCTGACATTGTAGCCCGGAGGTAGGGGACACCTGTTGCAGGTTGTTTCGGGAAGTTGAGATAGCTGGGACCTGTAGTCTGTTGAAGCCGAGGCTGCGGTGGAGTTTCAGTGGTGACAGAAACCCTATTGGCGTGGTGGTTGATGGAGAGCCATTGTTTGTTGCAGCTAGGATTTGTTGGCATGACCACGACGGGGAGGTAGGAGGAAAGAGGAAGAAGATGAAGAGGAGGAGGTGGCGACACTACAAATTGATGAGGGTTGAGGGTCGCAGCCTCCGTATGTTGTAGGTAGCAGCATATCTGATTGTAGGTGGAGTCATCCTCTAAGGTTTTAGGTTCTGAGATGGAAGAAGTAGAGGATTCATTGATTAGGACCCGCCAAGTGTTGGTGGCAGCCCAATGTTGAAGACGGTGGGCATGCGTCATCACACTTGGTCAACTAGAAGCCTCCGTCAGTCATTGTCAAGGTGGGTGGTGATGGTGGGTGGTGATGATTTACGGTGTTGAGTCTCTTGTATCTATAGATCCGCAGTGGGGAAGAAGCACTTCCTCTGTTGGGGTATCAGGCAGGGGGAGGACGAAGATGGGAACTAGTATATGTCAACTATGCTGCCTGGAGGTACCCCCACTGGATGGTGATGCTCAGGGCTTCTCGACATCACTTGGTGTTGCTAGGCACAGGTGGAAGAAGAGCAAACAGAGGAAGGGTGGGGGAGAAGAGGAAGGAAGAGAAGAGAGGGGAAGGACGGTTGGAGTGAAAGAAAGGATGCAGAGACGATAAAAGAAATGGCCCTGCCGGCCATATGTGATCTACAGATAAAGGGATATGCGTTGATCACGTCAAGAGGAGGGGCAGCGGCCCGTTACAATGATAAATGCAATAGTCAGTGGCGTGATAATGTAATTAATCTATATGGTTAATCAACTTAGGTTATTGAGTACCTTTTTCTTTCTAATTAAATTGGGGAAGTGAATAACATTTGATTGAAATGGAATTTGACCCATAGACTAACAAACATGTTAGGAATCCAATTTTGAAGTCAAACTCTTATTTTCAAAATGTTTAGTATTTTATTTCTTGCTTGTAATTCAAGTATTCAATTAATGTATTTAATATCTTATTTAACTTATTTTATAGATTATTTCATATGATTATATATCCTTTCATCAATTATATTTAGCAAGATTCATAAAATCTAATAGGATAAATAATAATTGACTGATTAATTTTATAAATAACTCTTATTGATAGCTACAATAATAAGTTGTCACCAATTTTATATGAAGGGTTATTTGTAAAAAGATAATATCTCCTTGGCTCCAAATACTACTAATGAATCTATTACAAAGAAAAGAACAAAATTTTAACATAGTTGGGAAGGGCACGAAATAGGGGGGTTTAAACTATGAACATAAATTTGGGTATGTTACAACACTCCACCACTTAAAGAGGATTTCGTCCTCGAAATCTATCCATTCATAACCTAACCTAAGGATATGCTTGATGTAAACCGGTCTGGTTTAACCAACCAGGAAGCTATCTTACTCAAATAGCAATATGTAATTCATTATGTTGTCGAATTACTGTCCCATAATATTCATATTGGTGAGGTTTAATTACCCTAACAAGATATTTGTCGTATTTTTATGATGTTAACTGAGGAATCTTCCTAAGGGTTACCTAGTGCATTCATTATTAAGTTCAAACACTACTTAAGTTAAGTTACTATCCTAACTTACTTAGGTACAAGACCCCACCACTCAAAAGGATTGTGTAGTAATCTAACTAACCACCTATGGAGGCATCATGGGTTGATCAACTAGGTCATATATACCAAAACATCTTCTTCTTACACAGTACTTTGTATCTAGGCCTCGAATCTCAACATTCATCATGATAAACAAGGGATTATTCACTGAAGGATTTCCCAACAACTCAAACTTCCTTGTGGTGGTGACTTGGTTCGAAATCCATCAACAAAATCTGAAAACTTTTGTTTTGTACACATAAATTAATAATGAAAATAAATTTGACGATGAAAACCATGTTATGAAAAATCCAAATTGGTGCCAAAAAAATCAAACTGAGAACCAAGTCAACCACCTTTAACAACACAAACACATACTATTATTCTACTATCACATCCTTCCACTAAGAGGGTCTGATTCTTCAAACACCAAAAGAGAAATACAACCACATCTCTAATATATGAGCATAGGAGGGAGAAGGGTTTCTTATTATGTGCAATCACTTTTCTTCAAACCCCATTAAGGAACGACATCTGCCATTTCCTATTTCACTTTAATCATAATATGTACTACCTCATCTCAAGACATAGAGGAGTTATATCATCACACGAATAGTTTAAGGTGTTCCCATATATAGTTGGTTTACAACCATAGTGCTCTTACAAGTAAGGTAACCTATATAGTCACCCCACTCACCTCAATCACTAGATAAAATAGGCACACTATAATTGATCTGAGAGGTGAACACTTAGGGACATCTACTAAAACATATATCTTTCCTCAACCCAATTCTCATGTATGAGGCATAACAAACTCAATATGGATGGTATCCAACTTTCGATAGGTGGATATGGGTAGATCTATGTTGAGATACTCCACGTTGAAGGTAAGGCTTGCCTGCCCATAATAGAGCTAGTTCGGTTAACACATACTATAAAGGGAATCACAATCCTTCTAAAACTTAAGTCGAACAAGTTTATTATCCATGCATGTGCAATCCTAACATTGGATCATTGGAGTCATCCTAGAAAAATAGTAATGAAAGGGTGCAACACATGAAATATGTTTAACTCTAGTTGTGGGTACTCATGGAAGTGTATTCCACCTCGATAGAGAGTGAATGGTAACTAGGATTAAGAGTTTTCAAATCCACTTACACTTCATAGTGCTCAGCTGATTTCGTAGAACACAAGATATAGGAATCAGACGCTATCGGAGTCAACTCCCCGTGATGACATATTTACATCCATAAAAAGGCTAGGGGTGATCGGGATTAATTAAGACTAAGTCTCGACTACATAGGTTGTTTGTATAGTAGAAATGACCAATTTAGACAATGTCGACAACCATATTCGATATTATACTACTAAGGAATATATATTATCAACAACCTCTAAGGGTTACCTACCTAATTAAAGGTCAACTTAGGATAGCTTGAAATAGTCAAGTTACCGACTGCTTAGGCTCTGATACCATTTTGTAAAGAGTGAAACCCGAAAGGGGATCCACTCAAAATGATATAATATAAGAGCCATGTAATAATAAAGCAGCGGAAACAAAACTATTACAAAGTTGCATAATGATTCATTTACAAATGTTCCTCACCATAAAAGGTGACATAACAAAGTAAAAAGGTATACATCTAATTAATCTAATAACATATAAGACACGTAGCAGAGGGCAACCCGTCCACTCCAAGTTATCCTAGGGTCCAATAGCCTATAGTAATCTTTGTACATCCTTGTTTTATAATGTACCTACACCTGGGTGGAAGGGAACATCACCAAGAACATGGAAATAAAAAAGAGTCAGCAAAGACAGAGTATGTACATATATTAAACACTTTGGGCATCATATTGGGTAATAAGTGCAAAAGAGATGTTCCCACAAAAAGGGGGCTAATTGTAATTAGGTAAGTTCAAAAGAAACGTAACAAAAGAAATGAGGTATATTAAATTTAGATTACAAGCATGATAATAAAGAGTGTCTTGCCATAACAATCATCCACATATTCATATTAAAACAATAAACATTTTCATGCACAACAATGTAGACTAAATATACCTAAAATAGGGCCATAACACCATAGGATCATGGCCTAAAAGAAATAAGGGTGGAAATGCACACCCCGGGCGGAAATGCACGCCCTATATAAGTATGGTTGCACATAAGTACCACTATTCTAGATATTCTAGTCAAACATGTAGCATGCATAAAATAGAGAGGAAAGACTAGCAGTTCAGTCAATTGTTCATAAAATGGCAATCATAGCAAGGGGGTCTAAGAACCCATATAAATAGAGTAGTTCATCAACCACATGAATATAATGAATAAGGAACATGAGATATGGATGTCCAAGTAAATGAATTTCAAGTCGAATTAAAAGTTCAAGAGATGCCTCGTTAAAAGAAGAGTAGGTTTCAGTCAAATAATGCCCAAATTAAAATAGAGGATGTACATACCTGATCTTTCACCACTAAGGCTTTACTCAATCTATATACTTGGTCCGTGAGGTTGAGTTTTCATCCTAGGAATATATTATGTATGTTAGTCAAACAAAAACTAACATGTGTATACATTCTCATAATAGATTTTCATATCGTTCTTACCCTAGGCCGAATCACCCAATGGTCTATTAGGGTTTTCAATCTATAAAATTGAACATATGATTTCATAGATATCTATTTTAGTTCTAATATTCATATTTGGCCTCCTAAGTCTAATTAGGTTTATGTTACATATATTTAGGGGTAACAATATGCATTATTCCAATTCAAGTTTGGTAACATCATTCTTGCTCTATATAATGTGAATCCATGTTATCCTAGCATCATACTTAACATGTATATTGGCATTTATGAATATTTAATAATATATTCTTGAATATGCCATGAATGTAAGTATGCAATATAGGAACTGGAAGTATCTAGATTATGGTATCAACTTAAACAATATTTTACATATACTTATGTAACAGTAATACATTTTTATGCATATATCACATTTTCCTTTATTTAAATTTTATTACTTTAGATAGGGACATTCCCTAGATACCTATACGTTTCAAGTTATTATGTGTGTACCCAGGGTTTAAACTCATACGTTCATCATGATTCTTAACCTCATCGCTTGGTAAGGTATAAAATAAAGATTAGGGTGATTCACTTAATGGCTAGGATTATCAATGTACTCGTGTATTATAAAATATCTCACTTTTATATCTAGACCCAAAGATAGTGCATCATTTTAGATTGATTTCATGCAATTAGATGTTAAACAATTGTATGCCCTGATATTGATAGATAATCTAATTAATTGGTTCGTGTTATGGTATTACTAGGACTTGCATACGAATATCTAGGTTAATGTCTACTCCATACTTATCATACCTTATACTCTATTTTCCAATATAGGATATATGGAACATGAAATAGATACTTACATGTCTTAGATTTCCTAGGTGATGGTGCGCCCAGATGATTCTCAATAGGATAGTGATCCAACACTTCAATTTATTAGTGTCTCTACAGTCAGGTGACACAAGAAGGTAACAAGCCACTATGAGCAATGTCCCAAGGCATTAGCAAAAGAGATCCTTTTTCTTGTAGTGTTGATGGCCAATCTTCCAACCTGGTTGCATGCATAGGTGAAAGATATGAAAGGAAGGAGCTTGGGTGTTTAAGGTTTCAGAGAAGATAGCGACACCTGCAGCTTTGGTGGCCCTGCATGATAGAGCTAGAAGGTGACAGAGTTGCAGGTAGAGGCTAACCAATTGTAGGTCTTTGATGTCTCTTCAGTTTCTGGCAGAAGGTGATCAGAAGTCCAGAATGACCTCAAGTGGTAGGGCAGATTAGGATGATGCATTGAGAAGTAGATGATGCAGTGACCAACAATGGCACTGCTGACAGCAGTCCCCTCCGCCAGGGCAAACAAGCACAAGGTGAGAGGTTGTCTACATCCAGGGCGACGGTGGCCATGGTAGTTGTAGATATGTCATTTGCTATGGATAGTGTCATCGACTCCTTGTGATCATGAACCATGGTGTGGATGTGTAAAGGTTGAAGACAGTAGAGGCGGTAGACGTAAGATGGTGTTAGGTAGACCTGACTAGGTTGTAGGAGGTGGGATCATTGCTGATAGGCAATCATCATCTTTGGTGGCAGCCATCACAATAGGCAATGACATCATCACGCAGACACAACGGTGGATGCTCCTAGTGGTGGCATAAGGAGGGTGGATAAAGTAAGAGGAAGAGGAGATGAATGTTGTAGAGGGAGGGACAAAGGGCAAAAGGAAGGTGGGGAAATGCCCACCGTTTGTCCTAACATTGTAGCCTGGAGGTAGGGGACACCTGTTACAGGTTGTTTCAGGAAGTTGAGGTAGCTGGGACCTGTAGTCTGTTGAAGCCGAGGCTGCGGTGGAGTTTTAGTGGTGACAGAAGCCTTATTGGCGTGGTGGTTGATGGAGAGCCATTGTTTGTTGCGGCTAGGATTTGTTTGCATGACCACAATGGGGAGGTAGGAGGAAAGACGAAGAAGATGAAGAGGAGGAGGTGGAGACACTACAAATCGATGAGGGTCGAGGGTCACAGCCTCTGTACGTTGCAGGTAGCATCTCTGATTGCAGGTGGAGTCATCCTCTAAGGTTGTAGGTTCTGAGATGGAAGAAGTAGAGGATTCATTGATTAGGACCCGCCAAGTGTTGGTGGCGGCCCAATGTTGAAGACGGTTGACATACGTCATCACACTTGGTCGACTAGCAGCCTCCGTCAGTCATTGTCAAGGTGGGTGGTGATGGTGGGTGGTGATGATTTACAGTGTTGAGTCTCTTGCATCTGTAGATCCACAGTGGGGAAGAAGCACTACCTCTGTTGGGGTATCAGGCAGGGGGAGGACGAAGATGGGAACTAATATCTGTCAACTATGCTGCCTGGAGGTGCCCCCGCTGGCTGGCGATGCTCAGGGCTTCTCGACATCACTTGGTGCTGCTAGGCGTAGGTGGAAGAAGAGAAAATGGAGGAAGGGTGGGGGAGAAGAGGAAGGAAGAGAAGAGAGGGGAAGGATGGTTGGAGTGAAAGAAAGGATGCAGAGATGAAGAAGAAACGGCCCAGCCGGCCATCTGCGATCTGCAGATAAAGGGATATGCGTTGATCGCATCAAGAGGAGGGGCATCGTCCCGTTACAATGATAAATGCAATAGTCAGTGGCGTGATAATGTAATTAATCTATATGGTTAATCCACTTAGGTTATTGAGTACCTTTTTCTTTCTAATTAAATTGGGGAAGTGAATAACATTTGATTGAAATGGAATTTGACCCATAGACTAACAGACATGTTAGGAATCCAATTTTGAAGTCAAACTCTTATTTCCAAAATGTTTAGTATTTTATTTCTTGCTTGTAATTCAAGTATTCAATTAATGTATTTAATGTCTTACTTAAATTATTTTATAGATTATTTCATATGATTATATATCCTTTCATCAATTAGATTTAGCAAGATTCATAAAATATAATAGGATAAATAACAATTGACTGATTCATTTTATAAATAACTCTTATTGATAGCTACAATAATAAGTTGTCACTAATTTTATATGAAGGGTTATTTGTAAAAAGATAATATCTCCTTGGCTCCAAATACTACTAATGAATCTATTACTAAGAAAAGAACAAAATTTTAACATAGTTGGGAAGGGGCACGAAAAAGGGGGGGTTTAAACTATGAACCTAAATTTGGGTATGTTACATTCCAGGTGTTTCCCCACCCTGAGAGATTGATTTTGAGACCAATCTAGTCCCCAGAATGCAATCGATAGCTCTGACACTGTACAACATGGCTCCGAAAGAGATGGCAGAATTGAAGAAACAGTTGTAAGAAATTCTTAACAAAGGTTTCATCAGGACGATTATGTCACCTTGGGGTGCTCTAGTGTTGTTCGTGAAGAAGAAAGATGGGTCTATGAGGTTGTGTATAGACTACAAATAGTTGAATAAGGTGACGATAAAGAATAAGTATCCCTTGCCAAGGATAGATGACTTGTTTGATCAGTTGTGTGGTGCGACAGTGTTCTCAAAGATAGACTTGAGGTAAGGATATCACCGGTTGAGGATCAATGATGATGACATACTTAAGTCGGCCTTTAGGACAAGGTATGGTCACTACGAGTTTGTGGTTATGCCGTTTGGGCTAACCAATGCACCAACAATGTTCATGGATCTGATGAATACAATGTTTCAAACGTTTGGATGCACCAAAAAACCTACTAGCAAGGAGACCTCCAACTTAACATTCATTTGATGCAAGGGACCAACATGTCTTGCTTGTGGCACATCAAATAAATAAACTGGGCTTTATCTATAGGTGAATATGAATACTTCCTACCCAACACATCTGCTGCAATGTTTGCCTTCCCTGGATGATAATCAATCATGCAGTCGTAGTCTTTGATCAACTCCATCCAACGACATTGTCTCATATTCAACTCCTATTGTGAAAAGATGTACTTCAAGTTCTTATTATCTGTGAAGATCTAATACTTTTCCCCATACACGTAGTGCCTCAAAATGTTCAAAGCATGGACTACCACTGCTAACTCCAGATCATGGGTCAGGTAATTCTCCTAGTGTTTCTTAAGCTGTCTGGAAGCAAAAAAATCACTTATTTGTCCTACATCAGCACACATCCCAAACCATTCCTGGATGCATCACAAAAGATGATGTATCCTTTTTCTTGATCAGGCAAGACCAGAACTAGTGCACATGTCAATTTCTCCTTCAACATCTGAAAAGCGTTTTGACATTTGTCATCCCAAATAGACGACACATCCTTCCTTGTTAACTTTAGTTAGGGGTAAGGCAACAACTCTAAAATCCTTGATAGAACCTCCTATAATAGTCTTTCAAACCTAAGAAAGTTGCACACTTCTTTTAGCATCTTAGGGGATCCACTCACACTCCCTCGGCAGATATAACATGCCCCAAGAAAGCTACCTTCTTCAACCAGAACTCACACTTGATAAACTTAGCATAAGCTGGTGCTATCTCAGCACGGTCAACACATGATGAAGGTGTTGTTCATGATGTTGGCTCTCACAACTATATATCAAGATGTCATCTATGAAGACCACCAAAAACTGCTAGGACAATATATCAAAGAGGCACAACAGACATATACCATAATACAGTAGATTCGATCAGAGTTTGGCAATGAGAAGCATGATGGCTTCCATGAGTCAAATGATGGGACAATTTGTTACCATGGTGGGATAGTGGTTCCTGATGCTAATGACCTAAGGAGGATGGTACTGGAAGAGGATCGTTGATCCATGTACATTGTGCACCCAGGTAGAACCAAGATGTATCATTATCTAAAAGATATATATTGGTGGCCAGGCTTGAAGAAGGATGTGGTTGAGTTCGTTGTAAGATGTGTTGTTTGTCAACAAGTTAAATCAAAGAATTAGAAGCCTGCAGAAACGTTCCAACCATTTCCTATACCACAGCGGAAGTGGGATCATGTAACTATGTACTTCATGGTTGGTCTGCCTAGGATATCCAAAAGCCATGATTCTATTTGGGTGATCATTGACAGATTGACCAAGTCAGCACATTTCCTTCTTGTGAAGATGATGTTCACAACAGAGAAGCTTTCCTAGATCTATGTGGATGAGATAGTGCATTTGTATGGTGTTCCAACAACTATCGTGTCTAATAGGGGTCCTCAATTCATGAGTCTCTTTTAGGAGTGAATACACACAACTTTGGGTACACTATTAAAGTTTAGCACTGCTTTTCACCTACAGACAAATGTTCAATCTGAGAGGACCATTTAGACCTTAGAGGGTGTGTTTAGAGCCTGTGTTCTTCAATTTTTAGGAAGTTGGGATGTACACCTCAGTTTGATAGAGTTCACCTACAACAACAACAACTATCAGAGTAGCATTGACATGTCACCTTATGAGGTGTTGTATGGGAGGCATTGTAGATCGCTATTGTGTTGGTACGAGATAGGTGAGTATGAGCTTCTTAGTCCTGTGCTTGTGCAACAGATGACAGAGAAGATTAAGGTGATCTAGCAATAGTTGAAGGTAGCACAGGAAAGTTGTAAGTCATATGCAGATAATCATCATAGACCCTTGGAATTCCAAGTGGGAAATAAGGTATATTTGAAATTCTCTCCTTAGAAAGGTGTTCTGAGGTTTGGAAAGAAGGGTAAGTTGGCTCCCAGGTCTATGGGACCTTACCCAGTGGTGGCACATGTTAGGAAGGTGGCCTACAAGTTGGAGTTGCCACCTGAGCTGCACAAACTTCATCCAATGTTTCATGTAAGTATGTTGAGAAAGTGCCATCCAGATACAAAGTTGATGTTGCAGCCTATGGAGGTAGAGCTTGATGAGGACATGACCTATGTGGTAGGTCCAGTGTTGATCCTTGATCGGAGAGTAAAGAAGCTGAAGAGGAAAGACCTTGTGCTTGTGAAGGTTCTTTGGAATCATCGTGGTGTTGAGGAATCCACGTGGGAGCTCGAGGAAGAGATGAGGAGGAAATACCCCTCTCTTTTCTCTTAGGATTTCAAGGGAAAAATCCATGTTAGGGGTTTATGACTTGTAAGTACCCCAACCCACGTTTTGGGATAACCTTGTTTGTTTTACTTAAGCATGTTGCTTAATACCTTTCTCTAATCATCTGAGATGTAATTAGGGCATGTTAGAAGCTTGAAGTTCTTGCTTGAGCTTGTTTGGTTGATGCTTGTGTTTTGTGGTGAGGTTTTAGTGAAAATTGCAATTCACCCAGAGTTAGGGTTGATATGCAAGTTTGGCACCTCTTGAGTGTTCTTGTCTCTCTTGGCACCATCTAGAGGAGAGAGAGATGGGCACCTTGTTTGGATGTTAGTTGTGTGGTGACATCCTTGGTGATGTTTTAGACACATGTTTGAGGTGTCCCTTACACCTAGATGTGTTGTCTTGAGCTAGAGAGCCCTAGAGAGGTTCCCTATCAGCTTGTGAGAGTGTAGAGTTGCACCCTATCAATTTGTGGGTGTATAGAGTTGCACCCTATCGGTTTGTGGGTGTGTAGAGTTGCACCCTATTGGTTTGTGGGTGTGTAGAATTGCACACTATCAGTTTGTGGGTATGTAGAGTGGCACCCTATCAGTTTGTGGGTGTGTAGGGTTGCACCCTGTCGGTTTGTGGATGTGTGGAGATATGGTATCAAGCATGACCTTGGTAGGAGACCAAGTGGGTGAGACCTTGCCTAGACCTTATCACCATGTCTTGCATGATGTTGTGCATGTGGCACTTTTTCATGGACAAGTATCACCTAAGCTCCTAAGGTGGTGACACCTCTTCCATGATCTCTCTCTCATCCCTCTTGTATATATACTCCTTTCTCTCCATGCAAGAAGATCCTTTTGGCCATCTTTGCTTTCCCTCTTCCTTACTGGATGACCTTGAGAAGTCTAAGGAGCCCAAGGATCTCTCTTGGAGCTTGGTGGACGAGTTCCAATTTGTGGTGTTCTTTGCTCATCCTTCATATTCTAACTTGGTAAGCTATGTTCCTTTCCTCTCAGCCATGGACCTTGGATACCGTCTTTTTATCTTGAACTACCTATCCTTGGTATCATCTTCTTCCTTGGAGGTATGGTGGTGACTGAGTTTGGTGGATCATCTTCTACCCTAAGCTCGTGAGCTTAGAGCTTGACCTTGGAGTTTGGATATTGGTGGTGATCTTTGAGGGGGGTTAAACCACCTTTGTTATTTTCACTCTTCATGTGCTTATGTTGTTCTTCATCTTGAGATTGTTCATCTCATGTATGCTAGTAGTTGTTAATGAGTTTAGAACTATTTTAATGGTGGAATCTTTTTGGTTTCTCTTCATATCTTCTACCTTCTTATTGAGTAGTATATGGACTAGTGGCCGACCTTTCTAAGGTTGAAGATAACAAGTCCATACATGCACCATGTGGAGGTTAGCTCGTCATGGCTTATAGTGTGACAACCCGCCACCCTATGTGCTAAGTTGTCATGACTTGGAGATGCCTAGGTCGTCATGCCTTGGATACACTTAGATGGACATGTGTTGAGAAGATTAGCTCATTTTGGCTTATGGTTGATAGATCTTGAGAAGATAGCCCATCATGAACTAGAAATACATAAACCGATATGTGATGGCTAACTGAGATGCATGGTGGGTGTTAGTCATCATGCTCTTGAAGTACCTTAAGTAGATAAGGTGATGTTTAACTGATATACCCTTGAAGATGTTAGCCCGTCATGGCTATGGAGGCACCTTGAGGAGTTGGTCTATCTTGGAGACTAACCGTGATGCCCTGGTTGGGTGGAGGCTGACACACCTTGGAGTGATGATGCCCGATACACCTTAACCCGTGATGCCTAGCTAACCTAAACCCTAATGATCTATATGCCTAGGGTAGCCCAACATGCTCTAGTTGCCTGACACCCTTAGGTGGTGCTGGCTGATACACCATGGGGTGGTGTTCCCGTCACACCTTAGATGGTGCTGATTGTCACACTCTTTAGAAGTGGTAAACTGATACATCTCTTACTAAGGTTATCTCTTATGCCTCACATAGTGGTAGTGGATATGTTGCAATGATGACAAGTCGACACCTTATGGCAAGTTATAACTGATATGCTACATGTTAGCCCCAACCGATACCTTGTGATGGTGTCTAAACTACATCATGTTGATGATAGGGTTACACTTTATGATGTGATACCCTATGGGGTGGTTTTGAGGATAATAAGGAAGTGTTAATTTCTATAATCCTTATCTCATAACATACCTTATAATAATGATGGAAGTACTAATCTAAGGGTGGTTGTTGATCCAACCTTGTAAATCATAATTGATTAAATAGAAACCCTAACCCTAATGATGTAATGTGAATGGCATGGATCTTATGAAATGGTAATGATAATGATGTATTGTTCTTCTTGTTACAAGCCTCTAACCATGCAGGTGATACCTAAACATAGCCAGGTATGAGATATGTTGCTTATGATATGTGTGAATGGGCCTCATAAGGCATCTGTGATGTTGGTATCATCAAAGGAGGAAGTAAATGGTTGTATGACCTAATGATGTATAATTGCCTTGTATGTGATGATGAATTCCTTAGTGATGAGAGGAGGGGTTGTTACCCCAAGATATGTAATTGTTGTGATGAGAAATATGGTGAATGACAAGCATCAATTAATAATGAGATGAGATCACACCTTATGTGCCCTTATTTATTAGAACTTATTTAGAGGTTGTACGTTGTAACTTGACTGATGCTAAAAGATGCTTAAATGGTCTAACTAATTAAGTGGAGCCTAATCTTGTAGCTTG
Source organism: Alisma plantago-aquatica (assembly GCA_963693085.1). Classification (NCBI taxonomy): domain Eukaryota; kingdom Viridiplantae; phylum Streptophyta; class Magnoliopsida; order Alismatales; family Alismataceae; genus Alisma; species Alisma plantago-aquatica. The sequence continues at coordinate 1,183,857,516 of OY856412.1, read as the reverse complement.
CCTTGTGCAATAAATCCATTCAGTGTGAGTACTCACTGAATGGTGAAATGAGTTTAACTTAGAGCACATATTTTTGAATATGTAGGGGCGAGGATGAATATCCCCTTATGTCCAGGAATATGTGACACAAGTTCAGCTATGGGCCATACCTAGAAGAGTACAACTTTGGACTATAGCTCAATGATATGTGACACATTATTGGTTGTGGGCCATACCCTGAAAGAGTGCGGTAGCGAGACAAACTCAGTTTCACTAGCACCGTGACCTATATCAAGGTGGGTTAGGTTTGCACAGCTGGACTATAGTCGTTGAAAGCAGTTTGACTGGTGATTTCACTGCATGTTTCGCTCATGTACTGACCACGAGGTGGTGAGGTCATGGATTCTAGCTCTTCCACTAGACCTGGTATGGCACCGATTTCGCCTAGTAGTGGTCGGTTGGATTTGGGTGGTACGACTCAAATCCTCAGGGCATAATAAAATATGTAATTAGCCGTATAGCATATCTGTATGGGATCCAATATGGAAACATTGGATGAGGCCTTGCTTGATCTTTATACAATATTGTTGATAGGAAATATACATGTTTTTTGTATTCCTTTTAAATGGTTAAGATGTTTCACAAATAAACAATAATTGCCCATCCTATTAATAATGATTATCTGCTTCTTATAGTTGTAACTTCACTACTGTTTTATTTATCTTATCTGTGATAATAATAGAGTTGGTGGAGAGTTATATCTCCTGTTGAGATTTGAAATCTCACCCTGTGGGTTTTCCATATCCTTTTTAGGTGGACGTGCACAAGAAGGTAGAGATCGTGCTGCAGAAGTGGAGGAGCAGTAAGAGAAACAATAACTAACAAGGTTGGAAGTGTTGCTGGATTTCTTTTGTTGATAGAGTCCTAGACTTGTCCCTATACACTTGGGGTCTTTGGGGATGTTTTGTAGATGTTTTATAGACGTGCTTTTGATATGTGGTTGTCTTGTGTACCCTGTTGTATATGGTTGTAATGTATGTATGTATATATATGTTCCAGAACATGTTCTCTGGTAACATGTTGATGGTCACAATAAGTGATTTGAGGCATGAAAGCACCTGTATGTAGATGTTCTTGCTGTTTGGCAGTTTTTATGAAAATGGTTTTAATTTTTAGTTTTTTTAGTAATCTAGTTACTTAATCTTCTTCCGCGGTTTTGTTTTGAGTAATCTCACTTTTGTGCGGTACGAGGTGCCACCGATTTTATCACCTAATATTCATCACCAAAAGGAAAATAATCCATTTCTAGATCATCTTTCGTAAGCTTAAATTGAAAGTTTGACTTAGGGTTTGTAGTCACATATAGAATAATTGAAGATTATAAAAGATTTGATCTAATTTTGTGCAATCTACTATTAACTAGAAGTAGCACTCGCCTAAATAGCCCAACATCTGAAATCTTAGAATTTATTTCAAACTCCTACAATCCATCACTTTTGTCTTCCTTCCAACTCAGAATCTTAGGAATCCAAAATTGTAATAAATAGTAAGAAAAGTGGGAGATTTGATATCCTTTTGAATCAAATCAGATGAGGGACAAATTTTTACATTTGGGAGAAGAATCACCAAGAAAGGCTATCTAGATATGACAAACTTACTTGATTTCATAAACTCTAGGAAGAGAAAACTCTAGATCGCCATCTTCATCACTTTCTCCATCCAAACCCTAACTCACCGTCTCTCTCTAGGATTTCATTAGTCTACAACGAATCATAAAATATGGAAGCTCCTAGTAGGTTAGGTTAATCATATTGCGCAATTAAGGTTCTTGGGTCAATTGCAAATTGACCGTACTTGTACTTTCTTTTATCTTAGTAGATTTTCTTTCATAAAAATGTTATTAAAAATCATTTATTGAATAGGTCAAACCTCCTCCAAAAACTATAAAAACTTAGAATATTGTGTGACACATTGTTTAAGAGGTCAAGTCAAAGTTTGTATCATTCCAAGTTACCACAAACATTACACTGCTAAATAATAGTCTGCAACAAGACTGGTCTAAGTATAATTCAACTGCAAATCACATTCAAGAAACATCTAAATATTCTAAAATTTTGCAATAAAAAGCATGTTTGAGTTATGCATATCATATCGAAATTTCAAGTAAATACAAATTATATAGAAAATATAAAAATCATTTACCATACCGATCGCTATTTTTTGTGGGTCAACACGATTGTCTAGTCAAAGATATTGGAGTTTAATTTTATACCCAACTAGAAGAGATGTCTGCAACTCAATATGGAGTCTATTGCTACAGTACAGGGTCGAACATAGGGATAAGGGGAATGACTGAATAAAAATGTGAGACCTTAGCTTAGTCTAGTCTAATTGAAAGATTAATTTGATGTTGTTTTGATTAAGGAATGAGTTAATCTAATTAAGTAGTAAATCGAAGTTATGAAAGATCAAAGAAGAAATAAATAAAACTGTGAAATGATAAAAGAAAAAACTTGGGATTGGGTTTCACCAATCAAGCCAACCACAACCATGTAAAACCTTCACTCCTATTTTATATATATTTTGTACTCATTTTGCAAACAACCATAAAAAATTATTTGTTCCTTCCTTCTCTTGAGATCCGAATAGATCTCTATCTATCGGGGTTATCTCTCTCGATGAAATAGCCGAAAGATCAAGGAAAACTATATGACTTTTTGTTATAGCAACTCCTCAATCTCATGTATCATTCCTATCTTATACTCTAGATCTAGTCGAAACTATTCTATCGAACAATATTTATATGTAACATCGAAAAAGGGTATATGGTCATCAATCGACACAATAATATAAGAGCATAGTAATAAAACTTTATAGAACATATACCATAAAATAAAAAGATGAACAATTACATGGTTGGGAGGGCCTGGCGGCTACTCCCAACCCAAGTTATGGAGTTTAGCCACACATGGATAAAGAAAAAAATAGAGTACAACTAGAATAAGTCATGATGAAGAAAGGAAAGGAAGGGGTTCAATATAAGGGTACATCAAATGATCGATATACCAACCTCTCGGCTGATCTCGCAGTGGTCGACAACTTCCTCTTCTGTCTGATCTTGGCTTAAAGTAAGAAGGTCATTCAAGTCAGTAATGATAATGGAACAAAGTTGCAAAGGAGTGAGGTCGACAACTAGATCGCTAAATCTAGATAGGTTGACAAGTCTCATCCTTTGACTCGGGAACTTGGGTGAACTTGGTAGCAGCCTCTCGGGTTTTTGACTCCAAGGATCCAAGATGCATTGAAGTGATGTCCTAGGGGTCTATTTATAGTCTTTGACCGGAGGCCTGTCGAGGTTACTCATGCAAGTGGCACCGGTGCATATGTCGACAACTATGTCGATAGGGAATTCCTTTGACAAGTCTTTGTCGATCGACAGAGATATTGATCTCTTCTTGGCATTGATAGAGTCGTTCTTTGCTGAGAGTTTGTCATTGTGATGATGTTGACAAGGATGTCGGTTGGTGTTGTCAGGATGACTCCTTGACATGTGTCTTCTAGTCTTTGAGAGACGTCGATTGTGTTGTCGACATGGCCTATCATTAGGATGATCAATGAAGGTATCGAGGATCCTTTCTTCAACAAGATTGTCAAGGAATGGGGTCGACCACTTTGGACCGACATGAATCTGTCAGTGTCGATGGGGTGGATTGTCAATGTCTCCTCGATAGATGTAAGATTTGTACTTTGCTAGACATTCATTACTCGATAGATGGTTGTCGAGGTTCTTTAATTCGACAAGCTGGTGCTCGATGAGTTTGTCGAGCTTGATATGATAGTCTTTTGTCAACCCTTTGAGTGAAGACTTATCTTGTCGACCGATTGGTTGGCTGTTTTGAACAACTACTCAGACTTCATCCATTTCACTGAACTTGCATCCAATTCTTTCAAATATCAACAAAATGATTTAGAACCTATCATTAGTTGTATTGAAGTTAAAATGAGTAGAACTAAACATCTAAACATTATTTCTAAAGATTTTTATTATGTAAAAGGCTAAAAAATGTGCTTGATGCTATCAATTCCCCTAAACTTAGAATATAACTTGTCCTCAAGCTAATGGAATCATTATTTCTCTGATCAAATAAAAAAAAATCTAGAAATACTGAAAACAATTTTTTATATAATCCCCTTATCAAAACTATTCACTTTTTTTGTAAAATGACCTAACTTTATAAAGAATGTCATTTTGTTAAAAGACTCTTTCTTTATTTGTTTTTGTGCCATATTCTTGTCTCCAGTATATTTTTCACTTTTTCAAAGTAGCTTTCACTCTCGTCAAGGTATCATGTAAATCAGACAGGTAGGCAAAAAGGCTTATGGATGTTCCTTTCTTCTTCTAGGTCATTCAAGTACAGGTCCGTTTAGATGGGTGAGTTGTCCATGCGTTCCAAACTAGTTGGTTTAGGAGCAGTGATTGCACATCCTAAGTATTACCGCCCCAGATTGCAATACCTTTAAATGAACTCCATTGGAATGAGGTAGTGTTTTTTTAGAGGCTAAATAAAATTGACATATATGTGTTCATGAGCATAAGGATACCCCATTCTAATAGCTCTAATTCATGGAACATCTCTCAGATTATTTTTCACTCCTCAATCTTTTTGGGATTTTGATAAAATTTTTGGAAGAAGACATGAGGTATCTCTTTCTTTATTATTGTGAAAACATACCTTTAATAAGATAAGACATTATTAATTATATTCTTTTTGTAAGAATCAATTGATAACATTATAAAGTTAAACACCAAACTAGAGGAATAAATGATGCTTTGCTAAGAGGAAAGTACACAAACTATATTAGCAACAAAAAGATTTTTCCTTGAGATATTATGCAATCTTGCTAAAAGGTATAGTAGATTCTTTGTATAGGGAGTTTTCCATCATCTGCAGCTTCATTACACAAGAGAATTTGAAATTTGTGATGAAAACAAAGAAATTATGAAAAGAAATACCAAAGGAAAATAAAGCAATGTTTGTTATACTATGGATACCTATCTCACAGGATTACAACTCCCCAAACTTACAACACACACTATCCCCAGAGTGTGAAAAAGAAAGGAAAAGAAAATGTAAACACGTTAGATTCTCAGCAAAGGTCCACTGTTGCCCATGGAATTTCGAGCAACATCGTAACATAATTCCCTCAAAGGCAATGATAGTTATCAGTGTGTGCTTCTTCTATGACAGCATGAAGGACTTCAATGGTGTACATCTAGTGTAAGATGTAGAAGCCACAAACATTGGACAACAGACGTTTTTGAGCACAACAATGCCAAAATCAGGTAACCTTCCTTTTTCTTGGTTCTTGAGAACCATATCCTCTTCCAAATTCTTTGATCAATGGAATGAGTGCCTTAGTACATGCATCGATAATGCTTTTGTGTGTAATGTGAATTATCACAAAATATTTAGAGCCTTCAGGGTCAAAAGAACCACCATAACTATTATAAAGCATGACCTCCCTTTCATGAGTAAAGATAGTAAGCAAGGTCCAATGAGCATCATGAAGAATTGGTAAAAAAATATAATGAGGGATAGACTCTTGTAGCTGATGAAGAAGGAGATCTTTTTCACCAGAATCAGTGCTCTGCTAGAGATCATTGAAAAGATTAGGGTCAGTCATATAGACATCATCAACATTCCAGAAGACAAGAGATTGATATGCCACCATGAGACTATGAGATAAACATCCTCGTGGTTGAAGTGTCTCTCGGAGGTCATCTTTCATAACTAGGATATCATCTCGACTAAAAACCACATGATTGCCACCAAGTTTAAAATGTTGCATCAACATCATGAGCTAAGAGAGTGTAAGTTCTCAATAGGAGCTGCGATCAAAGTTTTTAAAACTAGGTTCTATAGTTGATACTAGGCCATACACCGAGAACGACTTCGGTCATCTAAAAACTGGAGTATATCAACAGACTCTTTAGCCTTTGCAGTTGATGTAATAGTAACATGAGATGGTGTTGTTTGCCCTTCTTCTGCTTCCTCTCTTTGTAAAACATTGCAGAATGGCTCCTTAGTAGGCCTTGGAATGAGCGGGTAAAGGTCCTGTAAATTCTCAGGGAGTTCAGGATCTTGAAAGAAATATCTATCATGGATTACCTCCATTGCACAATGTCCACAAATAGGGGTAAAACCTTTAGGATCTAGGCTTGAGATAGGTGTTTCATCATTCAGAGCTTCCATGACTCTGAGTATAATGAAGGCACTGTCATTCTTTCCAGGGTTGTGCTGGTAGGTTAAAGGCGCAATGACATAACTTTTCCAATTCAGTTGATAATAGTGAACCTCATAGATAAGCCTTTGCAGACAAATAGGAATGTGAGTCAGCTTTTTTGCAACACGATCTGTGAAGCGCATGTCAGATTTTTTTTCACTCTTCAATGCAAGTGTTGAACAATGTTGTGACATCCTTTTTCACACAAAGTGATATTTCTCAAAACCAAACACAGAATTAACACTCAGTGAGTAGATTTATTGGAAAGCACTAAAAATCAAAACCAATTACAACAAGAACCAACATCAACAAACTTATTACATAGAGGTCCAAAAACTTTCCATCTGAAATATATATAATGAAACATCATTATTTACAACATGTGCATAAGAGGATACCTATCACATGTGATATCTATTCTTTTACATAAACATGTACAACAACCAACTATATACAACAAGGCGCATGAACCAAAAACTCATACCGAAAACACCATCGAGTAACAAACGTAAGTCCTCCTAAGACCTGAGTGTACAAGGATGACTCTTGGACTCTAACCACAAAAGACCACAAGCAACATCCCAATCCTTCTCAGCTACTGCTCTAGTTGCTCCTATGCCTCTACTGCACGATCTCTACCTCCTCATGCACATCTGCCTAAAAGATGTGGAAACTCATAGGGTGAGATTCCAAATCTTAGTGGGAGATATAACTCTCCACCAACACTATTATTAACACAAATAACTACAATAGGTAGATATAAGACTAAGCTAGATGAGTGAATTCAATTAATGATATGTAACCATTGAATTAAGCAAATTAAGCACTACTAGGCACTTATTACTGAACAGTAGAACAATCAATAATCTAAGAAGGAATATGAAGAACATGTATATTCTCTACCAACTGAATTGTGCAAAATCAAGCAAAGCCCCATCCAATATGAAAGTACAACTACTAAGACCTTGTGGTCAATGGAAGAACCATATTCCATGACCTTTCTAACACCTCCCAGCTAGCACGAGAGTGAGACTATAGTGACATATTAGTCAACTTGTACATGTGACATATAGTCAACATATGGATCGGCTCGTGCATGTCCATCCATATATCATAAGGGAATCAGCTCACGCATGGCCGTCTTGAAAAGAAAGAGTGGCTCACACATGGCCATCCATATATAATAAGGAAATCGATTAACACATGCCCGTTCCATATATCATAATGAGATCAACTAATACACGACCATCTCTTAGTTATGCCAGTTAAGTTTTAGCATCAATCAAGTTATAATATTCAAATCCAGAACAAATTCCACAAAAATAAGGGCATAACACAACTCTAGAACATATAAAACACATAGGGTGTGATCATATCACACTATCACCACAAGACGCCTATATTATTGCCATTCAAACCACCATCAACAAGGCCACACATCGTGGTATACCAATCCCTCAACTCATCATTGGGAAAATCCATCTCATATTATGCAACAAGTCACTGCCAGGTCATATGACCCATTCATATTATTCATGTATCACAAGTGCCTCACCATGCCTTACATGGGCATATTCAACCCGTGTCATATCATAATAACTATATCCTACACTATCTATGATTATCAAGCTCATAACACATGCATGGTTAGAAATTGATAAACAAGAGGGAGATAATCACTAACATCATAATCCTTTCATGATAGAGAAACAAGCAAGATCATTGTTCATTATTAGGGTTAGGGTCTCCTCTTAGCTGATTTAGGGTTTATAAGATTAGGGTCCACCAACCACCCTCCAATTATCACCCTCTAATATCTTGGAGTATATAAAGATTAGGAGACCATTAGAGAAAATTAGATAACATTCCAAACAACATAATGCCTTTATGTATTGTTCATACATGAATATCCTTAGGTGTTCATATATGCTTTAGAACCACCTACCACTACTCTATATTGATCACTTAATCACATAGGTCATGACCTCCCACCATGGTCCATGTCGTGACCGCGACAGTCAAATGTCTTGACCTCAACATGTCGCAACCAACCCCTTAGATCATGTCACACCCACGACACTAGGGTTAGGGTTCCATCTCGACCAAATTGTCTCAACCACCAACATATGTAGCGACCTAAGTCCCTCATGGTCGTGAACCAACACACTAGAGGGTGTCTCAACCCAAGAAAGGCAGGGACAAAGCCCCAACAACAAGGGTAACTAGGCCACCACACACCAAGTGTCTCAACCTATCATCACTAGATCAAATTCAGCCACAAAGGGGTATCTCGACCGAGGGATATCTAGGTTGTGACCATCAAGAGGAAAGTGTAACAACCAAACCCAGAGTTGACATATAGGTCACCAAAATAGAACTAAAACCAAGGGTGAAACTATAGTTATCATGAAGAAAAGGCCACATACAAACGACCATCGAGACCCCAAGTCGTAGGTCTAGAAACTACCAACAAAGAACCTTCTACTAGGAAGAGGAAACCACACTCAAGATAACCAAAACTGAACCTAACATCCCTCAAAACTCTAGGTGCACAAACACCATGCATGAGAGTAAGATAAAGAGAAAGACACAGAGAAAAACCTTCATAACACATTATCTACTAAATTGGGTACAAAAGATTAGGGTTTCATATTGCTTTCGTACCAAGCAAGATAACTCTATCAAACAAACTCTAGGGTTTACCATTATGTACTAGCATGAAGAAGAAGTATTTAATAGAGAGAATAAATAGAAAAATGTATAAAGAAGTGCAATAATAGAGTAGGTTTAGTGTTATATAACCCACCTTAAGATGATCACCACCAAGAGCTTCAAATTCCAAGTTCAAGAGCTCCAAGCACACAATCCAAAGTTTGACAAATCTTCACCAAAATCTCCACACTCGGCCACAAGAGCACCTCAAGAGGGATAATACACCAAATTCAAAGCTAGAACAAGGAAGGAAGCAAAGAAGCTCTTGGCCGAACCAAAGGAGAAAGGAAAAAAGAGAGGATAAATCCTCTTCACACTTGGGTCTACCTTGTCAAGACATGGTCTATGACCCTTGTGATGAGGTGTTTCTCTCCCAAAATGACCACCATGGAAGCACCATGGTCTAGGACTGAGAAAAGAGAGGAATGTGAAGGCAGGAGATCAACCTAGAAGACAAATACTTACCAAGGATGGGGGATGAGCTTGGATCACCAATACCACATGTAAGAGGAGATTGATCACCAAAGCCCCAAGGACGAACCTCCTTGACCCACCAAGCTCCAAGAACCAGTAAAGAAGGAGGAAGAAGATGGATGGTCGAAAAGGGTTGCAAACCAGGGAAGTTGGTGGGTTATATAGATGGAAGATGAGAGAGAAGGCAAGGGGCGAGGTGTCAAAATACTAAGGGACCCAAGGGACACTTGTCCACTCAAAAATCCAAATTTCAACCACTTAATAATGACATGCAGGACATGGTGATACACTCTAGGTAGTGTCTCAAACACCATAGACTCCCACATGGTTGCAGTCTCTACCCTCCTACATTGCACCATCTATTACCATTTCCTCTTGGTCGAGGCAAATCATCTCCACAAACCCTAGGTCGAGACAACCCATGCTAGGTCAAACATCTTGACCCAAGACCACCCTAGACTACATAGGTCATGGACCAAACACCTAGAGGATCTGTATTGACCATGAACCCTCCAAAACCATCCTTGGTCGTGACCCAAGGTCGAGACAATTCAACCACACACATGGCGAAGGAACTCAATACTCATATCAACCCTAATCACCACCTAGGGTGATACTCCTCAACCAATGCTCAAACAAGGATCCCTCATCTTTCTCTTTCCTCTAGATGATGTAAAAAAAAGAGGGAACACTCTAGAGGTGAAAAGTTGCACATCAACCCCCACAATGTGTAAATTGCAATTTGCATCAAAACTAGCACAAAAAGCACATACATCATCCAAACAAGATCAAACTTGAAGCTTAAACTCTTCACAAGCCCTAATTACATTTAAAAAGATTAGATATAAGTTATAAGCACAAGATTAATCCAAAACAAATAGGGTTACCACAAAACTTGGGTCAGGGTCCTTACAAGCATAACTTGTCATTTATTCAGATCAATGACACACAGTAGCCACAATCCCTAGATGTGAAAAGGTAATAAGATAACTCTTGTCTTCTTTAACTCTAGTTTATCCTTTAGGGTTGAAATGGCTGGAGCTATCATTCACTTCTAAACCAAGCAGTCAAACAAGGATGGCGTTGCATTGTAATACGACCAATCCTTATCACTAGGCATGACATCCTCCTGTATAGTCGACACTAAAACATTAAAGATCTTCTATGTAACTTTGACAAGGTTGCAAAATATTTTTTTGGAAATTCTCACGCGAAAGCGTGATTGATCCATTTTTGTAAGTGACATGGCTCCCATCATGTTGATCATCAAGAACATCTTGTGATATGAAAATATCACAGACATCTAGTATTTTTAAACAATCATGATCTACTCCACACATCTTTAAAGGAAGTTGAGGTGGAAGTGGCAGTAGTGGTTTTGGAAACATCAGGTCAGATAATCTTTGTGGTGCAGTAGACAAAACAAGGGAACGATCACCGACATCCTCATCAAAAAAAGCATTTTTAGTGTCTGAAGGGTTGTTGGCATCTTCTTCAGGGTCCATATTGGTAGTGTAATGGCCAACATAAATATCCTCTTCCGATGTATGTCGACTGAAGAGGGAATGGATTAGGATCAAGTTGAGCATAGCTTCATCCAACTTCCTCATCATATCATTTTCAAAATAATTTATGGAAGATCATGGAGACAGATGTGGAATGTTTTCTGATGGATGTGCATGGATAACATGGTATGAGGTGACAACATGTATAATGCCAGTGGGAGGTAATCCACCCGGTTGCATATGAGGGAAAGATGTGATGTTGTCAGATGATAAGACTTTAGTGGTCCCTATAATTGACTCTGAGACATACGATATAGATATTTGGCTAGTCTGGTTGGTCAACAGCTGCATTAACACTACTTGGAATATAACTATTTCCTTGAGAATAACAAGATGGGAAAGAACAAGATTCAGCAGAACGAGCATGAAACTGACGATGTTGTTCACTTCAGAGAGCGTGTTGGTCTTCTTTATGCTTTTGATAATTTTCTTGTCTAGTTGTATGAATCAAGATATGATTTTGTACCCTCAGGATTTCATTAAGTTGTCACTCTAGAGTTGCCATATGGCAAGGAAGGTTGTTAATCTCACTTACTTGCTGATCTAGAGCTTGGATTTGTTTAGCTATGTTCTGCACATCCTTCTGAAGGTTAGGAATATCGGTTATAGTTGTAGTTGTAACCTTAATGACGGTGTTGAAGGCTTGTCTGAAAGCTCCTCCCATGGTGTCTAGATATTCATGGCCAGAGGGGGATGAATAATGACTTTCTAATCGTTGAGAAGTAAAGGGTGATCAGATTGGTTACGATGACGAGACATATCATAAACTACATCTTATGTCTTCCTTTTAATGATAAGGGAGGGTTTCTCATTGCAACAACTACATCAGGGATGGAGGCGGTGCTCTTTGAGGTGGTTGGATGGTCAACCCCAAGGTTAGAGTTATGCTTGCATGATGACTGAATTTCTTCCAAATAATAATCAACTATTCTCTCATGTTCACCTCTCTCAGATATATTAGATAGAGGTTTGTTTGGAATGACAGGTTTAGGGTGGACTCAGCCAGATGATGCGCCGTGAGGAGCTAGCTTGACCTTGTGATATTTGTTGAGAAGTGTAGTGATTTCTTCTTCAAAATACAATAACTATTCTTTGTCATAGTCAAGCAATTCAAGTAGTAGGATTGAGACATTGGTCCTGGTGAACCTGTAGCAGTTGACATTGTTCTGGTAGATAAGAATAGCTGAAGAAGTTAGGTACCATGTGGTGATAAAACTTTCACCTTGCATTTCCTTGAAAGCTACACAAGGTGGGTGTCCATTTGCTTATAATATGAGTCTGATGAGACCACCCATGTACTATTCTCTCTATGGAGGTAAGCAGATGAGCAACCATTTGTCAATCAAAAGGAAGCTGATGTTTACAGGTTGATCTTCCATTATAAGAGATAGTACATAAAGTTCTTCAAGATAAATGCTCCTAGTCTCTGACTTTGTGAAGAGAATATTAGCCACAATCATATACATTATCCTCCAGAATCCAGAATGCACCACGGACGCCTTGTATTTCCCAAACTAGTATTTCCTGCCCTATCAACTGCCCCCAATATTTAGAGGCATTAAAATTAGAAATCTTCCTTTTCAAGAAATCTTGTAGAGGCTCTTACAACCTTGTCTTCTGAGATACAAAATATTTTGTTCAAGATTTTATTGGTGAGGAATTGATCAACATTATTGATGCGGACTTTCAACTATCTAGGTGAGACTTATCAAATAGATGAGATGAATTCCATCATTTCTTCTACACAAGCTCTTATTTTTGCAAAGCAGAGGTGAGCTAAGATGGACCGAGCCAACATAACATGCACTTTTTCCCTAATACCAATCTCCTCAAGAGCAGTTGAGGAGGCAAAGCGAGAGGGCTTGATGACTGCTTTTTTCATCCCCTTAAATGCCTCTAGATGTTCTTTGTCCTAGGGCCTAAAGGTTCCACAATAGGGAAGGTCCAACTATGAGCCCTGAGGTATCTTAGATTCAGGTTTGTGATCCTTGCCCGCTTATCACCTTCACTAGAGGGTTGTTCAGAAGAAAGATGCTTTTCTCCCTTCTTAGGCGTTCCTTCTGAGGCTGAGACTGAGCTACCTTGGTGAGCCATCACTGTAGCACATATGAAAAAAGACAAAATTAGATTTGATATCACATTGTCAATGGAAGTGTCGACAGGATTAGAAGGGTGTCGATATGGCTATTGATCAAAATTAAGACGTCGATAAAAACCAAGATAGATGAGTCGATAGAGCTATCAAATAGATTTAGGACAAGATCAACTGAGTTAGAAAAAGTAATCGACAAAATCAATGTATCGACAAGTATTGCCTCAAGGGTCGACAAGGGTGTCGAATGGCACGAATGTAAACATGTCGACATAGTGAAATAAGAGACGTTAACAAAAGCTCGAAGGTCTGGCTGTCGACAAGGATCTTGTCGATCAGAACTGTCGATAAGGATGTCGATAATCAAGCAAACAAAGAGGCAACACTTTACTCGGATTAATCTTGATGTAAGAAAAATTGTATTGTGTGTTTGGTATTTATAGCTGAGGTTAAGGTTGATGAAACTTTAAATGGGTATTTAGGTGGCTGATTTGGGTAAAAAATACTATTAATCAATAAAGTTGTGGAGTGCCCGACAAAGATATCAATTGGTAGATCGACTAAAAATAAAGCACAACCGATGTCTATCAATCAATAGGTTGTTTTTCGATTCTGTCAATCAGAAGGATCGACAAACTACGAACAAGGCTATCAATTGCATTGTCGACAAGATGTAAAAAATTTAAGGTCAATAAAGTGAATCAGAATTTAGGTCAATAAGTCACGATGAAGTGATTGTCTTCCATCATCATTTAGAAAACATATGTCCATCTTGATTTAGATGGGATTTTTTTAAAAAGTTTTTCTTCAAGAAACAAAAATCATTGGGAAAAGAAAACAAATCAACTCTGAAATGATAGAAAGGAAAAAGCTTGGGTTTCCTCCCAAGTAGCGCTTGTTTATAGTCGGTTAGCTGGACTCTTGGACGTCTTATTCGGCCTCTGGTGCATCTGATAGTGCAAACTCAGATTTTCTTATGATAGCTTCATCTTTGTAATATCTTTTAAGACGGTGACCATTGAATGAGAAGGTGCCATATTTCTCAATGTGGATGTCCATCATAGCAGAGGGATAGATGGTGATAACTGTGAAGGGCCCAGACCATTGCGATTGGAGTTTTCTTAGAAATAGATAAAGTGCCAAATGAAACAGATTAACCTTGTCACCTTCAGATATATCATTCCTCTTGATGCGAGAATCATGCCAAATTTTGGTGCGTTCTTTGTAGATTTTTGTGTTCTCATAAGCGTGTAGATGTAGTTCTTTTAATTTTGTAGCTACAAGAAGCTCTTCTCTTTCACCCGATCAACATCCATATTTAGAGTCTTGATTTCCCAATAGGCTTTGTATTCTAGTTCTAAGGGAAGGTGGCATGACTTACCATAGATGAGGTGATAAGGAGTTGTCCCGATAGGTGTCTTGTAAGCTATTCGATATGCCCATAGAGCATCATCGAGTTTGGACGACCAACCTTTTCGAGATCTCCCTACTATTTTATCAAGTATCTGCTTAATTTTCCGATTAGAGACTTCTACTTGGCCAATAGTTAGAGGATGATATGGTGTATATTGTTATATTTGACTCCATACTTCTTCAAAAGAGCTTCAAACTATTTTTCTATGAAGTGTGAACCACCACGGCTGATAGCTGCTCTAGGGATGCCAAATCTGGGGAACATTATCTTTGTGAAAAGCCACATGATTGTTTTTGAGTCACATGTAGAGGAAGCTATAACTTCCACCCATTTGGAAACGTAGTCTAAAGCCATAAAAATGTACTTATTTCCAAAAGATGGTGGGAAGATCCCCATGAAATCTATCCCCCAAACATCAAAGATTTCAACTTCTATTCATTCAGCCATTGGCATCTAATTCCTTTTGCTAATGTTCCCAGTGCGTTGACATGCATCACATTGGTTAGTTAAAGCATGTGCATCTTTAAATATAGTTGGCCAATAAAAGCCAAAATTCAAAATTTTTGATGTTGTCTTCTCGACGCCCAGAGTGTCCTCCTTATGGGGCTGCATGACATTTCTCTAAGATTGAACAAGCCTCGTCGTGATCCACACAATGACAATACACATTATCTGCACATTTTCTAAAAAGGAGAGGATCATCCCAAAAATAATTCTTGATGTCAGAAAAGAATTTCTTCTTTTGATTGTAAGTCATCCCAGGAGGCAACTTCTAACATGTCAGATAATTGCAAAAATCAGCATACGACAGAGCTACTTGATTAAGAGAATGAATAAGGAATAATGATTCATCTTGATAGGACTCGTCGATAGGAAGAAGATTTCTTTCTTCAACCCTTATTCGAGAGAGATGATCAGCCATGACATTGTTAGATCCCTTCTTTTCAATGATTTCATGGTCAAATTCTTGCAACAAAAGTGCCTATCAAAGGAGATGTGGTTTAGTATCTTTCTTTTGCACAAGATACTTAATTTCACTGTGATCAGTATATATGGTTACTTTCCCTCTGTAAAAGAGTGAAATCAGCCCTTTACTAAAAATTTGAAGAATAAAACATCCATTCAAACATACTCAAAAAGGTATATTGGAACAGGTGTAAAATTTTCAAATCTTATATAATGGTATACAAAAGACCGTCACCCAGCAAGAGAGAGAAACAAGGTATGTGTCAACAATATGAATAAGAAACAAAGATAAGAACAATAATGAAACATAAGGATACATATTCATCATAAGATGAGAAGGCCAAGAGAATGAGGTATTTAACAAAAGATTTTTGCCAAAATCAATAAATAATAATGAATTTGCATGAATGATTAATATTGGACTAAAATAACTAAGTAGGGTTGAGGCACCTACCAGACCTCAACCAAAGAGATGAGGGAAGAGTAATCACATTCCCAGTCACCTACCAAATATTTTATATTGGGGAGAAATAACACATTCCCCAGGGAGAGTAAACACATTCCTTAGGGCAAAATAACACATGCCCTAACTATGGGTGGTTGTACATAAGTACCACTACTATAACTAGATAGTCAAATAAACCATCATGCTCAAGAAATAGTAAAGTGGCAAGAGAAATCATCATATAATTGCAGCATTGCAGTGGGGTTCCAAGACCCAAGAAATAATATATCAAATCTGATTTTGACGCAATTGGAACAAGAGAAACAATAACAAAGGAAATAGGGTTCATGCCTCACTATGGAAAATAGGGATGGTTCACAAATATCCCAACTCAAGGGTAAGATTTGCACATAACTCTCTTAGTGATTTGAATTATTTACTTTCACCACTTTAATTGAGTCACCAAGGTCCACTTTTCCTATTTTTAGTGTATAATCATGTATTAGGGTACATCATTCACATTAATGTATAGAAAACCCTAATTTTTGACTTTTTGAATGAAACCTTGATTTAGAATTTGAAATTATCACCATTGATCTTATTAGGTTCTATTGATTAAGATAACTTATAATTTTATCAATTTTGGAGTTATCACAATTAAAGTGTATTTTTGGTGATTTTTATGTATTAAAATAGTTTTCTAGAAAACATCATTAGATAAAACTCAAAAAAAACCTCAAAAGTGCTTTTTATTAGAAAGATCACATTTTCCGGTTCCAAAATGTACTTTACTTCAATTTTTGGACAAGGGAATCAAAAGATATGAATTTTCAAATTCTGACCAATCACAAGACGACACATCATCAAAGCAAAGCAAGAGAGGCAAAGAGAGAGACGAAGAGGGGTGGGTCGCTTGACTTGGCCCAACCGTGGGGTGCCAAGTCAGCGGTCTACACCAACTCATCCACATGTCAAACCACCCAAAAAAACCAAATTATGCTAATACCCCTGCGCAAGAACAAAGAGGAAAGAAGAGAAGTGGCGAGGACTAAACTGTCATTGAAAGTGGGGGATTGTCCCCAAGCTCTGCTCATGCCATGGCACTGAGCAACTAGGCCCCGAATTGGGAGAATCATCAAATGACAATTATTTGCAAAACAAAAGAAATAGAAGCAAAGAGGAGGAGGAGACGAACCTACAACAATGAGGAATTGCCTGGAGATGGAAAGGAGAGGCCGCCGCAAGCTCTAAACTCAAGCACAATCTCCAGAAGTCAAATGCATGAATTCACGAATAATTGAGTAAAGAGACGATTTACAACAAGACTATAGAAGCTTGGTATATGGGTATTTATAGGTGAGGGGGTGAGAAGTATGGAGGACGGAGGTGGTCGTGATGGCTTGTTGCCCATGAATTGGGGGCTTCCAATTTTCTCTACTAAAAGATGAACGTAAGGCATCAATGTGTGTGAATCTTCTCCCAAACTCGTAGCACCAAAAATCTCAAAGAATGACCGAGTATGGAGTGAGAAATCTACAAATTACTAGGGCTATATACTGTTTCAAGCGTGCCTCTCCTACCCAAGGTAGGAGACAGTTTCCACGCAGTCAGATCAAAAATCAAACGATCGAAATTGCACGTGAAAATAAAAAGGGCGCGTGACATTTACACCTTATCCAAATCATAATCGGACTAAAGTGTGATCAAATTAATTTATATTTTTCTCCCTCCTCTTTTGAGGGTGCAAACGAATCCCAAATTTAATAAAAATTGACACCTAGCCTATTTTTGATATGAGGAATCAAAAAATGCAATTAGATTTGCCTTTGGGAACTTTTGATGTGTTAGATAAATCAAATCTTATTTTCTTTTTAATCCATCATTAATGGTTATAAGATTCTCCAAATTTGATAAAACTTCACCCACAAGTCACATTAAGTGTCTTGTATACAAATTTGCCATCAATTTTACCTATTGAAGTTGTTTGTACATTTATTTAATATTTTGAAGGTTCTGCACACTTTCACTCTCCTAACTTAACATGTATATTAAAAATTATCCAAATTACATAAAAATTCACACAAAGGCTATTTTTAATGTTTAGATAACTAATCCAAGATTATTTTCCACTTTTGGAGTCGTTAAATATTTTATTTCATATTTGGAAGATAACTCTCCTTTTCTTTTTAAAATAAAATTAAATATAGTTATTATCACCCCAAAATTATGAAACTTGGCCTCCAAGAGAAACCAAACCTGAAGAGAATGGATCTCAACTTATCTTTAACCAATTAGTATTCCTTTTATGAATTTTTTTGCCCATTATCCAATATTAACACTGTTTCTCATATTAAATAATTCAATATGACATTAACATGTTTAAAGCATTATTATTCATTCCTTTTTCATCTTCCTTGCTCCATAAGGCTAAGGAATGTTATAGAATGAATTCCTTTTATTAATATGTCACATTAATAGTAAAATTTCTTATTAGACCCTGATTAAAGCATTCATTGAGGTATTTGTGCATAAACCCATTTTTTGGCATAAATAATGAACAAATGTTCACCAAACGACTATTATCTTCACAAATTAAACATCAAATCCAAAAAGTATTGAAATGAAAGGAAAATATTAGAAGGAAGACCAAAAAGAGAATATGTCTAAGTTTCAGTTCATTACAACACTCCACCCCTTAAAAAGGATTTCGTCCCCCAAAATCTCAAGCAAAGATGGAAGGGTGAGTTTGCAACATCTCATCTCTAAACAATCCATAAAACTTCCACCAAAACTTTCACTAGCTCAAACTCTATATTCTTCAACTGCTTAACTCGGGAGTTCAAAAATTTCACATGCAACTCTTCAAAGGTCAGGTTCTCATGGGTCACTAAAGGTTACACTATTAAGATTTCCTTTTATTAGATATAACACAATTAACATTCTTTAATTATTAGAATTATATTTATTATGATATTACATCATCCTTATTATTTGTTTTAATAGTGTCATGTTATATTCACTTTATTGCCAAAATAGTTATATTTCATGATTATGCAAGAAACCCTATATATATTTCTTATTTATCTCATTAAGAGTTTTATCACAATTAGGGTTATACTCAATTATTTCAATGTAGAATAACATGTTAGATCATCATTCTTAATAATTTGGAATTAGACTCCAATATGTTCATATTATCACCATATTGAACTATATCAGATGAAACAAGACATTTTATCCAATTTATTATTAAGTCTATAATTAATCCAAATTATGTTACAATTATTACTTGTATCTATATTAAATAATGTCACATTACCTTTCTTACTCACATCAATGTTCTCATTAATCATTTTCTCATATTTATCCACTTCCAATTATTGAGTATGCATATTTAACACCACATTAGGAATTCGTGCATGTTTATGTGTATCCAACTACTTATTATTTATATTTGAATCATTTAATGATTTTAGTGAACAAGGTGACACATATTATATATTAATGAATTGATTCACACAACACATCATGATTAGGGGATTAATTAGGTGTGTATTAGAGAACAAAGTGGTATGCATCATAATGATAGTCTGATAATCTATGATTAGGTGATTATATGTCATTTATGTGTCTCAAAGTATATTATCTGATTATGACACCTAATTTCATGAATGTATCATGAATGTCATCAAGGATGTATATATTAAGGTTATATGATTACAACTTAGGGTTTAGGTCAACATGGTCATTATTCTTCACATATATCTTCTTAGCATGTATTAAGTCCAAGATTAGGTTACAATTATCTTACTCATCATTTCATTGGTTTTTTTTGGTTTATGACATGGTCAACATCATGCATATCCATTATTAGTATTAATATGTGAGTTACTCTTATTATGTGCATTGAGTATTCATTAGGGTTCAAACATATGAATTATTCATTAGATGACCATTATAAGTTCATTAGTATATAAACAAGCATGTGGGGTTATAACTATAACTTATTTGGTCAAAACTTAGGATCCAATCATACTATCCTCCTATTCATGGAGTTAGAGTTTCTAAACTCATGTAGCTAGATCTCAGTATGGCACAAGGCTCCATCCCCCATAAAAAGGATTTCATACTCTAAATCTAACTACCCAACATCAACAACCAACTAATCTCCACCCCTTTAAAGGTTTGACCTACCAAGCCAAACTAAACTATAGGTAAAAGGGTGAGTCTAACTAAACCATGTATAAGATTCATCATGCTTCCACTTTGCACTTTGATAGCTTACTAAACACCAAACTTCAATGTCTAGGTTCTAGGGTTATCCTGGCCAAATATGTGGTCTGAAGGAGCATAAGGGAACTATATTGGTCATCCATCCTAAAAAAAACTCACAACTCCTGGAAGACTAGGTCAACACATAAGGTTCCCAAATATATCCAACAAAAACGTCTAAGGTTACTATTGCCTAAAAGCATGCTAATTTTAGACAATCCATATCAGTTTAGGCCAGTCAAGTATCATATGGATCTAGGAGTCCTCTAAACCAAATAGTAGTGCAGAGAAAATCTTGCCATCCCCCAAACCCTGATTCTTTCTATACACCTTTGATTTCAACTTCATGTCCTAGTAGTTGCCTAAAGGCCAAAGTAAACAACCTGTAGATACTATGGTTACTTATGCATCTTTTAATTGTAAATATTTTAGGGTTTTTAATCAACATGATTCTAATGTGAAACTCATAGGATCCTACATCAACCTTTCATTATCTCAAGGGTTGCATAGATCAATTCTAGGGCAAACATGTCACTTAAAGGGGAACTATGCAAAGCAAGGTTTCTAAATAGGGAGACAAAATTGAAATAGTCAGATTCTGACTACCATGGGCTATGATACCATGTTGTAAAAGAGTAAAATCACCCCTTTACTAAAAAATTTAAGAATAAAACATCCATTCAAATATACTCAAAAAGGTATGCAAGAACATGTGTAAAATTTCCAAATCTTATATAATGGTATACAAAAGACGAAAGTGTATAACAACGGAATAAAAATCATGACTATATTCAATTTTCATAAAAGATTACAAAATATCATCATATATGTAACACCCCTGACCTGGGTTATGACCTAACCCTAGATGTTTTGATTAAGTAAGTTGCTTAAAACTTGTTTTTATCTTTTAAAAAGTAATTAAGGCCTTTATGATGTATTATTTTCAAAATTTGAGCGTATATGCAAACTATGTGTGCATTATATGATAATCTAAATAAAAATTGCAATTTACCCAAGATGAGGGGTTATGTTGCAAATGTTACATGATGAATGTATTCTAAGTGTTTTGAATGTCATGAAGGAGAATATGATGCTAAATGGTGGCTTGTGCAAAGCCTAAGTCTAAGTAGGAACTTGTGTAAACAATGTTAAGTGCTTGATGAATCAATTGTGACATATGCAAAATGCAGGGTTAATGTGCAAAATACCACCTAAAGATAAAGGTAGATACAATATGTTTGAAACATCTTGAAGTGTTAATGCTCTTAATAAATGAAGAAACCAAGAAAATACATAAGTTGAAGTTATGTACATGAGCCATGTCTAGTTGTGGACTTAGAAGGAAGTCCCTATCGGCCATAGAGCCATAGGGATATCATCCTATTGGTTTGTGTAAGCTTTGGTTTGTCCATTATAGGAAAGGAACTTCAAGGAAATGATAAAGAATCGATTTGCTTTTGTCTTGGAAATGATGGAGTTGAATATAATAATAAGTTAGTGGAAGGAGACTTGCTCTATAAGACAAAGAGCCGCCCCTTATTCCCTACATTATCCATGGAATTTTATTTTTGCATGGTAAGATAGTAGTGGCATGCATGCAATAGTATGTGTTGACCTTGCATGACTAGGTGTCATGAAGTACCTTAAGTTAATGACACCTATGACACTCTTTTCTATAAACCTCAAGTATAAATACCTTGACTTTCATTTGTTGGCAAGATTTTCAGATCTAGCAAGTGCCTTTCCTCTTGTATCGTGCAACACCTTTCCTTGTGTCACCCATAGTGAAGAGAGTGGAAAGGTGAGGCTTGGTATTGGCTAAGAAGGAGAGATATCATCCAAAGTAGGTTGAAGCAACCAAGTGAGGTGATATCGCCCAAGGTGATTGGAGATATCGTACAAGAGCTTGGAGCTCAAATCTTGGAGCTTGGAGAAGGCTCATCTTCAACCTTGGAACGTGTGGAGTTGAATATGGAAGCTGGGAAGCTCTTTGAGAGGTGGGTTATATAACTTAAACCCTTCAATATTATTATCCTTCTTCAATATTGTTCAATTTATTGATTAAATACAAAATTTGGATTTCCTTTGATCAATTGATATAAACATGAGTTCCAATATGTAATTAGGACTTTTATCCATAGGTTTGAATTAATTAATGATCTTGAGGATAATGACGATGACATTATCATGGACAACCTGATATGGGTTGAGGACTCTTGCAATCCGATATGGGTTGAAGATCTTGCTAATTGATATGGAACCCGATATGAAAGTAGGTCATACCTTGTAAGACAAGTCCTATGAACGATATGGAAGACCCCTATGTATTACCTTGAATATGACACTAGGGTCAAGCATTACCTTTGCCTGATATGAGTAAAACCCTAGGAACCCGATATGCTTTTATCCTTTGAAAATTTGAAACTCTCTCTTTACCTTGTGTCGAGTTAAATAACAACTTGGTATCCATCTTGTCTTGTTTTGAGTTCAAGGTTTTTATCATTAATGGCCACATGATATGGTAATCAGATACCACTTTATATAGGTACCCGACATGGTGAATCCATGAGGCAAACCGATATGATGCCCAATATACATGACCAATATGATGCCCAATATACATGACCGATATGATTCCCAATATACATGACCGATATGATGCCCATACACATGACTGATATGGTGCCCAATATGTATATAACCTGAAATGATATCTAAGGTAGGTAAACTGATATGATGGATAGCATAGAAACACAATATGGCAATCCTAATACCACTTAATATAGGATGACATCCAATAAGGATGCACAATATGATAACCTAAGATGTAGTGTGATATGAAAATTCAAGAGGCTACCCGTTTTGATGAGAGACCTATATGGATGTTTAAGAATGAATGTGACCAACCAAAGTGAAGAACAAAAATAATATCATAGTATGAGACATGGTATAACCATAATGGTATACTCGATATGATGTACTCTAGTACAAGATATGAGTACCCAATACACTCTCATACCCAATGTGGGAATAACGATTTAACCTATACATGATATGAGATTGACTAGAGATGAGAAAGGATAAAGTGATACCTAACTACATGGTTACATGATATGTTGTTAAGGGATATGCCCTATACCCGATATAAGGTTGTGGTTTCACCACATGATCAAATTGAATACTTGTTAAGATGATATATGCATCTCTAAATACAATAAAATGACATTATCAATCATGCTACTTGATATGGTAGGCATGTCCTTAGTTATTAAGATTGTCTAAGTGATGAATATGAATAATGTAATATTGAGACACAATGAGTTTAACTCAATTTGATAATGATAAGGTTGAAGACCTTAAATATGTGAACTAAGTAATTTACATCCTAGTGAGTATGAGAGAGAAACTAGGACTTGAAAGATAAGTGTGTAATTAACATACACTAATACTCCTGAGATGAGTGGAGTATGAGTTAGAGCATAATCCTTGCTAATGGAATCTTGAAACCCTAATTGGTTGATTATAACCCTAATTCATTAGGGAGGATGCGTTCCTTAATATGCCATGGTTAAGGCATATGTTAAAATTATTGGTAACATGGTATAATAACCATGTAAGTATCTTAAGGCAATAAGCATGGTTAAGTATGAGCTATGTGGCTATGTAATACAAAACTAATAAGCTATGTGACTATGTGATACAAATTCAATGAGCTATGTGGACTATGTGAACAAATATCTGGGTTTGAAGACCTAGAGGTAATGATCATCTGCTAAGTGATGACAATACTCAATGATGAATGAAGGGTTTGAATACCCAAGTATGATGACGATAAGAGATTGAGAATCTAAGTGATCTATGTGTTTCAGTGAATATGAAAGTATCTGATAAATGCAATTATGCTTTTCTTTGTAGCATTTGATATAATTCTTGCTTGTAACTTTGTTGATGTTAATAGATACAATAATATACATAATTAAGCAAGATGAACATTATCATGTCGTTGCCCAGACCATAGATCCATTCAGTGTCAGCATTTGCTGAATGGTGAAATGAGTTTTTACTCAGAACACATATTTTTTAATATGTGATTATATAAGGGTGCTCAGTGGACTCCCAAAATAAATAGGGGTGCTCAGTGGACTCCCCAAATACATCAGGCTGCTCAGTGTACTTCCTGATAAAATCAAAATAGGATCGCTCAGTGGTCATCCTGATAATCTGAGAAAGCTAAATGGTCTTATCCCGAAGGGAGTACATGCTACAATAGTAACTCTATAGCAAAGATGTCGCTATACCCCAGTATAGCTACTTATAGCAGACATAAGATGTCATGCTAAATCTAAGTGTTACCTAAGTATTCTCGTACTAATCGAGAAAGGTGAGGTCTTAACAGCCGGCTCTGCCATTGACCTTGTATGGTACCGATTTTGACTTACTAGTGGCCGGTTGGAGTATGAGCGGTATATCTCATCTCTTCTGGGCATAATTGTGAATGTGAACATGTAATCAACCATGTAGAATATTTGTTTAAGGATCAAATACAGAAACATTGGTTGATGCCTTATTACTTTTATACATCTGAGTAGATAAATGTTATACATGTTCTTCATATTCCTTTCAAGCAACATATCTATGCCTTGTGCTTAAAGATATATCTGTTAATCAATGGAATACATGTAGTTCAGTTTTATTTTATATTTTGTGATAATAATATTGTTGGAAGAGAGTTATATCTCTCGCTGGGATAATAGTCTCACCCCGTGGGATCCAAAATTTTTAGGCGGATGCGGATGAGGGACTAGGAATCGGACTGTAGAAGAAGGATCATTTCAGCAAGGACACCAATAGTATTTCAGGTTGAGTACGTTGTCTGTCAGGATTTTGTAAATAGAAGTCTATATGTCATCTCTCTACTCTCAGGTCCTTGGGAGATAGTCTTAGTGGTTTTCACAAATGACTTGAGATTTTAGTTTGCTTATCTCGAGGTTTTTAAGTTGCTGATGTGTGTATTAAAGTAAAGCAACAAGTACTTGTTATCTTCGAGAAGAGACATAATACTAAATGTATATTGTGAACTATGTGTATATGATGCCTTGGTTCATTGTGTGAAAGCTTTATGGAAGATGGACCTATGTGCAAAATGGTTTTAATTTTTAGTGGTTTTTGTTAATTTTGTTGTTTATGACAATTCTGCATTTTTACTGGTGATGACTTGATTTGTAACCGAGTCGTCACAATATATCCCATTAAGGATTTACATGTAAGATACAACAAAAGGATCTAAGATAGAGGGAAGTCTAAACTACTTATATTCTGGTTTCCAAAGCATCATCTTCAAGAGCTAGGTCCATGCCAAAAGCTATGTTCTCCTTGATCTTATTCAACACTTTTTGCTTTACTTGGGTGGTTGGGACGTCACCCAGTAAGAGAGGGAGAAACAAGGTATGCATTAACAATATGGATAAGAAACAAATATAAGAACAACAATGAAACATAAAGATATAGATTCATCATAAGATGAAAAGGCCAAGAGAATGATGTGTATAACAAAAAATTCTTGGAAAAATCAATAAATAATAATGAATTTGCATGAATGGTTAATATTGGACTAAATTAACTAAGTAGGGTTGAGGCACATACCATACCTCAACCAAATACATGAGGGGAGAGTAATCACATTCTCATTCACCTAGCAAATGTTGGGAAATATGGGAACAAAGTATAGTAGCAGAAACAAAAATTTTATATATCCATATTCCCCAATATAACAAGATCGCATCAACTACTATGAAATAGGAAGGATGATTTTAGCAAGTTATACCTGGTCCTGGGAAAGTCCAGCAACAAAAATTGCTTCTTTACAACTACTGACAAGTTGCTCTTAGACAGTGGCTGTTCAGCTCCTGGTCTTCACCAAAAACAATGTTTGTGCAACCTCTACAGTGACTCACGTGGTCTCACCACAGACTATAGGTTAACTTTGCTCTCCGAGCAACAACCAAAGGACTCCTGCCTCTAGAATAGTTCACACAAACCAACTAGAATTTTTGTCGTTCACCAAGAACAGACACAAAGGAGTTGTCCTCCCTGTTGGTGTACAAGTCACCAACCTACTCTCTCACTACGACAACCCTTAGTTGTTCTCTCCCATGTCTATCCCTCCCTATTAGGTAGGACTTTCCTCGTCTCTCCTGGTTTCTACAACCAGAGATGACAACACTTGTCAGATCAATTGATTCACTATTGTCTGTGTAGTTGTTGTGTCTTAGGAATCCCCTAATACCCCTCTATATATAGGAGGGGCCAGGGTTCTCATTCCCTAGCCAATGTGTGACTAAAAGTGATAGTGGAAAGGACTAAGAGATCTTTATTTTTCACAACAATTTACAATCTCATACAGTCGAAACATCCATTTCGCACACCCATACGGTCGTCTCACACTACCACTTGGCCATTTGGCAGTTTCCAATCTGAATTGAGTTTGGCTATTTTGAATCCAATTAATATCTCATATAGATTTCCTTGTTCCTCAAGTAAAGAACAACCGAATCTATTCGGGAAACATCTCAAACCTGTGTTTGGCCCAACTGGGACATCTCACCCAAGCGAGACACTTGTCTCACTCACCTAGATGGTCATCTGGTGAGTTGAGTCAAGTTGGTCAATTCAAGGGAAAAACTTAGCCAAATCGATCTCCGATCAACCTGACCCTTAAATGACTGTCTCACCTACATGAGACACCTGTCTGGCTGCCCAAACGACCATCTCACTTAGCGAGATGGTCATTTGGTATACCTGATCAGCCAATCAAGTAATCAGTTGCATGAATTGAATACCTAAACACTTTAGTAATCAATTCAATTGTCATTCAAGATCAAACTCCTCCTCTAGACGAGTTCCTATGTGTGTGACCCTATAGGTCCCAGGTCACCTTGGCAGTGAATGTCCATAACTAGCTTATGACATCACAAGCAAAGAGTGGTGCCTAGTCACACATCAGTGCTACCCAAGTGAAAAGGAAAGTTGGAGAACAACTTCAACCTACAATCTATGTAAGGTGTTGCAGTGATTGTATAATTCCTTTGTGTCTGATATCCAAGATGAACTCGAGGAATGGTTGGTCATACTCTCAATGTTCAATCCATGCTTCTTGAACTAAGAGCAGATTGTTTGAGATAATGTGACCCCAATATCATATATTGATTCACATGTGCATGTGCATGCGTTTCTCAGTCTCACTAATCAAGTGGCTAGGATATCATACTCCCGTGGGAGGGACAAGTCTCATATCTATCACTCACAATCTATCCCTATGTGTCAAAGTCACCCAATTATCACTGTTATAACAACCCATGTTTCAAGACTGCGTTTGATGATGTCAAAGCGTACCCAATAACATGTGATGAGTGTTATGATTTTAGGCCTAAGAATCACAATCACTACCTTCACTATGAGAGATGACTGTGAACACAAAACCATGTGTCACTCTCAAGGTGGGTCTGTCTAATACACTATTCTCTAACATGTGTTTGTGTGCTTGGTTTGATATTTCCATATCATGACTAATGAGATTTAGTCATCAACTAACTAACACTCTAATCTTCTGTGTTATTGTTTTCTATCAACCTTCCACAATAATAATCGATAATGGACATAGTGAGAATATGTATATGTACTCTTAACATATGTATGATCTCATCACAAGGATGGGAACTTGACAACATACATCATTGAGTAACATAATTCTCTAGACATTCACTATGTATCCTCATTATCCCATAACTGAGTGAAACAAATGAATTGGAAGCTCGCCTTTATATATGTTATTATTAATATTAATCAAATCCTTTTAGGTAATTATGCCATGTCAATCGTCATATGATTGGTTGTATGAGCATACCTTACCAACAACAAATATTTTATATTAGCGAGAAATAACTCATTCCCCCTGGGTAGAGTAAACACATTCCCCATGGCAAAATAACACATGGCCTAACTATGCGTGGTTGTACATAAGTACCACTACTATAGCTAAATAGTCAAATAAACCATCATGCTCAAGAATATAGTAAAGTGGCAAAATAAATCATCATAAAATTTCAACATCGTAGTGGGGTTCCAAGACCCAAGAAATAATATATCAAATCTGAATTTGAGGCAATTGAAATAAGAGAAACAATAATAAAAGAAATAGGTTTCATACCTCACTATGGAAAATAGGGTTGGTTCACAAATATCCAAACTTAAGGGTAATATTTGCACATACCTCTATTAATTATTTCAATTATTCACTTTCACCACTTTAATTGAGTCCAAGGTCCACTTTTCCTATTTTCAATGTATAATCATGTACTAGGGTACATCATGCACATTAATGTATAGAAAATCTTAATTTTGGACCTGTCTAATGAAACCTTGATTTAAACTCCAAAATTATCACCATTGATCTTATTAGGTTCTCCTGATTAAAAAAAACTTATAATGGTATAAATTTTGGAGTTATGATGATTAAAGTGTATTTTTGTTGACTTTATGTATTAAAATCATTTTCTAGAAAACACCATTCAATAAAACTCAAAACCAAACCTCATGAGTATTTTTATCCAAAAGATCACATTTTTTATTCCAAAACATATTTTACTTTAATTTTTGGACAAGGGAATCAAAAGATACAATTTTTCCAATTTTGACCAATCATATGACGACACATCATCAAAGAAAAGCAAGAGAGGTAAATAGAGAGAGGGAGAGGGGTGGGCCGCATGACTTGGCCCAATAGTGGGGTGCCAAATTAGTAGTCCACGCCAACTCATCAACATGTCAAACCACCCAAAACAAAACCAAATGATGCTAATACCCTTACGTGAGAATAGAGAGGAAAGAAGAGAAGTGGCGGGGACAAAACTATCGTTGAATGTGGGGGATTGTCCCCAAGCTCCACTCATGCCATGGCACTGAGCAACTAGTCCCCAAATTTGGCAAATCATCAAACGATGATGATTCACAAAACAAAAGACATAGAAGTGAAAAGGAGGAGGAGATGAACCTACAACAGTGAGGAATTGCCCAAAGATGGAAAGGAGAGGAAGAACTCACTGCCGCAAGCTCTAGACCGAAGCATATTCCCCGAAAGTCAAACACACGAATTCAGGAACAATTGAGCAAAGAGAAGAGTTGCAATGAGACTATATAAGCTTGGTGTATGGGTATTTATAGGTGAGGAGGTGAGAAGTATGAAGGAGGAAGGTGGCTGTGATGGCTTGTTGCCCACAAATTGGGGTTTTCCCTTTTTCTCGACCAAAAGATGCAAGTAAGGCATCAATGTGTGCATAATCTTCTCTCAAACTCATAGCACCAAAAATCTTGAAGAACGATCAAGTATGGAGCAATAAATATATGAATTACTAGGGATGTATACTGTTTCTGGCATGCCTCTCCTACCCAAGGTAGGAGATGGGTTCCACACCCTCAGATGAAAAATCAAATGGTCAAAATCGCACGTGAAAATAAAAAGGGTGTGTGACATTTAAACCTTATCCAAATCAAAATTAGACTAAAGTGTGATCACATTAATTTCTCCTTTTCTCTCTTATCTTTTAAGGGTGCAAACAAATCCAAAAATTAATGAAAATTGACATCTAGCCTATTTTTGATATGAGGAATCCGAATATGCAATTAGAGTTACCTTTTGAGAAATTTTGATGTGTGAAATAAATCAAATCTTATTTTCTTTTTCCTCCATAATTAATGGTTATAAGATTCCCCGAATGTGATGAAACTTCACCCACAAGTTACATTAAGTGTCTAGTATATGAATTTGCCATCAATTTTACCTATTGAAGTTGTTTGTACATTTATTTAATATTTTAAAGGTTCGACACACTTTTTCTCTCATAACTTCACATGTATATTAAAGATTATCCAAATTACATGAAAATTCACCCAAAGGATATTTTTAATGTGTAGATCACGAATACAAGATTATTTTCCACTTTTGGAGTCATTAAATATTTTATTTCATATTTGGAAGATAACTATTTTTTTCAAAATAAAATTAAATATAGTTATTATCACCCAAAATTATGAAACTTGCCCTCCAAGTCAAACTAAACCCAAGGAAAATGAATCTCAACTTATCTTTAACCGATTACTCTTCCTTTTATGAATGGTTTTCCCATTATCCAATATTAACACTATTTCTCATATTAAATAATTCAATATCACATTAACATGTTTGAAGCATTATTATTCATTCTTTTTTCTTCTTCCTTGCTCCATAAAGCTAAGGAATGCTCTAAAACGAATTCCTTTTATCAATATGTCACATAAGTGGTAAAATTACATATTAGATGCTAATTAAAGCATTCATTGAGGTGTTTGTGCATAAACTCATTTTTTTGGCATAAATAATGAAAAAATGTTCACCAAACTACTATTATTTCCAAAAATTAAACATTAAATCTAAAAAGGATAGAAATGAAAGGAAAAGCTTGGAGGGAGGGCCAAAAAGAGAATATGTCCAAGTTTTAGTTCATTACACCCTCCTAGGAGATAAGACCCAAACTTGTCAAAAGCATACACAATAGCCAACATCTCTTTTTCAGTGGTTGTATAATTCATCTGAGCTTAATCGAGAGTTTTACTAGTGTGGTATATGACATGATGTTTCTTTTCCTTTTTCTGTTCCAAAACTGCTCCAACAACATAGTCACTAGCGTCACAATCCCAGTCTAATGCTTGCATAACCAGTGAGGTTGTGAGAGCATCCTTTAGAGTATGAAAAGCTTTCAAGCAATTATCGTCACAGATGAATGGTGTATCTTTTACAAGTAGTCTAAAGAGAGGTTTTGCTATTTTAGAGAAATCTTTAATGAACCGTCAATAGTAGCAGGCATGTCCCAAGAAACTGCAAATAGAGGAGATCGACGAAGTAGGCGGTAGTTTAATAATTGCCTCTATCTTGCTCTTATCTACCTCTATACCTGCCTCAAATGCGTTGTGCCCTCCCAATTGAGAACTAGTTTTTTTTTGCATCTTTAGAGGATAAGGGATAGATTATTTAGACAATCATCAAATGATGTCTCGTATACTGAGAAGTCATTCATAAAGACTTCCATAATTTCTTCTATTAGATCAGAGAAAATGGCAGACATGCACCTCTGAAACGTTGCTGGTGCATTACATAAACAAAAAGACATGTATGAAAGGCATACGTTCCATATAGACATGTAAACGTGGTCTTCTCCTGATCATCAGGATGAATAGATCCCTAATAGAATTATGAGTACCCATCCAAATAATAGAAATGTGAGTGGTGCAACAATCTTTCTAAAACTTGGTCAATAAGCAGGAGAGGAAAATGATCCTTGTGAGTAGTCGCATTTAGTAATCTGTAGTCGATGCACATACACCATCCAGTTATTGTGCAGGTGGCTAATTCTTTTTCATCACTATCGGCCAGCCCATCATATCGGGCAACAAGACATCTAGGGCTAAAGACTTCGACTATGGTCTTGCCTCCTTTCTTCGGAACTACATGTATTGGGCTCACCAATTGTTGTCGTTGATGGCATATATTATACCTGCATCAATGAGTTTAAAGACTTCCTTGTATACTACCTCTCACATCTTGTCAGTAAGCTTCATTTGGCCTTGCACACGTGGTTTCACACTTTCGTCGAGGTTTATTTTATGCATACAAATGATTGGACTTAGATCTTTGATATCACCAATGCAACACTTTCTTCCTAGCCCTAAGTTCAAACAGAAAACGTTTTTCTTCAAGAGAGAGTTGTGCGTTGGTTATCATCGAGTTCCATTGCTCTTCATCCAAAAATTCATATTTTAAACCTTCAGGAAGAGGTTTGAGTTCTGGTGGAGGTCTTTTGGTGGATACATCTTTCGATTTGTGCTAGAGGGAAACATATTTTTCCATTTCAATGGTCCCTTGAAATTCTTCTCTTCTATAGCCTCTAAATATGCCAAGATTTCCTCAACCTTAGGGTCTACAATTCCAGAAGTAGGGTTTGTCAAAGCCCTCATTAAAGGGTCAACTATGGAATTATGCTCCTGAATCTCTGCAAAAAGCCGATTGCAACAGTCTGTGAAGTAGCTGGTTTCCACTTGCAAAGGGCCTTTAATGTGGTTAAGAATGTGGAAATCGATATATTCACTTCTGACCTGTATGGTGATGAACCCATATTCTACATCTATTAAAGGTTGTTGTGTTGAAAGGAAAGGCTGCCCAAAGATCATTGGGAAAGTAGGGTCTTCTAAGACATCAATTATAACAACATCACAAGGAATAAAGAAACTTCTGATCCTTATCGGGACATCCTCTATGACTCCAACTGGTTTTCGATAGGAATTGTCAGCCAGCTGAATCCCCATGTTTAACTTGATGATGCTTGTCAGTCCCAACCTGGTGGCTAAGCTATAGGGCATGAGGCTTATGCTAGCCCCCAAGTCAGCAAGACCATATCATGCTGACTTATCTCCAATAAGGAAAGGTATAGTAAAGGCTCCACAATCTTTTTTCTTTATAAGCATGGTGGATTGACAGAAGGTAAATGCCATCCTTGCAAGACATATTATCTCAACCTCTCCCCTCTTTCTTTTCTTTGTAATGAGACCCTTCAAGAATTTGGCATTTGTAGGCATCTTGTCAATGACGTTGAGCAGAGGAATATCCAGGTGAATTTTCTTAATGGTATAAAGGAACTTGGTGTATCCCTTTTCCAATTGTACTTTGAGGAAATGATGTAGAAAAGGTTCCCATGACAAAACCTCTAGTGTTCTCAATGAAGGAATAGAGTTGTTTGTCCCTCGTGACTTCTTGGTTATGTGAATTTCTTCCTCGACAACTTCTACTTCAATGATCACTTCTTGCTGGGGTTTAGAGGATGTATTTCTAGAATGCAGTTTGGTCATCTTTGTAGTTTCATTATTTAGATTTTGATTAGTGCTTGAAGGGAACTAACCTACTGGGCGTCTGATTGAGGCTTCTATAGATGCCAACTATTGATCAATCATACGATTGTGAGATTGATGTCACTAATTTGGGTGTTCACATTGCACAATTGTGTTTGCATATTTGCAAGGATGTTTTTGTTTCTCACCATACATTCCCCTAACCTTTTAGTTAAGGATTCTAGATTAGATATGAATTTTTGGTGTTGTTGAAACAAACTTCCTATATTTACATTGAAGTTTCCTTGAGGGTGAGGTCTATTTTGTTGAAATTCATGAGGAATTCCTCTCCCCACAGCTTGCCCTTGTCCTCTACCCATGGCTTGGGTTGATTGATTCAATTGAAATGAATTTTCTACCATCGAGGTAATCCCATTGGAGAATCTAGGATGTTCAGGACATTTGTAATTGACATAAGACACATTCTCTATTTACGTGTCTTCCACTTTGTGAGTATAAATATAGTGGTCGAAACTGTGATCACCTTCCCCACAATTGACACATTTTATGGTTGCTTCTATAAAGTGATTTGAATTGGCCTCTTTCAGATTCTAAACGCCGACAACCATCTTGTCTTATTTGTTGTTGATGTTCTCCACTAACATTGACTCGATAGAACAACCACTCGCGTCGGACATGGTGATTGTTGAGTATCTTTCATAGTCTCTTCCAGCTTGGAGTTGTGCCATGTTGTTGATGATTTCTTTTGTAGTTTATGCATCATGTTTCATGAAGTCATTATCGGTTTAATTGCTTAAAGAGGTTCTTTCTATCGAGACAATACTTTCATAAAAGGTGCTGACAATAAAACCTTCATCATACCCATGGTATGGACAGTCCCTGAGATATTCTTGATATCTTTCCCATGCGTCATATATACTTTCTGAAGGTTTTTTTCAAAAGATGATAATCTTGTGCTGGTATCTGTCAATCTTTTCTATAGGATGGAACTTGTTTACAAAAGCTTCAGATAGATGTTTCCAAGACGTATCTCCCTTTTGAGAAAGGTACCATTGCAGGACTTTGTCCTTGAGAGAGAATCAAAACCCCTTCATAAAAATAACTTCTTAAGGAACCCTATTCATCTTTAAGGTGTCACATAAAATTTTGAAGGTGTCAATATGATGATAAGGGTTTTCCTTCACAAAATTTCCTCAGAACATCTAGTTATGAATCATGTTGGTGAACCTAGGCTTTAACTCGAAGTTAGCCGTCGGTATGAAAGGGAAGACAATAGGGCCCCTATTGTCATTGACGTGCCCAATGACTAATGAATGAAGAGAGGTCTTATTCTCCGGATCAACATGCTACCCTTGCACTACCATTGGCTTGATGAGGAAAATATCTACCTCTGGAAATTCAATAGGGAATTCAAGGGTGCACTAGAATTTTTTGGTTACCTATAAGAAAAATATAGAAGAAATTAGAGTTTGAGACTGGAAACATAAGCAATATTCTAGAAAATAGATAATTTAAAAGAGTGCTAAGAAATAGTAAAGTTTAGAAGCAATGACTAGTGCTAAGTAGACCACAAGTTCTTAAAGATTATCCGTTGCCTTATCCCCGATAATGACGCCAAAAGTTGATCTTTTTTTTGTGGGTCAAAAGTGTAAACACGATTGTACAGTAAAAGATATCAAAGTTTGATTTTATACCTGACTAGAAAAGACGTCCACAACTCAATATGGAGTCTATTGTAGTAGTGCTAGGTCAAACACAGGAATAAGGGGATCAACATAGTAAAAATGTGAGAGCTTAGCTTAGTCTAGTCTGACTAAAAGAGTAATTTGATGTTGTTTTGATTAAGGAATGAGTTAATCTAATTAAGCAATAAATCTAAGTTATGAAAGATCAAAGAAGAAATAAAGAAAATTATGAAATGATAAAAGAGGAAACTTTGATTGGGTTTCACCAATCAACCCAACCACAACCACCTAAAACCTTCACTCCTATTTTATATATATTCTCTACTCATTTGGTAAACAACCATAAACAATTCTCTGTTCCTTCCTTATCTCAAGATCCAGATAGATTTCTATCTAATAGGGTTATCTTTCTTGAGGTAATAACCAAAAGATCAAGAAAAAACCTTATGAATTTTTTATTATAGAAACTCCTCACTCTCATGTATCTTTGCTATCCTATACTCCAGATCTAGTCAAAACTATTCTCTCGAACAATATTCGAATCAAACATCAAAAAGGGTAGCTAATCATCAACCAACATAGTAAAATAAGAACATAGGAACAAAACTTTAAAGAACATATGACATAAAATAGAAAGATAAACAATTACATGGTTGGGAGGGCCTGACGGCTACTCCCAACCCAAGTTATGGAGTTTATCCATGCATGGATAAAGAAACAAACATAGTACAACTAGAATAAGTCATGATGAAGAAAAGTAAAGGAAGGGGGTCAATACAAGGGTAGATTAAATGATCGATCTACCAACCTCTCGACTGATCTTGCGGCAGTCAACAACTTCCTCCTTCTTTTGATCTTGGCTTAAAGCAAGAAGGTCCTTCAGATCGGTGATGATGGTGGAACAGAGCCCACAAAGGAGTGAGGTCGATAGTTAGATCAATAAATCTAGACAGGTCTCATCCTTTGGCTCTAGAAATTGGGTGAACTTGGTGGCAACCTCTCGACTTTTTGACTCCAAGGATTCAAGATGCATTGAAGTGATTCCCTAGGGCTCTATTTATAATTTTTGATTGGAGGCCTATCGAAGAGACTCGTCCACTTGGAATTAGTGCGGATGTCAACATCCATGTGGACATAGAATTCCTTCGATAGGTCTTCATTGATCTACAGAGATATCAATCTCTTCTTGGCATCTACAAAGTCATTTTTTGTTGAGAGTCTATCTGTGTGATGATGTCGATAAGGGTGTTGATTGGTGTTGTCGGGATGGCTCCTCAACAAGAGTCTTCTTATCTTTGAGAGACATTGATAACATTTTCGACATGGCCTATCATTAGGATGATCGATGAAGGTATCGAGGATCCTTTCTTCAACATATTTGTTGAGGAATGGGATCGAAAAATTTGGACCAACATGAATCTATTGGTGTTGATGGGGTGGACTGTTAGTGTCTCGTCGACATATGTGAGATTTGTACTTTGCTAGACATTCATTACTCAATAGATGGCTGTCGAGGTTCTTTAATTCGACAAGTTGGTACTCGATGAGTTTGTCAAGCTTGAGCTGATAATTTTTTTGCCGACCCTTTGAGTGAAGACGTATCATGTCAACTGATTGGTTAACTTTTTGGAACAAGGTCTTTTGAAAAACTTCTCAAATTTCATCAATTTCCCTAAAATTGCATCCAATTCCTTCAAATATCAACAAAACTAATTTAGAACCTACCATTAGGTGTATTGAAGTTAAAATGACTACAAATAAACATCTAAACATTATTTCTAATGATTTTTATTATGAAAAAGGCTAATAAAAGTGCATCAAAACTGATGTTATCACGTACTCCTATATAGGGCTGGCAAAACTCGACCCGAACCGCTCGACCCAAACTGACCCAACCTGACTAAAGTGGGTTCGAGTCTTGATTTTTTCGACCCGACCTGAAATGACACGAACCCGAAAAACCCAAAATTATTTATGGGTCAGGTTTGGGTTTGAAATTCTCGACCCACAAAACCCGATCGACCCAAAATTATGTCTTCATATATGTATATATATATATTTCATATTTTAGCCATATAAAAGTTAAACACATTCAAACATAAAAATAATATAGTTTATACAAGTCTTTGCTTGTAAAACAATGATTAACCAACAAATCATGTAGCAATTTCAGGTCTAATGGGTTTTTCTTTTTGGGTTTTTTGGGCTTGTATTTTTGGGCTTTTCGGGTTTGTATTTTTGAGTTTTTTTGGGTTTGCATATAACATGGTATTTTCGGGTCCACCAGGTCCATCAGGTCAAACCCCCAAATAGTAATTTTGGGTTCGGGTCGAGGAAGTATGACCCAAAATTATTTCTAGGTCGGGTTTAGGTCGAGTGTATTTGATCTAACCCAAATTGACCCTAAATAGGACCCGCTCAACCCTGACCTGATTGCCACCTCCTATATACCTTTCATATTTTGTACCTATAAACTATCGAACCCCTAATTTTGGCTAATTAGGGTTTACACTTCTCAAACCTCAATCCTTTTTAAGTAAAATCATTATTAGAGTTCCTCCTTAGGTTTGAAACATCACAAATTGAGCTATCATTAATCATGTTTAAGAAATGATCAATCTAATTAAGCATGTAATCATCCAATTAAACCTTAATTCACCAATTAAGCTCAGACTTGGTCATAATCTTTTGAGGTGTTGCCTTAGTAGTGGAAATCTGATCCAACCATTTTAATCTATATTGATCGACGTGTATTGTTGTTATGTATCACATCTGAGTTACTAAAGATAGTTCACTTTGTTATTTTCAAGTTTAATATTGTTCTACTCCAATAGAAAAGCACTCATAAGCTGCAAGACTAGATTCAAAACAATTGTACAATGGTGAGCTTAACACATTTTTTATTTTGATATATTGCTTGCACTGCAATTGAAATCACATGTAAAATGAATTTATACCCCTTGATATACTTCCAACAAATTATACTCCTAAAACAAATTTACACATTACTAGAAGACATTTGTTTTCTTTGTTATTTATTATTTATTACTTCTTATTACTTATCCTTCTCATTGAGATCATATAGAATAAACACCCTTAAAATTAAAACATTTTATGTAAGAATGTATTATTCATCCCTCTTGCTATCATTGCAATATTTTATTTTAGATTACACTTAGTCCATGTTGGATTTCTCCTTTTGTTCAAATCACACTTATTACATTTTAAATCTATTTCTTACCATCTATTGTTAGCCATATCCACGTTGTTTATCTATCTTTCTCACTTAAATCCTGGATTACTATCATTTTTAGTTTACTTATCATATTGATAATTTCGTGATCTTGTATTATAATGGTGTTAGTACTCAAGGTCAAATCACTAGTGACACTTGAACTCATTAGAACCCTAAACATTATAGGGTTTGTTCATTATCAAAACATGATCTTATCATGACATTATTTAAATCCTTAATTCAAAATTCAAGATTTATCTCTCTTGAAGTTTACTAAAGTCTTCCTTATCTTACCACTTGAATTCCTTTTCTCCTATTTGACATTTATGATAGGTTTCTTTCTTTATTTACACTGGTAGGTTTCATCATCATATTATGTGTCATTAGTATATTCAATATATGTGTCACTCATGATAGTTGTGTATCATTTAGGATTTATTTCCTTACACTTCATCTCATGTTACTCCCACTAAGGAGGATACAAAAGAGAAGATGATTTTGAGATTTAGAATTATGATCTTAAAGTACTCACTTAACACACTTCTCCTATCTGGTTTAATTAGTTATAAACAAGAATACTAAACTATTTAGCATCTTCTCACATCTAACAATCTCTCTCTTTATACTCTATATTACTTTCTCATGTTTTAAACTCTTCTTTATTTTTCCATCATCCTCTTACTGTATGCTACTCTTCCATCTATCATACTTAACTTCTACTTATCTCTTACGATCATGTTTCTCACTCATGTGTATGATTCCATATTCCATGTCATATATATGTATATATATGTATATATAAGTGTATATATATCTTTTATCCTTTTATTATTATCAATTTGAAATTCTAAATTAATATTCTGCCTAGTAGTTGATATTATCATCAATATAATGCATGTTCTTTGCTTCAAATCAATCGGCTCATGTAGGGGTCTAACATAGTTTCTGTTTCAATCAAGCTTTTTTGTGTCGAATATAATTCACCTCTACATGACTTGTTCATTTGTTTAGTTTCACTTCTTTTCTCCTTTTGAAAACTAGTTCCATTCATCACTAGGAACCCATTGAATACATCTGATAGAAACTAGGCTATTACTCTATAGGGACTTTGAATCAAAAGATAGTAAGGATAAATGCATTAGACTTCATAATATAATGAAACATTCCATGCTTTATATTATATCATTTAACCCTCTTTCCTTAATCAAACTCATCATCTCCAATATTTCTCTTTGTTTCATCTGAGTTTCTTACCCTAATCTTATAATTCACATGTTCATATAATTTTCCTCACTTTATTTATTTTTTTATTCTCCACTTCTATGTACTTGATATGTACTAAAATATTTTCTCCTATTTTCCTTTTGTTCTGAAGTATATAAATGCATTTATATCGATTATATGATCCATTTCTCATAAGTGATTCTTTCTATCCTTTCACTTACATACTTTTCTCTTATATTTTCCATATTTCATATTTAGAGAGTTCATGTAATACTAATCATTAATCTTTATTCCCAATGTTATGTCATTTTATTTTGATTTCTTCATATTCTTATCTCATTATTTGAAATATTTTACTATCATGAGCCTTTTCACAATCTATCCATCTCTTATGCGTGTCTTAAATGTTGTTTAATTGTTTTCTTCTTTACTTTCCTTTGTTTCAAATTGAAGAAAGTGCCTCAATTAGTTATATGATTCAGGTCTCTTTATCCATTCTTTGTTCTTCATTTGGTATTCAATATACCAAATTGTGTCTTGAATCTATATTTCGTCTTCCTTTATCCCCAATTTAGGGTTTCTTGACCCAAATCTGGATCTTACATATCAATTATCATTGATTCTTATTTATTCGAGTCTTACCTTTATATTTCAACATCTTAGTCTATGTACAATCTCACTATAATTTGAGTTGAATTTATCCAGATTCTACTTTGATTGTATTTTTAATATGAGCCATTAGATCCCAGTAACACATCTAGTCAGTCGGACCAGGCCAAACATGTAGTCCTGAAGGCAAGACCTACTCAGGACTAATCGGCTCTTATTTATCTCAAACATGTGGAAAGAATATCCACTTATGGTAAACTCATTTAAAGATTATTTCTGGTCTACTTGATTCAAAGAATACATACAATAACTAAAGTAACTTCATATTTTACAACAATCTTAAACAACCATTAATATATTATAAAAATTGAATATCTAGATTCAAATATAAGAGTGTTTCTATTAATTTCCAAATAAAACAATGATATAAAAACATTGTATCACATTCTATCTCTATGCTCTCATTCCTGCATTATTTTTTGGTCTTCTAACCCTAATGCTTCTAAGGTTTCTCTGAAACACATCCTCCTTCTGCACACATGTCTAGGGCATCTAGAGATGAATAGGCAAAATAGCTTGATATTGGTCAACCTATGTATTTCAATACTGGGCCAGGGTATCGAAATACATAGACTTCCCAAAGCTACATCCACATTACCTCTGAACTGCCACACTTATGACTCTAAATTTCTATCCTAATGGTCGCTAACGACTCAGTCTGAGCTCCAATACCAAGTTTTTACTTTCACATCCCACTACAACTTCTAAACATGAGATTAAGGCATAAGCTTAGGATTAAACATAATACAAAGATCACCCTTATTATTTTCTTCGACTTCAAACTCTTTTTTTTATATCATTTAAACACATAAACTAACTTTGTAAGGAAATTTAATCCATGATTCCTTTAATATAATTTCAAGAATAAAGATACATATCTAAACATTTATTTGTTTCTCACACTTCTACATACATACAACTTGATGATTGGATACATTCTCTCTATATATAACGAAACAAGTTACAAATCATCATCTACGAACCCTTTTATGATGTACAAGAACCTAGAGTGACATGGATCGACTGAATTTGACTAATCCAATATTTTGAATCTTGTGGAAGATTTACTCTTATGTAGTGACTATTGGGGAATAGGGATGGAAGAGAAGACAGTGGAAACAAAAAATATTGCCCCTAATCCTTGCCCGAGAATGTGTCAATAATGATGTATCTAGGAAAGGAGGTATCAAGAGATATACTTGGTCCTGGAGCAAGTCCAACGAATATTCTTCCACAATGATGTGCACTCTTTTAAAGACGCACACGAATAACTGGTGACAACCTCTTGGTGCAACATCACAGACACTGGTGGGTGTTGTCCTCCTAGTATGGTGGAAAAATCCTCCACACCTCTATGTAGTCCACACAGACCATTTGAAACTCCAGTTTTTACTACCAGAGCCAAAATGATGGAGTTGTCCCTTCGAACATCAATGTGCTAGCATTGACTTGCTCTCCCTTGTTGTCTCTCCCTTGTTGTATCTCCCTTTTATGGGTAAGACTTGCTTCGATTCTCAATTACCATAACCTGTGAGAGGATATAACTTGTAAGTGTTTATTGTTGTGTCTCCTAAAAGCTTTGAATACCCCTCTATTTATAGGAGGTCCAGGGTCAGGGTTTCCATATCAAATGGGAGTTGAAGAGGTAGATTTTTACAAATGTTTGGCAATTGTGACTCATCAATCGGTCGGTTCACTTATAAATCCTACAGTTCATTTCTAAATTGGTCGATTCATTTTTGAACTAGTTATTTCACATGTGAATCGATCGATTCAATACTTGAATTGATCGGTTCACTATATTTCCTATTTGCAAACACATTAGCTTTCAATGTTGATGATTAATGCACAACATGATGTTATCATTGATCCTCGATCTAGTCTTACTGATCGTTATATCAATTCACAATCTTAACCAATCATCTCACATTTTGAACCAATCGATTCACTTCTGAACTAAGCAATTTATATTCTGAACTGGGCGATTCACTTTTGAACAGGTTGATTCAAATTCCAGTTCAACCAATGTACAACCAATGTCATTTAAATTGAGTACCTAAACACTTTAGTAATCAAATTTAACCATATTCATGAGCACACTCCTTTTCTAGGTGCATCATGTATGTGTGACACTATAGGTCCCAAAATTACGTTGGCAGTGAATGTCCATAACCAATTTATGACATCACAAGCAATGAGCGGAATCTAAAAACACATCATTTCTACCCAAGTAATAAAAAAGTTTGAGAACAACTTCAACCTACAATATGTGATTAGTGTTATAGTGATCATATAGCTCCTTTTGTCTGATATCTAGATTGAACTCGAGGCATGGAATCATCCTCCTCCCAACATTCAATCCATATTTCTTAACATATTGATCCACATGAGTATGCTCATACATTTATCAATCTTGCTTATCAAGTGGATAAGATATGAATCTCCTATAGAAGGGACAAATCCCATCTACATGACTTATAGTCAATTCCCATGTGTCACAACGTCCTCAAGCATCACCTTCATGGCACCCTTATACAAGGTCACGTTGGATGATGTCAACATACATTGAATGACATGTGATGAGTGTGGTGACTTTAGGTCTAAGAACGACAATCACCACTATCACAATGAGAGCTAATTCTAACTATCATTCAATGATCTCCATGTATCACTCACAAGGTTGGTCTATCTGGTACATTGTTCTCTGACAAGTGCTATGTGTTTGGTTGGATATCACATATCACAATTGATGAAATTTCTTCATCAACCAACACATACTTTAGTCTTATGTATTACTGTTGTCTACTTTTCTTCCAATGTAATATATGAATAGGGACATAACAAGAATGTGTGTACTCTTGTCATACATATGATCTCATTGTTCATGTCCTCAACCTAAAGACATGTCATTTGATAAACATCATTCTTTAGACATCTACCATGTTTGTGTCATCATCGCATGATCGAGACAAACATTATAGATGGAATTACCTTTATAACTATCAAACCAAGTTTATGATACCCCGTTATAATCGTCATATGATTGGCTCTTTGGACATACATTCCAACAAACTCCCACTTGTACTTAGAGCCAATCCCCCACAAATCTTATTCCAAGTTATCTTAACATGTCCATCATGTTTCTACTGCACAAGTGCTTTGTAGCGGGTTAGCAACATTTGCTTCAAGTCGGTATTTTGCAAGTATTCACATCTCCTCAATGTACGATCTCTCGTATGAGATGGAAATGTCGTAGTATGTTATCTGATATTACTTGTGTATCTAGTAGATCCATTATTGTCAAAGTATTTCTATTGTGTCATCAATTGTTGAGACCTCCTACAAGTTCATCTAAATGAACTTCTCAATCCATGTAGTATCCTATGTTGAGTCCATAACAACAAGGTACTCGACTCCTATTATAGAATTATCAGTTGTCTCTTGCTCCAAAGTTTTCTAGCTTACAGTTCTATTTTAAGGTAGTACACAAATTTAGATTGTGATTGTTTATTTTCTCTATCATTTTGGAAGCTTGCATCGATGTAAAACTTTACACCCAACTCTTTCTTATTATCATAAATAAGGAAGTGATCCTTAGTGCTTATCAAGTACTTAAGGATGTTGTTTATGGCTGTCCAATGACCTTCATTGGAATTTGACTAATATCCACTCGTCATGTCCAATACATATGAGACAACAAGATGAGTACATAACGTTGCATACATGATAGATCCAATTATAAGTGCATACAAAATCTTATTCATGTGTTCCCGCTCATCACAAGAACTGGGATACTAGGCTCTTGAGAGACGAATTCCATGGAACAATGACAAATGTTCTTTCATTGAGTCCTACATGTTACACCCCTTAAACATCTTGCCAATGTATGTGTTCTTACTTAGGTCAAGAAGATTTCTATATCTATCTATATAGATCTTAATTCCTAAGATATAAGATGTTTTGCCTAAACCCTTCATAGAGAAGGTACTTCCCATCCACATTTTGATATTTGTAGGATAAGAACATCATTCCCCATCATTATGTGGGATATAAATATGCTCCCACTAACCCTTTGTAAGAACATATGTCATCTTCATTTGAGTAAAGTCAATCCCTTTGACTATCTTATCAAATTGAAGATTCCAACTTTGAGATGCTTGCTTCAATCCACATATTGACCTTTATAGCTTACAAACTTTATTTGCAATAATTGGATTTATAAAAGCTTAAGGTTGTGTCACATTCACATTCTCTA
The DNA here is from genome assembly GCA_963693085.1 of Alisma plantago-aquatica. NCBI lineage: Eukaryota > Viridiplantae > Streptophyta > Magnoliopsida > Alismatales > Alismataceae > Alisma > Alisma plantago-aquatica. Next base: position 1,183,813,311 of record OY856412.1, on the reverse strand, counting down.
CACTGTTCATGTTAAGGAATGTGATTTTAACATCCATTTGCCAAATCTCATAATCGTATTAAGATGCAGCGGCAATCATGATCCTAATGGATTCAATCATGGAAATTGGTAAAAAGATTTCATCATGTTAAACATCTTAAACTTTTTTGAAACCCTTTATGACCAATATGCCATTATAGGTTTGTACACTACCGTCCTTTTCAATCTTCTTCTTGAAAATCCACTTCCACCCTATGAGTTTTATCCCTTCAAGTGGATCCACCAAGGTCACACCTTTTGGTGTACATGAACCCCATCTTGGATCTCATGGCCTCAAACCAATTCTTAGACTATGGTCTCTCAATAGCTTATAGGTAGGTCGTTGGCTCATCATCTATGACCAACTCACTGGCTTTTTGAGTTATCATATATCATAATATTTCAAGCTCAAGGCGTGTTCTACTAGATCTATGGCATTTTGTGTTACATTAGAAATTTGAGATGCCACAACAATTTGTGATTCTACTTGTTCCCCAGGTACCTCTTTAGGTTCAATGGTTTATTGTTGGTCTCTAACTTTTTGAGTTCTATTTTTCTCCCATTGATTGCTTTTGAATTAAATTTCCTTTAGGAATATAGCCGTCTTAGAAACAAACCCTTTTGTTGTTGGATTGGAGTATAAAATTAGTATTCAATAAAATGACATTTATGTGATTTGTGGACAAAGATTTTCAAGAAACTATTTTCTTACACAAGCTTTGAATCATAGTCCTTACAAAAGATGCATCAGGACATCTACCAGTCCATATCGCATATGTTGTCTTTTGAACCATTTCAGATGATACAATATGTAATATAAAACATGTGCGTAAAAGGAAATTGTAGGATTATCTAGATTTATTGATAATCACACCCTAACTAACAAGGTGTGATTCCTTCTTTTTGATACATCATTATATTTCAGGTTGAGTTCATTGTGATACACTATCACAATCCCCTAAAAGGTCCTCAAAATCTTGGTTCAAAGTATTTTCCATATCGATCATATCAAAGTGATTTCATACTTTTACCAAGCTTGTTATGTACTTCATTCATGATCTTCTTGAATGCTTCAAGAGATTCATACTTGTATATCATTAAATACAAACTAGAATATCTACTGAGGTCGTCAGTAAATATAATGGTGCACTATTAACCACCTCTAGACTTTATTCTAAAAGGTCTATATGCATCAATATGTATGAGCTCTAATAGAATACTTCATCTCCCACTACATCTAGTGAAATGTGCTTTTTTCATATTACCCAATAAATAAGACTTGCATGTCTCTACTGGTTCATTAACCAAAAGAGTCTAGACAATGATCTTTTTGGTTTCTAGAAACGCACTTCTCATTTATGTGCTTTAGATGAAAATGCTATAGGCATTGTTTGAGTCATCAAGTCATTCAATATATGTGTGCTACATATTCGTCTTTAGAACTATCAAGTAATATAGTTTATGAGACATTAGGGTATTGCCATATAAGATCTTATCTTTTAAAACAAAATATCTATTATTCATAATATTCTTATCCATACAAGATACATGATGTTTTTACACTATTAATGGCACACACATAATAGCAATTTTCTAAGTCTATTACATGCCCATGAATGATAGATTCCATATGTAGTGGCATTAACTCTTTCTTTGCATAGTTCTAGCTTACTTCTTCTTGGGTCCTGAAGTGGAGACCTCTATCTCTTTCTTCTCCCTAAGTTCCTCTAAGTGAAATGGAAAAATTCCTTTTGCACTTACCCCTCTCCTTTTCTTGAGTGCGGAAGACTTGGACTTCTGCTTAGCCTTCGAACACTTCTTGGCCCTACATTTTTCTCAGACTCTGTTCTACTGATTATCATCACAAGTTTTTCCTTCTTCATTTGAGCTTCAACATCTATCAACATGCCAAGCAATTCTGACAGTGGTTTAGCCATGTTATTCAAGTAATAGCCCTAAAAAAATTGGATATATGATTTAGGAAATGATTATAGAATCATATCCATGGTCAAATCTTCACCTAAAGGAAATCTCAGTCTCTCTAGATGTTCCATATGCCTAATCATATTGAGCACATGGGCTCTACTGGATCCCCCTCTGTCATTTTGCACTGAAAAAGTACTTTGAAGTAGGGATGGCAATTGGGCGAGTATGAGGAACCCAAACCCATACCCATTATACCCATTTGGATTTTACTTGACCCATACCCACCCCATTAGAAGAAAAAATATAATAATACATACCCCTACCCAACCCAATAGGTAACGGGTACCCATTACAACCCATTTTGACCAACTTCCAACATTTAGACACTAAAATTGAATTAATCTTTTAAAACATGTAAATATTATCAAAGAGCCTCCAAGATTATTTATGCCTACACAATTCCCATCCCGACCTCTAAATATGAAATATTTGTAATTATCTCCACATTTTTAATGACACAATTTGCAATATGATGGCTATATATGGAATATTTGCAAACGATGTCCATAATTTACATGAAATCTGCATATGCAATAATTACATAGAAAACTATGTGGACACACTTTGCAACATAATCCCTGCTATGTAATATTTGCAACCATACCCACATATATTACATGAAATCTGCATATTAAATAATTTTACAGAAATACATGTCCGCACAGTTTGTAATATTTACAAATCAGAACTTTTCAAATTTTAAGGTCAATATTACATTTCCAATATGAAACAATTATTATGAATTCCACTCCACAACTCGTTTACATGAAACCTACATCTGAATTCAACAAATAAATACCAATCTGCAACAAATTTTAACTTTAAACTACTTCTACGATCATCCAACACTTTTAAGCAACCAATAATATAAAAGGGAGCTACATCTTCAAATGTAACAAGATCCTCCAATTAATCGATAAGTGTTACATTCTTTTCTGGAAATACACATGCATATCTTTCTCAAAGAACATATTCAATGCAACACGAAGTGATCTTACAACTCAGAAAAGAAGGGATGGTTATATTTACAGTGAGATTTAATTTACACAAAATATATCTAATTTATAAGTGAGAAAGGATGCTCTATATGATCGTCAATTGAGGAAAAAAAAACTTTTATAGTCCTTTCCCTGGCTTACTCCATTCCCTCAGTACTCAGCTCTGGGATTCCCATGGTTGAGCCCGACATCTGCAGCTTCAATCAGAATACCACGGAAAGAGCTCTGTAGCAGGTGAATACAGCTTGCTGTATTCTACCCAGACAAGAACTTGACACGGCAAGATGTCTACCTATGGGACTAAGTAACACGCTCCACACAGAAGTGTTAGGGTGGGGGCATCCCGATCACACTACCTCTGGTCATGGCCTTCCCATCAGACACCAAAACCCATAGATTTTGGAACCCAGTTCATGCTTGGAGATTGAGATCTGATCTCCCCTGTATTGTAGCCGGGAGCCATCTCCATGGACGCCTACTTTCAACCCAGCACCTAGCTTAGATTATTCAATCACTCCAGCTCCGACAGCGTCCCCTCTGGCCCCTATGTCACACTCAATGCTCTGCCAGATACCATCCAGGTGCTCTGACTTGCGCGTCGGGCTGAGGATGAGGAGAAGAGATTGGAGGATGGGAGGAGCATCTCGATAGTCATTCACGGGATGAGCTCGGGTCTCCTGACGACTCCTACATCGTGTGGCGGTCTTCGCGATCTTAGATATGGCACGAGCAGGGATCGAGCCCCACCACTAAGGATTACAAGGGGAGAGGGCACCAATGAGCCAGCCGCCAAGGATCGCGACTAAGAAAGGAATGCGATAAAGATGAGAGGTGGATGACCTAATGGGGAGTAATGGGTCCCGATGGGGGACACACCAAAACTTATCCCAGATATGTGATCCCCATTCGACCCCAATTAAATGGACCGAACCCATGAATACCCACTGTTATTGGGTTGGGCTGCATTGGGTTAGCTGGGTTATTGGGTTAGTGGGGATATTTGCCATCTCTACTTTGAAGACATTATACCTTTCATGGTTTACATGATACTTTAGATGAGTTATCATCTCGAGAATGGACATGTTTTCATATTGTTTATGTGACTCATAGTTCATACAACTCAACATAAAGTTTTTGATGTTTGCAGCATCATTGGCATGCTTCAAGTAAACATCTATTTCGGCCTTAGGTGCATTTGGAGTAGGTTCCTTTAGGACTGGTGTTTCAAAGACATAGAGCTTATGCTCATGACTGAGAACGTTTCTCAGAGTCCTGAACCATTTAAAGAAGTTATTCTCATTTAGCTTGTCCTTCTCAAGGACCTATCACAATGAAAATGTGTTTGTGTTTGATATTAGTCTCTACAAAGGTAATTTTCATATTTGTCAAATCACTTTTAGTTTGGTTTGATAACATTCACGATTTTAATTAGGCCTTTAATAAATCATCACTCGCACTATTTTGTTCAAAGTGATAGCTCTCACTACCAATTCCTAAGATTCCAATGTATAACCTTCTAGTAAGCCAAGACATAAAACAATTAAGTTATTACATAGCCATGCCAGCGTGCATAACCAATTATCAAGGTAGGAACCATTTACCAATTGCATCTCACGCAATTCTTGTATAGATGGTATGCACAAATCCTCATCATACGCCATCTGTATGCTTCTTGTAACGAACCTAAACTAAGAATCTTACCCCATTCCCATGATTAAGAATCCAGTAAGATTGATTTCTTAGATTTGACCAAATAAGGGTAACAATGAAAACATATTTACATAATGACTTAATTATGTACCAACATGACACAGTGCGGAAGAACAGGATTAAAGCAAGCGCTAAAATCCTAAAAGATAACCAAGTTTGCAAGTGCAGAACTTGGGGAAGACAACCCGGAATCCACCAGGGAACTGGAATCCACCAGAGAGAGCAAGTCTCGAATTTTATTAAACGATAAGAGGTGCCTTGAAGGCTACAACTGAGGGTGTATTTATACAAGTAGGGAAAATCCTGACCATAATCCTAATACAATTACTTTCCTCATAAAACAAAAAGAAAAAAAGAAATTGTTAAAATACAAAACTACTATTTCTGAGGCTGAAACGGACTTGAATCCCGTTTTGAGGGCATACCTCACAGAAAAGCTGCGATTTGCCTTTATTGGCCCGTTTCCCTTTCCGAAAAAGGTATTACGGAGTTTTTTCTGACATCAGACGTTGGTCTTGGAAAAATCTTGACAAACTGGGATTTGTCTCTAATACTTGCTATTTTATCTTCAATGCTGGCCGCAAGTCTTCCTACATCAGTCTCCTCCACCTCAGAAGAACTCGACCCTGAGTTCTCTTCTGGATATAAGGCCTCATCTGCATGATACTCATGAATATCAGCAACATTAAAGGTGTTGGATATGTTCATGTCTTCAGGAAGTGCCACAACATAAGCGTTGTCATTGATCTTTTGTGTTATTTTGAATGGATCGTACTTGCGTGGTTGCAACTTATTGTAAGTACCAACTGGATACCTCTCTTTTCACAAAAAAATCATCACAGAATCGCCTTCTTTGAAAACTTTAACTCTTCTTTTCTTGTCAGCCGCATACTTGTTCTTCTTCCTAGTAGCTTCCAACCTAGCTTTGACATCTTCCTTTATAGAAACAATCTCCTCTGCCACAGTTTTGGCCGCTGCACTAGTATCATGTGTCTTGGGGAGTTTAACCAGGTCGACCACATGCCTTGGAACTGAAGTGTAAACCACAGAGAATGGGGATCTTCCTGTAGCAGAGTGCTCGGCGCTATTGTATGCGAACTCAATCTGAGGCAAAGCTAAATCCCACTGCTTCGGCTTATCTCCACAAACACTTTGGATCATGTTACCCAAAGTCCTATTTGTTACTTCAGTTTGTCCATCAGTCTACGGATGAGCAGTAGAACTTCTTTTCAGCGTGGTCCCAAATAATCTCCAAAGTGTAATCCAGAAGTGACTGATAAATTTTGTATCCCTATCTGACGTGATTGATTTAGGAACCCCATGGAGACACACAATCTCCCTAAAGAATAGCTTGGCAATGTTAGATGCATCACCTGTTTTCTTGCATGCTATGAAGTGTGTCATCTTGGAAAACCTGTCCACCACCACGAACACTGAATCCATGCCTCTTTGTGTACAGGGTAATCCCAACACAAAGTCCATCGTCAAGTCTTGCCAAATATCATCAGGAATAGGCAAAGGCATGTAAAGTCTAGTATTTTGAGATTGTCCTTTTGAAATCTAACAAGTATAACATCTTCTGACTATTGCGCTGACGTCTCTCCTCAAGTGTGGCCAGTAGTATCTTTCCTCCAGGCTAGCAATAGTCTTGTCTCTGCCCAGATGTCCGCTAAGTCCACCGCTATGAAGATCTCGAATCAACTTCTCTCTCAAAGATGAGAAAGGAATGCACAACACATCTCCTTTGAAGAGGTACCCATCTTTGATATGAAAATATGCACAAGGGTGTCTGTTGTTGCACTTGTCCCATATCTCTTTGTAATCAGCATCTTCATTGTAAAAATCTCTTAGACACTCGAAGCCTATGATCTCTTGAGAGAGGGTGACCAGTAGAGAGGCTCTTCGACTCAATGCATCTGCCACCTTGTTGAGCGTCCCAAACTTATGTTGTATGATAAAAGGAAACTTGTTTAGGTAACTCACCCACCTAGCATGCATCTTATTGATCACTTTCTGGCTATGGAGGAATTTCAATGCTTGGTGGTCAGTGAATAAGATAAATTCCCGATGCACTAAATAATGTTCCCATTGACGGAGAGCCCTAAAGACAGTGTAGAACTCATGATCATAGGTACTCCACTTCTAGCGTGCCTCGCTTAACTTCTCACTGAAGAAAGCCACGAGTCTCTTCTCTTGAGATAAGACAGCTCCTATGCCAATTCCGCTGGCATCACATTCAACTTGAAAGACTTTGTCAAAATTAGGAAGTGCCAATAATGGAGCCGTACAAAGCTTTTCTTTAATCAAAGAAAAACTCTGATCTTGTTCAAATCCCCACTTGAATTTTCCTTTCTTTAAGCACTCAGTAATAGGGGCGGTGATGGTGCTAAAATCCCGAATAAATCTCCTGTAGAAAGTGGCCAGACCATGAAAGCTTCAGACTTCGGTAACAGATTTAGGTGCAGGACAATCCCTGATTGCTCTCACCTTTTCTTCATCCACTTGAATCCCATCCTCACCAACAACAAAACCCAAAAAGAGTAATTTGTTGATACTGAATATGCACTTCTTGAGGTTGATGTACAATTGATTTTCTTGCAGGACTTGCATCACTTGTCTGACATGCCCCAGGTGATCGTTCTTGGTCTTTCTATAGATCAGAATATCGTCGAAGTAGACCACCACAAATGAACCAATAAACAGCCGCAACACCTGGTTCATTAATCTCATGAAAGTGCTAGGAGCGTTGGATAACCCGAAAGGCATCACCGTCCACTCAAACAGTCCATCCTTGCTCTTGAAAGCCGTCTTCCACTCGTCTCCTGGTTTGATCCGGATCTGATGATAACCGCTTCTCAAGTCTATCTTTGAGAATAATTTAGCACCAGATAACTCGTCAATCATGTCTTCTAATCGAGGAATTGGGAAGCAATACTTGATGGTTATTTTGTTGATGGCCCTGCTGTCAACGCACATCCTCCATTGGTTGTTTTTCTTTGGGACCAGGAGGACAGGGACTGCACAAGGACTCATACTCTCACGAATGAATCCTTTCTTCAACAAATCTTCAATCTGCTCTCTTAGAATCTCATTCTCCTTAGGACTCATGCGGTAATGAGGGAGGTTTGGCAGACTTGAACCAGGAATCAGATCAATTTGATGTTGAATATCCCGCATAGGAGGCAATTTGTTTGGCAATTCTTCAGCAATCAACTCTTTGAAATCTTTCAGAACTTCCATCACTTCTTTTGGAATCGTCTCTTGTTCCTTCTCCGCACTTAGAAGCCCTTTGACTACTACTGGATAGAAACATTCTGAATCTTTCACATCTTCATCAATTTCCTTGTCATCTTGAGTCATTACTAGGAAACCTGATTTCTTCTCTTCTGGCTTCCTAACAAAGTGTAATACAGGAGCCATGGTGATTTTGTGTTTGTTCCACGTGAACATCAACACATTATCCCGTCCCCGATATGTGATATCATTATCATACTTCCATGGTCTACCAAGTAGGATATGGCAGACATCCATGTCTAGGACGTCACATAGAACTTCCTCCTTGTAGTGCTTCCCGATTGAGATAGGAACTCTGCACGATAATGTAACTCAAAGTTGAGAACCACTAATTACCCATCCCAGAGTATAGGGTTTCTCATGGGGGACCGTCGGGAGTTGCATGTAGTCGACTAGTTTCTGCGAAACTAGATTTTCAGTGCTTCCATTATCAACGATCACATTGCAGACTTTGTTTTTGACAGAACAATGAGTTTTGAACAGATTTTTGCACTGCCCTTCCTCCTTGGATGCAAATAAGGTCTGCTGCAACACAAAATTCAGTTGTTCCTCAGATTCTTCTTCTGCAAACTCGACATCTGCATACTCGTCATGGTCTTCGTCATCTTCTTTTTCATTCAGGATAGCAACAAATCTCCTTGTTGGACAGACATTAGATCTATGTCCCTTTCTGCCACATCGATAACATGTGTCGCCTGAGGGTTTGGCATATGGATTTTCTGGTTTATGGGCATGTGCTTTACCCTTCTGTGCTCCGCTAGAACTGCCGCCCTCCTTGGATCCAAGAATCAAATCTTGGGTCGTACTCTTCTCCTTGCTGCTATTGGAATCGAAGTTGAATTGGGGAGCAGTTTTCCTAAAAGATGAGAAATGTGGACTTTTCTCCATCAATTCGGCCTTCAATGCAAGACTGGATGCTTCAGTCACAGTCCATATAGTTTGTAACCCCATCTTCTCTTGTATAGAGCTTTTTAGTCCACTAATGTATCCAGCCACCTTTTGATTCTCCGATTCTCCCAGTTCGTTACGTTCTGAATAATGGAGGAATTCAGTTTTACACTCTGTCACCGTTCGTCTGCCTTGAACGCACTCGATGTACATCTTGTAGAGGATCTGTTCATAATCTTCAGGTAGAAATCGATCAAGCATGAGTTGCTTCATCCTCCGCCAGGTATGAACTAGTCCTTTCTGTTGTCGCTGCCTTTGAAGGATAAGTCGGTCCCACCATACGGCATTCGTGCTCTTCAACCGGATCGCCACCATCTTAACTTGCTTATGTTTGGGAACCTCCATGACGTCAAAGAAACGATCAACATCGATTTGCCAATCTAGAAATTCCTCTACTCCCATAGTCCCATAGAACAAGGGAATATTAGCCTTTACACGATAGTCTTGATTGCTTCGTTGGTTGCCTTGGCCTGCCGGTTCTTCCTCCTCGACTTCTTCTTCTTCAGAACCCGAGTTTCCAGCGTTGTTGCCACCTCGCGGGAACCGGTATGGCTCTTCTCTCCTATCTTGTCGTCCATGACCATGGTTATTATTGTTGTTGGCATTGTTGTTGTTGTTGTTCGTGACTGCTGCCGTAAATTCCGCCATCTGCTCGGTCAGATTAGTGAGAGTCGTGGTAAAAGTCACGGTCATACTCTCAATATCCGCTTTAGTTGTTGGTTTGTCTGCCATGGTCGAGATGAAAAAGAACAGGAGAAGGCCTGCTCTGATACCACCTGACACAGTGCAGAAGAACATGATTAAAGCAAGTGCTAAAATCCTAAAAGATAACCAAGTTTGCAAGCGCAGAACTTGGGGAAGACAACCCGAAATCCACCAGGGAACTGGAATCCACCAGAGAGAGAGAGCAAGTCTCGAATTATATTAAACGATAAGAGATGCCTTGAAGGCTAAAACTGAGGGTGTATTTATACAAGTAGGGAAAATCTTGATCCTAATCCTAATGCAATTACTTTCCTCATAAAACAAATAGAAAAAAAGAAATTGTTAAAATACAAAACTACTATTTCTGAGGCTGAAACGGACTCAAATCCCATTTTGAGGGCATACCTCACAGCAAAGCTGTGATTTGCCTTTATTGGCCTGTTTCCCTTTCCAAAAAGGTATTACAAAGTTTTTTCTGACATCAGACGTTGGTTTTGGAAAATCTTGACAAACTGGGATTTGTCTTTAATACTTGCTATTTTATCTTCAATGCTGGCCGCAAGTCTTCCTACATCACAACATCTAAATAAAACCATGAACTGTGTTATATATATTTTATTTACTAACATAATGGATAAATAAAAATGAATAATATGCTTTGGATTAACAATTGGAAATTCCATGTCCATCAATATTATTAATATTCTATTATCTAAATGAATATGGAATTAATAAGCTAAATATGTTAAATGTGGAATTTCGTGTAAAAATATAAGATGGCTCTTTTGAAAACAATGTGAAGATAATAACATTTAATTCAATGAATGATGATAATAAATATGTAATATTTTGATAAATATATTGGTAATGAGACAAATATCTGAATGGTGCCATAACTCATAAATAAATCCTAGAAGTGAAATGTTATAGAAAATTAGTGTTCTTTGGGTCCCAATTAGCTTGATTTCCAAGTTTTACAAAATAATTGAACAATTATGGATTCCTTAATTTTGTTAAGGAAGGAAAATGTAAGTTGAACTCCAGCATGTTAAATGATGCAATAAATGACTTCAAAAGTGGAATCTAGGGATGAAAGTAATTTTCTCCTTTTTATTGGCCATAGAAGTTGATTTCTTATCGATGAAAAAACTAACTTTTGTTGGGAAACTTAAGTCATAATTTCTTAGAAGAATTATAATAAAAGTTTAAGTAGACATTTGAATGAAAAAGCAATATAAGAATAGTTTTGGTTTGGAGTAACATGTAACAACATAAGTAAACATAGTTTCTACTTTGTGAAATGTATTTATACAATTATGATACGATTTAGTAGACAAACCCAATAGTACTTACAAGGCATGTAGCAATATATATTATGATATATATTTCTATGAATTAATGCTAAAAACATGAAAAAATATGATTAAATATAAACGAGACAATTTGTCTTAGCTTTGACTAAAAGTGGATTTACAGAAGCTAGTGCATCATTTGCAGTAAATGTGTGAAATTATTAATGATTAAATAATTTTATAAAAAATCAAATTTCTAAAAATGGTGATTTTATAGGGAATTTAATGAGATTTTTCCATTTAATACAATATATGAATTTCACAAAAAAAATTTAATTAGTTCTCTCTCATATATAAATGGCATGTAGGAAGAATTATCCACCCTAGTCTACCGTATTGGAAGTTTACTCCCATTATGAAGTTTACGTTCCATTGAGAATATGTTGCAAGATAAAACACATCTAATAAATGAATGAATACCAATTGAAACATTATAAAAATATTGTTTATGTACTTTTCTTAAGGATGATTTACCACTTCCCTCCATAATTCTTTAAAAATGGAAAATCATCAATCTGGTAATGGCATAGTCATTATTTTTATTTAAGACAAATTTAAAAAAAATCTATGCTATAGATACCATGAATATATTCACATATTTCCTTTTATAAGATGTAATATAATCAAATTTATGATATATAAGTTTAAAATAATTTTAGAAATATCAAAAATGGAAATTAGAATCTAACTTTAAGTTAATTAAATAGATACCTTTTTTCATAGAAGGAAATTCTATTAGACATAATGGAAAAAAATAACGTGACAATATGTATTTAAAGAAATATAAAAAATATATACTTCCCTCATGAGTAGATGATTTTCAAAAGATTATATTAACCAAATATAACAGTGAAATATACATTATGATAATATTTATTTACAAAACATCAAAACATCTTTACATATTAAATATTCCGCTAAACAATCTAAAAACAAGAAACAATGTCAAACCTGGATATCTATTATACTACTTTCCCTATTTATGATATTCCACATCTAAGTTGCTATAAATAAATTATAAAATAAATTATCATGATAATGCTAGAAGGACACAAATAAATTAAACAACTTATTAAACAATTTCAAAATAAGAAAGACACATTAACTTTGTATTATACACATCATAATTAGACTACATGTCAAAATTTACTTTGTTTAGTTAATGTTTGTTTCCTTAAATAAAATATAAAATAAAGGATAAAAATACTAGTATATAAGGGAAAATTGCTGCTTTAGTTGGGTTGCTTTTTCTTAAAGATTTCCTACTATACTAAATTTATGTCTGTAAAAAGAAACCAACCAGATAGCAACCTTTGATTGTTATTCTTGACTCTATAAAAACTTCTACCTCCATTCTCCATCCATGACCCTATTTAAGTCAGAGTTATGTTTGCTCATGATTTCCTCTTCTCTTCTCCCTTCCCTATTCTTCTCCTCCACCATGACCACGAAGCAACATCTCCTAGCACCACAATTCCCTCTTTCTCAAAGAAGCATGGAACGTCATTAAAATACCATGTTTGTAGTGCACAAATCATACTTTGCTAGCTTTGAAATATTCCCTTGGTTCTTTTCATCACATTGATGGACTACTCAAAATCCATGACAATACATGGTGAATTGCGCAATGATCTAAGAATATATGCAACAAGCTACAACCACTAAAACCATTGAACTACAATTGCAAGAGTTTGGACACTGTAGACAACCCAAATTCATGGCCATAGCAAACTTGAACCAAACCCTTGATCTTCCACGATACCTTTGGCATTCTATAGATGTTTTGAAGACAACTACTAATATGCAATCATGTCTTCTTCATCAACAACGATCAAGAGTACAAAGATCTTACTCCATGTGACTAGTCAGTGGTTTACCTTATTTGTGGCTGGAGAATATTAGGAGTCTATATGGCTAAGGCTTGTTCCAACTTAACTTGGTTAAGATCATATGCCTTTGTATCCAAGGCAGTAGATCAGAGTTTCCTAGCCATATTTTTCAAACAATAAGAGTTTAGTTAAGTAGACAAATAAAAGCAAGAATGATATATTGAGATTCAAATTCAAATAATATATTATGAATATAATTTGGTGTGTCCCTTACCATGATCTTGTGTTGTATCGGATATTTAGGCTTTCAATTAAGGTATGTTAATCTTTACTAATTATCTAGAAAATACAATTATGACTAATAAATTCTCCATATGAGGTATTACTTGGTCAAATCTTGATTACCCTTGATTATATTTTTTAAGTTCCTTGTTTTATCTTCAACTATTGTTGATGTTTTCACTTGTGGTCATTTGGCCTTTTATGTGACTTGGAAGATCTCATCCTCATTTGTTTTATACTTGTAATAACCAAACTTGAATCTTGTCTTTATATTATTGTGCATGTACAAATAGACTTGATTTTATTTATTATAGTAGTACACATGTACTTCCGTATTATATTACATGTGTGTATTCTGTCATGAGTGTGCATTTTCCACTACAGGGGCATGTACCTTTCTCCCATGGTGTGTGTTTTCAACCCAAAATATTTTTAGGCTTGAGATCTATGGGTCACAACCCTACATAAATAAAGTGGTCTAATTTTCTACATGCACATATTGTTGTTATATAGCAAGATTTATTTTCTATTAATCATCTCTTTTATAAAATGCCTCATCTCTTGCCCTGTTATATCTATTGAACTTATCCTATTGAACATACATACTTTGAATCATCTACTTGTTGTTCAACCCACCCAGAGGTAACACGGCCCCAAGCATAGGATATAGAAGACATTACATGCAGACGTGGACCTAACATAAGGAGTCGATGCTTGAGAGACGTACCTGATATAGTTTAGATAACCCTCTGTTGATCCTATGTGTTTGTTTTCATATATGTCACACTGTATGGTGAAGGATAGTGATAATATCAAGTTTTATGATAGTTAGATGTTTTATATTCTGCTGCTATATTTAGTATCATGATACATACATTTTGAATAAATTGATTATTATCCCTTTGTGAAAAAATAATAGTGGTGTTTGATATAAGGGAAGTTTCCTTTTTATTTACTTTAGTAGAGAGTGGATCCCCTCTGGAGTCCAATTGCTTACACTTCTAGTCATTAATTCTCATTAATGTCACCTAGTCAAGCTTGACCCATAAGCCAACACGATAATAATGCACCTTACTTGTCCAACCCACATAACTATTATCACACTTCCATGAGATAGACAACACACCACACTTGGCATGCCCACACTTGGTCAATTAAGCTCTTCATGTGTGTTTCTTATAAAAACATCTTATACGTAATATTTATTGAGGGATTTATACATACATACATACATACATACATACATACATACATACATACATATACATATCTAATCACCACATACATGCTATATCCACAAACAAAAACCATGCAACCTCAAACATACGAGTGATGGATATGACCATACTAATGCAATTCTTTGGAGCTACAAAGAATTGCTACCACCTAAGGTCATACATCTCATGTAGAAACCTGTACTGGAATACTTGTGTTGGCTCGGTCGATCGTCCAAACCCTTCAGTCAATCAGTTGACCTTCAGGTCAATCGATTGGCTTCCTCCGGTCTATCGACTAGTTGCTAGCTCAAGCAATTGGTTGGAATCCTACAATTGATCAGTTGGGCCTTCAATTGATCAATTGGCTCCTTCTATCTATTGGGCTCCTCAGCCCTCCAGTCCATCAACTCAACTCATGCAGAACATCTTCTCTTTCTAAAACATAAATTAAAACTATCATATTACATATAACATTATAAAAGAAAAAACCTCGAGTTACATTTGAAGATGATATAGGAAGAAGAGAATTAATTTACTTTTGGAAAGGAGGTCAAAGGCTCGGTATGCAAGTTAAGTAACAACAAAAAACAAAACTAAACGACCATGCACACACATCCACATGGGTTTTTTCCATAACCACACATACATCCACCATCAAAACACTTTTTAGGTGACACATATAGATTGCATATATATGTGATATTTAATTGAATATGCACATTAATCATTTTAATATTCATATCGTATGCAATAAAATAAATATGATCACATTGATTTAGATTCGTGATACACTCTAAATTGAGGTAGCTCTGATACCACTGTTGGGGAATAGGAGCCGTAGAGAAGGCAGTGGAAATAAAAACTTTTGCCCCTATTCATTTCTAGAGAATTGTGTCAACAATTATGTATTCAGGAAAGGAGGTAGTAAGAGGTATATCTAGTCATAGAGCAAGTCTAGTGACTACTCTTGCATGGTGATGTGCACTCTTCACAAGACACACACGAATAATTGGCGACAACCTCCTAATGCAGCACCACATATGGGGTGCTTGTTGTCCTCCTAGTGTGGCAATAAAATCCTCCACACCTCTAAGCAGTCTAGGCGGATCATTAGGAACTCCACATTGGCCACCAGAGCCAATGGGAAGGAGTTGTTCCTTCGAACATCAACGTGCTAGCGTTAACTTGCTCTCCCTTTATGGGTAATACTTGCTCGAGCTCTCAAGTTACTAGAACTATGAGAGGACATAATTGTCAGAGCTTATTGGTGTGTCTCCTAAAACCTTTGACTACCCCTTTATTTATAGGAGGGCCAGAGTCAGGGTTTCCAAATCAACTAGGAGTTGAAGAGATGGATTAAAAAAAAAGCTGCTACAAATCATGAATCGATCGGTTCACTTCTGTATTGATTGGTTCATTTTTGAATTATTTGTTTTACATGTAAGTCGTTCAATTCAACACTTGAATCAGTCGGTTCACTATATTTCCTAATATGTAAATTATTGGCTTTCAAGGTGACAATTAATTCATAACATGACATCAAAATAAATCCTTGATCTAGTCTTACTAATCGCTCAACTAGATGATTCACAATCTGAACCGGTCGACTCACATTCTGAATCGGTCTGTTCACTTTTAAACAAGTTGATTCATATTCTAACTTGGGAGGTTCGCTTTTGAACCGTTTGATTCAAATTCCAATTCAACTAATATACAACCAAAGTTGTTCAATTGAAACCTAAACAATTTAGTAATCAAGTTAAACCATACTCATGATTATACTCATTTTCTAGGTGCATCCTATGTGTTTGACTGTATAGGTCCCAAATTATGTTGGCAGTGAATGTCCATAAGCAATTTATGATATCACAAGCAATGAGAGGTATCTTGCAACACATCATTTCTACGTAGGTAATCGAAAAGTTGGAGAACAACTTCAACCAACAATCCTTGATCAATGTTATAGTGATTGTATAGTTCCTTTGTCTTTGATATCCAGATTGAACTTGAGGAATGGAATCATCATCCTCCGAACATTTAATCCATGTTCTTTGAACTAGAGTAGATTGTATGATATTCATGTGAGCTCACATATCATATATTGAGCCACATGAATATGCCCATACGTTTCTCAGTCTCACTTATAAAGTGGCGATGATATCAATCTCATGTAGGAGGGAAAAATTCCATCTACATGACTCATAGTCAATCCCCATGTGTCATAACGTATCCAAGCATTACCTTCATGGTAACCCTTATTCAATGTCATGTTGGATGGTCTCAAAATGCATTCAATGGTATGTGATGAGTGTAGTGACTTTAGGTCTAAGAACCACAATCACCACTATCACTATGAAAGCTGATTGTGACTACCATTCCACGGTCTCCGTGTATCACTTTCAAGGTGGGTTTGTCTGATACAATGTTCTCTAACAAGTATTGATGTATTAGTTTGTTATCACTTATCATGACTAATAAAATTATGTCATAAACCAATACACACTCTATTCTTATGTATTAGTATTTCCTATTTTGCTTCCACAATAATATCCAACTAGGGATAGAACAAGAATGTGTGTACTCATATCATACATATGATCTCATAATTTAGGTCCTCAACATGAAGACATATGTCATCGAGCAACATCATTCTTTAGACATCTACCATGTTTGTCTCATCATCCCATGATTGAGACAAACATAATAGAAATAAATTACCTTTATAATTATCAAACCAAGTTTATGATGCCCCATTACAATCATCATATAATGGGCTCTCTGGGATTACATACCAACATCGACATCTTCAATTCACAAGGTTTCCCTAAATCTTTGTGAGTAGAGGGGCGAGCCTACTTGCTCAGTGAATGAGTACTTCAAAGAAACAATTCAAAGCACTTAGATAATAAGAGATATATTATTGAAAATCTGAATATAAAGTAGAACAATAACAAGCTACAAAGGGGACTAATCATTTACAAATATATATGGCATGATACACTAGATATTCAAACATAGTAGATCAATATCTAAGCATACTTGATTAATCACAAAGGAAACTAGTAATTTAGAAGCATACAAATGACAAGTTACTCCATATAACTACAAAGAATATATGAATAATTGCACTCACTTGATTAATATCTCATTCATCTTATTTTGTCCCAAACCCATATGAAGTGTGCCACGATATGTGAGAGAATTGCAACATGGTATGATCCCATAGTAGAAGACTCAGAGTAGACCTAAAACTCTAAAACTAGCTACTCGATCATTATGGGCCTCGCCCATGTCTACCATGGTGGATAATGGGAGTGGACAGGATATCTAGACTCCTCCACTAAACCTGGGTACTCAGGCAGAGAGTCAAAAACACTATGGGTGAAATTTCCTACTCCAGTGGTTCCACAAGGGCTGACTCACTGAGAAGTAATTGAACTTGCTACCACCAGGATCTTCAATAAATATTGGGCACCTTATTAAAATCGTACTAAACTTAGTAGCATTAGAATCTTCAATTGATGTTGGGTACCCTTGATATTTTAAGGTGTCCTTCCTTGCTGGGCTTAGACCCCCATATCCCTCTGGTACACTCCAGCTACCTCATCTTGGACTCTGCCAGTCGGTATGCATGTTTCCTCTACTACGGTACAAACCTCTACATGGAATCTACAGTGTCCATGGCATCTAATGTCTAATTTAATCTTAACATCATTGTTAAATCATCTAATAAAATTTTCACAGTTTACCCTTATATTAACTTGTTTTTGTAGCTTTTCAATAAATCTATATAGTAAACTAAGAGATTCAGATACTTCACTTATCATAATGAGAAATATTGAACTCAAAGTACTTGGTTAACTTAATTCCATATTCTTAGGTTTTCATTTGCCTCATTCACATATCACATGACTCACATAAGGATTCAATGCATTATAAGCTTTAACTGGTAAAAAGATTGCTTTCAACAGTTTACTTACAACCAAACATGTATATGAAACCCTGGTGTGAACTAAACTAAGTTCTAAAGTCATTTACTAAAACATAATACATCAAGAATAACCTATAATAAATAAATATATAATATTAAAAAGAATCAAATATGTTGGATTTCATGATGTCTATTCGCAAACTTCCAATTTTCCCCTCATATAAGGTTTCACCATCTTTACTGATATATAACATCAAATTACTTCTAAGATAATATCTAACATATCGTTACTAAATATTCAGATACAATAATCATTTAAAATAATTTGATTCAAATGGAAAAGTTCTTCATTCAGTTATTCAAAAATGTAAAGCATAACTAAAGAACCTAGATTTCGATATATTCTTCTAAGTTATGTAGTTACTTTAGGAATTCCATTCTATATGATTTTGTATCCATTTCTAGTATGATTTTATTACCTAAAATTTAACTAAACATGAAAACAATCCATTTCTCGATCATCTTTCCTAAGTTGAAACTAAAAGGCAGATTTAGGGTTTGTAGTCACATACAAAAGAATTGAAGATTATAGCATATTCAATCTAATTTTGTGCAATATATTTAAATACAATTACCCAGTCACCTAAGGTGTCAAAACACCTTAAAACGTATCCCAAGATCTAAAATTCTAGAATCTATATCAAACTCCTAGCAATCCATCACTTTCTTCTCCCTTCCAACACAGAAATGTTGTGAATGGAGAATTATAGAGAAAGAGACAGAAAAGAGGGAGATTCAATATATTTTGAATCAAAATAGAGGAGGGATGGAATCATGACATGTGAGAGAAGAATCACCAATAAAATCTATCTATATATGACAAAATTATTGTATTTAGTTAACTCTAAGAATAAAAAAAATCCTAGATTGCCATCTTCACCATTTTCTCCATCCAAATCATAAATCACCCTTTCTCTCTAAGATTTCATTTCTTTGGAATGAATCACAAAATATAGGAGCTCCTTGTATGCTAGGTTAATCATATAGAGCAATCAAGGTGCATGGGTCAAGTGCAAAAATGACTCTACTTGTACTTTGTTTTATTTCAACATAGGTTTCATCATAAAAATGTTATTAAAAATGAATTATTTAATAGGTCAAGCCTACTTAAAAATTTGTGGAAAATTAGAATATTTTTTACCACATTATTTAAGAAATCTAATAAAAATTTCAGATCATTAAGAGTTACCAATAAATAAATAAAAATCAAGCACCATACTACTAAACAATAGTCTGCATCAATGTCGATCTGAGTGTAATTTGACCAAGAACCACATTCAAGGAAAGAAACTCTAAAAATTTTCAATAGCATGAATGGTTGAGTTATCTATATCATATCTAAATTTCAAGTAAATCCAAGTTATATAGAAAATATAAAAAATCATTTACCATACACTTATACTATCAAATTTTGTATTTATATACTCTCAAAACCCTAATTTTAGCCGATTAGGATTTACACTTCTCAAACTCTAATCCTTTAAAGTAAAATCATGATTAGAGATCTTACTTGGGTTTCAAACATCACAATTGAGATACCATCATTAATCATATTTAAGCGATGATCAATCTAATAAACCATGTAATCATCTAGGTAAACCTTAATTTACCAATTAAGCTTAGATGTGGTCATAACAATTATTGTAGTCAATGTTTTAAAGAATCACGTTTGGGTGGAAGCAAACAAATAAATCCAATTGACCAACTGGATTTCTAGTCTATCCACCTGTGCCTAGGACTCGACCAAGCCAACAATTATTCTTCTAGGATTTTGGGGTTGCATCTTTTATATTTGCTTTATTTTTATAATGCCTGAGTAGTTTTCTTACTTGAGCATGGGAACTGGTCCCATAGCCTATTATTTACTTAATTGTATTTGACTCTAGTTTTTTATTGAATAATTCTTTTCCAACCATTTTGAACTTTGTGGGTGATGAGACATTGGATCCTCACAAGAATGAACCCATAATCCCCTAACGAGATCCTTTACGACGGTTATGATCTTTTATCCATTTGATCTTACACTCATTCTATGTTTAGTTATATGATGTCCTTAAAGGGTGATGTGACCCCAAATCCCAACATGAATGAACCCATAATTTCCTTGATGAAATCACAAATAGAAAATTATGATCTTTCTATTTAGTTTATCTAGTTTGTTATAGATTATGGTGACGTGACCATCCAACCCATAAGTTTGAATATCAGAATGGAATTCACATGTTCCTTGATGAGACCCCAGACAAAAACTTGTTGTATGGTTGGATAAGGATCCTCAATCACCAAGACCTCAGGGTTGAATGAAGTTTGGCCCTTGTGAGACTGATGCTCTTAAAGGACATCAGTCCACATGGTCTTGATTTAATCTTATAAAAGTTAGGAGTTCAATCACTTAAGTAAAAGCATGGTATTTGGTGATGATCCCCCATATCCCCAATATATTTAATCATTTGGATCAACTAGTTTTGTTTCTGCTTTTTTATTTCCTACTTAGTTTAAATCAACCACTCTCAAATAAAAATATACTTTCTGTTCAACACAATCAATTTGGAATCAACACTTAAAAATGTTCTCCTTTGGGGACGATACTTTTTATACCCATTTCAATTTGCTTGCGAGTCGTTAACCGTTTAAAGGTTAAACTCTAGGATTCCCCCTAGTTATTTTGTCTATAACAACATATCAAATTTGGCGACATTGTTAGGGACATCGACATTGTTTTTGAACCAATTCACTTTTCTCAATTTTTTGACATTCACTCTTATCTTTTCTAAATCTAGTCTTCCATTTTCTGACCTTGTTTGTCTGATATCCATCAGTGTATTCGATACTCCATACGTGTTGCCAATACCCCACTCGGGTTTGATCATGAAATTGACAAGACCTTTCACCAAATAAACTGAACCCATATGATCAAGATGGCTCAAGAAGAAGAAATCCAACAGTGAATAGCAGAGGCCTTGAGAGCCGAATTAGCTGCGACTCCGAGTGTTTCCTTGGAAGCCCAAACCACCATCCAATAAGAAATAGAGTGGAAAAAACTACTCAAGGTTTTTTTGCCCCATTGACTGCCAAGGCCCTTCACCCTGTTGTACCCCCTGCTATCACTGCTCCTTAGTTTGAAATTCACACTCAGTAGATTACTATGCTTCAAGGAATGCTTTTCCTAGGAGGATGGGTGAAAATTTTCAAGATCACCTCCAACGTTTCACCTATCTGTGTGTCTTATTCAAGGTTCCATATGACACTCTCAAATTGTGACTCTTTTACTTACTGACATATCTCTCCACTTCCTGGTATAATGCCATCGAAGGTGATCACATCACCACTTGGGAGCCTCTCCCATTAAATTTCTTTAGAAGTTCTATCCCCCATCCCTCACCTACAAGATTTGAGGGCAGACCACCCAATTCATGATGTCTATAGGAGAGACATTGGGTGAAGCTTGGGAGCGATTCAAATAGCTCCTTAACCATTGTTCACATCATGAAATCTCCAATAACCAACTGATTGATACATTTTATCTGGTGTCAACAATGACACCAAACCTTCCTAGATACCTCATATTGAGGTAATTTCATGTTCTAGAATTACAATAGAACTTGGGAGATTGCATAAAGAAGCACAAACTCAAGCCCGACCTAATCGGGGACAAGGGGGAGTCCTCAAGGTTGGCAAGGTTGAAGATAGCTCTGAGCTCAAATATATTTTTGAAAGCCTCAAGATGCTCACTTTGAAACAAGATCGCCTAGATTCCTCTTTGAATGCCTACAGGGGGCACCTATAATATCTAGAACAATAAGTAAAATATATATATTATTCTTACAAGATCTTCCAATGGCATGACCATGCAATGCAATGATGCTAGTTTCTTTACAACAATCAAAAGATGGAGAAGTTAACTCCATCCATATCATACTAGGTCAAGTCTACCACCATCCAAATCAAACCAGGAGCTGTCTTGGTTTCCAGTATGGGAACTCCACTAGTGTAGAAAATACAACCCAACAGAGACCCATTAAAATTAATAGCTAGAACCACAATGCTCCAACATTTCAGTACAATAAGAATCAAGAAAATTATTGGGAGCAACAGTTCTTGAACCTGTATCAAGGCCCTCAACTATAACAACCCACTACCCCTCCCTCTTCTGATGAGAGGTTCTCCATCATAGAGAAAACCCTCCAAACTATGATAACCAGCCAAGCTCAAGAAAAATCCATTGATTCTCAATTAGCCCAGTTGGTCTGTGATGGAGTGAACTTTGGAAATTCCTAAATGTATAACAACACAAATATTCATGTGTTTTAGTTATATTAAGAGTTCCAAGTACTTTGAAAAAGTTTGAAAGTCGACTAATGTTAATATCATAGTTAAGAACTCTAAGTGTGCCTTTTTGAGGTATTTTATTGACTGGTCATACATTTGATTTAATAAACCATAGAATGGTATATTGAGGTTTGAAAATGATGCAAGGATTGTATATAATCATGTGTGAAAGACAAAAATTCAACTATATTAGTTTAGGATTCGATCAATATCTTTGTCGCACTACCTTGTTAGTAATTAGATCCCTTGCCCGGGCACAATGTTATGGATCAGCTTAAGCAAAGAAGTTCCCAGACAATCATATGTAAGATGAGACAATTTAGAACTTGTATCCTATCCCAATCTTTATACAGATCATGGGTGAAAAGGCCACACTAACCAACACCCTCCATGGCGTGGATTGTGGGGGAAGATGGAAACTCATTGAGATTTAGAAGTATCCTTAAGATACGACTTTTTTAATCCTATTGAACCCAGATGAACTTGGCAAGCAAGGTGTCTAGGTCCCAAAGGACCGATCACCAGAGAAGGCACCCTCATCGCTTGCCTCAACGACACTCCTATTTCTTGGAGAAGTGTTGGAGTGTGGAGAAGAAGGAAACATGCACAGGCGTCAAGAGCAGCCAATCATAGAGATGGGTGGCATCGATTAAGAGAGAAAGAGAGAGAGAAACCATGATCACATCTTGTTTAAGGCAATGGATTGCCAAGGCCGGTTCATCCATAGGCAGCAGGTCCAGTATCACTCGGCGACCGGTCGCCCTTGGAAATCTTCCCCACTATGGTGGGTTGGACAAAAGAAAACTACGCACACGGGCACAATGTGCTGATGGGGAGATTGTGAGAAGACATGAGAAGAACCTAGACTTTGCTGATTGCTTATCGGGGGCAAGTTGTAGTGGTGACAGGCTCTCTAAGCCACTGACGACCACCGAGCCACCACAGAGAGGACCATGGTGCTAGAAGCTCGATGGAGGAAGGTAGAAGTAGATACTAGTTGACGAAGAGGAGATGAATTGTCATCATTACTCACAGATCACAATAGCTCAGTGACAACGTGATCTCAGGGGACACCGTACATGGATGTCGAGCACCCCAGTGTTCACGCAAGGAACGACGGATTGCGTGAAAGGAGAAGAGAAGAAAACTGGGTCCAAGCAAGAAGGAGCGTGAATCAACCAAATCAAGGACCGCCCGACATAAAGGTGAACCAGGCAGGTCCAGGGGAGAAGTTGTGCACCCAATATGGCCACGTGGTGACACGCCATAGGTCCAAAAGGTAAAAATCTCAACAAGTGCTCAAATCTTAAATAATTCATAGAAAATAGACCATTTATTTGAAAATTACATATAATATATCAATATGTTTAAAAAATGAGTAGAACAACATGAAACCATCATATCAATCTTTTTATGCTTAAATCATAGTGATATCATGTAATATGTTATACACTTGTTTTATGGATAATAAATATCAAATTATGGTCTAAAATTGTGATAAAATGTCAGTGAATCCATAATCATGTTTATAATGCATCTGATGTCAGTAATTATGATGGTGATGCACGAAATCATGTAATTTGTTCCATATGCCTAATTAGGGCTAATAACTCTAAATAAAATATAATAAGTACATACATGATCAATAAATGATGGAATTCATGGAACATCCTCATATCTATAACTGGAAGTTAATATGAAATTTTGATATCATTTAGATGCATAGAATTCATGTTATATGAAGATGGCCCTAAATAGATGGGTTGTAACCCTAATTTGAATAATGTATACAAATTAGGGTTAATATGTGAAAATTAAGGATATGGAACCTAATGTTCAGATAATGAATCATAATCTAGAAAACAACATCAGTAAGATAAATCTAAGATAAGAATGCAAGCAATGATGCACATATCCTAATAAACTAAGCTAAACCCTAATGGACATAACTAGGGTTAATGATGATGAGAAATTGATGATGGTATATGATCTTATCTTGATCAAGGTTGACCAAGGTTATAATTGACATGAGGAATATGTGGATTAGGTTTGTTCTTGATCAAGGTATGCCATTACCTCTTTCTTGGCTTATTATATAATATGCTTATGTTATATGTGTAGTAAAATACTTGGCATATGACATTGGATGAAATGATTGTCCTTGTATGATATGTTGCTTGTTTTAGCATAGTTATTGTTATGAACACATGAAACATAATATATCTGTTCCATTATATCTAAACACTTACACTCTTTGGTAGTCAAGTGTTGGAAAATAAAGTACTTTAACTCTTTGGTAGTCAAGTACTTGAAATTGATCCAACTCTTTGGTAGTCTAATCACATTATGAAATGATCCAACTCTTTGGTAGTTGATCATAAGGCCTTTAATGCATTCAACCTTCGGCGGTTAATGCATGGATGATATAATGGAAAATGTGCTTAAAATATGTGTTCTCTTTTGTTAATGAACATCTTTGTGCAAGTATATGTTTTTTCTTATATTTCTTTATGCCTTCCAAGTATTAGTTTTATCTTATTGCCAAGCTTAGTAATGAGAGGTATATAAAAAGACACGTAGGCTTACTCAATACAATATTCTTGAATATTGTGCTGACGTGTACCACATGTAATCTTTTGTTTAGATTGTGGACATGTGATCTTGAAGAACCAAGATAGTGTGAGTTGTATGGCGAGCTGATGTACAGGTGGACCTGTTGCTTTAAGATCATGTAGTTTAGTGGTAGTATATGTATATGTATAAGTTGTTGTTCAATATGTAATATCAAATGTTGTAACAATTCATTTTGTAATTATATGTTGAATGGTGAACATGTGTTGTATGGTTTTATTATTATTCATGTGCATGTGCTACTGATGTTCCTTCAGACTTCCTCTGATTTTCTTATTCTTAGCCTAGTATGGGGTGTTTAAATTGGAATTCTAGCTAAGGTGAGGTTTCAATTTGGATGTCACACATCATATTATGTTTTAGCAAATCTAGGGACATCATAAGTGGTATCAAAGCATGAACAATTGCAAAACCTGACATTTGCTCATTATGCAACACAAACTAAAGAAAACCTTGAACTTAAAACAAATCTTTAGGGTTAGATTAGTCATATTTTAGAGACTAGATCTGACCTAGCCTCTAGGTTAGCACCTAGATGTTTGAGAACTAGGTCTAGACTGGTTCTTGTTGTATAGCAAGTCTAAGATGTCATTATTTCCTTATAATGTGGCGGTATGGGACGTTGCATTATTTGGAGATAATGTGCATCAAGGAAAGAGAAACCCTGGACATATGGTGCTCGTTGTCTAGAGTAGCTACACTAGTCTACACCATGTTCTCACCCTTTTCACTATTTTTCATGGCATTGTACTCTCTACTATGTGTGGGACACTCATTTTCTGGATTTGTTTTTATATTAATCAGATTGAACCTTGATAGTTTTCTCTGGTGCTTGTTTTATCAGAGAAAAACTATATAATATTTTATTATATATGTAAGTATTACAAACATGTGTCCACACACATGTACGAGTAGGAGGTCGTCATGTAACCTAAGTGAAAGTGAATGACATCAGTCTAGAAGGACGATAGTTCTAGATTAGATGTCTAGAGCCTTGTTGGAATATGTAATAGATGGAATAGATAGAATAAGTTTTGATGATATGAGGTAATCCTTATAGATATGATATAATATAGTTTATGATGATATATGTTTGTCATTAAGGATTAAGGTTCAGTTTTGAGGATTTGAGATAAGTTTTGATGATTCAAGTATGTGTGCTTTTCTGAGATAAAATGAGCTAAGTTAAGTTAGGCTAAGACAAAGATGTGAATCAGTATGAGCCTCAAGATCTTTTATGAAGGAGGGACTCTAGTGTTAGGACCAGTTTTAGGGTTAACTTCAGAGATAGTAAGACCCACAGGGAGAAGGTTAGAGAACCTAAACTCCAAGATATGAGAAAGATGAGAAATATGTGATGTGATATGATACGTCCTAAACTAGAATACTCCTGAGTGATTGAGCTGAATCACTTTATGCGTGATTCCTATAGTCTTGTTGAACCCTAGATGTCCTTGGGAGGACCAAACCCTAGAGACAAAGAGAGGTTGGTTATATGTGCATATGTGAACATTAATATAAAAACCTACCATCTAGGTGAGGGAGAGAGAGTCCCAAGACCTTGGAGGAGGTAACTATGTTGGTTTCTATGAAGCCTCATGCTCGGGTTGGTGGTTCTCATGTAGGACTCTAGTGGTGTATATGTAAGAGAGAGATGAGATATAGCATGTATCATGTAGATAACCTATGAAGAGAATGTCATATCATGTTTTGGTTTGTGCTTATGTAGCTAGAGTGTGACGAAGCATTTGAACAAAACATCATTAACTAAGCGGAAGCGATCATTAGCAACGGATTACCGAAAATCACTAAAAATTTAAAACCTTTTTTAAAGAGATCCAATTCCAAGAAACTCTTAACAACAAGAACCAAAGTGTTACATGTACATACCATGTACCATCTCTTCTCAAGGATTACATACATCAATTGCTTTGTTAAGTCTACACATGAGAAACACAAAACCTCGAGGCATTCAAGCCAAAATCTCATATTGATTCATTAAAAGTACTAACTACTAACTCTGAGGACCTGAGAGTACAGAGACGACACATAGGACTCATATCTACAAGACATGACATTCAGTATCTCCACCTGAGATATTACTGTTGTTCCTGATGCTGCAATCCTTCCCTTGTTGTATGGTTCCTGCCTCCTTGTCCGCGTCTACCTAAAAAGTTGGATCCCACGGGGGTGAGACAATTGAAAATTGTCCCAGTGAGAGATATAACTCTCCGCCAGAAACATTATTATTGTAGTTAAATAGTATTAAACTGAGCAGAGGATAGGCAGTTTAGAACATTCTCATATTTTAAGGCATTACAACTATCTTTTATAGAGTAGAAAATCATCTATTCTCTTTATAAGTAATAGGAAGAACAAATATTTCATTTATCCATCACTCTATATCAACATCTCAAGCTTATCCTATAATATTCATTATCATAGTATGTCATCCATGATTCATTCTCATTTCTATCTGTTGGCCTCAACCAATCTGCTAACCAGATATTGAATTATACCAGTCATGTGAATATACATCATCATATTCTATCCAGGCATTGGACTATGCTAGTCCTATGCATACATTCCAGGCATTGGACTATGCCAATCCTGTGTAAACATTCCAGGCATTGGACTATACCAATCATGTGCAAACATTCCAGGCATTGGACTATACCAATCTTGTGCATACATTCTAGGCATTGGACTATACCAATCATGTGCATACATTCTAGGCATTGGACTATACCAATCCTGTGCATACATTCTAGGCATTGGACTATGCCAATCATGTGCAATTATTCCAGGTATTGGGTTATTACCAATCCTGTGCAATTATTCCAGGTATTGGATTATTACCAATGCTATGCAATTATTCCAGGTATTGGGTTATGACCAATCCTATGACATTATTCCAGGTATTGGGTTATTACCAATCATGTGCAATTATTCCAGGTATTGGGTTATGACCAATCCTGTGACATTATTCCAAGTATTGGGTTATGACCAATCATGTGACATTATTCCAGGTATTGGGTTATTACCAATCCTGTACAATTATTCCAGGTATTGGGTTATGACCAATCCTGTGACATTATTCCAGGTATTGGGTTATGACCAATCCTGTGACATTATTCCAGGTATTAGGTTATTACCAATCATGTGAAATTATTCCAGGTATTGGGTTATTACCAATCCTGTGACATTATTCCAGGTATTGGGTTATTACCAATCATGTGCAATTATTTCACGTATTGAGTTATGACCAATCCTGTGACATTATTCCAGGTATTGGGTTATGACCAATCATGTGCATCATCATTGAATACCACATCACCTTTACTAGGTATTAAACCTTATCCAAGCCATTATACTTATTCACATCCTTTATGTAATTCAAGTATTCCTCTTATCCCCTTTAAGCTTATTCAAAACACCATAGCCCTTATTTGGCTATAAGAATAAAGCATGCATGATTAAGATTCCATTATTATTATTGTATCCATTTATTATTATTATGTTACTAAGTTTCCATTGTTTATTTTGAACATTGTCATTTCTTTCATGAGACTTATAAACATCTTGTTACCTCTCACTAGGCAACAACTACCCTTATGGCTCACAAGGCCCATTACACATCTTATCACCACTCACTAGGCAACAATTACTCTTCATGGCTCACAAGGGCCATTACACATCTTATCACCACTCACTAGGCAACAATTACTCTTCATGGCTCACAAGTCCCATTACACATCTTGTCACCTCTCACTAGGCAACAATTACTCTTCATGGCTCACAAGGCCCATTACACATCTTGTCACCTCTCACTAGGCAACAATTATCATGACACACTTTATGTGTTACTCATTCAAGTATATTGGATTTTGAGTACATTCAACCATTATCAATAATATGGTCTCATCTCAGGTTAAGGCATTATTGATATAAGGTTATCCATTATCAACCACTTTAGGTGTTTCACCTACCAATATATTATTCACTATTCCATTATTAGTAATAGGGTTTCCCCTCTTTATCAGTTAGGATTTTACATAACATAACCCTATATTAGGGTCTCACATAACATTACCCTATATCAGGGTTTCACATAGCCTTACCTGAAATTAGGGTTTCTCAACTCATAGCCCAAAGTTAGGGTTATGGTTTATCTTCATATTGCCCAAGATTAGGGTTTCATACACTATAACCCAAAATTAGGGTTTTACATACCTTCACCCTATATTATGGGGGAGTTTCTTATAGTATTACATAACATCACCCTGGATTAGGGTTTCCCATCACATCACTGCATCAGGATTTCATAACACATTACCCTTGATTAGGGTTAGGATTCATCAACCTTTTAAATTAGGGTTTCATGATCTCTTTACAAAGGATCATACCCTAATTACATATTATGTTCATGTTGAAAGTGTTGAGGTTTAACCATTACATGATTACTACACATGTATGGATCCCTCTCTCTCTCTCATCCTCTCCAGGATATTAATTACTTCAACTTGATTAAATTAGGTTAACTTGAACGAAGAGTTAGCATAGTGTATGAAGATATTGCTTCCAAAAGCATCAAAGGTTAACCACTTGAGATGTACTAATCACCTAAGTACCTTAAGGTTTCAACCATTGTACTTATCTTTGATAATCATCATTATCAAACATGGAATCAATTGATCTTTTATAACCTTGAGTTTCCAAATGGTTTTGGGGTACCTTGAACCTTTAAACGGTTTTGCTCCTTTTTGACCTTCAAACGGTTTTGAAACCATTTGCCCTCCAAATGGTTTTGAAATCGTTTGGGCATTCTAGGTCTGAGACCATTTGGTCTTAAACGGTTTGAAACCGTTTGGTACCTTCAACCCATGAAACTGTTTGAGCATTTGTTCCTTAAAACTGTTTAAATAGAATCATCTTGAAACCTATTGAAAGTAATTCAACTTGTAGACCTTGTATTACCAACCATCCATCACAACCCTTGACCTCCAAATGGTCTTGAGACCGTTTGGGTCATTCAATCCCCAAAATTCAATTTCATCAATTAGGATTTCAATCGATTCAACCGATTAGGGTTTGTAATCAATGGATCACCCATCCTTGAATCCATTAAATTTAAATCAAATTGAACCATTGAACCTCCCTCATTCACATCAGCAATTAACCTCAAACAGTTTGAAGTTTAATTTGCCCATTCGATCTTGAGATCCATTACCCATTCAGTTTTGAACTCAATTACCCATTCGATCTTGTAGTTGTTTACCCATTTGGTCTTGTAGTTTTTTACCCATTCGGTCTTGTAGTTATTTACCCATTCGTTCTTGGAGTAAATTACCCATTCGTTCTTGGGTACAAATAACCATTCAGTCTTGGACTTAATTCCCCATTTGGTTTTGAAACTGAATCAACTCATTCGGTTTTGAAACTGAATTAGCTCAATCGGTTTTTGCAAACTATTTGCCCAAGATATTCATTGAGGTGTGTGCTTATGATGATGTCATCATCATCAAGCTTCGAAACTTCGAAATTATTTGTGATTCTTATGATAATTTCAACAACTAACCAAAAGGAAATCGAGAGAAAAGAAAGATTCAACACAAAATGAATAAATTGGAAGCAATAATGACATTTAAGGGTTCAAGTTATATAACCCTCCTTCAAAATTGAATCCAAGCTTCAAGGTTCACGCTTTCAATGGTGAATGAATATTTTTCAACCTCCCAAGGCTCGTCCTCAAGTCTTTGAGTGAAATGAAGGGCTAAGGTTGAAGATTGAATGAAGAAAAGAAGAAATTCAACATTGAATTTTGATTTCCACCATGAAATCAAGGTTGGAGATGACTATGAAGCTTACCTACAGGTTGGGGCACGTCCTCCTGTTGCTCCTAAGCTCCCTTGTGTTCATCCAAAGCAAGGAAAGAAAGAAGGGTCGAAAAAAGCCTTTCATTTGGGTTGGAAATGAGATGTTTATAAGGAAATTTCAATGAGAGAGAAAGTGATATAATAATTCCTTCAACTCCCAAAATTGGTGCCACATACTCCCCTCCATCCCTTTAATACGAAGCCATCTCCCCCACCTTGTAATTACTCTTCATTATCCATGAATTAAAAGAAAGCAATTTAAGTACCTTAACCATTATAATAATAATATCCAAAAATTGAGTGAGATATTACTTTTTAGTTAACTAATGTGAGTGGGCTCTCCACTCACTTTAGATATTTCATGGCCTTTGCAAGGCACAAGGACGTTCACACTTATGAAAATTCAACCATCTCATTTTTGGTTGAAGGGCACTTCAATTAATATATTTATTTTTGCATTAAATTAAATTAGGGTTTCAATTATGCTTAAATCTTGATTATTTTAATATCAAGATTCTCTCCCCTCCAAAGTGATTCAAATGAGATGCCCCTCTCATTTTATTTTCTCTACATGATGCAAAGAAACATGAGGGATTCTCTATTGGTGGTATTTTGCATATTGAATCCTAGGTTTTGGGTAAATTGCACATTACACCAAAACTAGGTTTTAATGCACAAACATTGCTTAATAAGCTCTTTCTTGGTGCTCAGGATACCACAAGCCATACCTCTGCATCATTCTTATTATTATGATGCTTAAACACTTTAGGAACATTTATCATATGTAACATTTATCATGTAACATTTGCAAGTTAACCCCTCAACTTGGGTAATTTGCACTTTAGTCCAAAACTAGTAAAACATTGTTTCAACATTATTCAAAAAGGACTAAAATTGAAACATAAGTTCCTCTTGAGCCTTAATTACTTTTTAAAAGATAAAGACAAGAATATAAATGACTTACCTAAGCAAAACCTCTAGGGTTAAGTCTTAACCCAGGTCAGGGATATTACATAGAGCTTGTGAAGGCTATCACTAGCGCCAATGAGGTAGACCTGAGAAGCCTATACCAAAGAGGGAGGATATAGTTTTTTGCATATGAGATACTCATAGAGTTGAGTTAGCTCAGAGAGACACTACCCTCATGATATGGGTCAGGAAAACCTTAGTTGGACTAGATAAAGTTTTAATACATGTTTGACAAGTCATTCACTTAAGTTTGTTCAATAAAACTATGATATAATATATGTAAATATGTGATCTAATCTCAAGATTTGAGATGTGCATATGGACTTGACATGAAGGAAATCTAGAGATGGTTTAATAGATATCAAAGTATAAATAGTTAACCATATACATGAATAATGATGATAATGTGATATTGTTGGAATAATCTTGTGATGAAATCACTAAGTAAATGTTGCAATTTATTACGAGTAATGAAATAAGATCATATGAATGAAATATGTTACATGAGGTGTTAATCTTAGTGCTTAATAAATGTGAAAAATATAGTTTGACAGTTAGGACAACATAAGGATTATGACACCTTGATATGTTCTAGATGGATAAAGTGGGTTAACTATAGTTAACTCCCTCCTAAAAGGTATATGTTAATGTTGAACATGTTCTAACAATTAGCTCATTAAAATGTTGATGACACCTTGATACAATGGGTTAACTTTAGTTAACTCCTTTAGAACATGATAATATAATGTGGGAACCCTAATGCATGGGTAAAGATAGATGTAATCTTAAGATATGAAACATGTCATGATGGAATAGAGTTTCTAAACCTTTCTTTTAACCTTATATGAAGGGGCGGTTCACCCAAGATGTTTTTAAAAACCTTGTCACGACAAGAGTGATAGTGCACCCAATATGTTGAAAACCTCGTCATAATAGTTTGGATATGATTATGGAGCTTCATTTTCGGATATGTTGCACATAGAGTGGTGTCCTACATATGGATGAAGACCTTTTGTTTTTTTCTTGAAGTAAGAGGATGACTTAATTTTTAGGACAAAATTTTCTTTTAAGATGTATATGATGTGATGTACTGGATTTTTGCTTAATTTCAAGGATAAAATATTCTTTTAAGATGTATATGATGTGATGGACTGGATTTTGGCTTAATTTTGAGGACGAAATTTCTTTTAAGGTGTGTAGGATGTGATGGAGTGAACTTTTGAAATTCATGAATGTATAACAGCACAAGTATTCATGTGATTTAGTTATATTAAGAGTTCCAAGTACTTTGAAAAAGTTTAAAAGTCGACTAATGTTGATATTATAGTTAAGAACTCTAAGTGTGCTTTTTGAGGTATTTTATTGACTGGTCATACATTTAATTTAATACACCATGGAAAGGGATATTGAGGTTTGAAAATGATGTCGGATTGTATATAATCATGTGCGAAAGGCAACTATTCAATTATATTAGTTTAGGCTTCGATCAATATATTTGCCGCACTGCCTTGTTATTAATTAAATCCCTTGCTCCAGCACAACACCACAGATCGGTTAAGGGCATGTTTGGTAGGGTGTAGTAAGAGGTAGTTAGGTGTTTTTAAATGTATTACGATGGAATGTATGTGTTTAGAACGCCATGGATGCTATTTAGCACAGGTCAAACATAAGGAGTTTAATTCCGTCGGTTTGGTACACATCTGCAAAGAATTTATATTTTTTATTTTATTTTTTTTGGGTTTTAAAATCTAACTTCTACAGTAACAACACCTCGATATTCAAAAGATTACATAAATGCTCTCCCAGAAGCGCGGACAACAAATTGAGCTGTCAATCCTTTTTGGATGCCAAAACCCAAGGATCCAAAAATAAAATCATTTATTATTTAAAACTACACAGCCAAAAAGTAATCTACTATTCGGTATGTAAGGATAGAGGTGCCAGTATGCCGCGTTAGTTTTATTTTTTACATATATTTTGCATGATGACAGGTTGTCCGTCACACAACTGTGTATAAAACTGCCTGAACTGCACCCGACCACTCCGGTTTCGGGCGACCTTTTCCAGGAGTTTGAGCAGCATGAGGTAGTCTGGTGTGATTTCGTTTCAACAAGCTGCACAGCATCGTACCATACCAAATGAAATTCAATCTGGAAACGGTTGCCTTGAAACTCAATGTTTACATCCTACGTCCTACCAAACAGGGCCAAGTAAAGAAGTTCCCAGACAATCAGATGTAAGACGAGACACAGTTTAGAACCCGTCTCCTATCCCAATCTTTATGCAAGATCATAGGTGAAAAGGCCACGTTGATCAACACCCTCCACGACGTGGATCGTGGGGGAAGGTGGAAACTAACCGAGATTTAAAAGTGTCCTCAGGATATGGCTTGTTTAATCATGTTATGTAAATGGACGGGAGGAAAGAAAGGAGATAATGAAAAAGGGCGCTGCGTCTGGACGGGCGGGCTGGGGGCGCCCATTCTTCCACATAAAGGGTTCGTTCGGAGGGAGCATTCCCACAGGGTGGGGGATCCGTCCTCCCCGTTCATTCTGGCCGGCCTTTCCTCCAGATGAACTCGGCAAGCGAGGTGCCTAGGTCCCGAAAGATGGATCACCGGAGAAGACACCCTCATCACTTGCCTCAACGACGCTTATGTTTCCTGGAAAAGAGTTGGGGTGTGAAGAAGAAGGAAATGTGTGCATGTGTCCGAGAGCGGCGGATCGGAGAGATGGGTGGCGTCGAGAAGATAGAAAGAGAGAGAGAAACCCCAATTACGTCTTGCATAAGGCAGCGGATTGCCAAGGCCGGTTCATCCATAGGCGGCAGGTCCAATAGCACTCGGCGGCCGGTCGCCCTTGGAGATCTTCCCCACCGTGGCGGGTTGGACGGAAGAAAACCACGCACACGGGAACAACGTGCTGACGGGGAGATCGTGAGAAGACACGAGGCGTTGAGGAGAACCTGGACTCTGCTGATTGCTCGCTGGGGGCAAGCTATAGCGGCGGCAGGCTCTCCATGCCACTGACGACCATCGAGCCACCACAGAGAGAGGACCACGGTGCTGGAAGCCCGACGGAGGAAGGTAGTAATAGATACTAGTTGACAGGAGGAGATGACCAGTCGTATCATAGCTCACAGATCACAACAACTCGGCGGCGGTGTGATCTCAGGGGACACCGTACGCGGACGCCGAGCACGTTGGCGTTCATGCGAGGAAAGACGGATCGCGTGAAAGGAGAAGAGAAGCAAATCGGGTCCAAGCAAGAAGGAGCGTGAACTAGTGAAATCAAGGACCGGCCGGCCAAAAGGTGAAGTAGGAGGGTCCAGGAGAGAAGTTGTGCGCCCAATATTGTTACGTGGCGACACACCATAGGCCCAAAAGGTAAAAATCTCAATAAGCACTCAGATCTTAGATAATTCGTAGAAAATAGAACGTTTATCAGAAAATTACATATAATATATCAATATATTCAGAAAATGAGTAGAACAACATGAAACCATCGTATCAGTCTTTTTATGATTAAATCATAGTGATATCATGTAATATGTTATACACTTGCTTTATGGATAATAAATATCAAACAATGGTCTAAAATTGTGATAAAATGTCATTGAATCCATAATCATTTTTATAATGCATCTGATGTCAGTAATTATGATGGTAATGCACGAAATCATGTAATTTGCTCCATATACCTAATTAGGGCTAATAACCATATTTAAAATACAATAATTACATGCATGCTCAATAAATGATGAAATTTATGGAACACCCTCATATCTTTAACTAGACGTTAATATGAAACTTTGATATCATTTAGATGCATAGAATTCATGTTATATGAAGATAGATGGGTTGTAACCCTAATTTGAATAATGTATACAAACTAGGGTTAATATGTGCAAATTAAGGATATGGAACCTAATGTTCAGGTAATGAACCATAATCTGAAAAACGACATCAGTAAGATAAATCTAAGACAAAAATACAAGTAATGATGCACATATCCTAATGAACTAAGCTAAACCCTAATGGACCAAGCTTAGTAATGAGAGGTATATAAAAAGACACGTAGGTGTACTCAATACAATATTCTTGAATATTGTGCTGACGTGTAGCACATGTAATCTTTTGTTTAGGTTGTGGACATGTGATCTTGAAGAACAAAGATAGTGTGAGTTATATGGTGAGTTGATGTATAGGTGGACTTATTATCTTAAGATCTTGTAGTTTAGTGGTAGTGCATGTATCTGTATAAGTTGTTGTTCGATATGTAATATCAAATGTTGTAACAATTCATTTTGTAATTATATGTTGAATGGTGAACATGTGTTGTATGGTTTTATTATTGTTCATGTGCATGTGTTACTGATGTTCCTTCAGACTTCCTCTAATTTTCTTCTTC
Organism: Alisma plantago-aquatica; assembly: GCA_963693085.1. NCBI lineage: Eukaryota > Viridiplantae > Streptophyta > Magnoliopsida > Alismatales > Alismataceae > Alisma > Alisma plantago-aquatica. The sequence continues at coordinate 1,183,776,767 of OY856412.1, read as the reverse complement.
TTAGCCTAGTGTGGGGTGTTTAAATTGGAATTCTCACTGAGGTAAGGTTTTAATTTGGATGTCACACATCAAATTAAGTTTTAGTAAATCTGGAGACGTCACATGGTCACATTCTTACACCCTCCTGCATGAGTTTTTGCAGACTACTGCAAGAAAATCCTAAGTATGTGGAATAATTTAAGGTTGCGACAACCCGCTTCACCTTCAACACTTCCAGAGAAGGCAAGACCTTTGACAATAAGCCAGTAGGATGAAGATGAGGTAGCCATCACCCAAGACCTAGCAACATCTATCGCACTTGTTCCAAACATCCTTGTCTGAAAGCCTTCTGTGCCTTACCAAGCCTAGTTGAACCAAAATAGACTTGATATCAGGTTCAATAAATTTAAAGATGTACTAAACACACTTTATGTAAATATTCCATTACTCAATGTCATAAGTGAAATGCCTTTATGGGTTAAATTCTTTAAACTCATGCTCAATAGAAAAATATTTAACTGGGGAGTGTGAAACAATTAAATTGGCAAGGACGTTATCAGATGTTGTTCTGAGAAAGATTCCTAAGAAGCACAAATATCTCAGGTCCTTTGTAATTTCATGCTCCATATATAAGTGATTCCACCCTACAAATAGGGCTATCTGACCTTGGGGACAAACTGTCATGGAATCTCAAATTCCTCATGTAACACAAGATCCATGCAGATCTAGTAGAACATGCCTTGAGCCATATAGATTTAGTTTTCTAACTCAAGAAGGCGATGAGTCAATCATTGATAATGAGCCAACTACCTACCTAGAAGTTGTTAAGGAACTGGAATTTGAGAAGTGGCTTAAGGTCATGAGATCTAAGATGGAATACATGTACACCAACAAGGTATGGACCTTGGTGGATCCACCTGAAGGGGTAAAACCCATAGGGTGCAAGTGGGTCTTCAAGAAGAAGACTAACATGGATGGTAATGTATAAACTTACAAAGTTCGATTGGTTGCAAAGGGTTTTAGACAAGTTCAAGGTTTTGACTATGACGAAGCATTTTCTCCATTTGCCATGCTTAAGTCCATCTAGATCATGCTTGTCATTGCATCTTATTATGACTATGAGATTTGGCAGATGGATGTTAAAGCCACATTTCTTAATGGGAATCTTATTGAGGATTTCTATATGAAACAAACTGAGGGTTTTATAAATCCAAAGGATGCAAATAAAGTTTGTAAGCTAAAAAAGTCAATCTATGGATTGAAGCAAGAATCTCAGAGCTAAAATCTTTGATTTGACAAAATAGTGAAATAGTTTGGCTTGAGTCAAAATGAAGATGAACCATGTGTTTACAATAAGGTTAGTGAGAGTGTGATTTTATTCCTAATATTATATGGGGTTGACATACTATTGATGGGGAATGACATCCCCACTTCACATATGGTAAAGACTTGGCTTGGAAATATGTTCTCTATGATGGACATAGGTGAAGCATCCTATATTATAAGAATCAAAATCAATAGAGATCGACCTAGAAAGCTTCTTGGACTAAGTAAGAGCACAAACATTGACGAAGTGTTGAAGAGGTTCAACATGGAGAAGTCAAAGAGAGGAACAAATTCTTGTTGAAACCCAAGTGGTCCACACTCACCACCCCGTTCTCCCCAGCAAGTTCAAACACTTCAAAAATCCCAACCTGCCTCTGCCATATGTTTATCCGGAAGAATCACATATGGAAATGGGTTACCAATTTCCATCCAAACCCATAAATGTTACTAACATGATGGGATGACCATTCTTATGCCCCCTCAACCTTATCTTGTTGATTTTTCTTAAATCCCTCATTCATTGTCATACAGGGCAATGGGAACCAACTAGATATGCCTCTAACTGTTTCCCTTGGTATTCTGACATGTATCACACCATTTTTCATAGGCTATATAAAACAAGACTAGGGGAGTGGCTAAAAGATAAGCCACCATGATAATAAAATCATTCCATTGAAGTTCCAATTGTTGATCCCCCATGGTAGACCAAACAATCATCGGGCCTTTGACATTAAACATGGCACCGTTGGGAGGCAACCCATCATTTTTCTTCTCACCATTCTAAATTTAAGTTTTGCTCAAGTTGAGAAATTTTTTAAGTTCAAGATGGAGGTTGGTGGTACTTATTGATTCCACCCACTCTATCTTCTTTTTAGCATTTTTTATGTTATATAGTTTAGATTTGAAATTTTCAAAGGTTCTCTTTTTTTACCTTACTTTTGGACTTTATGTGGTTAGCCTTCTATGCATGTTAATCAATAAACCCCTTGAAAAAGTGGATCTTCTTGCAACATTCTAAAAAAATTTATCCTTGATCGAAATCATCTGGCTCCTTATGCCCTCTAGTACCACTACCCTTGGGAAAGTTGGTAAGTAGAAATGGATAGATAGGAATCAAACACAATGTGTTCCTAATTAAAATTTTGTAAATAAATTGTAAATTTTCCTAATTACTACAAGTTACATAGAGAATTGAATTGATGGCACATTATTCCCAATGTGTTGAATTCCAAAACACAAGTTGTCCAAGTCTAGTTTTTTATACATTTCTTCCACCACCTTCTTACATATCCATTTGTAAAAATAAAAATTCAAAAAATATTTCAGACTCCAAGTTTAGGATGACACCCCCTTCCCCGTCTACAACTTCTTCCATACCCCTTGTAAATATAATAAGCGCATACCACCAAGAAAAGATGTCAAAGTGAACATGAAAACATGCAATCAATGTCATTGCAATAAAGAAATAAAAAGGTCTCAAGTAGAATAGGGGAGAGACCACCTCTTTCCATACCTCCCTTCACCCCACTTTTATACCCAGAGGAATCTACATAAGCCCAAGCCATCAAATCCATGGACCCTACCTTGTGTTGGGCTTGTATGAATTTGTGTGAGTACGAATTCAAAAAGGATAGGAAATTTGTTTCTTTGGGGGTCTTGAAATGGAAGCAAGTCATGAGAAATTTTGAGCAAGAAATTAGAAAATCGTGTTCCAGGATATCAGGGTCACTTGACCATGCAAGGTGGTAAGGATTCAAGTAGTGATAGGGCAGTGAGGAGGAATGGATGAGAGTATTTGAGCATTGTTTTTTATTCAATGTTGCTAAAGAACAAGCAACATTCAAGTTTGGGGTATTTGATAATGCATATTTATCTATTTTATGTGCATGTTTTATATCTCTCTTTAAGGATATTTTTGTTATTATTCTCTATTTTTAGAGTTAATTGTCTTAGTTTGGATTTTCTCTTGTTATTTGGAGTTTTTACTTGATTTATTTTGACTTATCTAGAAAATAGCTCAATCACTCCAATGCCCAAAATGCCAAATGATTATAGGCTTATATTCCCGTATTCATCCTCCAAATGGATTTTCTGACTTTCCTATTCGATCATCTCAAGTACATGATCATCGACTTCCCCAAAATCTCAATCGATTGACCCATATTCTAGTCGATCAACTCACATTCAAGACCTAGTCAAACTTGAATTTGGGAAAGCTCATTACTTTATATGAAATGACCAAGTCAAAGCAACCATTTAAATCCTATTGAATCAACCCAAATTTCCAATTGATTGACTCACATTCAAGACCCAGTCAAATTTCAATTCAAGAAGTCTCATTTGTGCAATCAAATTCACCTTCGAACCGATGCATAAATTAATGCCAATTAACCAATTGGATTCCTAGTCCATCCACCTACAAGCCATACCTTGTCAAAGTTTGAACCAATAAGGCCGTTATTGTAGTCAATGTTTGACCGACTTACCTTCAGGCTGAAGTAAACAAATCAATCTAGTCGACCAACTGAATTCCCAATTGATCAACCCGCACCCCAGACTCAACCAAGCCATCAGCCATTCTTCTAGGTCTTTGCCCCTTCATTTTTCCCTATAAAAGGAGGAAGGACCCCAAAGAAAAGGGTATCCCATCTTGTATTACATATTTTACATGTGCATTATGTCTGATAGTTCCCTTACTGGGGCATGGGAACTAGCCTAATAGCATGTTCTTTACTTTATTGCATTTAACTCCAATGTTTTAGTAATAAATGTTTTCCAACTATTTTTCACTTCATCTTTGGGTTAATTAGATTATGTTCTTGTGGGGGTGATGAGACCTTGGATCCTCACAATAATGAACCCAAAATCCCATGACGAGACCCTTGATGGTGGTTATGATCTTTTTATCCATTCAATCTTGCACTCATTTTTTAATTTAGTTAGATTATGTCCTTGAAGGATGATGAGACCCTAGATCCCAATAAGAATGAACACACAATTTCCTTAATGAGACTACAGATAGGAAATTATGATCTTTCTATTTAGTTTATCTAGTTGGTTATAGTTTGTGGCGGCATGTCCATCTGACCCATAAGTTTGAATATTGGAATGGAATTCACATGTCCCTTGATGAGACGCCAAACAAAAACTTGTTGGACCATTGGATAGAATCCTTAATTATCGAGACCCCATGGTTGAGAGAAGTTTGGCCCTTGTGAGACTGTTGCTCCAAAAGGACATCAATCCCCATGGTCCTGATTTAAACATTCAAACTTAGGAGTTGAATTAGTTAAATAAAAGCATGTTCTTTGGCAGTGATTCCCTAGATCCCCAATATCCTTTATCATTTGGATCACTAATTTTATTTCTAAAAAATTGATTTTCTACTTAGTTTAAATCAACCACTCTCAAACCAAAATTTACTTTCTATTTGTTGCAATTGGTTTGTAATCAACACTTAAAAATTTCATCCTTTGGGACCAATACCTTTCTATACTCATTTCAACTTGCTTGTGAGTTGTTAACCATTTAAAGGTTAAACTCTAGGATTTCCTCCCTTGTGATTTGGTGTGTAACAACACACATCAGGGAGCGTAAGAATTGATAACATTAAAACTCACCCCTTAAGAACAACCTTGATAGATATGTCTATCACACAATCTTGTGATCTCGATAGATAATCCTTCAATATGTTATCAATTATAATGCCTACACCATTTTTATATTTGTTGATACATGTATACCAGATTTTATACCATGTATCTCCAATCTTTTTGCATCGTTTCGCTATCCCCTTGGTTTCATGCAAGAAAGCTATATGAATTTTCTTTTAGTCATGGTATGCATTATCTCTGAAGACAATCATGTCAAAGAAACAATATTCCTAGATTCAACTCTGATCCTTATTATTTTTTAACTTGCTTCTTTATCTGACTATGTCGAAAATGTTGGCTTTCCACATTGTCACTATATCAGGGAAATGACATAGCATGACTATATTCTTTACCCACATATGTCCAAGTTGTGGAAACCCTTACACAAGGACAATAATTAAAAATAAATACATACTTTCCCAATGGTTTGCACATTAAAAACACATGTATGGTTCACAAACACTCTCTTATACATTCTTTACCAGTAAAAAATTATTGTGTCCTATGATCCAAAGTACAATGTTTATTTTAGGAGGGAACTTAGCATTCCAGATTAACTACTATAATCTATTTTGTTACCATGGTTGCTAAATAAATCTATGAGCATATGTAGAACCCCATATCCAATAGGGTCTTGGTTCTTTTTGCAGTATGAGTAATTCACTATTGATCAATTATTGTTGACATCAAGATAATTGTTATTCATAAAAACCTTAAAGGAGGCATCTCTTATTGAGGACGATAAAGTGTACGTTGTATGAAGTGTGACTCAATAGGGGAGTCACTCGCTTACTTGAGGGAAAGTTAAAATACATCAACATCAAACATCACAATATATTTTTCATAAAGAATGGTAGACAAAAATTCAAGTATATATTAAATACAAAAATGTAGAAGCGAAAGATAAAAGTATAACTATTACAATATTCATTTCTATCATATTATGGTCACCACATAGGTGAATATAAAAACTAAATGAAACTAAATTATAGGTTTGAGGTTGTAAAGGGAAACTTATCTACTCCAATCTATCTCTAAGTAGTAGACTACTCATGTACATGGTGTAGCTCTGTGTAGCCTATGGCAAGATCTTCTCCACCTAAGGGGTTGGGAACATCCCCGCAAGAGAAGACCAGATGAAAATTGTATTACCAAAAGTGGGTATGCACTTAAAATAGGTATTGAACAACATATAAGAATAAAGTATGCCAAAAGTAAAATAAACATGGTTCCCAACAAAAAGGGAGGCAGAACATCCAATTGGATATCAAAAAAATATTCATATAGTAAGATGAAGAGATTATCTGAAGAAATAAAAAAGGTACAATAATAATTATTGCCTTTAACAAATATAGAGAACAATGATGATAATCAATGCAATCAATTCTGGTGAATTCAACTGCATGCAGAATATTTTATAGACTGCAATCTTATAAAAGTAGAATCAGAACACTTTAATAAAAAATGATATAGACAGAAATACAAACATGAGCATTGAAGTGTGGCATTATTGAAATCAAATTAGGGACATATTTTACAAACATTGAACACTCATCTTCTTCCCCTCGATGAACCAGACCAAGTTGTGCTAGGATGATGATAGCTCCAATCAAAGTGGCATGAAAGACAAGTGTTCTTTATGACACAACACTTCCATGGATTTTGTCAACTATTGTTGAAACCATAGACCCAAAGAGGAGCCAACGAGGTGTACTAAAGATCACCATCATCCATATGTCATACTATCCCAACAAAATTAAACCAAATCAAAATGAACAAGAAAATAAGGTACCAATCGAGGCTCTCAAATGAAGTGAGATAAAAACATAAGGACAATGTTCAAAGCATAAAGACCATAAGGTCCACATGATCAGTTGACACAATAGGAGGAAAACAAAGCAGGAACACTTGAAACCAAGAAGTTGTGTGCAACAGAAATTGATTAAAAAATCACTGTCAATAGAGATCCTGGCCTTCTAGGAATGGAACTGTGTGTGGAATAGAAATTGATCCAAAACTCACCATCAACAGTGAGCCTGAACTTCTAAGAATAGAATTGTGGAAGTTCCAAGATCAAACATCCATCAAGGAGGCCAGACCCACCTTTTCGTTTCCAAGCACAACTGGAATAGGGTAAAATAACTAAGACAATAGAAAAGGTACAAGTAAAAGAGAGGAGTGCTAAGGATACTCACATAAGATCTATTTGAACTCATGTGGTTGGAGTTGATGGGTTAAGCTCTCTACAACCAGAGATCATACAGAGGCCCGCACCATCGACCCAAGCAAAAGATCATGAAAAATTGTTGTGGGTATGGCTTAAGGAGGTCTCACGAAAGCTTTTGAAGCAAAAGATGTTAATTAGTCATTATAGAGCATAGACTCCTCAAAGGGGGGTGATGAGATGATTTTGTTGGCTTCTACAAAGATGGGAGTTGGAGTTTATGCAAGGGATATTTAGATTCATATTGATGTTCATAATCCATTGGTGATGAAATTTTGATGAGATTTGGGATGTTGAGTGAAGAAACACAAAGAAAGGACCACTATGTTGCAAGAAGTCCACAAGTTCATGGACTTAGTAAGAAAGAAAAGATATGTGTTGCAAGATGTAGATCTAGTGACTCACATAGAAGCAAAAACAACATGGATGTGTGATGCTTAGAACATATGATATACGATGTAAGTATAGAATGAACGAAGTTTGGTTCACAATGGGATTGTATAATTCAAGGTTATCTTCTCAAATTAAATTGGAATAGAAATCATTATCCAATTGAGTTGAAACTTTGCACCTAAGATAATTGAACCGTGTAGACAAAAATTTGGAGTTAGATTTAGTTGTTAAGATTATATTGTATGAGTTTAAGTAATTAGGGTTTAACTCCAAAATCTCAACATTCATTAATAGAAATTATCATCATGATCCATATTAGGATTTACAATTCTATTATTATCAACTTATTATAAAAAGGATTATCCTATATTATATTTCATGAATGAAAGTATATGTTTAATTAACTCCTTTAGCTTAATAATCCAATGCTAACTTAAATGATGTCACAATAGTTATCTGCACTCACATTAAATGTTCAATAATGGTTCCATTGTATATACACATTATATCCAATACTAATAAATCCTTCATATCAAATTACTCATTATGCACATTTAGGTCATTAGTTGCATGTTAGTGAACCAAGTTATATATATTACATATTTGATTAACTCATCTACCTATTAAGCCTTGGTTGGGTTATCGGGTCCATTTCGTGTGTATTTGAGATATGATATTTGATTAAGCACCTAATGTTACTAAAAGTATCACATATCATATTAAGAACATGTGCAATATGGTTTATTGATTCCAATTAAGGGTTTAGGTCAATATGAATATGATATAACACACACACCTTGTAAATATTGGTACCTGATAGGGGAGCCACTCCTCAATAAATTGAGGAATATGTCCATCCAATTCCAAATAATATGGAAAGCATTATTTCATTTATTTACCAAATGGTATATATAAACATAGAGCATGAAATTCAATAAGTAGTGGACACAAAAATATTACAAAGTTACATGACATTTCATAGAGTAATCATTCCTCGCCATTAGGGTGGCATGACAAAATAAAAGGTATACATTTAATAACATTTAGGACCAAGTGTAGAGGGAAACCCTACCATTCCAAGTTATCCTTAAGTCCATGTCATGTAGGTAATATTCTTGAGTCCTTGTCTTCTAATGTAGATATACCTAGGTGGAAGGGAACATCAACGTATAACATAGGAAATAACATAGAGATCAGTAAAGAGTTGAAATATAATAAACACTTTCGGAATTATATTGGGTTAAAATAGCAAAAGAAGATGTTTCCACAAAAGGGGGCTATTTGCAATTAGGAAAGTTCAAAGAAATATAATGAGAGAAATGAAGCATATTAAATTTAGAGTACAAGCATGGAAAATGAAATGTCTTGCCATATCATTTAACCAAAATCTCAATTTAAAGAACATTTTTTATGCATAATAATGTAGACTCAATATACCTAAAATATGGCCATAATACCATATGATCATAGCCTAGAAAGAAATAAGTGTGTAAACTTACACCTTGATCAGAATACATTTTCCGTTTAAAAGTATGGTTATACATAAGTACCACTGTTTCAGATATTCTAGTCAAACATGCAGCATGCCTAAATAGAGTGGCAAGATTTGCATATTCGTCGATTTATCATATAAAGCTAATCAATCAGGAAGGTTACAAGAACCCATTGTAAACAAATTATTTCAACAATCACATGAATATAAAGCATTAATATCACAAAATATACATTTCTAAGGAATCAAATTTTCATATATTTCAAGAGATGCCTCATTAAGTTAATCTAGGCTTCAGTTAAATAATTCCCAAAATAAAATAACGGATGTACATACATTATGGTTAGACTTGATGGTCCACTAATGAATCCTGAATCCCATGTTCAAATCATCAAGAACAATTATATGCATTTAGGGTTAATATCAAGTTAAATTTCTAAATCCCAAAAATTGACTTATGAACATTGTCAAATTAGCTCTAAGAATATATATCAAATGACATGTTCTATTTTCATGATGTAGAACCTATCTTTTTCTTATCATTCTAATATTCTAGTCAAAAGTTATGAAGAATTGAAGATAATGTATTTAATAGAATTTATAAGTCAAAATACAATGTCAAATAACCATAATATCCCTTAGTATTCATATAAGACCCAATATGTGTGATGTTGGTGCAATGATAAATAAGATCCAAAACAGGCATGAGTAAAGGAAAAAAATCACTATCAAAAGCTTGAATTGCCCTTGTAATGCTAATCATACGATTTGGGTTGTAGGGGCAACAAGGTCAAACTGAGACAAGCTTCTTCTTCTTCGAACAGAATCAAGAAGCAACAACAAGAGCTTGTAAATCATGATTCAAACGTGAGAAGGTGATCAACTAGGGAGTGAGGTGGATCCTACATGATCAACTACAACCAAAGATCCCTCTATGAGGTTGAGTGATCCATATGGACATTGAAAGGCCACGACCACATATGGGGAGAATCTAGAAATCAAAGTCAGGTAATTGACATGATCCAGTGAAGCAACATGTTGTCAGCATGACTACAAAGTCTCTACAAAGACTGAGGTACAATATACAAGTGGAACAAACCAAATAAAAAATGTTACACAATGATATGGCAGTTGCCACAAGAATAAGGGAATGATGAGCTCGAGGTCTAGGAACTTGGTTATCAGAGTGAATCTTGAATATAGGATCGGGAAACTCTCGTGCATGAGGAACTGAGGTAAATCCATGATTAGAGGTAGAGAAAAGATGGTTAATTTTTGTTTATCTACAAACTAACAAATGCAAAATGTAGAGGCCTTACATACTCAAGTTTTTCTAGAAATTATTCCCAAAAGATTTTCCAAGTCCCCACGTAGCAATTGGTAGAGATTTTGGGGTCTAGTGAGCATTGGTTGCTCACGATGATGAGCACCCAAGACAAGGAATATGATGAACGTGGTTGATATAGCAAATGGATGAAGATCAAGGGTAAGGGGCACAATAGGATGGAAGATGAGGTGGTAGGGATGGATAGGCTGTGGTTAATTGGGCTAAGATGTCATGACTCATTGGGATGGTGACGAAGTCGATTGAGGGGACAACTCAATTTGGTAGGGTGAAACTTAGGCAATGTGCTCCAATTGACCATGGCGAATGGTGAAGGAGGCTGAGATTAGGATTTCAGGGTACATGTGAGCCAGTGCAATCCGACATGGAGGGGTATTACCAGTCTTCAAAAGGGATGGTTACAGACGAGTCAAGATCAGAAACAAGGATTTTATATATGGGGTGAGAGAGAGTGTGAGTTAGGGTTTATTGGATTTAGGTGGGGAAGATGAGTTGGATGGTGAAGAAATTATGAGAAGTGTTGGACTACTGAGGGAGAAACATTAGGGGGAACTAGTCCACGGGAAGTAGTCGCACAAGCACAATCCCAATTGCGAGAATGGTGAAGGAAGAGGATGAAATGTTAGCATCTCAATCTATGCACCAAGTAGTAGAGACCCTGGATTGCATGCATCTCGGCATGGCCGCATGACAAATGATTAAAAGTGTAGAATTTTGGTTAGATCCAACCGTGATAGTATAGTAAATCATTAAATCATAACAATCATATAAATCTCCTTCTATAATACGATTAGGGGTGTATTTAACTTCCAACTAATCCCAGAATTGGTGGGTTACATAATTAGGATATGACGAACACGAACTTGGACTTAGATTTTCATTTTGATATTGCTTGTGTTACATTTATGCCATAATATATTAATCACTTAGTTGTATATTTAGCATAATCTGACACTCAAATAGGGTAAAACCTCATATAGTACCTTTAATATAACCACTTTAAGTACTTTTTACTAGGGCATTTTGATTGTGTTTTAGATTATAGTTAGTATTGTTGTTCACTAATTCCCTTAAATCAATAATTAGGGTTAATAACATCGTAAAACTTTATGTCTATAGGATATTAATGAGTAAATTAGGATTATAAGATCCCAATAAGGTTTGATCTATTCTAGAACATAGAAATGTAGCTATTAAAAGTAGCTAATTGGAAAAAGGGGAAAAAGGAGATTAGATATCCACATAATCATAGGGTTCTAGAAGAAATGAGTAATAATATATATGCCTGGAATTGAGTATGTTACAAAACTCCAACCCTTAAAGAAGTTTATGTCCCCAAAATTTATCCATCACTATCTACTTATGCTAAATTATAATTCTAAACAAATATAAGGGTTTATAATACACTCAATGTGGTGGATCAAGGCAGCCAACCATTTGGTTCCATTAGTGTTCACATAAGGATGTTGAGCTAGGGGTGGTACACCAACAACAAGGATTGTATTGTTAGTATTATTTCCACTATCGTCTACTAATCATGGACAATATATCATTTTTACATATATGAGGTTGCAAGGTTCTACTACATCTTCTCATTTTCCACCACATAAACTTGAATAACCAACCTTCATAAATAGGTGACATGGAATATTATGGCACTACAAATTCACTAGGAATATAATTCCTAAAGTTTACTAAACCAAAGTGCAATAATGTGATCCACAAGTGGACTGATCTTATTGCAGTATAGTTGAGGATCGAATCCCAATGAACAATGCTTTTTAAGAACTATCTAATCTAAGTAACCTATCAAGAACTAGTATTTATCACAAAAGTTGAGATTGGGTTGATTAATATAAGATTGCAAGAAAGAAAATAGCTAGATTAAGGTTCTAGTTATCAATGGATAGAAACACTAGGGTGGAACTGGGTTTCACTTCCACTACTCAAATCTACGCAATCATTCAAATCCAAAAAATTATGTAGATATAATTGGAGTTATGTAAGTTTCCCCTTTCGGCATCAAAATATTGCATCATTAGATATCCCTGTAAGCTCGATGTCTCATTACTTATGGATCCTCTATCCACTACTCCATAGACTTTCCATCAGAAATTCTCATCAAGATGTCAACCAAAGCTAATCGGTATTCAAATCTTAAACATTGAAGTTCTCATGGTAAAAGATTATAATAAATCACGTGAAGCATGTGATCAATCTACAAAAAATGCAATAAACGATTAGCTATGAACTATATGAGTTCATAAAAGAGTTGTAATATGAAAGAAATTGCAAGAAACATGTAGTGGGGCTAGTCCCACACCCCAGTGAAAAGACTACTCCCTCAACATGGCAAGATTAATATCAAAAGAAAAGGAGTAGGACACCATCATGGTCATGATGGCAACAAAAGTAGCTCTGCATGGTGTGCGACGACATACTTCCTTCCTTCTTTCTTATTCAAGTATTAACCCTGACATGTAGCAAAAGTAGGTAGAGGAACAACAACTTGGGGAAGAGATCGATTGCCCAGAGAGAGAGAGAGAGATTGACATCCTGGAGTTGCAAGTGAAGGAGATCTATCGATCTATGCTTGAGGTCAATAGGCATCGTCCAACTAGGTCGATAGAACTAGCGTGGTTGATAGGTCTCATCCTTGCTCTGATCTCATCAACAACATTTTGGCATTTCTTTCTCGAGAAAATTTGAGATGAGATGTACGGCTACGAAGGGGGCCTATTTATAGGGTCAAGGATCTCGACCTCTTGTGTTTCCTATCGGTGTCGACCACTTTACATCGGTGTCGACTGATGGGTCCATCAGTCAATGGGACTATTGGTCTATGGGACTATCCACCTTGAGAGTCAACAAGTCTGTCGGGTAGTTGTAGACGTCTACGAGAGTGTCGACAGGATGGGATGATTTCTTTTCGATAGTTTCTCGATGATATTGTCGAGCTGGAGGGTCAAAAAAGGTGTTGACCTTGATCATCTGTGAGTTGTATGTCGACCTTCTCAATGTCTGTCTAGTGGATCGATGGAGCTATCAAGTATTAAGTGTGTCGAGCAGGGAGGTCGATGAGGCTGTCGACCTCTTGATTTATCGTCAATTTTAATGTTGATTTGCATGTCGATCGACAGGTCAAAAATTTCCTTGGACACAAATTTTGTGTATCGATCTGCCTTCTGAAAGTGCTCAAAATCCAAAAAAAATAGGTGTTGCCCCGCACCCCACGATAGGCATCCTCCTATCGACTCCTGCCCACTGAAGGGTAGCGGGACCCCCTAGGAAAACTTGTTGCAGAGTGATACAATTCAAAACCTGCAAAGAGAGTCAAGAAAAGTATCAATACAAATTAACATAAAAACCTAAGTAAACCAAAACAAGGCTATTCTATTGAAAACTTATCTATATGAATGCTAAACTAGACCGAAAATGCAACTAAAAATGGGATGAATATGCATTCATCAACAGGTTTGACCAGATTGTCAGGTAAATGACAGCCATTGGATTGATGGATTATGCTTGTTTAGAAACAAAATCCTCCACAAGAATCATCATCTTTTCTATCATCAATGTTCTTACTATTATGACCTTTTTAATGTATATTATTGTTATTAATGTTTTGGGTGTACAAGACCTACTAGGGTATAATATGCATATAAGTCTTCCTTTACTTTTAGGATTAGTATTACAACATTTATAAATTAATTATAGATTTTACCTGAGGAAATTAATTATATATCGTCTATTGTTCAAACCCTTTCATATTGTTTGTTAAAAATATTAGGGTAGAGGTATAAGATTGTGATTTTATTTTGCAATCATTTTTGTCATTCACATTTGAGGGCTATAGCATAACGTATGAAACTTTTTGAATTAATCATATATGATTGAGCATACACCTTACTATACACATTCTTTGATTAAGGTGCAACTAATTCATTTTCACTTGATCTCATTATGAACATATGGGAAAGACATTTACTTGTAAATTCATCATACTTAATGTGATCAACCTAGCTCCTAGTGTAAAGTTATCCTTACCATTTACTTACTATCTAGTTAAAGTTTAGGGCATTAACTCGAGCCTTTAGGTGTAGTTCATTTTTTTTAACCTAACCTAGCGATTTAGCTAACTTAAGTTCTTCTATTAAAGATAAGTGGACATAAATTTTAAAATTTATTTCAATAATTAAAGTAACATTTACAGTGATGACGTTAGCAAGGCTCACTCAAAAATCTAGGTTCGATGGTTGTTACATTTGTTTGACTTTATTACTAAGATTCATCTAGTTTTACCTATTACAACTATTATTAATCTTGAATATTCCTTAGGTTGTTTACTCTCTTAAAAGAATTAATCTATAACTTATCTAATCATCTAGAGGGGCAACAAGAGTGGTTTTAGGTCTTATATATCTGGAACTTATTCTTAGTACTCAACACTACACACTAGACCTAGGGTCACATGCTTGATCATGCTAGTCAGGGGTTGGTTTACTAAAGGATATCTCTACCCCTAAATCTTCCATGAGGTGGTGACTTGGTTCCAAAAACCACTGATAAAATCTGAAAACTTGTTTTTCTGCATACAATTTAATACTGAAAATAAGTTTAGTGACTAAATCTTTACCGTGAAGATGAAAATTTGGCACAAAATTCAATCTGTAAACCAAGTCAATCACCTTCCACAACACAACACATGTATATCAATTCATTCCACAAAAAGGGTCTAACTCCTCAAACACCTAAAAGGGCATACAACTACATCTCTAATACATAAGCATATGAGGGAGAAGGGTTTCTTATCATGCTAAGTCAACTTTTGATAGATTGTGATAAGGAAAAATGTCCACCATTACCATATCACTCTTAATAAGTTATAGTACCTTATATTGAGACCTCAGGGAGTCATAATATTATCCACATTATAGGAACATATTTAGGATTTTCCCATCCCTAGTTGGTTTACAACCATAGTGCCTTCACAAGATAAGGAAACCTATATAGTCAACCTACTCATCTAAATCACTAGATAAACTAAGTAAACTACTAGAGATGAGAGAGGTGAACACTTTAGGATATCTACTAAAATTATAGCTTTTGCTAGCCAAGTCCCATGTGTGAGGCATAACAAGATCAAAGAGGATGGTATATGTGTCATGCTCAAATCTAGGCTTATATGATAAACATTCCTTCCTTGTATACCTCTTTTTTTATTATGTTAGTGTTAGTTTCATTCCCTTGTATTAGGTTATAATAAGAAATCTTAGATCCAAAAGATACCCTAAGCACATAATGTCCTTTATATTTGAGCAAATATAATCAAACAATAAAGTAAATTTATTACTAGGGCCCGACATAAAAATACACAGATCAAAAGTTTATTGTAATACAAGCTTACAAGGAGTTATAAATGGGAGAAAATGAATTAATACACTAGATAATATCATAATTTGATAGTCAAGAATCATAAATACATATAATGAAGGTTTAATATGCAAATAGTAAATTTAATATGAAATGTAAAAAAAATGTAAAATTGATTCCAAAAATGGATTCCTCACATGCATTTTGGCCTTCATGTCAAATTTCATACCATTTGAATAACAGTTGTTCATCTAATTGAATTGGTAATTGAAACACAATGAAACTTATGCTTGATGATTATAACGTTGGTCACATTAATACCATCAGTAAGGTATCACATAAGTTTTTCTTGTCTTATTGGTCCCTCTATTGCGATGCTTACTTTTTACCCTTGAGTAGAACTGGTATGTGTTGACCTGATCAAATAGACATCCCACCTTCTTCTCTACCTTCCCCTTTGTGAGGATCGTAGTCGTAGAAGAAGCACCTCTATCACGTGCTTTCTTCCTCTTACTACCTCCCTACTTAACACCATGTCAAAGCAAGAAATGTTACCCTTTTCTTCCTCCTTGTGTCCTTTCCTAAACCCTACCCTTAGGCTGTCGTTCTCCCTCTACACCCACTACCAAGGTGACATACCACCACCAACTCACATTTTGTTCATTGGCGTCCCCACCACAAGGTTTGTCACCACCATCCCTAACCCGAAAAACTACCTTCTTCTTCCACTAGCACTGCCGACACCTCTATACCCCTTCTCAGTCCTTCCTTTTCCATCATACTATCCTACGCCAATCTTTTCTGGAGAGGTAGGCCTGCAACAACACCTTATGGATAGGATCTTCTATAGTTTGATGATCATCAGACTTTCCTCCCTCTACCACTATAAAAAGGATACCATGGTTGTGAAGATTCCATGACCGCCTTCTCTTCTACACCTACCTCTCTTTATGTCTGCAGCCTCTATAGTTTTATGTCAATGCCAGCTCCACCGCAACCAATGTTGGCATTGTAAAAACCACCAAGCGTGCAAGCATCACCACCTCAAACACTTAATGTGCCACCACGATGAGGATATGACACAGATAGTGTACACTCCCTACTATAGCTGGGTTCATCCTCACATTTCCACCCAGGTCTACAAAACACCTTCTCCACTCCTTGCTTCCATCATTTGGCCATCTTTGTTGGCTCCACTAGACACCCCGCAAGGTCACCACTTTGAGCATATCCTCTATTTGCACCATTGCCACGACCACCATTTTCCCCCACCTACAACGCTGCTATTTGTTAGCCTAACCTTGTGACTACTACACACATTGTTGCGTCCCCACAAACACTAGGATCCATCAACGAGACTCCTAGTCAGCTTTGGCTCTTCTTCTTATGCTTCCTCCCTTTTTTGAGCCACCATCTCAATGGCCTAGAGGAGTCCTTTGTATCATGCGATTGTCGATGACAATATGATTGGTACCTTGGTTCTGGAGGCCTAATTCATGTCCCACATATGTTTGTAGATTAACCACCATGGATTAGTTGGTATCTAGTGCCTAAGGTATTCATCACTTGCTATATTTTAGACATTGGGAAAGCAACTAATGATCATGTGAAGATAACACTAATTCCATCACACTAATATACATACTCATATATACACACTAGTGTATTAGTGTAAAGGAAATATTCAATTTACAAGTTAGCATGGAGATAAATATATATTATTTATATACATACTAATGACGCGTGTATATGAAACATTCATATCTTTATAAAAGTGTTTTAAGAGTAACAAATATGTATGTATTAATAATAGCTAATTAAGAGAGTCTTATAATCATATAATGATAATAATGTAAACTACTTTTATACACTCCACGAATCTAGAGCCCTAAGAAATTATATTGGAGGCCTTATGGAATTAAATCATTTGAACAATTAGAATAACAATTGCTCATTTTGTTGAATTGCTAATGAAACACAATGAAACTTATGTTTGACGGTAACAATGTCAGTCACATTTATACCATTAGTAAGGTATTTCATATGTTTTTCTAGTCATGTTGCTCCCTCTATTCTGATGCTAAATTCTCACCCTTGGGTGGATCTAGTCTGTGTTAACCCAATCAAACAAACACCCCACCTTCTCTATCTTCCCCTTTGTAAGGATTGTAGTCATAGAAGAAGCACCTTTGTCACGTGCTCTCTTCCTCTCACTACCCCCTAATTAACACCATGCTAGTGTAATAAATGTTACCCTTTTCTTCCTCCCTGACTCCCTAACTAGACCCTACCCTTGGGCTATCCTTCTCCCTCTATGCCCACTACTATGAAAGTTGCATACCACCACCAACTCACATTCTTCTCACTAAAATCCCCAACACAAGGTCTGTAACCATCATATATAGCCCCAAAAACTACCTTATTCTTCCACTGACATTGCTGACACCTCTACACCCCTTCTCTTTCCTTCCTTTTCCATCACGTTCTCTAACGCCAGTCTTTATTGACGAGGTAGGTGTGCAACAACACCTTGTAGATAGGAGCTTCTTTAGTCTGATGACCACCAGGCTTGCTTCCCTCCGCCACTACAAAAAGGTTTCCAGGGTTTTGATGCTTCCATGGATGCCTTCCCTTCTCGATCTCCCTCTCTTTGTGTCTGGAACCTTCACAGTTTTATCTCAATGCCAACTCCATCGTGACCAATGTTGTCATTGGCAAAACCACCAACTAAGACCATTATCACCTCAGACAATTAATGTTCCACCATGTTGAGTATCTGAACCAGCCAGTGTACACTCCCTACCATAGCCTTCTTCATCCTTACGTTGCCTCCTTGATCTGCAAGGCACTTTGTACACTCCTTGCTTCCATCATCTTCCCATCTTCGTTGGATCCAGTAGCCACCCCAAATGGTCGCCACTTTAAGAATACCCACTAGGTACACCACTATCACCACCACCACTTTCCACCACCTACAACTCTGACATTTGTTGGCCTTACCCTATTCCCACTACACACATTGTTGCATCACCACAAATAGTAGGATCCAACAGCAAGACACCTACTCAATTTCGGTTCTTCTTCCTCATGCTTCCTCCCCTTTTTGTGCTGCCACCTCAATGGTCTTGATTAGACCTTTGCATCTTGCGGTGGCCGATGACAAGATGATTGGTACCTTGGTTCTAGAGGTCTAATTCATGTTCCACATCTGTTAGCAGATTAACCACCATGGATTAGTTGGTATCTAGCACCTAAGGTATGGATCCCTTCTTGTACTTTAGACATTGGTAAAGATACTTAATGATCATGTGAAGATAACCCTAGTTTCATCACACAAATATGCATACTAGTATATTAGTGTAAAGGAAATCTTCAATTTCATATTTGGCAGTGAGATAAATACATATTCGCTACATACATGCTAACAAAGTTTATATATCAAAGATTCATATCTTTATAAAAGTATTTTAAGAGTAACAAATATGGGTGTACTACTAAGAGATGATTAAAAGAGTCAATAATAATATAATGAATATAATATAAATTGCTTTTATACGCTCCATGAATCTAGAACCATAAGAAATTATACTAGAGGCCTTATGAAATGAAATCATTTGGGTTTAGAATACTTAAGTTGGATACGTCTATCTTGAAATTGAATTGGTAATTGCTAAGATATAACCACTAATATAATACTTAGTTATATTGATGACCTAACCTAGTCAATCAACTATATACATATTAATCCTAAGAGAATTAGAGGCCTATATATATGTACATACATGAAAGCATACATATTTCTATATCAACACTATATAAATGATAATATACAAAACAGATCTAGAGTATCCTTATATAAATTGACATATTTTGATTGACATTTTGAATGGATTATGCTAATCACAATTATCCATGTACTACTAACTTGTATTTAGAACATATTCAAAAATTCATAATAAGATGTCCACGAACACTGATATGTGAGCCATACATGGAAAATAATATGCAATCATCTGGTGTTAAAGAGAAGACACCATGTTAAGACCTAAAATCTGATTTTTAGGGTTTGAATATTCAATGGAATTAAACCCTAACCCCACCATATATATATATATATATATATATATATATATATATATATATATATATATATATATATATATATATATATATATATATATATATATATATATATATATATATATATATATATATATATATTTGTGTGTGTATGTAGTTGTGTTTTGAACCCTAGCATGAACCTAGGGTTGTGACATGGACTTCTTAGATAAGGATACAAAGTATTTGCAAATCCCTATTTATGTCTGGGCATTTAATTGATTATAATTCCTAATTTCCTACATTGAGGCACATTGTTGAACATTGCTTCCTTTTATTTTAGAATTTAAGTTCTAACTTCCTAAATTCATGTCATCAGAAGTATTGTGAATATTGAGTTATTCTTTTTTTATAGGTCGTATGACCCCTCTTGCTATGCTTTTGATACATGATGTGAATTATGAATGAAATGCTACTCTTACCACTCTATTTGTGCATGCTAAATGTTTGACTAGAATATCCAAAATAGTGGTAGTGATGTACAATCATACTTTGAATGTCTGACCCAGAGTGTGCATTTATGCCCTTACTTTTATGTCATGATCCTATGGTGTAATGACCCTATTTTAGGTATATATAGTCTGCATTGTTTATGCGTGCAAGATTATTGTTTATTTCAAAGTTATGAATGTTTGTTATGGCAAGATGTTTGTTTTATCTCAATTATTACTCTCCATAAATATTATGTCTCAATCTCTTGATTTGACTCTTGTTGAACTTAGCTACTTTTATATGGCCCCTTTCTTTATGAGAACATCCTTTTTATACTTGCAACCCTATAGTGCCCAAATGTTGTTTATATGCACATGCTCAGTGTTCATTGACGTGTACCCTTTGTCTCCTATTTTAGGAGTGATTTTCTCCCTCCACCCAGGTGTAGGTACATTAGAGGACAATGAATCAAGAAGACCATATTCAAGAATTAAACTTGAGGATAGCTTGGAATGGTAGGTTGCCTTCTACAACGAACCTTACATGTTATTAGATTCATTAGATGTGTACATTTTTACTTTTCTATACCACCTTTTATGGTGAGGAACAATTGTATAATGACACACTTTGTAACTTTGAATAGTATTTTTTCCACTGCTTATTCATTATCTTTCTCTATAACATATATACCATTTGGGAAATAATCAAATTCCTCCTTTCCTTCATATTTTGGAACGAGGTGATTTTTATTTCTCAATCCAGTGAAGAGTGGATCCCTATCCGGTCCCTCTCTTTACAATATCCAACTCTTAGATAGACAGATTTGGGCAAATTTATCTTGAGATACTCCATATCCATGCCTAACGATAACATTACTAATTCAAGTCATCACCTAGTATCTAGAGAATCATCACAATCCTACATATTAAGAAATATTTCTATGTTCATCATTTGTGCATGCTCAATCCTCCTAGTTGTTGTATTTTAGGCATGCTAGAAAAAAAATAAGGAAAGGGTCCATGGGGGTATTAGAGTTAAGCCTATATATGAATATTCCAGTCAGCCTACATCTTACTAGTGAACTATCTTCCCACAAGGCGGGGAAAATAGAATCTCTTATCCAAGAGATGGCGACCCCAGTTTAGGGAAAGTCCATTCTCCACAAAGGGTGTAGGGTTAAATTGGGTTCTCAAAAACTGAGTCTCGATCACATAGTGGTTTGGGAGTTGAAATCACCAAATTAGATAGGGATCAAAACCCTATTTGGTATACCATTACTCAGGATTAGGTACATCAACTACATGTAAAGGGTCACGTAAGCACCTAATTAAAGAACAATATAGGATAACTTGAAATAGTCAAGTTCCTAACTACTTTTGGCTCTGATACCATATTGTAAGGAGTGGGACTCCATAGGGGGTCCACTTTTCATTGAATTGAGGAATAAGTCCATTCAATTTCAAATAAAAAGAAAAGGAGGGATTTCATTTATTTCTTGAATGGTATATATAACACATAGCATGAAAGTTAATAAACAATGGAAATAAGACTATTACAAAGTTACATGACATTTCATACACAATAGTTCCTCACCATATGGGTGACAGGACAAAATAAAAGGTATACATTTAATAAAATGTAGGACCGAGTCCTTGTCTTATAAATGTAGTTATAACAAGTGAACGGGAACATCACCCAAAACATAAGAAATGAAATAGATGTCAACAAAGAACTGAGTATGTATGTATAATAAACACTATGGTATTGTATTAGGGTAAAAGAGAAAAAAAAATGTTCACACAAGAAGTGGCTATTTGCAATTAGGTAAGTACAAAACAAATATAACAAAATAAATGATGCAAATTAAATTTAGAGTATAAGCATGAAGATTAAAATGCCTTGCCATAACATTCAACCAAAACTCAATTTAAATAATAAACTTTCATAGAAAAATAATGCAATAACACCATAGGATCATGGCCTAGAAATAAGGGTGGAAATGCAAACCCCGGACAGAATACAATGCCCTTTTGAAGTTTGGTGTACATAAGTACCACTACTATAGATATAATAATCAAACATGTAGCATGCATAAACATAGTGTCAAGACTTGCATTTTAGTCAATTTCTCATATAAAGCCAATCAAGAAGGAGGGGTCCAGGAACCCATTATTAACAAAGTATTTCGACAAGCACATGAGTATAATGAACTAAGAACAAGAAATTTAAATGTCCAAGCAATTGAATTTTTTATTAGAAATAATAGTTTAAGAGATGCCTTGTTAAATAAATGCACATTTCAGTCAATTAATGCCTAAAATAAAGTAGTGGATGTACACAGCTTATGATCAAACCCAACAGTCCACTAACAAATCTTAAGTTCCATGTTGACGACATCAACACGCCTATTAACCAATTATATGTATTTAGGGTTAATATCATGTTAAATATATAAATCCCAAAAATTGACTTATGAACACTATTAAATCAAGTGTAAGAACAAATATTGATTGACAAGGTTCATTTTGTTAAATCCAAACCATGTCTTTGCTTATTATTCTGATAATCCAATCAGAAGTTATGATTACTATAGATAATATTTTTAATTGAATTTACACATTAAAATACAATTTCGAACAACCATAGTACCCCTGTTAGGTTCATATAAAACCTAGTATGTGTGACGGTGGTGCAATGATAAATACCTATAATCCAAAACAGACATGACTAAAGAAAAAACACTATCAAAAGCCTAAATTGTACTTGAAATGCTAATCGTATGATTTTAGTCGCAGGGCCAAAAAGGTCAAATTGTGACCAAGCTTCTTCTTCCACACGTAGAATTGAGAAGTAGCAACCAGAGCTTGTTAAGCATGATTCAAACTTGAGAAAATGATCAACTGCGTAGTGGTATGGATCCTACGTGAGATCTACATAATCAACCACACTCAAGGATTGCTTTGTGAGACTGAGAGGTCTGCATGGACACTGAAACTACTCTGATCATAGATGGGCAGAATCCAAAAATTAAAGTTGAGTATTTGGTATGATTTGGCAAAGTAACACGCTACAAGAACGACCACAAAGTCAAGACAAAGACGGGGATACAATCCCCAAGTCGAATGAACCAAAATATATATGTCTTGAATTACTATGGAAGCTTCCAAAATAACATGAGAAGGATGAGCTCGAGGTCTATGGCCTTGGGCTCCTTGAAGAAGGCATGCATGAGGACACAAGGGATGCAGAGAAAATATGGTTATTATTATTTATATGTAGAATAATGAATGCAAAATTTAGAAGCCTTCCCTACTCAAGTTCATCTAGAAATCATTTGCAAAAGATTTGCCAAGTCCCCACATAGGGATTGGAAGATCCTCAGGGCTTAGTGAGCCCTGGTCGCTCCCTATGATGACCCCCCAAGATGAGGAAGATGATGGACTTGGTTGGTATTGAGAATAGATGAAGATCGACATAGGGACATAATAGGATGGAAGAAGAGGTGGTAGGGATGATTATAGTGTGGTTAATTGGGTTGAGATGTCAAGACTCATTAGGATGATGAGGAGGTCACTGTATGGGACAACTCAACCTGATAGGGATAAGCTGAGGTGATGTGTTCCAAACTTCCAATTGACCACGATGAGTGGTGAAGGAGGACGAGATGGTGGTTTTTGGTAGATGTGAGCCAGTGTGATCTGGCATAGAGGGGTAATACTGGTCTCAAAATGGATGGATGTGAGGAGTAAAAAATGGAAATGGGTGTATGTATTGGGTGAGAGAGAGTGTGAGTTAGGGTTTATTGGATTCGAGAGGGGATGACAAGTTGAATGGTGAAGAAATTATGAGAAATGGTAGACTATGGATGGAGAAACATCAGACGGAAGTAGTACATGTCAAGTAGACTCACATGCATATCCCCTCACACGAGAAAAGTGGAGGAAGAGGATGATGTGGTAGCCAGTCGATCTGTACACCAAGAAATGGAGACTATGGATTGTGTGCGTCTCGACACAGCCCCGTGACGAATGATTAAGTACAAAACTCTAGTGAAATCCAAGCATGACAACACATTAAATCACCAAACCATAGCAATCATATAAATATCCTTATATAATATGATTGGGGGTGTATTTGACATCTGATTAAGTCCAAAATTGATGAATTACATAATTAGGATATGAGGAACACGAACTCGAACCTTATATTTGCATTTTGATATTATTTGTGTTATATTTTTGTCATAATACACTAATCTTTTAGTTAGGAAATTTAGATTAATCTAATACTCAAATAGGGTGAATGATCTTATAATACCTTTAATATAATCACTTTAAGATCCTAATTTTTTTACTGGTGCATTTTAATTGTGTTTGAGATTATAGTCGGTATAGTTGTTCACTAATTCCCTTACTTCAATAATTAAAGTTGATAACACCATGACACTTCATGTCCATAGGATACTAATGAGTAATTTAGGCTTATAAGATCCCCAATAAGGTTAATTGGTTCTAACATAAAGAAATATAGGTATTAAAATATATCTAGTTGGAAAAATTAGAAAAGGTAGATTCTATGTCTACATAATTGAATAGGGGTCTAGAAGAAAGGAGGATGGATCTACATGACTATAATTGAGTATGTTATACACCTTATTGTCATGTATGAGGTATTGGGTTAAGTTCCATGTATCTCATCATCTTTTTAGGGTTCACTTGTCTGAAGCATGGTCATGGTCACATGTATCCATACTAGGGTTGATATTTGAGGTACTCATGTTATGTGCATTATATGCTCATTGAGTCCAAGCATGGTCTATTAGGTTTTATTCTTAACCTTGTTTGGCCAAATCTAAACATCAATCATACTAATTGGGAATAGGGCTTATAAATTCATGATAGACAAATCTTGGTATGTTATAGGACTTCACCCCGTCAAAAGGATATTTTTGTCAAAATTATCACATCCAAATACTACTAAGCTACTACAATCCACCCCTTAGAAAAATTTAAAAGCATAATGTTACCTTAATCATGTTGTTCATTAATTTATTTACAACCAATGACATCAAGAAGTCCAACAATTATCTCATCAGGCATCTCTTTGTGACGTCAAGGGCATCGAGGCATGAAATGATAAGGCTCTCTACAAAGGTGGCATATCATTATACCTTCATGTTAGTAGGAAATCTACTAGGGAGATGCTTCTTTTGGAACCTAAAGCATATATCACTATTTGAATCTTCACTAGAGAACTTTCTATTATTATCGTTCTTAGCTTGATAACCTGAGTAAGCTTCTATAGCTAAGCTAGTGCCTTATCCACCATCTTTGAGCAGGCTAGTGGAAACTGAGGAACTAATCTTCATCCAATGTTGTAGCAAAGACCATTAAGAAAAATATAAGTTTTTCTCTCTTCAGTCAAACCTTTATCACAACACTCAAGATAGAGAAACTTATACACATACTCCACCACTATTGTGGCATTTTAACATGTATTGTACAACCCATACACCTTTCTTAGTGTTGTAGATGTTACATACTTTTGTCTAAATATGGATAGGAATTTTTACCACGTCAACTAGCGATATCACATGTCTTGGATATATTGTTCCACCAATGATGAGCTGGCCTTCTAAACATGTACATAGAAAAACAAACTTTTTGATGCTAGAGTAGATCTATGCATTCAAAAGTTTGTTCAAGGACTAGAATCCAATCATCGACTTTGTCCACCATATTGACTTCATTATCACCATATAAGTACATAAGATGCATATTTAGGAATGTTTATGGAGAACACTCCTTAGGCTTATTAAGATCCTCAAGAAAAGTAACATATCCCATTAGGAATGAGGAAAGAAGTCCTCGGAGATAATTCAGCCCTAGTCATGGGGAATATTCAAACATAAAGTAGTTGATGCTAGTGTCAAGGTATATGGAATCACTAGGGGTTGACTCTCAACTTTCAAGGGGCTCGAGACACTGGAGGGGAAAAAGGAGTATACATCCTTGACATGTCATACTTTGGATCATGGGGTGTCTCAAAACAAGCTAGGTTAGTGAATGTTGATTTATCTCCTACTATATCAGAGTTCATGTATAAGGCAAGGCTAAAAGGTATAAGCAACATACATGGGAGGTAAACAACCTACCGGAGGTAACATTGAAATATTCAGATAACCGATTGCCCCGGTTGTGATACTATACTTGTAGGGAGTGGGACACAATAGGAACCCACTAGCTTACTCAAGGGAAATTTGGGATACATCCAATGCCAAATGTCACAATGATTTTTCCACATAGGATGGTAGACTAAAATATAAGAATACAATTTATCAAATACCAAAAGAGTAGCAATGAAGGATAAAAGCCTAACTATTTCTATACTCATTTCTATCATATTTTCATTATCATGTAGTTGAATACAAAAACTTAAATAAACTAAACTATAACTAAGAGGTTGTAGAGGCAACCTGGACACTCCAATGTATATCCAAGAAAAAGACTAATCATGTGAAGGTTACACCTCTAGGTCACCACAGAAAGATCTTCTCCACCTAAGGGGTTGTGAAAAACCCCACAAGAGAAGACAAGGTGAAAATTTTATCAACAAAAGCTAGTATGAACTTCTAATAGGAATTGGATGACATATAAGAACAAAGCACATCAAAAGTTAAGTAAACGTGGTTCCTAATGAAGAGTGAGGTAGAACATCTAAACTGATTTCAAAAAGAATATTCACATAGTATGATGAAGAGATTATATTAGGAAATAATAATGCACAATAATAAATTCTTGCCTTAACAATTATAGGGAGCACTAACAGAAAGTAGTTCAATCAATTCAAGTCAATTTAGTTGCATGCAGATAATCTCATAGACTGCAATCATCTAAAAGTAAGACCAAAAAAATGTATATCATGTGCCTCGGAAGGAGGTGAAATCATTCACAATCCTCTGTGTAATAATATATATATCAGGCGAGAGCACTTGGGCTTGTAAGAGCACCAAAAGCCCATATATGGTAAAAGATTTACAATGGGTTGC
Organism: Alisma plantago-aquatica; assembly: GCA_963693085.1. Classification (NCBI taxonomy): domain Eukaryota; kingdom Viridiplantae; phylum Streptophyta; class Magnoliopsida; order Alismatales; family Alismataceae; genus Alisma; species Alisma plantago-aquatica. The sequence continues at coordinate 1,183,749,383 of OY856412.1, read as the reverse complement.
AACCCTAAAATGTACTGCTACAAATAGATAGAAATAGTTTAACATTTAAGTTTCCATTATAAAATGGAACAATGAGATGAAATAATGTGAGGAATGCAAAATGAACAAGTATCAATAATAATCAATGGAAGTTTATAAAATTTGCTCTTTCAATGGTGTATAAGATAAACTTTAATGAACTAGACCCAATCATGTCAAATATGTATAACCAAGTGACATAAAAAGCAACATGCACATTTAAATCAAAGAGAGAGAAAATATAAATAATTTTCCAATATGACTCATAAAGAGAAGTGACATACATCAACTTGTGCCTCAAGTGGTTAAAGTTAAACCCTACATCCGAGAAGGGCATCCTTGACATATCATCACATTGAATATATGAATTGTTATTATATATATATATATATATCAAATTCTAAATTATCAACTACTATTATCATTAAATTTAGGTTTTGAATATATATTTATTTAGGTAGGGGAAAAAATTTCTAGTTCCAACAAGCATTTTTATGAAATTTTTTCAGGAGTAAACTATTAAATATGAATTATCAAATTTTAGTGAATCTACCAAAATATAAAATCAAGACTACAAACAATGAGCAAGAACACCCCATGTATGATCTTATAATCACATAATGACACAATAATAAATTGTGATGAATAAAGTTTGCATGATATAATCAAAGCGAATAGGTGAAAAGACAAACATGCCCATTGAAACGTGACATTATTTAAATTAAATGGAGGCCATATGCACTAGATACCAAGCAATAATATTCTTCCCCTCTATGAACTAGATCAAGATCCACTAGGATAGTGACAATTCTAGTCAAAATAATAGGAAAGGAAATAATTTTTCACAACACAACACTCCTATGGATTCTGTCAACTCCTATTGAAACCATAGATCCAAAGAGGAGGCAAAAAGGCATTTAGAAGATCACCCTCATCCATCTATCATGACTAGCCTGACATATTCAGATGGGACTAAAATGAAGGAGAAAATAAGTTACCAATCAAGACCCTCTAATGAACTAATATAACTACACAATACAAGAATATTATATAAAACACAAAGATTGTAAGTTCCAAGGATCTGTTGATGTGATAGGAGGAAATTAGAGCATGAAAGCTCAAATTGAGAAGGCGCACATAATGGAAATTAATCCAAAACTCACCACCAATAGGGAGCCTGACTCTATAGGAATAAAACCATGGAAGTTCTTAGTTCAAATAGTCGCCAAGGAGGTTAGACCCACCTTGAAACTAACAAGCACTCATATGGAATAGGGTAGAACAACCAAGACAATAAAATAGGAAAAAAGTACCAGTAAACGAGAGTCGAAATGAATTGATATGGTCGAACTTCATGGGTTAAGCTCACCATAGTCAGAAATCACACAAAGGTCTGCAACACCAACCCAAGTAAGATCACGAGAAATTGGATGTGGGGTAAGACTTTAGGAGGTATCGTAATGGTTTCTAAAGTGGAATATGCGGGTAGAGTTTGTTGTAATAGATTTTGCAACTTTTAGAGGGGAGGGTGACGAGATAGGTATCAGGGTTTTTAAATACGATGGGGGTTGGGGTTTATACAAGGGCTCTATATATTTGGATTGATGTTCAAAATTCATTGGTGATAAAATCTTGATAAGATTGGGGGTGTTGACGGAGGAAACTTAGAGAAGTGACCCCAATCTTGTAAGGAGACTAGGAGTTTGTGGACTTGAGGGAGAAGAAATACATGCACAGCAAGATGCAGATCCAACAACTCCCATAGAAACCAGAAACAACATGAATGTGTGACAATAAGAACATATGAAATTCGATATAAGTTGTGATAACCAAAGTCTAATTACATTGGGATTATATAATTCAAGGTTGTCTTCTCTAATTAAATTGGAATAGCAAACATTTTGGAAATTGAGTTGAAACCTGGTACTCAAGATAATTCAACCGTGTAGATTATGATTTTGAAGTTATCTGTAGTTTCTAATATCATTTTTTATGATTTTTAACACAATTAGGGTTTAACTCCATTAGCCCTATATTCATTATTATATATTACCAATATCCTCAATATTTGTTATTTAGAGTTATAATATTATAAAATTATTATCAACAAGGTTATCCTACATCATCCTTTGCAAATCTAGATATCTAACATAATGAACTCATTTATTTCTTTAATTCAATATTAAATTAAATGCACAATTATGGTTCCACTATGTACACTAGTCACATTATATTCAACATTAACTATTCCTTCACATCATATTACAAATTATGCACATTTAGGTCATCAATTGCATATCAATGAACAAGGTGATACATGTTACATATTTAATTAATTCAACTACATATTAATCCATGTATAGGTTACTAGATGTATTTGATGTGTATTCAAGATATTATATGTGATTAAGCACATGATGTTACTGATGTACCACATATGGTATTAACAATGCACACATTAGTCTTACTGATTCCAGTTAAGGATTTAGGTCTACATGATTACGATATATCACACACACCTCATCAACATGTATGAGGTCCATAATTATGTTCAATATATCCAACTCATCATCTTATTAGGGTTCACTTATCTAAATCATGTCCATGGTTAAATGTACCATTATTAGGGTTTACATATGAGTTATACATGTTATGTGCATTATATGTTCACTAGAGTACAAAAAATATGTATTTGGTTATATTATTAATGTTATTTGTCTAAATATAAAGATTAATCATATTAGCATTCTAAGTTCCTAATCTTGAGACTAGGGTTTCTAGAGTTAGAATAGCCAAATCTTGGTATGTTACATACACTTTTGTCTAAACTTTTATTTGCAAGCTTTGTTAGAGATCTCTCGATGTTGTTGTTGAGGTGGTGAAGTCTACCCAAGGACAACCAATGATATCATCAAAAGGAAATTTGTCTCCAACATAAAGGTGGAATGTGGATCATTTCTCTGATGAGGTTATTGTTTTTGTGAATGAGTTCCCAAAAGGGAGAAAGTTTTTCCACTTTTTGGTTTTAAGTCTTTGTCCATATAGGGTTACTTTTGTAGTATTTGTTAATTATGTATTGAGATCAAGTATTAATCCTATTTTTTATCATACTGGCAATCATCTTTTTTAACATACATTGTAATTCAGCTACATATTGAGGATACCTAGTCACCAAGCACCTTAGGTCGAAGAGAATCTTCCCAATGACAATGTGTATCTTCCTTATAGAGGCAATCATAGATATTTGAGAGGGACTATTTCTATATTACTTTGGAATGTATGATTGAATATACATATCACTATAAAAGTGGGACCTAATAGGGAAGCCACTCACTTACTTAATATAACAAAAGGAAATATACTCAATGCCAAACATAATCATAAATGTTTTTAAAGCATAACAAAGTGATTTATTCAATTAATACATTTAGAACATAAAAAAATTAGTCGTAAAAATATAAAAATACCTGACTATTACATTTCTCAATCTAAATAAAGTTTTTGGCCACACATGGTGTATACAAGGTAGAATCAAAGTAACTAAAATAATTGTTAATGGGCCACATAGGGCAACCTTTATGCTTCAATTCATCTATAAGATCTACCTCCTCTTAGGCTACCTGACGATCGGGAATGAGAACAAAATCTTCTCCATCTAAGGTTCTACAATTATCCTAGAGAGAACATTAGATGAAAGTTTTATCAACAAATCCAATATGTGTGTAAAATATTGATTGGACAATATATGGGTAAAGGACATCAAAGTTTAACATAAAGGTTCCCAATGAAAATGGAGGTTGATATTTCCAGTTGATTTTCAAAAGGGCTTTGTATAGTAAGGTGCATAGTTATATGAAGAAAATAATATAATTATCATGGTTAATTCTTGCCTAAATCAAACATGGAGAATGATATGGACTTAATCAATTCAGTCCAATTGCATGCAACTTATGTGGTAGATTACAATCACCTAGAATTAGGGTTGGAAAACATTCATATTCCTTGACTATAAAAGAGGTGAGATCACCTACAATCCTCAATATAATGGTATATAACTTAGGTTAGATCATCTAGGGTTGGGTGAGAGCATCAATCCCCCATGTAAGGGAAAATTTTGTACATTAGGCCCACCCCCAGTGTTGATGTACATGTAAAAATAGATAATAATAGTCAAGAGAAGTATATCATGCATAGTAGAGAGAAGAGATAAGGTTTAGTCAAAATAGGGGTAGGAACCGGGTTCGGGTTGACCAGGTTTTATCCCACGTCATTTTGGATCAACACTTTATGGTAGGACCTAAACTTGCAAAAGATGGATTTTTGGGTCGAAACCCTTAACCATAACCCGACTCAAAAATATTTTCGGGTTTATCAGGTCTTACCTATAAATCAAAATATGGAGAGAACAATTTAGAAAAAATCTATGATATGTCTAATCATTAATAATTATTGATTATAATCAAAAAAGGATTAGAGTTGGATCTTAGAATATTGGCTCTTTGATAGGGAAATCTTTGCAGATAGTGGATACCATGATGAGAAGAAAAGTCAATATAGCTTGGTTGCAGGAAACCAAATGGACAGGGGAACGTTGTAGAGAGATTGGAGACACAGGATACAAAATCTGGTATACAGGTATTAATAAACATAGAAATGGAGTAGGTATTATCGTTGATAAGGTGTTGAAGGATGACATCGTCAAGATTACAAGAATGGGTGATAGAATCATAGCTATCAAGGTTGTTCTTGGGGGAAATATTTTTAACATTATTAGCGCTTATGCCCCCCAAGTTGGCCTTAGCGAGGATGCGAATAAGGATTTTTGGGATGACATGGATGAATTGATGCAAGGAATACCGATCGAGGAGAAGATTATTATTGGGAGTGATTTAAATGGCCATGTGGGGAGTGGAAATGCTAGATTTGAGAGAGTTCATGGTGGTTTTGGATATGGCAATAGGAACGGAGAAGGAGAGAGGATATTAGATTTTGCAGTTGCATATGATATGATTTTGGCAAACACCCATTTCAAGAAAAGAGAATCTCATAAGATTACTTTCAAGAGTGGGCACAACTGTAGCCAAATTGATTACCTCCTTACAAGGTGGATGGATCGTAACATATGCAAGGATTGTAAAGTGATTCCTGGCGAAGAACTCATGACCCAACATAGGTTGGTAGTTTTGGATATTAACATGAAGATCAATAAAGGCAAACATAACGGAAACCAAGCTAGTAGGATCAAGTGGTGGAATCTTAAAGGAGAAAAGAAATTGACTTTTCATGATAAACTCATCAAGGAGGTAACTTGGAACTTGGAGTCTGATGTTAACACTATGTGGCATAACATGAGCTCCTGCATAACAAAAATTTCCAAAGAAGTTTTGGGGGAGTCTAAAGGTTGTGGACCTCCACAGAAGGAGACTTGGTGGTGGAATGATGAAGTACAAAAGGCTATTAAACTGAAAAGGGAGATCTATAGGAGCTTGCCCAAATATGGAGATGATGCAACATTCCAAAGATACAAGCAAGCAAACAAAGAAGCTAAAAAGGTGGTTTGGGAGGCAAGGTCTAGATACTTTGATGATATGTATAAGAAGTTGGACACTAGAGAAGGGGAAAAGATAATAATAAAATGGCTCGTATAAGAGAAAGTACAGGAAGAGACTTGAGTCAAGTAAAATGCATAAATAATGAAGATGGTAGAGTATTGGTGAAGGACGATGATATCAAAAACAAGTGGAGAAATTACTTCCATAATCTTTTCAATGGAGATACTACATATAATGTTAGCGACTCGTGTGACATGAATACAAGAGATATCATTTACACACGACGAGTTTCAACATCTAAGGTCAAGAATGCTTTGAAAAAGATGAAAATGAGAAAGGCATGCGGACCAAACAATATTCACATTGATGTATGGAAGAGTATGGGGGATGAGGGAGTTACATGGTTAACAAAATTCTTTAACAAGATCATGAAGACCAAGAAGATGTCAGATGAGTGGAGAAATAGTATTATAGTCCCAATCTATAAGAACAAAGTTGACGTTCAGAGATGTACAAACTATAGAGGTATCAAGATGATGAGTCACACGATGAAGCTTTGGGAGAGGATTATTGAGCAGAGGTTAAGATCTATAATGCAGGTATCAAACAACCAATTTGGTTTCATGGCTGGAAGATCAACAACAGATGTTATTTTTCTGATAAGGAGGCTTATGGAGAAGTATAGACAAAGAAAAAGAGATCTTCATATGGTGTTTATCGATCTAGAGAAGTCTTATGATCGAGTACCCAGAGAAGTGTTATGGATGGTTTTGAAGAAGAAGGGTGTGCCTATCCAATACATTGACTTGATCAAAGACATGTATGATAGCTCTACTGCAAGTGTCAAGACTCCTGGAGGAGAGACACCAACTTTTCCTATTACAGTTGGGGTACACCATGGATCCACACTCATCCCATATCTATTCGTTCTGGTTATGGATGAGTTAACAAAGAATGTTCAGGATGATATTCCTTGGTGTATGTTATTTGTTGATGATATTGTTTTGATTGACGAAACAAAAGATGGATTGAATGATAAAGTTGAATGTTGGAGAAAGACGTTGGAATCAAATGGATTGATGATTAGCAGGAGCAAAATTGAGTATATGCATTGCAATTTCATCCAATCTCGTAGTGTAAATGATGGAGCCAAGTTGGACGGAGTAGATATACCAAAATGTGACAAATTTTGTTACTTAGGTTCTATTATTGAAATAGACGGGGATGTCCAAAATGATGTTTGTCACTGGATCACTGCAAGATGGTTGAAATTGAGGAGTGCAACTGGAGTTTTATGTGATCAGAAGATCCCTCTCAGGTTAAAAAGTAAGTTTTATAGAACAACTATACGACTAGCCATGCTCTATGGGAGTGAATGTTGGGGGGTGAAGAAACAAGGTCTCAACAAGATGAACGTGGCTGAAATGTATATGCTGAGATGGATGTGTGGGAAGACAAGAAAAGATCGTTTGAGAAAAGATTATATCAGGAATAAAATGGGGGTGGCGAGCATTGAGGACAAGTTGTGTGAGGGCCGACTCAGATGGTACGGAGATGTGCAACGCAGACCTACTAGTGCACCTATACGAAACAATGCTATTGAGCCAAACACTATGAATAGAAGAAGAGGAAGGCCTAAATTAACATGGGATGAGCTTATAAGGAGAGATTTTGAATCTCTACATCTCAATCAGAATATGGCCCATGATAGGGCTGAATGGAAATGAAGGATCCATGTAGCTGACCCCCAACATAGTTGGGATTGAGGCTTAGATGATGATGATGATGATGATGATGAATCAACAATTTTCTATGTAAAAAAACTAAAAATGTGACTGAGAACACATATAAAGATTATTTTAGTTTGTTCAGGAGTCCTACACACAAATTTATTAAAAAAATAGCATAATAAAGTATTCAAACAAATACAAAATTTTGTATAGAATTTCTAAAATAAACTCCATGGGTGTTCTATTAATAATACACTAGGCCATTGAGTGTCTGAAAGTGTAGTATTTGTAGTTTTATTTGAATATATAATTATAAATTTTGGGTCAATTTGGGTATAAAGTCCAAACTCATACCTGACCCTAAATTAATTTTGGGTTATTGAGTTTGGGTCAATTTTGTGTCATATCAAAAGACCTTAGACCCTAACATGATGAATGGATGAAATTAATTTTTCAAACATGATACAATCATGGCCAACATAAGATGATTAGGTTAGCATTACTTCAGTGAATATATGCATGCTCTACAAGATGAAATCTGGATATATAGATACAAGATAGAATCAAAGTTTTCAATTTGCATTAACAACTGCCCAGAAGGTTAATTTAAGGCATTGGACCCAATCATGTGAAATAGATATAGATAACTGATATACAATATAATATACCAAAAAGTAGGTCAAAGAGATATAGAACATAAACTATTGTTCAATATGTTTGAGAAAGGAGTGCAACAAACTTCAACAAATGTGCCAACCAGCCAAGGTCAAACCCAAATACCATGTAGGATATTCTTCACCTATCATTTTAGTCAAATATATATAATTAACTATATTTATAAATTGAACCCTAGATTACCAACTCCTATTACCACTAGATTTAGGTGTTGGTTTATATCTATTTAGGTAGATTGTCTTTTTATGATTTCAATGAGTATTTATCAGTAGTTTTCTTACAACCGCACAATTAGTTAAGAATTATCCAAGTTAAATGAAATTATTAATTTGTTAAAGAAAAACACCCTAGTCAATTTCTAAAACACCCATGTATATGATTTACAAATCATATTTGTGATATGGAAATTGAGTAACCTGGACAAACCCAAAAGCCTTGCAACATTAAATATATTGAAAGCTAGAAAGGACATAAACACCCACATTGAGCATGACAAAAATAAATTCAAGAAAGGTTAAAGTCATGAAATCACTAGTGAAATTGTTCTATGCTTCTTTGACATGCGGACAAGATGAGATCTTCAACAAAACTCCAAGATGAGAAAACCATCTCATGATCCATCTCAAACTAATGCCAATAGAGGAATCTTCCATCTTCATCGAGCTCTGCCAAATTGGCAAGCCTAGCTAGAGCCAATGACAATAGTTAGAGTTCATCCTACAGTCGTTACCATTGTAGGCAACAATGTGGAAACACAAAAATTGGAAAACATATGAGATGAAACCATGTAGAAGGATTCAGATCAAAACAACAAAGACCATGATGATAAAAATATGTAATAATGATTATGGGAATGCCAAAATATTGTATTAAAATTGGGCATAGTCTAAAAAGGACAAAAAAAAGGAAACATAAACATACCTAACATTAGAAGAACAAAATGCACTAAGAGATTCATAAGTATGAACATAATGACCTAGGTTTTCATTCCTCACAGTGGATTAAAGTATGGTAATGAACACAAGGTCACTTGAACAACAAAGCTAAGTTGGATATTAGGATATGGGATAAACGAGGGAAAATAATCATCAAGAATGTATCCTAGGGTTTGTGCAATGGTGAGAGTCATGTATTTTTTGGTTTGGAGTCACGACTAGGCAAGGAAAACCAATAGAGAATGGAAATAGAGGGAAAGAGAAACCATATTTGGGGAAACGCTATTGGGTACAAGATATAGTAAAATTAGGGATGTGTGTGTTTAAGCTGATGAAAGGAATATGAGGAGAAGAAAATCCCACCCCAAGAAGAGAATAGAGAGAGAACATGTAGTAAGATAACTTGAGAGTAGTGATCAGTTTTGGCGGCAACAGACTGAAGGTAGAACAAAAATGTGTGCATTGTTGATTAACTATGGAGGATATTCCAGCCATCCAAAAAAATGCAAGGTAGAAAAATAAGAGAAAGGGATGCATGACATTAGGGTTGTAGGAAAATAAAAAATTAAATAAAAATAGAGCATATTGTTATATATTTGGAATTTTAGTTAGAAGTCATCTATCATAATCAAGTTAAGGTATCAAGCATTACCCCATTAACTTGATAATTGTATCCTAGATATTGGAACCATGCATATTATGATTTTATAGTGTTATATATGTTTTAGGCTTATCTTATATGGTTTTTTTATGTAATTAGAGTTCAAATTCATTATTATATATCACCACAAAATATAAAAACTTAGGATCTAGATTCAAGTTATCATCATATTATCACCATCATGACTATATCAAGTTATCTTGTAGGAATTATGATATTTCACTTAATATGTTCATTGTGTCCATGAATATCAATAACCACTTAAATAAAGACATTTTAATGATTCCCACTTATACCACATCTAATTTCATCCTTGTATATATTTTAAGCATGTTTTAGACCACAATATTAATTCAACTACATTTATTTACAACCAGACACTTATTTGTTATATATAAGTCATTAGGTGCATAATAGTGAATATTGTGACATATGTGCTGAGATAAACTTACAAATTATATTTAGGATATTGGGTCTAATAACCTGAAATTTTAGGCACTTTAATTACTATAAATTTATTTGAGCATGTAATAAGGTGCATCTAGAAATACCTAAATCTATGTATTTGTTTTGAAGTTAAGTTTATGAATGCATATTTTAACAAATCAAAGGGTTTTCATGTTCTTATTTAATACCAATAATGCTTTAGTAATTATGTTGATTTAATAATAAAAGGAAAATGACAATTCTATAACATTCCAAGTAGTTAGTAAATGAGTGAACTATCACTTGTTTACTTGAACACCAAGATGAGGATAGCTGTTACAATCCCAATTTTTGGGTTTTCTTGGTGAGAAATGTAATTTCTCCTACTAAAGATATTTGAACAAATAATGATCTAATTTGTTTCGAATAAATGGATTTCGTTTACAATAGCCTTGTTGGTTGTTTTGTGGGCTTTATTGGCTATTGGGCCCAATAACAAGGAAATTCAATTAGTAAATGAATAATTGAGAAATGGAGAAAAGAAAGATGTAGAAACCTCTAGAAGGCAAAGGAATGTTATTCAAAGTTGGATTTCGTGCCTCTTGGGTTCCTTGGGCTCCAAGGAGTCCAAAGTTGCAAAGACAATTAAATATTTCTATATTAAGAAAGAAATTGAAAACAATGATAAAATGTGGGAAATAAGTGGAAAGAGGTATAATTGAGTTATCTTTGGTGTATTTTTGTATCCATAAGGTTTCTAATGTTAAAAGGAACTCCAATAAGGAAAATAAAAAGAGAGATAAAGAGAAATCCTCGAAAAGAGATATTTTGATAAGAAAAAAATAAGATACTAAGAAATAATGGATAAAAGATAAGTAAAAGGCTAAAGAAATATTCCCAAGAAGGGATTTAGAGCCATTAAGGTTCCTTGAGGTCCAAGGAATCCAGATAAGAAATTAATAGCAAAGGAAAGAGAAAATAGGTGAGAAATATTCATAATTGCGTAATATCTTGCACCTAAAGAAAGGGCACATTTTCTTTTAGATAATGAACCCAATTTTGGCAGAAAGGTAGATGAAGTCGTTATTAAATTTCCCTCAAAATTTTCGATCAAAAAGATAAACGGATTGAGAGATGTGATTTTTGGAAGTTTTGCTAAAGTAACGAGGATAATAGTAAATGTCACGATTTTAATTGAATTAGAATTTCTTTTATCTGGGTGCGTGCTATGTGGATGGTTGGATCTGAGATCCAATGGGGCACAATCATATTCTTCCTTTAGTCATATAAAGAAAGAGTCTACAGTAACTGGAATCTTCCTTGACTCGGTTCTCACTCTCTATTTCTCCTTTTTCATCGATTCTTTTCCCTTTGGATTCGGGAGTACAAATCGGACCTGATGATCCTTGGATGTTCCTATTTTGGCACAAGGTTTGGAGTTTCCCCAACTTGCTACTAGAGTTATACTATATTAGGGATTGGCCGCACAACAACACCTATATAAGCCCTTAGCACCTGTTTGAAAGATCTAGTGTGTCGGGAAGTCACAATACTCAAACAACTGTCTCCACGAGGTCAGAGGATTTCTCACGAGATGCAGTTCTTTCCCCCTTCTTCTTTATTCTATTTCATGGAGCCGCCGCAAGCAGCTATGCCATTATCTTCCTTGGAGTCCCTATAGGACAGGGAAGCGTCGCGAGGAAAGCTTCAAGCACGACGGAGGTCGAGGCTCTCTTCTCGGCACCAATCTGCCCATCTCCCCTCGGCTCGGACGGAGCAGCAAGGTGCTATGTTCCTCTATAGAAATAGAGACCGCCATGCGGGTGACTGCGAGGAAGGTGAGAGGGGAAGGGCGATCGGGTCAGGTGGGAACCGGATCAATGGAAAGGATCCGCGAGCTAGTAAAGCAGAAAGGTGAAAAAAAGGATATACACGACTGACATGGAGATCTTCTATTGGTCTAAAAAGGTATTAACTTGCATAAATCGTGACTAATGATAGGATTATCATATGATGACAAACTACATATGAAGGTTGATCAGGAGAATGAGAGGAATCCAATAAAAATAGTTTTATATCTAAATCTAATCGTAATTCTAAAAGTCTATTAAGTTACCCATGTTTATGCATTAAATCATGATAAAACCCTAATTATGATTGGAAATCAGATTTAATGTCTTGTTTAGGTTATTTTGGGTTATAATAACGTGTTGAGAGGCAAAGTAAGATTTGAACCCAATATTAGATAATGAATTGCTTATTTTAGGGTTTTACCCATAAATTAATGATAATGCATATAGAAGCCCCAATCTAGGGTAAAAAGGGTGATTAACGTGATTAATTCGAGATTCGTAGGAATAATGTTGTTGTGAGTCAAACTAAGCCTTTTAGGAAGGAATTAACAAGCTAGTTAGGGTTTGAGATTAGATTTGTTGTTTTAGGGTTTATGGTGTCAATAATGAAGATGAACCCTAATGAAACCCTAAAAGGAAGTAGGAAACCCTAGGAAGCGAGTTCAAATGAATAGAATCTAAGAAATTGAATGGTAATTAGATTACATGTGCTTTTTAGGGTTCTTTCTTGCATATGTGGATTGAACTGCTTGCCTGGTTACTTTCTTGCTTGGGTTACTATTAGCTTGTTGATTCGACTGGACAGGTATGTAGATAATTATGGTTAATCGCATTAGTTTCCCGAAGAGTTTCCCAAATGATTCACCGCATTGAATGCAACTTATCAGTTTGGATGTTCATACTTGCAAATCATAAAGTCACTATGATTATCACAATAATAATAGAACTACTATAGAAATGACTTATAACATCACTTTTAAAGGCGTCGGTTGTATAAATAAACTGACACCTAAAACATACAGCATCAGTTCAAAAAAAACCGACATCTATCTGCGAAGGGTGACCAGACACGGGTATCGCTTTTATTCAGTGTCAGTTCCTTAATAAGAAACTGACGCCTAAAATTAATTGCCAAATACAAATTTCTAGTGAAAAAAATTACCTCCAAAATTTAACATATGGCGTCGGTTATTAACTCTTAAACTGACGATGAAAGGTTTTTTACAAGACAAAAATTGGGCACATTTTGGTCGTCAGTTTTACTACAATAACCGACGCCTGCGGGTTTTCCCGCGCTGTTCGTGGGAAAACTTTCATACCCCTTGGGCGTCGGTTTTCTAAAGAAACCGACGACTATGGTAATTAATCGAGAACAATTTTTTTAATCGACATATGTAGATAGACGTCAGGTTTTTCTAGTAAAAACTGATGACTATCATTGAGCATAGGTGTCAGTGTTTTTTGGTAACCGACACCATTCATTCTTAAGTGTCAGTTTTTTAAACAACTGACGTCGATGGTACAGTTAATAGCCCCCGTGTGAAAGAGTCTTCCCCACTATCTCTCTGTTTCATTGGTCGATCAGTTAGGTCTGGCGATCCTTCCGTCGTTGCTTCCCCGCATCGCCGCTGCTCACTGCTGCTGCTCTCCTCACTGATGCCGCCTCCGGTCTCCTGCTCTACTCCTGGTCTCTTCGCCGGTCTCCTGCTCTGCTCCTGGTCTCCACTCCCCCGCACCGCCACCGGTTGTCCTGCTCTCCTCACCGGTTGCCCGAAGGTAACTGCTCCTTCTCTTCTTCCTCTACCCTCAAGTAGGTACCCTGCTCCGCGACCGATGATGGTGCATGTTGTGAAATTGCAGGTTGGCACGGATGTGCTGGGCAGCACGGCCATGTTGGTAGCACGGTCGTGCTGCATAGCACGGCCGTGGTGGCTGATTTTGTGCTATATTGCTCAATTATGATCAGATACCTACATTTGTGTGTAATGATTATCTTGATGATGAACATGCATCTACATTTGTGTGCATTTGTGTTGTTGCAGGTGTTGTTGACTTGCTGTTGATTTGCATATATTTCTTCTTCAGCCTTCAACTGAGGTATAATATTCTCACTCTCCCAATGTTCCATTAGGCTCCATTTTGATTCAAATCTTTGATATATGGAATCATGGTTTACTTACTATTTATTATTTACTGACAAGCATGATTAAATGATGTTACACAAAACATAGGATATGAATGATGAAACTAGGATTGTAGGTATAAGAATGACAGCACATGTATTTGTTGGCCTAGAAACTCGTCCAAGATTTACTCATTAGGAGTAAATCTTGGATAGTCCTTGATTTGGGACTGTTCTTGAACACCTAATCTCACTTAGGATGTAAGTGTATAATGTGTATTGGGTTTTCAAGAAAATTTTGGCAGCATTTCCCCGTTGTTCTCTAAGTACATATATTTTCTTGAAAACCCAATACACATTATACACTTACTAGTGATATTAGGTGTTCAAGAATGGGATAGGTGGTACACATTTATTATATATAAGAATGACAACACAAGTATTTGTTGGCCTAAAGTTTTAACCATGCAAAAACTCTAATTTGTTAACCCTAGACCCTAATCTTGTTGTAATATATACTTTTTTTCTCTTTGATCATAGAATGGATAGATCATGATGTCCATTCGCAATTGCTGCACCCCAGAGTTTATTTCTGGTCTTGACCAATTTATTAGATTTGTCGAGGAACATAGGAAACAACCTGGAGATAGGTTCTATTGTCCATGTAGGCATTGCGGTAACAACTTGAAAGTCAGCACTGGTGACGAAATCAAAAGTCATCATGTACAACGGGATTGTACAAGGCTATACAGAATGGCACTGGCATGGAGAGATTTCAAACCCAAAACTAGTGGATGTCGATAGTAGTGCTTGTGTGGAAGAATAAATTGCCTCTGATGACATAGATGTGAATGAAACAGCTCTAGTAGACATCGTTGATGCGATGTTGGATAGTTGTGGGGTAGAGCACACCGATCCACCTCCCATGTTTAGAAACATTGTGCATGATGCTGAGATATTGTTATACAAAGGTTGTACTAAGTTTACGAAGCTTAGCACTGTGTTGAGATTGTATAAGCTGAAAGCTAACAATAGATGGAGCGACAAAAGCTTCACGTCATTGTTGTCTTTGTTGAAAGAAATGCTTCCTGAAGGAAACGAGTTGCCAATCTCAACATACTAGGTAAAGAACTTATTGTGCCCAATGGGAATGGAGGCCAAGAAGATACACTCATGCCCGAATGATTATGTATTATTTCAAAATGACTATGTGGATTTGAAAGATTGTCCAAAATGTGGTGTGTCACGGTATAAATTGATGACTTCTGAGGAGTCCAAAACTAGTTCTCCTACCAAGGTGATGTGGTATCTACCTACAATATCACGGTTTCAATGCTTGTTTGCCAATCTGATAGATGTGAAGAATTTGAGGTGGCATGCAGATGTTAAGAAAAATAATGATGGGATCCTACGACATGCGTCTGATTCCCCACAGTAGAAGAAGATTGATCTATTGTACCCTGAATTTGGTGAAGAAGTCAGGAATCTAAGACTTGGGCTTTGTACATATGGGATGAATCCGTACGAGACATTCAGCAGCCAACATAGCACTTGGCTAGTCATTCTTGTTATATACAATCTTCCTCCCTGGTTGTGTATGAAAATATGTACGTAATGTTGTCGTTGTTGATATCGGGCCCTAAACAACTAGGAAATGATATTGATGTTTATCTTGAACCTTTGATTGATGACTTAAAGAAACTTTGGGGTGAAGGTGTGATGACATATGATGCTTCACGAAGAGAGAAATTTTGTTTGCATGCAATGTTGTTTTGCACTATTAATGACTTTCCAGCATATGGGAATATGTCTGGATATAGTGTCAAAGGAGATAAAGCGTGTCTTATATGCGAAGAGAACACTGATTCAACAAGACGAAAATATGGAAGTAAGACTGTATATCTCGGTCATCGAAGGTTTCTTACAAAATTCCATCCGTATCGTAGGAAGCACAAAGCATTCAATGGATTGAATGAGGAACGGAGTGCACCTAAACCTATACCAGGGGAGGTTGTTTATGAAAGAGTAAAAGACTTTGTCAATGAATTTGGTAAGAGATCACAATGTACTATGACCACACAGAGTGACAAATCTTTATTCAAGAAGAAGTCAATATTTTGGGATCTTCCTTATTGTAGTTCTTTGACAGTCAGGCATTGTATCGATGTCATGCACGTTGAGAAAAATGTATGTGATAGTGTCATTGGTACTTTGTTGAATATATCAGGTAAGAGTAAAGATTGGATAAAATCCAGACTGGACCTACGTGAAATGAGAATAAGGTCAGAATTAATAGAATTACGTGAAATGGTAAATCGGAGAACATACTTACCTCATGTTTGTTACACGTTGTCTAGAAAGGAGAAGAAAGCTTTTTGTGAATGTTTGGTAAATGTTAAGGTGCCACAGGGTTACTTATCCAACATCCGTAGATTGGTATCAATGAAAGATCTGAAGTTGATAGGTCTTAAATCTCATAATTGTCACACTCTAATGCAACAAATATTGCTTGTGGCAATTCGATCTATATTATCGAAGCATGTAAGGTTTGTAATCACCAGACTTTGTTTCTTTTTCAATAGTCTATGCACCAAAGTTATTGACCCTAATACTCTCGATAATTTGCAAAGAGAAGTGGTCGTTACCCTATGTCAGCTTGAGATGTATTTCCCTCCTTCATTCTTTGATATCATGGTACATCTTGTTGTCCACTTGACTAGGGAAGTGAAAATGTTGGGACCAGTTTTCTTGCATTGGATGTATCCCTTTGAACGATACATGAGCATTTTTAAAAGTGATATTCAAAATTGTTATCAGCCTGAAGGGAGTATAATTAAGGGTTATGTGGCGAGAGAGGTTATGGATTTTTGCAATGACTTTCTCAGTGGTAATGACAAGAATCTTGAGGAGCAATTTGGCAAAGGCATTTTGGGATCACGGGTAAAAGTAATCAGTCGTGAGCAGTTGGAACAAGGTCACTTGTATATTTTACACAACATCGACGAAGTGAGTGTTTATATAGAGGAACATACCAATTTCATCAAGAGACAATATCCTCAAGACAATACAATGTGGCTTGCTAGAGAGCATAACCAGACATTTATTAAGTGGTTTGAAGATAAAGTCTTACATCAACTATCTCAAACACCAGATGATATTATTGAAACTATCAAATGCCTCACCTTTAAACTAAAATTGGATGTTATGTCTTATGAAGGGTATGACATTAATGGATTCACATATTACACAAAGCTCCAAGATGATAAGAGTGTCGTCCAAAACAGTGGGGGTCACCCTTCAAGCGTCGATTATGTTTTTTGCAAGTGCAAAGGATAAGAGTCCATGTGAAGCTAAAATGGCATATTATGGTGTCATTGAAAACATATGGGAGTTTGACTACATAGATTTCAAAATTCCACTCTTCAAATGTAATTGGGTTGATCACACCAAAGGAGTTATAGTGGATGGATTGGGTTTCACTTTAGTGAACTTTGAAAAGATTGGCGAGAAGGGTGAACCATTCATATTGGCATCACAGACGAAACAAGTATTTTATATCAATAATCATGTAAATGATAAATGGTCGATTGTTTTTCATGGTAAAAGATAGTTCATTGAAGATCCTATAGATGAAGAAGAGTACTATGATAAGTATGATTACTCCAGTCCATTCTCAGTTGGGTTGCCAACACCAGCAAATATTGAAGCTAATGATGACTTGTATGTGCACGGAGATCACAATGAAGGATTGTTAATTGATAAAAAAAATCACAATATTAGAGGCATGTTTATATTTTTTATATGTTTTATTTTTATGAATGTGAATTTTACAATGTGAATTACTTTATAATGTGAATTACTTTACAATGTGAATGTGAACTTTACAATGTGAGCTTTACAATGTGAATTACTTTACAATGTAAACTTTACAATGTGAATGTGAACTTTCAGATGGCTGAGCATTCTCTTGATGACCGTGTTGATGATTATCGTGAGGGTGAGGACATCAATGCACCGCCTCACAATGTAACTTTTAAAAATATATCATATATTTATATCTATATGTCCATTTATAGTTATAACCTGTAAGTGTGTTTATTTTGTCAAATTTTAGGTTGATGATGCACATGTACCCTCTGAAGCACTTGAGGCACTTGATGAGCAACACCAAAAAGTTGACAAGAGAAGGGGCATCACTATGATGAAGAAGTTAACATCGCTAAGGGGCAATGGACCCAAACTTGTTGTGGATTTTTGATAATGCAAGAAATGCAAATGGAGTGAATCGTAATTCATTTGTTTCATATCTTGGGTATGTTACTCGTAGCCATTACGGTTGTAAGATAGATTCTTGGCATAAAGTTCTTAAGGGGAAGAAAGACATAATATGGAAGGATTTATGCGTGAGTTATTATTAATTTGCAATTCTATTTTGTAGATTACTAATTTTTTGGATACTAGTTAATAGCAATTCTATTTTGCAGAGTATATTTGCATTGGATGAAAAATTGCATCCTAAATGTGTGATGCAATGTTTTGGGAGAGTCCTAAGGAACTATAGGACAAATCTCACCCGAGAATACATAAACTAAGGTGATAAGAGGAAGAAGACAGCCACTGAACAATGGAACTTCCTAGACCAAGAAGAATGGGACGTGTTTGTTGCTTCAAGAAAAACTGATGAATTCAAGGTATTAGGCGTCACTCCCAATTTAATTAATATATGTTGTATTCACCTATTCAAGATTAACATTTAGTATTACTAACCAAATCATTAATGTGCACACTAACTAGGCCCTCACTGAGGCGCAAAGAGCAAGGTGTGCACAGAATGTGCATGACCACACAATGGGTCCAAAGGGGTATGCAGGAATTCGCCAAAGACTACAGGCTGAGTCTACTGTTCAGTCTGCTGCTACTCAGGAGTCCTCTACTATAAGTACCACACCTCTGCCTCACCATGATGTCTGGATAGCTGGGAGGCAAAATAAGAAGGGAGAAATAAGGAAGCCCACAACTGCTGAGGCAGCTGCAAAAATGGTAAAATACAACTCTTAGAGCAATCGTTCGAATATTGATTATTTGTGGTGTTTACTTAATTACAAATTTTTGTTTTGGAGATTAACGGGAGCTACACGAGCTGAGGAAACAAAGCAAGTTCATCCATGAGGGCACAAGGGATGAATTGACAGTTGCTCTGGGTAACCTAGAGCATCCTGGACGTGTTAGGACTACAGGCGCTGGTGTGGGCATCAAAGTGTTCTTTGGGCCATCCCATCACAAATATGTCCTAAAAGTGGGAATTTCACAAGAAGAGGTAACCTATTCTTTCTTTAGAATGTTACTGTAAAAGAGAATTTAATAATCAGAAGCTAACATTTCTTTTATCCATGTATAGGTAGATAAGATAGTTGATAGGAGAGTCGATGAAGTAGTTGATAAGAGAATCAAGGAAGCAGTTGATAAGACACTCCATGAAGCAATGAGCAAGTGGCAGGCATCTCTGACTGCCACTCAGCAGGCAGTACCTATGGCGTCCCGCTCTACTCCTACTACAGAGGTTGGGAGTAGTAGTCCTATAGACCCACCACCTAGCACATCCGCTGTAAGTATTTTTATGACATAGTAACTAGTCTTTTCAAGATGATATGTTTTCAAGATGATATGTATATATGTATATAACATTCTTTACACAAATTTGTAGGGGTTGAATCCATGACGTCTAAAAAGTAAAGAATATGTCATTGCAGAGGCATCGGCTTACCCATCCCTACCAGGGGAAATGTTTCATGGGTCTCCATTACCAGCTGGTTGGGTTCGTATGAGCCTGCTACGTATATTCCCCAAGTGGATGGATCTTCCATTGCCATATGCCCACCCAGATTGTGAAACACTTGGTGAGGCAGAAGGCGGAGTGATATTGTGGCCAAAAGCGGATGTCCTCTATACTGAAATTGTATGGTAAATTTACATTACGTTAAATTATTAGTGTGTGTATATGATGTCAATTGATCTGAAATTATATATATAAACATGTTAAAAAGAAGACACCCAGAGCATCTAGGCCTCCACCTCTACCTCCTACATTACCAATTTGGGTTCCATAGGACCTACCTGTCCCGTTAGGTCCTGATTGTAGGGGTATGGCAATATGGTTAGGCAAACATGATATAAATTGCCCTATAAATGTTTCTATAGATGTGGATGTTGCAGGTCAATCATGCGAAAACAAACTATTTATACAAGATATTGTGGAGTTCTTTCGATATGACTGGTTGAATACATCTATGATAGAGCTATGGATAAGGTGAGATCTTATTTATACATCCATATACCTTGTGTAGGATCTGGTGATCTGGTTTCTTATATATTAATGCATATGTAATACATGTTTTGCAGCTACTTAGACAAGATGTGCAGATTTTTCATTCGAACATGTAGGATTTTTTATTCCATCTTTGATTAGTCTAGTAGCTAAAGACCCTTCGTCAGTTCAACAATACTGTTGTGATGCTTTTACAAATTTTTCTCAAAATAACAAGACGGTGATAATAGCTCCATTCAATGTGGAGTAAGTTTACTTTTCTTATAATTTGGACTTAAGAAAATTACATTTTTATTGTGGAATTTGAGTTATTAATTTTTAACTTTTTTAACTCTAGGGGTATGCATTGGGAGTTACTAGTTATTGTCCCCGAGACGTTCACTGTCTATTATCTAGATCCTAAGGGGACTAAATTGAATTCAAAATATGGACACACAATGAAAATGGCATTATTCCGATGAGAAATATTTCATTTTCATATCTATTAACATATGTTATTACATTACTATTTAATTATGCAATGTACTGTGTTACATTAACATGTAGGGGTTTATATGAGTTCAAAAAGGTTGGAGGAAAGGTCCCCAGGAAAAAGAACCAGCCAATAATTTGGAAGAACGTGGAAGTAAGTTTTCGACTGCAATGTATATATTATTTATGTGAACATTGCTTAATTAGTTGTATTTTTTAATATTTTGTATATTTCAATTTATAGTGTGCTACACAAGACAACGGATGGGCATGTGCATACTATGTGATGTGATTTATGCACATGATTATCAAATATGCCGCAGTGGACATCGATATCATTCCTGAGGTATTATATATAGTCTCATTAGATAATATGAAATATATCAATCTTATTTATATATTATTAATTATATATACATCATTCTCTTTGCATGTGTTTAAAACTAACAACACTACAGGAAACGCCTTACTAGATGTACATGCTCCCTATACGACGGAAGAATTAAATGATGTAAGAGAAGAATGGGAAAAAGCCATACAAGTAGTGGGGTTTTTAAAATATAATTGGAATGTTGATAGCGAATAATGACTAAAGAATGATATTTTGTAAATGAATTTCTAAATTGTAATATGTTTGAATGTTTCTACATGTCTGAATGTTTCTACATGTGTCTGAATGTTTATACATGTGTGAATGTGAAAATGAATGAAACTGTTGGTTGCTATATGAATGTTTCTACATGTGTGAATGTGAAAATGAATGGAACTGCAGATTTCTACATGAATGTTTCTACATGTGTGAAAATTGAATGGAACTGCAGGTTGCTAAATGTGTGAAAATTAATGTTGTTAATTTTGCA
Organism: Alisma plantago-aquatica; assembly: GCA_963693085.1. NCBI lineage: Eukaryota > Viridiplantae > Streptophyta > Magnoliopsida > Alismatales > Alismataceae > Alisma > Alisma plantago-aquatica. The sequence continues at coordinate 1,183,727,755 of OY856412.1, read as the reverse complement.
GGTTTGTGGAATGTTGTTGGCTAATATCAATGGATGTTGTAAAACCTACAGTTCATAACTAAACTATAGGTTTCTCATCCTACGACCAGCCACAGCAGGCCTGCAGACTGATAAAAAAAATACATACAATAGGCGTCAGTTATTTGAAAAAACCGACGACAAATGCTTACAGCGTCGGATAATAGCTAAAACTGACGCCTAATGAAACCAGACACCACGGCCGTGCTGGCCAGCATGGCCGTGGAAGCAGGTGATACGGCGTCGGTTATCAATAAAAAATTGACGGTGATGGTATCCTAAATGGCACCCTTTCTGTAGCGTGAAGGTTTATGACATCAGTTTCTGTAATAATAACTGACGCCTATATCCCCCTACTGACGTGTTTTTGGTGGCGCGTGAAGTTTTCTGGCATCGGTTTGGAAACCGATGCCAAACAGTTTGCCTTATAGCGGCGCCCACATAGGTTTCACATTGAAACCGACACTAAAGGTCTTAAATAACCGACACTAAAGGTGGGTTATGTACTAGTCCAATGGGCACCATGAGTGGTGACCCCAAAATCCAAGCTCAGGATTGAGAAGGTGGTCTTTATAGAATGACTAATGGACACTATGAAGGGTGACCCCAGGCACCAAGCTCGGGATTGAGAAGGTGGCCTGAAGTCATTGGAAAAAGAGAAACCCTAAGGTGGGTATGCCAGGGTTAGGGCAAAAGTGGTGGAGAATGTCATACTGAAAAGCGTAAATTGGCTTGTTAATTAACTTGATTGTGATAATTAGATTGTTAGCCATATTTGTGAAATTTTGGTTGTCCCCACATATCGGCATATTCAATTATGTTGACCGACATTTTTTTGTCAATGTTTTACGTATAAGTTTGAAAAGGACAAATAGTAAAGTGGCATATGTGGAGTTAAATAAGAATTAAAGTACCAAGGAGGATTAGTTAGAATAGACTCCATATGTGGATAGAAGTAGATATCCAAATTTTTGAAAAAGGTATGCAAAGTTTTATTTTATACCAGTTTTCAGTTTAGTTGGTTGAATTTGATAATTATTATTGATTATTTGTCGAACCTTTGATCTTGTTAATTGGGATAATGGCTCTGACCTCTTGGTCTCCCTTAATTGGGGATTATTGGGAGGCGGGGTCGTTACATTTGGTATCAGAGCATAGGTTCCTCATTTAATATTTAATAATTATTAAATTTTACAAACTCCGTAGAACGCAAGGGAGTTATTAGAGGATTTTCCGAAAGACATAGGTGTCTAGAAAAGGATCACATCTGGGGGTTGGCAAGATTTTCCTCCGCACCACTAGTCAGAATACGAGGACTCCCAGATTAGTGTGACTGCCTGGCCAATGTCTCAGGATTTGACTCGAAATAAGATACCTTTAGGACTCTCTCATCTTGTTCATCCCTTCTCAACTCAAATGATGTTAAGGACCTTAAGGATTAGGATTTTCTCTCTTTTCCTAACCCTCTTGAGGTATGGGTAAGGTTGATAAGGTTTAAGGAATCCTCCACCAAATTAATGAAAAGCATGTAAATAAGATGTCATGGACATAAGCTTAATAGATTAAGTGTAAACTAAAGAATATATACATTCTTAGGTCGTATGACATGATTTGTCATTGCCCTCAAGAGAGACATGAGGATAGACCTATATGTCAGGAGGATGAGTGGAGAAAGTTAGTCTTGGAGGTAGAGACCTCCATTAAAGTAGAGACATGGCACATCCTTTGAGGATGATGCTAACCCTAACCCTAAGTGAAGGTTAGAAAGAGAGATGACATGATGAGCAAGATTTCATGATAGATCAGGTGCATGGACATGCTTTTAGATGCCCATGACATTATGAGCCATGTGAGGTTGGATAACCTAGCACCTTTGGCAACCCAACCCTGGAAAGGTTCGTACATGTTAGAGCGAAGGATAGCTCCTTCATTGATGAGGTTATAGAAGAATCTATAGAAGCCCTATGTCTTATGTGAGTAGGGCATAGCATGCACTTAGAGTACGTACTTCAGTAGTGTGTTAGTAGGTTGAAACCCTGGCCGGGAGAGTATGAGGGATAGCTTATGAGTTAAGAAAGAAGAATTTTGGATAATCTTGAGCAAACATGAGTTTGAACATAGGATTCACCCGTGTAGGGGTATGCTTAGGATCTTGATCCTCCATGGAGAGAGGACCTCTAGTAGTAAGGCTATTTGTAGGGTTATCTTTAGAGAGAGAGAGCATGACCCTAAGAAAGAAGGTTGGAAGCTTAGACTCCAAGATATGAGGAACAGTGGGGAGTTGAGGATGATGCGACCTATGTGGATGGTTGTGGTTGCCTCATGCATGATCCCTGGAGGCAGATAGGTATCTTGATTGCCTTTAGAGGAACCAAAACCTAGAAAGAAGGTGAGGCTGTTGGTACCTATAAGTCGGTGGTATAGATGTTCACCTTCTAGGGTTAGGAAGAAGAGTTCCTTAGACCCTGAAGAGGCTTAGTAACAAGTTGTGAGGCCTTATACCTAGTTGGTTGTCCTTGAGGAGGACTCAACTCTGAGGTGTTTCTCAAATAAAAGGATCATGGGAGTGCATGACATACCTTGGACATGTTTGATTCGTGGTTAAGAGGTTGAGCATGTAGTTGGACACCTAAAAAGTGAACCTAGGGTTCCTAGGCCTAAGAGGGGAAGTGGTGTACCTGATGCTCATGATGAGATTTGAGTTTCTATAGTTTCGAGCATGGCACTCCTCATGTTTAGAGGAATGGGAAACCCCTTAAGTCAAAGGTATGTTTGATGAACCCCTCATAGAAAATTTGGTGACATGGGAAGGTTTGTTCTTAGTCCAATGTTGAGGATGAGAACAAGTATGACCTAGCATGGTTTAGTAGGTGGTATGCTTGTACCTTAGTAACTTGCTAGGGTTATGCATGCTCATGTGGATGTAAACCCTATACATAAGGACATTTGTGACCTTTGTTATTAAGAGGTGTAGTTTCCTCCCATCCTGGGAGAGGGACCCTTTTATAGGGTGTATACCAGTTTTTGTGGGTTTTGAGGAAACCTAAAGATGTCTCATAGGATCTTGAGAAGCTAAGTGAAGAGTACATGGTAAGAGAAGGAACCTATATAGCCATAGATAACCATCCCTAAGTGCATGTGGATGTGTTACCATGGAGGTAACCAGTATGGGGCATGACTAAGGTAGACAGGTCGCCATGACCCCTGTGAAAGGATGAAAGCCAGCCCAGGAATGCAGAAAGAGATGATGGAGACTTGGGTAAGGTTTTAGGTTGGACATGTACTATGTTAGTATCCTAAGTCTATCCTAGGGTCAGGAAGGGATAAGACCGGTGGAAGTAGGAGTTGCCTAATTCCCTAGTTGCACATGACCATAGGGTCAGGAGGTAACATCTATCATTGGCTGAGGGGCATGGGTTAGGAGATTGATCACCTTCGTGAACTCATGGGACCCAAAGGGCAGATGAGTAGGGAACTCTCTGGATGCATAAGGGAAGAGGGATGACCCCAAAAGTGTCGACACCCTACATAATAGAGGAGATGACCAAGGATGGTGTGGTGACCCAAGTGGGTTCGAGATCAGTTTACCATGGAAGTAACTTTGATATCGAGATGATTGTGATGTAGAGACATATGTTGCACGCTTCAACTTAGATTTGAAGGTGTACTGGCAATGTGGGATGTACCATATCTACTCCTGGAACAGGAAGAACTTTGTGTTTGGACGGATGCCAAATGCTTATTTCCTCTTGTTATGGGAGTGAGAGATAGGACAGTACGCATGCCATACACCAAGGATAAAGATGAAGTGAGTTGGAACGTTGCTATGATGTATGAGGACAGATATGATAACATACCCTTATGGAGTGGATGATACATGGATGGTTTATAAACACTATGAGTATTAAGGTAGTCATCTGGTGAGGATGCTTTATCATGAGATATGAGTTATACAAGGTTGAGTTTGAAAACTAAGAGGATGAGCTTAGAGTTTCTTGATGAAGATAGACTTAGAGTTTGAGATGAGATGATAAGTGGAATACACAGAGGTGTATGTCTTCAACATTACCTAACACCTAAGGATGTGAAGTGGTAATGATGCTCTGGTTGAGATGTAGCTATCAAGTATAGCTAGAGGCTAGATGAGGTTGTTAGGTTAGCCTTAAGTTTGAGAAAGAAGATATGTTTGGCTGGCACTCAAATGTAATGAGATATGTTGAATAAGTTAGTGGTTGTTTGGTTATCCAATCTAGGCCTTTATGCAATAAAAGGATGGTTGTAGAACCTCAGATGCACTCCTTTGGAAAAGAAGGTGATGAAACCCCAACTAGAGTGGTTTAGGGTTTCTGAGGAATCAATCTTGAGGAATCATGACATACAAGAGATCATAATTTTAAGATCACCATACACCATACTACGAAGATAGTAAGTGACAGTAGTACTTGAGATGCTTAAGATGAAGTTGCATGTGGCTTGTCGCCATGCAAGCCAGGAGGTGAAGGATGAATACCAGTAACCCATTGAGTTGATATAGAGGATAAAGAGTCCCCGAGAGGGAATGGGAGTTCATCACTATAGATGTTGTGGTGAGTCTCCCTGGACCAAGGAAGGTCAGGATGCAATATGGGTTATGGTAGATAGCCTTACTTAGATGACATGAGAAAGAAGGAATATTGTCAAGGGACGGATTCGGTTGAACTACATATGAGAAAAAGATGGTTCAACTATACCATTATGTGAGTTCAAAAGTTCTTGAGTATAACCTAAAGATACACTTCCATAAAGTGGAAGTAGATACATGAAGAACTTGATGTTAGTATAGTTTATCACCCCTAGGTAATGGTTAGTATAATCTAGACTAGAGAGTCTGGTAAGAGCATGTGTGCTTGTTTAGGGTGATACATGAAGACAGTTCTTGTCTTCTGTAAGATGTAATGATAACCACCATAGCCAGTATCGGGATGTGAAGAAGCTCTATAAGGGAGATTGTGTCGGACACCACTTCATTACGATGATGTTGGTGAAGGGACTTCATGAAGGTCAAGAAAGAACCACAGTGTGTGCAGATGAAGTTGCTTTGATTGTGCAATGGCTGAGAGAGAGCCCAGGGGCGACATGAGTCATGAGCTGATATAAAGCAGACTGACATGCAGTTCACTGTGGGAGAGTATGTGATGTGAAAATATGACCCCTCTAAGTTACTGCTGAGAAAGTTGGGTCCCCGATATATGGGTCCATTTGAGATGGATTGGTGGATATGGTTGTGTTTATCCTTACCCCTCAGGATAGCATGATGTATAATGTGTCCCATGAGTCCTATCTAGAGTACTATGTGAGGTACCCAAGCCATGTGCTGAGCCCTGAACCTATTCAACTTTATGAGAGGCTGAAATGTCCTGAGTCACCTATGAGGGTACAATATACCAAGGTAAGAAAGAACTCAGATGGAAGAATATGATATGATGAAGGTTCTTGGGAATCACCATGGAAAGGGTGAGGCCACATGGTATCCATGATGGACATAAGAAAGGCTTATCCTATTTATTTTTGTGCTTGGTGGAATTTTGAGGGCAAAATTCCTATAAGAGGGGAAGGATGTTACAACCCCAATTTTTGGGTTCTCTTGGTGAGAAATGTAACTTCTCCTACTAAAGATATTTGAACAAATAATGATCTAATTTGTTTAGAATAAATGGATTTTATTTACAATAGCCTTGTTGGTTGTTTTGTGGGCTTTATTGGCTATTGGGCCCAATAACAAGGAAATTCAATTAGTAAATGAATAATTGAGAAATGGAGAAAAGAAAGATGTTGAAACCTCTAGAAGGCAAAGGAATTTTTTCCAAAGTTGGATTTCGTGCCTCTTGGGTTCTTTGGGCTCCAAGGAGTCCAAAGTTGCAAAGACAATGCAACAAGAAAAGAAAAGATCAATTAAATATTTCTTTATTAAGAAAGAAATTGAAAACAATGATAAAATGTGGGAAATAAGTGGAAAGAGGTATAATTGAGTTATGTTTGGTGGATTTTCGTATCTATAAGGTTTCTAATGTTAAAAGGAATTCCAATAAGGAAAATAAAAAGAGAGATAAAGAGTAATCCTCGAAAAGAGATATTTTGATAAGAAAAAAATAAGATACTGAGAAATAATGGATAAAAGATAAGTAAAAGGCTAAAGAAATATTCCAAAGAAGGGATTTCGAGCCATTAAGGTTCCTTGAGGTCCAAGGAATTCATATAAGAATTTAATAGCAAAGGAAACAGAAAATAGGTGAGAAATATTCATAATTGAGTAATATCTTGCACCTAAATAAAGGGCACGTTTTCTTTTAGATAATGAACCCAATTTCGGCATAATGGTAGATGAAGTCGTTATTAAATTTTCCTCAAAATTTGGGATCAAAAGGATAAACAGATTGAGAGATATGATTTTTTGAAGTTTTGCTAAAGTAACGAGGATAATAGTAAATGTCACGATTTTAATTGAATTAGAATTTCTTTTATCTGGGCGCGTGCTATGTGGATGGTTGGATCTGAGATCCAATGGGGCACAGTCATCTTCTTCCTTCATTCATATAAGGAAAGAGTCTACAGTAACTGGAATCTTCCTTGACTCGGTTCTCACTCTCCATTTCTCCTTTTTCATCGACTCTTTTCCCTTTGGATTCGGGAGTACAAATCGGACCTGATGATCCCTGGATGTTCTTATTTTGGCACAAGGGTTGGAGTTTCCCCAGATTGCCACCAGAGTTATACTATATTAGGGATTGGCCACACAGCAACACCTATATAAGCCCTTAGCACCTATTTGAAAGATCTATAGTGTGTCGGGGAGTCGCAATACTCAAACAATTGTCTCCACGAGGTCAGAGGATTGCTCACGAGATGCAGTTCTTTCCCCTTTCTTCTCTATTCTGTTTCATGGAGCCGCTACAAGTAGCTATGCCACGGTCTTCCTTGGAGTCCTTAGAGGATAGGGATGCATCACGAGGAAAGCTTCAAGCACGGCGGAGGCTGAGGCTCTCTTCTTGACACCAATCTACCCATCTCCCCTCGGCCCGGACAGAGCAGCAAGGTGCTCTATTCCTCCGTGGAAATAGAGACCGACGTGCGGGCGACTGCAAGGAAGGCTAGAGGGGAAGGGTGATCGGTTCAGGTGGGAACTGGATCCAGGGAAAGGATCTGCGAGCCAGTAAAGCAGAAAGGTGAAAAAAAAGGGGATATACACGACTGACAAGCCGATCTTGTATTGGTCTAAAAAGGTATTAACTTGCATAAATCGTAACTAATGATAGGATTATCATATGGTGACAAACTACATATGAAAGTTGATCAGGAGAATGAGAGGAATCCAATAAAAATAGTTTTATATTCTAAATCTGATCATAATTCTAAATGTCTATTAAGTTACCCATGTTTATGCATTAAATCATGATAAAACCCTAATTATGATTGGAAATCATTTTTAATGTCTTATTTAGGTTATTTTGGGTTATAATAACCTATTGAGAGGCAAAGTAAGATTTGAACCCAATATTAGATAATGAATTGCTTGTTTTAGGGTTTTACCCATAAATTAATGATAATGCATATAGAAGCCCTAATCTAGAGTAAAAGGGTGATTAACGTGATTAATTCGAGATTCGTAGGAATAATGTTGTTGTGAGTCAAACTAAGCTTGTTAGGAAGGAATTAACAAGCTAGTTAGGATTTGAGATTAGATTTGTTGTTTTAGGGTTTATGGTGTCAATAATGAAGATGAACCCTAATGAAACCCTAAAAGGAAGTAGGAAACCCTAGGAAGCGAGTTCAAATGAATAGAATCTAAGAAATTGAATGGTAATTAGATTACATTTACTTTTCAGGGTTCTTGCTTGCATATGTGGATTGAACTGCTTGCCTGGATACTTTCTTGCTTGGATTACTATTAGCATGTTGATTCGACTGTACTGGTATGTGGTTAATTATGGTTAATCGCATTAGTTTCCCGAAGAGTTTTCCAGATTATTCACCACATTGAATGCAACTTATCAATTTGGATGTTCATACTTGCAAATCGTAAAGTCACTATGATTATCACAATAATAATAAAAGTGTGTATTCTCGCACCTACATGCCACCCTAATGGATGATGCCAAAGGTCAAGCCCAGGAGGGAAGACCAATGGGCACCATGAGTGGTGACCCCAGACACCAAGCTTGGGATTGAGAAGGTGGTCTTTATAGAATGACTAACGGGCACTATGAAGGGTGACCCCAGGAACCAAGCTTGGGATTGAGAAGGTGGCCTGAAGTCATTGGTAAAAGAGAAACCCTAAGGTGTGTATGCCAAGGTTAGGGAAAAAGTGGTGGTACTGAAAAGTGTAAATTGGCTTGTTAATTAACTTGATTGTGATAATTAGATTATTAGCCATATTTGCGAAATTTTGGTTGTCCCCACATACCGGGATATTCAATTATGTTGACCGACATTTTATTTGTCGGCATTTTAGGTACAAGTTTGAAAAGGACAAACAGTAAAGTGGCATATGTGGAGTTAAATAAGAATTAAAGTACCAAGGAGGATTAGTTATAATAGACTCCAAATGTGTATAGAAGTAGATATCCAAATTTTTGAAAAAGGTATGCAAAGTTTTATTTTATACCGGATTTCAGTTTAGTTGGTAGAATTTGATAATTGTTATTGATTATTTGCCAAACCTTTGATCCTTTTAATTGGGATAATGGCTCTGACATCTTGGTCTCCCTTAATTGGGGGTTACTGGGAGGCGGGGTCGTTACAATAGCCAACAAGCTTAGTTGGGCCCCACTTCTGGTCCAACGTGGGATAATAACTATAGGAATATGCCATGTCTGGAAAGATAAAATGAAAATTTGTGACTTCAGGAGTTAATACAAGTAACTACTTGAATAATAAGAAAATGGTAATTATCTTTTGTATTTCAATCTCATTTTTTGTATCACTATATGAAGCTTACATAAAGATCCTCCTAAAATCTAGTAGAAATTGGATGCTCCTAGAGACCTACATGAATTTTCAAATATTAAGCTAAAGTTAGGATACATCGGATAATAAGGATTTAAATCTGATTTAACTCGCCAGCTCAACCTAAAGTTTGGGTAACTCAAGATTTAGATGGTGTGAAACGGATGTGAAAGACGCATGACACCATTAGATAAAGATCTAATGGAACCCATGTTGTCTTCTTCCCCAAGATAGGAGTCATGCTCAACTCAAACATATCCTTAGGCCCATTCTCACTCCCATCTTCACCAAACTCCAAAAACTTGTCCCATTGTATTAGGGAGAGAAAACTAAACACAATGAGATAATGCCCAACTATTACAGTCAAGTGTGTAGATAATTAACAAATTCTCAATAAATCTAGGAATCTAGTGCTATATATAACCATTGGTTTGTGTAAAAACATCATATATAGATTCCTATAGCTTCCCCAAGCCCCCCTCATGATGACCCTCTACTAATTTTCGTTAGAGAGCCCCAAACACCCTCATCTAGAACCACCTCCCTCTCCAACATTATCTAGCTCAATATTACAACTCAGATCACCCTAGAACAATTAATTTGGTCTTAAGCATTGTGAGCAATTCCTGAAGCCAACTAGATAGTCAAATATCCCCAAGGGAGACCCAATCCCTAGTTCCTCAACCCCATACATCAGAATATTGAATCTCTTCATTAGAATATCATCTATGGCCATAATGATACCTTGTGGTTGTTGGAATGGATTTGCATGGCATACACTGATATTCCCAAATTATCAAATCCCCACAGTCTGTAGTATATACCCTTATTCTTCCTTTGTTTACATCCTAGAATCCATATCACTTAGAACCCATCTCTTTGTACCTATACTATTTTGTGACCATGGATTGAGATCAACCCAACCCAACAAAGGGAATGGAAGCCTTAGTTGAGGATTCTTCCCTCTCTAGTAAGGAAATGAACCAAGGTTTACTACATAGTGGCCTACTTCACAGGATGTATGAAGGAGGAATAATCCTCCATGAGTATTTACTACTTCACCCTCAAATCATATAACAATAATGTCACAACACATGGGCAAGAATGTAATATCTCCTCCTTTGAATCCGATCCAGCGAGATAAATAATTATCCAGGTGGTGTGGTAGCCTGTGATTGGTAAGAATAGGATTAAGTTAGTAATTTTGTAGGAAATAAATTATAAGCCCAAATATAGTCTCTCTCTCTCTCTCTCTCTCTCTATATATATATATATATATATATATATATATATATATATATATATATATGTGTGTGTGTGTGTGTGTGTGTGTGTATCACTACTACAGAACCTACCTTTAGTGTCAGTTATTTATGGCCTTTAGTGTCGGTTTCCGAGCGACGCCTATGTGGGCGACACTAAAAGGTCACCCATTACGCGTCGGTTCCAGAACCGACACCCAAACTCTTCGCGCGCGACCGAAAATGCACCATCAGGGGACTATAGGTGTCGGTTATTAGATAAGAAACCGACGCCCAAACCCTTTGCGCCACAGAAAGGGCGCCATCTTGGGCGCTATCAGTGTCGGTTATAAGCCAACAACTGACGAAATATGTCTTCACGCCAAAAGAATATGTGTCGATTACATTTAAATAACCGACACTGTAAAGTTATGTGTCGGTTGTTTACAATTACCGACGCCTGTTATTGGCGCCAGCTTGGGCACTATCAGTGTCGGTTTGTATTAAGAAACTGACACCATATATGTTCGCGCCACAGGAAATAGGCGTCGGTTATATCTAAATAACCGACGCCTATTGGTTTTTTTTTACAGACCTGCAGACCTGCTGTGGTTGGTCGCAGGATGAGAAACCTGCAGTTCAGTTAACTGAACTGCAGGTTTTACGACATCCATTGATATCAGCCAACAACAGGCCACAAACCTGCAAATTTAACAACAAAAATATTCACACATGCATTTAGCAATACAACCTGCAGTTCCATTTTATTTTCACACATTTTGAAACATTCATATAGCTAGCAATCCGTAAATCCATTCATTCACATTCACACATGTAGAAACATTCATATAGTAACCAACAGTTTCATTCATTTTCACTCAGACACATGTAGAAACATTCACACATATTATAATTCAGAAATTCATTTACAAAATCCCCACTATTTGTATGGTTGTTGCCCATTCTTCTCTTACTTCATTTAATTCTCCCATCGTATAGGGAGCATGTACATCTGGTAAGTCTGTTCCTGTAGTGGGGTCAGCTTTAAACACATGTAAAGAGAATGATGTATATATATAATTAATGAGCTATAAATAAGATTGATATATTTCATATTATCTAATGAGACTATATAATACCTGAGCAATACAATCGATGTCCATACAACATGAAAGACTAACACATATATAGTACATAACAAGAGCAGCGTCGAATTTACATACAACACTAGCTTAGTACATATATAGTGGGACTTATAAGGTGACGATCCCACCTAGTAAAACAGGTTACCGACAACTATATGTTACGACTGGGAGGTCATGATTCAGCAATAGTATGCATTAGCAGGAGGACAAACAGATCACCATATGTTTGTCCTCATATGGTGATCTGTTTGTCCTCCTGCTAATGCATACGTTGCTGAATCACAACCTCCCAGTCGTAACATGTAGTCGGTAACCTGTTTTAGCAGGTGGTATCGTCACCTTAGTCCACTATATATGTACTAAGTTAGTTTTGTATGTAAATTCGGAGCTATTGTTGTTATGCACTATATATGTGTTAGTCTGTCATGTTGTTATATGAATCTGAACCACTTGTGTGTGCTGCACTTTATGTATTGTATCTGTATCCTGCTTCTCTTCATTGGGGCTTCTTCCTACATATCATGCATAGCTATGTCATGTCCGTCCTGCATAGCCTTCTTCCTATATTTATTTTTCAAAGAGAATACAAACAAAAATTATTAGTGTAGAGTTAGTGAAATACTTATCAATGTCTAGAATTGGAATAGATCAAGAACCTACTCTCAGCATCGCGTATGTAATCTCGGGTGATATTGGTCCTATAGTTCTTTAGCACCCTCCCACAATGTTTAGCATTTGTATTAACTAGAAGATAATGAAACATCAAATCATAAAATGATATTGATATTAAAAAAGTAAACATTTAGCTTCAATAAAAAAATATAAACATGCATGCCTCTAAAATTGTGATCTTTTATCAATTAACAATCCTTCATTGTGATCTCCGCGCACATATAAGTCATCATTAGCTTCAATATTTTATGGAGTTGTCAACCCAACTGAGAATGGATTGGAGTCATCATATTTATCATAGTACTCTTCTTCATCTATAGGATCTTCAATGAACTGTCTTTTACCATGAAGAACAACCGACCATTTATCATTTGCAGGATCATCGATATAAAATACTTGTTTCGCCTGTGATGCCAATATGAATGGTTCAGCCTTCTCGCCAATCTTTTCAAAGTTCACTAAAGTGAAACCCAATTCATCCACTATAACTCCTTTGGTGTTATCAACCCAATTACATTTGAAGAGCGGAATTCTGAAATCTATGTAGTCAAATTCCCATATCTCTTCAATGACACCGTAATATGACATTTTAGCTTCACGTGGACTCTTATCCTTTGCACTTGCAAAAAACATAGTCGATGCTTGAAGGGTGACCCCACTATTTTGGACGACACTCTTATCATCTTGGCGCTTTGTGTAATATGTGAATCCATTAATGTCATACCCTTCATAAGACATAACAGTCAACTTTGGTTTAAAGGCGAGGCATTTGATAGTTTCAGTAATATCATCTGGTGTTTGAGATAGTTGATGTAAGACTTTATCTTCAAATCACTTAATAAAAGTCTTGTTATGCTCTCTAGCAAGCCACATTGTATTGGCTCGAGGATATTATCTTTTGATGAAATTGGTATGTTCCTCGATATAAACGTTCACTTCGTCCATGTTGTGTAAAATATACAAAAGACCTTGTTCCAACTGCTCACGGTTGATTACTTTCACACGTGATCCCAAAATTCCTTTGCCAAATAGCTCGTCAATATTCTTGTCATTATCAGGAGTGTCATTACCACTGAGAAAGTCATTGCAGAAATCCATAACCTCTCTCACCACATAACCTTCAATAATACTCCCTTCAGGCCGATAACGGTTTCGAACATCACCTTTAAAAATGCTCATGTATCGTTCAAAGGGATACATCCAATGCAAGAAAACCGGGCCCAAGATTTTCACTTCCCTAGTCAAGTGGACAACAAGATGTACCATGATATCAAAGAACGAAGGAGGGAAATACATCTCAAGCTGACATAGGGTAACAACCACTTCTCTTTGCAAATTATCGAGAGTCTCAGGGTCAATAACTTTGCTGCAGAGACTGTTGAAAAAGAAACAAAGTCTGGTGATTGCAAACCTTACATGCTTCGGCAATATAGATCGAATTGCCACGGGCAATATTTGTTGCACTGTGGGGAATCAGACGCATGTCGTAGGATCCCATCATTAATTTTATTAACATTTGTATGCCACCTCAAATTCTTCGCATCTATCGGATTGGCAAACAAGCGTTGAAACCGTGATATTATAGGTAGATACCACATCACCTTGGCAGGAGAACCAGTTTTGGACTCCCCCGAAGTTGTCAATTTATACCGTGATGCACCACATTTTGGACAATCTTTCAAATCTGCATAGTCCTTTTGAAATAATACACAATCATTAGGGCATGCGTGTATCTTCTTGGCATCCATTCCCATTGGGCACAACAATTTCTTTACCTGGTATGTTGAGATTGGTAGCTCGTTTCCTTCAGGAAGCATTTCTTTCAAAAAAGACAGCAATGACGTGAAGCTTTTGTCGCTCCATCTATTGTTAGCTTTCAACTTATACAATCTCAACACAGCGTTAAGCTTTGTAAACTTAGTACAACCTATGTATAACGGCATCTCAGCATCATGCACAATGTTTCTAAAAATGGGAGGTGGATCGGTGTGATCTACCCCACAACTATCCAGCATCGCATCAACGATGTCTACTAGAACTGGTTCATTCACATCTACGTCATCGTAGGCAATTTCTTCTTCCATACAAGCACTGCTATCGACATCCACTGGTTTCGGGTTTGAAATCTCTCCATGCCAGTGCCATTCTGTATAGCCTTGTATAATCCCGTTGCACATGACATGAGTCATGATTTCATCACCAGTGTTGACTTTCAAGTTGTTACCGCAATGTCTACATGGACAGTAGAAACTATCTCCAGGTTGTTTCCTATGTTCCTCGGCAAATTTAATGAACTGGTGAAGACCAGAAATAAACTCTGGGGTGCAGCAATTGCGAATGGACATCCATGATCTATCCATTCTATGATCAAAGAGAAAACAAGTATATATTAGGACAAGATTAGGGTCTAGGGTTAACAAATACATGTGATGTCATTATTATATATAATAAATATGTACCACCTATCCATTCTTGAACACCTAATCTCACTAGTAAGTGTATAATGTGTATTGGGTTTTTAAGAAAATTTCGGCAGCATTTCTCCGCTGTTTTCCAAGTACATATGTACTTGGAGAATAAACGGGGAAATGCTGCCAAAATTTTCTTGAAAACCCAATACACATTATACACTTACATCCTAAGCGAGATTAGGTGTTCAAGAACAGTCCCAAACCGGGGACTATCCAAGATTTACTCTGAATGAGTAAATCTTGGACGGGTTTCAAGGCCAACAAATAATGTATTGTCATTCTTATACCTAAAATCCTAGTTCTTCAATTTAGGGTGATTATTGATGTCTTTAAAAGCATGATTGGCAATTTAGGGAAAAGTTCATCATTTACATTCCAAGCATGTCACATGTGTGCATTACAGTTCATCATTAAGCAAGATATAAGCAAGTATGTCATATTAAAATAGACTAAACAATATGAGAAAATAGTAGTGTAATCATGCAAATGGGAACATTCATGGGAACACACACTTCAGTTATAAGCATTCATGTAGCAACTTTCAGTTCCATTCATGGGAACACACACTTCAGTTATAACAATAACTAAACAAAGGGGTTGGTGTACCCCTAAACATGCGCATAATTAAAAACACTATTACTACAGACAAGTCTAGATAGATAGACAACTAAATACTACACCAACATGGTCCCGCATGCATCAGTAACTTCTTTTTGATGATGAAGTTGTGTCACGAAGCTCCTCACTGTATTTAGACGAATCTGAACTGACAGGGGCCTCAGATTCAGATTTGTCCGAGCTGATATGTGACGCCGTGCGCTCATACCGCAGAAGATGATCGGGGGTCTCGCAGTTGCTGTTGGTTATCCAAATTTTGATGGAATTATCGCCAACTGGACGGAGAAAAAGCCTGTTCCAACGGACCACATGCAGCTCTCCAATCCAATCACGCCAACCGGATTTTAATACAAGATTTCCCGCCAAATCATACTCAACCTCGATAACATGTGAATAATTACCAAAAGTTAGGGTCACTTTACCAGGCATGTAGTGTCTTCCTTTTAGAAAACGCCAATGTTTGGGTATGACCAATTGGTTTAAGGAACGATCATCTAGGATGATGTCCAATTGTTCTTCAATAGGGAATGTTAACATTGACATAGAGGCCCAGTTCATAGTGATTGTTAAGGGTGGACAGAGACTGCACAATATTAGTATTAACAAAGTGTAAGTACATATAACGATGTTATATATTTTCAGAAAAAGTTGTATAACATCAGTTAACCTTTTATTGCTTGTCATAACCAACTTTATTGTGGTAGACATGATAGCTTGAAAAGAAGTCTACAAATGTACTTAGAGAACAAACGAGGAAATTCTCCTAATGAGTAAATCTTGGACGGGTTTCTAGGTGCTTACTAAAATAGAACCATTATATGGAACTAATCCTACATTATACACATACTTTTCCTGAGTAAGATAATGTGCACTTCATGGAATTATTAAGATCTGAATATATATAAGTTGTTTGTACCTACTTTGATGGGATTTTATAACATTCGAGTCTTCTATTTAAGGTATTAGATGCATATATTGCAGTCCATTGTGTTGAGATAAGAATCCCATGTGATACACATGATTGAGAATCTTTCACGATACTAGGAAAATACACAACTAGATATTCATTTAGGTGTTAGACATTCATTTAGGTGTTCCTGATAACTCGCAGGTATGCACAACTATAAAACAATAGACTTGTCACACATAAAACACCCTATACAACTATAAAACAAAAAAGTATTAAGATATGCATGATACAATAACTATTTTGCATCACATTACAACAGACTTATCATTGATACCTTACTAACTTATTTCCATATTTACATATCATCACTTGATCAAAATTACATGTATTGTATAGACAATAGAGGATTCAACTCAGTAGAAGAACAAAATCAGTACCTAAACCCTAAACACAAATAAGTAAATAACTTTTAAAAAAAATAAAAAAACGCCCAAGCAGCCGCCGGAGCAGAGGAAGAAGGAAGAAGGCAGGGCGGGCGGACATACCTTGAGGGAAGACGAGAGCAGCGGCTGGAGCACAGCAACCACCGGCGGAGGCGGCGACAAAGAGAGGAGAAGCGCCGGCGAGGACACGGAGCAGCGGCGGCGAGGGCACGGAGCAGCGGCGAGGGCACGGAGAAGGAGCACGGACGGCCGCCGGTGAGCACAGAGGGCAGGAGCAGGAGCACGGCCGCCGGTGAGCACGGAGCAACGGCGAGGGTAGGAGCACGAGCACGGCAGCGGCGGCGGAGGAGCAACGATCGGCGGGGGCGAGCAAGAAATCGCCGGACCTAACTGAAATCGAGAATGAAACTAGGAAAGGGGGAAGAGTCGCTCGCGCTGGTGAGATATTAAGTTGACAATAGGCGTCGGTTATTCAAAATAACCGACAACTAAACCAACAGTGTCGGTTCCTTTCCAACAACCGACGCCTATACTTGATTATAGTCGTCGGTTTTTAACTAAAAGACAACCGACAACTATTCCTGTCTTGCAAATAATCTTTAGTCGTCGGTTATTCATTTATAAACCGACGCCATATGTGAAATTTTGGAGGTAATTTTTTCACTGGAATTTTGGTTTTGGCGGTTGATTTTAGGTGTCGGTTGTTTATTAATTAACCGACACTTAATAAAAGCGGTACCCGTGTCTGGTCGACCTTCATAGATTGTATGTCGGTTTATAACAGAGTTTAGGTGTCCGTTTATGTATACAACCGACACCTGGAAAAGTGACTTTATAAGCCATTTCTGTAGTAGTGTATGTATATAGTTTATTTTTAATACCCATACACTTAGGTACCCAATATGAAAAAAGTTACTTTTTTACATTTTTCTACAATACATGTTTATAGAATACATTACCTTCCAAATTTTTTACATTACACACATAGTAGTTACAATTGTTATAGATGTACAATTACATATTTTTTCTACTGATTTGACAACTTTTACTAGGTATTCTACCATTTTTACGTTTTCAATTGAATAGTTACTTTTATGAGTGCATGAGTAACTAAATCCCATATATGCATACATATATACGTGTGTGTATGTGTGTGTGAGTGTGTACATATAAAATGATAAAAAATGTAAGAAATTTGAAGATAAGGGTTTCACTCAGGACTTATTATGGTCTCGCATTCAAAAATATATGTTAGTTCGTATTTTTATGATAATTATTTCATAAAAATTCTAAGTTTGTGGAAATATTATTTATCTATATTTCAATTTAATCTTACTATAGGTAATCTTGTATAGATTGATGTTGATATAATATGAAGTCCAATATAAGATCCATGTTAACACTTTAAGTCAAATTAGGGTTTATAAACTTTAGGAGCCATTATATGGAAAGTTGAGTGATTGTGACATCAAACCCTAATCCAATGTTGAAACCTGACTTAGGATCCAAATTAGACCCAAATAACATTATGTGGTCATAAATGTGACACTTTAGTTTTATGCCTCCATTGTAGGTTGGTTGGTTGGTTGATTTGGTTGATTCATGCCCATGTTACTTGGGATTTAATAATCTCTAAGAAAGGTATGTGGTTACTTATGGCTACTCCATATTCTGAGGGTTTTTTTACAACTTCTCGATGATTGCAATCTAACATGCTTGAATGTTTATACTTCATGTTCCAATATAAGGCCCTATGAGTATCACCTACATAAAGATTAACTTTTAACCAAGTATGCAATCTCTAAGAGGTAGTTTATAAGAGATAATACTCCATGTAAACTAAAGATGGTCATTAAGGAAATGATTGTAACTAATGATGCATTATGACCAAGTCTAATAATGGATAGTCACTATGAATTTGATTTTGGATCAAAGCCTAGAATCTAATTATTGAGCAAGGGGTTGGTGTGTGTACACAGATAAGGCAGGTATGGGTTAGCAAGTTAAACATAAAATGAATGCTCATTTATTTCTAATAGTTGTTGAAAATGCTCGATATGTTGTTGCACCTGTATTGACACATTTTGTATGAACCCATGTATGAAATATAGAATTATACTTGCCTTGTAATTTTTTTGTTAACGCTTAAGGTTAAGTTCATTAATTATCTGAAGACATGTCTAGAAAATGGCATCAAAAGAATGCATGGCTAAAGAGCTTTGAAGGGTTTATTTAGTTAATTATTACCTCCTTTCTGCATAGAATTTACCTTTGAAATATCTTATAACTCCTTTAAGAGACTTATCTTTCATTTGTTATCAGACGAATTTATTTTGTAAAAATTATGGATCGGTAATGGTCATTTACTAAACTTGGTACTAAAAAAGTATATAATGGGCCTTGCCTCCTCAGTCCACCTCAATTAGGGATGACAGGGGGATGGGTTGTTACATTGGGTCTATTTTATGTGTTCTAAGACATGTTAATTGGTTACGATTAGTCGATTACAATTTAGGGTTTAGGTCAACATGTTTATCATTCATCTCATACACATTGTCAACATGTACCAAGTCTAGAGCTAGGTTTCATGTATCCATCACATCATCACATTGGGGTTTATTTCTCCCAGACATGGTCATGGTCATATGTATCCATAGTTAAGCTTTGCATTTGAGTTACTCATATTAAGTGTAGTATTTATGTTAATTAGGGCAAAAAAATGTGTATCAAGGTTTATCTCTAACCTTGTTTGGCCAATTCTAAAGACTCAATCACACTACAATTTGACATGTGGGATTATGGTTTCTAGATTCTAGAAACGTAGACAGTATGCTACAATGGCCTCATCGCTAAGACAAGAGCAATCCAAAGTTTATTTGTTAAAGTTGATCTTTAGACTAGAAAGGTGTTGAAAAAAATCCAAGAATCCTAATAGTTTTATGATACTATCGACATTGGAATGAATATATATGATTCTATCATCAACAATTTGTATCAACTATTTATCCCTTATGTTTTTCTCTGGGTAAGTATATTTTGGGTGACCCCTTACTGAAGAATAGTGGCAAGTAGTGAGCAAAAAATGATAAAGAGGTAGGTTGACAGAGGATCGCCTTGCCGAAGTCCATTCTTATGATGAAAATATCACAAAAGGGGTCCTTTGATCTATAAAGATCAAAACCCATATTCAAGAAATGTTATGATCAAATGCATCCATTTGCAATGAAAGTTGTGTCCTTTCAGGCACAAAAAGAAGTCACATCTTCAAGTGCTTTTTCCAGATTTGACTTGAGAATGAATATTATCTCTTTAGATATTTGACTAGAATGTAAAACCTCATTTGATAAGATATAGGCATCTTGATCTTTTCCGCTTTTAAAATAAGTGTTTTTTCCTTGGTAATGACATGGTTTATGTTATTTTAAGTATGGAACTAAGTGTATTATATAGTACATTATAGGAGTTATTGATCAAACTAATAGGTCTATATAGATTAATATTTGTGGGATTATCAGTCTTTTCAATGAGCATGATTGTGCTTTGTTAATTTGGCTATGATTCTCATCATCACCCACATAGAGTTCCTTGAAGATACTATACATGCCTTTTTCGACTATATCCTAGTTGTGTCTATAAAAAGGCATGTCAAAACCATAAGGGATAGCAATGCTCAACGAGGAGGCAACCCTCTTGATCTCTTCAAAAGTGAACGATGCAACCAAAAGGAGTGGGTTCTCAATTTTATTTCTAATTGGTTTATAAGGTTCTTTTAATGTTAGGAACAATGCTTAATTGGTGTTTGTAAAGATTCTTGAAGTAAATAGTAATAATTTTGTACAATATTGTATATATTGTTAGTGATGCACTTGCCACAATTAAGTGTGTGTATCAACCCCATTCTCTTATGTCCACTACATATCTTGTAAAAGAATTTTGTATTAGAGTCCCCTTCTTGAATTCATCGAAACTCGGATCTTTGTTTCCTATGAATCTATTGGTTCGTGAGTACTTGATTAATTTTTGTTTTGAGTGCACCAGTTACTAGTTCGTGTCAATTGTCCCTATTTTTTTCATTACTAACTGCCTCTTGTAAAGTTTTTACATGTATATTAACATTTTCTAATGATACTATCCATATATTGGGTTCATTCTAATTTTTAGGTTGTCTTTAATATTTGTATGTCATTTGGATATTAAGACTTGTGAACCACTGATGAGACATAATTTCCATGTACTTGTAAAGGTTTACTCGGTAATGTTCAATGGTGAATCTACAGGGGCCAACGATATAAATTTGGTATAAAATGTGACCAAGGAATGGTCATATGTAACCCCAGGACTAACCGTGGATGTACTCATATGGAATAAGTCATTCTGGGTGTTGTTACTAAAACAAGGTAAAGAGTGTCACATGAGGAACCTCTATCCCATGTATGCCTAGTGCTATAGCCTTAAAGTCAAATAGACTAGAATGATTGATAAGTTCATTAAGATTTTTCATGTTGGATTGTTACTATTATATAAAATTTAGAGTGTGGGATCATTTTGTTTTGTATTTGTTATGGTTAATGTCTTCTCCCAACAACTACAGTTGATCTATGTAGTTATTGGTTGGATTATGTACTAAACTAAAAGTGTTGTTTCATTATTTGACGGTTCTTCATATACACATCAACCAGCTTTGTTGTCATTATTACTTGTGAGTTTAGAAATAATATGATAATTTCCTATATGTTATTGTTGACAGTTGTGTTAATTATCATCCCAACCCACCAAAATACCACCACTTTACCCCGTGACATTCTTTTAAATCCACTGACTTATGATGATACCTCCCAAAATATGAAGTTGTTGTGAACTCCAAGTATTTTTCTTTTCTTAGATGGTGAAGACTTTAGGTATCTATGATCAAATATGGTACGTCACAACTCTACTGCATTTGGCCGAGGTCAAACAATTAATATTTCATGTTGTAATTAACATTTAAATAAAGTACATTGTTTTTCAAGAAGCTATGAGGCCATCAATAAAAGAAAAGACAAAATATCAATAAGGATAAAGGATAAAAGAAGGGAAACTAGGCAAATATATTTAAGATTGTAGGCTATCCAGACATCCCCAAACAATTCCTTTCCCCCTCATTCTCTAGCACAATATTTATACTACAACATAAGTGTTTTTAAAGCTTCTTATTTTTCATAAGATTTTTTCTGAAACCTAAACTATTATCACAGGATAATAGCTTTTATGGAGGATGTAAAAAAGTTGTGATGCTCGTCAATATTATTTTTAAGACAAATAGCATTATTGTACTTGTATTGTCACCAACCACAATAGTGTTTACCATATCATAAAGCACTTAAAACTCATTAATGTTTATATAATTTTCAACCATACTGATGTGAGTTATGGTTTGGTAAGTCTTGGTGTCCAAGACATTACATATACATGAAGCAAGCTTTTTATGTAGCCTTGTTTAGTGTCTTGTTTGATTGACCATCACCAATGTTGTCGATCTCTATCAATGGTGATGTGTTTGAATTTCTATGCAAGTCATGTCATATTGTCTATATTGGTTAGTGGATCATGTGCCTCTAATCACCAAAGATGTGTTGAGAATCGAAGTCTCTTGTGTTTTCCTAACCCAAACATGACTAGTGAGTTGTGTTTATCCCTTTGGGTGTGTAGGTTTAAGACCATCGGTCTAAGGGTTGGTTTGTTTGTTGTATGAATGCTCAAATTTGTTTTTTGAACCACCTAGAGAGAATATATGCACATTTAGCATTTGTTTTTAGATGTTTTAAGATACCTAGCTATGTGCAAGATTGTGCCTCGATTTAGACATTTAGCATCTACGTTTAGCCATTTAGCCCCTCATTTTGAGCATTCTAAGCTATGTGAAATATGTACCTCATATTTTGTACTTGTGTATACTATCTACAATTTAGCACATCATTTCAGAGGTTTAGCATCTTAATATAACATCGGTGGGCCTTGTTTCATTAGTCAGGCACCTTGTTTTGACTTTTGGGTTATACCTTCATGCCTATTTTTTTATCCTTAGATTCTCATTTGTAGCCAATATTTTTGGAGTTGGGCCTACTTTATAGTATTTAGTTCTTTGTTTTAGACACTTAGTGCCTAGTTTTTAATATAATGTACCTCACTTTTACCCCAATGTCCATCATTTTGAAACAGTTTTGCTTTTTTGGAAACTATTGCGCCTTATTTTAGATGAAAAAGATGTTAAATCCCATGGTGGACTGACGAAATGAAAACCAAAGTGAGGGATGGATAGTAAAAAACCACACATATATTTCTTGTTGCTCACTCACACGATTTAAACATCAAAACACTAGAGATCCAAGTCAAGGAATAAGAGATGTATTCAATTAATGTGCCTTTCAAGGACATCAACTGAACATGTTAGGATGTTGTTGAGATGGTATGGTCTCAAAGACCCCAAGAACATCACCTAATAGGTATTGAAGCCCTTGTAATCTCTTCAGCTATTACTGGCGAAGAGGAAAAACTTGAAAGTTTACAAGTATGAAAACACAATGACAACTATGGATGAAACTCAGTGTGTGTTCTTAGGTTGTAGTCAATGATGGGTAAACTAAGTAGAAAATGAGCATGAGAAGAGTGAATGGAATCAAAATTTGAGAATAGTAGTATGGTAGGGAAAAAAAGGTAAACAAGGATAGATGGTTTGTTATCAAAATTCAAGAAACCAAAACCCTCTACATGTATTCAGGAACAATTCGAAGGACTCTCATATTAGTGCATTTTGAAACAAGGATTGCAAACCTAGGAACTACTATGAAGTCATTTAGGATGTGGGGAAGAGGGAACAACAATCTTGGAAACAAGAGAGAATGTGGGATTGATTCATGGGAGTGTCTTGGAGGTTTTGGGATATCTATATAGGGTCTGAAGACTTTGAGTGGTGAAGAGAAGGAGTAGAATGGTGAAACAACACAAAAAGAGAGGATGAAGGCAGTCGAGTTGTGGAGTGGGTGTGGATGCCATGAAACTCTAAATTATATGGGGTCATAAAATTTGTAAAGAAGAGGGGGAGGTGGGTGAGAAGGAATCACAATAAGAGGGGCATGGAGTGTAAAAAATGGGACTCAAAAAGGAGATCTACTCCTTACTTAGTTGAGGAATAATACCATATGAATCCAAACATCTACAATGTATGAAGGAAAGGAAGAATTTTATTTTTCATTCTCATATGGTATGTATCAGAGTGCACAATTACTATTAAGCAATAAAAACATAACTATTTACAAAGTTACTAGATATTCCAGATACATTTGTTCCTCGCCTTAAAGGTGGCACTACCAGAATAAAAGGGTTACATTTTAATGTGCATCTGAGACCCTTAGTAGAAGGGACCAGGGATATTCCAAGCTATCCTGAAGAAAATCAGCCGCGTACAATCTCTTCCTTATGACCCTCTAAAGTACCTACATCTGGGTGGTTTTGGGAAGAACACCCAAAATAGAGGATACAAAAGGGTATGTGTCAGTAAATAGTGAGTATGTGTATTTATATAACAATTAGGGCTTACAAAGAGAATAAGCCCAACAACGGTGTTCCCCTACAAAGTGTATGTTGCCAACATTTACGTAAGCTCAATGTAAAATTTATCAAAATAATGAGTAATTAAGGAATATGCAATAAACTTTGAGGCATTATAATTTATAAAATAAGTGCATGAATAAATAATTTCTTGCCGGTAACACTACTATTATTAATTAGTAGTTCCTTTCTAATTTGCATAATCGAATGGGAAAGTTCAAAATATAGTCAAACTGATAATGTTATAAAATAAGGATAAGACTATCCAACATATGAAAATTGAGGTCATATGACCCAAAAATAAGGAGTCCAAAATTTCAATAACTAAGAGGAGGTAATATTCATAATGAAAATGTACTTGAATAAGAATTCTTAGAGGTGATGTAATATATAAGTCAATTTAGGATTTATGCCTCAATGAAGAAAATAAGAGATTTTTAGTCATTATATGCCCAATCTAAATGAGCAAGAAGTACATACATGAGATCTAGTCTTGAAGAGTCCAAGTTTGAAACCTAGGTCAAACCAAGGTCATGCTTCACCTGTGAATATTTTTACAGCATTAGGGTTAAAATACTACTAAACATTAGGACCCTGAAAGTAAATTTTTATCAAGTATTGAATTAGGTCACAATACTTCACCACTAGATTGGATATGTTTTTGTAATTTCATAATCTATTTTATTATAATTTCTAACACTCCTTAAGAAAGTTCTGATTTTTCCTAAGATGAATGTATTTTTTAGGTTTTAACTCAAACCGTCGGATGAAATGACTATAGTACCCTTGAGTTTGGATTTATGACCAAAGGTGGACACATGTAAAATTATAAAAAGGCTGCCTCCAAGGCATGTGTGTTAGCTAAATTACAAATGGTTGAAAAAGACAAATTTACCCAAGGAGAACATGACCGAATCAAATCACTATAGGGCCAACTTACCAAATAACCTATCTCTATAGTTCACAAGTCTTATTCTTCTCAAGTTGATAACATGCAACATAGTGTCCCTAATCTTATTTTTAATTTAATGTTTCTCATCTAGAGAACAACTTCGGTGAGCCCCTGAGACAGATTCGAAGCCTAAGCCAATGATTTAAAACACAATGACAAGACGTGGCTGGAACACCCATGAAACTTCATGCCAAGGAAGGAGAGGGAGGATAGATTGAAACAAATCTAGCAAGCATACTAAAGCACATTGTATACAAAACCTCTCATAAGACTTATGAGAAGCCAAAGTAATAGGGAGCAATAGAAACATTTGTAATTTACAACATATAGGCAATACTAGTTTAGTAGATTTAGAGGAGGTTCACATTTAGAATATACCTGCATTAAAAAATGTTGGGTTTGGAGATGGACACCAACAACTACCCAACACCTAGGAAGGTTTGGGAGGCCAAGAGAAAGATTAGAGATAGATATTGGTGGATTCTTGTGTACCAATATTGGTTACTCGTGACTGGTCAAAGCCATGCACACACAAATACCTCCAAATCTATTGTGCTAAGCTTGTTGTTTCGATTTTGTCCCAGAAAAACTCTGCCATTAATTTGCTCAAAAGTCCACCCCTAAAAAAATTAATGAGGTGTGTGTATGGCAGAGATTAACAGGGAAACGTTGGGACAACAAGCTTGGGATAATAGATTTGAACCCCACACAAACAACTGGAGAGAGAAGTGAGGATGTTGCTGTATCAAGTATAGTGAGATGAAAGAGAGCACAATAAAGGTTGTCAGGTTAGCGAGTCCATATCAAAAAAGTAAAACCGAGCACGTGATTTGGAATTAAAAACTAGAACCTTAGGGAAGACGGAATGACATGTTGATTATGTTCATTATACCTAAGTTATTAATGGTTTTCTTCAATTATTCAATTGATCAAGTAAACAACCCAAGCGATGTAAGATTGATAGGCAAGATAATTATCATGTGACTAATCTGATTTTTTCCAGTGAAGTCGGGAGGCTATCTTATTCATCCCTCCCTCCCCTTGTGAGCAAATCCAAAAATAACTTACAATCACTAATTAAACATTCTGAAGTAAACGAGGTAGTATTACTACCCTTACACTGGTCATTAACTAAGAGATTAAGGATCTCTTCAGGGGGTGAATAATAGCTCCTGTACTCGGTGGAGCAATGGTTTTTGTATTTGGCCAAGCCACCAGTGACTTGATTTCCTTCTCTACATACATGCCTCACCAGCCAACTCATTTGCTTCAGACTGTGTATTTTCCACAGAGTCTTCACATATCTAATGGAATCCTCTTTGACTCCATTTGCCATGCTAACCGCTAACTTTGAGTCCAACTCTATGGTAACAGTTTGAAGGTTATTCTGGTTGGCTATCTCCATGGCTAAGCAGATGCTCGTCATCTCTGCCTCTACTACATCCGAGGTAGTTAGGTTTGTAGTAGCTCCTCCTACCCATTTACCAGTTATGTCCCTAATTACCACTATGCAGACAGCCGGACTAATCTGATTTTAGTTTCAATCAAATTGAAACTAAATCTGATTTTAGTTTCAAGTTTACATTATGAAAATTCTTGGTAGTATTTTCCTCATTACTTGTAGGTTAATACTTTACTTAGACATGTATTCATCTTATTTACTCAATTGTGACATCATATTTTCTATCAAACAAATTTAATTTTAATGTCAAATTTATTGATTGGTTTATTTTGCACAACATACCATACTAGTGACTTAATTAGTTAATTAATATTAAATCATCATATAATGTAATCATTAATATTAGTTAATTATTTGACTCCAATCAATCCTCATGTATTCATAATTAAAAGAGAAAGGGGCTTGATATCATCCCAATCAAAGAGGGCCTAGAAAAGGGAGGGTTATACCTAGGTTCGAGTATGTTACCAGGAGAGAGAGAAAAAAAATTCATTAGGATATCTAGGATTTCCCAACTAATTTCAAACTTGGCACATAAGCTAACTAGAACCCCAAGGACTTGCATTTTAGTTTTGAAGTTTCTTTTTATGAATTCTAATACAATTAGGGTTTAATCTCATTGTTTTTATATTTATTACAGTATTACATAATTATCATCAACATTCATTACTTAGAGTCTTGCTAACTTCTAATTTCCATCAATAGGGTTATCTTATATTATCATGCATGAATTGGTTTATTTTACTCAAGTTACTATCAACTTTCATTTATATAATGGCACATTATTCCTATCCATTTGCACGAAAGCTCCAATTTGATTCCATTTCATATAGTAAGCACAATATACCTTTTAGTAGTCATATTTTAGTCATTATGAATCTATTAGTGAACAAAAAAAATGACTGATTAAAATGGATTTCTTACATATTAAGTTCATTAGGTTAAAATTTATGTTGATTAAGTTATCTTATGTTATTTTGACACTAAGTGATGATAATGCATCATATAGGGTACCAAACATGGGTATTGCATGTTAGCCAACTACAACTAGGGTTTAGATTGCATATATTCATTTCATCATCACATGAGGGTTTATCGATCCAGGATATGCTTATAGTTTCATGTATCATTTAGCTAAGGTTCATATCTAAGTTGATCATTACATGTGCATTGATGTTCATTAGGGTTCATACAAGTGTATTAGAGTTTATGTGTATCCTTGTTTGGCCAAAACTAAGACTCTAAGCATACACCCATCATATCTGAGGGATTTGGGCTTCTAGAGTCAAAATGCTAGGTTTTGGCATGTTACAACAGCCCACCCCTTAGAGAGGATTTCATCCTTGAAATCTAATAGTTTATACACTACCCACCAATTACTCTACATCCCTTAAAATGTTTAACCTAGTAAGTAAACTAAACCACTCTTAATGTATCAGGGTTATAGATCATACATAAGGGCATGTTTATGATATACACATGTCATGCTTCCAACTATATGATCATAGCCACCTAGGATCGATTTTTAGGTACTTGAGGTTCTAACCAGAAACTCTAAGGTTCACATGAGCATCAAATAAGTCACTGGGCACAACTCTCTACAACTCCATGGTGTAAAAGAGTGTAGGTCTACTAATATTTTAGACAATCCATATCACCCTAGTCATCACTCCATTGTCAAAGCTAGGGTTTGAGATTTATATTCTAACTAATTATAGGGTTTTCATATTGAACTGCATACATCTCTTCACTGTGACAGTTCAAGAAAACATTGATTAAAATTCTTACATTTTCTTTGTATGTATAATAGTACAATAGATGTTTTCAAATTTCTTATGTGTACCTCATATGATTCCAAATATTTCTTTCACCACCTCATGAAGAACATGCATATGTCTAAGGGTAAACATATTATCTAGGCTTTTCATATATAGTAGGGGTATTACCTAAAGAGATAAAATTGAAATAATCAAAATCCTACTACCATGACTCTGATACCATCTTGTAAGGAGTGTGACCCAGCGGGGATCCACACCTTACTTAATTGAGAAATAAAATCCAAACACACTAACAAGTATGTTGGAACATGTTTATATTTTCCATTTGTTAAAAGAATGGTATATAAGACTAATAGTGTGATAAAATATAATAACGATATACAATTTTACAAGGAACATGATAATCTTCAACTTGGGTTTACATGAAAGGCATCGAGCCAACATCTAAGAAGAGAGAAGTCTGAGCTACTTCAATTCTATCTCCCAAGAGTCAACTCCATTAAGTAAAGTCTTGGTCATCATGTCAAGTCTTCCATGCCCTTCACTTAAGGGTTTAGAAGCATACCCCACAAAAACACAAAGTGGAAGTTGTCAGCATAAAAATGCTAGTATGAGCATATAAATAGAGATCTAGAAATATAATGGAAAAAGGACAACAAAATAATTACCAATGCTTCACAAATCAAGAGGAAAGAGAATATCTAAATAGATATCAAAGAGAAACAATTTAAAGTATACAAAAGATTCACTTTCCATATAACAAAATATCAACATGTGCTACATAAGCACAATAAATAAATTAGGGCACACAACCCATCAAAATAATCAACAATTTAGCATGTAAGTGAGATAAATGCACTACTAGTGTAAACATAAAGTCAGTGGCAATCAGGGCACATGACACAATACCTAATAGAGAATGGCTCACAACCGGACTCCCATGGCATACAAGTCGAGTATGGGGCATACGATCCTCCATATATATATATATATATATATATATATATATATATATATATATATATATATATATATATATATATATATATATATAAGTGCAAGAGGAATGAAACTTCATTTCATAATAAGGGAATAAAACTCAATGCCCAATCACATAAAAAAGAGGAATAAAACCCACAAACTGAAGCATTATACAAATATGGGTCTATTTAATCAGCAAACATGAAATAATGTAGAGACAAGTGTGAAAGTATACTCAGAGAATATATTTAATGAAAATTTCCATCACAAAAATTAATAATATGCAACATCCACCATAAAGTGGGTAAAATTCATCTCCACAAATTAAAGTTACATTTAAGATAAACATGATGTCACTTTAGAGTCCAATATGCATATTCACAATTTTAATAAGATCAAAAAATGAATATCAGCATGTAGCCACTCACACGAGTCAACACCTCAGAAGAGAGAGAAATGTATATGGTAATATGCCACAAAAAAACAAGAGACAGAAAAACACATATGATTGTTCAATGTGATTAATAAGAAATGCAACCTATCTTATATTAAGAATATCTTTACACCAAAGTCAATCCTAGATATTTGAAAAACCTTCAACCAATCTATTAAGCATATATATTAAATTCTAGTTAATACATCATCAATTACATTAACCCTAAAAATCACCTTTTATTATTACTGAACTTGGTTATTAAATTACTACTATTTTGTAGATAATGTTTTCATAATTCCATAATATATACTTTATTTTGACTTAAAATAATTAGATATGGATATTATAAATTTTGACCAATTACAAAAATACTTAAAAGTCACATATTTATTATATTGGATTTAGGTTATGGAAATCATGTCATTCTATAGATAATTTTATTATGTATCTGAAATATTATTTGGTGTATTATTCTTACATTGTATATATTTACTATGAATTTTACAATTTTTGACCAATGAGAAACCCCCAAAAAATCACATTGTCAAATTAAAATGAAATCTTGACATGCCTTCTTGAGGTGGACCAACAACAGTTTGCACCTGGATCTTGGCCCACACTATCTAGTGCACGAGATAACTCAATATAGAAGGCCAATAAAGACAAGAAAACCCATATCCATACAATGGAAACACCAAAACACCAGAGCTTCAAGTCAATGAAGCAGATAAATCTTCTATTAACGCATCTTTCAAGGACACTAGTTGAACCTATCATCAAGTTCCTAATATGGTCATTGTCTCAAAGATCCTAAGAACATCACCTAACATGTATTGAAGCCCTTACTGTCTATTCCATCATTATTGGAAAAGAGGGAAAACCTAAAACTCTGAAAAGTACAAAAACATAACGAAAAATGTGTCTGAAACCCAATGTGCAACATTAGGTCATAGTTAGTGATGTGCAAACTATGTGGTAAATGAGTCTGATAAGAGAGAATCAAACTAGAATTCAAGAATGACATTGGGGTAATGAAGAAGGGGAATGTTGGCTAAATGGACATCTGTAAATCCCTTGTGTTTTGATAATGACAAACATTTCATTTTTTATGATATAACGTGCTACTTGAGTATTGTAGGAATAAGGTGGGTGACATAGCATCCGGGAAATCTATATGCTTAATGTTTGTATTTTCATGAAATGTAATCAATTTGTAAAAACTTGTACAAACATATAATGTACAAGTACTTAGACTTCATGTAAATCAAGCGTTAGATCTTCCCTAGATAAACACCAAACTTAGATAGGCCATCCCCTTCAATAGTGTCATATATGCACACTCATACACACACATAATGTCTTTATTTGAAACATTGAAACAGGGTCAATCTCGGTCGACAAAATCCTCGACCGAGACACTCTCGGTCGACAAACTCCTCGACCGAGAAAGACCCAAGTATCTGTTAGACACAGCTGACAAGGTAGTTGGCAGTTGGAGATGAACATTGTAAACACTTGATCCAGAGAGCCTGTCGGTCGACAAAACCTCGACCGAGTAGGTATCTCGGTCGACAATTACTCGAACGAGATGGACTCTGACAGCAACTGCATAATTAATTAACTGGTTGTTGCTAATGCAACTAACTTGTACCTAACGGCTAGTTAAGCACTTAGAACCCCCTAGAAAGTATCTAGAATGTCCTTAAGCACTTGTAGGACATTCCTATAAATAGGACATGCCTTAGGACACCTAAACTCATCTATTTACACACTTGAGCAATCTTTGAGCATACACTTGCATTGAGCAACCTGTTTGTGAGCAATTGAGCATATTTGCAATTGGCTACTTTTCTCTTGGCTCAAATTTCGTGTCCTATAGGCTAGTATCTCCTATCCACAGCAATCACAATTCCATATACATTGGTTAGGAGATCTACACGCTTGATATAGGCAAATCAAGCCTTGTGCTTCAAAGGATAAGTTGTAATTTCCATTTTCCTTACTTGTTCACTTTCATTGCTTGTACTCTCCTTGCTACTCCTAGGTTGGAGGCTGCAGATTGGAGAGGGTCGTGATCTTCTTAGTGAAGAAGGAGACTTTGAACTACTTCTAGAAGGCTGGTGCAACGGGAGGTTACTTCAAAAAGGAAGGCTACTTCAAGGGGGAGCTTGAAGTTACTTCAAGAAGGCTACCTCGAGTTGGTGCATCTACTTCAAGTGAAGGATGTTCAAAGGGGTGTAAGAAAGTATTGTATTTTGTGTAATTCCTTGAGAAGGTAATAAAATTAATACTTTCAAAATCCCAGTTGGGTAAGCAACTGGGTAGTGGACTGACAACCTTAGTATTTGCTAAGGTTGGAACCAATCTAAACCCTTTGTCTCCTTCTTGGTTTCTCATTTGTGGTTGTTTGTTTTAAATAATTGTTAAACTAATTTAAAACCCTATTCACCCCCCTCTAGTGGTTTTTCAATTGGTATTAGAGCAGGCTTCAAGGAACCCTAACCATGTCTTGAAGAATGGAGGGTGGTGGTGATTACAACTGCAAGAAAAGGAGCAGCCTGAACCAACCTACAACATGTTGTAATTGGTGCTTAGGAACAAGCCACACAACATCTAGCTGCCCATGGAGATCAAAGAAGGAAGATGAGCACAAAGATTTCCTTATTGCTACAACAAGTGAAGAAGAAGAAGAGGTAAGTCTTTTCGATTTGCCTAAAGAAGACTTAATTGCTAGTCTTCAAGAAACACATGGAAAATATATTGAATGCAAGAAGAGATTAAAGAAATCAAATAAAGAAAATAATGAGTTACATGTTAAAGTTCTTGCTCTTACCTCTGAAAATGAAGATCTTAAAAAGATCATTGAAGATCATAATGTTAAGATAAAATCAATAGAGGCAGATTGTAATCTTCTTTCTCTAGAAAAGATTAATTTTCAAACTCAAGTAAACGATCTTCAAAAACAACCCATCTTGTGCACACATCTAGATTATGATACTATCGTGAAAGAAAGAGATTCATTATCGTCAAATCTAGAACAAGCAAAGCTAGATATCAAGAAGAGAATTGAGGAGATTGCTAAGCTACAACAAGAAGTTAGTAGTCTAAGTAACAATGGCATTCTTGATAAAATCTTAAATGATCCTTATCATCAAATTGGAAGGAGAGGACTAGGTTACAAGCCTAAAGGAAAATCTTATCAAAAACCTAGTAAGGGAAGAACACAAGTGCCAAAGAGTCAATCTATGTAAGTACCTAAAGGCACAAATACATGCGTACCCAAGAACAACCTAGAACAAAATCATAGAAAGATATATGAGGTTGATTCTATATGTTGTCATTACTGTTTGTTCCTTGGTCACTATTCTTTTTCATGTCCTTATAAGAAAAAGGATGTCGAGTTAGTTTGGGTTCCAAAACCCCCAAACTAAATGAACAGAATTAAGTTGAGATATGACCGAGGACTTTAGTTGCATATTTCTATGTCTATCTCAACTTAACATAATGGCATAACAAATTAATTCAAGTACCTAAAACTTCTAACTTGGAAATATACAATTCTTTTAAAACTGCAAAGACAAATTTTTCTTTAATTAAAGTTTTCAATTCATAAAATATAATTTGTTGAGATTTGATCTAAATATTACTTTAATACTCATTACTCTATCTCAACCAAGATAAATTTTCAAATTGCCTAATAGAATTGGAAATGAACTTTGTTTACTTAAAAGCAATTACTGAAAACAGTTCTGAAACAATACAGAACCTTTTTCGGTCGAGAAACTGTCGACCGAGATTAACATCGGTCGAGATATCGTCGACCGGGGAGGTTACTGATTTCCAGTCTGCAATACATCTGCTGAATACGTTTTAATTGCTATTGATTATTGTTTCTACATAACAAAGAATAAATTCTAGAAACCATGTGTTGAATTTCATGCTTTATCATTACATCACGGATATGCTTTCACTGTTTCATCATTAAGATCTCTACATATAAATATGATGTTATGTTGCACAAAAATAAAACTCTATGACACAAATAGATAATGATTTTTGTGTACATGGATAAGATTATCCCATGCAATACATGAATGATTCTTGATGATACATAGGAAAAATGATTCGTTGTTGAAATGTTGCTTAAGAACAAGACCTTCAATGTTTGCAAAGAGCAAAATGTCATACAAAATTTTTCAAATGATATCTTTAAGAACTTGAGATATTATTCGTGACTTCAAGAATATATGTATATTTTCTTGGAGAATTTTATGATTAATCTGAGTACAAGGAGTGGCAAAATTTAGTCAAGTATTATGGAGCTGAGCCATTTCTTGGAAACGACCCAGATATTGATGTAATACTTAGGTCTTTCCAGTGAGATTATGAGTGTCCATTGTAATAGTTGTAATGAAATGGTTATTTTTGCATGATTGTAATGAAATGGTTATCTTTACATGATTTTAATGAATTGGTTATCTTTGTCTGATTATAATGGATATTTTTTCAAAGCATATGAGTCATCTTGTAAAATGTTATTAATGTGTTCCTTCTATGGTATCATTTGAACATGGCTTGTAAGACTATTATAGTAAAGCATACAAAGTAAGAGGAGTAATATATATGCAATGAATCATAAAGGATAATTTTTTTGCAAATAACTGAAATTTAAAATTGTGGAAAAATTGACCATCTATTGGAGTGCATTACTTCCTTGATTATAACTAGGTTATCTATTTAAGGGGGACCAATGCATAAGGAAGAAATATACATATTTCATGTTACAAATCTTGGAATTTTTTAAACAAATCAGGGCCTAAAATTCCGTGTGTTTGGTTAGCAATACTTTTCATATAATCTAAGCTTAAAAGGATTCTCATATCACCTTCAAGGCTTAACATCCTTTGCAAGTGATTGACTAATTACTTATGCCTACAAGACACAAATATTCATCTTGGATATCTTTTCGAAATGACAAAGGGGGAGAAAGAATATAAAATCAAAAATATAAAATGAGTTTCATAACATCTCGGCCAGCACTCACTTGCACAACAAGAATTGCTACAAAGGTAATCTTCAGGTATGAAACTCACATGTTTTATATTTCGTTATTTTTTTTAGGAAATGTTTGTCATCTTCAAAAAGGGGGAGATTTTTGGCTAAATGGACATCTGTAAATCCCTTGTGTTTTGATAATGACAAACATTTCATTTTTGATGATCTAACGTGCTACTTGAGTGTTGCAGGAATAAGGTGGGTGACAAAGCATCCGGGAAATCTATATGCTTAATGTTTGTATTTTCATGAAATGTAATCAATTTGTAAAAACTTGTACAAACATATAATGTACAAGTACTTAGACTTCATGTAAATCAAGCGTTAGATCTTCCCTAGCTAAACACCAAAATTAGATAGGTCATCCCCTTCAATAGTGTCATATATGCACACTCATACACACACTTAATGTCTTTATTTGAAACATTGAAACAGGGTCAATCTCGGTCGACAAAATCCTCAACCGAGACACTCTCGGTCGACAAACTCCTCGACCGAGAAAGACCCAAGCAGCCGTTAGACACAGCTGACAAGGTAGTTGGCAGTTGGAGATGAACGTTGTAAACACTTGATCCAAAGAGCCTGTCGGTCGACAAAACCTCGACCGAGTAGGTATCTCGGTCGACAATTACTCGACCGAGATGGACTCTGACAGCAACTGTAGAATTAATTAACTAGTCATTGCCAATGCAACTAACTTGTACCTAACGGCTAGTTAAGCACTTAGAACCCCCTAGAAAGTATCTAGAACGTCCTTAAGCACTTGTAGGACATTCCTATAAATAGGACATGCCTTAGGACACCTAAACTCATCTGTTTACACACTTGAGCAATCTTTGAGCATACACTTGCATTGAGCAACCTGTTTGTGAGCAATTGAGCATATTTGCAATTGGCTACTTTTCTCTTGGCTCAAATTTCATGTCCTATAGGCTAGTATCTCCTATCCACAGCAATCACAATTCCATATACATTGGTTAGGAGATCTACAGGCTTGATATAGGCAAATCAAGCCTTGTGCTTCAAAGGATAAGTTGTAATTTCCATTTTCCTTTCTTGTTCACTTTCATTGCTTGTACTCTCCTTCCTACTCCTAGGTTGGAGGTTGCGGATTGGAGAGGGTCGTGATCTTCTTAGTGAAGAAGGAGACTTTGAACTACTTCTAGAAGGTTGGTGCAACAGGAGGTTACTTCAAAAAGGAAGGCTACTTCAAGGGGGAGCTTGAAGTTACTTCAAGAAGGCTACCTCGAGTTGGTGCATCTACTTCAAGTGAAGGTTGTTCAAAGGGGTGTAAGAAAGTATTGTATTTTGTGTAATTCCTTGAGAAGGTAATAAAATTAATACTTTCAAAATCCCGGTTGGGTAAGTAATCGGGTAGTGGACTGACAACCTTAGTATTTGCTAAGGTTGGAACCACTCTAAACCCTTTGTCTCCTTCTTGGTTTCTCATTTGTGGTTGTTTGTTTTAAATAATTGTTAAATTAATTTAAAACCCTATTCACCACCCCCCCCCCTCTAGTGGTTTTTCAGGGAAAATAAGGATAAAAGGTTTACCGGTAGAATTCAAGCAACCAAAACTCTTTATAGGTCTTCGGGAACAAATCTAAGCACTCCTATATCAACACAATGTTTGAAACAAGGACCACAAACTATGTAACTATTTAGAAGTCAATTGGGTTGTGGGGAAGATGGTACAACAAGTGTAGAAGCAAGATAAGATGAGGGATTGATTCATGGAAGTGTAGTAGTGGTTTTGGGATATTTATATAGGGGTCCAAATACTTTTGGTGGTGGGGATAAGGAAAGGAAGGGTGAAATAGGGAGAAACAAAGGATGATGGGAGTTAGGTTGCGGATTGGGCATGGATGCCATGAAACCCTATATTATATGACTTCAACAGTTGCATAAAGAAGAGGGGATGGTGGGGGAGAAGGAATCATGGAAAGAGGGGGAAGGAGAGAGAGAATAGAGAAGGAAGGGGAGGGATTCTGAGAGTACTAAACATGGTGTTCATGATTTTCTACCAAAGGTAGATGTGTTGGGTGCCCATGTTTGAATTCAGACAATCTTAAAAAAGACTACAAAAATTGAAAAATAAGGAAACCAAGTGTGACAAGCAAAAATCTGGGAACTATAGACAAATTAGCCACATCAGACAAATACTTAGTACTTTTAGGGTTGTTTATTTATTGTCTTTTTAACTTAGGATAGGCACCCTAGATAATTGGGACCCTAGGAATATGACTTTTGAGTTACATTTTGTTTTGAAGATTTCTGTTATGAGTCATAATACAATTAGGTTTTAGGCTCAGTATCTTTAGATTTATTATAATATTACATCATTATCATCAAAATTGGTTAGTTAGAGTCTTCTTACATTCTCATTGCTATCAGCATGGTTGTCTTATATTATGCAAGAATTAGGTTATTTTAACCACTTATGCATTAAGACCATTAATATCAACTTTAACTTATATAGTAGAACATTTTTCCTATCTATTCACATGAAAGCTTCAAATTATTCCATTTCATAAATTAAGCACATTATACCTCTCCTTACTCATTTTTTTGTCATTATGTATGTATTGGTGAAGAAAAGCATGTATGACTAATTAAAAGTGATTTCCTACATATTAAGTTTATTAGGTCAATATGTATGGATTTCCTACATATTATGCTTATTAAGCTATCTTATATTATTATGACGTTAAATGATGCTAATGCATTGTCTATGATACCAAACATGGGTAGGTTAGGTTAGCTAACTACAACCAAGGTATATGTTCCATATATTCATCTCATCATCACATGAAGGTTTATAGATCCATGGTATGTTTATTGTAACACTTGGGCCCACTGCCCAAGGCTCTAGTAGACTTTTAGGAATGATGATTGTCCCCACAGACCACCACTAGCCTTAATTGTGTGCTTTGTCCTCACTCATACACATGCCAGGATCAACTTCCTGATAGGTCACCCATCCCAGTGCTACTCCAAGTTGAGCACACTTAACTATGGAGTTCTTTAGTGATGGGTTCTCGGAAAAGGAGGTGCACCTTGGTGATATGGGTAGTCCAATCATTCCTTTTAAGATCATGTTATCTGAGGCCTCAAATCCTGGGATGTTAAATCTCCCCCACTTAGGCTCTTGACGTCCTCGTCAAGGCTCAACTATAAGGCCTCATAATTTCTTCCCCATTTTAGTGCAGACCCACAATGGCCCATGGACACCCAGCTCCCAATCACAGAATACCAGTGCAAGGGTGGTTACATCAACCATGGACATCCCTTTCCTACATGCCTGGACCGCACGACTCAAGACTGACATGCCATCACTAGTAAAAATTTGGCCATTGTTGAACAACATTTGTGAGGAACCAAAAATCTTGAATAATGATGTCTACTTGTGAGGACTCATCCTTCAAATATGGGAAAAAAATCCCTCAATCGTGTTTTTAACATCCTTAGACATTTTATGTGAACACTAATCCCTCACAAATACATTACTCACTAATCAACCCGTGAAAAATGACATGTCAAATATTTCCCTCCATCTCATAATCCTTCCCTCCATTCTAAAACACAAGATTTGTAAATCAAAATTAAAAAGAAAAAGAAAAACATGAAATTCCTTCTGTGTGCGCCCTATTTCTGGCTAAGTTGATCCTCCTCCTTTCCCCCAATTCCCTCGCAACTTCCTGATGAACCCTCCCTATTCCTCTACAGTCTGCACTCATCCACACTGAGATTCCTCCGCACTCCTCCGCACTGAGGGAACTACGAAGTTCCTCCGACGCTCCTCCGACAGTTGTTGCGCTCCTCTGACAGTTGCTCCGACGCTCCTCCGACGGTTGCTGTGGAGTTCCTCCGATAGTTGACGGTCGTTGTGCTCGTTGCTTGGATCACTTCTGCTACTAAGTTCGTTATTGCTCGTTGCTATTACCGAGTCCGCCTTTCGCTGGCACCAACCACACCTGGACTGGAGCCAAAGACCTCAAGAGGAGCAGAGCCGACCGAGTACTACCGTCGGTGGCTGGAAGAGGTTTGGATTCTGTCCTCATATGTCATATATGATTCATGTATGTAAGGCTCTTGATGATGTTGTTGACATATCTGGCCAACACTCTATCACAACATTCTAAAAGTTAACGCCATATATAAAGTATAGTATGTTCCTTTGATAGAGAATCTAACATGGTTTGTTAACATATGGCATCAACAACACTGATGTTTCCTTTGTTCTTGGTGGTTTTATCCAGTCCATAGCATCATCTAGTACAACTAGCATGGTATAACAAAAAACATAGGGTAAGTGAAAGGGAAACCAAAAGATGTATCAATTGAAGTAACTATGTCATTCTACCGATAGAATTCCAAAAGTTAATGGCATATGCAAATGATAGTTGGCATCTTTTATATGATGTTTGGTGTGGTTCATTAGTGATTAGTCAGTGGAATCAACAGGGTCGATGCTTTCTTTGTTCCAAATATATTAGGCTAGGAAATCCACAAATTCTCCTTGTATGAACCACTAGCATGGCGTGTGACTCAACATCATAGGGAAACTAAAAGAGGGACCAAGATTATGTGTAGAAATCATGTCATTTAGTAATTAAGGGATATTGTAGTGTTGACAAGATCACCTACATGTAGACGATCTAACACAAAGCATTAAGTTCACGCAATACCCAATAGAATTGGTTGCTGATTTTCCTTCCTAATCTCTTTTATGTCAACATTTTAAAAGATTCTAAAATATCATTTTCATATAGTTTTATTGAGACAGGGTTGTGACATGGCAAAAGTTACGGCAGATTTTGTCCTTAAAAATCAATAAAAATCATACTACAATACATAATTTTTTTTTTTGCGACAGGATTGTTACATGGCACAAGAAAACAAGTAATAACATGCATCATTCTTAGTGTCCTTGGTATAGCCTTCAAATATTGTAAGTAGTTTCTTGGGCATTTCTTTAAGCATTGGAGTTGTAATTCAATTCAGTCGAGCATGTCAAAAAATGTAGTACAAAATACAAAGTAAACATAATACAGATGCTATTTACACTATACAATTCAAAATTAGTGAGTCAACTTTGACACTACTCTTGAAGCACGTAAATTTTCAATATATCAAATTATTAATGATGTTTTGAGCCTTCGCAGTTAGATTGTGGAAAGAAAATTTGGGAATGTGTATATCTTAGTTCTCCACAATTTAGGAATTTATTTGATAATCTATTTACATCTTATGAAACTTTCTCAAGAAAATCTTAGTAAATAATATTAATCTTCAGTTGAAGAGGATATGGCCTTTAGAAGTGGTTTATAGTATGTAGAATGTGTTTGTGCTCTGTAGAAGTGTTTTAGTTCTCTGCATTTGTCCGTTAATTATGTGGTCTGAATTGGATGAGTTTCTTTGTTGGCATCTCTGCGTGTTCTAGATTTGGATGCATTTAGTTGCATGCGTCTTTGTTTCTGTAGTTCCCTTGGTTCAACCTTAGGTTGTTTACAATATTTAGTTGTAGGTGTCTTTGTTTCTTTAGACACAACCTTGTATGGTACATTGCATAAATAAATATGTCTTCAATCCTTGTTGTTATATGCATCTCTATTTATGGGAATGAAGGTAAGGAATGTGTAATTGACCTATTTTAATAGTTCACCATATTTGAAGAAATTTTGAACAGCTCTAACCATCTCATCTTCAATCACACCTATAATGTTTTAAAGCATTCCTTGCTCAATACTAGAATATCTATATTCATTGAAATAAATGATAACATTTTCTAATTTAGATTTAGTGACCTCTTGACAAAGTGTTAGGTTTTAGGGGGTAGCACGGTCATGCTGGGTACCACGGTCGTGGTGGGTAGAGGTGAGAACAGTCGTGGTGGAGGAGAACGACCGTTCTGGTGAAGTGTAAAATCACAGGTTGGATGGGTGAAAATGAAGGCTGGTAGCACGGCCGTGGTGGTGGCTAGGTAGCACGACCGTGGTGGAGGAGAACAGTCGTTCTGGTGAAGTGTAAAATCACAAGTTGGATGGGTGAAAATGAAGGTTGGTAGCACCGCCATTGACGATTGCTGCTCTCCGCATTGGGTCATCCTTGCCGCTAGTCGCCCTGCTCAGCCATTGCTCATTGCTGCTACACAGTCACCCTATTCTCTTCTTCGGGCATTGCTCATTGCTTCTACAGTGGACGTTGCTTGGATCATTAGCTAGGTTAGTCTCTTTATGTCTTTTTCTAAGGCAGCACCTATATGTCGATAGGATCAACAATATCATATTCATCAATTTGTTGAGGAGCTGAAGAATTCAAGGAGCCAACAACCAAATTAAGCAAAGAAAATGGTGCATATATTCCTAATTACATAAAATGACAACCAGTTTAATGCTAACTTTGTGAGAACAATGCCTAGGATTCAATCATATCAATGGACTGGTCAATTCTCACTAAGCAAGGAAAATAATTGAATGCAAAATCTATTGAATTTTTGGCTTAAAGAGGCATGATTTACGTAAGAGTGTATATATTCATCATACATATGACTATTTCTGAAAAATGAGGTATCTACTGGTATGCACTACTTAGTTACCTAATTAATTGTAATATTGGAAGGGGAAGGTACATTGATGATAATGTTGTTGTTGTTGTAATATTAGGTACTAGAACAAATGTTGCTTATATTGAGTGCATACATGCAAACCCAAAGTGGATCATCTTATCTTCCATTTATGAAATATGACTCTTATATGGATTGTGAGAGCTTAAAACCAGAAAACAAATATTTAAAAATCTGATATCATGAATATATTTAGGACAAATCATCTGCATATTACATTTGAATATGGCAAAAGAAATATAACTTTGTGGTGAATTTGTTCTTAAAAATTTTGAGGTGTAGCCTCCCATCTTGTTGCATCAAACTTGCAAACCTCACACCTCAATAAGGCAATATTTTTTGGAAGCATAAAATGCATCTTCGTATCCCTAGACCCCTTGTGATATGCTTTTTCTTTCAAATGAATATTTATATTCTTCTAGAAAAAAATATTTGGATTCTTCCTACTTATTCACATGAGTTTATCAATGTAAGGATATTGGCATTCTTGATGCTTATATACATTCGTAATTGGGACCTTTACTTTGTATATATTGATTTGTAGGAATGGCAATATCAGAATTATTTCTTTTGGGCATAAATTTTCTTCTCCTCCACATAATCAATTAGGAGAGCGTGTATGACATATTTCTTGCACTGCTAGAAGTGTTAACGGGCTAATTATGGGCATGCTTGCAGATATGTAGTGTGTTTGTGGATTCTGCAACCTATAGAAATGTGGAACTTTTTATCATTTCTTTTGACTTTGTAATTTCTTCTCTACTCTTATATTTCTTGTAGTGTTCTATTTTAGAAGATGAGATTGAAGATTTAGAATATGAAGCACAAGGGTGGAGTCTTTTTTTTATCATTAAGTATGCTTCTCTATTAATCAACCAAAATGGTAAATAGAATATACAAGTGGAGTAAAGTTTTATCTACTGAATGAAAAATAAAACTGTAACTATATATGCAAATAACTATATATATGTGCAGAGATACATGCCTTCTTCTAACCTTGTTCAAAGTCAGAAGGAAATACATGTCTTCTTCTCTGAGATTTCATTATCTCTCACCATGCCTTCCACAAATGTAACTGTTATTGCTATCTCTTTTTCTGTACAACAAGGCAAGCTAGGACAATAAACATCATCTTTATGATAGCATGTTATAATAAATCCATAGAGTTAATTTTAGATAAGACTAGAAAACATTCAAGCTACAAAGTGTACATAGTTGTTCTTCTTTGAGGTATTTGTTGATTTGTCTAGGTATTAATTACCTGGACAGTATTAATCTATCTATAATTACATATCATTGAAGAAATCCAGAGCATTTTATTAATTTTCTCTAGTAATAATGTTGTGGGAATCACTGACAAGGTGAACTTCCACTTTGTCATTTTGACTTCTTCATTTTGTCATTTTGACAAGTATTTGAATTGCATATATTTATGTTTCTTGTAATGTGTGCTTAACTTATTATATATTTTCCCTCATATAGATGGATTTTCTAATAGATCGGAGTTGGATGTATATTGGGAATAGAGTGTGAAGTGATGTATTCAAGGTAGGGTTATAAAAGCTCATTGAGTTTGCTCTTATCCATCAGAGACCAACTAGATAAGGGAAATTAATATGTCCATGCAAAGTATGTTTAAACAGATACCTTAAAACATAGGAGGATGTATTCTCACTTGTATTACAAAAAGGATTTGTGCATAGCTATGATGTTTGGACGTTTCATGGGGAGGTGATTGGTAGGAGCAATCCAGTTTTGGCACCAAACATGCCTAGCACTAAAAGTATGCATCAGATGCTAGGGGATTTGTTTGGTATGGGTGACACAACAAACAACCATTCTGCTGAAGCTACAGAGGAGCCTACAAATTCAGATGCACAAAGA
The DNA here is from genome assembly GCA_963693085.1 of Alisma plantago-aquatica. Classification (NCBI taxonomy): domain Eukaryota; kingdom Viridiplantae; phylum Streptophyta; class Magnoliopsida; order Alismatales; family Alismataceae; genus Alisma; species Alisma plantago-aquatica. The sequence goes on along the minus strand of OY856412.1, from coordinate 1,183,684,495 downwards.
TTTTACAAGCTACTCAAAGAGGCTAATCAACCACTGTATAGAGGTTGTACAAGTCATTCTAAGCTATCTTATTTGGTTGCCTTGCTATATCTGAAGGAGGAATCTGGATGGTCCAATGATTCTTTCACGAAGTTGTTACAGTTGATTATTTCAGGATTTCCAGAAGAAAATTGTCTATTCCTGGGGACATACTATGAAGAAAATGTGATCGTGAAGGATTTACAACTAGATCATTCTACTATATATGTATGTACAAATAATTGCATACTTTTTCGCAAAGATGCAGCTTTAAAAGAAAATTGTGATACTTGTGGTGCTTCAAGATGGAATGAAAAGCAATACAAAAAAGGGAAAGAAGGTAGCTGCTAAGGTTATGTATCATTTCCCTTTGATATCTCAATTAGAGAGGTTGTATATGTCTTCATCTGTTTCTAAAGATATGATTTGTCCATCTGAAGGAAAAGGAAAGGATGGTCATGTTCATCATCCTTCAGACACACTTGAATGGTTGTCTATTGATGCTAGGTGTAACATCCCTGACCTGGGTTATACTTTAACCCTAGGTGTTTTGATTAATAAAGATGATTATATGCTTAATCTTATCTTGTGAAAAGTAATTAGGGCTCATGAGAAACTTATGTTTCAATTTTGGTCTTGTTTGAACAATGTTGAAGTAATGTTTGCTTATTTTGGACTAAAGTGCAAATTACCCAAGTTGAGGGGTTAAATTGCAAATGTTGCATGATAAGATGTTACTCATATTTTGAAGCATCATGAGAATGAAGATGATGTAGAGGTATGGCTTGTGGTATCCTGAGTACCAAGGAAAAGCTGATAAAGCAATGTTTGTGCATTAAAACCTAGTTTTGGTGTAAAGTGCAATTTACCCAAAACCTAGGGTTCAATATGAAAATTACTACTTCAATAAGGTCCCTAATTTTTCTTGGCACCATGTAGAGCAAATAAAATGAGAGGTACGCCTCATTTGAGTTAAGTTGGAGGAGAGAGAATCTTGATATTAAAATAATCAAGATTTAATCCTAATTGAAATCCTAATTTGATTTAGGGCAAAAATAATGTATTAATTAAAGTGCCTTCAACCCAAAATTAAAATTGTTGGATTCATATGTGTGTGTGACGTCCTTGAGCCTTTCAAGGACCACAAAAATATCCAAGGGAGTGGATAACTCACACACAATTTTATAAGAAAACGAAATACCCACTCACATATGGATATTAATATAATATGAATTGAGGTGCTTAATTTGCTTTTCTTTAAATCATGGATAATTGAGAGGAATAAGAGGAAAACAAGATATCCTCGTCCCTAAGGAAGATTAGGGGGAAGATGTGGCCACATTTTTAGGATTATAAATGGATTTATGCAAAGCATATTCTCTCTCATTGAATTTTTATAAAAGAACCTTTTACAAGCCAAATGGAAGGCTTTTTCGACCCCACTTCTTCTCCTTGCTTGGGAAACGACCAAGGGATATTGGGAGGGTCAGGAGAACGACCCCTAACCTGTTGTTAAGGTTCTTGATCCATTTCACTTTGATTCCATGGTGGAAATCGAAAATAAATTATGGATTTCTTCCTATTTCGATCTCCTCTTCAATTCTAACCATTCCTTTTCACTCAAATCTTGAGGACGAGCCTTAGAATGATGAAGGGAGTTGCATCCACCATTGTTTACGTGAACATGGAGCTTTGGATCTCAATTGGAGGAGGGTTTTATAACTTGAAACACTAACTTTGTTATTGCATTCAATTCCCCATCAAATAATGATCATTTCTCTATTTACAATTATTGATTTGGTTGATTGATGCAATTTCCATGGAAATCACAGCAGGTTTCGTGGGTCTAGATCTTTATGATTATTACATCATCATAATCACACACCTCCTCAAATATCTAGACCAAACTGTTTCAATCAAATGTCCAAACGGTTTGTGTTTTGGGGAGCAAACGGTTTCAAACCGTTTGGAATGAAACGGTTTCACTAAACCGCATAGAAGCAAACGGTTTAAGACCGTTTGGTGATGTTGACCATGTTTGACCATTTGGGGACTTTTTCATAATGATCTAGTTTAATTACCCACCAATTATTATTGATTAACTCCAATTGGTTCATGAGTTGAAGGTACATCTATCACCTAAACCCTAATCGGGTTGAGTGCTGATTTCATAAGTGATTGAGTTTGAAACTTGGGTTGATTGACCCAAACGGTTTCAAAAACGTTTGGGGATCAGCCAAACGGTCTCAAGACCATTTGGGGGTCACCCAAGACCGTTTGGATGTCTAGGGTTGGATATGGTTAAGTGTTTGAAGATCCAAAGATATGGTATTAACCCTAATCCGCTAAGTGCTGATTTTGCATTGGAATGAGTTGATGTTTTGAGTTGATTGACCCAAATGGTTTCAAAACCATTTGGGAATCACCCAAACGGTCTCAAGACCGTTTGGAGGTCAACCAAGACCGTTTGGATGTCTAGGGTTGAGTATGGTTAGGTATTTGAAGATTCAAACATATGGTATAAACCCTAATCGGCTAAGTGCTGATTTTGCAATTGAATGAGTTGATGCTTTGGGTTGATTGACCCAAACAGTTTCAAAACCATTTGGGGATCACCCAAGACCGTTTGGAGGTCTAGGGTTAAGTTTGGTCAAGTGTTTGAAGGTCCAAAGATACCAAATTGAAATATAATTAAGTGCTGATTTGGTGACCAATCCTAGGATCCAAACCCTAATTGAATGGCATGGTTGATGATGATATGATGGGAAAACGGTCTCAATACCGTTTGGAGGTCATCCAAATGATCTCAAGACCGTTTGGGGGTCACCCAAGACAGTTTGGAGGTCTAGGGTTGACTATGGTTAGGTGTTTGCAGATCTAAAGGTACTAAGTTGAAGTGCAATCAAATGCTGATTTGGTGATTAATCCCATGATCCAAACTTTGATTGATTGACTTGAATTTTGATGTTGACATGGGAAAATGGTCTCAATACCGTTTGGAGGTCATCCAAACGACCTTAAGAACGTTTGGGGTCAGGTCATGCCCAATTTGGATGATGGTCTGATGGTTTTAAAGTAACTAGTTTCACATTGGTTAATGTTGAAGGATCATCGATTCCAAACCCTAATCCAATTGATTCAAACCCTAATTGATGATCAATTGAGGTTCAAATCAGTTGAAGGTTGACCTATTTAACTCATTGAATTATGGTGATAGGTCCAATTGATGATTGGATACATGAATTTAATGATTGAAGGAACCAACATTGGAAACCCTATTTTAATTTGATTGGTTGAGACCATATTTGGTCCATGTGGTTTTGAGGAGGTTTGGACCAAATAGTCTCAAGACCGTTTGGGTCCAAACGGTCTCAAGACCATTTGGGTCCAGACGGACTCAACCGACTCAAGACCATTTGGGACCAAACGGTCCCAAATCGGTTGAGTCCATGCGGTTTCAAAAAGGTACTTTAGCAAACGGTTTCAAGTACTTGCTTTAGCAAATGGTCTCAAGCACCACCTTTACCAAATGGTTTCAAACCATTTGAACTTTGAAAGACTAAGACCGTTTGGGGCTCAAGTATTCAAGATTGATTGAGGATTCAATTGGTTAATCCACTTGGACACCTATTGTAATTGAAGATCCAATTGGTCAATTCAATTAGATACCTTATGTATTGGAGGTCTAATGTAATTGAATCTCTTGAGAATTAAGATGATGAATGATTCATTGATCCAATTATGATTAGTAATGACAATCAATGAAGGTACAAGGTTGAAACCCTAATAGTACCTAAGTGATTAGTGACAATTAAGGGATGAACCCTAATTTCTTATCGAAACAATGAGGTGGTACTCTATGTTAATCATAGTTGTATGTACTTGATTGAAGGGTTGATATGACCTAATCAAGTTGAGAAGATGATAGCATGAGGTTCATACATGAATATGATTCATGAGGTGATTAAGGGTATGATTCTTAAGTAAATAGATCATGAAACCCTAGTCATGAACATAAACCCTAATTGACAGGGCTATTGAACTCTAACCCTAATTGAGGGAAATTCTAAATGAAACCTTAATCCAGGGTGAGGATGTAACCCTAATCTAGGGTAATGATATATGAAACTCCAATTTAGGGAAATGAGATGTAAAACCCTTATTGGAGATGAATAGTACACCCAGGTTGTGGGTAACCATAGTGGAAACCTTAATTGAGATTGATTCCATGTGAATCCCTAATTGAGGTAGATTCAATGTGAAACCTTAATTGAGGTTGATTCCATGTGAATCCCTAATTGAGGTAGATTCAATGTGAAACCTTAATTGAGGTTGATTCCATGTGAATCCCTAATTGAGGTAGATTCAATGTGAAACCTTAATTGAGGTTGATTCAATGTGAATCCCTAATTGAGGTTGATTCCATGTGAATCCCTAATTGAGGTAGATTCAATGTGAAACCTTAATTGAGGTTGATTCAATGTGAATCCCTAATTGAGGTTGATTCCATGTGAATTCCTAATTGAGATTGATTCAATGTGAATCCCTAATTGAGGTTGATTCCATGTGAATTCCTAATTGAGATTGATTCAATGTGAATCCCTAATTGAAGTTGATTCCATGTGAATTCCTAATTGAGATTGATTCAATGTGAATCCCTAATTGAAGTTGATTCCATGAGAAACCCTAATTGAGGGTGATGCCATGAGAAATACCTAGTTGGAACGAATAGTAAACATTAAGTATAGACAATGAGATGTGGAAGCCTAATGAAGGGTGATGCTATATGCAATCCTAACTCTAATGAAGTATGATAGCATGTGAAATCCCAAAGCCCTAATAAAGGGTAAAGGTATGTGAAACCCTGATTGAAGTTATAATGCATGAAGCCTTAATCTTGAACAACATGATGACAACCCATAACCCTAATAATAAAACAGTGGGTAAAACCTTATAAGGGTGAAATATCATAAATGGTTGATTATAGGCAAGCTTATTGTAAGCAATGCCTTAAACTGAGATGAGTTCATGTCATCAAAGATAATTGGACCATTCTTATGTGTAACCTATCCACTTCATGGTAAGAGTGATAGGTTAGTGGATGAAAGGATTAAGATGGGAAATACCTTAATCCAAGATAAGCTGATAACTTAAGAAAGTTGGAAGTAATGAGGTAAGTGATACATCAAGATATGAAAGACTTCACAGTTAGCATCTCAAAGTTGATATACTTTGATAACTATGAAATCCTAATGTGAGATGGGAAATATTAACCCTAAATTGGGTAATGGGACATGAGAGATCATAATATGATATGAATAGTAAGCCCTAACCCTATTGAGGGAATAGAGGTGTTACTATTGTATTACATGAAGTAATATGTTATCGTTGCCTAGTGAGAGGTGACAAGATGGTTAATGGCCTTGTGAGGAATATGGTTAAATGTTGCCTAGTGAGAGGTGACAAGATGCTTTATGGGCCTTATGAGCCATGAGAGTAATTATGGTATAGTGAGAGGAAATGATTATAAAAGTTTATTATAAGAAAGGATAATGTTTTAATAAACTTAATAAGAGGAACAACTGTATTCAATAAAGAATGTGTAAAGCTATGTAAGCTAACCTCAGGGTTCAGAGCCTAAAGTAGTATGTGATGATCAATGATGAGTTAAAGGAATTAAATTCCATGAACTATGTAATCAGGGTTGGTTAAAGTCCAATACCTGGCTGTGAAATCAGGATTGGTTAAAGTCCAATGCCTGGCTGTGTAATCAGGATTGGTTAAAGTCCAATACCTGGCAGAGGTGTAATGCATGTAATCAGGATTGGTTAAAGTCCAATGCCTAGCTGTGAAATCAGGATTGGTTAGAGTCCAATGCCTGGCTGTGAAATCAGGATTGGTTAGAGTCCAATGTCTGGCTGTGAAATCAGGATTGGTTAGAGTCCAATGCCTAGATGTGAAATCAGGATTGGTTAGAGTCCAATATCTGGTTGTGAAATCAGGATTGGTTAAAGTCCAATGCCTGGTTGTGTAATCAGGTTTGGTTAAAGTCCAATACATGGCAGAGGCGTAATGCCTGTAATCAGGGTTGGCTAAGTCCAATGCATGGATGTGAAATCGGGATTGGTAGTGTCCAATGCCTGGCGGTGTAATCAGTTTTGGAAGAGTCCAATACCTAGAAGAGGCTAAATGCATGTAGTGATAACACAGGATTGGTAATAACCCAATGCCTGTAATGATGATTTAGGATTGCTATTAATCCAATTCATGTATTGATGATAAATGAGTAAATGGTAGATGTATCTCTTTATTTGTTTAACAGGTTGGCTAAGGCCAACAGAATGAAACAAGAATGTTCCATGGGTGACATAACAAGATGATGAGTGTCATAAGAAAAGTTTGATATGATGGTATAACATGTTGAATAAATGATATACATGTCATTCCTATTCCTTATTTAAAAGAATGGATGATATTTTGCTCTATCATAAATAGTTGCAATGCTTACAAAGTTGAGAATGCTTTAAACTGCTTAACCTCTGCTCAATTTCATATCTTTAACTTGCAATGCAATGTTTTGGCGGAGAGTTATATCTCCCGCTGGGACAATTTTACAATTGTCTCACCCCCGTGGGATCCAATGTTTTTAGGTGGACGTGGACAAAGAGCCAGGAAACCTTTAGCAGAGAAGGGACAACAGTAATATCTCAGGTGGAGATACTGCATGTCTAGTTGTATAGATAGTAGTCCTATGTGTCGTCTCTATACTCTCAGGTTCTCGGGATTTATAGATAGTGCTTTCATCATCGACTCGAGATTTTTAGCTTGATGCCTCGAGGTTTTATGTTGTCTGTACATAATGTTGAATATGACAGCTGATGTTGTAATCCTCGAGAAGAGATAGTACAGGTTGTGTACTTATGGAACAGAATGTAAATATTATATTTTCGTTCTTGATGAAAACGATTTCCTATGTGTGGATCTCTTTGCAAAAAGTTTTAATTTTTAGTGATTTTCAGTAATCCACTGCAATTGATTTTCTTCCGCTTAGTTAATCTTGTGTTTTATAAGTTGGATGCCACACCAGGGATCCAGACTTTGTTGCTGAACCACACAATATTAGATTGGCATTAGCAACTGATGGTTTTAATGTATTTGGCAATATGAGTTCATCACATAGCATCTGACCTGTGTTGGTGACACCTCTCAATCTTCTGCCCTGACTTCTTATGAAAGAACAATTTATTATGATGTCCCTATTAATTACAGGTCCACATATGGTTGGCAATGACCTTGATGTATACTTGGAGCCATTAATTGAGGAGCTACAACTACTTTGGGAGCTTGGAGTCAAAGTTTATGATGCATATAGAAAAAAGAATTTCACTATGCGGGCAATGATTTTATGGACCATTAACGATTTTCCAGCATATGGTGACTTATCTGGTTGGAGCACTAAAGGTAAGAAAGATTTGGGATGTCCTTATTATAATGTGGAGACTGTATTGAAAAGGTTGAAGTTTGGGAAAAAGCAATGCTATGGTTTCCATCGACGTTTTCTTCCAATGAATCATCCATATAGATGTGATAGGAAAAAATTTGACGGCAAAAAAGATTTTTGCCTTCCACTTAAGCCACTATCTGGAGAAGATATATTGAGGCAATTTGATGGATATGAAAATATCACATTTGGAAAAACAAATAAGCGCAAGAGGCATGGAGATCAAATTTCACCATTACCTCCGGGTTGGAATAAGACAAGCATCTTTTTTTAGCTACCTTATTGGAAGTATTTATCTGTTAGACACAATCTGAACGTGATGCACATAGAAAAGAATGTGTGCGAGAACATTTTAAACATATTATTGGGAGATTCAAAGAAAAGTAAAGAAAACTTACATGCTCGTCAAGATCTGAAGAAAATGTGCATTCAAAGAGATTTATGGTAGGTAGATGTAGGTGACCGATATTACTTGCCTCCAGCATCTTACACCATGACTAATGCGCAGAAAGATAAGTTCCTATATGTGTTAGAAAAGCTAAAAGTTCTTGATGGCTATTCTTCTAACATATCTAGGTGTGTTAGCAAATCTGATAGAAAACTTATTGGGCTGAAAAGTCATGATTGCCATGTTCTTATGCATCAACTTCTACATGTTGCCTTGAGATATTACATAAGCGTAGATGTGTACAAGCCTATTGCTAATTTGTGCTCATTTTTCAACAAGCTTTGCTCTAACATTATTGATGTGGATGAATTCAAAGAATTGGAGCAAGAAATTATTGTCACTCTTTGCCAGTTGGAGAGAATCTTCCCTCCTTCTTTCTTCACCATCATGATACATTTTCCCATTCATTTAGCTTATGAAGCCAGGATTGTTGGATCTGTCTGAGCTAGGTGGATGTACCCAATAGATAGATACTTGAAGAAATTGAAGAAGTATGCCAGAAACAAAGCTAAACTGACTGGTTCTATTGCTAGTGGCTATTTAGCTGAAGAAAGTTTGACATTTTGTGCTAGGTACTTGCCTAATTTTGAGACAAAACTCAACCGCACTCCTCATAATGTTGATGGATCTCCAATTAGAGTTGGAGTGTCAAGGAATTTTGACATCCACACTTTGAAACAAGCCCATCGTTATGTCTTTTTCAATAATGAGGAATTGGATGTTTACAGAAGGTAAGATTTACGTCATATAATTCTTGCTAAACTATGTTATATTTGTTGTACATTAATTTAGACACTTCTTATAAAGCAGTGAACACATGCTTATTCTTCAAGATATGGAACCCAACATTTCCCCACGGACTCTAGAAACAAAACATGCAAAAGAGTTTTCTAAGTGTTTGAAAGAACATGTAAGTCTCAAACATAAATATTTGTTGTCAATCTTAATGTTTAAGTTAGTGTAGATTATAGTAATGTTTTACTTTTTATAATGAAGGTAATGCAAATGTGAGAGATTAGGTTGAACAGTATCAACGAGGAGTTTAGATGGTTATCCCAAGGCCCTTGTGTTGAGGGAATGTCTTATGAAGGCTTTTCGATCAATGGATGTCGTTTCCGTTCAAAGCATATTGAAACTACATGTACTACACAAAATAGTGGAGTGTACTTGTGTGCAGACACTTGAATTTATTCAAGTGGTAGAGATAGAAATCCTATAAATGCTCAAGTCACATACTATGCCTACTTAGACAAGGTTATTGAGCTAACTTATGGTTCAAGAATCAAAGTTCCGTTGTTTAGATGTTCTTGGTATGATGAAAGCACTTCTAACGGGTGCGAATTGATGAATACGGGTTCACACAAATCAACACTTCAAGGATAAAATGAAAAGAGGAACCCTATATCCTGGCTTCTCAAGCATTGCAATGCTTTTATGTGAATGATCCTAATGTTGATGATTGGTGCACAGTGCTAAAGCATCCTCCTAAAGATTATTCTAAAGTGCCTCTTATTGAGAATTATTTGACTGGTTTACAATTTCAAGCTATTAATGGTGGTGTAACTAATGATGTGTCTTGGACGAGGAGTGACACCGAGGGGTCTTTTGTTGATAGAACTAAAAAAAAGCATGATGGGGATAATGTTTAGTTCATTAATCTCTCTATTTTCATCAAATTATTTTGTTTGCAAATCCAGGATAAAGAATGTTCTTTGTTGTATTATTAGTATGTTCTATTACTTTTTTTTGGCAATCTATTACTAGATGGCATATACTCTTTCTTTATTCTTGTTTCATATACCAGTAAGTAGAACATCATAATAACTCATCTGTTGGTGTCTCAAATTCATATGCTGAATATTCTTTTTTGGGATATGAAACAAAGGTTAAACCCAAGAGCTACTACTTTGTTTTTCAAATGCAGCTACTACTTTTGTTACATATTTTTCTGCACTAATAATCTAAAAAAATTTCTTCTCAGTTGAAGGATGACAGGAAGAAGAATCACTAGATCTAGTTGTAACATCACACCCGGTGAACCTTCTATTGTCCCTCCCTCCACAATTGAAGAAAATTTTGAGGAGGAACGTACTCTCTTATCCAACAATGTTGAAAATGATGTAACAATTGAAGAAAATGTTGAGGATGAATAGGAGAACAGGAAGTATGGACGTGGGCCTGCAAGTGAGTAAAGCTTACTTTCTAAGCAAGGGGAGCCACGTCACTAGGTCCAATGGGATTATGAAGGAAATGCTATTGGGGACAATGGTGCCAAATTGAATCGTTATTGTCATATGCTAGCAAGGAAACCACACATATGGCTTCTAGACTTGAAGTGGGGTGAACAACCACAACAAGCTTTTGCAGATAGAAAATCATTTATTGAGGTAATTTTTTTCATAAAAAGACCAACAAATTGTATGATTGTTATATCCAAAGTAATATCTTCTATGTTTTTAGAAATACTTCAATTTAGGCAGTCATCCAAATGCATGGAATCACATTGATGAACATATTAGCAAAGGGATATCAGTGTGGAGGGCACGTGTAAAGAAAGATTACTATGAAAAGTACAAGATTGAACCAGAATTGATGATGAAGAAAGTTGAGAAAAATGCTTCCATAGATATGGACCAATTTAAAAAATCTTGTAAAAGAATGGGAAACCTAGAAGTCCAAGGTACAATGGTTTCATATAGCTTGCATGTATACCTATCTACTTTTTCTAATTATATGTTTCTTATGGTTTAGAAAATTTCCGAGATCAACAAGGCAAATAGAGCAAAAAAAGTGATGGATCATACCACAGGATCAAAGCCATGGAGTTGCTATCGGGCAGAAATGGTATTGATAATGGATATTTGTCTTTCTTAGTATGAGTTGAAAATATAACATGGACCGTGAATATGTTATCTATCATGTGTAGGTCAGTGAAGAACAACCTGTTTTGCCTCTTAACAAATTTTTGGAAAAAGTTTACGACAAAAGCCCACAAGTGGTTTGAAAATGGATATTTTCTTTCCTATCATGTCTACAAAGCTACATATGCTCAAATATCTCAATTTAAGCTTTCCTTTTATTATGCTTTATAATTACAGCTTGAAATCTCTGATATTGTGGAAAACTAAGTAGCAGACCAAGAAGAATTAGATCCTAGATATGTTGATAATCTAACACGTGAAGCTTATTTGCAAGTTTTAAATCCTTCCAAAAAGGCTAGGATCTGAGGTGTTAGAATTGGGCACAAAGAGACAGGACATAGGGGAAAAGTTACTTGTATAAGTTATGAAATGCTTCTTGAGGAAAGCAATGCAAAGGATGTATGTTGGATTAAAACTAAACTTGAACTATTAGTTACAGCTATTCTATTAGATCGATGTTTGTAATTTGTTTTCCATTTCAGGAGAAACTTAAGGAACTTGAAGAAACAGTAAATGGATTGAAGAACCCTGTCTCCCAAATAATGACTTCGTATAAACAATCACAGGTAACTTAGAGTCAGTTGTCTATGTCAATGCAATATATAACTTGTTTTAACATTGTTGATCTATTTGCTATAGGATGGCGGTATTAATGCTGATTGTGTAGTTGAATACTCCAATCGGACTACTGCAAGTGTCTTACATATACAAAGTGGTACAAATAGGTCAGGTGTGGGTTCTTATCACATGCAAGACAATACAAGTGGTGGTGTAGATGTAGGCATGTATCCCAGGCAGAATAATTCAAGCGGGGATGGCTAAGGCAGACTTTCAAGATAAGGCAATTCAAGGGAGACTGGAGTAGGTAGACTTTCCACACAAGGCAATGCAAGGGAGAATGGAGTAGGCAGGCTTTCCACACAAGGCAATTCAAGGGAGAATACAGTAGGCATGCTTTCCACACAAGGCAATTCAAGGGAGAATAGAGTAGGCAGGCTTTCCACACAAGGGGTTGAAAGTAGTTCTTTTGGAGTCATGGCTCCCATGCAAAGTGCTAGCAATGGACATCCACTAATCTTTCAGTCACATGTACCTCATAACAGCTAAAGATTATTTTAGATATTCATACACATAAGAGTATTAATGTGTACACTTTATCAAAGACTACAGTTGAAAGTTGGTCCCCTGCTTCTGGTAATAATCCACAAAGTCGTCCTCAAATACAGAACACACACAGCACATCATCATCGGTGTCTTTCACACCAAGAACTCAGTGTTTAAATGAGGTATTCAATATTATATTTCCTCTCTTCTGTTCAATATTAGTTTTATTCTAGTTCACACTTTTCATATCCCATTATCTTTCTATTGGTTTCTATACAATGCTCAGCCCTCGATTCTGAATTAGCCAGTTGGGATCTAATTATTCATTTTGTGTTGATAGTGATAGTCGTCACATAACTGAAAATTTTTTTGGCGCATACAATTCATTGTGTAATCTGGGTTACAACAAATGATTGGGATTCTCCCCTTGTAATGCAAATCATTTTTCTGCTACCCATCTACCTACAGTGCTTTCTTGTTTACCTTGGTGGAAGGCAACCCACCCGTTATGATGTTAGATAAATGGTTACGCTGGTTAGTAGTTACGTAACTGCTGTAACTAATACTTAGTTACTGTAGCAGCTCATTAATGTAGCTATACTATTTTGGTAATCATTTATTTAGCATGGGTTAAGCCCAATGTAGTGCAGCAAGTACATGTGAGAATGTAGTGTTGTTTCTAGTGCAAATGGCAAAGAAGTTATATCCCATATTGCTCACACCTAGAACTTTTGTGGTCCTCATATGTAGGATCACATGGGGCACTAGTGTCCAAAGAAGTCCTAGGAAGGAGGTATGCTCACCTCCTTGGTGGGTGGGGTTACCACATCACAACGCACGCACGCACGCGCGCGCCACGCCACGCCTCGCCTCGCCTGGCCGGGCCGGGCTCGGGCTCGGGCTCGGGCTCGGGCTTGTGGCTTGTGGATTGTGGAGAATGTCTTCCGTCTTCCGTCTTCTTTTTGCACTAGGATACAACTACGTAATTAATTACTCGTGTAATTAATTGTTGCTTTCTTATTCGGATTTCTTAAATCCTAATTAGAAAGTGTTTCTCTTTTACGGATTATTCCCGTATTGTGTACGAGAGCAACCGAGTGTTGCGTCTAACTGGGAATAGGATTAGGGACGTACGTGACTATATATATGACTCCGGTCATTAGGGTTAAACACACCGAAAACAGCTTCTGCCGCCGTGTGTTTTGTGAACCCTAATCCCGAGTGCGAGAGTCGTCGTCCCCGGAGTTGCTTCGCGGAGTTGTCCTCCTGTGCGAAGCGAAACTCGCCCTTCCCTTCAGACGCAGCTGTCAGGCGGTGGTACCTGCGGTGGCTGTGCTGCACTGGTAGCAGTGCGACGTGCGCGAGCAAGACGTGCAACAACTTCCAGGTTCGTGCCGGATCGAGACTGGGAGAACGGTGCCTATCCGTGAGGATTGCCGGGCACTGGTTTCTTTAAGTAACACGTTCGTTTCTCAACGAACGATCTGGTTTGTGAATCTAACCCTTAATTTTGTTCTCCTGCATTGCTTGTTCTTCGAATCTTATTTTGGATCTGCCTGCACTGTTAATTAATTTGCACCTGACGTTGTTGCATGAACGACATCAAACTATTATTAACAACAGTCTTAAAGAAACCATTATTTCTGTCGTTAATTAACATGGCCGGTCAGGGTGGTTCGGGAAATAAGATTGACACAAGCAGTATGCCTGAAAAATTTACCGGTACGAACTTTGCCCGTTGGCAGAGTCGTATGGAAATTTGGCTGAATATTGCGGGTTATGATCAGTACTTAACTGAAACTGAACCCAAATCTGATGAAACAATTCCTGATAATGAAATTATTATTGCTAATTGGAAGAAGGGTGATAAAACGTGCCGCGGGTTGATTCTGTTTGGTTTAAATAACAAACTGTATGATTCTTACTCAAAGGCGCCAGTCACTACGTCCAAGGTTTTATGGGAATTGTTAATTAAGAATTTTAGCACTGAAAATCAGGGTGTTGAAAAATACTGTGTGTCTAAATTTCTTAAGTTTCAGATGGTTGAGGGTAAGTCAGTTTCGGATCAAACCCATGATCTGCAACTCCTAGTTCATGAATTAGCAGATGCCAAGATGGTGTTGCCTGATAAATTTGTTGTTATGTCTATCATTGAAAAATTCCCTAAGTCATGGGAATCGTTTGGTATGACCCTGAAGCATCGCAAAGGGACACAATCAATGGATGAATTAATGATGGATATAAATATACAAGAAGAACACCTAAAGGAAAAAGGAGTCAAGGTTCCTACTGAAGCTAACCCGACAGTCAATTTTACTTCTGTGAAAAACACCAAAGATAAGAAATCTAAAAATGCACATAAACCCAAGGCAAAGATCCAAAAGAAACCGAAGAACAAACCTTGTTGGACTTGTGGACAGGTTGGCCACTGGAACAAGGATTGTCCTAATAAGAAGGCAAAGAAAGCTACCGCATCTGCAACTGAGGAGGCTGTGGTCAACATGATGACTACATCCTTGAACCTCAATGATGGGTACGTGTCTATTAAACCTGAAATTCTTTCTATTTTTGAACCGCTTTATTGGATAATTGACACTGGGGCTAATGTACATGTATGTGCTGATAAGTCCCTGTTTGTGTCTTACCAGGCCTCTCGAGGTCGTTCCGTGACTTTGGGCGATTCCAGCTCTGCAGAAGTCAAAGGCGAAGGACGGGTGGACTTGAAGTTCCCTTCAGGGAAGGTTTTGACTCTTAACCGAGTTAGACATGTTCCAACCATTCGACGCAATATCCTTAGTGGCGTCATATTAGTTAGAGAAGGTTATAGAGTAGACTACAAATGTAATAAGGCTATTATTACACGCCTTCGTGATTCTTTGTTTTTTGGCAAGGGGTACTTATGTGACGTGGAGAACTTGTTTAAGATTCATGTTGAACCTGTTTCAAATTCCGTTTTAAATTTGAATGATTATAGTTCTGTTTGCTTGAATCTTGTTTCATTCGATGTATGGCATTCACGTTTGGGACATGTTAATGTTGCCTCAATGAAGCGTATGATGAATCTAGATTTGATCCCTAAATCTGAAGTTAGCATCAATAAATGTGAAATCTGTGTACAAGCTAAATTGCCTAGGAAACCTTTTCATTCTGTGAATAGGAATTCGGAAATTTTGGATTTAGTTCATACAGATATCTGTGAATTTAATGGTGTTGCTACGAGAGATCAAAAGCGTTATTTTATAACTTTTATTGACGATGCGAGTAGATACTGTTATGTCTATTTACTTAGAAGTAAAGATGAGGCATTGGATAAATTTCAAATTTATAAGAAAGAAGCTGAAACTCAAACCGGTAAAGTACTTAAGCGATTAAGGTCTGATAGGGGAGGAGAGTATACCTCGAATTTGTTTTTGGAATTTTGCCAATTACATGGTATAGTTCATGAGGTAACTGCTCCTTATTCACCACAATCAAATGGAATAGCTGAACGTAAAAATCGAACCTTTATAGATATGGTAAATACCTTACTCCAAACATCTGGATTACCCAACTTTATGTGGGGGGAAGCTTTGAATACGGCTTGCCATATTCTGAATAGAGTTCCCCATAAACATTCACAAAGTAGTCCGTTTGAGTTATGGAGAGGAAGGAAACCGAGTCTTAAATATCTTCGAGTGTGGGGGTGCCTTGCTAAGGTACTTGTCCCTGAACACAAAAGGAAGAAATTAGGACCGAAAACGGTTGATGCCATATTCTTAGGTTATGTAGAGACAAGTTATGCTTATAGATTCCTGGTTGTAAAATGAGATATCTCTGGCATTGAGGTCAATACAATTGTGGAATTACGTGATGCTACATTCTTTGAGGATGTGTTTCCTATGAAAACTGGTGTGCCCAATGAAGTTTCTCAAGAAGATTCATTTACCACAGGTTCCATTCCCGAGCACGTGGAAAGGATGACAAATGTGGGGGGCGACTCAGAACAAGCTATTTCTGAATCTGATGATTCTGAAGAAATAGTTGAACCAAGGAGAAGTAAACGGCCTAGGACGTCAAAGGACTTTGGAAGTGAGTTTCTCACTTACAATGTTGAGGATGATCCTATTACTTTCAAACAAGCTATGGAATCTCCAGAAGCTAAGTTTTGGAAAGAAGCCGTTAATGATGAAATCCAATCAATTCTCTCGAATGGAACTTGGGAATTGGTGGATTTGCCTCCTGGTTGTTCTGCAGTTGGTTGCAAATGGATTTTTAAGAAGAAACTTAATGCAGACGGGACAATTAATAAGTATAAGGCTAGGTTAGTTGCTAAGGGTTACACACAAAGGGAAGGAATAGACTATTTTGATACCTATTCACCTGTTTCCCGCATGACCACAATCCGAGTGCTTATAGCATTGGCTTCCATTTATAATCTCTATGTCCATCAAATGGATGTGAAGACCGCGTTCTTACACGGTGATCTTCAAGAAGAGATATATATGGAACAACCTGAGGGATTTGTGGGTCGTGGGAATGAGTCCAAAGTGTGTAAACTTGTTAAGTCATTATATGGCTTGAAACAAGCCCCTAAGCAATGGCATGAGAAGTTTGATTCTGTGATATCATCGTTTGGCTTTATTTCAAATGAATTTGATAAGTGTCTCTACTGCAAGGTTGTCGATAATGGATTCATTTTGTTATGCTTATACGTCGATGATATCCTGCTTTTTGGTTCCGATATGAAAGTAGTAAAAGAGACAAAGTCATTCTTGTGTAGCAAGTTTGAGATGAAGGATATGGGTGTCGCTGATGTGATTTTAGGGCTTAAAATCATAAGGTCTACTGATGGTATAACTCTCTCTCAGTCTCACTATGTTGAGAAGATACTGGAGAGGTTTGAGTACACATCACGTAAACCTGTTAAGACTCCATATGATTCATCCAAACCCTTGTTCAAGAATGAGACTGGGGTTCCAGTGTCTCAATTACGATACTCTCAGATTATCGGAAGTTTGATGTATCTTATGAACTGTACACGTCCTGACATTGCGTTTGCCGTGAACAAGTTAAGTAGATACACCAGTTGTCCCGACAAGACCCATTGGGAAGCTCTTGACAGAGTTCTGAGGTATATCAAGGGGACACGTTCCCTTGGGCTGCATTATGGTAAACATCCTTCTGTAGTCGAAGGATATAGTGATGCAAGCTGGATTGCCGTGAATTCTGGGAGTAATGGTGTCTCAGGATATGTATTCCTGTTGGGAGGAGGAGCTGTTTCCTGGAGGTCTAAGAAACAGACCATATTGTCTCGGTCCACTTTTGAGGCAGAGTTGTGTGCTTTAGATGAAACTGGATTGGAAGCTGAATGGCTACATGGACTTATGTCTAGTTTACCTATGGTAATGAAGCCGCTTCCTGCAATTTCAGTTCACTGTGATAGCACTACAACTATTGCTAAGATAAAGAGTTCCAAGTACAATCAAAAACAGCGTAGACACATCCAAGTCAGATTGAAATCTGTAAGGGAGTTAGTGTCTAATGGGGTCATGGCTGTGGACTACGTCGGTACCAAAGATAATACAGCTGATCCCTTCACTAAAGGTCTTACCTTGGCTTTAGTGGAAAAATCCAGGTTGGGAATGGGACTGAAACCCCTATAGATTTGCAGGCAGTAGCAACCCAACCCAAAAGAGTGGAGATCCCACAAATTGGGTTCAATGTGGTAATAACAAGCTGTCGGGTAAATCAGATGACACGATGTATTCTTGTTTGATGCTTCTTGCATCTGTGTGTCTCTTCCCTGGGAAACCTGTTAGTGTCATGACTGCAAGTTAGTAAGAGAGTAGTCTCTTAATGGTGTCAAGTCTTAGGACAGGATGTTAGCAGTACATCCTTGGAGACTCCAGCTAAGTGCTTGATGTTGTGTAGGCCGCAACAGGAGAATTGGGTTGTTCTCTGTTATCAATCATGATTTATGTCTTGTATGCATGGCCTTAATGCATTGTTTTTCTTTTCTACCATGTCTTTATTGTGTTGTTACCAACCTATACTCTTGTACCCAAGGTTCAGGTTCAAGACTTTTGTTCACCTAGTTCCTACGAGGGTCACAGTTGGATAACTCAGGTAGATTCAAACCGAAAGGTATCTACTGAAAGCACAATATGGAGGACTGAATGGTAGGGCACACTACACATTGGACTTTGTGGGGGATTGTTAGATAAATGGTTACGCTGGTTAGTAGTTACGTAACTGCTGTAACTAATACTTAGTTACTGTAGCAGCTCATTAATGTAGCTATACTATTTTGGTAATCATTTATTTAGCATGGGTTAAGCCCAATGTAGTGCAGCAAGTACATGTGAGAATGTAGTGTTGTTTCTAGTGCAAATGGCAAAGAAGTTATATCCCATATTGCTCACACCTAGAACTTTTGTGGTCCTCATATGTAGGATCACATGGGGCACTAGTGTCCAAAGAAGTCCTAGGAAGGAGGTATGCTCACCTCCT
Organism: Alisma plantago-aquatica; assembly: GCA_963693085.1. NCBI lineage: Eukaryota > Viridiplantae > Streptophyta > Magnoliopsida > Alismatales > Alismataceae > Alisma > Alisma plantago-aquatica. The sequence goes on along the minus strand of OY856412.1, from coordinate 1,183,666,014 downwards.
TGGTGGGTGGGGTTACCACATCACAACGCACGCACGCACGCGCGCGCGCCACGCCACGCCACGCCTCGCCTCGCCTCGCCTCGCCTCGCCTCGCCGGGCCGGGCTCGGGCTCGGGCTCGGGCTCGGGCTCGGGCTCGGGCTCGGGCTCGGGCTCGGGCTCGGGCTCGGGCTTGTGGATTGTGGATTGTGGATTGTGGAGAATGTCTTCCGTCTTCTTTTTGCACTAGGATACAACTACGTAATTAATTACTCGTGTAATTAATTGTTGCTTTCTTATTCGGATTTCTTAAATCCTAATTAGAAAGTGTTTCTCTTTTACGGATTATTCCCGTATTGTGTACGAGAGCAACCGAGTTTTGCGTCTAACTGGGAATAGGATTAGGGACGTACGTGACTATATATATGACTCCGGTCATTAGGGTTAAACACACCGAAAACAGCTTCTGCCGCCGTGTGTTTTGTGAACCCTAATCCCGAGTGCGAGAGTCGTCGTCCCCGGAGTTGCTTCGCGGAGTTGTCCTCCTGTGCGAAGCGAAACTCGCCCTTCCCTTCAGACGCAGCTGTCAGGCGGTGGTACCTGCGGTGGCTGTGCTGCACTGGTAGCAGTGCGACGTGCGCGAGCAAGACGTGCAACAACTTCCAGGTTCGTGCCGGATCGAGACTGGGAGAACGGTGCCTATCCGCGAGGATTGCCGGGCACTGGTTTCTTTAAGTAACACATTCGTTTCTCAACGAACGATCTGGTTTGCGAATCTAACCCTTAATTTTGTTCTCCTGCATTGCTTGTTCTTCGAATCTTATTTTGGATCTGCCTGCACTGTTAATTAATTTGCACCTAACGCTGTTGCATGAACGACATCAAACTATTATTAACAACATATGATAAATACAATCTCTTGTGGTTGGTATATTCAGTACTGCCATTTTTTATATGAGTAAATAGCAAACAGATCACACGTTAACTAATTAGCTATTCCAGTAAGCGAGATATGAACGAAGACAGGCAGCTTTCGAGACGATTGATGGCTTGTTAGCTCTTAGTCCATCAAAAATTAGTCAGACAATTAAGAATCTGATTGTACGAAGAACCCATGTTGCTCTGCTGGACTTGGGACAAGGAGCACATATAATAGCCAGCCAAGATCCATAGGGAGGGCATTTGATGCTTATAAATTCACTTGATTAGGTAACATTCCCGTAGGTGAACCATGCTCTTCCCTCTTTTCCGTCTTCTTGTACCTTAGCTCTTCCTTCATCTTGTACACCATCTCGTCTGCAGGTCATAGTAGACACCAGAAAAAGAAAGTGGTCACCCAACCAAGGTCCTAGTGTCCTACAAGCTTGGGGATTCCTTCCTGCATTTAACCTACCCTATGTATAATATTGAACTTAGGAGCCCCGGGATTTATGTGGACTCCACAGCCAGCAGGGCTGCGTCAGAAACTAACGTGTTTTATACATTAGCCGAAGAGAATGAGAACTAGTTTTAATCCACTAGCATTGTCCTATTAACCACCAGCTGTTCCTTCTAGATTACATGTAAGCTGCATTTCCTGCAAGACAGATAGGGTAACAAAAGACATTGGCCAAAGAGCTGCATATTACTTGGTCAGAAATGTGTACAGCTGTTTGTACAGCTTACAGCTTAATTCATAAATTTTGATAGCTATGATTTGACAATTGACATCCTAATAATAACAAAAGAGCGTGAATACTATACACTGAATGACAATCATTTACCAGTTTTGGACTAAGTTTAGGTAGACAGTACATAACATTTCAGAGTCTCCTTACAGCTTTTAGAGCTGGCTTTGAGTCCTACCACATATACAATTTTGCAGACTGCCAGCCTCCATTCCATCCGAATTTAGAGATGTCAATTCTCAAGTATTCTGCTCGGAGCAATAATTTGATCGGTAGTATTTCCAGTTTTAGTTTCCATACCCCTGATTGAAAATGGAAAGCATTTCACATTTTTCCCCTCTAGTTCCTATTTCAACTTTTAAAAAGCAACAGCACCGTCACTATCACGACGAATCACACTAACAATGGGTTATAAACATGGTGTATAAAATCCAAGGGTGTCCTTTCATGTTTGACATAACCAGACAAGAACTCACATGAGAGCAGTCACCTATGTATTACAAGAAAAGCCCTGTTCAGAGCTCGATAAGTCGATTTTGTTGCTTTCCTGCAACTTGTAAACGCCCCTTCTGTGTTCCCCTTTATCTTCACTTCCCATTCACTTCTTTAAATACCAGCATGTTGTGATCACTGTCTGTTTCTTGGCTCTTATGTCATTCCTAGTCAATTTGCCTTTGTTTCCGATTGCCCGTCATGCACTTTTGCACATCCTCTTAGCAAAACACTTTTAATAATTTCCTCATGTAATGGCATCATTAAAGTAGTCTAGCAACAGTTTCTATGAAAGCAAATCGCTCGACCTGCTGGTCGTACTGGTAAAACTATCATCTTCCATGACAACCCTGCCCTCATATCATTTGTCTGTAGCCCTTATACTAGTAGTTGGGGATTGTCAAGCACGAATCTCTAGCATGACGTGCAATAGTGTGAAAACTACTGACAAGTTACTTTGCCTTGTTGAAGTGAAATAAAGTTTCCTTTCTATTGCATATGTTTGGTGAGTGTAAAGTTCACCGTAGGTTCTTCAGCTATAGTAAGTATTACAAGTGCAATCTAAGTGGTGTTAGTGTTCCCAAATAGGACGGGCAGAGGTAGCCCCATAAAATCTGTCGCCCAAGGCTGCCGATAGAATTGAACTTGGCCCAGACAAAGTGTAGTTTATTTTGCTTTTCCTCTATCCCTGTCTCTCTTCTACCTTCTGTATCTCCCTTTCTCTTCTTTATATCTCCATCATAGGTCCTCCACGAGGAAGTATTCGAAGGTCGACCTGCAAGGTACAACCTTCGTAGTAACAGAAGCTCCTCCGAACAGTTTATTAGAAAGCGTCTTCCTCCGAACAGTTTATTAGAAAGCGTCTGGTAGTACCAAGCTAAACATCATAATTGTTGCAGTGGTGGTAGAGTGCCCATCTGCATCCCGGTGAATAGGATGACATACTACCTACCGATTATTATGCGGCATCAGCAAAAAGATGCCTTGCTCACGGCTAGAAACAAATGACCGGTAAAAGGCTGGAAAATCCAATAAATTATATATAGAACTTTTCATTGTCTAAGTATCACGTACAGAAGCTCGACTCTGTAATTGTCTACGTCAAATTTTATTGTCATTTTAATATGGTTGTTTATTATTCAATACAGTTCACAATCCCATCTTTTCAGATTTTTTGTACCTAACATGTTGTGGTTAGACCTTGTAACACATCTAGACACTCACATGTGAAGAGTTCATAGATCCATAATCTTAAGCTAAATGTTTAGACATTCTCAACAGATTTCAACACTTACAATATGAATGTGTATATACTAATAAATATATACTAATAAATATTTACTAACAGCGTTACATTACTCCGTATTTATATAACAACTACATCTACATATCATTTCTATTGGAATATGTCATACACGTAATGACTTAAAAAGTAAAATGGATTATTTTTGTAGTGTTTCTAACAATTGAATGGTTGGCTGATTTTTATTATTTATATTGATAGGGTAGAATTTCTTCCAAAGATGGATTTGGACGCTCGGTACACCTTGGATTTGGCCAAAATCAGATGCTAAGGGTAAGTTCATTTGTGTACTATGCATTATTTTATTTATTAGTCTTTTAACTTCTATTAATGTAACAATTTGTGTGACTTTTAGGATCACAATACTCAAGGAGCTAATCATATGAGGTCTGGCTTTGATGAAGAGAATCACACCATTTAAAGGACTTTGAAGACATTATAGCTCTTCGGATGCAAATTTTATATTTATCACACAATGTTTCAAACATGAGATGTTGATTGTTATCAACATAGAATTTTATATTTTTTTCATGTATATCTATTAACATTGATCATGCAATGTATGGATAATATTTTTATTTCATTAATAAATGTTGGTTTGCGGTGATTTTACATTCATGTGTGTTATTTTGGTGTGTAAATGCTCTTATGATGTCATGTGAATTTTATGAAATATTGATTCAAATTTATATACAAAATTTTCATCTAAAATTTCCTATTTTCTAGAGTAATAAATACATAAAAATTAATAAATCAAACAATAATAAATAAAATAATGTCCACTATTCCCTCATAAATATATTGATGAAGGACTTTTAGTTTTCTCAAAAATGTATTACGAAGACCAAATTGACCACCACAGTTGTATTCATGAGAACCATACAAGTCCTCAAAAATAATATTAATGAAGACAATAGCCCCTCAAAAATGCATTTTTCAAGGCGTCAAGTCCCTCAAAAATATATTTACGAGAATTAAACAAGCCCTCAAAAATGTTTTCTTGAAGGCTGAATAGTCCCTCAGTATAACATTTTTTAGGGTCAACTGGTCCTTCACAACTGTATTTTTTAGGGTCACTGGTATTTATCATGAGGGTTCTCTTCACAGACCATTTGTGAGGGTCGGGCCCACAACCGTTCCTTTTTGTGTGGGCATGTAGAGAGGAGCTTGTCACGGGATTTATCCGTGAAGGAAGATTATTTTTTTCGTAGTGTGGGCCCCACCTACTAGAGGGGTTACACTAGCCTTAACCGCGCGTTTTGTCCTCACACACGCACATGCCATGATCAACTTTCCGACAGGTCACCCATCCCAGTACTACTCCAAGCTCAGCACACTTAACTGTGGAGTTCTTTAGTGATGGGTTCTCGGAAAAGGAGGTGCACCTTGGTAATATGGGTAGTCCAATCATTCCTTTTAAGATCTTGTTATCCGAGGCCTCAAATCCTGGGATGTTACATTTATAGTTTCATGTAACTGTATCTAGGGTTGATACCTAAATTAATCATTATATGTAAAATGATGTTCATTAGGATTCATAGGAGTGTATTAGGGTTTATGTGTAACTTTGTTTGGCCAAAATGAAGGATGTAAGCATACAAGCATCATATCTGAGGGATTTAGGTTTCTAAAGTCGAGATGACAGGTTTCAGTGTGTTACAACAACTTTTCTAATGTTGTCACAAGGTTCTACCTTTTTATATTTTGCTCCATTTTAGGATAGGGTCCCTTATTTTGAAAATATTGCACCTCATTTTACAATTGTTGTCGATCCATTTAAGAATATTGTGATCATACAAATGCCTAATACAATACTATTTTGTAGTGTGATGAAATGTATAATGTTACACAAGATAAAATCCTTGTGTCACTGTCAATGAATGTTATAATACTAACTTGGTTGGACATCTTCATGGTCTTGTTCTTCTTCTTGTTCATCTTCATGAGATAGATCAAATATATCTTCATGATCTTAATCAAATATTTTATCATAATTACTTCCAAAACCATTCAAATATTGATCACTTTCATCTTGAGGATATGAAGTCAATGTATACATATAAGGAAGAGAGAAAAAAATTCCTCAATAAGCTAGATTTCGCAAATAAAACCATTTTTGTTCTAAATGTTGTCAAACCTTGTTGCTCTATAACTCAATTTAAAAAGTAGAGTTAATGATCCCTCCAAGAATGCCAATCAAGACAACAATTTGGTGAAAAACTTACAATGCATGAATCCAAATTGATTGTGTGATATATGCATTATAGATCTTAGACTTTATTGAGTAAAGGCTAAGATCTATGATGTAAATATTATATGATATTTTTGATAAACAACAAAATCATAATTTGGTTTCATGCTGGGAAGACAAACAACAAATTCCATCTTTATGATAAGGAGGATTCTAGAAAAGTATAGAGGGGGGAGATGAGATATTCATGTGGTTTTTAATGGTTTAAAATGGCTTATGATTAAATACCCAGAAAAGTGTTTTGGATGGTTTTGAAGAAAAAGGTGTTATTCCAATCTATTGTCTTGGTTTAAGACATGTATGATAGCTCAAATGCAAGTGTGAAGTCTCCTGAGGAGAGATTTCAACATTTTATGTCACGGTTGGGGTACATCAAGGGTCAACACTCAGCCCATATCTATTTGTTCTTATTATGAATGAGTTGACAAAGCCTATTCAAGAGATATTCCTTAGTGCATTTTATTTTGTTATAACATTGTGTTGATAGAAAAACTTAAAGATGAATTGAGTGATAAAGTTGAACTTTAGATTTATGTGTTACAATCAAATGAATTAGTAATTACTAAGAGAAAAGTTATATCTTGCAATTTCAGCCAATCTAGAATTGTGACTGTTGGGGCCAAGTTGGACAAAAGGGATGTACCAAAATGTGATAAATTTTTTTATTTGGATTCTATTAGTCAAATATATGGGGGTATTCAATATGATGTTTGTCACATGATCACTGTAGTATGGTTGAAATGGAGGAGTCGATTTGAAATATTACATGACTGGAAGATCCTTCTCACATTAGAAAGTAAGTTTTTATAGAACATCTATACACCAACCATGCTATATGGGAGTGAATGTTGAGCAATGAAGAAATAAATCTCAACAAGATGAATGTGGTTGAAATGTGTACCCTGAGATGGATGTGTGAGAAAACAAGAAAATATCAGGGTTGCAAGAATTGAACAAATATAATAGTTCATTCATATTGCATAAACTTTGAGGAAACATCATAAATCATAGGAAAACATAGTTAAGTAGTTATTCATTATTTGACCCACACACATTATCCATATGAGGTATTATGCCAAAAACTGATGGCTAAGTTTGTACAAGTTTTAATAAAAAAATTGCTTGGGAAATGACAACATCGGGAACAATGAATATTGAGGATAGGTTGCATGAGGACCAACTGAGATGATATGGACATGTGCAATGCAAACCAACTACCACACCTATATGATTCAATGCTATTAAGTCAAGCACAATTAAAATAAGAAGAAGCATGCCTAAATTAACATAAGAAGAGCTTATAAAAAGAGATTTTGAATCTTTACATCTTGATTTGAATATGACCCACAACATAGTTTATTGAAAAAGAAGAATCCATGTAGATGACGAAACATGGTTAAGATTGAGGCTTACATGAAGGGGTGATGAAATAAGTAAAAAGGGTGAACAAAACTCAAATATTATATTTTACCTAATTTACGTTCCCCCCCCTCTCACATATTCTCCCTCCATAAACAACCTCTCAAACTTAAACATCGTCATAAGTGATACTATTTAACATGGTGATAGTCCCGACAAGACCCAACCCCATCTATTCATATGAAAAATGTGCTTGCAGCTATTCTTCCCACTCTAGTCTACTATTATATCCAGACTTCTTTCCATCTAGACTTGTCAAAGTGGATCAAAATCCATGGTACCTGTGTGTCTACCTATTTAAGTTGAGTTTGAAATGTGCATCCACTAGAAATCACATAAATCCATACCCACCCATTTAGGTAGTGTGTTTCAGAGTTGACCTACAAGTGGTCCAATTCATTGAAATAATTATATTAATATAAACATAATACATGTAGATTCTTAAGGCATGCTACACACATATGTATCAAATTGTTATATAGTTCACACGTAATGTATTTTTAACCCTATAAAAAGATGAAATCTGATGTGTGTTTTTCATCATTCTTGCTTGCTTGCTTACTTCATTTGTTAGCACTTTACTACATAAACATCGTTTATTGCTTTGTGGCATCTATCATCCGTTATTTATTTTGCTACCTTATTTGGTTGTTTGCTTTTACATAATGGTTGATGTGATGTGTCATCACACTATACAAGATTACTCAAGACAAAACACACGATTAACTACTGCTGATCACATAGCCAAAAAAGTGGAATAATTAAAACCTATCTCAATATCATAAACATGTACTGAAACATTTACATAAAGTTCCAAACTTTCCATAAGATCATTATTGTACCAGGTATTTACATTTGTATCCAATGGCCTCAACCACAACCTATACACAAAAGAGATATTGTTCTACATATACATGTCATATATACAATCATAGGTATATTCCAAAACCACATGTCATTATACAAATAATCTAAAAAAACACCCCATACTTGGACCTGAGAGTACAAGGGTGACTCTAGGACTCTACTACTAACAACTATTGATATCCAACCTTTTGTGTCTACTAATCTCCAAGCTGCTCCTCCTCAACAGTATGTTCTCGACCATGTCACTGATGACCACCTAAAAAGATGTGGCGACCCATGAGGTGAGGCTAACCCAATGAGAGATATAACTCTCAACAATGATTATTGATTACAGTAGGTTATATTATGGTAAACAAACTGAGTACGTTGAGTACATAATAAGTAGTTGAGAAGATCAAGCAATTTAAGCAGACTAAGCGATTTAAACATATAGGCTTAGCAACAAACATGATTGACAAAGTATATAAAGGAAACAGATAAATCTATTTCTTCTAATAGTTGATTACTATAATTGCATCATATAGAGAGACAAGATGGGGGTTAAAATCCAATGTGAAGCGCATTTTATCCTAGTAGATATACTAGATGATTGTGTTACATCTTCTATTAAGCCTTGGGGAGTTTGAGTCGTACCACCCAATATCCAACTGACCATAGTGAAGTCAAAATCAGTTCCGTACAAGATCTATGAGATTTAGAATCCTAAGATCTCAACTACGCCTAGTCAATACGGGTTGAATGCAGTGACATATAAGTCAAACTACCAACAAAGACATATAGTCAAGCTAATAACACCTAGTCTTCCCTTGGTACAGGTCATGACACCAGACACCAAGGCATTCAACACCTAGTCTTCCCTTGGTACAGGTCACTACACCAGACACCAAGGCATTCAAAACCCTACCATCAAGGTACATCTACTTTTTTCCTCATTCACATCACATATATAAACATCTGAGACATGATTACAGTCATTCTCACACCAAGGCATGACCATAGCAATCCCTCATAAACTGGGAATAAGGATGTCAAAGACACACAATCTCTTGCACCCCGCATACTCAATAGTATGCGCTTTGAGTTTTCCTTAGGAATACTCATTTCACCATTCAGCAAATTCTGACGCTAAAAATGGTTCTACAACATAGGGAACTACATTATTAGGGTTTCACTTGATTAGTTAATGCCAATTAGAAATAAGTGGACATATAAAACCCTAATTCATTTCTAGCAAGCATTGATATATAACAACTCTAGAAGATATAAAACGTATGAGATAAAGTTATTGATCACAATACCACATGATACTATTTTATTGCCATTCATGAGGCCATACTTGTCATCATACCACCACATGATATAAATCCTTGTCACATCATGAAGAGGATCACACCTAAGTTAGAGATCAACCATGCCCAAAGGTTATTAAGACCATCACATGCATCATTCCATGTAAGAACATAATTATCTTTCCATGCCTTGTAACAAAACTCAACAGACCATCACTATACATGTGACATGTAAGTTTAATATAACATGGAGCGATGATGTTCATGCAACAACATATTAGGGTTTCAACAACAATAAGATATTATTCCATCATCATGGCAATCATTCAAGAAGACTGATCATAATTGATAACAATCATTTATTTGCATTATGTTTAGGTGTAACAAGATAGGTTACATTAGGGTTAACCATAAACTCATTATGGTGACTATCAATCACATTCAAATGAGGGCAAAGGTAAGACTACAAATTTTAGGGCATTAAACCATCAGTTCTACATCATCAAAACCAAATAATCAAACCATGAGATTCAATAAAAACCCTTGGATGTTAGGGCATATAAACCTAACCAACAGATTATGGTATCCACCCAAAACCATCAAACATTGGATAGGTAAAACAACCGATTGAGATACAAGCAAAACTTTTGAATCATATGTCTAGTAGAACCATCAAGTGACGACCCAAAAGAGGTATCAACCTGACCTAGTTAAGCCATCGGTTTTGGTGTCTAGGACCAACATCATTTTTGGTGTCTAGGACCACCATCGGTTGTGACACCCAGTGTCACCATCTGTTGTGAACCATCAGATCATGAATTAGGAGAACCATCGACCTACAATTTAGGAAGAGCCATTGAGTGGTGAACCAGGACAACCATTGGTTGATGACCTAGTGAGACCATCAAGTGTTGAACCCAATGGATCCATCATTTGTTGTCAACAAGTGGAAAACTAATCCAAAAACCAAGGAAAAATCATCATTTATTGAACCAAAATAACCATCGTTTGAACCACCACATGCAAGTACCAAAATCCATCGAATGTGGGAAGCCTAACCAGCGTTTGTGGAGGGGAAAATGACCATTGATTGTGAGAACAAGTGAGGACCCAAAATAGAAGCTAAGTGACCACCATCGGTCGGCACATCAAGGCCAAGCAAAACAACAAAAAGAATAAAGCCATCAGGTTGCAAGAGAAGAAGGGAAATCAGCACAAAAACCCTAAGTATGACCATCGTTTGAAGAACAAGAACCATAGTTTGATCACATGAAACCAAGATCTAAAGCTTCCACTACCAAAGGAAGGTCTTGCACAAGGTTTAAGGTCCATCCATGGTGATAAACTACTCAAGGAACATCACTTAAGCTTAATCCCTAAGCAAAGGTAGCATATGTTTAAGCTTAGAACTTCCTTTTAGAGAAAGAACATATGCATGCAAGGTAGTAGTAAGCAATAAACGTGAAGAAATTTATACAACTCACCAATAAGAAGAATATTTAGCTCCTAACAACAAGAAAGCTCAAGGAAAAAAGGTATTTCCTCACATGTTTTCTTATACAACTCGCCCTAGCTTGAGCTCTCTACTTGGCCAAGCTAGTTCCTTCCCCACCAAAGAAGTAAACCCTAGGTTAAGGAAGTAAGAAAATTGTGTTCTTCAAGATCTAGAGCAAGCCCTACCATGAAACACCATGGTTACTACCAAGAAGAAGGAAGGAGGTAGGAAAGTAAGTAAAATGAAGGAAGATAGGGAGAGCTTACTTTCTTAGGTCAAGAACAAGCAAAGGAAACTCCACAAGCCCAAAAAGAGGGTAGGTCCGAGCTCTATGTGCACATGCAAGTAGATCAGCCACATTCTTGTACCTCATGCACCTTTTTCTCTGCCAAGACATAGAGGAAGAAGCTATAGATATAAAGGAAGAAGAAAGGGAGACCAAAGGGTTAGTTTGGGTGCAAGAGGGGAGGTATACGAAGCTATGGGTGAGAGGGGAGAGAAGGTTAAGGTGTCCAGCTAGGTTTGCCATGTGTCCATGGCCTAAAGGGTCATGTCCATGCAAAGGATAAGCTCCATTGGTTGTGGGAGTCTACAAGACTATAGAATGTTGTCTTCTCAGGCTATCCATCAAGTTTTAAAGAATGGTGACCATAAATTTTGGAACCTTAGGTCACAAGGGTGAAACATCATCATTTGCGCACCCTCATAGGTGAACCACTAATACAAGGAACCTCAAGAAGGGAAACCATCAACCCTTACACCTATAGGTACCAACAAGGAGTCAACATCGGATGACAACACCATTAGATCCCATCAACTAAGGGATACCATCAAGTTATTGCCTCCAAGGTAGCTCAACAATGGGGGTGGGGGGTAAACCCTAACTCAACCTTAGATGGATATCACCACCAAACCAAGGTGCATCTAGGCTCCCTAAGGCACAATAAGATCATGCATTATAATAAAACATGTGAGGAACAAAAATAATGTGACAAATTGCAAGAAAAACCTCAGATACAGGTGGATTGCATAAAAGCCTAAAACAAGCATATAATTGCATAACTTGCACAAACAGTGTCCAAATTGGACCAAACTTGAAACTTAAGCTTTCCACATGATATCAAATCACCTATTAGGGTTATATTAAGGTTTTCAGCACTAAATTAAGATAATAAAGCATGTTCGACCAAAAAGCAAGCTCAGGGGTCTTACACTTGAACACTCTTTGTAACAAATACCTACTTGCGTGAATACTTCATCTCAAACAATTTTTGACTACTGAGTCAGTTATGCGGGTTGTAAAAAAGTTATTTTGAGCTAATTATATATTACCATAATCACACCCTAGAGTGAGTTAGTTTACTGTTAATCAAGTTTTTTGTTTTGTTTTTGTGGGTTGTGTAAAAATTATTGGTCATGAATTATATATTACAGTCAATGTGTACATATCCAAGAAGGGAAGAACAACTAACTTTGATAATAATATGTTAGTATGTTACAAGTCACAGGAGTCATCTGACAGTTAGTTGAGTTGTTTTCTTTCAAGGGAGTACACAAAATATTATGAGTACTAATTATACATTAGCTCTCAATTCGACTAGGGAGCACATGTCATTATGGTATTGAAATGCTTTAGGTTGAAGGAGGTCAACTTGTAGTTAAAACTTGCTCTCTTTTAACTTGTTTTATATAGATTTTATGAGCGATGATATATAATAGTCATAAACAAGCACACACCCAAGAAGGAGAGCACACATCATTTTGGTTGACACGCTACAAGTTGGAGGGTGTCAAGTGACAGTTAATCAACTTGTTCTATTTAAGGGTCATTTGTAAATTATTTTTGAGTTATAATTATATATTTTTCATCAATAAGAACATACTACAAAAGGAGAATGCATGCAATTTTAGAAGTGACACACCATAGGTTGTAGGTAGTCAGTTGGCATCACAATAAGTTTTTTTTTCTTTTAGCAAAATGTATGTAAATTATAATGTCTATATCTAAACCCTCTATAGAAAAATGTGGTATGTGTGCACGTTTTTTTTTCATATTAGCAAACTCGCCAAATTTTTCCAACTATGTTTGTTAGGATCACCTAAAAAATAAAAATAAAATCTTAATCACTAACGACTTCTGTTTTTGCTTGACACGGTTCACTTAGAACTTTTTTAGGTTCAAGACTTGAAGTATAATAGTTAATGATCACCTTATTAGTTGACTCTAATTGTTTATTTATATTTTAGAGTAATTTTTTCCACTCGTGGCATGTGTTCTTAGTTATCATTTTACCGTGCATCTTAACTTGCATTCTTTGTGTTTCTTATTTCCCAACAGTTGTCGTATTTGTTTGACACCATTATCTTAGTTGTATTTTGTGTGTGTTCTATCTTTATAATGTAATAATCATCATTAACTCAATGTTTGATTCTAATTATTTGTTTATATATTGTCAATTTTCCATTTACAACATTTATGTTTTTTATTCATTTGTGCTTTCCAACTTGTATATTTTTGTGTTTCTTAGGCTTCTATCGGTTTGGTGTAAGTCATAAATTTCGTGGAACTCATTTTTTGTGAACTCTAGTTTAGTTTTCTGAAGTCGAGTTTCATTCAATTCCGTGCTATTGGTTTGTTGTAAGTATAAATATGAAAATTATTGAAATATTTAAATTTTTACTGTGTAATATAAATAAGTAAGGATGGCAAAGATATAAAAAAAGAATCATATACGTAAAAAATCATAATATTCTTAAATCATAATAACCTCAAAAAATGGTTATGATGCAAATATTTCTCCTTTAAAAATATTTTATTATGGTACAATTGTAATTTTAATAAAATATTATGATTAAAATCACATCACAATATTTTTATTTTACTTTGCATGTATAAAGTACCATAATAATTTCTGCATTTTTTTAATAATTCCACATTTCATGTGTGCTTGTAAATGTAAGCTCTGGTTCATCATTTTTTAACACAGTGTAGAATATTAATTTTACATTATTTTTTAGGAAACTTTTACTATAATATTGTACATGATTATAGTTAATTATCATTTTCACATCACACTGTTTAAACATGAAAATAAAAATATATTACGTAAATCACATTGTCACAGTGTGGTGTTTTTTCATTATGTTTTTATTTTTTATTTTGTGTTAAAATGACACTGATAATGGTGGTTATAGTGTAAAATATTTTACATAGTGAAATTATAATATATAATATTTTGTCATATTATGTTATGATTTTTGCAAGAAACAATATCCATACTGCTAATATTTCTAGTCATAAATATTTTAGTGATAAATGAAGAATATAACTGTATAAGAAATGTTGTTAGCTGGCCCAAAACTCATTTTCTGCTCTTTTTAAGAGGGAACTCGGGAATTATGTTATGTATGTAAGTCTGTAACTCACCAGAAGTCACGAAACTCAAGTTCCAACACTCAATATAAACCAATCATGAAAAACTATTTAAAGAACTCCAGTTCATAAGTTTTTGAAATCAGTTACGACAAACCAATCAGAGCCTTAACTCTTATCAGCTATTGAATTTGTCTGGCATGATTTACTTACTTGTTTTTTATATTTAGTTTTCATCAATTGTTTGATTGGTTTTAATTGTATATTTATTTTCTAAAGTAATTATTTGTATATGGTCGGAACGTGTGTTTTTTGTTTGAACTATGTCTCAAAAATAATGTGCATGTGTCTACAGTACCCATCAGAATCCAAAAAACTCAACCTTGGTCACTCATATCGAAATGTATTTTATACTTACACATCATATTAATTAAAAAGGGTAAGACATGCTTAGCAGATGTCATCTGCTCGTACAATATAGAAAGACAAAGTTTAAAGGCCATGATTGATGTATTTTGTTGGTCTTTTATGCTAGTGGAAACTAATTAAGTAGTTATCTTCTATATCAATGTTAATGTTAATCAGGACCGGCCCATTAGGGGGGCCAACATGGATGACGTCCATGGGCCCAACAAAGAAGGGGGCCTATAATTTTTCTTCTTCTTCTAATACACACACATTTGTAAACAGAACGGGATTGATTCGATGTTACTTGTTAGGAAAAGACCGGAAGGTCCGAAAGTCAAGTTCCCTGTTTAGTTGTGTGTGATTGGTGATCAGAAAGTCAGGAATTAAACTTCCCTAATTTTCCATAGACTTCTGAGCATATATATATATATATATATATATATATATATATAAACTAGAGTTCCAGACTTCCGCTGAAAAGTGAGTGGAAAACAAGTTTAGCGCATCTGTCCTGATGGAAACTCTCTCCTCGCCTGCACCCCTTTCGCCCACGCCTCTCTATGTTGGGTAGCATTCATCCACTCCTCTCTCGCCTGCTCTTCTCTGGCATGTACCTCTTCAGCCACGCCTCTCTGGCTTATACCTCATCTTTCTTGCCATTTTTCCTTGATCAATCAGCGACTGGTCTGTTTTTTGTGGGGGATAAATAAATCAAAGGTTGATGATCGGTTGGGTCAGAGCACTGCTACTCCTGACTTTTCTCACGATTTACTCTAGTCAATCGGCGATAGATGCCACTGTGAGGGAAAATCATTCAAACGCCCATACGATTTACTGTGTTGCTAAAGCAACCTCCATTTTTGTTTAATTGTGTATTCTTGTCTTGTTTTCTCTTTTTATTTTATTCATCTAGCATAGACGAAACTGATTGTATAGTTGTACAACCGAGTTCTCACACAGGTAGTGAATTAGAAATACTTAAGAATAAGTATGATGACTTTGTATTTGAATATTATAATTTAAAACATAGTTCATAAGCATGCCCTTTGTGTCCAACTTATCTTCTAGTTTTGTGAGTATACATACAATAAAGAGACATGAGAACTTTTTATCATCATGGTTCGTTACTATTGCAAATTAATTGATTAACATATAGCATAAATGAGAGCTATGGAGAACGGCGTTGGGGCAAATAATTTTTTAGGAAAGCTTCCTCGGTTACAATATACCAATCATATGGAAGTCATTTTCCTAATAAAAGTTATCTTTCAAACCAATCACCTGATTTTGATTTCCTAAGACTGAACTCAAGTTCCTGAAAAATGAGTTCCCTAAAAATTATAGTTACAACGAACCAATCGAAGCCTAACGGTCTGACTGGTTTGGTGTAATTTGTCCTGAAAATATTAGAAGTCAAATTTTCTTTCTAATTTTACTTGACTGGTTTCCTAGAAGTCCAGAACTCGAGTTCTCTAATTTTCCCTGGACTCTCAGACATATATATATATATATATATATATATATTATACATATATATATATATACTTTCGTAAAATAGGTTCCATTAGAAACCAACAGGAAATCGACTTACAACCATGTTTCCTCTTTTTCAGCGGTGACTTCACATGAGTTTTTTCAAGCTAAAGTTACTGAAAAGCTATCTTAGATCATCAATGTCTCAAGAAAGATTGAACAATTTGGCAATGTTATGCATTGAGAAGGATATGTTGAGAAATATTGATGTTGACACTGTTATTCAAGATTTTGCATCTAGAAAGGCTCGAAGAAGTCATTTTATATGATGACTGAAGCTCAATAAGGATATATATATATATATATATTACGTTCTTTTTAGTTTGATTTTTAAGAACATGTTCTTTTTTTATATGACAATTTTGACAATTATGACTAAACTCGTATTTATTTAAATTTGTTAAATAAGAGTATACAGAGGGCCCATTTTTTATCTTTGTCTCCGGGCCTCTAAAATATTTGCAACGGCCCTGATGTTAATGAGCATATACTGTGCTACATATATATTCACATCAATTATATTTTCTTTATATTTATTTTGTGCAGTAACAACCATAAGTACATGCTATATCGAGAATTTCTAAGATTAGATGGAAAAAATAACATTGACTGTTTTTCCCTTACAATTTTTTGTTAGAATAAGACATCTCTAATTTTCATATGTTTGTACGAAAAATTATTAATGTGTTGTATTGCCTTTTGTTATGGATAAAAAATTAACAACATCTTTTCATTGTACACATATTCACAACCACTGGGTCTAATTAAAGTGTGTTATTGCCCATCCATTTAATTTTTTAAAAAATTAATCTGTATCTATAAGACGCACAACCACAATTATTTTATCCAAACCCAACCCACATACCAATTTAATAGGCCTACTTTCAGTTAAGTACCTATACTGCAAAACTCCCTCCGCCCCACCTCCACTTAAACCGTGGATGTATGCGAGAGAATGATTTTCTAGTCCTATTCGTTGTGGTATTGGGGCTTTCACGTCGCAGTTGGTTATTATTATTTTTTAAACTTCTTTGCAAGAGTTGGTGAAGGTACGTTCAACAAAGAATGAATTTAATCATGTCAGGATATGGGAAGGTTTATACTAACAAAATAACCCACCACAATAGAGAAACTAAATATCATATTCACACCATATCTAGTGTGGGGTTTAATACAAGAAATTGTATGTGCATTGTCAAGAAATTGATGTTAACTACACCATACTACACCACACCACATCACATCATGAATAAATTTATATTATTTAGAGTAGAGTAGCATTATACATAAAATTTATGAAGTTGTGACTATAAATTAAAATCACAATGCAGACAATCTAAACCATCAATTATCTATAAATATTAAATCACAAAAGAGCACGTATACACGTATAATATTTTTTAACTATCATTCATTTTTATTCAAATTTCAAACACCCTCTTATTCTAAAACAGTTCATTGAATGAATATTCTAACTAGTAATACAAGTAAAAATATTCTATTTAGAATGACTCCTCAAGTCTCTTTAACCTGTAGACTTGTCTGCCTCGTTTTCAATAATGTAAGAGCTATGTTTTTCTTCTTCTTTATTTTTTTTCATCGAGAGTGAAGGAAGATAAATATATTCTTAGAGAGAGAGGAACAAGTGAAAAATATTGATATAAGAGGATTGTAGAAGATTTGAATAAGTTATCAAGAAAGACTATAATAATGGATGTATTTGTCTCTTCTTGACTCTCACACTTTCAGTTTTGTCCTTCCATATTCTTTTCATATTATTTTTATTTTTAACATGATCTTATCTCCCCGAATCACTACATCTCTAATACAACTAATAATAGTTTACCCATACTAATAAATTTAAATTCTCAAATCAGTTATATAATTTTCCATTGGTAAGGTTTGCATCTTTCTATTTGAGAATGCATGAAATATGTCAATAAAAATAAATATTATACATTAGATAATTCATGATCTTGATTCTTTCTGCCATTAATATATTTATAACACCACTTTTTGTGAACTTTCTGCACATGTTTTATTCCTACTTAGCATCTCTTTTTATGAAATTTTCTATTTATTTGTATATCTTTGGGAAAAATTTGGATTTGATCCCCCTTCCCACTCCATACAGGATCACACCATGTCACAACCGTGACGGTAACCCAAAGACGTCTAACCCAGGATAGAGCCCAGGGCCAACAAGGTCTAGTCGTGATCGTGACATTGGTCCCAACCAAGATGACCCATCACGACCGCGATACAGGAAGGTGAAGAGTCATGGTCGAGACATACTCTACAAATGAGACCGAAGAAGAAACCGCGACATACATCGTGATCGAGGAGGTGTCGCGATTGTGACACCTGTTTCAATTTCTGATGCAGTAGTGGCGATATCTTCTCACCGCGAATAAGACACTTGTTGCAGAAGATCGTGACCATGATAATGGTTGTGATCAAGACATACACCGCAACTGTGACAGAAGGTTAAGTCAGTGGGTTGTACCTATAAATAGGCCCCAAACTCCACACACTGGGGGGCATCAGATCATCAAGAGCAATGAAGTGGTGCAAAACTCCAGAGCCATCCTTGCCTGTCTCCTGAGGTCTTAGATCTCTGAAGATGAAAGTTGGAGGAGAGAGAAGGTCTTCCATTCTCTTCGAGAGAGAAGGAGTTGCCATCTTCTACATCTGCACCAGATCTAGATCTGAAGAAGTACCGTTGGTGTATCACCTCCTTTTTTCTTTAGATCTATTATATACCCCACGTTGTATCTTTTTCTCTTCGTTATTCTTGATGTATCCTCACATTTGTAACGTTGTTATGCCACCCATTAACATGTGTGGCTAAACACCTAACTTGGGTTGGGAGTAGCCATTAAGGACCTCCCAACATGTGCATACTTGCATCCTTTTTTGAATATATATATCCTTAGTAACGTTTATCTCCATATTCTTATTCTCGAATGCTTCATTTGTATGTTTAGCTACCATCTTATGATGTTTGATTGTTGATGCCTCGAAAGAGTAATACTAACCTTATATAAGTTTTATGGAGTAGTATGAATGCATGAAAATATTGTAATACTAAAATGGATGGTCATATGGTTTGCTTTACGGTTGTTTGTTTATCATCTTGAGAGAGAGACAATCTTATAATCTTGATCTATCCTAAGCTTGAGAGAGGAGGGAATAGACATATATGATTATTGCTTGTAACCTTGCTAAGGGTATACAAAAAGAGTGGGAATATTGTATGTTAGCTAGAGGGTCTTGGTAAGTGAAACCCGATCTAAGTTTCTGTTACGACCCCACCTCCTGATAACCCCCAATTAAGGGAGGCCAAGAGGTTGAGCCGCACCCATTAATCCCAGATCAAAGGTTCGACATATAACCATAAATAATTATTAAATTCTAACAGACTATACTGAAAATGGTAATAAATTTTTTCTTTACATACCTTTTGAAAACTTGGATCTCACACCGATACTAATCTATCTAATCCTCCTTTGCACTTTAATTCTCATTTAGTATCACATGTGCCACTTTACTATTTGTTCTTTTCATTGTACCTAAAACGCCGACAAACAAAACGTCGGTCAGCCGTAGCTGGTATGTGGGGGAAACAATAAACATGCAACTATGATAACAATGTAATCATTCAATTACTTATTTAACAACCAAGATTACATTTTAGATATAACTCCGCGATCCAAGGGTACCCTATCCTCTGTATTGTCCCCATTAAACCCCTCATGATCCACCTATAAGTGAACCAGTTTCTAGGGTTGAGTCACATGGCACTACTCATAAGTAAACCACTCCTTAACTCGGGATTTGCTAAAGAGTCTCTAACTCACGGTAACCTAGACCTTACTCTAGGATTACCCCCTTTTTTATCCTTTTCAAGTAACAGAGGTGGACCCGGATCTAGCCAGTTATATTTGCACATTTATGGTGATAATCATAGTCACTTTATAGTGGCATGAAATAAATAAACATTCAACAGTTTAGTTGCATTCAATGCGATTAAACATCCGGAAATCCATCGGGAAACTAAAGCGGTTATTCATAATCGTAACCACATACCTGATCCATAGTAACTTGATGTCCATGCATTAACATTCAAGCAATCAATAATACCCTGAAAATAATGCATAACATCCAAGTGTCATTGTTTTATTCAAAACATCCTCAAGATCAACTTGGATTCCACCTTATGATTTCTAGGCCAACTTTAGGGTTTTATTAGAGTTTTAGCCTTCATTATGCATTTATCACTTTTAATGTTCTTTTAGTTCACAAACCCTAATTTCTGCATCATAGGCACAATTGAATGTCAAATAAGTCTAATATGTTTCTTTTACACTAAAACTATTATCTTTATCCTTTTAGGTCATATCCAAAACATTAATGCTAATTATCACCTTCGGTTTCTTTCAAATTGACAAATTATATTTCATTATAGTTCAACTCACATATATGGACCTTATTTATTACTATTTCCACTTTTATACACTAGGAAACACTAACTATCCAAATAATTCTCATTAAAGATCTTTGATACTCAATTTATCTTCAAATCATCATATCTCTATTTTATTCTTCGATTTGTACAATTAAAACCATTAGAATTCATGTCAACATAAATTAGGGTTTCTAATCCCATTAAGGCATATTCATGTACATAGAACCCTAAATTAAACCAACTATATAAAAAGATCATCTTTTTAAATCCTATTTTCACTTTTATTAACAACAGGTTAATATCAGCTTGAATTATCCATCTATCATCAAATCTAAGGGTTCTTCCTTAGTTAAATCATTAAAGATGATAACTTTATGTACTTTTCCAATTTCAAGCATATAAACTCTAAATTAGACTAATCACGTGAAAAGTTCTTCCTTTTTTTAACTCAATGTTCCTTTTTACATTTAACGGAATAACATCAACTCTAATGATCCATTAAACCCTACTAAACACATTCATCATATCAAAAATAGGGTTTCTTAAGAATTAAAGCATTAAAGATGATTACTTCCATTACTTTTCGGATTTCAATAAGAATCAGGCTTCAAACTTAATTTCTTTGGGTTCCTCTCATTCTGAGGATCAATTTTCATATAAAGTTTGTTTTAATCTGAGTTACGGTTCAATAGATACGAATTTTTCAAAAATACTTACTTTTCGGCCAATGAGGGGCTGCCACGTCGGCCTCCTCCATGCAATGTGTCGGTTGCTTTGAAATTATAACTAAATTATGGAAACGCCCCCCACGTAAGTCGTTTAGCTCTACAACCCGCGAAGGGTATTTTTGTCTAATGTATCTTGATCATCTTCAACCCTGCGACCGGGCGCCGCTGCCGCCCTAGCAGCTACTTGCGCTGCTCCGCGTCCTTCTCCTGGACACCGCGGCCACAGGCGGCGGTTCCCCTAGTTGCGCCGTCTCTCTTCAGACCTGGGGCACCACCTAACTCCTGACTTATGCGGCTGGTTCAAGAGCAGCCGACCCGCAAATTGCGGCCGACCTGCAGCGGGTCAGGGGAGGGTTTCCTCCCTCTGTCCCTGGCTCCTCGGTATCTGCAAAGGCTCCATAGCCTCCGTCGCATCCCTCCGAGCACGGAAAAGCCTCCAGGTCGTGGCCATGGAATTCGGGCGCATGCGACCAGGTCTGCGAACAGGGTCCTACTTGCAAACGTAACGGTGGCGGCCAAGGTGGATAACTCTCTAAAAGCGTAACCTCGTCGCCCTGTATAAGGGCCTTGTGTCCCTCCTCGAACTCCCTCCTTGATCCAGAAACATATCTGGGGTCGCACCTCCCCCTCTAGTCGTGGCAGAAAGGATAGAAGATTGGGAAGAGGGATGCTAGACATCTACGATCTTCCCTGGCTGCGAGGCATCAGCCCAAGCCCTTGCATGGTTGAGGGTATACAAGAGTCTATTTATGTATATCCGGAAACGAGTCAGTTTCCTTTCTTGGCATATTGATAATTCCTTCATATAATATTTCTCTTTTTAATACTTCCTCGATTATCCAAAATCCTTGGTTATTAAGGAAATTCGAAAATTCTCTCTCTCTCTCTCTCTCTCTCTTATTCTCTTTATGCGTGCCTTTTAAATTCATTGGCATGAATTTACATTTATTTTAGTAGAAAATATTCCCTTTTAAACAATACTACCAAATTCCATTAATAATGTATCACATTATCCTTTAATTTTTGTATTATTGATATTTTCTCTTTCTTTCCTCTTTATTGGGACTCCTTGGATCCCAAGACACCCCTTTATTTCGAAATCCTTTTTATGGGACACTCATTATCCTTCTAGATGCATCTAAGTGCATTATTTCACATAATTCCTCATTATCTTATTTATCTCTTATTAAAAATATTTCTTTTTGAGGATTTCTCTTTATTTTTCTTTTATTTTCCTCATTGGCATTCCTTTTATCATTAGAAATCCTTGGGATATGAAATTCTATAAAGGGTAACTCAATTATATATCTTTTCACTTAATTTCCACATTTCATCAATGTTTTCAATTTCTTTCTTCGTAAAGAAATACTTATTTAATCTTTTCTTTTCTTATTGCTTTCTTTTTGCAACCTTGGACTCCTTGGTACTCAAGGAACCCAAGAGGCACGAAATCCTCTTTGGATTTGCCTTCTAGAGGTTTCTACATATTTCTTTTCTTAAAAATTCAATTATCCATTTATTAATTGAATTTCCTTGTTATTTGGGCCCAATAGCCAATAAAGCCCAAAAAGCAACCAATCAAGGCTATTGTGAAGGGAAACCATTCATTTCAAAATAAATCATATCATTATTTGTTCAATTATCTTTAGTATGAGAAATTTCATTTCTCACTAATTGAACCCAAAAAATCGGGGTTATAACATCCTTCCCCTCTTATAGAAATTTTGTCCTCAAAATTCAATCAAGCAAACAAACAAAACAGGATAAGACTTTTCCATGTCCATCATTGGCCCCTATGTGGCTTTGCTGTACTCATGGCGTTTCCAAAGAACCTTTATCATCACA
This sequence comes from Alisma plantago-aquatica, assembly GCA_963693085.1. Classification (NCBI taxonomy): domain Eukaryota; kingdom Viridiplantae; phylum Streptophyta; class Magnoliopsida; order Alismatales; family Alismataceae; genus Alisma; species Alisma plantago-aquatica. Next base: position 1,183,642,899 of record OY856412.1, on the reverse strand, counting down.
TATTCTTTTCTCTGAGTTCTTTCATCCTGGCGTCTATAAACTACACAGGTGACTCAGGCCATTTCAGCCTCCCTTGGGGCTCACTAGGTTCATTGCTCAGCACATGGTCGAGGTACCTCACATAGTACTCTAAATTGGACACATGGAAAACATCTCCCATTACTCTATCCTGAGGGGTAGGGTCAAACCTAACCTTCTCCACCCATCCATCTCTAATGGACCCATGTATCGGGGACTCAACTCTCTTAGATATAACTTAGATGGGTCGGATTTTCATGTCACATTTTCTCCCACAGTAACTTGTATGTCAGTCTACTTTGCATCTGCTCACGACTCTCATCGTCTCTAGGCTCCTTTCAGCCCTTGCGCAATCAAAGTGACTTCATCTACACGTACTGGGGTCCCTTTTTCTAACCATCATGTGGTACCTTTCTAACCATCATGTGGTCCTTTCACCAACATTACCTTACTAAAGTGGTGACCGACACAACCTCCCTTACAGAGCTTCATATAAAACCCGATACTGGCTATGGTGGTCATTGTCACATCTTTCATAGGACAAAAACTATCTCAGATATCACCCTAAACGAGCACACATGCCCTCATCAGACCCTTTAGTCTGGATCATACTAACCATAGTTAGGGGTGATAAACTATACTATCATTGAGTTTTCATGTACCTACTTCCACTTTATGGAAGCGAACCTTTAGGTCAAACTCAAGAATCCTTTGAACTTGCTTCATGGTGTAATTGAACCATCTTTCTCATGGGTAGTTCAACCGGATCTGTCCCTTAACCGAACTCTTCCTTTCTTATATATCTAGGTAAGACGACCTACCATAACCCACATTGTATCTCGACCTTCCTCGATCCAGGGAAGACTTATCACAACATCCATAGTGTTGAGCTCTCATTCCCTCTCAGGGATTCTTTTGTCCTCTATATCGATACACTGGGTTACTGGGGTTCGTCCTTTACCTCATGGCTTTCATGGCCATAACCACATGCAACCTCGTGCTATTGCCCTTTTTCCTAGTGTATCATGATTTCCTGTATGTCATGATTCTTTCAAGATCGATTCCTTCGAAACCCTAAACCACTCTTGTCAGGGTTTCATCACCTTCCTTTTCAAAGAAGTGCACTTGAGGTTCTACTACCATTCTTTCATTGTATCAAGAACTAGACTGGCTAAACAAACAATCCTTAACTTTTCAACGCATCTTGTTACATCTGAGTGTTATCCAAACACCTCTCCTTTTCAAACTTAGGGTTAGCCCAAACAACCTCTTCTAACTTCTAGTCAAACAAGTCTTAACCAGAGCATTCATTACTACCTCTCATCCTTGGGTACTAGGTAACATTGAAGGCATACACTTCCATGGATTTTACTTATCATATTACCTCCAACTCCATGTCTATATCCATTAAGAACACTCTCTGATTTCATCATCATGGTGACCAAACTCAACCTGGTATAACTTGTAAGCTCCACATCCTCATAAGGTGACTACCTCATTCCCCTAAGTGTTTGCAAGCCATCCATCATTCATTCACTTTACCATGGTAAAATATCTTCTCTATCCCCATTTCTCGTGGCAACGCTCCAACCTACCTCATCTCTTATCCTTGGTGTATGACATGCATAATGTCCTATCTCTCACCCCCATAATAAGAGGAAATAAGCATTTGGCTGCAGTCCAAATACAGAGTTCCCCCTATTCCAAGAGTAGAGATGGTACATCCCACCTTGCCAATACACCTTTACATCTAAGTTGCAATGTGCCATATATGTCTCTACATCACAGACATCATGATAACAAACTAGTCTTGAACCTACTGAGATGTATATATCCTTGGTCATTTCCTCTAGGTCTATAGGGTACCGGCTCTTTTGGGGTCATCCCTCTTCCCTCATGCATCAAGAGAGTGCCCTACTCATCTGCCCTTTGGGTCCCATGAGTTCATGAAGGTGATCTATCTCCTAACTCATGGCCCTCAGACAATGATAGCTGTTACCTCCCAACCCTATGGTCATGTGCATTTGGGGAATTAGGCAACTCCTATTTTCATCGGTCTTATCCCTAACTGACCCTAGGATAGACTTAGGATTCCCCACCATAGTACATGTTCACTTAGAACCTTACCCAAGTCTTCATCATCTCTCTTTCTGCATTCATAGGCTGACCTTCATCCTTTCATTGAGATCATGGCAACCTGCCTACCTTGGTCAAGCCCTATACCGGTTACCTCCATGGTAACACATCTGCATGCACTTAGAGACGGATATCTATGGGCCTACGGGTTCATTCTCATACCATGTACTTTTCACTTAGCTTCTCAAGATCCTAAGAGACCTCTTTAGGTTACCTTAGACTAACCAAAACTGATATACACCCTACCAAAGGTGTCTCTCTCCCAGGATGGGAGGAAATCTATCTCTTGACAGCAAGGTCACAAAAGCTCTTAGGTCTAGGGTTTACATCCACATGAGCCTACTTAACCCTAGCAAGCTATTAAGGCATAAGTAGATCACCTACTAAACCATGCTTGGTTATACTTGTCCTCTTTCCTCAATGCTGGATCGAGATCATACCTTCCTTTATCATCAACCTAGCTATGAGGGGTTCATTACACATACCTTAAACTTAAGGGACTTCCCTTTTCCTTTATTCATAAAGTGTACCATGCTCGAAACTATAAAAAACTTAATTCTCATCATGAGCATTAGGTACACCACTTCCCCTCTTAGGCCTAGGAACCCTAGGTTCACTTTTAGGTGTCCAACTGCACGCTCTATCTCTGAACCATGAATCAAGCTTGCAAAAGGCATGACATGCACTTCTTGTCATTCTTCAACTCGAGCAACACTTAGGGTTGGGTCCTCCTAAAGATAACCAAGATATCATCAACTTTCAGGGATCGATCATGAGGCAACCAATATCATCCATTGTTCAGGGTTTTAGGCTTCCAACCTTCTTGCGGGGTTTCCTGCTCTCTCTAGAGCTAACCCTACATCCAACCTCACCGTTAGAGGTCCTCTCTTCATGAAGGTTCAACCTCAAAGGCATGCTCTACATGGGTGAAGCCTAGGTTCGAACTTATGGTTGCTCAAGATCATCCATAACCCTTTATGCTCCATCATGATTCCTTATCCAGGGTTTCATCCTACCGTCAACACTATGACGTGCCCTAGGTGCCAGCTATACCCTACTTGCACAATCCCATAGGGTTTCTAAGGTCCTTCACTAACCTCATCATCTAAGGAGTTATCCTTTACCCTGACATGCACGATCCTTCCCAGGGTTGGGTTGCCAAAGGTGTTAGGTCATCCATGGATCATATGGCATCCCAAAGGCATGTCCCTTCAAACACATGTGGTCCAACTCATCTCTCTCTAACCATCACTTAGGGTTAGGGTTAGCATCATTCTCATAGGATGTGCCAGGTCTCTACCGGCAATGGAGATCTCTATCTCCAAGACTAACTCATCCTCCTGACAAGAAGGTCTAGCCTCAGGTCTCTTTTGAGGACATGACAACTTATGTCATACGACCTAAGCGTGTATCTATCATTTATTTTACGCTTAATCTATTACGCTTATGTCCATGACATCTTATTTACATGCCTTTCATTAATTTAGTGGAGGATTCCTTAAACCTTATTAACCTTACCCATACCTCAGGACGGTGAGGAGAAGAGAGGAAACCCTAATCCTTTATGTCCTTATCAGAATTTTGTGATGAGAAGGGATGAATAGGATGAGAAGTCCTAAAGGTATCTTATTTCGATTCATACCCTAAGACTTTGGCCAGGCGGTCACACGGGTCCGGGAGTCCTCGTATTCCGACTAGCGGTGCGGAGGAAAATCTTGCCAGCCCCCAGTCGTGATCCCTTTCTAGACACCTCCGTCTTTCGGATACTCCTCTAATAACTCCCTTGGGTTCTATGGAGTTTGTAAAATTTAATAATTATTAATGGTTAATTGAGGAACCTAGGCTCTGATACCAAATGTTACGACCCCACCTCCTGATAACCCCCAATTAAGGGAGGCCAAGAGGTTGATCCGCACCCATTAATCCCGGATCAAAGGTTCGACATATAACCATAAAAAATTATTAAATTCTAACAGACTATACTGAAAATGGTAATAATTTTTTTCTTTACATACCTTTTGAAAACTTGGATCTCACATCGATACTAATCTATCTAATCCTCCTTTGCACTTTAATTCTCATTTAGTATCACATGTGCCACTTTACTGTTTGTTCTTTTCATTGTACCTAAAACGTCGACAAACAAAACGTCGGTCAGCCGTAGTTGGTATGTGGGGGAAACAATAAACATGCAACTATGATAACAATGTAATCATTCAATTACTTATTTAACAACCAAGATTACGTTTTAGATATAACTCCGCGATCCAAGGGTACCCTATCCTCTGTATTGTCCCCATTAAACCCCTCATGATCCACCTATAAGTGAACCAGTTTCTAGGGTTGAGTCACATGGCACTACTCGTAAGTAAACCACTCCTTAACTCGGGATTTGCTAAAGAGTCTCTAACTCACGGTAACCTAGACCTTACTCTAGGATTACCCCTTTTTTTTAGCATTTTCAAGTAACAGAGGTGGACCCGGATCTAGCCAGTTATATTTGCACATTTATGGTGATAATCATAGTCACTTTATAGTGGAATGAAATAAATAAACATTCAACAGTTTAGTTGCATTCAATGCGATTAAACATCCGGAAATCCATCGGGAAACTAAAGCGGTTATTCATAATCGTAACCACATACCTGATCCATAGTAACTTGATGTCCATGCATTAACATTCAAGCAATCAACAATATCCTAAAAATAATGCACAACATCCAAGTGTCATTGTTTTATTCAAAACATCCTCAAGATCAACTTGGATTCCACCTTATGATTTCTAGGCCAACTTTAGGGTTTTATTAGAGTTTTAGCCTTCATTATGCATTTATCACTTTTAATGTTCTTTTATTTCACAAACCCTAATTTATGCATCATAGGCACAATTGAATGTCAAATAAGTCTAATATGTTTCTTTTACACTAAAACTATTATCTTTATCCTTTTAGGTCATATCCAAAACATTAATGCTAATTATCACCTTCGGTTTCTTTCAAATTGACAAATTATATTTCATTATAGTTCAACTCACATATATGGACCTTATTTATTACTATTTCCACTTTTATACACTAGGAAACACTAACTATCCAAATAATTCTCATTAAAGATCTTTGATACTCAATTTATCTTCAAATCATCATATCTCTATTTTATTCTTCGATTTGTACAATTAAAACCGTTAAAATTCGTGTCAACATAAATTAGGGTTTCTAATCCCATTAAGGCATATTCATGTACATAGAACCCTAAATTAAACCAACTATATAAAAAGATCATCTTTTTAAATCCTATTTTCACTTTTATTAACAACAGGTTAATATCAGCTTGAATTATCCATCTATCATCAAATCTAAGGGTTCTTCCTTAGTTAAATCATTAAAGATGATAACTTTATGTACTTTTCCAATTTCAAGCATATAAACTCTAAATTATACTAATCACGTGAAAAGTTCTTCCTTTTTTTAACTCAATGTTCCTTTTTACATTTAACGGATTAACATCAACTCTAATGATCCATTAAACCCTATTAAACACATTCATCATATCAAAAATAGGGTTTCTTAAGAATTAAAGCATTAAAGATGATTACTTCCATTACTTTTCGGATTTCAATAAGAATCAGGCTTCAAACTTAATTTCTTTGGGTTCCCCTCATTCTGAGGATCAATTTTCATATAAAGTTTGTTTTAATCCGAGTTACGATTCAATAGATACGAATTTTGCAAAAATACTTATTTTTCGGCCAATGAGGGGCTGCCACGTCGGCCTCCTCCATGCAATGCGTCGGTTGCTTTGAAATTATAACTAAATTACGGAAATGCCCCCCGCATAAGTCGTTTAGCTCTACAACCCGCGAAGGGTATTTTTGTCTAATGTATCTTGATCATCTTCAACCCTGCGACCGGGCGCCACTGCCGCCCTAGCAGCTACTTGCGTGGCTCCGCGTCCTTCTCCTGGACACCGCGGCCACAGGCGGCGGTTCCCCTAGCTGCGCCGCCTCTCTTCAGACCTGGGGCACCACCTAACTCCCGACTTATGCGGCTGGTTCAAGAGCAGCCGACCCGCAAAGTGCGGCCGACCTGCAGCGGGTCGGGGGAGGGTTTCCTCCCTCTGTCCCTGGCTCCTCGGTATCTGCAAAGGCTCCATAGCCTCCGTCGCATCCCTCCGAGCACGGCAAAGCCTCCAGGTCGTGGCCATGGAAGCCGGGCGCATGCGACCAGGTCTGCGAACAGGGTCCTACTTGCAAACGTAACGGTGGCAGCCAAGGTGGATAACTCTCTAAAAGTGTAACCTCGTCGCCCTGTATAAGGGCCTTGTGTCCCTCCTCGAACTCCCTCCTTGGTCGAGAAACATATCTGGGGTCGCACCTCCCCCTCTGGTCGTGGCAGAAAGGATAGAAGATTGGGAAGAGGGATGCTAGACATCTACGATCTTCCCTGGCTGCGAGGCATCAGCCCAAGCCCTTGCATGGTTGAGGGTATACAAGAGTCTATTTATGTATATCCGGAAACGAGTCAGTTTCCTTTCTTGGCATATTGACGATTCCTTCATATAATATTTCTCTTTTTAATACTTCCTCGATTATCCAAAATCCTTGGTTATTAAGGAAATTCGAAAATCCTCTCTCTCTCTCTCTCTTATTCTCTTTATGCATGCCTTTTAAATTCATTGGCATGAATTTACATTTATTTTAGTAGAAAATATTCCCTTTTAAACAATACTACCAAATTCCATTAATAATGTATCACATTATCCTTTAATTTTTGTATTATTGATATTTTCTCTTTCTTTCCTCTTTATTGGGACTCCTTGGATCCCAAGACACCCCTTTATTTCGAAATCCTTTTTATGGGACACTCATTATCCTTCTAGATGCATCTAAGTGCATTATTTCACATAATTCCTCATTATCTTATTTATCTCTTATTAAAAATATTTCTTTTTGAGGATTTCTCTTTATTTTTCTTTTATTTTCCTCATTGGCATTCCTTTTATCATTAGAAATCCTTGGGATACGAAATTCTATAAAGGGTAACTCAATTATATATCTTTTCACTTAATTTCCACATTTCATTAATGTTTTCAATTTCTTTCTTCGTAAAGAAATACTTATTTAATCTTTTCTTTTCTTATTGCTTTCTTTTTGCAACCTTGGACTCCTTGGTACTCAAGGAACCCAAGAGGCATGAAATCCTCTTTGGATTTGCCTTCTAGAGGTTTCTACATATTTCTTTTCTTAAAAATTCAATTATCCATTTATTAATTGAATTTCCTTGTTATTTGGGCCCAATAGCCAATAAAGCCCAAAAAGCAACCAATCAAGGCTATTGTGAAGGGAAACCATTCATTTCAAAATAAATCATATCATTATTTGTTCAATTATCTTTAGTATGAGAAATTTCATTTCTCACTAATTGAACCCAAAAAATCGGGGTTATAACATCCTTCCCCTCTTATAGAAATTTTGTCCTCAAAATTCAATCAAGCAAACAAACAAAACAGGATAAGACTTTTCCATGTCCATCATTGGCCCCTATGTGGCTTTGCCGTACTCATGGCGTTTCCAAAGAACCTTTATCATCACATATTCTTTTCTCTGAGTTCTTTCATTCTGGCGTCTATAAACTACACAGGTGACTCAGGCCATTTCAGCCTCCCTTGGGGCTCACTAGGTTCATTGCTCAGCACATGGTCGGGGTACCTCACATAGTGCTCTAAATTGGACACATGGAAAACATCTCCCATTACTCTATCCTGAGGGGTAGGGTCAAACCTAACCTTCTCCACCCATCCATCTCTAATGGACCCATGTATCGGGGACTCAACTCTCTTAGATATAACTTAGATGGGTCGGATTTTCATGTCACATTTTCTCCCACAGTAACTTGTATGTCAGTCTACTTTGCATCTGCTCACGACTCTCATCGTCTCTAGGCTCCTTTCATCCCTTGCGCAATCAAAGTGACTTCATCTACACGTACTGGGGTCCCTTTTTCTAACCATCATGTGGTACCTTTCTAACCATCATGTGGTCCTTTCACCAACATTACCTTACTAAAGTGGTGACCGACACAACCTCCCTTACAGAGCTTCATATAAAACCCGATACTGGCTATGGTGGTCATTGTCACATCTTTCATAGGACAAAAACTATCTCAGATATCACCCTGAACGAGCACACATGCCCTCATCAGACACTTTAGTTTGGATCATACTAACCATAGTTAGGGGTGATAAACTATACTATCATTGAGTTTTCATGTACCTACTTCCACTTTATGGAATCGAACCTTTAGGTCAAACTCAAGAGTCCTTTGAACTTGCTTCATGGTGTAATTGAACCATCTTTCTCATGGGTAGTTCAATTGGATCTGTCCCTTAACCGAACTCTTCCTTTCTTATATATCTAGGTAAGACGACCTACCATAACCCACATTGTATCTCGACCTTCCTCGATCCAGGGAAGACTTATCACAACATCCATAGTGTTGAGCTCTCATTCCCTCTTAGGGATTCTTTTGTCCTCTATATCGATACACTGGGTTACTGGGGTTCGTCCTTTACCTCATGGCTTGCATGGCCATAACCACATGCAACCTCGTGCTATTGCCCTTTTTCCTAGTGTATCATGATTTCCTGTATGTCATGATTCTTTCAAGATCGATTCCTTCGAAACCCTAAACCACTCTTGTCAGGGTTTCATCACCTTCCTTTTCAAAGAAGTGCACTTGAGGTTCTACTACCATTCTTTCATTGTATCAAGAACTAGACTGGCTAAACAAACAATCCTTAACTTTTCAACGCATCTTGTTACATCTGAGTGTTATCCAAACACCTCTCCTTTTCAAACTTAGGGTTAGCCCAAACAACCTCTTCTAACTTCTAGTCAAACAAGTCTTAACCAGAGCATTCATTACTACCTCTCATCCTTGGGTACTAGGTAACATTGAAGGCATACACTTCCATGGATTTTACTTATCATATTACCTCCAACTCCATGTCTATATCCATTAAGAACACTCTCTGATTTCATCATCATGGTGACCAAACTCAACCTGGTATAACTTGTAAGCTCCACATCCTCATAAGGTGACTACCTCATTCCCCTAAGTGTTTGCAAGCCATCCATCATTCATTCACTTTACCATGGTAAAATATCTTCTCTATCCCCATTTCTCGTGGCAACGCTCCAACCTACCTCATCTCTTATCCTTGGTGTATGACATGCATAATGTTCTATTTCTCACCCCCATAATAAGAGGAAATAAGCATTTGGCTGCAGTCCAAATACAGAGTTCCCCCTATTCCAAGAGTAGAGATGGTACATCCCACCTTGCCAATACACCTTTACATCTGAGTTGCAACGTGCCATATATGTCTCTACATCACAGACATCATGATAACAAACTAGTCTTGAACCTACTGAGATGTATATATCCTTGGTCATTTCCTCTAGGTCTATAGGGTACCGGCTCTTTTGGGGTCATCCCTCTTCCCTCATGCATCAAGAGAGTGCCCTACTCATCTGCCCTTTGGGTCCCATGAGTTCATGAAGGTGATCAATCTCCTAACTCATGTCCCTCAGACAATGATAGCTGTTACCTCCCAACCCTATGGTCATGTGCATTTGGGGAATTAGGCAACTCCTATTTTCATCGGTCTTATCCCTAACTGACCCTAGGATAGACTTAGGATTCCCCATCATAGTACATGTTCACTTAGAACCTTACCCAAGTCTTCATCATCTCTCTTTCTGCATTCATAGGCTGACCTTCATCCTTTCATTGAGATCATGGCAACCTGCCTACCTTGGTCAAGCCCTATACCGGTTACCTCCATGGTAACACATCTGCATGCACTTAGAGACGGATATCTATGGGCCTACGGGTTCATTCTCATACCATGTACTTTTCACTTAGCTTCTCAAGATCCTAAGAGACCTCTTTAGGTTACCTTAGACTAACCAAAACTGATATACACCCTACCAAAGGTGTCTCTCTCCCAGGATGGGAGGAAATCTATCTCTTGATAGCAAGGTCACAAAAGCTCTTAGGTCTAGGGTTTACATCCACATGAGCCTACTTAACCCTAGCAAGCTATTAAGGCATAAGTAGATCACCTACTAAACCATGCTTGGTCATACTTGTCCTCTTTCCTCAATGCTGGATCGAGATCATACCTTCCTTTATCATCAACCTAGCTATGAGGGGTTCATTACACATACCTTAAACTTAAGGGACTTCCCTTTTCCTTTATTCATAAGGCGTACCATGCTCAAAACTATAAAAAACTTAATTCTCATCATGAGCATTAGGTACACCACTTCCCCTCTTAGGCCTAGGAACCCTAGGTTCACTTTTAGGTGTCCAACTGCACGCTCTATCTCTGAACCATGAATCAAGCTTGCAAAAGGCATGACATGCACTTCTTGTCATTCTTCAACTCGAGCAACACTTAGGGTTGGGTCCTCCTAAAGATAACCAAGATATCATCAACTTTCAGGGATCGATCATGAGGCAACCAATATCATCCATTGTTCAGGGTTTTAGGCTTCCAACCTTCTTGCGGGGTTTCCTGCTCTCTCTAGAGCTAACCCTACATCCAACCTCACCGTTAGAGGTCCTCTCTTCATGAAGGTTCAACCTCAAAGGCATGCTCTACATGGGTGAAGCCTAGGTTCGAACTTATGGTTGCTCAAGATCATCCATAACCCTTTATGCTCCATCATGATTCCTTATCCAGGGTTTCATCCTACCGTCAACACTATGACGTGCCCTAGGTTCCAGCTATACCCTACTTGCACAAGCCCATAGGGTTTCTAAGGTCCTTCACTAACCTCATCATCTAAGGAGTTATCCTTTACCCTGACATGCACGATCCTTCCCAGGGTTGGGTTACCAAAGGTGTTAGGTCATCCATGGATCATATGGCATCCCAAAGGCATGTCCCTTCAAACACATGTGGTCCAACTGATCTCTCTCTAACCATCACTTAGGGTTAGGGTTAGCATCATTCTCATAGGATGTGTCAGGTTTCTACCGGCAATGGAGATCTCTATCTCCAAGACTAACTCATCCTCCTGACAAGAAGGTCTAGCCTCAGGTCTCTTTTGAAGACATGACAACTTATGTCATACGACCTAAGCTTGTATCTATCATTTATTTTGTGCTTAATCTATTACGCTTATGTCCATGACATCTTATTTACATGCCTTTCATTAATTTAGTGGAGGATTCCTTAAACCTTATTAACCTTACCCATACCTCAGGAGGGTGAGGAGAAGAGAGGAAACCCTAATCCTTTATGTCCTTATCAGAATTTTGTGATGAGAAGGGATGAATAATATGAGAAGTCCTAAAGGTATCTTATTTCGATTCATACCCTAAGACTTTGGCCAGGCGGTCACACGGGTCCGGGAGTCCTCGTATTCCGACTAGCGGTGCGGAGGAAAATCTTGCCAGCCCCCAGTCGTGATCCCTTTCTAGACACCTCCGTCTTTCAGATACTCCTCTAATAACTCCCTTGGGTTCTATGGAGTTTGTAAAATTTAATAATTATTAATGGTTAATTGAGGAACCTAGGCTCTGATACCAAATGTTACGACCCCACCTCCTGATAACCCCCAATTAAGGGAGGCCAAGAGGTTGAGCCGCACCCATTAATCCCGGATCAAAGGTTCGACATATAACCATAAAAAATTATTAAATTCTAACAGACTATACTGAAAATGGTAATAAAATTTTTCTTTACATACCTTTTGAAAACTTGGATCTCACATCGATACTAATCTATCTAATCCTCCTTTGCACTTTAATTCTCATTTAGTATCACATGTGCCACTTTACTGTTTGTTCTTTTCATTGTACCTAAAATGCCGACAAACAAAACGTCGGTCAGTCGTAGCTGGTATGTGGGGGAAACAATAAACATGCAACTATGATAACAATGTAATCATTCAATTACTTATTTAACAACCAAGATTACATTTTAGATATAACTCCGCGATCCAAGGGTACCCTATCCTCTGTATTGTCCCCATTAAACCCCTCATGATCCACCTATAAGTGAACCAGTTTCTAGGGTTGAGTCACATGGCACTACTCGTAAGTAAACCACTCCTTAACTCGGGATTTGCTAAAGAGTCTCTAACTCACGGTAACCTAGACCTTACTCTAGGATTACCCCTTTTTTATCCTTTTCAAGTAACAGAGGTGGACCCAGATCTAGCCAGTTATATTTGCACATTTATGGTGATAATCATAGTCACTTTATAGTGGCATGAAATAAATAAACATTCAACAGTTTAGTTGCATTCAATGTGATTAAACATCCGGAAATCCATCGGGAAACTAAAGCGGTTATTCATAATCGTAACCACATACCTGATCCATAGTAACTTGATGTCCATGCATTAACATTCAAGCAATCAACAATATCCTGAAAATAATGCATAACATCCAAGTGTCATTGTTTTATTCAAAACATCCTCAAGATCAACTTGGATTCCACCTTATGATTTCTAGGCCAACTTTAGGGTTTTATTAGAGTTTTAGACTTCATTATGCATTTATCACTTTTAATGTTCTTTTAGTTCACAAACCCTAATTTCTGCATCATAGGCACAATTGAATGTCAAATAAGTCTAATATGTTTCTTTTACACTAAAACTATTATCTTTATCCTTTTAGGTCATATCCAAAACATTAATGCTAATTATCACCTTCGGTTTCTTTCAAATTGACAAATTATATTTCATTATAGTTCAACTCACATATATGGACCTTATTTATTACTATTTCCACTTTTATACACTAGGAAACACTAACTATCCAAATAATTCTCATTAAAGATCTTTGATACTCAATTTATCTTCAAATCATCATATCTCTATTTTATTCTTCGATTTGTACAATTAAAACCATTAGAATTCGTGTCAACATAAATTAGGGTTTCTAATCCCATTAAGGCATATTCATGTACATAGAACCCTAAATTAAACCAACTATATAAAAAGATCATCTTTTTAAATCCTATTTTCACTTTTATTAACAACAGGTTAATATCAGCTTGAATTATCCATCTATCATCAAATCTAAGGGTTCTTCCTTAGTTAAATCATTAAAGATGATAACTTTATGTACTTTTCCAATTTCAAGCATATAAACTCTAAATTAGACTAATCACGTGAAAAGTTCTTCCTTTTTTTAACTCAATGTTCCTTTTTACATTTAACGGATTAACAGCAACTCTAATGATCCATTAAACCCTATTAAACACATTCATCATATCAAAAATAGGGTTTCTTAAGAATTAAAGCATTAAAGATGATTACTTCCATTACTTTTCGGATTTCAATAAGAATCAGGCTTCAAATTTAATTTCTTTGGGTTCCTCTCATTCTGAGGATCAATTTTCATATAAAGTTTGTTTTAATCCGAGTTACGGTTCAATAGATACGAATTTTGCAAAAATACTTACTTTTCGGCCAATGAGGGGCTGCCACGTCGGCCTCCTCCATGCAATGCGTCGGTTGCTTTGAAATTATAACTGAATTACGGAAATGCCCCCCGCGTAAGTCATTTAGCTCTACAACCCGCGAAGGGTATTTTTGTCTAATGTATCTTGATCATCTTCAACCCTGCGACCGGGCGCCGCTGCCGCCCTAGCAGCTACTTGTGCGGCTCCGCGTCCTTCTCCTGGACACCGCGGCCACAGGCGGCGGTTCCCCTAGCTACGCCGCCTCTCTTTGGACCTGGGGCACCACCTAACTCCCGACTTATGCGGCTGGTTCAAGAGCAGCCGACCCGCAAAGTGCGGCCGACCTGCAGCGGGTCGGGGGAGGGTTTCCTCCCTCCGTCCCTGGCTCCTCGGTATCTGCAAAGGCTCCATAGCCTCCGTCGCATCCCTCCGAGCACGGCAAAGCCTCCAGGTCATGGCCATGGAAGCCGGGCGCATGCGACCAGGTCTGCGAACAGGGTCCTACTTGCAAACGTAACGGTGGCGGCCAAGGTGGATAACTCTCTAAAAGCGTAACCTCGTCGCCCTGTATAAGGGCCTTGTGTCCCTCCTCGAACTCCCTCCTTGGTCCAGAAACATATCTGGGGTCGCACCTCCCCCTCTAGTCGTGGCAGAAAGGATAGAAGATCGGGAAGAGGGATGCTAGACATCTACGATCTTCCCTGGCTGCGAGGCATCAGCCCAAGCCCTTACATGGTTGAGGGTATACAAGAGTCTATTTATGTATATCCGGAAACGAGTCAGTTTCCTTTCTTTGTATATTGACGATTCCTTCATATAATATTTCTCTTTTTAATACTTCCTCGATTATCCAAAATCCTTGGTTATTAAGGAAATTCGAAAATTCTCTCTCTCTCTCTCTCTCTCTCTCTTATTCTCTTTATGCATGCCTTTTAAATTTATTGGCATGAATTTACATTTATTTTAGTAGAAAATATTCCCTTTTAAACAATACTACCAAATTTCATTAATAATGTATCACATTATCCTTTAATTTTTGTATTATTGATATTTTCTCTTTCTTTCCTCTTTATTGGGACTCCTTGGATCCCAAGACACCCCTTTATTTCGAAATCCTTTTTATGGGACACTCATTATCCTTCTAGATGCATCTAAGTGCATTATTTCACATAATTCCTCATTATCTTGTTTATCTCTTATTAAAAATATTTCTTTTTGAGGATTTCTCTTTATTTTTCTTTTACTTTCCTCAATGGCATTCCTTTTATCATTAGAAATCCTTGGGATACGAAATTCTATAAAGGGTAACTCAATTATATATCTTTTCACTTAATTTCCACATTTCATCAATGTTTTCAATTTCTTTCTTCGTAAAGAAATACTTATTTAATCTTTTCTTTTCTTATTGCTTTCTTTTTGCAACCTTGGACTCCTTGGTACTCAAGGAACCCAAGAGGCACGAAATCCTCTTTGGATTTTCCTTCTAGAGGTTTCTACATATTTCTTTTCTTAAAAATTCAATTATCTATTTATTAATTGAATTTCCTTGTTATTTGGGCCCAATAGCCAATAAAGCCCAAAAAGAAACCAATCAAGGCTATTGTGAAGGGAAACCATTCATTTCAAAACAAATCATATCATTATTTGTTCAATTATCTTTAGTATGAGAAATTTCATTTCTCACTAATTGAACCCAAAAAATCGGGGTTATAACAGTTTCCATCCATATTTTGGTTATGTATTTCTTATTTGATTTTGTTCTCTTATTTTATTTTCTTGTTTTTTCTTATTATTGCTTTGTTTGTACTAGCATCATTCCTTAGGGAACACCATCTTGATCTATCTTTTTGTTTGGTGTATTTGAGTCTGAGACTATACATTCTTAGCCCTTGCCAACCTTGTCCATGTGGTTCAACCCCGACCTACTACATCGAACCCCGTATAATATTTGAGGGGCCTAAGTGTCAGATTATAAATCTAGGAGTCTGACTACTCTAGATCTACTCCAGTTTGGACATGAGATTTATTCTGGTCAATTTTTTGACGTCATTGCTGGGGACAAGGCAAAAAAGTACTATTAAGAACACGAGTCTACTCACTATACACTCGTTCCTCAAGCTTAACCATAAGCTTGACTGTACAAAAACTCTAAATATGATGCATTTTGATTACTTAGAATATTTCATTCTACATGTCTAATTCTCTAACTCAATTGTGCAATCTACTTATGGAGCCCAAAGGGAAGTAGATTTAATCAACACTTCACCCTCTCTTCATGACACCATGCCGCCTCGTAGAGACGGTAGCCTTACTGGGGAGGATCGGAATGTAAGGGTCCAACAATATCATCAACTTCTAAAAATTGAAGAGGAAGAATGTCACTCAGACTGACACTACCACAAGGAAGAGTGACATGGAGAGGAGTGGAACCTTCACGGGCACCACCACCACCACAACATAAGACACAGAAGGAATCCCTATGAACATGAACATGATCAAGAACATGAACGTGATCATGAGCGTGATCACTAAGACAACGAAAGTGAAGATGATGAGGAAGAAAAAACTCTTAAAGAGCTAGACGCAACTAGGTCCAATGAACGGAGATGCCCAATCGTTATTCCGTGATTTGATGTGGCTAATTTTGAGTTGAAATCCATCGTCAACTCTATGATCCAAAAGAAGGCTTTCTTATGGAATTTGAAGAACGAGAATCCTTACCATCATCTTGACGTCTTCAAAAACATATGTGACTCCATCCAGATGAAGGGAGTGCCCCCAATAAGTTATACATGGCAAGGGATTCAATTTCTCTCTTGAAGATAAAGCTCTATCCTGGTACATTAATCTACCCCACCAATCTATAGATGGATGGAAGCCCCTCACTGATGCTTTCATCACTAATTTCTACCCCACCAAGAGGACTATTCAAACATGCAAAAGATCACCTTTTTTGCACAAAAACCTAGAGAAACTCTTCATGAATCTTTAGAATGATATCAAGAATATCAAAGAGATTTCCCTCACCATAATTACCGCAATAGATTCCTAGTTACAACATTCTATAATGGGCTGACTCCCATGGAAAGGACTTCGCTAAATGCTGCTATCGGGAGTGATGTGCTTGGAAAGAAGCTAAGCAGAACTATGAAAATTATAGACAACATGGCTGCATTACAGGCAGGCATGGGATATGACAGAAGTGATAAAGGTTCATTTAAGAAGGTTGGATCTAAAGGACCATCAATCGAAGCTAAGGTTCTGGAAACCATTACAACCCAAATCCAGAGGATTGCCAAAAATGTCAAACACTTAAAAGACACTGGAAGCAAAGGCAAGAAACACATTGAGAAAGTCATGAAGTGGGTTACGTGTGGCGAAGGAGGCCATGTAGTCGACAATTGCATCTATCCACGGTCAGAAGAAAGTGAAGCAAGTGAAAGTGAATAAGAGATAGAAAATGTCTCATGCAAATTTTAAATGTTCAGATCATCCAAGATTCAATTATGACAACAAAGATGTTGCTGAGAACTCCCATCAAATGAGTGGTTTATCTAAACTGCCTCTAGGATTTGAGAAGAAAAGTGGACCAACTCAATATGCTAGAACTACAAGTTATTAGACAAACAAAAATAACTATCAAAGTCAAAACAAAAACACAAGTCGACAAAGTCAAGGACAAAATCAAGGTCAAAGTTAGACCAAGGACAAGAACTAGAATGACATTATTGCTCAGCTATTTTGATTTTGCAAAAAGGCAGCCTTCTACGAATGACCAGCTTAACCAAAGCACCATTACCAACTCAGGGGTGTTAAGCACGATGCAAATCCAAATGGTGAACATGCAAACACATCAAAGACAAACTAATCAACAACTAGCCCAGCTGGAAAAACTCGTGAAAAATCCTTTAGGAAAGATTCCATCAAACACAGAGACTACAAAGATGGCCACACTCCTCAGGAAGGATGTTGGAAGACTCCGGTACTAAGAACACCACGGAGGAAAGAGACCATAATGAGCTACAATTTGAGAAAGTAATTATGCAAGAAGAATCTGAAAGAGAAGAATCAGCTGAGAAGGATAAAGGAGAAGATAATCACAAAAGGAAGAAGGATGCAAGGGTCAAGAACCCAGATCTAGTAGAAAAATCCTTTACACAAAGAAATTTATATGCTCTAAGAGTCTCATTTCCCTACAAACTGATAAAGGCTCATCTGAAGAAGAGATTCAAGAAGTTTATGGAAGCAGTGAAGAAATTGCACCTAGACATCCCATTTTTTGATGCAATTGAAGAGATACCAACATATGCTAAGTTCTTTAAGGATTTAATCACAAAGATAGATACCAACATATGCTAAGTTCTCTAAGGACTTAATCACAAAAACAAGGAGAGGGGACCACATTGAGACAGTACAATTGGACAAAATGTCGAGCACACTTATTCAAGGTGAGCTACCTACTAAAAAGAAAGATCCAAGGGCATTGAATATCCCCTTTTGCGTTGGAGACAATGCAGAAAGGAAGGGATTAGCCGACTTGGAAGCAAGCATTAGCCTCATACCATTGACCCTAGATCAAAGGCTTGGGTTAAAAGATATGGTAAAAACTGGAATGAGAATCGAGTTAGCCGATCACACCTTTACAAGACCAATGGGAATAGTGGAAGATGTCCCAATTCGAGTTGGACGATTCTTTATATCATGTGATATAGTGGTGATTGACACTATTGAGGACACAAAGTGACCAATGATATTCAGAAGACCTTTTCTTGCTACTGGAAGAGCTCCATAGACGTTGCAGAAAGGATTATTACTCTACATGTTGGTAATGGCCACATTGACTTCCGAGTACAAGACGCTATGAGGGGACCCTCTCTGTTTGAGTCAGCTTACTTCATGGATAACTATAACCAATATTGTGAATAAGAGCAAGAGGATAAGGCCATTGTAGATCCACTCATGCGAGCCTTGAACAACCTTGACCCTGATCTGGAAGATCCTAAAGTAGTTGAGGTTTTGGATTACTTGAATCAACCTGAGGAGGAGGACCTCAGTGATGAAGAAAGCACACTAGAAACCGTGAAGTATGCATCACTCGAACACCCCCCCCCCCAAAGAGAAGAGAGCACTAAACCAAATTCGGAGTTAAAACCACTGCCTGAAGGGTTGAAGTATGAATTGCTCAAAGATGAGGAGAGGAATCCTGTGATAGTTAACGCAAACCTGATAGATGAACAGATAGAAAAATTGCTAGAGGAACTCAATTTGCATAAAAGAAACTATAGGGTATTTTGTTGAGGACATCAGAGGCCTTAGTCCTGCCTTATGTATGCACATAATAAACCTTGAGGAAAAAGCTAAACCTTTAGCTCATCCATAAAGGAAGTTGAATCAAATGCTAAAGAAAGTTGTGAAGAAAGAAGTAATTAAGATGCAGATGTCGAGATCATATACCCTATAAGTGACAATAATTGGGTAAGCCCTATTCATGTAGTACCCAAGAAAGGTGGAATGACCATTATAAGAGGTGAGGATGGAGACGAGGTAGCAATGCAAACTATAACAGGGTGGCGTATGTGCATCGACTATCAGAATTTGAATGATGCTACAAGAAAAGATCATTTTCCTCTACCCTTTATTGATCAAGTCCTGGAAATATTAGCACATCATGATTACTTCTATTTTCTGGATGGGTATTTAGGATTCTATCAAGTACCTATTCACCCCGACAATTAGGAAAAGATAACCTTTACCTGCATTTATGAAAAGTATGCTTTTACAAGAATGTCATTTGGGCTATGTAATGTGCCTGCAACCTTCCAACACTGCATGATCTCTATGTTTTTAGATTTTCTAGAAGATATAGTGGAAGTTTTCATGGATGACTTCTCTACATATGGGTAGATTTTGATGAGTGTCTGAAAAATCTATCCCTAGTCTTGCAACGTAGTGAGGAAAAACACTAGGTTTTGAATTGGGGAAAATGTCATTTTATGGTGCAAGGCCACATTGTTTTAGGGCATGAGATTTCCAAGAAAGGAATAGAATTTGATCTAAGTAAGATTGAGGATATATCTAAGCTCCCATCACCTAAATCTATCATGTGAGTAAGGAGTTTCTTAGGACATGTAAGATACTATAGGCGATTCATAAAAGACTTTTCAAAGATCTCTAAGCCCCTATCAAACCTCCTAATTAAAGATGTTTAATTCAAATTCACTAGTGAATGTTTAGAAGCCTTCAATGCCCTCAAGGAGGCCTTGACGGCAACCCCAATTCTACAAGCACTAGATTGAGAGCTACCCTTGAAAATAATGTGTGACGCAAGTGACTTTGCTATTAGAGCGGTTCTCGGACAAAAGAAGGACAAAAAGTGCCATGTGATATGTTATGCAAGTTGAATTTTGTATGAAGACTAAGTGAATTATACCACAATAGAGAAAGAAACGCTAGCGATCATCTTTTCCTTTGATAATTTCATATCATACTTAATAGGATCAAGGGTAAAGGTGTACATTGATCATGGAGCTATAAAATACCTTATGAAGAAAACAGACACAAAGTTAAGGCTTCTACAATGGCCCTTATTACTACAATAATTTAATCATGAGATTATTGATAAGAAAGGAACATAGAATGTGGTAGCAGACCACCTGTCTAGGATAGTTCAATGGAGAAAACCAGTGACCTAGAAATGATAACTACGTCGATGAAGTTGTGTTAATGGCACAGTTAGTTGAACTAGTTCTACCTCGATTTGCTGACATTTATAATTATCTAGCTTGTGGATGGTTGTCACCCGAGATTACCTATAATTAGAATAAGAAGTTGTTCTCCAATATGAAAGATACTATTGGGATGACCCTCTCTTGTTCAAAAGACGTTGTGAAAATTTATATCATTGTTGTGTGTCAGAAGAAGAAGTACCTCAAATCCTTAAGGAATGTCATTCCTTGCCTTATGGAGGTCACCATGGAGGAGAAAGGACCACTATAAAGGTTCTACAATCGGGCTTCTATTGGCCGACACCCTTCAAAGATGCTATGTCATTTATAAAGACTTGTAAAGAATGCTAGCTCACAGGAAATATCAGTAGAAGGAATGAGATTCCCATGGCAGATTTGGTCAAAGTAGAAATTTTCAATGTATGGGGTATTGATTATATGGGGCCATGCCCATCATCAAAAGGAAACCAATATATTCTTGTTGCTACATACTATGCCTCAAAGTGGGTAGAGGTTGTTGCTACTCAAACTTGTGAGTCAAAAGTTGTGATCAAGCTATTTGAGAAAACTATCTTTCCACGATTTGGGGTCTCACACACTGTCATATGTAACGAAGGATCCAATTTTGGGGAAAAATAGTTCCAAGCTCTACTAAAAAAGTATGGCGTGAAACACAAAGTGGCAACACCCTACCATCCACAAATGTCGCCACAAGTAGAGTTATCTAATAGGCAAATCAAGAAGATCTTGGAGAAGACAGTAAACCGTACAAGGAATGATTGGTCCATGAAACTTGAAAATGCATTATGGGCTTACGCATGGTGTACAAAACACCAATAGGAACAACACCCTACAAATTAATTTATGAGAATTCATGCCATCTCCCTGTTGAATAAGAGTGCAAAGCCCTCTGGGCTATCAAATTTCTGAATATGGATCTAGACAAAGTAGGCAAGAAAAGATTTCTCCAACTCTAAGAACTTGAAGAGTTGAGGTTGCATGTGTATAAGAATGTAAGGATCTATACACAAAGAACTAAGGTGTGACATGATGCCCACCTAAAAAATAAGGACGTACATGAGGGAGATAAGGTTCTTTTATTTAACTCCAGCATTAGGTTATTTCATGAGAAGCAAAGAACTAGGTGGTCTAGACCTTTTTCTGTGATAAAGATCTATCCGTCAGGAATGATGGAAATCACAAACAATAAGACTGTCACATTCAAGGTGAATGGATACATGGTAAAAAAAACTATGAAGATGAGGCCGTTGTAAGAGGTCAGAACTAAGCTTGGACGAACCCAATCCAGCAATAGATGAATCACTCGAGCAATTTCCAACACAAGTCAAAGGAGGATGAGAACATAATGGGAGAGTCAAGCTAAAGACTTTAAATTGGCACTTCTTGGGAGGAAACCCAACAATTTACTTCTTTCTTTCATACTGCAAGCTCGACTTTATGTTTTGTTTATAGTTTAAACTATGTACATACTTATCTTTGAACTTCCTCTTTTTACGTATTAGGTTTTCCTCTAAAGTAAATGGAGAATGTAGTTTGATATGTATTCATATGGCCTTTAATGAAGTGCAGTTGAGTTGATTAGTTTAAAACCTAATTTTCTCTTCTTAAAATCCATGTATCATTCAACCTACCTTTTAGTGTGTCGCAGTCGTGACTACAATCGTGATCGCAACAATTGTTTTGCCCAGTTTTGCGTAGCAACTGAGACGCGCGTCCCGACTGTGACATTTTCCACGGTCATGATATCTGCCAAGTATAAAAGAGGATGGTTCTAGCAAAAATGCTTTCTTATTTTCTCTCCCTAGCTCGCGTCGTGTAGGCTCTAAAGAACCCTAGCAAGAAAGAGATGAGGAGTTGTGATGAGACCAAGGCATCAGAAGAAGTTCATTGGGGGCTAGAGCACCGGGCATCACCGTCGTGGTTTTTTTGCCGCCTTTAGTTGTCGACATCTTAACCTTCCCATGCTTTCCCCCTATCAGCTCTGGGAAGATACCTCGATCTTTTCTCTCTTCCTATTTACTTCCCCTTTTATCGAATCAAACTTTTTCCACCCCTTTCTTCTGGACGTGACGAACGCCATTTTTTCCCAAAACCCTAAAACCCTCCCATCACGGCCGCACACCAACCGCGGTCTTTGCCACAGTCGTGAAGGAGCCTTTCTGATTCACTGTCCTCCCGACACATACATTTGCACCCCTCCTTTTTCTTTACCTCTTCGTCGTTCACCTGGTGTCACGATCGTGACATTCCTCGACCGAGACAAACGTCTCGACTGCAGCTGGCACTATTTTCCCTTTTTGCACTTTCTTACACGATGCGACCACGACAATCGCCTTGACTGCAACATTCACCCCGATCGCCTTGACTCAAATCTAAAAAGTTGACCCTTGATCGCAACTTGTCGCGCAACCTTGTCCGCCCTTGTTTCCACCCTTGATCGCTCACGTCCTCAATCCCCTGATGTTGAGGAAGTGTGGCGGTGGCAATAGTCACTACAATGGTCACGACCATGACACTCTCCGCATTGTGTTCCTTATTTGTCTTGGTCTTGACGCTCTTCACGATCGCGACAGCCGAGCCTTCTTAGCTATATGTGAGACATGCTTATGCACATCACGATCATGACAATTCTGAGTTTGCAGTTGTGATAGTTACTTATGATAACCTCTGTCTAGACTAGCACTATAAGAACAAAAATGAGTTCTAATAAATAAAAAATAATGTCATGAACAATATTGACTATAACATCTCTGATGCACCCCTGTTGCTAAAATTTTAGAATGTCAACCTCGACAGAAGACGCCTTGATGAAGAAGGCAACTTTTCTGAAAGGGGATGAAGAACTTCTGGAGAAAATTACTAAGGCACTAAAAGACCACCCAAATCTATCACCTATAAAGAAACTCAAGCTAGAGCTGTTGAAAAAGAAATATGAGTACAACCTTGATCAAAAGACATCGGAAGAGTCTGAAGAGTTTCGGGAGATGATAGAGACCGAAACTTCAGACTACATGCATTAAGAAGAAGAGCCCAATCATAAGGGAAAGAGAAAGCCCACTAAGTCGGTAGAAGTCAAAACTAAAAGACTAAGGAAGGTAGAGAAAGTTAGCTCAGAGACCCCATGACAAAAGGTTGACTAAGGGGTGGCAGAAAGGGAAGAAACAAGCACAAGGGGTACAACAACAAGGGTA
Source organism: Alisma plantago-aquatica (assembly GCA_963693085.1). Lineage (NCBI taxonomy): Eukaryota > Viridiplantae > Streptophyta > Magnoliopsida > Alismatales > Alismataceae > Alisma > Alisma plantago-aquatica. Next base: position 1,183,619,324 of record OY856412.1, on the reverse strand, counting down.
TCAATAACTTTTATACCATGAGATCCAATACACAAGTCTTTCTATGAGATGATCAGGACAATAAAGGTGTTCAAGCCAATGAGGTATATTGACACCGAAGGCTTCAAGAAGCTCAGAATCCATGAAAAAGTAATGGATTTCCTCAGAGGAACGAACTGGCATCGAATCGACTCTGCAAAGACTATATTTCTAATAGAACTCACAAATGAGTTTATATCTTCTATTGAAATAGTTGTCGTTGACGGAAGAGAAAGGAAATAAGTTGGAGGAGACTTTAAGATACATGTAAGAATGCACGAGGAAGAGCACTACATAACAGAGGCAATCTAGAACCAGATCTTCATCGATAAAGATGAAGAAGGAAAGGCCTGCTCGACATCCCAGGGGGACAAGGTGACCATTGGGTATAGCAGCCACAAGATGTGGGAACAGCTATCAGGAGAACCTGCTCACAACCCAAAGAACTCAAAAGTGACACTAATATCCTCATGCTTCATCAGAGTAATATAGAAAATAACTACCAACATGATCTTTACAAGATCGGAGACATGGGGAGTATCCAAAGGAGACCTATTCATGATATGGTAAATGATAAATGAGAGACCAAGCCATATAGGAAGGTTCCTATTAGAGAAACTAGCAATGAGTGTAGGGTAGGAAGCCAAAAAGATAAAAGAACTATGCATGGGAGCACAAATAACTCAGTTTTCTTCCCACTTCCTGTCGCACGAGCAGCTGAGAAGTTGTGAAGAAATGGAGGGGTACACAAAGCTAGATATTAAGTACCTTGTAACCGTTGACATTATAGTATAAAAGAAGAATAAACTCTTCTACAACTAATCTTACTCAAAGTTGATACTCCCCCTCCCAGAGATGGGGCACTACGACACCCACAAACTGCGCCCAACTGAAGAAGAATTTGAAAAAATGTACTCTAGCACTATCAAAAGGGATGCAGATGCTAAGACATCAACTGGGACAGTGCCAAAATCCAAACAAGTGATGCAACCAGAACAACGCAAGCCAAAGAAGAGAAAGAAACTGGCAACTTGTCCACGTCAAGTAAAGACAGTGGAACCTCAACCCTCCAGGAGAAAAGAAACTGCCAAGCCCCCACCCTTGGAGGGAGAACCTAAGGACTATGATGAAGGGTTCTTCAATGCATCGTCTTCTCCCCCCGGTGCCACTAAAACGAAACATGTGCAAAGCTGTTATGCAAACAACTCTCATGTGAATACCTGTCTAGATGCACTAACTACGTAGGTACAAAGCTTGAATGCAAGGACTGAGTCGCTTCCTTAGTTCATGCAAGAGGTGATAAACCACCATACGATGATGATGAGGGTTATAAAGTCCATCTCAGAAGAAATGGTGGACCTCAGAAAAGAGAGGGACAACATATAAGATAGCAAAGAGATGTTGTGTAAGGGCTATGAAGAGGCAATGCAAGCTATACAACAAGAATGTAGACGCCAAGAGGAAGAATGCAGAAAGATTGAGGTTGAACTCCAGGAGCTAAAAGACTGGCGAAACCAAAAGAGGGTGAAGCGTATGACAAACCCCTCACAATCTCAAACTTCCTCAACCCTTCAAATCCTGAAGACGACGACGATGACGTACGTGGATCTGGTGCAGCCTCAGTACCCAAGGATGAAAGTGCAAATGCAAAGTCCACATAGAGGGAGGAGCAAACCATAAAAGAGACACCATCTCAACCCAAAGAACAACAAGGTGTTGATGAGAAGAAGAAGGATGCATCCGCTCCAGAGTTCGATCTAAACTCCTGCCCGATAGAAGACGAGGCATTCGTTAGAGAGCATATGGACAAATGCATTGTTGGGATGGAGTCCAACACTTCTGAGAAGTTGATGACTGGCGAGATGAATGATATAAATAAAATCATGGATGAAATGAACATCTCCATGAATATTTGCAACACATTCCTCAATGAACCAACACATAACGAACACAATGGCACCATTTATGATGGCAAAATGGTTACAACTTTAGTTGCACTCAATGAAGCAGTCCTCGAGTCGCCATCAGAAACAAACATGCTCCTAGAAAAATCTATCAACAAAATTACCACCTCCAATAAAATGCAAACAGGGCCACAAATGAACAAGATTACTTACAAGCTGGACCAGAACCCTACTGCCCTGTCTTCTCCTATTAAAGCAGTAGGAGAAGGAACGTCAGAAGATGAAAAAAGTGGCCTCGCTTCATTTCTCATCAACAAACCAATAAGAGAGCAACATGAAACTACTGAACAGACAAAGTTGGGTGCTCATCCATCTCTCCCATGTAAGATGGTGGGCATGGACATGGCCTCACTTTCCCAGATTACATGCAGGGATGTCCTAGAAGATGTTCTACATGATAACCTTCTATGTAAGGACCCTGATCTTCATTTAGGGTTTACCCTGTTTGTTTTGCTTAACCTTGATGCTTTGGTGCTTCCTAATCACCCTTGGTGGTGATTAGGGTTTAGTTGTGCTTTGTTGAGAGTTGGAGGTGCTACTTGCAAATAACCCAAGTCTAGGGTTTGTGGGCAAGTTTGCCACCTTGTGAGGTGTTCCTCTCTCTCTCTTTGCTTCCTCTAGGGTAGAGAGGAAGGCTTGGACTCGTTGCTTGAGTTCTCTTGGGCTTGGTTGAGCTTGTTGAGCCTTGTGATACCTTGTTTTGAATTGGTTGGACCCTTGTATCGGGCAAGAGTGGAGTGTGTCGCCCTGGTGTATCGCCCATGTGTGTGTCAGCCATGTTGGGGCTGTGTCGCCCATGATCTTTGACCTAGCTTTGACCTCGTTTGTGTCACCACTAGTTGACACTTGGTACATACCTTGGACATGTGTCTAAGGCTTGCTAGAGTGGTGGCTTGTGCTCTAGGACAAGTGTCCCAAGGTAGGCGACACCTTGCCTTGCTCTACCTTGTTTTCTCCTCCCTTTCCTTCTATATAGGCGGCCCCTTTCCTTTGGTTAGAGTTCCTTTGGTTCCTTTGTTCCCCCTCCACCTTGGTGTGCACGACACACTCTTCTTCTTTGCAAGTGGTGGCCGATACCCCCCCCCTTGGAGGAGCAGCTTGGTGGCCGATATCCTTGGTGTCTCCTTCTTCCTTGCTTGGTGGTTCTTGGAGCTAGGAGTTTGGAGCTTGCTTGAGGCGGGTTACATAACTCCTAACCCTAACTACATTATCTTCCTCTATGATCTCGTTTATATGTTAGTAGCTTAGTACCTTGCTTAGTTTCCTTGTTGGTCGATCCTTGTGGATTAGGAGTTTCTTGGTGAGCAATACTCCTTTCTCTCCTTGGTCTAGAGGAGTGAGCTTGAGCTTCTAGTATCATGAGCAACACCCCTCTTTCCTAGCCGATTGAGGTGAGCTTGTGTCCTAGTTGTTTGAGCAAAACTCTCCTCTCACCATGGACTAGAAGGGTGAGCTTGTTATGGTGGTGACTCTTTATAGGGTTCCTTGTGTTGACCCATTTGGTGATGGTTGATGTGTAAGACCCCTCTTTCTTAGTCGATTGAGGTGAGCCATCTTCTTGACCCTTAGGGTTTTGGTTGCCTTTGTGCTTGAGGAAAACGATGACATTGTGAGTAGTTTCTTGGTCGTTATGAGTGGGGAGAGGTGTTGCCCGACAGCCCTCTTGACTTAACCTCTTGGATGATAGGCCTGTTGTGACGGGCGATATCTCTTGATCTGTGATGGGCGTTACACCTTCTATCTTATCCTGTGATGGCCGTTAGGCCTTGGTCCAATAGGTTGCACAATACAGAGATGAACTACCTACCTTGAATGATACCCTTGTGGCTTGATCTTGGCCGATAGCTGCCCTATGACGGGCGTTGTTGAGCGGTCTGTAATGAGCGTCACACTGACCTCTGTCGGCCGATAACATCATTAGGTGACGGGCGTTGCCCGATAGTGTTGAGTGTCCGACATCCGCTCCCCGACGCGCGATACCCCTCTTGTAACGCAACGTTGCGTTGCTGCATGCTGGTTGCCTTGGTGGCAACGCAGCGTTGTGTGTTGGTTGTTAGGTGATGAGCTTTGGGTGAGGGCAGGTTGCACGACACAACCTCTCGTGAGGGTTCCTAGTACTTGTAGTAAGGGTTTTATGTATCTTGAAAAGCAGATTGGTTGTATATGCTCTTTCTTAACGCTAGTGACCCCTTTGTCACTTAATGGTTATGGTAACGTTTGTCCTTTATATCTAACATGACTATATGCATGAAGTGATCATCATGATTATCTATATGATGCTAAGGGAAATGATAAGTATGTAGTGAGGGTTGCTTAGTAATGTACCTGATACATATGATTATAAGTCGAGATAATGGTAGTTGCTTGATGATGTGCCTTATGCACATGATCATCAATTGATGTATGATTGATAAGCATAGAATCTTAAATGTCACCCTATATTGGTAAGCACGGTCTTTCTGTTGAGCCTATGATTATTGTGTACACTAACCATGCAGGTGATGATTAGCCAAGAACATGCTATGAGAAATATGTGATGAGTAACATCACTTTAATAATTACTCTTGTTGATGAGGTGACATGTATGATGTGATTGTTCCATGATGATGACGTAAGCCTGGAGAGACAGTGGCACTATGTGATGAGGGATTGAGATCCCATGGTATGTGGTGATCCTTGTGATGGATCTGGATGATTGGCAAGAGGCCAAGTGATAACATGTGAGGTTGGATCCTTGTGATGGATCAAGTATGATGTGAATTATAGTAAAAGCAATGTTGAGTTTTATATTGTTTACATTTGTTATAATTGCATGTTATACAACTTGGTTGAATCATGCAATCCATATAAAAGATACTAATTAAATTCCAGTGAAATATATCATGTAGTTGCCCTGGCCATAGATCCATCATCGTCAGGAATTGGTGATGGTGAAACGGGTTCTACTGCGGGTTAACCCGGAGCGCATATTGTTGAATATGCGAGGTTTCTCCTAGCCTAAAGTGAGGAGGTAAGAGTGCAACTTCAGTTGTAGACTCCAGGGTGTGGATTCATGCCCGTAGCCCAATTGTGATGAAGAGCATGGTGAACAGGCCCATGGCTCAGGATATGTGATATGAGGAGCATGAATGCGTTCATGGCTCAGAGCACGGTGAACAGGCCCGTGGCTTAGTTTCACTAGCGTCGTGACCTGTACCGAGGCGGGCTAGGCAGAGGGTAGCCTGACCCTGTGGCTAAGACCACTTCAGCATGAGACTGCGGTCCTGCTTGTGTTGTACTCATGCACTGACCATGAGGCAGAGAGGTCATGGAGTCCGGCTCTCCTATTGACCTTGTATGTCATCGGCTTGGGTTTCGCAACCGAAGGTTGGATCTGAGTGATACAGCTCACTTCCTCAGGGCATAATAATACATAATTCAGTCGTTTAGTATTTGCTGCTTAAGACAAATACGAAACATTGGTTGAGGCCTTGTTTGTGTAGTTAATTCTGTTATATCTTGTAGTTACTTATATGTTCCTCATATGTGGTAAGACTTATATATCTTGTCCTATTAATCATGTTCCATAGAGAAATACTTGAGTATATGCCCTTTGTATATCTGGTAAGCTTGCTAGCTTGAACAACTTTTCTTATAAAATACCTTTTATCAGTTATCTGCTTTATCTTTATATCTATTTTGTAGTTTCGGCGGGGAGTTATGTTTCTCGCTGGGACAATGTTCAATTGTCTCACTCCACTGAGTTACACCCTTTTTAGGTGGTCGAGCCAGACATGGTGGTGGTCACGGAGTTGCGGCCAAGCAGCAAGAAGAGAAGTAGAAGGCAAGCGTTGGATATGCTGTTGTTTTGGATGTTTTGTAGTAGAGTCTTAGAGTCATCCCTGTACTCTCAGGTCCTTGGCAGTGTTTTGACGTTGTTTCACGATGTATAGTTGTAGATGTTTTGTATATCCTGCTGCTGGCCGGATGTGGGCCTTCATGTATGTATAAACATGTGATGAACTCTTGTGATGACAAAATAGTTGTTGTTCTATCAAGGCTTGTATATGTTTATATAACCTATTTTCTTGTAGGAAGTGGACTTGAATGTAACAGTTTCTCAGTTTATCAGTTTTTCGCAATCGGTTTTAATTAACCCGTGTTTTTGGTAATCTATGGTTATGGTGATTTCCGCACATTTTCGCGTAACACCTCGCTGTCTGTGTGATAGTGGGATGTGTTGCCACAAAGTTTGGTATCAGAGCTTTAGGTTTGCTGAGTCTACAGAGAATTAGGACTAGGTTGTGTTTGTTCTTGTGCGTTTTCCAGATTTTCTCATAATTATCTTTTGCGCCTCAGCGGAAGAAAAGCCAAGATGTTTGGAAACCATGAAGAACACGCTGCTGAGCACAGTGATGTTGCATCAGTCGATGGAGCTTTTGAGCAGGCACATGGAGATCGGGTGCCTGAGGTCCCCCAACCTAACCTAGCCATTCTTGAACATCCTGCCTACCAACAGCTTTTAGGGCAGATGATGGCTATGATGAATCTCATGGTGGAGCGATTTCTAGTGCCTCCTCCGAGAGCACAGGCTCCCCATGGAGAAGCATCGGGTATTGGGAAGACCTTCGAGCGGCTTCACCGAGTCAGAGCTTCGGAGTATGCTAGAACGGCTGCTCCAACAGATGCAGATCTGTGGCTGACAAGTCTTGAGAAGGCTTTCCGGATCCTCGACATCCCCGAAGCAGACAAAGTAAAGTATGTTGTCTACCTTCTGAATGGTAGCGCTGGTCACTGGTGGACCATCGAGGAAGAGAAGCGGCCTGGTGAGGTGATCTGTTGGAAAGTTTTCCGGCGTGAGTTCATCAGTAGATAATTTTCGAAGACGTATCTGGATGAGAAGATCAGTCAGTTCGAGAGCCTACGACAAGGAATGATGAACATCATTGAGTACGAGGCCAAGTTCATGTATTTGTTGAGGTTTTGTCCTCACATGGCGGTGACAGATGAAGAGCGGATCAGACGCTTCGAGAAAGGACTGAGTTCTGAGTTGACAACACCTGTGTCTACGTTAGAGAATCGAGAGCAGTTTGCTACGTTTGTGGAATCTGTCCGGAGGTTCGAATGATCAGTAAGGGAGAATAGAGAGTCTATGGCTAAGAAGAGACCTACTCAGTTTTAGGGGCAGAGGTTTGGTGGCTTCAAGAATTCAAGGTTTGCAGCACCGTCAGTTATGAGAGGTTCTAGTGGACCGTCTCAATGGTCTCTGAATAAAGGAAGAGGTTATATTTCTTCACCATCTAAGGCACAAAGTACAACTTTCGTGGCAGTGACAGGGCCATCTAGGCCACGGGTTGACGATAGAGCATGCCATATGTGTGGTCAAATCGGGCATTGGAGGTTCAACTGCCCAAATAGAGATGTTGAAGTGACACAGCAGTCGTGGCAGAATCATCAAGGATCGGATCGACAACAGCCCAGTGGTAGCAGAGGACGAGGATGCTGTTTAGCGTCTCAAGCCGGATCGTCTGCTCAAGGAAGCAAAGGTCGTGGACAACAAGCAACGGCTTGATTCTATGCTATGAGTCAGCTGGAGGCGATAGTCAACCCGCGAGTAGTGACAGGTCAGATGGAGTTATTTCATTCTGATTTGTCTTCTTCTTGCTTTATATCTGTTCTGGTTGACCCGGGTGCTACACACTCTTTTATCGCCTGTAGTATGCTTGAAAACTGTCATTTACCTATTAGCTGTAAGAAGGATAGCTTGTTGTTAGAAACCCCTCTTGATGGTTCCTCGTTGCTTCGAGAAGAGTGTCCATCTTGTGTCTTGTCTTTCTCGGGACACCGCATTCAAGTGGATCTTATACCACTTGATATGCATGGTTTTGATGTTATCCTTGGGATGGATACCTTAGAGAAGTATAAGGTGGTTTTGGACTGTGGTTCCAAGCAGGCGGTGTTTGATGATGCTAGAGAGAGGTGGATCTTCCAAGGAGATAGGAAGATTCTTCTGACGTGTCTGGTATCAGCTATGGTGGCAGAGAAGTTGCTATGACATAGATGTGAGGCGTTCTTAGCACACGTGGTAGTTATCGTTATGGCTACCAAGGCGAAAGGTCCTAGTCTCGAGGAGGTGCCAGTTGTCTGAGAGTTTGCTGATGTGTTTCCTGAGGAGTTTCCTGGTGTTCCTCCACCCCGAGAGATTGATTTCAAGATCAATCTGGTCCCAGATACGCAGCCAGTTGCACAGACACCGTACAGGATGGCTCCAGTGGAGATGGCAGAGCTTAAGAAGTAGTTGCAAGAATTACTGGACAAAGGTTTCATCCGACCGAGCACGTCGCCTTGGGGTGCTCTCGTGTTGTTCGTCAAGAAGAAAGATGGTTCGATGCGGTTGTGTATAGACTATCGGCAGTTGAATAAGGTCACGATCAAGAACAAGTACTCGTTGCCAAGGATAGATGATCTGTTTGATCAGTTGTGTGGTGCTACAGTGTTTTCAAAGATCGATCTACACTCCGGTTATCACCAGTTGAGGATTAAGGCGGATGACATACCAAAGTTAGCTTTTCGGACGAGGTATGGTCACTTCGAGTTCGTGGTTATGTCGTTCTGGTTAACCAATGCACCTGCTGCTTTCATGGAATTGATGAACAGAGTGTTCCGACCATTCCTAGATCAGTTTGTTGTAGTCTTTATAGATGACATCTTGATCTACAGTCGGGACAGGCAAGAGTATGAGCAACATCTTCACCGAGTGTTGACTCTTCTTCGCCGACATCAGTTGTATGCCAAGTTCAGTAAGTGTGAATTCTGGTTGGAAGAAGTGACCTTCTTGGGTCATGTGATATCTGCTGAAGGAGTCAAAGTAGATCCGAAGAAGGTGGAATCTGTGGCAGATTGGGAACAGCAAAAAACGCTGACAGAAGTTCGCAGTTTTTTGGGCTTAGCAGGATACTACCGGAGGTTTATCAAGGACTTCAGTACGATTGTGTTGCCGATGATGAAGCTGACAAGAAAGAATGTACCTTTTGTTTGGGATGACCGGTGTCAGAAAGCTTTCCAGAGTTTGAAGGAGAATCTGACCAGTGCTCCAGTGTTAATCATGCCAGAGCCTGGAAAGGGCTATGTTGTTTTCTGTGATGCTTCCAAGAAAGGTTTAGGTTGTGTGCTAATGCAGAAAGATCATGTGGTTTCTTTTGCTTTGCGACAGCTTAAGAAACATGAGGAGAACTATCCGACTCATGACTTGGAGTTGGCAGTTGTGGTTCATGCGTTGAAGATTTGGAGACACTATCTTTACGGGGAAGTGTGTCAGATCTTTACGGATCATAAGAACCTGAAGTACATCTTTTCGTAGCATGAGTTGAACATGCGACAACGTCGATGGATGGAGTTAATCAATGATTACGACTGCACTATCGAGTACCATCCTGGTAAGGCAAATTTGGTAGCTAATGCGCTTAGCCAAAAGTTTTCTTCTCTTTCTTCAAAGAAGGCACAGTTGAGTTCTCTGGTATGCCATAGACGGGATATGTTTGTTTCCTTGCGACAGATGAATGCGCAGATGGAAGTTTCCTCGTTAGCTGGACTTTTAGCACATATGCAAGTCAAGCCTACGTTGAGACAACAGATCAAAGATGCACAACAGACAGATGATGCAGTACAGTTGATCCGATCAGAGTTCGGCAGCGAAAAGCGTGATGGGTTCCATGAGTCCGAGGATGGGCTAGTCTGCTATTATAACAGGATGGTGGTTGCTGATGTTGATGAGCTGAGGAAGTTAGTGCTCGAGGAAGCACACACGTCGATGTATGCTATGCATCCAGGTGTCACCAAGATGTATCATAGTATGAAGGACTTGTATTGGTGGCCCGGTTTGAAGAAAGATGTAGCTGAGTTCGTGGCAAGATGTGCAGTTTGTCAGCAAGTAAAGGCTGAGCATCAGAAGCCGGCAGGTACATTGCAACCCTTGCCGATACCGCGGTGGAAATGGGATCATATAACCATGAATTTCATAGTTGGTCTACCCAGGACAACTAAGAATCATGATTCCATTTGGGTGATAGTGGACAGATTGACGAAGTCTGCCCATTCCCTACCAGTGAAGACAACGTATACAGCAGAGAAACTCACTCGAGTGTATGTGGATGATATAGTACGTTTGCATGGTGTGCCAACGACGATAGTTTCTGACAGAGGTCCTCAGTTCACGAGTTATTTCTGGGAACAGTTGCACAAAGCGTTGGGAACGCAGTTGAGGTTCAGTACCGCCTTCCATCCATAGACAGATGGACAGTCTAAGAGGACTATTCAGATTCTATAGGATCTCCTTCGAGGTTGTGCTTTGCAGTTTCTAGGCAGCTGGGATGTACATCTTAGTTTAATAGAGTTTGCCTACAACAACAGTTATCAGCGGAGCATTGACATGGCTCCTTATGAGGCCTTGTATGGAAGGAATTGCAAATCTCCTTTGTGTTGGTATGAGTCTGGTGAGTATCAGCTTTTGGGTCCTGAGTTGGTACAACAGAAAATAGAAAAGATCAAAGTGATACAACAACAGTTGAAAGTGGCACATGACAGGCAGAAGTCTTATGCAGACAATCTCTGACAACCTTTGGAGTTCCAGGTAGGAGACAAGGTGTATCTTAAAGTCTCGTCATGGAAATGTGTGCTGAGGTTTGGCCGGAAGGGTAAGCTTGCACCCAGGTATATGGGGCCTTACCCAGTCATAGCATGCGTTGGTAAGGTAGCCTATGAGATAGAATTCCCTCCAGAGTTGCACAGGTTACATCCAGTGTTCCATGTCAGTATGCTGAAGAAAAGTCATCCAGATTCAAGAACAGTTATACAGCCAGTTGAGGTTGAGCTTGATAAAGATGTGACCTACGAGGAAGGTCCTGTAGCGATCCTTGACAGAAGGGTTAAGAAGCTGAAGAGGAAGGATTTGGCTCTTGTGAAGGTTCTTTGGCATCATCGTGGCATTGAGGAAGCCACTTGGGAGCTTGAGGAAGAGATGAGGAGGAAGTATCCCTCGCTTTTCTCTTCAGATTTCGGGGACGAAATCCCTTAAAGGAGGTTAGCTTGTAAGGACCCTGATCTTCATTTAGGGTTTACCCTGTTTGTTTTGCTTAACCTTGATGCTTTGGTGCTTGCTAATCACCCTTGGTGGTGATTAGGGTTTAGTTGTGCTTTGTTGAGAGTTGGAGGTGCTACTTGCAAATAACCCAAGTCTAGGGTTTGTGGGCAAGTTTGCCACCTTGTGAGGTGTTCCTCTCTCTCTTTGCTTCCTCTAGGGTAGAGAGGAAGGCTTGGACTCGTTGCTTGAGTTCTCTTGGGCTTGGTTGAGCTTGTTGGGCCTTGTGATACCTTGTTTTGGCTTGGTTGGACCCTTGTATCGGGCAAGAGTGGAGTGTGTCGCCCTGGTGTATCACCCATGTGTGTGTCGGCCATGTTGGGGTTGTGTCGCCCAAGTGTGTTGCCCATGATCTTTGACCTAGCTTTGACCTCATTTGTGTCACCACTAGTTGACACTTGGTACATACCTTGGACATGTGTCTAAGGCTTGTTAGAGTGGTGGTTTGTGCTCTAGGACAAGTGTCCCTAGGTAGGCGACACCTTGCCTTGCTCTACCTTGTTTTCTCCTCCCTTTCCTTCTATATAGGTGGCCCCTTTCCTTTGCTTAGAGTTCCTTTGGTTCCTTTGTTCCCCCTCCACCTTGGTGTGCACAACACACTCTTCTTCTTTGCAAGTGGTGGTTGATATCCCCCTTGGAGGAGCAGCTTGGTGGCCGATATCCTTGGTGTCTCCTTCTTCCTTGCTTGGTGGTGCTTGGAGCTAGGAGTTTGGAGCTTGCTTGGGGCGAGTTACATAACTCCTAACCCTAACTACATTATCTTCCTCTATGATCTCGTTTATATGTTAGTAGCTTAGTACCTTGCTTAGTTTCCTTGTTGGCTGATCCTTGTGGATTAGGGTTTCTTGGTGAGCAATACTCCTTTCTCTCCTTGGTCTAGAGGAGTGAGCTTGAGCTTCTAGTATCATGAGCAACACCCCTCTTTCCTAGCCGATTGAGGTGAGCTTGTGTCCTAGTTGTTTGAGCAAAACTCTCCTCTCACCATGGACTAGAAGGGTGAGCTTGTTATGGTGGTGACTCTTTTTAGGGTTCCTTGTGTTGACCCATTTGGTGATGGTTGATGTGCAAGACCCCTCTTTCTTAGTCGATTGAGGTGAGCCATCTTCTTGACCCTTAGGGTTTCGGTTGCCTTTGTGCTTGAGGAAAATGATGACCTTGTGAGTAGTTTCTTGGTTGTTATGAGTGGGGAGAGGTGCTGCCCGACAACCTTCTTGACTTAACCTCTTGGATGATAGGCCTGTTGTGATGGGCGATATCTCTTGATCTGTGATGGGCGTTACACCTTCTATCTTATCCTGTGACGGTTGTTAGGCCTTGGTCCAGTAGGTTGCACGATAAAGAGATGAACTACCTACCTTGAATGATACCCTTGTGGATTGATCTTGACTGATAGCTGCCTTGTGACGGGCGTTGTTGAGCGGTCTATGACGAGCGTCACACTGACCTCTATCAACCAATAACATCATTAGGTGACGGGCATTGCCCGATAGTGTTGAGTGTCCGACATCCCCTCCCCGACGCGTGATACCCCTCTTGTAACGCAACGTTGCGCTGCTGCATGCTGGTTGCCTTGGTGGCAATGCAGCGTTGTGTGTTGGTTGTTAGGTGATGAGCTTTGGGTGAGGGCAGGTTGCACGACACAACCTCTCATGAGGGTTCCTAGTATTTGTAGTAAGGGTTTTATGTATCTTGAAAAGCAGATTGGTTGTATACGTTCTTGTTTAACGCTAGCAACCCCTTGCTCACTTAATGGTTATGGTAACGTTTGTCCTTTATATCTAACATGACTATATGCATGAAGTGATCATAATGATTATCTATATGATGCTAAGGGAAATGATAAGTATGTAGTGAGGTTTGCTTAGTAATGTACCTGATACATATGATTATAAGTCGAGATAATGGTAGTTGCTTGATGATGTGCCTTATGCACATGATCATCAATTGATGTATGATTGATAAGCATAGAATCTTAAATGTCACCCTATACTGGTAAGCACAGTCTTTCTGTTGAGCCTATGATTATTGTGTACACTAACCATGCAGGTGATGATTAGCCAAGAACATGCCATGAGAAATATGTGATGAGTAACATCACTTTAATAATTACTCTTGTTGATGAGGTGACATGTATGATGTGATTATTCCATGATGACGACGTAAGCCTGGAGAGGCAGTGGCACTATGTGATGAGGGATTGAGATCCCATGGTATGTGGTGATCCTTGTGATGGATCTGGATGATTGGCAAGAGGACAAGTGATAACATGTGAGGTTGGATCCTTGTGATGGATCAAGTATGATGTGAATTATAGTAAAAGCAATGTTGAGTTTTATATTGTTTACTTTTGTTATAATTGCATTTTATACAACTTGGTTGAATCATGCAATCCATATAAAAGATACTAATTAAATTCTAGTGAAATATATCATGTAGTTGCCCTGGCCATAGATCCATCATCGTCAGGAATTGGTGATGGTGAAACGGGTTCTCCTGCGGGTTAACCCGGAGCGCATATTGTTGAATATGCGAGGTTTCTCCTAGCCTAAAGTGAGGAGGTAAGAGTGCAACTTCGGTTGTAGACTCCAGGGTGCGGATTCAGGCCCGTAGCCCAATTGTGATGAAAAGCATGGTGAATAGGCCCATGGCTCATGATATGTGATATGAGGAGCATGAATGCGTTCATGGCTCAGAGCACGGTGAACAGGCCCGTGGCTCAGTTTCACTAGCGTCATGACCTGTACTGAGGCGGGCTAGGCAGAGGGTAGCCTGACCCTGTGGCTAAGACCACTTCAACATGAGACTGCGGTCTTGCTTGTGTTATACTCATGCACTAACCATGAGGTAGAGAGGTCATGGAGTCCGGCTCTCTTGTTGACCTTGTATGGCACCGGCTTGGGTTTCGCAACTGAAGGTTGGATCTGAGCGGTACGGCTCACTTCCTCAGGGCATAATAATACGTAATTCAACGGTTTAGTATTTGCTGCTTAAGACAAATACGAAACATTGGTTGAGGCCTTGTTTGTGTAGTTAATTCTGTTATATCTTGTAGTTACTTATATGTTCCTCATATGTGGTAAGACTTATATATCTTGTCCCGTTAATCATGTTCCATAGAGAAATACTTGAGTATATGCCCTTTGTATATCTGGTAAGCTTGCTAGCTTGAACTGCTTTTCTTATAAAATACCTTTTATCAGTTATCTGCTTTATCTTTATATCTATTTTGTAGTTTCAGCGGGGAGTTATGTTTCTCGCTGGGACAATGTTCAATTGTCTCACTCCGCTGAGTTACACCCTTTTTAGGTGGTCGAGCCAGACGTGGTGGTGGTCGTGGAGTTGCGGCCGAGCAGCAAGAAGAGCAGTAGAAGGCAAGCGTTGGATATGATGTTGTTTTGGATGTTTTGTAGTAGAGTCTTAGAGTCATCCATGTACTCTCAGGTCCTTGGCGGTGTTTTGACGTTGTTTCACGATGTATAGCTGTAGATGTTTTGTATATCCTGCTGCTGGCCGGATGTGGGCCTTCATGTATGTATAAACAGGTGATGAACTCTTGTGATGACAAAACACTTGTTGTTATATCAAGGCTTGTATATGTTTATATAACCTATTTTCTTGCAGGAAGTGGACTTGAATGTAATAGTTTCTCAGTTTATCAGTTTTCCGCAATCGGTTTTAATTAACCCGTGTTTTTGGTAATCTGTGGTTATGGTGATTTCTGCACGTTTTCGCGTAACATCTCGCTGTCTGTGTGATAGTGGGATGTGTTGCCACATTCTAAGTATGGATGTTCTGTATCAAAATAAAGGACTATGTCTAACTAGGGAGCCCTTCGGGGGAATCTTTCTAAAGAGCATGTGTTCATAAGAGTTTGTTTAAAGTACTCCGTGCTACACTATTAGAAGAGTTCCTCCACATTGACAAGGTGCAACCAGTATTCAATGGTACCACTCATATGGCGAGACAACTATTCAACCATAAATACAATTCTGACGATGTCAAAGAGCTACAATGAGTTGTGGACAGGGAAGAGACTAGATTTGTGACTTTTTCTATAAGAGCAATCAAGCACTGGGCCTTGGTCATGGTAAATCTATATGAGCGCCACACCAAGTATACGATTGATGTGTTGCTGAATTGGACAGCACGTCCCTGGTCTACAAAGACAAAGAAGCTAGGGACATCCTGAAGGTACCACTATGTCTACAACAAGCAATCTAGAAAGTAGGAGATCGACACCAAGGCATCTGAAAACATTTTTGTATATGTAAGAAGGTACCTCAAGAAAAGGCATGAACATGAGACTGTGCTTTCATCGTCCTAAGAACGATGGAAGCCATCAACAAATGAATTTCACTAGAAGACCTCTGTAATGATGATCTACACAACCTGCATGGTGTCTACACTATGGAAGTAATATACGATCAATGTTTCTTCAATGACCCAACAATGCCCTCAGATGTGATACCATGTAGGCTTCACTCTGGAATCCCTCTACCTAAAAAGAAGACACATAGAGAACATATGAGAACCCTGTGGGTGGATCCTGATGAACCAACTAGGACAGTTGCTTGGAAAGAAGGGTGGGCGTCAGACACCCAAGATAAAGAACAACCTCAAACTGCAGACAAGCAAGAAGCCACCCCCATAGTAGAAAAAGAGCAACATGAACCTATTGATAATGAGCCTGAAGAGGGAGAAATCAACAAAGATGATATGCTTGAAATAAAGCCTGATGGGCCAGTAGGAGAGATAGTACCTACCCTCCATGATTTTGATAGATGGGGTTCTGAAAGCCTATCATTAGAATCACTATAGCAGATAATGAAGTTCCTAAGGAAGGTGATACTACATGGGAAGTAATCTTTGAAAGGGATGGCATTTGTGTTCTAAAGGATGATCTTCGTGATACTTTGAAAGCAGGAGGATATCTTTCAATAAACACTATGTCTGTCTACCAATCAGTGATGGGTGATAACATGATAAATGTACACATGGCATATTTCCTGCTCGTCGATGACATTCTGAAAGACAAAAATTCAGGTGAAAAAGAACGCTTACATCAACGTCTGGAAACCTCTCTCCCTGACTATATATTCATGGCCATCCTGCATGATAGCCATTGGGCTCTTCTAGTAGTCAATATTATAGCAAGGACTGCGGTTCTATATAACAACTCAAATTCAACCTTTATACTGAAAAAACGTACCAATATGACTACTATGAAGGCACCTATAGAAGAAAAAGCTGTTAAGTGCACTGAAGCAATCATGGATATGATCAAAAACCAAGGAAAGGGGTACAAGCACACAGAGAGCAAAGACTTCAGGAAGATGCAGTTCTGACATAGAAGCCCACAACAAGTATCAATGTCTAATGATTGTGGGTTTTATTTCCTAGCTTGGATGACAATGCTCACCATCATGAATATGAAGGTTGAGAGCATGCAACATGAACAATACCACACGCTCCATGGAATATATGCCAACATGCTCCTAGAATCAAAATGGGCAATCACTAAAAACCAACAATAGTAAAGCAAGCCTGTTTATACCTACAACTCTATTTTTGACACTCTGAGATGGAGTGGATGATAAGTTTGGGGAAGGAGTTATAAATGGACATGAAAGGTACACTTTTGTCACTTACGTATAATTTCTATTGGTACATTTTCTTACTCTCACCCTCTGTAAGTATAGGAGATTTTGAAACAATTTTGAAAATGTAGATCAGTTTTGAACAAACTTTTGCTATAGTTCATAGTTTTCACTTTTCCCTTTGAGATTCGACTTCCCCTTTTCTAAGACTTGTTTGTCCCCTTTCTATATTTTATAGCGTAATCATTTCTAGAGAGGCTTAAATGAGTTGCTAATTCACAATATAGTAAAAACAAGAGGCACAACAATATAGTTTTATTTCATTCTTACAACAAAATATCGTGTGTGGGATAATCCTGAATCTATGGAACCCGTGGAAATTGGAGCTCTTTACCAGCCACACTCTTGACCAATCACCCCAGCCTGACATTTCTAGCTGGAAAGTTTACATCTCCCATAAGAAGGAAATAACTACTCCTTCCATTTTTATTTATCCCTGCTTTGGGATGAAAAGAGGCTTGGCCGTCCAGAAATCCTTCCAATTCCCTTACCTAAGCCTTAGAGAAAAAATGAAAAGCAAAAAAAAAATCATGTGAGTTGTGGATAAAAAGATGCCGAAGGATCTCACACGGCCAGTGTATTGCTGCACTCATGAATGCAAATATTTCATGCCTCTAAGTAGAATCCTGAAGCCAAGTATACCCACCTTCACTCCAAAGAAACCCTCACATACCCACCTGCCATTACATCAGGGCCCATTGGGCAACACTACCTTTACGATAGTCTATGGGTGAGGGGTATTGAGGAGTGTAGAAAAACACTAAAGGTTTGAGACCTACCCAAGCACAATAGCATAGGCACAACCAAAATAAAGGTAGGGTGCGAAAGCTACCATTTGCGGGAATGATGTACACGTATAGCTAGCAACTAGGGCAGGGAGGTTATTAAGAGGGAGAGTCCTTTATTACAAAAGGGCACCGGAAAAGGTTCATGCAACTCTGGATACGAAAGGAAGGAAATAGAATCTCAGGATTCGAGCCAAGCATGTCATAGGGGTTTTTCTATAATTATGAGATAACTCTATAATGATGGGTCTGTGAATAAGAAAATTATCCATAATTCATCTCTCGAGGATTTGATCCTATCTATTAGCCTGATGACAAACTAAGATCTAAGTTTGGGGGAGTTGATAACTCCACTTTTTGTGAACTTTTTGCACATGTTTTATTCCTATTTAGCATCCCTTTTTATGAACTTTTCTATTTATTTGAATATCTTTGGGCAAAATTTGGATTTGATCCCCCTTCCCACTCCATGCAGACTCACACCATGTCGCGACCGCAACGATAACCCAAAGACGTCTAGCCCGGGATAGAGCCCAGGGCCAACAAGGTGATGACCCATCACGACCACACTACAGGAAGGTGAAGACTTCATGGTCGATACATACTCCGCATATGAGAACAAAGAAGAAATTGTGACATACATTGCGATCGAGGAGCACTGCGACTGAGACACTTGCTATAGAAGATCGCGACCACAATAGTTGCGACCAAGACATACGCCACGACCGTGACAGAAAGTTAAGTCGGTGGGATGCACATATAAATAGACCCCATGCTCCACACACTGGGGGCATCAGATCATCTAGAGAAACAAAGTGCTGCCAAACTCTAGAGTCATCCTTACCTGTCTCCCGAGGCATTAGATCTCCAAAGACAGAAGTTGGAGGAGAGAGAAGGTTTGCCGTCCTCTTCGAGAGAGAAGGTATTCCATCCTCTTCGAGAGAGAAGGAGTTGCCATCTTCCACGTCAGCACCAGATCTAGATTTGAAGAAGTATCATTGGTGTATTGCCTCCCTCTTTCTTCAGATCTATTATATCCTCCATGTTGTATCTTCCTCTCTTAATTATTCTTGATGTATCCTCACATTTGTAATGTTGTTATGTCACCTATTAACATGTGTGGCTAAACACCTAACATGGGTTGGGACTTGGGAGTAACCACTAAGACCGTCCCAACATGTACATACTTATTTTTGAATATATATATATATATATATATATATATCCTTAGCAATGTTTATCTCCATACTCTTGTTCTTGAATGTTTCGCTTGTATGCTTACCTACCATCTTGTGATGTTTGATTGTTGGTGCCTCGGAAGAGTAGTACGAACCTTATCTAAGTGTTATGGAGTAGTATGCATGCATGAAAATGTTGAAATACTAAAGTTGATGGTCATATGGTTTACTTTGTGGTTGTTTGTTTGTCATATCGAGAGAGAGAGAGAGACAACCTCATAATATTGATCTATACTAAGCTCAAGAGAGGAGGCAATGGACATATATGATGATTGCTTGTAACCTTGCTAAGGGTATACAAAAAAAGTGTGTGATTATTGCATGTCGGCAAGAGGTCTTGGTAGGTGAAACCTGATCCAAGTTCTCATCTATATTTTGGTTACGTCTTTCTTGTTTGATTTTTGTTCTCTTATTTTATTTTCTTATTTTTGCTTATTATTGCTTTGTTTGGAGTAGCACTGTTTCTTAGGAAACACCATCTTGATCTATCTTTTTGTTTGGTGTATTTGAGTCTGAGGCTCTATGTTTTTAGCATATACCAACCTTGTCCTTGTGGTTTGACCCCGACCTACTACATCAGACCCCGTATAGTAGTTGCAGGGGCCTGAATGTCGGGTTATAGATCTAAGAGTCTGACTATTCTAGTTCTTCTCCAATTTGGATGTGAGATTTAGGTCGGTCATATATACATGACTAGATAAGTTTGTGTAAATGCTATATCAATATTGAGTGCAAAATATATAAAAAATATATTTATTTATATTTTTACATACAAGTGACAGGTATGTTTGTACACAATATTTACAAAAAATAAAGTTCTCATTTTCTATGCATTAAATGCCATTTAAAAATAAAAATTTAACTATTTATGTAAAAAACAACAAATAATGTGATTCAAATAGTATTATATATATATTTTGAATGAACTATCTACGTACAATTTTTATCACTGATTTTTTTTTTGTAGAGCCGTAATGCACCATATCGCAACAATATTACAAATGAAAGATTATATATGTAGTTTAACCACTTAATACAATTATAAGGACCATACATCATACAACAATTCAGGCCTATCATCCTCATCAACACATCCTATAAACTTCTAGAAAAAATTCTCAACAACCGTATCAAGTCTCATTTGGAGAATATCACAGAAAACAACCAAAATGCTTTTCTTAAAAATAAAAAAATTCATGTCGCTTTTATCATGGTCAATGAAACACTTCACCTATGTTAAAAAAATAAGAACCCAATGATAGGTATCAAACTTGACTTTGAAAAAGCCTTCGATTATGCCAATTGAAACTATCTTATCCAAACTATGAAAGGCTATGGCTTTCCAATTAAATGGATCAATTGGATTCATGCTTACAACTCGACTAACACGTTCACAACTATCATCAACGAATCACCTTTATGTCACTTCAAAAACACTAATGGGCTTCGACAAGGAGATGCTTTATCACCTTACCTCTTCATCAAGGTAACATCTCTGCTCACAAACATGTTCAAAATAGGATCTTTATGGAGTCTTATTCAATCTCCACATGAATTCTTTGAAAATATTATCCAATATGCGGATGGCACTATGATTCTAGTCAAACAAGAAGTTCAGACCATTATTAACACAATTTGTATCATAAGATTATTTTCCTACATCTCAGGCTTTAGGATCAACCTGGGTAAATCTTCCATTATAGGAGCTCACACTCCCCCTAAAACCATTCTTTGATACCAAACCCTCCTCAAATGCAAAACGGAGTCCTTCCCAATCTTGTATTTAGGACTTCCGATCACACCGCATCTTGCACAACACAAGCTATGGCTACATATTATTGAAAAAGCAACCACAAATTTACATCTTGGACTAATAATTTTCTTAGTATGGCTGATAGGGTCACCTTACTTAACAGTGTCATCACCCATATGACAACACATTACCTCAGTTGTATTCCTCTACCAGTCAAAACCTGAAACACGATGGACATCATTAGAAAGAAATTCCTATGAAATCATGCTGCCTGAATTCTAAGATAACTAAGATGCACCTGGTTGGAAAACCATCTGTGCACCAAAGGATTGTGGGGGATGGGGCATTATTGATTTGTCTTTACACACTATCTATCTCATCACAAAAATCATTCATGCCTTCATATCAAATACTTCAAAAATCTAGAAACCGCACATCATTCATAAATATTACATAAAGAAGAATCCATGGAACTAGACTCACAAGTATAAAGCATCACCACTGTGGAAATTCATAAATAAACACATTGATATCATCCTGCATAGGATGAACATTCCTCTCCATGCTTCCACAAACATCAACTTCTGGAACGATCCATGGTATCATAACAATATGATTAGATATTTGTGCATCAACTTCCATATCCCTCAGAACATGATTAACATCAACTGACCAAAGCTCTCCACTTACTCACTAACAACAAACCAAACATACTCAAGACCTTCCTCTCACTACATCTAAACCCTGAAACTACATAACACATCATATATACTCTTGAATACAACACTAGTAACAACATTTTATGGATTTGGGGAAAAACATACTCCCCAAAATATGCTTACCACTTCCTCACCTACAGAGGACACATGACAGACTGGACACTTTGTTGAAACACAAAATGGCCACCAAAATTCAGACTACTTCATTGGCTCATCATGCACAAAAAAATTCTCACCGATAATAATATCAGAACAAGAGGCTTTGAAGGACTTATTAGATGCTACTTATGTCTATAAGACAAAGAATCCACTAAACATCTCTTCAAGCTCTGACCCGTCACCGTCAATATTCTAAATAATCATTTCGTCTCACATTTACCAGTGGATTTTTTTACTCACCTGCCCTCATCAAAAGGTTTAGACCCACACAATCACAACTTAACACAATCTCTGATGATTGTATCCTTTGACATATTTAGGTAACCAAAAATTCTAAAAAGTACCATAATTATACTCAACCTTTAGATCGCATTAACGTTGATATTAAACACACACATTCCATTATTTTACATTGCAGGACATACCTCGACAACAACTCTGGAGGCAGCGAATGAAGACTCCTCCCAGATGGCCATCTTTGACAACAACAATGACGATGGGGGGTACTATATTTGAAAGAGATCATGACAGATGACATCGGATTGTAGATATATTCAGGCTACAAGAGGCTCCATCTTTTAGTTTTCTTGTTCTTAGTTTGATGTAGCCTACTATTATTGGTGTGTCTTCCCCCAGAACACTACTACTATTTTCATCCTTTTTCATCATATTTCCATCTGGTATCATATTTCCATCTGGTGTATGTTAGACTTTGTTATCGCGGCTGAACACACCTTTTATGTTGGTTTCTAGCTGTGCCCCCGATGTAACCCATACTTTACAGACATTATTGTTTGCAAACTTCTTTATCTATCTGTGAAACTTCATATAGAAAAAAACAATTATAAAGACCATGCGGTTATGAGTAGATATGAAGGATTAGTCCAACTCTAGCGGCCAACTGCTATCAAATTCACCGCTACAGTTTGACGCAGTGGCAAGCGACATTTTCAACCGCTTTTGCTCCGTTTGGTAAAACGGTGCGATTGTCCGGACAGCGATCGGTTAAGATCGAATAGGTTGCAATCGTTAGTAAAAGCTATTACCATTAAAGCTGTGTTACACCAAAAGCGTTTGACCTGTGATTCCCGCTGTCCGCGATCTGTGCTCCCACCCGCCCTCTTTTGCTGACGCTCAACTAGGCGAACACCGCTTGCGTTACCAAGCGGCGAGTCCGAAGGCCAATGATACACGCCGGGTCCACACCAAGGGGGGGACCAGCACTGCGCCTCCCAGCGGATTTGCTGCCCCCGGTTTGGATAGGAGCAGGCTGCTCCTTGCCGCAGATGGTGCCGCTCCACTGCGCCTCCGCCAGCACCTAAGCAGGAGCAAGGATTTGCTGCTCCCGTTTTTACAGCCTGTGTCTTCCGTTTTCCGCTTCCTTACCTCGCGCAAGACCCGGTACAGCCGGGAGAGTCTCTCCCAACGGGTCGCCGGCGCCGCCCCGCCCGACCTTCTCCGCCTCCTTGCTCGCCGGGTGGTATCAGCCAACGGCTACTCTCCCCGCGATTACAGCGAGCAGTTGGGTCTCTCCCAGCAACTGCAGCTGCAGGCGACGCTCCTAGAGCGGCAGCAACAACCCTTCTTCCAGAGGGCTCTCCCTCTCCCCATTGGCAACGACATCCCCCCCCCCCCCTTCTGCTGAAAACACCAGTACCTGAAATGCCAACCAAGAAAGGAAGAAGGAAGCCCGCGAAAGAACCGCCTGTGAACCCGGAGCCGGATGTCAACACGCAGCCTTCAGACACAAATGCAAAAGACGAAGGCCTGGTCGAATCAAAGCAAGCTCTGCTCAACGAGCGGGAAGGTAGAATAAATCTCCTTGTTATTTAATTAAGCCACATTGCTCTTGATGCGAATTACTCTGCAAAGTGGCATTGTTACACTGCGATTTTTGAAATCTCAATTTTCCGGGACGGTAGAATAAATCTCCTTGTTATTTAATTAAGCCACATTGCTCTTGATGCGAATTACTCTGCAAAGTGGCATTGTTACACTGCGATTTTCGAAATCTCAATTTTCCATTTCTACAAGAGTTTGGGCATGTTGATTTTGTCCACTCCGTTTGAAATGCGTTTTAGCGGCTCTCTACCTGTGTTATAGCAGTTCTGTACGAAGAACTATATCTCGGAAGACATGGATTGCCTTTTCTTCTATTTAAGGCCTGGACAGAATTGATAGTAGCATCATTTCACGACCTGCCTAATAGTTCATGAATGTAACTTTCTGTGCAAACAGACCGGTTTTTTTTATTATACCGCTCTAGTTAAGAGGTATCTAACTTCCCCCCTGTTTGATTGTAGTCCTTTTTCCTCAGTAGAACTTTTCAGCATTCTTTGCTATGATATTCCCAGTCTTAAGCTGGAGACCACGGTTGATTTGAGATTGTCTTCTCGTTCCTCTTTTTTTCTCCACGTTCACCTCCTTCCTGTTACATGCAAACTAGACTCTTTATATACCCGTTTCTCCTACTCCATAATCCTAGTCTATTATCCTCCACTCTTACTTTTATTTCACACTGGCCTATGTTTTCTCCCTCAAGTCACCAGCTGTGTTCTATTCGTCCCGTCCTCCTCAGTAGCAGGCAAAACCAGAGATTTAAAAGATGATACATCCACACGCAGCACCTGGATACAGGCAAAGCCACAAAGCAAGACCAGCCCACCATAGAACCACCAATTATTTATCAACAAAAATGGAGCTGCTAACTATACAGGTTCCATTCCAAAACCCAAAGGCCAGCCATAAAAAAGGTGCCACTCTGGCAAACCTGTTTTTGCATCCGACCTTCCAGTATACCCAACACATAAGGCTAGGTATTACGCCCCAGATCCCACCTTTACAGGAAGATTCAGTAGCCGCCGTCCACCATAACTCCCATGTAAGAGTCAAGGGTGACCCTTGTTCAGCCAGGGGTGTTCATCTGCGCAACCTTGCAAGCCCGATGCCAGATTCCTATTACTAACTTAACGAAGAGGAATAGGTGATCCAGGGATTTCCTGTGGGGGTTGGAGCAGCAGTTGCAAGAAGAGACTATCGGAATTGAGCATCTTGGGATGCTATCATCGGTCGGCGATGCACGCTATTGCTTTACTCAACATAGCACCACCACGTGGGTATGCTGCCTAAGCTAAGCACCACGGCTTGGCCGAGGTCTCTACGCCTTGTGTTGCCCTTGTGATCATCCTCACCCAAGGTTGAAAAATGCGTGAGGTGTAATGAGGCGTTTTTGTCTCAGTGAGGCGAGGCGTAAGCCTCAAAATATGTATGAGGTGGTAACAAAAATAAATTTATACATGTAATCACATATATATATGTGTGTGTTATGTGTATGCATGTGTATAACAGAAATAGGTATATACAAACATAACTAAATGAAATAGAAATTAATTGTGAAACTTAATAGTGATAATATAGACTAAGGACCCACCACAATACCAAAATAAATATGTAAAAAATAACGAGATATCAATTCTTTATACTATTAGAATAAAAGATGTCAATGGCAGAAAAACTAAAGGAGATAGAATTTTGAATTAGTAGGAACAAGAAACCAAAGTTAGTTAACAATGATACGAAATTCAACAAGATACTGAATAAGAAGGAAGCAAACAATGATAAATTTGACAAAGAAGATTGAAAATTGTAACTTAGAGATTGATGATTAAATGTTCATTAATAAGAAATAACAATTAACTATAAGATCTAAAAGAATTTTTTAAAGAAAGTGTTTGTAATAATCTTTAAAGTACACAATTTGATGGTTAACATAAGACTTTATCATCTAGAATTGAGGCATGCGCCTCAACTAAGCCTCAGAGCCTCAGTACTTTGAGGCGGACATGGAAAAAAAAGGCGCGCCCTGAGGCGCTAGAGGCGTACGACTCGAGGCGAGGCGCACCCCAGGGCGCCTTGAGGCTTAAGCCTCACCTGTGATCCAAGAGGCGGACGCCTCATTTTTTGCAAGGCGCAAAGAGGCGTTGAGGCGCAAGTGAGGCGCTAGCCTCAAGCTGCAACCCAAAATACAGGTTTCCTGGTTCATTTTAACTACATATGGGCCTGGCCCAATGGGTTTTCCATTAGCCCCTTTGATTCAAACGAAAAAACAAACAAATTGTGGTTAAAATACTACTGTTTGGGTACAACTTGTACTGCTTTTATTTTCCAGCTGTTTAAATTTAGATTATAAACAGGTAGTGTAATGTGATTTTGTTATGTAGTTGTCCAATTGTATTAACTTACATTGTATATATATTTTCTTATATATATAAACATATTAATACATATAAATATATATAAATATAGGAACGCCTCGGTACATTTTGAGGCTTACGCCTCGACCGCCTCGAGGCTTACGCCTCGCCTCGCCAAGACAAAAACGCCTCGTTACGCCTCACGCCTTTTTCAACCTTGGAGGCGGGCCTCAGACAATGCGAGGCGTAAGCCTCAGTCTAGCACACCAAGGCGTAAGCCTCGAGGCGCATTTGGGATAGCCTCACCAAGAGGCGTAAGCCTCGAGAGCCTCAAGGCAGGTTTTTTTATTACCATGCTTTTCACCAACTTCATAGTGAACTTGCCATGCCTTGATCCCGACCAAAGAGGGAGATCCGAGCCCACAATAACCGCCCGGTAAGTTTCCATGACGAGGCAATCCCTTTAGGCATGACCAGCTGTTCGAGGGTGGCCCAAATATGAATTGGAATGGTCTAACTAGAGATTTACTAACCCGAGATTTGGAATGTCTTCCTTAAAATTATGAATTGATGCAGATGGCTTGTGAGAGGGGGCACGGGAGATCATTCTAGCTTGCCACACCTCTTGCTTCTTTTGCACGCTTTTCTTGGACACCGGCCCATGTTATTACCATTAAGTGTATTAGTCCAATTGCCATGTATCAGTGTATGTATTCTTTCAGTTTCTCTTAGTTTTTTTTATCATTGTACCAAACAATGTATCAGAAAGCGGGAAGCGGGAGGCGTGCGGACAGCACCCTGTAACCCATTAAGCGGTAGGCGGGCGGTTTTTGAAAAAGCGGGTGTCTAAATTTTATATATTTTTATACAAAATTACATGTATGTGTATATAAAAAATATATTTATAAGGAACTTCTATACATATCTAATAAGCAAATAAGTAATTAACTAAGTATTCATCAATACTTACTATTAATCAGTATCTCTAATCACTAAAATCAGCAAGCAGATCAGTAGTTATAAATAACAAACTATGAATTGTTGAATTAAAGTAATCACTAAAGTAATACTAACCAGTAGTACCAATCATTAATCACTGAAAGCAGCAAGGAAATCAGTAAAACTAATCATGCATTACTAGTATAATAGAGCAATAGGATATTTACTTAGATGCATTACAGCAGTACCCAATTATTACAGCTTACACACAAAGTATGTTTCTAAATTAGGACTAGCTATACCATAGAACATTTAATGTATACAAGTTTCATATATTATAGTCAACACTACTTGGACTATGTAATTAATTAATGTTAGATGCTTACATTAGGATTTTTAAACAAAAGCGGGAAAAAAGCGGGCAAAAAGCGGACGATTATGTTCAAAACAATTAAGCGGGCGCTTAGGGGCTAAATTAGACGGATGAGGGTCATGGGCGCTTAAGCGGCCCGCCTGGCCGTTTTTTAATTCACTGGTACCAGATTACCTGGTATAGGAAATTGCAACCTGCAAAGCAACATAAATTATCTTTTGCAATGACTTTATAGCACTTCTTCCTTGTGCCATTCATACTTTCATGTTAGTTTTTCTTCTTCTTATGTGTTGTTGACTTGCATGCCATTCTGCAAGGAAACCCTAGTTTCACACTTTCCTATGCCTTCAAATTCTACTAGTCAAAATGAAGGACTTGAGGTTAAAATGGCTGTCTAGGCGGCAAGGCGGTCGGAGTTTCTCCTGCGGCGCCTAGGCGGCCGCCCAGGCATTGACTTTTTTACATACATTTCTTATTTCTTATTTATACACAATTACATATATAGAAGCAAACTCGTAATATGAAAGTTATACAATAAATAGTAGTAAAACAAAAGTCCAACGTTTAGAAATGTTGACAAGTGCATGGGACACTATAATCGTTGTTTTTTATTGATATGTGTACACCCCCTGTCCTATATATATAGGAGAGGAGGCAATTACAAGGAAGCGGACTAAACCCTAATGGGCGAAGGCAAACATGCCCATGTACATAATAGGCTAATTAACCTATTAACTAAATATGCTAATACTTTCTAACAAGAACAATATTCCAAATTTCAATATAAAAGACTTTAATAGTACGCAAAGGACGTTGTCAACATAATAGAAGTAAAGTGAGTCGAAAACTCCAAGTTTCAAACATAGAATTCATACAAAAACAAAATGGCAGATGGCTATGTTGAAATAAACATGAAATATCTAAAAGTCAAATAGATCACCAACTCTCATCATTATTAGGCTCATTTTCTTCATCTTCTGCCTCATCTTCTTGAATGTTCTCTTCGTCCATTGTGTCATCTACATCAATATCATTTGGCTCCCCTTTGCCCCAGGTAGTCCCCACGCCCACCAATGGTACTATTTCTTTTCCTTGGTCTATCGGTACCAACCTGATATTCAGTTTCCCCATGCTAGAATCAACTTGGCTAAATCTAAATCTCTCAACAACCACTAGATCATATGGAATGCCTTTCATCCACTCCCCCAATCAAGATCATCTAGGGCATGAGGATCATAACTCTTTGGCGAGTTCTCTAGCCGCCTTTTTTGAAATCTTTCATGTAGTTGGTAGTTAGACAGGATGTATGTAAGCACGTCCATTCTCTTGACCTCAAGTTGTTCCTTCTCTTTGTATGAACCTACATAGAAAAGGTAATTCAGTTGATCTTACACTTCTCTTACAAATATGAAATCTTGTTTCATACAACATCGAATATCACTCACAAAGTCAAAAGCACTTCATGTCCTTTCCACAATAGATGATGTGCAACAAAGTCCCAATATGCACTTTGCCATCCACAAAAGTGTTCCTACCAAACATCCTACACGCCTCCTTGTAAGAATCAAATTAATCTAAGATTTTGTCTTGCAATGAAAGGTCACCAACCATCTTTACAAGACAACTAACAAACTCAGAATCTTCGATGCCAAGCAGTGGGTCACACGTCTGTTTAGCATCATAGTACATGGCAAGGTTAAGAAAAAAAATCTGCACCATATAAGGGTCGACTCATCTGATAGGCCCACCTATTCTTAACTATGTCAATTATAGGCTTGTTGTCCCTTTATTTTTGACTAGAATTTAAATATATTTCTTCCTTTGCCTTCTCAATAGTAGCAACAATATACCCCATTAGAGGCTTTTCATCAACATGTACAAGCCTCAGACTTGCATGAGTGACTGAGAAGATCTAAGAAAATTATGAACATCATTCCAAGATACTCTAGAATGAAAAGTGGCGAATACTAGTTTCCTTGCCCTTGTCTTTGCCCAAATGCTTTCCTCCCATGACGTGATGTTAAGAATTGCAAACAAATTATGGTGACCCAATGTGCTTTGAAGAGTGAAAAAAGAAGTAGCGACGCATGCCACTCTAGGTCGCATTAACTCCGTGTTGTTTGTACTCTTTTTGACGAATACATCATGTAGTCTAGTGTGTTGATAAATGTGGGCAATCACCTTTCTTGCCTTTGTGATGATAGAGGCACACTTAAACATCTTCCCTATGTCTTGCAACATGAGATCCACCCAATGTGCTGCACAAGGGGTTTGTAACAAGTGCTTCCTATTCTGCATCAACTTCCTTCTTGCACTAATGTAGCTTGTTGCATTACCATGTATGACTTGCATAACATTATCTTCACCGATCTTCTCAATTGCTTCATCAAGCACATTAAACATGTAATCTGAATTATGCACTGCAAAAGATGCGTCAATATAGAAAAAGCCTTCTGGAGTACTCACTAAAAAATTTATCAGACATCCAAGCCTTCTATCAAACCAACATTCTGACATGAGAGTATAACCATGAAGCTTCTAATGCTTCTTGATCAAATTTCTTGGCCCTTGTATAGTCTCTCTAAGAATGGCAACTTCATCTGGTGATATGAAAGAGGGGAGTCCTAAGCCAAATTGGCTCCTATTAACATCGCCTCAATGGAGGTGCAGTTTGCTGCATCGAAGGGGATGGCCGTGTCATAAAAAAGGCTAATATGCTGTCATGAGCAACCTACAAGGACTGAAGGCATAATAAATAGTCTTATGTATTTTTCTCCGTTCCCCTGCGTAACAATCTCTGTAGGATTCAGGTTGGCAAAAGAATCAAGATAGCTTTTCATAACATTCTTCCCTTTAGAAGCAAGTTCAAAAGGGTTAAAGGAAAGACCAGCTTCTGTCCTATAGCAACATGATCAACATCATTATCATCAACATCTACATCCAACCTAGTCGCAATATTATCACCCATATTAAAATTTGTCTTAACTCTACGCTTCTTGTTCTGCTCTCTGTATTGCTTCAATTCATCAGGTATAGCTTGAGACCTCTTTAGACATTTTGCAGTCTCATGAAAGTTCCCTATAAGGTGTTTCTTTAGCATGTTTTACCCCCCATTACTTATGTTTCCTCATAACCCCCATTGCAATTTGTTTTTTTTCAGCCAGATTCGGCCAAACCATGTATTTCCATCTCGATCTTTAGATCTAGCCTTACACTTGGGATTACCAAATGCAAAAACTTTGGGAGAATCTCCCCAATTGGAGTTGGAGCATCGTCTTCTCCTTCCATACCTGCATAAACACCAAAGAAAAAGCCCAAAAACATATATATAAAAAATTAATTATGGACGCGTGACAATGCATACGTACCTACTGTTGATCAGTGCTTTAAAAATCACACTGAGCAACCGCTTAATCGCCAACAGGTGATGTTCACTTAAAACCCCCTAAAGCGCCAGTGAAGAGGATTGAAGAAAAGCGATCTCTTTTTGCCCACTTAACCCACTTTTTCCCGATTTTTTCCCACTTTTTGCCCGCTTAAAGAAAACTAATGTTAGCATGTAGCATTAAGTACATTATATGGTCCGATTAGTATTAACTATAATATATTAAACTAGCATACACGAAATGTTCTATGATATACTTAGTTTAAATTTAGAATGCATATTTTGTATGTAAGCTGTAATAATAGGGTACTTCTGTAATGTATCCAAGTAAACTATATGTAACTATTATCTAATTTAGAATGCATACTTTGATTAAATGTACAGTTGTAATGTATGACTACTTGATGATGTGCAAATGTAACAATATATTTGTAAGGTAGCTATGATAAGTTTATTGTATACTGTTTAGCTATGTTAACATTTGATACAAAATTGTTGTTGTATCTTTGTATATACACTTATTATTTTATATGTGTAAGGTGCTTTATCTATGACAAGTATATTTTTTACTCTATTATATAACTACTGGTTTAAAATTTCGGTCGAAATTGCGAAATTTTGGTTTTGACCACTACCAGACATCGAAATGGACCGGTCCAAATAGCCGAAATTTTGATTTTTTTTATTGCATTATAATTTTTTAAAAAATCGTAAAAATCCTAAATAAATGTGGGAGACCCCCCTGAGTTAATTCAATCCAAAATATAAAATCTAACATGTTATTACATAAGAATATATGTATGTATACATTGCATCATCGAAATCCTGATCGAAACAATTTTGTGTATTTTCACTCAAAAATGTAGGAGCCCCCTACCCTATACCAACATATGATATTATTGTATAATTAGGTGTATTTATGTATATAGATCATCATGGTAAAAAATTATGACTTAATTCCTTTATTTGGCCATCGAAAACGTCAAAATTTGCATCAAAATCTTGTGTCGAAAAGCGTAAAATATCAAAATTTCGGTCAAAATTTCGGTAGATTTCTGTTTCTGGACCAACCGAAACGACATCAAAATCGACATTTTAAACATGGAAGTACAATAATTGTTGTATAGTCGTGTTATAAACTATTTGAGTGTTTTATATAGTCTTCTACAATGTTTAGATATGTATAAAAGTTTCAAAAATATAGTATTTATGTACATATGTATGAAATTTTGCATAAATGTTTATAATAAGTTAAAATCTGCTTTTCTGAAAAGCACCCGCTTAATCACCCGCCTGGCGATTAATCGGCTACAAGGTCCCGTCCGCACGCTTCATGCTTTGCACTTTTTATAACATTGCCTATGACATTAGTTGCACCACACTTCCAACCCTAGAAACCACAAAAAGATTGTGCAATGCAGGGGCGGATCTAGGGGGGGGGGCTACCGGGGCTTCAGCCCCCCTCCCAAAATCTTAAATGTTAATTTATACGTATTTATACATGTTTAGTATTATAAATATAGTATATATACGAGCTCTTTAGATATATGTCAAGGCAAAGTTGTAGCTGGGTTGGTAGAAGTACATTGGTTCTAAACTAGGGACTCAGGTTCAAATCCCACTATAGGCATATTTTTTTTAACTCAGCCCCCCATACCACAACTAGTGCCATGTATAGCTAACTCAGCCCCCCCTTATGCAATTTTCTGGTTCCGCCACTGGTGCAATGTGATAGAGGAATCAACTTCCACTATGCAACCCTTCCCAAACCTTTCATATATAGCAATGTTTTAAAAAGCGTGAAGCGGGAGGCGTGCGGACGGGACCTTGTAGCCGATGGGTGATTAAGCGGGCGATTTTTGAAAAAGCGGATGCTTAAAATCTTATATATTTATATACAAAATTACATGTATGTGTATATAAAAAATATATTTCTAAGGAAATCAGTAATACTAACCAGTAGTATCAATTAGTAATGAACGAAATCTGCAAGAAAATCAGTAAAATCAGTAACCATTAGAAGTATAATAGAGTAATACGATATTTACTTGGATATATTACAGCAGTACCCTAATATATACAGCTTACATACAAAGTTTGCATTCTAAAGTAGGACTAGGTATATCATAGAAAATTTAATGTATACAAGCTTCATATATTACTCAATACTACTTGGATTATATATTTAATTAACATTACATGCTTACAATATCATTTTTTTTCAAAAAGCGGAAAACAACGGGAAAAAAGAGGGAAAAAACGGGTGAAGCGGGAAAAAAGCGGGCACTTTTCTTCAAACCGAGTAAGCGGGCGCTTAAGGGCAAAATTAAGCGGATGGGTGTCTTGGCCGATCAAGCGGCCGCCTGGGCCGTTTTTTAATACACTGATATATAGTAAGACAAGGGCCAATATATATTAAAAAAAGAAAAGAAAACATAACGTTCAAGTTCAACCCCTCCGACGACCTTTCATATAACCTTATTAGAACAAATAAGGACCATTTGGTAAATTATACGCCTAAGTAAAATATACATTCAAATCCTTCTATGATCTTGTATTTCCGTCTTATTAATATAAAAGATTAATTTGTAACCAAAAATAACTTTTTTTTTTCAATACAATACCTCCCACACTCTTTCCTAAATATTACAGATTACTATATAATGATTATTTTGTCATTTAGAAATATGGAGTATATAATTTCATCGAAAATCCTCTGTAAGCTTTAGTAAGATGAGGACTCGTCTGTCATCATCGTCATCAACTAAACCTCAATCCCAACTATGTTGGGGTCGGCTACATGGATCCTTCTTTTCCATTCAGCTCTATCATGGGTCATATTCTGGTTGAGATGAGGACTAATCTGTAACTGGAAAAAATTAAAAGAAAAATTTCATTCAACCCCTCCTACCACAACCTTTCATATAGCTTAATTAGTTTACATAAGAACCATTTTGTAATTTATATAACTAAATATTGCATCGGAACCTTTCTAAGCTTTGCATGACTCTTTTCTTAGAATAAAAGAGTAATTTGTAACTAAAAGTATAATTATTTTGCGTGCAATACATCCTCTCTTTCCTTAACCCTACATAGTGTAGATTTGATTATAAGGACTATTTTGTCATTCAGAAAAATAGAGGAAAAAATTGCATTGTAAGCCCTCCATTGGCTTTACTAAGAAATTGGCTAATATGTAACAAAGAAACTAAAAGCAAAAATTTACATTCAAGCCCTCCCACAAGCTTTGATATAACCTTATCAGTAATTAACGACCATTTTCTAATTTATAAAATTAAAGAAAAAATGCATCCAGACTCTTCTATGATCTCTCACATGACTTACCTTATTAGAACAAAAAACTACTATGCAACTTTTTCTTTTGCATACAGTACCTCCCATACTTTCTTATATAATATGATAAAATATAAAGGTTACTTTGTAATGTAGAGGTAAAACTTGCATAGAACCCTTCGTGGGTTTTCTTGTATAGTATAGATATCTTTAGCCTTGCTGTCCCACAGGAGGATATGGAGCATATATTGAGAATTAGGTGCATGCCTTACCTCATAATAGGGAAAAAGAGAAATTTCTTGCTAAACCTTTTTCTATAAATCTTCTGTTGGCAATTGCCCCGGAAAAGTAAAGCACAAAATATGTCTCTTGCAGCGTGTATCAAGTATTTAATTTGATTTTTCAATGCTTCCTACGAATGTTTAAATGTATTTCATTGTTATCGTATGTTCAGACTAGAATAGCTAGATATATTGGTTTATCAAACTCTTCTCTTGAGCTTTGAAGTCTCAGTTGCATTGTAAGCTAATGTA
Source organism: Alisma plantago-aquatica (assembly GCA_963693085.1). Classification (NCBI taxonomy): domain Eukaryota; kingdom Viridiplantae; phylum Streptophyta; class Magnoliopsida; order Alismatales; family Alismataceae; genus Alisma; species Alisma plantago-aquatica. The sequence goes on along the minus strand of OY856412.1, from coordinate 1,183,585,199 downwards.
AAAGAAAGTCTGTCTGTATTTAAACCTGTTTTGGTATTGATATTCTTTTGAAACATGATGGACTCCAACGACTAGTTCCTACAGTTATTACTGAACTTTCAAAGACAGTTATTAACATATTGATATTTGGGAGTATCAACTAATTTGCATAAGTTTCTTCTGTAGTTGAACGCCGAATCAATGCAGTTCAAGCGATATGTGAGGCAGAGACTGAGAACTTGCTTTCACATTTACGTTTGCTTCGTTCATATTTTCAGAGTGAGCAACTGCAAACTCCCGCTTTGCAGTTCTTCAAGGACAACTTGCCAAACTTAACCGTCAAAAAGAATGAAAAATACAAAATCTTTGAACTGGAAAAGGATAACACATTTATCACTATGAACAATGCTATTGGAAGGGATGTCCTTGAATCGTTTCAGAATGTTAATACCAACTGTGCTTCTACAGGAGCGTTCTTTACAGCCAATTCAGGTTAGCATTTTCTAGGAGATTTAATTAACTTTTTTCCTGAAATTTTACCGGACGGTCATGTCATGTCAATGCTATTGTTGCAGCAAAACAAAATATATTGAAAGCTGCAAGCTTACAAATTCCAAACTTTGTAAGAATGTCTAGTTCTCACAAATTCGTTGCTATCTCATCTGTTCACATGTTTAATTGTCATCTTTTTTTTTTGCCTTTGCCTGTCTTTCTGTTAGTCTCTTGATGAATCGGAAAGTCAGTACCCAGGATTCAATAACTTCTTCAACACTCCTGGTGTAAGTAGCTTATAATGAATTCTAAATTCTGGTCGTTTATGAGCAATTAAATATGTTTTGTAGTGAGAAAAATATTTCATTGCTTGTTCCTCTGTGTGAAAGAAGTCTTAAAAGTGCTGGTTATTGCAGGGTAATTGTCCGAGGTTATCTGTTGGCATGACTCCCAAAACTCTTAGGCAGCCCAAGCGTGGTGAGCTGCTCTTGTCCGTTCATGGTTCTCCACTGGGGCTATATCAAGAAGAGAACTTGGAAGCAATTCATGGTAGTTACTGTCAACGCTTGAGATTGCCTTAGTAGTTACTAGTTAGTACACATTTTCAGTTATGAGTTTCATATATATTTTGTTTGACCTGCAGAGTTTGGAGATGCACCCTCTGATGGAACCAAGTAATTTCTTCCATACGTATTGACTTGGTTTTCTCCTTTAGCTGCCCACCTTGAAGAGAAGTAAGACACATGTCGTTTCCTGTAACAGAAAATAACATTTAGTGGACTTGTCTATGCCGAAGTTCTCAATACTTGTGCAAACATTGGGGCAACCCTTTCAAGTAGGGATTCTAATGATAAACAGTGAAAATGGCTAGTTTTGCTAATGCACATAACCTGTGAATCCTATTTATGTGTATCTTTTTTCGTATGGTACACAGTCATCTTTTCATTCTTCTCTTGATAGGGAAATATAAATTTTGGTACTCCAGTTTTATTATCCAGCCATCCACACCTTTCGTGAATTCAACAGGAAATGATGTAGGTAGCATCATTGCGCAAATGTATTAATGACGTGACATCTTGAAGTGTGGACGGTAGAGTGACATTTGTGTTGTGGTTAGTATATTGTATGTCTCTTGGGTTGTAGATGGTTGGAAGCTGGGCATCATCTTTCAAGAACTTTGTTTTTGGAAGTGGTATGGCAATTAGACCTATAAAGGGTTCAAATTAAGAGCGGAAAGTGCAATATCCTATATCCAAATCTGATTTTTTTAATCTACTATCCAATCCGATATCTGACTTGATAGCATCCGAATCTAATTTGAAAAGAGAGTATCCGAATTTGGATAAATATCTGTTCCAAACCAAAAATCATTCATTTAATATTAGTAATGAATAATATGTATGAAATACCACAACTACATTAAAATTAAATATATATGATAAAGTGTTTATATTATCATATTTTATATAAGAATTATATATTTTTAATATGTATATATTTGTCAAATTTGGAATTTTCAGAATCCGATATGAATTATATATTTTTAATAATATGTATATATTTGTCAAATTTGGATTTTTCCGGATCGGATGCATAAATATCCAATATTCTATCCGATTTTTTTTGAAATTTCAATGGATATTGGATTTTTTTTGGGAAAAAGTTGGACCTAATTCGGATTAAATGTATGGAGTCTAGATATCCAATTACAGGTCTAGTGATAGTTGATACTTGGCAATTGTAGTGTAGCCACTATTTTAAGTGATAGGGTTTTTTTGTGTCACAAAACTGAAAGTGAGGGGTGTAAACTTTGTTGTTTCCCAATCGGTCAACTTAGCTAGGCAGATGTGTACTCTTGTTTCTTTAATTAACTCATTCGTAACCTTAACTCCAAGTTTGTATTTTAGCCTCAATTTATAGGTCTAACATGAGGCCTTAACTTGGCTTAAAACAATGCCTAACTAAGGTGATGCACCAAAATGTAAACCAAGTAGTATTGATTATACATGAGGATTGGCAACATCCGACGGCCTAACGAGGTCAGACATGGAGATTTTTGAGGCGATTGAAATAATCATGGACACTACAGGCGTAGCAACCAGCTAACCAACGATGAGAAGGAAATCATCAGAGATGATTTCTGGATGACCTACCACAGATCATTATATATGACAAGGTTTATTCATAGCTTGAGGTGTATCATGACTAGACCTTCCAAGATTGCTGATGAATGCTATCAAAGGAAATCAAGGTGAATTTGCATAGTTTTGAGTGAGTATATTCATTGTACAATACATTGGACAAGCATGGTATCTTCCTTCCTTGGTTAGATGCTATGATGGTGAGATTGCTTGAATTCAAGATCACTTACTGAATTCATCAACATTAACTAGAAGTTTGCTTGGCTGGAAGATGACATATCATGGATTTACCATCAATCACCATAATCTTAGGCTTTGTGACCCTTTCTCACCTCAAGATAATTAAGGTTAGTAGATCATGATGATCATTTCTATTTCTCCTAATTCTCTAATGACATGGCTCACAATTGAGTTTTTCAATTCTCTAGTAGTCAGGCGACGACACCCTAGATTGAACCCCAGGTACCCAAATGAAAAACATGCATATGTATTGATGCATGTTCCTGTATTGGCAATTTGAATGTTACAATGATTTTGATGTTGTCATATAGAATAAAACACGTAATGTCATGAATATTGTTAATGACGCGTTAGCGTATTTATTTACTGGGCCTACACCTCAATTGTGTATTTCTTATCTTTTAGTTCACTCTACCTGATACACAGGTGAGAATTCATTTACCACTTAAGTGTATTTCTATAATTCTCCATTCTCGTATATATAGGAGAGCATGTAACACTATTCTAACGATTGAAAATTATCTTCAAATTCTCCTTTATATGGTATTGGAGTAAGTTTCTCTGACCTCTCTACCCTAAGCACGGTGCCCTCTTCTCTCTCCCTCCCATAAGGTATTAAAGCAAGTTTCTCTAACCTCTCTACCCTAAGCACGTTGCCCTCTTCTCTCTCCCTCCCATAAGTAACCGTCACTCATGCCTAGAGAAGCCGAGCATCAACATCAACCTTGGAGGGCTTGCTGCCAGACCAGGGAGCATGGCTGCCTACCCCTTCTAGCACCGTAGCAACTGCCAACACCGCCCAAGGAGAGGGGCTGCCACCCTTCTCTCATGTTGTCGCTGCTGAGGAGGGGCATAAGGAGGCCCCACCAGATCCTATGTGCAACACAACAAGCCATGTAGCGGCCGCTGCCACCACAACCCAATAGGGAGCCACCTCTTTTCCATGTGATCTCACATGAACATGGTCCCTAACAACCAATAGATAGGAACCATCATCCAGGGAATTAGTTCTTATCATATGTTTTGCTACTCAAGTTCTTTCTTGTAATAAAAAATGAGAGATAGAGAAGCAAGCAAAAGACCCCGTATAATAAAAAAAGAGAAGGGAGCAACACATTCACTTGTTTTTCCTCTCCATGTAGATTTCCTAAACTGCATGGTGAGTGCATTATTTCCTAAATAGCGACCTCTATTTATGTATGCACATGCTACATTTCTATGATCTACTCCTTTCGTGTTACAGTTGCATATTCCAGTATTCTCTTTCTATGTTTCTCCTACCATGTGTATATGATCCATAGTGCTATCCTTCTATACCACACTACATTTTGGTAGACAATAATATTATAATAGTGACAATAAAGCCCTTGACATGTCTACTGTGATATACAATGATATGCTAAAACTTTCCTTGATTCAGGCAATAAGTTTAACTTTATCAAGGATGACTTACCCACAAAACCAAATGATGCATAACTAGAAACAACCAAGTTCTCCACTGGCTGTAGGGGAGCATGGAGCACAAAATGGCGGTGAAGTACATGTGGCACCACAAAGCCAAGACCATGTGGGATGAGATGAAGTAGTTCTAAGCATAGGAGCAGAGCTGTTTTTGCTTATATAACATCATGGATAAGTGTTTCTTAGGGCAACAAGGTGTCAAACCATGAAAGTGTACTATGGCTCAATAAAGGCACTAGCATATCAAATCAAATTATTCTCACCCATTATGTTTGCTTTTAAATCTCCAAAAATGTGATCCCGTCATGTTCAACTGTTTTTGAACCGTCTCCATCATCATGATGTTGTCGTTCGTCAACTTGTGCTAGGAGGCACATCTCTACCCTCCAGGGATCTGGTGTGTGCATGTCTATCTCAGTTTGATATGAAGCCATCCCACACCATCCAGACTAAGTCCGTACAAGCAGTGGCATCAATGGTCGTAACAACATAGGTGTGTGATGTGAACCACACCCAAATGCACTCACTATAGTACATTCCGTTATACATAAGGCATATTCCACTCCAAGCATGGCTATCCCCATCATTACAGGTGCAAATGTGGTCGAGGCATTGGTCACATGACCAAGACTTTGTTAAATCATATCAGAAGGAGCCAGTCTTAGTTATCAAGGCACCCTAGGCTCTAAACATGACCTAGCCCCTAAGATGACTTAAGTGGCCACCTAAGGCCTTTTTGACCCATATTAAGCCACTTAAGGGCTAATTTAGCATTATTTGGGTCTGGATTTGGTCAAATTAGATCAAGTTGAGTCATTTTATGGTAAAAGTATGTCTAGTTTAGCGTAAATCAGGTCAAATTTGGGTAAATTAGGTCTGATTTGGGGGAAGCATGCTTGAGTTGGGTAGATTAGGTCAAATTTAGCAATATGAAATTTCATTAGATCAATATAGTGCAAATTAGGGGTTGTTAGGTTTAATTGATTCATGTTATGCAAAATTAGGTTTGATTTAGGACATTTCCTATCAAAAATTTGGGCATATTAGGTTTGATTTGGGGGGAACAAGTTTAATTTGGGAGATTAGGTCTGCTATGGCCAAATTAGGTTTCAATACAGGTCAATATAGGGAAAATCTGGGGATGTTAGTTTTGATTCGGTCATGCTATGCATAATCAGGTTTGATTGAGACCAAATAATGTCAAATTTAGGCAAGTTAGGTCTAATTTAGCCAAATTAGGTTTCATTTAGGTCAATCTAGGGCACCTAGCCACTTGAACAACATGGAGTTAGCATGTGGGAATACCACTACTGGAGCTTCAATTGAGAACTTTCATCATGTCACTCTGACTACTAAATAATGTGAGCGCCTTCACGCCTCAAAACAATTTGGGGACTCACCACTGCATTACTCGCCGTCATAGTCTTCTGCCTACATTTTCAACCAAATTGGAAGATCAATGACTTGTCAAATGCCTCACCTATTGCCCATCTTAGAGAAGCCCACCAAGGTAACGTTGGGACATTTATGTTTGCCACCCACTCAACTGGATTATGGATTTTGGCGCTACCCAACACATGACATGTATGCCACATCTTCCAACTTCATGGTTATACGGGTGCCCGCCTAGGCTGTCTAGGCGGTCACCTAGGTGGCATCTACGTGTGCCTTGGTGGCTGCTGGGCCTAATTGGGCCTAATTTCCGTGCCCAATATTACCTACTTTTTGTTGGGATCTTTCTTTTGATATAAGTTCTTTCGCCTATATATCTTTTCTTGCCTTTTCTATTCCTCCGCAGTTCCACCGAGCAGCAAAGTTGCTGCAATGTTACTGCCCGGTCTACTAATTCTTTACATTTTTATGCTCTACCAAGCAGCAAATTGCTGCATTTCTGCTCCGCAGTTACCAAATTACTGCTGCTCCACTATTACCGACTTAACGCCCACTCCATGATTTTTTTCCCTTTGCCAAGCAGCAACATTGCTGCTGTGTTGTTGGATTTCTAATTACTACTTTTTTTCTTCTGGTCTCCTCCAGTCCTCCCATGTTTGTTATTGCTATTGCTTCTCCAATACTATTGCTTCTCTATTCTTTGTCTTCCTCGCACACTTCCTCTTCCTAGTTCAATCTGTGTCATCCGCCTTAACTTTCTACTGCTCCATTGTTATTATAGTATTCGTCTTTCTCTCACATTTCCTCTTATTTTTTATTTCTGTTGGAGAGTCTATTTAGTTAAGTTGTTTAGTCTCTTTTATATGGGCCTAATGGTGTCTTGGCCCATTAGGGTTTGTCTTGAGTCTTATAATATTTATAGGAAAGGGGGGCTGTCTTTCTATCAATAAGAAAAATATACACACAAGGGAATTTTCCCATCATATCGTTTTTCCACATGGTATCAAAGCATTGATCTTAAGACAAGGAGACAAAGAGAGAGCCTCCGCCTACGGGAGGCCGCCGTCTGTTCTTGGCTTGGCAGCCTGCCATCCCAATCTTTCATGGTTGTCGCTTCTCTTCTTCTTTCATAAAAATCCTATCTTTTTAACGATGGTGCTCTCTATCCCGGCTATCACCTATGTTTTCTGCCTCCGAGTTTTATCTATTTAGTCATCGCTTCCTCCTCGTCTGCGGCAAACTGCTGCGTCTCCTTTACGAGCAACTCGCGTGCATCATCCTCTTTTGAGTTGTGATTGCAGTCAGTGGCTTCCCATATGCAGTGGCAATACTAGAACCTGGTATGCGACATTTGCTTGCATGTGTGACGAAACAAGACCAACATTTGCCCCGCATAAAGATTTTTCCGCCTTCACTACTATCGTGAGAGAGATGGAGAAGAACTATCATGAACTCCCTTTTCCACTGATGAGTAGAGATGATAAAGAAAGATGTCTTTACAACTTTTGTGTACTGTATTTGGCAAAGAAAACAATTGCTTGATAATTGTCAATCGTGTCGGTTGAGGAAGAGAAAGTGTGAGAAAATATATTTTCATATGTCTTCCATCGACCGTCAACACAAATTCCCCTGTTCATCATCCTTGAACAACCTTTGACCAACATAATACACCCTATCAAATGGATCACTCCCTTTGACCAGCCTAATTAAGCACTCCCTAGCATTACCGTTGCCAAAGGAAAGAAACCGACAAAGACTTTGACCAACCTTTGACTGGAAAACACTTAAATTTTTATTTATTTTGCAAACAAAAAGACCCTTTGCTATTTTATAGAGTACCATTGTACCAAACTTTTTTTCGGTTCAAAGATCCATCGATTTTTCTATCTGGATTTATATAACGAGTCATGTTGCACATTGACTCGAGTTGTCGATTACCTCCTCGACATATTTGTCTACATAAACACTACCTCTACCATTGATTTTGACTTCCAACCCCACCACTCTCTTGACTCTTTTCGTGATTGGCGTGAGGGGGAGAATAGAGGATGGTGAATAGAGGGAAGAAATGAGATGGAGGAGAGAAGAGGATTTTAGTTTTGCTGCCCCATATCTGTATGAATCTTCATCTTCATGCTACTTTTGCTACTACTATGTAATGTTATTTTTTATTGTTGTTTGGATCCTTCTGTTGCTATTATTGATCTGTTTACCTTATGAAGTGCTTGAGAAACTTATTTCATCATCTACCTCGGCTAATGTAATGAAGTTATCTACTTCACTTATGCTATTTGTTGATTGATTTTCTATCTGGCGACGTCACTCTTGCTAGTTGTGCTATGATTATCAAATGTTATTTGTTTCTTTGTGCCTTTGCACATTTGCTGTCCATGCTTTATTTGCACGTTGAATCTTTGTCCTTGCGCACGTTGACCACTTCTGATAGTGTGACCCAACACTGTCTAGACTGTGACGTCGGCTATTGTGATGGGAATTTTATGAAGAGAGAAGATGATGAAGATTTTTCTATTGGCAACTTACAAGCATATGATGGAGTTTCATGACTTTTCTACTACTACTGTTCGTCTTGGAGTCTTTTGTTGCTTGCTATGTGTGTGCATTGGTCTTCTATCTAGCTACATCGTCATGCTACTTTCACTACTACTGTTGTGACCCAACACTCTCTGGTCTTGTGTTCTAACACTCTTTGACCTATTTAATGACGACAACGCATGAGATGAAGACCATGATGCTTACCTGTTGTTGTTTACTTCTGCTCCAGATGCCACTTCATACCGATCAAGAAGCTCCTACTACTTGTCTGCTTACCCACTTTGAGATTATCTACTTGAGGGGGAGAAACATTCTAGTATGGTCTTGGTTTATCTTTTGTTATTTTGCTCCAGTTTGTCTATCTGTTTGCAAGCTGACTTGAGATTCTCCCAAGCTCTGGCTTGGGGGGGGCAGTGCTAGTGAGTCTATTTAGTTAAGTTATTTATTCACTTTGTTATATGGACCAATTGATGTCGTGGCCCTTTAAGGTTTATCTTGAGTCTGTATGCTTCCCCTTTATCCTATTTATAGGAGAGGGGGGCTGCCCTTCTGTCAATAAGAAAAACACACACACAGGGATTTTCCCATCATATAGTTTTTCCACATTTTTCGTTCTTCCTCCTGTCATCCCCACGCAACACCTCTGACTTGTCTCTTCAATCTCTTCTTTTTTCTTCTTCATCTCACTATCTCTATTTACTGTTTATAAATCTCTTGTACGAATTTAGTCACATTAGAATGCTAATCTCTTGTTTGCATTAAGTTTTCTTACTCTATCATTCTTGTATTATAATCATATTTATATATAGGGAAATATATAATGTACATAAAAATGTAAACATAAATAAGAACACCTATGAACACCTAGGCCTCCGCCAAGTCTCCTTGGGTGCCCCTGAGGGAAAAAGGACCATCTAGACAACCTAGGCCGACTCCTTCATTCCTCACTCCACTGTCACTTTTGCAGATGCGTCTGTTAAATGAGTTTTCACATGTGGCACCATTCTTCTTTGTCTTACTTCAAACTTATCCTGACATCATTATGTCCCTAGTTTTCCATATAATTTAATGTCTGTGGCTAAGCTTGTTGACTCCTTCCGCTGTAATGTTACCTTCAGACCTATTGGGTTATCTTGCAGATTTTGTGAAATACGATGATGATTGGATGAGGACCACACTGTAGTTATCTATTCTTTTTTTTAATAGAAAATTTGGCCATTCTATTCATCCTGTGGCCTGGGCTCGATCCTGGGACCTCTCACTAACAAACCGAGTGTCTAACCATCTTGGTGTCTTCTGTCTGCATCATCTAATTCGGTTTCAAGAACATGATTGTGAAGAAGTGTATACGATAATGTTGTGTTGTTGTATTCATATGTACACCCCTATCCTTATATAGGAGAGGAGGCTATGACAATGAGGCACAAAGGAAGCGAACTAACCCTAATGGGCCATGGGAAACAGGCCCATGTAGACAATAGACTAATAAGCTATTAACTAAATAGGCTATATTCTAACAATGATAAAGGACCGAGTTTTTCCACTAAGGATCAATTTAGAAAATGAGTTAGTAGAACCCTTTAACAACCAATAATGTTGCATTTGTGACAAAACTTGCAATATCCTTGTTTTTTCTTGGACACAAGGACGATCCTCCAATGCCCATGTGTCTATTCCCAACAAAAAATGACATAATTGAGTGCAAGAGCCATCACCATCTTAACACTACTTGCCCTCTTGCCATCCGTGCTAAGCTACCAAAACTATTTTACTTGAGGCGGTTTTATTGGCCTGCTTTTTTATCAATCACCAACCAATATCCTCCATTCTTAATTGAAAATCCTCTATTTCTATCCTTTATCCTTAGAAAAATCCTTTCCCTCTTTATCCTCGAGTTTTTGACTATATTGCGGCGGTTTTATTGGCCTGCTTTTTTATCAATTACCAACCGATGTCCTCCATTCTTAATTGAAAATCCCCTATTTCTATCCTTTATCCTTAGAAAAATCCTTTCCCTCTTTGTCCTCGAGTTTTTGACTATATTGCGGTTATGCATAATTTTGATACAAAGGTTGATAAACTTATCCTCTTAAGCAATTAAAACTGCTTTTCTAGGATATAAGTGTATCCTATGAATCACAGACACTTCTAGGAAACTCCCGTGTCCATGTCGGACACGTTTTGGACACGGATACTTCTCGGACACGGCCCAAAATGTTTTGGACACAACCAAGACATGTCCTGACCATTTGGTCATTTTTTGCAGCCCGTACACAGCTGGGCACTGCCCGGACACTCCCTGGACACGTTGGTGCAGCAGCAGCTACTGCAATTTCCTTTTTTCAGAGTGCAGATTCTGAATACACAGCCACTGTTTTTTTTCTATGCTGGTCATTGTTTATGTCTTGCCACTGAGGAAATGTAACGTTAAGCTGAGATCTGATTAAAGATGCAAATAAGTTTAAAAGAATCAAAATGTAAATTTTAAGCTGAAATGTATATCACAAAACATATTCATGCCTAATAAATCAGTTAGTTGAGTAATGAGAACTCATGCATATACTCTGAAAATCTTATTGCAATTACTGGAAAAAGTGTGGTTTTTCATTTTTTACTTCGTACTGTTTCCATTACACTCACAAGCACATACTTTTATACATAAATATAGAATTCCGGTCCATTTTTTAAAGAACTTTAATTCATCCAGTATACCTACATATATGTAATATTAACAAAAACCCTCATCCAATGCCGTGTCCGTGTCCTATATTTTGGAAAATTGCCGTGTCCGTATCCGTATATGTATCCGTGTCCGTGTCTAGAAACGTGTCCATGTGTCCATGCTTCCTTGAGTGTATCCTAGAAAAGCAGTCTTAATCGCTCGGCGATAGTTTAATCATCTGGAAACTGATTTATTTAATAATCTCCCGACCAGATTTCTCTCACGTTGATGTTGTTGTCAATTAACTTGTCTGATATCTAAAAAGTGCCCCATGAAAAGGTTTATTCTATGATCAACTTACAAAGAAGAGTCCTTCCCTTTGAAACAGTTATGTTTTTGTCTTGCAATGATCACCTCCATATCTTCCGGGTATCATGTGGGTGATAATGCTGCTGCCATTGGTGTTTGGAACTCACACCTGATTCCCCTTTCTCCTGAACCTGGTGGTGCTCCCTCGATTAAAGAAAATTTCTATTTAACAGGTGTATAATATTTCAGTGACGATTTTCATTATCCTTTGATATATGCTACTATAGAATTTTAATGAGATGCTACTCCATACTATCTATATGTATAGTAAAAAGTTAAACTGATATCACTGAAACTGCTATACCTATAACGCCTGCTGTTAACATATCTCTTTGCTTTGAATATTGACACACAAAGTGAACATGTTTACTATATCTATGATGGAATATGAGTACAGTTGAAACACTGCGCAATAGGCTTGTGTACATGTTTGCATGGTTCTTAGATTATATCTTAAATTCGGCATCTACATGTCTTAACATAAAAAGCCCACAAAGTCGCCGACAAGGAGTGGTTCAAGTGGTCAACCACGGTGTCTCCTCATGAAGGGACCCGAGTTCGAATTCCAGTTGCCGTCTTGATTTACCTCTCCCGGGCGTTCGGCCTCCGTCACGGGAATGAGAGAGGGGGAAAAATCTCTCTCTTAATCCCATAAAAAGCCCACAAAGTCGATGTACGAAATATAATGCAGCAGATAGATAATTACCTGCTGCGTATGTGGATTTAGGGCCCACTTCTTATCGCTTTATATGTGATTTGAGCATGCAATTGATTATGCAGAACACTGAACTGCAGAACATAAAGGGTTACCAGTGTTCAAGTTTAAGGGAGGTTATGCGGGCTGAAAACCAAAGATCTTGGGCTGGCAGGAATATCCTTACAAAGTGTGTTTAACAGTGTTCTATAGTTCATTATGCTTTGTTTCTGCCCGATGTAATATCAGGAAGCTCAATATGGTTGCTAGCATATTTTTTGGGGGGAGCACAGTAGATAATCAAAGTAATGACCCTGTCTTTTGGAGTGCTATCTGACACGCTAAAGTGACGGTGACCTTGGGTGTTTCCTATTCAAGATGGAAGACTGGTAACGATGAGAAGCTATAGCTGCAGACAAATGAAAATAAAAATTTGAAAAACGAATAGGATAGATATAAAGTGCAAGTAAGGTTCAGAGATCGGGGTGTGTTGGTTCCATGCAAACATGTGTAAGGTTGTTAAATTGGTTCATTTGTGTCAGACGACTTTAGCCTTCTTGTGCTTAGGTGCTTAGTTGGCCAAAGCTTAGGTGGTCATAGTTGGCCAGCACCTATGTGCTTAGTTGGTGGACGATTATCTGTCCAACTGAGGTCCAGTGTCTCATATTCAGGTTTTAGTTTAAAATATACTTGTTTATCACGTGGGCACATGTAGTCTCATATTCAGGTTTTCGTCTAAAATATACTTGTTTATCCCGTGGGCACATGTCTAAAATGTAGAATGTTATATATAAAATTTACCATTCAATATTTTTTTATCAAATTGTTGAAAATATGAGTGAAAAGCACCACACTATAAAGCAACAACCCAAAGAGCGGAAGTGCTCGGCTGGTAATGTTTGAGATTTTTTCTGAGGTACTCATTGGAAATGCTCATTTAGATCTTTTTTGCAAGATCAAGGTCACATGGGTATGATCACCTCGCTCCCAGGAAGAAGGTGCCTCCTATTTTAATAGGAATGGTATGGTTTTACCATGGATGGGTTGAACATTTTTTTGGAAAAAAGCTTTATTCAGTTCTGCTTAATACTGAGGCAGGTTACGTGGCACAAATAACATTATGTTGTGAAACCTATTGGGTTTCGTCCTGATGGAATGTGCTCAAGTGTTGTGAATCTAGTGATGAACCACCCATCTGTGCCGAGTATGATGATAAGATTATTTGGCGTCACAGCCTGAGCAGGATTGTTTGCTGCCAAACGTAACCCACCAATCTCTTACACCTGAGACAATGGAAAACTATGGTAAGGCCGTCAATGAATTAAGGTCTCCTAACACTATCAATCTTGATTATATCTTTACCTTACAAGGAACGATTACAACGAATCCAACTACTTCTGGTGCATGTACTAAATGTAATGTTGTAATGATCTGCTCCTAATCCTGCACTGATAGATAGTTTAGACAGCTACTGTAGTTAATGGCACACCGGGTGTAGTCTTGTGTAAGAGGAACATACAGGGATTGTCTAATTTTGGTTTACAATTAATGACATGTTTGGTTAGGGTCAATATCAACTCAACATCCAAATGCGTTGCTTCAGCTTTAAACCTCTTGGTAGCTACCACCTAACAAACTGCGCCTTACTAATTTTACTCGAATTCATGGAATTGGTCAGGGGGGGTCGGGGTGTAAAACTGTGAGTGGGTGGTGCAGAAGTGAATATCCGATATGAGTGAAAAGAAATGTCAAGTCACAACCTCGTCACGCAGCGTTACGAGGAAGTTCGATTTCTCTCTCCCGCGCCAGACGTACAAAAGCAGGTTGAACGAATGCTAGACAACGTGGAAACATAAAGTTTTAATGATATCGAGATAACCATCGTTTCAGTGAGATTGTTTTTTCCAATGAGTACTATATCTAAACACATAATATTTTCTATATTGTCGATTTAGAGATACTTTCAAACAAACACAGGAAAATGAATTTAATGCATTGGAACATCTTATTAATGAAATTGTGACCGTACTTCGATTCCTAACACTTTGTCTTCATTTTATAAGTCACACTTTTCACTTCTAGTACACGCAACCAACGAAATCCTTAGCTTGTATATTTGATTCCTTATTTAACGGTGCACAGTGAGCGTTATGGTTACGCTATTTATACGGTCACATGTTTTCAAAACTGCCACTACGAAATGTAGACCTGTCAAAATGGTTCATTGACCCGCGGGTACCCATGGGTCGGCCCACTTAATATGGGTTTGGGTAAAAAATTTGACCACCTGTTTGAATCAGTCAGACCTGACTCAACCCATTTATTTGCTGGGTCTCACAGGTTGACCCGTGGATACCTGTGGGTGATCTATCTAAATAGACTAATTTACTTTTTTAAATAATTGATCCCTAGTTCAGATTAATTATAAATGGGTATTAGGGTTGTTTGTAGTTTCTATAAATATAAGACTAAACTCGTTTTACTGTTTGTCGCCACCGGAAGCTCATTGATTCTGTGGACGGCATCCGCATTCTGCACGCGTTCCGACTTTGGGTGATTTTCTATTCATCCTTCAATGTTCTATTAGTTTCTGCGGATCATCTGTAATTCTATCAGTGTTCCCTCCATTCGTTGTGTCTCGCTACTGGAATCAGTACATTAGGATCGAGAGCCACAAGAGGCCAAGTCTGACACTGTCAAACGGCAACCAACTAAATCATATTCTAGTAGCATATAGTTCCGTGGTTTGTATAGTTTTGTTGAACGTTAGTTGATCTTTGGAATCTCATGATAATCCAATAGGTTTTGAATTCGTAAAGTCAACTAGTCTTCTTATATGTGTTTTTCCTCAGCATGTGTAGGACGATGCACTGTACCTCATACAAGATTCATCATAGCGCCATCATAGCACTATAGCAAACACGATCAACAATCTAAGAGGTATCAGTTGGGTTCTATAATGCTAAGTAAAAAAAGTAATTAAACTATTAATTTGTTTTGATTTAAAGCTGTGTGTTTTTGCAATGTTATTATAGGTTACTTTTTGAATGGCTTCGACATCAACACCTAATAACGACACTGTAAATTCTGGATGTGATGCTGGTTCCACACATAATACAAATATATCTCTTCATGAATCTTTACATCTAGATGTGTCTTCTCCTTCTCAACCAATATATGATTTGGATCAAGAAAAACGTTAAACGCTGGCCTATAATTATTTTATTTTATTTTATTGAATTATAACAAAGAAGAAAATTTATAATGGAAGTACAATTTTAATTTTTTTTACACTATCTATGTTGCCACGTAATACAAACTAAATGGGTACCCGTGGGTCATCCCATGACCGGGTCGGGTTTGAGTGTACTTTTATATGACCAATAAGAAGTGGGTCTTTTTTGACCTGCATCCACGTACCGCACCCGCAATGACCCGAACTGAATTCAACCTGACCCACCCGTTTGACAGGTCTAACAAAACGTGATCAGTGATGGCTGTGAGGCAATTGTTCGGCCTTTTTGTTCCAGCATTCCCAGGTAAGCCCCATATGCTGCAATCAACCTGTGTATATTGTGAATCTTGTTACGCTTGCCCTGCACTTGGACTAGTTCATGTTTACTAATATGTATGGTAGGGTACCCATATCATGCAATATTTTGATCAAATTGTAGACCTCACGCAAAGATCCAAACGAAAAGTAATGTAAACTGACTCTGTGAGAAGCCCGTCTCTTCGACACAAAACCTGCAATACTATACCATGCATAAGCTTTTAATGCTATGATTTCAAGATGTGATCTAACCCAACCTATCTTTCATTTTTGCATAAAATGGTTTGTAGCAAACTAACTGATATTAACTATTCTTTTATTGCCCGCTCAGATTTAAAAAAAAACAGGACCATCCACTATAGTTCTTAAGTTAATATGGAATGTAAAGGCAATCAAAGATTTTCCTACGATAGGAACGAAGGAAAAATCTTTTTTCTTGTACAAAGAAGTTGCTATATGATTGCCCTCATAGATTAGGAAAACAACTAGCAGGCGTGAAAGCCCTTAAACTAACATCCCAGTGCAAAATGTAATATTTCTTTTTGTGACAACAAGGTTTTAGATTGAGAAAGCCTTCGTCTATCAAGGTTGCAAGACAAGTTCAATGTGATACAACTTGGCCAGTCATCTTTTTGAAAAAATCAGCTAGTATCCATGGTTGCTGGTATTTTATTACACATTGAAATTGGTCAAATGCCATAGTGATTAACTATCATATGAGTAAGAGTTATATGACATGCTTTCTAAAGTTCTTATTATTGACATATTAATTGCAAATCCAATCACATGTATAAGCCTCCAATGTCTTGATTCGAGTAAGAACTCCTATGAATAGAAAATGTGAATAAGCAATCATGTTCATGGTCCTATGTATTCAATCATTAGTCTTGCTTAAATGGCAAACTAAAAAACATTTAAAACTCATAACCTAGATATTGACACTAGAAAGGATGGAACAAGGTGAGATTAGTAGTTGATCTGGTTTGATACTTAGAAAAAAATGCCATTTGCTACCATGAAATGAGAGTTTAGACCTCTTTTCTTAACCTCATACACATAACCATGTTGGCAATTGACAAAACTACAAGTAGAAATGAGAAGTGCTAGTGATCTTAAAGTAACCCTTAAATCACATTATTTTTCTTAACCAAAATGGGGAAAAAGTCAAGCAACAAACTCATGTCAGTCGGAAAGGAACCGTTGTCCTCATAATCTCAATAATAGGTGAAAGAAAGATGCGCTTCACTTGAATTAGCTTTTTGTTAGCTTTTTTCCATCATTTATCGAAGTTCTTTTGCAATAACAAACCAAATTTATTTCAACAAAAATGAAGTACATTTCATTGCGAATGTCTAAGAACAAACACTGAAGGAAGAAATAAAAAGAAGCTATTAATTAAATAACTATAAAATCCCCACAAAATAACTATTTGCATGTCTTATTTTAGATAAGCCAAGTCTCCTCATAGAACCCTAAAGATATGAATTCTAATAGTGATTATGATATCTCATTTTTCTTATATCATTTTATATTCTCAAATCACACCCTTATTCTCATACTCACTCTATAATGGGCATCAACCTTCAACTTAGACCTTGCTATATACATTCTCATACTAGTAATGACTTTCATACTCTTGATTTTCTCAACTGCCTCCCAGAAACTTTCAATATACACATTAGTTGACTTTCTCAACCATGAGCGTCACTCAAAAGAAGCACCACCCTATTTCATTGATGAATTACAATATTCCTACAAGCCTAGTCCATTTCGAGCCTGACTTCTTTTCAATACCATATCGGTTGTTCTAACCTATAAAAAATCTACATACATCTTGGAACCATTGATCATCTTGTTAGCTTGGAACATCCCTATTGCTACCCTAGCCACCTTTGGTCGCTTTAAGGACTCATCCTTTTCAATCTTGTCAAAATAAACTACCAAATTAAGCAACATGTCTTCCCATTTACCTCCTTAGTTTCCCTTTGAACACTTGTTTCCTCCATCCCTGAAAGATTGAGGAAAATGCTCCCCGCCCCATTCAATAGCAAATGGCAAACTAAGCCTTTACACTTTCTCTCTCCATAATGGTCATGATGTAAATTAGCCATTCTGAATATATATAAATCCAACAAGTGGTAGGGTCATTAGTGACTCTAATAATGTCAAGTATGTGACATTGTTCTCATATTATATGAGCAATATAACACATGATTAGATGCAACCTGATTGAAAAGTAATCATAGATGCCCAAAATTTTCTAGTTTAATTAGACAATGACCGATTCAGACCCTGAATCCCATAATTTGTCTTATATCACATGATTAGGGCCCGAGGTGGTAAATCTAGCTAACACAAAACATGTTTGAACTTTTTCCTTATTTTTATTTGTATATCTTTACAAGTTATTAAAATAGATAAAAGCCTTTCATATGAACACTCATCTATAATCAAACCATAAGAACTTTTTTTATTCATCTCTTGATAGGTAAACACATCTAACTACACGAAGAATATATATATATATATATATATATATATATATATATATATATATATATAGACACACACGTACACACACACACACACACACTTACACACATGTATATATGTATATATATGTATATGTATATATATATATATATATATATATATCACAATCATTCTAAAAGGAATGAAATTGCATTGCTTTGTTACTTGACTAATATAACTCTTTCATTTCTCATTGTAGTACCTAGAGTGGATAGGGACCGAGACTGTCTGTCGCTATCTAAAACACTGTTAACAACCCTCTATGATAGGATTCTTTTAAACTTGCTTCTATCTCCATAATCAATAGGGTTACCCAATTTTTTTTCACTAAAATGTGTGAGCTACCAGAGTAGTGAATGGAAAATTATCAAATAGACAAGATAATACATATAATGTTCATCTAGTGAATTACAACTTATAAAAAGATTAGGAAAATTATTCAAAACTAGAATGAATGAGAATCCCTATCAAATCCATCAACCAACCAAAATATTAGAAATAGCTTAACAACAAATTTTGGAGTATGTTTAATTAATCTTTTAATCACATTATTAATGCCTTTGACCCATATGTGGTGTACCACAACATGTTTAAGCATCACAATGAACTATAGTTTCACCGTATAAGACTTAGAGTTGCCCATAATTCTACATCTTCTAACTAGCTTCTTGATCTACAATGGGCCTCTCCACGTCTAGCCTCAATGGATATATCAGTTGGATGGATAAAATTGGACCACTCCTCTAAACATGGATACTTAGGCGGAGAGTCAAATCACTGTGGCCTATACTGCCTATATAAGTGGCTCTATGATAGATGACTCATTGAGTAGTAATTGAGCTAGGTGCCATAGAGATATCCAATTATTGATGGGTACTTGTTTAACTGTACTAAAAACTTGGCACCACTCGGATCTCAGATTATGGTTGGCTACTATTCGATATCATTAGAACCTCCGGTTAATATTCGATACCTTTCCGCAATTCAAGAGGTTGTTCACATTGAGCTTAATCCCTCGTGCCCTACTAACATGCTCTCACTTTCTCTCTTGGACACTGTTAGTGGTTAAGTCATTTCTTCAATTGCAGCATAGACCTCCACAAGGAATTTAAATTGTTCATGGCATCTAAAAGTCTAAGTGATTCTTTAGTTCTATGTTCAATGATATATTAAACTTTTCTTAGCTTCAGACAATATTTAGATCATTCCATTTTCTTTTCGGCATACTGCACTGCATTAGCACTGCTAAAAATCATACTAAAATAAATAATAGTATTTCTAATGCTCTGAAAAGGCATTTTATCGAACTTCTAACTTTCAATACTATATTTCCTAAGTAATTTGTACATATATGAATCTATTGGAGCAATCTCTGCTATAACGTTACCATTAATCCTTTGTATTGAATGCTACTTATTATGATCTAATTGAACTATATTTAACTGATGATATTTTCAACTGTATATTGCTTGAAGTGGTTGACTTGAGCATATAATATATAGTACTGGAAAGACTTGCAGATTATATAACCCAAAATCATAATCAAGGGTTTAGGAAAAACATGTATTCATTGGTGCCTCTAGATTATGCTATATTTGAAACTATACAAATCATATGCATGCATTCTAGAACTAAAATGATTTATATTCAGTACATTTTTGAGTTATTTTGGTCATTCATTCAACTGGAATCCGGATCAGTGCTTACTAATCTAAACACAATAGAATAATACAAATGACACCACACATTCTTCTCATTCTGTCTTTATGTGAATATCATGGCTAAATATGAATTGTCCACTCATCTTGATTTCAATACTAGCTTATTGATCTCAAATCTATACTTTGTATGTCTAGATTTTGGCCTACACAACTTGGATCCAAGCTAAATGCTTCAAAATCCATCTTCAAACAACCTAACATTAGGTTTGTTTCTCATAACGGAGTCTACTATAGGAAGAAGATGAAGAGGAGAAATAAAAGATAACCCCCAAAGAGTCACATTACAAACTTAAGGAAAGTGCAAGAGAGGAATCTACGAATAAAACTAAGTTACCATGATTGATGTGTGGCTAGGTCTTCAGTTCTCTCAGTTCTTTGTGTTCTTCCTAAAAGTCGCCCTATAAACTATCATCTAGTTTGCCTTTCCAATATTTAGTGCTATGCTTATGTGGTGAATTAAAATACAAATTGAGTGAAACAAATTTTGTCAAATTTTGATGTATATAAAAATTATGGTCTTTTTTGATGGACTATATTAGGGGGAAACACTAACCAATTTCTCCGGTCCACATCATCAGCTTAGTCATTGATTTACGCGACCATTGATATGTGTGGCCATCAGTTTCATTGTCAGTTTGCATGACCATCAATATGCTCGACCATTGGCTTAGTCATATGTTTCTATGGCCATCAGTCTGGTCATCAATCTACGTGGCCATTGGTCTACATGAGCATCAATCTAGTCATCTATCTGTGTGGCTGATGAAAGTGTAGACCGATGACAAAATCATGTAAATGATACTTAAAATGTCATATCTTTTCCAAGTTAACTCTAGTTTCACCCATTCCTTTTATGTTGAATTCATAATTGAATTCCTTACAATTATACCATAAGAGTTTGATGAAATTCTCAAATGATAATTTCTTCATTCTTTTTCAGGTATCTTTAATTCTCTTCACATACATGTGTAGAGTATTGGAATATATTCTGAAGCCCAAATCTTATAGTATGCCCAAATCATAAATTTGAGTTATATAAAAAGTTTAAGATAAAATATAGCTGAAATAAACTAAAAAGTAACGGAAGGTAACTATTAAAGATACAATAAACACTGGTTATCTTTAATCCCAAGATTACCAGGAAAGCAAGATAAGGATTATAACAATCTTTCTCAATTAAGGAGTTCCATCCTCAAAATATATAGGTATGTAAGAATGATATAATAAGATTATCATTCCATATATTAACTTGCAACATCTTACTTACTGTATAATTCTCATATGAAACTTCCTCTATCTTTTAAACCACAATTATGATGTAATAAACCATCTCGAACACAATAAGAACATTTCTATCTCATACTAAGTTACTAAAAGTAACTCTCCCTTTATACTAGGTATTCTCCCTTGAGGTTCCACCCTCAACTGGTATTCTGATTGTTAATGTATCCTCTAATGTAGTGTGCTTTACTATACTTATGAATACATTAGAACTTGACAAAATAAACCATATCTCATTTTCCTTTACTACACTAGGTTTGTAATCTTGAAGACCTATAATCTATAAACATGAGTTGGCACAATTTAGAATTGACTAGACATTAACACTATCACAACCAATATTCCTTTTTATTGGACACGTAACACACATGTACATGGATGAATCTGCTTTATGTCCTTGTTATTCCCTAAAAAATTATACTACTATGAATTTCACCATTTTACAAAATATTCCAAATGTTTCGGCATGCCTTCTTGCATGTTACTACTTATTTCTCTCTACTCCTTGCTCTTTTGACTATGTAAATTGAAATTCATGTAAGTTGAAGGATGATCATATGGCTGTGTGTTGGAACATTCATGAGTCACTCTCCTCATCAGAGGTAGCTATTACTTTTCTATCTAAAATATCCACAATAGAATAAGGACAGTCTATTTCTAATATATTTAGAGGATTGAACTCTTCACTATCAACATGAGTATAACAAATCTCTTTGCTCTTTGACTTATTTCATATACTAAGATGAGGAGGACTACACCATAGAAAAGTCAACCTACCACCTTCATCCCTTAGTATGAGTTCTATAACTCTTTTTCAAAGATGGTCACAAATGAATCTCCGTCTCAAACTCTATTTAACATTGACTCAAAAGGTGGATAAATCAAAACTAATCTTGATCAGACCTATGCTTTGATTCACAACTCTAATATGCCAATCAGATGGGAAGATTAGACACTCACCCATTTTTACTATGGTATTGATAGGTAAACATATAGTTCACTATTGGATCTAGCCATGGGTAGATGAGCGATAGAAGTCACAACTAAGAATGATAGAAATAAAGGATAGATTGGATGTGCCAATACTACTACTACTACTACTACTACCAACCTATCTTATATATAAATTATTTCAAAAGCTTTCTTAAAATTAAATAAGAACGACTTGAAAATGTCTCCATGTGGATAGAAGACTTCTTAAGATTATCCAATGATTTTACAATTTTCAAGAATACACAAATTCAAAAGATTGATGGATAATGAGGAAGAAATGTTGTTTTTATTTGGATATTAGATTTTTTTTCCATTTATTATTAGTACTCTTAACGAATTAACTCATTGTACCTTAACTTCTCATACGATCCATCTTCATAAACTTTCACTAATTAGGGATACATGTAAGCTACTTATCCTTATCTTAAACTCATCATTTTGTGCTTTTACTAGAAGCATATAAGGGTGTGTGTATATATATATATATATATAGTTAAAATGATGAGGATACATACATATTCTATACATCCATATATATAGTTATTTAAAATGAAGATCAATATTTATTTATATTTTTTTCATTTCGTCTACATAAGTGCATAAGAATGCAATATAATAACAAAGATTTAACCTCATTTTTCAACAATTATATTGTATAAGTGTCCTTCGTTTCCACACTTATGTGCATGCACAATATGGGCGTAGCAGATTTGTTTAAGATGTTCTACTCAAGGGGAAGAAAAGGGTGTCTGAGAACCATTCAAAAGGTATTTACCGTACAAGAGGTACAATTACACATTTATATTTAAAGAGACAGACAGAAGGACCTTTAAGTAAACGAGACTGTTAAGAACCAAAATAAGGTTTTAAGCGATAGTGACATCTCAAGATATATATTAAATACGTTTGAGGTTTACTCATATTTCACGTATATAAAGAATTATGTTTTATGTTTTCACCTGGTCATATTATGTATGTTATTAAATTTGCAATGCCACATACTAGCATCATCTTCTACATTTTTGCTATGGCTATATCCGAGTCTACATAGGTTGGAAGTGACACAAGGAATAAGGCGGGACAACAATGATGGAGCCAAGGCTTGAACTAGTGGGGTCCATCTATCTAAATGATCCGAAGAGTATATTAGATTTCTTAACCTCATACATTCATGTTTCCATTTTCTACAAGATGTATTGGAGTTTCCTTTTCATAAGGATATGAATGAGGTAGTTACATGTTCAAAAACACGTGGATGTATAATGTCATTATTGATGAATAATGCATATCACATATACTAATTCTAGAGCTGTCAATGGGAAGGGTATGGGGAGGGTAAGGGCTTAGCCTTACCCTTACCCACCAAGTGTGACGGGTAAGAGTATGTATGATTTCCCACTCGACCAATATCCTTACCCTCCCCTTACTTGTACCCTCTTACCCATAGGGCAAACATGGAATTTTTGTGTCTTCCAAAAGTTTGTGCTTATCTTATGAATAATGGTTTGCCTAATATATTTATACATGTCATTGAAATGTCAAGATGCTCTATGATGTCTATTAACTACTCAACATGATTCTGTTCACAAGGCAAGCATTGTTTCATGTACAAAAAGTAGTACTCCTAATATTAATGTATGAACAAATAACTCACACCCCAAAGAAAAAGAGGATATACTAAAATGATATTAAATGACAATACAATATAAAAATTATAGTTGTAAATGGTGTTCTATACACAATCAAGTTAGCTACATAAGAGATAGATAAGAATACCATGTATTGTATCAAATGATGACCACATAATATTGATTAATATATAGACTTAAACATCACAAAGTCTATATATATAACATATTTTACACAAGTCTTGGCGGGTAGAGGGTTAGAAGGAATGGGTAATGACTTACTTTTACCCTTACCCACTAAGGTAGCAGGTTAGAGGGCAACGGGTAGGCGGGTAAAGGGTAAGAAAATCATTTATCCTTATCCTTCCCCTACATGGTATGAGTAAAGGATAAACGGGTTAACCCATACCCATTGACAGCCCTAACTAATTCCCAACATTTCTGTATGCTTTATTTGTCTATGGTTTCCCGTTCCCATGTTTGGATTATACTTGGGGTTGTTCAATAAAGCTGTATCAAAGAAATATTGTACTTGCAAGGCTCTCATGTTCTTCTCTTATATGTATATTCTGAATTCAATTCAAGGTAAATTATAGATATGATCCATGTCATGTGAGACTTAGGTGAATATAAAATCAAAAGAAAACAAATTCACCATGAAGTCGCGCTATAGGGATTAAATACAAAAAGTCCCTATACAACTATCTTCACCTAGGGCTGATTTGTCTAAAGATGTGCAAAAATTGTCATTAAACTTGAAACATTAGCCATTTCACGTTAGCCATTGTCCGAGTCATTGGATATGGCGCGGAATGAGAAGTATCATTGAATGCAATAATAAAACTAAATGAAATAAAATTTTATAATATAATATATCAATATACATTTCTAAAAGAAATACAAGCATCTAAATCCTCATTAATGTCTATCATGATTCACAAGTAAAGTTTATAATACGAAGAATAACTTATATCATTACTAGGCTTATCACTTATTATGAGACTACTTGAATCATACCTAAACAAGTGCAAGTCCCAAAGTTAAGTCCATATGTCAACTAATCACCAACCGTATCTTAGGGTTTAGTTAGACATTATAAGATGAGAAACAAGAGACCCTTGTTTGCCTAAACAAGCTAGAGTAGGACCATGTCCCCTTTACCTTAGGTCTTCATCTCATGTACAAGACCACTACATAAACTATGCCAAAACACAAGGCATCACACATGAGACGTTAGCAAATAGCTACCTGTATTGATCCTTTAGTAAAAGTAATGCTCCAGCAAATCCTATTTTATTCATCTATACATCAAATCATGAACAACATATGCATATAGGGTAAGTTTCTCACCAAAGGTATACTTACCTAAGTCCTTGTGGTCTAGTACACAATACCTATTACTATGATGTTGATACCATCTCTTCGTATTAAGTGACAACTATAAGAAAACATGTTTATCGAGTACGCACTATGAGAGAAACTCATGGTATTTAGGGCACCTAACTAGATGACTTCTTCATTTAATTGTTTATGAAGTCATATTTATAAAATTCTTACATCAAGAATCATGTATCATATATAATGAACACTCATTTAAATTGTTGGGAAATTAGAGCATCATTAGCTAATTAGGATTTATATGTTATCAATAAACTCTATTTTAGGATACACCATTTCAAGTTCAAGATATTTCACAATAACAATTCAACATTTAAGACTAGAATTTAGCATATCAACAACATTCTAGTTACATCATAATTCCACTTTCTTATTTAAATAATAATATTCAACAACAATTTGATTTGACATCTCATCTTTGCAATTAAACATACGTAGGCCTGAGATAACAATATTCATACTTGAGTTTCTTAAATGAAAGTACTAAAAAGGCGTCCTTTTATTCACTACATAAAGAAGGACCCCTAGTTTAAAACCTCCACCTTCAACCTTAAAAACCTTGATAAGGCCCACAAAGAAACTAGAAACTTCACTTGATGCTCCAAATAGCTTAAACATACAAGTACCTACGGAAAATAGGGAAAAACACATTATTAATAATTTTGAATTCAAATTGGTGATTAACAACCAACATACTTCTAAAGTTGAAACAACATCAACATCTAGTGTTACTAAGTAATCTTACTTGAATCTGCTACTAAATGAAGAATAATAATTGATTGCTCCTAATGATAAAATCTCCTCAAAAACCTAGTTTTCTCTTCCAAGGATTTGCCTTCAAGTTCTACATAGAGCATTAAACAAAATGAATTCAATTTCATGTTATGAGCTATATATTTTAGTTGTGCGTAGGTTGACACCCCATTTTTTCTCACTCTACGAAACAGTTAATATCAATTCTCTGGCTAATGATGAAGTTTGTTTTAGATTCTTTTTTTGTAGTTTTTCTTTCTTCACATATTTTATGCCTATTTAATCAATCCTTTTCTCCCAATTTTATCTAGTTTAGACTTTCTGTGAAGAAACCTTCTTTTCAGACTCAAAGTGCAATTTGCTCTTCAATTATGCTTTTTATAATCTCTTTATCATAAATTGCCCAATTGAGTGATCATGAGCAAAATATTCCTTTTTCTGCCATGGATATTCATATGCCTTTTTTTGATAAATATGAGGGGTAATCCAGAATAATCTCTCTTAATTCAAAATCCACAATTTTCATGATTTTCTCTAAATAATCCTAAAATTACTAGACAACTGAGATACAAATTTTATCCAACCTGAGACACCTAGAAGATCAGATCCATCGACCATGTGTCAGGTAATGGATTTCCTTGATCCACATTCCACATCACGTGGCGCATCAGGTCGATCCATTGGCTCTTCTATAAGGTTCTATTCAGAACTCGAAGTCCTAATTGCATCCTATAAATACCCCCTTATTCATTGTATTCCAATCCCCCTTATAAGTTCCCAAAGCTATAGGATAAAATCACCTTTCTCTTTACTTTTCATGTTATTTGTGATCAGAGGATCCTTCCTCTAACATCACCTGCATTGTTAACACTATTAGATTGTGGAAACTATAATCTAAGCATGTTCTTAACTACTTCAAGCACTGCTTCAACCATTCAGAGGAAGTAGTTAAGAACATGTTTAGATTATAGCTTCCACAACCTAATAGTGTTAACAATGCATGTGATGTTAGAGGAAGGATCCTCTGATCACAAATAACACAAAAAGTACAGAGAGAGGTAGTTTGATCCTATAGCTTTGAGAGGTTAAAAATGGGTTTTGGAATACAATGAATATGTGGGGGGATTTATAGGATGCAATTAGGACTTCGAGTTCTGAATAGAACCTTCTAGAAGAGGCAATGGCCTTGAAAACACCCATCTATTATCACTCACGACTAATTATGACTGGTATAATCATTAGTTGCATTGGGAGTGTAAAGAGTGGGACCTGAGTGGGGATCCACTATTCACTTAATTGAGAGATATAAAACCATCACTTTCAACACAATGAAGGAAATGAGGAATTTAATTATTTTTCAAATGGTATATTTTACAGAGTAAGATACTGAATAAGCAGTGGAAACAAAACCATACTAAGTTACATCATGATTCATTTATAATTGTTCCTTACCATAAAAGGTGGTATATCAAAGTAAATTGTATACATATAATAAACCTAATCACATATACGATCTATTGTAGAGAGAAATATGGCCATTTAAAGCTATGCTTAGGTCCAATACCATGTATATGATCTTTACACATTCTTTTCTTCTAATGTACCTACACCTGGGTGGAAGGGTACATCACCTAGAATATAGGAAACAAGGTATAGGTCAACAAAGTTTGAGTATGCCCGTATAATAAACATTTTGGGCATTATATTGATCTTTAAGTGCAAAAGAGATGCTCTAACAAGGAGGAGGCAATTTGCAGCTAGGTAATTTCAAAAGAATTTTAACAAGAGAAATGAGACGTATTAATTTTTTTCGTACAAACATGAAGAATAAAATGTCTTTCCATATCATTTAACCACAATACCAACTAAAATAATAAAATTTTGTATGCATAACAATGTAGATTAAATATACCTAAAAGAGGGACATAACACCATATGATCATGGCCTAAAAAAATAAGGGTGGAAACACACACCCCAGGTGGAATATGCATGTCCTATATAAGTATGCTTATACATAAGTACCGACATTATATATATTCTAATCGAACATGTAACATCCATTAACAAAAAGGCAAGACTTTTATTTTAGTCAATTCCGTATAAAATGGTAATCATAACAGGAGGGGTCCAAAGACCCATTATAACAATATAATTAAGCAATCAAGAATTTAAATGAATCCAAATTAGGAAATATGATTGTGTAACAATTGAGTTTCAAGTAGAATTGATATTCAATAGAAGCCTCATTAAATGAATTCGGTTTAAGTCAAATAATGCCTAAAATAAAATAGAGGATGTACATACCCGATCTTCATATCTAATTCTTAACTCATTCTACATACTTGATCCGTGAAGTTGAGTTTTCATCCTAGGTACATAAAGGCATGTTAATAAAACCATGACAAACATCATATTCTTAATATAAATTTTTACATCGTTCCTATCCTAGTCCCAATCACCTAATGACATCTTAGGGTTGTTAATATTATTAAGTGAGTACATAATTATATATCTACTTTAGTTCTAATACCCATCCTTAGTCACATAGATATAAGTATGTCTATGTGACATATATGTGTGGGTGATTCATTACCAGGTGAAACATTACACGTTATTCTAAATGAGGTCGTACCTAAGTTGTATTCCTAAATATGCTATTCTTTAAGTAAGGTATTCTTTTATATATTTCCATTTAAATTGACATAGACCAACTTAGATTAGAATATTGCATATACATTTATGTAGACTAATCTAAGGTACTATAGTACACTAGCACACATTTTACTTTTAAATATGCCATCTAAACATGTATCTAGGGTTTTGGATTCATATGCGATTGACGCTAAGGTGAAAGGTCAATTGGGTTAGTTATAATCATGACCACATATAAACCTGGTATATTCTCTTACTTATTATTTTTTTCATATAATATGTGTGTGATAGATACTTCCTTATATGATAATTAAAAACTTATTATTACTGGTACTATCATGATCTTATGTGTACTAAAATGGCGAGTATTAGGGTTATTGATCAAAAGACCTATATTATTGTCAAAAGTTATATGATAAATCTTGATTACCATCTAAACAATATTTTGTATATTGGTATTACCAACAGAATAACAAATCTCATATTTACTAATGATAACACGTAGAGATGTTTATATGTATATATGTATGCATATGTTGATAGGATGGATTAACTGTACGACTGTGTTTACTTATTAGGGTTATGATTATCAACATTGGTTATCACCTCAACCAGGTTTAGACGTATTATTGGTTTCAAGAAATGGATTTCAAAGATGATATACATGAAGGACCACATACCTTAGCCAAGAGGAACCAATTGATGTCTAATGATCCGTCTATTGCACATGTGCATTCTCAAGCAAGCATCCAAAACTCAAGTGTCGATAATCCTAACCCCATTCCACCACAAGATGAAAGAATCTCATCCAGATCTTCGAGGTGGTGACACAAAAAGGAAGAAGCATGAGGAAGAGGATGGTGGTGGTTCTCTAGACTAGTAGGGTATGTGAAGTCAGTTGTAATAAGTTGACAAGGTGTCAATCATCATTAAGACTTAGTACTACAGATGCAACTCCATGGCCAAGAAGAGATGGTGCATGTAACACCCTTTCAAGCACATATATAAGTCAGAGGAAGCAAACCCTATGTTGTCCATAACATGGGTCACTTGGCTTGAAGGAACATCACAAAGCATGATATACATTGCAACAAGATAAATGGAACACCATGCATTAAATAAAAATAGAGATTCATACATTGTTCTTTAATAGGGAAAAGCCACAAACTATCTCATCTTATTTCAAAACCTAATACATGTAGGCTAAGTAAATCTAAAGCATGAACTAAAACTAAACTAGATAATCTATGGAGTGGTAGATGGCACCCCCACCAAGCTAAAGTCTCCTTGAGTCGGCTACACTTGAAGGCTCACTTCAATTCCCTCTTGCTCCTTGATCTAGGGACATCTCATCCCACAACCATGCAAAACAAAGCAACAACATAAGTAAGCAACACTATGCATGTTATAATAACTAAAAATAATCATATACTTGAACTGAATTAAACTTGACATGATTTAACATTAAGAATTCTCATTACACTTTAGACTTCATTCAATGAATTAAGAAACATTACTATATGTATTCTCTCCATCACTGCCCACATGGGACACATCACACTTGGAAAGCCCATCATTACTAGGAAGCCCATAACGACCATAAAGGTCCATCATTGTGAGAAACATATAATAAACTACTTAATTATCTTAACTTAACATTAACGTCATTGTTCTTATCTTGCCATCAATGTAAATTGTCCTCATCCAATAATTGCACCAAAGTGCTCATCAGGCCGGTAAAGGCTCACCTTAGTTGCACCAAAGTGATCATCAATGCCATAAAGACAAAATAACATAAAGAGGAACAATTTACAACTTAAGTATATTACCTTAATCATCATGGGATTTCTCCCTCTTAATCTTGACATTAACATTACATGATTTACATAAGTCTTTATTCAATTTCTTAATCATTACATAAGCATAGCATTAGACTAATGATCATTAGTGATAAGCATAGGACTTTATGGTTATATCAAACAACATGCAATAATAAAATCTAAGGCATCATCATTATATTAATTGCATTCATGACCTTGAAAACTTAAAGCATAATCCTCAATCATACATAACAAGTAATTCATCCAAGATAAATATGCACAGTGGCATGACCCACTTACCTGGAGCAAGGTAGATCCTAACTTAGTATCCTTGATCTTGATCGAATCCTATGTTCCTAAAATTAACATGGTTTATATTAATTATCACCTTAAGTATATCCTAAACCCCGATTTGGGTACTTTAGGGAAACATGGTCAGAGATGATAGAATTAGGGTTTGAAAACTTAAAAATTGACTTCCTTATTGAAAAATCTTTCCAACGAGTGTTTTTGGGTATTTTCTGACCATCCTATGGTTTACTGTAAATTTTTGAATATTCATCCAATTAGAATCATGGAAAATCCACATGAGCCTGGGACCCGTATCTAGTTGGCCCAATCAGGGCCGGTCGCGCAAGCAATGGGGCCTCACTGGGGTGGACCAACAGTCAAGATAAAGGTGGTGACTAAAATACCTATTTTTCCTTAACAGGTGTGCGAGAAACAAAATCATTATCAGGGTAAGATTGGAAAACAAACACCTCGTTTCTTCTTCTAGGGGGAAGATGAAGCTCAGGGACAAGGGGCTTCATTTGAAGATCCAGATCATGGATCCATACATACCGATGAAAACCAAGGAGCCCGCAGTCATCTACAATGTAGTACGAACCCGATGAGCCTATACGAGGAACCTACAGTGCCCAAAACACCCTGGTTTCCATTATACCCGAAGCACAACATAGCATTAGTTCACATGGTTCAAAAACCATCTCAACAAAGTATTTGAGTGCCTAAAAAGGTAAAAAACAACCATTGGGGTCAGTTGAAGTCAAAACTACAACTTATGTAGTTCCTGGGCCACTGGATGACCCGGGCAGTGAACGCTGACGAGAAACAACGGCGGCCCTACAAGGTCCACTGGCTCGGGAAAGAACGATGAAAACCGAAAAGGGGAAAACAAAGGAGGAGTGGTGGTGCTGCTTACATTGTAATCAATTGCAGAGAAGGAGGCAGAGGTTGTTGAGGTGAGGTGATGGTCGCCGGAGGAAGAAGAGGAGTAGACGACGATGCTTTAGGGCACATGAGATGAAATTGGAAGTAGAGGAGCACTTCTCTGAGGCTTGCGATCGTTTAGAACCCATTATATATAAGTTTGGTTGGCTGGGGATTCTTTTGTAAAAAGATGGAGGCGGGAGGAGTTCTAGCCCTAATGGGCATTTCTTCATTAGGGCACAGAGTCCCATCAAACTTGGGATGGTTAGACTCGGATCACGATGACATTTGCAAAGATGAAGAGATCATGGACAAACATACTCCATAGGGGAGAGATGGGGTCGGAGAGGGAGAACCTGACCAGGTAGCCTGTCTTCAATCTCCTACTCAAGGTAGGAGACGAGTCTATGGCCCCACGATGCAAATCCAACGGCTGTAAAGGAGTCCACATCAAGTAACACTATAACCAGATCGGTGTGACATAGAAACTATAGGTGAAAAACAAAAATGACGTGTGACATTTAAATAAACGGAAACTTAGGCGGATAGATCAAATTATCAAAGAATAATTAACCCAAACTATATGTTAACTTCCCTAATGATTTTGGAGGGTCAAACAAAGTCTTATTGACTTCAAATTTGAACCACAAGCTAATTAGGACCTCTATAATCTCTCTATCCAATTAGATTTAGGTTTTCATTAAATTTTGCTCATCAACCTCATATAGGTTGCTATTTTAATGTATATATTATTAAAAGGTGTAATTAATGAAATTATCCTTTCTTTAATGAGTTGGTTGAGCCTGCAATTGAGGTTATGAGAATATTTCATATATTTGGGACTTAAAGGTCACATTACATTCTATTTTTTAGATAGAATCATACATTTGTAAATTAGGGTTTTAGATTAAGGGGATAGGTTTGAGATTTTGAGGATGTTACAGTGCTGGTTGCTGGGATTAGGACGATGGAAGTCCTGTTCTAAGAAGGGGGAAGGAGGAAATCAGCCACGAGGTGTTGTTGTTCATTGCATAGATCATGGCCACCCAGAGGAGACATAGGTTACATGGAGTAAGTGAAAGAGTGGACAGACTCATCAAGTCTGGTGGTGGTTAAGGTGTGTTGCAGCTAGTCTATTGGTCACTATAAAAGTTTGCACCCACCATAGTATCCACTGGAAGCATATTGCTTGCATACAGTTTGCTAGAGTCGAGGTAGCAGGGGGTTGGGAGAGGCCATGGAAGTAAATGATGATCTGCAGGTTGTTGTAGCTGGCCCTGCACTTATAGGTCACTGGTACCATGGTTGAGAAATCCTACAACCATGAGTGGCAATGCAAAGAGGACGATAGAGGTAGGGCAGTATGGAAGTTGTCCTGTAGGTGGTGGTGGCACTACATATGTACGAGACTGGTGAAGGAATTCAATGTTGTCTATGTAGAAGAAAGGTGAGGGAATGATCCAAATTCCTGGCTTCCAATGAATTTGCTAACAACCATTAGAAGTACTACCGCCCAAAAGACCCTAGGGGAAATGAAGCTCGTCAACGAGAATTGGTCATGCTTGACATGAAGAAGAGGAAGGACGCAAGGTTTAGTTAATGCCAAATGATGCATAGGTAAGGAGAGCATCTTGAGTTGTGGTTGTTTAGGAGTAGAAAGGAGGTGAGGAAGGGAAGAAGAAGAGGAATAAAGTGGGGAGGAGAATATAATAAGCGAAGGAGAGTAAGAGAACTGTATCACTGACATTGGCTCCCAACCATTATGGTGCATTAGTTCAATGCGAGGAATATGAACAGGGAGAAGGGAGAGCGTGACAGGTGACATTACACTAGGTCAAGCGAGTGTTACTGGCAATAAATGGAAATTTAAGGAAATTAAGATGTGACTGTGAATTAAGTCAATGTAGTCATGTTACACCATATTCTTCTCCGTCTTAATCAGTTTAAGGAGTGTATTTAATGTTCAATTGACCTCAAAATTACTAGGTAGCCTAATTTGACCATAGGCAATTCAAATTTCATGTGACTTTTGCATTTTGAAATCTTTTGTATCACATTTATTTATGTATACATTAAGCACTCAATTAGGATATTTATTCCCATTTAATTATCCATTTAATATGTAGTCTTTCATATTATCTAAATTCCTCCCATACTATAATCTTAGGAATGTTTTAGATTATTAAACTAGAATCACCCCCATTGTATTTGTTCATCAAATACTACTATTTCCTTTATTTTTATTATTTTTCCTAAAACTTCACATGAATGAGATACTTATTAATAATTAGTTTTCTTCTACTCCATTAAATCCTAGTACAACAACATTTGAGAAAAAAAAGACTTACTATTATCATGATTGAAAGGATTAGAAAAAAAGGAGGGTCAAATTGTGAACCCATATTCAGGTATGTTGGAGGGAGCAACATCCATATCTGTTGAACTCAGGTTACCTCCTTGACAAGCACCATCTATCCATAGGTAGTTAAGGACCCATTACCATGCTTGAATGAGATGTAAAATGGATTTAAACTCATGGGATAGAAGGATAAGGTTATTTTCTTTCAGTGTGTCCATTTTGTGTTGGTTATAAAAAAGTTTGAGATTTCTTGTAGCCCCTTTATGCACAGATTAACTATCTTATGAAATTGAACAATCAATTTAGAGATTAAGAATATGTTTAAAATCAAAAAAATGTTTTTATTTATGAACAATATGTTTGAACTCAAACAATATTTTTAAAGATTAGAAATCTTCCTAAATCAAAAAATCTTTTTAAGGAGTACCAAAATTTTTAAAACAAAATAATGGTTTTAAAAAATTAAATATCTTTTCAAAATAATATTTCTAAAGATTAACAATCTATTCAAAACCAAATAATATTTTCAAAGATTAACAACATTTTTAATAAAAAATAATCATTTTTCTTTCAAGATCAAATGTAATTTGTACAAGATTGACATTCTTCCAAATCAAGCAATCTTTTTAAAGATTAATAACTTATCATATCAAACAATCCTCTTTGATCTTTTCAAATTCAACAATCCTTTCAAGGATTAATAACCCCTCAAAAGTAAAAATAATCTTTTTCAAAGCCTTATGCTCCCCATAACTATTAGTGTGGAGTAAAGAGGCACTTCAATAACGAATGCTCAAAGGTTAATACGTAGCATAACCAAAAGGGCCACAATAAGATAGAATAGACATACAAGAAAGATGAAAAGTACAAGAGAATAGAAAAGAAGGAAAAGAAGGACAAAGAGGTATCCATAATGCTTCTTGGGATTCCTCTTCTCAAGCTTCACGTAGATCAAGCTCAAGTGAAGGAAACATGGAACTTATGGCAAGATTAAGTGAGGGTGAAGAGGTAAGTGAGGTAAATCTTAATAACATCTTGAATGAAGCTTTATTTGATATCAATTGTGCTTATCGTACCTACCTTGGTTTGTATATGTCTAAGAAAAAGAAACTTGCTAAAATGTTTGTTTACTCTATGAGTAAAAGGATGATCTTGAGCACAGTGAGATTTGTTT
The DNA here is from genome assembly GCA_963693085.1 of Alisma plantago-aquatica. Classification (NCBI taxonomy): domain Eukaryota; kingdom Viridiplantae; phylum Streptophyta; class Magnoliopsida; order Alismatales; family Alismataceae; genus Alisma; species Alisma plantago-aquatica. Next base: position 1,183,550,139 of record OY856412.1, on the reverse strand, counting down.
GTTAGAAAATATAGATAATACTAAGGAACTGAACCTTGACTTAAGGTTGAGGTGCACTAGTGTGAGATAGAGAACAACATTTATCTTGCATACCCTTAAGTATTAAAAGCTAATTTTTTACCAAGATGAATGATTTAGAGTCTCAAAATATATATCCTAGTACCACACAGTGAAACTACTGCTCTTAATCTTGAAAAGGTTCCTATTTTACTAAAGATTTGTGTATTGAATATGGTATTTTTCTTGATAATAATGACATCTCTAGGCTTTCATATACTATTTAGTCTCTTTCCAAAGAGAATAAATATCTTAGATTTTCTTTGCAAAGGTCCCTCCAAGGCAGGACAAACCTTAATAAAAGCACCCATCATGCTACCAAAAAAATTAGTAGGCATGGTGTTGGATCTGATGTTAGCCAAGGGAACAAAAAGAATGAAAAAGGATGTCCAAGTTTACATGGAAAATACTTGGTTCCAAGGATTTTATTGTTTGTATTTTTCAAGAAATTTGATAATCGCTCAAGTTAGTATCCTTTCTATAAAATGTGGAATGAAAACAACATGGCTTGGGTTCCAAGCTAACTTTAAACTCGAAGGTTAACATGGGCTCCAAGATTTCATCCTTGTAGGAAATTGATGAATGGATTGCGGATAGTTGTTTCTCAAAGCACATGACATGAGTCAAAGATACTTCAATTAACTAGATAAAAAGGAAGGAGGTTGTAATGGGAGCAACAATAAAGTTTATGTGACAAGTGAGGGTGGTTAAGGTGATTCACTATACATCAAGGTTGTACTTATTGTGTATGGATTACATCAAAACCTTATTATCTTTGGAGAACTTAGTGATAATGGATATATTGTTTTGTTTACTTATCTTGACTGTCTATTTCTAGATACTCTCACTTACAATTTTGTATAAGCTAAGGAATTGTAATTTCTATACTACTATTTTTACATCTCTTAAGCAATCACATATATTAGAGAACTTGGTTTTTGGCAAAAGGATATGAAATTAACTAACCACATCTGCAAAAGGACATGAAATTAACTAACAACATCTTACTTAGATCTATAGTTTATATAGCACAAATATATAATAAATATATCTAACTTATGTGAAGGAAATCATTTAGATTAAATGTCATGGTTGAATGGAATAGTCTATATAGGTACATGACTTAGTTGCAAACCTAATTTACAAATTCATTAAGACATCATTAGTAAATACAAACAAATATGATACCGAATAAATAAGCCGCACAATGAAACATGGACAATATATCATGAACTCAAATTCACAAAAGTCTAATGATATAATGTGTGTTTTCTTCAATTGACATTCTAATTTTATAGCCAAAATAGGGTTAATTAAGATCTCATTCAAAATAAATTAGCCATCATGTCATATAAGAGATACTATATATGTTTTATCCATACCTCATGATCATAATCCCACCCTCACCCCATATATGGGTATTTCTAAGATACAACCCCCCTAACAGCTAATGAGACAACCCATATTAGGTTTTGATATACTATGAATTGGTATTTGTGGACTAACATGCATATAAAACACGTTTACGTTGATACTATAAAATTGTGAATTTAAGCCCTAGGATTTGGTTTTGTTGTGAATATCAAGTATGCATATCTTCCTTATTATTATCTGGGTCTATATGGGCCCAAAATCCTAAGTTGTTATATATGAGGCATCACCGTTTCAAACTCTTTTTTTGTATCTTTTAAGTCCTTGTTGGAAAATACTTATCATTCTTTAATTTTCCATAGTTGGACACTAACATTGTACATCGGTCCTCTAGTCCCAATTACCATGATATAAGCTCTTTATATTCCTTTTGTTAAGCATTGTAGAGTGATTTAGTAACAATGCATCATATGTTTTTAGTGTGGATGTGATGTATTCCACACGAAATACGGTAAGTGGATGTTATATATTTAGGTTCCACCTATATTTTTATGTAAACATGGTTATATTTTTTAGTTTTTTTAGTATCACATATGTAATCCATTGTTGCTCAACTCTACATTTTAATGGAGGATGTTATATTTCCTACCAAAATTATATGCATATTTTATATTATCCTAGTTTGACACATTAAATGCACACGCATGCTTTGTTTATTCACATTTATGCATTTATTTAGCAACTATAATTATGAAAACTCCCATTTATATATTCACATGAATTAAATGCCTCATTTTATTATTATTATCTCTCTTGAACTTGAGTAATTGTTTATAGCTTTCTTTTGACTGGGAACAACCTTCTTATTTTTATCTGAATCTTTAATGTCCAAATAATATTTTTATTGCAAATAAAAATATTTTACTAGTGCATAATTTCCTTTGTCCCACCTTTTCTATGTGTTGTTCCCAAACCACATTGATGTAGGATTATTAGGGGGACATGCCTCAAGATGAATGTATCTCATGATTTCAGACTTAGAGGATAGATTGAGTAGGCTAGGTTGCCCTATGTAATCAGTTCTTTTGTATATCTATTTGTGAATTATATTTTATGAAATGACACCCTGGTGGTGAAGAACAATTTAGATGTGATAACACAATAGCTTATATTCCACTTCTACATAAACATATTCCTTTTTGTGTACCACACTTTTTAGTTATGAAATGAAATGCCTCCCTTCAATCATATTTGTTTATGATTTTGGTTTTGATAAAGTTTTATCACTCATTAAGTAATGAGTGGATCCCCTTTTATGACCCATTCATTACAATGACTCACAAGAAAGAGGAGAGAAAACCCTATGAAGTAAAGAAACTCCCATCCTCCTACCTTTAGTAGAACCATTTATTTTAATGGAACCTCTTTTAGCCATGACCAAAAAGTAATAATGTACAAGGATATCCTCCCTATGACAATTTCCTACATGGCATATGAGTTCCATGTTGAGAGAGCTAGGCATATGAAAGTTATTCAAAGAACAATGTCTTGATGCCCCTTTCACCTACAAACTAGAGTTTAAAACCTACCTATGGAACAAGAAACAAGTAGATGAATCCTATACCAATTTTTATTCTACCAAAGTTACCCCAACAAACACTCAAGTCATATTATCGTGGAGGATATATGAGATTACATTTATTGTTTTAAAATTATTGTCTCAAAAATATTTTATTTGATATGACACCCTTACTGTTACAACCCTGATTTTGGGTTCATTTGATGAGAAATGTAATTTATCATATTAAAGATATTTGAATAAATAATGATATAATTTTTTTTGAATACATGGATTTTGTTTACAATAGCCTTGATGTTTCTGTTGTGGGCTTTATTGTCTATTGGGCCAAAATAACAAGAAAATTCAATTAGTGAATGAATAACTGAATATTTGAGAAAAGAAAAATGTGGAAACTTTTAGAAGGCAAATACAAAGAGGGATATCATGCCTCTTGGGTTACTTGGGTTCCAAGGAGTCCAAAGTTGCATAAAGAGTGCAATAAGAAAAGAAAAGATTAATTAAGTATTTGTTTATTAAGAAAGAAATTGAAAATAATGATGAAATGTGGAAAATAAGTGAAAAGAGGTATAATTGAGTTATCCTTTGTGGAATTTCGTATGCCAAGAATTCCTAATGATAAAAGGAATACCAATGAGGAAAATAAAAGAGAAATAAAGGGAAATCCTCAAAAAGAAAATATTTTACTAAGAAATAAACAAGATAATGTGAAATAATGCATTTAGATGCATCTAGAAGGATAATAAATATCCTTGGAAAAGAATTTCGAAAATACTATAATTTCTTGGGATCCAAGGAGTCCCAATGAATAAGAAGAAAGAGAAAATGTAAAATAATATAAAATAAGAGGATAATATGATACACAATTAATGACTTTTTGGTTTTATCCAAAAGAGATACTTTTTACTATAAGGAAGTAAGATTTCATGGCCAACGGATTAAAATCCAAGCACAAAGATGACGAAAGAGATAATTTTCAGACTTCATAAGGAATATGAATAATCAAGGAAGGAAATAGACAAGAAGTCTTGGTATGCCAATAATACAAGAAAGGAAATTATTAGTGGACCAGGTTTTCCTAGGAACTAGTTTGTCCCTTGTTACTTCTCATACCCTCTCATATCCATTAGGGTTTCCTCCAAGGTGTGTATATATAGAGAGATATAGGAACCCTTAAAAATGGAACCAGACTTCTCAGCAGTCCCGGTTGTCCTTGGGAAGCCAGAGAGGAAGTCTCCTTCATAGCAACGCTCCCTTGCCACATTCTTCCAACCTGCACGTAATCGTGTCGCAAGACAAGATGGTTTTGAAGCCCATCTAGAATCATGGCTTGCATATCCGAGATGAGATCGTTAGAACACGGCCTCACCTTCATCATTTCTCCCTTCTCGTGGGCGCGATGAGGGTCAGGACCTGCACACTAAAGAACAGGTTCCAGCCACCTCATCTTTTCCTTGCAGCTGCTAGCACTGAGCAAGGAGAGCAGGGTCTCTCTGGCCCTTGCGGAGGCTGTGCAGGAGGGCGCGTGCGGAGTGTGGCAGGTTAACGATCAAATTAGTCGGACGGTAGCGCTGCCTTGTGGAATCAAGGAAGTATGATCATTAGGGTTTTCCTGAGGAAGAAGATGACCATAAGTTCAGAACTCGGTGATGGATATGCTAACAGAGTTGAGGAAATAGTTGGGGGCAACCCTTTTTCTTTGTGGCGGCCAGCAGATGCAACTGCGACAGTAGCTTCGTTGGCTACTACGGAAGCGACACCGTTGTCGGGCTCTGCATCGTGCCGAGGCTCGGGCGAACAGGACCATGAGGAAGGGGCAGTAAAGCTTGTGTAGGAACTGGAGTTGGTAGCCTGCCTACGGAGTCGGCAACGGGCACACGACTTTAGGCCATCGTTGGCGTTGCGTGCAGGAGTCGCGTGGGAAGAAACCCTCACGCGAGGAGGGCGACGGGCGAGCAGAAACACGTGCGCCTGGACTGGCCGGTCTAGAGCAGAAGGACCGTGCCCCACTAGCCCTCCTGGCCATGGGCTATAATAGCACTGACCAATAACAACCCGCCACGTGGCATAATGTTGAGGTAAATATGCTTTCCTTGTTTAATTCATAAAAATTAGAGGGGTTATCAAAATATAGGGAAACTATATATTATTTTGATCAGAAAAATGATAGGAATCCAAATAAAATATTAATGAAACCTAATTTTGCTTCCTATCTGAAAAGTACATGGGTAACATGATTAAGAAGTGGATTAATACACGAAAAGTCTGGATTTGAGTATTAAAATGTTGGGAACTTTAAAAAGGTTTTCTTTCTATTGATTATCTGATATTATTGAACATTATAGAAATATAATATGATCACAATGACGCTTACATGCAATTAGGGGTTTTAAGATAATGTACATCAACATGTATAATTAAGATTGTGAAATCCATAATACAATTAGTGATGTTCTTAGTGCCTATAATGTTGAAATTAGGGTTTGTTGACTAAAAGAGCATTACAAGTGATAAATGCATTTGAAGGCTAAAACCCTAATAAAAACCTAATGTTCCCTAGAAATCATAAGGGGGAATCCAAGTTGATCTTGAGAACGTTTTGAATAAAACAATGACAGTTGGATGTTATGCATTATTTTCAGGATATTGTTGATTTCTTGTTTGATTGTATTGAATATTAATGCTTGGACATCAAGTTGCTCTGGATCAGGTATGTGGTTACACTTATGAATAATCGCTCTAGTTTCACGGCGATTCTCGAAGTTTTAATCGGTTGCTTGAAAATAACTGTTGGATGTTTGTTTATTTCATGCAACTATAAAGTGACTATGATTATCACTATAAGTGTGCGTATATAACTGGCTAGATCCGGGTCCACCTCTATTGCTTTGAAAAGGCTAAAAAAAGGGGTAATCCTAGAGCAAGATCTAGGTTACCGAGAGTTAGAAATTGGGCTACCTACGTGTAGTGCCATGAGACTCATTAGCCTGCCATGAGTTAAGGAGTGGGCTACTTACGAGTAGTGCCATGTGACTCAACCCTAGAAATTGGTTCACCGATAGGTGGGACCGTGAGGGGTTTAATGGGGATCTACCATAAGTAAGATAGTATCCAGGTCCACTACAGGGATAACACAGAGGATAGGGTACTCATGGATCACAGAGTTATATTTAAAACGTAATCTTGATTGTTAAATGATTAATTGAATGATTACATTATTATCATAGTTGCACGTTTATTGTTTCCCCCACATACCAGCTTCGATTGACCGACGTTTTGTTTGTCGGCGTTTTAGGTACAAGCCAAAAGGACAAATAGTAAATTTTCATATTGTGAAATACATGAAGAAAAATACAAGGAGGATTAGTTAGAGTAGAATCCTTCAGTGGATAGAAGTTTAGAGATCCAAGTTTTCAAAAAGGTATGCAAAAGTTTATTTTCTTACAGGTTTTCAATTTAGTATGTTAAAATTTAATAATTGTTCTTGGTTAATTTCCGAACCTTTGATCCGGAAAGTATGGGTACGGCTTCGACCTCTCGGTCCCCCTTAATTGGGGGTTATCGGGAGGTGGGGTCGTAACATTTGGTATCAGAGCCTAGGTTCCTCACTTAACCATTAATAATTATTAAATTTTACAAACTCCATAGAACCCAAGGGAGTTATTAGAGAATTATTCGAAATACGGAGGTGTTTAGAAAAGGATCACGATCGGGGGCTGGCAATATTTTCCTCCGCACCGCTAGTCAGAATATGAGGACTCCCGGATCTGTGTGACTGCCTGGCCAAAGTCTTAGGGTATGAATCAAAATAAGATACCTTTAGGACTTTCTCATCTTATTCATCCCTTCTCATCACAAATTCTATTAAGGACCTTAAGGATTGGGGTTTTTCCCTCTTCTCCTCACCCTCTTAAGGTATGGGTAAGATTAATAAGGTCTAAGGAATCCTCCATAAAATTAATGAAAAACATGTAAATAAGATGTCATGGACATAAGCTTAATAGAGTAAGCGTAAACTAAAGGATAGATACATGCTTAGGTCGTATGACATAAGTTGTCATGCCCTCAGTAGAGACCTGAGGCTAGACCTTCTTGTCAGGAGGATAAATAAAGAGAGTTAATCTTGGAGATAGAGATCTCCATTATAATTAGAGACTTGGCACATCCTCTGAGGATGATGTTAACCCTAACCCTAAGTAAAAGGGGGAGACAACATGATGAGTTGGATGTCATGATAGACCGAGTGTTTGGATAGACATGCCTTGGATGCCATATGAGCCATTAGATGACCTAGTACCTCTGGCAACCCAACCCTGGGAAGGGTCGAGCAGGTTAGAGTGAAGGATAACTACTCCATGGATAAAGCTAGAGAAAAACCTATAGGACCCTATGGGCTTGTGCAAGTAGGGTATGGCTTGCACCCAGGGCACGTCAGTAGTGGAATGAAACCCTAGTTAAGGAATCAGACGGCTTATAAAATAAGCATAAAGGGCTATGGATGATCTTGAGAAAACATAAGTTCGAGCCTAGGCTTCACCTGTGTAGAGGATGCTTTTGAGGTTGATCCTTCATGAAGAGAGAACCCCTAATGGTGAGGTTGGCTATATGGTTAGCTCTAGAGGGGGAACAGGAAACCAAGCAAGAAGGTTGGAATCCTGGCCTCTGAGATATGAGGAAAGGTAGGGAATTGAGGGTGATGCGACCTAAGTGGATGATAGTGGTCGCTACATGCTTGACCCTTAGAGGTTGATGATGTCATGGTGGCCATCTGAGGAACCAAACCCTAGAGAGAGAATGAGTCTACTGGTACCTCTGTACCTATGGTATAGATGAGAAGAGAAGTTTTGTGGACCTGAAAAGGGTTTAGTAATAGGTTGTGAGGCCTTATACCTTGCTTGAGGAGGATCCAACTCTAAGTGTTGCTCGAGTTGAAGGATGACAGGAAGTGCATGCCATGCCTTTCTCAATCTTGATTCATGGTTAAGAGATAGAACATGTAGTTGGACACCTAAAAGTGAACCTAAGGTTCCTAGGACTAAGAGGGGAAGTGGTATACCTAATGCTCATGATGAGAATTAAGTTTCTATAGTTTCAAGCATGGTACTCCTCATGTATAGAGGAAAAGGGAAGTCCCTTAAGTTTAAGGTATGTTTGATGAACCCCTCACAGTTAGGTTGATGATAAAGGAAGGTATGATCTTGATCCAACATTGAGGGAAATAGGACAAGTATGACCTAGCATGGTTCAGTAGGTGATCTGCTTGTGCCTTAATAGCTTTCTAGGGTTAAGTAGGCTCATGTGGATGTAAACCTTAGGCCTAAGAGCTTTTGTGACCTTATTGTCAAGAGATAGTTTTCCTCCCATCCTGGGAGAGGGACCCCTTTAGTAGGGTGTATATCAGTTTTGTTGGTTTAAGGTAACCTAAAGAGGTCTCATAGGATCTTGAGAAGCTAAGAGAAAAGTACATGGTATGAGAATGAACATGTAGACCCATAGATATCCATCTCTAAGTGCATGTGGATGTGTTACCATGGAGGTAACTGATAAAGGGCCTGACCAAGGTAGGCCGGTCGCCATGACCCCTATGAAAAGATGGATGTCAGCCCATGTATACAAAGAGAGATGATGAAGGCTTGGGTAAGGTTCTAAGTTGGACATGTACTACAAATGGAGAATCCTAAGTCTATCCTAGGGTCAGGTGGGGATAAGACCGATGGAAGTAGGAGTTGCTTAATTCCCTAGTTGCACATGACCATAAGGTCGGGAGGTAACAGCTATCATTGTCTGAGGGACATGGGTTAGGAGATTGATCACCTTCATGAACTCATGGGACCCAAAGGGCAGATGAATAGGGCACTCTTTGGATGCATAAGGGAAGAGGGATGACCCCATAAGTGTCGGTACCCCCATGGACCTAGAGGAGGTGACCAAGGATTGTGTTTGGACCAAGTAGTTTCAAGACTAGTTTTCCATGGAAGTAACTTTGATATCGAGATGAATGTGATGTTGAGACATATGTGGCACGTTTCAACTTAGATTTAAAGGTGTACTGGCAAGGTGGGATGTACCATCTCTACTCTTGGAACAGGAATAACTCTGTATTTGGACTATAGCCGAATGCTTATTTCATAAAAGATGAGGTGAATTGGAACGGTGCTATGAGGTATGAGGACAGAGATGATAACATACCCTGGTAAAGTGAATGATACATGGATGGTTTACAAACACAAATAGGAATGAAGGTAGTCACCTTATGAGAATGTTTTTATCATGAGCTATGTGGAACTTACAAGTTATACCAGGTTGAGTTTGATCACCATGATGGTGAAATCATAGAGTGTTCTTAATGAAGATAGACAGAGAGTTTGAGGTGAGACAATAAGTGAAATACATGGAAGCGTATGTCTTCAATATTACCTAATACCTAAGGATGTGAAGTGGTAATGGATGCTCTGGTTGATATATAGCTACCTAGTTTGGCTAGAAGAGGTTGTTTGGCTAACCCTAAGTTTGGAAAGGAGTGCGTTTGGATAACACTCAGATGTAACGAGATATGTTGAAAAGTTAATGGTTGTTTGGTTAGCCAATATAGTCCTAGATGTAATGAAGGGAAGGTGAGAGAACCTCAGATACACTGCTTTGGGTAGGAAGGTGATGAAACCATGATGAGAGTGGTTTAGGGTTTCTAAAGAATCGATCTTGATGAATAATGACATACAGGAGATCATGATTGTAAGATCACCATACACCGTACTACGAAGATAATAAGTGACAGTAGTACTTTAGATACCTAAGATTATGTTGCATGTTGTATATGGCCATGCAAGCCGAGGGTGAAGGACGAACACCAGTAACCCAGTGTGTGGATATAAAGGATAAAGAGTCCCTGATAGAGAAAGGGGAGTTCATCACTATGGATGTTGTAAGTCTCCCCTAGACCAAGGAAGGTAAAGATGCGATATGGGTTATGGTAGATCGCCTTACCTAGATGACATGAGAAAGAAAGAGTACTGTTAAGGGACAGATCAGGTTGAACTACATATGAGAGAGATGGTTCAACTATACCATGAGGTTGGGTATAAAAGTTCTTGAGTTTTATTTAAATGTTCCCTTCCAAAAGGTGGAAGTAGGTACATGAAGAACTCGGTGTTAGTACAGTTTAACACCCCCAACTAATGGTTAGTATGATCCGGACTAAAGGGTCTGATGAGAGCATATGTGCTCGTTCAGAGTGATAGCTAGAGACAGTTCTTGTCTTATGAAAGATGTGAGGATAACCACCATAGCAAGTATCATGATTTAAAGAAGCTCTGTAAGAGAGGTGGTGTCAGTCACCACTTCAGTAAGGTGATGTTGGTGAAAGGACCACATGATGGTTAGAAAAGGACCACAGTGCGTATAGATGAAGTTGCTTTGATCGTGCAATGGCTGAAAGGAGCCTAGAGACGATGAGAGTCGTGAGCATATGCAAAGTAGACTGACATGCAGTTCACTGTGGGAGAATATGTGACATGAAAATTCAACACCTCTAAGTTATAGCTAGGAGAGCTGAGTCCCCGATGCATGGATTCTTTTGACATGGTTTGGTGGAGAAGGTTAAGTTTGACCTTACCCCTCAGGATAAAGTAATGGGTGATGAGTTTCATGTGTCCAATTTAGAGCACTATGTGAGGTACCCTGACCATGTGCTGAGCAATGAACCTAGTGAGCCCCAAAGGAGGTTGAAATGGCCTGAGTCCACCTGTGCAGTTTATAGACGCCAGAATGAAAGAACTCAAAGGAAAGAATATGTGATGATAAAGGTTCTTTGGAAACACCATGAGTACGGTAAAGCCACATAGGGGCCAATGATGAACATGGAAAAGTCTTATCCTGAATTGTTTGTTTGCTTGATAGCATTTTGAGGACAAAATTCCTATAAGAGGGGAAGGATGTTACAACCCTGATTTTGGGTTCATTTGATGAGAAATGTAATTTCTCATATTAAAGATATTTGAATAAATAATGATATCATTTATTTTGAATACATGGATTTTGTTTACAATAGCCTTGATGATTCTGCTGTGGGCTTTATTGGCTATTGGGCCCAAATAACAAGAAAATTCAATTAGTGAATGAATAACTGAATATTTGAGAAAAGAAAAATGTGGAAACTTCTAGAAGGCAAATCCAAAGAGGGATTTCATGCCTCTTGGGTTCCAAGGAGTCCAATGTTGCATAAAGAGTGCAATAAGAAAAGAAAAGATTAATTAAGTATTTCTTTATTAAGAAAGAAATTGAAAATAATGATGAAATGTGGAAAATAAGTGAAAAGAGGTATAATTGAGTTATCCTTTGTGGAATTTCGTATCCCAAGAATTCCTAATGATAAAAGGAATACCGATGAGGAAAATAAAAGAGAAATAAAAGGAAATCCTCAAAAAGGAAATTAGTTGGGCGGTAGCGCTGCCTTGCCGAATCAAGGAAGTCTGATCATTAGGGTTTTCCCGAGGAAGAAGATGACCAGAAGTTTAGAACTCGGTGATGGAGATGCTAACAGAGTTGAGGAAATAGTTGGGGGCAACCCTTTTTCTTTGTGGCGGCCAGCAGATGCAACTGCGACAATAGCTTCATTGGCTACTGCGGAAGAGACACCGTTGTCGGGCTCTGCGTCGTGCCGAGGCTCGGGCGAACAGGACCATGAGGAAGGGGCGGCAAAGCTTGCTCCGGAACTGGAGTTGGTAGCCTACCTGCAGAGTCGGCAGCAGGCACACGGCTTTAGGCCATCGTTTGCGTCACATGCAAAAGTCGTGTGGGAAGAAACCCTCACGCGAGGAGGGAGACGGGCGAGCGGAAACACATTTTCCTAGACCGGCCGATCTAGAGCAGAAGGACCGTGCCCCACTAGCCCTCCTGGCCATTGGCTATAACATCACTGACCAATAACAACCCGCCACGTGGCATAATGTTGAGGTAAATATGCTTTCCTTGTTTAATTCATAGAAATTAGAGGGATTATCGAAATATAGGGAAAATATATATTATTTTGATCAGAAAAATGATAGGAATCCAAATAAAATATTAGTGAAACCTAATTTTGCTTCCTATTCGAAAAGTACATGGGTAACATGATTAAGAAGTGGATTAATACACGAAAAGTCTGGATTTGAGTATTAATACGTTGGGAACTTTAAAAAGGTTTTCTTCCTATTGATTATCTGATATTATTGAACATTATAGAAATATAATATGATCACAATGACGCTTACATGCAATTAGGGTTTTTAAGATAATGTACACCAACATGTATAATTAAGATTGTGAAATCCATAATGCAATTAGTGATGTTCTTAATGCCTATAAAGTTGAAATTAGGGTTTGTGGACTAAAAGAGCATTACAAGTGATAAATGCATAATGAAGGCTAAAACCCTAATAAAAACCTAATGTGGCCTAGAAATCATAAGGGGGAATCCAAGTTGATCTTGAGAATGTTTTGAATAAAACAATGACACTTTGTTGTTATGCATTATTTTCAGGATATTGTTGATTTCTTATTTGATTGTATTGAATATTAATGCTTGGACATCAAGTTGCTCTGGATCAGGTATGTGGTTACGCTTATGAATAATCACTCTAGTTTCACAGTGATTCCTGAAGTTTTAATCGATTGCTTGAAAATAACTGTTGAATGTTTATTTATTTCATGCAACTATAAAGTGACTATGATTATCACTATAAATGTGCGTATATAACTGGCTAGATCCGGGTCCACCTATATTGCTTTGAAAAGGCTAAAAAAAAGTGGTAATCCTAGAGCAAGGTCTAGGTTACCGAGAGTTAGAAATTGGGCTACCTACGTGTAGTGCCATGAGACTCATTAGCCTGCCATGAGTTAAGGAGTGGGCTACTTACGAGTAGTGCCATGTGACTCAACCCTAGAAACTGGTTCACCTATAGGTGGGACCATGAGGGGTTTAATGGGGATCTACCATAAGGAAGGTAGTATCCAGGTCCACTACAGGGATAGCACAGAGGATAGGGTACTCATGGATCGTGGAGTTATATTTAAAACGTAATCTTGATTGTTAAATGATTACGTTGTTATCATAGTTGCACATTTATTGTTTTCCCCACATACCAGCTTCGACTGACCGACATTTTGTTTGTCAGCATTTTAGGTACAAGCCAAAAGGACAAACAGTAAATTGTCATATTGTGAAATACATGAAAAAAATACGAGGATTAGTTAGAGTAGAATCCTTAAATGGATAGAAGTTTAGAGATCCAAGTTTTCAAAAAGGTATGCAAAAGTTTATTTTCTTACAACTTTTCAATTTAGTATGTTAAAATTTAATAATTGTTCTTGGTTAATTGCCGAACCTTTGATCTGGAAAGTATGGGTACAACTTCAACCTCTCGGTCTCCCTTAATTGGGGGTTATCGGGAGGTGGGGTCATAACACTTACTCTTTGAAGGAAGTATTACAAAGCCATATATATCATTGACCCTAGTAATGTATATAATATTTTTGACCCTACCTTGACCATTTGTGATGTTCATGTGGCACTTAAGAAGTTGGGTCTTTCCTAAACCAAGCATTCTACCATCCCATCATTTTCCCTAGACCAAGATGCTTTAATCACAACAATTATAATAAATTGAAATGCCTACCTAAAGAAGAATCAAACTAACATTATAGAAAATATTGTAGTGATTGTATGTTTCCTCCTCCATGATAACAATGTCAAGTGGGTTTATTATATTGTCGACCGCTTGACCATGTTTTACTCCAAGAATAACACAAAGGAAACTCATACCCTCTATCCTAATCTTTTTATAGTCTTTTTGAATACCATATTAAAAAGTCCATACCAGTAAACTATGTTACAAACATAATTGCTAGGGAACCATCATTAGTGAGACTTTGACTAAAAAGTATGTGATAAGAAGGTGACCTTATATTTGCTCCACTCCTAAAGCCTCCATATCACAACCAAATCCACTTACCCAACCATATAAACCCGATCCACCACAACCACACATGCCTATAACCCCCATTTCTTACTCTTTATCAATGTCAAATGATTAATTAATCGATACATGATGCATTAAAACAACTACAACTAGTCACTACCTACCTTCACTTGACCAATACCCAACTCCATGAAGATATCTCCCACCTCATGTCCCATGTGAATTCTTGCACCTCCACTTACCCTAGTCCATATCAACACTACTATACCTACATGGACTATTCTACCCATCTTTATGATCAATTCCATCCAGCATACAACTACATCCTTTCCACTACCCATGTTGTATGGATTGAACTCTCTTCGTTCTCTTTACATCCACCTTATCCTCTATCCTAGGTCTTAGATCTCTCTAATGGGTTCAACTTTTGTTGTTCTTACTAGTTAAGATTGGGTGTCTTGACCTACATATCATTAATCTCATGACATTGTTGATTGTAACATCATGATTTGGACTTAGTTTAATTAATAGTGAGCTTCTAATCATACTCTTGAGGGATTGGAGAAGATAGTTGATGAAGTTTAGGGGATGATGAAGATGTAGATGAAGATGGGAGTGAACATGAGGATAACATAGTTGATGATTTGTGAGTCGTTCATGAACAAGATGATGATTAGAAGGAAAAAACTATCCCACTCCTGGGGTGGGCATGATGATAAAGTCTATGATCCTTCAAAATATTCATAGGTCTAAGTATTAGAACACCCTAGATCTTTTTTGTGAGCTCATTATATATTAAATACATTTTTACTTTTAGGATGTGTATATCATTTTCTAACTTACTATATGATATATGATTTTACCTCCATTTTGGTATCTTATTTTATGTCTTATATACTCAAACTATTATTTTGAAACAAAATAATTTGGTGTTTGGGTCATTCTTGTTTACATTTTGATGATTGATTTATGGAATGCTACATCTTGGCTTGTTCAAATATTTATCAATTATTTGATATGCTTCTTGGAAAAAACCTTTGTTTTGATCGTATATCCCCTACTTTTTTTATGACAAAGGGTGAGAAGTTCTATTTATATTGAAATGTATCTTACATGCATATCTCTATGAATGAATGTAAATTTTGTGAATGTTTACTTATGTATAAGACACATGTCTTTCTAGATATTGTTTTGAATTTTTAAGGATTAACTAACAAGATTGTAAGCATGAGTTGAGGGGGATGATATGAATGAAATCTCCAAAATCCCATAAACTCCAAAGGTAAAAGGTTTCAATTTTCAACATTGAATATATTCATGATTGGTTTGTCATCTTCAAAAAGGGGGAGAATGTTGACTTCACAAGTTACATCACTCAATTTTTTAAAGATGATTTCATCATTCTGTTCATTTTTCTCCTAACAATTCTATTGAAATCATTTTAGATTTATAGACACTCCAATCACTCAAATTCAAAAATTGTAATGGGATAAATTCAAGTCATACATGCTCAACATTCATATATGAATATTTGCTATATGTTTATGTATAATTTCAATGTACATCACTTGTAATGGCTCTATGAGTTGTAATCAAGCTCAGATGTGCAATGATTTTAGTTAGAGTGAATTTTAATTGTACCTAAGATAATAAGAATTTTACAAATTAGTAAGGTCCATTGATCGAGTTTTCATCTTGAAACAACATTGTACAAATCCAAGTTACATGCATCATCCGAGTTTGTCTAGGAAAACCCCAATCAACTATAAAAAGAGAAAAAAGAGCTCAAAGAGGGTCATCAGATGATATTACAAGGTAGAAAACTTGACTAAATGACCTATCCATGCTTTGGCTGATAGTGATATCTAATGGAAATTTGAATATGTGATTTTGTCAACGATACTATATATGTAGTTTTTTGCAAAGTACCAAGATAACCATTATTTGGGGACACCATGTGGAAATATATCCATTAGACATCCCATAAATCATCCAAAAAGAAACTAGAATTTGTCCTAGCTAAGTCATATGGTTATTAGGCACCCTCAACTATGAATAGGACCTATATAGAACCTTCCCTAGGTAACCATGTATGACCTATCCCTTAGTTGAGAGAAAGTGCCTCTATTCCCCTTATTCACTCGCTCAGCTTGATCACTTGGTACAATCATTATACTGAGTATAATATTTGTAATAAATCTAGTCCTTCTTGTTGTTTGTAAAGATCTCCTCCATGCAATCTCTATCTACCAAGAGAAGATTTGAAGTTCTTCATTGTATAAGGATTGTGTCCTCAGGTAAGGAAATGTTAGTACTTGTAAGGTTGTGGCTCCCTTGTCTTGGGAAAGCGAAGATAGTTGACCTTGATATGAAAAGAGAGGTCACTTGGTATAAGTTCTAATGAATGGATTACAAGGTGCAACCCTAAAGGTTGAACTCTATAGGTAGTGGATCTATGACCTTGAGAGACAAAACCACTCTGTTTTTTTCATCTTGTGGTTTGTTTAATATCTTTCTCCCTTGATTTAAATACTTTCATATTTATTTTAGAATAAAAGTTAAAGGTATTATGAATTTGGTTTTATTGTTTAAATAACTCAATTCACCCTCCTCCGCACTGAACCCATACATCTTACATACTTGACTCTAAAAAACTTACACTGGATACAAAATATAATGTCATTGTCTAAAAAACAAACAACAACCTACAAAGAACAATCTAGGTATATATATATATATATATATATATATATATATATAGTTAGGCTAGAATACACTCGAGTGTACAGATCACGCCATACACCCCAATGGTATTTGCCTATCTAGACCATGTTTTTCCAAAATCTAATCCATTGATCTCCATGGTGACTATAATAATAGGTCACATACAAAATTTGAACTCATTTGGATGAGTGTGAGTCACTCATCCAAGGACAACAAAATTGACGCACAAAACTAATTTGAAATACATGATTTTTGTCTCCTTTAGATGCACGACCTATAAATGTCCAAATGAGCTAAAATTTATTATACAGTATGTTCTTATGATAATTAAGAAGATCAATGGTTTTGATTTTTAAAAATGTATTGCATCTTCAAAAATGACTGAGGTGTACGGTGCCTCCGGTACACTCGAGTGTACACTAGCCTGACTCTCTCTCTCTCTCTCTCTCTCTCTATATATATATATATATATATATATATATATATATATATATATATATATATATATATATATATGGTTGTGCTGCTCTCATATCCTACACAAATCAAAAGATACCAAGAATATAAAGGAAAATATTTAGTTGCCGAAGTTTACAAGTTCTCTAATTTCACAGATGTCAATCCTATGTTCTAGAGAACTAATTTTGTTGAAAAATTAAATGCCCTACTAAAGTCATCGTCAATAATTGAATCACATACAAACTCCATATTATTAGAAATCTTGGAAAAATAGGGCGTCGTGGTTTTTATATTTTCATATTGTGTATGTTTAACACATAATATATTTATCAAAATTTCTTCACTTGGCTTTTTTTTCTCAATGTATACAAAATCACTTTTGTGAGCTAGACACCATGAATCAAACTCAACAATATTTCATTACCTTTTTAGATATTAAGGTTGTAAATATCATGACTGAACTATCCTTACCTCCTCTATCCTAAGCAATTTATAGTATTATAGAAATAACATATATTTTCTAAACATCAAATTCAATCAACACATCGCTATCCCTAAATTTTCCTCATCATACATTATTTGTGGATATTATTATTGTGATAGGTGTTGTTATCTCAACCTTTAAAATCCAAGGCCTTCTTAGTTTGATAGGACATTTATGATTTTGGCAATGATGTTTTAAGGCTTGACATGTTGTTGTTCAAAGATCTTGTTGTTTATAAAATTTTCCTCCACCTGAGATTAGGTTACTTCTATCTTGACATGTTGTTGTTCAAAGATCTTGTGTTTATAACGTTTCAATTTCATCCTTTTTGTCAGTGGGTTGATTTAAGGGAAGCTTACCTCTCATAATGGTCTTTGATGCTTTTGGGGTTTGAGTTCCTTAAAAAAACCCTATACTACCACCATATGTTATTTCTCTATGGTCAGGCATAGTCCCTGTAGAGTCTCTAAATGTACCTTTTTATACTACATTAAAAAGTGCATGGAGGGGTATTATACAAATTCCTTATTTTTTCTATCAACTAACTTTATTAATCGTTTAACTACAAATTAGTCATATTCTAATAACATAGTTACACATCTGTGTGGGAGGGGTCCTATAGAATGATATTTTTCAATTTAAAACTAATCATTTTATTCTCATAACGTAGTTGTGTGGTGCCAATTTGTATGGAATGTCTTAAGAGAGTGTGGGGGGTGGGGGCGTTGGCCCACATCTCTCAGTTGCAACAATTGGGAGTGGGGGACCATGGTTAGAGGAAGTGGGATGGTGTTGTTTTGATTGATGTTGGTAAGATAATTATATAGGTAAGTGTGTGGGAGGGATCCTAAATGTTATTTTCATATATTTTTTTGAGTTATAATGGAGTCCTTATATTCTAATAAGGTAGACATAAGATGCACATATTATGCAAAATTTGCCAGTATTTTTTTAAAATTGCCCCTTTATACTATATGTTTGTGACAACTCATCATGCTAAATGAGATTACTTAAAACAAAACCTCAAAGAAATCGCAACATAACCACATAACCAGAAAAGAGGGTAAATTAAAATCAATTCAAACATCACAACATATCTAGGAATATTTGCATTTAAGTCCAGATCTTGCATATAAACACATACCATATCAGGTATTAACATATCAGTCAGGTGACCTCAGCCACAACCTGTATACATTAGAGATGTTCCACACATATACATGCCATATACAAATGTCGACATGCTACCAAAAACTCGATTACATGTATACATATCGTCTATAAAACATCCCATACTAGGACAGAAAATGATCGCAAAATACAAAATATGAAAGTGAATGTGAGTTGTTAAATGGAAATGTTTCGAGTAAAATTAAAAGCCATTTAATACTAAAAGGGAATGTCGAGTATCCTTGTGTTATGAACAACAGAGGATACTATATAGATCTAGAAGTTCATACAGATGAACTTATAGATATTCCAACCATTGATGACAGAGTAGAAATACTAAGTCAAACAATGGAGCTAGCTAATTGTTGGCCAAGGAATATCAGATAGCATATTACAACAATTCCATCTCATACGAAATGTCTTGCGGCAAGGAGATGTGAAACATGCAATATACCAACTAAAGCAAAATGTTGCTAACTCACTAGTAGAACAGAAACATGTGGGACATGTTTAGAGATCACTGACAATATGATTTGAAGGTGATTGGCTCTAAGTGCAAGTGGGAGTCTATTGGTATGTATGCCCAGAGAACCAATCATATGATGATTGGATTGCCATATGTCATGATTGATTTGATAAATATCAAACGCAAGCTTCCAATTTATTCTAGTTGAATCAATTATGAGATAAATGATGGAGCAGAATGAATGTCTAAAAAATGACAATACTCAATGACGCATGTATTTGGGTTGAGGACATGAACAATGAGATCATATGTATGCTAAGAGTATGCACATTCTTATTATGTCCCTAGTCAGATGTCATTGTGGAAGGTTGATAGACAACAATGACACATCAAGACTAGAGTGTATGATGGTTGATGACAATGTCTCATTAGTCATGATATATGATATCAAACCAAGCACACAGATACATGTCGGAGAACAATGTATCAGACAAACCCACCATGAGAGTGATACATGGAATCATGACATGGTAGTCAGAATCATCTCTCATAGTGATGGTGGTGACATGATTCTTAGACCTGAAATTGCTGCACTCATCGAATGTGATTGGGTACACTTTGACATCTTCAAACACAGTCCTAAAACATGGGCTGTTATAACGGTGATGATTGGGTGGCTTTGACGCATGAGATAGACTGTGAGTGATAGATATGGGATTTGCCCCTCCTAAGGGAGTATGATGTCCAGGCCACTTGATAAGTGAAACTGAGAAAGACATGCGCATGCGCATGTACATGTGAATCAATATATGATATCAATGTGACACATATCTCAGATAGTCGACTCTAGTTCAAGAAACATGAATGAATATTGAAAGGATGACAATTCCATGCCTTGAGTTCATTCATGATATCAGAGACAAAGAAATTATACATTTAATGAAACACCAATAAAAAACTATGTTGTTCTCCAACTTTCCTTTTCACTTGAGTAGCCCTGATGTGCAACTAGGCACCACTCTTTGCTTTGATGTCATAAGCTAGTTATGGACATTTAATGCCAATGTGAAATGGGACCTATAGGGTCACACACAAAGGATTAACTTGGAAGAGGAGTTTATCCATGAATGGTGTATGGATTGATTACTAAAGTATTTAGGTACTCAATCAAACATTCAATCAATAGACTTGACTCAGAATCATCAAAGTTCAAGTTTTGAACCAACTAATATGAGTGTCAGATTGATTGAGAACTGAATTGACTGTGTTCTACACAATCTGGACCACCAACCGAACCGATCGAATCATGGCTAGTGAGACGACCGGTTGACTCTGTTAAACCGATCAATTCATTTATCCAAACAAGCAGTGTTGGATTTTCCTAGTTTGTGAGAAAAAGGTTTTTTGTTTTACTTGTTCAATTTGATTGGGACAAGAATTAATCTTTGCATTAATTAGAAATGAACAAAGAAAGTCAATTGTGGTCAAGTCTGGGAAGTGAAATGACCAGTTCACTAAGTGAACCGACCAGTTCACACTCCCAACCACCCAGTTCACTAGTGAACCAATCGGCTAACCTTGCCAAACAACCGTTTCATTTATGAAATGACTGGTTCGCCTGTGACAATGCAAATTATTCATGGAAATTCTAGACCTTTCTACTCCCACACAGACTGAGAACCCTGACCTTGCCCTCTACTATAAATAGAGGAGTACAGGGGGCTTCTCTAGAGACACAACTCAAAATATCAGTTGCTCTACAAAGTTGTTGTTCTCTCTGGTTGTGGTAACCAAGAGAGCCCAAGCAAGTTCTACCCGTCCAGGGAGGAACAACGAGGGAAAGACAACTGTAGAAAAGCAACTGATTGTGGGAGAGTGTGTCAGTGACTAGTACGTTGGCAGAAGGGGACAACTCTTTATAGTCTATTCTTCAGGATGACTAGAGTTCTCGGTAGTTTGTATGGACTATCTATAGAGGTGGGAGACTTTTGCAGATCAGGAGGATGACATTCAACCGCAGTTCGGGTCAAGATCAGGAGTTGCACAAATGTTTTCGAAGACAGGTGGGTTAAGATCACACTTACTGCAAGGTATAGTCACTGAGCAAGCCTCAGGACCAGGTATATCTTGCTAATTTATTTCTTGTTATGATGAAGAATGAAGATGATCGCTTGATGGATCGAGATGACTGGGTAAGGAGCAGTTTATGGCCTCACGAAGAGCCCGATGACCCAGCGAACAGACTGTCTGGAGGAGCCAGATGATTGGTTGGTGACATCCAACCAACTGGCCAGGAGGCGAGCCGATCAGTCATAGGATGAGCTAATTAACCCGGAACAGCCTAAGCAGAGATCTTCATCAGCAACAGGTTGTATGTGATGTAGACCTCAGATGACCGTAGTTCCTGGCGGCTCCAAGGAACTACAATAGGATGGCCATACTCATTGCTTTATCATTATTACATGTTTTCGCTTGTGGGATATAGCATGTATATGATACGTACTATATATATGGTGATTGGATACATATATGTATATATAAGCATATTAAAAACCC
Source organism: Alisma plantago-aquatica (assembly GCA_963693085.1). Lineage (NCBI taxonomy): Eukaryota > Viridiplantae > Streptophyta > Magnoliopsida > Alismatales > Alismataceae > Alisma > Alisma plantago-aquatica. Next base: position 1,183,528,318 of record OY856412.1, on the reverse strand, counting down.
CTCAACAAAATATTAAGTTTAAGATGCCTTCCAAAAGCAATACACATGAAATGTTTGATCCACTAAGTGCAGGCACGCCTTCACGTGGTGCACCGTCTATCTCGTGGAAGTGTGATGGTGAATATGTGGGTCTGCCTTCGCAGGGTGCATATTCATTGTGTTGTCTTTTGAGTTGGACTTAACAAGGTGATCTTAATGGGATTAAGGACTTCGAGGCATAAAGATGAACATGGCAATGAGTTGCGCATGACATCTATCTAAGAATTGCATATGATGCAATTCGTAAATGTTACCTACCTTAATAATTGATAATGGATGCTGGCGTTAGCCGGGTAATAACTCAATTATTTTGGATCTTGGCTCACTAGAAGGTTGTACGCTGCAATCTTATGAATTGATAGTGAGGGATATCAATTTGATCAAAATAGTGGGAGCGATAATTAATTAAATACCTAATTAATATTGTCAATTTTCAAATCAAATCCAATCAAAAGAGTTTTGAACTAAAATTGCAAATTTCCTTTTTGTAGAATAAATGGATACCAACAACAATCACATTACGTTGTGATCGGTCCTTGAGAAGGACAAGATAAATGGGAACAACTTCCATGACCTGTTTAGGACGTTGAGAATTGTTCTCACTCAAGAGCAAAAGCTCTATGTCCTAGATACACCAGATCCAGAAGAACCCGCTCCCACCACACCAAAGGTTGAAAGGGATGCTTACAAGAAGTATATTGAGGATGCCATTGATGTGAAGTGTGTGATGTTGTGCTCAATGAACTATGAGTTGCAGAGACAACATGAGAACATGGACGTCATTGAGATGGTTCAACATATCAAGAACATGTATCAAGACCAAGCACGACAAGAGAGATAAGATGTCTCCAAGGCACTGTTCAAGTGCATCATGACCGAAGGAGATCTAGTAGGCCCTCACACACACAAGATGATTGGGTATGTGGAGAACCTAACTCGACTAGGATTCCCTCTGAGCCAAGAGTTGGCTACTGATGTGATACTGCAATCATTACTAGAATCCTACAGTCAGTTTGTGATGAACTACAACATGAACAACTTTTACATGCCACTGACAGAGTTGTTGGGCATGTTGAGGACAGTTGAGGGACAAAAGAAGAAAGACAAACCCAAATCTGTGATGATGATTAGCAGAAAGAAGGAAAATTCTAAGGGCAAGGGTAAGGGCAAGGGCAAAGCAAAGAAAGGTTCTGATGCTAGCTAGTAGCCCAAGTCATCTTCAACTCTCAAAGCCAGGGAGGGGTGAACAAGGGAGGAAAATGTCACCATTGTCACAAGCTAGAACATTAGAAGAGAAATTGCCTCTCTACATAGAAGAACTAAAGAAGAAGAAGGAGGGGATGAAAGTCTCCGCCTCATGTATTATGAAATAAACTTTAAATGCTTCTTTATCTTAGGTATATGATACCAAGATATAGATCTGACATATATGATTTGCAAGATCTAAAAAGAAGTGATGGCCTTAATGAAAGGACCAGGAAGGAACACTCATCAACATAGGAGCAAGTGTTGTTGCCGTAGATAGTAGTATCTTTTAGTTTATTTCAGCCCAAAAGGCATGTAATAGAGTTCTGAACTGCTATTTTATATTTCCAATAAATAGAAACATTTTATTTTTGCATCTAGTAATGACAAGGATATCTATCAATAAAGTTAATTTTTCAATTTCAAAGATATGATCTTTTATGGCAATGCCTTATTTATCTTATGGTACTTGGTATGCATGAGATAAAATAAATAATACCTAAAAGTTATTAATGATTCAAACAATAAATTATCATTATCATCTAAACAAATGAATCAAAAATTCATCTCTAGGTTCCATGTGATGGATAAAGCTAGACTCTCTTGGTTAATGAACCATTAAGGGATATGAATGTCTAGTTTATTGAGTATGATGACAAGTCAATCTTTACTAGATGTAGTGGGAGAATGACTATTCTATTAGGTATAATACATATTGATGTATATACATACCTATAGGAGTAAATGCTAATACTTCAGATATGGTATTTAATGAAATACCAATATGAATATCTTGAAATGTTCAAGAGTATCATAAATGAAGAACAAACATGGTAAAAGTATTAATTCTTTGATATGATCAATGAACAAGATACTTAAACCAATTGTATGAGGACCTTGTGAGTAACTATGATAGTGTATCATAGAGAACTCATGATTAAGGCATAATGATGTATAAATCAAAGAAGGAATCATACTCTATGTAGTAAGAGCATGATCATCAAACAAATAACTAATCTTCTAGAATTCTTCTAAAGAACATGCTTTACACTAAATAAATGTACAAAAGGATATTAAGAATCACAAGTGTTCTGGATTCTCAAATTCCTCATGTAATAGATACACCTCATATATCTAGTGGATAATACCTTGAGCTTGGTGGATAATGATATCCTACAAACTCAGAGGTGATTAATTGGTCATATGATGATGTGCCAAGAATATATCTAGATGATGTTGAGGAACCAAATTTTGAGTTATGGCTTGAAGCCATAAGATCTAAAATGACTTCCATGTGAACCAAATAAGGTATGACCTTAATGGTAGTACTTATAGGGATAAAATCCATAAGTTGAATTGGGTCTTAAGAGTTAAGACTCATATGGATGACATTTGAGGAATTGATTGGTTGAAATGAGTTCAAGGTGTTGAACATGATGATTTTATTTAACCAATTGCAGTGGCCAAAGGCTGTAAAGGATCTGCTTGCTATAGGAACTTGAAGACTATGAAATTTGGCATATGGATATTAAAACTGCATTCCTAGAAGGAATAACATGAGGCTATGTATGTGACACAACCTGAATGTTTTTATAATTCCATTAATGCAAATGCAGTCTATAAGTTATAAGAGATTAATAAATATGATTGATTAAATACAAGCATCTCAGAACTAGAGTCTCTACTTTGATTATATATTCAAAAGGTTTGATTGTTATATCAAAATAAATAAGGGATATGTGATTACAAAGATTTCGTGGGAGCATATTCATATTCCACATGATAATGAGGAATAAAACGAAACTAGTGTGGAAATACCTTCTTGAAGGGAATAAAGAGAAATTTCCTATGTGATAGGAATAGAGGCCTATAGAGATAGTTTGTGAAAGTCTCTTGACCTGATAAAGAGAGAGAATACATTGGTAGTTTGTACTGAAGGGTTCAGTATGCAAAGATTCAAGGGGAGAAAACTTGTCCATGTTATGTGGACTTACTCTCCCATATGCCTAGTGTCCCAAATTCTTATGAAGAATAGGAACACATAGATAGATGCCTTATGCATTCACAATTGGATCTATCATGTATGTAATCATCCCATTATCTTGTATGTATCAGACAGACAAGAAAATATATATGCATTCATCATCTTGTATGTATTAGACATGACAATATGATATGCTCATCCAGTTCTCTCGTATGTAATGGACATGACGAGTGGATGTCTGTCTACTTCTAGTGAGAGTCACTAAAATACCATAAAGAACTTATTTAAGTACTTATGAAGTATTAAAGGATTAGTTCTATGGTAATAAAAGGAAGAGTTGAGTGTAAATGAGTTACACTGATGCAAGCTTTCAAAATGACAGAAAATGATCGCAAAATACAAAATATAAAAGTAAATATGAGTTGTTAAATGGAAATGTTCTGAGTAAAATTAAAATCCATTTAATTCTAAAAGGGAATGCCAAGTATCCTTGTGTTATGAACAACAGAGGATACTATATGGATTTAGAAGTTCATAAGGATGAACTTATAGATATTCCAACCATTTATGATAGAGTAGAAATACTAAGTCAAACAATGGAGCTAATTTTTAGGCAAGGAATATCAGATAGCATATTACGGCAATTCCATCTCATACGAAATGTCGTGCAGTGAGTAGATGTGAAACATGCAATATACAGACTAAAGCAAAATGTTGCTAACTCACTAGTGCATCAGAAACATGTGGGACATGTTTAGAGATCACTGAGAATATGATTCGAAGGCGATTGGCTCTAATTGAAAGTGGGAGTCTGTTGGTATGTATGCCCATAGAGCCAATCGTATGATGATTGGATTGACATATGTCATGATTGATTTGATAAATATCAAAGGCAAGCTTCCAATTTATTCCAGCTCAATCGATTATGAGATAAATGATGGAGCAGAATGAATGTCTGAAGAATGAAAATACTTAATGACGTATGTCTTTGAGTTGAGGACCTGAACAATGAGATCATACGGATGCTAAGAGTATGTACATTCTTGTTTTGTTCCTAGTCAGTTGTCATTGTGGAAGGTTGATAGACAACAATGACACATCAAGACTAGAGTGTGTGTTGGTTGATGACAATGTCTCATTAGTCATGATATATGTTATCAAACCAAGCACACATATACATGTTGGGGAACAGTGTATCAGATAGACCCACCATGAGAGTGATACATGGAACCATGACATGGTAGTCAGAATCATCTCTCATAGTGATGGTGGTGATTGTGATTCTTAGACGTGAAATCACTGCACTCATCGAATGTGATTGGGTACTTTGACATCATCAAATGCAGTCCTGAAACATGGGTTGTTATAACGGTGATGATTGGGTGGCTTTGGCGCATGAGATAGACTGTGAGTGATAGATATGAGATTTTCCCCTCCTAAGGGAGTATGATGTCCAAGACACTTGATAAGAGAGACTGAGACAGGCATGTGCATGTACATGTGAATTAATATATGATATTGATGTCACACATATCTCAGAGAGTCTGCTCTAGTTCAAGAAACATGAATGAACATTGAAAGGATGACAACTCCATGTATTAAGTTCATTCAGTATATCAGAGACAAAAGAAATTATACATTCACTGAAACACCAATCATAGACTGTAGGATTGAAAGATTTTATCCAACTTTCCTTTTCACTTGGGTAGAACTGATGTGTGACTAGGCACCACTCTTTTCTTGTGATGTCATAAGCTAGTTATGAACATTCACTACCAATGTGAAATGGGACCTATAGGGTCACACATAAAGGATTAACCTGGAAGAGGAGTTTATCGATGAATGATGTATGGATTGATTACTAAAGTGTTTAAGTACTCAATCAAACATTCAATTAATATACTTGACTCAGAATCATCAAAGTTTAAATGTTGAACCAACTAACTTGAGTGTCAGATTGATTGAGAACTGAATTGACTGTGCTCTACACAATCCATACCACCAATCGATCGGTTCATTGGGTGAACTGATCGGATCATGGCCATTGAGATGACCGGTTCACTCTGGTGAACCAATTGGTTCATTTTTCCAAACGAGCAGTGTTGGATTTTCGTGGTTTGTGAGAAAAAGGTTTTTCGTTTCACTTATTCAATTTGATTGGGACAAGAACTAATCTTTGCATTAATTAGAAACGAATAAGGAAAGTCAACTATGGGCAAGTCTGGGAAGTAAAATGACTGATTTACTAGTGAACCGATCGGCTCACCTTTCCAAACAATCGTTTGATTTATAAAATGACAGGTTCACCTACCGTAGTGTAAATTATTCATGGAAATTTTGGACCCTTCTACTCTCGCACAGACTGGGAACCATGTCCCTACTCTCTACTATAAAAAGAGGGGTACATGAGGCTTCTCCAGAGACACAACTTAGAACATTAGTTGCTCTGCAAATTTGTTATCCTCTTTGGTTGTGGTAACCGAGAGAGCCCAAGCAAGTTGTACCCGTCTACAGAGGAACAACGAGGAAAAGACAATTGTAGAAAAGCAACTGATTGTAGGAGAGTGTGTCGGTGTCTAGTATGCCGACAGAAGGGGACAAGTCTTTCTAGTCCATTCTTTAGGATGACTAGAGTTCCCGGTAGTCTGTGTGGACTCTCTATAGAGGTGGGAGACTTCTTCCTCTCATGAGGACGACAGTCAACCATGGTCCGGGTCAAGACCAGGAGTTGCACAGACGTCGTCGAAGACAGGTGGGTGAAGACCGCACTTGTTGTGAGGTATAGTCACTGAGCGAGCCTCAGGACCAGGATATCTCGCTAAAACCATCCTTCCCATTACATAGATATTGATGTGATCTACTGGTTATGGGTTTATGGTCAAGTAAATTTTTTATTTCCACTGCCTACTTCGATCATGTAAAACGTGACAGTGGTATCAGAGCCACATCAATACTCTATGTTTTGGGATAATCGATATGATCGGATTTTGATTTTATCATCTATTATTTATTGCATATGATGTGAATATTTAAATGACTAATGTGAATATCTAATTAATACCACATGATCTGAAACTAATATATACATATATGATATGGTATATATATGCAATCGATATGTGTCGCCCTAAAATGATTTTGATGGTTGATGTGTAGCATGGTTATGGCCTATAAACCCTATGTGCATGTGTGTGGTTGGTTATGGTTGTTTGCATTTTGGTCTGCGCACTGAGCCCTCTTCTTCTATTCTGAATGTAACTCAAGATAACTCGAGATTCTCTTCTACCTTTGCTCCCCTCGAATGTAACTCGAGGTTTCACAAAGATATATGTAAAAGTAGGGAGGTTTTATTACTTGTTATGACGAAGACTGAATATGATCACTTGATGGACCGAGATGACTGACTGAGGAGCAGTTGATGGCCTCACGAGGAGCCTGACAACCCAGAGAACCGATCATCTAGAGGAGCCAGACGATCGGTTGGTGACATCCAACCAACCAGCCAGGAAGTGATTCGATCAGTCATAGGATAAGTTGATTAACCCAGAACGGCATAAGCACAGATCTTCATCAACAACAGGTTACATGTGATGTAGACCTTAGATGATCGTAGTTCCTTGTGGCTCCAAGGAACTACAATATGATGGCCATAATCATTGCTTTATTGTTATTGCATGTTTTCACTTGTGGGATATAACATGTATATGGTACGTACTATATATGTGGTGATTGGATACATATATGCATATATAAGCATATTAAAAATCCCTCAAAAAAATATTAAGTTTAATATGCCTTCCAAAAATAGCACACATGAAAATCTTGATCGACTAAGTGTGGGCACGCCTTCATGTGGTGCACCGTCTATCTCGTGGAAGTATGATGGTAAATATGTGGGCCTGCCTTCGTAGGGTGCATATTCATTGTGTTGTCTTTTGGGTTTTACTTAACAAGGTGATCTTAATGAGATTAAGAACCTCAAGGCATAAAGATGAACATGGAAAGGAGTTATGCATGACATCTATCCAAGAATTGCATATGATGCAATTGGTAAATGTTACCTACCTTAATAATTGATTATGGACACCGACGTTGGATGGGTAATAACTCAATTGTTTTGGATCTTGGCTCACTAGAAGGTTGTACGCTGCAATCTTTTGAATCGCTAGTGAGGGATATCAATTTGATCAAAATAGTGGGAGCAATAATTAATCAAATACCTAATTAATATTGTTAATTTTCAAATCAAATCAAATTAAAAGAATTTTGAATTAAAATTGTAAATTTCCTTTTTGTAGATTAAATGGCTACCAACAACAATCACTTTTTATTGCGATCGGTCCTTGAGAAGGACAAGCTAAATGGGAACAACTTCCACAACTGGTTTAGGACGTTGAGAATTTTTCTCACTCAAGAGTGAAAGCTCTATGTCCTAGATACACCAAAGCTAGAAGAACCTAATCCCACCACACCAAAGGCTGAAAGGGATGCTTACAAGAAGCATACTGAGGATGTCATTGATGTGAAGTGCTTGATGTTGTGCTCAATGAACTATGTGTTGCAGAGAGAACATGAGAACATGGACGTCATTGAGATGGTTCAACATCTCAAGAACATGTATCAAGACCAAGCACGACAAAAGAGATATGATGTCTCCAAGGCATTATTCAAGTTTGTCATGACAGAAGCAGATCCAGTAGGCCCTCACGCACTCAAGATGATTGGGTATGTGGAGAACCTAACTCAATTGTGATTCTCTCTGAGCTAAGAGTTGGCTACTGATGTGATGTTGCAATCATTGCCAGAATCCTACAGTCAATTTGTGATCAACTGTAACATGAACAACTTTGACAGGCCACTGATAGAGTTGTTGGGCATGTTGAGGATAGTTGCGGCACATATGAAGATAGACAAACCCAAATCTGTGATGATGATCAGTCAAAAGATGGGAAAGTCTAAGGGCAAGGGCAAAGTAAAGAAAGGTTTTGATGCTAGCCAACAACCCAAGTCATCTTCAACTCTCAAAGCCAGGGAGGGGTGAACAAGGGAGGAAAATGTCACCATTGTCATGAGCCAAGACATTAGAAGAGAAATTGCCTCTCTACATAGATGAACTAAAGAAGAAGATGGAGGGGATGGAAGTCTCCACCTCAGGTATTATGAAATAAACTTTAAATGCTTGTTCATCTTAGGTATATGATACCAAGATGTTGATCTGACATATATATTGTGCAAGATCTGAAAAGAAGTGATGGCCTTTATGAAAGGACCAAGAAGGAACACTCATAAAAATTGGAGCAAGTGTTGCTGCCATAGATAGTAGTACATTTTAGTTTATTTCAGCCCAAAGGGCATGTAATAGAGTTATGGACTACTATTTCATTTTGCCAATAAATAGAAACATTTTATTTCTGCACCTTGTAATGACAAGGATGTCTATCAATAAAGTTCATGTTTCAATTTTAAAGATATGATCTTTTTTGGCAATGCCTTATTTATATTGTGGTACTTCGTATGCATGAGATAAAATAAATAATACCTAAAAGTTATTGATGATTCAAACAATAAATTAGAATTATTGTCTAAATAAATGAATGAGAAATTCATCTCTAGGTTCCATGTGATGGATGAAGCTAGACTCTCTTAGTTAATGAACCATTAAGGGATATGAATGTCTTGTTTATTGAGTATGATGACAAGTCAATGTTCACTAAATGTAGTGGGAGAATGACTATTCTATTAGGTATAACACATATTGATGTATATATATATATATATATATATATATACCTATTGGAGTAAATGCTAATACTTCAGATATGGTATTTAATGAAATACTAATATGAATATCTTGAAATGTTCAAGAGTATCATAAATGAAGAACAAACTTGGTAAAAGTATTAATTCTTTGACATGATCAATAAATGAGATACTTAAACCAAATGTATGAGGACCTTGTGAGTAACTATGAAAGTGTATCATAGAGAACTCATGATTAAGGCATAATGATGTCTAAATCAAAGAAGGAATTATACTCTATGTAGTAAGAGCATGATCATCAAAAAAATAACTAATCTTCTGGAATTCTTCTAAAGAACATGATTTACACTAAATAAATGTACAAAAGGAAATTAAGAATCACAGGTGTTGTTGATTCTCAAATTCCTCATGTAATAGATACACCTCATATATCTAGTAGATAACACCTTGAGCTTGGTGGATAATGATATCCTATAAACTCAGAGGTGATTAATTGGTCATATGATGATGATCCAATAATCTATCTAGATGATGTTAAGGAACCAGATTTTGAGTTATGGCTTGAAGCCATAAGATCCAAAATGACTTCCATGTGAACAAAATAAGGTATGACCTTAATGGTAGCACTTATAGGGATAAAACCCATAAGTGAAATTGGGTCTTAAGAGTTCATACTGACATGGATGACATTTGAAGAGATGATTGGTTGAAATGAGTTCAAGTGAGTTCAAGGTGTTGAACCTGATGATTTTATTTAACCAATTATAGTGGCCATAGGCTATAAAGGATCATGCTTGCTATTGGAACTTGAAGACTATAAAATTTGGCAAATGAATATAAAAACCACATTCCTAGAAGGAATAACATGAGGCTGTGTATGTGACACAACTTGAAATGTTTTATAATTCTGTTATTGCAAATGCAGTCTATAAATTACAAGAGATGAATCAATATGATTGATTAAATACAAGCATCTCAGAACTGGAGTCTCTACTTTGATTATATAGTCAAAAGGCTTGACTAATATATCAAAATAAAGAAGGGATCTATGATTACAAAGATTTAGTGGGAGCATATTCATATTCCACATGTGATGAGGAACAAAATGAAAATGGTGTGGAAATACCTTCTTTAAGGGAATAAAGAGAAATGTCCTATGTGATAGGAATAGAGACCTATAGAGATAGTTCTTGAAAGTCTCTTGACCAGATAAAGAGAGAGCATACATTGGCAGTCTCTACTGAAGGGTTCAGTATGCAAAGATTCAATGGAAGAAAACTTGTCCATATTATGGGGAGTTAGTCTCCCATATGCCTAGTGTTCCAAATTCTTATGAAGAATAGGAAGACATAGATAGATGTCTTATGCATTCACAATTGGATCTATCATGTATGTAATCATCCCATTATCTTGTATGTATCAGACATGATAAGAAAATATATATGGATTCATCATCTTGTATGTATTAGACATGACAATATGATATGCTCATCTAGTTATCTCGTATGTAATGGACATGATGAGTGGATGTCTGTCTACTTCCAGTGAGAGTCACTAAAATACCATAAAGAACTTATTTAAGTACTTATGAAGTATTAAAGGATTAGTTATATGGTAATAAAAGGAAGAGTTGAGTGTAAATGAGTTACGCTGATGCAAGCTTCCAAAATGACAGAAAATGATCGCAAAATACAAAATATAAAAGTGAATATGAGTTGTTAAATGAAAATGTTCTGAGTAAAATTAAAAGCCATTTAATTCTAAAGGGAATACTGAGTATCCTTGTGTTATGAACAACAAAGGATACTACATGGATCTAGAAGTTCATACGAATGAACTTATAGATATTCCAACCATCGATGACAAAGTAGAAATACTAAGTCAAACAATGGAGCTAATTGTTAGGCAAGGAATATCAGATAGCATATTACGACAATTCCATCTCATATGAAATGTCATGCAGCAAGGAGATGTGAAACATGCAATATACCGAATAAAGCAAAATGTTGCTAACTCACTAGCACAACAGAAACATGTGGGACATGTTTAGAGATCAATGAGAATATGATTAGAAGGTGATTGGCTCTAAGTGCAAGTGGGAGTTTGTTGGTATGTATGCCCATAGAGCCAATCATATGATGATCAAATTGTCATATGTCATGATTGATTTGTTAAATATCAAAGGCAAGGTTACAATTTATTCTAGCTCAATCGGTTATGAGATAAATGATGGAGCAGAATGAATGTCTAAAGAAAGACAATACTCAATGACCTAGGTCTTTAGGTTGAGGACATGAACAATGAGATCACACAGATGCTAAGAGTATGTACATTTTTTTATATCCCTAGTCGGATGTCATTGTGGAAGGTTGATAGACAACAATGACACATCAAGACTAGAGTGTGTGTTGGTTGATGACAGTGTCTCATTAGTCATGATATATGATATCAAACCAAGCACACAAATACATATTGGAGAATAGTGTATCGGACAGACCCACCATGAGAGTGATACATGGAACCATGACATGGTAGTCAGAATCATATCTCATAGTGATGGTGGTGATTGTGGTTCTTAGATGTGAAATCACTGTACTCGTCAAATGTGATTGAGTACTTTGACATCATCAAACACAGTCCTGAAATAAGGGTTGTTATAACGGTGATGATTGGGTGACTTTAACACATGAGATAGACTGTGAGTGATAGATATGGGATTTGTCCCTCCTAGGGGAGTATGATGTCCAGGACACTTGATAAGAAAGACTGAGAAAGGCATGGGCATGCACATGTGAATCAATATATATAATTGATGCCACACATATCTCAGACAATCTACTCTAGTTTAAGAAACATGAATGAACGTTGAAAGGATGACAACTCCATGCCTTGAGTTCATTCAGGATATCAGAGACAAAGGAATTATACATTCACTGAAACACCAATCACAGACTGTAGAATTGAACATTTTTCTCCAACTTTGCTTTTCACTTGGGTAGCACGGATGTGCGACTAGGCACTACTCTTTGCTTGTGATGTCATACACTAGTTATGGACATTCACTGCCAACGTGAAATGGGACCTATGGGGTCACACACAAAGGATTAACCTGGACGAGGAGTTTATCCATGAATGGTGTATGGATTGATTACTAAAGTGTTTAAGTAATCAATCAAACATTCAATCAATAGACTTGACTCAGAATCATCAAAGTTCAAGTGTTGAACCAACTGATTTGAGTGTCAGATTGATTGAGAACCGAATTGACTGTGTTATGCACAATCTGGACCACCAACTGACCGGTTCACTAGGTGAACTGATCGGCTCATGGCCATTGAGATGACTAGTTCACTCTGGTGAACCCATCGGTTCATGTATCCAAACGAGTAGTGTTGGATTTTCCCAATTTGTGAGAAAAAGGTTTTTTTATTTCACTTGTTTAATTCGATTGGGATAAAAATTAATCTTTTCATTAATTAGAAACGAATAAGGAAAGTCAATTGTGGGAAAGTTTGGGAAGTGAAATGACTGGTTCACTAAGTGAACTGACCGGTTCACTAGTGAACTAATCGGCTCACCTTGCCAAATGACTGTTTCATTTATGAAATGGCCGGTTCGCCTGCCGCAGTGCAAATTATTCATGGAAATTCCAGACCCTTTTACTCTCGCACAGACTGGGAACCTTGACCCTAACCTCTACTATAAATAGAGGGTTACAAGGGGCTTCTCCAGAGACACAACTCAGAACATCAATTGCTCTGTAAAGTTATTGTCCTCTCTGGTTGTGGTAACTGAGAGAGCTCAAGCAAGTTCTACCCATCCAGGGAGGAACAACGATGGAAGGACAATTGTATAAAAGCAAGAATTAATCTTTTTAATTGTGGGAGAGTGTATCAGTTACTAGTACGCTGACAGAAGGAGACAACTCCTTCTAGTCTGTTCTTCAAGACAACTAGAGTTCCCAGTAGTCTGTGTGGACTGTTTATAGAGGCGAGAGACTTTTGCCGCTCAGGAGGACGAAAGTCAACCGTTGTCTGGGTCAAGACCAGGAGATGCACAGATGCCATCAAAGACAGGTGGGTGAAGACTGCACTTGCTGTGAGGTATATTCATTGAGAGAGCCTCAGGACCAGGTATATCCTGCTGAAACCATCCTTCCCATTACATAGATATTGATGTGATCTACTGGTTACGGGTTTATGATCAAGTAAAAAATTTATTTCCGCTGCCTACTCTGATCATGTAAAACCCAACACCTGCATCAGATCATGGTGCATATAGTCAAAACATAGCCATCAGAATACACACCATGCACAAACATAGGCATATACATAACCCAAAGCATAACCCTCGGGTTGCATCATCAAACTAAAACCATCAGATGTTGTATAGACAAGACAATCAATTTTCATACAAGCAAAACCTTTGAATCATACCCATCGGAAAGACATCAAATCATGACCTAGAAGAGATATTGAATCATGATATAGAAAGTCCATCAGATTTTAACATTAGGAACACCATCATTTGTTGACATTAGAGGGACCATCAGTTGTGAACGTCAAGTCTATCATTGGATGTGGACACCATGAAAACCATCATTTGATAGAGGGAGGAAAACCATATATTGAGGCCACTTGATTTGAGCATCAAGTCCATCAAAACTAGAAGAACATAGCCATTGGTTCTAAGAACAAGAAGGTACACAAAAATAGCACTAAGACCAAACCATTGGTTGACACAAATTCCAAATCATTGAGTTCAACACTAGAAAGGAAATCAATTCCAAAACCCAAAGGAAAAAGCCATCGTTTGCCACACTCAAGGGACCATCGTTTGTGGACATGCAAGGCCTAGGGTTTACAATTCCAATGGAGGAACGTGCACTAGTCAAGGGGTACATCAAGGAATGTTATCTACTCAAGAACTACCACACAAGCTCAAAACCCTAAGCAAAGGTAGCATCTTTCTATTTAGAACTACATTTTAGAGTGAGATCTTATACATGCAAGTTAAGAGTAAGCAATAAATATGGAGAAAGTTATAGAACTCACATCAAAGATGAATATGAAGGTCCAAGCATATAGGTAGCTTGAATAAAGAGGGAAGAAATCCTAGCTTGATTACTCCACACGTACAAGCTAGCTCCTTCTCCATGAACAAGCAAACCCTAGGTCAAAGAAGCAAGAAGGAAGTTATTCTTCAACCTCTAGCACATGCTCCATAAAGAAACACCATGGGTCTGACCAAGAAGAAAGAGAGAGAAGGTAAGTTAGCAAGGAAAATGAAGGAAAGAGGAAGATCTTACTTTCTTAGGTCAAGAACAAGTTAAGGAAGCTCCACAAGTTGAAAAGAGGGTAGATCCAAACCCTAGGTGCACATGAAATCAAAATCAACCAAGATACTTCTTCCTTGAGATCCTTTTTCTCCACCTAGCAAGAGGGACGAGCTCCAAGCAGCAAGAAAAAAAAAGAGGGTGACGAAAGAGCTCATTTGCATGGAAGGAGGGAGGTATATAAAGTTTGGGGTGAAAGAGAAAGAAAAGAAGAGGTGTCAAGCCATGCATGCGACATGTCCAAGGTCCAAAACATCTCTTCCATGCAAAACCATATCAAATATTGAATCATAACACCAGGGGGACCATTACATGTGAACCCTAGAGAAATGATCGACCTTCAACATTAGGTGGCCCATCGGATGTGACCTTCACTTGGCCACAAAACAAAACCCTAGGTCACCATCGGTTGTTGCACCTCACTTGGTGAACCATCCACCTAGGATCCATAAAGACAAACCATCAACCATAAATCCACTCAAGAGAACCGTCACATCCTACCACCTAGAGGTGGACCATTGGATCTCAACATCCAAAGGGGCAAACCATCGAGTTAGGGTATCTAGGTGAGGAAATACTAGATTCCAACCCTAGGTTAGATGCCACCACTAAACCAAAGGTGCAACAAGGTGATCCAAGGTACAACTATATATAAAATGACATGTGAGACAAAACAAGCATGTGACAAATTACAAGAAAATTATAGATATGGGTAAATTGCATAAAAGCCCAAAATAAGTATATAAATGCAAAACTTGCTCAAATAGTGTCCAAAATGGACCAAACTTGAAACTTAACTTTGTAACATGATATATGAGCTAATAGTAGGTTTTGATTAAGGATTTAAGCATCCAATTATGATAAGCATGCATGTTCAACCATAAATCAAGGTCAGGGTTCTTACAACCATAAACCCCTAACAAGAATTTTGCCCCTAAAATCCTACGCAAACAAAGGTGGGTACTTCCTACACATCTCATCCTCTAACTCACACATGTCTTCCTACACACCACATTGATGCTATAAAACCTTCACTATGGCTATATCCTTCTTCCTCAACTTTTGCACACACCTATCTAGGATCAACACCAAACCCTCAACATAAGACACATCCTCATCCAACTCAACCTCCACTGGCTGTACCATCTACTTTGTATTTCGGATGACACTTCCTCAACATGGAGACATGGAGGCCATTATCCAACATGTGCAACTCTGGCAGTAGCTTCAACTTGTATGCCACCTTCCCAACACGTGCCAAAATAGGGTATGGTCCCATAAACCTTGGATCCAACTTACCCTTACTACCACACCTCAACACACCCTTCCAAGGGGAAACCTTAAGATACATACGGTCTCTAACATGGAGCTCAAGTTATTTGTGATGGTTATCGACATATGAATTGTGTTTATTCTGAGTTGCCTTCAACTGTTTTCATATCACATTGATCTTCTCTATAGTATGATGCACTAACTCAGGACCCAAAGTTGATACTCACCTATTTCATTCCAACAAAGAGGTAACTGAAAATGCCTTCTATACAAAGCTTCTTATGATGCCATATGTATAATCCTCTAATAGATATTGTTTTAAGAAAACTCAATCAAGCTCAAGTGTACACCCCAACTGCAAAGAAACTACATAACGCAAGCCCTTAAAAGATCTTCTAAAGTCTGAATAGTCCTCTCTAATTGATCATTTGTTTATGGGTGGAGAGTTATGCTAAACCTCATATGTGTCCCCATAGCTATATGCAGACGTTCCCACAACCTTTTGTAAATTGTGGACCTCTGTTAGACACTATGTTAACTGGAATACCATGTAAACAGAATATCTCATCAACATATATGTATGCCAACTTCTCTAATGTGTACATCATCTTATCTGGAAGAAAGTGAACTGACTTGGTCAACTTGCTAACTATCACCCAAATGGAATCATGACCTTAGGATGTCCTAGGAAGACCAACCACAAATTCCATGGTTATATGATCCCATTTACACTGTAGTATCAAAAAAGGTTGCAAATTCCCTATAGAGTTATGATTCTCTACCTTGACTGGCTGACAAACTTGACACTTTGCAATGAACTCTGCCACATCACACTCCAGACCTGGTCACTTGTACAAATTCTTCATATTATAGTACATCTTTGTACTACTAGGATGCATCATGTACATCGAGAAATGAGCCTCCTCAAGTACCATCTTCCTCATGCCATCAACATCAGGAGCCATTGTCATGTTATGAAAACAAAGTGTTCCATCACCCGACTCATGAAAGCCATCATGCTTCCTGTTGCCGAAATCTGACATAATATTTTCTATCACAATACCATTATTTTGTGCATCTGTGCTCTGTTGTATTAACGTAACTTTAATATGTATTTGTGCCAAAAACCCTGCCAACAAAGATACTTCCAACTATACATTCATCTCGTGAAGTGACACTGACATGTCCCACTCGTGACACATCATAGAGTGTCATTGTGCCTTGTCAGCAAATAATGAAGAATATGACTTCCTTCTCAACGCATCATCCATGACATTCACCTTCCCTGAATAGTAATCTATCATGCATTCATAGTCTTTGATCAGCTCCATCCATATTCTTTGCCTCATGGTCAACTCCTTCTTATAGAAGATAAACTAAAGGTTCTTGTGGTCGGTGAACATCTAAAACTTCTCCCCATATAGATAGTGTCTCCAAATCTTCAAGGCATGAACCATATTAGCTAACTCCATGTTGTGTGTCGGGTAGTTCTCCTCGTGTTTCTTAAGTTATTGTAAAGAAAAATAAATCATGTTCTTGTCCTGCATCAATACACATCCCAAGACGTTCTTCAAAGCATCACAAAAGATGATGTGGCCTTTCCCTTACTATGGCAGCACTAACACTAGATCACTGGTCAAATTCTCCTTCAATGACTAGAAAGAACGTTGACACTTGTCAACCCAGACGAAAGGAACACATTTCCTAGTCAACTTGGTTAGAGGTAACACTGCATCATTGAAATTCTTAATGAATCTCATGTAGTAACCTTCCAAATCTAGGAAACTTTAGACTTTAGTCGGTGTCTTGGGCTGCTCCCACTCCATCACTGACTCAACCTTCTTTGGGTCTATACAAACACCTTTAGCAGATATGACATGACCAAGAAAAAGACACCTCGGTTAACCAAAACTCACACTTGTTGAACTTGGCATACAGTCGGTGCGATCTCAATGACTCTAACACCTGACTTAGTTGTTGTTGACTATTCTTGAAGTATATCAAGATATCATCCATGAAAACCACTACAAACTGATCCATATATGGTCTGAACACCGTGTTCATTAGATCCATGAAAGTTGTTAGGGTATTGGTTAGGCCGAACGACATAACCACAAACTCCTAGTGATCATATCTAGTCCTAAAAGCAATCTTAGGTATGTCATCTGCCTTGATCTTCAACTGGTGATAAATTGACCTGAAGTCTATCATAGAAAACACTATAACAGTTATCAACTGATCGAATAGATCATCAATCCTTGACAATGTGTACTTGTTCTTCACTGTAACCTTGTTCAATTGTCAATATTATATGCAAAGCTGCATATATCCATCCTTCTTCTTTAAAGACAACATGGGAGCACCCCAAGGGGAAGTGCTTTGTCTGATGAAACCCTTCTGTAGCAACTCCTACAACTATTTCTTCAACTCCTGCATCTCTGTTGGTTCCATCATGTAAGGTGATTGTGCTAAGGTGTTGTAGTGATTGTAGAATTCCTTTATCACTGATATCCAAGATGAACTCCAGGCATGGATGGTCATCCTGTCAATATTCAATCCATGTTCCTTATACCAAGAGCAGACTGTATAAGATAATGTGACCTCAATATCATATATTGATTCACATGTGCATGCACATGCTTTTCTCAGTCTCGCTTATCAAGTGGGTAGGATATCATATTCCAATAGGAGGGGCAAATCTTATATCTATCACTCACAATATATTCCCATGTGTTCAAGTCATCTAATCATCAATTTATAAGAACCCATGTTTTAGGACTGCGTTTGATGATGTCAAAGCGTACCCAATGACATGTGAAGAGTGTAGTGATTTCAGGTCTAAGAATAACAATCACCACCTTCACTATTATAGATGACTATGACCACCGATGATGGTTTCCACGTGTCACTTCTCAAGGTGGTTCTATTCGATACATTGTTCCCTAACATGTATCTATGTGCTTGGTTTGATATTTCCATATCATGACTAATGAGATTCTATCATCAACCAACCCACACTCTAGTCCTATGTGTTATTGGTGTCTATCTACCTACCACAGTAACAACTGAGTAGGGAAATAATAAAAATGTACATACTCTTAACATTTGTATGATCTCATCCTTCCAAGTCACGTACTTGAAGACATACGCATTGAGTATTGTCATTCTTTAGACATTCATAATATTTCCTCATTATCTCATAACTGAGTGAAACTGAATGAATTGGAAGCTTGCCTTTATAAGTATTCATCAGATTCTTTATGGTATATGCCATGTCAATTATCATATGATTGTCTCTCTGAGCATACCTTACCAACATACTCCCACTTGCACTTAGAGACAATCACTGATGAATCATATTGTTAGTGATCTAAACATGTCCACCATGTTTTTGCTACGCTAGTGCTATTTTAGTGGGTTAGCAATTCTTTACTTATAGTTGGTATATTGCATGTTTCCTTGTCTCTTCATTGTACGATTTCTCGTATGAGACAATACTGTCGTGATATGGTATCTGATATTCCTTGCCTAACAATTAGCTCCATTGTTGTCACAGTATCACTACTTAGTCATTAATGGTTGGAACATCTATAAGTTCATTATATGAACATTTAGATCCATATAGTATCACTCTGTGTCCATAACACAAGTATACATGAATTCTATTATAGAATAGAATTAATAGCTATTAGTTCGGGACCTTTCCAACTAATCAACACTTCTCCATTTATCAAACATATTTTATTTTGCAATCTCTTTTGTCATTATGGAAGCTTGCATCTATGTAACCCTTTACATCCAACTCTTCCTTATATTGATATCCTTATTGACTAGCAATCTATCCTTAGATACTTATGAAATGCTAATAGATATCTTTAGTGACTTTCCAATAACCCTTATTGAAATTAATTTCATCTTTTCATGTTCAATACATACCAGATTTATATGGGATGAGTACATTTATAGCATTCATGATAGATTTATTGCAACAACCTATGGTCTCTTAATCATGTCATTTCCATTCTTTATAAGAATTGGAGCATATGGTTCATGAGAGACTAATCTGGATTATCCCTTATTGAATCCATTCGTGTTGAACTCTTCAAACACATTTCAATTATATGTGTTCAAACTTCCATTGTGAAACATTCAAGAATTATCTCATAGGTCTTGATCCTTATCTCATAAGATATTTTGTCTAATCCATCATTGTTGAAGGTGTTGTTGTTCATGCCAGTTCTTAATATTCACAATGTTGAGATATTATTCTTCATCATATGTGGAATATTCATATATGCTCCCACTAAATCTTTTGTAATCATGTATTTCATCTTTTATCTTGATTCAAGTCGAACTCTTTGACTATTTTGTCAAGTCAAAAGATCCTATCTTTGAGATGCTTGTTTCAATCCTAGATTGAACCTTGTAGAATGTAGACTTTATTTGCATCTCTTGAAGTTATGAAACCTTGTAGTTTCTGTCACGTACACATACTCTGATGCATTCCCTTTAAGGAATCCAGTTTCTATTTCATATGCTAAATCTCATAGTCTATTTTCACTACAACAATAATCATGACAATTGGTAAAGGAATTTATATCATGTTGAACTGATTTTAAAATATTTTCAACCAATTTGTCCTTTTATGTTATCCATGTAGGTCATTACCACATGACCCTATTGCACCCTTTAGGTGGTGCTATCAGGGTCTTACCTTGTTAGCTTACATGGATTCCATGTTACTCAAAAATAGCTTCTAATTGACTAGTTGGCTCATCTTATATGACCAAGCCACACTAAATTTTTGGATTCGGAATCCTCCAATCTCAGATGTGTTCTACTAGAACCATTTTGTTCTGTGTTACATGTCAAACCTAAGATTCCATAACCAGTTGTGATTCTCTTGGTTCTCATTGTACCCTTTTGTTGACTTCGGACATTTTGAGTTCTACTTTTACTCCCATTGATTCTTTAGGAACTCAGTTATCCTATCAACAAAATAGTTTTCTTATTGGATTGGGTTTAATAGTAATATTCAATAGTCATGGTTTATGGATAAACCTTCTCAAGAAACTACTTTCTCAATGTAGGTTTGAATACTTTAGACATATTGGGACATTTCCAAATCATATCATATATGATGTCTTACAAACCATTCATATGGTACATTATTTAGTGATAGGTATATATTAGTGAGGATATAAGAAGACTATATTAATTGATAATTATACCATGATTCATCATGGTATAATTCCTTCATTTTGACACATCATAATGTTTATATTGATTTTACTTGTGATACATTATCACAGTTATTTTGTGAAGGTTCTCAAGATATTGATGTAAAGTATTTTAACATTTGATCTTATCAAAGTTTCTTAATACTTTCATCAAAGCCATACTTCATTTATAATCTCCTGAAAACTTCAAGAGATTGGTTTTTCTATCTTACTTGGTACATATCATTATATTACAAGTAAATGAAATGAAGTATAAGTAATTATCTATAGCATTCATTCCATAAGATCTTCATGTATCATATGTATGAGGTCTGATGGAAGGCTTATCCTCCCACTACATCTAGTGAAGGATGACATGTCATATTTTGCGTACATAAGGCTTTGCATGTTTAAGGTTCAATAACCAAGGGAATCTAGATTTACATCAATATGCATTCTAGACATGCATTTCTTGTGTGTACGTCCAAAATGACTGTTGTTAATGATAATCTTGAGTTATCAATTATATTCCTTTGGTACTAATGTTATAAACATCTATCTTAAAATCTTATGTTCAAAGACCATTAGATGTTTGGACGTTGCTATGCAAGATCACATCTTTCAAAATAGAAACATTAATCTCACACTTTATTGAATAATCATCCTTTTCATATATGATGCTTTAAAGTAAATGTTTCCATTTGATGGCACAATGAAATAACAGTTCTATCAACTCCATTGCATGCCCATTGGGCTAAAATAAATTTAAATCTAGACTAAGTCTTCCACAACTCTTGCTTTGCCATGTCCATCTTTTTCCTCCCATGAGGGGCTTTACTTCTTTTTAGATCATGCACATCAATATGTCAAATCTTTATTTGGTATCACATACCAAAATAAAGAAGTAATCAAATTTATCTTATGGCGTTTATACCTAAAGTGGAGGTCTCACTGTCTTCCTTCTTCTTCTTTATTTCCTCTAAACATAGTGGGTAATTTCTTTACCAATGTCCATGATGGTGATAATGGTGACAATCACCTCTTATTTTTTTCACACCTTCCTTTGCTTTGAGATATGAAGACTTGGGCTTCTGGCAAGCTTTAGAACATTTCTTAGCTTTGCCTTTGCCTTTACACTTCCCCCTTATCTTGTTGATCATCATCACAGACTTGGGCTTGTCTTTCTTCATATGTGTCTCAATTGTTCTCAACATGCCCAACAACTCTGTGAACATTTTATCAAAGTCATTCTTGTTGTAGTTCATGAAAAAATGACTATAAGACTTTGGAAGAGACTGTTGAATTACATCAGTGGCCAACTCTTGACCCAAAGGAAATCCCACTCTAGATAGGTTCTCCACATACCCAATAAGCTTGAGTGCATGAGGACCTAATGGATTTCCTTCTGCCATGCTACATTTGAATAATGCCTTGGAGACATCATATCTCTCTTGTCTTTCCTGATCTTGGTACATGTTCTTGAGATGTGTGACCTTATCAATCACACCAATATACTCATGCTGCCTCTGAAACTTATAGTTCATGGAGCATAGCATCAGACACTTGACATCTATGACATCATCAGTTTGCTTCTTGTAAGCATCTCTGTCAGCCCTTAGTGCATTTTTAGGTGGTTCCTCTGGTTCTGGAAATTCTAGGACATAGATCTTACACTCCTGTGTGAGAATGATTCTCAACATCTAGAACCAGTCATGGAAGTTGTTCCCTATTAGTTTGTCCTTACCAAGGACCGATCATAGAGAAAAGTGATTGTTGTTTGCTTCCATTTGATTCTACCAAAGAATTTGCAATTTTATCAAAAACTCACTTTTGATTTGATTTGATTAAATTTGGGCGATAATAATTAGGTTTTTAATTAATTATTGTTCTTATTATTTTGTTCAAATTGACAACCCTCAAGTATTAATTCAGAAAATTGCAAAAAATAATTTTCTAATGAGTCAAGATCCATATTTCATCAAATCATGAGTCAGCTTTGGATGATTCCCCACAACTTGACTATTTAGGTAGTCAAACTTGCCAATCACATCATATGAAACTCTTGGATAGATGATATGTGCAACTCCTTGCTATGATCATCTATATGCCTCTAGGCTTAGACTCTTTAACAATCACCAGTTAATCCTGACCCAATATCCAATACAATAATAATGCACCCACTTTAACGGAACCTACATTACTATCATCACACTTCCACAAGGTAGACGACGCACCACACTTTAGTGTACCTATGCTTAGTGGAACAAGCTTTTCATGTGTATCTCTATTGGAAAGCATCTTAGACTTAATATGTTTGATTTGAGGGATTATATATATCATATACATATACATATATTGTATCCAATCACCACATATATGATACATACTATATCCCACAACATCAATATGCAA
Source organism: Alisma plantago-aquatica (assembly GCA_963693085.1). Lineage (NCBI taxonomy): Eukaryota > Viridiplantae > Streptophyta > Magnoliopsida > Alismatales > Alismataceae > Alisma > Alisma plantago-aquatica. The sequence goes on along the minus strand of OY856412.1, from coordinate 1,183,505,052 downwards.
TATAAACAAAAAGTGATGGTTATGGCCATGCCTACTTGTAATTCCTTGGAGCCACAAGGAATTACTACCACATAGGTCAATCATCACATCACATGCATGAACTTGGTGTTGGTGTAGATCTGTTCTTGCCAATCTGGTTAGATCGGTTCAACTCTTGAATTGGTCATCTCGCTTCTTGGTCGGTTGGTTGGTCATCGTTGAAGGTTGCATGACCTTCAGTTTAACCAATGTTTAGACTCCTTCCAAAGGTCAGTTGGGTCCACCATACAATTGTCTAGATCCATCAATGTTTATCCTCCATGGTCCTCTAGATGGTCGGTTTGTCTCATGAACTGGTCATCTCATCGGTGATGATAATCTTCCTCATCGTTGTAAGAAAAGAAACTATCCTATTGCTATTAAACTATTACAGGGTAAAGAGAAACCTCGAGTTACATTTGATGGGATCAAAGGTAGGAAATAATTAACTTTACATTGAGAAGAGGGAGGTAGAGGCTTGGTACACATACCAAGATAAATAAAAACCAAACCATCTAACCACACATAGATATTGGATATTGGCCATAATCACACAACACATCCACCATCAAATCTGCTTTTAGGGTGATGCGTGTTAGTTTCATATATATCATATATATACATATATATATGCATATATATGCATATATATGTATATATATATATATATTAGTTTGGGATTATGTGGATTTTATCATATACACATATGAGGCAGTTTAAATATTCACATCATATGCAATAAACAAACGGTAAAACCAAAATTTCTGGTCATATGGATTACCGTAAACCATAATAAATTGACGTGGCTTTTTACCACTATTGGGAAATACAGGCACATAGTATAGCAACAGAAACAAATTTTTTATCTCCTCGTATTCACATAACAATAAGATCATGTCAACTACTATGAAATAGGAAGGATGGTTTAACGAGTTATACCTGATCCTGGAGTAAGATCAGAAACAACAACTTGCTTCAATACAACTGTGAACTAGTTGCCCTTAGATAGTGAATGTGTAGCTCCTAGTCTTCACCACGGACAACGAACATGACAACTTCTACAATGACTCATGTGGTCTCTCCATGGACTACAGGCTGCAATTGTCCTCCTAGCAGTAGCCAAAGGACTCTTTCCTCTATGGTAGTTTATACAGACCAACTAGAACTCATGTTGTTCAACAAGAACAGTCAGGAAGGAGTTGTCCCTTCTATTGGTGTACTAGTCACCACCTTTCTCTCCCACAACAACGATCCTCAGTTGTTCTCTCCTATATCAATCTCTCCCACAACAACGATCCTTGTGTGTTAGTTTAGTAATATAGATGACTTGAGGTGCTTAGAACAATTACAAATAATCCCTTCATTGTATTTTTATTTTGCTCAGACTGGTTGGTCGGCTGAGTTATAAACTCGAACGACATCACACTGTTTAGAACTCAAACGTCGTCCAAAAATTATGAAAATTTAACACAATGTCTTAACTTGAGTTTATAAGCAACATTAAAATTTTTATATCATTTGGAGTTACCAATAAATAACTAAAAATCAAATACTACACTATTATATTGCAGTATGCAGCATGGTCAGTCGAGTTTGTCCTGCACATAGCTCGACCAACACCCCTCTATGTAGAGATCAAACATCATCTAAAAATTACTTCAATTTAATTTTATGTCTATAATGGAGTTTTCCAACTACTATTAAAATTTGAGATCAATTGGATATACCAATAAAAAGATAAAATTCAATTATCACACTAATATATCAATATGAAAATATGGTTGGTCGAGTTTGAAACTTGACTGACAAACATGTCAGAACACTCTTCAAAAATTCTAATATTTTTCAATAGAGCTCACATTTTAGATATCCAAATGAAATCCAAATTTCAATTAAATTATAATTACACATAAAATACTAAAAATAATTTAGTGAGGCACTATTCTTATCAAATTCTGTATTCATATGTCATCAAAACCCTAATTTGGGCCGATTAGGGTTTCCAAATCTTAACCCTAATTATGTAAATCAAAGTATGATTAAACATTCACATTATACTTAAAACATAAAAACTTAACTACCATCATCAATCAAGCTTTAAACAATGATTAACTTAGTTAAGCATACAATCATCCAAGTAAACCCTAATTAGATGACTAATTTGAAAATGGGTCATTATACATAGTAAAAAATGACTAGGGACATAATAAGAATGTACATACTCTTAACATTCATATGATCTGTTCACCAAAAAAACATTCATATGATCTCATCCTTCCAAATCATGTACTTGTAGACATACATCATTAAATATTGTCATTCTTTAGAAATTCATAATACTTCCTCATTATCTCATAACTGAGTGAAACATAATGATTTGGAAGCTTTCCTTTATAAGTAATAATAAAATCATTTATGGTATATTTCATGTCAATCATCATATTATTGGCTCTCTGGGCATACCTTACCAACATCATCTGACCTATCACATCCCATGGATTGACCACTCCCGTTGGCTGACTCATCACATATAATCTAGGTATCACATGTTGTCATCCTCATCCTCTGCCAGTTATTCCAGATGACCCCACCTGTGACGTCTATCTGTGCCCTCTACCACCACCACCACTATTGTACTGTTGTTGTTGCAAACCTCATTGACTTTGGTTCGGTCGTTGTGTCACTTCTTCATCCTTTAGGGCAGAAGCACGTTAAGTGTCCGACATGCCCACACATGTAACTCATTTTGGCATCGTACTGCGACCTAGATGGCCCTATCACTTATATGGACGCTTCACTGTGTGCTCCTGCTGGTGGAAATCTATGACCTCTACCCTTGCTTGAGGACCACTGTGATGGTACTTGTGACCTCAACTCAGAAAAAGTCAATCTTTGATGTGACTGTGGCGATGAAAACCCTGGCTTCTTGAACCCACCAGATGACTGTCCTTGGAATTGAGTTGGCCTCTTCTTATATTTTGCCTCACCCTTCTCCAAATTAGACCTCTCAAGCATCCTTACAGACTCGACGAAGGTAGAGAACCTCTCTTTTTTCTCCAAAGCAGATGCTATGGTAGACAACTCTGAGCTTAGACCTTTCTCAAACCTTTAAATCCTCTCCTTCTCCGTTGCTACCAGATGAGGACAGAACCTCAAAAGCTCCTTAAACCTTATCTTATACTCATTAATGGACATCGAACCTTGGTGCAACCTCTAAAAAAGAGTTGTCTTCTCGTACAGAGACATCTCTAGGAAGTAGCGACTCATGACCTCTCACTAAAACACTTCCCAACTAACCATGACTCTTGGTCTCTTCTCCTCCTTGATGGCCCACCAAAATGGACAACACTGCCTGTTAGTAGATAAACAACATGCTTCACCTTGTCCTCTTTTGGGATGTTCAATATCTTAAATGCCTTTTCAAGCTAGGTTAACCACATGTAGGCATCAACCAGGTCTTCTTTACCCACGTACTCAATAGATCCCATACAAGTCAACCTCTCAAATGTCTTCTAGGAACCCTAATATTCCGCATTAGGGATGGATGCCCTAGCTTGGTACAGACACCCTATCCGCTGAATGCATAATCGTCGCCATGAGGTGTCCAAACATGGACTAGAAAATTAGATTTACCATGGTTGCAGGGTCAAACTGAGGCACCACAGGTTGTTCTGGCCTCATTGTAGGAATTCTACCATCATGTGTCAGTCTCCTACCACCACCTCCTGGCGTGACAGAGCTACTCCAGACATGCTCTTAATGTTCTCCAGACATATCTGCATAAGCGTAAGCTATGAAAAAATATGTTGGATTACATAAGAACATACACAAACCCAAGCCCTATGTCCCTGTAGACTCAGCGAACCTAAAGCTCTAATACCACAACTTGTGACAACATGTCATGCTAAACGATATTACTTAAAACAAAACCTGAAAATAGTCACTACATAATCACATAACCAGAAAAGAGGGTAAATTAAAACCGATTCAAACATCACTACATATCCAGGAACATTTGCATATAAGTCCACAACTTTCATATCAACACATACCATATCAGGTATTTACATATCTATCTAGTGGCCTCAGCCACAACATATATACAAAAGAGACATTCCAAACATATACATGCCATATACAAATGTCAGCATACTGCCAAAAACTCGAGTTGATGTATACATATCGTCTACAAAACATCCCCTATCCGTACCTGAGAGTAAAGGGATGACTCTAAGAGACGCTAACTACTAGCCAACCTTATGCTTTTACTGCTCTCCAAGTTGCTCATCGACACCTCCATGAACCTGACGATGTTGTTGACAATCACTTAAAAAGATGTGGTGACCCACATGGTGACACCCGTGTCTTAGAGAGAGATATAACTCTCAACAATGGTTATTGGTTATAGTAGGTTATTTAATTAAATAGATTAAGCAAACTAGACAGATAGAACATATAACATTACAGTGAGCAGGACTAACATGACATTTCAAAGGAATAGATAAAACTATCATCTTTTTAACAATTAACTTCTCTTACCACATTATATTACAATTAAACATTATAAGAAGCAAGGCTAGGGTTGTCAACCAATGTGACTGACATTTAACCCTAGAAGCTATGTTATAGGTTGGTTTACATCTTCTATTAATCCCTGGGGAGTTTGAGTCATAACAACCAAACTTCCAACTTACCACTGCAAAGTCACAATCAATTCTGTACAAGATCTAGGAGAGCCAGAATCCTAAGATCTCTTCCCCTTAGTCAGTTGAATAAACTGTAGTGACATTTCATTCAAACTCCCCAAAGCGACATGTCATTCGAGTTGCAACAACCTAGTTCGTCCTTGGTACATGTCACGACACTAGAAACTAGGGTATACAAAACTCTATCATCTGAGGTACAACTGTAGTTGTCCTCAATTACATCCCATATACAAGTATCTGAGACACAACATCAATCACTCTCAATCTGAGGCATGACTGCAACCATCCCCATTAACCTTGTGATTAGGATGTCAAGGATGTACTATCCCTGCACCTGCATATACTCAATGGTATACGACTCTAGGCTTCCTTTTTGGAATACTCATTTCACCATCTAGCAGGTCCTGACACTGGAATGCTTCTATGACACATGGCACTACATGATTAGGGTTTCACTTGATTAGTTAATGCTAATTGCGTGAGTTAAGGCTGCACCAATCAAGTTACACACAAACCCTACAATAGCTCTACAAAAGCATGGATATATCACAACTCCATAAGATATCAAATGTATGAGATACATTCCTTATCCCATCATCACAAAATACCAATCCTTGTCACACATGAAGAGGAGTATACCTCCATTAAAGCTTAACCATGCCCAAAGGTCATTAAGACCAGCACATAAATAAATGCAAGTTCATTATTATTATTTTACACCTTGAGGATGGTTTGACATTCACCATCATACTTGCAATATATAGGGGTAGAATAACATACATCAAAGAGCAAATGATGTTCACATGGTATCATATTAGGTCTACCATAACATTGAGAGAATATTTCTTCATTATAGTAACATACAAGGAAGTTAAACATGATCGACCATCATCATTTAAGTACATTAGACCTAAGTTTAACAAAGTAGATTAAGTTTGATGTTCACAATTTGGCATTCCAAAACTAAGCATATGTTCATATACTTACTTGGGAAAAAGCATAGACCCTAACAGGCCTAACCCTAGAACCTCCATCATATCATGGTGCATATAGTCAAAACATAACCATTAGACTACACACCATGCACAAACTATTGGTATGTGTGCCCATAGAGCCATCTCGAGCGATTGCATGGAGTTAGATATTAATTTAATCAATTAATATGATTAATTGGTTAATTAATTAATTCTATAATATTTAATTAATCCATGTGAGTTTTAATTAACACGGTCTTTCTGTTTACGAAAGGGTTTAGGAAACCCTGCTTCCTTTTGTCTCCTATTTAAAGGGGCTTGACGACAGATGTCTTTAACAAGACAATGAGAGAGGCTTTTCAGTTTATGCTCATGTATGTAAACTCTATCCGTCACCATCCTCATGAGAGAAAGGAGAGCACCACAATGCTAGCACGTCATCGTACAGAGGCTACTCCTTCTTTCTGTCTTAGTAAGCATAACGTGGAGTTCTAGTCCACCCACGTGGATGAAGTAGAGACTCACATGCTGAGACACCTGCGTTCAGAGGACATCAACGACCGGCCATGCGTGCTACGAGCTGTGTACATCACCACATGAAAGGACTGCCACCGGAGCTTCCTACAATGCGTTCAGAGTATGGGAGAAAAGTACCGTCTGTGTAAGCCAGGAGCGTTGCACACCATCGTGCAATGGGATGTCGCCAGACTTGCTCCACGACAAGGTATATCCCGCAAATAGTCGTTTTGAATACGTTGTTGTCGACGAGATCCTGTAGTGGGTTGCGTAGAAATATATTTTATTTTTTTGCTTCTGCCGCACATGTTTCCTCCACAAAACCCAACACAAACATAGGCATATACATAACCCTCGAGTTGCATCATCAAACCAAAACCATCATATGTTGTATAGACAAGACCATGAGATTTCATACAAGCAAAACCTTTGAATCATACACATAGGAAAGTCATCGTATCATGACCTAGAAGAGCCATCAGATCATGACCTAGATAAGCCATCACATGTCAACACTAGGAACACCATCATTTTTTGACATCAGAGGGACCATCAGTTGTAAACATCAAGTCCATCATCAGACGTGGACACAATGAAAGCTATCATTTGATAGAGGGAGGAAAACATCGATTGAGGGCACTTGATGTGAGCATCAAGTCCATCAAAACTAGAAGAATATAACCGTCAGTTCTAAGCACAAGAAGGTTCATCAAAACAACACTAATACCAAACCATCGGTTGACAAAAATCCAAACCAACAAGTTCAACACAAGAAAGGAAATCAGTTCCAAAACCTAAGGAAAAAGCCATCGTTTGCCACACTCAAGGTACCATCATTTGTGGACATGCAATGCCTAGGGTTTCCACTTCCAACGAAGGAACGTGCACAAGTCAATAGGTACATCAAGGAAGGTCATCTACTCAAGAACTACCACACATGCTCAAACCCTAAGAAAAGGTAGTATCTTTCTACTTAGAACTATGCTTTAGTGCAATATATTGTACATCCAAGTTAAGAGTAAGCTGATGAATACCTTTGGTTTTCTTACTGGTCTTTATTCTCCAAATCGTGTGACCACAGAAGAGGTAGACTAAAGCTTGTAATGGAGTTGAAAGGTGGGCGTCTTCCAACCAGATACTTGGGGGCCCCTATTGCTGGTGGGAAAGGATCTTCTGCTGACTTTAGTTTATGCCTTGATGGCTTAAGAGCTAAGGTGGAGGCCTGATCGGGGCTTAGGATCTCTTTTGTGGGCAGATTGGTCCTGATTAGATCTGTCCTTCAAAGCTGCATTCGGTTCTGGGCAGAGGTCTGTGAAATCCCCAAAAGCGTGGCTGATACTATGAGGAGCATTATTTCTAACTTCATGTGGGGTGGACGTGGGCATGGTGTTGCCTGGGAGGTTTTGGCCAAGCCGTACTCCAAGGGTGGGCTCAATGTGCTACAACCTTTAAGTATTATTGCTGCAGGGCAAATAAAAAGGCTGGACAGATTTCTTAGACACGAGGATAATATGTGGACCAAGTGGATGAAGGAAAGGTATGGTAATATGCCTAATGGTAGTGACACTAATTCCTCCAGGACATGGAGGATTATGTGTAAAAGATGACAGGATGTTAGGTCCTTGTATAATGTTGATGACAATGAGATGGTTAGTCTTAAATTACAGGCCATCCCATGGATCAACATTGATACATCACCTGATGTTCTATGGTCTAACCTTTTGTGGGGTCCCTTACACTATCTGAAATGGAGCACAACTGCTTATAGATCCATCTTAGGATGCCTGCCAACCAAGGACCGCCTTAGGAGTTGGGGCATCCCGGTTGATGGTCAATGCCTCCTTTGCTCTAGAACTGGAGAAAGTCATGAACATTTATTCTTAGAGTGCAGCTATACCAAGTTCGTTTGGGCTGCTATCTGCCTCAAGAATGAGTGGGACCAGAACCAGGCGAGCAATATTCATGATATGGTTGGTTGGCTGAACCTCCATCTCAAAGGAAAATTTCAGGTTGCCTTCGGAGGCATCTATTTTACGGCCTGCTGCTACTTCGTCTGGGAGGAGAGAAATAGAAGACTTCACCTCAATAGTAGCCACTCTGAAATGGAGCTAGTTAGTAAGATTTCGACTGCTCTTTGTAACCTTGTAGTAGCAAAGAAAAACCTGTTGAAGGGTGTTTCCAGATGCTCTAAGTTATACTGAGGATTTTGTATATAACCCCGTATACCTCTAGTTAGATACGATGGGTTTTTGTTTACCTCCATCTGTACGGGCTGTCTTTGCCCTGGTCTGTACATGGTAGCTTGTCTACCTCTCTTTGGAATATTTTTACCTTTTCCAAAAAAAAAGTTAAGAGTAAGCAATAAACGTGGAGAAGGTTATATAACTCACCTCAAAGATGAAGATGAAGGTCCAAGCATCAAGGTATCTTAGAGAAAGAGATAAGAAACCCTAGTTTGAGTACTCCACACGTCCAAGCTACCTCCTTCTCCAAGAACAAGCAAACCCTAGGTCAAAGAAATAAGAAGGAAGGTGTTCTTCAACCTCTAGCACATGCTCCACCAAGAAACACCATGGTCCAACCAAGAAGGAATAGAGAGAAGGTAAGGAATCAATGAAAATGAAGGAAATTTGACTTGCTTGGGTCAAGAACAAGCTAAAGAAGCTCCACAAGCTTGAAAAGAGGGTAGATCCAAACCTTAGGTGCACATGCAAGCATGATTGGTCAAGATCCTTCTTCCTTGAGCTCCTTCTTCTCCAAAGAAAGAGGGTTGAGCTCCAAGCAGCATGGAAGAAGAGAGGGTGACTAATGAGCTCATTTGCATGGAACGAGGGAGGTATATAAAGCTTGGGGTGAAAGAAAGAAAAGAAGAGGTGTCAAACCATGCATGCCATGTGTCTAAGGTCCAAAACATCATGTCCATGCAAAACCTGGACAACCATCGAATTATAACACTAGGGGGACCATTGGATGTCAACCCCAGAGAAACCATTGACCTCCAACACTAGGTGGTCCATCAGATCTCACCTTCACTTGGCCACAAAACAAAACCCTAGGTCACCATTAGTTGTTGCACCTCACTTGGTGAATCATCAACCTAGGAGCCATAATGAAAAACCATCGACCATCAATCCACTAAAGAGAACCATCGATCCTATCACCTAGAGGTGGGCCATCAGATCCCAACATCTAAAGGGGCAAACCATTGAGTTAGAGCATCAAGGTGAGGAAACCCTAGATTCCAACCCCATGTTAGATACCACCACTAAACCAAAGGTGCAACAAGGTGCCCCAAGGTACAACTATATCAAACATGATGTCAAAACATGTTAGGCTCAACAGGCATATGAAAAATTACAAGAAAACTTGTATATGGGTAAATCACACAAAAACCCAAAACAAGTATATAAATACAAAACTTGCTCAAACAATATCCAAACCGGACCAAACTTGAAACTTAACTTTGTCACATGATATCAAAGCACATATTAGGGTTTTATTAAGGTTTTAATCATCTTATTATAATAATCAAGGATGTTCAACCATAAATCAAGGTCATGGGTCTTATAATTTCTATCTTGTATATGAAAGAATGTGGGAGGGTTTGATGGAAAATTTTGTATTATATTTATTTAAATAAATATTTAGTCCCTGTGTATTCTAACAAGGATGCGAGCCAACTCTCACCCCTTTCCTCTCACATCACACCATCTACTTGCAGTTTCTATGGGCCAGAGTTGGGGGGGGACCAAGGTCAAAGGAAGTTTAGAATGTCACTGCTCTGATTGACACTAGGAAGGATCATTGTATAGTGAACTGGATGGGAGGGGTACTATGTAATTTTTCTTTATATTCTTTAGTTACAAAATGGTCCTTGTATTCTAATAGGGTAGCCATGCAATGCACATATTTACATTTAATTTACATATAACAAAATGTCCCTTTTGTACTGTATATCTATCGTTTATATGAAAGAATGTGGGAGGAATTTGATGTAATGTTTGAATTTATTTATAAAATGAAAAATGAGCGCTTATGTGTTCTAATAAGATTACGAGATGACTCCTGCTAGTCTACACACCACATCACATAATAATTTTGTGATTGATAAGAGTTGGAAGTGGTTGGGGAACCAAGGTCAAAGGAGGTGGCAGACATAGTTGCCTGATTGGTGTTAGAAATGATCGTTACATAGTAGCGTGTGGGAGGGGTCCTATGCAATTTTCCTTAAATATACTTATAAAATATAGATTCGTTCTTGTATTCTAATAAGGTAGAGATTATATTGCTCATGTCCATGCAACTTTTAATTTTGTTTATTCAAAATACAAATGACCACTTATACTATTTATATAGACCGTACATGAAGGGGTGTGGGTGGGGTTTGATGTAATTTTTGTATTCAGCTTTTCAAGTTACAAATTAGCTCTCGTGTATTCTTTAGAGGTTTGCTAGTCAACTTGCAACGATCTACACACTACATTACACTATCTTTTTTTGGCCACTAGGGTGGGATAATAGGAGAACCAAGGACGAACGAGGTGGTGGATGTAGTTGCTTTGCTTGATCCCGAGAAAGATATGTGCGTCGTTCGACATCGCCAATGTTGTAAAGTAGGTGTCGTTCTCTTGTACGTGTAGGAGTCGAGTTCGATCCCCTCTTTGTTTCTTATCTTTAATTTTTATTAATTTTTTTTCTTAGTCTTATTAACATTATGTGTATTACAACTTTTATCTTTTTAACGAGTAGTTACAAACTTTCTTCTAAGGCCTCGTTTGGTTGGACCGTGTTCCAACGTGTGCGGCTTCAACTCATCGTTATTTCTATTTCCATACGTTTGGTTTCAAGTTGTTCAAACGCACAACACGAAAAGCAACTGCACGAGCATACCAATTAATACAGAAAAAGTAGGAAACGAACTGCGCCGATTATACGTGCGGTTCGTTTTCACTGCCGCTTCCCAACTCTTTTGCTGCTGAAGCAGATACGTTCATCAGGTCGGTAAGTTCACTGGACACACAAAGCAGTGGAATATGTCATTATTAGATAGTTAATGAGAATAATTTTTAAGATGGTAAGCTCACCATTAGTGACCACAACTGTAAACCACTTTCAACCAAACAGAAACAATAAAAAAAATTGAGTCAAAGCTACACTCAATCAAACATTGAGCATTTAGTTACAAATCATGTTTTGCATTTCCTGTTTTTGAAGTCATCTAGCGTGTTACAACTGCTTGCAACCAAATTAGCCCTAAGCAAGAGACGGCCAAACTGATTATCCAAGAGAGAGAAGCCTCAACGAAATCAATGAAGTGATGCAACTCCACACGTGCATTCTTCGAAGTAATCTTATATTCCAAAACGTGTATACAATATAGTTCGTGCATGGTGCGACTTCATACCTAGTTACTTGTAATAAAATGGTTACTATAAGAGAAAAATAAATAAATGTCACGGTCACGTTAGATTTTCCGGCCATGACTTTGAAGAGATTTCCTGACCACGATTTTGAAAGCTACCACATAGAAGGTATAGACCGAATTGATCAGGAGAGACCTCATCAAGGACTGGTCGACGTTCATCAACTGCCCGGGCTGCTGACGGCTTGCCACGTGCTCCAGTTCCCCGACTTTACTGGTAGCCGTACGGCCACTGTCGTGTTCCTTGTCCACCCTCATGGTTACCATTTCTTTCACACTCAGGTGACGTTCCGCGACAGTCAAGCCATCAAATTTTATTATTTTTGACTGGGAATCAAGCGAGTAAGTCAACCCAGAACGACAGGTGCTTCAGCAAAGAAAAAGGAGAATGCCAGATATCGGGTGGGTGGGGAGGTTGGGTCAACCACGCGTTCAGGCGGCGGCACGAAGAAGCCGCATGTTAGAGCGGGGACTGGATTTCCTGTGACGGCCGTGTCCCCAATACATCTAGACCATACTTCCCTCCGCCTATGCACGATTGAGATTAGCTTGCAACAGGAAGGTCGTAATAACACAACTCCAAACAAGAAAAACAATACCCCTTCGCGCACGTTCGCCAATTTGCTCGCATAACTTCCTCCTTTCGTCGGCGAGAACCCGGCGTCCCGCCAGCTTCCAGTTGGTCAGATACTCGCTTTTCCTTATCGTGTCGTCCTCCCACTTTCAGCGGGGATTTGGCTTTCCTCTTCGAGGAACGAATTGGTACTCCGGCTGACGCTAGCTCCAAGGTCTGATCACGCTGCAGGTACTTGTTCCATGGCTGTGCCGAGAGTTTCATGTGACACCTGGCTTTTTGTACAAAAGAAAATAGTTTATTGCTGTGCTTTGTTTTCTTTCAGCTTGTCACTAGCCTAGATGACACCTGGTTATCTCGTTCCGTAGTGGGATCTTAAGCTTCTCCTGCTGCCTTCTTTTTGTCCTCTTTTTATTTAATCTGGTAGTAGTTGCTGGTAAATGAATCTTGTTTGGTTGAAGCTGCTAGTGGCTAAGAACTTGGGTTTGTGTTTCCCTAGGATCTCTGGGCACACGGACAAGGTTGTGTTTTGCTGAAAATTTTACCCCAGCTATGTGATCAGTGTTGCAAAATAGCCAGGCATCAGCAAACCTTGTTTTCCACATTAATTTGATTGGAACTTACACCAGTTATTTTTGTGTTGCAAGGAAGGAGAATCTGCTGCAATGAGAGGAGAAAACTATCATTAGATGTTTTCATACACGATACATGCGAATATCTCATGCCAGTACATTACTGGAGCTGCCAAAACCGTTGGTCTTTGGTTGAAGTTGTTTTCATTTTCTTTAAACAGGAGGCCTGCACTCATCCTGGGTATTGTTTCAGATACCTCTAACTGGTACTGTTGAGTCTGATGTTAGCGATATGGCTCAGCTAAGACTATAAATAACCCAATTAGCAATATTTTAGGGGTTGCTGCTCCACTCATGATACGTCACAAAAACAAATACTCACCGGGCATTGTTGAAGCAATGCTCGATTCTGATGAAAGCCATATACATTTCGTTAAAAACAGAAAGAACACAATTCTTATTTTTGTGGGTTGTTCAATTCATGATTTGGTTTCACTTGTATTGAAGAAATTAAATCCAGATGAACTTCTTTTCTAGTTATTCTGTAAATAGGATTTTATCAAGCTTCAAGTCTGTATGGTTAACAGTGATAGTCAAAGGCCATAGTTACTGGTTAATGCAATGAACATAAAAGTCAAGACTCTATTAGTATTTTCTTATATCATGTAATGTAGCCTCTTTATAAGGCATGTATCTATCTCAATTTTTAAAACAAACTGTCCCTTTTCTTTTTTTTGACATGGTATTTGAGCAACCCTTCTTGGCCTAGGGTTTCTCGCATTGTGATTCTGCTAATGTAGGGAAGCCGCCACCTACAATGAAGCCACGGACAGGCATATACAAATTCAGTTCTGCCCATGGCACTTTATTCTTTGCTTGATCTTGATCTTTTTTTTGATTAGTATACTAGATGCATCCCACAATACCAAAAAGTAAAGATTAGTATATTAGATCCATCCCCACCCCAAACTTTGTAATATTGTCTGCCACTTGCCCCAATTTTCTTTACCTAATTGATTTTTTAAGCACCCCAGAGGAAAAAAGTTCCCCCTTCTCCTGATTGTAATAGTCAAGCAGGTTGCTACTAAGCAACACAGACTGAACAAATCAATTCTGTTCCAATCTGCAATGGAAATTGATATCCATCTCTTCTTGAGATAGATGGCCACAAAGGCGCAGATCAACCAGTTACCATGACTAGTAGCGGAGCCAGAAAATTGCAGTTTGGGGCGCGGGGGGGGGGGGGGGCACCGTGTTCACTGCAGGACCCTAAGTACCTTGACAGAGGGGTTTTAAGTAGGGCACAAAAGGACAATTTCATCAATATTTAACCAATTTTAGGCAAACTAATGCAGAATTTAAAACATTGGGTGGGTGGGGGGAGGGACGTGCCCCCCCCCCCCCCCCCCCCCAAGTGTATATCTGGCTACACCACTGACCATAAGCTCAGAAGCAACAAAAAGGACCATGGGCAGTCCTCAAACAGAACAGCTGGCGGAAGCTTTCCTCCTTGATCAACAAAATCAGTAGTTCGCAGGACGCCACCATAGGAACCCTCAACCATCCAAGTGGTCCCACACTCCTCTTCAGCAATTCATGCTGGTACGCCTTGATGTCTTAGTGATCACACTAGAAAATCAGGACACAGCTGTGAGATCTTCTCTCCAGCTGACAGCTGGATTGCAGCCCGTCGCCTCTATTCTTGTTGCTACTGCTTTTCCTGCTTTGCCCTTTTTTACCTGTGTGAAATATTCATAAAGACAGAGAATGGTACGAGGATGTTTCAGATATAAATGCATTTGGGGGTTGGACCAGATAGGATACGAGGCGATATTAGGGGATGTTTCATTCTCATGCCGACCTTTGGTTCTGGCTACTTAGTCCCTTGAAAACCACTTCTCCCCATCAGTCAAGTGACAATAATGGTTTCATTCCTCTTACTTTGCTCAAGCCCCAACAGAATGTCTTTTTTGGATGCTCTATTATACATCACCAAGTAGTTGGGTTTTACTTCATGTGACTAGCTCAAGTAATTTTTTTTTGTAATTTATTAAACCACATGCTGTCTTTGATCATCCCAATTTCAAATCTCTTTTTAGAGTGCGGATTGGAAGGTATGGCCAAATTCTGTTTCAATATAAGGTAAAATCTGACTTAATATGACTCTTCTAGTTTGTCCTCTTCAATACTCAGTAAATAAATAAACAATCGCATGTCTCTTCTATCTACCCTTTCCTCTCTTATCTGTTTACTAGCATGTGAGTGAGGAGTTTTTTTGTAGCTACACTTCCGACCAACTCTATATCAAAGACGAATATATGGAGTCACAAAGTATGAAGCAGGAGTGGAAAAAAATTAAGGATGTGGGATGTTCACACATTCCACATAGATTTCTCAAACACCCAAAATATATTGGCCTTCCTTTTTTATTTTTACATTAACACGAGGCTTTAGTTAGAAAAATTGAGTGCTAAGGACATAGGATTTTGTTATAATATTTCCAAGCTATAGGCATAAAACCTCCCGGGGGTGAAATCATTGTTTACAAAAATGGTAAAGGCGGTGTACGGGTAGAGACGGTATCACAAAGTATATGTGGTACGCGAGAGTATAGGTGCATTTTTGGAATTTTCCCCCAAAAACTAATTGTATTTTGTCATAAAGTTACATATTGAGATTATATGAAATATAAATTTATAAGCACACACACATGCACATGCACGTGCATGCGCTCGCACACACACATATATATACAGATATACATACATATTAATACACATGTATAATTTGCTTATATATGTGTGTATATGTATATATATAAAATGTGGGTGTAATATATGTACAAATATTGAGATGTTATATTTACTAAGCACTAATATGTGTAGAGTGTATGCATAAATCAAAATGTATCCATAAATGTACAAATATGTGTATGGAAATGTGTATACATGTAGGTACATTATATTTTTATAGCTGTAGGTATATTATATATGTAAGTATACATATAAATGTACGAATGCGTGCGAAAATTTGTTATATATTTAGATATAAAATGATATATACATATCCCTATATATAAGTCAGAAACCTTGGTAGATGTATTTCCAACCCCACTAGGGGCACAAAAGTAGTGGGCTTTTGGAAAAGCAGAATCTAATCGACTGCTTAATGGGCACAGTGGGAGTATATCTGTATATGCGGCCTAGGATTGCTTAGTGGGTCAATTAACAATTTATGAAGCGGGAGGGAGGTAGGGTGACCACATAGACATAAGCGGGAGTATATATGGTTGTGTGGATCAATTTCTTGAATAGTTGGAGAAATCATGTAAAGCTGTTCTAAATGTCATTTCTTAGGTCAATCATTCTACTATACGAAGACCCCCACATAGACTTCTATTATAGGACTTTATATGTGGTAACTCTCTTATGGTTTATCAATCTGTCATATTTGTGATTTGATATAGAGTAGCATGAACTCTCCAAAGATATCGACAATATGACCATGCTATCACAAGGTACCTGTCATGTGCTTTTTATGGTCTGATTCTGCCAGACATGCGCCTCAAATTCGCAAGGTATGCCTCGGAGGCATGAGGTGGTGAGGTGTCATAGAGGCATTGAGAGGAGTCTTGCATGGATGTGGAAACAAGGGTTTCTAGCACATATGACTTGTTGTTACACTATGGCCACTACTTGTTGCGCTTGAAACACAACCACTTGATGTGGATGACACATGTGGTAACTGTCGTTTCTACACCTACTTGATACAACGATAACTGTTACCTTTGTTGTTACTCCTAGTGGTGGCATCAAAGTTGGACAATCAAAAAATATGGGTGCTATGTCAGGGTGGGGAGTGTGGGAAGATGTCAGGGGCGGGGGAGAATGAGATGGGAGAATTCCAGTGGGATATAATTTTTGTGTGTGGCTATGTGCACATGTGTGTAGGTCCACTAAGAGCCCTACTGTAGGTAGACCACATGATCCTTTTGAATGAACATTATTGTTTGTTTCTAAAATCCAACCCTACGGACTGAAAAGCATCAAGACACCTTACCTTGAAACATTACTGTAATTAAACATTTTTTACTTGTTCACATATATGATTCACATATATTTCATCTAACAGTCAACTCTAATTTCAATGTATAATGTCAAAAAGTTTTGCATCATTATGGATGATAAAAATGCCACTGTGTATGACATTGTAGGATGGTAAATGCAATAATAAACTTTCAACGCATATGATTGGATCATGAAAAGGGAGCACCAAAAAGAGTAATTTAAGTGGGTTTCACAACCTTACCATCATAGGGCTCTCACTAGATTGCTCCACTATATAATTATATTTACGACCTTAGTATACCTTTTTAGCTTAGTCCTTGCCTTGCTAAGACAAAAATGCCTTTGTGAGAAATCACGGTAGTTAGCCTTGTCTGTCGGTATTAAACATGATCTATTTATGTTAAAGGCGAGGGTGTTACTATAAAAAAGTCATATGCTTTCTTTATCATTGAGAAATTTTCCTTCTATGTGGATGTTTTTAATGGAGTTTGAAACCTTGATCCAATTTGGGAAGTGAAGGGAGGGCACATCACACTTATAACTTCAATGATAGCCACAAGGATTGCCTATTTTGACAGTTATCTCCTACATATTGAACTTGCATATGAAGTGTAGTTGTGCATTCATCTTGAATGTGAGTTCTGAAGAAATTTAAAGTAGATCATAATTTGTATGAGTAATATCCTAAATAATGTATCTTTGGGGTAGGATTCTCAAAGTATCATATTTGAACTTGTGACTGCAACCTAGTTTGTCCTAATATCTTGGTTTGGTTTAGATGTCGTCAATTTGGGATAAGTTTGGGTTGATAAATTCAGATAATATGAGTTAGGGTTAGGGGTCTAGGGCATGTATTTTGAGTTCTTAAGAGGAAAAGTATTTCAATTTATTTAATACTTTGACATCTTATTGTAATTGTGAAAGAATATTGTATTGAACTGATTCAATTAGATTAGATAATTAAAAGAGGTACAACCCGGTCCTATATATAGGAGCAAGGGAGAAACCTTGAGACTTGTGTCCCAAGTAATCTAAACGGGCCGAGACACTAAAGGCCCACTAAGTAATTAACCTATTAACTAAATAGGCTAATATATACTCTTTAGCACTCCCCCTCAAGCTGGAGCATGGGTGAAACACATGTCCAAAGCTTGGAGGTTACAAGACTTGATAAAACGATAAAAGAAATGATGAATGAAAGATAAAAGATAAATATCACTCCCCATACAAAAATTGATACTCCCCCTGAACCATGTGGTGACAATGCCTCTCTTCTTTGAAATTGTATTCCGCAGGCTGGAGATCCTCGAGCTTTGAAGAAGGTCTTTGGAGTGCATTTGGAATGAAGAGCATCTGAAGAATGGCACCTGATACTACATCAGTAATTCACCACTTGGAGCAGACGATCCTCAACACCATCACTACATCATCTTCATTGGATTACGTACTTAATGCAGCACGAATGCGGATGCCCAATATCGATGTAGCAGTAGTGGAATCTTCGAATTGTCTGAGAAGTCGTGCATACCATGGCACGAACACGAACGGACGATGTGCTGATGATACGATGCAGGTACTATAAAACTCTGACGCATGAACCTTGAGGGCTTTATGGAAAAGGAGATCATCCATCAAGGAAAGTCCCAAGTAGATCAGCAACAGGTAATGTCGAAATAGCAGATGCGGCTCAGAGAAGACGTGATGAAGCAACTCGGTAAAGATAAGCTGGATGAATCAACCTTGCAGAAGTAGATTGGCAGGCTTGCTGAGTTTTTGAAAATCTGAAGAAGCACCCATCTGTCTCATGTGAATGCAGCTAAAGTACACCATCAACACATGACATACATAACACGGTATAAATGCAGATAGCTCGGTGTTGACGCTGAATGAAGATCCTTCATTGTTGTATGGAAGTAGAATATGCTAAATGGGTCAATGTAAGATCCGAGTAGAAATTAAATGGATCTAAAAATCCGATTAGAAAAAATAGGACCGATTAAGGATCCGAATAGCTTCAGGCATATTGTATAGGGGGCAGTAAAAAATTGGGGTTGTTTGGTAGCGGTGGAGAGTGGGTGACCGCCCACGGTAGTCAGCAGCTTAATGGGCATAGATAATGGATGGCGACAACAGTTTTGCTTAGAATAGTGGCTGATTGGATTGGCTGATAAAAATGCCACTGCGTATGACATTGTAGGATGGTAAATGCAATAATAAACTTTCAACACATATGGTTGGATCATGTAAAGGGAGCACCAAAAAGAGTCATTTAAGTGGGTTTCACAACCTTACCATCATAGGGCTCTCACTAGATTGCTCCACTATATAATTATATTTACGACTTTAATATACCTTTTTAGCTTAGTCCTTGCCTTGCTAAGACAAAAATTTCTTTGTGAGAAATCACGGTAGTTAACCTTATCTCTCGGTATTATACATGATCTATTTTGGTTAAAGGCGAGGGTGTTACTATAAAAAAGTCATGCTTTCTTTATCATTGAGAAATTTTCCTTCTACGTGGATGTTTTTAATGGAGTTTGAAACCTTGATCCAATTTGGGAACTGAAGGGAGGGCACATCACTCTTATAACTTCAATGATAGCCACAAGGATTGCCTATTTTGACAGTTATCTCCTACATATTGAACTTGCATATGAAGTGTAGTTGTGCATTCATCTTGAATGTGAGTTCTGAAGAAATTTAAAGTAAATCATAATTTGTATGGATAATATCCTAAATAATGTATCTTTGGGGTAGGGTTCTCAAAGTATCATATTTGAACTTGTGACTGCGACCTAGTTTGTCCTAATATCTGGGTTTGGTTTAGATGTCGTCAATTTGGGATAGGTTTGGGTTGATAAATTCAGATAATCTGAGTTAGGGTTAGTAAACTACATGGGAGGGGTACTATGTAATTTTTCTTTATATTCTTTAGTTACAAAATGGTCCTTGTATTCTAATAGGGTAGCCATGCGATGCACATATTTACATTTAATTTACATATAACAAAATGTCCCTTTTGTACTGTATATCTATCGTTTATATGATAGACTGTGGGAGGAATTTGATGTAATGTTTGAATTTATTTATAAAATGACAAACGAGCGCTTATGTGTTCTAATAAGATTATCAGTTGACTCCTACTAGTCTACACACCACATCACACAATAATTTTGTGATTGATAAGAGTTGGAAGTGGTGGGGGAACCAAGGTCAAAGGAGGTGGCAGACGTAGTTGCCTGATTGGCGTTAGAAATGATCGTTACATAGTAGTGTGTGGGAGGGGTCCTATGCAATTTTCCTTAAATATACTTATAAAAATATAGATTAGTTCTTGTATTCTAATTAGGTAGAGATTATATTGCTCATGTCCATGCAACTTTTAAATTTATTTATTCAAAATACAAATGACCACTTATACTATTTATATAGACTGTACATGAAGGGGTGTGGGTGGGGTTTGATGTAATTTTTGTATTCAGCTTTTCAAGTTACAAATTAGCCCTTGTGTATTCCTTAGAGGTTTGTTAGTCAACTTGCAACGATCTACACACTGCATTACACTATCTTTTTTCAGCCACTAGGGTGGGATAACAGGAGAACCAAGGACGAAGGAGGTGGTGGATGTAGTTGCTTTGCTTGATCCCGAGAAAGATATGTGCATTGTTCGACATCGCCAATGTTGTAAAGTAGTTGTCGTTCTCTTGTACGTGTAGGAGTCGAGTTCGATCCCCTCTTTGTTTCTTATCTTTAATTTTTATCAATTTTTTTTCTTAGTCTTATTAACATTAGGTGTATTACAACTTTTATCTTTTTAACCAGTAGTTACAAACTTTCTTCTAAGCAAGAGACGGCCAAACTGATTATCCAAGAGAGAGAAGCCTCAACAAAATCAATGAAGTGATGCAACTCCACACGTGCATTCTTCGAAGTAATCTTATATTCCAAAACGTGTATACAATATAGTTCGTGCATGGTGCGACTTCATACCTAGTTACTTGTAATAAAATGGTTACTATAAGAGAAAAATAAATAAATGTCACGGTCACGTTAGATTTTCCGGCCATGACTTTGAAGAGATTTCCTGACCACGATTTTGAAAGCTACCACATAGAAGGTATAGACCGAATTGATCAGGAGAGACCTCATCAAGGACTGGTCGACGTTCATCAACTGCCCGGGCTGCTGACGGCTTGCCACGTGCTCCAGTTCCCCGACTTTACTGGTAGCCGTACGGCCACTGTCGTGTTCCTTGTCCACCCTCATGGTTACCATTTCTTTCACACTCAGGTGACGTTCCGCGACAGTCAAGCCATCAAATTTTATTATTTTTGACTGGGAATCAAGCGAGTAAGTCAACCCAGAACGACAGGTGCTTCAGCAAAGAAAAAGGAGCATGGGCAGTCCTCAAACAGAACAGCTGGCGGCAGCTTTCCTCCTTGATCAACAAAATCAGTAGTTCGCAGGACGCCACCATAGGAACCCTCAACCATCCAAGTGGTCCCACACTCCTCTTCAGCAATTCATGCTGGTACGCCTTGATGTCTTAGTGATCACACTAGAAAATCAGGACACAGCTGTGAGATCTTCTCTCCAGCTGACAGCTGGATTGCAGCCCGTCGCCTCTATTCTTGTTGCTACTGCTTTTCCTGCTTTGCCCTTTTTTACCTGTGTGAAATATTCATAAAGACAGAGAATGGTACGAGGATGTTTCAGATATAAATGCATTTGGGGGTTGGACCAGATAGGATACGAGGCGATATTAGGGGATGTTTCATTCTCATGCCGACCTTTGGTTCTGGCTACTTAGTCTCTTGAAAACCACTTCTCCCCATCAGTCAAGTGACAATAATGGTTTCATTCCTCTTACTTTGCTCAAGCCCCAACAGAATGTCTTTTTTGGATGCTCTATTATACATCACCAAGTAGTTGGGTTTTACTTCATGTGACTAGCTCAAGTAATTTTTTTTTGTAATTTATTAAACCACATGCTGTCTTTGATCATCCCAATTTCAAATCTCTTTTTAGAGTGCGGATTGGAAGGTATGGCCAAATTCTGTTTCAATATAAGGTAAAATCTGACTTAATATGACTCTTCTAGTTTGTCCTCTTCAATACTCAGTAAATAAATAAACAATCGCATGTCTCTTCTATCTACCCTTTCCTCTCTTATCTGTTTACTAGCATGTGAGTGAGGAGTTTTTT
This sequence comes from Alisma plantago-aquatica, assembly GCA_963693085.1. Classification (NCBI taxonomy): domain Eukaryota; kingdom Viridiplantae; phylum Streptophyta; class Magnoliopsida; order Alismatales; family Alismataceae; genus Alisma; species Alisma plantago-aquatica. The sequence goes on along the minus strand of OY856412.1, from coordinate 1,183,482,998 downwards.
TGTAGCTACACTTCCGACCAACTCTATATCAAAGACGAATATATGGAGTCACAAAGTATGAAGCAGGAGTGGAAAAAAATTAAGGATGTGGGATGTTCACACATTCCACATAGATTTCTCAAACACCCAAAATATATTGGCCTTCCTTTTTTATTTTTACATTAACACGAGGCTTTAGTTAGAAAAATTGAGTGCTAAGGACATAGGATTTTGTTATAATATTTCCAAGCTATAGGCATAAAACCTCCCGGGGGTGAAATCATTGTTTACAAAAATGGTAAAGGCGGTGTACGGGTAGAGACGGTATCACAAAGTATATGTGGTACGCGAGAGTATAGGTGCATTTTTGGAATTTTCCCCCAAAAACTAATTGTATTTTGTCATAAAGTTACATATTGAGATTATATGAAATATAAATTTATAAGCACACACACATGCACATGCACGTGCATGCGCTCGCACACACACATATATATACAGATATACATACATATTAATACACATGTATAATTTGCTTATATATGTGTGTATATGTATATATATAAAATGTGGGTGTAATATATGTACAAATATTGAGATGTTATATTTACTAAGCACTAATATGTGTAGAGTGTATGCATAAATCAAAATGTATCCATAAATGTACAAATATGTGTATGGAAATGTGTATACATGTAGGTACATTATATTTTTATAGCTGTAGGTATATTATATATGTAAGTATACATATAAATGTACGAATGCGTGCGAAAATTTGTTATATATTTAGATATAAAATGATATATACATATCCCTATATATAAGTCAGAAACCTTGGTAGATGTATTTCCAACCCCACTAGGGGCACAAAAGTAGTGGGCTTTTGGAAAAGCAGAATCTAATCGACTGCTTAATGGGCACAGTGGGAGTATATCTGTATATGCGGCCTAGGATTGCTTAGTGGGTCAATTAACAATTTATGAAGCGGGAGGGAGGTAGGGTGACCACATAGACATAAGCGGGAGTATATATGGTTGTGTGGATCAATTTCTTGAATAGTTGGAGAAATCATGTAAAGCTGTTCTAAATGTCATTTCTTAGGTCAATCATTCTACTATACGAAGACCCCCACATAGACTTCTATTATAGGACTTTATATGTGGTAACTCTCTTATGGTTTATCAATCTGTCATATTTGTGATTTGATATAGAGTAGCATGAACTCTCCAAAGATATCGACAATATGACCATGCTATCACAAGGTACCTGTCATGTGCTTTTTATGGTCTGATTCTGCCAGACATGCGCCTCAAATTCGCAAGGTATGCCTCGGAGGCATGAGGTGGTGAGGTGTCATAGAGGCATTGAGAGGAGTCTTGCATGGATGTGGAAACAAGGGTTGCTAGCACATATGACTTGTTGTTACACTATGGCCACTACTTGTTGCGCTTGAAACACAACCACTTGATGTGGATGACACATGTGGTAACTGTCGTTTCTACACCTACTTGATGCAACGATAACTGTTACCTTTGTTGTTACTCCTAGTGGTGGCATCAAAGTTGGACAATCAAAAAATATGGGTGCTATGTCAGGGTGGGGAGTGTGGGAAGATGTCAGGGGCGGGGGAGAATGAGATGGGAGAATTCCAGTGGGATATAATTTTTGTGTGTGGCTATGTGCACATGTGTGTAGGTCCACTAAGAGCCCTACTGTAGGTAGACCACATGATCCTTTTGAATGAACATTATTGTTTGTTTCTAAAATCCAACCCTACGGACTGAAAAGCATCAAGACACCTTACCTTGAAACATTACTGTAATTAAACATTTTTTACTTGTTCACATATATGATTCACATATATTTCATCTAACAGTCAACTCTAATTTCAATGTATAATGTCAAAAAGTTTTGTATCATTATGGATGATAAAAATGCCACTGTGTATGACATTGTAGGATGGTAAATGCAATAATAAACTTTCAACGCATATGATTGGATCATGAAAAGGGAGCACCAAAAAGAGTAATTTAAGTGGGTTTCACAACCTTACCATCATAGGGCTCTCACTAGATTGCTCCACTATATAATTATATTTACGACCTTAGTATACCTTTTTAGCTTAGTCCTTGCCTTGCTAAGACAAAAATGCCTTTGTGAGAAATCACGGTAGTTAGCCTTGTCTGTCGGTATTAAACATGATCTATTTATGTTAAAGGCGAGGGTGTTACTATAAAAAAGTCATATGCTTTCTTTATCATTGAGAAATTTTCCTTCTATGTGGATGTTTTTAATGGAGTTTGAAACCTTGATCCAATTTGGGAAGTGAAGGGAGGGCACATCACACTTATAACTTCAATGATAGCCACAAGGATTGCCTATTTTGACAGTTATCTCCTACATATTGAACTTGCATATGAAGTGTAGTTGTGCATTCATCTTGAATGTGAGTTCTGAAGAAATTTAAAGTAGATCATAATTTGTATGAGTAATATCCTAAATAATGTATCTTTGGGGTAGGATTCTCAAAGTATCATATTTGAACTTGTGACTGCAACCTAGTTTGTCCTAATATCTTGGTTTGGTTTAGATGTCGTCAATTTGGGATAAGTTTGGGTTGATAAATTCAGATAATATGAGTTAGGGTTAGGGGTCTAGGGCATGTATTTTGAGTTCTTAAGAGGAAAAATATTTCAATTTATTTAATACTTTGACATCTTATTGTAATTGTGAAAGAATATTGTATTGAACTGATTCAATTAGATTAGATAATTAAAAGAGGTACAACCCGGTCCTATATATAGGAGCAAGGGAGAAACCCTGAGACTTGTGTCCCAAGTAATCTAAACGGGCCGAGACACTAAAGGCCCACTAAGTAATTAACCTATTAACTAAATAGGCTAATATATACTCTTTAGCACTCCCCCTCAAGCTGGAGCATGGGTGAAACACATGTCCAAAGCTTGGAGGTTACAAGACTTGATAAAACGATAAAAGAAATGATGAATGAAAGATAAAAGATAAATATCACTCCCCATACAAAAATTGATACTCCCCCTGAACCATGTGGTGACAATGCCTCTCTTCTTTGAAATTGTATTCCGCAGGCTGGAGATCCTCGAGCTTTGAAGAAGGTCTTTGGAGTGCATTTGGAATGAAGAGCATCTGAAGAATGGCACCTGATACTACATCAGTAATTCACCACTTGGAGCAGACGATCCTCAACACCATCACTACATCATCTTCATTGGATTACGTACTTAATGCAGCACGAATGCGGATGCCCAATATCGATGTAGCAGTAGTGGAATCTTCGAATTGTCTGAGAAGTCGTGCATACCATGGCACGAACACGAACGGACGATGTGCTGATGATACGATGCAGGTACTATAAAACTCTGACGCATGAACCTTGAGGGCTTTATGGAAAAGGAGATCATCCATCAAGGAAAGTCCCAAGTAGATCAGCAACAGGTAATGTCGAAATAGCAGATGCGGCTCAGAGAAGACGTGATGAAGCAACTCGGTAAAGATAAGCTGGATGAATCAACCTTGCAGAAGTAGATTGGCAGGCTTGCTGAGTTTTTGAAAATCTGAAGAAGCACCCATCTGTCTCATGTGAATGCAGCTAAAGTACACCATCAACACATGACATACATAACACGGTATAAATGCAGATAGCTCGGTGTTGACGCTGAATGAAGATCCTTCATTGTTGTATGGAAGTAGAATATGCTAAATGGGTCAATGTAAGATCCGGGTAGAAATTAAATGGATCTAAAAATCCGATTAGAAAAAATAGGACCGATTAAGGATCCGAATAGCTTCAGGCATATTGTATAGGGGGCAATAAAAAATTGGGGTTGTTTGGTAGCGGTGGAGAGTGGGTGACCGCCCACGGTAGTCAGCAGCTTAATGGGCATAGATAATGGATGGCGACAACAGTTTTGCTTAGAATAGTGGCTGATTGGATTGGCTGATAAAAATGCCACTGCGTATGACATTGTAGGATGGTAAATGCAATAATAAACTTTCAACACATATGGTTGGATCATGTAAAGGGAGCACCAAAAAGAGTCATTTAAGTGGGTTTCACAACCTTACCATCATAGGGCTCTCACTAGATTGCTCCACTATATAATTATATTTACGACTTTAATATACCTTTTTAGCTTAGTCCTTGCCTTGCTAAGACAAAAATTTCTTTGTGAGAAATCACGGTAGTTAACCTTATCTCTCGGTATTATACATGATCTATTTTGGTTAAAGGCGAGGGTGTTACTATAAAAAAGTCATGCTTTCTTTATCATTGAGAAATTTTCCTTCTACGTGGATGTTTTTAATGGAGTTTGAAACCTTGATCCAATTTGGGAACTGAAGGGAGGGCACATCACTCTTATAACTTCAATGATAGCCACAAGGATTGCCTATTTTGACAGTTATCTCCTACATATTGAACTTGCATATGAAGTGTAGTTGTGCATTCATCTTGAATGTGAGTTCTGAAGAAATTTAAAGTAAATCATAATTTGTATGGATAATATCCTAAATAATGTATCTTTGGGGTAGGGTTCTCAAAGTATCATATTTGAACTTGTGACTGCGACCTAGTTTGTCCTAATATCTGGGTTTGGTTTAGATGTCGTCAATTTGGGATAGGTTTGGGTTGATAAATTCAGATAATCTGAGTTAGGGTTAGTAAACTACATGGGAGGGGTACTATGTAATTTTTCTTTATATTCTTTAGTTACAAAATGGTCCTTGTATTCTAATAGGGTAGCCATGCGATGCACATATTTACATTTAATTTACATATAACAAAATGTCCCTTTTGTACTGTATATCTATCGTTTATATGATAGACTGTGGGAGGAATTTGATGTAATGTTTGAATTTATTTATAAAATGACAAACGAGCGCTTATGTGTTCTAATAAGATTATCAGTTGACTCCTACTAGTCTACACACCACATCACACAATAATTTTGTGATTGATAAGAGTTGGAAGTGGTGGGGGAACCAAGGTCAAAGGAGGTGGCAGACGTAGTTGCCTGATTGGCGTTAGAAATGATCGTTACATAGTAGTGTGTGGGAGGGGTCCTATGCAATTTTCCTTAAATATACTTATAAAAATATAGATTAGTTCTTGTATTCTAATTAGGTAGAGATTATATTGCTCATGTCCATGCAACTTTTAAATTTATTTATTCAAAATACAAATGACCACTTATACTATTTATATAGACTGTACATGAAGGGGTGTGGGTGGGGTTTGATGTAATTTTTGTATTCAGCTTTTCAAGTTACAAATTAGCCCTTGTGTATTCCTTAGAGGTTTGTTAGTCAACTTGCAACGATCTACACACTGCATTACACTATCTTTTTTCAGCCACTAGGGTGGGATAACAGGAGAACCAAGGACGAAGGAGGTGGTGGATGTAGTTGCTTTGCTTGATCCCGAGAAAGATATGTGCATTGTTCGACATCGCCAATGTTGTAAAGTAGTTGTCGTTCTCTTGTACGTGTAGGAGTCGAGTTCGATCCCCTCTTTGTTTCTTATCTTTAATTTTTATCAATTTTTTTTCTTAGTCTTATTAACATTAGGTGTATTACAACTTTTATCTTTTTAACCAGTAGTTACAAACTTTCTTCTAAGCAAGAGACGGCCAAACTGATTATCCAAGAGAGAGAAGCCTCAACAAAATCAATGAAGTGATGCAACTCCACACGTGCATTCTTCGAAGTAATCTTATATTCCAAAACGTGTATACAATATAGTTCGTGCATGGTGCGACTTCATACCTAGTTACTTGTAATAAAATGGTTACTATAAGAGAAAAATAAATAAATGTCACGGTCACGTTAGATTTTCCGGCCATGACTTTGAAGAGATTTCCTGACCACGATTTTGAAAGCTACCACATAGAAGGTATAGACCGAATTGATCAGGAGAGACCTCATCAAGGACTGGTCGACGTTCATCAACTGCCCGGGCTGCTGACGGCTTGCCACGTGCTCCAGTTCCCCGACTTTACTGGTAGCCGTACGGCCACTGTCGTGTTCCTTGTCCACCCTCATGGTTACCATTTCTTTCACACTCAGGTGACGTTCCGCGACAGTCAAGCCATCAAATTTTATTATTTTTGACTGGGAATCAAGCGAGTAAGTCAACCCAGAACGACAGGTGCTTCAGCAAAGAAAAAGGAGCATGGGCAGTCCTCAAACAGAACAGCTGGCGGCAGCTTTCCTCCTTGATCAACAAAATCAGTAGTTCGCAGGACGCCACCATAGGAACCCTCAACCATCCAAGTGGTCCCACACTCCTCTTCAGCAATTCATGCTGGTACGCCTTGATGTCTTAGTGATCACACTAGAAAATCAGGACACAGCTGTGAGATCTTCTCTCCAGCTGACAGCTGGATTGCAGCCCGTCGCCTCTATTCTTGTTGCTACTGCTTTTCCTGCTTTGCCCTTTTTTACCTGTGTGAAATATTCATAAAGACAGAGAATGGTACGAGGATGTTTCAGATATAAATGCATTTGGGGGTTGGACCAGATAGGATACGAGGCGATATTAGGGGATGTTTCATTCTCATGCCGACCTTTGGTTCTGGCTACTTAGTCTCTTGAAAACCACTTCTCCCCATCAGTCAAGTGACAATAATGGTTTCATTCCTCTTACTTTGCTCAAGCCCCAACAGAATGTCTTTTTTGGATGCTCTATTATACATCACCAAGTAGTTGGGTTTTACTTCATGTGACTAGCTCAAGTAATTTTTTTTTGTAATTTATTAAACCACATGCTGTCTTTGATCATCCCAATTTCAAATCTCTTTTTAGAGTGCGGATTGGAAGGTATGGCCAAATTCTGTTTCAATATAAGGTAAAATCTGACTTAATATGACTCTTCTAGTTTGTCCTCTTCAATACTCAGTAAATAAATAAACAATCGCATGTCTCTTCTATCTACCCTTTCCTCTCTTATCTGTTTACTAGCATGTGAGTGAGGAGTTTTTTTGTAGCTACACTTCCGACCAACTCTATATCAAAGACGAATATATGGAGTCACAAAGTATGAAGCAGGAGTGGAAAAAAATTAAGGATGTGGGATGTTCACACATTCCACATAGATTTCTCAAACACCCAAAATATATTGGCCTTCCTTTTTTATTTTTACATTAACACGAGGCTTTAGTTAGAAAAATTGAGTGCTAAGGACATAGGATTTTGTTATAATATTTCCAAGCTATAGGCATAAAACCTCCCGGGGGTGAAATCATTGTTTACAAAAATGGTAAAGGCGGTGTACGGGTAGAGACGGTATCACAAAGTATATGTGGTACGCGAGAGTATAGGTGCATTTTTGGAATTTTCCCCCAAAAACTAATTGTATTTTGTCATAAAGTTACATATTGAGATTATATGAAATATAAATTTATAAGCACACACACATGCACATGCACGTGCATGCGCTCGCACACACACATATATATACAGATATACATACATATTAATACACATGTATAATTTGCTTATATATGTGTGTATATGTATATATATAAAATGTGGGTGTAATATATGTACAAATATTGAGATGTTATATTTACTAAGCACTAATATGTGTAGAGTGTATGCATAAATCAAAATGTATCCATAAATGTACAAATATGTGTATGGAAATGTGTATACATGTAGGTACATTATATTTTTATAGCTGTAGGTATATTATATATGTAAGTATACATATAAATGTACGAATGCGTGCGAAAATTTGTTATATATTTAGATATAAAATGATATATACATATCCCTATATATAAGTCAGAAACCTTGGTAGATGTATTTCCAACCCCACTAGGGGCACAAAAGTAGTGGGCTTTTGGAAAAGCAGAATCTAATCGACTGCTTAATGGGCACAGTGGGAGTATATCTGTATATGCGGCCTAGGATTGCTTAGTGGGTCAATTAACAATTTATGAAGCGGGAGGGAGGTAGGGTGACCACATAGACATAAGCGGGAGTATATATGGTTGTGTGGATCAATTTCTTGAATAGTTGGAGAAATCATGTAAAGCTGTTCTAAATGTCATTTCTTAGGTCAATCATTCTACTATACGAAGACCCCCACATAGACTTCTATTATAGGACTTTATATGTGGTAACTCTCTTATGGTTTATCAATCTGTCATATTTGTGATTTGATATAGAGTAGCATGAACTCTCCAAAGATATCGACAATATGACCATGCTATCACAAGGTACCTGTCATGTGCTTTTTATGGTCTGATTCTGCCAGACATGCGCCTCAAATTCGCAAGGTATGCCTCGGAGGCATGAGGTGGTGAGGTGTCATAGAGGCATTGAGAGGAGTCTTGCATGGATGTGGAAACAAGGGTTGCTAGCACATATGACTTGTTGTTACACTATGGCCACTACTTGTTGCGCTTGAAACACAACCACTTGATGTGGATGACACATGTGGTAACTGTCGTTTCTACACCTACTTGATGCAACGATAACTGTTACCTTTGTTGTTACTCCTAGTGGTGGCATCAAAGTTGGACAATCAAAAAATATGGGTGCTATGTCAGGGTGGGGAGTGTGGGAAGATGTCAGGGGCGGGGGAGAATGAGATGGGAGAATTCCAGTGGGATATAATTTTTGTGTGTGGCTATGTGCACATGTGTGTAGGTCCACTAAGAGCCCTACTGTAGGTAGACCACATGATCCTTTTGAATGAACATTATTGTTTGTTTCTAAAATCCAACCCTACGGACTGAAAAGCATCAAGACACCTTACCTTGAAACATTACTGTAATTAAACATTTTTTACTTGTTCACATATATGATTCACATATATTTCATCTAACAGTCAACTCTAATTTCAATGTATAATGTCAAAAAGTTTTGCATCATTATGGATGATAAAAATGCCACTGTGTATGACATTGTAGGATGGTAAATGCAATAATAAACTTTCAACGCATATGATTGGATCATGAAAAGGGAGCACCAAAAAGAGTAATTTAAGTGGGTTTCACAACCTTACCATCATAGGGCTCTCACTAGATTGCTCCACTATATAATTATATTTACGACCTTAGTATACCTTTTTAGCTTAGTCCTTGCCTTGCTAAGACAAAAATGCCTTTGTGAGAAATCACGGTAGTTAGCCTTGTCTGTCGGTATTAAACATGATCTATTTATGTTAAAGGCGAGGGTGTTACTATAAAAAAGTCATATGCTTTCTTTATCATTGAGAAATTTTCCTTCTATGTGGATGTTTTTAATGGAGTTTGAAACCTTGATCCAATTTGGGAAGTGAAGGGAGGGCACATCACACTTATAACTTCAATGATAGCCACAAGGATTGCCTATTTTGACAGTTATCTCCTACATATTGAACTTGCATATGAAGTGTAGTTGTGCATTCATCTTGAATGTGAGTTCTGAAGAAATTTAAAGTAGATCATAATTTGTATGAGTAATATCCTAAATAATGTATCTTTGGGGTAGGATTCTCAAAGTATCATATTTGAACTTGTGACTGCAACCTAGTTTGTCCTAATATCTTGGTTTGGTTTAGATGTCGTCAATTTGGGATAAGTTTGGGTTGATAAATTCAGATAATATGAGTTAGGGTTAGGGGTCTAGGGCATGTATTTTGAGTTCTTAAGAGGAAAAATATTTCAATTTATTTAATACTTTGACATCTTATTGTAATTGTGAAAGAATATTGTATTGAACTGATTCAATTAGATTAGATAATTAAAAGAGGTACAACCCGGTCCTATATATAGGAGCAAGGGAGAAACCCTGAGACTTGTGTCCCAAGTAATCTAAACGGGCCGAGACACTAAAGGCCCACTAAGTAATTAACCTATTAACTAAATAGGCTAATATATACTCTTTAGCACTCCCCCTCAAGCTGGAGCATGGGTGAAACACATGTCCAAAGCTTGGAGGTTACAAGACTTGATAAAACGATAAAAGAAATGATGAATGAAAGATAAAAGATAAATATCACTCCCCATACAAAAATTGATACTCCCCCTGAACCATGTGGTGACAATGCCTCTCTTCTTTGAAATTGTATTCCGCAGGCTGGAGATCCTCGAGCTTTGAAGAAGGTCTTTGGAGTGCATTTGGAATGAAGAGCATCTGAAGAATGGCACCTGATACTACATCAGTAATTCACCACTTGGAGCAGACGATCCTCAACACCATCACTACATCATCTTCATTGGATTACGTACTTAATGCAGCACGAATGCGGATGCCCAATATCGATGTAGCAGTAGTGGAATCTTCGAATTGTCTGAGAAGTCGTGCATACCATGGCACGAACACGAACGGACGATGTGCTGATGATACGATGCAGGTACTATAAAACTCTGACGCATGAACCTTGAGGGCTTTATGGAAAAGGAGATCATCCATCAAGGAAAGTCCCAAGTAGATCAGCAACAGGTAATGTCGAAATAGCAGATGCGGCTCAGAGAAGACGTGATGAAGCAACTTGGTAAAGATAAGCTGGATGAATCAACCTTGCAGAAGTAGATTGGCAGGCTTGCTGAGTTTTTGAAAATCTGAAGAAGCACCCATCTGTCTCATGTGAATGCAGCTAAAGTACACCATCAACACATGACATACATAACACGGTATAAATGCAGATAGCTCGGTGTTGACGCTGAATGAAGATCCTTCATTGTTGTATGGAAGTAGAATATGCTAAATGGGTCAATGTAAGATCCGGGTAGAAATTAAATGGATCTAAAAATCCGATTAGAAAAAATAGGACCGATTAAGGATCCGAATAGCTTCAGGCATATTGTATAGGGGGCAGTAAAAAATTGGGGTTGTTTGGTAGCGGTGGAGAGTGGGTGACCGCCCACGGTAGTCAGCAGCTTAATGGGCATAGATAATGGATGGCGACAACAGTTTTGCTTAGAATAGTGGCTGATTGGATTGGCTGATAAAAATGCCACTGCGTATGACATTGTAGGATGGTAAATGCAATAATAAACTTTCAACACATATGGTTGGATCATGTAAAGGGAGCACCAAAAAGAGTCATTTAAGTGGGTTTCACAACCTTACCATCATAGGGCTCTCACTAGATTGCTCCACTATATAATTATATTTACGACTTTAATATACCTTTTTAGCTTAGTCCTTGCCTTGCTAAGACAAAAATTTCTTTGTGAGAAATCACGGTAGTTAACCTTATCTCTCGGTATTATACATGATCTATTTTGGTTAAAGGCGAGGGTGTTACTATAAAAAAGTCATGCTTTCTTTATCATTGAGAAATTTTCCTTCTACGTGGATGTTTTTAATGGAGTTTGAAACCTTGATCCAATTTGGGAACTGAAGGGAGGGCACATCACTCTTATAACTTCAATGATAGCCACAAGGATTGCCTATTTTGACAGTTATCTCCTACATATTGAACTTGCATATGAAGTGTAGTTGTGCATTCATCTTGAATGTGAGTTCTGAAGAAATTTAAAGTAAATCATAATTTGTATGGATAATATCCTAAATAATGTATCTTTGGGGTAGGGTTCTCAAAGTATCATATTTGAACTTGTGACTGCGACCTAGTTTGTCCTAATATCTGGGTTTGGTTTAGATGTCGTCAATTTGGGATAGGTTTGGGTTGATAAATTCAGATAATCTGAGTTAGGGTTAGTAAACTACATGGGAGGGGTACTATGTAATTTTTCTTTATATTCTTTAGTTACAAAATGGTCCTTGTATTCTAATAGGGTAGCCATGCGATGCACATATTTACATTTAATTTACATATAACAAAATGTCCCTTTTGTACTGTATATCTATCGTTTATATGATAGACTGTGGGAGGAATTTGATGTAATGTTTGAATTTATTTATAAAATGACAAACGAGCGCTTATGTGTTCTAATAAGATTATCAGTTGACTCCTACTAGTCTACACACCACATCACACAATAATTTTGTGATTGATAAGAGTTGGAAGTGGTGGGGGAACCAAGGTCAAAGGAGGTGGCAGACGTAGTTGCCTGATTGGCGTTAGAAATGATCGTTACATAGTAGTGTGTGGGAGGGGTCCTATGCAATTTTCCTTAAATATACTTATAAAAATATAGATTAGTTCTTGTATTCTAATTAGGTAGAGATTATATTGCTCGTGTCCATGCAACTTTTAAATTTATTTATTCAAAATACAAATGACCACTTATACTATTTATATAGACTGTACATGAAGGGGTGTGGGTGGGGTTTGATGTAATTTTTGTATTCAGCTTTTCAAGTTACAAATTAGCCCTTGTGTATTCCTTAGAGGTTTGTTAGTCAACTTGCAACGATCTACACACTGCATTACACTATCTTTTTTCAGCCACTAGGGTGGGATAACAGGAGAACCAAGGACGAAGGAGGTGGTGGATGTAGTTGCTTTGCTTGATCCCGAGAAAGATATGTGCATTGTTCGACATCGCCAATGTTGTAAAGTAGTTGTCGTTCTCTTGTACGTGTAGGAGTCGAGTTCGATCCCCTCTTTGTTTCTTATCTTTAATTTTTATCAATTTTTTTTCTTAGTCTTATTAACATTAGGTGTATTACAACTTTTATCTTTTTAACCAGTAGTTACAAACTTTCTTCTAAGCAAGAGACGGCCAAACTGATTATCCAAGAGAGAGAAGCCTCAACAAAATCAATGAAGTGATGCAACTCCACACGTGCATTCTTCGAAGTAATCTTATATTCCAAAACGTGTATACAATATAGTTCGTGCATGGTGCGACTTCATACCTAGTTACTTGTAATAAAATGGTTACTATAAGAGAAAAATAAATAAATGTCACGGTCACGTTAGATTTTCCGGCCATGACTTTGAAGAGATTTCCTGACCACGATTTTGAAAGCTACCACATAGAAGGTATAGACCGAATTGATCAGGAGAGACCTCATCAAGGACTGGTCGACGTTCATCAACTGCCCGGGCTGCTGACGGCTTGCCACGTGCTCCAGTTCCCCGACTTTACTGGTAGCCGTACGGCCACTGTCGTGTTCCTTGTCCACCCTCATGGTTACCATTTCTTTCACACTCAGGTGACGTTCCGCGACAGTCAAGCCATCAAATTTTATTATTTTTGACTGGGAATCAAGCGAGTAAGTCAACCCAGAACGACAGGTGCTTCAGCAAAGAAAAAGGAGCATGGGCAGTCCTCAAACAGAACAGCTGGCGGCAGCTTTCCTCCTTGATCAACAAAATCAGTAGTTCGCAGGACGCCACCATAGGAACCCTCAACCATCCAAGTGGTCCCACACTCCTCTTCAGCAATTCATGCTGGTACGCCTTGATGTCTTAGTGATCACACTAGAAAATCAGGACACAGCTGTGAGATCTTCTCTCCAGCTGACAGCTGGATTGCAGCCCGTCGCCTCTATTCTTGTTGCTACTGCTTTTCCTGCTTTGCCCTTTTTTACCTGTGTGAAATATTCATAAAGACAGAGAATGGTACGAGGATGTTTCAGATATAAATGCATTTGGGGGTTGGACCAGATAGGATACGAGGCGATATTAGGGGATGTTTCATTCTCATGCCGACCTTTGGTTCTGGCTACTTAGTCCCTTGAAAACCACTTCTCCCCGTCAGTCAAGTGACAATAATGGTTTCATTCCTCTTACTTTGCTCAAGCCCCAACAGAATGTCTTTTTTGGATGCTCTATTATACATCACCAAGTAGTTGGGTTTTACTTCATGTGGCTAGCTCAAGTAATTTTTTTTTTGTAATTTATTAAACCACATGCTGTCTTTGATCATCCCAATTTCAAATCTCTTTTTAGAGTGCGGATTGGAAGGTATGGCCAAATTCTGTTTCAATATAAGGTAAAATCTGACTTAATATGACTCTTCTAGTTTGTCCTCTTCAATACTCAGTAAATAAATAAACAATCGCATGTCCCTTCTATCTACCCTTTCCTCTCTTATCTGTTTACTAGCACGTGAGTGAGGAGTTTTTTTGTAGCTACACTTCCGACCAACTCTATATCAAAGATGAATATATGGAGTCACAAAGTATGAAGCAGGAGTGGAAAAAAATTAAGGATGTGGGATGTTCACACATTCCACATAGATTTCTCAAACAACCAAAATATATTGGCCTTCCTTTTTTATTTTTACATTAACACGAGGCTTTAGTTAGAAAAATTGAGTGCTAAGGACATAGGATTTTGTTATAATATTTCCAAGCTATAGGCATAAAACCTCCTGGGGGTGAAATCATTGTTTACAAAAATGGTAAAGGCGGTCTATGGGTAGAGACGGTATCACAAAGTATATGTAGTACGCGAGAGTATAGGTGCATTTTTGGATTTCCCCCCCAAAAACTAATTATATTTTGTCATAAAGTTACATATTGAGAGTATATGAAATATAAATTTATAAGCACACACACATGCACATGCACGTGCATGCGCTCGCACACACACATATATATACAGATATACATACATATTAATACACATGTATAATTTTCTTATATATGTGTGTATATGTATATATATAAAATGTGGGTGTAATATATGTACAAATATTGAGATGTTATATTTATTAAGCACTAATATGTGTAGAGTGTATGCATAAATCAAAATCTATCCATAAATGTACAAATATGTGTATGGAATTGTGTATACATGTAGGTACATTATATTTTTATAGCTGTAGGTATATTATATATGTAAGTATACATATAAATGTACGAATGCGTGCGAAAATTTGTTATATATTTAGATATAAAATGATATATACATATCCCTATATATAAGTCAGAAACCTTGGTAGATGTATTTCCAACCCCACTAGGGGCACAAAAGTAGTGGGCTTTTGGAAAAGCAGAATCTAATCGACTGCTTAATGGGCACAGTGGGAGTATATCTGTATATGCAGCCTAGGATTGCTTAGTGGGTCAATTAACAATTTATGAAGCGGGAGGGAGGTAGGGTGACCACATAGACATAAGCGGGAGTATATATGGTTGTGTGGATCAATTTCTTGAATAGTTGGAGAAATCATGTAAAGCTGTTCTAAATGTCATTTCTTAGGTCAATCATTCTACTATACGAAGACCCCCACATAGACTTCTACTATAGGACTTTATATGTGGTAACTCTCATATGGTTTATCAATCTGTCATATTTGTGATTTTTTATAGAGTAGCATGAACTCTCCAAAGATATCGACAATATGACCATGCTATCACAAGGTACCCGTCATGTGCTTTTTATGGTCTGATTCTGCCAGATATGCGCCTCAAATTCGCAAGGTATGCCTCGGAGGCATGAGGTGGTGAGGTGTCATAGAGGCATTGAGAGGAGTCTTGCATGGATGTGGAAACAAGGGTTGCTAGCACATATGACTTGTTGTTACACTATGGCCACTACTTGTTGCGCTTGAAACACAACCACTTGATGTGGATGACACGTGGTAACTGTCGTTTCTACACCTACTTGATGCAACGATAACTGTTACCTTTGTTGTTACTCCTAGTGGTGGCATCAAAGTTGGACAATCGAAAAATATGGGTGCTATGTCAGGGTGGGGAGTGTGGGAAGATGTCAGGGGCGGGGGAGAATGAGATGGGAGAATTCCAGTGGGATATAATTTTTGTGCGTGGCTATGTGCACGTGTGTAGGCCCACTAAGAGCCCTACTGTAGGTAGACCACATGATCCTTTTGAATGAACATTATTGTTTGTTTCTAAAATCCAACCCTATGGACTGAAAAGCATCAAGACACCTTACCTTGAAACATTACTTTAATTAAACATTTTTTACTTGTTCACATATATGATTCACATATATTTCATCTAACAGTCAACTCTAATTTCAATGTATAATGTAAAAAAGTTTTGCATCATTATGGATGATAAAAATGCCACTGTGTATGACATTGTAGGATGGTAAATGCAGTAATAAACTTTCAACGCATATGATTGGATCATGAAAAGGGAACACCAAAAAGAGTAATTTAAGTGGGTTTCACAACCTTACCATCATAGGGCTCTCACTAGATTGCTCCACTATATAATTATATTTACGACCTTAGTATACATTTTTAGCTTAGTCCTCGCCTTGCTAAGACAAAAATGCCTTTGTGAGAAATCACGGTAGTTAGCCTTGTCTGTCGGTATTATACATGATCTATTTTGGTTAAAGGCGAGGGTGTTACTATAAAAAAGTCATATGCTTTCTTTATCATTGAGAAATTTTCCTTCTACGTGGATGTTTTTAATGGAGTTTGAAACCTTGATCCAATTTGGGAAGTGAAGGGAGGGCACATCACTCTTATAACTTCAATGATAGCCACAAGGATTGCCTATTTTGACAATTATCTCCTACATATTGAACTTGCATATGAAGTGTAGTTGTACATTCATCTTGAATGTGAGTTCTGAAGAAATTTAAAGTAGATCATAATTTGTGTGAGTAATATCCTAAATAATGTATCTTTGGGGTAGGGTTCTCAAAGTATCATATTTGAACTTGTGACTGCGACCTAGTTTGTCCTAATATTTGGGTTTGGTTTAGATGTCGTCAATTTGGGATAGGTTTGGGTTGATAAATTCAGATAATCTGAGTTAGGGTTAGGGGTCTAGGGCATGTATTTTGAGTTCTTAAAAGGAAAAATATTTCAATTTATTTAATACTTTGACATCTTATTGCAATTGTGAAAGAATATTGTATTGAACTGATTCGATTAGATTAGATAATTAAAAGAGATACAACCCTATCCTATATATAGGAGCAAGGGAGAAACGCTGAGACTTGTGTCCCAAGTAATCTAAACGGGCCGAGACACTAAAGGCCCACTAACTAATTAACCTATTAACTAAATAGGCGAATATATACTCTTTAACACCCACTTCAGCTGGAGCATGGGTGAAACACATGTCCAAAGCTTGGAGGTTACAAGACTCGATAAAATGATAAAAGAAATGATGAATGAAAGATAAAAGATAAATATCACTCCCCATACAAAAATTGATACTCCTCCTTAATTAATACTCCCCCTGAACCATGTGGTGACAATGCCTCTCTTCTTTGAAATTGTATTCTGCATGCTGGAGATCCTCGAGCTTTGAAGAAGGTCTTTGGAGTGCATCTGGAATGAAGAGCATCTGAAGAATGGAACATGATACTACATCAATAATTCACCACTTGGAGATGACGATCCTCAACACCATCACTACGTCATCTTCATTGGATTACATACTTAATGCGGCACGAACGTGGATGCCCAATATCGATGTAGCAGTAGTGGAATCTTCGAATTGTCTGAGAAGACGTGCATAACATGGCACAAACACGAACGGACGATGTGTTGATGATACGATATAGGTACCATAAAACTCTGACGCATGAACCTTGGGGGCTTGATGAGAAAGGAGATCATCCATCAAGGAAAGTCCCAAGTAGATCAGCAACAGGTGATGTCGAAATAGCAGATGCGGCCTAGAGAAGAGGTGATGAAGTAGCTCGGTGAAGATAAACTAGATGAATCAACCTTGCAGAAGTAGACTGGCAAGCTTGCTGAGCTTTTGAAAATCTGAAGAAGCACCCATCTGTCTCATGTGAATGCAGCTAAAGTACACCATCAACACCTGACGTACATAACACGATATAAACGCGGATTGCTCAGTGTTGACGTTGAATGAAGATCCTTCATTGTTGTATGGAAGTAGAATATGCTATATGGGTAAATGTAAGATTCGGGTAGAAAATTAAATGGATCTAAAAACCGATTAGGCTTAAAATTGGATCTGATTAGCAAAATTAGGACCGATTAAGGATCCGAATAGCTTCAGGCATATTGTATAGGGGGGGCAGTAAAAAATTGGGGTTGTTTGGTAGCGGTGGAGAGTGGGTGGTCGCCCACGGTAGTCAGCAGCTTAATGTGCATAGATAATGGATGGCGACAACAATTTGGCTTAGAGTAGTGGCTGATCGGATTGGCTGATAAAAATGCCACTGTGTATGACATTATAGGATGGTAAATGCAATAATAAACTTTCAACGCATATGGTTGGATCATGAAAAGGGAGCACCAAAAAGAATCATTTAAGTGGGTTTCACAACCTTACCATCATAGGGCTCTCACTAGATTGCTCTACTATATAATTATATTTACGACCTTAGTATACCTTTTTAGCTTAGTCCTCGCCTTGCTAAGACAAAAATGCCTTTGTGAGAAATCACTGTAGTTAGCCTTGTCTGTCAGTATTATACATGATCTATTTTGGTTAAAGGTGAGGGTGTTACTATAAAAAAGTCATATGCTTTCTTTATCATTGAGAAATTTTCCTTCTACGTGGTTGTTTTTAATAGAGTTTGAAACCTGGATCCAATTTGAGAAGTGAAGGGAGGGCACATCACTCTTATAACTTCAATGATAGCCACAAGGATTGCCTATTTTGACAGTTATCTCCTACATATTGAACTTGCATATGAAGTGTAGTTGTGCATTCATCTTGAATGTGAGTTTTGAAGAAATTTAAAGTAGAACATAATTTGTATGAGTAATATCCTAAATAATGTATCTTTGGGGTAGGGTTCTCAAAGTATCATATTTGAACTTGTGACTGCGACCTAGTTTGTCCTAATATCTGGGTTTGGTTTAGATGTCGTCATTTTGGGATATGTTTGGGTTGATAAATTCAGATACTCTGAGTTAGGGTTAGGGGTCTAGGGCATGTATTTTGAGTTCTTAAGAGAAAAAATATTTCAATTTATTTAATACTTTGACATCTTATTCTAATTGTGAAAGAATATTGTATTGAACTAATTCGATTAGATTAGATAATTAAAAGAGGCACAACTCTGTCCTATATATAGGAGGAGCAAGGGAGAAACCTTGAGACTTGTCCCAAGTAATCTAAATGGGCCGAGACACTAAAGGCCCACTAACTAATTAACCTATTAACTAAATAGGCTAATATATACTCTTTAACACTCCCCCTCAAGCTGGAGCATGGGTAAAACACATGTCCAAAGCTTGGAGGTTACAAGACTCGATAAAACGATAAAAGAAATGATGAATGAAAGATAAAAGATAAATATCACTCCCCATACAAAAATTGATACTCCCCCTGAATTAATACTCCCCCCGAACCATGTGGTGACAATGCCTCTCTTCTTTGAAATTGTATTCAGCAGGCTGGATATCCTCAAGCTTTAAAGAAGGTCTTTGGAGTGCATCTGGAATGAAGAGCATCTGAAGAATGGAATCTGATACTACAACAGTAATTCACCACTTGGAGCAGACGATCCTCAACACCATCACTACGTCATCTTCATTGAATTACGTACTTAATGCGACACGAACGCGGATGCCCAATATCAATGTAGCAGTAGCGGAATCTTTGAATTGTCTGAGAAAACGTGCATAACATGGCTCGAACACGAACAGACGATGTGCTGATGATACGATGCATGTACCATAAAACTCTTACGCATGAACCTTGGGGGCTTGATGGGAAAGGAGATCATCCATCAAGGAAAGTCCCTGGTAGATCAACAACAGGTGATGTCGAAATAGCAGATGTGGCTCAGAGAAGACGTGATGAAGCAACACAGTGAAGATAAACTAGATGAATCAACCTTGCAGAAGTAGATTGGCAGGCTTGCTGAGCTTTTGAAAATATGAAGAAGCACCCATCTGTCTCATGTGAATGTAGCTGAAGTACACTATCAACACCTGACGACCATAACACGGTATGAACGCGGATAGCTCGGTGTTGACGCTGAATGAAGATCTTTCATTTTTGTATGGAAGTAGAATATGCTAAATGGGTCAATGTAAGATCCGGGTAGAAAATTAAATGGATCTAAAAATTTTATTAGGATTAAAATTGGATCCTATTAGCAAAAATAGGACCGATTAAGGATCCGAATAGCTTCAGGCATATCGTATAAGGGGGCAGTAAAAAATTGGGGTTGTTTGGTAGCGGTGGAGAGTGGGTGATCGCCCACGGTAGTCAGCAGCTTAATGGGCATAGATAATGGGTGGCGGCAACAGTTTGGCTTAGAGTAGTGGCTGATCGGATTGGCTGATGGCTAGTGCAAACCGTGGCTGTAGCAACGAGATGACGAGCAGTAGACGGCTGGATTGTGTCGCTCTGTTGATGTAGCACTTGGTCGCAATGGAGGAGATGATAAAGGTCTCCTGCGCGGTTCCAGAGATATTGTAGGCCATGAGGCCGCATGTAGAGCCAAGGGCGGAGCCTCTCCATGAGCGGCGACGAAAGCTGATGCTGAGGACGTCGACGCGATGCAGCGGTAGAGGCGATGGCCATTGTGATTTGCGGCGGTGTTATCTGCTGCTGTCTGACGGCTATTGCTGATGGGCGGCGCAAATTGCTACGACAGTGGCGGCTATTGCGGAAGACGGAGCTGGCTGGACGGATAGTGATGGCGCTGGGGAGCGACGACATTGCTGCTGGATAAGAGCAACACTTGCGCGAGATGCAGCAACTCTTCGAAAAAGAGGATGGGTGATGTTGGTCGGCAGACTGATGGCTGCTAAACGACGGATGGCGGAGGTGATGATGGCGTCAGATACGTGATGGCCGAAAAGGAGATCACCGGCGGTCAGCTTTGGATTTGGAAAACATAGATTGCATGTCAGGAATTAGCGCCGACGTACAAATCTATGTGAAAGTGGGAGAAAAAGAGCCATGAAGGCCGGAAGTGCCTAGCGGGCAGCCGACCTAAGCCATGGCGACGGCGATGGCCGCCCGCAGGCGGGCTCTTCCCCTGTTGTTCTCTCTCGGAGAGAGGCGGCGACTACATCTAGGGTTGTTGTTGCACGACGATGGGAGAGGGAACCAGAAGACGACTTGGGGTTATCTCAGGAGTGAACTTGCTCTGATACCATGTGAAAGAATATTGTATTGAACTGATTCAATTAGATTAGATAATTAAAAGAGGTACAACCCTATCCTATATATAGGAGCTAGGGAGAAACCCTAAGACTTGTGTCTCAAGTAATCTAAATGGGCTGAGACACTAAAGGCCCACTAACTAATTAACCTATTAACTAAATAGGCTAATATATACTCTTTAACAATAATATTTTGTAATTAGTAAATACCAACATTTATACATTATGTTAATATTGACCTTATGCATATATGAAGTATAGGAAAATGTATAAGTTGAGCTCACTTTCATGTTATCCACTACATGTCACTTTGTTTCAGATCAAGCAGCTGGCAAAAAGTTTAGGTTTAGGTTGATTCAGGATTTGGACTTGTTCGACATAGAGCCCAACACTTATCCAACCCGAAGCTGACCTAGAATGGGTTTGTGACACTGCTGCCTAGAGGCAAGTCTCTATGGTGAATGATTGATAGCTATGTCAAAGGTCATATCATCATCAACAGTCAATGCAATTACTGTGAAATTAGATTAATTCCCTTTTGTTTTTGTTCTTATCTCATAATTCAGTCGCTCAATAAATCTTTCTTGAATCTATCTCGATTCTAAAAACATATAGCTTCTTTTGATTTTCCTATAGGTTAATCAAAGTGGAGTAGTTTTTTCTCTATGGTCAATTCTGTGTAATGTTGTTTGATTCATGACTTGGTTCCAGTGGATATCGAATTGAACCAAACTTTAATGATATACTAATCTAATGTCATGATATTAGGAGAAAATTGTTCTGCGTTATGCCGCTACCTAATAAAGAAAATGGGAGTGAATGTGGCATGCGAGAGTATTGACAATCATAATTGAACCATGGACAAGTTTACATCATCTTCTAAAAGCCAATTTTGATAATTGAGAGGATGGCAAATAGCAGATATATCATATTAATCTATAAAAATCCAATATAAAATATGATAATATGTGGGATGTTCATGAATTCTTTCATTAATGTGGAAATTATAGCATACTGACATATCAGATTTTAAGAGAAATATGCAATTTTGATCTAGTTTTTATATAAGTAATCAGAGTATCTGTGGCAATGTTTAAATTTACTAATTAGAAACTGGTGCTAACCTAATAATGGGTCTCTCTTCATAAATATGTCTATATTTTGGTATTTCCATATAGGTGCAATGACATTGAAAGACAAAATATCTCTCTTCAAACAAGTCTTCTGCAAATTTGAACTGTACCGTCAGTTCCACTTTCACAATGCTGACATGTACGGTTTGCATTAGCAGGTTTCTCTGGTACTTCTATCTGTATGTGTTGATCTGCAGAACATTCTAGTTCCAATCAGTTAATATGAGTTGGTGCTGCTTTTTGGGCATAGCAGATAAAGACACAGATTTATCTCAACCAGATGATTTGATTGGTAAGGACTTCATAGTACACACATCTTTCTTGTGAGGTTTCATAGATGCTGCTGAGTGTGAAGGTTTCAACATGTATCCTACTCGGTCATCAAGAATTTTTCCGCCAGTTTCTCATTTGACATGGTTGACTGATCAGATAGATTATTTGTCCTTGAAATCTTGAATTTTTTGCAGATAATTCAACATTTGACAATCTCAACATGTGATTTTAGTGTGCCAATGAAAACCATTGTGTTTCCTCTTGCAAGTTGTCATAGTTTTTGAGGCTCCGTTATTAGCTCACTCTAACATGCAATTTCCTACTTTTCTCCCATGAACTTATTACTAGCAGGGTGCACGCACGTGGAATTCAGTTAAAACAATTCATCAAATTAATGACAACATGATAAACATTTAACCGTCATGTATGATGTAAATTATTTTTTAACACCCCTAATTGAAATTCGCATGGAGTTTGGTTTGTGTTTACATGACAACGCATGTTGGCATTTTTTTGATATCTATAGCTAAATCTCTCACCGCTCCATAAATGATTACATATCAGCTAAAACAAAATATTAAAATAGCACCTGGCATTGACTAAACTATTTTTGTAAGAAAACATGGGGTAACATGTCATCACATGTCTGATTTAGGTTTACTCTATTAAGATGAGAGTAATGTGATATTGCTAACCGATAGAATGTTGTTGAAAAGGACTGCTTGAATAGAAGATGTGTACTCTTTCTTTTTAATCGTGTTATAATGACTGTTCAGCTGAAGTAATCTGCTTGAATAGCAACAATTACAGTTTTTGTGATTTTTAAATAAATATTATAAACATGCTGTTCGAATCGGTATTAAAATATAGATAAATGTCATCCAAATAGGGCTCAAACAGTAGAACCCATCTGTTCAAATCACGCTTTTGTAAATTTCTAAAAAATAATCAGTGAAAGCAACTTGTTTGAATAGCAGCTGACAAAAAGGAACACAAATTAACAAAAGCAAAAACCAAGCTATTTCAATAGCTCCTACCAACCTTTGTCACTATTTTTGTTAAAATAAATAAAAAATCCAGCTAAGCATGCTGCCAGAATAGCAACTCTCTTCACTTTCTTTCCCGCTCGAATAGCAGAAGCAATTCACTCAAATATCAGAGGTTACCACTTTCTAAATTTTCTGCTCGAGTAGTAGCTGGCATGAAAAATAAAAAGTGGAAGAAAGATGCTTAAAAATAAAGATTGGTTAAAAATGATAACCAACCTAGCTAACTTGCTGACATGTACCAGGAAAAAGAGATAAGCACATCAACTGCACAAGTCGAAAGAAGTAGAAAGAGACACACTGCTTGATAGTTGGAAGCACAATAATTTACATAAAACATGTTAACAGAGAATACCTTGCTCAACATCCAACTGAATCCAACCAACCAGTAGTGTTAATTACTAAATAACCTCTTCTCCCCTTCTGTTAATTGACTGCAACCTCATATGGGGAACACTCACTATGAAGCATCTGTAAGCAGCGAAGCCACTGTTGAAGACTAAATCTTCGGGCTCAGAAGAGTACTCCCTAATAAACTGACTGTTGATTATGATTGGCAAAATATAAATAAAAAATCTACTTTCTCATCAGGTTCACAATTCGTATTCATAATAGTTTACATATAATCAATTAATAGAGAACATATTGATTCCAATGGACTCACTCCAAAATGTAGCATGACATTATCAAAATCACCTATGCTCCCCTTCTCTGGTATGTGCATCTTAATTACCAAAAAGAAATACAAAAAACAGCAAGAAAGCAAATAGGCAACATGAAATGCATCATGATCAAAAGTAAAGGGACTCAGCAAGCCCACGATCTATAGTGGATCATAGAACTACTTTTCTGCCAGGTACATAATTAGTACTTACAATCATTTATATACAACTTGCTAAAAGAGAACAACTCGATTAACTGCCAAATGACTTCCTCCAACATGTACTAGGTCGTAGCTAAATCACTTAGAGTTCATCTTCTCTGACATGTGTTTGTTGATGACTAATATTTGATTAATGTTTAGAGAATTTACATATAACCCGCTAAAAGAAAATATCTCGATTAGCTACCAGCTGACTCTCTCCAATTTGTATGTGCTGATTATCAAAATTATCTCTATTCTTCTTCTTTGACTAATAACATTTAGCGTGGCACAAAACTGGAAACACACTGTTGCAACTTAGGCTGGACTGATGAGTTTGGATAGAAGTTGACACACAAATTGTTGATCAAAAGTAGACACAAAGACACGTAGAGCACACAGACGAGTAGGTGGAAAAGCTAACATACAGCCTGCACAGCTCCGCTTATTTATATGGATATAGAACTCCATAGATATACGAGGTGAGTGGGTAAATGGGTCTTGGGATCTGTGTTGGGGGAGGGGGAGGGAGACTATTGAGCTCAAATTTTAATTGGAGTGGTAAATTGGTGATGGATTTCAATATGAGGGGATAGTACGAGATGATCATCTTCTGCATATCTAAGATGCTATGACGTTGGTCATCGGATGATAGTAACACCAATCCTTGGATGTCAAGTGTCATTCCTAGTTTTTTCATGTGCCCAGGAAAGTTGGCCTTGCATGGATGTTGTTCTGGCAAAGTTGTCAGTTGCTTATTCTCAACTGACACACAACTAGAGTGTGCTTACCTGTACTTGAAAAGTTTAAAGTTGATTCAGATAAGAATAGTAGGCCAGTGTTATCATAGTTGGTATATCATGAGTTTCTTTAAATCTCATGGAAACAAGACAGGCTGTAATAGATTTGCTGTCTCTTTCTTTTATCTGGTTTATTGTGGCTACTCTTTTGATCAAATTAGGGATTATCTTTCTTATGTCAAAAGTTATGTCCCATACGTTGAAGCTACCAAATGGAGAGTAGACGTTGTTTATAACATCTGAAGCTTAAAAATGTGCTACAATATCTTTGTTGTTATAGGAGCTTATATGGGGCAGACTGATTTCTTGCATTATTTGAATGGAACTAGTAACAAAAGGCCTCACCATATAGGCTAGGCAAAATAACTACTACTTGTAGAAAGAAAGTTGAACTGAGAAAAAAGAAAGGGTAGGAAAAAAGTGAAAAAATGAAGACAGGAATCAAGCAGACTGATTCCTAATGTGGTGACTATATTGCTCTTGTTTAGCAAAACCATGTATGTGATGAAGCATGCCCAACTTGTTATGAAAAGTTTGAAACCAAATTAATTATGAGAAGTATGGAAATATAGAAAATAGGAAGCAAGAAGACGGATTCCTAATGTGGTGACTCTATATTATCTATTGCTCTTGGTTAGCAGAACATATATATCATGAAGCATGCCACAACTTTATGCCAGCAAGGGATAGCATGGCTGGTGAACTCTGATGGTCTCCAATGAAGAGACCCGGGTGAACCAAACGGACAAACATTTTGTGATCTACCACCTCCTAGGTGTCTGGCCTCCGCCACGGAATTTGAGAGGGGCGGGGAGAAAAATCTTTCTTTCTTAATCTCAAAAAGTATGAAACCTTTCCAGATAGAGCCTTGCAAAACCAATTTCCAACTTGATCTCCATACTTCATTAGAGGTAATGCATTTCTCCTCAATTAGTATAATTTCCTTGCTAATATGGCATTAAACCTTGATATGCTTACCTTTCTCATGAAATGCTGGGTTGCTAGCAACATAGCTGCATGATTATCAAAATGCAAATTAAAACTCACTAAAATGGTTTCATCCATAGAAATCCGTAGCTAGCACGCAGAACAGCACCATGCCTTTTAAACATACTGAACCAGCTGTAACATCTAGTTTTTTTGCTTCGTAATGTACGTGGAGATCGTTCAACTAGGTGCAATACCTAATGGTAGACGTCTATTGAGGGTGGAACCCACGTGATCTACATGAACATATCTAGTAATGTCAACCATGTTAGTTATAGGGAGACCCTCCATGGAGTTTTTTTTGAGAATGAAGAAGCATTTAACATACACCATCCCAAACTAGAGGCTGTCTTTTGACTTGTCAGGTCATCAATTTTTCCAACTCATCTTTTTCTCCATTTCCTCATTCGCCAAGGCTTCTTATGACTCTTTTTTGATAATTATTAGTTTGACAGGAAGAGACACTGACATGGGGAAGGGAATGGGTGGGAGCTTACGCTAATTGGAATAAAACATGAGGTTGTGAAGGGAGGGAGAGGTGAAAAAGTGGCAAATGTACAATGATTTTCCCACTAAAATGCGACAGAACATTGGAAGGGGAACTTTTGAAAGTGAAAAGTGCAGGTGGAAAGTAGAGAAGTGGGGAATGACTTACAATCTCATGTCACAAACCTGATTTCTTCACCACGCAGTCCAAACCAAAAATATAGCCAGCATATGGACTCCTTTCTTCCCTACCTTCCATTTTTCTACCCTTCCGGAAATACTTATCACACATAATTACTGATGCAACGACACTTGGAGGGGTGGGCGTGAGAAAAACTTTCATTCTCTTCAACTTTAACATATAAGTTTTTTAATTATATGATAAGAGAGGTCCAGATCTGTTGATTCCTACTTTTATGCTAGAATCTTAAAACATGTAAACCATATAAATTCCTATGTAAAAAGTACTTTTGGTGATTGCTTCAAACCGTTATATCAATAACTCTCCATTTAGGCTAGTTGAGCCATGTCTCTTCATATTTCGTTCTTCTTTCCTTTTCTATAAGTGCAAACTTTTTACCAATTATTATAAAGTCAATATATAAAGAGGAAGGCCATGGATGTATTTTCTATATGCATGATCCATTAATCGGTTGAAATTTGGTTTTAGATTCAGAATCTTTTAAACTATCCACTATTGCAAAATGGCCTATGTAGAGGGTTATTTGTGGTATTATTATTCAGTTTTTGTTATTTCCTTATTGTTTTCCTTTAAACTAATGTACTAGGGTTTGTACACTTCCGAAGTCTTGTAAATACTGTACCCCTTACATCAATAGTATACAACTTTTACGGCTCTAATCACATTGCATTAGAGTCCTTTGTTAACTGATAAACCCTGATCAAAACCCAACACCTTCGCAAATTCACTTGTTTCTATAGTAGTTGTTATATCCACAAGTGCATGAGTCAAATATGCAATACTTTGAATTTAAGTACAAGGTTATTGTTCAGATGGAGGCTAGCTATCTCACCAGATTATCTGTTGTCAGTTTTCCTAGATAAAAATGTCAAAGCATACATAAGCAATGACCTAATCTCTCTAGAAAAGAGGTAACTGTCTAGGTACATAAATATGAAATGAATAGCCTCGACTTCTAGGGTGCTGAGGTGCTTTGATGAATCCTTATATGACCTAAACATTAATTATCTAGTTAATTTGCAAGGCTTTCAAATTTCACTCAGTAGGTGTTGCTCGCTCTCACAACTCCAACATTTGTTTACCAAAGGCCTACACAATTCTTGCCCCTATAGTGAATGGGCTTCCCTTGTATCTATTTTTTTTTTATTTGTGGTCAATACCAATTAACAATCTCATGGCCCACTCTCATTAGTATGGAAGCTGCTGTAATCGGTGGATCCACATTTCAAACTTTTTTTGACGTTTTAGGAATTTTGGTTGAGTTGAGGGATCACCAAAATAAACCACTTATGTATGACGACCATATATCTAAGATTTACAAAGTAGATATATTAATTCATACTTAATACACATATACATCACAAGCCTCTAGTCTCCGATACTAGAATTCAGAACATAGCTTCTGATGATGTTGATGTGCATTGTAGAGGGAATCAGGTGTATAATAAATATGAGGGAAAAGTAAAAGAATTTTTTTTGAAGAGTATCTCTGTCATTATCCTCCTCGTGGTGTTATCACGGTTGAAACTTCTTCCAGCCTTTTGTTTTTTGCATTCACACGATCGGCTCATCCTCATGGTTCCATGTATTAGGTCTTCCAAATCTTTAGTAACACCTAAAGGTAGTTGAGGATGACATGAAGATGTCCTTCTATAGATTCCAATCCTCTAAAATCCTTGGTATTCCAATTTGGTTCCATTTGGAGCACAAACTTGTAGTGAAACATGAGGCTCTATTCTTTACTTCTCACTCCCACACTATGATTGTAATGGCACTTTGCGGACTGAGGCCGTTTATCAATTCCACACTCATGCTTTCTTTATGAGCTTCTTGCAGATTTGCATCACACGATAACAATGAGTGTCTAGTTACTGCTAGAAGACCATGCTTGACTACGTAGCAATTGGGTACATCTATGCCTAGGTTGTTGGATCCTCTTGTTCACCCTGCACACAGGATTAACCTAGCCAAATATCAGTTCCTTGGTGTTGATCTGCTTGAATCGCATGGGCGCGTGGATCTATGAGTAGGCGAGAAATTGTTTGTCGCTGCTTTGCTAGATTCACATGGGTGTGGGTCTTCCTTGTGAGAGACTTGACACTTTGCTTATAACTGCTACTATTAATCTTATTTCCTATTGCAATTGTAACATGGGTACTACAATCATAGTGATTTCATTGTTGAATAATGTTGCTTCTATCATCTTCAATTATATATAGGATAATCAATTTATTTGGGTTCTTTTGTCTATTAATACAAAATTCAATCTCTTACAATGGATAAAAACAAAGTAGAGCTAATCTACAACAAACATACAAACAATAAGATATGGACTAATCTAACCAAAGTACCATGTATGGAATCATTGATAGATGAGGTTCTCATCAATTCCCTCTCTTCCCATGTCGTCTAAGGGTGGCTTGCCAACCTTGCGCTCCTTCCTTGTTTCTACTGCAACTTATAGCTGTTGCTTTCGCTTGAGAGTTACCTTGTGACCATATATAATGTTACAATAAAAGTTTTATCCCTCCCTAGAGTAGTCTGCATCTCCAGAAACTAGATCAACAACCTCTCCTGGAATTGTTCATGTTCGGTTGACCTTTCCTTACAGGCTGATTGTAGTATAGTACCAGGGGGTGTTCCTCCCTTATTCTTGCATTTTATAAAGGATATTCTTACCCCTTAGGGATGCAAATCAGTAAGGGTAACCTGCTTACCCTTGACCCATACCCTAAAGGGTAGGAGAGAAGGCTAAGAGATTTGATACCTATTAACCCAATAACTCATTGCTAAATAGGCTAAGGGCAAGGGATAACAATTACCTGTACCCACTAACTTGTTCTCCATCATGGCTTAGGGCTAATTTTGTATATACATAGTTCACTCAAATGTATATATAATGCCAACAACAAACCTTAACCCCACCATGAATGTCTTATAATTGCTTACCCTTATTGTAGTGCGATAGGTACTCTCTTCCTCTCCTGTTCCCCCTATTGCCTATCCATCCTCCCTTTTCCTCCTTGCTAGCTAACTGACATATCCCTCTTCCGATCACTACTACTCGACAACAACTCACAATCATTGTTCTATGATTAAGCATGTCTTGACAGAAGGCGAAAACCCTTCTTGGCTCTAAACTATCCACCAACTAAGAAATGATTATCCTTGGCTCCTATTTGTCCATCAAATAGGTAGCAACCCTCCTCGCTTTGTATATGGTAATAGCATGGGGGTTTAGCTAATCTAGAGAATTGCACGAATAACAACGAATTTCTCTCTTCTTCTGGTAGTTTTACATCATTGGCGAGATTCTCCTCTCTAGCAACAACTTCATCATAGTCTACTGGATTTAGACACCTATTGACAACCTACTTGCTACCCAAGGTTGACCGCTTCCATTTGGAGGCTCATCACACTTTGACTGGCCACTCTGGCTTTTGTAGTCATATTACGTAAGAATGATACTCTCTTGATTGTGGTCAATTGTATCAGCTCCTTTGTTATGCAAACCCAATCAATGTATTTTCCTGTAGAGGTTCGTTTCAACTACCTACCAAGAAATTAGATGAATAACATTATCCTAGATCTTTAGCTGTTTCCACGTTGCCTTCTTTTCCATTTATACATTTATAGGAGGTTGCATTGATGTCAGATAAGTTATAATGTATATGTTGAACAAAGAGCATGT
This sequence comes from Alisma plantago-aquatica, assembly GCA_963693085.1. Taxonomy (NCBI): domain Eukaryota; kingdom Viridiplantae; phylum Streptophyta; class Magnoliopsida; order Alismatales; family Alismataceae; genus Alisma; species Alisma plantago-aquatica. Next base: position 1,183,452,609 of record OY856412.1, on the reverse strand, counting down.
CTGTCTTTGGTGTGCGTCATTTTGTAAATTTTGCACCTTTTGTTCGTAAAAAGTTGATGTCTACGTCATCCAATATTGTGTAAATTTTCCTCTTTATGGATATACGTTGGCAAATAATACATTTTTAATTTGACTATCAGTATATATAAAAAGGTTTCAATCTCCAAAGGAAGAATTGAAGCTCTCCTAGGTAATAGTGTCCTTGTACATTTATGGCAGTTCAAACCATGTAAACATAAATGCTTTGGTAAGCATGGAAGCCTGAAGGGAAAATTAAGTAAATGTTTGTCCTAGCTCATCTTTTGAGGCTGGGTATGCCCTTTTTGTTCCTTCCAAAATGGTGAAGTTGAGCACAAATGATTTAACAAGTTGATGAAGATGCGAGCTTCTTCCTCCATTAGTTCTCTTGCTTCTATTGATAACCAACTTCCATATAGATGCATTTATCACAAAGGCTCTTCTTGGTAAAATTTCCTCAAAAGTGCTTCTAGCCTATTAGTAAAATTGGTCAAAAAAATTGTCCTCGCAACCACATATGCTCCCGCTTACACTTAAGCAGCCACCAGCCGCATGACATGTTGGTAATTGACCTGCCGAATAAGTGGCATTGGGCCACAAACACGAGTTAATAAACGCCACTTTTTGAGAAGATCACTAATTACAACAATAAACACACAACATACAGTTCCACACACATACATTTTGATATATTCACATATATACATATATGTTATACATCTATATGTATACACTTCAATGTTTTTACACAAATAAATGCACACACATCTACGCATACATACATACATACCCGGGTTCGAATCCCAATTTCCGCCTTGATTTCCCTCCAGAGCGTTCGGCCTCCACCATGGGCGTGGGAGAGGGGGAGGGGAGAAATTTTTCTCTCTTAATCCCATACATACATACATGTTCGAATCCCAACTTCTGCCTTAGTTTACCACCTCCCGGACGTTCGGCCTTCGTCACGGGCATGGGAGAGGGGGAGAGAATGCCTCTCTTAATCCCATACATACATATATATGTACACACACACACTGACAAGAGTGGCTCAATTGGTCAAGCACACCGTCCCCTAACATACATATATATGTACACATAAGAGAGAATGCCTCTCTGAATCCCGTACATACATATATATGTACACACACACACAGGGGTGGCTCAAGCGGTCAAGCACGACGTCCCCTAACGATAGGCATGGGTTCAAATCTCAGCAGCCACCTTGGTTTACCACCCTCCCAGACATTTGGCCTCCACCACAGGCGTGGACAGGTGGAGAGAATGCCTCTTTTTATCCCATACTGTCAACGAGGGATAGCACAGTGGTGAATTTAGGTGTTTCACTAAAGAAGAGACCTGGATTTGAACCACTAGACAAACATTTCTTGATTTGATCCCCCCCCCCCCCCCCCCCCATAATTAATTATTACAAAAATTCATGAAAATACTCTTGCTTTCTGCATATACTTTATGTTGTGCCCTCTCCGCTCGTGCACCACATACCACTTTTCTGAACTTGGACAGGCAATTAAGTTCAAGTCTTAGGTTTACATACCCCTATATATATGAGCATGGGGTTTTCTTAACAAACTGAATGCTTCTTTTTCTTATTTGTTTGCCCACATTATACAGTTTGATGGTTCAATAAATCAAAGACATGTGAGTTGGTCATAACTTTGGCAACACCATGAACACCAGGAAACTGTTCTTTTACCTAATTGGTTAAAGAGAAACATTCTATTCTCAGATCATCTTTTGGGTAATAGATTGTTCTCATATTATTCTAATTGACAATCTGTCCATTCTTGGCTAACTAATTAACTCTGTCTGTCATAGTATTTTTCTTTTTACATTGCAAGTTGGCTTCAATAGTATTACTTTTTCAGGATTATATTTGCAGTCTCTTATGAACTGCTTGGCTAAGAATCATGTATGATTAAAATTATTCAAAAGTCAGTTATTTTGTCTCATGATCAACTAATCATGAAGTGATAGATTTTTAACTAACAAGTACATTTTACTATATATTTGACAGGGCTTCCATCAAATAGTAATATCAAATCATTTAGTTACAATGAGTTGACATCTGCCACTAACAATTTCCATTCAAACAACAAAATTGGACGTGGCGGCTTTGGTGATGTTTTCAAGGTATAATGCAATCCTCATCTTTCTATTTACCAATGTACTTATTATCTGAAGTGGTTATGTTTTTTTGAGCTACTTTTGATGAAGTTTATTTTCTCTCAGGAACTTGGATTTTTCTTTGACTTATGACCATTTCATTCTATTTGTTGTGTTAGATAGTGAATAGACGGCTAATAGATGTATTGTATTATAAACCTTTCTCCTATATATAGGAGGAGGAAGCATACAAACACAAACTAAGCCGTAATGGGCCAAAACACACTTGGGCCCATATACAAATAGACTCAATAATTAATTAACTAAATCAACTAGACTCCTAGACTCAATACGTAATGAACTAAATAAACTAGACTCTCCAGCACTTCCCCTCAAGCTGGAGCTTGAGAGAAGCCCAAGTCAGCTTGCAAACAGAGAGATAGACTAAAAAAAAGAAATAAAGCCAAAGATAAGCCAAGCCCATACAAGAATTATTTCTTCCCCTCAATATTACAATAAAACACTCATCGTTGAAACACTCCCCTTCAAGTAGATAATCCAAATGGTAGAAGAAGCTTCTCAGTCATAAGGATATGGCATCTAGAGATGTAGTAACCAACAAGCATGCGTCAAAATCTTCATCACAGTCGCTATTGTCGCAGCTCAGAGATTTATAGATCACATTCCCTAGAGATTTATAAAGAGAGATTTTGAATCTCTACATCTCAACCATAATATGGCCCATGATAGAGCTGAATGGAAACGAAGGATCCATGTAGCCGACCCCAACATAGTTGGGACTGAGGCTTAGATGATGATAATGATGATGATGAATCCCCAGAGAGTGCTGGATCACAATCTCCACTCCCCAGTAGTCAATGTGCATTTAAAGCACCGATAGGCCAACGTGTAAAGAGAGCACAAACAAGCCGGAGGGTGCTGGAACACAATAGTTTAAAGTTGACATAAGAAAATTCAACATGCAAATAAAGCACAAACAATAACATTATAGTAAAGACTACGTAGTCGGATAGAAAACCATGAGTGCAAATCAGTAGGCAACATAAATGAGACACCAAATACCAAACTCTCCAAGGCACATAGCTGCAGAAAGATAACCCATAACGACGGAGATAAAATCTTCCTCTCCTTTATCTCATCTCTTCTCTCCTCATCTTCCTCTATTCTCCCACTCACCAACCATAAAAAGAATTAGGAATGTGGTTGGGGTGGAAAGTAAAAAATGGTAGAAGTAATACATATGTAGGCAAAAAGGTGGAGGAGGTAACTGATAATGCGAGTCAAAGTGCTACCTTACTCAATTAGACAGGTCTGAGTAGAAAAACAAATGGATCTTTATGCAAGATTAGATTAAAAACCAGATCCGATTAAAATTCTGATTAGCAATAGGTACAATGTATATGTGGGGGCAACACAAATATTGATGAAGAGAAGGCTATGTGTATGTATACCTAGTAAGAACCAAAAGAAAAGGAATAAGTGTAAACAAGAGGAAGCAACAACATAAGTAGGTAGCTAGAAGATTAAAACAATGATTGTATTCCCGTTCCTCAGTTTTTTTAATAAGACCATCATTCCTTCCTCATTGCGACAAAGTGGAAACAATGGTACCTTCGGGTAAGGTCCACCATGAGGCCTGGACCAGACAGACCTGAGTCGGGACCATCAGAAAAGCAGGAGGCGACAACTATGAGGGAGGCAATGCTGGCAGCAAGGCAAGAGAGTGGCGGAAAGGTAGTGGTGACAATGGTGGGCAGAGCTTGAAGCAACAACGATTGTGTGGCTGGAAGGTTGAGGCAGTGAGGCAGCGGGTTATGTATACCTAGTAAGAACCAAAAGAAAAGGAATAAGTGTAAACAAGAGGAAGCAACAACATAAGTAGGTAGCTAGAAGATTAAAACAATGATTGTATTCCCGTTCCTCAGTTTTTTTAATAAGACCATCATTCCTTCCTCATTGCAACAAAGTGGAAACAATGGTACCTTCGGGCAAGGTCCACCATGAGGCCTGGACCAGACAGATCTGAGTCGGGACCATCAGAAAAGCAGGAGGCGGCAACTATGAGGGAGGCAATGCTGGTAGCAAGGCAAGAGAGCGGCGGAAAGGTAGTGATGACAATGGTGGGCAGAGCTTGAAGCAACAACGATTGTGTGGGTGGAAGGTTGAGGCAGTGAGGCAGCGGGTGAGGGAGAACGAGGAAAAGATAGCCACGACTGGGAAGGAGGCTGGTGAGGCGGGAGTGTGGGTAGCAGGTAGTAGCGACGGTGGGGGGTTATGATGACAAGCAACAATACAGGGAGAAGGGTGACAGCCATATGGGTAACATGTAGTGGAAGCAAGATGGACAACGAATGCGTGGGGGGAATCAAGAAACGACACTGAAAGGGGCGGGGGCAAGGACAACAAATTAGGAAGGAAAAATCACAATGGTTAGTATGGGCTAGGTTGACATGTTGTAAGGTGTAGTTGGTGGCAGGGTAGCAGGGCTAGGGTGCAGCGGGAGGCTGGGAATAGGGTGGCACTTGGTGGCTGTTGGGAAAGGCAGCGGGTGCAGGGGTGAAGACAGTTGAGGGCAGGGGTGATGGCGGGAGCAACGGTTGGGAAAGGAAGCAAGGGTGATGGCTGGGGAAAAGACTGACAGTTTGTGGGAGCAACAGGGGAGGCGAATGCTGGGCGGAGAGCAGCAGGCAGGGAAGAAGTTGGTGGCTCCAACATGGTAGGGTTCAAGAGACAACCATTGACAACCAGAAAGTTGCCCGGCGGGCGACGAAGTCAGGAAGAGATGGTAGCTGACTGCAGGCAGAGGTAACTCTCTTATTTCTCTCATCTCTAGGGTTTCCCAAGAGTGTCTTGCTCTGATACCATGTTAGACAGTGAACAAATGGCTAATCGATGTATTGTATTGAAAAACCTTCATCCTATATATAGGAGGAAGCACACAGACACAGACTAAACCCTAATGGACCAAGAGACAGTTGGACCCATATACAAATAGACTCACTACTTAATTAACTAAATAAACTAGACTCTCTTAGCATGTTGTGATCTACTCGAATAATGATGACTTATGCAACATTAGATACATATTCAATTGTTTGTCTCTTGCCATTCTATCATTTCCAAAGGCGATAAGATGTGGTTTTGTTGGATGCATATGAAATATGATTGGGAGTATGATTATTATCACTTGTTTGTTTTGACACATTAGCATGACACAGTCCTGCATTTAATTCACATTGTGCCTAATAAAACCATTATCTAAGCAATGACGCATGGACTAACCTGTTTTTCTAGTTTATATAGATAATTCATAAAATGCTATAAGTAACAGTATATATGATTTTAATTGTTGTCCTTCTCTTTTGCTTCCAAATCCTTGTTTTTCGTTTTAAGTAACAAAATTACACATTCATTTCCAAGATGTAGGCTTAGTCTGAAAGTCGCATGTGCATTATTATTAACGACAACCGTATTGGGGAGAAAGAGACGACCCAAATGCAGGTCTCTCCATGACTTGTATATATATGAAATCAGTAACCTATAAATTTGCATGTAGATCCTTACTTATCTACATATTACAAGAAGGTCCCGTGTACACCATATTAACACTCCCCTCAAGCTTGAGCATGTATATCATATGCTCCTAGCTTGTTACATAAGAACTGAACCCGACAACCATTCAAAGATTTAGTGAATAAATCAACTAACTGATCTTCAGACTTGACGGATGATAACTGGATCAAGCCCTCCTGGATATTTTCTCTGAGAAAATGACAACAACTTCTATATGCTTCTTTCTTTCATGAAAGATGGGATTTTGGGCAATGTGGACAACAACCTGATTGTCACACTTCAACTCCATGGGACTACTCTGACCAAATCCCAACTCTTCTAATAGATGTTTAACCCACAATAACTTACAAGTGGCTAAAGCCATAGCTCTATACTCCGATTCAACACTAGATCTAGCAACAATTGTTTGCTTCTTGCTTTTCCAGGACACCAGATTACCTCCCACAAAGACACAATAGCCAGGATTAGATCTCCTGTCAATGCTAGATCTTGCCCAATCTGCATCTGGAAAAACCATGAACTCTCATGTTGCTATGATTTTGGTACAATAATCCTTTCCCAGGAGACTTCTTCAAGTATCTCAGAATGCGCATGATAGCCTCCAAGTGACCAGTACATGGCTTCTCGATGAATTTACTAATAACACTGGTGGCAAAGGCAATGTCAGGTCTGGTGACGGTCAAATAATTTATTTTTTCAACAAACCTTCTATAACGCCAAGGGTCATTAAGTGGCTCCCCCTGTTCCACAGACAATCGGACCTTAGGGTCCATTGGACTCTCTACTGGCTTAGCTCCAAGCATACCTGTCTCTATAAGAAGATCTAGAACATACTTTCGTTGTGAAATGGCAATTCCAGCCTTTGATTTGGCTACTTCATTCCCAAGAAAATATTTCAGGTTGCCTAAATCTTTTGTTTGAAACTTGTCCTCAAGAAGTTGCTTGAGTTGTTCAATACCTTGTCTATCATCAGTAGTGATCACAATATCATCAACATAAACTAACAGAAATATACATCCAAAATCACATCACCGGTAGAAAGTAAAGTGGTCCATGATGCATCTGCCGATGTCAAACTCAGAAAGAACACAACTAAATCTACCAAACCAAGCACGAGGTGATTGCTTAAGACCATAAAGAAATTTGTGGAGTCGACAAACCATACTAGACTCCCCTTGAGCAACAAACCCTGGTGGTTGCTCTATATAAATCTCTTCATTCAGACCACCATGTAGAAAGGCATTCTTAATATCGAGTTGATGCAGATTCCATGAATGTGTAGCAGTAAGATCATGAGAGAATGTCTCTAAGTAGTCTTCACCATAAATCTGTGTGAATCCCTTGGCCACCAATCGTGCCTTGAGCCTATCAACAGAACCATCAGGCCCAAACTTGACTGTAAATACCCATCTGCAGCCAACCATTGATTTCCCAGAGGGACAATGAAATAATGATCATGTATTGTTACTTTGGAGAGCAGACATTTCTTCCATCATTGTAGCACGCCATTCAGGGATTCAAGGCCTCTGAGACAAATGAGGGAATGGAAATGGAAGACAAATAGGATAGAAAGGCATAATATGATGGAGAAAGATAAGCATAGGGAATAACATTGGAGATGGGATGAGAGGTATACAACTGTTTGCCTTTGCGTAAGGCAATGGGCAAATCAACATGATTGTTGTTTTCCATCAGATCATCTGACTGAGTGACGTAGAAGGATTCAGACACGCATTGTCCTTCACATGACCCGAGGTAAGATTATCCTTATGAGGCGTGTAGACTTGCGTAATGGGTGGACGATTAGGAGAGTTAATCCATGAGATTTGTGATTGTATGACAGGTGATTGACTAACTTGTGGCTGAATGATTGGTGGCTAGATGACTTGTGGCTGAATGATTGGTGGCTGGATGACTTGTGGCTGAATGACTTATGGTTGAATGACTTGTGGCTGAATGGCTTGCGGTTGTATGACTGGCGGCTTAATGATTTGTGATTGAATGACGGTTGGAAGTGGCAAAGACTCCTCGACCTCTTTAACAGACCGTGAACCACCAAAATATGGTGCATCTTCAAAAAAGGTGACATCAACAGAGACAAAGAAGCAACGCTTTGATGGACAAAAACATTTGTATCCTTTTTGAACTGGAGAATAGCCCAAAAATATACATTTTTTGGACTTGGGGCTTAACTTATCTTGACCACCACCTAATATATGAACAAAACAAACACACCCAAAGACTTTAGGTGGCACATAGTATATTGGTTATTTGGGGTGAAGGACAAAAAGGGTCTTTTATTTTGAATGACAAAAGATGGACTGCGGTTGATCAAGTAAGTGGGTGTAAGATCATCATCACTCCAAAATTATTCTGGGACATTTATGTGGAGAAGAAGAGTACGAGCAATTTCAATGATGTGTCGATTCTTTCTTTAGGCTACTCCATTTTGTTGTGGAGTATGTGGACATGAGGATCGGTGGATGATGCCACGAGATGAAAGAAATTGAGTAAAATTGTGACTGAAGTACTCCCGGGCATTGTCAGTGCGAAGGATATGAATATGCTTGTCATAAATGTTTTCAACTTCTTGGTAAAAAGATTGGAAGATGGAAAAAACTTTAGATATGTCCTTCATTAGATATAACCATGTGACTCATGAGTGGTCATCTATAAAGGTGACAAAGTACCTATATCCAAGTTTTGATGGAACCCGACTAGGACCCCAGACATCTGAGTGAATGATATGAAAAGGCGACTCTGCTCTATTTTGGGTTCTGGACCTGAATGGTGATCGTTGGTGCTTACCTAGCTGACATGACTCACAATCTAGTTTATCTAAATTGGACAACTTAGGGACCGTCACTTTCAATTTTTCGAAAGCCATATGACCTAAACGACTATGAATATGCAGAGAGAATGCAACTACACACGCTTTTGGAGGCTCATCAAGGTAGTAAAGACCAGCATGCTCATACCCTTTGCCAATGGTTTTCTGTGTCTTCAGATCTTGGATCACACAATTATCAGACAGGAAGGTAACAACAACATGAAGTTCACATGTGAGTTGACTCATGGATATTAAATTGAACGGGAAGTTTGGGATGTACAAAGTTGAATCAAGAGAGATATTTGGTAACAAATTTATTGTTCCAGTATTTTGAACATCAATTTTGGATTCATCAGCTATAGTGATATTGGGCAAAGACACTCTGGTGGGATGAGTGTATATCAACTGAGGTGTACCAATAATGTGGTCTGTGGCACCTGAATCCAAAACCCAGGATGGTGATGTCGTTCTGAAGGATTGAGAAAGACATGTTGGATGATTCCACCTTTTGAGCTGGACAATCTGATGTGGACGAAGCACACAACTGTATCAACCATAAGTATTCATCCCTTATCAAGCTAACTTGGTGTACCATCTTCACAAGTAACTTAGAAGTTCCCATGAGTTTCTTAGTAATAACCAATCAACAATCCTCAGAAAATAACAAAAAACATCGAACTAAGAAATGATCAACAACAATAGCAGCAGTAATCCTTTCATTCAGATTGCGTTTGATATGATATGCTTTTGGGATGTAACGATAGATTGATGGAATCTATCCTCTTAATTTTCAGACATTACAATCAACAAATTACAAGAGAACCTCAAGAAAGGACAAACAGACAATAATTGTGTTTGAAACTGTGCACTTTGACACGCTGCTACAGTAACAACGGGTTGAGCACTTGAGGAAGAATATGGTGACGACCCTCTTTCTTGATTTAGATAGAGAGGATGACCCTACAGGCTCTGACTAGGGGTAGGGGCGCCCTACTAGAGCAAATATCCAAAGGGAAAAGGGGCCGTTAGGCTCTCCTAAGAGGACTGCCAAAGCAAGCAGCAGTAGTTGTTGTTGCTGAAGCTAAATGAAGGAGATGCAAGGGAGGCCCACGATGGATACAGCAGCAGAAGGAATGCTCCTCGAGGCCGTTGAGGTAGAGGGAGACCCACCCCAAGTGTTGCCTTTGACAAATGCTCGCTGGAGAAGAAGCAGGAACAACTTTGGTGGCCATCATGCCACAGTAACGCACTGTAGCAGCACTCTAACGGCTAAGAAACAAAGGGACAATGCTGTTGGACTGCAGCAGTTGTTCCAAAGAAGAATTAGGGCTTGAAATCATGTGCTCTGACACCATGAAGACAACCGTATTGGGGAGAAAGAGACAACCCAAATGCAGGCCTCTCCATGACTCATACATATATGAAATCAAATCAGTAACTTACAAATTTGCATGTAAACCCTTACTTGTCTACATATTACAAGAAGGTCCTGTGTATACCATATTAACAATTATTATTCGAAGTCTCATACATTAGATACTTCGAACGGAGATGTGAAGTTTTCACTTCGTTCTGATTGAAAGAGTAACAATCTATGAGTACATATAACCAATATGCATACAAATGCGTGGAAAGAGGTGCACCGAGGTCCCTTATACAAAACACTAAATATAGATAGATATAAAATATATTTAAACATGGTGAGACTCCCTATTGGTGATGTGGCAATACCATAGGCTTTGGTATGTATTAGGATGTTTAACTATCTATATCTAAAATTTGACAACTTTGTTTTTTGAGTTTAACACTACAAGCCTTTGAAAAACTAGGATGAAGTCCTACTGCTTTTTTTAAAACTCAACATCGTCAATGAAAGATATGAAGAGATCTTGTTTTACTCATTCTTTTTAGAGAATTATAGCACTTGACTACATGTTTCCTTGTTACAATTTTGCATATGTATATAGCTAGGAGATCCCGTGCTAGCAAGAATGGACCATGTAATATTCTAATGTGGTATAAGAGGAAGTAAAATACTAAGATTCTTTTTGAGAGATTGATAGAAATTCTTGTATCATATTCCTTAGATAACTATACTTCTTGAATAAATAATGTTTCCTTGTAATTTTACATACATGTCGTAGAGTTGGTACACACGGGAGATGTCTAACACATGAGAATGCATCCGATAACAGAGCTGTAGAGAATTTCCAAACCTTTCATCATTGATGAGTGTCATCAACACTCATTTTCTATTAATTCATCTGTTGACTATTGTACAATATTTGTCAGTTAAGATTGGTATTAGGTCTAATTCTAACAGTAGGTTATCATGTGTTAAGTCACCCATGGATGTGAGTTGTTTCCCCATGAATCCATTAAAAATAAGTTTTGGGCTTGGAATCAAGAAATGAAAAATCATCAAAACCAACAAAATAAAAAAAATTAATTTCTCTAAGGGTCTGACTGGTTCAATGTAATTTGTCCTGAAATCCTTAGAAGTTAATTTCCCTTTCTAATTTTACTTGATTGGTTTCTTGAAACTCCGGAACTCGAATTCCCTAATTTTCCCTAGACTCATCGTCATATATATACACATCCGTAAAATGGGATCCGTAGGAAACCCACTGGAAAATGAGTTACGTTTCAGCGGGGTCTCGCCCGCTGCCTTGTTCCTCTTTTCCAGCGTCGGCTCGACAATGCGATTCTCCAGAGAAGACCAACAATCACACCACTTCTTCGACAATGCCTGGCCGTGGCAACTTGCCCTGCCACAGGGAGGGTTCCGATGGGTTTCAAGTGGTGGCAACTTGCCGAGTCCTGCGTTTGTGGAAGCTTGTCGTGCCTTGCATCCGCGACAACTTGCGCTGTGTACAGGACCAAAGCTCTCTAAAATAAAAATGTGTTCTTCCTTCCCATCCATGAAACTTTGCGCTGCGACAAGGAAAGTTATTTATGTTCTATCTTGTCTTCTTCTGCAAGTGAAACGTGATCAAGACTTCTCCTTCCCTTTGTGCCAAAGTAATATTGGTGTCTGATTTTGCCATTCCTTTATTTAATAGTTCATGGAGGTTTGGGCGGAACGAACACTGTGAATAGATGTTCTAATCTTTGAATTGTTTTATTCTGGAAGAGAAATTTTAGTTGATTCTCCATGCTTATTTAAGTTGTTCTTGTATATATCTTTTCTCATAGTTAATTTAGACAACACTCTGAATTTTCAAACCAGATTCAGACAACACCTACTTTGAATTTTATCTATCGTTGCTATGTATTGTAGAAGACCTTTGGTTTCTAGATTTTGTGGCTACAGTTACAACAAACCAATCAGATGGAAGTCAATTTTTAGGAAAACTCATGTTTGAAACCATTCATCTGGAACTTATTTTCTGGGAACTCAATTCCAGTTGTGGGAAATGAGTTCCTGAAAAGTTACAGCTACATCAAACCAGTCAGACCCTATGGTCTGCTAAAATCATACGTGTGTGTCGGCACGATCACATCTACCAAAATTTTCTGGCAAATTCACCAAGTTTCGGTGGGTTTCACTTATATTGCTGGATTTCAAGTTTTGTTTTTATGTAAATCTTAGCACCTTAGTGTCGAAACGCAGCGATACCAAAGTTTGCTGGAGGTATAGGCATTTGTGTGTGTTGTTGCTACTGCTAGATGAAGGTAAGTAGATAAAAGGGGGATGATATTACATTTGCAGCTCAAATCCTCCTAGATGAAGGTAAATAATTATGTTTTTCTTCCATTTTCCACGATTTCGAACCCTCTTTCTCCATTTTTTTCATACTTTCACCTTAAAAAAAGTTTTAGCTTCCTAACACATACTAGATCTTAGATCTACTTAAAAACAATTCATCTTTCTACATGGTGTGGGCCATTCTCCGCCTAATTCTGCTGCCTAGACTGCTGCTGCTGCTGAAAGCTCTCTACGGTCAACGAAGTAAAGGAGCATGGAATGGGATATTACCAATGTAGTGGCACCCAAGTGGTAAAGTTGATGATGTATGACCAAGAGGTCACATGTTCGAAACCCCCTGGCAACGGGATGAACAAATTGCCATTTTTTTTTAAATTGGAACGAGACATCGAATTTGAGTCGTCTTCGACAGGTGTGGAAGTGGAAGGTTGTGGAACTAAAAGGAAACTTCGAGGATTTTTACAATTAGACTTCTGGATAATGCGGAAAAAAAGGTCTTGTATTATTCAATGATAAAAGAATATACAAGAGTCTCTATATAATACACAAAAGAACCACAGGGTCTAGAGATAACCCATGTGGGATAAAACATAAGTGTAAAGGAAAAGAAAAATAGAAAATAGACTAAGTGTAAAAGAGAAAAACACAGCAAAGTCTATCTACTAATACTCCCCCTCAAGCTGGAGCATAGATGTCAATCATGCCCAGCTTGGATGTCATATCAGTGAAGCGCTTCTTCGGAAGAATCTTTGTGAAGATATCAACAATCTGCTCATCAGTATGAATGTAAGGGGTAGAAATCTGACCAGATAGAACCGCCTCACGAACAAAGTGACAGTCCACTAAAATATGCTTTGTGCGCTCATGGAAGGTAGGGTTGCTAGCAATGAAAGTGGCTGCTTTATTATCACAGAACATAGGAATGGGCGCCAAGTCTGAAAAACCAAAATCTGTCAGAAGGCTTCGAATCCAGAAGAGCTCGCAGGTAGTATGTGCCATGGCGCGATATTCAGCTTCAGCACTAGAGCGGGCAACCACAGCCTGTTTTTTGCTCCTCCATGTGACTAAATTGCCCCCAACAAAAGTACAGTATCCAGAAGTGGAGCGGCGATCAACCTTGCTCCCAGCATAATCAGAATCTGAGTAGCCCAGTATCTTACAGTGCCCATGTTTTTTGTAGAGAAGCCCTTTTCCAGGAGAGTTCTTCAAATAGCGCAGAATATGGCAAACAACATCCCAATGACATTGTCGGGGTTTGTCAAGGTAGCGACTAACCAATCCGACAGCAGCAGTAATGTCAGCTCGTGTGACTGTGAGGTAGATAAGCTTCCCGACCATTCGTCTGTACTGATGAGTGTCAGAATATGCAGGAGAGGCTTGATCATCCCAATCAGTGTTAGGATCAAGAGGGGTGCTAGCAGGCTTAGCACCTAGGAGTCCAGTCTCAGATAACAAGTCCAGAACATACTTCCGCTGAGAAAGACACAGTCCTGCAGAAGAGCGAGAGACCTCTATCCCAAGAAAGTAGCGTAAAGAACCGAGGTCTTTAGTAACAAAGTGCTTTTCAAGATACTGCTTAGTTGCCTGAATACCTGCTGCATCACTCCCAGAGAGTATAATATCATCAACATACACAATAAGAATAATAATGCCAACTGTGGATTGTTTAACAAAAACAGAGTGGTCCGACTGAGAGCGGCGAAAAGAATAATCCTGGAGAATAGTGCTAAGTTTGTCAAACCACGCACGTGGACTCTGTTTGAGGCCATAGATAGCTTTTTTTAAACGACAGACTTTAGATGGCTCCCCCTCACAGATAAAGCCGGGGGGCTGAGACATGTAGACTTCTTCATGTAGATCGCCATAGAGAGGCATTTTTCACATCGAGCTGGTATAACGGCCAATCAGAATTAACAGCAACAAAGATCAGAATCCTTACAGAATTAAGTCGTGCCACAGGAGAGAAGGTTTCAAAATAGTCAACCCCATAGGTCTGAGTGTATCCTTTAGCAACCAGTCTGGCTTTCAGGCGCTCGACCGTACCATCAGGCTGATATTTCACTGTGAAGACCCAGCGACACCCAACTGGTGAGCAATCAGTAGGAGGATCAACAAGAGTCCAAGTATGACGATCAGTAAGAGCCGTCATTTCTTCTTCCATTGCCTGACGCCATGCTGGGATTTTAAGAGCCTGAGCAGGAGTCTTAGGGACAGAAATAGCAGACAGAGCAGCAGTAAAGTTGGCAAAATTAGAATTCAAATGAACAGACGTACAAAAATTCCCAATTGGATGTTTCGTACAAGCACGTGTCCCCTTTCTCAGACTAATGGGAACATCAAGGTCAGAAAATACCTGCGGAGGTGGCTGATCTGGCGTAGAGGACGTGGACGATGGAGAGGCCATAGAGGGAGCTGTTGGCTTTGGTCTTCTGTGATAAACCTGCAGAGGGGGCTTCTCACTTGTAGATACAGGAGCAGGGCTATCATACTCATCATCCACCATAGGTAAGGGCGTATCAGTCAACAAATCAGACGTAAGAGCAGAACCCTCCGAAGAGAAAAATGGCATGTGTTCAAAGAATACCACATCCGCAGATACAAGCCATTTATGTGAAGCAGGATCATAACACCGATATCCTTTCTGAGTGCGGGAATAGCCCAAAAAAACACACTTGGTGGCCTTGGGATCTAATTTAGTAAGACCAGGTCTAAGGTTCTTCACAAAGCATGTGCTCCCAAAAATACGCGGTGGTACATCAAACAGTGGTAGATTAGGGAAAAGAATTTGAAAAGGGATTTTATTGTGAAGTACAGAGGAAGGCATGCGGTTTATGAGATAGCAAGCAGTGGAGATTGCCTCAGGCCAGAATTTGTGAGGAACATGGTAGTGAAAGAGAAGTGTGCGGGCGACCTCAAGGAGATGGCGATTCTTACACTCAGCGACACCGTTTTGTTGTGGGGTATAAGCACAGGAAGTCTGGTGAATGGTGCCCTGACGTTTACAAAAAGACTGAACAGAAATTTGCACAAATTCCAAGGCATTGTCTGTGCGAAAAATCTTGATGGGGTTAGCAAATTGAGTCCGAATTTCCGCAAAAAACTCAGAAATTTTTTCAACTACAGTAGATCTGTCTGTCAGTAAAAATAACCATGTGGTTCTGGAAAAATCATCAATAAAACTTAAGAAATATTTGAATCCAGAAACGCTAGGCACAGAACACGGTCCCCAAATGTCAGCATGCACAATGTCAAAAGGGGCTTTAGAGCCAATACAAAATTTTGCAGAAAAAGTAGAACGGTGTTGTTTGCCCAATTGACATGTTTCACAATAAAATCTAGTGCTAGCAACAGTCGGTAGTAAAGCCTTCAACTTCTCAGCAGACGGGTGGCCCAGACGGTAATGCCACTGAATATCAGGAACTGTAGATGTCAGGAAAGCAGCTGGCTTCGGCTCGTCCAAATAGTATAATCCATCCGGTCCCTCATGGCCTGAACCAATCGTCGTCCTCGTACGCAGATCCTGAAACAGAACACCATCCGGGTCAAATGTAATAGCACAACGAAGACTTTTTACCAGTTTACTGACAGATAGTAAATTTAGAGGAAATTTGGGCACATATAGCACAGACTGCAGAGGTAGAGTACTAGTAGAAGTGATATCTCCAATGCCACAAACAGGAGATTTGGAACCATCAGCAACCGTCACAGGCGGTATAAGAGAAGTCTTGCGCAGAGTAGAAAATAAACTAGCAGTACCAGAGATATGTGCAGTCGCACCAGAGTCGATCACCCAAGGGCTTTTACCAGTCGTCGTCAGGAGAGCAGCGCCATTCTCAGGAGAGTCCGCAGAAGTAGAGGCAAGGCGGGCTTGAAGCAGTTTCTCAAACTCAGAGCGAATCCAATCAGCAGTAGGGTCAGAGGCAGCAGAGGTAGATGCAGGTTGTTCAGTGGTAACCTAGTTCGCCCAGTCAGGTTTACCATATTTTATCCAGCAGCGGTCGTCATTGTGATTAGTACGCTTGCAGTGAGTGCAGTAGCGGGGCTCCCCTGACTCCGAGCCAGAACCACGTCCAGGTGCAGAAGAGCGGCCACCACGACCACGGCCACGACCTCGGCCGCGACCACGAAAGGAATCCGCAGAACGGACAACAAGTGTTGTTCCATCAGAAGTAGAGAGCGTCAAAGAAGGAAGACGCTGGACCCGCTTGAGGACGTCCCGAAGAGTAGGTAACGGGTCACTGGAGAGGATCTGATCCACGACCCCAGCAAACGAAGTAGGAAGGCCAGCCAGGAACTGAACAAGCATGAGCTCATTCCGTTGACGATGTAGTTCTTCAAGATTCTCAGTCAGAGGATGATAAACCTGAAACTCGTCCCACAGAGCACAACACGAGTTGTAGTAGTCTTCCACAGAGTCATATGTCGAGAAGTCTTGTTTCGCAAGCTTCTTGAATATTTCAAACACCTTCTTGGGGTTCTGTTGATGAGAGTAAACATGGGATAGGTGATCCCACATTTCCTTAGCAGTCTGAAGGCGAAGCAGAGAGTGGTTGATCTTAGCATCAACGTTGTTGACCAGCCAGGCCATAACCCCATAATCCTCCTTGGACCAGAGATCATAAGCTTGCTTAGTCGTGTCATCAGCAGTAGCAGCAGGTACAACAGGACCCTTGGTAGTCAGGTGCGAGTGGCGCCCGTGTGCTTTCACATAGAGTTCGAATGAAGCAGCCCATAGGTGATAGTTGGAGCCATCCAACTTAACAGAAGTAACACACAAAGACCGTGGTAAATCTGAAGTCGCCATGAGAGTAGAAGCAGACAGTCAGCAGCACGAGCGCAGGGCAGACAGTAGAATCAGTAGGCAGCAGGAAGTGTCCAACACATGGACCAGCAGCAGCAGATAGGAGATCCGATCATGGACCTCAGAAACCCTCACGGGGCAGAGATAAAGAAGTAGAACCTACGCCAACATGGAGAAACAATTACTCCACCATGTGGCGCAGGCAGGCAGATCCGGATGTAGCGTTTAGACCCTCAACGTGCCAGAACTGGAAAGTGTCGGGGCTGTACGTAACGGATTTAGAAAATGAACGGAGACCGAAAAGGGAACTTGTGGTTGTCTAGGCCACATGGATAGAGATGGTGAGGATGTGGGGGTGTGGTGGAGGGTTGTGGGTGGTGTAGGGGCCGGGAAAGTGGTGGTGGTGGTGGCTGTTGGTGGCGGACAACAAGTACTGTAGCAGCCGCGGTACTGTAGCAGCCGCGGTACTGTAGCAGCGGGAAGAAAGGAGATGGGGCGGTGGGCAGGGAAAGAGAAGAGAAGGGCTGCGGTGGTGGTAGGGTAAGGAAGGAAGGGAGGAGGAGGAAGAAGGACGGCGGCGGCAGGGAGAAAACCGCAGGGGGGGGGGGCGGCGGCGGTGTGGTGGTTGACGGCGCATGGGTAGGTTAGGGTAAGGAGGGGGGGAAAAAGAATTAGGGTGGATCTTGTTGCTCTGATACCATCTGGATAATGCGGAAAAAAAGGTCTTGTATTATTCAATGATAAAAGAATATGCAAGAGTCTCTATATAATACACAAAAGAACCACAGGGTCTAGAGATAACCCATGTGGGATAAAACATAAGTGTAAAGGAAAAGAAAAATAGAAAATAGACTAAGTGTAAAAGAGAAAAACACAGCAAAGTCTATCTACTAATAAGACTTCGATGCATCTTTGACAAAAGTTAAGCTAAAAATAGTAATTTCATGATGATGATATTGTTACAATATATGTTTTCTATATTCTGTTATTTATTTTGTTATTTGTTTATTCTGTATGGACCTCTCTGTAATTGTCACAGTGTTATATATATGAGGGTGCACACTTTGTCACCCTATGCTCTCTGAAACCCTGATTCTCTACATGGTATCAGAGCAGGTCGAGATCTAGGTTCTCTACCTCCCTCCCTCCCTCTCCGGCGCCGCCCCCCCCCCCCCCCCCCCGCGCGCCGCCCCCCCCCGTGCACGCCGCCGCCTGCTCCCTGCGGCAGCTGCTGCCGCCGCTGCACTAGGCGCAGCAGCCGGGCGCCGCCGGGACAGCGGCCCGCAGCCACAGCCGCCGCCGGGGCAGCAGCCGGCCGCCGCCGCCGCAAGGGCAGCAGCTGCTCGCGGCCGCCGCCGCCGGGGCAGGCCCAGCCGCCGGCCGGTTGCCGCCGCTGGCCTAGCCAGCCGTCTCCCGCCGGATCCCAGGCCCATCTATTCTCCTGATGCGGTGCTCCGCTAGTGCTTGAGCAACCGTTTGTGTTGTTCGCACAGCAGGTGCGCTGCCGGGTTGGTAGATCTGGCCTAGTTCCGTCCTCCGGGGGAGATCGGCACGTTGTTCGGCTAGAGCCTTCGTTGGTTCGTGTTTCTTTGTACCTGCCTGCCCGTGTAGGCTTCGGCCTCCGGGTCTTCTACTACACCTTGGTGTAGTCTGTATGTGAGAGGTCCCGTGTGATCTTCTACCTGCTTGTCCTGCCTGCTGTGCCTGCCTTCCTGATGGCGTCCTCGACTGAAGATCTGCGTCGTCAAGTTACTACGGTCAAACTTGACGGGCGCAATTACCAGCTGTGGGTCTGTTCCTTTGTGATATATGCAAAATCACAAGGGAAATATTCCCATCTCATTCGGGCCGGTCCACCACAGCCTGCTGACGATGCTGATTTGAAGGACGTCAAAGCCTATGATGATTGGGTCCGTGATGACTCAACAGTGATGACTTGGATTCTCAACAGCTCGGTTGAGAAGATTAGTGTGACTCTTCTCCGATTACCTACGGCGAAGCAGATGTGGGATGAACTTGCTGGCACCTTCTCCCACAGCCAGAATCCGAAGAAAGTGTTCGATATCAACAAACAGCTTAGTCGTCTCACCTTTACTGGTACTGATATCGCCGATTACTTCTCTACGTTCACCGGGTTGTGGGGTGAACTGGAGACGTACCATCCCTTGTCTACGGATCTGGCGACTATGCGCAAACAGCGCGATGAGCTACAGCTGATTCAGTTTTTGAGTGGCTTGCCTGACTCCTATGCTGGAGTTGTGGATCAGATTCTGGCTGGTGATCCACTGCCTTCCCTTCGGAGTGCCTACCAGCGTCTTCTGCGTCTTTCCTCCCCGACACCAGATGTTGGGGACTCTACTGCTTTAGCTGCCTGGGGTGGTCGTGGCCGTGGTCGCGGTCGTGGTCGTGGCCGCTCTTCTGAGGGACGTCCTCCCCTTGGTGCGGGGCGTGGTCGTTCTCCTACTGCTGGGCGTGGGGCTCCTCCTGCTACTACTCCTGCTGCGCGACCTTCGCCTGGATCCCGTTTGTGTTCTTACTGTGGTCGGACGAACCACATTGAAGAAAAATGTTGGGAGAAGTATGGAAAACCTGAATGGGCAAACACTGTTGCTGACTCTTCCACTGCTGCTTCTGAGGGTGCTGCACATCCTCCTACATCAGACACTACGGACACTACTACTGCTGACTACATCCGGGCTGAAGTCGAACGTCTTCTTTTGGAGCGTGGTGGTTCCTCTTCTGCCGCCTCCACGAGTGGAGCTCATGCTGCCCATACTGGTTATGATACTGCTTTTTTGAGTTCACATTTGCCACCTCCATCTGGTAATAATAAATGGGTGATTGACTCTGGTGCATCATCCCATATTTCTGGCAATCGGGCTTTGTTTAAATCTATCTCTAAACCTGCTCATAAATCTACAGTTATGGTTGCTGATGGATCTAGATCTTCTGTTTCTGGCATTGGGGACATTATTTCTCAGTCTTATATCAAATCTGCCTTATATGTGCCTAACTTTCCTATGAATTTATTATCTGTGAGCAAACTTGTCAAGAATTTGAACTGTAGCCTGACATTCCGGCCTGGCTCTTGTATTTTTCAGGACCTTCTCACGAGGATGAAGATTGGTGGGGGGTATGAAGGTGCTGATGGTCTCTACTACTTGGACGAGATGCCAAAGTCTACTCAAGCTTCAGCTCTATCTGCATCAGTTTCTACTTTACAGTGGCATTACCGTCTGGGACATCCTTCTTCTGACAAACTGCGCCAGTTATTTCCTGATATGAGTAGCTGTAGTCTTCAGTGTGAGTCTTGTCAACTGGGTAAACAGACTAGATCGGTATATCCGCGGCGCAGTTCTATGAGCAGCAAGCATATTTTTGATATTGTTCATTCTGATGTGTGGGGACCATGTAATGTACCAAGTGTGTCTGGTTATAGATACTTTATTTTGTTCATTGATGATTTTTCACGGACTACTTGGCTTTTTCTGTTGAAAAGTAGATCCGAGGTGCTATCCACAATAAAGTTCTTTTTTGCTGAAATTAAATCTCAGTTTGGTGTGCCTATTAAAATTTTTAGAACTGATAATGCTCTGGAGTTTGTTCAAAAAGATGTGGAATGTTTTTGTAAAACTGTTGGAACTTTACATCAAACCTCTTGTGCCTATACACCACAACAGAATGGTGTTGCAGAAAGGAAGAATCGTCATTTATTAGAGGTGGCCCGCACTATTATGTTACATTCACATGTTCCTCGTTCTTATTGGCCAGAAGCGATTATGACTGCTTGTTTTCTTATTAATCGTATGCCCTCCTCGGTTATTGGTAACAAAATCCCATTCCAGGTTTTACATCCGGAGGCACCCCTGTTTTCTGTTCCTCCACGGATTTTTGGTTGCACGTGTTTTGTCCGACTTCTTGGCCCGTCTTCTGATAAGCTCTCGCCTCGTGCAACTAAATGTATTTTCTTGGGGTATTCGAGGACTCAAAAAGGCTATCGCTGTTATAATCCTGCTACGCGAAAGTGGTTGATCAGTAGTGATGTGGTGTTTTTTGAGGACACTCCTTTCTATTCATCTGCGGGAGAAAATTTGCAACCAGATATCAT
This sequence comes from Alisma plantago-aquatica, assembly GCA_963693085.1. Lineage (NCBI taxonomy): Eukaryota > Viridiplantae > Streptophyta > Magnoliopsida > Alismatales > Alismataceae > Alisma > Alisma plantago-aquatica. The sequence continues at coordinate 1,183,431,425 of OY856412.1, read as the reverse complement.
TGCATCACCATTGCCGATTCTGTCTGATTGTGTACCTGAGACTGTTGATACTGAGTTACCAGTTCGTCCCCAGCTCCGTGTTTATCAGCGCAGGAACAAGGCACCTTCTTCCCATGTACCCCCCCCAGCCGACCAATCTTCACCTCCAGAAGGTTCTGCTACTCCTGAGGTACAATCTGATTTACACATTCCTATTGCACTTCGCAAAGGAACTCGTTCCTGCACGTCTCATAGTATTGCTCATTTTGTATCTACTGACCACCTCACTGCTCAGGCGCGTGATTTTGTACATGCCTTATCTGCTATTACTGTTCCTAAGTCTATTCAGGATGCTCTGCGGAGTACAGCATGGACTTCTGCTATGCAGGATGAGATGACAGCTTTGACTGATAGAAACACTTGGGAGCTGGTGGATCCTCCTCCTCAGTGCAAGCCTGTTGGTTGTCGCTGGGTTTACACTGTCAAATATCAACCGGACGGTACTGTTGAACGGTTGAAAGCTAGATTGGTTGCCAAAGGATATACTCAGACCTACGGCATTGACTATTTTGAGACGTTTTCTCCTGTTGCTCGCTTGAATTCTGTTCGAATATTGCTATCTGTGGCTGTAAATTCTGACTGGCCTCTTCTACAGCTTGATGTGAAGAATGCTTTCTTATATGGTGATTTGCAGGAAGAGGTTTACATGGAGCAACCTCCTGGGTTTGTTGCTCAGGGGGAGTCTCATAAAGTTTGTCGGCTTAAAAAATCTATTTATGGGCTTAAGCAAAGTCCACGTGCCTGGTTCGATAAATTAAGCAGGATTCTTTCTGATTTTGGCTTTCTACGATCTCAAGTGGATCATTCTGTCTTCACAAAGAAAACGTCTGCAGGGATTATTATTCTGATTGTCTATGTAGATGATATCATTCTTTCAGGCAGTGATTCTGCAGGTATTCAGGCCACAAAAACTCATTTGGGTAAGCATTTTGCTACCAAAGACTTGGGCAGATTACGATACTTTCTGGGTATAGAGGTTTCCAGGAACTCTAGTGCTCTTGTATTGTCCCAGCGGAAATATGTACTTGATATCTTGCAGGAAACTGGTATGATGGGAGCAAGACCTTCAGATACTCCTATGGATCCCAATGTTGATTGGGATGATGATAATTCACCTATGTTTTCTGAGCCGAAGAAATACAGGAGACTTATTGGGAAATTGATTTATCTAACTGTTACTCGTCCTGATATTACTACTGCTGTGGGTCTTCTGAGCAGGTACTTAGACAAGCCCAGACAGTGTCATTGGGATGCTGTATGTCACATTCTGAGATACTTAAAAGGGGCTCCTGGCAAAGGTTTGCATTATAAGAAATCTGGACACTGTAAACTTGAAGGCTATTCTGATTCAGATTATGCGGGCAGCAGGATTGATAGGAAATCCACTTCTGGCTATTGTACCTATGTAGGGGGTAACTTGGTGACTTGGAGGAGCAAGAAACAAAATGTTGTAGCTCGCTCCAGTGCTGAAGCTGAATACCGGGCTATGGCCCATACTGCTTGTGAACTTCTCTGGGTGCGCTCTCTTCTGCATGAACTTGGGATTGAATCGTCTTATGCGATTCCTATGCACTGCGACAATCGAGCTGCTATTTTCATTGCCAATAATCCTGTTTATCATGAGCGCACCAAGCATATTGAGGTGGATTGCCATTTTATTCGAGAGTCTGTTCTGGCTGGGAAAATCTGCACTCCTTTCACGAGATCTGAAGATCAAGTTGCTGATGTCTTCACGAAACTTCTGGCTAAGAAGCATTTCTGCACACTGGTGGACAAGTTGAGCATGATTGATATCTATGCTCCAACTTGAGGGGGAGTGTTACAATATATGTTTTCTATATTCTGTTATTTATTTTGTTATTTGTTTATTCTGTATGGACCTCTCTGTAATTGTCACAGTGTTATATATATGAGGGTGCACACTTTGTCACCCTATGCTCTCTGAAACCCTGATTCTCTACAGATATATTTCATCAAATCAAGCTTAAAAACAAGATGTATGTTCATATATTGCCATCCATACAAGTTTACATATGTAGAAAAATAAAGTCACATGCAAATGTACAAGAAGTCATCTTCGTGTCCACTTCGACATGCATGGAAGTAAAAGTTTGTGGAACATGTAAGGAAACTTCGAGAAGTTGTGGACTAACACTTTGACGCAAAATAAGCTAAAAGATAGTGAGATTATGAGGAAATTTGGCATAAAACATCAAATTTTGGTAAACACATACTCCGTCTATAATCTTCTATACGAAATGTTTAGAACTTAAATATGTTCTATATATGTGATGTTCTAAATCTACAGAAATTCCTATTGATCACATTCTACAATTTAAAAACATGAATTTATTTCCAAATACTTCAATTTTTAAAGAGGGGGAAAAGTAAGAGAGGTGAATGGTATTAGGTCTATACCAAATTTCGCAAACTTGTAGAAATCTAGTAGAAGAATAAGCTTATCATTACTCTGTAGTTAGAAACCAAAGAAATGGTCATCCCAATGTCAAAAGCAGTTTCCGACAAGTTTCTTTATGCCTTCACTATCTGTGCAACAATAACAACTACAAAGATCATCAAGAAAATAGGAGGTTCTGAGCTAGCTGGGTTGATTTCATCCCAACTACTCTGAATTCATTGACATATATCAACAAGTAGGAAACCAATGATGCATTGAAAGTTTACCAGATTTCAACATCGACGGGCGTAGATATATGTAACATTGAGGATTAATTTCCAGATGTCAAGGATGTTTAGTACCATCTAAAGGAGTAATAAGTCATATGTAATATGTGCTAGTGTTTGTAGGCCGAATTAGGTCAGAGTCCAATAGGTCAACAAGTTCTATAGAGTTCTGTCAGGTATGGGATTGTGTCAACCTCTCCTATATATAGGAGAGGGTTCCCTTGTATCAAACACATTTTCAGCGTATTGTCCATGTTGTCTAATCAATATATCCAACAGAATCAATATATGATCAATACAAACATTCAATTTTACCTTTTGAATGTTGGTTAGACTGGGCCCTAAAGGTTTGACTGAATGCAAAGAAACATGCGAATCAAAGGCCTCAATGAGAGTTTTCAGTATCTTTATAGTATTTCCCCAATTGCTAAGCGCACTTTATACAAACCGATTATTGAGCCCAATTTGATGAATGTTGTGTATTGCATGCTGTATTAGTTCCAAAATTATATATACAACATATAATGTATTCAAAACTTTTAAATATGGAATGATGCATTTGGAACTGCCTCCAATAAGATATTCCAAGTAGGTTCATAGACTGATCCATTTATTGATAGTGTGCCAATTATGTTGTCTTGTAAGGTTTGGATCGATGAGTTACAAACAAAATAGTTATTTCTGAATATTTTTAAATGTGCCCAGTAACTATACATTTTCTTAAGTTTCACAAACTTGTCATGATGAATTTACTCAGTTATCTCATTATATGATTTCCCTACATCCTGCTTAAGCTATTTATGTTCTTATTGTCTCAATAAACTATCGTAATTATTTTCTACATTGACATAACTTGGAATCCTAAAGGTTTTCCTTCATGTAGATGCACATAATACTCACATATCAAAGACCTATATGGAATTATCTCAATGCACTAAAGGATTTCCTCTATCGCTGAACAGTTTTTCTGCACAATTAAGAAAGGACACATCCCAAGCTTATCTTTTGACGCTTTTTGAATTTGAGTTTACAAATTCAAAACAAAACTAAAAACCTATATTTCCAATTTTTGTAATATGATATTTATATGAAAATAAAGGATTGTTTTTTTAAAAAAAATCCTCCAGGGTACCCTAAAGGATGGAAGGAAAATTGCTGCAAAGGTACTTTCTGCCTGGTCTAAGCAAGGAGACAGTCAATTCCTGACTGAAATCAATATTATATCTAGCATAAAGCATCCAAACCTTGTAGAGTTGACTGGTTACTGCATTGAAGGCAACAACAGGGTCCTTGTTTACGAATATGTAGAAAAAGGAAGTCTAGATCATGCTTTAGTAGGTAAGCATTGTGTGTATGGTTGGATAGTTGACAATAAAAGTTGAACTTCATTAGAAGATATCTTAAATGTTTGCTTTTCATGTAGGTACATCTCATGACACGGCTCTGGATTGGAAAATGAGATCAGCTATATGCATTGGTGTAGCAAGCGGTCTTAAATTCCTTCATGAAGAGGCTGTCCCACAAATAATTCATAGGGACATCAAAACCAGCAATATTCTTCTAGATGAGGATCTTTCCCCTAAAATCGGAGATTTTGGACTAGCGAAACTTTTTCCTGATAATGTTACTCATTTGAGTACACGTGTTGCAGGAACAACGTGAGTATGCTTCACCAAGCATTACTTTTGAGAATGATTTTTTTAAACTGCCTAGTATAGTAACAGACATTGGCATCCTCATAGCATTCAAATAGATCTTAATAGGCCTAAATGCATACAAAAGTTGTCAAGAAATTAATGACAATCTTCTCTAGAAGTTATTTTTTATTTTATCTCTTAAAGTTGATATGGAACTGGGAAACACCACATGTCCCATTGGGGGTTTGAACTCTCTGATCATGTAGTAATAGCATGAGGTTTTCACCTGCTGAACTCTTCGGTAATGTGTTCCTCGAGGAATTTACTTCTTTCAGAACCAATCTTTAATTTATAATCTGTATGTTAGTGCCAATTAAACCCTTATTGGGGTTTTCCAAAATACTAAACTAGCCAGCTAGTATGGAGGCATACTCCTCTACAGCGATAATCTCCTTTGTCGGTGTCAAGGTCTCATACTAAGACGGACTGCCTACTGTCTTCTTTTCTGATTTATTTGTCAACTAGTTTGCTTTCCTGGAGATATGCCTTACTACACCCCCATATGTTTAATGACTCCTTGATGGCCATGGCCCTTATTTGTTCAATTGTTACTCCTTTGAGTATCCCACTGTTGATCCCCTGCTCTGTCTCTTGAGAATCACTTTCTACCAGAACTAATGCACCTGATCCCATCGGAACTCTGCAGTTATGCAGGTGTTGGCATGCAATTGTTTATTATTAGAAAGAAAAACTTTCTACAGTTACTCATTGGAATCCTTCATTGAATTCTTGCTGTAGCCTCACAAGCTTCAACCTCCTCTGCTCTATTGTTGCTTGTCATTTTGCTTTTGAATGCAGTGAATCCTCCTCTCCGTCGTTATCCGTCATGATTGAAATCATCTCCAATGATTTCAGCCACCGTTCAGTCAGTCAGCTTTTTGGCTAGTCTGGTGGTGGCTGCATAACAATCCAGCTTAGTCATCATTCCTAGGGAATATGTCTGTTGGTGATTCTTGCACTGCTCCTTTCATTAGGGAAGGATATCTCTGTCAGTATAGACCAAAAGAAGGATAAAATGTCTGTCTGCTAGGTTTAATATCCCAAACCTGCTGGTTAATCCTTTGCATTACTCCAGAGGTGTTGGATCAATGGGCTCTAGAAGGGGGGGGTTGAATAGAGCTTCACAAACTTCACAAAAGTGATTAGACCACCAAATTATATTAAGTGCAGAACTTAATTCAAAACACCAATTTGTTGTCCTAAACTAGCATACAAAGCAAGGATAAGAGACAAGGAAAGCATACACTTGGACAGGTGGTTTAGAGTGGTTCCATGTCCTAAACTTAGGAGCAATGTCAGTCCACTACCTAGAGTTGGTTAGGCTCTAGGATTTGTAACTTGGTTCTCTTATATATATATCACACAATAAGATTACAAGCTACAACAACCAACCATCCAAGGACTTATATATCAAGCCAAGATCTTCTACCTCACCAAGGACTTACCCACCAAGCAAGTAGTCTTCAGCCTTCTTCAAAGGACTTACCTACTCTTGCTCTAGTCTTCGGCCTTGCAGGAATTACCCATCTTGCTTGAGCTTTGCCTTGCACCTCTCCTTCACTTGGAGAGCTTTAGCACCTTCCTCCTTCACTCGGAGGCCTGGAGCAGCTAGCCTTCTTCTCCTTCACTTGGGGAAGAACAGCAACCTTCTTCTCTTTCACTCGGAGAAGAAACTTCAATCAATCTTCATAGAGAATGGAGATAGGAGAAGTGGAAAGGAGAGCTCTACAAGATTACAAATGATAGCTCTCATACATGGGATCCTAACTCACTCATACTCACGAATTTGCTTTGAAGGTAGAGAGAGAAAGGGGCTCAAAGGATTAGAAACCACTCAACTAAGGCTAGGACCAAGCATATGTGAATGAGCAACCTTGGAATGAAGTCCAAGAGGTCCTATTTATAGTTGAGGGTGTCCCTTTGAGGTTGGGTGAGTTAAGTGGCACAAACTAGCCGTTTTACAACTTGCAACGGATCTATTTTGAGTCCCACCAACTCCTCCAACGGTTGGAATTGCTTTTTCTGCATTCCAGTACAGTTCGATCGGCCGAGTTTCATTAAAGGCAACTCGGCCGACACACTAGGCGACAAGTCTGAGAGGCAGACTGTCGGCCGAGTTTCCATGGGGAAACTCGACCGATCGGTCGACCTTCAGTCTTGACCAACCAGTGGATCGGCCGAGTTTCCTACCATTGAAACTCGACCGAACAGGGGTCGGCTGAGTTGGAAACTCGGCCGACAGCCCAGAAAATTCCAGAATATATGGATCGGCCGAGTTTGTAATTCGGCCGACAAAATCCCTGTTAAGGGTATTTTGGAATTTTCATAAACTGTACAAACGATGGATTTTTGAGTCCCAATCATTTTATCCATCTCAGATACAATGCAAAACATGATTATGAGTGATTACATAAAATGTTCTAAGCCTCTAAGGGCTATATTACAAAGCGGTTAAAAGTCACATGTTTTGCATGTGCCGGAAGAGTAGCTTTGGAGATAAAGGAGATTCTTTTCTTGTATCTAATATCTGCAATGATCTCAAATAGATTTGTTAGATACATATGAATGGAATGGTTAATTCATTATCAAAATATGGGCAATGTGCGACACCTAGGTCAACATTCTCCCCCTTTTTGACAATGACAAACCATTCCTCAACATATTGAAAAGAATGTGAAAATTATACCTTTTCTTTAGGGAATTGCAAGGGGATGCAAATATGATCAATTTGTAGTGCTCCCCCTCAATTCATGCTTACTCGTTCCTGCATAGTTAGTTAACACACAAGCAGACATAGCATATATAGATACTATATGATTCTAAACAAGTCTAGATGCATTTCAGTTTATAGACAAGAAAAGAATCATACAAGCAATAAAAACAATATGATTGAGAGCTTTCTCCCCCTTTGTCATCTCAAAAAGGCAGGGGAGGGTAGAAGAGCATAAAAGCAAGGTCTTCTCCAAACACTCAATCAACCAAAACACAGAGAAACAGATAAAATATCAAGATAAAGCACTAAAGCAAAAACCTGTCATTCATCAAAATATGGAACACACTATAAGATAAGCCATACCAAGTGTTTCCAAAACCAAACATAAGACAAAAACTACACGGACAAACGGAGTAGCAATAGTACAACTCAGATGATGTGCCTAATGTAAATAATACAATCATAGTCCAAAAAAAAAAAATATCATGGTCATCCGAGACTAAACTAGACACATCAACTCTAAGCTACACTAATCGATGTCAACATCATCAACGGCAGCCTCCATGTCCTCGTCGGGCTGGTAGTCCTCATCTCCATCATCTGAAGGAGGAGCAGCAGCTGGTGTAGCCTCGTCTTCAGCATCGGCATCGTCATCGTCGTCTTCGGCATCCGTCGCAGTAGCCTCATCAGCGTCAGTCTCAGCATCGTCCTGGTCAGCCATATCCTCGTCTGGAGGACCAAAAGCACGCCCGGGCCACCTCGCACTCTGCTCGGCCCAAGACATGCCTAGAGCATGTAACTCATAGGCAACCTCAATAGGGGGAGCAGAAGAAGTGTACTGGGCCAGAAGCTCAGACATACGACCACCTGGGAGCGCCAGAACCGGAGAAGAGTGAGTGTACCCACCTGCAGAGTGATCAGCGGAAGCAGAGGGTGGTGGAGGTGGGTAGAACTGACTATACGCATAAGAAGCGTAGTCGCCACCGGGGTAGGGCTCGTAGGTGGGGTAGGGCTACGGGCAAGATAAAGACATGGATGACATGATGTGGCACAGATCCTGATGGTGATGTTGCTGGACCTGCATGTTGTAGGCTTGTTGATGCATGAGGTACCCCATGAGGGCCTCATTGGAGACATGGAAGTCAGCAAAAGCCGGCTGCGGAGGAGGTCGGAAAGATGGCTCAGGAGGTGGTGCAGCAGATGATGATGGAGGTGGAGGTGGAGCAGAAGAAGATGATGCACCAGAGGTAGGGACACTCTTCTGAAGAGTGGTCTCACTGATATAAACCCCTTTACGATCGGGGCGGTAGAGAAAATCGGAAAAGAGAGATTTTCCAGTGGCATGCTGGAAAAGTCCACAAATTAGGGCAGGATATGGAAGATGCGTGCCCTTGGTGTTCTTTCCCGAGTCAAAACAAGTCATATGGTGAAGGATGTAACGAGCCCATTTGACTCCTTGGTTGTTCAAAAGCAGATACATCATCATAGCTGTGTTCTCAGCGATGTCCGTTTGGTTTTTCTTTGGATGGACATTGCAACTGAGAACGAACGCCAAAACACGGCGAGGAGAGGACAGGGCAGAAGATGGCAGAGTGCCCTTCTTTCTATAAGGAAAATCGGGTTGCTTGAGAAATTTATGAATATCGGTCAAGTCAACCTCGATGGTCTTATAGACGTCCTCGGGATACAAGAGATCAAGATAAGCAGGGTAATCGGTAATCCACGACGCCGTGCCAACATTGCCATTGAGATAGAGATTGAAAGATCGTTCAGTAATATGGAAAGGTTGGCCGGCAATCATAGACGTCAAAACGATTGAGGTGTCCGAAGGGGGAACCAAAGAGTCGTAATTCCACCGCAAGTTAGCGTAGAATTGACGTACAGCTTTGGTGCTGTATTTTAGGTTATAAAAACGGGCATCCTCAATACTAAGAGCTTCAAGATGATGTGTGCGAAAGAGTTGACAAGCTTCGTAAAGGTCGGCATGATAGCTATGGGGCTGATAAAGAGCTCGAAAAGGAAAGGGAGAGCGAGGAAGGAGCTCTTTGTAGCGAGCAATAGCAGCATTGTCAACAAAAGAAAGATTATCAAACACCATATACCTAGGTGCAAGAGGCACCGCAGGAGCAGGGGCGGGAACGACACGTTTCCGGCGTTGGGACCTCATTGGAGAGGAGAACGGAGAGAAAGGAGCCGATCCACGCGGAGAGAGAGAACAGGCAGCAAGCCAAAAGCAGCAAGAACACACGAACAGGTCGATTTGGGAAGAAAATCGGCCGGAGAGAGAGAGAGAAGCACCAGGGGAAGAAGGGTCGGGCTGGGCGACTAGGGTTCGGTCGACTTTGCTCTAGTTGAGAGGGAGCAAGTCGGCCGATTCCTATATATATTAAACCAGTCTGCCGCCGATCGGCCGAGTTCCAGGGAGAGGAAACTCGGCCGACAGAACACACAGGTGCCCTGTCCCCGACCGATCGGCCGAGTTTCCAACTCGGCCGACAGAATCCCTGATGTGGGAAGAACCTAGATTCTAGTCCTAGTCTCAAATGACCTAAAGCAATTTTTCTGGTTGGACTAGATTGTATATTAAGCATATTTAGGCACATTCCCATCATCATAGGGTACTATTTGTCGATTAAAACCCGATTTGCGAGAAAAGCCCGAAGAAGAGATAGAAACAAGATAAATTTTATCAAAAACAAGCATTTTGAGCAAACAAAGCATTTATAAGCAAGAGCAACACACATAAGATGTAACCAACTAATTAGAGAGCAATTCAACATCATCAAGAGAGGTTATAAGCAATTTTGATCTAATAAAATTAAATTGTTCTCTAGCAAGCGGTTTAGTGAAAATGTCCGCCAACTGATTTTCCGTATCCACATGTGTGATATGAATATCCTTTTTGACAATGTGATCACGGAGAAAATGATGGCGAACTTCTATGTGTTTAGCTCTACTATGCAATATTGGATTATAAGAAAGATTTATTGCACTAGTATTATCACAGTAAATAGGAGAAGCATCAAAATGAATGTTAAAGTCTTGGAGCATTTGCTTCATCCATAAGACCTGGGCACAACAACTTCCGGCTGCAATGTATTCAGCTTCGGTAGTTGATAATGCCACTGTGCTCTGTTTCTTGGAGAACCAAGACACCAAGCATGGTCCCAAGAGGAAGCAAGTGCCACTTGTGCACTTTCTATCAATCAAGCAACCTGCGTAGTCAGCATCACTATACGCTACAAGAGTAAAGTCCCTTGACTTAGGGTACCATAGTCCAAAATTTGGAGTTTTGGCTAAGTACCTCAAAATCCTCTTGACAGCAATAAGATGTGATTTCCTAGGGCTTGATTGAAAGCGGGCACACAAGCCAACACTAAACATTATATCAGGTCTAGAGGCAGTTAAGTAAAGTAAACTTCCGATCATACCTCTATAGAGCTTCTCATCTACCTTCTCACCTTCTTCATCCTTGTCAAGTTTTGCAGTGTTTGACATGGGTGTATCCATTGGCTTCATGTTCTCCATCCCAAAGCGTTTAAGAAGTTCAAGTGTGTATTTGCCTTGGTTGATGAAGTTACCCTCCTTGGTTTGTTTGATTTGGAAGCCTAGGAAGAAGGTCAGCTCACCCATCATACTCATCTCGAATTCACTCTGCATAAGAGAACCAAACTCTTTGCAAAGATCAAGGTCAGTTCCGCCAAATATAATATCATCAACATATATTTGAATTATGAGAAAATGGGTAGAAGTGTGCTTTAGAAACAAAGTACAATCAACTTTGCCCATGATATACCCGTTATCTAACAAAAAGTTCTTTAGTTTCTCATACCAAGCTCGAGGTGCTTGTTTGAGTCCGTAGAGAGCTTTTTGCAAGAAGTAGACATGATTGGGTAACTTATCATTTTCAAAGCCTGGAGGTTGAGCAACATATACTTCCTCCTCGATTGTACCATTTAAAAACGCACTTTTAACATCCATTTGATAAAGCAAGAAATTTTTATAACTAGCAAAGGCAAGTAGCATACGAATAGATTCTAATCTAGCAACAGGAGCATAGGTTTCATCAAAATCAATACCTTCTTGTTGATTGTAACCTTGTGCTACTAACCTTGCTTTGTTCCTTACCACTTTTCCTTGCTCATCAAGCTTGTTGCGGTAGACCCATTTGGTACCAATGATCTTTCTATCATTTGGTCTTGGCACTAAGGTCCACACACGGTTCTTCTCGAACTGCTCAAGCTCTTCTTGCATGGCAAGGATCCACTCATCATCGCCAAGGGCCTCTTTGATGTTCTTTGGCTCCAGTTGAGAGATGAAGGCACTGTCTGCTTGTTCTTTGTTGTGTGCAGCTCGTGTCCTCACTCTTTCAAACGGGTTGCCAATGATCAACTCCTTGGGGTGATTCTTTGCAAAGCGGGGAGTGGGATCCTTCCTTTCTTCTTCCTTTTCTTCTTCTTCAACCTGCTTGCCTTTGTCTTTGATGTTGAGCTCTTTTAAGATAGGAATGATTTCATCTGCAACATCATCATCACCCAAATGCTTGCCAATACCAGGGTTAGTTTCAATAAATTTAACATTTATAGATTCTTCTATTTTAGGTAGTTCAATGTTAAACACTCTAAAAGCCCTGCTAGTAGTGCTATAGCCTAGGAAGAAAGCCTTGTAGGATTTCGGATCAAACTTGTCGAGAGAGTCCTTGGTGTTCAAAACAAAACATGGACATCCAAACACATGAAAGAAATCAATTGACGGCTTCCTACCACGCCATAGTTCATAGGGGTTTTTCTTAAAAGTCGGATGAGTGAGAACTCGGTTTTGCACAAAACATGAGGTGCTAACGGCTTCAGCCCAAAACTTCTTAGGAGTGTCATACTCAAGAAGCATGGTCCTAGCCATCTCTTGTAGCGATCTATTCTTCCTCTCAACAACTCCATTTTGTTGGGGTGTGCGAGGAGAAGAGAAATTGTGCGAATAACCCGATTTTTCACAAAAACGTTCAAAAAGATCATTTTCAAACTCTCCCCCATGATCACTACGGATGGAAACAACATGACAAGAAGCCTCGTTTTCAACTCGTTTACAAAAGCTCGAGAAAACATCGAGTGTGTCGCTTTTGGAAACAAGAAAGAAAGTCCAAGTAAATCTAGAAAAATCATCGACAATAACAAGACAATACTTGGAGCCGCGAAGCGTTTGTGTTCTCATAGGTCCGAAAAGATCAATATGAAGAAGCTCTAGAACTCTCTTGGTACTCATGACTCCTTTGGATTTGAAGGAGGCTTTGGTTTGTTTCCCTTGAGTACAAGGTTGACATTCCTCATCCTTTTCAAAATCCAATTTGGGAAGTCCTCGAACCAAGTCCTTTTTGTTCAGTTTCTTCATTTGATGCAAGTTCACATGACCCAAACGTCGATGCCAAAGCGAAAGATCGTTTTTATCCACGACTAAGCATCTATTTAGTATGGGCTTTAAAGCATCAAGAACAATCACATATAGATTACCATTTCTAGTTCCCTTATATATGACATTATAGGACAGGGAATCTAGAAGCAAGCATTCTAAGGAAGTAAAGAGCACAAGATAACCATTATCACATAATTGGCTAACACTGATTAAGTTGTGATGTAGGCCATCAACAAGCAAAACATTTTTAATGCACAAATCATTACCTACATCACCCTCACCTATAACCTTACCCTTTTTGTTGTCCCCAAAGGTTACCGATCCTCCTTTCTTCTTCACAAATTTGTTGAAATGGCTGATTTCTCCAGTCATGTGCTTAGAGCAGCCACTATCAACAATCCATTTCTTTGTGACCTGCAAGAAAAGAGGATGTCGGAACCCAACTCAAACTTTGGGGTCCGGGGTTAGCTTGCGGACCCATTTCATATTTGGGTTGGTCCCCTTAGGCTTGTAAGGACAATAGGTAGAATAATGATCATCACATTTGCAATGCATACATACCATGGGATTTTTAGAGCCGGAAGACTCTCCATTGAAAATTGGAGTTTCCACACTCTTTTTCTTACCCTTTTTCTTCTTCTTACCTTTTGGAGTAGTCGCATTGTATCCTAGACCACTAGTACCAACTTGTTTGGTAGAGTGCTCTAGAACATCATTTAGAGACTTCTTACCCGAAAGAAACCTTTGCAAAGTAGATCTTAATTTAGCATTATCATCACTAAGATTTGTAATGGTAGTAGATAAACTAGCAAGATCTTCTCTAGCATGCAACAGGTCGGCCTCAAGACAGAGGGCTTTAGTAAGAAGAGAGTCTTTTTCAAGAGTTAAGTTTGCAACTTCATTTCTAGGCAAGATAGGTCTAGAAGATAAATCATTTGTTTGTGCAAGAAGTTTAGCATTTTCAGATTTAAGGACTACAATTTCCCTTTGATAAGCATACACTTCATCTCTCCTAGCATCATCAATAAGCTTAAGTTCAACATTTTCAGTTTTTAGAACATCTAGCTCATCTAGGCAATTTTGGTTCTCTATCTTAAGATTTTCAATAGTTTTAAGATAAGTACCATTCTCAACCTCTACTCCATTATATTGAAGTTCAAGGTCTAGAAATTGCCCTTGTAAAGAATCTATGCTATCAAGATGTAATTTCTCATTTTGATCTAGAATGTCAATCTTGGCATAGAGATCATCAACTATCTTTCCTAATCTTTTTCTTTTAGCCTTACATTTAGCAAAAGATGATTGACAATCATTAAGCATTTCAATGAGGGTTTCCTTAGATAAATCAAGTAAACTTTCGTCACTTACCTTACTTACCTCACTTACCTCAATTACTTCTTCACTAGTAGAAGCCATAAGTGCAAGGTGACATTCACCATCCTCGGAGCTTGAGGAACTTGAAGTAGAGGACTCCTCCCATGCCGCATGAGCTGCATCTTTGGGTCTTCTCTCCTTCTTGTTCTTCTTCTTGTACTTGGCTTCTCTTTTGTATTTGTCATCCTTCTTGTGGCTGCTCTTATGATAGCCCTTCTTGGCTTTTGGGCAGTCATTCTTGTAGTGGCCCTTTTGACCACACTCGTAGCATCTAGGAGTGGAGGATGATGGTTTGCCTTTGAAGTGTCTTCCTTTTGAATAGTTGGCTTCATGATCATTTGCACCTTCATCTTCGCTTGAGGAAGGGCAGGGAGACTTCATGGCAAGTTGTTGTTGCCGCATCATTTCTTCAACTTGAGCTTTGAAGGCTGTGTCCTTCATCTTCTTGGACTCCTTCTCTTCTCTTTTCTCCTCTTCCTCTTGCTTGTCGAGCCTTGGTTCATGTGCTTGGAGATTACCAACCAGCTCCTCGGTTGACAACTCGCTCAGCTTGTAGACTTCTTCAATTGAAGTGACCTTTGGCTCCCATCTCTTTGGAAGAGATCTCAAGATCTTTGCATTGATGGTACCTCTATCCATGACACTTCCAAGGGCTGCAAGACTGTTCAAGATGACATTCAACCTTGTGTACATGTCCGCAACTCTTTCATTCTTTCCCATCTTGAAGTTCTCAAGTAGGCCGCCGAGCATATAGACCTTGGCCTCCTTGACTTGCTCCGTCCCTTCATAGGTGACACACAACTTATGCCAAATCTCATGCGCCGTGTCCCAAGAAGAGATGCGGTTGAACTCCGATGGTGAAAGGGCGGCGTAGATGATGCTCACAGCTTTAGCATTGAGTTGAGCACGCTTCATCTCATCTTCCGTCCACGTGGTGATGTTCCCCTTCGGCTCTTCATACTTGAGATGGACTATCTTCCACATCTCGTAGCTCACGCCTTGGATGTAGAATTGCATCCTTCTCTTCCAATATAGGAAGTTTGTGCCGTCGAAGACCGGGGGTCTCGTGGAGTAGCTTCCCTCAAGATTGAGTGACCCAAGAGCTGAATCGCCCATCTTCTCCTACTTGTTGAAGTAGCTTGGAGAAGACCTGCTCTGATACCACTTGTTGGATCAATGGGCTCTAGAAGGGGGGGGGGTTGAATAGAGCTTCACAAACTTCACAAAAGTGATTAGACCACCAAATTATATTAAGTGCAGAACTTAATTCAAAACACCAATTTGTTGTCCTAAACTAGCATACAAAGCAAGGATAAGAGACAAGGAAAGCATACACTTGGACAGGTGGTTTAGAGTGGTTCCATGTCCTAAACTTAGGAGCAATGTCAGTCCACTACCTAGAGTTGGTTAGGCTCTAGGATTTGTAACTTGGTTCTCTTATATATATATCACACAATAAGATTACAAGCTACAACAACCAACCATCCAAGGACTTATATATCAAGCCAAGATCTTCTACCTCACCAAGGACTTACCCACCAAGCAAGTAGTCTTCAGCCTTCTTCAAAGGACTTACCTACTCTTGCTCTAGTCTTCGGCCTTGCAGGAATTACCCATCTTGCTTGAGCTTTGCCTTGCACCTCTCCTTCACTTGGAGAGCTTTAGCACCTTCCTCCTTCACTCGGAGGCCTGGAGCAGCTAGCCTTCTTCTCCTTCACTTGGGGAAGAACAGCAACCTTCTTCTCTTTCACTCGGAGAAGAAACTTCAATCAATCTTCATAGAGAATGGAGATAGGAGAAGTGGAAAGGAGAGCTTTACAAGATTACAAATGATAGCTCTCATACATGGGATCCTAACTCACTCATACTCACGAATTTGCTTTGAAGGTAGAGAGAGAAAGGGGCTCAAAGGATTAGAAACCACTCAACTAAGGCTAGGACCAAGCATATGTGAATGAGCAACCTTGGAATGAAGTCCAAGAGGTCCTATTTATAGTTGAGGGTGTCCCTTTGAGGTTGGGTGAGTTAAGTGGCACAAACTAGCCGTTTTACAACTTGCAACGGATCTATTTTGAGTCCCACCAACTCCTCCAACGGTTGGAATTGCTTTTTCTGCATTCCAGTACAGTTCGATCGGCCGAGTTTCATTAAAGGCAACTCGGCCGACACACTAGGCGACAAGTCTGAGAGGCAGACTGTCGGCCGAGTTTCCATGGGGAAACTCGACCGATCGGTCGACCTTCAGTCTTGACCAACCAGTGGATCGGCCGAGTTTCCTACCATTGAAACTCGACCGAACAGGGGTCGGCTGAGTTGGAAACTCGGCCGACAGCCCAGAAAATTCCAGAATATATGGATCGGCCGAGTTTGTAATTCGGCCGACAAAATCCCTGTTAAGGGTATTTTGGAATTTTCATAAACTGTACAAACGATGGATTTTTGAGTCCCAATCATTTTATCCATCTCAGATACAATGCAAAACATGATTATGAGTGATTACATAAAATGTTCTAAGCCTCTAAGGGCTATATTACAAAGCGGTTAAAAGTCACATGTTTTGCATGTGCCGGAAGAGTAGCTTTGGAGATAAAGGAGATTCTTTTCTTGTATCTAATATCTGCAATGATCTCAAATAGATTTGTTAGATACATATGAATGGAATGGTTAAGTCATTATCAAAATATGGGCAATGTGCGACACCTAGGTCAACAAGAGGCAGTAGTGTATTTCCAAACGCTTGCTCATGATACAATTTTCCTAGAAACCATAATGAGATCTTAAATTTAGTGATCCAATATTTTTGAGTATTCTGCACTACATGTCCTCGTTGTCACTCCAAAAATGCTATGTCCTGTGCATGCTGTTTCTCTTAACGATCAACTTGGAGGTTCTGTTCATCCAAACTCCTGGGGAATTCCATTTATTTCACTATTTTATGGAATAGAGTAGATTTATGTAAAAAAGATTCTTGACAGACGCCACCTCTACCGTTCTGTATAAATAGACTATTTCTATTTGTATGGATATGGAAGAGAGGTTCTTATCCAATATTATGTGTATTAGAGCCACAAAAAGGCTGTCCAAAAAAAATACCTCACATTTGGCAGTCCTAGGATCATTTATTCACCCACTGCACTCCCCCATTGTAGCCTCGTTCATTCCCGTGTTTCTGTTGCCCTGAGCCTTTATTATACAAGAATTTGAGATCCAGTTATTCCATATACACTTATTAAAAAAAACTCAATCTGTTTGCTAAAGCTGCTCATAATCTGACTTTCTGCCAGTTTCTCAATATTTATGTGCCTCAGTTATGTTCATCATTTAGAAAAAAAACAGCCACTTTTGTCTAACATGGGGACAGATTTAGGAGTTAGTAGGTGACCGGCCTAAATCGCGCGTCCTAAAATTGGAGGCGTATTTGAGGTAGTCGAGCCTTCACATTTATAACCCGAATCCTTCTAGGCCGCCGCAACTTTGTTTACGGGGTCGAAGTAGTCATACGGGGTCGAACACAGGGACAAGGTGGGTCGTGTTGACGACTCTGAATCGACACTCTACACTCCGGTGGGTATAAAGAGATATTAAAGTTCCCCGAAGGGGAACAACAAGCTGTCACGATTAAATCAAAGAAAACTATCTCCAACTGGAGTTACAAGAAAGATTAAGATTTTGTCATTTAGCAGTTTTTAGGAATTTTCATGCAACAGAAAATAGAAAGATAAACTGCAGTTTAAGGCGTAATGCAAGGGATAAGACTTCAGTAAGACAAGCGGTAGCAGTAACACCCTGCACCCCTCCTCTCAGAGCGGGTGCCTCTAACCAAGCTTCAACACCCCTCTCGAGGTTGTTGGGCACAAGTTAGAGTGGAATGATACTAAAACAACTCCGTTCCGGGCACTCTCGTACTCCAGAACCGGACCAAACACTAGAGCCACAACCCAACTCTCGAAGTAGTTGCGACGGGAAAGACGATTCGGTAGCTAAGCGAAACGCGATCCAAAACATGCAAGCTAGAGTTCGGATATCCAACACAACAGTTACCCAATCATAAGGCACCAAGCATTAAACAAATAGCAATTAAGCATTTCTATTTCCATAAGCAATAAGGGTCTTAATACAATGCATAAGCTAAGAATTTAAATAACAGAATTAAAGATAGATGTCGCCTTCTTGATGTAGAAGAACGACAGACTACTGTAGCTCTCCTGCCCGATACCGGTCAGGAGCCGAGCCCGATACGACAGTGTCGGGCGGCACCCCCTCTCGGGCAGCGCCGACTGACGACTGACTGTATCGCTCAAGGACCCTGGCCGATACGCTCATGTCGGGCGGCGCACCCTCTCGGGCGGCACGCATGACGGGCGGAGCGTATCGGGTTCGATATCGTGTCGGGCAAAGAGCTACGAGTTTACTGTCGGGCACTCGTGTCGCTCATCTTCGCTGGCCGATATCGGCCCGCAGTGTCGCCCGGGGCAACACTAAGTGAACCATCCCTTCCCTCTCGGGATGAGGGAAAGCTCACCTAGTGTCGCTTGGCACAAGCACTGGGACGCGATACTCTTGCTCTCACAGCTACCTTCGAAGGTGGCTCTCGGACTTCCGAACTGTCTTGTCCGAACTATCCAACCCTCCGATGTCTCCGACTGTCCGACCGTCTTTTCGGCTTCCTGTAGCTGCTATTTATAGGCGGTGGTTGAAGGAGTTATGGCGCTCGAAGTGCCACGTAGCTCCTCCATACGCCGGTCGATGGATGTGGATGGACGATACAGATGTATCTTGGCGTGAGGTGCTGGCTATCGGTCACGTGGCGGGCGGCACACCTGCCGGTGGGTGGCCGTGTCGCCCGACGAGCTAGGTCGTCGGTGCGGCTTTGGCTCCCTGTCGGGTAGAAGGTGTATCGGCCGGCACGTTCCTTTCGTACAGTACCCTTCTCCGTCGAGCATCCTTGTGTCGCCCAGCCCCTGTCGGGCTGGGGTTGTATCGGGCGACAGGAAGGCCGAGGCGGGCTTAGACTTATTGTGGGCCGGAATCGGCCTTATTGCACAAAAACGAGGAAAACTCTGTAGAAGATAGGAAAAATTAGAATAAGAGCGTTGCTTGGCCAATTATTGCGAAAATGCTAATAAAATAGAGGAAAATAGCAGAAAAGGGTAGTTTTGATAACAGAATAAAGGGCAAAAACGTCACAAAATATGGTGTTATCAACTCCCCCAAACTTAGCTTTTTTATTGTCCTCAATCAATATTTAAACTTAACTTTGTGTTGCTTCTTCTTGCGCAGTAAAACTTTAAGGCTAAAGGGTAGCACAAGATTTGCGATGTCTTGGAGGTAATGCTGTCTTAATGCGAACAAAAGACCTTGCCCTACTTGCCTTATTATTTAAGTAAAATTTTTCTTCTCCACAGCTTCAGCGAGACTTTGGTGTATGATTCCGAAGTTAGCTTCCACACCAAACAGCTTTATTTTAGGGGCAGAAAGTTGTGTATAGGGTAGGCTAAGGCTTTTTGGGTTTTTCTTCTTGTTTCCCATCAGTCCATCCAGGTAAGGGTCCGTTAACGGGCAAGTGGTCCCTGCAGTCCAGGCCAGTTGGCTTTAGAGCAGTGATTTCACATCCTACGTACCACTGCCCCGGATCTACCATGCCTAAAGATGGGTACTTTTGGAAAACAAGTGTGTATATATATCTTTTTTTTCTTTTCTTTTATTGGGCACAACTCTCATGCTTTTATTCACGCTCATAAGGCTTCTTTCTCTTTTTGGGATTTTTGCTGGGTAAGGGAAAACAAAAGAGATATCTGCTGTTTGGGCAGCTTTTTCCTTCTCCATACTCGTCTCTTAGCTGTTTGCGAGATTATTATTTTTCGAAAATTTTTGGATGGCAAAGCACACTCTTTTGTTTGTTTGAGACAACATTATCAGAAAGATATGACAGAACTTGTAACTCGTTAAATATACAAAAAGTAAACTTTGCAAGAAGTCACAACAGGTTTTTAATATTATTATAGCAACTTTATACATATACATAGGGGCAGAAATTTGCAAAGGAAAGATTTTGTAAATTTTTATATGGCATGCATGCGTACAGCACATCAGGTAAAAGAGAATGAATATCGTAGAAAGCTTGAAGTGATAAAATTTTTATACCTCCCTCACTGGCATACCCCCCCCAAACTTACTTCCTACTCTGTCCCAGAAGTAGAGAAGAAAGCAAAAGTGAGGTAAAGTTTAGCCAGTGAGGGTTAGCTTGCTGATGTGCTGCAATATGCTCCTACGAAGTTGCAGCATGCCATTGGGAGGTTGTCTAGCGGGTTCGCTTTGGCTATGCAGCGGTTGAGCTTGAGCGTAACCCTCAAAATTCACTTCTAACCCGTCCTTTCTTCACATCTCCGTTGTGAACGTAAACAAAAGGACTGATTATCAGTCCCAGTTCAGTCCCAGGAGTGTGTAGTCAGGGTGGGCCTCCTCCCTTAAGAGGACGGAACCTGAACGCCCCGAACTTGTTCGGAGGCCTTGGTCGCCGTACTCGTGCCTTCTCTGGCGATGGTCCCAAGCCACGCGAAAGACAGGCTGATAACTAGGTGACTCTTTATCAGAGCTACCAAATCAAGGAAAATCTCCCCTTTCATTGTTGTTGCCGTTTCTGCCCGATTGTGGTTGCTGTCCCCCCCCGCCGTGCTTGTTGGCGCGGCCGGAGGTTTGCTCCATACGAGCCATACCTGTTATTTAAATTTAGAATTTATTCATCCGTTAGGCAAGGAAGATGAAAAGAAAAACTTATTAAGACTAGGCGATAAGGGATCGGACTATACGATGTTGTCGCGCGATATGACTCGACGCCCGACACAGGTGTATCGGGCGATACGAGGTCACATGAAGCAAAAACATGACATCACCGTGAGAAGAATGTCGCCTGAAACGACATCGGGGAGAACGCTATCGACCGGCGTTACGCGCGAAAGCATGTCGGGCGATAGAAAATCTGCAGGTCATGTAAACCCGATAAACGGCTCGACAAAAGATACTGGCGTCGGGCGACAGGGCTATCGGCCGATAATCGTGTCGGTCTACAACCCTATCAGGCGACAAGCCATGTCGTTTGGTAAGAAAACAACAAGCCGGCCGATACGCTTCGCACGATACAAAACCTGTGCCGGGCGAGAAAAAACGTGTCAGGCAAAAGGTGCGTCGGGCTATACCTTTGCTCTCAGGAGGCATCGCCCTTTACCAGGGCGAAGGCAAGATGGCCGACACACGAGCAAAAAGGAGGATCACTGCATGCGTTCCAGGTGGCAAAAAGGAGAAAATGATAGCCCGAAACGAAGAAACCTC
Source organism: Alisma plantago-aquatica (assembly GCA_963693085.1). Classification (NCBI taxonomy): domain Eukaryota; kingdom Viridiplantae; phylum Streptophyta; class Magnoliopsida; order Alismatales; family Alismataceae; genus Alisma; species Alisma plantago-aquatica. Next base: position 1,183,410,182 of record OY856412.1, on the reverse strand, counting down.
CACGCTATTTATAGAGAACCCAGCTGGGGGGGGGGGGTAAAACGGGCAAAACATGGCGCGCGTCGGGCGTTTTAGCCACGCCATTCCCAAAACGCGCAATCCCATCGGGCAGTCCAAGGGTCATCCGCTGCCCTTGCGACGCCCGGGGCGAGGCTGCCCGATACAAGCGGTTCTGCGCCCAGCTGGTCGACACGGTAGAAAAGCGGGCGGTCAAAAGGCCAAAACTAAACCTGGGTGAAGTAAAAGACCATTGCAGGGTAAAACATCATTGGTATAGAGAAGGATCTCCTACCTCAGATGATATTACTCCTCAATGTTCCGCAAAACACAGCGGTGGCCCATAAAACAAAAAGAGTCAGCACACGTGCGCATGCACTTACTCGGGCCTTATTACAGTCCATAATGTTTGTTTTTACAAAGAAAAGAAATGCATCTTAATCTATGACTCGGGCTGCCTCCCGAGGAGCGCTGAAGTCTCCGTCGCCAGCTCGACCGGTGTAGGCTCTTCGGTTGTACCCACATCCAGCAAGTCAATCTCTGCTTTCCTGACAAAAGCTTCGTCTTCATAAAACCTTTTCACTCTGTGCCCGTTCACCTTGAAGATCTTAGTCGGGTCATCCTTGTCGCGGAGCTCCATCATTCCTGATGGGTATATCTTTGACACAGAAAACGGTCCCGACCATCTTGTCTGTAATTTCCCAGGAAAAAGACGGATGGAGGACTTGAATAACAAGACCTTATCCCCTTCGCTTACATCCTTTCTCCTAAGGTGGGCATCATGCCACATTTTTGTTCTTTCCTTGTAGATCTTTGCATTCTCGTAGGCGTGAATCCTCAGCTCTTCGAGCTCTTGAAGCTGTAAAAACCTCTTTTCTCCTGCTTTGTCTAGGTCCATATTTAGGAACTTGATCGCCCAAAGGGCCTTGTGTTCTAGTTCCAAAGGTAGATGGCAGGATTTTCCGTATATAAGACGGTAGGGGGTGGTTCCAATGGGCGTCTTGTAAGCAGTACGGTAGGCCCATAATGCGTCGTCAATTTTCATAGACCAGTCTTTCCGCGTGCGGCTGACAGTCTTTTCAAAGATCTGCTTGATCTGTCTGTTTGAGACCTCTACCTGCCCAGACGTCTGTGGGTGGTTGGGCGTAGCGATCTTATGTTTTACTCCATACTTACGTAGGAGCGCTTCGAACTGCCTTTCTCCGAAGTGTGACCCGCCGTCGCTTATTACGGTGCGCGGTACACCGAAACGGGGAAAGATGGTCTTCTCAAAAAGCTTGATAACCGACTTGGCGTCGCATGTTTGGGTGGCTGCCGCCTCTACCCACTTCGATACATAATCTACTGCCACTAGTATGTATTGATACCCCTGGGATGGGGGAAACGGCCCCATGTAATCAATTCCCCATACGTCAAATATTTCCACTTCGATCCAGCTTGCCATCGGCATTTCATTCCTCCGCCCTATATTTCCCGTTGACTGGCACTCTTTGCAAACCTTTACAAATCGTGCAGCATCTTTAAATAAGGAGGGCCAGTAGAAACCTGATTGTAGCACCTTCGCCGCTGTTCTTTCGCTACCCAGGTGTCCACCATAGGGGGAGGCGTGACATCCCTTCAGGATATCAGCGGTTTCTTCTTCCGGGATGCACCTCCTGTACAAGTTGTCTGCGCATCTTCTGAACAGGAGAGGATCATCCCAGTAATAATTCTTGGCATCCGCGAATAGCTTCTTCTTTTGATTGTAGGTGATGTCAGGAGGCAGCTCTCCACAAGTAAGGAAATTGCAGATGTCTGCAAACCAGGGAAAACCTTCTTCTTGAGCTTCAGCCATCATAAGAGCTTCGTCGGCAAAGTCGTCGTCGATTTGTGGCCCTCTCTGTCTCTCAGCCACTATCCTCGATAGGTGGTCTGCGACCACATTTTCCGCGCCCTTCTTGTCGATAATTTCATGATCGAACTCTTAGAGCAACAAGGCCCATCTCAACAATCTGGGCTTTGCGTCTTTCTTTTGCATTAAGTATTTTATTGCCCCATGATCTGTGTATACTTTGACCTTGGATCCAACGAGATACGACCTGAACTTGTCAAACGCGAAGACGATCGCGAGCATCTCCTTCTCGGTGGTTGTGTAGTTTACCTGTGCTTCGTCCAACGTGCGACTAGCGTAGCAAATCACATGGTGCTTTTTATCTTTCTTTTGCCTCAGGACTGCTCCAACTGCGTAGTCGCTAGCGTCGCACATTAGCTCAAAGGGTAAACCCCAATCTGGCGCTTGAAGGATAGGTGGTGATACTAAAGCATTTTTCAGGGCCTGAAAAGCACTGAGACAATCGTTAGAGAAAACAAATTCAGCATCTTTTACCAGAAGATTAGACAATGGTTTGGAAATCTTTGAGAAGTCCTTGATGAATCTTCGGTAATATCCGGCGTGCCCGAGGAAGCTTCTTATCCCCGTGACGGATTTTGGTGGAGGGAGCTTAGATATAGCTTCGAATTTGCTGGTATCCACCTCGATCCCACGCCTTGAGATCTTATGCCCTAGGACGATGCCCTCCCGCACCATGAAATGACATTTTTCCCAGTTCAGGACCAGGCTGTTTTCCTCGCACCTTTGAAGTACTAACGACAGATTCTTCAGACAGCTATCGAAGTCCTTTCCATAGACGGAGAAATCGTCCATGAAAACTTCCACGATGTCTTCTAGAAAATCTGAGAACATTGATATCATGCATCTTTGAAAGGTGGCGGGGGCGTTGCAGAGTCCGAAGGGCATCCTTCTAAAGGCATAAGTGCCGTAAAGGCAGGTGAACGTCGTTTTCTCTTGGTCGTCGGGTAAGATGGGTACCTGGTAAAATCTTGAAAAGCCATCAAGGAAACAAAAATAATCGTGATGCGCTAATCTTTCAAGAACTTGGTCAATAAAAGGTAGCGGAAAATGATCTTTTTTTGTAGCCTGATTTAGCTTTCGATAATCAATGCACATTCGCCAAACCCTTCTCACCCTTAACCACAGTCATTCCGCCTTTCTTGGGTACTACGTGGATCGGGCTTACCCAATTGCTGTCGCTAATTGGGTAAATGATCCCCGCGTCCCTAAGCTTTATTACCTCTTTCTTGACGACCTCCTTGAGCATCTGATTCAGCTTCCTCTGGGGTTGGGCCAGAGGCTTGGCAGACTCATCCAAGTTGATGCGATGCATGCAAAGGCGGGGCTAAGGCCTTTGATATCATCTACGGAATATCCTATAGCCCCCATGTGGAGTCTTAACTCCTCAAGGAGCCGGTCTAGCTGATTGCTTGAAAGATCGGCGTTTACGATGACTGGGTTCCTCTGTTCTTCATCTAAAAATTCGTACTTCAGCCCTTCAGGCAACGCTCTTAAATCCGGCTTTGCTCGGGGTGTCTCCTCCTGAGGTCCTCCCTCAAGGGAGGCATACATCGCAGAGTTCACCTCCTCCTCTTCTTCTTGCAAGTCTTTGTCAGAAAGGTTGAAAAGGTCGAGATGCCTCACGACCTCAGGATCTTCGAGGTCGGGATCCTGACAACTTATTGCCCTTGCGAGGGGTCCACTGTCCGGATATCCTCCTCTATTTCCTCGCAGAATTTATTGTAACTATCCGCAAAACAGGCCGATTCAGACAGGGATGGACCTCTCATGATCTCCTTCATCTTGAAGTCCATGTGGTTGTTTCCAACCCTCAAGGTGATTATCCCTTCGGAGACATCAATCAGCGCCCTCCCTGTTGCCAAGAAAGGGCGTCCGAAGATGATCGGACATCTGGGATCTTCAGCTGTGTCGATGACGACAATGTCACAGGAAATAAAGAAATCACCGACCCTAATCGGCACATCTTCGACAATGCCAACAGGTCTTTTGAAGGAGTGATCCGCCAGTTCAATCCGCATATTGGTTCGAACCATGTCAGTCAAACCCATCCTTTGCGCGAAATTTAAGGGCGTGAGGCTGATGCTTGCTCCCAAGTTCGCTAGACCCTTCCGCTCGATATTGTCCCCGATGGCGAATGGGATTGTGAAAGCTCCAGGATCCCTTCTCTTAGTGGGCAAGCTGGGCTTTACGAAGGCAGAGGAAGTAGAGGCTAGGTACACTGTCTCTATCCTTCCTCCCCTTCTTTTCTTCATTATTAGATCTTTGAGAAACTTGGCGTATGTGGGCATCTCCTCCAAAGCGTCAAGGAAGGGGACTTCAAGATGCAGCTTCCTGATCGAGTCCATGAACCTTTCGTGCCGCTTTTTCAGATTTGCCTTGATCAGCTTGTACGGGAACGGTATCCTGGGAGCATAAGGATTCCTCCCACCAGATGGCTCATCGGACGGTCTTGGCGCAGGCTCTTGGGCTTCTGCAGGCCTACCTCCGCCTCCTGCTGGAATAGCATCCTTGGGCCCTTCCTCAGGTTCCGGTGGGGCTTCATCAGCGCGCTCTACCGTCTTTCCTGATCTAAGCACTGCCATTACTGCAGTTTCAAGGTGAGGGAGTGTTTTTCCTGCAGGGTTCTTCATCAGAGCAGCCATCTGAGACAGCCGTTGATCGACCTCCCATTGGCGCATCTGCAGACTCGCCATCTGGTGTTGCATGGAATTCAGAGATCCAGGGTTGGTAAACGTCCCCTGTACCAACTGGTTGATAATGGTGTCCTGTCTTTTTATGTAGGCGGAAAGCTGACCAACCCAATTTAGGCCGGGTCGCCCTCTCGCTTTGGCTCTGACATTCGCCCTCAGAAAGGGGTTGCTCACAACGAGGCATGGTATCAAGGCTCGGTGGAGCAGGTTACAGCTTTGCAGGGTACCTGAAATATCACGAGAAATCAAGTTAGAACACAGAGTTATTTGGTTCCGCAAAAAATAATGCTTAAAGTAAAAGAAAAAAGAAAAAGAAAAAGAGGTGCTGTCAAGCCTATTTCTAAGCTTGAGACACGGGAGTGTAGTTAGTGGTTTCGGATTCGTCAACAGTGCCATTTGCCTTGTCCCCGGCAACGGCGCCAGAAAGTTGACCGGCCTAAATCGCGCGTCCTAAAATTGGAGGCGTATTTGAGGTAGTCGAGCCTTCACATTTATAACCCGAATCCTTCTAGGCCCCCGCAACTTTGTTTACGGGGTCGAAGTAGTCATACGGGGTCGAACACAGGGACAAGGTGGGTCGTGTTGACGACTCTGAATCGACACTCTACACTCCGGTGGGTATAAAGAGATATTAAAGTTCCCCGAAGGGGAACAACAAGCTGTCACGATTAAATCAAAGAAAACTATCTCCAACTGGAGTTACAAGAAAGATTAAGATTTTGTCATTTAGCAGTTTTTAGGAATTTTCATGCAACAGAAAATAGAAAGATAAACTGCAGTTTAAGGCGTAATGCAAGGGATAAGACTTCAGTAAGACAAGCGGTAGCAGTAACACCCTGCACCCCTCCTCTCAGAGCGGGTGCCTCTAACCAAGCTTCAACACCCCTCTCGAGGTTGTTGGGCACAAGTTAGAGTGGAATGATACTAAAACAACTCCGTTCCGGGCACTCTCGTACTCCAGAACCGGACCAAACACTAGAGCCACAACCCAACTCTCGAAGTAGTTGCGACGGGAAAGACGATTCGGTAGCTAAGCGAAACGCGATCCAAAACATGCAAGCTAGAGTTCGGATATCCAACACAGTAGTTACCCAATCATAAGGCACCAAGCATTAAACAAATAGCAATTAAGCATTTCTATTTCCATAAGCAATAAGGGTCTTAATACAATGCATAAGCTAAGAATTTAAATAACAGAATTAAAGATAGATGTCGCCTTCTTGATGTAGAAGAACGACAGACTACTGTAGCTCTCCTGCCCGATACCGGTCAGGAGCCGAGCCCGATACGGCAGTGTCGGGCGGCACCCCCTCTCGGGCAGCGCCGATTGACGACTGACTGTATCGCTCAAGGACCCTGGCCGATACGCTCATGTCGGGCGGCACACATGACGGGAAGAGCGTATCGGGTTCGATATCGTGTCGGGCAAAGAGCTACGAGTTTACTGTCGGGCACTCGTGTCGCTCATCTTCGCTGGCCGATATCGGCCCGCAGTGTCGCCCAGGGCAACACTAAGTGAACCATCCCTTCCCTCTCGGGATGAGGGAAAGCTCACCTAGTGTCGCCCGGCACAAGCACTGGGACGTGATACTCTTGCTCTCACAGCTACCTTCGAAGGTGGCTCTCGGACTTCCGAACTGTCTTGTCCGAACTATCCAACCCTCCGACGTCTCCGACTGTCCGACCGTCTTTTCGGCTTCCTGTAGCTGCTATTTATAGGCGGTGGTTGAAGGAGTTATGGCGCTCGAAGTGCCACGTAGCTCCTCCATACGCCGGTCGATGGATGTGGATGGACGATACAGATGTATCTTGGCGCGAGGTGCTGGCTATCAATCACGTGGCGGGCGGCACGCCTGCCGGTGGGTGGCCGTGTCGCCCGACGAGCTAGGTCGTCGGTGCGGCTTTGGCTCCCTGTCGGGTAGAAGGTGTATCGGCCGGCACGTTCCTTTCGTACAGTACCCTTCTCCGTCGAGCATCCTTGTGTCGCCCAGCCCCTGTCGGGCTGGGGTTGTATCGGGCGACAGGAAGGCCGAGGCGGGCTTAGACTTATTGTGGGCCGGAATCGGCCTTATTGCACAAAAACGAGGAAAACTCTGTAGAAGATAAGAAAAATTGGAATAAGAGCGTTGCTTGGCCAATTATTGCGAAAATGCTAATAAAATAGAGGAAGATAGCAGAAAAGGGTAGTTTTGATAACAGAATAAAGGGCAAAAACGTCACAAAATATGGTGTTATCAGTAGGTAATGAGCATACCTTTTGACACTGATGTCAATATCACATTGCTAAATGTTGACAAATAAAATCATTAAGAAAATTTGTGGAACAAGTATATATAATAAATATTTTGTGGATATCAGATCTTATTGCTTAATCTCAAGTTAAAACATATGAGTTTCCTTATATAGGAGAGTAAGTGGCATCATGTGCCACGGGTACAAGTTAAGAATAGAGAGAATAGAGATAGGCCCATTCGGCCCATTTGTAGCTTATTACTCTAACACTCCCCTCGAGCTAGAGAATACACATCATGTAGTCCCAGCTTGTTACTCATATAAGAAAATGAGGTAGGAGGTAGAGGCTTGGTGAGGATGTTGAAATTTGCTCCCCAGTTTTTACATGTGGTGTGACAATTTTCTTATAGCCTTCACAAGGCCACGTACAAGAGTGGCATTCAACCTCAATGTGTTTTGTCTGTTCATGGAAGACTGATTTGTTAGTGATGTGGATGGCACTCTAAGCAAAGTGGCTGGATACTAGATTGCATACCAATTTCTTCAAGGATGGAATGTACACATTGCATATCAGAACATGCATGTGCTGTGGCTCGATACTGCTTCAATGCTGGCATTTGACCTTAAATGTGTTTTTTCTGTTCATGGAAGACAAGATTGCTGGTGATGTGGATGACAATTTGATTATCATAACACAAGGTGGCTGAAGACTAGACCGAATACCAATTTCCTCAAGGATGGACTGTACCCATTGTATATCATATAACATGCATGTGCTATAGCTTGATATTCCACTTCAATGTTAGAGTGAACAATGACCAGTTTCCTGCTCTTCCAAGCAATTTGATGATCTCCCAGAATAATGTAGAATCTTGAGGTTGAGCGTCGGTCACCAACATCTCTTCCCATAATGTGTTAGCATACCCGATGACAATGATCTTGTTAGATATGGTCATTTATAAAAGAGTCCTTTCCAACGCTTCAATAGAGGTGAACTCATGTGTTGATTGATGATACTCGATGCATATGAAACATTTGGTCGAGTATTGCTAGATAGATCAACTTACCACAAGTCAACAATACTAGCCCCTCCTCTCATTTGGAGCTTCACATGATAATCCATGGGAATGAGATGGGCTTTGCATTAGTTATACCCATTTCTTTCAAAAGGTATGAGGTATAATTTCTTTGAGATAGATTTTTCACTGTTTAGGACCAAAAAAGTCATCATAATCAAAGTTTTCTGTGAACAAGTGTATTCGTTGTTATGTTGTTGTATTGATATGTATACGCCTATCCTATATATATAGGAGAGGAGGCAATTACAAGGAAGCACAAGGAAGCAGAGTAAACCCTAATTGGCTATGGGCTAACAGGCCCATGTACACAATAGACTATTTAACCTATTAACTAAATAGGTTAATATTCTAACACTTTCAATTTGACTGTAGCCTTTGCAACAAGGCGTGCCTTATATTTGTCACCTCATTTCTTCTAATAGACCCACTTGCAGCCCACTACTTTCTTGCCTTTATGAGGTACCTCCGACTCCCAAGTTTGATATTTGTGAAGAGATTCCATCTCTTCCTTCTTTGCTACAATCCACAACGAAACATCATGATCTACGACTGCATCATGGAAATTGGTGAGCTCATCACCAATATCCACGTCAACTATGTTGGAAGGGCATAAGCAACCATGGAGTCACCAAAGTCATAACGTTGGGAGTGGTTTGGTATTCTATTTGTCGATGCCTTTGGTTACACTGTGGAACTCTTTGGAGTCTCCTCTTTGTCTTCAGTCGGCATAGAATCATTTGACATGGAAAAGGGACCTTGTTCATCAACATGCGAGTTGTCATCTTTTTTGGTCTTCACCTATTGCGAGGCACCCTGTACAGAACCCTGCAAGCAAGAGAGTTATGTGTTTTGCATAGTAGACACCAGGCATATTCGTTAAAAGTAACGTTGCACTCTAACAGAAACATGGTAAAGAAGGATCCTTGCACCAAAGAAGGTATTCCTTCACCCCAAAAGCATAACCAAGGAATATGCATTTGATAGCTCTATGTTCTAATTTGTTGATATTAAAATGTGCATAAGTAGGGCAACCAAATATGCACGAATTCCAATAATCAATAGGTTTACCAGACCAAGCTTCTTTAGGAGTCTTCAAATAAATAGAAGATGATCAAGAAAGATTCACCAAATAACATGAGGTTGATATATCTTCAGCCCAGAAAGATCTATCCAAGCCAGCATTGGGTCTTTTCCAACAACGTTGCGTTCATTCTTTTTGCTACAACGTTCTTTTGGGTGTCCAACACACTGCACGATGTATTTTGATCCCGTGATCACTGCAGAAATTATTTAACTCCTTAGAATAAAAGTCCAAGCCCTTATTAGTCCTAAAAGTCTTTATGCTCTGGTTGGTTTGATTCTCAACAAGAGTCTTCCATTGCTCGAAAGTTGAGAACGCCTCATTCTTGCTCTTGAGAAAATAAACCGAGACCTTCATTGTGTAATCATCAATGAATGTCATCATTGTTTAGCACCTCTTTTGGAATGAATACAAGAAGGTCCTCAAAGATTAGAGTGAACATAATCTAAATCATCATCATTATATGAATTGCCATGTCAAAACCATTGCGTTTGGCCTTCCCTATAACATAATTCTCGCAAAAATCTAACTTTCTAATGCTTTCGCTACACAACAACCTTCTCTTGCTTAGAAACATCATCCCTTTCATGGACATGTGTCCTAGACATATGCCAGAGCGTTCTAGTGTCTTTAGATGAAACTATAACCATTGCAGATTTTGAGATAGTGGAACCTTGTAAGATATACAATTTTTGTGAATTTCTCAACCCTTCATGAGGACCTGGTTTGCTTTAAGAATAGCAATACCTCTGTTTTCACCAGAGTAACTAGAACCTTTGTCTTCAAGTGTGCCTACGAGATGAGATTTACAACATGTTGAACGTCCGTCAATGTTCTACCTTCACCATCAAACATCTTGATCTTCACCATGCCAACACCAATCATCTTGTCTAGTTGTACATGCTGAATCAAGAATCTGATCGTTCTTGTAGTCGTCAAGACAATTATGAAGCAAGAACCTAGCCCTCGTTTTCAGAACCTCTATGAGCCACCTTTGCATGATCTGCAAAATCATCAGATTTCTCATATTTTGCTTCTTTTGCAACTTGTAACATTCATCCCAGATACGACCTATTTTCTTGCAATAGTTGCACCTCTTTAATTGTTGTGACTTTGACTTATTCTTCTTTTACTTTGAACTTTTAGAGTCTTTGTCATATGGATGCTCTCGTCTTCTAGCGGCTACTGCTTCACCCACTACTTTTGATGAAGTAAGATCCTTCTCTAATTTGTATTGAGACGTCAAGCTCATTTTGATTTCATGGAGTGAAATAGTCTTTGACTCTCGGAATATCATCAGATCTCATATATTCCTATAGGATGGTGGAAGGTACAAAGCAAAGCAACAAAATTGCTTGATCCTTCACCTGACGTCAATGTCGTTTTGAGTTCATGGAGTGAAATAGTCTTTGACTCTCGAAATATCATCATATCTCATAGGTTCCTGTAGAATGATGGAAGGGTGCAGAGAAAAACAGAAAAATTGCTTGATCGTTGTCCTCTTATCTTCACATTGATCTGCGTGAGGTCGCGGATGATTTCGTTGAGCTCATTGAGGAGAGCCCTCAAGGAACTACCTTCTTCCTTGCGAAGCATGGAAATTTGTTTCTTTAGTGCAACCTCGTTGGGATGAACTTCTTCATGTAGAGTGCTTCAAGTCATCCTAAACTTCTTTGGTGGTCTTCATTTGGACGACCTTGCAGAGGACTTCATCCTCCAAGTAGAGAAAGATGCCTGTACGAGCCTTTCGATCAATCTCCTCCCGCCGGTCATCCATAATGGATTTTGGCTTCTTCTCATTTTTGAGAAGAGTTTTATGGACTCCTTGTATGAGGCAAGATTCACACTTGACTTGCCAAAGTGAGAAGCTCTTCAAGGGATCAAGTTTCTCGATGTCGTTCTTAGACGTCAATGGTGAAGATTTAGTGATAAAATTTGCTCTGATACCACTTGTTGGGATATGGTGGTGATGAGAGACCCGAACAACAAGGTCCAACAATGTTGTTGTGGAGATGCCAAAGCATGGGATTGAGCAATCCAATCTGGATATGTACGACGAAGATCGATGGAGCAAGCAAGAAACCACAAAAACAAGATTTTAGTGTTCAGAAAAGTCCCGATGTGGGAGTCTACATCTACTAGCGGAGATGAATGTTTATAGAAATGTCTGCACATGCCGCATAAGCAACTCAATTTAACTTAGCTGCTTCTAAGGCCGATTAGTCGGTGATTTTTAGATGACCATATGTTATCTCGACCCAAATTTGATTATACTTTTATTGTAACATTCTCTTGATATACTATTTTGTTGTATGTTTTGTACATGAGTCTCATGCTTATTCTCTGTTTGCTGTTTTGGACCTCTAGGACATGCAGGCATCTTTTTGTATGATTTGGTTAGTCTTCATTGTTATGCCCTTATACTAAACCACTTCCTGCGTGCTTCATTGGAGTTTACACTTAATTGATTCTAAAATGCATTCTAATTGGTTCTTTACTTTTCAGTGAAACTATATACTTGTATCCAACTCAAATTTAGGGTTCAAAATGCAATTGTACAAATTAAATATGCAATTTTGTATTAATATATATATTAATCAAATTATTGAAAAGTCCAAAACCACTTACACTTCTGCATATACTCCCGCATACTGCATATACTCTATAAGGTGACCTTTCCGCATGCACATACCGCTTTTTAAAACACCAGAGGAGATGATATTATATTAATGGAGAGATTACAAAGAGGATTATTATCGAAGAAAGAAGAAAAACCAAATCAGGGGACCGAAAAAGATAAAGAAAAATCTAATCCCCCTTCACACCCGAAAGCCAACGACAGAAGAAGATGGTTGCTTAGAGAGGAAGTTTTGGAGGTGTGAAACCCTAAGGAAAACCTTAGGTCCTTTCGAGCTTTAGGTCTTTCAAAAATGATGTCTCTTCGTTGCTCTTCACATTTGGGACGAGTGGGGGGAGGTCTATTTATAAGAATATGACCCATATCCAAAGTCTCAAAGTCATACGGTTCTTTTCCGGTCGCAATTATGTTTTGATTGGGCTGTATACAGTTTCTAAGACTGTATTTTCATTTCAGCAACATTTATGGTCTAGTACTGGACCGTAAATAGCCCTTCTTCTGTTGTTGTCCAGATATGGTGCATGGGACCGAATGTGGTCAGTTAGCTGACCCTAAATCCACGTGTAGATGCCCAAAACGCATCCTGATGATGCCAAGGCTTCATGTAGACATCCAGTTCATCAAAATAAGTCTTTTTAGAGAGTTTAAGACACTCTCTCAACTGAGGAAAATGGGGATGTCAAACCAGTAGATAGATCACTCAGTCAGTGCCGGTAGAGTTAAGGGGCCTTCATAACCAGTTTCATATCAAAGGGAAATAGGCATTTTAAAGCAGCGGACCAGTAACTCAACATGGGTACAGTTAAAAAACCTTCATAGTTAAGGTCCTATTCATGACTCCATTCAGCAAATTTTGAAGTTAGATGACACTGACTTGGCCTTTATCATATTTTTTGGATTTTCGACCATTCCATGTAATCTTCTATATAGATCAACCATGCAGAGTTTAGATGTTCATATGTAAAGCTAAAAAATTAGCAATTCTAAAAAATGAACAATTCAAAATACTCCCAATTTATTACTAGAATAACATAAAGAATACAACATGAGTAACAAAGTTGTGGAATTGGATATAAGACACTGAACAGTTAGATCGTTTTCAGTGTAGTCATATCTGATACCTTTTTAATTTTTGTACAAACTTATCCTCAACTTTCCCATTTGTGTTTCGCTCCACTTCTAATTCTTCCATGCCCCCTAGGCTCCCCTCAAGCCAAACCTCCAAATCACGACCCACCCTACATGTTGTTCCTCTAAAAAACTCCACCCTACATGTTGTTCTGCATGACCCACCCATGTGTGTTTCCACCCACTCTCTTCCTCCACAGCTGCAGGCTCCTCCTTTGCCGAACCATTTACTTCACCCTGCGTCCTTTGTTGTGCCTCTTCCCTAGCTGCTCCGCCGCGATACTGGTGGTAGATCAGTAGTCAAGAGGATCCAGGGCAAAAAAGGGGGTAGGACAGAGGGGAGAGTGTCAGAGGGGCATGAAGGGACAGAGTTGGTGTCCAAGCGTTGAAGAGGGGGGCCTTATGGAGAGGAGGTCCCATGGAGGAGAAGCAGCCTAATGAGGCGTGACAGGGAGGCAGAGGATGGGAGGAGCGACTGGGAGAAGGATCAGGGCAAGAGAGGGTATAGGGAGTAGTAGGTTGGGAGGAAGAGCAGGCCAAGGACTGTGGGAGAGCAAGGAGGAAGAAGGAAGGGAAAACGAGTGACGGAGGGAGTAGGAAATTGTTCTTGAAACTTGACGGGGATGTGGCTGGAGTGTAGTAGTATATGTTGTGTCTATATGAGATATTTCAAAATTTATGGGATTGATAAATAACATAGGAAAACAGCTAGGCTTGTTTGTGTAACATTCCTCTGACAATTTATTGATGTTTCCTGCATTATGAAGCTATCATGAATTGTTGTGATAAATACTTACCATGACTGAAATTTTCTAACAGTGGTTATTTGGCACCTGAATATATAATGGGAGGTAAATTGACTAAGAAGGCAGATGTTTACAGCTTTGGGGTACTCTTGCTTGAAGTAGTCAGTGGAAAGAGCAGTTCAAAGTGGAGTGAACCAGACTCTGATAAGTATCTTCTAGAGTGGGTTAGTTCCCTTTCACTTTTAAAAAGAAATTCTAAGTTTATACTTATTGTCTTTTATAATCATCTATCACGTTACGTTCCTTAATAGTGACCACTCATGGAGATTTACTAGGAGTGAGTGCTCGACAGTTCTAAGAGTACCTTAGAACACCAAAACTCTCTAAAGGAAGTTGAAATTTTGAAAATATACAAATCTTACAAAATCATCACAGTAGACAAAAAAGGGACCACCGCCAAGTCACTGTCATTCTTAGAGTAGTATTTTTTAACTCATTAAGCAAGTTAACCAATCATACTATAAGGAAGTTAATTACAATGAGCACCTTAACTATTTTCTCCAGTAATAACAGTATTGACATTTTTATCAGTAGCATTTGGCTTTCGTTTAAACTCCCAACTTTTTCCATACAGACGTGGAAGCTCTATGAAGAAGGAACATTGTTACAACTAGTGGACCCCAAACTAAAAGAATACCCTGAAGAGGAACTGCTTAAATTCATAAAAGTGGCACTGTTCTGCACACAAGGAGCAGCAAACCGAAGACCAACAATGACTCAAGTTTTGGAAATGCTATCCAAAAGGATACGTCTCGATGAAAAGGATCTTATGCGGCCTGGACTTATCCAAGACATGCTCAAACTAAATGATTACAATCGGGCCAAGAAGATGTTATCAGGTAGTTCCACAGTCCAACATAGTTCCCCATCTGTGAGCTGCTCCGAGATAAGTCCAAGATGAAGTGTCATTCCAATGATCGTAGAAATTTCTTTGGTAAGATGAACTGCCCCAGACCTGTACAGAAGCTGACGGTAAAGGACATCCTAATTGTCAGGATATCCTTAAGAGGCTTAGGCCTTCTTTGGGTGAAATCTATTAAAATCCCACGATTTTAATAGGGTATGGTGATTCAGAATCCTAAGTGAGACTTGTGTAGAACCACACACCACCCGATGTCGTGAATGTGTAGGAAGATGTGATTTCAAATTCAGCCAATTTTCAGGTGATCAACAAACGCTATAATTTCTTTTGGATCAAACAGATGATGTGCCTTCCAGTACAGCAGCATAACCGCGATCTATAATAAGCAATTTGAAAAGCCATCTCCTGTTGACAGTCTGTGGGATTTTAGACGATTTAAGGCATTATCCAGAAAGCACGGGTTAAACCTCTGATGTACTAAATTTCTGTTTGCATTTCTTTTTGTGGGGCTTGGATTATCTGATTACATTTATTCTTTTTAGAAAATCTGGTCTCGGTATTGTTATCACTGGTGGACGATGTAATTGATGGACATACGAGTATACACTTTATGAAATAAAAGAAAACAAGGGCAAGTGGTCCCTTCAGTCCAATGCAAACCTCCATGCCCTTTGACTACTCGATGTACATAATAACTAAATAAAGCGTTTTTGAAGACGGTCAATTAACCCATCAAGGGGTATTTGTTCATTTAAATAACATATTCACTTCACTATTTGACTTCCATGAATATTTAGTTTAAACTGTGTATTGGTCTGGGTCGATCTTGCATCTAGCGTTTGTGGTTGTCTGCCCAACTTTTGCTTTACATACCTTATAGCTCAAATCATAATAGAAGTGGCTGGAAATTTGCTTTAGTTATAAATTTGTTTGGTGACTGCAATAGTCGATATGTTGATGCTGGTTTACTGGTTGTGTAATTCAGTAACTGCAGCAATTTGAAAGAGAATGCTGCTAATCGTTATATGTGATGTTGAATTACCCCAGGATCAGGATCTGAATGAACGTACAGCAACGCTTTGTATGCTATGTTGCATAATTCATAATGTACCAGTTATGGCAGAGCCAAATCACAATTTGATGAAGAACAGGTTGTTGAAGAATATTGCTACTTGGAGTTTGTCGAAAGCTATGTTGGCAATACATGGTTTGACGTCCCCATGTCAACATGCTCCATCAGTTGGCGTAACTTGTTTTATATGGATTCAAACTTGGGATGTGTGAGTGGCTTGGTCATGACGTGGGCCCAACTCTAGGAGATGTGAAGAAGTTTTAACCCACCTATTGAAAATTAATCTCATACAGGAAGAAAGTGAATTCCATTTGCTTTGAATGGGAATGAAAAATGGGTCCTTTGGGGAGGGACACTAATCTTGTCACACCATAAATTCGTGGCGGGGTTAATTAACTCATCAAGGAGAAAACCAAGTTAGGGAGTTAAGTTATGGTTGTGTCTAGAGTAGTAATTAGATTTAGTGTAGTATGGTAACACCTATGTTGTTTGCGTACTAATAATACACCGTGTCTGAGCCATGGCAAATGATGTAGCATACTCAAGAATCTGTAGGACTTAGATGTGGACGACTCAATGGGCACCTGAGAAAGAATGAATAATGCAAAGGAGGTGTGAGAGAGACGACAATAAAGGGTTTGTTTGGGGTAGCATTGAATGTGTTTGGTGGTGAACCAATGTTCAGTAGTTGGCTGAGAGATATTTTGGTTGACTTCATGAGTACGGAGGACACAGATACGTTTGGTGCCGTCCAATAAAAAATGAGGAAGAGCAATTAAAGGTTTTGTGGGGAGAAGAGGAGGTTGGTGGATATGTGTTCAATTTCAACTTTAATGGAGTAGCGCAGTACCCACAACCCTTAACATGAAACTCTGCGGCGAGAATTTGAAAGAAGTGTCCCATACAGTGGCATTATTAAGTATTAACAACGTGAATAATGCCATCCAATGAGGGCAAGTTTGGTTTTTAGGATTCACCTGGATGAGGAAGAACACTGCATTTGTTCCATTCCGTTTCGAAAATGGTTTTATGACACGCCCGACTGGGTTATTTTGAAAGGATGGGAGGTGGTTTTGGGGTGGGTGGGGGGGGGGGGGGAGGTAGTTTTTGGGGAGGAAAAGGTTGGTAAGGTGACATGGTAATCATTGGTGGCAGGTAGTGGGTGATGTGGGTTGATTGGATGATGTGGGTTGATTGGAGTGATATATGGAGAGAGAATGAGTGGAAAAAGAGAGAATTTTATTTTGTTACAACTTTTGACTCGTAATGAATTTTTTGACAAAATAAAATGCACTATATTTGTAGGGAAAAATATTTTCTAATTAGGCCAACATAGACATTTTCGAAGAGAGAAGAGAAAAGTGAGAAGATAATTGTGCAAAATTAGGGGCATTCATGCATAAAAGTAGGCGCATTTCATCAAAAAATAGACATATCTCATCAATAAATTGGAGCATTTCATCAAAATTAGGCACATTTGTGCAAATAACTAGGCACATTTTAACCAACGGTTGGCACATTTTATTAAAATTTAGGGGCATTTATGCAAATAAGTATGCACATTTTATAAAAAAAGTGACGCAATTCACACAAAGTGGGCGCATTTCATAAAAAAGGAGATACATTTCATCAAATAAGTAGGCACATTCCATAAAAATGATTCACATTCATGCAAATAAGTAGGCATATTTTATCAAAAATTAGGGGCATTCATGCAAAAAGTGGCGCATTTCATAAAAAAGTGGCACATTTCATCAACAAGGAGGTAAATTTCATCAAATAAGTATGCACATTCCATAAAAAGGAGCCAAATTCATGCAAATAAGTGGGTGTATCACATTAAAAATTAGATGCATTCATGCAAATAAGTAGGCACATTTCATAAAAAAAGTGGCACAATTCATCACAAAGTGGACACATTTCATCAAAAAGGAGGTAGATTTCATCAAATAAGTAGGTGCATTCCATAAAAAATGAGTCACATTCATGCAAATAAGTAGGCACATTTCATCAAAATTTACGGGCATTCATGCAAATAAGTACGCTCATTTAATAAAAAAGTGGCGCGATTCATCACAAAGTGGGCACATTTCATAAAAAGGGGCACATTTCATCAAATAAGTAGACGCATTCCATAAAAAATGAGACATTCATACAAATAAATAGGCACATTTGATTAAACATTAGGCACATTCATGCAAATAAGTAGGCGCATTTCATAAGAAAAGTGGCGCAATTCATGGCAAAGTGGGCACATTTCATCAAAAAAGGAGGCACATTCCATAAAAAATGAGTTGCATTCATGCAAATAAGTAGGCATATTTCATTAAAAATTAGACACATTTGATTAGAAATTAGGCGCATTCATACATATAAGTAGGCACATTTCTTACAGAATAGGTGCATTTGTGTATAAAATTGAGCGCATTTCATAAAAAATAAGAGAATATCATCAATAAATAAGCACATTTTATCAAAAATTAGGCACGTTGGTGCAAATAAGTAGGCATATTTTCTAAAAAAAGTAGGCACAATTTATCAAAAATATGCACGTTTCATAAAAATTAGGCACGTTTGTGCAAATAAATAGGCGTAATTCACCAAAATGGAATGAAATTAATCAATAAGAAGCCACATTTTATAAAAAATTAGGCGCATTCATTCAAATAAGTTTTATTAAAAAAAGAGGTGCATTTCATCAAAATAGGCACATTTTATAAAAAAGTAAGCACATTTTATAAAAAAGTAGACACATATCACTTGTACTTACTTCTTAATGCACACGCCCATTGTTTGTAGTAATGTGCCCAATAATAGTGTTAATGCGCCCATATTTTAGTCAAATATGCTCAGTTCTCACTTCATTGCGCCTAGTTCCAATTAATTGCGACCAGTTTTCAGTGCAACACATCCATTCTCAGAGAATGTGTCAGTTTTCACTTGATTGCACCCAATTCCACTTAAATGCGCCCAATTTTCAGTTCAACACGCCCATTCTCAGAAAATATGCCCAATTCTCACAAAATGCGCTCAATTTTCAATGAATACGCCTAGTTCTCATTGAATGCACATATTTCTTATTAATAAGTGTGTGGGGGAGAGAAAACAAGAGCGGGTGACATGTAGGTAAGAGAATAAGAGAAAATGAGAGAGAGAAGGAGAGACACAAGTGGCAACTGGAAGGTAGATTTGTGTGAGAGAGTGAGAAAGGGGGTGTGAGAGGACATGAGTGCAACAGGAGATAGAGAGAGGGAGAGAGGGGGTGGTAGGGGGCATGTACTAGGGGAGAAGAGGTGGAACAAGAGAGAAAGATAGAGGGGAAAGTGGGTGACAAGGAGTAGCATGTAGGGGGGCAGGGAGGGGGACAAACACAACTGGTGGGTGGTTTTGGAGAGGTGAGAGGGGCAGTTTGTAGTGCGTCTGAGGCACATATTCCCTCACCCATGTCTCCTAAATTAAACTCATCCCATTTTAAGTGATTATTGGGTTTGCAGTTAAATAAGTTACATTTGGATTACTTGGATGAGAAGGTGGCTAGTGACGTCAAATGTGGGGAGTGGACCGTGGAACAACCGGAAGTAATTGTTGGTTGATATGCCCAAAGAGACAATCATATGATGATTGTAATGGCATAATTTGTAAATAATTTAATAATAATAAAGACAAGCTTCCAATTTATTCTATTTTATTCAATTATGAGATAATGATATAACATAATAAATGTCTAGAGAGTGATATTACTCAATGACATATGTCTTCAAGTATGTGACTTGAACAATAAGATCATACAAGAGTATACATTCTCATCATGTCCCTAGTCAGATGTTATTGTGGAAAGTTGACAGACAACAATAATACATAATACTAGAGTGTGTGTTGGTTGATGACAAAATCTCATCAGTCATGATATGGTATATTAAACTAAGAACATAGATACTTGTTAGTGAATAGAGTATCTGGCAGAACCACCATGAGACTGACACATGAAAGACACACTAGTACAAAATTGGTCTCTCGGGTCGGTTTTTTGAAGCCTGCAGCGTCACTTTTTAGGCGACGCCTAGGTGGGCGTCGCTACAGTACTAGCGAACCTAGAGAGGTAGAAAAACCGACCCTAGAGAGGTAAAAAAACCGACCCTAGAGAGGTAGAAAAACCGACCCTAGAGAGGTAAAAAAACCGACCCTAGAGGGAACAAAAACCGACCAAAGAAAAGTACAAAAACCGACCCAAAAGAGGTAAAAAACCGACCCAAAAGAGCAACAAAAACTGACCCTAGAAGTCTTCAAACATCTGTAAAAACACCTATTGGGTCGGTTTTTCTGAATAACCGACCCAACAAGTATCTATTGGGTCGGTTTTTCTCCATAAGCGACCCTAAAAGTCTTCAATTAGTTTTAAAAAATACCTACTGGGTCGTTTTTTCAGAATAACCGACCCAAGAAGTCTTCAAATTGCTGTAGAATTTTGGGATAGAACCTATTGGGTCGGTTTTTCTGTATAAGCGACCCTAGAAGTCTTCATGAACCTACTGGGTCGGTTTTTTATATAACCGACCCAAGAAGTGTCTATTGGGTCGGTTTTTCTGTATAAGCGACCCTAGAAGTCTTCAAATTTCTGTAGAATTTTGGGATATAACCTACTGGGTCGGTTTTTTGAATAACCGACCCAAGAAGTCTATAGGGACGGTTTTTTAAATAACCGACCCGAGAAGTTACATTTTTTTAAAGAAAAATTCTACAGAAACAGAAATCTTCAGTACAGCAACCTGCAAAACAGAATTGCTTTACGCAATTCAAAACCTGCAGTCGAAATAGACTTGCAAATGCAATGATGCAAGACAAAAATGCATTCTAAAGCCATTTGCAAACTTTTATGTCCAATCCTTTTTTGAATTGATGTTTCATAACAACAATTATTCACATATATTGAGTTGAGTCTTCATACACAACACTTACTAACATTCTTACAAGTCTAAGATAGATTCATTCAAATGAGACATATAGCACATACTAACATTCATACACATAGCACATACTAAAAATAATGATAGATTGCAAGTTTAAAAGTGATATTAATGTCATACTACAAAAAGTAAAATTTGATAGAGTTTCAAATCTACATACACAAATGAAGTTATGAATTTCAATCCAATGCTATAGTGACTTCATTAAAAAAAGCATCTGACCATTCTTCTCGGAATTCATTTAACCCATCAAGTGTGTAAGGATGAGTTGTAAAGATCTGCAAAAAAAGCACATGCTCATATATATTTTATAAAATGATGCAAATCTCATATGTAAATTTATTATGTTATTCTTTAATAATTACCATATCTATACTCTGAATGTCTAGTGATGCTTCTTTCAAAATAGTTTGCATATACTTCATTACGTAGTAGCCACAAGCCCAATCATTATTTTGTATATGACACTACAAATAAAGAATTATAACTTAATATTAGTAAACTGCTACAAACAGAGTTGTACAAATAAAGAAATAAGACTATAAGAGAGTTAACATATAAAATTTGACATTAATACATTACTGTAAGAGTTGTACATATACGACTAAGCAGTCAAAGTAGTTACCTTGACATTTTTCAAAGTCAGTGTCTTTAATTTTGGGGGTATTATTCCTCCACCTTCACAATAAGCCTTTATACCCCTATCAATCAATTTGATTACGATAGTTGTCAAAATAGAAATTCTAAGTATAAATATCATGTCGAAGCATAACAATTGATGTTATAGAAACTAAATTTATGCTTACTCCATAGTTGGCAATCTCAGTTTGTGACCCCTTGTTGTTTTTCCCATTGGGTCAAGATAATAGAAAGTCATCAATTTTGGGACAACCACCACTAGTTCCCAATGTCTAGATCTGAGTAAATTTATATTGAAAACAAAAATTAGAATTATAATTTAGTCAATATTAGAAATTCTATTGAATTATAATACTTACTGGACATTAAAAGGAATTAGAATAATTTCCTTTCCCACACTACCAAAATATTTGAATGCAGTACTGAAGTACTCATTCACATCATCCATTTGTGTCTGCACTTGACTAGTGAGTGAAGGAACTAAGAATCCAACATTCTTTATATCAAAGTTTGTCATCTCAGTATATAAATGGCTGTAAAACATTTGTAAAAATTTGATATGTTACAAATAAGCTAAAAATGTATATATTCGAGTAATCTATATTGATTAATTCTTACCTTATCCATACTTCTAATATCGAAGTATTTAGCCAATCATACCGGAACACCTCTATAATATCATCAAGAAAAATAAAATTCTCAAAGTCCCTCCCAACTGCATCTTCTGTTAAATTGACCCCCATATGTGATCCTGGGCTTTGGTTGGCTAAGTATCGAGCCAAACCTTTACTTTTATTTCCCAATTCATCGAATGTGGCTTCTGGAATGAAAGAAGGCTTGGGCATAGGAGGACGACTACTAGGATTTTTACTTTTTGGTTTACAAACCTGTTAATTAAATACATACTTATATTAAACGAGTTCATATATGTAGCTAGTCAAATATGAAAAACATGTAGATATACCTTGTCAATGATAACCAAGTGTCTAGGCCATCCCACCATAGCACCCTCTGCTTCATCAACTGTACCATATTCAGAAGAAGGTATGGGTAGTGGTTTGTCCCCCATTCCGTCATACACAAGGTGGATGGACACACGACAAATGTCATCAGAAACTGATTGACAATGCAATGTACCACCGATGTTGTATACCTTACCCGCTGCCACAACATTGTACTCTGGAACCTCCACTACAAGTTTACAGTTCATACCAACCTAGTTGAAATTATATGAGTTATATACAAAGCGGTAAACCAGATACCTACTATATTATATATATCATATTAACATATATAGAACAAACTTACTGTAGATTGTTATGGTGGTTCATTGGGAGTGCTCCCATGACCTTCTACAATTGGAGTATGAGCTTGTACCTCATCATCTGAGAGACGCACGGTTTGAGGAGGTTGAGAAGGTTGAGAAGGTTGAATAGGCTGAAATGAAGACAATATTTGTTGCACTTTCTGTGATACTAATGCTTCAACCTCGTCATGTGTAACTGTACGACCTCTTCTAGATTCTGAAGGCCCATAATAAGTCTTGAATCCTATGCCAGCTCCTAATCCCCTAACACGGCCAGGATGCTCTTTCGTACCAAGAGCAACTGATAGTTCATCCATGCGTCCAAGTGGTATGAACTTTCCTTGTTTTCTTTGCTCATAGAGATCATCCTATTCATATTTAATGAAAATATTAAATCACAAACAATTAGAGATCATCCTATTCATATTTAATGAAAATATTAAATCACAAACAATTAGATATTATTAAATCCTACTCTTTAATTACTTAATTGTGATGAACTTACCATCTGTTGTGCCACCTCCTTAGTTGCAGGGTTGGTAATTTCACCTGCTTTATTTTTTCTAGCATCAAGCCAAATTTTATAACGGGGTGGACACTCAACTGGAGTTGTGCTAGACCCTTCTCCAGAAGAGATTTGCTTCTCCATTTGTTCTCGACGCTAGGCATAACTAAGGGATCCCATGTGATGGTTATGCACATTTTTGGCCCGTCTTTCCTTTTGGGCTTCGTGAATAGCCTGATCATTTAAAATGAGGTATTGCAATTTACAACTTGGCAAACATATACATATATAAAAACATTAATTGTATACCTGAAACTCTTCTGAATTCCTTTGTGAAACAAATCTGTCCCACACCTCAGGATCTATAAAAATATATATGTCTGTTGCTTTCTTCTTTTGCTTAGGATTATCTATATAATCCCTTTTGAGATAGGTCTTAAATGCCCTCCATCGTACACCACAACGCTGCAACACTCTTTTCCTGTGGTCTTTTTCATTTAAATGAAAAACACCCTATATACAAATGAAGCAATAATCTTATTTCAAAAAGTATATGTCAAAATAAAAAACTGGAATCAATAAACAAAAAATAAGATAATATAGTATCAAAATTCAACTCACAGATATATCTTTCCAAAGGAGGTCTTTCAAGCCAATAGGAACATCATGCCAATTTTCTATATCTATTTGCACCTTACTACGTGCGGTTGCCCCTACATAATGCTTAAAAGTACTAGCATGTTCCCCAATATGTACTCCTCCCCTTTCAAACTGGATTGACAATTTCTCCCCTTTTGCCCTAAGCTCTTGCAGCCGACGCATCACTGTGGGACCTCTACTCTTCTTAACATCACCACTAGCATCCTCATGCTCATGATCAGAATGTTCATCTTCACTTGCCATTTTAGAACAACCTGCAAATATACATGATAAAAGAAAACATAAGTGATAATAAAAGAATAAGTGGTGATATATAATAAAATGTATACATGATAAAAGAAAATGTGTGCTTGAATGATAATACATGCCTCTAGTTTTGGTTGAGTTGTTAGTCAAGTAAAATTCCTTCAGCATGGTCTTGACGTGTATATAAGTCATCGGTGTTAACTTCAACATTGACACTTGGCAAACCAACTGAAAATGGGCTGGAATCATCATACTTTTCATAGTATTCTTCTTCATTTATAGGATCCATAGTAAACTGTCTTTTTCCATGAAGAACGACAGACCAATTTTTATTTGCTGGGTCATCAATATAGAATACTTGTTTTGCTTGGTCTGCCATGATGAATGGTTCATCTTTCTCTCCAATTTTTTCAAAATTCACCAATGTGAAACCCAACTCATCAACTAAAATGCCTTTGTTGTTATCAACCCAATTACATCTAAAGATAGGAACTCTGAAATTTGTATAATCCATTTCCCATATGTCCTCAATGATGCCGAAATGGGACATCTCAGCTTCGCGTGGTCTTTTATCTTTGGCACTAGAAAAATACAAAGAACAAGCTTTAACAGTGACCCCACTATTTTGGACTACACTACTTTCACACACAAGCAAATCTGATAAATTCATCAACACCTTTGGTAAACTCTGGACTGCAACGGTTCTTGATAGACATCCAACTTCGATCCATTTTCTAGATCACATTAAAATTAATTATCAAACTGGGCATTTAATATTGATACTATAAGTTGTAAGGTTTTTTTGATAGGAAATTCATTACTTTTATACTAAAGTGTACCACCTATCCCATTTTTGAATATTTAACCTCACTAGTAATTTTATAATGTATCGTTTAGTTTTGAATAAAATTTCAGCAGCACTTCCCCTTAGTTCTCCAAGTACATCAATGTAAATGGCAAATAACCACTCACATATGTACCCAGAGAACAAATGAGGAAATACTACTAAAATTTTATTCAAAACTAAACATACATTACACAGTTACATCCTAAGTGAGATTAAATATCCAAAAACAGTCCCATGTCGGGGACTATCCAAAACTTACTCCTAATGAATAAATTTTGAACGGGTTTCTAATTATATATATAAATGTAATATTGTCATATTTATGCATCAATGGTCTCATCTATAAACCCTCAATCTGAAACTACACAATGTCTACCCTCGTATTTCTAGATTGTATACAATGATTACATATGTGATTGATAATAAAATAAAAGATTACATGTTTTTATTATTGGTTGGTTTACTAGTCAAATAAAATGAATTATGTGTTCTTGACAAATCAAGAGTTCCATAGATAAACTAGTCGACGTATCTGACATGCATAAATAGAGTGGAAAGTTACATATTTCACAAACATGTGGCATGATTTAATCACAAAAGTAGACGGGGTCACTAACCCAATTCAACATGATAGTAATTTCAAAAGAATAATAATAAACCAACTGAAAGTATATGAATTGTCCAACAAAATGGGATAAGAGCAAGTATTTCAAAAGATGCCTCATTATGGGAAAATTTAGTCATATAGATGCCCAAAAATAAATAGGGAGGAGTACATACCTCCAGTCACCCAGCTAACAGAGTCACCCACACAGGTGAGCGGCCCCTTTTAGATCTCCCTGCTCCGTTCAGTGCCGTGGTTCTTTGCTGGAACAGAAAGCGAGGGAACCCATTACGGATGGCCGAAGGTAGAACGAATTTGCCATTAAAGTCAGAGCTACCAAACACAGAGACAATGCTCCGACAGCGCACAACGTTGGTCTTCCCAGTGATCAAACTGGGCGTCCAAGCATGGTCGTAGACTCCAACATTAGGTAGAAGAGTGAAATGGAAAATGAACTTACCGGAAAGGTGGTGGCGTTGAAAGCCTTTGCGGCGGCGAAATCGTTCGGAGAGAGTAGGTGGCGGCGGCAAAACTTGGCTGCGTAGGCGAGACCTTGCAGCGTCGGAGAAACCTTTGGCGGCGGTGGGGTCGTCTTTGGAGAGAGGGCCGACACCTTGCGGCGGAGGCAAAGGTTGAAAAGACCTTTGGCAGCGCGGAGAAGTCCGGAAGGTCGGGCGGCGAGATGAGAGCTCTGAAGGTCGGGCGCCGAGGTGAGAGCTTCGAGTGCTGGGCGGCGAGGTGAGAGCTGTGGGAGAGAGGGTTGTGCGAGCTGCGGCCACTTTGTGACGATGTGGGAGAGAGGACAGGGTTTTAGTTTTTGTGTTGACTTCTGCGGTCGGTTAACTCAACAACCGACCCAACAGGTCCCATATAGGGACGGCTATTAGAGAATAAGCGACCCAAGAAATAACCGGTGCCCGAACAAACCGAACCTATAGGGACGGTTATTTTAAAAACCGACCCGAGAAGTCCAGGCTATGCGGACGGTTATCTAGGAAAACCGACCGGAAAAGTCGGCCTAGCGGCACACCTATGCGGACAGTTATTTAAAAAACCGACCGGAGAAATCACCAAGCGGTACGCGAACAATTACTAGGGTCGTTTATTTAAAAAACCGACCCCATAGCTCAGCGCGCGAAGGCCGAAAAACCAATTTTCTCCGCGGGAAGTATGTTGGGTCGGTTTTCTATTTTTGCGAGTCTTTTCTAGCGTCGATTTCTTTAACATAACCGACCCAATAGCTATAAGCGGTACCCGAATTTTTTTCTAATGACTTTTTGCTTCGGTTTTAGCTTATTAGGTCGGTTTTTCTAATATAAGTGACGCCAGCGGAAGCGATGTTAGAGGCCAAAAATGTACTAGTGACATTACAATGGTAGTCATAGTCAGCTCTCATAGTGTTGGTGGTGATTGTGGTTCTTTGACCTGAATTCACTACACTCATCACATGTGATTTTGCATGCTTTGACATCATCAAACGTAATCCTAAATAAGGATTGTCATAACGGTGATGATTGGTTGACTACGACACATAGAGACTGACTGTGCGTGATGTACATGTGATTTATCCCTCCTATAGGAGTATGATATCCTAGACCTCTTGATTAGTGAGACTGAGAAACACATGACCATGCACTTGTGAGTCAATATGTTATATTGAGCTTACATATATCTTAGACAGTTTGCTTTGCTTCAAGAAATAAGATTGAATGTTGAAGAGGATGACTACTCCATGCCTCGAGTTTAATCTAGATATCAGTGACTATACAAACATTATAACACCATACACAGATTGTAGGTTGAAGTTGTTCTCAAACTTTCCATTCACTTGGGTAACACTAATGTGTGATTAGGCACCACTCTTTGCTTATGATGTCAAAACTAGTTATGGACATTCACTGCCAACGTGTATGAGACCTATAGGGTCACAGACATAGAAATTTTCCTAGAATAGGAGTTTATCCACAAATAATGTTTAAGTTGATTACTAAAGATGTTTAGGTATTCAATTAAACAACCAATGAACTATTTTGACTCAAGACCATCAAGAACAAGTGTTGAACCAACTGGTTGAAAATTGAATTGGCTGAATTCTCTATGAATCAGGACACCAACCAATCAGCTCACTGGGTGAAGCGATCGACTCAGTTCAGTGAGACAACCAGTTCACCAAGTGAACCGGTAGGATCGTCCATGCCAACCAAAGCTTCTGATGATTTTTTTGATACATGAGAATAGTTGATCATTTCACTTGTTCAATTTGATTGTTACAAGGAATTAATGTTGGACATTAATTGGAAATGAATTATCAATTCAAATTTGGATCGTGAAACATGTGAAATGATCAGCTCACTGAGTGAACTAATCGGCTCAATGTACCATCCGAATGGTTTACTAGTGAACCGACCGATTCACCTATCACAAGGAAATTAATTCATGGAAATTCTGGTTCCTTCTACTCCCACACAGACTGGGAATCTAGACCCTAATCCCTCCTATAAATAGAGGAGGCACTGGGGGCTTCTCAAACACATCAAATGCCTCTGACAGTTATTTGTCTTCTCTAGTTGTGATTACCGAGAGAACCCGAGCAAGTCCTACCCGATAAAGGGAGGGATAGTAAGGGGGAACAATTACAGGAGAGCAAGTTGGTTCCTTCCTGTTCATTCTAGTAGAACGACAGGAGTTGTAGGCCCATGTGGAATTCCATAGAGGCGTGGAGGCCGTTGTCTTCCGCAAGGAGGACAACCCCAACCTGGTGTCCATGGTGAAGACCATGAGGTGTAGCATATGAGTCCCATTGCAACTAGAAGACAATTGTGCATCTACAACGACGAGGAGTATGCCACTGGACTTGCTCTAGGATTAGGTATATCCTCGAAACTACCCTTTCTATTATATAGTTATTGACGCGGTCCACTGGTTTAATGGGGAATATGACAATCATTTTTTTATACTGTCTATTCAGACGCCATATTTCCCTACAGTGGTATAAGATCCAACACCAATCTACTATATTTTGGGATAATCGATATGATCAGATTTATGATTTTATCATTTTTTTATTGGATGCAATGGGAATAAATTTTATCTAATCAAATAACACACATAATCCCAAACTAGTATATATATGATATACATATTGAATTTACATGTGTCACCCTAAAAGTGAGTTTTGATGTTGGATGTGTAGCTTGGTTATGGCTAGTAATCCTAATTATATGTTCATGGTTGTGTGGTTGGTTATTCCCGTTTCATCTTGATTTGCATACCAAGCCTCTACCTTATCTTCCATTTCTAAAAGTATTATTCTCTCCTACATTTTCTCCCCTCAAATTTAACTCAAGATTTCTTTATAACCATGTAATAGTAGGATAGTTTAAATTCTTGTTTCTATGAAGAAGACAAGCCCAAAAGATGGAGGACCAAGGAGGACCGATCGATTGGAGGCCCAACCAATAAATTGGAGGACTCGGAAGATGGTCAACCGGAGTCCAAAGGACTAGGGAGATGACCAATCGACCGGTCAGGAGGTGAGCTAATCGATTCAAGGGTTGAGCCAATCTTCCTAGATTGGCAAGCACATATCTTCATCAATAACAATTTTCAACATGTGATGTAGACCCTAGGTTGTGGTAATTTCTTGTGGCTTCGAGGAATTATATTAGGATGGCCATAACCATCACTTTTTATTTATTGTATGTTTTCATTTTTGGATATAACATGTATATGATACATACTATATATGTGGTGATTGTATCAAGTACATGTATTTATAAATACAAACTCCCTCAACTAAATAATAAGTCTTAGATACTTTCTATTAGCATCACACATGAAAAGCTTGATCGATTAAGTGTGGGCACCCCAAGAGTGGTGCACTGTCTATCTTGTGAAAGTGTGATGGTGATAATGTGGGCCTTCCAAGCGAGGTGCAATATTATCATGTTGGCTTTTGGGTCATGCTTAACTGTGTGACCATAATGAGATTAAGCACCAGAAGCATACAAATGATCATGGCAAGGAGCTATGCATATCATCTATCCAAGAGTTGTATACGATGCAATTGAAAAAAGTTGCCTAACTTAATAATTGACTATGGACGCTGGCGTTGGTCAGGTAATAGTTGAATTATTTTTTATTTTATCTCAGTAGAAGGTTGTACGCTACAATCTTCCAATTTGATATGTGAGAGATATCAATTTGAATAAATTAGTGGGAGCGATAATTAACGAAAGACCTAATTTAATATCTTCAATATTTTCAAATCAAAATAATCAAAAAGGGTTTTTGACAACTGCAAATTTTCTCTTGTAGAATTAAATGACGAACAAATATGTATTGTGACCAGTCCTTAGGAAGGACAAAGTTGATGGGACAAATTTTCATGACTGGTTTTGGACTTTGAGAAGGGTTCTCAATGAAGAACGCAAGCTTTATGTTGTAGATAAACCAGTGCCATAAATACATACTCGCGATGCGCCTAGGGCTGAGGTGGATGTCACTGGAATCATGCCAATGGGATAGTACATAAAGTACCTTATGCAGAGCTGCATGAACTATGAGTTGCACGAGCAATAAGAGGATATGGGGATTCTTAAGATAGTAACACATCTTAAGAAAGTGAACCATAATCTCACGAAGCAAGAAAGGAACAATGTCCTAAAGGTGATCTTTGAGTGTAAACTGATAGAAGGAAACTTAGTAGAAGATCACATGCTCAATATGATTAGACATGTGTATCATCTTGAAGAATCAAGATTCTCTTTGAGCCAATAGTTGTCCACATATATGATTTTAAAATCATTGCCACAATCATATAGCCACTTTATTGCATGTTATCATGTGAATAATATGGCCAAGTCGATGTCATATTTTCTTGGTATGTTGATACATGTCAAAGCAAGAATGAAGAAGGACAAATATGTGATGATGATCAACAAAGTTGAGTCCAAGAATCAAAGCAAGACTGTGAAGAGTTCTGAGGCCAAGCCCAAATCTAGATGTTCAACATTCAAGATGAGGAGAAATAAAAGTACAAGAGGAACTCATCCTTTGTACTTGAAGGCATTTAAGAAGAAGAAGATGAGGACACAAATCTCCACTTCAGGTATATACATTATTGAGATAAACTTATCTACTTCTTTATCATGGGTACTTGATACCAGATGTGGATCTCACATATGCTCGAATATGCAGGACCTTAAAAGAAGTAGGCCTTTGGGAAAAGGTGACGTTGAACTCTGAGTTGCAAATGGCTCAAGAGTTGCAACCACTGTAGTTGTAACTTATAGTTTATCTCTGCCCACAAGGCTTGTAATAGAGTAAGTGAACTACTATTATGTACCTGCCATAAATAGAAACATCATTTCTGTATCTTGTATGGACAAGGATGCATATGAACATATTACGAATAGTCGATGTTCTATTTCTAAATATGACATCTTTTATAGCAGTGCCCCAATATCTTATGGTCTTTATTTTCTAGATCTAAAGATATATGGTTATAATGTAAATACCAAGAGACTAAAACTCAACAACTCAAACAAAACATACCTTTAGCATTGTCGTTTAGGGAACGTAAATGAGAATTGCATATATATCTAGACTCCATAAAGATGGTTATCTAGATTCTTTTAATTTCAAATAAATAGAGACATGTGAATCTTATTTGTTGGGAAAGATGACTAAGATCCCTTTCACTAGTAACAATGAGAGAGCTAGTGATCTATTAGGACTCATACATACTGATGTATGTGGGCCTTTTAGAACAACCGCTAGAGGTGCATATTAGTACTTCATTACCTTCACTGATGACTTCAGTAGGTATGGCTATGTTTGCTTGATGAAGCATAGGTAAAAAACTCTTCACAGACCCAAGGAGTTTAAGAATGAAGTACATAACTAACTTGGAAAAAGTATTAATGCCCTTCGTTCTGATCGGGGTGGAGAATACTTAAGCCAAGAGTTTGAGGACCTTCTTAGAGCCCATGGGATTGTATATCAATAGACTCCACATGGAACACCTCAGCATAATGGTGTATCAGAAATAAGGAATCACACATCATTGGATATGGTGCAATCAATGATGATTTTAGTTGAGCTTCCAAATACTTTTTGGGGTCATGCTTTTGAAATCACAACGTTTAAAATAAACTGAGTACCATCTAAATCGGTTCAAAAGACACCATCCAAATGTGTCTTTATGAGGATTTAAGGATGTGACACTTATGTAAGGAAAATATTTCTTGAAAAGTTTGGCCCTAAAGTTAATAAATGTTATTTTGGTAGATATACTAAGGAGACTAAAGGATATTACTTTTATTCTCTATCTGACAACAAAGTGTTTGTTGCCAGAGATGGTGTATTCCTAGAGAACGAATTTATTTCCAAATGAATCAATGGGAGGGAAGTGAAACTCAAAGAGGTTTGAGACCAACAACAAAGCATTAAACCAATAGATGTGTAAGAGGAACAAAGAGAATCACAAATAGTTGTGGAATCTCAAAGAGAATCACAAATAGTTGTGGAATCTCAAATTCCCCAAGTAACACAGGTACCTCATAGATCTAATAGGAACGCCTTAAACCTAAGAGATTTGGATATCTTATAACTCAAGAAGGTGGTGAGTTGGTCATAGATGACGAGCCAACAACCTATCTAAAAGCTACTGAGGGACTAGAGTCTGAGAAATGTCTTGAAGCCATGAGATCTGAGATGGAATCCATGTATACCAACAAGGTATGAACCTTGGTGGATCCACCTGAAGGGGTAAAACCCATAGGGTGCAAATGGGTCTTCAAGAAGAAGATCGACATAGATGGTAAAGTACAAACCTATAAAGGAATCTTGGTTGCAAAGGGTTTTAGACAAGTTTAAGGTGTTGACTATGATGAAACCTTTTCTCCAGTGACCATGGTTAAGTCCATCATGATCATGCTTGATATTACATCTTATCATGACTATGAGATTTGGCAGATGGATGTTAAAACCACATTCCTTAATGGGAATCTTCTTGAGGATGTGTACATGATACATCCTGAGGGTTTTATAAATCTAAAGGACGCAAATAAATTTTGTAAGATATAAAGGTCAATCTATAGATTGAGCAAGCATCTTGGAGCTGGAATCTTCATTTTGATGAGACAATCAAAGAGTATTACTTTAGTCAAAATGAAGATGAGCCTTTTGTGTACAAGAAGGTTAGTGGGAGCATAGTGTCATTCCTCATATTGTATGTAGATGACATATTGTTGATGGAGAATGATATCTCTACTTTACAAAAGGTAAAGATATGGTTGGGAAATATGTTTTCTATGAAAGACTTGGGAGAAACATCCTACATCTCGGGGATTAAGATTTATAGATATAGATCCAGAAGGCTTCTTAGGCTAAGTCAAAGCGCATACATTGACAAAGTTTTGAAGCAGTTCAACAAGGAGAGCTCAAAGATAGGAAACTTGCCCATGCATCATGGATTACCATCTCTAAAGCTCAATGTAATAGTTCTTGTGAAGAAAGGAAACACATGAGTTTGATTCCATATGCATCAACAATTGTATCAATCATGTATGCAATGTTGTGTACCCATTCTAATGTCTCATATGCCTTGAGCATGATGAGTAGATATCAGTCAGATCCATATGATGCTCACTGGACAGCCGTAAAGAACATCCTTAAGTACTTGAGAAGAACTAAGGATCAGTTCCTCGTCTACGCCAGAGAAGAAGAGTTGGTGTTAAAGGGCTACACCGATGAAAACTTCCAAATTGACAAATATGATTACCGATCACAATCAGAATTCGTGATTTGCCTAAACAATAGAGCTGTACGCTGGAAGAGTTCCAAACAAGAGACAGTTACCAATTCTACAACAGAGGTCGAGTATATTACTACATCAAATTCTACAAAGGAGGCTGTATGGATCAAAAAGTTCATGGAACTTGAGATTGTTCCAAGCATCAATGAAGCAATTGAGCTATATTGTGACAATAATGAAGCTATTACACAATCTAAGGAACCTAGCACACATCAACATTCCAAGCATATACAAAGGTAGTTCCATCTCATACAAGAGATCATACAACAAGGATATGTGAAGATTTATAGATTACTAACTAAGAACAATGTTGTTGATCCCTTGACTAAGGCACTTTCACAGTAGAAACATGATGGACATGTGAGATCACTTGGAATAAGATTTGTGGGTGATTGACTCTAAGTACAAGTGGGAGTCTGTTGGTATGTATGACCAAAGAGCCAATCATATTATGATTGTAATGGCATAATTTGTAAATGATTTAATTAATAATTTAGGTAAGATTACAATTTATTTTATTTTATTTAGTTATGAGATAATGATGTAATATAACGAATGTCTAGATAATGATATTACTCAATTACATATGTCTTCAAGTACGTGAATTGAACAATGCGATCATATGGATGTTAAGAGTATCCATTCTCATCATGTCCCTAGTTAAATGTTATTGTGGAAGGCTGATAGACAACAATAACACATAAGACTAGAGTGTGTGTTGGTTGATGATAGAATCTCATCAGTCATGATATGGTATATCAAACCGAGCACATAGATACTTGTTAGAGAACAAAGTATCAGGCAGACCCACCATGAGACTGACACATGGAAGTCATTACAATAGTAGTCATAGTCAACTCTCGTAGTGTTGGTGGTGATTGTAGTTCTTAGACTTAAAGTCACTACACTCATCATATGCCGTTCGGTATGCTTTGACATCATCAAACGTAATCTTGAATAAGGGTTGCCATAAAGGTGATGATTGGGTGGCAGGACACATGGGGACTGACTGCAACTGATGTAGATGGGATTTGTCCCTTCTATAGGAGTGTGATATTGTAGGCCTCTTGATTAGCAAGACTAAGAAACATATGGCCATGCACATGTGAGTCAATATGTGATATTGAGCTTACATATATCTTATACAATTTTCTCTGGTTCAAGAAACAAGATTGAATGTTGAAGATCATGACTACTCCATGCCTTGAGTTTAATATGGATATCAGTGACAAGGAGCTATACAAACACTATAACATCATACAAAGATTATAGGTTGAAGTTGTTCTCCAACTTCCCATTTACTTGGGTAGCACTGATGTGTGATTAGGCACCACTCTTTGCTTGTGGTGTAATAAACTAGTTATGGACATTCACTACCAACGTGATATGGGACCTATAGGTTCACACACATAGAAATTCATCTATAGTAACAATTTATCCATGAATAATGTTAAGTTGTTACTAAATATTTTTAGGTATACAATGAAACAACCAATTAATTGACTTGACTCAAAATCATCAAGTTCAAGTGTCAGACCAACTGGTTGGAGTGTCAAGTAGATTAAAAATTAGATCATTTGAATTATGCATGAATTAGGACACCAACCGATTGGTTCACTGGGTGAACCGATGGGCTCAGGTTGGTGAAACGACCGGTTCACTAGTAAACCAATCAGCTTGTTCATGCCAACATAAGCTTCTAGTTATTTTCCCAATTCATGAGAATAGTTGACTGTTTCACTTGTTTAATTTGATTGGCACAAAGAATTAATATTGGACATGAATCAAAAATGAATTGTCAATTCAAATTGTGATTATGAAACATGTGAAATAATCTGCTAACTGAGTGAACTGAACGGTTCACTATATCGACTGACCAGTTCACCTATCGCTGGGTAATTAATTAATAGAAATTTTGATCCCTTCCACTTCCATACCCCTCGTATAAATAGATGGGTACTCAGGCTTCTCAGACACATAAATGTTGGTATGTATGCCCAAAGAGCCAATCATATGGAATGTAACATAAGATACATGATTTGATAATAATAAAGATAATTCCGTCTATTATGTTTGTCTCAGTCATGAGATGATGACACATACATAAATTGATGTCTAGAGAATGATGTTACTTGATGCCATATCATATGTCTTCAGATTGAGGACCTAAACAATGAGATCATATGTATGACAAGAGTACATACATTCTTGTTATCTCCCTAGTCAAATATTACTATGGAAGCAAAATAGACCACAATAGTGCATACTACTAGAGTGTGTGTTGACTTATGACATAGTCTCATTAGTCATGCTATATGATATCAAGTCACTCACATAGATACATGTTAGAGAACAGCGTATCGAACATACCCACCATGAGAGTGATATATAGAGACCATGGAATGATAGTCAGAATCATCTCTCATAGTCATAATGATGATTGTGGTTCTTAGACCTGAAGTCACTACACCAATCACATGTCATTGGGTATGCTTTGACGTCATCAAACATAATCCTAAAATATGGGTTGCCCTAAAGGTGATGATTGGGTAGCTTTGAGACATGGAGACTAAGTGTGGGTGATGTAGATGGGATTTGTCCCTCCTATTAGAGTTTGATATCTAAGGTTTTTTGATAAGTGGGACTGAGAAATGTATGGTTGTATTGATGTAGTTCAATATGTGATATGTGAACTCATATGCATCTCATACAGTCTGCTCTAGTTCAAGGAACATGAATTGAACGTTGAGAGGATGACGATTCCATGCATCGAGTTCAATCCAGCTATCAGAGACAAAGGAACTATATGATCACTGTAACACTAATCACAAATTGTAGGTTGAAGTTGTTCTACAAACTTCTGAATTACTTGAGTAGCAACGATGTGTGACTAGGAATCACTTTTTGCTTATGATGTCATAATTTGTTATGGACATTCATTGCCAATGCAATTCTGGACCTAGAGGGACACACACATAGGATACACTTGGATTAAAGGAGTAAATTCATGAATGATGTTTAATTTGATTACTTAAGGTGTTTAGGTATGCAATTAAATAATAGATCAACTGATTGGACTTAGAATCATCAAGTTTAAGTGTTAGCCTGTCTGTTTGGAGTGTTAGGTTGATTAGAAATTGAATTGGCTGAGTTCTGCCAGAATTGGGGCAAGAGAGGAGCATATCACGTGGGAGAGACGATTGGTTTGTGGTCATGAGATGACCAACTCGTATGATCGAGACGACTAGTTCTTAACCATGAGACGACCGGCTCACATGAGCGAGACGTCTGGTTCATGGGGAAATTCAATTGCATTAATGATTAGTACTGACATCATGTTGTGCATTAAGTAGATTCAAATTGTCAATTTGATTCAGAACAGGAAGCTGTGTGAAATGAACTTCTCTCTAAGGAGATGAACGTCTTGCGTACGACATGACCATTTCACTACGCGAGATGACCGTATCATGGTTCTTAGTTTCTAGAACATTCATGATTATGGACCCTTCTACTCCACACTGATTGAGAACCCTGACCCTGGCCTCTACTATAAATAGAGGGGTACTGGGGCTTCCCAAGACACACAATTGAGAATTAGTTGCTCTGCCAATTGTTGTCCTCTCTAGTTGTCATAACCAATAGAGAGTCCAAGCAAGTCCTACACTTTAAAGGGAGGGACAATGAGGGAGTAAACAACTGAGATCAGTTGTTGTGGAAGAGCATGTCTGCGACTAGTATGTTGACAGAAGGGGACAAATCCTTCCTATTGGCTCTAGTAGTGCAACATGGAGAATTCAGTGGTCTACGTGGACTACTCTAGAGGGGGGAGGCCTTTGTCTACCGCTTGGAGGAAAATGTCTACCTGTAGTCCATGGCAAGACTGCAAGAGCCACTGTAGACGTTGTTTTCAATCTCCTATCTATGGTGAAGGCCCCAAAGCTGCACAGACACCGTCTAAGAGCAACTAGAAGACAATTGCATATCTATAACGATAAGAGTAATATTGTTGGATGTTGTGTGTTTTCCACATCATCTTTTCACATGTTATCACACACAAATTTGGTTCATTTTGATATCACTTAGCCTATTTTTATATTACTCTTGCCATCCTTTTGCTACTTTACTTATCACATAACATATATTGCAGATTTGTTCCAAAAAGACTAAATTGAGAGTTTAATTCTACTCAAACAGAAGAATGCATGGTATGCATGATAAAGGCACGATGTATAAGATTTCAGAAGAACTTTCAATTCACCCAGACTGACAAACACCCGACGTGTTTGTAAGGACCCTGACCTTTATGTAGGGTCTACCCTGTTTGTTTTGCTTAACCTTGATGCTTAGTTGCTTGCTAATCACCTTTGGTGGTGATTAGGGTTTGTTTGTGCCTTGTTGAGAGTTGGAGGTGCTACTTGCAATATACCCAAGTTTAGGGTTTGTGGGCAAGTTTGTCACCTTGTGAGGTGTTCCTCCCTCTCCTTGCTTCCTCTGGTGTTGAGAGGAAGTTTGGGCTTGTTGCTTGAGTTCCTTTGGGCTTGGTTGAGCTTGTTGGGCTTTGTCGAGCCTTGCCTTTATCTTGTTGGACCCTTGTGTCGGCCAGGAGTGCTTGTGTCGGCTTGGTTGTGTCACCCAGAGATGTGTGTCACCCAGGGTGGTGTGTCGCCCAGTGTGGGTTTGTGTCGTCCTTGGATCTTTGACTCTCTTTGACCTCATTTGTTTCACCACTAGTGGATACTTGGTGCTTGATGCTTGCATGCGGAAATGGCCTTGGACATGTGTTTAAGACATGCTAGAGTGGTGGTTTTTGCACTTAGACAAGTGTCCCTAGGTGGGCGACACCTTGTTTTGCTCTACTTTGGTTTCTCCTCCATCCTCTTCTATATATGTGATCCCCTTCTCTTGCTAAGGATCCCTTTAGTTCCCTAGTTTTCCTTCCCCTTGGTGCACGATATCCCCTCTTCTTCTTGCTAGCTTGGTGGCCGATCCTTGCCTTGGAGCCTCCTCCTTCCTTGGTGGTGCTTGGAACTTGGTGCTAGGAGCTTGGAGCTTGCTTAAGGCGGGTTACATAACTCCTAACCTTAACTACATTACCATCTTCTATGTTCTTGTTTACATGTTGCTTATGATCGGCTAAGTATGTTGTTAATATAGTTTCTTACTTAGTTTCCTCTTGTTGGCCGAACCATGTGTTCTAGGGTTTCTTGGTTAGAAATACTCCCTTCTCTCCTAGGTCTTGAGGAGTGAGCTTGAGTTCTAGTATCATGATCAACACTCCTCTCTCGTTTAATTTGAGAGGTGAGCTTGTATTCTAGTAGCTTGAGCAACACCCTCCTCTCACCATGGACTTGAAGGGTGAGCTTGGTGGTAGTTGTGGACCTCGTTTAGGGTTGTTCCTTGTGTTGCCGAGTGGTGATAAGAGATGTGCAAAACCCCTCTCTCGCTTAAGTTGAGAGGTGAGCCATCCTCTTGATCCATTAGGGTTTCTATGCCCTTATCCTTAAGGTTGATGATAATCCTGTGGAGTTTCACCTTCTTGACCGATATGGTCTTGGGGGAGATGCTTCCCGATACCCCTCTTGTTCTAGAGTTGTGGACGTTTTGCTTTGGTGGTTGTGGCAGGCGATATGCCTTGGTCCCTGACCTTGTGACGGACGTCACCAGGGGTCCCTGCCTTGGTGTGTGTCGGGCATCATCCCTTGATAAGTAGCATGCACAATATCTTAGCCTCTGTGATGGTTTGACGTCGTGGTGCATGGAGGTTTGTAGTTTGCTAGCTAGTTGGTGGTGTAGTGTCAGGCATCACATAACAAGTCCTTGTCGCCCAATACACCTACCCTAAGGAGGTAGCCTTGTGACCATTGCCATGAAGCATGACACCCTGTTGCACGATACCACAATGCACGACTCGGGTGAGTACACTGCATGACGACGCAGCGTTGCCCATCACACCTAGTGCTTGGCCTATAGGATCTGGTGTGCCTGGCTGATATGTGCTGTCTGTTATGTGTTGGGCGATAGGTGAGGATGCCCTGCCCGATATCACCTCTGGTGAAGGTAGTGGATGCTTTAGTGAGGGTCCTGTATAGAAACTGGTATGTTGGATGTTGTTCCTCTATTACGCTTAGTTTCGACGGTAACCCTGGATGTGCACGATATAGTAGACCACATCTATGCATCTTAATACAACATCGCATATGTATGTGATCATCTTGATGTTATAATGCTGAGATAATGATAAGCATGTAAGATGCCTTGCTTGGTGTTATAACTATAGGTTGAGGCATGAATGATATCATATATATATATAATCAATCAATGTTGCCCTATGTTGATAATATGAATCTTCTGATATCCATGATGATTGTGCATACTAACCATACATGAACAGATGCATAGCCAAGTAAGGGGCAATGAGATATATATGTTTGAGTAACACTACTTTGATGGTTACTCTTGATAATGAAATGCATGATGTGCTTTGGTCTAAGGACCTGAGTTTGACTAAAATACTGGAATTGCTATCCATGATGATGATGTAAGCCTTGAGAGGCAGTGAGACTATGTGATGAGGGATTGAGATCCCCTGTCAATGTGATGATCCTCGTGATGAATCTAGATGATTGGAAAGAGGCCAAGTGATAACATGTAATGTTGGATCCTTGTGATGGACCATGATGATATTGATTACAGTAAAAGCACGACACTAGGTTTTCCTACTATTTATTCTTTTTATAGTTTGCATGTTATATAACCTTGGCTGAATCTTGCAATCTACTTAAAAGATACTAACTAATTACAGTGAAACATATCATGTAGTTGCCCTGGCCATAGACCCATCATCGTCAGGAGCTGGTGATGGTGAAACGGGTTCTCCTATGGGTTAACTCGGAGTGCATATTGTTGAATATGCGAGGTTTTCCTAGCCTAAAATAGTGAGGATTCGAGTGCAACTACGGTTGCAGACTCGGGATGTATATAGGAGCATGGTGAACAGGCCCATGGCTCAGGATATGTGATATGGGAGCATGAATGCGTTCATGGCTAAGAGCACGGTGAACAGGCCCGTGGCTCAGATATACTAGCATCGAGACCTGTACCGAGGCGGGCTAGCGGATGGGTAGCCTATGGAGCTGACCATGTGGTTGAGGCCACTTAAGCACGAGACTACGGTCCTGCTTGTGTTGTACTCGTACACTGACTACGAGGTGGGAGATCGTGGAGTCCGGCTCTTCCATTTGACCTTGTATGGCACCGACTTTGGGTTTCACAACCGAAGGTTGGATTTGAGCGGTACGACTCACATCTTCAGGGCATAATAATAATACGTAATCCAGCCGTATAGTATTTATTGCTTAAGGAAAAACACGGAACATTGGTTGAGGCCTTGCTTGTGCAGTTAATCTTGTTATACATGCGGTTACTTATACACTCCTCGTGTTATGTGATAAGATTTTATAAATCTTATCTTGTTAATCATGTTCCATAAAGATATAATTGATGATATGTTCTCCTTACAGCCTGGTAAGCTTGATGGTACGAATAGCCTTGTTGTATAGACTTTTATTATTCTACGTTTTACTGTTTATCTTCTGTTGTTTCTTTATCCTCTTGGTTTTATAGTTTTGGCGGGGAGTTATGTTTCTTGTTGGGACAATTTTCAATTGTCTCACCCCGCTGGTTTTCAGGTGTTTGAGCTAGACGTGGTGGTGGTCACGGAGTTGCAGCCGAGCAACAAGATGAGCAGTAGAAGGCAAGAAATGGACATGCTGCTGTTTTGGTCATTTTGTAGTAGAGTCTTAGAGTCATCCCTGTACTCTCAGGTATTTGGGGGGGGTGTTTTGACGTTGTTTCACGATGTATAGCTGTTGATGGTTTGTATATCCTGCTGCTGGCCGAATGTGGGCCGTTATGTATATATAATAGGTGATGAACTCTTGTGGTGGCTTGACAGCTGATTCCCTAAAGCTGTGGACACGTATCAAGGCTTGTAAATATTTATGTAACATGTTTTCTTGCAGGATGAGGACCAGAATGTAATAGTTTCTCATTTTATCCACTTTTTGCAATCTGTTTTAATTAACCCATGTTTTTGGTAATCTGTGGTTAATGGTGATTTCTGCACATTTTTGCGTAACACCTCGCTGTCTATGTGATAGTGGGATGTGTTGCCACAAGTTTTGGTATTAGAGCTCTAGGTTCGTTGAGTCTATAGGGATGTAGGACTAGGTTGTGTCTATTCTTGAGAGTTTTCCAGATTTTCTTACGATCATCTTCTGCTCTCAGCAGAAGAAAAGTCAAGATGTCTAGAAACCATGAAGAACATGTTGCCGAGAACAGCGATGCTGCATCAGTTGATGGAGCAGAAGGACAAGCATATGAAGATCGGGTGCCTGAGGTCCCCCAACCTAACCCATCCATTCTTGAACACCCTGCCTATCAACAGCTGATGGGGCAAATGATGGCTACAATGAATCTCATGGTAGAAAGATTGCCAGTGCCTCCGCCAAGAGCACATGCTCCCCATGGTGAAACATCGGGTATTGGGAAGACCTTTGAGCGGCTTCACTGAGTCGGAGCTTTAGATTATGCTGGAATGGATGAACCTGCGGATGCAGATTTGTGGCTGAAAAGTCTTGAGAAGGCTTTCCGGATCCTCGACATCCCCAAAGAAGACAAAGTAAAGCACGCTGTCTACCTTCTGAAGGGTAGTGCTGGTCACTGGTGGACCATCGAGGAGGAGAAGCGACCTGGTGAGGTGATATATTGGGAGGTTTTTCGACGTGAGTTCGTCAACAGATACTTTCCGAAGACATATCTGGATGAGAAGATCAGTCAGTTTGAGAGCTCGCGACAAGGAACAATGAACATCATCGAGTACGAGGCCAAGTTCATGGATCTGTTGAGGTTTTGTCCTCACATGGCAGCGACAGACAAAGAGCGGATCAGACATTTTGAGAAGGGTCTGAGTGCTGAGCTGACGACACCTGTGTCTGTGTTGGAGAATAGGGAGCGGTTTGCTATGTTTGTGGAATCTATCAGGTGAATTGAATGATCAGTAAGGGAGAAAAGAGAATCCATGTCCAAGAAGAGGCCTGCTCAGTTCCAGGGATAGAGGTTTGGTGGCTTCAAGAAGCCAAGGTTTTCAACACCTTTTGTGATGAGAGGTTCTAGTGTACCATCACAATGGTCTCCGAGTAAGGGAAGAGGATATGTTTCTTCACCGTCTAAGGCACATAGTACAGCTTCAGTGGCAGTGACAGGGCCATCTAGGCCACAGTTTGAAGATAGGGCATGCTATCTTTGTGGTCAGACCGAGCATCTCAAGTTACATTGCCTGAATAGAGATGTTGAAGTAACGCATCAACCAAGACAGAATCAACAAGGATCAGATAGACAACATCCCAGTAGTAGCAGAGGGTGAGGACGTGGTCAAGCGTCGCAAGCTGGATCGACTGCTCAAGGAAGCAGAGGGCATGGACAGCAAGCAACGGCTCGATTCTATGCTATGAATCAGTCAGAGGCGATAGTCAACCCGCGAGTGGTGACATGTCAGATGGAGTTATTTCATTCTGATATGTCTTCTTCTTGCTTTATATCTGTTCTGGTTGACCCGGGTGCTACACACTCTTTTATCGCCTATAGTATGCTTGAAAACTGTCGTTTACCTGTTAGTTGTAAGAAAGATATCTTGTTGCTAGAAACCCCTCTTGATGGTTCCTCGACACTTCGAGAAGAATGTCCATCTTGTGTCTTGTCTTTTTCAGAACACAGTATACAAGTGGATCTTATACCACTTGATATGCACGGTTTCGATGTGATTCTTGGGATGGATACCTTAGAGAAGTATAAGGTTGTTTTGGACTGTGGTTCCAAGTAGGCAATGTTTGATAATTACGGAGAGAAGTGGATCTTCCAAGGAGATAGGAAGATTCTTTCGACGTGTCTGGTATCAGCTATGGTGGTAGAGAAGTTGTTACGACAAGGATGTGATGCGTTCTTAGCTCACGTGGTGGATACCGTTGTGGATAGCAAGGCGAAAGGTCCTAGTCTCGAGGAGGTGTCAGTTG
This sequence comes from Alisma plantago-aquatica, assembly GCA_963693085.1. NCBI lineage: Eukaryota > Viridiplantae > Streptophyta > Magnoliopsida > Alismatales > Alismataceae > Alisma > Alisma plantago-aquatica. The sequence goes on along the minus strand of OY856412.1, from coordinate 1,183,367,046 downwards.
TTCGAGAGTTTGCAGATGTATTTCCTGATGAGTTCCCCGGTGTTCCTCCACCCCGAGAGATTGATTTTGAGATCAATCTGGTTCCAGGAACACAGCCAGTTGCACAGACACCGTATAGGATGGATCCAGTAGAGATGACAGAGCTTAAAAAGCAATTGCAAGAGTTGTTGGAGAAGGGTTTCATCTGACCGGGTACGTTGCCTTGGGGTGCTCCAGTGTTGTTCGTTAAGAAGAAGGACAGATCGATGCGGCTGTGTATAGACTACCGACAGTTGAACAAAGTCATGATCAAGAACAAGTACCCGTTGTCGAGGATAGATGATCTATTCGATCAGTTGCGTAGTGCTACAACGTTTTCAAAGATCGATCTACGGTCCGGATATCATCAGTTGAGGATTAAAGCGGATGACATACCAAAGTCAGCTTTTCGGACGAGGTATGGTCACTTTGAGTTTGTGGTTATGTCGTTCGGGCTAACCAATGCACCTACTGCTTTCATGGATTTGATGAATAGAGTGTTCTGTCCGTTCCTAGATCAGTTTGTTGTAATCTTCATAGATGACATCTTGATCTATATCCGGGACAGGCAAGAGCATGAGCAAAATCTTCGTCTAGCGTTGACTCTTCTTCGCCAACATCAGTTGTACGCCAAGTTCAGTAAGTGTGAATTCTAGTTGGAAGAAGTGACTTTCTTGGGTCATGTGATATCTGCGGAAGGAGTCAAAGTAGATCCAAAGAAGGTGGAGTCCGTTGCAGATTGGGAGCAGTCGAAGATGCCGAAAGAATTTCGTAGTTTCCTGGGTTTAGCAGGATACTACAGGAGGTTTATCAAGGACTTTAGTGCGATTGCATTGCTAATGACAAAGTTGACTAGGAAGGATGTACCTTTTGTCTGGGATGATCGTTGTCAACAAGCTTTCCAGAGTTTGAAGGGAAAGTTGACTAGTGCCCCAGTGTTAGTGTTGCCAGAGCCTGGAAAGGGCTATGTTGTTTTCTGCGATGCTTCTAAGAAAGGTTTAGGTTGTGTGCTGATGCAGGAAGAACATGTGGTTTCTTTTGCTTTGCGACATCTTAAGAAACACGAGGAGAACTATCCAACTCATGATTTGGAGTTGGCAGTAGTGGTTCATGTGTTAAAGATTTAGAGACACTATCTTTACGGGGAAGTGTGTCAGATCTTTACGGATAATAAGAATCTGAAGAACATCTTTTCACAGCATGAGTTAAACATGCGACAACGTCGATGAATGGAGTTAATCAATGATTATGACTGCACCATCGAGTATCATCCTGGTAAGGCGAATGTGGTAGCTGATGCGCTTAGCCGAAAGTCTTCTTCTCTTTCTTTAAAGAAGGCTCAGTTGAGTTCTCTAGTATGCCATAGACGGGATATGCTTGTTTCCTTGCGGCAGATGAATGTGAGATGGAAGTTTCCTTGCTAGCTGGACTTTTACACAGATGCAAGTCAAGCCTACACTGAGACAGTAGATCAAAGATGCACATCAAGTGGATGACACAGTACAGTTGATCATATCAAAGTTCGGCAGCAAAAAGCGTGATGGGTTCCATGAGTCCGAGGATGGACTAGTTTGCTATTATGATAGGATGGTGGTCCCTGATGCTGATGATCTGAGGAAGTTAGTGCTCGAGGAAGCACACACGTTGATGTATTCTATGCATCCAGGAGTCACCAAGATATATCATAGTATGAAGGACTTGTATTGGTGGCCCGGTTTGAAGAAGGATGTAGTGGAGTTTGTGGCTAGATGTGCGGTATGTCAGCAAGTTAAGGCTGAGCATCAGAAGACAGCAGGTACATTACAACCCCTACTGATACCGCAGTGGAAATGGGATCACATAACTATGGATTTCGTAGTTGGTCTGCCCAAGACAACTAGGAATCATGATTCCATTTGGGTGATAGTAGACAGATTGACGAAGTCTGCCCATTTCATACCAGTAAATACAACATATGCAGCCGAGAAGCTTGCTCGAGTATATGTGGATGAGATAGTGCGGTTGCACAGTGTGCCAGTAATGATAGTTTCCGACAGAGGCCCATATTTTACGAGTAGTTTCTGGGAACAGTTGCACAAAGCATTGGGAACGCAGTTGAGGTTCAGTACCGCTTCTCACCCGCAGACAGATGGACAGTCTGAGAGAAATATTCAGACTTTGGAGGATCTTCTTCGAGCATGTGTTTTGCAGTTCCTAGATAGTTGGGACATATATCTCAGTTTGATAGAATTTGCCTACAATAATAGTTATCAGCGGAGCATAGACATGGCTCCTTATGAGGCCTTATATGGCAGGAAGTGCAGATCTCCATTATGTTGGTATGAGTCTGGCAAATATCAACTTCTGGGTCCTGAGTTAGTACAATAGATATCCAAGAAAATCAGAGTGATACAACAACAGTTAAAGGCGGCACTAGACAGGCAGAAGTCTTACGCAGACAATCGCCGACGACCTTTGGAATTCCAAGAAGGAGACAAAGTGTATCTTAAAGTCTCACCATGGAAAGGTGTGCTAAGGTTTGGCCAAAAGGGTAAGCTCGCACCTAGATATATGGGACCATACCCGGTCATAGCACGAGTTGGCAAGGTAGCTTATGAGTTAGAGCTGCCGCCAGAGTTGCACAGGTTACATCCAATGTTCCATGTCAGTATGCTGAAGAAAAGTCATCTGGATACAAGGACAGTGATATAGTCAGACGAAGTTGAGCTTGATGAAGATGTGACCTACGAGGAAGGTCCTGTGATGATCCTTGACAGAAGGGTTAAGAAGCTGAAAAGGAAGGACTTGGTTCTTGTGAAGGTTCTTTGGCATCATCGTGGCATTGAGGAAGCCACGTGGGAGCTTGAGGAAGAGTTGAGGAGGAAGTATCCCTCGCTTTTCTCTTCGGATTTCAGGGACGAAATCCCCTTGTAGAGGGTTAGTTTGTAAGGACCCTGACCTTCGTTTAGGGTCTACTCTGTTTGTTTTGCTTAACCTTGATCCTTAGTTGCTTGCTAATCACCTTTGGTGGTGATTAGGGTTTGTTTGTGCCTTGTTGAGAGTTGGAGGTGCTACTTGCAATATACCCAAGTTTAGGGTTTATGGGCAAGTTTGTCACCTTGTGAGGTGTTCCTCCCTCTCCTTGCTTCCTCTGGTGTTGAGAGGAAGGTTTGGGCTCATTGCTTGAGTTCCTTTGGGCTTGGTTGAGCTTGTTGGGCTTTGTTGAGCCTTGCCTTTATCTTGTTGGACCCTTGTGTCACCTTGGTTGTGTCGCCCAGGGCTGTGTGTCGCCTAGGGTGGTGTGTCGCCCAGTGTGGGTTTGTGTCGCCCTTGGATCTTTGACTCTCTTTGACCTCGTTTGTGTCACCACTAGTGGACACTTGGTGCTTGATGCTTGCATGTGGCAATGGCCTTGGACATGTGTTTAAGACATGCTAGAGTGGTGGTTTTTGCACTTAGACAAGTGTCCCTAGGTGGGCGACACCTTGTTTTGCTCTACCTTGGTTTCTCCTCCATCCTCTTCTATATATGTGATCCCCTTCTCTTGCTAAGGATCCCTTTAGTTCCCTAGTTTTCCTTCCCCTTGGTGCACGATATCCCCTCTTCTTCTTGCTAGCTTGGTGGCCGATCCTTGCCTTGGAGCCTCCTCCTTCCTTGGTGGTGCTTGGAGCTTGGTGCTAGGAGCTTGTAGCTTGCTTAAGGCGGGTTACATAACTCCTAACCTTAACTACATTACCATCTTCTATGTTCTTATTTACATGTTGCTTATGATCGGCTAAGTATGTTGTTAATATTGTTTCTTACTTAGTTTCCTCTTGTTGGTCGAACCATGTGTTCTAGGGTTTCTTGGTTAGCAATACTCCCTTCTCTCCTAGGTCTTGAGGAGTGAGCTTGAGTTCTAGTATCATGAGAAACACTCCTCTCTCATTTAAGTTGAGAGGTGAGCTTGTGTTCTAGTAGCTTGAGCAACAACCTCCTCTCACCATGGACTTGAAGGGTGAGCTTGGTGGTAGTTGTAGACCTCGTTTAGGGTTGTTCCTTGTGTTTCCGAGTGGTGATAAGAGATGTGCAAAACCCCTCTCTCGCTTAAGTTGAGAGGTGAGCCATCCTCTTGATACATTAGGGTTTCTATGCCCTTGTCCTTAATGTTGATGATAATCCTGTGGAGTTGCACCTTATTGACCGATATGGTCTTGGGGGAGATGCTGCCCGATACCCCTCTTGTCCTAGAGTTGTGGATGTTTTGCTTTGGTGGCTGTGGCGGGTGATATACCTTGGTCCCTGACCTTGTGACGGACGTCACCAGGGGTCCCTACCTTGGTGTGTGTCGGACATCATTCCTTGATAAGTAGCATGCACAATATCTCAGCCTCTGTGATGGTTTGACGTCGTGGTGCGTGGAGGTTTGTAGTTTGCTAACTAGTTGGTGGTGTAGTGTCAGGCGTCCCATAACAGGTCCTTGTTTCCCGATACACCTAGCCTGAGGAGGTAGCCTTGTGACCGTTGCCATGAAGCACGACACCCCGTTGCACGATACCACAATGCATGACTTGGGTGAGTACACTGCATGACGACGCAGCGTTGCCCGTCACACCTAGTGCTTGGCCTATAGGATCTAGTGTGCCTGGCCGATATGTGCTATCCGTTATGTGCTGGGCGATAGGTGAGGATGCCCTGCCCGATATCACCTCTGGTGAAGGTAGTGGATGCTTTAGTGAGGGTCCTGTATAGAAACCGGTATGTTGGATGTTGTTCCTCTATTACGCTTAGTCATGACGGTAACCCTGGATGTGCACGATATAGTAGACCACATCTATGCATCTTAATACAACATCTCATATGTATGTGATCATCTTGATGTTATAATGCTGAGATAATGATAAGCATGTAAGATGCCTTGCTTGGTGTTGTGACTACAGGTTGAGGCATGAATGATATCATATATATATAATCAATTCATGTTGCCCTATGTTGATAATATGAATCTTCTGATATCCATGATGATTGTGCATACTAACCATACATGAACAGATGCATAGTCAGGTAAGGGGCTATGAGATATATATGTTTGAGTAACACTATTTTGATGGTTACTCTTGATAATGAAATGCATGATGTGCTTTGGTTTAAGGACCTGAGTTTGACTAAAATACTGGGATTGCTATCCATGATGATGATGTAAGCCTTGAGAGGCAGTGAGACTATGTGATGAGGGATTGAGATCCCCTGTCAATGTGATGATCCTCGTGATGAATCTAGATGATTGGCAAGAGGCCAAGTGATAACATGTAATGTTGGATCCTTGTGATGGACCAGGATGATATTAATTATAGTAAAAGCACGACACTGGGTTTTCCTGCTATTTATTCTTTTTATAGTTTGCATGTTATATAACCTTGACTGAATCTTGCAATCCACTTAAAAGATACTAACTAATTACAATGAAACATATCATGTAGTTGCCCTGGCCATAGACCCATCATCGTCAGGAGCTGGTGATGGTGAAACGGGTTCTCCTACGGGTTAACCCGGAGCGCATATTGTTGAATATGTGACGTTTCTCCTAGCCTAAAATAGTGAGGATTCGAGTGCAACTACGGTTGCAGACTCGGGATGTGTATAGGAGCATTGTGAACAGGCCCATGGCTCAGGATATGTGATATGGGAGCATGCATGCGTTCATGGCTCAGAGCACGGTGAACAGGCCCGTGGCTCAGATATACTAGCGCCGAGACCTGTACTGAGGCGGGCTAGCGGATGGGTAGCCTATGGAGCTGACCCTGTGGTTGAGGCCACTTAAGCACGAGACTGCGGTCCTGCTTGTGTTGTACTCATACACTGACTACGAGGTGGGAGGTCATGGAGTCCGGCTCTTCCATTTGACCTTGTATGGCACCGGCTTTGGGTTTCGCAACCGAAGGTTGGATTTGAGCGGTACAACTCACTTCCTCAGGGCATAATAATAATATGTAATCCGACTGTATAGTATTTATTGCTTAAGGCAAAACACGAAACATTAGTTGAGGCCTTGCTTGTGCAGTTAATCTTGTTATACACGCAGTTACTTATACGCTCCTCATGTTATGTGATAAGATCTTATAAATCTTATCTTGTTAATCATGTTCCATAAAGAGATAATTGATGATACGTTCTCCTTACAACCTGGTAAGCTTGATGGTACGAATAGCCTTGCTGTATAGACTGTTATTATTCTACGTTTTACTATTTATCTTCTGCTGTTGCTTTATCCTCTTGGTTTTATGGTTTTGGCGGGGAGTTATGTTTCTCACCAAGACAATGTTCAATTGTCTCACCCCGCTGGTTTTCAGGTGTTCGAGCTAGACGTGGTGGAGGTCGCGGAGTTGAGGTCGAGCAGCAAGACGAGTAGTAGAAGGAAAGAAATGGACATGCTGCTATTTTGGTCGTTTTGTAGTAGAGTCTTAGAGTCATCCCTGTACTCTCAGGTCCTTGGGGGTGTTTTGACGTTGTTTCACGATGTATAGTTGATGATGGTTTGTATATCCTGTTGCTGGCCGAATGTGGGCCGTTATGTATATATAACAGGTGATAAACTCTTGTGGTGGCTTGACAACTGATTCCCTAAAGCTGTGGACACGTATCAAGGCTTGTAAATATTTATATAACATGTTTTCTTGCAGGATGAGGACCAAAATGTAATAGTTTCTCAGTTTATCCACTTTCTGCAATCGATTTTAATTAACCCGTGTTTTTGGTAATATGTGGTTAATGGTGATTTCCACACGTTTTCGCGTAACACCTCGTTGTCTATGTGATAGTGGGATGTGTTGCCAGAGTGTTCATCCTTGAATACGACATGTGAGTTTCGAGAAAGTGCAGAATAAGTCAAACACACGACGTGTTTTTGACAACACGACGTGCACCTGAGAGCGTCAAGCAGATCAAAGGTTCTGGAAAGTCGCACAACATGCATTACTTTAGCGCACGCCATGCGTAGTGCATTCTGGAGGAACTGTCGAAGGCCTTGCACGACGTGCACTTGGTACACACACAGTGCCGCTGTCAGTTTCAAAATTGTGAAAAGTACAAATATTTGTTTAAAACAAAGAGAGAACTTAATGGGTGGTTATACATGGTCAAAATTCAAAGTTCTCTCATCCCAGAGCAAATCTAGAGTAGAGGAGGGCAATTTTGAGGAGAAAAGAGGTGGTTCTTGCCAAAGGAGCCCAAATTTTCTTCTCTTCTTCTCCATTGTCTTCTCCAAAGGTGCAACAGAGCTTCTCCACTTCATGCAACTTTTGGGGAGAGGAGTTGGTTCATTTTGAAGTAGCTGGAGGAGTAGAATTTCATCCCCAAGCCGTAATTCTACCTTCTTGTGGTTACATCTTTGGATCTCCTTGTTTTTCTTCCTCTAGATCATGCTAGATTATGAAATTTCTATAATAATTCTGCAAAACATGATTATGGACGAGTAAACTCCTTTTCTTGGGCATGGGAGAGTAGATCCCATGTCGTAACATGCATGGAACAAGTTAATTTCGTACTAAATACTATGTTGCTTGTTTTTCTACCATGAGAGTACCAGTTTTATCATCTCTTGCATGTATTGTTGGCCACTTTATATGCATATTTTCTACTTTCTTGCTTAATCTGAGAAGATAGGTGGGAATGTATGGGGGTGCTCTTCTTGGCAACTCTTCTTCTACCATGCGAGTGGAGATTATAGAGTTGAGGAACATGTTGTGATCTTAAATGAAAATTATGCATGAGAATGTGGATTTGAGTTGTGATCATTGCTCTTACACTGGGAGGTGAAGTGCAACACATACCTTTCCTTTAAAACAACTTCTTAGTATGTTTAAATTTCATGTTCCTATGATGTGCTATGATATGTGGGTAAAATTATAATGTCCAAGTTCCATTAGCATCTGAATCTAAACCATTTTTAGTAATTTTTTCATTGCTTGTTTAATTCTAAATTTCTATAATTAGATCAACATCACCATCCTTTTTAAACTGATCTATATGGTTGAAGTTTAATGTTGTTGCATTTGATTAATTACCAAAGCTCCTTGTGTTCGACCTCGACTACGACTACCTCCGTATACTTGCGGGGATTGATTAAGTTGAGTAAACAATCCTTTTTAGGATTGAAACTCGTTAGCGTAAATAGCCAACATTGGCCTTGATCCAAGACCAGGTATAACCTTGAAGTTCTTCGTTCCTAGATACATTATTGTTGACACGATCTTACTGGCAAGGAGAATATTACTTAAAATTTGTTTCCGCTCCCTTATCTTTCGTCTTGATTTTCCTACAGTGGTATCACAACCATGTCAATTTAGGGGGTATCTAGGATCTAAATAGATGTGATATGATTTAGTATTCATTCTTTTATTGCATAAGATGTGAATATTAAAATGATTAATGTGCATATCCGATTAAGTTCCACATATGACTACACAAACTAATATATATGCAATTCACACGTGTTGCCATAAAATCGATTTAAATGGTGGATGTGAAGTATGGTTATGGCAGATAACCTCAAATTTGTGTGTGCATGGTTGTGGTTGTTTATTCCTATTGTTACCCAGTCTACGTATCAAGCCTCTCTCTTCCTTCCAAATGTAAATTAATTATCTTCTTCCTATTTCTCCTCGAATGTAACTCGAGGTTTCCTTTTACAATATAATAAGAAATAAGGTAGTTTTAATTTATGTTTTGACATGAGATGACGATCTGCATGAAGGTGAAATGACCTATTCATGAGACGAATTGAATGATTGGAGGACCGAGGAGGCTGAATGATAGGAGGATGAACTGATCGATTGGTGGCCCAACCAATAAACTGGAGGAGTTGAGATGCTACTTGTACCTAAGAACCAAATGACCATTTCAAGAACCCAAATGAGTGACCAACAGGTGAGCCGACTAGTTCAAGAGTTTAACCGATCAACCGGGATTGGTATGAGCATGGATCTTCATCAACAAAATATTTCATATGATGTGGACTTTAGGTGGTAATAACTCCTTATGGCTCCAAGGAATTACATTAGTATGGCTATTACCATCATTTGTGTGTTTATTATTGCATGTTCTCATTTGTAGTTATGGCATGTATATGATACATACTTTAAGTATGTGATGATTGGATATGTATATGTACTTATATATAAAATTCCTCAATAAAATATTAAGTCTTAGATGCTTTCCAAAAGTGGAAGACATGAAAAGCTTGATTTACCAAGCTTGGGCTCCCCAAGGGAGGTGCATTATTTATTTCGTGGAAGTGTGATGGTAATAATGTGAGCCCGCCAAGAGGGGTGCACTATTATAATTTCGTCTATTGGGCCAAACTTAACAGGTGATTCTTAGTGTGTCTAAGCCCAGAGGAATGCAAACGATCATGGCAAGGAGTTGCACATATAATCTATCCAAGAATTACATATGATGCAATTGGCAAATGTTTCCTACCTTAATAATTGGTCATGAGTGCCATCGTTGGTTGGGTATTGACTTAATTATTTTGGATCTTGGCTCACTACAAGATTGTGCGCTGCAATCTTCTAAATTGATACATGAGGGTTATCAATTCGAAAAAAATACTGAGAGTGATAGTTAATAAAAAAACTAATATCGTCAAATTTATCAAATCAAACAAATAAAAAATGTTGTAAAAACATTGCAATATTTCTTTGTAGAATCTAACGTCAAACATAAACACGTTCAAATTGGTATCAATCCTTGAGAAAGGACAAAAAAGGGATAAAGTTCCATGTCTAGTTAAGGATTTTGAGAAGTGTTCTCAATCTTGATCTAAAGCTCTATATCCTTGAAAGACCAAATCCAGAGGAACTCACTCCAAATGCACCAAAGGTTAAATGGATGCTTACTAGAATCATGCCAATGATGTCATAGACATTGAATACCTCATTCTCTACTGTATGAACTATGAGTTGCATGAACATCATCATAACATGGACATTCTCAAGGTGGTAGTACATCTTAAGAATCATGTAAAGTAAATATGGTATAATGTCTCCAAAAGTGCTATTTGAGTGCAAACTGACAAAGGGAGGCCCAGTAGAATCCCATGTGCTCAATATGATTGGGATGTGGAGTAATTGGGATTTATCTTAGGTCAAGAGTTGACCATGGATATGATTATGCAAGTGTTGCACAAATCATATAGTCAGTTAATCAAATGCTTGGAATGTCGTTGCCAAAGTAAGGAAGAAGAAGGACAAATCTGTGATGGTGATCAACGGAAGTGAGTCCTAGGGAAAAGGCAAGGCCGAGAAGAATTTTGAGGCTAAGATGAAGTCCAAGTCTTCTGCACTCAATATATGGAGATGGGTAAGTGTAAAAGGAATCTGTCCTTTTCACTTAAAGGATAAAGAAAGAAAGCGCCACCATTATCACATGTATGGACATTGAAAAGAACTATCCTCCTTATAGAGGATCTCAGGAAGAAGATGGAGATAGAGATCTCTACTTCATGACCTGAGAAGAAGTAAGATAGAACTGTGAGGAGCAAGGAGTGTTTCCTCTATTTTGGAAACTATCATTCATGGGAACATAATAGAATTAGTGAATTGATATTGTGTACTTGCCATTGATGAAAACATCATGTCTTGTGTGATAATTATACTATGTCTCATTTTAAAAGATATGATCTTATATGGCAATGCCCTATGTCTCACAAAATATACTTGATAGTTGTTGAGATAAATGATTATGACACATATATTGAATGACCTGACCACTCAAACAATGAATGCCTATAGCATTGTCATCTGGAGTGCGTAAATGACAAATGCAATTCTAGAATCCATTTGATGGTTATCTAGACTCTTTGGTTATTGAACCAACAGAGACATGCAAGTCTTATTTGTTGTGCAATATGACAAAAGTATCTTCACTAGTGTAGTGGGAGAACGAGTATTCTACTAGGGCTAGTACATACTGATGTACATAACACCTTTTAGAATAAATGCTAAAGGTATTTTTAAGTACTTCATTATATATTTACTATGTTATCAGTAGAAATGGAAGTTTGTATTTAATGAAATACAAATTTGAATCTCTTGAAGTGTTCAAGGAGAATAAGAATGAAGTATGTTACTAACTTGGTAAAAGTATTAAGATACTTTAATATGATTGATGTGAAAATACTTTAAACCCAGAGTTTGAGAACCTTCTAGAGAGATTGTGATAGTGTATCACAACGAACTCCACCTGGAACATAATGATGTGTCAAAAAAAGGTATCACACCATGTTAAGTCATGGTGAGATTATCATTAAAATCTAGCCGATATTCCAATGTTCTTTTGGGCACATACTTTACACTAAACAATATACAATCTTAAAATTGGTTCAAAAGACACCATATGAGATATGGCATGGGAGTAGTCCCAATGTGTATTTTATAGTGATTAGGATTGAAGGCTTATATAAGATAATTGTTTTTGAAAAGACTTTGCCAACAAATCACATAAATGTTATTTTGTCAAAATACTACTCTTATCCTAATCCAATAACAAAGTTGTTTGTTAATCTGGATCACTACATTCTTGAAAAAGAACTTAGTTTCAAAGAAATCAGTGGGAGTAAAAGTAGAACTCAAAATGTTCGAGATAGACAAGAAAACATTGAAACTAAAAGAGGTATTGTGGTAACAATGAGAATCACAAGTTTTTGTGGAATCTCAAGTTCCTTATGTGACACAAAACCTTATAATTCTAGTAGAGCACGCTTTGTGTTTGGAATATTATGATATCTTATAACTCAAGAAGGCAATGGTTTGATCATAAAGATGATTTGAAAACCTACCTAAAAACTATTGAGGGACCAAAATATGAGAAATGTCTTGAGACCATGTGATTAAAGATGAATTCCATGTAAACCATCAAGGTATGACCTTGGTGGATCCATCCAAAGAGGTAAAACCCATTGGGTGCATTTGGGTCTTTGTCAGAAGACCAACATGGAAGGGTAGATTGGTTGCAAAAAGTTTCAAACTAGTTCAAAGTGTTGAACATGATGAAGTCTTTTACCAGTTACCATGTTTAAATCCATCCACATCATGCTTGTTGTTGCATCTCAGTATGACTATGAGATTTGGCATATGGATGTTCAAACCACATTCCTTAATTGGAATAATTAAGAGGATGTGTATGTGACACAACCTAAAGGTTTTATAAATTCATTAATGCAAATAAAGTCTATAAGCTACAAAGATCAATCTGTGGATTAAAGCAAGCATATCAGAGCTGGAATCTTCTATTTGACAAGATAGTCAAAGCATCTGACTTGAGTTAAAATGAAGATGGAATTTGTGATTACAAAAGATTTAGTGGGAGCACATTTATATTCCACATGATTATTGGGAATAGCATCCTTATCCTATAAATGTTAAAACATGGCAAGGAAAGTACCTTCTACATGAATGGTTTAGGCAAATCATCCTATGTGATAGGGATCAATATCTACAGAGATTGATCTGGAAGGCTTCTTGTCCTAAGAAAGACCATATGCATTGGCAAGATGCTGAAAGAGTTCAACATGCAAGACTCAATGAGAGAAAATTTGTCCATGTTCCATGGAGTTAGTCTCTTAAGAGCCTAGTGTCCCAATTCTTATGAAGAACAAGAACACATGGATAGATGCCATATGCATTTGTAATTGGATCTATCTTGAATACAATGTTATGTACTTATCTCGTTATCTCGTATGTATTGGAAATGATGAGAAGATATCTAGTTATCTCATATGTATTGGACATGATGAGAGGATATCCAATTATCTCGTATGTATTGAAATGACCAGAGGATATCTAGTCATCTCATATGTATTTGACACGATGAGAGGACATATATATACCTACCTAGAAATCTTATATGTATTGGACATGACAAGAAGGTATATGTCAGATTCCAGTAAGAGTTACTGGACTACCATAAAGAACATCTTTAGGTGTTTGTAAAGCACTTAAAGGATTGGTTCCTCGATTATTGTAATAAGGAAGAGTTGGGTGTAAAGGTTTACACTGATACAAGCTTCTAAACTGACAAAAGGATCACAATCTAAATTTATGTTTGTCATTAAACGAGAACTATAAGCTAGAAAGGGTTTTGAGCTAATGATAGTTGTTCAATGTACAAAATAAAGCTGAGTATCTCTATGTTTTAATAACAACTAAGGATACTATATGGATCAAGAAGTCCAAATGAGTGAACTTGTGCAAGGTTCCAACTATTGATGACATAGTAGAAGTACTTTGACAATAATGGAGCTATATGATAGGCAAAGAATCTCAAATAGAATACTACAACACTTCCATCCCATACAAAGATGTCGTACAGTGAAAAAAATGTGAAAATTGTAAAATACCGACTTGAAGCAAACATTTCTAAAACCTATAATAAAAACACTTGCACAGCAGAAATATGATGGACATGTTAAGATCACTTAGAATATGATTCGTGGGCAATTTGCTCTGAGTGCAAGTGAGAGTCTGTTGATATGTATGTCCAGAAAGCAATCATATGATGATTGGAATGTGGCATAAGATACATGATTTGATAATAATATAGGTAATTTCGTCTATTATGTTTGTATCAATCATGAGACGATGACACATATATAAGTAGATGTTAAGAAAATGATGTTACTCGATGACATCTTCAGGTTGAGGACCTAAATAATGAGATCATATGTGTGACAAGAGTACATACATTCTTGTTATATCCCTATTCAGATATTACTGTGGAAGCAAAATAGACAACAATAATACATAAGACTAGAGTGTGTATTGAATGATGACAAAGTCCCATTAGTCATGATATATGATATCAAGTCACTCACACAGATACATGTTAGAGAATAGTATATCAGATAGACCCACCATGAGAGTGATACATGGAGACCATGGAATGGTAGTCACAATCATCTCTTATAGTGATAGTGGTGATTATGATTCTTAGACCTGAAGTCACTACACTCATCACATGCCGTTGGGTATAATTTGACATCATCAAACATAATCCTGAAATATAGGTTGCCATGAAGGTGATGATTGGGTATCTTTGACACATGGGGACTAAGTGTGAGTGATGTAGATGAGATTTGTCCCTCCTATTGGAGTTTGATATCTAAGACCTCTTGATAAGAGATACTGAGAAATGTACGACCGTACTGACGTGGTTCAATATGTGATATGTGAACTCATATGCATCTTAGACAATATTCTCTAGTTTAAGGAACATGGATTGAATGTTTAGAGGATTACGATTCCATGCCTCGAGTTCACTCTGGATATCAGAGACAAAGGAACTACACACTCACTGTAGCACTAATTATGAATTGTAGGTTGAAGTTAGTCTCCAAATCTCTGAGTTACTTGGGTAATAATGATGTGTGACTAGGCAATTCTCTTTGCTTGTGATGTCATAATTTATCATGGATATTCACTGCCAATGTAATTCTGTACCTATAGGGTCACATGCATAGGATACACTTAGATTAAAGGAGTATATTCATGAATGATGTTTAATTTGATTACTAAAGGTGTTTAGGTATTCAATTAAACAACCAATAAACTTGCTAGACTCAGAATCATCAAGTTCAAGTGTTGGACTGACTGTTTAGAGTGTTAGGTTGATTAAAAATTGAATTGGCTGAATTCTTCCAGAACTGGGGCATGAGACGACCGTCTCGCGTGAGAGAGACAATCATCTTGCATGATGGTCGTGAGACGATCATCTCGTGTGGGAGAGATGAACGGTTCGTGTTCATGAGATGACCTTCTCGCCTAAGTGAGACAGTCGATTCATGGTAGACTCCCAGTTCATGGGGAAATTCGATTGAATTAAGGATTAGTGTTGACATCATGTTGTGCATTAACTAGATACGAATTGTCAATTTTATTCAGAATAGGAAACTACATGAAATGACCATCTTGCTAAGAGAGATGACCATCAAGCACACGAGATGACTATTTTGCTGTGCGAGATGACTGTCTCATGATTCCTAGGTTCTAGAACATTCATGATTCTAGACCTTTAGACTCCCACACCGATCAGGAACCCCAACCCTGACATCTAATATAAATAGAGGGGTACTGAAGGCTTCCCAAGACACATAGTTGAGAATCATTTTCTTTGATAATTATTGTCTTCTTTGGTTGTGGTAATCAATAGAGAGCAAAGAAATTCCTACCTATTAAGGGAGGGACAATGAGGGAGATAACAACTGAGATCAGATGATGTGGGAGAGCATGTCGGTGACTAGTACATCGATATAAGGGGACAACTCCTTCCCGTTGGCTCTGTTAGCATAACCTAGAGTTTGTGGTGGTCCATGTGGACTACTCTAGAGGCTGGAGGTCTTTGTCTACCGCTTGGAGGACAACATCAACATGCAGGCTGTGGTGAGACTGCAAGAGCCGCTGCAGACATTGTTTCCAGTCTGCTATCCGTGGTGAAGACCAAGAATAGTACAGACACCACCCAAGAGCAACTAGAAGACAATTGTGTATTTACATATGCAAGGGTAATGCCACTAAACTTACTCCAGGACCATGTATAAACTTACAACTTTTCCTTCCCAGATACATTGTTGTTGACATGATCTTACTATCCAAGGGAATCATGCTTTAAATTTTATTTCCACTGCCTTATCTGTCGCCCCGATTTCCCTATAATGGTATTAGAGCCACACCAATATATAATGTATTTGGAACTTAAATCGAAATGACCGGATTTAGTATTGCTTCTTTTATTGCATACGATGTAAATATTAAAATGATTAATGTGCATATCCGATTAAATTCCACATATGACCACAAACTAATACATACATACATACACACATATTATATATATATATATATATATGCAATTTACACATGTCTCCATAAAATTGATTCTGGTGGTGGATGTAAAACATGGTTATGGACAATAAACCCAAATCTACGTGTGAATGGTTGTGGTTGTTTATTCCTATTGTTACTCGGTCTACTTATGGAGCCTCTCTCTTCCTTCCAAATGTAAATTAATTTTCTTCTTCCTATTTCCCCTTGAATGTAACTTGAGGTTTTCTTTTTAGAATGTAATAAGAAATAGGATAGTTTTAATTTATGTTATGGCGTGAGATGACAATATGCATGTATGAGAAACGAATGGCTTGTGAGACGACATGACCGACTAGAGGACGGAGGAGGTCAGATGATAGGAGGATGAACTGATCGACTGGTGGCCCAACTGATTAGCTGGAGAATCCCAGATGGTGCTTGAACCTGAGAACCAAATGACCATTTCAAGAGCCCAACCGAGCAACCAGGAGGTGAGACGACCAGTTCAAGAGTTGAATTGATCAACCTGGATCCGAGCATGGATCTTCACCAATAATAGGTTGCATATGATGTGGATCTTAGGTGGTAATAATTCCTTTTGGCTCCAAGTAATTACATTAGTATGGCCATAACCATCACTTGTGTGTTTAATATTGCATGTTCTTATTTGTAGTTATAACATATATATGATATGTACTATAACTATGTGGTGATTGGATATGTATATGTATTTATATGTAAAATCCTCAATCAAATATTAAGTCTTAGATGCTTTCCAAAAGTGAAATACATGAAAATACTGATCGACCAAGCGTGGGACCCCAAGGTAGGTGTGTTGTCTATCTAGTAGAAGTGTGATGGTAAAATGTGGGCCCATCAAGCGAGATGTACTATTTTTGTGTTGGCTCTTGTGTCAGACTTAACTGGTGATTCTTAGAACATTTAAGCCCAAAGCCACACAGATGATCATGGCAAGGAGTTGCGCATATCATCTATCCAAGAATTACATATGTGCAATTGACAAATGTTGCCTACCTTAAAAATTGGTCAGAGCACCAATGTTGGTTGGGTGTTGACTTAATTGTTTTGTATCTTGACTCACTAGAATATTGTACACTACAATCTTTTGAATTGATACACGAGGGTTATCAGTTTGAATACAATAGTGGGAGAGATAGTTAATTAAAAACCTAATTAATATTGTCAAATTTATCAAATCAGACAAATAAAAAATGTTTCAAAAAAGTTGTAATATTTCTTTGTAGAATCTAATGTCAAACACAAACACATTCAAATTGCGACCAATTCATGAGAAAGGACAGAAAAGGGGATAAAGTTCCATGTTTGGTTAAGGATTTTGAGAAGTGTTCTCAATCATGAGTGAAATCTCTATGTCGTTGAAAGACCAGAGCCAGAGGAACCCGCTTCAAATGCCCCTAAGGCTAAATGGATGCTTACTAGAAGCATTCCAATGATGCCATAGACATTGAGTACCTCATGCTTTGTTGTATGAACTGTGAGTTGCATCAACATCATGATAACATGGGCATTCTAAATATGGTTACACATCTTAAGAATCATGTAAATTAAACAAGGTATAATGTCTCCAAAAGCGCGAGTTGAGTGCAAACTGACAAAGAGAGGTCCAGTAGAAACCCATGTGCTCAATATGATTGGCATGGGGAGTAAATATGATTTCTATTAGGTCAAGAGTTGACTATGGATATAATTATGCAAGTGTTGCACAAATCATATAGTCAGTTTATCAAATGGTTCGTATGTTGATTCCGAAGCAAGGAAGAAGAAAGAAAAATCCATGATGGTGATCAACAGAAGTGAATCCTAGGGCAAAGGCAAGTCCAAGAATAGTTCTGAGGCTAACCTGAAGTCCAAGTCTTCTGCACTCAATATATGGAAAAGGGTAAGTGTAAAAGGAATATGTCCTTTTCACTTAAAGGATAAAGAAAGAAAGTGCCACCATTGTCACCTATATGGACATTGGAAAAAACTATCCTCCTTATAGAGGATCTCAAGAAGAAGATGGAGATAGAGATCTCTACTTCAAGACCTGAGAAGAAGTAATCTAGAACTATGAGGAGCAAGGGTTTTTGCCTCTATGTTGGAAATTGTCATTCATGTGCACATAATAGAATTAGTGAATTGCTATTTTGTACTTCCCATTGATGAAAACATCAAATGTCTTGTATGACAAGAACATTATGTCTCATTTTAAAAGAAATGATCTTTTATGGAAATGGCCTATGTTTCACAAACTATACTTGATAGTTGTAGAGACAAATGTGTATCACACATATATTAAATGACTTGATGACTCAAACAATGAATGACTATATCATTGTCATCTAAAGTGCATAAATGAGAGTTGCATTTTTAGAATCCATTTGATGGTTATCTAGACTCTTTTGGTTATTGAACCAACAAAGACATACAAGTCTTATTTGTTGTGAATTATGACAAAAGAATCTTCACTAGATGTAGTCGGAGAATGAGTATTCTATTAGGGCTAGTACATACTGATGTACATAAGACATTTTAGAATAAATGCTAAAGGTAGTTGCAAGTACTTCGTTATATATTTACTGATGTTATCAGTAGAAATGGAAGTTTGTATTTAATGAAATAAAAACTTGAATCTCTTGAAGTGTTCAAGGATATTGAGAATGAAGTATGTAACTAACTTGGTAAAAGTATTAAGATACTTTGATATGATCGATGTGGAGATACTTTGAACCAAGGTTTTGAGGACCTTTTCCAGAGACTATGATAGTGTATCACAATGATTTCCACCTTGAACATAATGATGTGTTAGAAAGAAGGTATCACACTCTGTAAAGTCATAGTGAGATTATCATTAAAATTTAGCCGATCTTCCAATTTTCTTTTGGGCACATTCTTTACACTAAACAATGTACCATTTTAAAATTGGTTCAATAGACACCATATGAGATATGGCATGGGGGTAGTCCCGATGTGTCTTTTATAGTGATTAGGTTTGCATGCTTATATAAGAAAATAGTTTTTTAAAAGACTTTGTCCACAAATCATATAAATGTTATTTTGTCAAAATACTACTCTTATCCCAATCCAATAACAAAGTTGTTTGTTAATCTGGATAATTGTATTCTTGAAAGGAACTTAGTTCCAAAGGAATCATTGGGAGTAAAAGTAGAACTCAAAATATTTGAGATAGACAAGAAAACATTGAACCTAAAAGTGGTATTGTGGGAACAATGAGAATCACAAGTTTTTGTGGAATCTCAAGTTCTTTATGTGACACAAAACCTTATAATTCTAGTAGAGAACACCTTGAGTTTGAAATATTATGACATCTTATAACTCAAGAAGGCGATGAGTTGATCATAGAGATGAGTCAAAAACCTACCTAGAAACTATTGAGGGACTAGAACATGAGAGATGGCTTCATGCAATGTGATCTAAGATGGACTCCATGTAAACCAACAAGGTATGACCTTGGTGGATCCACCTGAGGTGGTAAAACCCATTGGATGCAATTGTGTCTTTGTAAAAGACCAATATGGAAGGGTAGATTGGTTGCAAAGAGTTTCAAACTAGTTCAAAGTGTTGAACCTGATGAAGTCTTTTGACCAGTTACCATGGTTAAATTCATCTAGATCATGCTTGTTGTTGCAGCTTAGTATGACTATGAGATTTGGCATATGGATGTTAAAACCACATTCCATAATTGGAATACTTAAAAGGATGTGTACGTGACACAACCTAATGGTTTTATAAATCCATTAGTGAAAATAAAGTCTATAATCTATAAAGGTCAATATGTGGATTGAAGCAAGCATCTCAGAGATGAAATCTTCTATTTGACAAGGCAATCAAAAGGTTTGACTTGAGTCAGAATGAAGATGAAATATGTGATTATAAAAGATTTAGTGGGAGCATATTTATATTCCATAAAAGATTTAGTGGGAGCATATTTATATTCCATAAAAGATTTAGTGGGAGCATATTTATATTCCATATGATTATGGAGAATAACATCCTTATCTTATAAATGTTAGAACCTAGTAAGGAATGTGCCTTCTATATGAAGGGTTTATGTGAAGCATCCTATGTGTCAGGGATTTAGATCTACAGAGATAGACATGGAAAGCTTCTTTTCCTAAGAAAGAGCACATAAATTGGAAAGATGCTGAAGGGATTCAGAATGCAAGACTCAATGAGAGAAAACACGCCCATGTTCGATGGAGTTAGTTTCTCAAGAGCCTAATGCCCCAGTTCTTATGAAGAACATGAACACATGGATAGATGCCATATGTATCCTCAATTGGATCTATCTTGAATACAATGTTATATACTTATCACGTTATCTCATATGTGTTGCACATGACGATAAGATATCTAGTTATCTTGTATATATCGGACATGATGAAATGATATCTAATTATCTCGTATGTATTCACTACAGCAAAACTGCCCATTAGTGGCATTTATTTAAGTGGCATTTATAAAAAAAATCCACTATCTTTCTAATATACAAGCATTTTTAATTAAAATGCCGTTGAACTACCTATTATAGGATTTATGAAAAGGACATAACATTAAAGGCATTTTTATTTCTAATTAGTGGCAATCCTAAATTGCCATACCAAATTAGGAAATATTTAGCAAACTATATTGACTGCCCGCTCCAAATTAAATTTTCCCTTCACACTGCACTCTCCACTCATTCAACCCGACGTTTGTGATCTCCCCCTCTCTCCCTGTGTGACTTCCTCGCTCCCTAGCCCATCGTGCCCTAGGTCTGTTGGTGGCTCGTGATCGTCTGCAGACTGGGAGAGACTGGTGGCCCTTGCTGTTCACCAGTTGCCGTCCGTGGTGCCAATAGTTGCTGGCTATGGAGTGACAAGTTGCCGGTGCCGTAGTGACACCTTGCATGTGATCATGAGCATTATTTCTTCCTCCTCCGAATATTTGAACCGAGCCCAACTGAAGCATACTCAAGCACTGTTCGTTCTTCCTCATCTGCCTTGGCAGACCGAGCCCAGCCGAAGCACCGCCGTAGACTCAATCTTCCCCTTTGGCATCAACGAGCTTGAGTGAGGGACTCCGATCAATCATCTTCAGGTAATCATCACCACACCCTATTCTGTTAACTAAGATGTAGCTTACATACCTCCTTCAAGGTCTCTTTCGTGACCGGTGGCTAATAGGCATGTAAAGTGTCAACAATTCTCATGCTTGGATGAAAAATATGTAGGTATCGAATGCCATGCCACTTGGAATTTGTTGTTCATCTGCAGGTTATCCTAAATCATCAATAACTATTAATGGGAAACCTTGCAGTAGAATAAAAAAACATATTCTGACTAATAACTTGTTTACCAATAGTAGTCCACTCTTATTTCTAGCCATTTCAATTGACAATACTTAAAAGGTATTTGCCTTGGATCCGACTTCTGTTCTACATACATTATTAGTACTTTTTATCTGTAGTGTTATAATGTTGAAGAAAGACAAGAATGAAGAAACTATATCACTTCAAAGATGTTAACAGAATATGACTTATAGAGTTCATGTAAACATCACATGTAATTAATCGATTCCCTATTAAGATGGTGGATTGGTATTTTCTATTCGATGTTTATATGGTCTTCCCAAAAAATCGTTTGAGAAACCGAGGTGATGTGAAATGCAGCGATCAGTATAATTGAAAAGCATAATGTAGACATAATAATTCATAAGTGATCTCCTTAAAACAGACATATTAATTAATAATGTAGACTATGATAATTGTTGGTATAATGACATACTCGTCTTACTTTCGATCTAAGTCTGATTTGTATTTCTCAAGTTGTCTCTGAAAATATGTAACATCGTTATATATACTTATTGAAAATATATAACATCGTTATATATACTTACAATTGTTAGTACTAATATTTTGCAGTCTATTTCCACCCACAACAATCACTATGGCATGGGCCTCGACCCCCGCTATCCTTTTCCCTGAAACAGAACAACTGGACATCACCCTAGACCATCGTACACTAGCACAACTCACCATTACTAGACAGTGGCGTCATTTGAACGGAAGACGCAACACGGCTGGTCAAGTGACTTTAAAGTATGGAACCTCGACAACTATAATCGACATTCAGTATGATGGTGAATTCACTTTAAGGTATCCACAACCAGTTGCCTTGCGTGGATTCAGAACATGCTAATTGGCCGAGAGGACTAGGTCTGGCTTATGAACATGCTAATTGGATTCGTCTACGAGGGATTCCCTCCGTGACACAACATCATCAAAAAAATGGCCAAGTCACCATTCAAACGAGTGTCTCAATTCTTGATGAAATTTTGTTACTTTTAAATAAGGAAATCACCAATAAATGTATTTTTTACTATTTTTGTAGAATGAAATTTTGTTACTTTTAAATAAGGAAATCACCAATAAATGTATTTTTTACAATATTTGTCACAATTCACCAGTCAAACGGGTGTCACAATTGTTGATGTTATATTTTTTACTATTTTTGTAGAATGGATAAGTCTTGGATAGCAGAGGATGACCAAACGAGTAGTAAATACCTATGTGGAGTATCCAACTTTTTGGATTTCACTTTTCAATATTCAGCGATTGGAGACAAGATTGTATGCCCTTGTAGAAAGTGCACTAATGTATACCTGGTCACCAGAGAGACTGCATTGAGTCATCTATTGTGGAATGGCTTCTTACAAAGCTATATTTCTTGGGATTTTCATGGAGAAGATGCCGATGTTGAAATGGATGCTCCAACTGATCATGGTGATTGTCTAGATGATGAAAATTTACAAGATATGTTGCATGATGTTTTTCTGAGTTTTAGTGAAGACAAAAATATGGAAGGAGTACAGTCGGTTACTGATCAACATTTAAATGCTGACAAATTTTATATCTTGTTAAAGGATTCTGAGACAAAATTATATCTAGGGTGTAAGAAACTTACCAAACTTGCTTGCATCCTAGAATTCTATCACCTGGTTTGTCTTAATGCTTTGAGTAAGAAAGAATCATCTATGTTTCTTAAGTTCTTTAGAAAAATGCTACCAGAAGGAGAACAATTACCTAATTCCTTTTATGAGTTGAAGAAGACAATAAAGGAGTTGGGATTACATTATGTGAAGATTGATGTTTTTCGAAATGATTGCATGTTGTTTTGGAAGGAGTCTGATGATAAAGATGTCTATGATACATGTGGAGAATCAAGATGGCTAACGGCTTCAACACCAGATGATGATGAGGAGGATCTAGTAAACAAATCCAGAAGAACACCTACCAAAGTGCTCAGACACTTTCCACTTATACCACGGCTGAGGAGGTTGTTCATGTCATCAAAAAACTCTTCCTTAATGAAGTGGCATGCAGAAGAATATGAAAAATATGACAAGTTAAGACACCCGGTAGATTCACCTGTATGGAAAACATTTGATGTTATGCATCCAAAATTTGTTGTAGACGCTAGAAATATTCGATTGGGACTTGCCACTGACGGATTTAATCCTTTTGGGACAATGAGTAATTCTCATAGTACATGGCCTATTGTAATTATTCCATATAATTTACCTCCTTAGTTGTGCATGAAGCAACCATATTTTATGTTGTCCCTACAAATTTCTAGACCATATTCGCCACAAAATATAGATGTTTACTTGCGTCCATTGATTGATGAGCTGAAAGAACTATGGAGTACTGGTGTACAAACATATGACACTAGAGCTAAGGAATTCTTTCAGACGCATGCTTCTTTATTATGGACTATTAGTGATTTTCCAGGATATGCACATCTATCTGGTTGGAGTACTAAAGGCTACAAAGTATGTCCTTATTGTAATAAAGATATTGTCTCACATTGGTTGCCACATAGCCGTAAAGTTTGTTATAGAGGACACCGTAGGTTTTTTCCAGCTGGCCATAGATTTCGAAAAGGAGCTAGGGCATTTGACGGTGAGCAAGAATTTATGAGTCCACCTAAACATCCTTATGGAGCTGAAATCTTTTCATAATTGGATGGCGGAAGCACTATAATTGGTAGGAAAAGGCTGAGAGGTAAAGATTTGACACACAATTGGGATAGGAAAAGCATATTCTTTGAGATACCATATTGGAAATCTAACATTGTAAGGCACAATCTGGATGTCATGTACATTGAGAAGAATATATGTGAGAGTATTGTTGGAACATTGCTAGGTCTGAAGGATAAAAGTAAGGACAACTTGAATGCAAGGAAGGATTTGGAGGACATGGGAATTAGATTTCCGCTTCATCCACAAACTATTGGCACACATTCCATACTATCTCTAGCTTGATATATGATGAGAAAAGAAGAAAAAATATCATTTTGCAACCTCCTAAAATCTGTCAAAGTTCCAGATGGGTATGCATCTAATATATCTAGATGTGCACAGCCGATGGATTAGAAGATATTACCAATGAAAAGTCACTATTATCACGTGTTGATGCAACAACTTCTGCCATTAGCTGTCACTGTGTCTTTGCCCAATAAGAATGCTAAGTCATGTATTATTAATCTTTCTCGCTATTTTTAGAGGTGGTGCACTAAATTCATAGATCCAAATGATTTTGCTACATTGGAAAATTCAATAGTTGTGACACTTTGTGAGATGGAGAAGATTTTCCCTCCATTTTTTTTGACATAATGGTGCATCTATCAGTCCATCTCATTTTTTAAGCTAAGATAGCCGGCCCTGTTCAGTATCGTTGGATGTATCCAATTGAAAGGTAACTTTTCATACGTTGTGATGACTTCACCTATTAGAATTTAATTTGTCATAATATTTTCACCAACTTTGTTATCAGGTATCTGCAGACCCTAAAAGGATATGTTCATAACAAAAGATATCCAGAAGGATCAATAGCAGAAGGATATATAGCTGAAGAGTGTCTTACTTTTTGTTCAATATACTTGGATGGAGTTGAAATAAAATTAAATCAGCCAAATTGAAACGATACTGACGAAATAAATTTGGAAAACGAGCCAACACATGACAGTGATGATGGGTCAATTTTCTCGATAGTAGGTCGTGGTGTTGGTAAAATGATAGCATGTGTCTTTGACGAACATACATTGCAACAAGGCCATAAGCATGTACTATTCAATTGTGACACAGTTGAACCCTACATTAAGTAAGTTAGTGACAATTGTCTTCTATTATTAAAATATTATTACATATTCCAATTACATATTGCACATATTTTGTTTTTAGGAAGACCTATGATATCATTAGGCTAAAACATCCTCATAAGTCCTTAAAGGAGGTATAGAGAATACGTAGTAACTCATTTGATAGATGGTTTAAGGAACATGTAAGTTAATTTTTCATAATTAATTTGTTATGCTTCATGATTAAATACTAACAAACTTTTCTTGTGTTAGATTGAGACACTCCTAAGAACAAAGATGGTTGATGATAAAATCAAGTTTCTTTCTCAAGGTCCACTTCAAATGGCCGTTAAGTACAAGGGATACATTGTCAATGGTCATAGATTCCATACCAAAGCAAAAGATCGACATCTAAAAACACAAAATAGTGGAGTCTTTCTGGTAGCTAAGACTGATTGTTATGCTAAAACCACTAACCGCAATCCAATTACTAGAGATGTTACCTACTATGGTGTTTTGAAGGATGTTATTGTGCTCAATTATGATGAACACTTTAAGGTGACATTATTTAAGTGTGATTGGGTGGACATATACTCCAAGAGGACAATCAAGCATGATGAACATGGGTTGACTCTTGTTAATTTGAGACGACTTCAATCAACTAGAGAACCGTATGTAGTGGCATCTAAAGTTGGACAATTATTTTATGTAGAACATGTCACTGCAAAAGGGTGGCATTTTGCTGTAAAGATTTCCCCATGAGATACGTTTAACATGGAAGATCCATCTTGTAGTGAGACTATCGAAGCTTATGTGCAAGGTGAACCTAGAGATTGGCCATCAATGAAAACAGAGGATGAAAATGCAAACTGTGACATAGTTAGATTGGATATGGAAGGAATTACTGTTGATAGTTCAACAATTGAGAAAGACCAATCCCAAATTTAGCAGGATGACGAAAGTGTATATCAAAGTGATGAGGATGACAATTTTGAATGAGAAAATTACAAAGTAGCAACCAATGTTTATTTTAGTTTGTCGTGATTATTTGACTTATATATGCATGTTTCATTGGTATGAAGTTTCCACTGTGTAAAATGTATCTGACATATTTTAGTCGCATGCTTCTATGTGTGTTGGATTATCTCGCATATTCTCAAGAGAGAAGGTTGTCTGATCAGCTCCTTCGATGTATTGCAACCTAGCCAAAGTGGTATCTAAAAGTAGTATCTAAAGTAGTATGTTCTGCTTAAATTATGATGTCCAACTTACTAACAATGATGATCACCTTTTGCCTTGCCTTAATGTAGGTGTATGCAATCAAAGTTTTATTTATATGCAATCCTCTTCACTAACACTACTGCTAGCTCTGCTGTTACTGATATGTTGACAATGACTTCGTGTACCTCTGTAGTTTTGCGTCCTAATTTCTTTGCAGAGGTACATGAAGTCATTGTCAACATGTCAGAACTATGCTCTGGTGGAGAAGTCTACGAAGAAGCCTCAAGGAAGAATGGTTTTTCCAAGAGATTAAAGGCCATTCTTGAGAGATAAGGTTGTAAATGTCTTTTTGCTTCCTACTATGGAAAGTCTTCTTGCATGTTTTGCAGTTACTTGTTTTTTTACATGTGGTGGTTGCCATGACTGGTGATGGTGTCAATGATGCACCTACTCTGAAAATGGCAGACATTGGTATTGCCATGGGAATTTCTGGAACTGAGGTGATTATATTCGCTATGGGAATTTGTATATCTATCTTCTTGTCTTTTAGTAATTATTATCGATAATGATGTTTCTTCTCTTTTTATGTGTCAGTCCAGGTTGCCAAGGAGGCTTCAGACATGGTTCTTGCTGATGATAACTTCAATACAATATTTATTGCAGTTGACGAAGGGAGATCTATCTATAACAACATGAAGGCCTTCACCAGGTTCTGCTCTTATTAATCATTTTATGCTTTCTTACCTTACTAAAACTCTTTCAACTTATTATGTATAGACTATAGTTTTATGAGAACAGTGGACGAGATTGAGTTTGATTATAATCTTTTACTTTTACATAATTGTCAAGATTGTCAGCTTTGCCCCCTTTCTATAATCTACTTAGTTGTGTGCTTAGCTAAATGTCTAAAGCTTTACTGTGTGGAAAAATCTATTCTGTTGACATAATGTCAATGGTACATTTGAAATTATCACCCCTGTCAAACTTATTAGGTGAGAAGGTGGGTTCTTGTGACACTGCCCTTCTTGTAAAGATCAGCATTAGGCCCTTATCATATGGACTGGTTGTGATGTCAGTTTATGACAGTGGATCTGTATTCAGCCCTGAGGTCCTTGACCTTACTGAAGATGACCTTATTTATAAATTTGGCAATGGTGCTATCTTCCCTGATACTATCTTATTGCATGCTAGTGCTGTAAGATTTTTTGTCTTACATTTGCATGCAAGTGCTCAACTTTTTGCTCACTTCATGGCAGGATCCTAGCAAGTTTGCAGTTGTTGCTGCCCCTGTTGCTTCTTTAGGCTATGCAGTTGCACCTACGGCTTCTGCTGCCAAGGTGGAAGAGAAGAAGGAAGAACCTACTGAGGAATTTGATGACTTTATGGCCGAATTATCATATGCTATCACTGCAGCTGAGAAGAAGGATGAACATTCATTGTAGTGTAGCTCGTCTAATGCTACAGAAGCTCACAACTAGTTGGAATGCTAGAATGGAGCTATCTGTTTTTGTAAGAAAATGAGTTTGTATTCCTTTGGGGGTCTCCAAGTGAAAATTGAGTTGATATCCAGTTAGTGATCATGTCTAGAATATGTATCATATATAGTCATATGTGATGGTGTTGTATTGAATATAAGGGGCAAGGTAAAATGTCCTCCCCATGTAATTGTCATTTGATTATAAATAAAAAAGTTCAATACTTCTGGAAAAATGTGTTCGGCTTCAATTGGAATTCAATTAGAAAACTTGATCATGGACTACAAATTGACTGACTAAAATCCATAAAAAATTAGTAATGCAGAACTAGTATGTCATTACTGGCTTTTTTCATAAGCCACTACATTCAATCAAAACCATTTTATACAACAACATTATACAAAACAATGGCATTTGTATAAAAGCCAAATGATGGATAGTGGCTTTTCTATAAATGTCAAATGATGGTTTAGTGGCCTTTATGTGGTATTTATTAGAAGCCACTAAAGACAAACATTTAGTGGTGTTTACAACTTAAGCCACTATCTTCCTAGTGGTATTGGCATTAGAGGCATTTTTTTAAATGTCAACAAATGCCGCTAAACCTATTTACTGTCTTTTTTTTCAGTGGCATTTCTGAAAGGCCACTAATGGGTATTTTTGCTGTAGTGATTGACATGATGAGAGGATATCTAGTCATCTCATATGTATTAGACATGATGAGAGGACATATATATACCTACCTAGAAATATTGTATGAATTGGACATGACAAGAAGGTATATGTCAAATTCCATTAAGAGTCACTAGACTACCATAAAAATCACATTTTAGGTGCTTATAAAGAACTTAACGGATTGATTCCTCAGTTATGGTAATAAGGAAGAGTTGGGTGTAAATGGGTACACTGATGCAAGCTTCGAAACTAACAAAACATTCAAAATCTAAATTTATGTTTGACATTAAATGAGAACAGTAAGCTAGAAAGGGTTATGCGCTAATGAAAGTTGTTCAAATCTACAAAAGAAAGGGTTATGCAACCGAGGATACTATATGGAGAAAGAAGTTCATATGGGTGAACTTGTGTGAGGTTCCAACCATTGATGACATAGTAGAAATTCTTTGACAACAATGGAGATATATGATAGACATGGAATCTTAGATATCATACTATGACACTTCCATCCCATACAAAGATGTCGTACAACAAAGAGATGTGAAAGTTGCAAAATACCGACTTGAAGCAAACATTGCTAAACCCATAATAAAAGCACTTATACAACAGAAACATGATGGATATGTTAAGATCACTTGAAATATGATTCATGGTTGATTGGCTCTAAGTGCAAGTGGAAGTTTGTTGGTATGTATGTCGAGAGAGACACTCATATGATGATTGGATGGTGGCATAAGATACATTATTTGATAATAATAAAGGTAATTCTGACTATTATATTTGTCTTATTTATGAGATGATGACACATACATAACTATATGTCTAGATAATGATGTTACTCGATGACATATGTCTTAAGTGTAACATACCAGATCTTGGACCCTACCCTAGAAATTTGATCTTTTGTGTTTGGCCAAACAAGGTTGAGGTTTATACCTAAAAACATGTTTAGTAAAATCCTAATGATCTAATTCATGAATGTATCACCTAAATGTAATCTAATATGTCACATAATTCAATTGGAGGTAATGAGTAGATAAAGAACCTAATTGGATGAATAATAAAGATAATAGGCCACTAATGGGCCATATGACATATCTCATAAACAAAAGTCACAAAAGTGGAAACAAACTTCAAATTCATAATCTACATATCAAAATAAGCCTACAAGTCAATTTTCACCTAATTTGGACACCTTGAAATAATAGGGTAAGTTGAGGAGAGAGAAAATGAATAAAAGGCATAAGTAATAAATAATGTGATAAAGAAATTCTAAAATATGAAAATAAAACCAAATACATATTCAACTCATCAAATATAACATGTGGGTGAAGTTGCATCAATTTTGGATAATTCTAGACCTCTCTAATGCATTAGGAAAGAGAAAATGTGATTTACTTTAAAAGAATTAAATAAAATAGTAAAAGTCTCCAAAAGGGAAAATTAATGTCAAAATAGTATTATACATGTCCTAATTAGGCTAGGTACCAAATTTCATTTAATTTGGAACTTGTTTGTACCTTCAATTGAAGAGAGAGAAAAAGAAAAATAATTTAATCAACACTTTACAAAATTCGGACTAGGAAATACCAACCCACATAAATAGTAACCGTAGACCAAGGTCTGGTATTCTGCGCATAAATCCCTCATTTCTTAACAAAATTTCATGAAATAACTTGAGTTGGATTGAAAATTTAATTCCG
Source organism: Alisma plantago-aquatica (assembly GCA_963693085.1). NCBI lineage: Eukaryota > Viridiplantae > Streptophyta > Magnoliopsida > Alismatales > Alismataceae > Alisma > Alisma plantago-aquatica. The sequence continues at coordinate 1,183,336,978 of OY856412.1, read as the reverse complement.
CATCTACCCACACCATATTTGTAGCCTAACGTGGATAATTCGAGAAATGTCTAAACATTTTCTTCAAATCTTCTGAAACAACTTCTCACACCCCCACTTATAAATACCTCTACCCCGGTCTTCCTCAGTTATTTTGTGAACCTCCTCTCATCCAAATTTCATCCTTTCTTGAGTGTGTGGCTTCTGGTGGTCGTGCTTCGATTTTGCCTTGCATCGTCGTTTCACCCAAAAGCCAAACATGGTTCTTGGTTTGAGTTTGTGGCACTGCTCCCCGACCTCATGTTTATTTTCAGAGCATAATTGGACATCAGGTAAACAACTCTGGTACTTGTTCTTCATGATCAGTTAGTTAGTTTCATGAATGAATGACGAACAAAGTTTTCCCCAAACTCTCAGATAAGTTTCTCCTTGCGCATCCGACCTCTCTTCCTCTCTCACAAATTCCCTATTGATTTGGCCTTTTCTAATTTTGTGATTGATTCATCTTGCAAAATTCATACTTTTAATCTACTATTCTATAAATTGTAAAGAAATATGTTTTGGAATTGAAAAAATATTCTTTATCTAATAAAAATACTTTCAGAGTCTAATTTCGATGCTTTTTGAAGAATGGATTTTGGAGAATAAAATACATGTATAAAAATCATAATAAATGTAACTTAATCATATAAACTCCAAATTAGATAAAAAGATATGTTTTCTTAATCAAGAGAATCTAATAAATCACTTGGTGATGTTTTCAGAGTTTAATTTGAATTTAATAAAAATGTGATTTTCTTGGGTTGCAATATACTCATCAATTAATGATTTGCATCTAATATGAAATTAGGTGAAGAGATATTTTGTTTGGATCTAGGGTGTGGACCCTAACCTAATACACACATCATTAAGGAATGTTTGCATCCCATATAATTCTATGTTGATCAATTCACCTATATTTTCTTTCTCTTGGTCCTATGGACATTAGCCTATACACAATTTCTTTTCTTTTGAAAATCACAATTCATGTGAACTACCTTATTTGTTATTGATCATGTGGTCATGAATATTCTCATGGAATCTTTGTTATGATTTGTTCATGTTGGAACTCAATATGATGACATGTGATGTCTTTTTCCCACTTGTGAGGTGGATGTTTATGTTGTCCATTAGTATGATGGAAACATTTGTTTAATCTGAGTACAGTTTTTACTTGCCTCTCTATTAAACATGCTATGTGATTCAATAGCACTAGAGTAGCGTAATTGCATTGATTTGGGCAGTGCACCCTTGTTATTATTATTGGGATGGAGGTGGTGGTGCCTCATACCCGGGTTTCAAGTTTGTGAGGCTTGGTCTAACTTATATATATTGGTAGTGGCAGTATGTCATCTCTATCAGGTTTCAAGTTTGCGAGGCTTGACCTCTATTGTTATTTATATTGTTCTAGGGCTATGTTTAACTCACATGAATGCATGATGATGTTTATGAATTATGGGTTATGTGCCCCAAATTTCATATGTGCTTATGTGGCACCACTTTAATATGTTGATTTAATGGCAAGTATCTCTTTTGTTTTGATCTTATTCTTTTATGCCCGATTGAGTAGTCCTTTACTTTTCTATGTGAAGCCATTTATATTTGTTGTCCTTTAATCCATATACTCTTCAATTTCCTTTTAGTATGCACATACCAGCCTCTACTGATGTCATCTATTTTCTCTTCTTACTGTGGTATGCTTCCAACCCTAGGTGAAGGATATGGATGACATGGCTTAAAGATATGGGCTTAGCTTAAGACGTTAAAGCTTGGAGACAATCTAGATGTGGTTTAGATTTCCCTCTACATGGATCCTTATGATTTACTCTTACATGTAAGGTTAAGATGTTCTTTTGTAACCTTATGAGAATTGAATATAGTCAATATTTTTATTCCGCTACTACACTTTGGTTGTTTTGCATACCATTTATAAGATTTGAAAATTTAACACCCACTCCAAGCATACCTTGAAGTGTGTTTAGACTGAAGGTTTTGTTCTTCAAATTTTTAGTAGGGAGTGGATCTTAGGTCCCACTCCTTACATTAAGTTTGAGGACCTGAACAATGTGATCATATGCATGACAAGAGTACATACATTCTTGTTATGTCCCTAGTCTGATATTACTATGCAAGAAAAATAGAAAAAATTAATACATAAGACTAGAGTGTGTGTTGACTGATAACAGAGTCTCATTAGTCATGATATATGATATCAAGTCACTCACACAGATACATATTAGAGAAAAATATGTTGGACAGACCCACCATGAGAGTGATACATGGAGACCATGGAATGGTAGTCAAAATCATTTCACATAGTGATAGTGGTGATTGTGGTTCTTAGACCTGAAGTCACTACACTCATCACATGTCGTTGGGTATACTTTGACATCATCAAATGTAATCCTCAAATACGGGTTGCCATAAAGGTGATGATTAGGTACCTTTGACACATGGGGACTGAGTGTGAGTGATGTAGATGGGATTTGTCCCTCCTATTGGAGTATGATATCCAAGACCTCTTGATAAGCAAGATTGAGAAATGTATGACCGTACTAATGTGATTCAATATGTGATATGTGAACTTATATGCATCTTAGATAGTCTTCTCTAGTTCAAATAACATGGATTTAACATTAAGAGGATGAAAATTCCATGCATTGAGTTCAATTCAGATATCAGAGACAAAGGAACTATATGATAACTGTAACACTAATCATGAATTGTAGGCTGAAGTTGTTCTCCAACTTTTCAAATTACTTGGGTAGTAATGATGTGTGACTAGGCACCACTCTTTGCTTATGATGTCATAATTTGTTATGGACATTCACTGGAAATGTAATTCTAGACCTATAGGGTCACACACATAGGATACACTTGGATTAAAGGAGTATATTCATGAATGATGTTTAATATGATTACAATAGGTGTTTAGGTATTCAATTAAACAAAAAATCAACTATATGGACTCAGAATCATCAAGTTCAAGTGTTGGATTGACTGTTTGGAGTGTCAGGTTGATTAGAAATTGAATTGACTAAATTCTGCCAGAACTGGGGCATGAGACGACCGTCTCACATGAGAGAAACGATCATATTGCATGATGGTTGTGAGATGACTATCTTGTGTGGGTGAGTTCGTGGTCTTGAGACAACCAACTTGCGTGAGCGAGACAACCCATTCGTAGTCACAATACAACCGACTTGCATGAGCGATATGTCCAGTTCATGGGAAAATTCGATTGCATCAAGGATTAGTGCCGACGTCATGTTGTGCATTAATTGGATTTGAAATTCCAATTTGATTTAGAATAGAGAACTAAAATGACCATCTCGATAAGAGAGATGACTGTCGCACACACGAGCTGACCATTTTACTGTGTGAGACAACCGTCTTGCGATTCACATGTTCTAGAACATTCATGATTCTATACCCTTATACTCCCACACCGATCGGGAACCCTGACCCTAGCCTCTACTATAGGTAGAGGGGTACTCAGTGATTCCCAAGACACACAATTGAGAATCAATTTCTTTGACAATCGTTATCCTCTCTGGTTGCGGTAACCAATAGAGATCCCAAGAAAGTCCTACCCGTTAAAGGGAGGGATAACGAGGGAGAGAACAACTGAGATCAGTTGTTGTGAGAGAGCATGCTAGTGGCTAGTACGTCGATAGAAAAGGACAACTACTTTCCATTGGCTCTTGTAGAATAGCGTGGAGTTTATGATGGTCCATGTGGACTACTCTAGAGGCAGTATGCCTTTGTCTGCTACTTGGAGGACAACGTCAGTCTGCAGTCCATGGCGAGACCGCAAGTGCCACTACATACATTTTTTCCACTCTGCTATCTATGGTGAAGACCAGGAGATGCACATACACCATCCAAGAGCAACTAGAAGACGATTGTGTATCTACATCTGCAAGGATAATGTCTCTCAACTTACTCCAGGACCAGGTATAACCTTGCAAATCTTACCTCCTAGATACATTGTTGTTGATGCAATCTTTCTATCCATGAGAATCAGGCTTTAAATTTTATTTCTACTGCCTTATCTGTTACCTTGATTTCCTCTAGTGGTATTAGAGCCACGCAAATTTATGGTGTCTATGGGATCTAAATCGTTGTGTTCATATTTAGCATTCATTCTTTTATTACATATGATGCGGATATTAAAATGATTAATGTGCATGTCCGATTAAATTCCACATACAACTACACAAACTAATATATATATATATATATATCCATTTATTTAATACCCATGTGGGTATCCTGGATTTCGCTACCCGGTAGCCAAAAAAGTAACTATTCCGGCCAGAAAAGTAACCCTGCTATAAAAAAAAGTAACTATATTGATAAAAAAGTAACTATGTGACTATAAAAGTAATCCCATACAAAATACACAACATATATATATGTACCCGTGTTTTGAAATCTGTTGTTGCAAATGTAACTATCTATGCAAAAAACTTAGTAGTTTGCAAGGTAAAGTAACCCTCTACATGTCAAAAGTAACCAACTTGAAAAAAGTAACCGAAATGGGGGGTGGATATTTACCCGCGCGGGTATTAAAGATGGGCCATATATATATATATATATATATATATATATATATATATATATATATATATATATATATATATATATATATATATATATATATATATATATATATATATAGAGAGAGAGAGAGAGAGAGAGAGAGAGAGAAAGAGAGAGAGAGTCATGCTAGAATACACTCGAGTGTATTTAGAACAGAATACACTCAAGTAGTTTTTCATGATGCAATATTTTTTCAAAAATCTAATCCGTTGAACTTATTAATCATCTTGTGAATAACTCATATAAAAGTTTTGAGCACATTTGGACATTTATAGGTCATTTTATAAAGACTGCAAAAATTATGCATTTCAAATTAGTTTCATGTGTCGATTTTGTTGCCCTCGAATGAGTGACTTGCACTCATCCAAATGAGATAAAAATTTGTATGTAGCCTAATTATAGTATGACAATGAAGATCAATGGTTTACAACTTGCAAAAAATAGTCTTGATATGCAAACACACTTGAGTCTATCCGTGCGATCTGTACACTCGAGTGTATTCTAGCCTGACTCTATATAATCCATTGCTCAGTCATTTTTAAAGATGTAATAACTTTTTGGAAAATCTAAACCATTGATCTTCTTAAATATCTTAAGAACATACTATATAATACATTTCAGCTCATTTGACATGTATATGTCGTGCATCTAAATGAGGCAAAAATCATATATTTTAAATTAGTTTTATACGTCGATTTTATTATCCTTGGATGAGTGACTTACACTCATCCAAATGACTCAAATTTTATATGTGGCCTATTATTATTGTAACCATGAATATCAATGGATTAGAATTTGAAAAAACATGATTTAGATAGGCAAACACCATTGGGGTGTACGGTGTAATCTGTACACTCGAGTGTATTCTAGCCTGACTCTATATATAGAGTCAGGCTAGTGTACCCTCAAGTGTACCGAAGGCAGCATACACCTCAGTCATTTTTAAAGATGTAATAACTTTTTGGAAAATCTAAATTGTTGCTCTTTTTATTTATTTATGAGAGAATTGCCCCCGTAGAAGTGCCACAATCGTGACCCCCCCAGACAGTGTAAACTCTCGGGACATGAGAGGGTGTGGTCCGGTCACCCCCCTAACGTGCCCAATCAAATTCCTGTTACTTTTCGCAGAGCGCCTTCAAAGTGATTCGAACCCGGGTCCTTCATCTGGACTTACCGAGACGTAACTAGCCGGGCTACTCTAGCTGGACAAACCGTTGCTCTTCTTAAATATCTTAAGAACATACTATATAATAAATTTCAGCTCATTTAGACATTTATAGGTCGTGCATCTAAATGAGGCAAAAATCATATATTTCAAATTAGTTTTGTGCGTCGATTTTGTTGTCCTTGGATGAGTGACTTACACTCATCCAAATAAGCTCAAATTTTGTATGTGGCCTATTATTATTATAACCATGAAGATTAATGGATTATATTTTGAAAAAATATGATCTAGATAGGCAAACATCATTGGGGTGTATGGTGTAATCTGTACACTCAAGTGTATTCTAGCCTAACTCTATATATAGAGTCAGGCTAGTGTACACTCGAGTGTACCGAAGGCACTGCACACCTCAGTCATTTTTAAAGATGCAATAACTTTTTGGAAAATCTAAACCGTTGATCTTCATAAAAATCTTAAGAACAAACTATATAATAAATTTCAGCTCATTTAGACATTTATAGGTCGTGCATCTAAATGAGGCAAAAATCATATATTTTAAATTAGTTTTGTGCGTCGATTTTGTTGTCCTTAGATGAGTAACTTACAGTCATCCAAATGAGCTAAAATTTTGTATGTGGCCTATTATTATTGTAACCAAGAAGATCAATGGATTATATTTTGAAAAAAAAACATGATCTAGATAGGCAAACACCATTGGGGTGTATGGTGTAATCTGTACATTCGAGTGTATTCTAGCCTGACTCTATATATAGAGTCAGGCTAGTGTACACTCGAGCATATCGAAGGCACCGTACACCTCAGTTATTTTTAAAGATGCAATAACTTTTTGGAAAATCTAAACCGTTGAACTTCTTAAATATCTTAAGAACATACTATATAATAAATTTTAGCTAAATTAGACATTTATAGGTCGTTCATCTAAATGAGGCAAAAATCAAATATTTCAAATTAGTTTTGTGTGTCAATTTTGTTGTCCTTGGATGAGTGACTTGCACTCATCCAAATGAGCTCAAATTTTATATGTGGCCTATTATTATTGTAAATATGAAGATCAATGGATTAGATTTTGAAGAAACATGATCTAGATAGGCAAACACCATAGGGGTGTACGGTGTAATCTGTACACTCGAGTGCATTCTAGCCTGACTCTATACGAGTCAGGCTAGTGTACACTCGAGTGTACCGAAGGCACCGTACACCTCAACCATTTTTAAAGATGCAATAACTTTTTGGAAAATCTAAACCATTGATATTCTTAAATATCTTAAGAACATACTATAAAATAAATTTCAAATTATTTATACATTTATAGGTCGTGCATCTAAATGAGGAAAAAATCATATATTTCAAATTGTTTTGTGCGTTGATTTTGTTGTCCTTGGATGAGTGACTTACACTCATCCTAATGAGCTCAAATTTTGAGCTCAAATTTTGTATGTGGTCTATTATTATTTTAACCATGAAGATCAATGGATTAGATTTTGAAAAAACATGATCTAGATAGGCAAAAACCATTGGGGTGTACGATGTAATCTGTACACTCGAGTGTATTCTATCCTGACTCTATATATAGAGCTCAGGCTAGTGTACACTCGAGTGTACCGAAGGCATCGTACACCTCTGTCGTTTTTAAAGATGTAATAACTTTTTGGAAAATCTAAAAGTTGATCTTCTTAAATATCTTAAGAACATACTATATAATAAATTTCAGGTCATTTAGACATTTATAGGTCATGCGTCTAAATGAGGCAAAAATCATATATTTCAAATTAGTTTTGTGCGTTGATTTTGTTGTCCTTGGATGAGTGACTTACACTCATCCAAATGATCTCAAATTTTGTATGTGGCCTATTATTATTTTAACCATGAAGATCAATGGATTAGATTTTGGAAAAACATGATCTAGATAGGCAAACACCATTGGGGTGTACGATGTAATATGTATACTCGAGTGTATTCTAGCCTGACTCTATATATAGAATCAGGCTAGTGTACACTAGAGTGTACCGAAGGAACCATACACCTCAGTCGTTTTTAAAGATTTAATAACTTTTTGGAAAATCTAAACCGTTGATCTTCTTAAATATCTTAGGAACAAACTATATAATATATTTCAGCTCATTTAGATATTTATATGTCATGCATCTAAATGAGGGAAAAATCATATATTTCAAATTGGTTTTGTGCGTCGATTTTGTTGTCCTTGGATGATTGACTTACACTCATCCAAATGAGCTCAAATTTTATATGTGGCCTATTATTATTGTAACCAAGAAGATGAATGGATTAGATTTTGGAAAAAACATGATTTAGATGGGCAAACACCATTGGGGTGTACAGTATAATCTGTACACTCAAGTGTATTCTAGCCTGACTCTATATATAGAGTCAGGCTAGTGTACACTCGAGTGTACCGAAGGCACCGTACACCTCAGTCGTTTTTAAAGATGCAATAACTTTTTGGAAAATCAAAACCATTAATTTTCTTAAATATCTTAAGAACATACTATATAATAAATTTCAGCTCATTTAGATATTTATAGGTCGTGCATCTAAATGAGGCAAAAATCATATATTTCAAATTAGCTTTGTGCGTCGATTTTGTTGTCCTTGGATGAGTGACTTACACTCATCCAAATGAGCTCAAATTTTGTATGTGTCATATTATTATTTTGACCATGAAGATAAATGGATTAGATTTTGAAAAAAACATGATCTAGATAGGCAAGCACCATTGGGGTGTACGGTGTAATCTGCACACTCGAGTGTATTCTAGCCTAACTCTATATATAGTGTCAGGCTAGTGTACACTCGAGTGTACCGAAGACACCGTACACCTCAGTCATTTTTTAAGATGCAATAAATTTTTAGAAAATCTAAACCGTTGATCTTCTTAAATATCTTAAGAACATACTATATAATAAATTTCAGCTTATTTAGACATATATAGGCCGTGCATCTAAATGAGGCAAAAATCATGTATTTCAAATTAGTTTTGTGTGTCGATTTTGTTATCCTTGGATGAGTGACTTACACTCATCTAAATGAGCTCAAATTTTGTATGTGGCCTATTATTACTGTAACCACGAAGATCAATGGATTAGATTGAAAAAACATGATCTAGATAGGCAAACACCATTGGGGTGTACGGTGTAATCTGTACACTCGAGTGTATTCTAGCCAAACTTTATATATAGAGTCAGGCTAGTGTACACTCGAGTGTACCGAAGGCAGCATACACCTCAGTCATTTTTAAAGATGCAATAAGTTTTTGGAAAATCTAAACGGTTGATCTTCTTAAATATGTTAAGAACATACTATATAATAAATTTCAGCTCATTTAGTCATTTATAGGTCGTGCATCTAAATGAGGAAAAAAATCATATATTTCAAATTAGTTTTGTGTGTCAATTTTGTTGTTCATGGGTGAGTGACTTACACTCATCCAAATGAGCTCACATTTTGTATGTGGCCTATTACTATTGTAACCATGAAAATTAATGGATTAGATTTTGAAAAACATGATCTAGATAGGCAAACACCATTGGGGTGTATGATATAATATATACACTCGAGTGTATTCTATCCTGACTCTATATATAGAGTCAGGATAGTATACACTCGAGTGTGCCGAAGGCACCATACACCTCAGTCATTTTTAAAGATGCAATAACTTTTTGGAAAATATAAACCATTGATTTTCTTAAATATCTTAAGAACATACTATATAATAAATTTCAGCTCATTTATACTTTTATAGGACGTGCATCTAAATGAGGCAAAAATCATATATTTCGAATTAGTTTTGTTCGTCGATTTTGTTGTCCTTGAATGAGTGACTTACACTCACCCAAATGAGCTCAAATTTTGTATGTGGCCTATTATTATTGTAACCATGAAGATCAATGGATTAAATTTTGAGAAAACATGATCTAGATAGGCAAACACCATTGGGGTGTACGGTGTAATATGTACACTCGAGGGTATTCTAGCCTGACTCTATATATAGAGTCATGCTAGTGTACACTCGAGTGTACCGAAGGCACCATACACCTCATTCATTTTTAAAGATGCAATAACTTTTTGGAAAATCTAAACCATTGATCCTCTTAAATATCTTAAGAACATACTATATAATAAATTTCAGCTCATTTAGACATTTATAGGTCGTGCATCTAAATGAGGCAAAAATAATATATTTCAATTTAGTTTTGTGCATCAATTTTGTACACTCGAGTGTATTCTAGCCTGACTCTCTCTCTCTCTCTCTCTCTCTCTCTTTCTATATATATATGGCAGGTAGGAAGATGAATTGATCGATTGATGGTCCAACCATCAACTAGAGAAGTCGAGATGTTTCTTGGACCCAAAAACCAAACCATTGTTTCAAGAGGCTAACTGAGCGACCAAGAGGCAAGCCGACCAGTTCAAGAGTTGAACCGATCTACCTGGATTGGTCAGAACATGAAACTTGAGAAATAATAGGTTTCATATGATGTGGAACTTAGGTGGTATTAATTCCTTGTAGATCCAAGGAATTATATTAGTATGACCATCAATTGTGAGTTTATTATTGCATGTTCTCATTTTTGGTTATAGCATGTATATGATATGTACTATAAGTATGTGGTGTTGGATATGTATATGTACTTATATATAAAATCTATCAATCAAATATTAAGTCTTAGATGCTTTCTAAAAGTGGCACACGTGAAACACTTGATCGACCAAGCGTGGGCTCCCCAAGGGAGGTGCACCGTCTATCTCGTAGACGTGTGATGGTAGTAATGTGGGCCCACCAAGCGGGTGCATTATTATAATGTCGACTCTTAGGTCAAACTTAACTGGTGATTGTTAGAGAGTCTAATCCCTGAGGCATGCAAATGATCATGGCAAGGAGTTTCACATATCTTCTATCCAAAAATTACATATGATGCAATTGGAAAATGTTGCCTACCTTAATAATTGATCATGAGCTCCAACATTGGTTGGGTATTGACTTAATTGTTTTGGATCTTGTCTCACTAGAAGATTGTACACTAAAATCTTCCAAATTGATGCATTAGGGTTATAAATTTGAACAAAATATTGAGAGAGATAGATAATTAAAAACCTAATTAATATTATCAAATTTATCAAATCAAATAAATAAACAATGTTTTGAAAATGTTGCAATATTTCTTTGTAGAATATAATGCCAAACACAAACACATTCAAATTGCAACCAGTCCTTGAGAAAGGACACAAAATGGGATAACATTCCATGTTTGGTTAAGGATTTTGAGAAGTTTTATAAATCATGAGCGAAAGATCTATATCCTTAAAAGAATAGATCCATAGGGACCCGCTCCAAATGCACCTAAGGCTAAATGGATGCTTACTAGAAGCATGCCAATGATTCCATATATATTGAGTACCTCATGCTTTATTGTATGAATTATGAGTTGCACAAACAACATGATAACATGTAAATTCTCAAAATGGTAACATATCTTAAGAATCATGTAAAGTAAACAAGGTATAATGTCTCCAAAAGTGCTATTTGAGTGCAAACTGACAAAGGGAGGTCCAGTAGAACCCCATGTGCTTAATGTGATTGGCATGTGGAGTAACTGGGATTACTCTTAGGTCAAGCGTTGACCATGGATATGATTATACAAGTGTTGCACGAATCATATAGTCACTTTATCAAATGCTTGGTATGTTGATACTGAAGCAAGGAAGAAAAAGGACATATCTGTGATGGTGATCAACGAAAGAAGTCCTAGGTCAAAGGCAAGGCCAAGAATAATTCTGAGGCTAAGTTGAAGTTCAAGTCTTCTGCACTCAATATATGGAGAAGAGTAAGTGTAAAAATAATCTATCCTTTTTAATTAAAGGATAAAGAAAAAAAGTGCCACAATTGTCACCTGCCTTGACATTAGAAAGAACTATCCTCCTTATAGAGGATATCAAGAAGAAGATGGAGATAGGGATCTCCACTTTAGGATCTAATAAGAAGTAAGCTAGAACTATGAGGAGCAAGGGTTGTTGCCTCTATTTTGGTAACTATCATTCATGGGCACATAATAGAACTAGTGAATTACTATTGTGTACTTGTCGTTGATGAAAACATCATGTCTTGTGTGACAAGAAAATTATGTCTCACTTTAAGAGATATGATCTTTTATGGCAATGCCCATGTATCACAAACTATACTTGATAGTTGTAGAGACAAATGTGTTTGAGACATAATTGAATGACCTGATGACTCAAACAATGAATTCCTATAGCATTGTCATCTAGAGAGAATAAATGATAAATACATTTCTAGAATCCATTTGATGGTTATGTACTCTTTGGTTATTGAACCAATAGAGACATGCAATTCTTATTTTTTTTTACAATATGACAAACATATCTTCACTAAATGTAGTGGGAGAATGAGTATTCAGTTAGGTCTAGTACATACTGATGTACATAAGACCATTTAGAATAAATGCTAAAGGTAGTTGCAAGTACTTTATTATATATTTACTTATTTTATCAGTAGAAATGGAAGTTTGTATTTAATGAAATACAAATTTGAATCTCTTGAAGTGTTCAAGGAGATTGAGAGTGAAGTATGTAACCAACATGGTAAAAGTATTAAGATACTTTGATATGATCGATGTCGAAATACTTTGAACCAAGAGTTTGACGACCTTCTGGAGAGACTATAATAGTGTATCACAACAAACTCCACCTGGAACATAATGATGTGTGAGAAAGTAGGTATCATACCCTGTTAAGTCATGGTGAGATTGTCATTAAAATCTAGTTGATCTTACAATTTTCTTTTGGGCACATGCTTTACACTAAACAATGCACCATCTTAAAATTGGTTCAAAATACACCTTATGAGATATGGCATGGGAGTAGTTCCAATGTGTCTTTGAAGTGATAATGATTGAAGGCTTATATAAGAAAATTGTTTCTTAAAAGGCTTTTTACACAAATCACATAAATGTCATTTTGTCAAAATACTACTCTTATCCCTATCCAATAATAAAGTTGTTTGTTAATCTGTATAACTGTATTCTTGAAAAGGAACTTAGTTCTAAGGGAATTAGTTGGAGTAAAAGTAGAACTCAAAATGTTCGAGATAGACAAGAAAACATTGAGCCTAAAAGAGGGTACTATGGGAACAATGAGAATCACAAGTTGTCATGGAATTTCAAGTTCCTTATGTGACACAAAACCTTATAATTCTAGTAGATCACTCCTTGAGTTTGAAATATTATGATACCTTATAATTCAAGAAGGTGATGAGTTGATCATAGACACGAGTCATAAACCTACTTAGAAACTATTGAGGAACCAGAATATGAGAGATGGCTTGAGGTCATGTGATTAAATATGGACTCCATATAAAACAACAATGTATGACCTTGGTAGATCCACCTGAAGGGGTAAAACCCATTGGGTGCATTTGGGTGTTTATAAGAAGACCAACTAGGAAGGGTATATTTCTTGCACAGAGTTTCAAACTATTGTAAAGTGTTGAACATGATGAAGTCTTTCACCAACTACCATGGTTATATCCATCCATATCATGCTTGTTGTTGTAGCTTAGTATGACTGAGATTTGGCATATGGATGTTAAAACCACATTCCTTAATTGGAATAATTAAGAGGATGTGTACGTGACACAACATAAAGGTTTTATAAATACATTAATGCAAATAAAGTCTATAAGCTACAAAGGTCAGTATGTGGATTGAAGCAAGCATCTTAGAGCTAGACTCTTCTATTTTCCAGACAGTCAAAAGGTTGGACTTGAGTCAGTATGAAGATGGAATATGTGGTTATAACATATTTAGTGGGAGCATATTTTTATTCCACATGATTATGGGGAACAACATCCTTATCCTATAAATGCTAAAACCTGGAAAGGAAAGTGCCTTATATATGAAGGGTTTAGGCAAAGCATCCTATGTGATAGGGATTAAGATCTATAGACATAGATCTGGAAAGATTCATGTCCTAATAAAGAGCACATACATTAGCAAGATGTTAAAAGGGTTCATCATGAAAGACTCATTGAGAGAAAATGTGTCCATGTTCCATGGAGTTAGTCTCTCAAGAGCCTAGTGTCCTAGTTCTTATGAAGAATAGGAGCACATCGATAAATGACATATGCATCTACAAATGGTTCTATCTTAAATACGATGTTATTTACTTATCCCATTATCTTGTATGTATTGGAGATGACGAGAAGATACCTGATTATCTTGTATCTATTGGACATGATGATATGATATATAATTATCTCATATGTATTGACATGATGAGAGGATATCTAGTCATCTCATATATATTGGACATGATGAGAGGACATATATATATACCTACCTAGCAATCTTGTATGTATAGGATATGAAGACAAGATACCCAATTATCTTGTATGTATTGGACATGACGAGAGGATATCCAATTATCTCATATGTATTGACATGATGAGAGGATATCTAGTCATCTCATATGTATTAGACATGATGAGAGGACATATATATACCTACCTAGCAATCTTGTATGTATTGGACATGATAAGAAGGTATACATCAGATGCCAATAAGAGTCACTGGACTACCATAACGAACACCTTTAGGTTCTTGTAAAGAACTTAAAGGATTGGTTCCTTAGTTATGGTAATAAGGAAGAGTTGGGTATAAAGGGTTACACTGCTGCAAGCTTCCAAACTGACAAAAAAATCACAATATAAATTTATGTTTGGCATTAAACAAGAATTGTAAGCTAGAAAGGGTTTTGAGCTAACGACAACTATTCAAATATACAAAACAAAGCGGAGTATCTTTGTGTTATAAGAGCAATAGAGGATACTATGTGGATCAAGAAGTTCACATGGGTGAACTTGTGTGAGGTTCCAACCATTGATGAAATAGTAGAAATACCTTGACAACAATGGAGCTATATGATAGACAAGGAATCTCAGATAGCATACTACGACACTTCAATTCCATACAAAGATGTCATACAATGAAGAGATTTGAAAATTAAAAAATACCGACTTGAAACAAAAGTTTCTAAACCCACAATAAAAGCACTTAATCAGCAGAAATGTGATGGACATGTTAAGATCACTTGGAATATGATTCATGGGTGATTGGGTCTAAGTGCAATTGGGAGTCTGTTAGTATGTATGCTAGAGAGCCAATAATATGATGATTGGAATGCGGCATAAGATACATGATTTGATAATATTTAAGATAATTCCATCTATTATGTTTTTCTCAGTCATGAGATGATGATACAAACATAAGTAGATGTCTAGAGAATGATGTTACTCAATGACATATGTCTATAGGTTGAGGACATGAACATTGAGATCATATGTATGACAAGAGTACATACATTCTTGTTATGTCTCTAGTCGTATATTACTATGGAAGCAAAATAGACAACAATAATACATAATACTAGAGTGTGTGTTGACTGATAATAGAGTCTAATTAGTCATGATATATGATATCAAGTCACTCACACAGATACATGTTAGACAATAGTGTATCAGACAGACCCACCATGAGAGTGACACATGGAGACCATGTCACGGTAGTCAAAATCATCTCTCATAGTGATAGTGGTGGTTGTGGTTATTAGAACTGAAGCCACTACACTCATAACATGTCTTTGGGTATAATTTTACATCATCAAACGTAATCATAAAATATATGTTTCCATAAAGGTGATGATTGGGTAGCTTTGACACATGGGGAATGAATGTGAGTGATGTAGATGGGATTTATCCCTCATATCAGAGTTTGATATCCAATGCCTTTTGATAAGCGAGACTGAGAAATGTAAATCTATACTGATGTGGTTCAATATGTGATATGTGTACTCATATACATCTCAGTCAGTCTTCTCTAGTTCAAGGAACATGGATTGAACGTTGATAGGATGATGATTCCATGCCTCGAGTTCAATCTGGATATTAGAGCAAAAGAAACTATAAGATCAATGTAACACTAATCATGAATTGTAGGTTGAAGTTGTTCTCCAACTTTTCAAATTACTTGGATAGCAATGGTGTGTGACTAGGCACCACTCTTTTCTTGTGACATCATAATTTGTTATGAACATTCACTGCCAATGTAATTCTAGACCTTGAGGATTACATGTATACGATACACTTGGATTAAGGAGTATATTCATGAATGATGTTTAATTTGATTATTTAAATGTGTTTAGGTATTCAGTTAAATAACGAATCAACTTAATGGACTAAGAATCATCAAGTTCAAGTGTTAGACTAACTCTTTGAAGTGTCAGGCTGATTAGAAATTGAATTGGTTGAGTTTTTCCAGAACTGGAAAGTAGAAGTCCATATCACATGATGGTTGTGAGATGACTGTCTCACGTGGGTGAGATGACCAGTTTGTGGTTGTGAGATGACCGACTCACGTGTGCGAGACAACTTCTTCGTGGTCGTGAGACGATTGTCTCGCATGAACGAGACACCCATTTCATGGGGAAATTCAATTGCATTAAGGATTAGTGCATTAATTGGATGTAAATTGCCAATTTGATTCAGAATAGGAAACTACACGACATGACCATCTTGCATATGAGATGACCATTTTTCTGTGCCATACGACCATCTCGCGGTTCGTTGGTTCAAGATTATTCATGATTCTGGACCCTTCTACTCCCACACCAATCGGGAACCCTAACCCTGGCCTCTACTATAAATAGAACGATACTTCGAGCTTCCCAAGATACACAATTGAGAATTAGTTTCTTTAACAACTGTTGTCCTCTCTATTTTTGGTAACCAATAGAGATCCCAATCAAGACCTACCCATTAAAAGGAAGGACAACGAGGGAGAGAACAATTGAGATCAGTTGTTATGGGAGAGCATGTCGACGAATAGTATGTTAACAGAAGGGGACAACTCCTTCCCGTTGACTCTGGTAGCACAAAATGGAGTTATGGGTAGTCCTTGTGGGCTACTCTAGAGGCAGGATGCCTTTGTCTGCCACTTGTAGGATAATGCTAACCTACATTCTGTAGCGAGACCGCAGGAGCTACTATAGATGTTATTTCTAGTCTGCTATTGGTGGTGAAGATCAGGATCTGCATAGACATCGTCCAAGAACAACTAAATGATAGTTGTGTATCTACAATTGCAAAGGTAATGTCGATGGACTTTCTCTAGGACCAGGTATACAAATTACAACTCTTCCTTTCTAGATACATTATTATTGACACGATCTTGCTTTTAGGGGAATACAATTTTGTTTCTACTGCCTTATCTATCGCCTCGATTTCCATACAATCAATTACCTCTGACAATTATTTGTATTATCTGGTTGTGGTAACCGAGAGAACTCAAATAAGTATTTCTTGATAAAGGGAGGGATAGCAAGGGAGAAAAACTGTGAGAGGGCAAGTTGGTAACTAGTACACTAACGAGAGGGACAACTCCTTCCTGTCCATTCTAGTAAGACGATATGAGTTCTAGGCAGTTTGTGTGTACTTCTATAGAGGCATGGAGGTCGTTGTTTACCCCTAAGAGGAAAACGTCAACCTGCTGTCCTTGGTGAAGACCAAGAGGTGCAACAGATGAGTCCTAGTGCAACTAAAAGATAGTTGGGAACATCTACAATGACGATGAGTATGTCACTGGTCTTGCTCCTAGACCAGGTATATCCTTAAAATCATCCTTTCCATTATATATTTATTAACCAATCTACTAGTTTAATAGGGAATATAGAAGTAAATTTTTTATTTCTGCTGCCTATTTTGAAGCCATATTTGCCTATAGTAACCACAGTAGGCAAGACAATGGCTCATTGCAACTTGCATTCAACCTTTTTGAAAAAGGAAACAACAATCCAACATCTACTATACGCTGGAAACTACTTGATTCCTTCAATTGTCTGACTCTAGAAAAGCAAACCTAAATTTTCTTCTTCTGTATCTAAGATTCAAATCTAATACAACTTAATTCAGTAAAGTAAACATGCCCATAAATGAAGACATGGAGAGTGAAAACATTGGTTTTGAGGATGAACATGGACTGGTCATCTTCCAAGGGAATGAAACCATATTATTATAGCACATTCCCATGTGTAAGGAATCATGTTGGAATATGCTAAAATTTGGGAAAGTTTGATGACTGCTCTTCATTCATCCAAGAATTGGATGTGTGTCTTATGTCTTGGGACCCTACTCTAGTCTAAGTCTTTCCCTCATAAAGATTCTGATGGGTCCAATGCCACTACCAGTCTACCTCCTCCTGGAATTGCTCCAATCGATCTAATAGTTGGGTTTCCTGCTCCCATGAAGCCCGGATTATCAGTTTCCATACCTTGGACTCTCTTAGCTCGTCAATGTATTGAGCCACCGCCTCCTCCCATGACTCACCTCCAACTGTGTGGTGATCTTTTAGATTCTCTATTTTTCCAAGGAGTTCCTACCACTACTACAGAAATGGCTTATAAAGTCACTTTTCAAGGTGTCAGTTGTATACATAAACGGACACCTAAACTCTACAGTGTCGGTTTATAACATAAACCGACATACAATCTGTGAAGGTCGACCAGACACGGGTACCGCTTTTATTAAGTGTCGGTTAATTAATAAAAAACCGACACCTAAAATCAACCGCCAAAACCAAAATTCCAGTGAAAAAATTACCTCCAAAATTTCACATATGGCGTCGGTTCATAAATTAATAACCGACGACCAAAGATTATTTACGGGACAGGAATAGTTGTCGGTTGTCTTTTAGTTAAAAACTGACGACTATAATCTAGTATAGGCGTCGGTTGTTGGAAAAGAACTGACATTGTTGGTTTAGTTGTCGGTTATTTTGAATAACCGACGCTTATTGTCAACTTAATATCTCACCAGCGCGAGCGACTCTTCCCCCTTTCCCAGTTTCAATCCCGATTTCAGTTAGGTCCGACGATTTCTTGCTCACCCCCGCCGGTCGTTGCTCCTCTGCCGCCGCTGTCGTGCTCCTGCTCCTGCCCTTGCCGCTGCTCCGTGCTCACCGGTGGCCGTGCTCCTGCCCTCTGTGCTCACCAGCGGCCGTCCGTGCTCCTGCTCTGTGCCCTCACCGCTGCTCCGTGCCCTCGCCGCCACTGCTCCGTGTCCTCACCGGCGCTTCTCCTCTCTTTGCCGCCGCCTCCGCCGGTGGTTGCTGTGCTCCGGCCACTGCTCTCCTCTTCCCTCAAGGTATGCCCGCCCGCCCTGCCTTCTTCCTTCTTCCTCTGCTCCGGCGGCTGCTTGGGCGGTGCCAAGGCACGCCCAAGCAACTGCTGGGCGTTTTTTTTATTTTTAAAGTTATTTACTTATTTGTGTTTATGGTTTAGGTACTAATTTTGTGCTTCTACTGAGTTGAATCCTCTATTGTCTATACAATACATGTAATTTTGATCAAGTGATGATATGTAAATGTGGAAATAAGTTAGTAAGGTATCAATGATAAGTCTGTTGTAATGTGATATAAAATAGTTATTGTATCATGCATATCTTAATACTTTTTTGTTTTATAGTTGTATAGTGTGTTTTATGTGTGACAAGTCTATTGTTTTATAGTTGTGCATACCTGCGAGTTATCAGGAACACCTAAATGAATATCTAGTTATGTATTTTCCTAGTATCGTGAAAGATTCTCAATCGTGTGTATCACATGGGATTCTTATCTCAACAAAATGGACTGCAATATATGCATCTAATTCCTTAAATGGAAGACTCGAATGTTATAAAATCCCATCAAAGTAGGTAGAAACAACTTATATATATTCAGATCTTAATAATTCCATGAAGTGCACATTATCTTACTCAGGAAAAGTATGTGTATAATGTAGGATTAGTTCCATATAATGGTTCTATTTTAGTAAGCACCTAGAAACCCATCCAAGATTTACTCATTAGGAGTAAATCTTGGATAGTCCCCGGTTTGGGACTGTTCTTGAACACCTAATCTCACTTAGGATGTAAGTGTATAATGTGTATTGGGTTTTCGAGAAAATTTCGGTAGCATTTCCTCGTTTGTTCTCTAAGTACATATGTAGACTTCTTTTCAAGTTATCATGTCTACCACAATAAAGTTGGTTATGACAAGCAATAAAAGGTTAACTGATGTTATACAACTTTTTCTGAAAATATATAACATCGTTATATGTACTTACACTTTGTTAATACTAATATTGTGCAGTCTCTGTCCACCCATAACAGTCACTATGAACTGGGCCTCTATGTCAATGTTAACGTTCCCTATTGAAGAACAATTAGACATCATCCTAGATGATCGTTCCTTAAACCAATTGGTCATACCCAAACATTGTCGTTTTCTAAAAGGAAGACACTACATGCCTGGTAAAGTGACCATAACTTTTGGCAATTATTCACATGTTATCGAGGTTGAGTATGATTTGGCAGGAAATCTTGTATCAAAATCTGGTTGGCGTGATTGGATTGGAGAGATGCATGTGGTCTGTTGCAACAGGCTTTTCTCCGTCCAGTTGGCCATAATTCCATCAAAGTTTGGATAACCAACAACAACGGCGAGACCCCCGATCATCTACTGCGGTATGAGCACACAGCGTCGGATATCATCTATGAGGAATCTGAATCTGAGGCCCCTGTCAGTTCAGATTTGTCGAAATACAGTGAGGAGCTTCGTGACACAGCTTCATCATCAAAAAGAAGTTATTGATGCGGGACCATGTTGGTGTAGTATTTAGTTGTCTATCTATCTTGACTTGTCTGTATTAATAGTTTTTTTAATTATGCGCATGTTTAGGGGTACACCAACCCCTTTGTTTAGTTATTGTTTAGGGGTACACCCCTGTGTGTGGATGTAAAAAGAGATTAATGAATGGAACTGAAAGTTGCTACATGAATGCTTATAACTGAAGTGTGTGTTCCCATGAATGTTCCCATTTGCATGATTACACTACTATTTTCTCATATTGTATAGTCTATTTTAATATGACATACTTACTTATATCTTGCTTAATGATGAACTGTAATGCACACATGTGACATGCTTGGAATGTAAATGATGAACTTTTCCCTAAATTGCCAATCATGCTTTTAAAGACATCAATAATCACCCTAACTTGAAGAACTAGGATTTTAGGTATAAGAATGACAACACATTATTTGTTGGCCTATAAACCCGTCCAAGATGTACTCATTAGGAGTAAATCTTGGATAGTCCCCGGTTTGGGACTGTTCTTGAACACCTAATCTCGCTTAGGATGTAAGTGTATAATGTGTATTGGGTTTTCAAGAAAATTTCGGCAACATTTCCCCGTTTGTTCTCTAAGTACATATGTACTTGGAGAACAGCGGGGAAATGCTGCCGAAATTTTCTTGAAAACCCAATACACATTATACACTTACTAGTGAGATTAGGTGTTCAAGAATGGATAGGTGGTACACATTTATTATATATAATAATGACATCACATGTATTTGTTAACCCTAGACCCTAATCTTGTCCTAATATATACTTGTTTTCTCTTTGATCATAGAATGGATAGATCATGGATGTCCATTCGCAATCGCTGCACCCCAGAGTTTATTTCTGGTCTTGACTAGTTCATTAGATTTGCCGAGGAACATAGGAAACAACCTGGAGATAGGTTCTACTGTCCATGTAGGCATTGCGGTAACAACTTGAAAGTCAACACTGGTGACGAAATCAAAACTCATGTCATGTGAAACAGGATTATACAAGGCTATACAGAATGGCATTGGCATGGAGAGATTTCAAACCCGAAACTAGTGGATGTCGATAGCAGTTCTTGTGTGGAAGAAGAAATTGCCTACGATGACATAGATGTGAATGAACCAGTTCCAGTAGACATCATTGATGCGATGCTGGATAGTTGTGGGGTAGAGCACACCGATCCACATCCCATTTTTAGAAACATTGTGCATGATGCTGAGATGCCGTTATACACAGGTTGTACTAAGTTTATGAAGCTTAATGTTGTGTTGAGATTGTATAAGTTGAAAGCTAACAATAGATGGAGTGACAAAAGCTTCACGTCATTGCTGTCTTTGTTGAAAGAAATGCTTCCTGAAGGAAACGAGCTGCCAATCTCAACATACCAGGTAAAGAAATTGTTGTGCCCAATGGGAATGGATGCCAAGAAGATACACGCATGCCCTAATGATTGTGTATTATTTCAAAAGGACTATGCGGATTTGAAAGATTGTCCAAAATGTGGTGCGTCACGGTATAAATTGATGACTTCGGGGGAGTCCAAAACTGGTTCTCCTGCCAAGGTGATGTGGTATCTACCTATAATATTACGATTTCAACGCTTGTTTGCCAATCCAATAGATGCGAAGAATTTGAGGTGGCATGCAGATGTTAAAAAAAATAGTGATGGGATCCTACGACATGCGTCTGATTCCCCACAGTGGAAGAAGATTGATGTATTGTACCCTGAATTTGGTGAAGAAGTCAGGAATCTAAGACTTGGGATTTGTACAGACGGGATGAATCCGTACGGGACATTGAGCAGCCGACATAGCACTTGGCCAGTCATGCTTGTTATATACAATCTTCCTCCCTGGCTGTGTATGAAAAATAAGTACGTAATGCTGTCGTTGTTGATATCGGGCCCTAAACAACCTGGAAATGACATTGATGTTTATCTTGAACCTCTGATTGATGACTTAAAGAAACTCTGGGGTGAAGGTGTGATGACCTATGATGCTTCATGAAGAGAGACATTTCGTTTGCATGCTATGTTGTTTTGCACTATTAATGACTTTCCAGCATATGGGAATTTGTCTGGATATAGTGTCAAAGGAGCTAAAGCGTGTCCTATATGTGAAGAGAACACTGATTCAACAAGACTAAAACATGGCGGTAAGAATGTATATCTCGGTCATCGAAGGTTTCTTCCAAAATTTCATCCGTATCGTAGGAAGCACAAAGCATTCAATGGATTGAATGAGGAACACAGTGCACCTAAACCTATACCAGGGGAGGTTGTTTATGAAAGAATAAAAGACTTTGTCAATGAATTTGGTAAGAGATCACAATGTACTACACGGAGTGACAATTCTTCATTCAAGAAGAAGTCAATATTTTGGGATCTTCCTTATTGGAGTTCTTTGACAGTCAGACATTGTATCGATGTAATGCACGTTGAGGAAAATGTCTGTGATAGCATCATTGGTACTCTGTTAAATATACCAGGTAAGACTAAAGATGGGATAAAATCCAGACTGGACCTACGTGAAATGGGAATAAGGTCAGAATTAATAGAATTACGTGAAATGGGTAATAAAAGAACATACTTACCTCCCGCTTGTTACACGTTGTGTAGAAAAGAGAAGAAAGCTTTTTGTGAATGCTAGGTAAATATTAAGGTGCCACATGGTTACTCATCCAACATCCGTAGATTGGTATCAATGAAAGATCTGAAGTTGATAGGTCTTAAATCTCATGATTTTCACACTCTAATGCAACAAATATTGCCCGTGGCAATTCGATCTATATTGCCGAAGCATGTAAGGTTTGCAATCACCAGACTTTGTTTCTTTTTCAACAGTCTTTGCAGCAAAGTTATTGATCCAGAGACTCGATAATTTGCAAAGAGAAGTGGTTGTTACCCTATGTCAGCTTGAGATGTATTTCCCTCCTTCGTTCTTTGATATCATGGTACATCTTGTTGTCCACTTGACTAGGGAAGCGAAAATCTTGGGACCGATTTTCTTGCATTGGATGTATCCCTTTGAACGATACATGAGCTTTTTAAAGGTGATGTTTGAAACCGTTATCGGCCTGAAGGGAGTATTATTGAAGGTTATGTGGCGAGAGAGGTTATGGATTTCTGCAATGACTTTCTCAGTGGTAATGACACTCCTGATAATGACAAGAATATTGACGAGCTATTTGGTAAAGGAATTTTGGGATCACGTGTGAAAGTAATCAGCCGTGAGCAGTTGGAACAAGGTCATTTGTATATTTTACACAACATGGACGAAGTGAACGTTTATATCGAGGAACATACCAATTTCATCAAAAGACAATATCCTCAAGCCAATACAATGTGGCTTGCTAGAGAGCATAACAAGACTTTTATTAAGTGGTTTGAAGATAAAGTCTTGCATCAACTATCTCAAACACCAGATGATATTACTGAAACTATCAAATGCCTCGCCTTTAAACCAAAGTAGATTGTTATGTCTTATGAAGGGTATGACATTAATGGATTCACATATTACACAAAGCGCCAAGATGATAAGAGTGTCGTCCAAAACAGTGGGGTCACCCTTCAAGCATCGACTATGTTTTTTGCAAGTGCAAATGATAAGAGTCCACATGAAGCTAAAATGTCATATTACGGTGTCATTGAAGAGATATGGGAATTTGATTACATAGATTTCAGAATTCCGCTCTTCAAATGTAATTGGGTTGATAACACCAAAGGAGTTATAGTGGATGAATTGGGTTTCACTTTAGTGAACTTTGAAAAGATTGGCGAGAAGGCTGAACAATTCATATTGGCATCATAGGCGAAACAAGTATTTTATATCGATGATCCTGCAAATGATAAATGGTCGGTTGTTCTTCATGGTAAAAGACAGTTCATTGAAGATCCTATAGATGAAGAAGAGTACTATTATAAATATGATGACTCCAGTCCATTCTCAGTTGGGTTGCCAACTCCACAAAATATTGAAGCTAGTGATGACTTATATGTGCGCGGAGATCACAATGAAGGATTGTTAATTGATAAAAGATCACAATTTTAGAGGCATGCATGTTTATATTTTTTTATTGAAGCTAAATGTTTACTTTTTTAATATCAATATCATTTTCTGATTTGATGTTTCATTATCTTCTAGTTAATACAAATGCTAAACATTGTAGGAGGGTGCTAAAGAACTATAGGACCAATCTCACCCGAGATTACATACGCGATGCTGAGAATAGGTTCTTGATTGATTCCAATTCTAGACATTGATCAGTATTTCACTAACTCTACACTAATAATTTTTGTTTGTATTCTCTTTGAAAAATAAATATAGGAAGAAGGCTATGCAGGACGGCCATGACATAGCTATGCAGGATATGCAGGCATTCGCCAAAGGTTATATAGATATATAGGCAGCAAGCCATGAAACAGCAAAAGAAGCCCCAATGAAGAGAAGCAGGATACAGATACAATACATAAAGTGCAGCACACACAAGTGCTTCAGATTCATATAACAACATGACAGACTAACACATATATAGTGCATAACAACAACAGCGCTGAATTTACATACAAAACTAGCTTAGTACATATATAGTGGGACTAAGGTGACGATACCACCTGCTAAAACAGGTTACCGACTACATGTTACGACTGGGAGGTCGTGATTCAACAACCGTATGCATTAGCAGGAGGACAAACATATGGTGATCTGTTTTTCCTCCTACTAATGCATACGGTTGCTGAATCATGACCTCCCAGTCGTAACATGTAGTTGTCGGTAACCTGTTTTACCAGGTGGGATCGTCACCTTATAAGTCCCACTATATATGTACTAAGCTAGTGTTGTATGTAAATTCAACGCTGCTGTTGTTATGTACTATATATGTGTTAGTCTGTCATGTTGTATGGACATCGATTGTATTGCTCAGGTATTATATAGTCTCATTAGATAATATGAAATATATCAATCTTATTTATAACTCATTAATTATATATATACATCATTCTCTTTACAGGTGTTTAAAGCTGACCCCACTACAGGAACGGACTTACCAGATGTACATGCTCCCTATACGATGGGAGAATTAAATGAAGTAAGAGAAGAATGGGCAACAACCATACAAATAGAGGGGGCTTTAAAATATAATTGGGATCCTGATAGCGAATAATGACTAAACAATGATATTTTGTAAATGAATTTCTAAATTATAATATATGTGTGAATGTTTCTACATGTCTGGATGTTTCTACATGTGTCTGAGTGAAAATGAATGAAAGTGTTGGTTGCTATATGAATGTTTCTACATGTGTGAATGTGAATGAATGGAACTACAGATTGCTAGCTACATGAATGTTTCTAAATGTGTGAAAATAAAATAGAACTGCAGGTTGCATTGCTAAATGCATGTGTGAATATTTTTGTTGTTAATTTTGCAGGTTTGTGGCCTGTTGTCGGCTGATATCAATGGATGTCGTAAAACCTGCAGTTCATAACTGAACTGAACATGTTTCTCATCCTGTGACCAGCCACAGTAGGTCTACAGACTGACAGAAAAAAAAAACAATAGGCGTCGGTTATTTGTATAAAACCGACGCCAAATAGTTACAGTGTCAGTTTTTAATAGAAACTGACGTCTATTCCCTTCAGACACCACGGCCGTACTGTCCAGCACGGCCATGTTGGGAGTTATATGGCGTTGGTTATTAGCTAATAACTGACATCGATAGTGCCCAAGTTGGCGCCCTCCTGTGGCGCGAAGATATATGTCGTCGGTTATTTGTAGAAAACCGACACTGATAGTGCCCAAGATGGCGCCCTTTCTGTGGCGCGAAGTGTTTGGGCTTCGGTTTCTTATCTAATAACCGACGCCTATAGTGCCATGATGGCGCATTTTCGGTGGCGCGCGAAGAGTTTGGGCGTCGGTTTTGGAACTGACGCCTAATGGGTGAACTTTTAGTGTCGCCCACATAGGTGTCGCTTAGAAACCGACACTAAAGGCTTTAAATAACCGACACTAAAGGTAGGTTCTGTAGTAGTGTACAGTCAAGAGAATACCACTCTTTTTTCATTTTCCCTTTGGTGACACCCTTCGAGCTGTCATGCTTCAAGTGGCTTCTTGTCCCTACTCTATTGATGCTTGGGACCTCCTTTTGCTACTCCCAACATGTGCCCTATACCGCTTCTCCCCTGAGTCTAGTCAAGAATGCTCTTATCAGAAGCGTGCCTCCCTACAACAACTAATGATCCTTAAAATGTTGGATACTTGGAATTTTGGTCCAGATGATATTCAACAACCCCCACTCGGATTTTGACCCATCAAAATCCTTTTAACCGCATTCAATCTATTGAATCCAACATTTTTTGTGCCAATTCAAAAGTCAAAGATGGCCAATTTGTGACTGCCATCTGGATTCTCTCCTCTAGTGGCATTGCCCCCGCCAATGGTGCTACCCATATAAATCTTGAAGCTAAGCGTCCCCAGCTTCCCGCACATGTTGTGCAACCTTTATCTAACATCTCTTCCTCTCCCCTTGTCACTTTTTATGATATGGCTATAGATTCCATTTTGTCCTTCAATAAAGGGACTACTTGTGCTCGTGACGACCTCCGAGCACAACATATTATTGATGCCATGTGTGGGGTAGCTGCTGCAGTGAAAGATGAGTTCTTAAATGCAATCTCAACTGAAATCCATCTTTGGCTAGCAGGTCATTTTCCTACCTCTCTAGCACCCTACGTTGCCACTGCTCCTTTGATACCTCTACTCAAGCCGGACAACAATATTTGACCTATAGCTATGGACACAATTTGGCGTCATCTTGTCCCCAAAAATTCTTCAAAAGGTGTCTTGTTATATGTAGTCTCTTACCTTAGGGATAATCAGTTTGGTGTTGGTATTTCTAGTGGTGTTGAGGCCCTTCTACACACTATCAGTCGCCTAGTCAATGACCAGCAACATCAGATCACTGTCACAATGGCTCTTGTTGACTTCAGCAACACCTTCAATATGGTTGACAGATTCACTGTTTTCCAAGAGGCTTGTTTCACTGTCCTTTTATTGCACATTGGGTTGAGTTCTGCTACAGTTCTCCATCTCCCATCACATAGATCAGAAGGAGCCTCTTTTTTCTACAGTTGGTGTCCAACAAGGTGATCTGTCGATGCCCCTTGTTTTTTCTCTAACACTAAATTCTCTTATTTTAGAGGTGAAAGATGAATGTCACCTTGACCTTCTTTCTTTCTATCTTGATGATGGAACTCTTGTTGGGGACACTGTGAAAGCTTCTAAAGCTCTTCGTCTCATCCAAGAGTGAGGCACAATCTTTGGTCTTCATATCAATACTAAGAAGACTGAAATATTTTGGCATTCTATTTATCCAAGATGAGAGCCTGATTCAGGGTTATTTCCTACTGACATTTCTCATCTGGAGCGTGAGGTGAAGATTTTAGGCAGTCTTGTTTCCACACACTCATATTTTTCAATGGAACTTCTTAGGAAACGTGTGACAAAAACTCTTTCCATAATAGATCGCTTGGACTTGTTTCAGGACCCTCAATGTGAGCTTCTTCTTATACGGTTTTATATTGGCATGCCCAAGATGATGTTTGGTCTTAGAACAACATCGCCAACTTCTATCACATCTATTTTGGATGATTTTGACCATGGCATTTGTCATTGTCTGGAACACATTGCGGCTGATGATGACACATGATTTGTAGTGGCGCTTGGCTACACTTCCTATACATCTTGGGGATTGGGCATCTATTCATCTCATGATTCCTGCAACTTTTGTTATATTGCTTGTCGGATCCATACCCAAGAGCTCCAAGATCATATTTTGTGAGAGGTCCTCTGTGCCTCTAGGAATCTCATTGACTCTGCACATACTTCCATCTGTAATACTCAATCATCCTTTTGTTGGTCTAAGTTGTCACGTACACCTTCTGCCACTCTGAAAATCCAATTTAGTTTGGTAGACGCTTACTACAAGAAAATCATCCAACAATTTTAGATAATTCTATCCCTGCGGTAACATGCTATTCTCTCTTCTCTACAAGTGGACCATGCACATGATTTCCTACTTACTATTTCTATTGAAGGCTTTGACTTGTCTATGTCTCCTGTTGAGTATCAATTTATCCTTTGGTACCAACTCATGATCTCCTTGTATCCTGACGATGAACGTTGCCCACTTTGCAATACTACAGACCTTGATGACTTTGGTGATCATGTTGTCCATTATGCTCACATCAAGGATATAAGTTCCATCATTGTGTTGTTCATGATGCTCTTTTTGACCTTGTCTTGTGTTGGGTTGAAAGCACTCAAGGAAGCTACACACGTGTCTATGCACAACGTCGTGTTGATATCTTATTATATGATTGGGCAGATGGCAAACACACATGTCAGGATCTCACTGGAGTTTCTCCACTGACAGACATCCTTTCAAACAACTTCGAAGCAGGCCAAGCAACTTCTAACACTGTAGTGAAAAAAGTCTACAAGCATGGTGCAGTGTGTGAAGCAAATCATCATTATTTTCTATCTTTTACTTTTGATAGCTTTGGGGTACTTGCTAATGATACAATTTCACTTCTTCGACGCCTTCAAAATATACTAAATAAGAATCTTATGATTTCTCCATCTACGTGCAATAATTTTATTTTTAGATCTATAAGTTTCACCATTGAGAAAGGATTGGAAGTGCAATTTGTTTCCCGTGCTTCTTTTAAGCTATTTTAGTAATTGTACTCACGAATCTTCTACTTCAGAAAATAAATATATAATATAGAAATACACCACAGAAGTTATCTTACCAAAAGATAACACTGGAGAATGAAGGGCGACATAAAGGGTATCGGTTATGCAAAGGATACCACTAGGGGACCTTCGGCGGAAATATTTGGGAGAAGTATATGGAGATAACCACTAAAGAGAGACGCATATGGATATTATGACGAAAGGTCTAGTAGTAACTCTGCAATTGTTTACTTAGGCATCTAGTTTGTAAGGCTGTGATTGGTACCTGGAGACAAAATTGATGGTGATGGAGATGGGGACGGTATGGGGAAGGGGACAGTGATGGTGATGAAGGAATTGTTAAAATGTGTTGTTTGGTAACATGTGCATGGTGATAGAGATGATGATGGTAAAAACATTAAATATTATTTGTTACATGGGCATAGCGACGAGGAAAATAAAATTTTTTAAAAACACCCTACACAAGTAAAAATCATATTTATTAGAACTTTTTACATATATGTCTAAATAAATAATGTAGTCTTAAAAAAAACTTCGTTCACCATGGTTCACCATACTTTTTCATGGAGATAAAAATAGAATAAATTTCACCAGAGTTCCCTATCACCATGACAAATAAACTATATTTTTCGTTTCACCGCCATTCCCCTCCCCATGATTCACAACTAACAAACACAACCTAACTCATCTCGCTGAACAAGGATCGACCGGAAGTGATGTTCTTAGTCGTCACAGAGATGATGGAACAGGATTGACGAGAACGTAGATGCCATGACGATTGATAGTCATTTTAAAAACTTATCGGAAAGCGAGGACGGAAATGCTATGGCCAATTCAACCAAGCGTCATGTCTTTGCGAGCGGAGGAGGACATCATTTTATTAATATTCCGGGAAGTGAAGGAAGATGCAATACATCGATTGAACGATATTATTACTCCGCCCACTGCGACGATCCATACATCACGTCAGAGGATGGTTGAAGTTGTTCGTGGAGGATGTATGGAGTACTCGGATATGGCTTTTGCTAATCAGACGGCCGGGCCTCGTTTTCCTGAACCTGTTGGTCGTTGATAATTATCAATTTACTATTTGGTTGGGTGTAGTACAATCCAATTTCATTTACATCCATTAGATATTTAATCTTACGCTCGAAATAGAAGACAAGCGGGTTAATTACTAGTCCTTTTTGATGACAAAACTAATCCTCTGACGCACTATATCTATACACTTAAGAGCCATAAGAAACTAATCCTTTTTAGACAATCTTCAGACACTCCACAACTTCTCGTGCTAAGAATCCAAAAGTATCAAATCAAAAAAAGATGAAGGCGTGTTGGCTCTCAATACGTGCTTTCCATGCTTGATCACTTTGGCTGAGTCGTTGATAATTATCAATTTACTATTTGGTTGGGTGTAGTACAATCCAATTTCATTTAGATCCATTAGGTATTTAATCTTACGTCGAAATAGAAGACAAGTGGGCTAACTACTAGTCCTTTTTAGATGGCAAAACTAATTCTCTGAAGCACAATATCTATACACTTAAGAGTCATAAGAAACTAATCCTTTTTAGACAATCTTCAGACACTCCACAACTTCTCGTGCTAAGAATCCAAAAGTATCAAATCAAAAAAAGACGAAGGCGTGTTGGCTCTCAATACGTGCTTTCCATGCTTGATCACTTTGGCTGAAACAACTTTAAGGATATCATGTACTGCTGTAAAGACCCCACTCTTCAATCTCACTTGCGGAGAAACTCCTGTCAAATCACACACACATGTTTCCCTCCGACCTATCCAAAAATCAAAATATCGGTAAGCATAAGTGTGAATCTTCTCCCGTAGATCAATTAAAAGTTCACATGTACCTCTTTCTTAGAAGCAACACCTACACATCTGAGTACATCATATAAAACTTTTCTAACACGATGATACATGTACTTAAAATTTGAAAGCTCCCTGCAATGAACCGCATGCTCCCCAAAAATATCCCAAACACGCCTTACACAAATTGGACATATCTCATTGGCTGAATATAAAAAAATCATAAGATGTGCAGACCTAGTCTATTAATAGGAATAGCAACGAGAAACGACCCCGCTAGTTGCAGGGATCCAGAGATTTTCCGAGAGGCAACTTTGGGCTGTTCCATTTCACTGTCCCGTACTTTGATAAA
This sequence comes from Alisma plantago-aquatica, assembly GCA_963693085.1. NCBI lineage: Eukaryota > Viridiplantae > Streptophyta > Magnoliopsida > Alismatales > Alismataceae > Alisma > Alisma plantago-aquatica. Next base: position 1,183,305,501 of record OY856412.1, on the reverse strand, counting down.
GGATGAAGTGCTTGAATCTGGCAATCCAGAGGATGCGTCAATGATATCAGGATAATACAGCATTCCACTGGTGAGATCAAATCCATCAATAAGAAACAAGAATGGTAAGGAGAAAGGATGCCGCTGGGTCCCGAGATTTTCCGGGAGGCAACTTCGGGCCAGTTCACTGTCCCGTACTTTGGTAAAGGATGAAGTACTAGAATCTATCAATCCAGAAGATGTGTCAGTGATCCAAAGACCGACGACACCTCGAACTATTCATCGCGCCGGAAGCCTACACAATATTACAGAACTGTGGCGTTTGGCAGTGGTAGTGAAACTGATTGGCAGGAATATAGACCACAGTTGCACAACAATTTCACTATTCCCAACATTGTGGCACCTTTTTTTTGTTGTTGGAAAAATTGGAGTCTAATGGATCGAGGAAAAAGATAGGTTGCAGATCTATTATGGGAAGAACATCCATACTAGAAGGACCGTTTGCAGCAAATTCTATAAGTATCGTCACTGAGTCTGTCCGTGATAACAATCGATATCTTATTCTTGATGATGCTAATGGGACGGACTCTGAAGATCTCAACCAAATAACTGTTAGTTCTTCGTATAAGGGTACAAACCGCAACGAAAATGCGTAAATATATAAGAGTATATCAGAGTATCGCTGAGCCGTGCGAGATGCACGGTCCTTAAGAGTATTTCTGCGGTACCCAACGGTGAATGTCTGTGCAGTAGTCTCATGTGCGGCTACTCTCTCAGGATCCAACATCGTTGGTCAACGTGAAACGTGCACACGTAGTCACGGCGACGGGCGAAAGACAAGCGATCGTTCTTTCAGTGGGCAGACTGTAGGCGGCGGAGAAGAGAGGAAGAAGAAACAAGATAAGTTTCTCGTCTATACCGAATGACAGCGGAAAGCGAACATAAATAACCAGGAAAGGAAGCGTGAAAGGATACATTCGGTTGTAAAAACGCGGTGCGGTTTGAAACTGCCAAACGAACATGTGCATTGCGGCCCGGGTTAAAAATGGTTCAATGAACCAAAGGACAAAACCAAGCCGGGGTCGTGCCCACGCAAGGGGCTCCGGGAGGCTGGATTTACACCCCATACGCGCGGGATGCGACGTGCGCCGACACGTCCGATTAAAGGGTTTCCGGACCAAGCCGGCCCAAACCCCGTTGGCAAGGCCCACCATGCGCGTGCGTAAGGTTTGTCCCCTTTCATTCCTCAATTGTACTATGGATAAGAGTCCATATATAAGGAGTGAAGTCTCCAACACAAGCAATATGAGACTAAACTTTTTACCTTTTGTTTTGAAATACAACAAAGAAGCATAACAATCCCCCACTATTTCAAAACAAAATAATATTAAAAACCGAGTTGACCACCGAAAGAACTTAAATAAATGATATGCATAAGCCTCGGTGGAACTGAATTCTTTGAAAACTAATCCTTTGAAGCACTATATCTATACACTTAAGAGCCATAAGAAACTAATCCTTTTTAGACAATCTTCAGACACTCCACAGCTTCTCGTGCTAAGAATCCAAAAGTATCAAATCAAAAAAAGATGAAGGCGTGTTGGCTCTCAATACGTGCTTTCCATGCTTGATCACTTTGGCTGAAACAACTTTAAGGATATCATGTCCTGCTGTAAAGACCCCACTCTTCAATCTCACTAGCGGAGAAACTCCTGTCAAATCACACACACATGTTTCCCTCCGACCTATCCAAAAATCAAAATATCGGTAAGCATAAGTGTGGATCTTCTCCCATGGATCAATTAAAAGTTCACATGTGCCTCTTTCTTAGAAGCAACACCTACACATCTGAGTACATCATATAAAACTTTTCTAACACGATGGTACATGAACTTAAAATTTGGAAGCTCCCTGCAATGAACTGCATGCTCCCTAAAAATATCCCAAACACGCCTTACACAAATTGGACATATCTCATTGGCTGAATATAAAAAAAGTATAAGATGTGCAGACCTAGTGTATTAATAGGAATATCAAGGAGAAACGACCCCGCTAGTTGCATGGATCCCGAGATTTTTCGAGAGGCAATGTCGGGCTGTTCCATTTCACTGTCTCGTACTTTGATAAAGGATGAAGTGCTTGAATCTGGCAATCCAGAGGATGCGTCAAGGATATCATGATAATACAAAAGGGTTAAAATTTCTTCACGCACACTCGCAAAAATGCGAGTTTTGACGCGCCTGCCACCACCTGCGCCCGTCAGCCACCTGCCAGCCCCTGCCACTCACCTACCGACCCCTGCCAACTCCTGCCCACTTGCTCCCACCTGCAAATGTGCCAGATTTTTTTTTGCTTGTAACTTTTAAACAAGAATGAATTTTTTAATGAAATAAAATGCATTACAATCCTTATAAAAAGTACATTCCAACAAGATCAATATTGACATATTAAAAAAAGAACATAAAAATATTTAGGAAATAAAAGAAGAGAGGAGGGAAGTAAAAAAAAGAATAAATAATGATTTTTACTTGAATGAGCTCATTATTGTCTAAAATGTGCCCACTAATGCTTGATGCGCTCAGAATTTAACTTTCCGAACGCGTTACCCGCTGTAACGCGGGGTTTGACACGCGGAAACCAGCCTGACAATACTGCCCACTGCACCCTGCTCCTCTGACACCCTGTCAGTCTTGTCCTCAATACGCCTACGTTTCTCCTCAATGCGCCCATTTTCTCTTCAATGCGGCCACTTCTCTCAACGCTGTCCTCTATTCACCCACTTCTCTCCTAATACGCCCACTTCTCTCCTCAAATACGCCCACTTTTGAGTCAATGCGCCCACTTCTCTCCTCAATGCGCCCACTTTTGAGTCAATGCACCCACTTTTCTTCTCAATGCGCTCATTTCTTTTTTCAATGCACCCACTTCTCTCCTCAATGCTCCCACTTTCGAGTGAATGCGCCCACTTTTGAGTAAATGCGCCCATTTCTCTCGTCAATGCGGCCACTTTTCTCCTCAATGCGCCCATTTCTCTCCTCAATGCTCCCACTTTCGAGTCAATGCGCCTAGTTTTGAGTCAATGCGCCCATTTCTCTCGTCAATGCGGCCACTTTTCTCCTCAATGCGCCCATTTCTCTCCTCAATGCACCCATTTTTGAGTCAATGCACCCATTTCTGTCTTCAATGCGCTCATTTCTCTCCTTAATGCGCCCATGCGCCCACTTTTGAGTCAATGCGTCCATTTTTGAGTCAATGCGCCCACTTCTCTCCTCAATGTGCCCACTTTTGAGTCAATGCACCCACTTTTCTCCTTCATGCGCTCATTTCTCTCTTCAATGCACCCACTTCTCTCCTCAATCCCCCCACTTTCGAGTCAATGCGCCCAATTCTCTCGTTAATGCACCCACTTTTCTCCTCAATGCGCCCATTTTTCTCCTCAATGTGCCCATTTCTCTCCTCAATGCACCCACTTTTGAGTCAATGCACCCACTTTTCTCCTCAATGTGCCAATTTCTCTCCTCAATGCACCCACTTTTGAGTCAATGCGCCCATTTCTATCTTCAATGCACCCATTTCTCTCCTCAGTGCACCCACTTTTGAGTCAATGCACCCACTTTTGAGTCAATGTACCCACTATTGTTGAAATGCGTCCACTTTTTACTTGAATGCGCCCAATTATACTTGAATGCGCCCAATTATACTTGAATGCGCCCACTATTATCAAGAATGTGCCCATTATTGCTTGAATGTGCATACTTTTACTTGAATGTGCCCACTATTGCTGAAATGCACATATTTTTTACTTGAATGCGCCCAATTTTACTTGAATGTGCCCACTATTATCAAGAATGTGCCCAGTATTGTTTAGATGCACCTACTTTTACTTAAATGCGCCAACTTTTACTTGAATACACCCAACTTTTACTTGATTGCGCCCACTATTACTTAAATGTGTCCACGTTTGCTTGAATGCGGCCCGTTTTTCTTGATTGTGCCCAATTTTGATTGAATGCACATATTTGTACTTGATTGCGCCTACTATTAATTAAATATGTCCATTTTTGCTTGAATGCACCCACTTTTGTTTGAATGTGTCTATTTCTAATATTTATGTATATTATTTTTTCAAAAATATATTAAATATTAGTCTTGTTGGATTGTATTTTCCATAACAAATCCAACCGTTTTTATTTTATCCAAAAATTCGTTACGGATCAAACGTTATGTGCAGAATAAAATTTTCTTCATATTTTCGCCTTAATCTTTCTAAAAAACTATCAAATCAGCCTCTTACCTACCCCTGCCACCTCACCCCTGCAAAACCAGCTCCACCCACCTACCACCGGGCCCCATCCACCAAAACCGGTCACAGGCGGTAGGAGGAGACGCGTCAAAACGCACTTCATCCCCACTGTGCGTCACGGGAGCATTTTCGAATACAAAATTCCACTGGTGAGATCAAATCCATCAATAAGAAACAAGAATAGTAAGGAGAAAGGATGCCGCTGGCTCCCGAGATTTTCCGGGAGGCAACTTCGGGCCAGTTTACTGTCCCGTACTTTTGTAAAGGATGAAGTATTAGAATCTGTCAATCCAGAAGATGTGTCAGTGATCCAAAGACCGACGACACCTCGAACTATTCATCGCGCCGGAAGCCTACACAATATTACAGAACTGTGGCGTTTGGCAGTGGTAGTGAAACTGATTGGCAGGAATATAGACCAGTTGCACAACAATTTCACTATTCCCAACATTGTGGCACATGTTTTTTGTTGTTGGAAAAATTGGAGTCTAATGGATCGATGAAAAAGATAGGTTGCAGATCTATTATGGGAAGAACATCCATACTAGAAGGACCGTTTGCAGCAAATTCTATAAGTATCGTCACTGAGTCTGTCCGTGATAACAATCGATATCTTATTCTTGATGATGCTGATGGGACGGACTCTGAAGATCTCAACCAAATAACTGTTGTTCTTCGTATAAGGGTACAAACCGCGACGAAAATGCGTAAATATATAAGAGTATACCAGAGTATCGTTGAGGCGTGCGAGATGCACTGTCCTTAAGAGTATTTCCGCGGTATCCAACGGTGAATGTATGTCCAGTAGTCTCCTGCGCGGCTACTCTCTCAGGATCCAACATCGTTGGTCAACGTGAAACGTACACACGTAGTCACGACGACGGACGAAAGACAAGCGATCGTTCTTTCAGTGGGCAGACGGTAGGCGGCGGAGAAGAGAGGAAGAAGAAACGAGATAAGTTTCTCGTCTATACCGAATGACAGCGGAAAACGAACATAAATAACCAGGAAAGGAAGCGTGAAAGGATACATTCGGTTGTAAAAACGTAGTGCGGTTTGGAACTGCCAAACGAACATGTGCATTGCGGTCCAGGTTAAAAATGGTTTAATGAACCGAAGGACAAAACCAAGCCGGGGTCGTGCCCACACAAGGGGCTCCGGGAGGCCGGATTTATACCCCCTACGCCCGAGATGCGACGTGCGCCGACGCGTCCGATTAAAGGGTTTCCGGACCAGGCCAGCCCAAACCACGTTGGCAAAGCCCACCATGCGCGTGCGTAAGACTTGTCCCCTTTCATTCCTCAATTGTACTATGGATAATAGTCTATATATAAGGAGGGAAGTCTCCAACACAAGCAATATGAGACTAAACTTTTTGCCTTTTGGTTTGAAATACAACAAAGAAGCATAACAATCCCCCACTATTTCAAAACAAAACAATATTAAAAACCGAGTTGACCACTGGAAGATTTTAAATAAATGATATGCATAAGCCTAGGTGGAACTGATTTCTTTGAACCAAAGCATAGAGTAAATGTACGTAATCTGTAGAAGATTGGTGGAACTATATTTTTGAACCAATTACTCTTTTACCTAATTAGAGGTACATTACTTACATGACACTCATAAAATCAATTACCTTTCTTACGGATTGGCGCGTTTAGGTCATGCACCTACTGAGAATATTCATGAATGCTCTAGAGATCTGTCCGAATCTCAATGGGAGCGGTCTCACTCCACACTCATATAGTTGGACTTTCATCAAGTATATATTGCACTATATACACCACCATTAATGGCTATAAAATCCATTAAGAAATATATTCACCACTATTAATGGCTATGAAATCCATTAAGAAATATATTCAACGGAATCATTGCAAATTGTTGTTTACATCATAAGAATGAGATACATTTATTACAACACATTGAGTCCTCTAGTGACTTAGTTTTTCCCATTAAACCTTCTTCCCGGGATCACCGTTCATGAAGGTTGGGTGTCCATCACTTCGACTTCTGGTATGGGCATAATCCCATTCTCCTCGATGTATCGCTCACCAGTCTTTGATTTAATGACTTTGTCATAGGATAGGTCAAATTTAATTCTGACTTTACATAATCCATTGAGATTATGCTATCACATACAAGCTGCCTCACAATATTGTGACGTAGACGAATATGTCTACTCTTCCCATTATAAACTTTGTTTTTAGCTCTTGCTATGCTAGCTTGATTATCACAATGTATAAACACTGGTGGAGAAGGTTTCTCCCAAATGGGAAGATCTATTACAACATGTCTTAGCCATTCAGCTTCAGTTCTAGCCTTTTCTAAGGCAATGAACTCAGATTCCATAGCGGAACGAGCTATACAAGTTTGCTTGGAGGATTTCCAAGACACAACACCTCCACCCATAGTGAAGATGTAACCACTTGTAGATTTCAATTCAACTGAATCAGAAATCCAATTGGCATCACAATATCCTTCTAGCACAGTTGGGGATCCACAATTAATTATTCCTTTAAGGTATCTTAAAACCCTATGTAGAGCATCCCAATGATCCTTGTTAGGATTTTGGGTATATCTACTTAATTTCCCCACTGCATATGCTAGATCTAGACGAGTACAATTCATTAAGTACACCAGGCTTCTAATTACTTGTGCATATTTGACTTGTTGAACACTAGTACTTTTATTTTTCTTAAGATGGCAATTAGAATTAAAAGGTGTACTTACTGGCTTATAATCAAACATTGAAAACTTTTTGAGAATTTTCTCAACATAATGTTCTTGGGATAGCATGATGTAATCATCATGTTTAAGGAGTTTATTCCTAAGATTACTTTTGCTTCACCCATATCTTTCATGTCAAAATTAGAAGCCAAGAAGCCTTTTGTACTATTTATAATATCAATATTAGTGCCAAAAATAAGCATGTCATCTACATAGAGACATATAATAACACAACCTTGGTTATCGACTTTAGAATATATACATTTATCTCCTTTATTTATATGAAATCCATATGATACACTTACCTTATCAAATTTCTCATGCCACTGTTTAGGTGCTTGTTTCAAGCCATAGAGAGATTTAATTAGTCTACATACCATATGTTCTTTTCCCAGAACTACATAACCTTTGGGTTGATCCATATAAATTTCTTCATCCAAATCTCCATTCAAGAAAGCAGTTTTAACATCCATTTGATGTATAATTAATTTCTTAATAAATGCCAAAGCAATTAAAATCCCGATTGAAGAGATTCTAGTAACAAGAGCAAAGGTATCAAAATAGTCAATATCCTTTTGTTGTTTATATCCCTTGGCAACCAAACAAGCTTTGTATTTATCTATAGTCACATTTGTTTTTAATTTTCTTTTAAATATCCATTTACATCCTATGGGTTTAATACCTGGTGGAAGTTCCACTAGTTACCATGTATGATTATATAATATAGATTCAATCTCACTATTAATTGCTTCCTTTCATAAAGAGGAATCAGTTGAATTAATAGCATCATTGTAAGATTGAGGGTCATTATCCACAATAAAGGAATATAAATCATCTCCAAGATTCTTTTCCTTCCTCATCCTAGTGGATCTTCTAGGTTCTATATCATCAGGTTCTAAATCATCATTAGAATTTGATGTATTTGGGATATTCTCTAAAATTTCATTTGAAGGATTATATAAGTTTTCTAAGGGAGTTTTCATAGGAAAGATATGCTAAAAAAATTCAACATTTTTAGATTCAACAATTGTATTAGGTTCTACAACATTGTTGCCACTTCTAATAACCAAGAATCTATATGCAGTACTATTTTGAGCATAACCTATAAAAACACCATCTAGGGTTCTAGATCCCAATTTTCATTTCTTAGGCTCAATTAATAAGACCTTAGCTAGACACCTCCACAGTTTGAGATATTTCAAATTAGGAGGATATCCTTTCCATAATTCATACGGTGTCTTATTTGTCTTCCTACTAAGGATGCAATTTTAAAGAAAACAAGATGACAAGATCGCTTCCCCCCACAAGTTGTTGGGTGTGCCTGAATTGATTAAAATAAAATTCATCATTTCTTTTAGAGTTCTATTTTTATGTTCAGCAATTCTATTTGATTGAGGCAAATATGGAGGTGTGTATTCATGTATAATACCATGGTTTACACAAAAATCATTAAAAGGAGAACAATCATATTCACCACCCCTATCTTTGCGAAGACGTTTTATTTTCTTATTAAGTTGATTCTCTACTTATGTTTTATATTTAACAAACATTCCAAAAGCTTCATCCTTTGAATGTAGTAAATATTATTTTATATATCGTGAGAAATCATCTACAAAAATAATGTAAAAACGTTTCCCACCTCTAGATAGATTTCCTTTTAAATCTCCAAGATCGGTGTGTACTAAATCTAGTAATTCAGAATTTCTTTGTGAAATTTGAGGACACGGTTTCTTAGTAGATTTAGTTTCAGCACATATTTGACATTTATTATTTAAATTAACTACACCATTAATATCCTTTAGTAAACCTAAAGATTTCATGCGTTGTAAGTATTTAAAATTAACATGTCCTAATCTATTATGCCATATATCAAAAGAATCAACGATATAAGCAGAATGACTTATTTCATTAGTAGAAGAGTTTGGTACATTCAGCAGAAAGAGTCCATTAGAGCAGTAGCGCATGCCTAGGTAGTCTCCATACTTGGTGAGAATGACCTTGGTTGATTCAAAGGACACTTTCACCCCAAACTTAACAAGTTGAGAAACAGAAATTAAATTAACACAGATATCTGGGACAAACAACACATCTTTGATCAACAAAATTTTTCCAGAAGTCATCTTGATCATGACATTGCCCTTTCCACTCAGAGGAGAAGTAGTAGAGTTTCCCATGAAAACCTGATGTTCCTCCTGCCCTACCTTAGTGTAGGTCACGAAAGCATCTTTGTTTCCATTGATGTGGCGACTAGCCCCCGAGTCAATGATCCAATCGTTCTGGTGGAATGATCCCATGCTGACAACGCTGACAAATGCCACAAATATGTCCTCTGTGACAATGTTGGTTGATGTATCCTTCGAATCATGGACTGTTTGTTTCTTCCTATGCCTGCATTTAGGAGAAATATGACCAGGTTTTCCACAAACATAGCAGAAAACATTATTTTTATTAATATCTTTGTTTCCTTTATATTTATTCTTTTTTCCTTTCCCTTTCTTATTTTTCTGGTTATTTTTAGACTGATCGGTGGAAACTTTATTTTCTTTAACTTCATTATTAACATAGTTAACAATACATGACAACTCTTTATTCAGTTCAGATTTTTCTCTAGTATGATTTTGATCTTCAACTCAGATATGTATTATTACATCATCCAGTGACATAGTCTTTCTTTTGTGCTTTAAATTGTTCTTGTAATGTTTCCAAAAACCAGGTAGTTTTTTAATTAAAGAACCCACAAAGAAAGACTGAGGAAGATCATTTTTTCATTTTTCAAATCATCAAGTAAAATATGAAATTCATGAATTTGAGTTGTAATTTCTTTATCTTCAGTCATATGTAAATTTAATAAATTTGCAACAGTAAATTTTTGGGTAGAAGCCTCTTCGAGAATGTATTTCTTATTCAGACTTTTTAAAATTTCGGATGCAATTTTATTTGGAAAGTAAGCATCAAACAGTTGGTTAGATAATGTACTTAGAATCATATTTTGACAAATGTGATTTGCTTTTTCCCAATCAACATAATCATTTTTAGGTTTGTGTTCAGTTAAAGCAAATGAGACATTAGAAACTTCTAAAGCAGTAATAAATTTTTCTTACCAACGCCTGTAGTGTTGTCCATTATACTGTTCAATTTTCATAACATCAAGCACTGGTGTTTGCGAAACAGTAGAAATAGTAACAATTTGGTTGTTATTGTTAGAGGGTGTCATAGGCGTAAAGGGGTTTCAAAACCTTCCATGTTATTATCCATTAGTGAAGGAAGTACTCTTAAGATTTTTGTTCGTATAAGGGTACAAATCGTGACGAAAATGCGTTAACATATAAGAGTATACCAGAGTATCGATGAGGCGTGCGAGATGTACTTTCCTTAAGAGTATTTCCATGGTACCCGACAGCAAACGTATGTGCAGTAGTCTCCTGCGCGGCTGCTCTCCCAGGATCCAACAACGTGTGTCAACATGAAGCGTGCACACACAGTCACGATGACGGCCAAAAGACAAGCGATTGTTCTTCCAGTGGGCAGACTGTAGGCGGCGGAGAAGAGATGAAGAAAAAATGAGAGAAGTTTCTCGTCTATACCGAACGACAGCAGAAAGTGAACATAAATAACCAGGAAATGAAGTGTGAAAGGGTGCGTTCAGTTGCAAAAACACGGTACGGTTTGGAATTGCCAAACGAATAGGTGTATTGCAGCCCAAGTTAAAATAGTACAATGAACCGAAGGGAAAAACCAAGTCAGGGCCGCGTGAGGGGTTCAGGGAGGCTGAATTTGCACCCCCATGCGCGTGGTTTTTAGACCAGGCTGGCCCAAACCCCATTGGCAAGGCCCACCATGCGCGTGCGTAGGGCTTGTCCTCTTTCATTCCTCAATTGTACTATGGATAAGAGTCCATATATAAGGAGGAGGGAAGTCTCCAACACAAGTAATATGAGACTAAACTTTTTGCCTTTTGGTTTGAAATACAACAAAGAAGCATAACAGTAACTTCTGAAGCTACAAATTTACGTTACAGAACGCCTGCAACTAAGTTTGAACAAGGAAGAAGAACCGACAAATTCTGATTGCCTATGAGGAAATGAACAATGACCTATCTGATGATCTGCCATATCAACAGTCTAATGTAATTGCTAACAAAGCAATGGAGACATAAGAGACTCACACTATTGTCAATCCAAAGGGGGATGAGGTAATCTTTGGAGGAACAAATGATAATCCTCAGATTCATGCAACATATGAAGTTCATGGAATGGATCATACACACCATGATTATGATCAAATCATTCCATCATGTACTGTAGGAAGAGAAAAATGAGGAAGTATTAGCAAAATGAACTCATCTATTATGATGACTAGGAGTCAAACAAGAAGGCTGGCTGGGAGTCACAATGAAGATCATTCTGTCTCTTTACAATTTACAGTAGGGTATGATGATAGCTCATTTTCACTGGAACACGACAGTTTATCTATTCGTGTATTACTGAATGCAGGCTAGCAGTGCTGTAGATGGCAAGTAACAAGATGATCAACATGGCTTTTCATGTTTACAATCTTAGTTAACAATACACTTAATGGATTCTTTGTCTCTATCATGTTTGTATTCGAACTGAGTTGCGACGCTGTGCACTCATAGACTTTGTTTGAAATTCTTGTTATCCTCTTCATTGGGGAGAAGTTTATAATGAAAGGTTCATCCTTTTCCAAAAAAAGAAGCATATAGACAAGGACGACACACACACACACAGAATTGAGAGGGCAACGTGAATGATTGTTGAGCTGTTCTCTGAAAGACGGACATGGTATACTGGAGATGATATCATTTTTCAATTAGGTGGCATTCAATGGTGTAGAAGGATGTAAAGATGTATCACTATATGTTGTATTAAGATACAAGAGACACTATCTCATATATATAGAAGAGGTGGATACAAACTCTAAACTTGACGGTCTGACTTAATGGAAATGGACTAACTTATATGGGCTTATAGACGCAAGCCCAAATTACATGACTAATGTCTCATTTTTACTTCTAACACTCCCCCGTAAGCTGTAGCATGGAAGAATCAAATGACCGTCTTGGATATAAACAAGACAGACTAAAAACATGATACAGATACAAACAGAACATGAAGATAGACTATTCACGACATGTGCACTCCCCTTGAATTTGCTCTCTTTGAACTTTTGATATCTTAACCAGCTCGATGTCTTTGGATCAGTAGGTGACCTGAGACTATTGAAGCTTTAACCTGAACTTGAATTAGCAACTCGACCTTCTTGATGCTTGTAAAATGAAGAAGCCGAAGACAACTCTTTGGGCTTTGACATCTTAACCAGCTCAATATCTTTTCCTGCTCAAAAAGGAGACAACCACACATGACTACCATCTTCTTGCCTTGATGATGGGTAAAGAAGACCTATGGAATGCAACTCAGAAGCTCCAATATGTAGACAACCTGCATAATACAAAACCAGTGCAATTTCTTCTCTCTCTTAACTTGACTTGGCTCTTTATCTCTGTATCTCTCTTCTTCTTCTCATACTCATTCTTCTCTTCCCATCTCCTCTATATCTCCCCCACACACGAACTATGAAGAGACAACAAGAGTGGTTGGGGTGGAAAAAGGCATAGATAAACTCCCCTGTGACAAGTAGGGGATACAGGTCAGGGGGAAGAGTGGATGAGGAAGAGATGAACAAGACAAACTTGACTTTGCAGCAACAATGCACTTGAACAGACAAATAAATTGCCATCTGACAACATCTATACACCAGAAAAGGAGGGAGAACAACCCTTCGTATCTACTTTGTTGAAGTCAGAGACAATAACCAATTGACTTTGCAGCAGTAATGTACTTAAACTGACATATACATTGCCATTGGGACAACAATAATAGTCCAGAAAATGGCCATGCTACAATACTCCGCAGTGACAATGACTGGGAAGAATAACCAATGCTCCCTCGTCGGAGTACCTTTGTCTGTGACCTTGGGCATCATTCCAGGGTCCAGGACGCCCCCTTTAGATCAGATTGCAGGGGGGATATAGCCCTCTGTTCCTATTTGTTGAAGCCACAATCTGCTGCAATAAAAGGATGTTGACAACAGTCTAAACTCTTACTGATTTCAAAAAGAAAGACAGATATATCAGCTAGTCGCAAGCACCATTTGGGATCTACATCCAAGGGCAAGGACATCCCAAAATGGTTTGACCGAATTTCAATCGTAGAAGGAGCACAATATCCACTTTACTGGCCCTCGTGCTACGGTACATCGCAGTAGCAATGAGCATAAAACTTCAAGCGGATGCATTTCTTGATGGTTGAAGATTCTGTGAAGACTTTATTGGATAGTTTGATGGATCTCCTTGGGTTTTCCCATAGCTTTGCGATTGCGGAAGCTTGAAGAAGATCAAATCTTGAACTTGACTGGGAGAGAGAAGCATCCAAAGGGGAAGAAACTGGACAGCTATTTCTTGACGACAACTCTTGAGACAACTAGAGAAGACTTGGGAGACGAAGCTGGAGAGAGTTGGAGACAACAACCCTACATGAGACGGAAGACTGGGCTAGCTACTCATCGACAAAGATGGACTTGCGGGCAGCAGCCACCTGCGGGCAGAGATAGTGGAGCATTCTCCCTACAGCCTAACCCTAGGCTCTGATACCATGTAGAAGGATGTAAAGATGTATCACTATATGTTGTATTAAGATACAAGAGACACTCTCTCCAATATTTAGAACATGTGTATACAAACCCTAAAATTGACAGACTAACTTACTTAATCAAAATGGACTAAATTATATAGGCTTACCGACACAGACCCATATTACATAGCTAATGTCTCCTTTTTACTTCTAACAAATGGAACCATCAAGATTACATCTATTCATTAATTTGCACACAATGTTAGTCATATGGGATTATTGGGTTGTGATAAATCATGTTTATTCATCGTTTAGGGTGTAAAAACCTGGTAATGACATACATCAAGAGCATGATTACAATCTTCATTGAAGTTCATGGGTTTGTCATATGATGGTTGAGAACACATAATGGGAAGGATGGGTAGGTTTGTAATGGAGTTTGGTTTTGGATATAGTATTGCAATATGGATATACTTGATAGAGTGTGGGTAGATAATGGAAGAGGTAGAGGGAAGTGCATGTGGTAGTAAGGAGATACACTATGGAAAAGTGTAGATATGTAGGTTTGGGGGGTTGGTGTGTGGTAGTTAGAAATTGAGAAGGGCAAGTGATAATAGAGGTAATAGATAGCCCGTGGAAGGTAGGTCTAACGAGTGCCATGGAGTGATTTTTTAAATAAGAACATAACTCAATGAAGGGTAACCAAGTAACTTCCATATGAGTTTGTGGTGTTCTGATAAATATACCCATGGTATGAAGAAGAGAAGCCAAGGAATGCTCATTGCATGGCGTCATGTCTCTTATAGGGACATGTCACAATCAAGGGTGAGTGATGAAGTATGTGCTTTGGACAATCATGGTGGATAAAGGGAGAGAGAATGCCATTTCCGAGGCATATGTACAATTTTGGTGGGAGGGGACACATCGAAAATGCAAATTGTTTTTCAAAAAAATTCTTAACCAACAACTTCATAATAGTTAAAACATCAATATATTAAACACACAAAAGGGATATAAAATATATCTTGGTACACACTACTTGTCCAATAATTATTCTCATCTTATGACAACGTATAACTTGTACTTTCGGATCTGTATTCAAAGTAGTTGTTGTTGATGCCACCTTGTTGTCATAATAACACCTAGTATTCTCCTTGAAAAAGTTACTTTTCCTCAAGCCTCCCCGAGAGTCGTGGCCTCTATATCGTTGTAAGAGGTGGGATTGAAGAGGTGATCCACTTCTTAGTAAATCAAATAAGAGCCATAAACCATATAGCAAATATACACTGATTTTTATGATGAATAAATTACTATTATTTAATCTTTCATATATGGATATCATAAAGACCAAAGTATAATAGTGAAATAAATTTAATGACTATTTGCAATTTATAAATTACATAATAACCTCCCATTTGGGGGCTTATACAAAGGTAGAAAATTCAACATCTAAGTATAGGAAGGTCTAAGATACACCATATATATCTTCTAAAAGTCTAATTCATTAAGAAAAGTCCTGGTCATCATGTCAAGCCCTCCACGTCTTCGACCTAAGGGGTTGGAAGCATACCTCACTAAAGAAAAAAAGATGGAAGTTGCCAGCATAAAAGCCGGTATGTGCATGTAAATAGAGATTGAGAAGTTTTAGGAGAAAAGGACAATGATAGACTTATCAAGACTTTCAATAAAGAGAGAAAGAGAAAATCCAAATATATATGAAAGAGAATGGTTTAAGATATAGATAAGATACACTTTCCATTTATAAAGATACATTTACATGTTCTACCTAAGCACAATCAAATAAATTAGAAAATACAACCCATCAAAATTATCAACAATTTAGTATGCAAGTGAGATAAACATAGTACTAGTGAAATATAAAGTTAGTGTGGTTAGGACATGCAACCAAAAACTCATATAAAACAACCAAACTCCCAAAAGTTTAAATGTCGGGTGAAAAGGTGCACCCAGGGCTAAAAGGCACACCTTTGTATAATAAATGAGTGAGAATACACACTATGACAGGGGGTATAAAACCCCAATGCCAAAAAATCATAAGGAATAAAGCCTCATGGGATAAAATCCATAGACTAAAGCATTATATAACAATACTATTGAATCAAAAACTAGCAATAATATAGAGGCATGTGGAAGTTTTAATCATAAAAAGAGTTTCCATTCCCAAATAGTTAATATAGAACATATATCATAAAAGTGGGCAAAATAGTTAATCTCGACATTTGATATTATCATAAGACCATAATAGGTCATCACTTGGAAAATATGATTTCATTTCACAAAAAGGAACAATATAGTTCAAATCCAAAAATTAGATTATATAAGGTTATATGATGATCAAGATACAACTTTAGAGACAAACTTGCATATCCAATAGTTTAAGAATATCATAACATCAATTCCATAATATAGCCAATATATTAGTTAAAATTTGAGAAGAGAGAAAGGGTTTATATGGTAATATGTCTCAAAAGGATCAAAAGAGTGAAAAGATAGATAATTTCTCAATATGATTAAGAAGGGATGCAACATACATCAAGAGAGAGAAAACATAGAAAATTTCACGATATGAAATGGAAATACAACATACATCAGAGATAAGAATCAAATAAGTTGCCCAATATAGAATTAAGGGGGTGAAACATACCTCATAAAAATTTAATATATTTCCATGGTCAACTCTAGATCTTCCTCATAGCTTTATACAACATATTAAGCATATATATATAGAATTAGGACTTTATATAATTAATTACATGTGCCCTAAAACAATTTTAGTATTATTAATGAATTATGTTGTCAAAATTATACCATCTTGTAAATTATATTTTATCGAGTCCATAGCATATTTTACTTTGCCTCATAATTGGTTAGTTATGAACTCTATAAATTGCATCCAATTAGAAAAAATCTTTAGAAATTTTCATAAATAATATATTAAAATAATATAGTAAGGATATAAAAATCTCTTCATTCCAAAACGTAATTTTTCTTAATTTTATGACTTATAACTGATTTAGTTTCAATTTTATGAAATTTGTCCAATAAAAAATTTCAAAAGTGAGGCACATGTATAATTCCTTATCCTTTAAGTGAGGCAGGTCCCAACTGAGATGACCCTATATAGTCTTTCCAGGGGGCTTGATTCCTCCCAAATGAAAATGTAACCAAATCAAATAGGAATCAGCAAAAAACTAGGAAAACCCCCCTTGGCGTAAAATAGGTCAAAAACCTAAAATATGGACATGCATGTACAAATAAACCTGCATCTTCTCCTTCCTTGCATAGATTCACACCACAATGAGCTACTGGGGTGATTATGACAGTGGGCACGTAGGATCCTTTTTGGGTGTGGTCCTATACGAGTCAGCCGTTCTGGTAGCACGAGACATGTAGTAGGTGGGACTGCGGTGTCGATCTTCGGCTAGCTCTTGATGAGCTTCTTATCACCGAACTCTCGTGGCCAAAGTGTGATCATCATCAATATGCTATCTGTCAGGAAAAACCACATCATCAAGATATTAGAGGGGATAAAATCAAATACTACCACTAGGAAAAACCTACCGTGGAAGCTCAAAGTGGAATGAACTGGATAACTTACAAGCTAGAAGGCTATCCAATAGAATTAGAATCCATAAATCACTTTCTACTAGAGGGGCTTGACTCATTATAAAGCTTCATAGACCCATCACAAACTTGCGAGCATTGGGTCTGAAGGTTTCAGTGGTATGAGTCATGTGACCGAGTTGGTTCACGAGGTCCATGACATGGAGTTTGGGGAGTCTAGAAGAGGAAAAGGTAGGGAGAAAGAGTTAAGTCTAGGGTCCACAAATCTCCTCCTAGAGGAGAGGGAAGAATCCATGCCTTCTCAGAGCATTGCCAATGTCAAAAGTCTCAACCTCAACTTGAGTTCCTTGGCACAGGTGGTTGAAGGTAGGTGGTCAGTGAGGAATGTGGGTGAGAGTGTTCACTAGGTATCTGAGGTTTTAAAGAAATTTTTGGGAGTTCCCTAATCATGTTCAGGTGGTTACTTATAAGCATGGATGTTCTAGGTAGCAAGGAGATGGGTTGGGAACAAAAACATGGATAGGAAAGAAGGTTGGTTTTGATAGGGAGATGTAGTATAGGAAATCATATACAATCTAGGATGATTGTGTACGGGAGAAGGAGAGGCAACCAACTAGAAAGGAAACAAGCCAAAAAAAGAGAGGAGAGAGAGAGTCACAACAATGAAAACTCCATGACAACTATGTTTGTCAATAGATTCTCCTACTCAAGGTAGGAAATAGTGGATTGGCTATTGAATGAGGTGCATAAGAACATGAAGATAACTACATAGAAAAAGGGAAAGTGTGTGCAAAAAATCAAATGAATGCATAACTTTATGGAAAGGCAATGTGACATGATAAATCCACTAAACTTTAGGAAAATCATCCACATTCATTAATACATTGAACACCAAGTATTTAAAACATAACTTTTCTTTTTAGTTCGATTTTAGGGATCAAACAATGTTGGATACCAAATTTGACACGTAGGCAATTAAGACATTTAGATATTAATTTTGCATTAGTTTTCCATTTGAGATCATTCATTATATAATTTAATATTTTAGAGTTAAGCTTATATTTTCTCTCTTTAATGATAAGGCATCTAGGATTATTCATACAATGTGAAACTTGGCCGATAAGCCACTAAACACAAGGAATATGATTCTCACATTACGTTACACTTTTGACATCATTAATTAAGCTATCCACTGAGTTGGGGTTCGAGGATGTTATTTTTATATTTATTCACCAAATATACTTTTATGACTAATATCTTGATATTAGATTATTTTTAGGATTACCTTCACATGACTGCTTTTTCTTAACTCTTACATGTACCCACATTCATTATTTAATTTAAGTTTCCTTTTAAAGATGATATATCTTTCTAATACAAAATAAACCAATTCTTTGTTATTCTTTATATTTTTTATAACTATTAATTCATTCCCCTTCATTTTTACTATTCATGTGTACAAACTCATTTACGCCAATATTAAACATATTGATTGAATTTGTTACCTTATCGAGGGTTGGGGATACAACAACCTATATATATGCATGTATTATTGATTATGTGAAACTTTCCATATATTACTACATGGATTTATGAATTGTACTTTATGATATGACCTTAAGAGTATGATCTGTTTAAATTACATTATCTAGGATTTATGAAACAAACTCCACTTGTTTATTGTTCATCAATATTAACCATCTTAGCATGTCTACTTATTATTTCCACCCTATTAAGGTTAAGGCTATTATGAACTCTTTTTTACATTATAATATTTTATAGTATTTTCATTAAGTAAAAAGGCATCTAATGTCATATAAACCCATCATGTGTGCATTATAAGACATAAATATACATTGTTTATGTTTAACCTAGGAAGTATACCCATTTCTACCTAATTCTTGGGAATTAGTATCTCAGATATAAGGAAGGCATGTTTCTATATGTTACAACACTCCACCCTTAAAGTGATTTTTTCCTCAAAATCTAACCATCCTTATACTACCAACTAATCACTCTCCTCACCTTAAAAATATTTAACCTAATAAGTCAAACAAAACAACTCTAGAGGTATTAAGTTTATATATAAAAATAGGGGTGTATTCATGATATACATAGCTCATTCCTACAAATAGTCGATCTAAAGTAACTAAGTTATCATGCCACATAACAACCTTATAGTTTTCATTAGCATATAGTGAGCCAATGGGTACAATGGCCAACAACCTAATAGAGTAAAGAGGGAAGGTCTACTCAACCTTAGTACAAGCCACATCTTCCTAGTCATCACTCCACCTAGAATCTAGGGTTTGAGACTACTGTTCTAACTTATTTAGAGTTTCTCAACATGACTTCATACATCTCTTCATTGTGACTTAGTTCACAAAAAACTTAATAAAATACAAAAGCCTTTTTTTGTATACGTACAATATTATAAAGGAAAGTAATTTAATGATAAAACTTTTATAAGATAAAATTCAAGATAGGGCCCAAAATCACAAAACCAATGCAAGAACCAAGTTACAAAATTTACAAAACAAATTCACTATACTCCACTAATCCATAATCCTCATCACTTTTTTTAACCTTAAAGTCATTCATCATAACACCACATTAGCTATATCGCTACTAACCTACTTTATAGGATATGAGCACATAGGGTCTCTTCACATTAGGGTTAATGACTTAAGATCCTCATATGTACCTCATATTATTCAATATATTTCATTCATATCTCACATGGAAAATATAGGTATAGTCTAATATAAGATTCTCACTTGGAGGGTTTCCATGTAGGGTAGGGGTTCCACTTAGGGAGACAAAATTCAAATCGTCTGAATTCAACTACCATGGCTTGGAGACCATCTTGTAAGGAGTGAAGTCTGAGAGGGTATACACTACTTACTAAATAAAAAATAATCATCCATATAGAAAATACATATTGATGTTTCACTATGGATGAAGTATTATTATTTAATCTTTTATGCATGGATATCATAAGGACTAAAGTATAGAAGTCGAATAAAACTAAATGACTATTTATAATTTACAATATTACATAATAATCTCCCATTTGAGGACTTATATGAAGGTAACAATTTCAACATCCAAGAAGAGGGAAGTGTAAGATACATCAATTCTCTCACAAAAGTCTACTCCACTAAATAAAGTCATGGTTACCATGTCAGGACATTTGAGGACTTATATAAAGGTAACGACTTCAAGATCCAAGAAGAGGGAAGTGTAAGATACATAAATTCTATCTCACAAAAGTCTACTCCACTAAATAAAGTCACAGTTACCATGTCAGGTCCTCCGTTCCCTTCACCTAAGGGTTTTACGCATATTTCACAAAAAAGAAGAAAAAGATGGAAGTTGTTATCATAAAATGTGGTATGGGCATGTAAATAGAGATTGGGCAATATTAGATGAAAAGGACAACAATAGAATGACCAAGGCTTTCAATAAATAGGGAAAGAGAACTTCTACATGCATATTTAAGAGAAAATTATATGATATACACAAGATACACTTTCTATTAACCAATTATATTTACATGTGCCACCCAAGCACAATCAAATAAATTAAGACACACAACCCATCGAAATAATCAACAATTTAGTATGCAAGTGAGATATGTGAAGTACTAGTGAGAATATAAAGTCAGTTGCAGTTAGCGCATGTAATCTAAAACTTGATATAGAATGTCACACAACCAAACTCCCACAAATATAATACCAGATGGAAAGGCACACCCCGGGTAGAAAGGCACACCCTTGTATGTAAGAAATGAAAGAAAAGGCACACTTTGAAAGGAGGACTAAAACTCCAATGCCTAAAATTATCACATGGAATAAAACCTCAGGGGAATAGAGATCTTAAATTAAAGTATTATATAACTCTAGTACTAATGAATTAAACATCATACAATAATTTAAAGGCAAGTGGAAGTTCTAGTCAAACATATTGTCACGAAATGGATAATATAAGACATTCACCTCAAAAGTCAACAAAATACTACTTGTTCACAATTAAGATTCATCATATGACCATAAGAGGCCATAACTTGGAAAATAGGGTTCCATAAACAAAATGAATCTATCTAGTTCAAATAAACAAATTAGGGTTACATCATAAAATATTATGAACAAGATACAACATAAAGACCAACAAACATATCTAGCAATTTAACAAGATAATAGAACCAATTTTAGAATATATCTATTATATGATTCAACATCTTATAAGAGAGAGAAGGTTTATTGAGTAATATGTCTCGAGAGGACCAAGAGAGAAAACATAGTCAATTGCTCAATACGATTAAGAAGGGATGCAAAAACATCAAGTGATAGAAAACATAGGTAATTTCTCAATATGGAATAGATATACAACATACGTCAAGAGAGAAAATATTTAGATCAATTGCTCAATATAGAATCGAGGGGATGCAACATACCTCATAAACATTCTATACATTTCCATGGTCAACACTAGGTCTTCATCAGAGCTTCAATCAAACTATTAATCATATATATGAAATTAGGTTTGGATATATCATTAATTACATGAACCCAAAAAATGGTACTTTTATTATTAATGAATTAAGTTATTGAAAGAAAACCATTTGTTGTTTATATTTTTTTGAGTCCATAGCATATTTTACTTTATTTTTCTAATTTATGCTTTATTTGTTATAAATTTTATAAATTCTAGATAATTTAAAAATCCTTAGAAATCACATATCTAGTAAATTAAAATTATATGGTGGTCATATCATCATGTACATAAAAGCCGCATGATTCCAATTTTTTTTTCTTCTTATTTTTGTGAATTGTGACTGATTTATTGTGAACTTTATAAAATTTGACCAGTCGAAAATCTCAATGAAATCACCAATATAATTCTTTATCCTCTTAGAGAGGCAAGGACATCTGGCCCTATAGAGCCTCGCCATGGGGCTTAGGTTCTCCATAATAAAAATTTGACTACATTAAACATGAACTATAAGGACCCATCCCACTGATCAAATCCTAACTGATCACTAGGACAAATCCATAGATAAAATCCAAGTTAAAAACGAACAACCATAAAAACATCTAGTTGAAAATTCCAAATAAAATGATCCAGATAGAGATTCAATCACAAGATACTACAATAACAATCTTGAAAATGATATACAAAAGTGTACTGTTGCACATTTGAGCCATTCCCCATATAAACATGATAGAGAATTAATCCAAAAGTCTATGTTTTTATCAAGAGGATTATAAGGTTGTCCAGTATCACAGAACTATAGGAGCACAATATGGAGGATTCAGTTTTGCAACTCATGATCATAAAGAAGAACCAAGATAATCAACTTAATATATGCATTGTCAATAACCTACCAATAAATTAAGAAAGCGAGAGTATAGGAATACTCTAGACTTTACTATATTATTCCTTGTTACTTCTTGATCAACATGTCTTTTCTGATATTTCAACATACTTAAAAGATATGAATGACCACAAGAGTGAGACCTCGTGTTCTATTGATATGATATAGCAAAATTTAGCGTACTAATTGTGATGATCAGAATACTAGAATCAAATTAAACAATAGCAAAATATCTCTAAACAAGAAATATATATAAATACTTATTCTCTTTGCATGGATGTCTACTCATCAAGTAGAAAGTCAATACTATAAATGCACTTGACCCATGCACTTACCTATACAAGGTAGGAAACATATATAATATTTACAACAAGTAAAGCGAATGGAAACACACATACATATGATTCACCAATAAACATAGACATATATACTATGTGAATGAGTTAAACATTTTATTATGCCTGGCTAGTTTGAGGTGTACCAAGAAAACTACTAACTAATAATTATCAAGTCACAATTATCCTCATACAAGATCTAATGACTACTAGACTCCATTATATCTCTTCAAACACCTCTATCAAATCAAGGATAATAAAAGGTAGAGTGCTCATATGTCGTTCTACCATTGATATATTCTTCAAAGTGGACCAAACTCACCCGTACCCTAGGCACACAGGTCACGATGCCACAAAAATAGGGTGATAATCCTTCATACTCATCTCATCTCATCTCATCTCATCTCAACATCTCATTTCTCATACATTTTCTATCGATCTTTATAGAGTCCCAAAAACTATTTAAAGACAATAGGATATCTATAAAGAGTGGGACTTGAGAAGGGATCCACTTTTCACTAGATAGAGAAATAAACCCATCCTATTCCAAATATAATGGAAAGGAAGAATTTCATTTATCTCCTCAAATGATATATATATATATAAATAAAATACATCATGATTATTAATAAGAATTTCTTGCCTTCACCACAAATAACAACATATAACAGTTCATGTAGATTAAACATGACTAGAATAAACTAAAATAGGTATATGGAACCATAAAATAATGGCTATGGAAGGAGGAACAAAACATATATGCCTAACATATAAAACATGGCAGGGTGAATAAAACCCCAATGCCTGAAAGGAGGAATAAAATATCAGTGGCTAAAATATATCATGTGGTAGGGGAATAAAACCCACTTCCTGACATGAGGAATAAAATATTTGTGCCTAAAACATGGTTAAACTACTATTAGATATTACTAATCTAAATCTCACATGCAAATAGAGTAGGCAATATCATAGTCCAATCCAATTTAATAATCAAGTCAAAAGGGATGGAAGCATCAGACATATAAAAATTGGGGTTAGAGCACCCATATACATGAGATGTAAGGTTTCAATAATCATCAAAGAATATTTGAATAAAAATTGAGATTCCAAAATTGAGATTTCAAAGATTCAAAAAGTGGAGTATAACTCAAAGTATGCCTCATTGATAACAACTAGGACTCAGTCATATATATGCCCAGATACAATTGAGAAGACACACATACCTAATCTTCATGACTAATGGTGATCTCAATAGGTATATTTCGTCCCCAAAGTCAAGTGTTCATCCTAGAAATAAATTGTATATGTTAGTCTAACTGAAATAGATATGTGTATACATTTCTATTAAATATTTTCATGTTTTCTTGTCCTACTACCCATCACCTAATGAAATTTTATGGATTTTAATCTTAGTAAGGGAATATATAATCCATATATCTATTTTAGTTCTTAGATAATTTTTTATCACACGCGTTGAAAATCATGGTTTAATATATACTCTTCCATTTCCAAAAATGGACGTCTTGTAATAAAGAAATACACTGAACCGTAGTAAAATATTACAAGTTCTTATGCACCAATTAATTATACTGATATGTATATTGATAGAATCAATACTTAAGAGGGAATAACTTGTCTATATTTATATTGTATTTGAGTTTGGAGTATTGATACTTTTAGGTTAGTAATATCACAAATTTGGTAATGCATATGTACATGATATACACTCATTGTTATGCTAATGATATACTAATGCACAATGATAGTGTAGTCAGATCTGACGGACTAATAGATTAATCATGTATTTTGCATTACAATTATCTAACTAACTTGAATCTTATTAGTTGTATTCTAAAAGTAAGTTTTAGAGGATATGTGTACTAACCTTTAGTTGGTGTGTTCTTGAATGTATATTCTATGATTAGCCTTCAGACTGGTTTTTGGTGGTGAGTCCATTTGCTGCTTCTCTAATCTGACACATGATATCACCCTCATGGTTTAGAAGCTTCAATAGGCACCCACTATTGACTTAAGGTCTAAATTGACTAAACCCTTATTTTGATGATGACTAACCATTCCACTCGTTTGTGTATAATGCTTCTAATTGAGTGATTTTAGATTAGATAGACACACTCCAAACACCAAAACTTGGGCATCCTAACTTGGAGAAACTAAGTCATACATGCGTAAATATTATAATTTAAGAATAGATAGTTCTCTCCATAGATCTTTGATGTAAATCACTTGTAATGCTTTTATGAATTGTAATGAAAATTTAGAGAACTTAAATTGAATATATAAATAGTAAATGAACACATGTAAAGTGATTACAGGTTGTCTTGTCAGCCAAGTTTGTCTTGGTGACAACTCAGCCGATAGTTTGTCTGGCTCTTGGGAATGCCAATGGTTGTCGAGTTTGTCTTGGAGACAACTCGACCAACACCCTACACTTTAGTTTGTCTTAGACTGTCATAGGTCCAGTTTCCCAAAAGACAACTCAACCAACAAAACTTTATGAAAAAGTACAGAGAAGTGCTTTTTCACTTGGAGTGTTAAAAAACTAAAAAATATATCAATTGCAACACATAAAATGGCTAGAATTTGATCTTAAGTGTCTCTGTTGGTGAGTAGGAAACCTCAACTATAGATATGACCCCTTGGGATTCATCCCATGATTGTTCAAGCACTATGAAGGTCCCAATATTAAAGTTGAGAGAGATTTGCCTCAAAGAGCCTCCATCCAATCTCATGAGTTTAATCAGTTGGTACATCCATTAGAGTGATAGGAGATTTTTAAGATAGCTAGTCCTACATGTACATCTTGTGAGGCTCTCACTTCCTCCACATTCCAATCTCTCTTTCTACCATTAAGATGAATATTCTCTCTCTTGGCTAAGAAAGGTGAAGAATAAGACAGGAGTCCCTTGGTGAAAGCTTCTCAGTGAAGGTGAAGTCAAAGGCAGAAGATCCAAGTCCAGAGTGGGTAAATCCCTAAAATCAGAAGACTTTTTGCAAGAGTGTTAAGTCTTTGGTAAGGTAAAAGACTCTTGTTCATGGATAGGTAAGCCCTTTATAGGGTTATTGGCTCCTTATTCCCTAAAGGAATGCTAGGTACCTTAACATATAAAAGGGAGGTCTTATGTTGTAACTCTTATCATGGAATATAAGGAGTGAGACATTGTTGAAAATCCTAGAGGTTGACCTTTCTAGGTCGTGGATGTACATATCCTAGTTTGAAGGTTGGATCCACTATAAACAACTTGTGCTATCTTGTGCATGTTCAATCTTTCTATCCCTTTCTATGAATGTTTAGTTGCACTGAAAGTGCATATTATCTTGGAAATATCTTGAAAGTCTAATGAATTTTATTTAAATGGTTTTAGATCTATTCAGTCCCCCATCTTGAGCCCATTATAGATTCAACAGTCAGTATCAGAGTGGGTCTTATCCAAGAAACACTTCCACAAGTATGAGAAGATGGATGATTATCAAAGTGGGAGATACTACATCAACATTCTAATCTTTGATGGGAGCAACTTCCTCTATTGGAAGAGAATATTACAATTCTACATCTAAGGATGAATTATTGATCTATGGAGAGTAGTGGACCTTTCTTTAAAGCAACTAGAGATAAAGGTATAAGAATGAGATGAGGCTACTTTGAAGAAAGCAACCTTGAATGCAACAACCATCAACATCCTCTATGTCTCTCTTTCCCCAACCAAGTTCAACCGTATTTTTTCTTGTGACACAACCTGTGAGGTTTGGAGAAAGATACGTGTCACTTATGAGGGGACAAATTAAGTGAAGGAAAGTTGGGTCTATATGCTCAATGGCCTCCTTGAAAACTTCAATATGGGAAAGGAGGAAAGGGTAGCTGAAATTTACTCAAGGCTCAACAACATTATAAATGGTATTTCCATCCTAGGTCATGCTATGGGTCAAGGAAAGATAAACTCAAATATCCTTAGAACTCTCCCAAAGGAATAGGAAAAAAGATGACCATCATTGAAGAAACAAAGTCTCTTGGTGATATTCCTATTGAAGAGCTCATAGAAATCTACAAGCTTTTGAAGTGAAACATGACAAGTAAGAGGAACAAGAAAGAGAATAAGAGAAAGAGATCAATAGAAATAATAAGGCTTAAATCAAAGCCCAATTTAAACTTGTGCATTCTTTCAAGTTGAACAAGATGCTATGTACTCTAAAGGTAGATTTTACAAAGAGAAGTATTCTTCCTCCACCTGGTGCTTAAAAAGATGATTTTGAACATGCTACCATTTGCATGCAAGATGATGTTAATGATCTCCAAAAGTTTTTTCTAGAACTTGAATTAAAATTCAATAGTGTTGAGATAGAAAATAATGCTTATCTTAGACAAGTAGATGCTCTTAAACTTAAAAATACCAACTTTCTTGACAATATAGTATTTGTAGAATCTCAACCTCTTATTCCTAGTTCTAATGAAGAGCATACTAAAACTATGAATTCTCTTAGGCTTGATATTAATGTTCTTAGAACTTAAAAGAGGACAAAGAAGTTGCTATGCAAGGAATTGAATATGAAAATTATGTCTATATTTCTTAGGTTACTATTAAAAAGAAAATGCTTCCTTTCTTATCAAAATCAATGTCCTTGAATATTTTATAGTTATACTAATAGAGAGAAGAATGTTGTTTCTCTTCATATTAAATAAGATTCTTATATTAGAAAAGCTCTATGCTTTGAAGCCAACCTTTTGCATGCTAGAGATGATACTAATCAATTTGTTTTCTACTATTACTTCTCTTATGCATGATTACTAGTTTGAGATCCTCTCTACAATAGTTTATATGTGGTAAAAAGAATCTTAATGATATAATACACCATACTATGAAACAAATTGGTATACATGGTATAGGGTATGATTGTATCCAAAGGAACAACAAGGATAAATGACCTTCAATATTTCATGGAGAATCCTCTAGTTCCAAGGCTAAGGGAACATGCAACTATTGCAACAAAATTGGTCATTATTCTACATATTATCCTTCTAGAAAAGCACCCAAAATAAACAACACTTGGATTGCTAAGATAACTCCTACAAACCCAAAAATATGACTGGTAGCATTCCATCTTTCTTCTTGTAGGTCACTTGTAAATAGATTCACATGAGCCATTGATTTGCAAATTGGTTTCTCAATCCACATCAAAGAATAAAGGTGAGATGTACATGGGTTGGCAACAAGTGGAAAAGAAATTGTAAGAACAAAGGTAATGGTATTCTTGCCCATATCCAATAATTACTTACTTTTTCCAAGTCTGTATGCATTTTACATATGGCTTTCGAGTCAAAATTGGTACATTGTTCTTTCTTTCTCAAAAATTGCCCGTGATGCTTTCATAGTGCATTACCAACTTGCTTATACATATTTGGATATTGATTATATTTTTATCATGCCTCTAAATATGTTTTTCTAAAATATATGTTCTTTTTGACAAAAAATGTTGTCGAAAAAGTTTCTCCTGAGGAAACTCAACCGACAAGCATGGGGTTTCATAATAGATGTTTTCGTATGAGAAAATTAACCCAAAAACTCGACCGAAAACACTGTGCACTAAATGTGCAAATGGATTTTTGGATGAGAATTTCCCTCTCAACTAGACTTTCTCAACCAATAGCTTTATTCTATGACACTCCCCTTGGTATTCATATGTACATATTTCCATGCTTTAAATTGCCTATCTTGCATAGAACTCTATCTTTCAAATTTCTTTGAACTGATATCTCTATATCTTGCAATTACTTGTCTTGAGTTGTTATGCATGTTTATATGAAAATCTCTTTGAAACCTATGGTTGTGATTAATTTTCTTTTGTTGTTCTCTTAATTGCTACTTCTATCTAGTTGTATATCTCTAGATACAACCTTGCATTTCTTAGTGGTAATCATCCTTCGGTAATGATGATTATGTGCTAGTGAGTAATATCCTTTCATGCTTAATACATTGCATATTTCTTTGATTAGATATTTCTCTACATCTACTCATAGCTTTTTCTTAAACTAATGCATCTTTTGTTATGATCTAGATCCTATTAGTATCTCTAACTAGTGATATCATTTACTAATAGTCCATCTATATGTAGTTCTCGTCTTATTCATCAATTAATATATAATACCTCAATTGGGATCCAACTATATGTTATGCTTGTATCTTGTTTCATACATACTCAAGCTTGTTCCTTGACTTGTATATCTACTATCTTGAGTTACTTTCTTTCATAGCCTTACCTTAATTATTTGCTATAACTGCATCTAGGGTTGTTCTAATGTATGTCTTGATTTTCTTTACATACATTGCTTGGACAAGCCCTTAGATTTTTATCTTTAACATTCCCTTTTCTAACAAGTTGTGTTTTACCTCTTTAACCCCCTTATTTTTATATGATAAAGGGGGAGAAGACATGTATTATATAAAGGGAAGAAAATATATATGACTAGAAGACATAGATTTTATACAAGATAACCATGCAAGAGATATAACATCATTTGAGGGTGATTATGTGAACTCTATTTGCATCAATTGAGAAGGATCATATGAACTCAATTCTATTAAAACCACTAGGTTTCTCCAGAGGTATTCTTTTACTTAAATGTTTTCAATAAATTTATTGTCTTCAGAAAGGGGGTGAATGTTGAGACAAGGTATAAATTAACTAAAGCCTTATTTTGATGTTGACTAACCATTCCAATCATTCGTGTCTTATGCTTATACTTTACTGGTTTTATATTAGAGAGACACACTCCAAATTCCTAAACTTGTGCATCTTAACTTGAAGAACCAAGCATACATGCTTAAAGATCAAGATTGAAGAATAGATAGTTCTCTCAATAGATATTTGATGTAAATAAATTTTAGTGATTGTATGACTTGTAATTAATCTTATTAAAAATTTTGAGCACTTAAATTGAATATGTAAACACTTTTTGGACATTTTCAAAAGTAATTATAGGTTGTCTTATCGGATGAGTTTGGCTTGGTGACAACTCAGTCCACAGCCTGTCTGGCTCATGGAAATTCCTAGGGTCAGTCAAGTTTTTACTAGAGATTACTAGACCAAAACCCAACACTTTATCTTGTCTTGTAGTATTGTCATTCGAGCTTCCCAAAAGAAAACTCATCCAAAAACATTGTATCAAAAAGTGCAGAAAAATGTTTCTAGCCATTGAAGTGTTGCAAAACTCTAAAATATATCCATGGAAACACCCAAAATGGTTAGAATTTGATCCTAAGTGTCTGTATTGGCTAGTAGGAAACCTCAACTATAAATAAGACCCCTTGAGATTTATCACATGCTAGAAAAGCACTATCAAGGTCCCTATATTATAGTTGACAGAGATTTATCTCAAAGAGCATCCTTCCATTCTCAGGATCATAATCACTTGCTACATCCATTAGAGTGAGTAGGAGATTTGTAAGAGAGATAGTCCTACATGTATATCTTGTGAGACACTCAGTTCCTTCACCTTCCAATCTCTCTTTCTATCATTAAGATGAAAATTCTATCTCTTGGCTAAGAGAGGTGGAGAAGAAGAAGAAGGGAAGAAGTCCCTTGGTGAAAGCTTCTTTTTGGTGAAGGTGAAGTTAAAGGTAGAAAATACAAGTCAAGAGTGGATAAATTCTTGAAGGCGGAAGACTTGTTGCAAGAGCGGGCAAGTCCTTGGTAAGGTAGAATACTCCTGGTCATGGATGGGTAAGTCCTTTTTAAGGTTATTCGATCCTTGATCCAACTAGGAATGCTAGGTACCCTTCACATATAAAAGGGAAGTCTTATGTTGTAACTCTTATAATGGAATATAAGGAGTGAGACATAGTTGAAAATCCTAGTGGTTAACCTCTATAGGTATTGGATGTACATCTCCTAGTTTGAAGGTTGGATCCACCATAAATAACTTGTGCTATCTTGAGATTTTTCAATATCTCTATCCAATTCGATGCATGTTTAGCTTCTCTCAAAGTGCAGACTTTTCATACTTTTTTGGAAATATCTTGAAGGTCTAATGAATTTTATTTAAATGTTTTTGGATCTATTCACTCCCCCAGCTAGAACCCATTAAGATCCAACAGTTGGTATCGGAGTGGGTCTTCTCCAAGCAACACTTCTACAAGTAGGAGAAGATGGACAATTGTCAAAGTGGGAAATACTACATCAACATTCCAATCTTTGATGGGAGCAACTTCCTCTATTAGAAGAGAAGATTACAATCATACATCCAAGGATTAATTATTGATCTCTATGTATAATAGTGTATCTTTCATTATAACAACCAAAGACAAAGGTAAAAGATGAGATCATGCTACTTTGAAGAAAGCAATCCAGAATGTAAGAGCCATCAACATGCTCTATGCATCTCTTTCCCCCCACCAAGTTCAACTGAATTTCTTATTGTGACACGACCTATGGGATTTGGATAAATATATGTTTCACTTATGAGGGAACAAATCAAGTGAAGGAAATTCGAGTCTATATGCTCATGGCATCCTTAAAAACTTCAATATGGTAAAGGAGGAAAAGGTAGCTGAAATGTACTTAGAGCGCAACAACATTATAAATGGTCTTTTCATCCTAGGTCAACCTATGGATCAAGGAAAAATAAACTCAAATATCCTTATAACTCTCCCAAAGGGGTGGAAAACAAAGGTGACCATCATTGAAGATATAAAGTATCTTGGTGGCATTCCTATTGAAGAGCTCATAGGAAAAATCTACAAGCTATTGAAGTGAAACTTGACAAGCAAGAGGAAGAAGAAAGAAAAGAAGAGAAAGAGCTCAAGAGAAAGAAGAAGGCTAAAATAAAAGCTTGAGTTGAAGATATTGTTATTCAAGCTTATGAATCCTCTCAAGTTGAAGAAGATGATATGTACTCCAAAGGTAGACTTTACAAAGGCAAGTCTTCTTCCTCAACTCGATGCTTCAAATGTGGAAATAAGGGTCACTGTAAGGAAGATTGCCCATGAGACAACACGACCCATCATGATAAGAGAAGGGAAGAGAAGCACAAGAATAAGGAGATATGGAAAAAAGGTCTAGTGAGTCCTCCAACTCAAGCTCAAGTGAAGATTCTAGTGGAGTGTCTATCTCAAGCTCTAGTGAAAATGGAGAATGCCATTTTGCTCTCATGGCAAGTTCAAATGAAGATTCAAACAAGGTAAATCTAAATTCTTTAGTAAAAGAATCCTTAATTTCCATTATTCTTTCTAGGTGTGCATCTCTTAAGTCCACTAACCATGAAAAAAATTTCCTTCTAAGATTATTGATAACTTGAATGAAGAAAAATATGATTTTGAACATTCTAACATTTGCTTACAAGATGATGTTAATGATCTCCAAAAGTTTTTTCTAGAACTTGAATTAAAATTCAATAGTTTTGAGATAGAAAATAGTGCTTATCTTTTACAAGTAGATGCTATAAAACTTGAAAGTACTAACTTGATTGATAATATTAGATTTCTAGAATCTCAACATCTTATACCTAGTTCTATTGATGAGCATTCTAAAATTGTGAATTTTGTTATGCTTGATGCAAATGTTCTTAGAACTGAAAAGAGGACAAAGACTTTGCTATGTAAGGAATATAATATGAAGATAGTGTATATCTTTATAAGGTTACTTTGCTTGAGAAAGAAAATGCTTCCTTGCTTGTCAAAATCAATGTCTATTAACATTTTTGTAGTTATACTAATATATAGAATAATGTTGTTTCTCTTCATATTGAAAAATATTCTTATATGACCAAATCTCTTTCCTTAGAAACCAATCTTTTGCATGGTAGAGATGATACTAATCTAATGTCTTCTACTATTACTTCTCTTATGCATGATTATTATTTTGAGATCTGCTTTGCAAAAGTTTATGTGGTAAAAAGAATCTTAATGATATCCTACACCATACTACTAAACAAATTGGCATACATGGTATAGGATATGATAGTATACAAATGAACACAAAAGATAAACGACCTTCAATATTTCATGGAGAATCCTCTAGTACCAAGGCTAAGGCACATGAAACTATTGCAATGAAATTGGTCATTAATCATTATTCTACATATTGTCATTTTAGAAAAGCCCCCAAAAGCAACAAGACTTGGATTGCTAAGATAACCCCTATGGACCCAAAAATATGATTGAGGACCATTTCATCTTTCTTTTTGTAGGTCACATGTAAATGGATTGACATGATTCATTGATCTACAAATTGGTTTTCAATCAACATAAGAGAAGAAAGGTGCGATGGATATGGGTTGGCAACAACTGGAAAAGAAATTGTAAGAACAAAGATAATGGTATTCTTGCCCATATCCAACCGTTGCTTGTTTTTCCAAGTTTGTATGCACTTTAAATATGGTTTTTGAGTAAAAAAATGGTATGTTGTGATTTTCATCATTGTCTTTCTCAAAAGCTACCCCTGATTCTTTCATAGTACATTACTAACTTTCTTATACATGTTTGGATATTGATTCTATTTTTATCATGCCTCTAGATATGTTTTTATGAAATATATGTGCTTTTTGACAATAGATGTTGTCGATCGAGTTTGTCCTGAGGAAAATCGACCTACAAGAACCAATGGGGAATCCCAATAGATGTTGTCAATTGAGAAGTTCAACCTAGAAACTCGACCAACAACACTGTACAATGAATATGTAGATGGCTTTTTGGATGAGAATTTCCCTCTCAACTAGAATTTTTCAACCAATAGCTTTATTCTATGACACTCCACTTGGTATTATAATGTGCATGTTGCCATGTTTTAAATTGCCTTTTGCATACAACTTTATCTTTCTAATTAATTTGAATTGATATATCTATATCTTGCAATTACTTGTCTTGAGTTGTTATGCATTTTTGATGATAATCTCTTTGAAACCCATGGTTGTGATTAATTTTCTTCTGTTGTGTTCTAACTTGATACATCTATCTAGTTGTATATCTCTTGATACAACCTTGAGTTTCTTAGTGGTAATCATCTTTTGGTAATGATGATTATGTGCTAGTGAGTAATATCCTTTGATTCTTCTTACATTGCATATTTCTTTGATTAGATTTTTCACTACATCAACTCAGAGATTGTTCTTTGAATGGTGATTTTTTTTCTATGACCTAGATCCTACTAGTATCTCTAACTAGTGATATCATCTACTACTAGTCCATCTATATGTAGTTCTAATCTTGTTCATCAATTGTATCTAACACATCAATTGGTATCCAACTATATGTTATGTCTGTATCTTTTTTCATACATACTCAAGCTTGTTCCTTGACCTGTATATATACCATCTTGAGTTTCTTGCTTGCATAGCCTTATCTTAATTATTTGATAGAACTACATCAAAGGTTGTTCTAGTGTATGTCTTGATTTTCTTTACATACATTGCTTGGGCAAGCCCTTAGTTTTTTCTCTTCTACAATCCCATTTCTAACAAGTTGTGTTGTACCTCTTTAACCCCCTTATTTTTATATGATAAAGGGGGAGAAAACATGTATTATGTAAAGGGAAGAAAACATATATGAGTAGAAGACATAGATCTTATATAATCTAAACATGTAAGAGATATAGCATCATATGAGTGGGTGTATGTGAACACCATTAGCATCAATTGAGGAGGAGCATATGAACTCAATTCTATTGAAATCCCTAGGCTTCTCCAGAGGTATGCTTTTAATTAAATGATTTCAATACATCTATGGAATGGTTTGTCATATTCAAAAAGGGGCGACTATTGACTCAAGTTCTAAATTGACTAAACCTTTATTATGATGATGACTAACCATTCCAATCTTTTGTGTCTAATGCTTCTGCTTTAGTGATTTCATATTAGAGAAACACACTCCAAATTCCTAAAATTGCACATCCTAACTTGAAGAAATCAAGTCATACATGCATAAAGATCAAGATTGAAGAATAGATAGTTCTCCACATAGATATTTTATGTAAATCACTTGTAATGATTGTATGACTTGTATTGAATCTTGATAAAAATTTGGAGCACTTAAATTGAATATATAAACACTTTTTGGATATTTTTTAAAAGTGATTATAGGCTATCTTATCAGCTAAGTTTGTCTTGGTGACAACTCAGTTGACTGCTTGTATGGCTCTTGGAAATTTCCATGGTCTTTTGAGTTTATCCTAGAGATTACTCGACTGACACCCTACACTTTATGTTGTCTTATAGTGTCATCAATCGAGTTTCCCAAAAGAAAACTCACTCGATAACACTGTATGAAAAAATGCAGAAAAATGTTTCTAGCCATTGGAGTGTTGCAAAACTCTAATCCATGGAAACATCCAAAATTGCTAAAATTTGATCCTAAGTGTCTCTACTAGGCTATCAGGAAACCTCAACTATAAATATGACCCCTTGGGCTTCATCACATGGTCAGTCAAGCACTATGAAGGTCCATATATTATAGTTGAGAGAGATTTATCTCAAAGAGCCTCCATCCACTCTCAGGAGCTTAATCACTTGCTACATCCATTAGAGTGAGTACAAGATTTGTAAGAGAGCTAGTTCTACATGTATATCTTATGAGACTCTCACTTCCTCCACCTTCCAATCTCTATTTCTATCATTAAGATGAAAATTCTCCCTCTTGGCTAAGAGAAGTGAAGAAGAAGGGAAGGAGTCCCTTGATGAAAGCTTCTTTTTGGTGAAGGTGATGCCAAAGGAGGAAGATCCAAGTCCAGAGTGGGTAAATCCTTGAAGACAGAAGACTTGTTGCATGAGTAGGTAAGTCCTTGGTAAGGTTGAAGATCTTGGTCATGGATATATAAGTCCTTTGTAAGGTTTTGGATCCTTGATCTAAAAATGAATGCTATGTACCCTTGACCTATTAAAGGAAGGTCTTATGTTGTAACTCTTATAATGGAATATAAGGAGTGATGCATGGTTGTATATCTTAATGTTGACCTCTCTTTAGAAGATATGCATATCCTATTTTGGAGGTTAGAAATCACTATAAATAACTTGTGTTATCTTGTGCTTGTTCAGTTTATCTCTCCCTTTCTATGCATGTTTAGTTGCACTCAAAGTTCATACTTGTCATATTATCTTGGAAATATATTGAAATTTTAGTGTTGTTTAAGAGGTTTTAGATCTATTCACCCCCCTCTACAACCCATTATAAATCCAACACCCACATATGTCTAGTGTTCAACCATACGAATTGTAGTTGTGACCTTGTTTGCCAATGCAACTTAGGGTGCCTTGGTTGAAAGGAGTTCTCGTCCCTTCAATTAGTTTGTAGACACTTCTATAGGTTATGATGAATATGCAGATAGTATTAGGAGATGGAGGAGGCCCTATGGGGAGGTTGATCAAAGGTGTTTTAGGGTTGTATGTTGTGTGGTTGGAAGTAGGATGTTGGGAGAAGAGGTGGCAGATGGGTCACCTATGAATAGTGGTTGTGGTGCAAGGAGGGAGAGGAAGGTTGGGGTTGTAGATGGTGGCCACTAAAGGTGTCATGGTTTGTTTTAGGTTCTTGCTACTATCGATGTCAATGTGTTTAAAAAAGATTTGTAATTCAATGGAGGTCTAAGGCTATAAATGTATATTTTACTAACTATCACTGGGTGGATGGAGAAGTGGTATACATGAAGGATATAGTGACGCTAGGGTTGAAGGGTTCAATGATCTTGGTGATGGTAGGAGAATAGAAATGTCAGCAATGACCCTACTACTAATGACAAAATCCTGTTGTAGTCATCACAGTCGACATAGGGGAGAGAGACAAGGCCAGCTAGGGTGTAAATGCTTTAAATAGAGAGGGTAGGAAGAAGAAGAGATAAGGGAAAGAGGAAGAGGAAAGCGAGTTTCCAGAGTTGACCTAGTCATAGTAGTTACTGATCAACAACGTTCATTGTGCCACCATTGATGTGTGCAGAGGGCTACTAGAGTTCCACAGGAAAGGATGAAAAGAGAGAATAAAGGGGAGGAGAAACATAAGAGATAAGGAGGGGATGAAATAGGGAACGAGGAGAGAAGAAATTGTTGATGGTTATATAAAAGAAAATGATAGTCACAACTTACATAGAGGGATCAGGAGAAAGGTTTAGCATGGGGGGAGGCAGAGAAGTAACTCTCCATGTTATTTTGATGATGTGTGAAATGAATTTATTGACTTGAGCATTAAGTGAGAAATTAAATAT
Source organism: Alisma plantago-aquatica (assembly GCA_963693085.1). Classification (NCBI taxonomy): domain Eukaryota; kingdom Viridiplantae; phylum Streptophyta; class Magnoliopsida; order Alismatales; family Alismataceae; genus Alisma; species Alisma plantago-aquatica. The sequence goes on along the minus strand of OY856412.1, from coordinate 1,183,268,346 downwards.
GTTGATGCTCATATTTTAACGAATTAAATTAACTATTAAACGAGTTCCGATTGACATAAAATTTTTTGGGTTAGATAACTAAGGTGTGACGAGATTGATTTTAATATCAACTTTAATTATAAAAACCTTTATTATTTTATTTTATTAATTGTAAGTTAAGTATGAAATCAATGTATTTAACGTTTTCCTTTCTCAATAGGTTGCATTATTTAATAATTATCACTTTCATTTCATGAATTAGTCTTATGATGATTCCTATGTGTTAGCTTAGTGTTAGAACTAATTAATTGGTGAGTTTGTATAATTAACAACCAATTGGAGATCTTTTTATTATTTAATTAGTCATTAGATTATATGGAAGGTTATTTGTTGAAATGCTATATTTTCTTGACTTTAATTGATATTTCTTTAACACCAATCAAAGAAGAAAAGAAATGTATGTTAACAAAATTAAAGAAAGCATAATAAAGGAGGATACTAGACTTGGTATCTAGGTTCAATATGTTGCAGTACTCTACCCCTTAAAGAGGATTTTGTCCATAAAATCCACACATTCCTAATCTAGTATGCATTTTTAATCTTCTTGATAATCATACAATCATAAGTATCTGAACGTGGTTAATGCAGTTCACAAAATCGTTTTACTATATTTACATGAGTCTGATAGTATATTATTCATGTACCTTATCAAACTAGTCAACAACAAACTTGATGCATAGTTTACTAGCACATGTTTCTAGGGTTGTGTTATGATTAGTATCTCTTCAATTTGGTTTAGTATCTCATGAAGGGAAAGGATATACATTCAATGTGTTCAACATTCCTAGCATATTTAGTTTAGTTCCTAAATTATATTTATCTATCCTATTACTTTCATATGAATTCAAGGTATAGTGGACTTGTGTTCAAAGTTTGGAACATTGAATATAAATTTTACCCTAGTTATATTCTTCATTTTCAAAGATTGAATACAATTTGGGAAACCTATTTTGGTATTTCTTATTACATCAATGGTTAGTAAGATTCACCCATTTACCATGGTTAGGTGGTAGTCACATATATTTGACATCAATAACATAAATTCCCAATTTGTTAATTATTAGGTTCGCTACTAAGTCTAGACGGTCCTTAAGTTAAGTTACAATCATCTTGAGTAAAGGGAACATTACTTCACCCCTTATGAATTAATCTATCACTTACCTAACAACTAGAGAGGCAACAATGGTGGGCTAACTAGGAATTATATCCAAAACTTCTTCTTCACACTTTCTACATCACACTTAGGCCTAGGGTCTCAGGGTTGATCAAGCCAATCAAGAGCTTATTTACTAAAGGGTTTCCTACTAATCAATGTTTCTTGTGGTGGTGACTTGGCTCTAAAAACATCGATATAATCTATTTTTTTACTTCTTTTTATACATATAATTTAATGACGAAAATAGTTTTTATGATAAAAACTTTGGAATGGGTCCCAAAATGACACCAAAATTGATTTGAAGACCAAGTCAACTACTATCCATCACTGTAAGCATATACCATTATCCTATTATCACTTTATTCTTCCAAAAGAGTATAATATACATGCATCATAAGGGCATACGACAAGCATCTTTAAAACCTCGATTAGGTTGGATAAAGATTTCCTATGGCATACAATACACATATAACATGTCCCACTAGGGTACAACATATATTACTCCACACCTCATTCTAAGCATGACTTATACCATATCATCTTATAATATTGGGTAGTTATAAGATCATCCCACCACTATAGGGAAAAATTCAAGGTTTCTTCTATACTTAAAGGTTTACTACCACAATGTCATCAAAATAAAAGGTGCAAAATATAGTCAGACTACTATTCATTTTAACCATTAGGTAATGTAGATCAAGGCTATATGCTCAGGAACAAAATCCCTAACCAAGATCTTTCCCGAAGGCATATATATTCAAAGAAGCATTAAAGGTGATGTAGATTCCATATCGTAAGGCCACTAAGTCTATATGGAAGTAAAGGAGAAGTATGTGATGCAACTCATTTTCCTACTGCTAGGTGAACTGTTAATCACATATTTAGATTTCTATTAGCACCAACATGTGAAGGTTTGCCAACATAAATAACATTGAAGGCTAGCTGCTTTTATTTCAAATATTCAAATGTTGTTTTAAGTTTCTTCAATTATCTTGGTTTAGGATATGAGTAATATATTTCATTCTGTTTGACTAGTGGTTTCATATATATCAAAAGGGGATATTGTTATTTTAAACCTATTGACTTGATTATTGGTTTTAGTTGTTTCCTTGTGATTTACAGATGCTTTTGGTTGTGAGAGGGTGGATTAACGCTTTCCAATGGTGATCATAATTGTTTCCACACATATATAGTGAAAGATCGAACAATATTTTGAGAATTTTTTGTATCATGTTGGCAGTGTATTGTGTTTAGAAAACGTCATTGTATGAATCAAATGTTGTAAATATATATGTTATACATGTTCTTATTTCTTTTAGAGACTCAGTAAAAAGTCCTCCACATGTAAATTACATTTGATTGTAAATAGATTTATTAATTTTTAAAATCAATTGATATTGATTCCAATCTAGGTAACTTTGTGTAATAATGAAGATATATGACTTCAAAAACTTTTTTTGTCTTCCTAGAGGTAGTGACTTTCACTTACACAGTCAGGTTGGACTTTATATATGATGTTTTTACTAGGAAGACTTTTTTTAAAGATTTTTTGACTACTCAAGGCTGATGATTATATCGGTCAAGAATAGGACATGACCAACTAGTATTGGTCACCAAGCATTTTCCGAGGATATAATGGTCAAGGATTGGCCCTAACCACCTCGTATTTTTCAGGGATTTGATAATATTGGTTAGGGATTTATCCTTCTTCTTTAACAAGCTATGTAGGTAGTGAACCAATACACTATGGAGATGATAGATAGGTGATATACCATTCATGTTAGGGTTTAAAGCTTGTTATCCATGCACGCTCACTCCACAAAGTATGACATGCTAGAAAGTTCACAAAGGAAAGGGTTTTAGGATATGAATATGCAACATAATGTATATTTCCTAGAGAAGAACTAGAGTTAACCTAGCTATGAATATACATGATAGTGTATATATCCTAGAGGTCATACTAGCTCCTTGAAAAGTAGGATATTGAAACTTATCATTAGGAGAGTCAACTCCTATGTAGAGTTCTACCTACACAGTGAGGGAATGTATGATATCTATATTGAGTCTCGACTATATAAGTGGTGTGAGGGTGTGAAAGTGACCAAATTGCTTATGATTAAAGCCCTAATTGGTATTCCATGACTCAAGGATAAGCATAACCACAACCTATATAGGGGTACTCAACTACCTACATGTGATAACTTGAAATGATCAAGGCCCCGACAATTTAGGCTTTGATACCATATTGTAAATAGTGGGACCAAAGAGGGGATCTACTATTCACTATATAGAAAAATAAAACCATATATTCCAAATATGAAGGAAAGGAAGAATTTCATTTACTTCCCCAAGAGGTATATATATAAAACGCATCATGATTGTTAATAAGAAACGGAAATAACTATTACAAAGTTGCAACTTTTTCCTATAAAATCATTCCTCACCATAAAAGGTAGTACTACAAACAAATTAGATATAACTACTAGTACATGAGCTCATTATAGAGGGAAACCTAGCCATTCTTAGCCATCCATATGTTCATATCTTGTATGTAATCTTCTTGAGTTATTGTCATCTAGCATTCCTACAGATGGGTGGTTTTGGGAATGACATGATCAAAAGGAAACAAAATATATGTGTCAGAACACTTTGGAGTATGTGCATACAAACAATATTTGGACAATTCAGATTTGATAGGTGTAAAAGTGGGAGTTCTCATTCAATAGGGGCTATTAGGAAGTAGGTAAGTTAAAGAGGGATAAACAAGAGAAATAGTAAGCAGTGAATGACAAATAAAAATTGCATCCTTTACCACAAATATCATACCAGAAATACCAACATATAAAAGTTCATGTCAATTAAACAAGACTAGAATAAATGAAAGTAGGTCTAGGGAACCATAAACCACTAGCCACGGTAGGAGGAAAACAACCTCTATGCCCAACATATAAAACATGATAGGGGAATAAAGCCTCATTGCCTAGCAAGAGGAAATAACCTTAGTGCCTACAAATGTATCATGTGGTATGGGAATAAAGCCTAATGCATGGAACAAGGAACACAACATCTATGCCTAAAACATGGTTAAACTACTATTGGGTATTAGTAGTCAGAGTTTCACATGCAAATATATTAGGCATGATCATAGTGTAGTCCAACTTAATAATTAAGTATAAAAAGGGATGGAAACATATAACAATTGGGGTTAGAACACTCATATACATGAGGAGTAGGGTTTAGTAATCATCAAAGAAATATTTGAAGAATAATTGAGATTCCAAAAGGATCACAAATATTCAAAAAGATGAGTATAACTCAAAGTATGCCTCATTGATAATTAGGATTTAGTTATTATATGCCCACATAAAATTAGGAAGATGCACATACCTAGTCTTCACGACTAATGGTTAGCTCAAAGGGTATCTTTGGTCCCCAAAGTCGAATAGTCCTCCTAGGAACACACTATGTATGTTAGTCAAACCAAAGAAAATATTTGTAAAGATTTATATTATAGATTTTCATTTTTCTTGTCCTAGTGCCAATCATCTAATGACATGTTAGGTATTTCAATCTTACTAAGGAAATATGTACTCTAATAAATATCCATTTTAGTTCTAAGATCATGATTGATCACACAAGTTCAAAATCACAGTTTAATATATACCCTCCCATTTTCAAAATAAACATCTTGTAATAAGGACATACATTAAAACCATAATATAGAATACTACAAGTTCTTATGCACCTATTAATAATATTGATATGTATATTGGTAGAATCAATACTTAGAAGGGAACCATGTGTCTCTATGGATATTGTATTTATGCTTATAATATTGATATTTTCATGTCAGTTGTACAATAAATTTGATAATGCATGTCTATAGTAGGTAAACTCATTGTTATGTTATAGACATACTAATGCACATTTAGTTTTGTAATGCAATAAGTTTCATGATAGTGAAGTCATATATAATAGAATATTAGAGTAATAATGTATTTTCCATTAAAATTATCTAAACACTTTGAATCTTATTAGTTGTGTTCTAAAATTAAGTCTTCTAAGGATGTGTGTGTTAACCTCTGGTCTATGTGTTCTTGAACATATTCCCCATGATTACTCTTTAAATTGGTTTCTGGTGGTGAGTCCCATTTGTTGCTTCTTTGAGCTGACACAAGATATCACCCTTGTGGTTTAGAAGATTGAGCAGGCAACCAAATCCTTATAATGTTCAACCATAAGAACTATAGTTGTGACCTTATTTTCTTATGCAACTTAGAGTTCCATGGGAAAAGGAGTTGTTGGCCTTGCAACTAGATTGTAGACACTTCTATAGGTTATGATGCATGTGCAAATGGGACTAGGAGGAGAAGGGCACCCTATGGTGAGGTTGATAGAAGGTTTTTTGAGGTTGTAGGTTCTGTGGGTGGAAGAAGGATGTTGGCAGAAGAGGTGGTGGATGGGTCACTTTTGAATAGTGATGGTGGTGTAAGGAGGGAGAGGAAGGTTGAGACTGTAGATGGTGGCCATTGAATGTGTCATGGTTTATTGCATGTTCTTGGTTCAAATGGAAATACAAGTATATGAAGATCCACGGCTACAAATGCTTATTTTACTAACTATCCTAGGGTGGACTAAGAAGTGGTATAATAGGATGCTGATGAAAGCTATGGTGCCTCTTGGGTTTAAGGGTTTTCTGATATTGGTGATTGTAGGAGTTTAGTAGTGTCAATGACTACCACTACTACTAGCATTAGAATCTTGTTGTAGCCATGGTATCCAACATAGGGGAGAGAGACAAGGTTGACTAGTGTTTAATGGCTTTGAGTAGAGAGGACAATGAGAAGAAGAGAGGAGAGGAAGATGAGGAGGAGAGGGAGTCACCAAAGTTGATCCAGTCATAGCAGTTGTTAATGAGCAACATTCTTGTTGCCTCCCTCGATATGTGTGTAGCGGTTCTAGGGTTCCATAAGAAAGGAGAGGAAGAGAGAAGAAAATGTGAGGAGGAAAAAATAGGCAAGTAGAACATAAAATAGGGAAGGAGCAAAGAAGAAACATTTGATGGTTACATAAAAGGCGACTATAATCATGACTTGTAGAGAGGGCGGATGGACAAGGGCTAGTGCAAGGGGGTAATGAAGAAGCTTTGCATTACTTTGATAATGGATTAAATGAATTGATTAAGTAAAGTGTTAAAGAAATTAAATGTTTTGAGGCTCATATTCTAACCAGTTAAATTAATAGTCAAATGGAGTCTAACTGACCCAAAATTTTATATGTTGGCTAACTAAGGTGTGATGAGATCAATTTTTATATCTATTTTAGTTTTTAAAAACGTTTAGTATTTTATTTTATTAATAATAAGTTAAGTACTCAATTAATGTATTTAATTATTTGCTCAATATGGTAGATTATCTTATATTCATTGACTTCATTTCATCAGTGTGTCCCATAATGATTCCTGGGTCCTAACCTAGAGTCAAAACTAATTAATGGAGAGTTTGTATATTTAACTTCAACTTGGAGGCCTTTTTTAATTAATTAGTCATTAATTTTATATGGAATTCTCTTTGTAAAACACTATATTTTCTTGGATTCAAATAATATTTATTTAATTTCATTTAGAGAAAAAAGAAAATTATATTAGCATAATAAAAAAAAGCATAAGAAAGGAGAATATTGGACTCAATACCTTGATTTGGGTATGTCACAATATCAAATCCTAATCAAATGCATATATTTGTTGATATATGTCTCATGCATCTTCTCACAATTCATATATTGTTGTAGAATTAATTGTTTTCACTATTTCCCCCAATGAGCCAATGAAATAGATCCACAGACTCAGGGCACTATGTGATTAGGGTTACGCTAGATTAATTAAGCTAATTACTCATATTTTAATCATATCAAATATTTACAAACAATAAACATACATATACTTTGCATATTCATCAAATCTAACAATTTCAAAAGATATAAAACACATTCACATATATCAAACCACCAAATCATGGTACAATTAATCTTCTCTGGCCATAACAAGGCCCAATATATCGATCTCGACCACTACACAGACATATATATTATGTCATGTAACATCAAACTTAATTAATGCTTAACAACCAATATTTATCACTTCATTGTTTAATTTCTAATGTGCAAACAACGTCACAAAATATAGGCCATTATCCAATATAGATAATTTATCATAATCATCATATATGATAATACATTATTATAGGATGTAATTAATCACCACTATTCAAGTGTAAGGGTATCATGAAGAACTGTCATATTATATTGTCTTGAGGAAAATCTTGGTTTAGTCAATAGTCATCATTACATGCATCTTTTAGAGTCTAGTTGGCTATAATAAAGTGTACATCGTTATTCAAGGACAATGTTATCAAACTCATAAGATCATATCATTTTCTCGCCTTAAGCATTTCACCATTTATAGTCATCCTATGTTTCATGCATGTTCAATCATGATCTAATTTCAACCATTGGACCTTTCCATCATGTCAAGTGTGACACCAATGCCATTTCACTCAGGGTGTTAACCTCAAGGCATCAAGCCTACATGCATGTATCCTATATCCAAGATACATCTTATAATGTTACATTTTATCACACATTTATTCAATCGCTTAAGATTATAGGAGAGGGAGAGATGAAACACATATGTAATCATATGTAGAATATAATTACTCCATTAGTATCCTTTTTTCATAAAAATACTATCACACATTATTCAAAACTCACATGGATTAAGAAACCCATGGTTTACTTCATATTCACTTGTTCATTACCCCCATGATGCATTACATGTAGAACACATAATTATATTTATTGATTCATAATGCGTTTTGGCTTCATATATGAATCCAAAGTACTCATTAGGGTACGAACCACCATTACTTGTAATGAAATGCTAATTTTACAACATAAAATTAAACCAAGGACAAGACCTTATAAGAATATCAAAATCATCTTAAATATTTTAATTACACCTCATATTACATTGACACACTGCCCTAACAAATTTCAACTTAAAATTCTAGGGTATGTAAGAATTATATTAAATACAATATTACTCATAAAAAGGACCACTCTTATGCATAAATGAGCTATCTTGAGATTATATTTCTAACTCAAATGAAATTTCAAAAGAATAATCACTATATAAGGAACATAATATAGTATTATATCCACTCCCACGAAGTAATATTAACATTATGCTAGTTCCATATCATATGGCACCAAGACACCATAAAGATAATATTTTTTGTAACATTTCACAATTATTTTGGATTTTAAGATAAACATTTTTAGGTGGACATGACATCAATATCAGGGATCACTTTTAGAAGATTAAAAAAAGTACAACGTAATTTATTTTTACTTATCTTGGATAGTTATCAAGAAATCATCTTTTAGCACGTTAGATGATCATAGAGTAAAACTAAGGCATACTAGAGCATTTGGGGATTTGTATATAAAAATAGGAAAAAAAAGGCTAAAAATGCTTTATCATTCTCCTACCATGGTGATTATCATGAGGTACATATAAGACAACCAAGAACAAATTTCCAGATCCTAGACCATCTCTAAAACGTCTTCAAAATCAAAGCTTAAGGAAAGATTTGTCTTCCTTCATAACAAAGAGAGGAAAAAGGGAGGTTCTTTAACTAGATGTGGTAGGTTCCATCATGGAAATCCATGGAGATCATAAAAGGAGGAAGACAAGGAAAGGAACAAAAATAATAACTCCAAAGAACCTCCTTTCCATGCCCGAGATCACTTATCCAACTCCACAATGATTCCTCCATGGATGATCTAGAGCAAACAAGGGAAAAAGAGGAGAAAAGGAGATACTTTTAACTAGATGAAAAGGTTACCACCATGAAAGACCATGGACTTCGGTCAAGGAGGAAGAAGGTGCAAATAATAGAAGGAATAAGAGATTAGGGGAGATGATATTATGTTTTTGATGGAAAAATAAGGTTGGAAAGCTTGTAAACACCATGGAGTTTCTTGATCTTAGACATGCATCCACATGTAAGACCCCATCCATGGCCATCACCTTCAAGTGGGTCCTCACGACCAGATAGGCTCTCCATCATGTTCTATAATAAAACAGGGGTGTCAAATGATTGCTTTTATGAAGAGGAAGGGGTATATACAAGGATAATTGGTCAAAAATATAAAGAACCCTCAACTAAAAAAAAGTCAGTTGTCAACATAACCAACCCCCACATCAGTCTACAAGGGATGATCTTTTATTGATTTCCAAGATCTAGAACTTCTATTAAGATGTTTGAGTCTTCGACAAAAGATGAATAGATTATATAAAAGGAGTGTCAAGTGCTTGTAGACATAGTGTATAAGCATGATCCTAAGGTTCCCTTTGTAGAAGAGATATATTTAGTGTGGACATTAAGTGGATTTGCACCCATATGACTTACCTAGCATACATACAACTAGATAGATTGTGTTATCCATTGAGATATCCCATAATACATTGCCAATTTTTTAGTAAACATTTAAGATGGATCCAACTCAATTGTGGGAGTTGAAATGGACCTTTAAAACCTCCTTGATAAGGGTTTCAATTGACCAAATGTCTCTCCTCGAGAAGCCCAATACTTTTAAGAATAGTAATATGGATCTACCAGGATGTGTATATACTATGGTATGTAAAAGTAATCCATGGAAAAAAGCAAGTATCATTGCATGGAACTAGTATTGTGTAAGATTTATCTTTGATTTGAGTGTCATCAATTGTGATTATTAGAGTGAAACATCTTGAAAACTAATTTCTAAACCCAATCATAGTATCCTAAATTGCATACTAGTTTTCTTTAAAAAAGTAGTCACATCTATAACACATGTCTATCATATGAGAAATAATTTCCAAAAACATTCAAAGTGGGAGTTTTCGATAAACCAAGTTTTGTTACCTAGACACCTCATATATGGAGGAATGATAGTACTAGACTAAGACAAAGTTAAGTTGTGCTAAATTGGAAACCACAAAAACACCAATAGGGATCCTCAACTTCTTGGTAATGGTCAAGTAATATCAATGTTCAATCCCCAGCTTCTCAAAGAACACCTACCTCTCACAAAGTTTATGAGAAAGAAAAAATAGCTCATATGCAAATACGTTTGTGAATCACAATTTATGAGAGCTAAAAAAGAAACTCACTTTTTCTTCCATGTTGGTCCTACCATTGATGAATGATGGATTTGTGATATACCGTGATGCATCAAAATGAGCTTACAGTGTGTCCTAATTCAAAATAGGAAATTGGTGGCCTACGCATCCCAAGTCCACAAGACCAATGAGATGACCTACCCCAAACATTAGTTAGAGATATCTATGATTATATATTCCTGAAGATATGGAGAGATTGCATTTACTAGGTTATATATTCCTAAAGATATGGAGAGATTGCATTTACTAGGTTATCTTTGGCATCTAAACTGACATAATAGCTTGAAGTACCTACTGACTCACAAAGACCAAAACTGATACCAACAATTATAAATGGGGCACCTTAAGGATTTTAAACTACATTACATCTTGATACCTTGATAAGATTAATGTGGTGGCCAATGTTGTGGAATTTAGATTCTCTTGTCTTTTTCCTCAACCTTAATCACTAAGAATAAGTGACTTAAGGACTTAGTTTAGAGCATTCCAAGTACTTCCATATTGGATCCTCTTGGATAACATCCATATCGTTCTAGTTCTTTGAGCTTATGAGACCTGTGAGGTCACCCCCACACAATCTTATATAAATATCCTACTAACAATGGTCTAGACCTATATATTTGTGGGATTAATGATCGTCTATAATAAAAGCATCATATCTAGATTCCCTAAGAGTCTGGTATAAAGACTCATATATCGCAAGAAGTGTAAATGTCTAAGTATGTTTCAATCCTGGAAGCACCAAGTTGCATAATAACATATAAAGTTATTTTATGTAGCAAGACAAGAAGCAATATGTAGCCCAATTTTTAGCTGGATACCTCACATGCCAAAAAGTGAAAGAATAACATTAGTGATATGGAGGAATGTCACAATTTCTTTACATCAATAATAGAAATGGGTCCTTATGACCATGAAATTTGTTGTGGGACTTTGTCGGACTAGGGAAGCATACAAACCCTTTTGAGTTGTAGTTGGTATCCTCACCAAGCATATCACTTCCTTCATTTCAATATTACAACAAAGTTTTCATTCTAGTCCATGATCTATATTCAAGATATAGTTCACTCACACAAGTTGATCATCTATGACCATGACCTAGCATTCATCTCAAAGTTTGAAGGCAACGATGTGTATGTGATATGGATTGAGACATAGAGATTGCATCAGTTGAAATACAAACCATTGATCTTGGAAATAATTTGTGATGTTTTAAATATAATAATCCATCACACAATGATTTTTTACTCAAAAGTGTACGAGTTTACCTACAACGTAGTCAACTCCATTCATAAGATCTTAGATTTGAGCCAAACACTACTACCACTTATATATTAGTTGTTCCAATTTTGGTTATAAGATTTTTTGGCATTTTTGAACTATGAGATAAAGTAAGGGAAAGTAAAGGCTAAATGAGATAGTAAGTATGGTACTATTCTAAAAACCAACATCCAAATCAGGGTCAGCTGTCTCTTGAACAAACCACTTTATTCCCATTTAATTATCCCAAACATGATATCACATTAATTCAACTGTCAAGATCTCTACACCCAACCTTCTCTCAATTTCATCTAGATCATGTAGATAAAGTGGATAATGCCTCTCTTAAGGCTAACTATCAGTAGTTGTGGATTACAACACAACAATCACAATATTCAATGCCCCCCTACAATTTTGGGGTTAGGATGAGTCTTTTCTCTACACGAGTTAGCCGATAAGTGATGATCATAATGAACTTCCTAGAGAGACATTTGATATATAAATAAAGTTGACAAGAGAAACAAGTATAAGGACTGAGGGACCCATCCCCAGATATATAGATGAAAACTAGTCACTCAATTTTGAGATAGCTTTATAGGGATTATTGTAACATCCCTGACCTGGGTTATGTTTTAACCCTAGGTGTTTTGTTTAAGAAAAGTGATTATATGCTTGCTCTTATCTTTTTAAAAGTAATCAAGGCTCAAGAGGAACTTACATTGTAATTTTAGTCTTTTTCGAATATTGTTGAAATCAATGTTTTGCTTGTTTTGGACTAAAGTGCAAATTACCCAAGTTGAGGGGTTTATTTGCAAATTGTGCATGATAATATGTTCCTCATGTGTTGAAGAATCATGAGAGTGAAGATGATGTAGAGGTATAGCTTGTGATAGCCTGAATACCAAGAAAGAGCTGATAAAGCAATGTTTGTGCTTTAAAACCTAGTTTTGGTGTAATGAGCAATTTACCCAAAACATAGGGTTCAATATACAAATTACCACTCCAAAATGGTCCCTACTGTTTCTTGGGATCATGTGGAGCAAAGAAAATTAGAGGGGCATCTCATGTGTATTTCTTTGAAGGAGAGAGAATCTTGATATTAAAATAATCAAGATTTAAGAGTAATGGAAACCTTAATTCAAATTAATGCAAAAATAAATAAAATAATTGAAGGACCTTCAACCAAAATTGAAATGGTTGACTTCAGATATGTGTGGACGTCTTTGTGCCTTGCAAGGGCCACGAAATATCTCAAGGAGGTGAAAAACCCACTCACAATATTATAAGAAAAAGAAATATCCACTCACTCATGGATATTACTATTAAATGGATTAAGGTGCTTAATTTGCTTTTCCTTAAAACATGGATAATTGAGAGGAATAATAGGATAGCATCGTACCTAAGGAAAATAAGGGGGCAAGTGGCAAGGATATGGGGGAGATAATTCCTACTTTCTCTCTCCTAAATGAATTTTCAATCAAATTCACATATATGCTCCTTTATCCATAGAATGAAAGGGTAATTTCGAATTCACTTCCACCCTTTACTTGAAAAACGACCAAGGAAGCTTTGAAGGACCAGGAGGACGACCCCCAACCTGTTGGTAAGCTTTTTGACCTTCCTTCATCTTGATTTCATGGTGGAAATCATAAATCAATGCATAATTTCTTCCTTTCTTCACTCCATCTTCAACCCTAGAAAATCCTTTCACTCCAAAACTTGAGGACGAGCCTTGGGGGAGTTGAAAAAGCCTATTCCACCATTTTTGATGTGAAGCTCCAAGCTTTTAAGATTAATTGAAGGCGGGTTATATAACTTGAACCCTTAACTATTGTTATTGAACTCAATTTCTCAATTCAATTGATTCAATTATTTTTCTTGCAAATACCTTTAATTAGTTGATGCAATTACCATGAAGATGGCAGTAGGTTTTGTGGGTTTGCAGGTTGATGATGATGACATCATCACAATAATACACCTCAATCAAGAATAGGAGCAAACGGTTTGCAAAACCGCATGAACTAATTTGGTTTCAAAACCAAATGAGTAGATTCATTTTCAAAACCGAATGAGTGGATTCGGTTTCAAAACCGAATGGCCAAGTAAGTGCAAGACTGAATGGGTAATTCCATTAAAAACCGAATGGGTTAGATACACAAAACCGAATGGGTAATTATACCCAAGATTGATTGGATAAATCACTTCAAAACCGAATGGGTGATTTGGTTTCAAAACCGAATGGGTGATTTGGTTTCAAAACCGAATGATTGGAATCGTTTTCAAGGTCAATTGAAGTGATTCGGTTTAAAAACCGAATGGGTGATTCGGTTTCAAAACCGAATGAGGTCAAGCACCTCAAGACCGCATGAGATCAAGCACCTCAAGACCGCATGGATGGTCAAAGGTGGTGATTGAAGGATTGAAAATCCAAGGGCCAATAATTGTTGAACTCCAACAATTCAATCGATTGAAGGTTTCAATGTAGCAAAGCATGTTCAATTGATTGATGAATTTATCTAAAGAACCCTTTTGGTTTTGAGACTGATTTGGCCCAAATGGTCTTGAGACCATTTGATTCCAAATGGTTTTGAAACCGTTTGGGGCCAATCAAACGGTTTCAAAATTGTTTGGTGATGAAACCTCAAAACCGAATAAAGGTCAATTGTGATTCAATCATTTGGAAATTAAAGGTGATGATTGTTCCAATGATCCAATGATTGATAGTGATGATAAATGAAGGTACAAAGGTTGAATCCCTAAAGTACCTAAATGATTAGTACCATTAAAGGGATAAACCCTAATTGCTTATAAGAACATTAACTTAGTACACTATGTCAATCATAGATGTATGTACTTGATTGAAGGGTTGATATGACCTAAACAAGTTGAGAGAATGATAGAATGGAATTCATACATGAGTATGATTCATGTGGTGATTAAGGGTATGATCCTTAGCATAGAGATCATGAAACCCTAATCATGAGCATAAACCCTAATTGACAAGGTTATTGAATCCTAACCCTAATTTAGGGCAATTCTAAGTGAAACCCTAATCTAGGGTAAGGATGTAGCCCTAATCTAGGGTGATGATATGTGTAAACCTAATTATGGGTAATGGAACATGAAAACCTAATTGGGATGAATAGTAAACCCTAATTATGGGTAATGGAACATGAAACCCTAATTGGGATGAATAGTAAACCCTAATTATGGGTAATGGAACATGAAACCCTAATTGGGATGAACAGTAAACCCTAATTGTGGGTTATTGAATGTAAACCCTATTGTGGGGTGAAATTTATGTGAAACCCTAACTAAGGATGATTTTATGAGAAACCATGATGTTTGATGTGATGTGGAACTCAAATCCAAGGTGATACTATGTAATGTTTTATGAAACCCTAATCTTGGGCAATATGGTGATAAACCATAACCTTGATTTGGGTAATGGGATGAATGTTCCAAAATGACATGAAATGGGAAACCCTAACCCTAGTAAGGGAATAGTGGTATTACCATTGAATAGTGAATCCATATTTGTTCTGCATGGTACTGATATGTAATTGAAGTCACTATTATCATCTACACTAACCATGCATGTATTCTGAAATGATGGTCATGGCCAAGTATGAGCTATAATGTTTAATTTACTATTGTTTATTGGGCCTTGTGTGCCATAATATACCTTGCTGCCTGGTAAGAGGTAACAAGAGAGTTGATGGGCCTCAAGTACCATGAGTGATGCTCGTAATAGCAAGTATCATGTTTACCTTGGTCAGATGACCTGAAGGTGATAATTACCTAGAAAAGTGGTAACAATGCTCGATGATGAACTAAGGGTTTGAATACCCATAACCATATGATTGTGGTAATGAGATTGTGTAGGGATGAGAATTCCCAGTATTGAAATGAGGGAATGAGTTCCCAATGTCTTTTAAAGACTGATAAGTAATTGATAAAAATAGTACATGTCTCTTTATAGCATTGTCATAATAAGTTATGTTTGAGAACGTGGCTGATGCTAAAAGAATATGAAAATGTACTTAATTAATCAAGTGAAATTTGTTCATGTAGTGCTCTGACCATAGATCCATCATCATCAGTAGTTGGTGATGGTGAAATAGGTTTTCCTATGGATTTCCTGGAATTCGCATATTTTAAATATGTGGGGGTAAATGGGAGAAAATATCCTTACGTCCTGGTGAAGAGATTGATGGAAGGTAAACATTAAACCTCTCAATCCTTCATGTGTCGGGATGGATGTATCACAATTCTCTCGATGGTTGGGATGGATGTATAATTAATCTCCCAATGATATTTAATGTCGGGTTGATGGAGATAAACATTAAATCTCTCGATTGTCGATGAGAGTGCAGTTGACGCTATAACTCTATAGTGAAGTTGTCAGTATACCCTGAAAAGCTATTTTGAGCAGTTGACATAGTCCTGCTTGTGGTCCCGTACTGATCAGGATGTGGGAGGTCATTGGAATCTGGCTCTTCCATTGACCTATGCATGGTACCGATTTTGATATAGCAATGGTTGGTTGGAGTATGAGCGGTATACCTCATCTCCTCAGAGCTTAATTATGTTTGTAAAATGTAATCAACCGTGTAGCATATTTACATAAGACTGAAATACGAGAATCACTGGTTGATGATTGTCTTGCTTAACATATCCTAGATGGATAAATGTTATACATGTCCTATAATTCTTTATTGAATGTTAAACATGCTATTTTATCAAGTTATAGATAATAAGATTAAGTGGGAATGTTGCTCTAATCTTCTTTAAATAAGTGAATTACCTATTGTTGATTATTATGATTCCACTGCTAAGTTTATTTCTATTAAACTGCAATAATAATGTTTTTGGCGGAGAGTTATATCTCCCACTGGGGAAATTTTTATAATTGTCTCACCCCCATGGAATCCAATGTTTTTAGGTAGACGCAGACAAAGATGAAGAATCTCTGTAGTAGAGGAAGAGCAGTAGTAGCAATAGCAACAACAAGGACAACAGTAATATCCCAGGTGGGGATACTGGTTGTCAGGCTTTGTACATAAAGTCCTATGTGTCGTCTCTGTACTCTCAGGTCCTAGGAGTCAGTTGTTTGTGATTTTATAATCGATCTGAGGTTTTGGCTTGATGCCTCGAGGTTTTAAGTTGCCTATGTACAAATTTAATAGAGCAGCTGTTGTATGTAATCCTCGAGAAGAGATGGTACATGACATGTAAATTATGAACCAGGATGTAATGATTTACTTTGGTTCTGAATGAAAGAGTTTTCCTGTGAATGGATCTCTTGATAAATGGTTTTAATTTTTAGTGATTTCCAGTAATCCGCTGTAATCTTGATCGCTTCCGCATTAGTTAATCTTGTCATATTGGTTAAGACGGTTTGTTCTCCACAATTTAGTGGTATCAGAGATCTAGGTTCGCTGAGTCTATATAGAAATAGGATTAAGGTTATTGAGTCTGTTCTAGTGTCTTCCAGTCCATCTGATAGTATCTTCTGCTCATGTAGGAGAAGAAGAAGAACTAAAGATGTTTGGATCACACGATGAACATGCTGCTGAGAGCAGCATTGCTGCACCAGGAGGAGGTGCAAGAGATCAAGATAGGGAGGAGCATGTACTTGATCAACCCTAGTTCAACCAAGCTGATATGGGGAATCCAGCTTTCCAAAATATGTTTGGACAGTTTATAACATCTATGACCCATATGATGGATAGGATGCCATTACCTACACCTAGGGCACCAGTCCATGATGAAAGACATGGAGTCGGCAAAACTTTTGAACGGCTTAGGAGGGTAGGAGCTATAGAGTATGTTGGTACAGCCGACCCAGCAGATGTTGACCTATGGTTGACTGAACTGGAGAAAGCCTTCAGAATCCTCATGATTCCTGATGATGAGAAGGTGAGGCATGCTATATATCTCCTAAAAGGGAGTGATGGCCACTGGTGGACCATTGAGGAAGGCAAAAGACCTGGTGTTGTGATTGAATGGGATGAATTCTGGTGTGAATTTGTCACTAGATACTTTCCCAAGATGTATCTAGATGAGAAAATCTCTCAATTTGAGAGGTTGAGGCAAGGACAAATGAACATTAGTGAATACAAAGCTAGGTTCATGAAACGTTTGTGGTTTTGTCCGCATATGGCATCCATAGATGAGGAGAGAATTCGGCAATTCGAGAAGGGGTTGAACGCTGAATTGACCACTCTGGTGTCTGCTCTGGAGAACCGGGAGAGGTTTTCCACTTTGTGGAGTCTGTAAGACAAATAGAAAGGTCTGTGATTGAGAAGCGACATACCAAGGGTAAGAAAGAGTACCCACAGTTCCAAGGATAGAGTTCTAGAAGTTTTAAGAAACCAAGGTATTCTGTACCTACACCACCACCAAGGTTCAATACCCAGACGCAATGGACGTCAAGTAAGGGTAGAGGCTGTAGTTTACCACCAAAGGGAGCTCACATCTCTGCCTCAATGTCAGTAACATGACCACCCCGACCACAGAGGGGAAATGTAACCTGTTATAGATGTGGGAGAGAAGGCCATGTGGTGAGGGACTGTCCTGAAAAAGTCAGGAATGTGACCCAGCAACCGAGGCAGAGTCAGCAAGGCTCTCAGAGGCAGCAATCTGGCAGTGGTGCTAGAGGACGTGGACAAGCGTCCCAAGTTGGATTGTCAGCATCCAACAATTGAGCACAGGGTCAACATCAACCAACGGCTAGATTCTATGCAATGAATCAACCCGAAGCAGTTGTCAATCCCAGGGTTGTGACAGGTCAAATGGAATTATTTTATTATGATATGTCTTCATCCTGCTTAGTATCTATGTTAATTGATCTGGGTGCTACACACTCTTTCATCACTCGAGAAGTGATTCATGACTGCAATATGATTGTCAGTCATAGAGAAGATAGCTTGTTGTTAGAAACACCTTTGATGGGATCTGCAGTATTGTGGGAAGTGTGTTCCCCCTGCATTCTTTCCTTTTCTGATCACCACATTCAGGTGGATCTTATACCACTTGAAATGCATGGGTTTGATATAATTCTTGGGGTGGACACCTTAGAAAGGTATAAAGTTGTCTTGGATTGTGGTTCTAAGTAGGCTATGTTCACAGATAATTGTGACACATGGATCTTTTAGGGAGATAGAAAGATTCTTCCAATATGTCTTGTGTCAGCTATGGTAGTTGAGAAGTTGATGGGACAAGGATACTTTGCATTCTTAGCCCATGTGGTTGATACCACAATGGAGAGACCTCATCTTTTTGAAGTTCCAATAGTCAGGGAATTTGAAGATGTATTTCCTAAAGAACTTCCAGGTGTTCCACCGCCTTGAGAGATTGATTTTGAAATTAATTTGATTATGGGCACACAACATATAGCACAAACTCTATATAGAATGGCACCTGCTGAAATGGCATAGCTCAAGAAACAACTGCAAGAGCTGCTTGAGAAGGGTTTTATCTGAATGAGTACTTCACCATGGGGTGCTCCGGTCCTCTTTGTTAATAAGAAGGATGGGTCGGTGCGGTTATGCATTGACTACGGACAATTAAATAAAGTAACTATAAAGAACAAGTATCCTCTACCAAGGATTGATGACTTGTTTGATCATTTGCGTGGTGCAACTATCTTTTCTAAGATAGATCTGAGGTCGGGATACCATCAGTTGCGTATTTAGGAGAGTCACATACCTAAGTCTTCCTTTAGGACAAGGTATGGTAACTATGAGTTCATAGTTATGTCGTTTGGACTAACTTATGCACCAGCTACATTCATGGAACTCATGAATAGAATCTTTCGACCTTTTCTTGATCAGTATGTAGTCGTCTTCATAGATGATATCTTAATATACAATAGAGATGCTCAAAAACATGAGCAACATCTTCGTCAAGCTTTGAATTTGCTAAGAAAGCATAGTTTTTATGCTAAGTTTAGCAAATGTGAGTTCTGGTTACCAGAAGTTTCTTTTCTTGGACACATAATATCCGCTTTAGGTATTTGTGTTGATCCTAAGAAAGTAGAATTTGTCCTGCAATGGGAACGGCCTAAGACAACGACGGAGATACATAGTTTCCTAGGACTGGCAGGCTATTACAGGAGGTTCATTAAGAACTTCAGTTCAATAGCTTTACCCCTAACCAAGTTGACCAGGAAGGAGATTCCTTTTGTTTGGAATGACAAGTATCAACAATCTTTCCAGTTGTTGTAGGAAAGGTTAACTAGTGCACCTGTGTTAGTGCTACCTGAGCAAGGGAAGGGGTATATAGTCTTTTGTGATGCATCTAAGAATGGCTTAGGATGTGTGTTGATGTAGGATAAGCAAGTGATTTCTTTTGCTTCTCGATAGCTTAAGAAACACGAGGAGAATTATCTAACACATGATCTAGAGCTAGCTATTGTGGTCCATGCCTTGAAGATCTAGAGAGATTATCTCTATGGAGAAACATTCCAGATTTTCACAAACCATAAGAACCTAAAGTATATCTTCTTACAGCATGAGCTGAACATGAGGCAATGCCGCTGGATGGAGTTAATCAAGGACTACGATTGTACAATTGATTATCATCCAGGGAAAACCAATGTGGTTGCTAAAGCTCTAAGTAGAAAATCAGCAACACCAGCCTTAAACAAAGCACAGTTGAATTCCTTAGTGTGCTCTAAGAGAGATATGTTTATCTCCTTGAGGCAAAACAAAGTACAGCTAAAAGTATCATTGTTAGCCGGGTTGTTAGCTGAGATGCGCATAAAACCAACTCTGAGACAACAGATTAAAGAAGCATAGCAAACTGATGTTGTAGTTCAGCAAATTAGATAAGTGTATGGTAGTGAGAAATGGGATGGCTTTCATGAGTCAGAGGATCAGGTAGCCTGTTATCGTGGTAGGATGATAGTACCTGATGTCGATGACTTAAGGAAGTTAGTTCCAGAAGAATCTCATTCTTTGATGTATGCTATGCATCCAGGGAGCACCAAGATGTATCATAACTTAAAAGATATGTATTGGTGGCCTGGATTAAAGAAAGGTGTAGCTGAGTTTGTTATGTGGTGTCCAGTGTGTCAGTAGGTTAAAGATGAACATCAAAAGCCCACAGGAACAGTGCAACCTCTGCCTATACCGTATTGGAAATGGGATCATGTAATCATGGACTTTGTGGTTGGTTTGCCTAGAACAACAAAAAGTCATGACTCCATTTGGGTGATAGTTGATAGGTTGACTAAGACAACACATTTCATTCCTATCAAAACAACCTACACTGCTGAGAAGCTTGCACATATATACATAGATGAGATAGTGTGTTTGCACGAAGTTCCAGCTACTATTGTATCTGATAGAGGTCCCCAATTCACAAGTCATTTTTGGGAACGAATGCATAAAGATTTGGGTATGCGGTTAAGGTTTAGTACAACCTTTCATCCTCATACATATGGATAATCAGAAAGGACCATAAAAACCTTGGAGTACTTGCTTAGGGCATGTGTCCTTCAGTTTGTAGGAAGTTGGGATCTACATCTGAGCTTGATAGAATTTTCTTATAATAATAGCTATCAGCACAGTATTAATATGGAACCATATGAAGCTTTTTATGGTAGACATTGTAGATCTCCCTTATGTTGGTATGAAACAGGAGAGTACCGAATTTTGGGTCCTAAGCTGGTTCAGAAAACAACTGAGAAGATTAAAGTTATACAACAACAGTTGAAAGCTGCCCAGGATCGGCAGAAACCATATGCTGATAAGAATCGTAGACCCTTAGAATTCCAAGTTGGAGACAGAGTGTATCTCAAGGTATCACCTTGGAAAGGTATCCTTAGATTTGAAAAAAAAAGGAAAGTTAGCTCCTAGATTTATGGGGCCTTATCCAATCATTGAGAGGACAGGAAAGGTAGCCTATAAGCTGGAGTTACCACCTGAGCTGCATAGATTGCACCCAGTGTTCCATATTTCCATGCTGAGGTAGTGTCATCCTGACATAGATTTGGTTCTGCAACCTATGGTGGTAGAACTAAATGATGATATATCTTATGTTGAAGGACCAGTGTTGATTCTTGACAGAAGAATCAAGAAGTTGAAAAAGAAAGACATTTGTCTTGTAAAAGTTCTCTGGTAATACTATGGCATTGAAGAAGCTACGTGGGATCTAGAGGAAGAAATGAGGAGGAAGTACCCTTCTCTTTTCTCTTGATGTTTTCGTTGATGATTTCGGGGACGAAATCCTTGTAAGGGGTGGATAAACTTGTAACATCCCTGACCTGGGTTATGTTTTAACCCTAGGTGTTTTGTTTAATAAAAGTGATTATATGCTTGCTCTTATCTTTTGAAAAGTAATTAAGGCTCAAGAGGAACTTACATTGCAATTTTAGTCCTTTTCGAAGATTGTTGAAATCAATGTTTTCTTGTTTTGGACTAAAGTGCAAATTACCCAAGTTGAGAGGTTTATTTGAAAATTGTGCATGATAATATGTTCTTCATGTGTTGAAGCATCATGAGAGTGAAGATGATTTAGAATTATGGCTTGTGATAGTATGAATACCAAGAAAGAGTTGATAAAACAATGTTTGTGCGTTAAAACCTAGTTTTGGTGTAATGAGAAATTTACCCAAAAACTAGGGTTCAATATGCAAATCACCACTCCAAAATGGTCCCTACTATTTCTTGGGATCATGTAGAGCAAAGAAAATGAGAGGGGTGTCTCATGTGTATCTCTTTGAAGGAGAGAGAATCTTGATATTAAAATAATCAAGATTTAAGCATAATGGAAACCTTAATTCAAATTAATGTAAAATAAATAAAATAATTGAAGGACCTTCAGCCAAAATTGAAATGGTTGAATTCATATATGTGTGGACATATTTTTGCCTTGCAAGGGCCACGAAATATCTCAAGGAGGTGAAAAACCCACTCACATTATTATAAGAAAAAGAAATATCCACTCACTCATGGATATTACTATTAAATGGATTAAGGTGCTTAATTTGCTTTACTTTAAAACTTGGATAATTGAGAGGAATAAGAGGAAAAGAGGATAGCCTTGTCCCTAAGAAAAGTAAGGGGGCAAGTGTCAAGGATATGGGGGAGATAATTCCTACTTTCTCTCTCCTAAATGATTTTTCAATAAAATTCACATATATGCTCCTTTATCCATAGAATGAAAGGTTAATTTCAAATTCACTTCCACCATTTGCTTGAATAATGACCAAGGAAGCTTTGAAGGACCAGGAGGACGACCCCCAACCTGTTAGTAAGCTTCTTGACCTTCTTTCATCTTGATTTCATGGTGGAAATCATAAATCAATGCATAATTTCTTCCTTTCTTCACTCCATCTTCAACCCTAGCCAATCATTTCACTCCAAAACTTGAGGACGAGCCTTGGGGGAGTTGCAAAAGCCTCTTCCACCATTGTTTACGTGAAGATCGAAGCTTTGAAGCTTAATTTAAGGCGGGTTATATAACGTGAACCGTTAACTATTGTTATTGAACTCAATTTCTCAATTCAATTGATTCAATTGTTTTTCTTACAAATACCTTTGATTAGTTAATGCAATTACCATGAAGATGGCAGTAGGTTTTCATGGGTTTGCAGGTTGATGATGATGACATCATCACAAGCATACGCCTCAATCAAGAACAGGAGCAAACAGTTTGCAAAACCGAATGAACCAATTCAGTTTCAAAATCGAATGAGTGGATTCGGTTTGAAAACCGAATGGCCAAGTAAGTGCAAGACCGAATGGGTAATTCCATTCAAAACTGAATGGGTTAGATACACAAAACCGAATGGGTAATTATACCCAAGATTGATTGGATAAATCACTTCAAAATCAAATGGGTGATTCGGTTTCAAAACCAAATGATTGGAATCGTTTTCAAGGTCAATTGAAGTGATTCGGTTTCAAAACTGAATGAATGATTCAGTTTCAAAACTGAATGAGGTCAAGCACCTCAAGACCGCATGAGATCAAGCACCTCAAGACCGTATGGATGGTCCAAGTTGGTGATTGAAGGATTGAAAATCCTAGGGCCAATAATTGTTGAACTCTAACAATTCAATCGATTAAAGGTTTCAATGTAGCAAAGCATGTTCAATTGATTGATGAGTTTATCTAAAGAACCCTTGTGATTTTGAGACTGATTTGTCCCAAACGGTCTTGAGAGAATTTGAGTCCAAACTATTTTGAAACCATATGGGGTCAAACGGTTTCAAAACTGTTTGGTGATGAAACCTCAAAACCGAATAAAGGTCAATTGGGATTCAATCATTTGGAAATTGAAGGTTTTGATTGTTCCAATGATCCAATGATTGATAGTGATGGTAATCAATGAAGGTACAAAGGTTGAATCCCTAAAGTACCTAAATGATTAGTACCATTAAAGGGATAAACCCTAATTGCTTATAAGAACATTAACTTAGTACACTATGTCAATCATAGATGTATGTACTTGATTGAAGGGTTGATATCAAGTTGAGAGAATGATAGAATGGAATTCATACATGAGTATGATTCATGTGGTGATTAAGGGTATGATCCTTAGCATAGAGATCATGAAACCCTAATCATGAGCATAAACCCTAATTGACAAGGTTATTGAATCCTAACCCTAATTTAGGGAAATTCTAAGTGAAACCCTGATCCAGGGTGATGATATGTGTAAACCTAATTATGGGTAATGGAACATGAAAACCTAATTGGGATGAATAGTAAACCCTAATTATGGGTAATGGAACATGAAACCCTAATTGGGATGAATAGTAAACCCTAATTATGGGTAATGGAACATGAAACCCTAATTGGGATGAACAATAAACCCTAATTGTGGGTTATTGAATGTAAACCCTATTCTGGGGTGAAATTTATGTGAAACCCTAACTAAGGATGATTTTATGAGAAACCCTGATGTTTGATGTGATGTGGAGCTCAAATCCAGGGTGATACTATGTAATTTTTATGAAACTCTAATCTTGGGCAATATGGTGATAAACAATAACCTTGATTTGGGTAATGGGATGAATGTTCCCAAATGACATGAAATGGAAAACCCTAACCCTAGTAAGGGAATAGTGGTGTTACCCTTGAATAGAGAATCCATATTTATTCTGCATGGTACTGATATGTAATTGAAGTTACTATTATCATCTACACTAACCATGCAGGTATTCTGAAATGGTGGTCATGGCCATGTATGAGCTATGATGTTTAATTCACTATTGTTTATTGGGCCTTGTGTGCCATAATATACCTTGCTGCCTGGTAAGATGTAACAAGAGAGTTAATGGGCCTCAAGTACCATGAGTGATGCTTGTAATAGCAAGTATCATGTTTACCTTGGTCAGATGACCTAAAGGTGATAGTTACCTGGAAAAGCGGTAACAATGCTCAATGATGAACTAAGGGTTTGAATATCCAGAACCATATGATTGTGGTAATGAGATTGTGTAGGGATGAGAATTCCCAGTATTGAAATGAGGGACTGAGTTCCCAATGTCTTTTAAAGATTGATAAGTAATTGATAAAAATAGTACATGTCTCTTTATAGCATTGTCATAATAACTTATGTTTGAGAACGTGGCTGATGCTAAAAGAATATGAAAATGTACTTAATTAATCAAGTGAAATATGTTCATGTAGTGCTCTGACCATAGATCCATCATCGTCAGTAGTTGGTGATTGTGAAACATGTTTTCCTATGGATTTCTTGGAATTCACATATTTTGAATATGTGGGGGTAAATGGGAGAAAATATCCTTACGTCCTGATGAAGAGATTGATGGAAGGTAAACATTAAACCTCTCAATCCTTCATATGTCGGGATGGATGTATCAAAAATCTCCCGATGGTTGGGATGGATGTATCATTAATCTCCCAATGATATTTAATGTTGGGTCGATGGAGATAAACATTAAATCTCTCAATTGCCGATGAGAGTGCATTTGACGCTGTAACTCTATAGTGAAGTTGCCAGTATACCCTGGAAAGCTATTTTGAGCAGTTGACATAGTCCTGCTTGTGGTCCCGTACTGATCGGGATGTGGGAGGTCATGGGAATTCGACTCTTCCATTGACCTATGTATGGTACTGATTTCGATATAGCAATGGTCGGTTGGAGTATGAGCGCTATACCTCATCTCCTCAGAGCTTAAGTATGTTTGTAAAATGTAATCAGTTGTGTAGCGTATTTGCATAAGACTGAAATATGAGAATCACTAGTTGATGATTATCTTTCTTAACATATCCTAGATGGATAAATGTTATACTTGTCCTATAACTCTTTATTGAATGTTAGACATGTTGTTTTATCAAGTTACAACTAATAAGCTTAAGTGGGAATGTTGCTCTAATCTGCTTTAAATAAGTGAATTACCTACTGTTGATTATTATGATTCCACTGCTCAGTTTATTTCTTATAACTACAATAATAATGTTTTTGGCAGAGAGTTATATCTCCCGATGGGGCAATTTTTATAATTATCTCACCCCATGGAATCCAACGTTTTTAGGTAGATGCAGACAAAGAGGAAGAATCTTTGTAGCAGAGGAAGAGCAGCAGCAACAACAACAAGGACAACAGTAATATCCCAGGTGGGGATACTGGTTGTCAGGCTTTGTACATAAAGTCATATGTGTCGTCTCTGTACTCTCAGGTCCTAGGAGTCAGTAGTTTGTGATTTTATAATCGATCTGAGGTTTTATCTTGATGCCTCAAGGTTTTAAGTTGCCTATGTACAAATTTAATAGAGCAGCTGTTGTATGTAATCCTCGAGAAGAGATGGTACATGACATGTACATTATGAACCAGGATGTAATGGTTTACTTTGGTTCTGAATGAAAGAGTTTTTTTGTGAATGGATCTCTTGATAAATGGTTTTAATTTTTAGTGATTTTCAGTAATCCGCTGTAATCTTGATCTCTTCCGCATTAGTTAATCTTGTCATATTGGTTAAGACAGTTTCTTCGCCACTAATGATGAGGTTAAATATCATCGCTAGTACATATAGTTTGAGAGAACAGAGTCAAAGAGAATAAAGTCATACTAGAGCTTAGATTTTTTCATAGACATTAATACAATGTTCTTTGAGCTCTATGGCATTGTGTCATAACCACATGTCTATCTGAGTAGTTAATCACTACTGAGGGTGAAATGTGAGGATAGTAAAAAAGTTTGTGACTAACTATTCATGAGGTGTTTTTGGAAATGTTACTATGTTATGGATATAGGATGGACAAAAAACATTATTTGGGGGTGGAGTGGCACAAAAATCGGTGGTTCAGACCTTATTGGTGGTGTGGTTATATTTATAATCATGGGGCCCGGATCAAGGGTATACAAGGCTAGTAGTCAACAATCATGTGGATTCTATGAAGGTGGAGTCATATATGAGTGTAGAAACATTTTGGTATTTGAATGCTTTTCCAACTCTTTGGTCAAACATTGATTTCTTGAATCTAAGATTCAATTAAATAAAAAGTTATATGATCAAATTGTTTATGGATTTGGAAGGCACATGTAACATACTAAAACCTAGGACTTAATCTTATTCCAGGGTTAAGATCTTAGAACCCTTAGTTCTTGGAGGTTTAGCCAAACAAGAATTAAAATATGCTCTTTGGTGACCTTAAATATATTAATGCATGCATAAATCACATTATAACATAGAATATAAATTAATATTACCCAAAACCTTCAAATTAATCATAAATACAATAAAAGGTACACGTGATATGTTCATAAAAGACAAAGTGTCCATAATTGAGAATAAAGAGTTATAATTCCACAAAATATGAGATAAATAATGTTATGTGGGATAATGGTGGTGCAGATTCATTCTAGATCCTTCCTATGCCTTAGGGTGCAAGGAAGTGAAAAAGGGAATCTCAGATAATGCTTAATACATGAATAATGAGATATTGGATTATTAATGGGAGAAATAATAGAAATCATGTATAAGGTGTTAAAAGGAAATTTCTTGGATAATAATAACCTCATACTTGTTTTCTTGGGATATGCTTTGGCTTGGAGGCCAAGTTTCACCAATTTTAGAATAATAATAACCATATCTATTTGATTTAGAAAAGAAAAGGGTGTTTTCCTTACAAAAATTAAATAAAATATGTAATGACTCTAAAAGTGGAAAATAATTTTATATTCATAATCTACATAATAAAATATGCCTTTGGGTGAATTTTCACTCAATTTGGAGAAAGTTTGATTAAAAGATGAAATTAGGAGAGAGAAAGTGGGTAGAACCTTCAAAATATTAAATGAGTACACAAATAACTCCAACATGTAAAATTGATGTCAAATTTGTATCCAACATGTTAAATATGACTTGTGGGCCAAGTTACGTAATTTTTGGATAATCCTAATGCATTAATGAAGGAGGAAAGAGAAAATAGTAATTAATTTATTTGATACATTGATAGTTATTAAAAGGAAAATATAATTTTATATTTATATTCTACATATCAAAAATAGCCTCTGTGAAAAATTTTAGCCAATTTGGAATTCATTTGAGCCATTAAATGAAGAGAGAGAAATTCATTTAATACTATATGTATCACTTTAATTGATTTCGAATTGGATAAGGTTTTCCTTTTTGATCTGGCACATGGATCCTAGTCGTTGGATTTTGATCTAACGATCCTCATATCATCTCCTACCCACAGTCGACCTGCTACAGTGTCGTCAGGTAGGTTTCTCAGAGAATCCCAATTTTCTCGGTCTATATATGTCCTTTTTCCGTGATTTCTTTTGCATTGAATTCGTCGAGATGTCTCACACACAACAAACTCTTACACGAGTTCTATTTCTTTGGATCCAAGAAATGCCCAAAGCTTGAGCTTAGAGCTTCTCACGGCCGACATGGTTAAACCCTAATTCTACACCCCACCTATATATAACCATACCTGGAGCATCACCTCACCCTACCTGACCTTCCTATCCACCCAATTTCATCGCAACTTGTGCGTTTTGCCGCCGGCGATCGAGTTTGGACCTGTCTTTGTGGCGAGCCTCCCTCTCTTCCTCATGCATATTGATATATATATATATATCCCTTTTTTATTTTTGATATTTGTTTAGGATTAGTTTTTTATTTATTCTCTTAGTTTTATAATTAATTATGTTATTTAGATTTTTCTCTTTAATTGGAGTTTTAATTCTATTTTCTTGGGTTTTGTAGGAAAATTACACAATTTGTAACAGTCCTGAAATTTATATATACCCTCCACCAAAAGTGACATAACTCTTGCATTCGAACTCCAAAGTGAGGGTACTAGTATTCATTGGAAAGGAAATTTAATTTCCTAAAATAAAATCCTATTATTTGGACCTATTTTGTGCTTTTCACAAGATCGAAATATGTTCTAAATTTCTTCTGTGAGAATTTACATTAAAGGGAGTTACATGGTCAAGATAATTAAAGACAACCAACTTTTGATTTGACCAGATCGAGAAAATTCAAAAATTGGTCTCCCTCTCTTTTTTCTCCCTCTTTTAAGGGCAGCCTACCCCCTCCCCCTCCTATAAAAGGAGGGACTCTTCACTTGTAAAACTATTCCATTCTTCATTCCATTTCATCTAATTTTTAGTTGTAGACCACATCTTGTATAATCTTGGATCTCATTTTAGTTTGCATTTCTTATGGTCTTGTTATGTCTGAGTAAATCTTTCTGGGGCATGGGAGTAGCCCCTTAGCCCAATTCTATTCAATATAATCAATTATATTCCTCCATCGAATAAATGTCTTCTCTCTATTTATGCATGGTTATTTGGATGATCTGATATATTCTTATGGAGTGATATGATTGTGGATCTCTGTAAGAACGAAACAATAGTCTCTTAATTGTGATTATCATCTTTTTGTTTTTTAATCTTATTCTTGTTATAATCCTTGGTGATGCGACCACCTGAGCCTTGGGTTTGAACGCCAGTTTGAATTCACATGCTTTTTGATATGACCGTGGATAATGACATGTTGGACGGTTAGACAATGATCCATGAACGTCAGGACCAACGGGTTCACGGGAAGTCCGACCCCTGTGAGTTTGTCCGTAAGGACATGTAACCACAAGGTCCTAATTTGATCCTTGGAGTTTAGAATTTTATTAATTGAATAGGAATGTAGTTTTTGTGGTAATCTTCCGGACCCCAGATCTTTATTTCTTGAATAGTTAAATTTTATTTCAGCACTTTTATTTTGTATTCTTAGTTTTAAACAACCTTCTCATTGGAATTTATTTCTTGTTCATGCAATCGGATTTGGATTTTGACTTTTCTTTTCTGTCGTCCCTTGGATCGATACCTATCTATACTAAGTTGACTTGTTGTTCACAACAAGTTGACAACCGGGTTAGAAGGTTAAACTCTAGGACTTTTTCTAGTGATTGTTGCGTGTACAACGACGCGCATCAATTTGGCACTGTTGCTGGGGATGACACAGTTGTTTTTTAGATCTGGTTGTCTGTATATCTTGTATAATCCATGTTCATATACTCTAACTTTCATAACTTTAGTCTTTTTTATAATTTCTTTTAGATTTTTGTAATTTCTTTTTGCCTTCCGAGCATAATTCCAGAAGTGTATCTCCTCTTTCTGTTGAGTTTCCATTTCAGAAGTATTGCTTTCTAGTTACTTTTTTTTAGTAATTTTAGTTTATTTCATAATTTCTTACTTGTATAAGTTTTAGTTCTCTTTGTAATTTTTGACTAACCTCTTATCTCGTAATCTTTCTTCTCTTGTTCGTTGATTGACATATCTTTCAGGAACTTTTCTTTTAAAATGGAGTGGGCATCCCAATATCCCCAACAATGTTATTATTATGGTTTTTACCACCATGCATCTCTTGCCTGCCCGACTCTACCCCATGCTTATAATAGCATCCCTTTTAATTGCGAGCCCTTTCATCCTGGTGGGTATAATATGAATCCACATTTTT
The DNA here is from genome assembly GCA_963693085.1 of Alisma plantago-aquatica. Lineage (NCBI taxonomy): Eukaryota > Viridiplantae > Streptophyta > Magnoliopsida > Alismatales > Alismataceae > Alisma > Alisma plantago-aquatica. The sequence goes on along the minus strand of OY856412.1, from coordinate 1,183,237,713 downwards.
CTGAGAACTATTATGGGGAACCTTGCTATCCATATTCTAATGGGGGATATGATCAACAAAATTTTGTGGGGTGTAACCAAAAAAACCTTGGGAATTATGAGCATTTTAATGAAACCCAATGTAATCTTCAACAAGAAGAGAGACTTAGGGCCCTAGAGAAGATAGCAGTAGAAGGAGAAACAAAACTAAAAGCCAGTCAAGCCTTTTTAACCACCCTGCTAGAAGCCCAAACCCAAAATATAGATTGTTCAAATATATTTCCTCATGATTTGGTGACACCTTATAATATTGAATCTTCCTACCAAGATGGACGCAATAGAAATTACAATCCACCATCTTCTGGAGATTATTATGAGGAGCAATGCCACCCAAAACAATATGAGGAGTACTATGACCAAGGACACTATGGGGAGTGTGGTGAGGATGACCAAAATTTTGGGGTGTATAAATCCTATGGTGAAATGAAAATTAATCTTGAACTAGAAGAGAGACTTAAGGCCCTAGAAAAGATGGCAGCAGAGGGACAAGCAAAACTTGAATTCAGTCAAGCCATGTTAGCCACCTTACTAGAGGATCAATCACAAACCCCTCCTATAGAGCTTGAGCAATGCAAGATGGTTCTTCCTGATGACAACGATGATGATGATCCTTATTTTGTGTCATATATGTCGGATCCTGAAGAAATAGCAAAAACCATGGAGCCATATTTTGTGTGTGGTGAGGACGTTGGTATCCCTATCTTTCCCTTAGAGACTCTTTTACTTGAATACAAAATGTCAAAGAAGGAGAGTCATTATGAAGATCCAACAACTTCTCCCATCCTCAACATAAAGCTGAATGATACCATAGACCAATACCCTTCTTTTGAGTCTATTTTGGATAATGAGCATCTAACCCCCTTTATGATTCTTCCCAAGCCGTCACAACCAATTCCATCCCACACATGGCTGATCTAGAAGGGGAAATACCACCATTGGAAGAATCCCACACACCCCCTTATGTTGTTTGCAAGGAAGACATCATCATCCCTCATAAATACTTGGGAAACCCCTGTACAAAAGCATTAGAGACATATGTTATATCAACAATGAAACTTACCAAACCCAATGTTGATTGCATTAATTTTAAGGAGAAACAAAATACTTTTGTAAATGATTTTAAATTGTTTGTATTAGCATCAATTCTCCCATATGCAGGCCATCATGATGGTGGAAAACCTAAATCCGATCCTCCACCCAACTCAGTTCATCACGCTCTACTGGCATTACCAGTCGGGTACCTGCCAACCTCCCCCAATCCACATCCGTCTTCAACACTTCCCTTGCTATCGAAGGAAGATCTATGGATATTATTGGAGGGAATGCGAGGTGAAAGAACTTATGAACACCCCAATGATCTTCTATGACCGAACTGTCATTGGGTACACTATGAAGGTCCCAACCCTCATACACATCCCCTTCAGTTGCACGTTTTTTGAGTTACCTGGGCCACCTGGAAATCCTCGCTCTTCTCTTCCCTCCATCTCGGGTTTTGATTTTGCTAGGGAGGAGCAAAATTCTAAGTCTGGGGTGGAGGTGGGTGGTATGTTTCTATTCCACCTCTTATCTTTTTTATTCTTGCATTATTTCCACCTTTTTTTGTTTTGCATATAGTTGCTTTGTTCATGGCCATTATCTAGTCAACGATGTTTTTATTTCTTTTGTTGCAAAATGGCCTTTATCTAGTCGGCCAATATGAATTTATGTTTATCATTGTACCCCTTTGAATTTAGTAAATCTTTTGTAAAAATTATTACAAATTGCCATGTCTGAAACCACCATGTCACCTAGGATCCCAAAATAGCATCACTCCTTGGAAAAGTTGGCAAGCTGTATGGAATCAATCAAAATCAAACACAAATTTTATCTATTTTAAAATTGTTGATTAACTTGATATAAATCTTGTATAATGTGATTGACATGAATGTTCTTTCTGTTGTAATGACACTTTAAAAAAAAGGAGAAAATAAATATGTGAAGTTATAGGCACAAGGACACCTTTTGTTTCCCCTTATTTTCTCTCTAAAAAAGAGAAGCAAATAATCACTACCAGACAAAAATCAAGTCTAGGGTGGCATGCTTCCCATAAATAAAAAAATTCATACCCCACAAAGGGGTGTACCGTCAAAAGATGCCAAAAGTGCACATGAAAAAAAATGTGACAAATGTAGCCACAACTCCACAAATCTAAATCCCAAGTCGAATAGAGGAAGGATAAAAAAAAATTCATCACTTCCTTCTTTGTTTTCACACCCCCTAATTTCATCTTGTTCTTGTGCAACAACTAAAAAAAATACATTTATAAAAATGAGAGTGTCAAAGAAAAAGTAAGATGAAGCATATTTTTCTACAAAATCTTGATTTAGAACCAAGATATGATATTTGTTTTTAATAGGGAATATAGAATTTTGTGTTTTGTGGTTTTAGGAGATTGGGTTTCTTGGCCAAATTTGGAGGTAAGGAATAAAGTGATGTTACAAGGGTGATGATAGACATGTTGTTAGTATAAATTGGAATAATTTGTGATTTTATTTGTTTGAGGACAAACAAAGATTCAAGTCCGGGGTATTTTGATAAATGTATATTTATCCCTTTTATTTATTTATTTTTTATATTTATTTAGGATTATTTTGTTATTTATTCTCTTAGTTTTATAATTAATTATATTATTTTAGATTTTTCTCTTTAATTGGAGTTTTAATTCTATTTTCTTGGGTTTTGTAGGAAAATTACACAATTTGCAGCAGTCCTGAAATTTATATATATTCTCCACCAAAAGTGACATAACTCTTGCATTCAAACTCCAAATTGAGTGTACAAGTATTCATTGGTAAGGAAATTTAATTTCTTAAAATAAAATACTATTATTTGGACCGCTTTTATGCTTTTCACAGGATAGAAATATGTTCGAAATTGCTGCTGTGAGAATTTTCATTAAAGGGAGTTACATGGTCAAGATAATTAATGACAACCAACTTTCGATTTGACAAGATCTAAAAAATTAAAAAATTGGTCTCCCTCTCTTCCCCCCCCCTCTTTTGAGGGCAGCCTACCCCCTCCCCCTCCTATAAAAGGAGGGACTCTTCACTTGTAAAAGTATTCCATTCTTCATTCAATTTCATCTAATTTTTAGTTGTAGACCACATCTTGTATAATGTTGGATCTCATTTTAGTTTGTATTTCTTCTGGTCTTGTTATGTCTGAGTAAATCTTTCTGGGGCATGGGAGTAGCCCCTTAGCTCTGTTCTATTCAATATAATTAATTATATTCCTCCATCGAACAAATGTCTTATCTTTGTTTATGTGTGGTTATTTGGATGATCTGATATATTCTTATGGAGTGATATGACTGTGGTTCTCTATAAGAATGAAACAATAGTCTCTTAATTGTGATTATCATCTTTTCGCCTTTTTAATCTTATTATTGTTATAATCCTTGGTGCGCGACCACCTGAGCCTTGGGTTTGAACGCTAATTTGAATTCACATGCTTTTTTATATGACCGTGGATAATGGCATGTTGGACGGTTGGGCAATGATCCGTGAATGTCGGGACCAATGGGTTAATGGGAAGTTTGACCCTTGTGAGTTTGTCTGTAAGGACATGTAACCACAAGGTCCTAATTTGATCCTTGGAGTTTAGAATTTGATTAGTTGAATAGGAACGTGGTTTTGGTGGTAATCTTCCGGACCCCAGATCTTTATTTCTTGATTAGTTAAATTTTATTTCAGCACTTTTATTTTTTTTCTTAGTTTTAAACAACCTTCTCATCGGAATTTATTTCTTGTTCTTGCAATCGGATTTGGATTTTGACTTTTCTTTTCCGTCATCCCATGGATCGATACCTATCTATACTAAGTTGACTTGTTGTTCACAATAAGTTGACAACCAGGTTAGAAGGTTAAACTCTAGGACTTTTCCTAGTGATTGTTGCATGTACAATGATGCGCATCACATATCCAACCAATTTACTTGCCCAGGTGAGTTCATGATTCCATGTCATTACTTTGTTGTTTCCTCGCAATCTGAAGATTTTCCCAAAACTCCACCAAAGCAACAACTTGGTTGCTCATAGCCATGGCACTAGGGGGTGGAGGGGAAGAAACTCCCCTCTGGTTTCCCCGTTCTGCCCTCTTCTTCCCCGTTTCTTTGTTTTCTCGATAAGGGGCAGAATGGTCTTTTAGTCGTGTTTCCTTTTGTGTTGGGCGAGGTCAACTATGGAGTTGACTAATGACGTGGCTTGTACTTATTGGGCCAAGTCGGTGGATCGGCCCACTCTTTTTCCCTCTCTTTCTCGCTTATTTGGCAAAACATGAGATTATGATTGGTCGAGCTTTGAAAATCCATAACTAATTAATCCCTAATTAGAAAAATATGTATAAATAGTCAATAAAATGAGTAAAATGTAAGATTTCTTTTGGTAAGGGTTTTGTCACCTAAATCCAATGTTTTATGATTATTTATTTTAATAAATCTAATCAATAAGTTAATTATTTGTATAATTCATAACTAATAAACCTTTGGGCTAAAATTAAAAGTAAAATATTTTCTAGCCTCAGAAAAAATATGATCTATCTTGTAAAAATAGATTTCACGCCTAGTTTTGAGTTTTTCAAAAAAGTATTTTTGAGGATGATTTAATTAACTAAAAATCAACAAAAATAACCCTAAAAGTTAATATCTTCAAAATACATCATATTATATGTTATTTTGATCAGAAAAAATAAATATGACAATTATGATGTTTTCGAGACCTAAATCGGTGGTTTGTAGAAAAAGTTGACAAATTTAGGGTTTTGAGTTCTTAATGAATGCATATAATGCTAATACATGTATATGGTTATTATAATAGGACAAGTGGACTCTAATCTTGCTTAGCATTTTGGAAAATGTTTTGATTAAGACTCTGTGAGAGGTATGTTTGCATCCCCTATTTTTCTTTATTGAGAAATAACCTAATTTGTCTTTCTCTTGGTCCAATGGACAATAACCTAAAAAACATATCTTTCCTTTTGAATATTATGCTTCATGTGCAGTACCCTACTTGTTACTGACTTGTGATTATAATATCTTATTGAATTTCTTTTGGAATATTTATTATGCCTTGTTCATTATGGAACTCAATTTGTTACTATATGCCCACTTTGAGGTGGTTGTTTATGATGATCACTTATGTGGTGATTAATTTTTAAATCCAACTATACCTTTTTACTTGCCTCCCTATTAAGCATGTTGTGTGACTCAGTAACCCTAGAGTAATATAATTTGCATTGGTTTTGGGTTATGTGCCCTTATTGTTTGTTTTGGGATGGTGGTTATGTGCCCCATACCCGGGTTTCAACTTTAGGAGGGTTGGCCCAATCTAATATATTTGGGAGTTTGGTTATGTGCCATTCTCTATCAGGTTTCAACTTTATGAGGGTTGGCCACCAATTGTTTTTTATGTTGTTCTAGTATTATGTTTATCTCACCTACATGCAAGTTTTATGGGATTCGTGCCCTAAAATCTTTACAAGTGCTTTTGTGGCACCACTTTTGTTATTATTTTAATGGCAAGTTTTCCTTTTTATCATATGTTTGATGATCCTTCCTTTTATGCCCGATTTGGGTAGTTCTTATCTTTTTGCATTGGAAGCCTTCTCTACTTGATGTACCTTTTTGTTTAAATATATGATGCTCAAATCCTTTTTAGCATGCTCATACCAGTGTTTTGCTGATATCCTCTTTTTCTTTTTCTTTTATGTGGTACGCTTCCAACCCCATGTGTTGGACAAGGAGGAAATCTAAGAGGAATTGGACCACAACAAGTGTAGTTGACTTTGTGGGAGACCTTGCTTGAAGTTGTTAGGTGATCCTCAGCTAGTTCTACATATGTAGTTAGTTTTCCTTTATGTCACCCTATGTGGTGAAAGTTTAGTATGTTAAGAAGCCTTGTGATGGTTAGATATATCTTTCATTTCTGCTGCTACTTTGTGTTTTGATACAATCATGTTAAATAAATTTGGTTTCATCCCCTTTTGAGAAAAAAAATTTGTTGGTGGATGTATCCCTCTTTATTTTTAGTAGGGAGTGGATCCCTATGGGATCCCACTCCTTACAACATGATATAAAATCCTGTAGTTGTTGGTTATCTAACTATTTCAAACATGTCTCCCTTAGGATGTTTACCCTTATCTTAGTTTGTTTATACCTAGTACCTTGCCTTGTGTAGGAAAAACCCTAATGATGGGAGATAACTCGATTGTTGACAACCAATACGGTTATGAGACACCCCAAACCCTTAGGTTTGGTTAGGGGACCTCAGCTTCTGCTAGTTCAGGAGTAGTTAGGACTCCAGAGAAGGAGTTGGCCATGTTTTGACAACTCTTTGCTTCTTCCATGGCAGGGAAGATGAAAGACCCGTCTGTACTTGAGAAGCCTAAGGAGTTATCAATCATGGAGTTCAGGAAGATGCAACCACCTTACTTCAAGGGTGAAGGTGAGATAGAGATGGTTGACAAAGCTGATGATTGGGTGTTAGCCATTGAGAGGAGTTTTGATGGTATGGCTTGTCCTCCACATCAAAAGGTTAGATTTTCTTCATATATTTTAGATGGACCTGCAAGAGTTTGGTGGAATGGGATTGCAAGGACTATAGATATCTCAACCATGTCTTGGGTGGAGTTTTTGGCTCTCTTTCATGGGAAGTATATCTATACTGTTGCCTTAAATAAGAAAGAAGTAGAGTTCTACAGCTTGAAGCAAGGGTCCTTATCTGTTTCTACTTATGTGCAAAAGTTTCTACTATTGGAGCGTTATGCAGTTGGTTTGGGTGAGGAACGAAGGGCTGAACTTTTCCTCCAAGGGCTCAACTACAATGTGGGACGTGCTCTTATCCCACAACTTCCTTTGACCTTTCAGCAGATGGTCGATAAAGCATTGGCTGTGGAGTCATACCCAGGGTTTCAACCTAGGGAGTTTGATAAGAAGAGGAAACCTTCAGGAGATGAGCAGAGAAGAGACAAGTGTGCTAAGTGTAATGGTTACCATCCTCCAGGGAAGTTCTCTCAAGAAAAGAACCAAGCGATGCATCATCCTGACTATCGGGTTGTGTGCCATCATTGCAATGAACCTGGACATATTTTCCCTAGGTGCCCTCAGCTTCGTAATGGACATGTACCGGCTCAACAACAATAACCTCAAGTGCCTAATCAGAATAATGGTAACAACAATGGTAAGAGACATGTTGAAAAGTGAGTTGGAAGAGTTTATGCTTTGGATGGTGAAGAAGTCTATGATGATGATCAAGTTGAAGGTAGCCCTTAGTCCTATAGTAGACTTTCAAGTATGTTTCCTTTTGCATGATATATATGAAAGAAGTTACCTTCGTACCTATAGTTTTGTTTGGCATATTAGGAGGAATCTTTTAAGGGGTGGTAGATAGTCGTTTATATTTTGAGGATGAAATCTCTTTAAGGGGTGGTATGCTGTAACATACTGAAACCTAGGACTTAATCTTATTCCAGGGCTAAGATCTTAGACACCTTAGTTCTTGGAGGTTTAGCCAAATAAGAATTAAAATATACTATTTGGTGATCTTAAATATATTAATACATGCATAAATCACATTGAAACATAGAATATAAATTAATATTACCCAATACCTTCAAATTAATCATAAAGACAATAAAAGGTACATAGGATATGTGCATAAAAGACAATGTCCATAATTGAGAATAAAGAGTTATAATTCCACAAATTATAAAATAAATAATGTTATGTGGGATAATGGTGGCATAGATTTGTTCTATCCTTCCTATGCCTTAGTGTGCAAGGAAGAGATAAAAGGAATCTAAGATAATGCTTAATACATGAATAATGAGATATTGGATTATTAATGGGAGAAATAATAGAAATCATGTATAAGGTGTAAAAAGGAAATTTCTTGGATAATAATAACCTCATATTCATTTTCTTAGGATATACTTTATCTTGGAGGCCAAGTTTCACCAATTATAGAATAATAATAACCATATCTATTTTATTTAGAAAAGAAAAGGGTGTTTTCCTTACAAAAATTAAATAAAATATTTAATGTCTCCAAAAGTGTAAAATACTTTTAGATTCATAATATACATAATAAAATATGACTTTGGGTAAATTTTCACTCAATTTGGAGAAAGTTTGATTAAAAGATGAAATTAGGAGAGAGAAAGTGTGTAGAACCTTCAAAATATTAAATAAGTACACAAATAACACCAACATGTAAAATTGATGTCCAATTCGTATCCAACATGTTAAATATGACTTGTGGGTCAAGTTTCGTAATTTTTGGATATTCCTAATGTCATTAATGAAGGAGGAAAGAGAAAATAGTAATTAATTTATTTGACACATGAAAAGTTATCAAAAGGCAAATCTAGTTTTATATTCGGAGTCAACATATCAAAATTAGCCTCTGTGCAAAATTTTAGCCAATTTGGAATTCGTTTGAGCCATTAAATGAAGAGAGAGAAATTCATTTAATATTATATGTATCACTTTAATTGATTTTGAATTGGATAAGGTTTTCCTTTTTTATCTGGCGCATGGATCCCAGCCATTGCATTTTGATCCGACGATCCTTGGATCATCTCCTACCCGCGGTCAGCCTGCTACAATGCCACTGGTTGGGTTGCTCAGAGAATCCCAATTTTCTCGGTCTATATACATCCTTTTTCTGCGATTTCTTTTGCATTGAATTCGTCGAGATGTCCCACACACAACAAACTCTTTCACAAGTTCTATTTCTTCAGATCTAAGAAATGCCCAAAGCTTGGGCTTAGGGCTTCTCACGGTCAACATGGTTAAATCCTAATTTTACACCCCACCTATATATAACCATACCTGGAGCATCGCCTCACCCTACCTGACCTTCCTATCCACCCAGTTTCATCGCAAATTGTGCATTTTTACACAGATGATCAAGTTTGGACCTGTCTTTGTGGCGAGCCTCCCTCTCTTCCTCATGCATATCTGACCAAATTACTTGCTCAGGTGAGTTCGGGATTCCATGCACTTCGTTTTCATGTCATTACTTTGTTGTTTCCTCGCGATCTGGAGATTTGCCCAAAAATCCACCAAAGCAACAACTTGGTTTCTCGCATCCATGGCACTGTGGGGTGGAGGGGAAGAAACTCCCCTGTGTTTTTCCCATCCTGCTCTCTTCTTCCCTGTTTCTTTGTTTTCTCGATAAGGGGCAGAATGCTCTTTTAGCCATGTTTCCTTTTTGTGTTGGGCGAGGTCAACTGTAGAGTTGACTGGTGACGTGACTTGTTCTTATTAGGCCAAGTCGGTGGATTGGCCCACTCTTTTTCCCTCTCTTTCTCACTTATTTGGCAAATCATGAGATTTGGATGGGTCGAGCTTTGAAAATCCATAACTAATTAATCCCTAATCAGAAAAATATGTATATATAGTCAATAAAATGAGAAAAATGTAAGCTTTCTTTTGGTAAGGGTTTTTTTTCCTGAATCTAATGTTTTATGATGAGTGATTTTGATATATCTAATTAATAAGTTAATAATTTGTATAATTCATAACTAATATACCCTTGGGCAAAAATTAAAAGTAAAATATTTTCTAGACTCAACAAAATATGATCTATCTTGTAAAAATAAATTTGATGCCTAATTTTGAGTTTTACGAAAAAGTATTTTTGAGGATGATTTAATTAACTAAAAATCACAAAAAATAACCCTAAAATTCAATATCTTCAAAATACATTATATTATATGTTATTTTGATTAGAAAACCTAAATAAGACAATTATGATGTTTTTGACATTTAAATTGGTGGTTTGTAGAAAAAGTTGACAACTTTAGGGTTTTGAGTTCTTAATGAATGCATATAATTCTAATACATGTATATGGTTATTATAATAGGACAAGTGGACTCTAATATTGCTTAGGATTTTGAAAAGTGTTTTGATTAAGACTCTGTGAGAGGTATGTTTGCATCCCCTATTTTTCTTTATTGAGCAATAACCTAATTTGTCTTTCTCTTGGTCCTATGGACAATAACCTAAAAACCATATCTTTCCTTTTGAATATTATGCTTCATGTGAAGTACCCTACTTGTTACTGATCTTGTGATCATAATATCTTCTTGACTTTCTTTTGGAATCTTTATTATGCATTTTTCATTATGGAACTCAATTTGTTACTATATGCCCACTTTGAGGTGGTTGTTTATGATGAACACTTATGTGATGATTAATTTGTAAATCCGACTATACCTTTTTATGTGCCTCCATATTAAGCATGTTGTGTGACTCAGTAGCCCTAGAGTAATATAATTTGCATTGGTTTTGGGTTATGTTCCCTTATTGTTTGTTTTGGGATGGTGGTTATGTGCCCCATACCCAAGTTTCAACTTTATGAGGGTTGGCCCAATGTAATATATTTTGGAGTTTGGTTATGTGCCATTCTCTATAAGGTTTCAACTTTATGAGTGTTGGCTGCCAATTGTTGTTTATGTTGTTCCAATGTTATGTTTATCTCACCTACATGCAGGTTGTTATGGGTTTTGTGCCCTAAAATCTTTACGAGTGATTTTGTGGCACCACTTTTGTTATTTTTTTAATGGAAAGTTTTCCTTTTTATCATATGTTTGATGATCCTTCCTTTTATGTCCGATTTGGGTAGTTCTTATCTTTTTGAATGGGAAGCCTTCTCTACTTGATGTACCTTTATCTTTATATATATAATACTCAAATTCTTTTTAGCATGCTCATACCAGTGTTTTGCTGATATCCTCTTTTTCTTTTCCTTTTATGAGGTACGCTTCCAACCCCATGTGTTGGACAAGGAGGAGGAAATCTAGGAGGACCTGGACCACAACAAGTGTAGCTGACTTCGTGGGAGACCTTGCTTGAAGTTGTTAGGTGATCCTCAACTAGTTCTACATATGTAGTTAGTTTTCCTTTATGTCACCTTGCATGGTGAAAGTTTAGTATGTTAAGAAGCCTTGTGATGGTTAGATATATCTTTCATTTCTTCTACTACTTTGTGTTATGATACAATCATGTTAAATAAATTTGGTTTCATCCCCTTTTGAGAAAAAAATTTGTTAGTGGATGTTGTCCTCTTTATTTTTATTAGGGAGTGGATCCCTATGGGATCCCACTCCTTACAACACACCTTGTATCGGACTAGATCATCTTTGATAGAAGATTATAATTTAAACTTCACTTACTCAACATCTATTTTACATGGTGTTGTAAGGTAAATCAATTGACTATATGACTGTGGAAAACCATCTAGTCAAATGATGTTGAGGGTGATTCTTGTGTCTTCAGTTATTCTGGGACCTCATTCGTTAATGACAAGTGCTTATCACATGCTTAAATGAGCGATTTGGAATATATGTTGAGTAGTAGTCAAATAGGTCCTAATTTTAGTAAACTTCAGGTCAAAATGTCAATTTCTTATTTTTCCTGCATATGAGTAGAATATGAAGATTCATGCAATAAACATAGGTATTCTCTATGAAAAAATTGAGCTATTTATATCTAACAGAAAAAACATAAATGGTGTAAGGAGTCTGATCCTAGAGTGGATCTAAACCTTACTCAATCAAAGAAGAGTAATCATGCATAAAATGAACAACCACCAAATGTTTACGTTGAATGATGAAATTTTATTTAATCTGTCATAAATGGATATCATAATTACCAAAGTATATCAATGAAATAAAATATAATGATTATGATTATTTTCAATTTACATGATTATATAATAATCTCTCACTTGGGGATTTACAAAAACATAATAACTTCAGTAACTAAGATGAAGGAAATTTGAGATCCAGTAAGTCAACTCCATTACGCAAAGTCTTGGTCACCAAGTTAAACCATCCATGTCCTTCACCTAAGGGGGATCATACCCCCACAAAAGAAGACAAAGTGAAAGTTTTTGACATAATGTCGGTATGTGCATGTAAATATAGATTGAGAAATATTAGGGGAAAAGGAAAACTAATTAACTTTTTAAGATTTCCCAAATGAAAAGAAAGATATCAAACCATCCAAGTGGATTATTAAAAGAATACTAATTACAAAAAAAATCATTTAAAGGGGATAATAAATAAGTGAGTTTCTTGCTTTTATACATGTTCATTAATAGAATCACAAATATAAATAGTGGTTGTAAATAGACCAAGATCACTTTAATAAGGGTTGGAACACCATAGGAGCTCAGTCGAAAAGTCAATGGAAAAGTGATGTGCACAAAGCATATCATATTTTCATGCCATTTTATTTGCACATTTCACTCAATTTAACCACATTTATATTCCAATTCATGCTAAGATGTTTGTTTCTTGTTGATCTTACTCATGTCATGGTTATAATTGTAGGTACACCACATTCCACTCATAATGACAGAAAAATGCCCAAAATCTGACCTTTTGGCATTCCCTGAGTTTCCCCAAGCCTTGAATGTTGACTAAATTGGATATTAGCTTATTTTCTCTTTTCATGATGACGTAAATTTCATATTTATGGATGCAACATGCTACTCTAGTGTTTCAAAAACCTATTAGAAAAATAAAGATTGAAACATCAATTAATTGACTAATTTGTTCATATGTGCTTATTCATATTACAAATGTACAAGTTTTAAAAACTCATGTAAAATCAAGCTATGGACCAACCCCACCTATACTAAAACCTTTTATAAGTCAATACCAATTGTCTTGGATAGGTAGGTCACACTACAAAAATATTTATATAAGTTTTTCAAATGTTTACATTTCTTTTATAGTTTTTCGGTCAAGGAATTGTGTAGACCGAGGCACCTTCAGTTGAAATTTATCTTGATCGAAGAAGAGTCGTTGTGCATCCTTTTGATATTTGACTAAGATATAGCCGTTGGAGCTTTTTTGAACTCAGAACATTTTCAATCAAAATTTATTTCGACCAAGATGATACCCGATCGAAATAAATCTCGACTGAGGAATGTTCTCAACTAAAAATTTATTACGATCAAACTAGCCATTGCACCTATAATTACTCTATCCAAATAGTTAGTTTACCTCTTAGAATTCTCTAGAAACTCTCCAAATATGCCCTAGAAACTTGTAAACCATTCCTATATATATTAGTGGTCTAGGGACATCCCAACACACACTTGCATACTTGCATACATTACATCTTGAGCAACAAGAGCAGTAACATCCCACTTGCAAATCATTCACAACAATCTATCGTCTCCTTACCTTAGCTTATCCTACCACTACTCAACCTTGATACATTCTTAGTGGTTTGGTACATAAGCTTTATTCATAAGGACATTTTGGAGCTTATTTGGTGTATTCTCTACTCCCAACTTATTTTTGTTATTTCATAATTGTGGTTGGGCTACTTCTAGTGGAGAAGGTTGTCCAGGATCCCGCAAGAGAAGGTGATCTTCCTTTAGCCGTTAAAGAAGAGGTGGAATCTAGTTCACCTTCCTCGCCTGGTGATGTTTTGGGAGTCCTTAATAGAATAGGCGGCATCTGATTCTCTTCCCCATCTGCGAGTGCTTTGGGAGTCTATAAAAGAAGAGGTTTGATTGGTGCTCTTTCATGGTTGGTAAAGAAGAGGGTTTAGTTGCAACAACTATTTTGTAATTTGTCCTCAATGATAAATTAATAAAATTATTTGTTGCAAATCCTAGTTGGCAACAACTAGGTAGTAGACTGACATCATAGATGAAACCACTCTAAATCTTATCTCTCTTGTAATTGCCTCTTTTTATTTCTGTTGCACTTTAAATTAAGTAATTTCATTAAATATTATTAAAATATATATTCACCCCCTCTAGGTCTTTCATTCGGTATTAGAGCAGGTCTTAAAGGAGCCATCATAGGTCTTGAATAATGGGAGAAGGCATACTTGGCAACCTCACCATTGAAGGCGCACATGTGAACAAACTAAAGGTATTTGACATGACCAACTATACCTATTGGAAGAGTAGGATGCAATTATATTTCCAAGGATGAAGTTTTGATGTTTGGAACATGCTCGCCAAAGCATACAAACTTCCCACCACCAAACTCAAACAATGGGATGCAGAAATGGTAAAACAAGCAAAATTAAATGCAAAGGCTATAAGCACAAACTTTACTGTTCTTTAACCCCAAGTGAATTTAATCGTATACCCACATGTGATACCACTTATGAAATATGAAACAAAATTTTAATAACTAATGAGGGTACTACACAAGTGAATAACACTAAGATTGTCATGTTAAAGCATAAATTTGAATTATTTTATATTCAACCTAAAGAAAGAAATATAGAGATGCATGCTAGATTTTCTAACATTATATACAACCTAAGTACTTTGGGAAAGAATATAAGTTAAGAAGATCAAGTATCCAAGATACTTAGATCATTTCCTATAAGATACAAGTTCAAGGTCACTGTCATTAAAGAAACCAATGATCTTACAACACTTAAGATGGAGCAACTCATTGGAAATCTAGAAACACATGAAGTTACCTATAAGAAGAAGAAAAGATAGAGGATGAACAACAAAAGGGAAAGAAGAAAGACATCACACTTAAATCTACCCCCAAGGAATCATCAAGTAATGTTACTCAAGAAGGTAGTGACACAAGCAATGATGATGAGGAAAATGTTTTAATTGTAAATGGTAAGAAATATAAACATATTTGTTCTTCTAGGTGTTTCAAGTGCGGAAAGAAGGACCACTTAAAAAATGAGTGCCCAAAACTTAAGAAGAAGAAGCCCTCTTACAAGAAGAAATATAAGGGAGAAAAGTCCTACAAAGCATCTTGGGATCATTCTTTATTTTTCATCACTTGGGATCAATCAAGCACTGAAAATAGGAGCAATGAAGAAGAAGAGATACAATGCTTTACGGAAAAAGAAGATGAAGAAGAAATTGGTGAGCTACAAATTATCAAAAGAAGAATTAGTTAGTAGTATTGAAAAAATTCATGCTAAATATATTGATTGCAAGAAATAATACAAGAAACTTACCAAAACCATAAATGAACTTAAAAATTGACTTAACCAATCTCAGTTCTGAGAATGATCTCTAAAGTATTTGAACAATTCTTTAAAAGAATCTATTGAAATCTATAAGACTAAAATGCTTGCACTTAAAAATCACAATAGTCTTCTCTCTCAAGAAAAGTTTGACATGCTTGCTAAATTAAACAATTATCAAACTCAACCCATTTTGTGTAATCATGTAGGTTATGATGCTTTGATAAAGGAAAGGGATGATTTACTTTTGAATCTTGCTCTGATGAACTTAGGCCTAAATAAGAAGACTTCCAAAAATGTTGAATTGCAAATATAAATTTATATATTTATGAAAGGAACAAAAATTTTGATAACATTTTAGTTAATACTTCTTAACAAGTAGGAAGAAGAGTTTTAGGATATGTGCCAAAGAATCAACCCTCACATATGTCTAGAACAAAAAAGACAAATGCTCCCAATGCTAGAACTCTATATGTGCCTAAAAATAGGGTTTTTGAAAAGAGAAATTAAATATCTGAAATCTCATGCCATTGTTGTTGGAGTTTTGGTCATTACTCTTTTTCATGTAAATACAAAAAGAAAAGAAAAATTGGTATGGTTTGGATTCCTAAAAACCCAACTTAGGATGAAAGGAACATGTTGATATTTGACCTATTCTTAATTGGATAAATCGTTATGTCTTACCTCAATCTAATTTGATATTCATTTGCATATCCTTTAGATTCATTTGTAAATTCTTATAGAAATCTTCTAGCTCAGTAAATGCAAATTATACGCATATCAACTTTATTCTACAATAACCATCATGGACTCTACTTGGATACCAAAAACCTTCTATTACAGGATTGGGTAGTTGATAGTGGATGCTACAAACATATGACTGCAAACAAAAGTGCCTTCACTTCACTCAAAAATAAAAAGGGAGGATCAGTCACATTTGGAGACAATGACAAAGGAACTATCACTGGGATAGGTAATATCAAAACCAATCTTATAATTAAAAATGTATTATTAGTATATAGATTGCACCATAACTTTCTAAGTGTTAGCCAATTTTGTGACAGTGGATATGATGTGTTCTTTAATAAAACTTGCTACAAATTGCTTGAAGAAGACACAAATAATATAGTATATAAAGGAAAAAGAGTAGGAAATCTTTACATTCTTAGACCCAACTCTATGAAACAACTGTTGGTAAATGTCTTATTGAAAATGATGATCAAAATTTATGGCATAGACGATTAGAACATGCTAGCACTCATGTTATTAGAAAGTTAATTAAACATGATCTAGTTCGTGATTTGCCTAAAATTTAATTTGAAAGTCCTAAAAATTGTGAACCATGTACTTTAGGAAAACAAGTTAAAACTACTTTTTAATCAAAACAAATCCATAGTACATCTAGACCTCTTGAACTCATACATATGAACTTGTTTGGACCTATGAGAACACAGTCTATAGGTGGAAAATACAACTTTGTTATTGTTGATGATTACAATAGATGGTTTGGGTACATGTTCTTTTTGCCAAAGATGATATTATTGAGATATTTATTAAGTTTTGCTTAAAAGTTGAAAATCAACTACAAAATAAATTTGCACCACTATGTGTGATCATGGGGTAGAATTTGAAAATCATTCTTTTGAAAAAAAATTCTTTCTAAAGGATATACTCATAATTTTTCTGCTCCTCACACTCCACAATAAAATTGTATAGTAGAAAGGAAAATTCGTTCTTTAAAAAATATGGTTAGAACTATGCTTTTAGAACATAAAACACCAAGTCTTTTTGGATTGAAGTGGTTAATTTTGTATGTTGTGTTCAAAATAGAATCTCAATGCATCCCCAACTTAAAAAGACTCCTTACGAAATACTATTTACTAAGAAACCAAGAGTGGATTATTTTCATATTTTTGGAACTCAATGCTATATTTGAAACACCAAAGATGATAGAGACAAATTTGATCCTAAATCACATAAATGATTCATTTTAGGTTACTCAACCTCAAGTGATGCCTATAGAATATTTAATATTGTCTCAAATATAGTGGAAGAAACAATTCATGTAACTTTTCATGAAAACCTAACAAACAATGATATATAAAATGATCTTCCATTAGTAATTGAATTTAACCATATCACCTAAAGATGTTGAAAATGCCAAAAATGATCAAAGTCAAGATCAAAATAAAGAATTATATCAACCTATTCGAAGAATAAAATAGATCATCCACAAGATCTTATTATTGGTGATCCTTTAGATAAAATAAAAACTAGATCATCTTTTTAAGATACAACTAACATTGCATTTGGACCCATGATTGAAACTAGGTTGATGAAACTATGAAAGATGATTATTGGATAATTGCTATGCAAGAAGAACTGAATCAATTCACTAAAAATGATGTATGGGATCTACTTCCTAGACCAAAGGATAAAACCATAATCTGAACCAAATAGGTATTTCTTAACAAAATAAATGAAGTCAGGGAAGTTGTTATAAACAAAGCTAGATTTATTGCTCAAGGGTATAATCAACAAGAAGGAATTGATTTTGATGAAACATATGCTCCGATAGCTATACTTGAATCAATTGGAATGCTTTTAGCTCTAGTTGCACATAAAACATTACTCTTTCAAATGGATGTTAAAAGTGCATTTTAAAATAGAATTATTCAAGAAGAAGTTTATGTTGTTCAACCTCCTAGATTTGAAGATCTAAAACATATTGATCATGTCTAGAAGTTATATAAGACATTAAAAAGCCCCTAGAAATTGGTATGAACGTCTTAAAAAATATATTTTCAAAAATGATTTTTCTATGTGCTAATCAGATCCTATATGATTTATCGAAAAGTATGACTCAGATTTTCTTATTGAACAAATATATGTCGATGATATTATTTTTGGTGCTTCAAATGAATCACTTTGCACACTATTTAGTGATATCATGCAAAAGGAATTTGAAATGGGTCTCATGGGTGAGTTAACATTTTTAATGGGTTTTAAAATAAAGAAAACCTCTCGTGGTGTTTTCCTCAACCAATAAAAATATACAAAAGAACTTTTAATATGCTTTAACATGGAAAATTGTAAACATGCATCCACTACTATGGGTACTTCAGGAAAAATTGATAATGATGAAAATGGTAAACCTACTGACAATTCTTTATATAGATGCATGGTTTGTAGCTTGTTATATTTAACTACTTCTAGAGTTGATATTATGTTTGTTGTTGGTTTATGTGCTCATTTTCAATCCAATCCTATGAACTCTCACGTAGTTGTTGTTAAGAGAATTTTGAGATATCTTGCTGGTACAATTGATTATGGTATCGAGTATCCAAAAGATCATCCTTTTGACCTAAAAGCCTATATTCACATTGATTATGCTAGTTTTCATCTTGATTGTAGAAGTACTAGTATGGTTGTTTTTTGCTCTGACAATCACTTGTATCTTAGCTTAGCAAGAAACAAAATAATGTTTCTTTATCCACCATTGAGGTTGAATATATGGCAACTGACTCTTATTGTGCACAACTCTTATGGATGCAACAAGTGCTAAATGACTATGAATTTCCTCTATCATCAACTCTGATTTTTGTGATAATACCTTTGCCATAAATTTAGCACATAATCCTATTTTTCATAGTTGTGCTAAACACATTGAAATTCGACATCATGTTCTCCGCAATCACATTACTAAGAGCAATATTTGTCTTCATCATATTTGATATTGAGAATCAATTAGCTGAAATTTTTACAAAACCTCTTGCTTTGGAACTTTTTTGTGTTATATGAGTCAAATTATACATTGTGCTCTTGAGGATGTTTATTTGTATATCTTTTCAAAATGATTTTCACAGCTAAATTTAAGGTTTCATATGGACATCATATCAAATACATCATCAGACGTCTATTTTTTAGATCTTATTCATGATTCATGGCTTCTCTATAACCAATATGGGCTTCACATCCCTTATATTTGGTTTAGATTTGTTTATTCTTTTTCATACCCTATGGAATCTATACTCATTTCTAGTATTAACATTTCTTGAAAATGATAGAGAAACTACTTTTGACTAAATTTGACATTCACTTTTGACTACTTAATATGCAAATCATATTAAGGGATAGTATCTTACTAAGGAGGAGTCATCTTCTCATCATAACGTTTACCTTTTTAGATTAAAATGGGGAGAAATATTTTTAAAGAAAAAACTTTCTTCCTTGAGCTTGTTGATTGAAATTTCACATTTTTACTCTAAGAGACACTCTGCCATATTTTAATTCTTGCACTTTACTTTGAGAAATGGATAATATGTTCCATACCTCCCAAATGTAAATATGCACAAATTTTGAAGATACTCAAGGAAAACTTCACTAAGGTATGGATATTCCTTTTTGAGTTTTCGCTTATAATTTGAAATGTTTGCCATCTTCAAAAAGTGGGATATTGTTGACCAAATTGGATATTATCTTGTCTTATCTTTTGATGATGACAAACATTTCATATTTGAGAATCTAACATGCTACTATAGTGTTTTAGGAACCTCTTGGAAAAATCAAGATTGGAAGATCAATTAATTGAATAATTTTTCATATGTTCTAATTTGTATTACAAATGTACAAATTTTTAAAAATCATATAAAATTAAGCTATGGTCCAACCCCAACTATCCTAAAACCTTTAATAAGTCAATACCAAGTGTCTTTGATAGGTAGGTCACACTATAAATTCTTTAAACAAGTTTTTCAAATGTTTACACATATTCTGCAATTTTTCAGTTGAGGAATTTTGTGGACCGAGACACCTTCAGTCAAAATTTATCTCGAATGACAAAGAGTCATTGTGAATCCTTTTTATCTTTGACTAATATATATCTGTTGTGCAATTCTTTAGATATTTGACCAAGATATAGCCATTGGATCTTTTTCGAATTCAAAACATTTTCTGCCAAAAAAAATTTGACCAAGACAGTGCCCGGTCGAAATAAATTTCGACCGAGGAGTGTTCTTGACTGAAAATTTATTGCGATCGAACTAGCTTTTGCACCTATATTTACTTCATATAAACATATAGTTGACCCCTTAGAACTCTCTAGGCACTCCCTAAAGATATCCTAGCTACTGGTAAACCATTCCTATAAATAGTGATGGTTTAGGGGTATCCCAACACATACTTGCATACTTTCATACATTACATCTTGAGCAATAAGAGTTGTAGCATCCTACTTACAATCATTCATATCAATCCTCTCATGTCAATGCCTTATCTTAGCCTACCACCACTCAACTTGATTCATTCTTTGTGGTTTGGTCCATAATCTTGATTCATAAGGATATTTTGGAGCTTGCTTGTTGTATTCTCTTCTCTCTTCTTTTTTTTGTCATTTTGTAATTGTGGTTGGGCTACTTATAGTGGAAAAAGTTTTCCAGGATCCCACAAGAGAAGGTACTCTTCCTTTGTTCATTAAAGAAGAGGTGGAATCTGATTCTCTTCCTCATCCAACAGTGCTTTGGGAGTCCCTAAAAGAAGAGGTGGCATATGATTCTCTTCATTGTCCATTAGTGCTTTGGGAGTCCATAAAAGAAGAGGTTTGATTGGTGCTCTTCTGTGGCCAATAAAAAGAGGATTTAGTTGCATAAACAGTATTGTAATTTGTCCCCACTGATAAATTAATAAAAAGTTTTGTTGCAAATCCTAGTTGGAAACAACTAGGTAGTGGACTGACATTGTAGACGGAACCACTCTAAATTATGTCTCTCTTGTGGTTGTCCCTTTTATTTCTATTGTACTTTAAATTAAGTAATTTCATTAAATATTATTATAAATATCTTTTCAACCCCCCTCTAAATCTTTCATTGGAGTTTAAACTCTACAACAAACTAGCAATACGGTGTGCATACCACTCCACACTGCATGTGAGTCTCAGTTAGCTGACCCTTGAATCAAGTGCAGTCACAGTGTGCTACCCCACAACATGGCGTGACCCAAGGAAGCCTAGAATTTGATAGATAATCATCCTTAAACTGTGTGATCCACTTGCATGGCGTGTTACTTGAGATCATAGCCTGACTTATTCGAAAATTTGGATTTGACACGACATGTGACATATAAACACAAGGTGTTGTGTTTATTTTTTGCATTTTTAGAAAAGAACAATTTCTCATTTTTCATTAGATATAACAAGCCACTTCCCTTGGGAAGCGTACCACATACCATTTGAAGTAGTTAGAGGCCAGAGATGAGTTCAACACTTTGGAGGGGACATTTGGGAGAGAAATCTAGGATTTCTCATGAGAGAACCCATTCTTGGGTCTATTTCTCTTCTCTATTCCTTACAAAGTTGTAGGGAGGAGGTTGTTGAAGCAAGGAGCATTTTTAGAGACGGATCTCCACCACTTGGTTGGAGATCTTCATCTATTCTTTACTTTCACAGATTTATTTGTTATTCCTCTCTCTACTCATGTTTCTTTCAATAAAATATCATCTATGCCTGTATTTTGTAACCATAAGTGAGTAAACTCCTTTCCTTGAACATGGGAGAGTAGATCCCATGTAATAACTCATGTGATCTGGATTTAATGTTTAGATATTGGTTAATCTTCTATTTTAAAATGAGTTATGGTGTTTATCTTCTTGTATGAATGGTTGGCCACCATATTTACATGTTTCATGATTCTTATTATTTCTGGGAAGATATATTAAGAAGTAAGGAATAACCATTTTGACAACATGTCCTTGACCATGGAAATGGCTAGGATCATACTGAGGGTTCTAGGTTGTAGTTTGAAACCATATATATGCATGAGAATGCTATACAAGTCAATGACTATCTTATATCATTACAAAATGTATTATATAAAATCAACCTATCCTTTGAAGATTGACTAATATGAGTGAGACTCGTGGTTCTTATTTGAGTTACGATGTGGAAGTTAAATCCCATATCTAAGACTTTGTGATCTGATCTTTAATCATTCTCCAAGTAATTAGTGTTCTTAATTTCTTATTTAAAATTTGAAATTTATTTGATCCAACCAACCTTTTAAAAGAAACTGACTTATATTGTTGAAAATTAGTAGCTTTGCAGCAAGCTAGCCTAGCTCCATGTGGTTCAACCTCGACTACAATTCATGCGGTATACTTGTGGGCAATTGATGAGTTGAGAGATTCAATTATTTAAAACACATTTGTGTTTGGAAATCAACAAGTTTAGCACCGTTGTTGGGGAGGTACGATAAATAGTTTGAGTAAAAGTGTTAATTGGTATTCTAGACTAACTCATCATTTTCCATTATTCATATTGTGATACCTTTTAGTTTTGTGATTATCACTTAACTATTGCTTTTGTAGGTTACATGCTTTGTTCTAAGAGGGGTGCAACGTCCATCTTCTTAGACCTGAGATTGAGAAACCTTTTTGTAGCCAAAGGAGAGCAAAGAAAGGTGATAACTCTTCAAGGTTGGGGATATCACAACCATCATCACCCCATTCACCACCACCTTCACCCGATCACCATCAAGAGCTGGAGATGGAGGACAATTTCTCACTAAACGAATTTGTTGTACTGACTGCCATCAACATTTATGGAGCCATTGATCATCCAACTATTGAGGATAACAACTTCTCTATCAACCCCATCATTATGCAGATGATCCAACAAATTTGATTTGGAGGAACTCCTACGGAATATATGAATATTCACATAGCCGAGTTTTTGCAGTACATGAATACCTTTAAGATTAATGTTGTTATAGCCAATGGAGTACATCTACTCTTGTTCCCATTTACTATGTGAGACCAAGACAAGGTGTGGATCTCCTCTTTTCCTAAGAGATCCATCAAAAGTTGGGATGAATTGTTGAATGATTTTCTTACCAAGTATATTCCTTATAGAAAGACCGCCCAACTGAGGAGTCAGCTCACCAATTTCAAGAAACTAGAAGTTGAAACACTTTATGATATATCAGAGAGATTTAAGGACCTACAACGCCTTTGTCCTCACCACTGTTTGACCAACTAGTTGCTGCTACAAACAATATACAACAGGTTATTCTACAATACTTGTACGATTTTGGATGTCGCTGCAAACAAAGCACTTATGAATAAACCCTACATAGACATATGATATCATAGAAGATATGGCACTCAATCTTTGCCAGTGGATCTCAGAAAGAACCAACCAAACCTACTCATTAAGTGGCACAATTGAGAAGTCAAGTGAAAAGCACACCATTGACGCAGTTGATCTTATAGCTGCTAAACTTGATGCCTTACATAGAAGTTTGAAAAGCTAAGTACACACTCCATCCAAGAAGTTGAGAAAGTTTGTGATGCATGTGGACCTCTGTGCATGACTCTTCTTCTTGTTTGTCCTTACAGATGAATGTTGGAGAGGTGTCAGAGAAAGCTAATGTAGTAGAGAGTTTTCCCAACAAGAAATTCTACAATCCCTACTCCAACACCTATAATCCAGGATGGAGAGATCACCCAAAATTTTCTTACAAGAACAACAATCCTCAAAACAAATAATCATCAAGCCAACACCAGAAAAACCAAGGCCAGAATTAGCAACAACAAGTGGGCAACCGTCAGTGCATGAACAATAACCAATCATTAGAATTCAATAATAATAGGAACTACAATCAGACTCAACCTAAGTCATCTTTGGAAAGCATGCTCGAGACGTTTGTATCAACACAGATTCAACAAAATGATGAATTTTATGCATATGGATTATTCTTGAAAGATGCTATCACTCAACTTTCTTTCAAAGTAGACAAAATCGCTACTCATGCCATCGTAAAAAGCATTTCTACTATATTCAGAGGACAATAAAACTTTCACATTGTACTTACAAAATGAGTCTTTGTATTACGATCCAAACCATTGATTCTTCTTTTTTATTCATTATAATATTCATTACTAAATAAAATAAAATTAGACCAAAAAAAGAAGAATTCATTTAATTTTGATTATTTGTTCAATTATTTGATTTGAATTGAAATTCAAAGATGAAGAAATTTCCTCTTAGGTTAGGAATGATTAAATTACGTAAAAAATTATTCTAATGTATCATGGAAATTATTATGGACATTTTAGTTGTCTCATTACAACTAGTTCTATTACAAAATAGATCCATGGTAACAAAAGTTAGTTACTTGTGTGGGCATCGAATATATACCGTATATATATATATATATATATATATATATATATATATATATATATATATATATATATATATATATATATATATATATATATATAAACATATAGACAGACAGAATAGATAGAGAGTGGAAAAGCAAACTCTAGGTGAAAAATGTGCACCCTATGTATGGTTGTACTCTTCTACCACTACTAAATATAAAATTTATCTAAGATAAGCACAACTAGATAAGGCAAGTATAAGTTCACTCAATCTCAATATATTTCAAGTATAGAGGATGAGAACATCCAAATGTCATCAAGTGTGGTTAAAGGACCCATAAAAAATATTTAAAAACTTCCACAATTAATATATCATAAGTACATAAGAGGTCGTCACTTGAAAAACATGTTTCCATTTCAAAAATAGAGTCAATCTACTTCTAAATCCACAAATAAGGTTGCAAATTGAAATAATGCTACTGATTGATGCACGAACTATTGGAAAAATCAAGAATATAATACAATTATTGTTCTAGAGTAAAAAAATCATGAAGAGATGGTACCTCAGACATGAACTCAGCCTGGAAACTCCCATTATGTTCATATTTCCTAACAAAAAAATCCAAAACTTGAGTCTGTCATCTCCTAATGAACTCGATCACCCTTCCATGGTCCTGAGATGGTCAAAATATGGAACTAGGAATTTCACCATTACTATATGAGAAATCAAGGATAAGATCTCACAAAACCAAAAGGAAATGTGAACTAGAAAGACAAGAGGGTTCGTTGGCCAGGCCTGGGTCTTCCAATAATGAAAGTCAGAAAAACCCCAACCTAGAGCTCAAGAATTGGAAACACTCCTAGGCTTAGGTGAAAAGAGGAAACATAAGAATTATTAGTTAAAACTAATCACTTGAGAGGTGAAAAACTATATTTTGTGTTTGAGTATAAGCCCTAAGATATCACCAACACTTGCCATGGTTGGAATATCCCTACTAAACTCGGGGTCCCCAAAGATGGTAGATGGAGTAGGTTGAACTTATCCACAGAGAAAGAGGCCAATGTGTCTAGGGTTAGGAGGTGTTAAGGAGGTAGTAGTATGGTTTTATAGGAGTTGTGGGATTAGGGTAGGAGGGCTATGAAGCGAAGACAGAAAATGGGAAGATTTAGGGTTAGAGAATGTTTAAGGGATTGGATGAACCAAACCCTAGATTATTAAGGGTCCCTCATTTTAGAAAGAGGAGATGAATATAAAGGTCAAAAAACATGGCTCAACAAAAGAGATAGGAAAATAAAGATGAGAAGAAATTGGGCATAGTTGTAGAAAAAAGAAAATCTCATCGGTGAGAGAGATAAAGTTGCAACACTAGGATCTAACGTGGTCCAACAAAAAACTCACGTGGAAAGATATTGTCATTTGATTGGTGTACTCAATATATAAAAATAGTATGAGATAAATCAAATGTATTAACCCATTTAATTAGAATTTGAGATGCTATTCAATATAATTTCTTTGCCTAATCACTTTGAGGGCTTAAACAAGGTTCAAATAATTCCAAATTTGATACATATGTTAATTACGGTATGCCGAAAGAAAATTTCCATTAGCCTCCAATTTTGGGATCATCCATTAATTTTTTATATAAATTAGAATTTTAACGTATGTTTTCCTTTCTAAATGAAATAAATGCATCTAGGGTTATTCAATTGGTGTAAAACTTGGCATGTAAGATAACTTGAAATACTAGAAAATATAATATCACGTTACTTCCCACTTCTGAAAACATTAATTGAGTTATCCATTGGACTAGGAGTAGGAGAGGTTATTTCCAAATTTATTCACTTGATAAATATATCTATGTATACTATCTTGAATTCACATTTGTTTTAGGATTATCTTCTCATGACTAACTTTCCTTAACTCTTACATGCAACTATATACAAAAATTGCATTTTTAGAGGTATTTTGTGGCATTTTCTTTACAAATAAAAACAAACCAATTCTCTATTATTATGCACATGTTTCTTTTTTATGACTATTAATGTTTCTCTCATACATAATGTTTACAAGAGGGGCCCGAAAGCAACATCATATAAAAGGTACACAAATTGTAACTAGAAACTAGCTACTAGATCCCAAGAGTTTATTGTCCCATGAAGTTCTTGCTTTGAAGCTTGATTAGAGTTTCTTGAGTCAATTCATGTTACCAAAAGAAGATCTGGGTAATTAGTCATCATAAACCTAAATTTATGAAAATTGGACAACCAATGCAAGTGCATTGGTATGCTTTTCAAATTAAAGTGAAACTTACAATAATAAGAATCTAATGCCTAGAAAAAGGTAATATAAACCACAAGAAACAAAACAAACATGAAAAAAATTCTGATTTTTCACAACTAATCATCTTTTAGTTATGAATTCCATTATATTTGAGAGGAAATCATCAGTACAGCCTATGTTAAGGCCAACATCTCATATGATCAGTCCAAGTGAGCCATGACTACTTAATGTGTACTAAGGTATCCTCCAAAAATGTGCCCTTACCCTAACAATAAAGGTAGGTGCATTGACGCTTGCACCCTTACCCAACGGTAGGTGCAATAAGGTAAAGAAATGCTTGCACCCTTACCCGAAGTTACATGCAGGATCCATAAGGTAAGTCGAGGTTCGTATGATGGATTTATACTTTATGTTTTGAGTTTTATTAAAGTAAATTTAAGAAATTAGGGAACCCTATTCTTAAGAATGTTTATCTCAACAAGTTTAGTTGGCCAATTATATGGTCTCGTAGTTATAATACATAACCAAATAATATCTTAATCAAAGTCAATATGGGCATAAAGTGTACGTTCTAGTTTGGAGTAAGATTTTGAGTAAGTCAAGTCAATTTTTTTAATTCCTGGCATGTAAGCAAGGACATATGCATAAAAAGTAGGAATATTATGTGTTGGAAGGATCAAAATAGGGTGTGTGTGTATAATTATTGAACTTTAGATGTGGTATATATCCATCATTGAGATTTCATGTTTGTAATAATATCAAGACTAGTATAAACATCCACACTTAGTTCATAATATGACTAATCTATATATCGTAATTGTTGTGGTCAACTGTTCAACATTAAAAGATTCTAAAGTATTATATTTCCAAGGTTTTATCATTAATGGAGTCAACTATCATAAGATTTTGATCAGATATCAACAATCAAATTTCATTTCTTTTTATGAGTACAAGTATTAAGAGTGATAATATAGATCCTTATATGTCAACATTATTTGATCTAGGTTGCAAGTATCAGAAGTTACTAAATGGGTAGATCTAGTAATTTAGATTCATAATTGTCAAAGTTATATTGTTCACAATTGTCAGGTAATAAGATTTCTAGATATGTAAACCATATCAAGCATTAATTTTGTACATATGGATGAACTATTCCACTAGGTAATGCATATGAGAACATCAAACCAATATTAATATTTCTTAAATATCCAATTAATATGTCAAAGTTTGAGATAATGACAGATACGATAATGATTCAAGAGATATCATGATATCAAACTCAATTTTAGATAAAGGTTCAATATTTAATTTAATAAATCAACTATAAATTTCATATTCCAAGGGAATTTTCCTTTAATAGGAATTGGATTTAGATGTTAAAAGTAGTTTAATTGTGTCCGTCTCGCTGAAAATGGACTAAGTATTTGACCATTTTCAATGTTGTGTGTAGATTATATGATCAAAATATGATTTTAGCAAGAGTAAGAGAGAGGTACCCAGGGAGAGAGAGACCTTGCAAAGAAATCCTACCACAATAGTTTTGGCTATAGATATTTGGCCATGATGGCATAAAATGCAATAGGGCATGAGAGAGAAGTCTGATGGAATGGTTGCATTTTTGGGGAAGAAACATACTCAAATAGGGGTTTATATAGGTCTAGGTCTAGGGTTTTAGGATGTATTTTTGAACCAAAAATCTCCATGGTGACACCCCTGGAGGGGGGCTTGAAGCTTCTTGAAATAGGGCTGGCTTGGTACAAAACAAAATAATAAAATGGTGCAGAATCCAAAATAGGGGTGATTGGAAATAAAATCGCACAAAAATGGGTAGAAATGAGGAAGAACTGGGGATTAGGGGTTCTTCCCCCATCTAATGGTTGGTTAGCTACCTAACAAGATGTGGGGGATGGCCCCAGCCTAGGTGTGTTGGATGGCGCACAACCCATGCCCATCAAAAGTGAATTTTGGCCCAAAAGCCAAAAAAAGGGAAACGGCTAAAAAAGATGGTTTTAATGCTTTTTTTTCAAGAATTTGTAGAGTGATCTACGAAGCTCCGATTGGAGTAAAATTTAGACAAGGCTTACAATGTGGTCTAATATTCACATAAGGTTTAGCATCCAAAGGATAAATATAGATATTGGAACGCTATAAAAGATTAGCATATCTAATAAGTGGAAATTCATCTATTCAAGGTATATAATGGTAACTTCTTGAATTGGGTGTCACCAATGTCCTAAAATCGTACCATTATCCAAAATTACTCTAAGATGATTGTTTGCTACTCATTCGATGATAAAGTTGGGTTATTGGGTAAAACAAAGATACATAGTAGGTTGAGTTATCAATGGGTGAAAATCCACTTTATCACATCCTTACCTCCTTAAAGGGAATTTTGTCTACAAAATTCAAAAGAAACATCAAAGACTGGGACTATATAATTCATGTCATATCCTAAAAAAAATAATAATCATGTAATAAAAAAGTCACTTATAAACTTGTATTGATCATTTAGAGGTCAAAAAGATCATAAATCATCAATGGAGTTCAATTTCAATTCTTCTATCTATATCATGTAAGGATCGAGATAGAGTCAAAATTAATTATCATGAATTGGGACATGATCAAGTAAAATTGTGATTTAAGGGTTGAGATTTAAATATCAAATATTTTATGTCAAACCATTTTGAAGTTGAGTAATATTTCATATTTTAGACCCTAGGTGTGATCATTCATCCAAAAGCAATAACTGAGAACAATCTTAAAATATTAATGTCCATTCAAAATCAAGGATATTCAAGGTTAATTAATGAATATACCTAGGTAATTTTTAGGGAATTTACCCTATAAAATGTATCCTCAAAATTATCATCAAGTCAACATCTCAAGATCTGGTTTTTTGGGTCAAGTGTTAGAAATGTGGATGACCAGTTTGTTTGTCAACCAAGTATAGTTTATCATTTCAAGACTAAGTCAAAATTTCATTATTTGAATGTAGGGAGTCCAATTAAAATCAATCAATGTTTTGAGTATGCATCTAATCTCCAAAATATTATAACATGTTCAAGATGTGTAAGAGTTACATTAATCAAGAGTACATTCAATTAAGAGTTTAATTTCTATAAATCTTCTTCAATGTTGGGTGTGGGCACACTTGCCTGCTCTTTGTAAAAATTGTGTTTGGTATCCCATGGAGGAGGTGGGTAGGGGAATTCCGTCCTAAAATGCACTTCCTTCTTGCAGAAGTGACAAAGTAGATTTTGATGCAAACAAGGTCCATGGTGCCTAATTCCATGATTAAAGAACCTCTTTGGTTTTATCCCCTTCTTACTCTCAGGTTTAAGACCTTGGTTGAGCACTTGAGTTGGCCCTCCAGTGTGATATTATCCTCTATTTTTGTTCCTATTTCTATGGCGATGTGGTTTTGATGAAGATGATAGCATTAAGGGTGATGTGAATTCCTCTAGGGACAACAAATGTTTTTTTGGATTGCTAGGTTGCAAAAGGTTTCCATGAGTAACTTGCTTTGATCTTCCAACTTTCCTTGCTTAAGGGTTTTTCTTGGTCATTCCCCCACATTTTCTTCCTCTTTGGGTTCCCTATCATGTTTTTATTTTTCCTTATTATCCTTCACACCAAAGGCATCCAATTCAACCTTATTACTACCCCAAGTTTGGGGGTCCATTTGCAATATATATATATATATATATATATATATATATGTATATATATATATACACACACACTACTCCATAACTTCCTAATAAATAAAACTTGGATACAACATATGCCAAACTTACAACTTCTAATAAATTATTTTATGAACTAATTTGAATATTATTTTCCCATGATGTAACCAAGAGTATAAGGTTCAAGATTCAAGACACATCACTGGAGAGTGAAAGATAGGAAGTCACTCTACTTCAATCTAATGGGTCCTTTCAGGGCTCCTTAGAGAAAAGTTGATATGAGTGAAGACTCTCTAGGGTTTCAAAGGACAACCATTAGCTCCAGTTCTCGATTGACTAAATCCAAGTAGAGTAGGGAACCTTATCCACCATTATGAGATGGATATGAGGTTATTATTAGCCAGAACCCCGAGCCCATACACCTTAGTTTTCATTGATGTGGACCTTTAGGGTTTCTTAGGTTCAAGATATTGGAGAAATTATTTACTTAAGACATATGGGAGGGTGCATGCTTTGATACCAACTATCACAGAACTATTATTACCAAAATCCCAATACCATTACTAGATAGTGGTAGAGGAATGGAAGTGCCCAAGGTGGTCCAATGAAAATAACTTAATGTCATATGCAATAAGAAAATAATTTTCTCAATTTATTAAATTGAACCAAAAAGTTTACAAGAGGGGACCAAATGTAACATG
The DNA here is from genome assembly GCA_963693085.1 of Alisma plantago-aquatica. NCBI lineage: Eukaryota > Viridiplantae > Streptophyta > Magnoliopsida > Alismatales > Alismataceae > Alisma > Alisma plantago-aquatica. Next base: position 1,183,206,832 of record OY856412.1, on the reverse strand, counting down.
ATGTGATTGGTACATAAACTGAAACTAAAATCTAGCTACTAGATACTAGGAGCTTTAATATCCCTTGAATTTCTTGTTTTTGAATCTAGACCAAAGTTTCTTGAGTCATTTCAAATTAGCAAAAGTAGATCTAGGAAATTAGTAATCACAAACCTAAATTAAAGAAAATAGGACACACTCAATGCAAAAACACTGGTATGCTTTTAAAATCAAAATCAAACTTGAAGTATTAAGAATATAATTCTTGGTAAAAGGTAATATAAACCACAAGAAACAAAACAAACATCAATAGAACTTTGATTGTTTAAATTAATCATTTTTTAGTTATGAATTTCATTATAAATGAGAGGAAATTTCCACTAGAGACAACATCCTATAGGATGGGTCCATGTGGGTCATGACTACTTATGATGTACCAAGGTACCCTCCAAAATTGTGTCCTTACCCTAATAGTATGGGCAAGTGCACTGACACTTGTGCCTTACCCAAAGGAAGGTGAGACAAGGTAAGCTAACGATTGCACCCTTACACTAATATGTAGGCAAGTGCATCAAAAACAAAGGCTTACACCCTTACCCCAAGTTATAGGTAGGTGAATCAAGGTAGGTTGAGGTTCTTATAATGTATTTATACTTTATCGCTTGAGTTTTTTAAGATGAATATAAGACATTTGTAACCCTATTCATATGAACATTGTGGCTCAAACAAGTAGAGTAGGACAAGCACATGACTTGTACTTATTAAGGTAAATATTAGGATAAAGTGTGTCGTTGAGTTTAGAGTAAGATATTGAGTAAGAAAAGTCAAAATTAATAAGGGCATGTAAACAAGGGCATATGCATCAAAAATAGGAATGTCAATATATTAGTGTAACAAGGACCAAAGCAGGGATTATAAATCCCAATAGTGAACTTTAGGTGTGGTATATACCCATCATCAAAATTTCATGTTATCAGGACTATTATCAAGATCCACACTTAGTTCATAATAGGACTAATCCCTATGTCATACTAGTTGTGGTCAACTAGCAATATTAAAAAATCCCAAAGTATTATATTTTCAATGTTTATTATTAATAGAGTCTACACTCACAAGATTTTCATTCGATAATAATAATCACATTTCATTGATTTTCAGGAGTACAAGTATTAAGGGTGATAATAGAGAGCCTTAGATATAAACATTGCTAGATTTGGGTTGCAAGTATCACATGTAAATAAAGTGGTATATCTAATGACTTGGATTCATAATCATCAAAGTTAGATTGTTCATCATTGTCAAATAACAAGGTTTTGAATATATAAACAATATCGAACATCAACTTTGTACATATTGTGGACGACTCTACTGGGTCATTCATATTAGAACATCAACGAACCCTTAATCATTTTCAAATATCTAGTTCATATGTCAAAGTTTGAGATAACTATAGATTCTATAATTCAAGAGTTCTCCTGATATAAAAGTCAATTTTAGATATAGGTTCAATCTTTAATTTAATAATAACCATTAAAGTTCATATTAGAGAGAATTGGATTTAAATGTTAAAAGTAGTTTATTGCATCTGACTCACTCTTGTGATCAAAATGGACTATACATTCGACCATTATCAATATTGTATGTAGAAGTTGTTGTCAAAATACAATTTTAGAGAGAGAAATGGAGAGAGAGATACCCAAGAGAGAGACCTTGCAAAGAAGAATATCTGCTATGATAGTTATGGCTACAAGTTTTTGACCACGATGGAGAAAAATTCAATTGAACATGAGTGAAAAATCTAATAGTATGGTTGTGTTCTTGGGAAAAATAAATAAATGAGCGGGTTGTTTAGGTCTAGGTCTAGCGTTATAGGATGTATTTTGGAGCCAAAAATATCTATGGAGGCATCGATGAAGGGGGTCTTAAAGCCTCTTGAAACACAACTAGTTAGGTGTGGAAAGTACATAGATATGGGGCATTTTCAAATGGGAGTGAATGGACTCGAAATTGTGTTAAATAGGGTAGAAATGAGGACGGTCTGGGGATTAGGGTTTCTTCCACCAATCCATTGGTTGGTTTTCTACCTGACCCAAGGTAGGGGATGAGCCTTGCTTGGGTGGGCCAACCAACATGCAGCCCAAGCCTAAGAAGGATGAATTTGGCACAAAAGCCAAGAAAAAGAGAGGAAAAGGCTTTAAAAGGTGTCTTTTGATGGGATTTTTTAAGAATATATATATGGATCTAGGAAGATCCTATTAAAATGAAATCTAGATATAAAGTTTCAATATACCTAGAATATTTAGAAAAACATTAGGATCTAAAGGATAAGTATAGATATTAAACTGATATAATATCAAAAAGTCTAATATAAGTAGAAATTCATGTATTTGAGATATGTAATGGTATCAAAATATTCAATTAAGTGTCACCAATGTTCTCAAATCAAATTGTTATCCCAAATTCCTTCAAGATGAGTGTTTATTGCTTATTTGATGATAATTGAGTACAACAAAGATATAGAGTAGGTTGACTTATCAATGGGTGAAAACCCACTTTATCACAATTACTATGAATGTCACTTAAATATAATGTATATAAGCAGTTTTATGAGTCACCACAAGGATCTTTGGGAAAAGTATATTTTCACCCTTGAAAAAGAAACTCACTTTGGAATTAGTTTTATAAAAAAATCTGGCATGTAAGTCTAGAAATCTACTAGATAGGCCCATCATGCTCTAGAGGCAAGGTAATCCCCATTTTATGACAATTTAGAGTCATGATGTGATATTTTTTAAATATTAGTATTTGACATACAACCCTAATAATTAATCGACTAGTACTTATGATAAGGGATGTATTAAAATATTAAATTTGTTTCCTCAATTATTTATTCATCCATATAAGTTATTGTAAATTATCTTGTTGATTTTTTGTTTCCCACATACCAGCACACTTTGCATGTCAGTGTCCAAGTTTTTAGTGTTTTTAGATTAAGCAGACAACCCAAGTCAAACAGGAGGACAACCACCAAGAAGAAAAACGTTGCTCGAACTAGATACATATGTAGATTATTCTTTTTGTATAAGGAACCAATTTACTCTCAACAAATAGTTAGATGAGTATTTTTTAGGCTAGGCAGTTCTTTTAGGGAACACCTATCTTTACTTCCATTGAATTGCTTTAATTTTTTGTTGAATAACTAGAGTCCTAATATGATTTATTACATAAGTTTAATTCTTATGATAGTTTTAACATTCTCTCTCAAATGATCTTCATATCAATATGGATAGTTGTAGGGTTTTCTATTGTATTAAATATTTTGAAATCAATATCAACTACACAAACTGTCTGGGAGTTAAACAATACATGCATAAACTATATCAAATACCAAAACTCAAATTTTATAAAACAAAAACTAAAAATATTAGTTGGGGAGTTCTATGCTATAATTTGTACTCTAGTTTGACATCTCTATCTCTCATCCCCACAGAAAATTATATATGAATAAAAAAAGCAAGCAAACAAACATGCATACATACATACATAGATACATTTACATACACATATATATAGAGCATGTAGGGTGATTAAGAATTGGGACCTTGGAATTCACAAAACTAGTTCACAATAATCAACTATGACACCCATGGTTTTCCTACCTAAAATGCTTCGATCCTCAATGATTCATAGGGTTGTAGGGATAAAAAATCCTCCCTTCACTTCATATTTAGTAGCATGAAGCCCTATTGTAGGGTGTCGATCTCAATAATCGGCCATACCATGATTTTTAAGGATAGGTCCATCAGTTTAGTGCAATATAGCCCTAAAAGCTCAAGTTCAAAATGACAAAACTTAATTGAAGTGAAAGTTTCAACATAAATAAGGATATTTAAGAGTTGACTCAATGTCAATTTAGTCAATGTTGACTCAAGGTTTAAATTGACTAAACCCTTTTTTTATGATGACTAATCATTCCATTCATTTGTGTCTAATGCTTCTACTTGAGTGATTTCAGATACGGTATAGACACAGTCCAAATGCTATAACTTGTGCATCCTAACTTGGAGAAAATACAAGTTAAAAACAATGCAGGTACACTTTTGTGGAATATGATGTAAATCTATTAGAATCATTTTGTAAATCACTTGTAATGATTGTATGACCTGTAGTTAAGCTTAGAAAAAATTAGAAACACTTAAATCGAATATTTAAGAACTTAAATAACATTTTCCAAAATTCATTACATATTATTTTTGGTCGAGTTACAAACTCAACCGATCTGTTGATGGATTTTGAGAATGTCCAGGTTCGGTCAAGTTACAAACTCGGCTGATCCATTTGGTCGAGTTACAAACTTGATCGATCCCTACACTGGAAAAAACTAAATTTAAGATATCAGCCAAGTTTCATCTAGGATAAACTCGACCAATGCTTCAAATTTTCTTTGTCACATAGTACAGTCGGTCAAGTTTCCCAAAAGTAAACTCGACCGATCACACTGTACGGAAAGTGCAGAAAAGTGTTTCTAGCCATTGGTGTGTTGCAAAACTCGAAAAAATATATGTTGCAACACTCTAAATGGATAGTATCCATCCTTAAGTGTTCCTAATGGATAAGAGGCATCCCCAACTATATATAGACCCATTGGGCTTCATACCATGGTTAGCCAAGCACTATGAAGGTCCCTATATTACAGTTGAGTGCCTCTAAGAGCCTTCTCTCTCTCAAGCTTAATCACTTGCTACATCCATTAGAGTGAGTAGGAGATTTTTAAGAGAGCTAGTCCTACATGTATATGTTGTGAGGCTTTCACGTACTCCACCTTCCAATCTCTCATTTCTACCATGAAGATGAAGAAGAAGATTCTCTCTCTTGAATAATAGAGGTGAAAAAGAAGAATAAGGGAAGGCATCTCTTAGTGAAAGCTTCTATTTGGCAAAGGTGAAGTCAAAGGCGGAAGATCAAAGAAGAGTGGGTAATTCCTCAAAGTATGAAGACTTGTGCAAGAGTGGGTAAGTCCTTGGTGAAGGCAGAAGACTCATTACAAAGTGGGTAAGTCCTTGGTGAGATAGAAGACTCTTGGTTGGATAGGTCAGTCCTTTGGTTGGTTGTTGGCCCCGAAAAGGAAGGTCATATGTTGTAACTCTTAAAAGTGAATAAAAGGAGTAAACATGGTTAAGAAATACTATAGGTTGACCTCTCTAGATAGTGGACTAACAATATCCTAGTTTGGATATTGGAATCACTCTACATAAATTGTTTTCTTGTGCTTGTTTCAATCTCTCTCGTCATTGCTATGTATGTTTAGTTGCACTCAAGTTCCATATCACCAACCTTATCTTGTTGAATAATTTGAAGGTCTAGTAACTTTTGTTTAAGTACATTCATCTCTATTAACCAACCCCCTCCAGAGCCCATCCTAGATCCAACAAGTGGTATCAGAGCGGGTCTTCTCCAAGCATACTTCCACAAATAGGAGAAGATGGGAGATTATCAAGGTGGGAAGTACCTCATCAACATTCCAATCTTTGATAAGAGAAATTTCCTCTATTGGAAGAGAAGGTTACAATACTACATCAAAGGATCAAGTTTTGATATATGGCAAATGGTGGACTGTCCATACAAGATTCTAGAGACAAACATAGAATAATGGGATGAAGATACCTTGAAGAAAGAAACCTTGAATGCAAGAGCCATCAACATTCTCTATGCCTCCATGTCCCCCACTGAGTTCAACAAGATTTCCTCTTGTGAGATGGCCTATGAGGTATGGAGAAAGTTATGAATCACTTATGAAGGAACAAAGAAAGTGTGGCCTATGAGGTATGGAGAAAGTTATGCATCACTTATGAAGGAACAAATAAAGTGAAGGAAAGCAAAATCTACATGCTCAAAGGGCGTATTGAGAACTTCAAGATGGGAAAGAAGGAGATGGTGGTTGAGATTTACTCAAGGATCAACACCTTTGCAAATGGTCTTTCCATCCTATGTCATCCTAGGGATAGAAGAGAGATCAACTCAAAGATCCTTAGAACACTTCCCAAGAGGTAGGAGTCCAAGGTGACCTCCATTCAAGAAGCAAAGTCTCTTGGTCATATCCATATTCAAGACATCATAGGAAATCTAGAAACCCATGACTTGACAAGAAGGATGAAGAAGAAAGAGAAGAAGAAAAATAGCTCAAGAGAATGAAGAATGCTGAAATCAAAGAACACATTAAATCTATTGTTGGTCAAGCCTCTCTATCCTATTAAGTTGAAGAAGAGGTCATGTACTCCAAGAGTAGACTCTACAAAGGCAAGTCTTCCTCCTTTATCTGGTTCTTCAAGTGTGGAAATAATGGTCACCTCAAGGAAGATTGTCTACAAGGCAAAAAGACCCATCAGCAAAAGAGAAGAGAAATACAAGAAGAAGGAGAAATGGCACAAAAGCTCAAGTAACTCTTCCAACTCAAGATCAAGTGAAGAATCAAGTGGAGGATCTATCTTAAGCTCTAGTGATGAAGGGGAATGCCATTTTGCTCTTATGGCCTAAACAAGTGAAGACTCAAATGAGGTAAATCTAAACTCTTTAGAAAAAGAATCTTTAATTGCTATTATTCATTCTAATCGTGCCTTTGTTAAGTCTCTAATAAGAAAAAGAAAAAGCTTGCTAGAATTGTTGATAATTTGCATGTAGAAATAGATGATCTTGAACATGATAGTATTTTCTTACTTGATGAAAACAATGCTTATCTTAGTCAAGTAGATTATCTTAAACTTGAAAATGCTAATTTTCTTGATAAGATTAGATTTCTAGAAGATCAACCTCCTGTTCCTAGTTATAATCAAGATCATAGTAATATTGTGAATTCTCTCATTATTGATATTGATGTTCTTAAAATTGAAAATGAGGACAAATATTTTGTTTTGTAAGGATTAGAATCTGAAAATAGTATTTATCTCTCTAAAATTACTTAAAATGCTTCATTGCTTACTAAAATCAATGTTCTTGAATCTTGATCTAGTTCTACTAGTAGAGAGAATAATGTTGTTGCTCTTCATATTGAATACGATTCTTATATGACCAAAGCTCTTTGCTTAGAAACTGATCTTTTGCATGCTAGAGATAATATCAATGAATTGTCTTCTACTATTACTTATCTTATACATGATAATCAAAGTTTGAGATCTTCTATGCAAAGATTCTTAGATGATAGAAGGAATCTTGATCAAATCCTAGATCATAATACTGAAAAAATGGGTAGAGATGATTTTCGACTTGATAGTAGCCAAAGGAACAACAAAGATAAAGGACCTTCAATTTTCAATGAAGGGTATTCTAGTTCCAAGGCTAGGAGATTATATAATCATTTTAATGAAATTCGTCATTATTCCACATATTGTCCTTTTAGGAAAGCATCCAAGAGAAATAGAACTTGGGTTGCTAACCTAACCCCTCTGGGCCCAAAAATATGATTGGGGACCATTTCATCTTTCTTCTTGTAGGTCACTTTCAATTGGATTTACATGAGCTATTGATTTGTGAATTGGTTTCTCAATCCACATAAAAGAAGAAAGATGAGATATGTATGGGGTGACAACAAGTGGAAAATAAATGGTAAGAATTGAGGTAATGTTATTCTTACTCATATCCAGTCATAATGTGTTTTGCTAAGTTAGTTGAACTATACATATATTTTTTGAGTAAAAAGTGGTATATTATGTTTCTTTTCACTTCCTCGATCAAAAAATATTTTGATGCTCTCATAGTACATTACTAACTTGCTTACACATGTTTGGATATGGTATATTTTTAGCATGCCTCTAAATATGATTTTGGGAAATATATGCGCTTCTTGACAATAGATGTATCGGTCAATTTGACCTGATGATACTCAGCTGATAGGCACCAGTAGGTTTTGCCAACAGGTGTTATCATTTGAGAAGTCCAAAACACAAAACTCGACCGAAAACATTGTGTACAGAATATACAGTTGACTTTTTGGACAAGAATTTCCCTCTCAACTTGACTTTCCCAACAAATAGTATTAATCTATGGCAGCCCTATTGGTACCTTTATATATGCATATTGTAATGCCTTAAATTGCCTATCTTTCTTACAACTCTATCTCTCAAATTGCTAAAATGGTATCTTCATATCTTGCAATTATCTATCTTGAGTTGTTTTGTCAGTTTTGATGATGATCTCTCTGGATCTATTGGTCATGTATTAATTTTCTTTCATTGTGCTCTAACTTGATACATCTATGTAGTAGTATATATTGTGATGATACCTTGAGGTTCTTAGTTGTAATCCTCTTTTGGTAATGATGTATATTTGCTAGTGAGTAATATCCTTTCATGCTTCTAAAACTACATATCTTTTTGTTTGGATATTCCTTTACATTGACTCATAGCTTGTTCTTTAACTTGTGAATCCTTTCACATGTAGTTATAGCCTTGTTTATCTTGTGGTATCTAATATATCAAGTGGTATTCAGCTATATGCTATGTTTTATCTTGTTATGTACATACTCAAGCTTGTTCCTTAACTTGCTTATCTACCATCTTGAGTTACCTGATTGCATGGATTTCCCTTTATATATGCTAGAATTACATATAGGGTTGTTCAAATGCATGTTTAAATTTGCTTTATATTCTGTTCTTGGACAATCCCCTAGTGTTGATCTTCTACTTCACTCTCTAACAAGTGGTATTTTCTACTGACAAGTTGTGTTTTCAAACCCCCACTTTTTGAAATGACAAAGGGGGAATACATGTCTTATGTAAGGGGAGAAGACATATACATAGAAGATATATATGAGTAGAAGACATAATTTCTATAAATGTTATGAAAGCTAACCATGAAGGAGAAATAGCATCAAATGAGGGGGAGTATGGGAACTCCATGAGCATCAATTTAGGGGGAGAATATGAACTCAATTATATTTACACCCCTTGGTTTGTTAAAAGATATGATTTTACTTAAATGCTTCCATTACATTTATAGAATGGTTTGTCATCTTCAAAAAGGGGGAGAATGTTGACTCAAGGTCAATTTAGTCAATGTTAACTCAAGGTATAAATTGACTAAACTCTTGTTTTGATGATGACTAACCATTCCATTCATTTGTTTCTAATGCTTCTACTTGAGTGATTTCAAATTAGGTATAGACAACTCCAAATGCTCTAACTTGCGCATCCCAACTTGGAGAAAAGACAAGTTAAAATCAATGCAAGTGCACTTTTGTGTAATATGATGTAAATCCATTAGAATCATGTTATAAATCACTTGTAATGATTGTATGACTTGTAATTAAGACTCAAAAAAACTAGGAGCACTTAAATCGAATATTTAAGCACTTCAATGGCATATTCCAAAATTCATTACATGTTGTCTTTCGATCGAGTTACAAACTTGACCAATCCCTTGCTATATTTTGAGAATGTCCAGGTTCAGTCAAGTTACAAACTTGACCGATCCTCGCACTGGAAAAAACTAAATTTAAGCGATAGACCGAGTTTCATCTAGGATAAACTAGACCAATGCTTCAAATTTTCTTTGTCGCATAGTAAAGTCGGTTGTGTTTCCCAAAAGTAAACTTGATCGAATGCACTGTATGGAAAGTGCAGAAAAAGTGTTTCTAATTGTTGGAGTGTTACATAACTCAAAAAAATATCTATTGCAACACCCCAAATTGATAGTTTTCATCTTTAAGTGTTCCTACTTGCTAAGAGGCATCCCCAACTATAAATAGGACCCCTTGGGCTTCATCCCATGGTTAGCCAAGAACTTCAAGGTCCCTATATTATAGTTGAGTGCCTCCAATAGCCTCCTCCTCTCTATCAAGCATAATCACTTCCTACATCCATTAGAGTGAGTAGGAAATTGTATTGAGAGCTATTCCAACATGTATATCTTGTGAGGCTCTCACTTACTCCACCTCCCAATCTCTCATTTCTACCATGAATATGAAGATGAAGATTCTCTCTCTTGGCTAAGAGAGGTGAAGAAGAAGAAGAAGGGAAGGTGTACCTTGGTGAAAGCTTCTCCTTGGAAAAGGTGAAGTCAAAGGTGGAATATCCAAGAAGAGTGGGTAATTCCTCAAAGGATGAATAGTTGCGCAAGAGTGGGTAAGTCCTTGATGAAGGTAAAAGACTCATTGCAAAGTGGGTAAGTTCTTTGTTGAGGTAGAAAATTGTAGGTTGGATAGGTAAGTCCTTTGGTAGGTTGTTGGCTCCCTTCCCCTCAAAGGGAAAGTTGGGTATCCTTGCCCCCCAAAAAGGAAGTTCATATTTTGTAACTCTTATAAGTGAATATAAGGAGTAGACATTGTTAAGAAATCCTAGAGGTTGACCTCTCTAGGTAGTGGACTGATAGTCTTCTAGTTTGGAGATTGGAACCACTTTACATAGCTTGTGTTCTTGTGCTTATTTTGATATCTCTCATCCTAGCTATGTATGTTTACTTGTACTCAAATTCCATGTTACCAACCATATCTTGTTAAATAACTTGAAGGTGTAATGAATTTCATTAAAGTGCATTCAACTCTATTCACCACCCCTCTAGAACCCATCCTAAATCCAACATTAATATCATTATAATCACCAATATATAAATTTATTTAACATCTATCTACATAGAATCATTCATTGAGTCATCATAATAATCATGCACTAAATATTTCTAATATAATGTGTAACACACCGATGTTTTGGTACAATTCATATTATTAAGAGCTAAATTTCACAAATTTACCTTTTGAATATATTCATTTACTTTCTTACACCTAAATTGAAACTATATTGGTATTTCCATACATATTTATTGGTCCTAAATCATGCGTCTTAAAATAGGCAGGTTTAGAAGGATCAGACTTTAAGTTTACAACATGAAACCTTCAAAGGCCCCCATAATTCAATACAGGGTCTAAGTAGATATACGGGATCGAACATAGAGACGTGGGGATGTTTAGGATGCCCAAGATCTTGTTCTTATGTCAGTTAAGAAAAACTGATAGTTATTATATGCAAATAACTGGAATGAGTCTAGCAAAATGATATGAAACAAAATAAAGTAAAGTAAAGAAAATAGGGTTTGTCGAATCTTACTGATCAGGAGAAGGAGTTCCTAGAAATGTAACCACAAGTTGGATAGTATATGCACCCATTCTTGGGTGTAGACAACCGTCAAACACCCTAGCAAGCAACCAACATCCAAATGTAGCATGTATTGTGGTAACTGCTCCTGTGGGGGCCATCCCACTCACTCTTGCACATCATCACAACCCTACCCTCAACTACCCTATAAAGGCCCCAATATGCCCGTTGACAAGCCTCCATGCCTGCTAGTGTCTTGTGAGATCTATGACCTTCCACCCTATCCTCCTATTATCTCAGACATTACATGATCTCACATGACATTTTCTCATCCCCGACAAAGATGCACATTCCCTCATATCACCCTAAACCAATCCACTCCACCAAAGCCAACCTCTACCCTATTGTTGGTGAGCTCAACCTTGCATGGGATCCTGGAGCCTCCATAACCTCTTGTTCTACCACAAAGTAGTCTATCTTCACCTCACCCTTACTTCTAATCATGCAAAACTCAACCTCAAATTTCGTGGATGCTCTCTATTGGGTCGTGACCGCTACCCTTGTCACCAACACCGACGGCCGATAGTGGATACCCTACTTTACCACAGAATTGGTTAGGATCTTCCTCAAGTTTGACAGATGCCAATGAGTTTTACATCCACTAATCAAGGCATGATACCCCCTGGAGCTCCCAACAACACCCTACCCTGGACATCTCTTCCTACCTACTCGACATGTCTCTTCCTGGTCCTCTTCTCCTCTCTATTTCAACTGAATCAACCAGTGAAAATGTGGAATATGGTTCATATAACAATTAAATCAATATTAAAAACTACCTGGTATCATTTAGTGGAAAAAACAAACCAAGAACTTAGGGATATAATATTATCCAATTAGGGTCATAACATATCTAGCCTATTTCTTGATTTTGGCATTAAGGAAATGTCATGTACGAATCTAATAGCTTAATAGAGGATAATTAAATAGGGGAACCCTAATGAATCATATTAGTGACCAACAACCTGGTAAATAGTGTACATGTGACATATAACCATCAATTAATATAACATATAGCTGTCATTTATAATTATACAACTAAATGTTTAGAATTTATTTATTTAATTAATTATTTGGGGGAATGGAATATTTAATTACAAATAGGGGAAAATACAGAAAAATACAAAATATATTGTAAATAATATTGTTTCGCTTTTTTAGCCAAGCCCTATCATAACCCTCTTTATCTAATTAATCATGTTCTAGACCAAAGTGCATAATAATGCAAAATAGTAGTAATTAATGCTTAGATCTATGAATATGGAAGATGATGGACCTTAAGATATTTTGTATGCATGACGTACCCCATATGAACCATACCACATAATATTATGAATTTTCACCTCTTTATTGACACATGGGCATAAGGATCATATGCATATGTACATGTAAATATGAACTTAAAAATCATATGGTATGAATATGGGTAATGAATGGTATATCATGTACTAGAAGAGAATTGCATTGAAGGAGATGAACTTAGTGACTTCTAGTGAGACATTATAGCAACCAAAGATGATTATTGTGCATATCACTAAATAAGTGGCAAAGTGGTAAATTCACATGATACAAACTAAAGAAGTGATTTCCAATCTATGTGACACATAATGACCGTAGTGCATTCTTCTTGCTAAATTGTTGGGAAGTTGGCACATATTGAGCTATTATGTGCATTTTGTTTGGAAACTCTCAATTGGAAATAAGGTACTAGATTCTCAATTTCTTACTGAGTTGTTTCTTTTCTTTATATAATTCAATGCATCATTTTTTAGGGTGAACCCTAAACTATTTTATAAGACATGTCTGCCTTTGAAAGTCACCACCCTAAATTCTAATTGATGCTTTTTGTTAAATATTAAGATAGCACATGATTTGATCTAATGGAGTTTTGACTCTGTTTGGTGTTTGGCCCCTTAGATCTCTGGCTCACTTGACTTAGGGTACAACCCACCACCTTGGGCACATGTTGCAATGGATTAGTTGTCCCCCAGTCGACTGGTTAAAATAGCAATTCGTCTTATGTGTGTTCTTTCATTAATAATTAGACAAACGACACTTTAGCACTTACATAATTGATATAATACTGCTGAATACTATTTTTAAATTTGATCATTGCAAATAATCTTGGTTTTTTTATACCTTTAATGTGGACAATCTTGCATAGTTTAAAATCTCTTAGAATTACCATCTTCAAGTATAAACACTAAAACATTGATATTTGGTATCCTTATTTTTCCAAACTAACTCCACCACATAGTTCTCTCCTAGAAATGATATTACCTTCAAATCATTCTTTGTACAAACTTCTTAAATATCTCAATATAAGAATATAGTAATGACAATTGCTGACTCCTTCTCCTCTTGGTCCATGCCGTGGACTATTCATCCCTCTAGGAGATTGCATGGACAATGGGACCTGCTCACTTGGATTCTTCTAGTGCGTATTACTAAGAGAAAGCTAGGAACATGGAGAGTTGTCATTTTTTTGGCATATTATCTTTACCTTTATTTGTTATCATGTTGTTGTAGTCCCTCATGTGGACAATACTCAATTATTTCCATTATCTTATGTAATTTAGAGAAAACAAACATTGTGTTTTCATATTGTTGATGTTATTGAGAACTTTGGTATAAAATTATGTTGCATTTGGTTTACAAACTATGTCATCACATGAAATGGTATCAGAGTCATCAACAATCAAAATCCTCTTTGATCCAATCAAGAATGACTTTTGGAACCCTATAGTGATACCTACTCTCTCTCTTTTATCCTATAGGAAATACTGACTATTAAACTCCAAGGATGAGTATAAGAATTCAAAGAAGAAGAGAGGTCATCGTCCTACAAGAAGTATAAGACCCCCTCCCTTGAGCACTTCGAAGGACATCCCACACCCATGGGTGAGGATCATGCCATCTGACTGGATCATCTGTAGTCCATTCTTAGGAGTATCATGTGGGGCCTCGTCAATAAGAGTACAAGTCTAAAGGAACCCATTATTGCTGATTTCCTTAATCTAAAACCCTCTGAGTTTCTAAGGGAGAGTAAGATAGACATCATCGAGAAGGAAGAAATCAGATCATGGCCACTCAAGATATCCTGCGAGGCATGGGCTTCCTCGAGCATCTATGGTTTAAGGATGCAACCTTTTTCATGAAGGGTTCGACCAAAGTGTGGTGACAAAATCTCACCCATAATCAGACTGAGGAATCCACTAAAACGACTTGGAAGGAGTTTCTAATGATTTTCCATCAATAATAAATTCCTTAGTCATTGCTAATAAAAAAAGAGATGGAGTTCAACTCAATGCATCAATGCATCGAATCAATGTCTAAATACCTATGTGACTGGTGCCACTGATCAGAGGAAGATACAAGTGTTATGATTGGGATCAAACCACACCTAAGTGAAATATTAGCCCCACAATTCTCACTCACTTTCAACCAGTTGGTGGGAAAGGCACAATTCACTAAGATGAACAGTTAGGAGGCATTATATTATGCACTCCAAGAAACAACAAAAACCCAAACCATGGAGGGCATCATTAACACCCCAGAATTAGACATCATTGTCCCAATAACTACCATCATTGTAGAAACAATGATAACCACAATGGTAATTGGTACATGCCTCCTCATATTGCTGCCCATTGCACTCAGTGGACCCACTAATTTTGTGGCAACTATGGAAAGAAGCACTATGGTAACTCTTATCATTCCACCCCTCTCTACTACACCTTCTTCAAGCCTAGGTACTTTCTGATGGAATGCCTCAAGTCTCGTAAGATAGATAACTCTCAGTCCTATTAGAACAAGCCTCCTAACAAAGTAGCTCAGAAGAAGAACTACCACAACAAACTTAAGCCGACCAAGCATCATACTAGGAGACTATATGCCATGACCACTAAATGTTTTGAAAACAACAAGGATGTTATTGAAGGTATGGGTCCTATTATTGGACAATCTATGAAGGCCCTTTTTTATTCCAAATCCACCTATTTTTTCATCTCTATAGCACTAGTAAAATATTTGAAACTAGAGACAACATGTATGGACTTTATTATGAACATAAACATACCTAGTGGATGTGTAAAATCCACTTGTTGAGTCTTCTTTATGGACATCTCTATATCTGAGAAGTATGTTCCCTTCAATCTCCTCTTGATCCACATGGTCTACTTTTATGTCGTCCTTGGAATGGACTAGTTGGTCGTTCGCCAAGCCCAACTCTTATGTGGGAAGAAATAAGTTATCCTTGTGCACCTGATGGAGAACAAGTAGTAATCATGGGAACCATGAAATACAATAAGATCCTTATCTTGGCGATGAAGGCCTAGACATTGTTGGGTTCTAGATGTAGAGCATGCCTGGATGCAATAGTGACGGAGAAGGAGTCCTTGTAGATTGAAGAAATAGATATACTAAAGGAGTACCCCCGATGTCTTCCCTAAAGAACTCCCTAGAATCCCTCTAGAGAGAGAAGTGGAGTTTAACATTGAACTTCTTCCCAAAACATCTCCCATCTCATAGGAAGCATATTGCATGGCACCAGAAGAACTTGTGGAACAAAAGAAATAACTACAAGAACTCCTTGACCTAGTTTTTGTTAGACCTTGTGTGTCACCTTGGGGCACACATGTCATTTTTGTCAAGAAGGATGGATCCATGTGAATTTGCATTGACTATCACAAGATGAACCATGTCATAGTTAAAAGTTGGTACCCTCTTCTAAGGATTGACAACCTCTTCAATCAATTGAAGTCGGCTATGATCTTCTTCGAGATTGACATCCATAATGGCTACCACCAAATGGAGACTAAAGAAACTAACATTCCAAAAACTACTTTCCACGCTCGATATGGGAATAATAAATATATTGTTATGTCTTTCAGGTTCACAAATGCCCCTATTTCTTTCATGGACCTTATGAATAGGGTCTTCGAGCTCCACTTAGATTTTTTTATTATATTCTTCATAGATGATGTGCTCATCTATTTTGAGACACTTAAGAAACATTGAGAACATTTGAAGATCATGTTGAACACCCTTAGTGAACATAAATTATATGCCAAATTCTCAAGATGTGAGTCATGTCTCTCTGAAGTAATGTTTTTGGGGCATGTCATCTCTATAGGTCATATAGATGTGGACTCTACAAAGGTAAATGCCATTAAAAAATGGTAGGCGCCTTATAATCCTTCTAATATCTGAAGCTTCTCAGAGCTAGCAGGCTATTATCGACATTTTATCTCTCTCCCCATGACTAAGATGAACAGGAAGGACACAAGAGTTCAAATGGACATTAAAGAGTGAAGATAGCTTTTAAAATCTAAAGGAGTGCCTCACCTCCTCTCCATTCTTGACCTTATGTAACATCCCAGGATTTGAGGCTTCAGATAAAACACTCTTAAAAGGAATGATCGGACTACCCATATCACCAAGGTGCACCTCCTTTTCTGGGAGCCCATCTCTAAAGAACTCCATAGTTAAACGTGCTCAACTTGGAGTGGTACTAGGATGTGTGACCAGTCGGGAAGTTGATCTTGGCTTGCACGTCAGTGTGGACAAAGTGCGCAGTTAAGGCTAGTGGTGGTCTATGGGGCCATTCGTCATTCCTGAAACTCTACTAGAGTCTTGGGCAGTGGGACCGGGCGTTACACCTTACTAGTTGAAGGCAAGAGCTATGAAGTCTACACTGATGCCCCTCGACGTGGTCTGGGTTGCGTCTCATGCAAGATAAGTGAGTAATTGCATATGGAATGACAAGAAAGGCCAAATGAGGAGAACAATCCCACCCATGAACTTGAGCTTGTGGTTATTATTTATTCTTTAAAAATCTTGAGGCATTATCTCTATGAAGAGAAATTTATAATTTTCTCCAACCACAAAAGCCTCAAGTTCCTACTCACACAAAAAGATTTGAATCTTCAACAACGTCGATAGGTAGAGTACCTAAATCACTATTATCTCACAAAATCTCTGCATCCTAGCAAGGCCGACGTATTTGTCGATGCTTAAAGTAGAAAAAGAGATGTTGCATGTGTTGCCATGAGTCCCACTGAATGAGAGAATCTAAATGTGCTAGTAGAGTGATGGTCTGAGATAGTTTCCGAGTGGCAAA
This sequence comes from Alisma plantago-aquatica, assembly GCA_963693085.1. Lineage (NCBI taxonomy): Eukaryota > Viridiplantae > Streptophyta > Magnoliopsida > Alismatales > Alismataceae > Alisma > Alisma plantago-aquatica. Next base: position 1,183,189,594 of record OY856412.1, on the reverse strand, counting down.
TCAATATGGCTAGTCTTTCCATTACCCCTAACATATTTATGAGATCAATGGGGCCAAAACGACTACTCTTGAGATAGAGGAAGTCATGAAAATGGTTGAGATGCCTCAGACAGAGATGCATATAGGCTTAGATGGAGACAACCATTAATTTCTTGGTGATAAATATGAAAAATGATATCACTTAATTTGTGTCTAGATGATTAGCGTGCCAACAAGTAAGGATTGAGCATGAAATACCTAGAGGCCTTTTACAATATCTCAAAATCCCTGAGTGGAAGTGTGATACGATTACGAGGGACTTCATCATGGAATTTTCAAAGAAAAATCAATGCTATGATGTAGTTTGGGTCACTATTGAGCGAGTCACAAAATCCACCCACTTCCTTCCCTTCAAGACTACGATTAATATATTTTCCATGGTTGAGCTATATATTCAAGAGATAGTTTTCTTACATGGGACCCCAAAGATGATTGTTTCTGATCCATATACTAAATTCATCTCCAGCATTTCAACGCACATTCATGATGAGTTGGGAACTCAATTAGCCTTGGCACCACCTATGATCCCCATACATATGAACAGTCCAAGCGCACGGTACAAATCATAGAAGACTTGCTCCATTCATGTTACATGGATTGGAGTGAATCATGGGATAAGTGCTTTGTTCTGGATGAATTCAAGTATAATAATAGATATTAGGCCAACATTTGGATGCCACCATATGAAGCCTTTTATGAAGGACTTTGTAGATCACCCTCGCATTGAGATGATGCGAGTGAGAGGTCTTTGCTAAAATCAGAACACCTACAATTCTTTGTTGAGAAATTCGATCTGATTAGGAAGAGGATGAAGGTGGTACAATATTGGTAGAAAATGTATGTTGACCAACACAAGATAGACAAAAAAGTTTTGGTGGTAGATTCTATTTTTCTAAAGGTGAATCCCTTGAAGTCAAGCAACATGTCAAAAGTCAAGGGCAAGGTGAGGCCCCAATAAGTAGGGCCTTTTGAGATCCTACAACAGTTGGTTGGGAGAGCCACATAGAACAGTGGGTCATCTTCCCCAACTACGATGACTGTTGACCTACCAACAACAAAGAAATTTTCCTATGACTCTTCGTGTTATCCCCTGGAATCTTTGGGTAATGATTTGTAGACTTTTTCTCTACCCCGACGGCCATCCTAAGGCCTATGCCACTCGTGAAAAACTCAATTGAATGGATCCTTGGTGTTACGAATGCCGGAGAGGAACCCAAATCATCCTTGAACTTCTTATGAATCAAATAACTAGACCTAAAGTTTCCTTTAGGTTCCACAAACACAACCCTACCCTCAACTATTATAAAGGTCTCGGTATGCCTCGTTGACAAGTTGTTAAGCCTACTAGTGTTTGGCGAGATATGTGACCTTCCACCCCATCCTATTGTTATATCAAACATTGTGCGATCGCCTATGGACTTTTCCCATCCCCAAAAAAGCTACACCACCCCTCATCTTGCCCTAAACTAGCCCACTCCGCAAAAGCCAACGTCTACCCTATTGTCGACAAGCTTAACCTCGCATGGGAGCCTATCACTGTTGCAACCTCTTCTGCCACCAAGGAGAAGTTTGTTTCCACCCTTGCTGAGTTCTAATCATGCAAAAACTCAACCTTTGATTATGTGGATCCCTATTGGGTCGTGACCCTTACCCAAGTCACCAGTACCAGAAATTGTTAGCAGCCACCTTGCTTCACAGTGGTACCATCTAGGATCACCCTAGAGTCCAGTAGGTGCCAAGGAGTTTTGGCACCCATCATCTAAGGCGTGATAGCCCCTAGATCTCTCAACCACACCCTGCTCCAACCATCTCTCTTGTATTGTTGGATTGGTATGTTCCTGGTCATCCTCTCCTCTCTATTAAAATTGAATCAAACAGTAAAAAAATTTGAAACTATGGTTCATATGGCAATACAATCAATATTAAAAACTATAAGGTATCATTTATTAAATAAAATAAATCAAGAACTTAGGGAAATAAGATTAGCCAAATAAAGGCATAACATATCTAGCCTAATTCTTGCTTTGGGCATTAAGGAAATGTCATTTACTAATCTAATATCTTATTAGAGGATAATTTGATGGGGAAAACATAATGGATCATATTAGTGATCAACAAATTGGGAAACATTATACATGTAACACATAATCATCAATATTACATAAGTGATAGCTATGATTTCTAAATATAACGCTAAATGCTTAAAATTTCTTTATTTAACCAATTGTGTGGGGGAAATGGAATATATAGTTATAAATAATAGAAATTAGGAAAAAATATGAAATAATTTGTAAATAATGTTGTATCACGTTTTACCCAAATCATGGCATATTTAACCCTCTGTACTTGACTAATTATGTTGTAGACCTAAGTGCATAATAATGTAAATTGAGTAATTAATGCTTAGATCTATGAATATGGAAGATGATGGATCTTAAGATATTCAGTATGCATGATGTACCCCTGTGAACCATATTGTCATAATCCTACAAATAGTCACCTCTTTATTGACACTGGGGCCTAAGGATCATATGCATATATATATATATATATATATATATATATATATATATATATATATATATATATGTGTGTGTGTGTGTGTGTGTGTATGTGTATATATAACTGTGTGTGTGAGTGAATGAGTGTAAATGTGAACTTAAAAATCATATGGTATATGATGTACTAGATGAGAAATTCATTGAAGGAGATGAACTTAATGACTTATCATGATAAGTTGTAGTAACCAAAGATGATTTGTAACATACTAGATCTCGGACCCTACCCTAGAAGTTGACATTTTTGGACTTAGCCAAACAAGGTTGAAGGTTAGACCTAAATAGATGTTTAGTATAACCCCAATGAGCTAATTCATGTATACATCACCTTAATGTAACTAATGTTCTAACATTAATCTTAGGTTTATAATGGATACATAAAATATGCCACATAACTCATTTTGGTGGTCATATGAAGATAAGAAACTTAATTGGATGAATAATTTAGATAATGGGCCGTTAATGGTCCATATGACATATCTCATAAAAATAAGTCTCAAAAGTGGAAAAAAACGTCAAATTCGAAATCTATATATCAAAATTAGCATACATGTCAAATTTTATCTAATTTAGACAACCTTGAAATATTAGGATAAGTTTAGGAGAGAGAAAATGAGTAAAAGGCATAAGTAATGAATAATGTGATTATATAACTTCAAAATATGTAAATAATTGTAAATTCATATTCAACACATCAAAGATAACTTGTGGATGAACTTTGGTCCAATTTGGATGTTGTTTGTGCAAGTTATGCAATTTTAGAAACATTTTGGATTTTATGCAATTCACCCAATTGGTAGGTTTTCTTTGCAAATTATCATGTGCATTATAATCCTTAGATATTCCCTTACCATTCTCGAGTTTTTCAACCATGGGGAACCTAGTTGCACCTTGGTTTGAAGGTGTTACTTTCCAAGGGCAATATAGGGATTACCCTCTTTATAAATCAACTTATCTTTAAAGGTTATCAACCAATGGGGTTATTTCTTTGATTGGAGGATGCTGGGGATGGCCTAGAAGTCTCCATGGGATTTTAGGACCGACCTTGGATATACAATAAGTCTCTTTGAGCTTTCCTCTTGCATGGCCATGAAGCCTAAGCCTAAGGACACATGGAAAGTCACGTAGACACCTCATGCTTGCCCCCTTCTTTAAAAAGACATGCCTACCCCTTCCCACCTCCCAATCTAAGAAGAAATCTTCTCCTTCTCTTTCCCCCAGCTTATAGCATTGTTCCTTCTATGTTTGGCCATGAATTTGTTGTCCCAAGGTAAAAGAGGGTGCCTACCTTAGTGAAGAAGGCTCCTAGGGTTCCAAATTTCTCTATTTAGGATTTATTAAGCTCCTCTTTGGTGATTTTGACCAAAACTAGTAAGTATCCTCCTTTCCTTCCCTATTTTCATGTTGTTATTCTTCCTTCCACCTTCCTCCAAGTCAGAACCAAGGCCTTCCATGGTGAAACCCCACCTAGAACCCATAAACACATCATGACCATGTTCTTTTGTTAGGGTTTTTCACCTCTAAAGTGGAGAAGGTGCTTCTAGCTCGAGATAGGAGCTTTGTTGGAGAAACCAACCTCTCTAAGCTTGGGAACCTTACTTATTGGACATTTCCACCAACCCTAGAGGTTCTTTGGAGGCCTAGGCTTGACTTGGACTGTTTAGAGTCTGAAGTTGAGGTATGATGTATGCCATATTCTTCTATGTTGAGCAATTCACCTATGCTTATTCATTCTCTTTGTCCTATGGACATTAGCATATACACAATGTCTTTTGTTTTAAAAATCATGGTTCATGTGAAATACCTTATTTGATATTGATCATGTGATCATGGATATTCTTTTGAACTCTTATCTTATGCTTTGTTCATGATGAAACTCTAAAAGATAACATTGATGTCTTTTGGCCACTTATGAGGTGGATGTATATGTTGGTCACTTATGTGGTGACTAGTTTATATATTCTGACTATACTTTCTACTTGCCTATACATTTGACATGATATGTGATTCAGTAGCACTATAGTAGTGTAATTGCATTGGTTTTTATGGCAGATGTCTTATTTCCTTCTGAGCAGATGTGATATTTCCTGCTCTTTTGGAATGGAAAGGAACCTCATACCCAAGGCAAGATGTGTGATTCTTGGCCCATGTTTTATATATTTGGAAGATTGGCAGTATTCCTTTCTCTATCAAGTTTCAAGTTTATGAGACTTAGCCGCATTTGTGTTTATATTGTTCTAGGGCTATGTTTATCTCACATGCATGCAGGTTGATGATATGGGGTGTGTGCCCTAATTCTTTACATGTTCTTGTATGGCACAATCTTTATGTTTTATTAATGGAAAGTATTCTTTTATGATCATATGATTTCAATTCCTTGTCTCTTCATACCCATTTGGGTGGTCCTTATTCTTTCTATGGGAAGCCTTTTATATTTGATGTCCTTTTTTCCATATATTACTCAATTTCCTATTTAGTATGCACATATCAGCCTTTGCTGACGTCATCTACTTTCTTCTCTTGCTGGGGTATGCTTCCAACCCTACGTGAAGGACTTGGATGATAAGGCATGAAGTTTTGGACTAGCTTAAGAAGTTAAAGCTTGGAGAAAAAGTTATTATGGTTTAGATTTCCCTATACTTAGATCCTTATGTTGTATCATACATGTAAACCCTTATGGGATATTATGATGTACTTTTGTAATCTTTTGTGAAAATTGAATGAGTCATTGTTTTTATTCCGCTGCTATACTTTGGTTGTTTTGAATACCATTTATTGAAGTTTGAAAATTTTGCACCTATTCTAGAATACCTTTGAGTGTGTGTAGAATGGATGTCTTATTGTTCAAATTGTTAGTAAGGGGGTGATCCCACACTCCTTACAGCATGGTATCAGAGCCCATAGTAGTCAGAATCTGACTATTTCAATTTTGTCTCCCTAGTTAGAATCCTTGCCTTACCTTTAAGTGACATGTTTGCCCTAGAATTGATCAATAGATGATGAAGGGTTGATTTAGGATCTTATAGTTTTACATTACAATAATGATGAATAGATCCCTAGAATACTTGCAAGTAAAAGATGCATAAGTAACCATAGTAACTTGAGGTTGTTTAGCTTGGCCTTTAGGCAGCTACTAGGACATGAAGTTGAAAGCAAAGGTGTCTAGAAAGGATTAGGGTTTGGGGGATGGCAAGATTTTCCTCCACACCACTAGCTTGGTTTACGAAGACTCCCGAATCCATATGATATCGACCTGGCCTGAGCTGATATGAATTGTTCAAAATAGCATGCTTTTAGGCAATAGTAGCCTTATACATCTATATGATTTATTTTTAGGGACCCTAATATGTTTAACTAGTCTCCCAGGTGTAAAGACTTGTTTGGGGATGGACAAGAACAAGTTAACCCATAGTTCATAGTCAGTTTTTACAAGTTATGTTTTTTTTTGCATGATGCTTATGTAGTTGGAAAGGAGGTGTAGTTAAACCTTTTGTACCTAAAGAATAGTTTTGACTTAATAAGATGAATCCTTTAAGGGGTGGTGAATAAGTTATTTATGTGGATGTTTTGCTTTCAAGGACGAAATCCCTTTAAGGGGTGGTGTGTTGCAACATACTAGATCTCAGACCCTACCCTGGAAGTTGACATTTTGGACTTAGCCAAACAAGGTTGAAGGTTAGACCTAAATAGATGTTTAGTATAACCCCAATGAGTTAATGCATGTATAGATCACCTTAATGTAACCTAATGTTCTAACATTAATCTTAAGTTTATAATGGATACATAAAATATGCCACATAACTCATTTTGGTGGTAATATGAAGATAAGAAACTTAATTGGATTAATAATGTAGATAATGGGTCGTTAATGGACCATATGACATATCTCGTAAAAATAAGTATCAAAAGTGGAAACAAACTTCAAATTCAAAATCTACATATCAAAATTAGCATACATGTTAAATTTCATCTACTTTGGACCACCTTGAAATATTAAGATAAGTTTAGGAGAGAGAAAATGAGTAAAAGGCATAAGTAATGAATAATATGATTATATAACTTCAAAATATGGAAAAAAATGGCAAATTCATATTCAACACATAAAAGATAACTTGTGGATGAAGTTTTTTCCAATTTGGATGTTGTTTGTGCAAGTTATGCAATTTTAGGAACATTCTAGACTTTTATGTAATTTACCCTATTGGTAGGTTTTCTTTGCAAATTATCATGTGCATTATAATCCTTATATATTCCCTTACAATTCTCGAGTTTTTGAACCATGTCTCAGCTAGTTGCACCTTGGTTTGAAAGTGTTACTTTCCAAGGGCATTATAGGGATTACCCTCTTTATAAATCAGCTTATCTTTAAAAGCTACCAACCAATGGGGTTATTTCTTTGATTGGAGGATGGTTTGGATGGCCTATCAGTCTCCATGGGATTTTATGACCGACCTTGGATATACAATAAGTATTTGTGAGCTTTCCTCTGCATGGCCATGAAGCCTTAGCCTAAGGACACATGGAAAGTCCCATACACACCTCATGCTTGCCCCCTTCTTTAAAAGGCCATCCTTACCCCTTCCCACCTCCCAGTCTAAGAAGCAACCCTCTCCTTCTCTTTCCCCCATCTTAGATCATTGTTCCTTCTATGTTTGTCCATCAAGTTGTTGTCCCAAGGTAAAAGAGGGTGCCTACCTTAGTGAAGAAGGCTCCTAGGATTCCAAATTTCTCTATTTAGGATTTCTTAAGCTCATCCTTGGTGATTTTGACCAGAACTAGTAAGTATCCTCATTTCCTTCCCTATTTTCATGTTTTTAGTCTTCCTTCCATCTTCCTCTAGGTCAGAACCATGGCGTCCATGGTGAAACCCCACCTAGAACCCATAAACACCTCATGACCATGTTCTTTTGTTAGGGTTTTTCACATCTAAAGTGGAGAAGATGCTTCTTGCTCAAGATAGGAGCTTTGTTAAAAAAAACTAGCCTCTCTTATCTTGGGAATCTTACTTATTGGACCTTCCCACCAACCCTAGAGGTTCTTTGGAGGCCTAGGCCTAACTTGGACTGTTTAGACTCTAAAGTTGAGGTATGATGTATGCCCTATTCTTCTATGTTAAGAAATTCACCTATGCTTATTCATTCTCTTTGTCCTATGGACATTAGCCTATACACAATTTCTTTTCTTTTGAAAATCATGGTTCATGTGAACTACCTTATTTGATATTGATCATGTATATTCTTTTGAACTCTTATCTTATGCTTTGTTTGTGATGGAACTCTAAAAGATCACATGTGATGTCTTTTTCCCACTTATGAGGTGGATGTATATGTTGGTCACTTATGTGGTGAGTATTTCATATATTCAAACTATACTTTCTACTTGCCTCTACATTTAACATGCTATGTGATTCAGTAGCACTAGAGTAGTGTAATTGCATTGGTTTTTATGCCAGATGTGTTATTTCCTGCCGAGCAGATGTGGTATTTCCTACTCTTTTGGGATGGAAAGGAACCTCATACCCAAGGCAAGATGTGTGATTCTTGGCCCATGTTTTATATATTTGGGAGATTGTCAATATTCCTTTCTCTATCAGGTTTCAATTTTATGAGACTTGGCCGCCTTTGTGTTTATATTGTTCTAGGGCTATGTTTATCTCACATGCATGTAGGTTGATGATATGGGGTGTGTGCCCTAATTCTTTACATGTTCTTATGTGGCACAATCTTTATGTTTTATTAATGGAAAGTATTCTTTTGTTATCATATGATTTCAATTCCTTTTCTCTTGATACCCATTTGGGTGGTACTTATCCTTTCTCTGGGAAGCCTTTTATATTTTATGTCCTTTATTCCATATATTTCTCAATTTCCTATTTAGTATGCACATACCAGCCTTTGCTAACGTCATCTACTTTCTTCTCTTGTTGGGGTATGCTTCCAACCCTAGGTGAAGGACTTGGTTGATACGGCATGAAGTTTTGGACTAGCTTAAGGAGTTAAAGGTTGGAGACAAAGTTGTTATGGTTTAGATTTCCCTGTACTTAGACCCTTATGTTGTATCATACATGTAAACCCTTCTGGGATATTGTGATGTACTTTTGTAGTCTTTTGTGAAAATTGAATGTAGTCATTGTTTTTATTCTGCTGCTATACTTTGGTTGTTTTGAATACCATTTATTGAAGTTTGAAAATTTTGCACCTATTCTAGTATACCTTTTAGTGTGTTTGGAATGGATGTTTTATTCTTCAAATTGTTTGTAAGGGGGTGATCCCGCACTCCTTACAGCATGGTATCAGAGCCAATAGTAGTCAAAATCTGACAATTTCAATTTCATCTCCCTAGTGAGAATCCTTTCCTTACCTTTAAGTGACATGTTTACCCTAGAACTGATCGATAGATGATGAAGGGTTGATTTAGGATCCTATAGTTTCACATTAGAATAATGATGAATAGATCCCTAGAGTATTTACAAGTAAAAGACGCCTAAGTAACCATAGTAACTTGAGGTTGTTTAGCTTGGCCTTTAGGCATCTACTAGGACATGAAGTTGAAAGCAAAGATGTCTAGAAAGGATTAGGGTTCGGGGGCTGGCAAGATTTTCCTCCGCACTACTAGCTTGGTTTACGAGGACTCCCGAATCCATATGATACCAGCCTAGCCTGAGCTGATATGAATTGTTCAAAATAGCATGCTTTTAGGCAATAGTAGCCTGATACATCTATATGATTTATCTTTAGGGACCCTAATATGTTGAACTAGTCTCCCAGGTTTAAAGACTTGTTTGAGGATGGACAAGAGCAAGTTAACCCATAGTTCATAGTCAGTCTTTACAAGTTATGTTTTTTTTGCATGATGCTTATGTAGTTGGATGAAAGGAAGTGTAGTTGAACCTTTTGTACATAAAGAATAGTTTTGACTTAATAAGATGAATCCCTTAAGGGGTGGTGAATAAGTTGTTTATGTGGATGTTTTGATTTTAGGGATGAAATCCCTTTAAGGGGTGGTGTGTTGTAACATACTAGATCTCAGACCCTACCCTGAAAGTTGACATGTTGGACTTAGCCAAACAGGGTTGAAGGTTAGACCTAAATAGATGTTTAGTATAACCACAATGAGCTAATGTATGTATATATCACCTTAATGTAACACAATGTTCTAACATTAATATTAGGTTTATAATGGATACATAAAATATGCCACATAACTCATTTTGGTGGTAATATGAAGATAAGAAACTTAATTTGATGAATAATTTCAATAATGGCCCGTTAATGGTCCATATGACATATATCATAAAAAGAAGTCTCAAAAGTGGAAACAAACTTCAAATTCGAAATCTACATATCAAAATTAGCATGCATGTCAAATTTCATCTAATTTGGACTACCTTGAAATATTAGGACAAGTTTAGGAGAGAGAAAATGAGTAAAAGGCATAAGTAATGAATAATATGATTATATAAATTCAAAATATGGAAATAATGGAAATTTCATTTTCAAAACATCAAAGATAACTTTTGGATGAAGTGTGGTCCAATTTGGATGTTGTTTGTGCAAGTTATACAATTTTAGGAACATTCTGGACTTTTATGCAATTTAACCAATTGGTAGGTTTTCTTTGCAAATTATCATGTGCATTGTAATACTTAGATATTCCCTTACCATTCTCGAGTTTTTCAACCATGGGGAACCTAGTTGCACCTTGGTTTGAAGGTGTTACTTTCCAAAGGCATTATAGGGATTACCCTCTTTATAAATCAGCTTATCTTTAAAAGCTATCAACCAATGGGGTTATTTCTTTGATTGGAGGATGGTGGGGATGTCCTAGAAGTCTCCATGGGCTTTTATGATCGACCTTGGATATACAAGAAGTCTCTATGAGCTTTCCTCTTGCATGGCCATGAAGCCTTAGCCTAAGGAGACATGGAAAGTCCCATAGACACTTCATGCTTGCCCCTTCTTTAAAAAGACATGCCTACCCCTTCCCACCTCCCAATCTAAGAAGCAATCCTCTCCTTCTCTTTCCCCCAGCTTAGATCATTGTTCCTTCTATTTTTGACCATGAAGTTTTTGTCCCAAGGTAAAAGAGGGTGCCTACCTTGGTGAAGAAGGCCCCTAGGGTTCCAAATTTCTCTATTTAGGATTTCTTAAGCTCCTCCTTGGTGATTTTGACCAAAAATAGTAAGTGTACTCCTTTACTTCCCTATTTTCAAGTTTTTAGTCTTCCTTACACCTTCCTCATGGTCTAAACAATGGCCTTCCATGGTAAAACCCCACCTAGAACCCATAAACACCTCATGTCCATGTTCTTTTGTTAGGGTTTTCACCTCTAAAGTGGAGAAGGTGCTTCTTGCTCGAGATAGGAGCTTTGTTGGAGAAACCAGCCTCTCTAAGCTTGGGCACCTTACTTATTGGACATGTCCACCTTCCCTATAGGTTCTTTGTAGGCATAGGATAGACTTGGACTGTTTAGACTCTGAAGTTGAGGTATGATGTATCCCCTATTCTTCTATGTTGAGCAATTCACCTATTCTTATTCATTCTCTTTGTCCTATGGACATTAGCCTATACACAATGTCTTTTATTTTGAAAATCATGGTTCATGTGAACTACCTTATTTGATATTGATCATGTGATCATGGATAATCTTTTGAACTCTTATCTTATTCTTTGTTCATGATGGAACTCTAAAAGATGACATGTGATGTCTTTTGCCCACTTATGAGGTGGATGTATATGTTGGTCACTTATGTGGTGAGTAATTTATATATTCTAACTATACTTTCTACTTGCCTCTACATTTAACATGTTATGTGATTCAGTAGCACTATAGTAGTGTAATTGCATTGGTTTTTATGGCAGATGTCTTATTTCTTCACTACTACAGAAATGGCTTATAAAGTCGGTTTTCAAGGTGTCGGTTGTATACAAAAACCGACACATAAACCCTACTGTGTCGGTTTTTAACAGAAACCGACATCCAACCCATGAAGGTCGACCAGACACGGGTACCGCTTTTATTAAGTGTCGGTTAATTAATAAACAACCGACACCTAAACTCAACCGCCAAACCCAAAATTCCAGTGAAAAAATTGGCTCTAATATTTTACATATTGCGTTGGTTCGTAACTAAATCACCGACGACTAAATGGTATTCGTGAAATAGGAATAGTTGTCGGTTGTCATTTAATCAAAAATCGACGACTATAATATAGTATAGGTGTCGGTTGTTGCAAACGAACCGACACTGTTGGTTTAGTTGTCGGTTTTTTAAATAACCGACACGTATTTTCAACTTAATAGGTCACCCTGCCCGAACGATTCTTCCCATTTCCCTATTTCGTTCCCGATTTCCCTAGCTCTGGTGATTTCTTGCTCCCTGCCTCCGCCGCCGCCGCTCCCTGCCGTTCGTGCTCCGTCGTCGTGCTCTGTCGCCACCGCTCCTTCCTCCGTGCTCGCCGCTCGTCGCCGTCGAGCGAGAAGCAGTCGGTTCCCGCCCGCCCTCCGGCCTCCCTCTCCGCCCGCCGGCCTCCCTCTCCGCCATCGCCGGTAGCAGCTAGGTCTCCTAGCCTCGCCTCCCTCTCTGCCGCTCCTCTCTTCGCCGCCGGAAGCTGCTAGGACTTGCTCCGGCCGCTGCTCCTCTTCCCTCAAGGTGCCCGCCCTGCCTTCTTCTTCTTCCTCTGCTCGTCTTCCCTCAAGGTGCCGCCCTGATGCTGGGCATTTTTTTTAAATTTATTTACTTCCTATGAGAATCAGTTTTAATTAGGTCTCATACACATATTGATGTCTAACACCTAAATGAATATCTAGTTAGTGTATTTTCCTATTATCGTGAAAGATTCTCAATCATGTGTATCAAATGGGATTCTTATATATATTCAGATCTTAATGTTATAAGTGGAAGACTCGAATGTTATAAAATCCCATCAAAGTAGGTAGAAACAACTTATATTTATTCAGATCTTAATAATTCCATGAAGTGCACATTATCTTACTCAGGAAAAGTATGTGTATAATGTAGGATTAGTTCCATATAATGGTTCTATTTTAGTAAGCACCTAGAAACCCGTCCAAGATTTACTCATTAGGAGCATTTCCTCGTTTGTTCTCTAAGTACATTTGTAGACTTCTTTTCAAGCTATCATGTCTACCACAATAAAGTTGGTTATGACAAGCAATAAAAGGTTAACTGATGTTATACAACTTTTTCTGAAAATATATAACATCGTTATATGTACTTACACTTTGTTAATACTAATATTGTGCAGTCTCTGTCCACCCATAACAGTTACTATGAACTGTGCCTCTATGTCAATGTTAACGTTCCCTATTGAAGAACAATTGGACATCATCCTAGATGATCGTTCCTTAAACCAATTGGTCATACCCAAACATTGGCGTTTTCTAAAAGGAAGACACTACATGCCTGGTAAAGTGACCATAACTTTTGGCAATTATTCACATGTTATCGAGGTTGAGTATGATTTGGCAGGAAATCTTGTATCAAAATCCGGTTGGCGTGATTGGATTGGAGAGATGCATGTGGTTTGTTGCAACAGGCTTTTCTCCGTCCAGTTGGCCATAATTCCATCAAAGTTTGGATAATCAACAACAACGGCGAGACCCCCGATCATCTACTGCGGTATGAGCACACGACGTCGGATATCATCTATGAGGAATCTGAATCTGAGGCCCCTGTCAGTTCAGATTTGTCTAAATACAGTGAGGAGCTTCGTGACACAGCTTCATCATCAAAAAGAAGTTATTGATGCGGGACCATGTTGGTGTAGTATTTAGTTGTCTATCTATCTTGACTTGTTTGTATTAATAGTTTTTTTAATTATGCGCATGTTTAGGGGTACACCAACCCCTTTGTTTAGTTATTATTTAGGGGTACACCCCTGTGTGTGGATGTAAAAAGAGATTAATGAATGGAACTGAAAGTTGCTACATGAATGCTTATAACGGAAGTGTGTGTTCCCATGAATGTTCCCATTTGCATGATTACACTACTATTTTCTCATATTGTTTAGTCTATTTTAATATGACATACTTGCTTATATCTTGCTTAATAATGAACTGTAATGCACACATGTGGCATGCTTGGAATGTAAATGATGAACTTTTCCCTAAATTGCCAATCATGCTTTTAAAGACATCAATAATCACCCTAACTTGAAGAACTAGGATTTTAGGTATAAGAATGACAATACATTATTTGTTGGCATAGAAACCTGTCCAAGATTTACTCATTAGGAGTAAATCTTAGATAGTCCCCAGTTTGGGACTGTTCTTGAACACCTAATCTCACTTAGGATGTAAGTGTATAATGTGTATTGGGTTTTCAAGAAAATTTTGGTAGCATTTCCCCGTTTGTTCTCTAAGTACATATGTACTTGGAGAACAGCGGGGAAATGCTGCTGAAATTTTCTTGAAAACCCAATACACATTATACACTTACTAGTGAGATTAGGTGTTCAAGAATGGATAGGTGGTACACATTTATTATATATAATAATGACATCACATGTATTTGTTAACCCTAGACCCTAATCTTGTCCTAATATATACTTATTTTCTCTTTGATCATAGAATGGATAGATCATGGATGTCCATTCGCAATCACTGTACCCCAGAGTTTATTTCTGGTCTTCACCAGTTCATTAAATTTGCCGAGGAACATAGGAAACAACCTGGAGATAGGTTCTACTGTCCATGTAGACATTGCGGTAATAATTTGAAAGTCAACACTGGTGACGAAATCAAAATTCATGTCATGTGCAACGGGATTATACAAGGCTATACATAATGGCACTGGCATGGAGAGATTTCAAACCCGAAACCAGTGGATGTCGATAGCAGTACTTGTGTGGAAGAAGAAATTGCCTACGATGACGTAGATGTGAATGAACCAGTTCCAGTAGACATCGTTGATGCGATGCTGGATAGTTGTGGGGTAGAGCACACCGATCCACCTCCCATTTTTAGAAACATTGTGCATGATGCTGAGATGCCGTTATACACAGGTTGTACTAAGTTTACGAAGCTTAACGCTGTGTTGAGATTGTATAAGTTGAAAGCTAACAATAGATGGAGCGACAAAAGCTTCACATCATTGCTGTCTTTGTTGAAAGAAATGCTTCCTGAAGGAAACGAGCTGCCAATCTCAACATACCAGGTAAAGAAATTGTTGTGCCCAATGGGAATGGATGCCAAGAAGATACACGCATGCCCTAATGATTGTGTATTATTTCAAAAGGACTATGCAGATTTGAAAGATTGTCCAAAATGTGGTGCGTCACGGTATAAATTGACGACTTCGGGGGAGTCCAAAATTGGTTCTCCTACCAAGGTGATGTGGTATATACCTATAATATCACGGTTTCAACGCTTGTTTGCCAATCCGATAGATGCAAAGAATTTGAGGTGGCATGCAGATGTTAAGAAAAATAATGATGGGATCCTACGACATGCGTCTGATTCCCCACAGTGGAAGAAGATTGATGTATTGTACCCTGAATTTGGTGAAGAAGTCAGGAATCTAAGACTTGGGCTTTATACATACGGGATGAATCCGTACGGGACATTGAGCATCCAACACAGCACTTGTCCAGTCATGCTTGTTATATACAATCTTCCTCCCTGGCTGTGTATGAAAAATAAGTACGTAATGTTGTCGTTGTTGATATCGGGCCCTAAACAACCTGGAAATGACATCGATGTTTATTTGGAACCTCTGATTGATGACTTAAAGAAACTCTGGGGTGAAGGTGTGATGACCTATGATGCTTCACGAAGAGAGACATTTTGTTTGCATGCTATGTTGTTTTGCACTATTAATGACTTTCCAGCATATGGGAATTTGTATGGATATAGTGTCAAAGGAGCTAAAGCGTGTCCTATATGTGAAGAGAACACTGATTCAACAAGACTAAAACATGGCGGTAAGAATGTATATCTCGGTCATCGAAGGTTTCTTCCAAAATTCCATCTGTATCGTAGGAAGCGCAAAGCATTCAATGGATTGAATGAGGAACGCAGTGCACCTAAACCTATACCAGGGGAGGTTGTTTATGAAAGAATAAAAGACTTTGTCAATGAATTTGGTAAGAGATCACAATGTACTACACGGAGTGACAATTCTTCATTCAAGAAGAAGTCAATATTTTGGGATCTTCCTTATTGGAGTTCTTTGATAGTCAGACATTGTATCGATGTAATGCACGTTGAGAAAAATGTTTGTGATAGCATCATTGGTACTCTGTTAAATATACCAGGTAAGACTAAAGATGGGATAAAATCCAGACTGGACCTACGTGAAATGGGAATAAGGTCAGAATTAACAGAAATACGTGAAATGGGTAGTAAAAGAACATACTTACCTCCCGCATGTTACACGTTGTCTAGAAAAGAGAAGAAAGCTTTTTGTGAATGCTTGATAAATGTTAAGGTGCCACATGGTTACTCATCCAACATCCGTAGATTGGTATCAATGAAAGATCTGAAGTTGATAGGACTTAAATCTCATGATTGTCACACTCTAATGCAACAAATATTGCCCGTGGCAATTCGATCTATATTGCCGAAGCATGTAAGGTTTGCAATCACCAGACTTTGTTTCTTTTTCAACAGTCTCTGCAGCAAAGTTATTGACCCTGAGACTCTCGATAATTTGCAAAGAGAAGTGGTTGTTACCCTATGTCAGCTTGAGATGTATTTCCCTCCTTCGTTCTTTGATATCATGGTACATCTTGTTGTCCACTTGACTAGGGAAGTGAAAATCTTGGGCCCGGTTTTCTTGCATTGGATGTATCCCTTTGAACGATACATGAGTGTTTTTAAAGGTGATGATCGAAACCGTTATCGGCCTGAAGGGAGTATTATTGAAGGTTATGTGGCGAGAGAGGTTATGGATTTCTGCAATGACTTTCTCAGTGGTAATGGCACTCCTGATAATGACAAGAATATTGACGAGCTATTTGGCAAAGGAATTTTGGGATCACGTGTGAAAGTAATCAGTCGTGAGCAGTTGGAACAAGGTCATTTGTATATTTTACACAACATGGACGAAGTGAACGTTTATATCGAGGAACATACCAATTTCATCAAAAGACAATATCCTCGAGCCAATACAATGTGGCTTGCTAGAGAGCATAACAAGACTTTTATTAAGTGGTTTGAAGATAAAGCTTACATCAACTATCTCAAACACTAGATGATATTACTGAAACTATCAAATGCCTCACCTTTAAACCAAAGTTGACTGTTATGTCTTATGAAGGGTATGACATTAATGGATTCACATATTACATAAAGCGCCAAGATGATAAGAGTGTCGTCCAAAACAGTGGGGTCACCCTTCAAGCATCGACTATGTTTTTTGCAAGTGCAAAGGATAAGAGTCCACGTGAAGCTAAAATGTCATATTACGGTGTCATTGAAGAGATATGGGAATTTGACTACATAGATTTCAGAATTCCGCTCTTCAAATGTAATTGGGTTGATAACACCAAAGGAGTTATAGTGGATGAATTGGGTTTCACTTTAGTGAACTTTGAAAAGATTGGCGAGAAGGCTGAACCATTCATATTGGCATCACAGGCGAAACAAGTATTTTATATCGATGATCCTGCAAATGATAAATGGTCGGTTGTTCTTCATGGTAAAAGACAGTTCATTGACGATCCTATAGATGAAGAAGAGTACTATGATAAATATGATGACTCCAGTCCATTCTCAGTTGGGTTGCCAACTCCAGAAAATATTGAAGCTAATGATGACTTATATGTGCGCGGAGATCACAATGAAGGATTGTTAATTGATAAAAGATCACAATTTTAGAGGCATGCATGTTTATATTTTTTTATTGAACCTAAATGTTTATTGCTGAGAGTAGGTTCTTGATCTATTCCAATTCTAGACATTGATCAGTATTTCACTAACTCTACACTAATAATTTTTGTTTGTATTCTCTTTGAAAAATAAATATAGGAAGAAGGCTATGCAGGACGGACATGACATAGCTATGCAGGATATGCAGGATATGCAGGAAGAAGCCCCAATAAAGAGAAGCAGGATACAGATACAATACATAAAGTGCAGCACACACAAGTGGTTCAGATTCATATAACAACATGACAGACTAACACATATATAGTGCATAACAACAGCAGCGCCAAATTTACATACAACACTAACTTAGTACATATATAGTGGGACTAAGGTGACGATACCACCTGCTAAAATAGGTTACTGACTACATGTTACGACTGGGAGGTCGTGATTCAGCAACGTATGCATTAGCAGGAGGACAAACAGATCACCATATGAGGACAAACATATGGTGATCTGTTTGTCCTCCTGCTAATGCATACTGTTGCTGAATCACGACCTCCCAGTCGTAACATGTAGTTGTCGGTAACCTGTTTTACCAGGTGGGATCGTCACCTTATAAGTCCCACTATATATGTACTAAGCTAGTGTTGTATGTAAATTCGACGCTGTTGTTGTTATGTACTATATATGTGTTAGTTTGTCATGTTGTATGGACATCGATTGTATTGCTCAGGTATTATATAGTCTCATTAGATAATATGAAATATATCAATCTTATTTATAGCTCATTAATTATATATATACATCATTCTCTTTACAGGTGTTTAAAGCTGACCCCACTACAGGAACAGACTTACCAGATGTACATGCTCCCTATACGATGGGAGAATTAAATGAAGTAAGAGAAGAATGAGCAACAACCATACAAATAGTGGGGATTTTGTAAATGAATTTCTGAATTATAATATGTGTGAATGTTTCTACATGTCTAGATGTTTCTACATGTGTCTGAGTGAAAATGAATGAAAGTGTTGGTTACTATATGAATGTTTCTACATGTGTGAATGTGAATGAATGGAACTACATATTGCTAGCTGCATGAATGTTTCTAAATGTGTGAAAATAAAATAGAACTGCAGGTTGTATTGCTAAATGTATGTGTGAATATTTTTGTTGTTAAATTTGCAGGTTTGTGGCCTGTTGTTGGCTGATATCAATGGATGTCGTAAAACCTGCAGTTCAGTTAACTGAACTGCATGTTTCTCATCCTGCGACCAGCCACAGTAGGTCTGCAGATTGACAAAAAAAACAATAGGCGTCGGTTATTTGTAAAAAACCGACACACAATGATATAATGTCAATTTTTTAGATATAACCGGCGCCTATTTCCTGTGGCGCGAACATATATGGTGTCAGTTTCTTACTAAAAACCGACACTGATAGTGCCCAAGCTGGCGCCAATAACAGGCGTCGGTAATTGTAAACAACCGACACATAACGTTACAGTGTCGGTTATTTAAATGTAACCGACACATATTCTTTTGGCACGAAGACATATTGCGTCAGTTTTTGGCTTATAACCGACACTGATAGCGCCCAAGATGGCGCCCTTTCTGTGGCACGAAGGGTTTGGGCGTCGGTTTCTTATCTAATAACCGACGCCTATAGTCCCCTGATGGCGCATTTTCAGTCGCGCACGAAGAGTTTGGGTGTCGGTTCTGGAACCGACGCGTAATGGGTGACCTTTTAGTGTCGCCCACATAGGCGTCGCTCAGAAACCGACACTAAAGGTCTTAAATAACCGACACTAAAGGTAGGTTCTGTAGTAGTGCTTGCCGAGCAGATGTGATATTTCCTGCTCTTTTGGGATGGAAAGGAACCTCATACCCATGGCAAGATGTGTGATTCTTAGCCCATGTTTTATATATTTGGGAGATTGTGAATATTCCTTTCTCGATCAGGTTTCAAGTTTATGAGATTTGTCCACCTTTGTGTTTATATTGTTCTAGGGCTATGTTTATCTCACATGCATGTAGGTTGATGATATGGGGTCTATGCCCTAATTCTTTATATGTGCTTGTGTGGCACAATCTTTATGTTTTATTAATGGAAAGTATTCTTTTTTTATCATATGATTTCAATTCATTTTCTCTTAATACCCATTTGGGTGGTCCTTATCCTTTATATGGGAAGCATTTTATATTTGATGTCCTTTATTCCATATATTGCTCAATTTCCTATTTAGTATGCACATACCAGCCTTTGCTAATGTCATCTACTTTCTTCTCTTATTGGGGTATGCTTCCAACCCTAAGTGAAGGACTTGGATGATAAGGCATGAAGTTTTGGACTAGCTTAAGGAGTTAAACCTTGGAGACAAAGTTGTTATGGTTTAGATTTCCATGTACTTAGATCTTTATGTTGTATCATACATGTAAACCCTTATGGGATATTATGATGTACTTTTGTAATCTTTTGTGAAAATTGAATGTAGTCATTATTTTTATTCCGCTGCTATATTTTGGTTGTTTTGAATATCATTTATTGAAGTTTGAAAATTTTGCACCTATTCTATCATACCTTTGTGTGTGTTTGGAATGGATATTTATTCTTCAAATTTTTAGTAAGGGGGTGATCCCGCACTCCTTACAACATGGTATCAGAACCCATAGTAGTCAGAATCTGACTATTTCAATTTTATCTTCCTAGTTAGAATCCTTGCCTTACCTTTAAGTGACATGTTTGCCCTATAATTGATCAATAGATGATGAAGGGTTGATTTAAGATCCTATAGTTTCACATTAGAATAATGATGAATAGATCCCTAGAATACTTACAAGTAAAAGATGCATAAGTAATAATAGTAGCTTGAGGTTGTTTAGCTTGGCCTTTAGGCAGCTATTAGGACATGAAGTTGAAAGCAAAGGTGTCTAGAAAGGATCAGGGTTCGGGGGCTGGAAAGATTTTCCTCCATGCCACTATCTTGGTTTACGAGGACTCCCGCATCCGTATGATACCGGCCTAGCCTGAGCTGATATGAATTGTTCAAAATAGCATGCTTTTAGGCAATAGTAGCCTTAGACATCTATATGATTTATATTTAGGGATCCTAATATGTTGAACTAGTCTCCCAGGTGTAAAGACTTGTTTGAGGATGGATAAGAGCAAGTTAACCCATAGTTCATAGTCAGTCTTTACAAGTTATGTTTTTTTTGCATGATGTGTATGTACTTGGACAAAAGGAAGTGTAGTTGAACCTTTTGTACCTAAAGAATAGTTTTGAATTAATAAGATGAATCCTTTAAGGGGTGGTGAATAAGTTGTTTATGTGGATGTTTTGATTTTGAGGATGAAATCCCTTCAAGGGGTGGTGTGTTGTAACATACTAGATCTCAGACCCTACCCTAGAAATTGACATTTTAGACTTAGCCAAACAAGGTTGAAGGTTAGACCTAAATAGATGTTTAGTATAACCCCAATGAGCTAATACATGTATAGATCACCTTAATTTAACCTAATGTTCTAACATTAATCTTAGGTTTATAATGGATACATAAAATATGCCACATAACTCATTTTGGTGGTAATATGAAGATAAGAAACTTAATTGGATGAATAATTTAGATAATGGCCCGTTAATGGGCCATATGACATATCTCATAAAAATAAGTCTCAAAAGTGGAAATAAACTTCAAATTCAAAATCTATGCATCCAAATTAGCATACATGTCAAATTTCATCTAATTTGGACAACCTTGAAATATTAGGATAAGTTTAGGAGAGAGAAAATGAGTAAAAGGCATAAGTAATGAATAATGTGATTATATAACTTTAAAATATGTAAATAATGTCAAATTCATATTCAACACATCAAAGATAACTTGTGGATGAAGTTTGGTCCAATTTGGATGTTGTTTGTGCAAGTTATGCAATTTTAGGAACATTCTGGATTTTTATGCAATTTACCCAATTGGTAGGTTTTCTTTGCAAATTATCATGTGCATTATAATCCTTATATATTACCTTACCATTCTTGATTTTTTGAACCATGGGGCACCTAGTTGCACCTTGTTGTGAAGGTGCTACTTTCTAAGGGCATTATAGGGATTACCCTCTTCATAAATCATCTTATCTTTAAAAGCTATCAACCAATGGGGTTATTTCTTTGATTGGAGGATGGTGGGGATGGACCTGTCTACCTTCCCTATAGGTTCTATGGAGGCCTAGGCTTGACTTGGACTGTGACTCTGAAGTTGAGGTATGATGTATCTCCTATTCTTCTATGTTGAACAATTCACCTATGCTTATTCATTCTCTTTGTCCTATGGACATTAGTCTATACACGATGTCTTTTCTTTTGAAAATCATGGTTCATGTGAACTGCCTTATTTTATATTGATCATGTGATCATGGATATTCTTTTGAACTCTTATCTTATGCTTTGTTCATGATGGAACTCTAAAAGATGGCATGCGATGTCTTTTGCCCACTTATGAGGTGGATGTATATGTTGGCCACTTATGTGGTGACTAGTTTATATATTCTGACTATACTTTCTACTTTCCTCTACATTTAACATGCTATGTGATTCAGTAGCACTAGAGTAGTGTAATTGCATTGGTTTTTATGCCAGATGTGTTATTTCCTGCTGAGCAGATGTGATATTTCCTACTCTTCTGGGATGGAAAGGAACCTCATACCCAGGACAAGATGCGTGATTCTTGGCCCATGTTTTATATATTTGGGAGATTTTCAATATTCCTTTCTCTATCAGGTTTCAAGTTTATGAGAGTTGGCCTCCTTTTTGTTTACATTGTTCTAGGGCTATGTTTATCTCACATGCATGCAGGTTGATGATATGGGGTGTGTGCCCTAATTCGTTACATGTCCTTGTGTGGCACAATCTTTATATTTTATTAATGGAAAGTATTCTTTTGTTATCATATGATTTCAATTCCTTTTCTCTTGATACCCATTTGGGTGGTCCTTATCCTTTCTATGAGAAGCCTTTTATATTTGATGTCCTTTATTCCATATATTGCTCAATTTCCTATTTAGTATGCACATACCAGCCTTTGGTAATATCATCTACTTTCTTCTCTTGTTGGGGTATGCTTCCAACCCTAGGTGAAGGACTTGGATGATAAGGCATGAAGGTTTGGACTAGCTTAAGGAGTTAAAGTTTGAAGACAAAGTTATTATGGTCTAGATTTCCCTCTACTTAGATCCTTATATTGTATCACACAGTAAACCCTTATGGGATATTATGATGTACTTTTGTAATCTTTTGTGAAAATTGAATGTAGTCATTATTTTTATTCCGCTGCTATACTTTGGTTGTTTTGAATACCATTTATTGAAGTTTGAAAATTTTGCACCTATTCTAGCATACCTTTGAGTGTTTTTGGAATGGATATTTTATTCTTCAAATTTTTAGTAAGGGGGTGATCCCGCACTCCTTACATGATTAATGTACATCTCACCAAATAAGGGGCAAAGTGGTAAATTTACATAATAAGAACTAAAGAAATGATTTCCACACCATGTGACACATAAATACTCTAGTACATACTTATTGCTAGATTCTTGGGAACTTGGCACCTATTAAATTGTTACATGAATTTTGATTGGAAACTCTAGGTTGGAAATAAGGTACTAGATTCTTAATTTCCTTATTGTGTTATACTGACTCCCTCTTGAATTTCATGAATCTTGTTTGGTGGTGAACCCTAAATGGTTTTATAAACCATCTCGCCTTTGAAGGTCACTACCCCTAAATCATAATTGTTGTATTTGGTTAAATAATAGGATAAGACTTGATTTGTTCTGGTGGAGTTTTGAATCAATTTGGGTTTTGTTCCTTGTATCTTTGGCTCACTTGAGGTAGGGTATGTCCCGTGTGCACATGTTGTAATGGATTAGTTGTCCCTCAGTCGAGTGGTTAAAATAGCAATTAGGCTCCTATTTTGTTCTTTCATATGCCATTTTAGTCCTTAAAAGAAAGGATATAATAGTGACTAATCCTATATTTAAATTTGATCATTGCAAGTTATCTTATTGTTTTGATATATATCTTGAATTGGATAATCTTGCATACTTGAAAATCTTTTGGAATTGCCATATTGAATTATAAACATTGAAACATTAATACTTGTTATTCTTATTTTGTTAAACTAAGTCCACCACATAGTTCCCTCCTAGAATTGATATTAACTTTAAATCATTCTTTGTGCCTACTTTTTAAATAGCTCGATATAAGAATATAGTGCCTGAAATTGTTGATCCCTTTTCCTTTTGGTCCATGTCATTGATTATTTATCTGTATAGGATATTGCATGGACACCAGGACCAACTCGCTTAGATTCTTCTAGTTTTGATTACTAAGAGCAATCTAGAAGTATGGAGAGGGCCCTTTGTGTCGCATATTATCTTTATCTTTCTTTCTTAGCATGTTGATGTAGTCCCTCATGTGAACAATACTCTTTTCTTTCCTTTATCTTATGTTATGCTGAGAAAACAAACATTGCATTTTCATATTGTTGATGTTACTGAGAACTTTGGTATTAAACTATATTGGACATGGTTTTAAAACTATGTCCTCACATAATTAGTATGAATTTCTAGCATATATATACATATATATACAAAAGAAATTGTGTAAACAATATCATGCTAATTACAAAACATGTCACACCCACAAACATACCAAAGTATCCAATATTGGAATTCTATACAACAAAAACATATGGGCAAAATTTCATCTAATAGTGAAGTCACTTGGTTTAGGATGAAGGTTGGGTGATTGATGCTTCACTTACAAGACATTTTTTTTGTTTGGTTATTCAATGTCTAGGTGAACAAATATCATAAGAAATAAACATATTCTAATTCACCCATTTTCTTCTCATCTAAGGTATATATATTGTTAGATTAAGCATTAACAATTGTAGAAGATATAAGTTATCAACAAATTAACATGTATAGTATGCACAATAATCTTATTATGGTATTATGGCAAGTGGATTTTTCTTTATTAACTTCCCTATCTTTTCTTGAGTTTTACCTATCAAGTATTGCCATCACGATATGCTCACGTATACGACTCATTGTCCATGACTTAGGTTTTATCGAGCTGCCCTATGAAAACACATAGATCTTGATCCACCATAGGGATATGCAGGAGCCTAAAGCTTTTGTACCTTACGTTTCCACCCACGTTGCAAATCTAGGTTTCGACACATATATTACATAGGAATCATGGCATACACTCTTCTTGTACACATTCACATCAATCTTGTCATATACCATGTGTTGGATTCTCATCCCTAATCCTTGCATCAAATGTAACTAAGAGTATTGGGATATCTCTTCCATCTTCATGGAATTTTTTGTAACAACTCTACTCCAAATCTTCTCTACATAGCTTCAACCATTGTGAGAGAGACATGCTTCACCATCCTAGTATAGAAATCAGGGAGGCTTATGTGTTTAGGGAACCTAACTGTATGAATTAGGCTTTCTATTCTTGATACATAGAATATTCATCTTAGGATCTTCTCATAATATTTTCAAGTGATCATGTGAATGTTATACAATAGTAATTAACAATTTAATGTATAACAGCAATATAGGCTAGCAAATAGCATAAATTCAACAAAGTAGGGTTTCAAAATGATCGCATATATTATGAATTCCCTTTATAGGTCTAAACAACTTCATAACACATTGCCAACCTTATCAAAAAGGCTAAATGTTCTAATTTCAGCCCATATATCATAGCTTGAGGGCCTAGAACATGTCTTACAAGGAAAAAACAACATAAGCACAACTTTTCATCACTTTGAAAAGGTTCCATGGTCACAAAAAAGGTATGGATAACCTCATAATCATCCTAATCTCACATGTTTGAAGCTTCATCATCACATATAAGACATAAATAGTCTAGATAACAATATTCTAAGACTCCACTTACATTAATCTAGTAATCACAAGCTATAAGATCAAGCTAGCATTATGTTTCTCCAAAGAAAAGTGTAGGATTAGCCATTTAGAATGAATTTATCATGATTTCAACAAATGCAAGCATATCTAGCAAGGAGAACGATGAGCATAAGGCTTCACATACATCAACATCGAGAGAATAAGCAGACATTAGGGTTGTAAATGGGTACGGGTAGACCCGCGGACCCGCAAATCCAGACCCTTTAAAGACCCATTATGGGTCTAAATTCTTGTACCCGCATACCCTTGGACCCACATACCCTTGGACCCGCATATAAGCGGGTCCACTGATGGGTATGCTTAGACCCAGACCCGCTAGACCCGCAGACCCACTATAGATAAATAACTACTTAGATAATATTATATTTATATCATACTTTCCTAGTCTAACTAATATAATACTTTTGATTAAGTCCCACTTTAATTTTAATAAGGTTGAGAGTAGTCATCAAATAGAGAATTAACTATTCTAGTTTCAATCATGAGAAACATATGTAAACTTAAAATCAAAATAGTTACAACATATGCTACATAATTAAAACATTATGACGATGACTATAAATATGATACAAACTAGCTCAACTAATCTTCAACCTACAAAGTTATTTAATACAACTATTGCATGTTAATGTACTATATGATAGCAATATCTTGTAGTATTAATATAAACACAACATAATCATAATTTTCTTACAATAACAACATGAAGTTCTATATAGAACCGCTTACCCGCATACCCGCACCGCAAACCCGCTATTAATGCGGGTACGGGTATGGTGCGGGTCTAAATTTTTTGTTATGCGGGTCTAGAACCGGAACCGGACCCGCTAAATTAGATGGGTATGGGTATGGCCAGACCCGCACCGTTTACACCCCTAGCAGACATATCTTCCAAATCTGATATCTAGTACAAAAATGAACTTTTAGCTTTTCAAAATTTTTAAACAAGCATTTGGGGTGATCAGGAAGCATAGAAGACAAAAAAAAAGTATACTTAGGGCTTCAGGTTTATATCTACTCACCTTAAAACCAATAGAAATGCAAAAAAAATCATAGCTTTAGCAAGCTCAAGCATGAATTCCATCTAAAAGCTTAGCTTAATTAAGAACAACCCCAAAAGGACCTTGATTCAACCTCTTAACCCAAATTAACAAATTTTAGAGGCATGAGAAGTAAAAAACAAAGCATATATGAATGTTCTTTACAAATGATCTAGAGAGGAGGATGGATAGTAAAAACAAGATGAGAATTTTGAACAATACCAAACTAACCATACAATCACAAAGAGTAAGAAGAACCATGTAGTTTTATCCTAAATGCAATGATATGGCCAAACTTTGGCCTGGATCGCCTCAAATCACCTAAAATCACCTCTCTAGAGATCTAATGACAAAAAATAGGAAATCAAAAATGCAAAATAATGTAATAGAGAGTGGATTCCTCATTTATATATCCATTTGGTGAAACTGTCAAATCGGGCCAAATTCATGAATTTGGCACAAATCCATAGCCCTAAGGGCTCAAGACACTAAAAACATTGACAAGAGATAGTAAAATGGGTCTTATTAACTCGACCCAGTTTGATAACCAAAAGTTCAAAGCATTCCAAATCAAATCAAGAGAACTTCAGATCTCAACAAAATCACATATTTGGGCTAGGTGCAAACAAACTCAGTCTGAGTTCATCCTATTTGGGACTAATTCATTTTTAATTAGCCCATCAACTTGGCCCAAATTCTATTAGACTCGGTCTCAATTTAGTGCAATCCTTCCCAAATTCATGCCCATCATAACATCATAGCAAGGCCTGAAATGCCTTGACATGGCTCATATTCAAGATACATCTATCTTGAGTTCAAAGAATAACACATCAACACATGGGAAACTAACTTAGAAAATCTCTAAAGGGAAGGGTTCATGAAGAGGAATTCATCCTAAGTTCAAACATGCCCTATCTTAGCTCATCACCAAATCAACCAAATTCTTGGGAACTCGACCCAATTCCCATGGCACGCATACACATCTTGTTTGTCAAGTTTCTCAACTCAATTATGTTAGTCTACTCAACCTATTTGAACTCTTGATACTTATATCATATTCAAAAACACTATGTTATCAAATAAAGCATAGAATATATGCCCATTATATATATATATATATATTAGTGAGATAGAGAGAGTTAGGCTAGAATACACTCGAGTGTACAGATCACACCGTACACTCAAGTGGTGTTCACATATTTAGACTATTTTTTTGGCAAATCTAAATAGTTGATATTCATTGTTATAACATATATAGGCTACATATAAATGTTGAGCTCATTTGGATTCTTCTAAGTCACTCTTTTATGACCTACAAAATTGAGGCACAAAACTAATTTGAATTGTATAATTTTTGTCTTCTTTAGATGCAAGACATATAAGTGTCCAAATGATCTCATATTTTATATGTAGTATGTTCAGAAGATACCTAAGAAGATCAATGGTTTAGATTTGTCAAATAGATGTTGCATGATGGAAAATGACTTGAGTGTCAATCTCCAATACATTTGAGTTTATTCCAACTTCACTGTATATATATATATATATATATATATATATATATATATATATATATATATATATATATATATATATATATATATTCTCTCTTATCAATTAAATATCACTTTTAGCTCATCTCGGGTTAAGTATGTCTTCAACACATACAATCAAGAATACAAATTCACAGTTATCTCGCTACATCACCACTATATTTTACTATATCAATTAGCAAGCAAACTGTAGATTATTATTCATGTCACATGCAATCATTAGATCATTACCCAAACCAAGGTATCTATACAATTAGGGTTAAACATTATCACTTGATTTAATCACCATATTAGGGTTTTCCATTAACTCAAACGAGAAAAGACTAAGCCAAGCAGTACATGTAAACTAGGATTTAAGGTTAACCTAAAGTTCAGTCGTTACAACTATATCCTCATTATCCTGTATAAAAATTCCAAATCTACCAAGGTCTAATTGGAAACTACATTTCGGTGTTTCCACTTGGGATTGCATTGTCTTGTGTACCCAATCATTCAAGTCTTAGCATAATGTTCATTAGGACAACGCATAGGCATGCTTTCCCATCATAGCAACTATTGTGTCTTGCGTAAATGTCCATGATTAATTTCATCTCTTCTTTCAACTGACTAGTGACAGAAGAAAGTCTTTGCTCGCATGGAAAATATAGCCTTTTAAATGTGTGGCGGTAAGGGTGCAATGAGGGGAGCCATAGTCACATAATCACACTAAGAACGATACCATCATGTAATATTACCAAAAGGCGTCACTTCATGGAGAGGTGCAACAAATTATTTGTAGTATGATACAATAATTCTTCATAAAATAAAAGATCTACACTTGTTTGTGATCCCGAACATCAATATTTGACCATTAATAGACACTGTGGAAACGAATATAATTCATGGTCATGCCAAAGCTACAGCTATCATGACAACGTTGAAACAAATGTAAAATTATCAAATAGAGGGATGGATAAAGAATGATGTAAGTACACACTCTGGGTTCTTTGTAAGTAGCTAGCTAGAGAAGCTTAATGGAATCAAGGCAAACAAAGAGGGGCGAAGTATAACCAGCTCAGCCCCAGCAACATATCCCACGTCCCAGTTTGTATCCAAGTGTGTATGTGTGCAGGTGTGCACGTGTGTGTTTATCGCTAATCAAAGTAAATACGAGTATTTTCTTTTTTTTTTATCGAAATTTAGTTTCCAGAATGCGGCTGAAGCATAGTTATGGGAACGTAAAGAGTATGCTGTTGTGATCCAGCAGGTTCTGGGTCTCAAACCTGCGACCTGACCTGAGGTACCACCCCAGCAGAATGAGCATTCATCTAACGTGGATTCTTTTTTTTTTTTTAACTACCGACGATGTTGCGTTCGGCAACGCATTAAAACAGCAGGTGGTGTGCCGCTCACTTTCTGTAGACTTCTGCGACCAAAAGCGTTCTTTCTGCAGAAATGCCACCGCATCAAATTTCCCCGGTGGCACACAAACAATCAATGAACCAGCGTTGGATGCGAATGCTTCATGTCACTTGATCTACGTGGCTATAAAAGCTTTCAAAAGTATGGATTGTCAACGATGTTAGCAATCAAAGTTAAATGTACTTGTAAACTTTTCTGTCCAGATCCCCTTCAAAACGATCTCAAGACGATAACTGAGGCCATTTGCTTCCAAGCAGGAAAAAATACACCGACGACCACTAACTGAATGCATTTGTTTTTCTGAATCTCTAAAGAATGGGGTGTCTATAACTATTTCTCCGTGGGTTCACACTGCATAGCGGCAGGTGTGGGCATGTGCATTCCTACAGCCAATGTGCAGGCGTGCATACTAATTATTCTCATCGAAGGAAAGGGATCCTACCTTAAGCAAGTCCTAACTTCCACAAGGCAACAAGACACTACGCATGTGGCGTTCATTTGGCATCAGGAGCCGAATCGCCTTCTGGAGCTGAACCCTTCGCTGATTCAGTTTCTAATGCCTCCACGGACGGCGCTACCTTAGCAGCACTGGATGGTTTCCCGCCCACTTTGGCGGCTGCGCTTCCTTTTTTAGCAGGTTCATCTTTTGATGCAGTCCCATCTTTGGCAGTTACACCTTCTGCGCTTCCTTTTTTAGCAGATTCATCTTTTGACGCAGTCCCGTCTTTGGCAGTTGCAGCTTCTTTCGCGGGTGGAGGCTTGGGAACCATGTGTTGTGGCTGCGTCTGCTTCAATTTCACCAGAACCTGCCTCATCCTGGATAAATCAGTTGGCTTCCCTGGCTTCGGACCCTGGATCACAGAAACCGACGGTTTTTTATCCGGATCCTTCCTGCCTCTTCTCTTTTCAATGTTGGCAACCTCGTGAGGGATAAGTTCAGCAATTGCTTTCCAGTACTGTTTATCTGCTTCAGCATGGAATTTCTCCTGATCGGCCAAATATTGCTATTCCCACCAGAAACACCGATCACAAAAGAAAATCAAATAAGGACCTCCAAATATATAGGGAAGGAGAAAATATAGCAGAATTCACCTTTTCCTTTTCTCTATTGTTAGCCATTCTTGTATCACGATTGGATTTCCTTTTCTCATAGAATGACCTCTTAAATTCTTCTGCTTCTTCAATAATTTGGTTTCTTCTCTCTTTTTCTTTCTTTTCCTTCTCATCTAGCATGATAGCGTTTTGGCTGCATAAACAGGGAAAAAGGGGAAATTGTTACATTTATTCAAACAAGGCAAATTCCAATGATAGGGAGTCCAACCACACAATAAGTATGGGTTTGTACCGCATTAGTGTCCTACCTTCTGTAAATAGTGTTGATCTATGTTGAGCCTTTTTAGGTATGTTAGGACTTAGGAGTTATTCATGGTCAAGCTCAACCATCTTTTAGTCAGTGTATCATTCATTTCTGGGTCATTTTTGGTCGATCTTATATCTAACCATATAGATCTAACAATCTACAGAGCTACCAGAGAGACAAGGTTACACAAACTCTGAAAATAAGCAGCACAGGAATTTCAAATCCTGTTCAAGGAATTTACTTTGAGAATATCAGAAGTTTTCAACCTTGAGTTTGAAGTCCTAGGACATTTTGTTTTGAGGTAGCTGGTCTGTAGTTAACTGATATGTACATATACAGAAAAAAAACTGTCCCATCGGAAACCAAATTTAACAAGTATTTTATTTGCTTATCTAACCAGGTTTGGGATCTTATATTGATATCAAAAAATAGATTTCCCACCTCCTTCTGAGCAACAAACCTAAATATTGCTCCATGAGACTCTCTTGGAAGTTACCCAAGAGGAAAGCATTTCGACAAGAAATGTGACCAGTCTAAGTTGACGAGATCAGAAATTTCAGTGTAACTAAAAGGAAGGTATCAGAGCACTTTATTACCATATGTATGTGGACAGCCCTTATGCAATAAGATGGGACTTCGGAAGCTCAGTATTATCACAATGATATTCAACACTAACACCCAATTATGTGTAACATGTATACAGACTACCAAGGAGTCTCTATCCCATCTTGGCTGGAGGCAGGCCAAAGATGCATGACTGCATTATGATATCATGTCAAGGCTGATAGAAAAGATAGTTCTGTATTCCCATAACGAAAAGAAGATGGGGGAACGTTTCTGTAAGTAAGGTCGTCATAGTAATAGGAAAGACTGGGAATAGGGGAAAAAGAAAAGAACAAGAAATTGGAATAGTGAGGAAAAACAGATAATTAAAAATAAATTATGTGAGCGTGCATTATATAATTCCACGTCAAACGTAAGATACATGAAACTCTAAAGAATGTACCTTTCTCAGTGAGAAAAAATCACTAATCCACAAATTTACTGAATAAACAAAAATTACGTCAATAAATTGCAAACCATTTAAAAACAAGAAGCTACAACCAAACATGTAAAGAAGACATGGTTCTATGTACACCCCCAGCCTCCACACACAGAGAGAGACACACCAAAATCTGTATGTAACAAGAAAAAAGCTTGCTAGGTAAATCTAACTGAATTATACCCAAATCAGAGTTAACAATACTAAAACTCTAGTATATGATCCACTTGTATTGGCTTTTGTTTATTTCAAAAGAAAATGCGACTCACACAAAATTTTCACTCCGCGTGGGTAGGTTTTGCCGTTTTGTTAGCAATTTGTTAAAATCATTACATTAGACGTGATCTAGAGTACGTCCTATGTATGTTCCATTCTTATTTGTCCAAGAAATCAAAGAAAAGACCTTTTTTCCATTCCATTTATATCTGTGGCAAGATGATAATGTATGAATTGCACATACATTCTAGCTAGTTACTGGTGATCCGTTTATTTTAAAGGAACAATGATGGTTGCACTATGAGAAGGTATAGAAAAAAACTCATTACATTAGTTTTTCAGCATAGTGTAAGCAATGCGAACAAAGAGAAAACAGTTCCTGGGAGTTGAGTGTGCAAAATAAACTTTTTCACCTATATTATCCCAAGATGCCCATTTGTCTTCCAATGTAATCGAAATTAACTAGAATAAGAAACATCATTATCTATACTACTATAAAAAGAGGGAGTTTGTTAAAAAAATTACAGAACATGTCATTAGCCAATCATATCACTCCGTTTTGAAATCCCGCTCTCTCTTTAACTCTATCTTTGCTCTCCTTTTTTCAAGAAATTTTGTTTCTTTTATTATTGTTTTTCTTCCACCCCAAAACCAACGACCCCACTCTCTTCATGTAACTTCCATCCCTCTTTCTCTCTCTTGATCCTAATGAACCACCACATTCTTAATCCATCATCCAACTTGCCACATACTCTCTCCTCTCATAAGTATACGACCACCAAACCTCGCTCCATCTTTATTCATAAATCACGTCCCCACTACATGTATTTCTTACCCAACGGCCAGTACGCATTTATAGAGGAACCACCCTCGGTCAACAAGACTGACCATGATCATACCATCATCAAAAGAAGCCCAAACGTCCCATTATAATCCTTTGTTGCAGTCTCCTAACTTTTCTCTCCACTTATTTAACCGGATAATTTAAAAAAAAAATGTTTCACATGTACCCAATAAACGCACTAACAAGTAACAATCATCCTACCCCACTAACAATACAATCAATTTCTTTTACAACTCTTTTCCTTCAAACAAAAATATAAATATTTATGTGTCCCGATGAAGACATCTCACCCAATAAAATGGAATCTCTACAACAAGTTTATATTTATCTCACACATGTGATCTTAACAGACATATTTGTTTCGTAATATGTTTCTCTAGAAATTCCCAAGAACTCGATTGTTCTCTTCCATATTTTTTCACTCTTTCACTTCCTAAGCTTCGGATTTCTAATAGTATATTTCTGAAATTTATAACTAAGTACTATGTTGATGAAATATAATTTAATGCAAAATAAGTGCATGTCACCTTTTATTGTTACAATTTTCAATCATATTAATATTAGGATTTCTCTAATTTTCACTATATTATTTTCTTTCTATTACAGTTTCTAAACAACATATTTGTCCGACTCGATGCACCCACATTTATTCAGTTCTCTCATTTTCTTTCTATTCTTGATCCTAACCATTCCTCAGTTCCCTCCCTCAATTTCTCAGTCACTCTTTTCCCGTAACCACCCATTCCTTATTCCACGCACCACGTCTGTAATCTCTCTTTCAGTTTCATATAGTCTCTATTTTTTTCTATTTTCCTTGCCTTTCACTTTCGTTAAAAACTACCTTCCCCAACAAAACCACGTTTTCCATCCACTTGCTCAATAACCTCCTGTTCCCTCTATGTACTCTCTTCCGTAAAACCTCCCGAATCAAACCGAAGGCAACGTTAAAAGACTTGCACCCGGAAACTAGAGCTCCCTGCTCCATGACGCGGCGGCCGGGCCTAATCCAGTGGCAGCACTGGTTGAACCCCGAGAACGACGACAAGGACGGGGAGGAAAGGTTGAAGAAGTCTGATATACTTAAAGAGAGCTTCAATGAGCACAACAGGCCCGATCCTAACAGGTCTGAGGTGTGGTTCCAGAATAGAAGGACAAGGTTAGCACAATCTCTTTTTGTTTTGTTGTCTCTAAAACGGATATATTCATCACTATTTATATATTCATCACTGTTTTCGAATACGGCATGGCTTGAGATTAATGTGGGATTTGGAACAAAGCAAGACAAAGCTGAACCACACGCGGATGGACTCCGTGAGTACCTCATAGAGGAGAACCATCTGCTCTAGAAGGAGTAGAAGTTTCGTTCTCTCAAGCTGTCACCGAAGTTTTAGATACATGACTCTGAGGAAAGTCGTGAAATTTACAAACCTGCCTTTCACTACTTTTTCCCAATTGAGGAGTGCAATATAATTGTGTTAACACAATGCTAGCGTTGGCACGAGCCGAAGGTAGCATTCCGGTCTAGGCATTGATTAGGACCGTTCCTCCAACAAGTTCATACTATGCCAACAGGGAATACAGCCAGCCAATTTTATTATTCTTTGCGGTACAACTCAGTTTTCTGACCCTGCTAAGGATCGTACACATGCTTCCACATGAATCCAAGGTACTCATCCAGTCGATTTGTTTTTCTATTCGTTTCTAAATACCTTCATTTGTTGGCCTTCGACTAGATTACCCTTCTTCTTTTCCTTTTACAGCATGTAAATGATGGTATGAGGATAAAAAATGAATATAGCGACACCACAATGCATCAAAGACCGTTGTTGCGCTAGATGTTTTACAATAATTTTATCTTGTAATATGATGGTTTTTGTGTTCTCTCCCTCCCCCGCTTGTTTCACTTGTTCGTTTTTACTGCTAGCAATATTTTTGTACCATGCCATCGATATCTGAATTAATGGGATAATAAAATTTGATGGTTTCAATTTAGCCCGTGGATATTTGATTTGGAGTACAGTACATAGCCAGAACTCTGTCGGTGTTGCATGTGGGATTGGGTAGGCAAGGATTAAGGAGTAGGTGTAAGTGGTACTGGTAGATGAGATCGTCAATGGATTCTGGACATGTGATAGGATAAAAGTCCTACAAAACTATATATATGCTCTATATGCGAGCATGTTTATTGTAGATTCTGACTAATTAGTATAGAGGATATCTTAAAATGAAGCCCTCTCCTTTAACAACTCTTTTCATTCAAACAAAATTAAAATATTATTGTGTCTTTTCAAAGTTGAAATCAGCAAATAATTTTGATGAAGACATCACCTAATAAAGTAATATTTCTACAATCAATTTCTACTTATCACACATATGTAGTCCTAACAAACACATTTGTTTGGTAATATTTTCTCTAGGAATTCCCAACATATCAACAATTCTCTCCCTTATTATATCACTCTTCACTTCCTAGACTTTGACTTTCTAATGGTATGCTACTGAAATTTATAACTAAGTTACTATCTTAATGAAATATAAATTAAATACAAGATGAACCAATTAGTTCTCAACGTGCATGAAATGTTTATGTTTTTTCAACATTAAGGCTATTTATACTTTTCATAGTGCTTGTGATATATAGCTAATAAAAGTACTACACTGAAAAAACAAAGACCAATATTCACTAACTACAAGATTGGCATTTTGAGGGCTTTTAGTTCAAACAATTTAGGATTATATGCACACATTTGGTTGCATATATTTATGGAAAGATACTTACGTTTAGAATATCTTTTCACACTTATCTTATAGAATATCTTTTTCAAATGTGAGAAATAAAGAAGAAAACAAAATAATACTTTTTGGGAGTGTTGTGTTTTTTATCATTGAAGTTTTTTAATATTCATGTGCACTATATTCTTTATTTAGCTATTTTGTTAATTATTTTCTATGTAGGTTTGGAATATTGGTATGAGTGTTGCAGTATCAATTTATAAGTTTATTTTTTTATTTTATCTTTGCTTTCCTTTACTTTTCTCTATGTTATATTATATTTGTCCTACATGTTGGCATATCTTGAGTGCCATATTGGGTTTATATGTGTATTTTCTATTGTCCTAAGAAAGTTTGAAACATATCAGCTGTTTCTACCTATTGTTTTACTATTTTATGTATCATATTAATTTTTGGTATCAAACTATGTCTCCCTCTCTCTTATAAGAATGCATGGTGGTGATATCCAATATCTTCGACATTTTTTTATGCCAAGATTATACTAAAAGTTTCCACTCTAAGAGAATGTGTTGTTGGCATATTACGATTGATTATTCTCATCCATTGCTCGTGTACCATAGACATATTAACTATTTATGTCTCCTTTTTTGAATATTTTATGTATAACATTAATTTATGTTATAAACCTTTATCTGTGTCTCCCTGCCTCTCATAAGAATGCATAGTGGTGATATACATTCTTCTAGATATTTTTTATATGACAGTATATTAATGAAACCTTCCAATCTAAGACTGGATTGTTGGCATATTTACTTTGATTATTCTCATTCATTGATGCTGCACCATTGGCATACTAACTATTTATGCTTATTATTTGAGTATTTTTATGTAGCATATTAATTTATGTTATTAACATTCACCTATGTCTCCCTCTCTCACATAAAAAGGCATAGTGGTGATATACAATCTCTTTGACATGTTTTTTTATGCCAAGATATTATCATATCTTTCCAATCTAAGATTGGATTGTTGGCATATTTTTTTTTATTATGCTTATTAATTGATGATGTGTCACAGACATATTTGTCTCTTATTTTATTATTTTTATGTAGCTTATTAATTTATGGTATAACTATCATTATTGGTCTCCCTTTTGATAGACTTTCTAATTATAAAGAGATTGTATATCATTATTGAGAAAAATGATGGGAGAAAAAACTAAGAATTTGTTAGACGGCCGCTATGGAGAAACAAGATATACAAAACAGATCAAAGTTGAAGATCTCACCGTCGCCACTCACATAGAGCAGATCCCTCCTCCCGCATCATTTCAGGGGGTGGGAGAATCGGTCCATCGTCCACGAACACCCCGCCATCCTCCATTCCACCGTAGCCTGTTCCATTAGACTCGAACTGGGAGGCCTGCGGGGTGGAGTACGAGTGAAGCGGGTCGGAACGAAACCCGTACTCCTCCAGGGATGCCTGGTCACTCCCTGTTCCGATACCGTGAGCTTGGTGACCTTGGCTGTCATCCTCCGCCGGAAACCCATCCCCGAAGTCCAAGTCCTTTGGGGCTCCATCGTCATCCTCCGCGGGGAAAGAATAGGACTCGTATTGCTGGGAAGGGATGCCGGAATCGTAGCCGCCGTAACTTTCGTCGTCGAAGGGCCGGCTTGTGGGGGATCCGGCATCAATACTCACCTCCCCTTCCGGAGGCTCAACCTCGTCACCGGCGAAGGAGTCGAAGGCCGAAGACATGACACGCCGGTGTTGTGTTCTATCACACTCACTCACCGACCCCCTCTCTCTTTCTGTCTCTCTCGACCTCCGCAGCAGATCCGTTCTGTGTTGATTTCCTACTCCCTCGCTCTTCTCTAATCTCCCTGTCTCCTCGACACGCAGACTCTTCTGACTGGCTAGCTCCTGGTCTGTTAGGAGGAGGGAACGAAGGAATAGGGGGAAAGACGGAAGCCGTTAGACGTGAGTTGCACTATGAGAGCATTTGTGAATGTGCCCCTTTAAGTTTCGAGATCTAAAGATAGTTAATGAGCCTCTTAATTTTTGACATTTAAAAATAGCCAGACCCCCAGATTTTACACGCTGCCTTTTTAAATTAAACCTTAGCAAAACTAGTTTATAAACAAGTTTACAAGAAAAGTCTAAGAGTGGAAGCCATTTTTCGAGGATGAACCCTTAAAGACAAGTTTGATAATGAAAATTAATGCAACCTATCAACTAAAGTCGCACTATCTTCATTTGGATAGGCTATTAGAATGTGTATTCCTTCATGAGAACGTTTTTTTTCTTCGGAAGAGTTATCGTAAATTTAAATTTTGGAATCTAATTTTGTAGATGATCAAAGAAAGGTTCTATTGGACCTCTCTTTTGATCAACATACATACAAACTATTAGAGAGAATCTCTAGTTCTAAACTCAGATTAAGAAAAAAAATCACAAGCTTCTTGATAAATACGGTCAAAATGGTAGATAAGAAGAAACACATGTACACTTTTCTTTTTTCATAAAATACACATCAAAGGATCCATAAGTTCAATTATCACAATGTCATTCACTTCTCTAAAATCAAAATCAGATCTTATTCTCATATGCAGTTTAATTTACATCAAGATACATTTACATGACAGACATAAATCCAACATACAACTCATTCCGGAAAGGGAGACTAAAGGGACATTCTAGACTAAATTTTTCTATTTACATCTTCTTTGTCTTGACTTCTCCATTGGATACTATTATACTTAAAATATATAAAACAAACTACCAAAGACTCATACAAAGTCTCAGTAAGTGGACATTTTCCACTCAGCCAAGTTACATGTGTCACCACCAGGTTAAGTATATTGAACTTCAAAAAGAAGTTTACAAATATTGAAAAGTATAACAAATAATGCTAGCATGTAGTGCATCAATTCTAATAAGAAAGCCTCTCATTTAAATTAGATCCCAACTTCTTAAACATCTTGACAGAATAATGCTTTCAAAACTACAATCCTATTATGAGAGAGAGATGATATTTAAATACAACAAGTCTAGATATTAACTTTAATGATTAAATAGTACTAATATGATCAGCTTTGTGATAATCCACCAGTTGGACCACGAACACATCTTGCAGTCCTGAAGTAGAAGTCCACATGAGATATGTCTACCAAATAGAACTATTTCAACAACCACTAAAATCAAATAATAAACAATGATAGATATCAAGTCCATTGTAGACTAGATGTCAAAATTTACAACCAAATTATGTACTAGACATAATAGGAAGACCAGACCAAGAGATTATATTTAACAAGGTAGGGAATTCAACCTTTCTACCATTAGATCATAATCTCATATTTACGAGAAAGTAACAAACAAAATAGAATATCACGTATCAGAAATTTGCCATGTTTCACACTTTTCATTTCATTAGATTCCATTGATTATGGACATAGACATTCACATCAAAGGATTTAAGGACAAAATAACACAATGTGATGCTTCCCTAAATCTTGGTGGTCTAGCCTTCAAGGTCTAGATCCACACTCCATATATCCTTCTCATAATCCTCTTATTACCACAAGGCATTTTTTCTATCAAATCCAATGTGTCCTCCATTGTAATCAGTCTTTTGGGTGAGGAGGGGCCCACCTCGCTACTCCCCTCCTCTCCTGTCCCATTGCTGAAACAGGACCTCCCCTTTCCAAGACAGACGAGAAAAGAGGCTCCCCCCCATACCTGGGCCCAGCTCAACATTCTTGGAACACAATCGAACAACGGTAGAGTGTCACTTTGACGTGGTGGAAGTTCATCAGTTCAAGCCTAGTTGGGGCTTGGAGATTTGTGGATCAGAATGCATTGTTGCAATCGTTGAATAAGAATTCATATTTATCTTTGGCCACTTATCTATCTAGTTTGATTTCTATTTTAGATATAGATCTTTTATCCTTTTGGGGGGAGAATTGTTCATTGAGTTCCGGTAAATGTAAAGGTTTGATTCCTTTAGCTCCCATCTTTTTCTCAGTATTGGTGTGTGCTGAATCCAGTAAGCTCTTTATTTGGTTCATTTCCCCAGTATAGACCTATTACGATCTTGACCCACAGTTACCTACCATTGAAAGCAGATCACAGGGACAGAGATCATAATGTCATTTTTCTAGGATCAGAATTAAGAAATAACAAATGACGATAAATATTTCATCTATAACTTTAATAATACAAAAAGATGCTAATGTATCCTTAAGGGAGTTTACATAATCTTTCAAATAAAAGTAGATTACATGAAAGAATATAGTATATGGAAGAAGATATCCAAAGTACTATTACCTAATCCTCCTTGTGGTAGTAAACTTAAAATCTGCAAGGTATACATATGAATATCTATTTATTCATATCATCGACCTTTAATGTAAGCCAGTTACCTTAAAGCTGACAAATAAGCACATACTAGTATATTGTCATACTATGTATGTGGGTGCATACAAATGTATGATTATACATATATATCAACAATCAAATATTTGCACATATGAACTGGTATATTCATTTAGATATTCTAACCAATCCTTGTCATACTACCCCAGGTGTATTCACTTCTATGTGCATCATTGGAATTGCATGAAATACCCCTATATATAACCCTATGTTAATAATATCATATTATAATGAACAAGAATTAATTAACCATCCAAGCAATGTTTTCATCAAATCAATCATCAAGAAATCGTTGATGATCCTCGGACGTTGATACTAGTGAGTATTCATAAACAACCACATATCTTTTTTCATGAAGAACACATGTAGTTATACTTCGACTATATGATCCAACCAATCCAGCATATGTATATCCAAGCAATAACATGATCTAAAAGTACATGCAGCCCTAAAGTGTCATCATGTATCCATATGATACTAATCGGGATCATGTCTAGGGTTTGGGTTTGATACTAGGGTTAGGTTGTGAAACCCTAACTCACATGTATACACATATAATAATTTAGAACCCCTAGATATACATCATGATCGCCATCATTATCTTGGGGATCTCAATGTTCTTTGTTGATACCAGTTTATAAAACACAATGAACGTATTTGATGATTCCACACTTGATTCATCAAAAATATGGTTTGTATGCATCAATCACCTTATAACCATGCACTAATACATATTTTTGGAACTAGGATCAGAATTAGGAATTGACTATATTTTATTTGTATTATATGCATTTTTAACAAAATGGTATATAATATCATTATATTTTGAGCAATGGTTTATTTACTATGTTAATTCTCATTTAATCATTTTTTTGAAAAATCATATGCCACAACATCAACAATTATTATATTATTTTTATCAGTTGTGGGATTGGGTCCAATCAATGGGATGATGCCACATCAGCTAAGCATTATAGTGTGGTCGACCCTTTGGAATCAAGTAGAATTACTTTAATACCCATGAACAATGTCATGAATGTCAAGGAGATTGAGGGTAGAGAGGTAAGTTCCCAAAGGAAATTATGCCCTTCCAGCTTGCACGCATAGGATAGGTTCCATGGGTTCAACATCATGGTTGACTCCATGTTTGAGACCTTGGCAACCACAAATGGAGGTTGGGTCAAGTCTGACACTTTGGCGCAAGCAGAGATGGCCAGAACTAGAGGTTCCAAGATTGGCTAATACAATGTAAAGCCCAGAGATATGGAGGAGGAGATTTACCTTCATTCATAGGGTTATGAAGGTTAGGGAATCTTGTTGGAGTTTTTGTGTTTGACTTGTACCAATATGTGATTCCCTAGGTGGTAGGAGCTAGATATATGATCATTAGTTGCAAGCGACCATGGAAAGAGATCGAAGATGAACTTTCTGGCTTCCTCACACCTCGATGAAGGTTGGAATGTGTTCAAAGACTCCCCATGGAGCTTCAAGAAAAGTGAATTAACTGGATTCGACCCATATCTGTAGTACGAGGTTCAAGTCATTGGATAAGAAGATGGGATCCAAAAAGGGGTCTCAGGGCATCTCCATAGTAATTGGGAGTATAGGTGTGCTCTCTAGGTATCGGGACAAATTTCGGATGCCTTATATAGGTCCTATGGATTAGCAGAGAGTCAGTAATTTCTCATCCCTATCTTCTTATAATTTTGAGATACTGGGCATTATCCTAATTCTTCAAGATAACTTTATTCTAAGGATCAGTTAGGTTTGTTAGTCTATGTGGAGTCAAGGGTAACTTTATCTTGCACCGAGAAGGATCAGAAAGGGGGAGGGAGTGTAAGGGAGTTGGGGTCTATGGACTTCCATGGGAAAATCCAGAGTCTAGTTTAGGGTAGATGAGCTCCCTGACCTCGACTCTACCCACATCTTAGAGTGCAGGTATGTAAGGACTCCCTCTATGATTTCCTTTATATTTTTCTTCAGATAAAACTCCTTAACATTAAGATAATGTCTAGGCCACATAGGATATCCAATGGATCCCAAAATTTAGAATAATGCTACTTCTACTATTATCTTTCATTGGACAAAGGATAAATGCCTAATTCATCCTTGAATTATTCAAAACTTAGTTTCCAAGAAATAAGTAATTAATCCTTTAATTAATTATCTAAGTCAAAATAAATAGAAAGACAAGTTCGATATTACCATTAATTCGGCATCTGTTGATATAACTTAGAATCTCCAGATCTTCTTCCATAATGTTATATTTCTATTGTCCATGTATTAGTAGTATCATGAGTACTTATAATGAGCATGAAATAATAATTTCCAAATTTTGTATTTCAAGAACCCATATGACCCATGAGGCAAGCACAATTAATAGAAGAAGAGGAAGGCCTAAATTAACATGGGAAGAGCTTATAAAGAGTGATTTTGAATCTCTACATCTCAACTAGAATATGACCCATGATAGATCTGAATGGAAAATAAGGATCCATGTAGCCGACCCCAACATAGTTGGGATTGAGGCTTAGTTGATGATGATGATGATGATGAAGAAGAAGAAGAACCCATATGTAAACACAAATTTTCCCAATTGGGCTTGTATTGAGTTCTAGGGCCCACAGGTCATGTCTTGGTCCTTAAAGGGTCCACAAGCCTTATAATACTCTTAATTACAAAATTGAGGCTTGAACCAATCATAATATCACAAGTGAAGTCTCATATTACTATATTTGCTTAACATCAATTTATTTACATAAATTGATACATAAGACTTACATTCATCAACCAAGGTCATCACATGCTCTCTATTATTCTACTTTGATTATCACATCATATTCCTGAATTAAATATAAATTCCCCAATTTTGAGGAAGTTAAATTCAATTCACCTTAAAAAGCCTCAAAATTCAAAATTAATCAGGTTAAGGTCGATGACAAGTCATTGTAGCCTTGTGTATTAGGGATAGCAATCTTCCTTGTATAGGCTCTAGCTAGTTCATTATTATTAACCTCCATTGAGGTGAACATTACTCATATTATTGAGGTTGGAGCCCAATTTATATAAAGGGTCGTACTACACCCTTATGTAATATATTACAAAATTACTTGGTGATTACCTTGTCAATTTGGTGATTTGATTTTCACTTCGTGATTTTGTTTTCACTTGGTGATTACCTTGTCACTTTGGTGATTTGATTTTCACTTAGTGATTTTATTTTCACTTCGTGATTTTGTTTTCACTTGGTGATTTCATTTTTACCTAGGTATCAAACCTTTTAATCTTTATTCAACTTTATTTGAGAATGGTGAGGTATAACCTCTATATCCTAGATCATTCCATAATCTTTAACTTAGGATATTCATTCTCACATGTCAATTATATGTATTACATGTGGATACCCAATCTTTTTCACATATACTAAGGTGAAAAAATATTAGGTCGTAGTGAAAGTACAAAGTTTTACTCGTCTTCATGTAAAGAGATGGTGCGTCCACATATTATCTCACAATTTCATATTTAAGGTCGAGTCATCCTCAACAAGATTTCAATCCATGAACAAATTTTAAATGCAAGAATTTCCTTTATTTCATGAACCCAAGGAGAATGTGCCTTTTTTGACATTATTGAGTTCATGCATAACTCCCTTTAAGATTCTATTAAGATCATTATTACATAATTTCTTGCATTTATTGTATCTACATATCATGTCTGATTAGCCTTTTTCATTTCCTTAAGGTCTCTGGGGTATAGGAACCTTTGGAGTGATTTTCTCTTGGCCCCAATGGCCTTGTCTACTTGTGAAGTTCCTTTCCCATTAACCCTTCGGGCCTTATGTACTTATGGAGATGACCATTCTCATGGGCCTTATGTACTCATGTAAGGATTTCTCCCAACCACTTGACCTTATTTACTTATGACATGATCGCCTCCTTACTCCTTGGGTTTCTTTTAAGCACCCCTACTTGACACTAGGATTGAATTAGAGATCTACACTGTCTAGCGTTAACCAAGGATCATATTTTTATTTAATCTCTCACTACTTACACCTTGTTTCATGACAAGAGTCT
This sequence comes from Alisma plantago-aquatica, assembly GCA_963693085.1. Lineage (NCBI taxonomy): Eukaryota > Viridiplantae > Streptophyta > Magnoliopsida > Alismatales > Alismataceae > Alisma > Alisma plantago-aquatica. The sequence continues at coordinate 1,183,145,463 of OY856412.1, read as the reverse complement.
CCAATATCATTATATTTCTATGTCTCATAACTCATCCTCCCCAAGGAAAGTCTATAATTTCAATGCATGTCATAGTTTTTCCTTTCATTTTGTTCACTTTCATTGTACATTTTACTTGGGAATCCTATAACTAAATTATTCATTCTTATATATCTATGCATTCAGGGCATCAAGCCAAATGGACACCCTTCTTATGCATACTTGCTATAAATAAGGCTTGCATACCTTAGATGCACCATTATTCCACACCTTTCAATGTTCTTTAGCTGCCTTTATATATCTACACTGGGATTCCTCTCACCAAGGTTTTGACATTTACATATGTTGTAACTATTTTTTTCAATTATTAAAAACAAATTATTCTAACTGACAGGTAAGTGCCTTCATGCCTTAAACCCATACCATCCCATCATATCCCATTTCTATAAGTATGTGTCCTTTTAGGATTTCCAAGGTTACCTAAGATTTTAAAACCTAACCCAAGTTTTTTCAACTCATTCTTCCATAGGGGGTCCTAACCTAGGGCGCCTTCTTGACTTTCAAGAGCAGGCCAGTCTTTAGAGCCACAACCTGGCCCACATGTTTAGGGTTATCCCTCCTTTGTAGGTGTTTTTCCACTCTTGGGTTGACCCACCCCAGGTATGAACAACACCCCTAAAAGTGGTTTGAGGGTCTTGTATTCATTCTTATGTAACCATTAATTTCCTATGTTTCATATACATATTCGAAATGGTTTACGTGTATCTTACATATATGCATGTCTAATGATACTCTACATATCCTGACCCAGAAGAAACCAAAACCCCTACATGGGAAAACTACTGCTACCTAATATTTGATACCAAGAAGGAACCCATTTGGATATTCTCTCTCCTTCATTCTCACTTAAAAAGGTTTGGATAGAGTAATTATTTTCCCTTACTCTTTGTATGTATATACCCAAAACTATGATTTTTGATAGGGTTAAGTATTAACCTTTACACTAGGTTTTATCTTTCTTTTTACTTCACCTAGGATTTCATAACCGACTGGGTTATCTCTATCAATGTACTTCATGGATGATGGGTTATCCCAACCCATTTGTACGTCTTTCTAGGGTTTTCCCTCACTAAAGGGACATAAATTACATGTCTCATCTTCCATATCTTTTCTCTATCTAAACTTAATTATATTAATTTTCATTAGCATAGGATGCATTAATCCTATTTCTTATTGAAACCCTAATTTAAGATGAAGAAAGAAGTCAATTCTGGGGTAAGGAGAGTAAATACATGAGAATAGGACAAAATTGAAGACGAGAAGACCTAGAGGTATTTTACTTAAGGAAAAAAACCTCATACTTTAGCCACGGTGGATTCATTGGGTTTGGGAGTCTTCATTTGCAAACTAGTGGTGTGAAGGAAACATTCCAATACCCAGGTTGTGACCCGTTGTAGACACAATTGTCAATGAAAAATGCCCTAATAATTTCCTTTTTTCTTTAAGAAATATATGAAAGTATTAATTATTATAAGTTATTAGATAAACCTATGATCTAATACCAATTGTTATGAGTTTATGACCACCTCCCACAATTATCCACCAATAAAGGTGGATCATAGGTACAAGGATCATGATATCATTTTTTAGGATCCCGACTCAAAAAGTAATAAATAATAACAAATAATTTCAGTTATAACTTGAATAATATAAAACTATACTAAGTTATCATCAAGGGATTTACATAATCTTTTGAGTAAAAGGAAACTACATGAAAGAATATACTACGTGGACGAAGATATCATGAATTCTATCTAACTAATATTTCTTGTGGTATTCACTTTATAATCTCCAGTGTATTCATTTAAATCTACAATTCTATGTATCATCATCAATGTAGGCCATCTACCTAAAATGCTGACAAATAAAACAATGATAAGTAAAATTCCATATTGTGTATGTGGGTGCATACAAAAGTTTTCATGGACATATATATTCAATAATCAAATATTTGCACATATGAACTTGTATATTCATTTAGATAATCTAACCCATGTTTGCCATACTACCTCGAGTGTATTCACATATATGTACATCATTGGACTTTTGTGAACATTACTTGATATATCTAATCATGGCTTCAATTATTCCTATGGATGACACAAATATGCATTATAGTTGGAATAAAATAAACACCCTAGCAATTTATTCCTCGAATCAATTATCGATAAATCATAAAAAAATCCTTAGAAGTCAATACTTGTGAGTATTCTATAATAACAACATAATTCTTTCATGAAAAACATATGTAGTAATGCTTCAAGTATATAATCCAACCAACCAAGCATATGTAGATCCAAGCAATCAACATGATCCAAAAGTACATACAACTCTAAAGTGTCATGAGGTATCCATATGATACCAAACATGGTTGTGTCTAGGGTTGGGCGCTAATATTAGGGTTAGATACTAAAACCCTAACTCACATGTATAAGGATCTAATGATTTAGAAGATCTATATACATCATCATTATCACTATCTTGGGATCTCATAATTGAACACTAATATCAGTTTATAACACACAATGAACATATTTAACATATTCCACATTCGATTAATCAAAACTAGGGTTTGCATGTCACTTTATACCCATGCATTAATGCATACTTTTGGACCTAGGATCAATTTGTCATTGATTATATTTTATTTGGAATATACACATTTTTATAAGCAATATGGTATATAATATCATGATATTCTAAGCTATAGTTCATTTACTATATCATATCTAAATTTATCTTCAACTAAACAATCATCTATTACCATGTCAACAACTATCATAATACCTATATAAGTCACAGGTACAGGTCCAACCAATGGGACGGACCACATTAGCTAAGCACTCCAGGACAAGTAACCCTTTGGAATAGAGCATAATTACTCGATTGTGCATGTCTAGTGACATGAATGTCGCACAACTTGGGGGTAGATAGGTAAGTTCCTAAAGAGGATTCTTCCCTTCCAACTCATGTGTGCAAGATAAGCTCCATGGTGTCAAAACCACGGTTGACTCCTTGTTAGAAACCTTGTCAGCCATAGTTGGAGGTTCGATCGAATCTACTAGGGCTTCCAAAAGATAACGAGACCTTTGGCTCAACAGATATGGCCGAAACTAAAGTTTCCAATATCAACTAATACACTATAAATATTGAAGATATGGATCTGAAGGCTAAGGAAGCTTGTTAAGTTCCAATGATTGACTTCTATCAATCTATGATGACCCTAGGTGGTTAGAGTCAGAACTCCAATTATCAGCTCCAAGAGACCATGGTCGGAGATCGGAGATGGACTCCCCAGCTTCCTCACACCTCGGTGAAGTCTAGAATGTCGTCAAGGACACCTCATGGATCTTTAAGAAACAAAATTGTCTAGAGTCAATCCATATCCCTAGTACGAGGTCCAAGTCATCGGAGAAGAAGATGGGATCCAACAAGGTGTCTCAGGGTGTTTGTATAGGAATTAGGAGTATATGTGTGTTCTTTGGGTCTTGGCACAACTTCTAGATAGATCTATGGATTATGAGAGATTTGATAGTTGCTTATCTACAACTTCCATGTATTTTGGGGAATTGGGCATTCCAGTTATAACATCTATTTCTTATAATCATATTATGATAAGACAAGTAATGCAAATTAATTAGCAAGTAATAATATCTACACATGATATTATAAATAATAGATGTAGTACATGAGTAAATAAGTATAATTTATAGATTTAGAAGAGTAATAAAATCATAAAAGTTGACTCCCCAATAAACCTTAAATAGATATACTAAAAGGATGGCTTACTTGTTTTATTATTAATCCATGGGTGATTTAAGATGTATAAAGTCAAACCAATAACTAGTGATTGTGAAGTTCTCTATCCATTGAATTAGATATTAGGATTACCAAACTCAATAAGATGTCCTCCAGTTGGTCAACACAAGAAATAACAATTAATGGCCCATAGGACAAACACGCTAAACTGGGTATGTCATGGGTACTTAGGTCACTACATCAAACATTTGTGCATCAAACATGTATCATGAGTTACTGCCTTGTCTGCTCTCATATCACATAAAATCCAAGTTACCTTCTCAATTGTACTCATACATATCTCATATTAGGATGTTGAGGAAGCATGTGTCATTCATATGCATATGCTCAAAACCATCATCACCTTTTCACAATTTGAGATTGCTACAAGAATACTCCTTTCATTTACTAGATATAATGACACTTATTTAATTTCTATAGTCACAAGGCACTACATTATTAGGGTGACAATTGATTAGATAAATTGATTACTCGTATTTACATAGCAACGATTAACTTACAAAGGCATAGAGATGTAATTATGATGTTAAAAAAGTGTGGAATCTTAAAAGATGTAAAACATAACCCAACTTATATGTCACCCAATCGTGGTGCAATTTACCATATTTGGCCATACCAAGACCAATCCATCAATTTAGGGCACATCAAAAACCAGTTTACAATTAAAGGACATACCAAGGTCAAACCCACATATAGATCACACATCCATCTGAAACATAGGCCTTTCTCTTCACATGGAAGAGGAAAACCATGCACAAAGTCAGATTATAACTGATAAGTATGCAAAAGTTTCACTAAATACAAGATTAGGCATAAAAAGGTCATTTTAAGCATATACGATCCAATTTTAGATGTCTATATTAAGTTCAAAAAATTATGAAACACAACTGTTATTACAATAATCTAGATTTATCCTATAGCAACTCCAAAACTAAAGGAACAATATGTATTTTGGTTTTTTGTCGCATGGTATCCATACCATAAAAAGAGCATTTTCAGAGACAAATACATGCATTTCAAAAATTCATACTTAAAGATCACCATTTAAAGATTATTTAGTGCATGTAACCCATAAGCATGGTATCAAATTGGTTTATAAAAGTTCTTCTTTTTGGAATATTATGCAAGATTGTAAAAGATTACAGTTTTGCATGCATAATGGTTATATTACTTGCCTTAGATGATGGTGAAAACGTGAAAAATCAAGGATTTGACAAGATGTTCTCCTATACATGAAAAAAGCCCATGAAAGCATCAAGAAGACACATCCACAACAAGGTATAGGGAAAACTATGACACAAAGAGAGAGAGAGAGAGAGAGAGAGAGAAGGAGGGCTCTGATCCATATGCACTATGTTCCCTATGGTACTCGATAGGGCTCGACCAAGATAGGAGAAAGACATGGAAAATTAGTATAAATTATATATATAATAAATATCCTACATGTTTGAGAGTGAAAAGGAAGACAATGAGCTTAGAGAAACCTTCAAAAATCTTTATCATCAACATGCATTGACATACAAAAATAAATCCACCTCCAAGCCAAGATATCGAGCTCAAAGGATGGCTTATCAAGGATCGTGAGTTCCCTATCCACATACAATCAGGTGGATTTATAGAAAAATGAATTATAGGGGTATAGGGGAAAGACAAAAATAGGTATAAAAGTATGAAACTTCCACTCTTAACGTGGCTATCAAAGGGAAAAAGAGAAGCAAGGATATCAAGCCACTTGACCCATGTAATGTTGAGCTAACCCATCAAGGGTCTATATATAAAACTTATATGTCAAGGGTGAACTTCACCAGACCGATAGTCTCATGGCCAAACATACTGAGGTCCAAAGGCCAAGCTATCGAGAGTCGCAAACTCTAGCCCATCGAGCTACAACCCACAACATTTATTAAAATACCCCTTGTATACTACCTATAAACATACAATGCCACTTATATAGGAAATACCTACAGGAATAAATCGATGGGACCTAGAAAGACAAGATATCAAGGTAGGGTTGGCCAAGCCATCCAGTTTTAAAGGAATTTATCAAACCTCCACTATCTAGCCAAAGGTTGGTTAGGGCTAGAAACCGTAGATTGAAACCCTAAATAAGTCAAGTTTAAAAGCATCTAAGTCAAATTAAATTAAGAATGATTGTAAAGTAGAAAATTTTCTTAGATAGTTTGTATTTCAAATCAAAATTTGGTCCTCAAATATGGTGAATTTTCTTATTAATCCACAAGTATATATGAAATTACAAAATCAATGCAAACTTAGTGCAAGTTGAACCGAACTAGATATTTCACTAAATCAATTGATTTTAAAACATAACAAATCATTCAATTAAGGTAATTAAACATCCAAATATGATAATCATTAATGTGTAGAGGTTATCGCTTAAGTTCCTTATAAAAATAAGCATCTAACAAAGATTTCACCCCTAAATCCTAAGGGAGACTAAGATGGGTACTTCCTTCACATCACATCCTTGAACTCTTATGTGGCTTCTTTGAAACCCATGGGTCAAGCATTATATATATATATATATATATATATATATATATATATATATGAAGATACATATAAATTAGGATGAAAAGGTTCCATATGACATGTAATGATGTATGGATCCATGACTACTTCCATATGACTCATAACATAGAATATAGTAGTTTCATGCAAACTTCCTTAACCTCGAATTCTACTTGTTGGTCCTAAAGACCCTACTTGAGAATTAAAGCCCTGACCGCTTCAACAACCACTTTGATTTTATGATCCATGTTTGTCTTCCTAAGTTTATGTGTCATTTTCTAGTTATGATGTGGTAAAACATAGATCACACCCAAACTACCCTCACTTATAACACTTTCTTACATAAAAAATGATACAATCTATAACCATACTATGGCCTAGATGACCCTATCACTGACATGGATCTAGAACAATTCATCATTGATATAGAAAACTATGGAACCCTCCCTCACTAGAAGAACATTGTGATCAAACCTAGGTCCTCAGGTTTGGCATTTTTGACCTCAATTGTAATTATTAATATTGTTGTTTCTACAATGACTTAGAAAACCTATATTTCCTGTAGTCACCAGGTTGTTGATCATTATGATGAGAAGGATTCTTCCTTGAATCAACATCATGAAGTTTCACCACCTTGGTCTCTATTTTCGTTACTTCCTCAACAAAGGTGTAAAACTTCTTGCATGCCTCCAGAGTAGATGCCAACCAGGCCAACTCAACATTCAACCTTTCTTGAACATTTTAATCATTAACTTATCTATAGTTGTCATATGAGGACAATGACTCAATAACACTATGAACTACACCTCATAGTCTCAAGATGAGTTTCTTGGCACAACCACTCAAACTGGGCCATCTTTTCTTCCAGATAATACTTGTAGAAGTATCATCTCTCAAACTCCTTTGTGAACTCAGCCCATGTGATCACCTCACTAGGGCTATTCTCCTCCTCTGCATCCCACAAATGGCCAACACTACCCTTAAATAGGTAAATTCTGTGCTTGATATTATCTCCTAAGTGATTACCAAGATCCTAAGTTTGTTCTTTAACTCTGTCTGCCATAGATCTTAATCCACTAGATGTATTGTTTCTGCATAATCCATGATATTGAATTAGTTTATCCGCTCAAAATTCTTCTAGAATCCTTGAAAATATTTAGCATACCATGGGGGTACCATTTGTGGAGGTCTTGGTACCCTATCTATTAGATATGTGAAAGACGACAAAAGCTATCCAAACATTGTCTGGAAAGTTGGGTCCAATATTTTTTGGGTTCTTGAGAGGCAATAGTGGTTGTTCTTGTCCCTATTGGGTACTCTCTCTTTAGGAAACCTTCTCTACTCACTGCCTCTTGGCACTGTGTTTCTACTCTCAGTATGTTCCTCATGTGAACTAGCCATATCTACACAACCATAAATGATGGTTAGACATGGCAAGCACATAAGAACCAAAACAACATTGTATGTCCCTCTAGACTCAACAAATCAAAGCTTTGATACCAAAACTTGGGAGAAAATGCCACACAAGTGTGATATTACTCAAAACAAAACATGGGGTGTATCCTAATTAACAACATTACCAAAAAGAGGTAGAAGAAACACGTAATAGAAAAAATATGATTCATATGCAGAAAAATAAATTGCACAAAGGGACTTTAACTTTTCATTCATTACTAAAAGGTAACTTTACAAGATATAGTTCATTGATCTAAGACACAAGATGTATACAAAATTTATAGAAATAACATAGTTACCACATGTGCATTTATATAATGAATGCAAGACAAAAAATACATTCATAGATACAATCAATCAACTATAACATGCCCTGACTTAAAGGTATAGAGATGACTCTAAAACATCACACCAAAAGAGAACAACAACATCCAAGGTAGTTGTCCCCCAAACAAAGGCTCCTCTTCACCCAAAAATTGGTCACACTTCTTATCACCTAAAAGATGTGAATAACCTTGATGTGAGACTCATATTCTAGTGATATGAAATAATAATTGATAACATGTATTGCATACAAGGATATCATTATTAGACAAATAAAGAAGGTTACTCAACAACTAACAGTTGATATACATGGTATAATCAATGATAGATGCAATACAAGAGTAAACAAGTAATACTAGAAAGTATAGAAGATCAATAAAAGCATACAATGTGACTCACCAGTAAACCCTAAATAGATAGACTACATGTATAAGTTACTTATTTTATTACTAATACATGGTTGTTTTGAGATGTACCAAGTCAAACTACTACCTATCGATTGTGAAGTCTCCTAGCCATTATATAAGATCTTAGGATTACTCTCCATAAGATATCTTCCCTTCTGGTTAGTGTGAGTAAAAACATGTAGTGGCACATCGATAAACCAACTAAACTAAGTCCTTCTTGGGTACTTAGGTCATGGAACCTAACACTTGTCCATTAATAACCATATCACGAGTTATGGCCTAAACCACTTTCATTGCACATATAATCCAAGTTACTGTCTCAACCGCTCTTATATGTGTATCATATTAGGATGTTGGCACAACATGCATAATTCATGTGCATATACTCAAAATTTTATGACTCCAAGAACCTTCTCATAATTTGATATTACTAGAAGGATACTCATTTCACTATATAAACACTATATCACTATGATAGTTCTACAGTCATATGGTACTACATGGTTAGGGAAACACTTGATTGATTAAGTAAATTACTCATACTTAGATTACATGATTAAAGTTATAAACAAATCACATAGATTTAATTGTGATATTCTATAATTCTAACTGCTACATAGTATAGGAAACATATCGAAGGTTATATCAATTTACCCAATCATGGTGCAATTGACCATCGTTGGAAATGCCAAGACTCGATTCATCAATTATGGGCATGCCTAAGACAAATTCACCATTAAAGGGCATACCAAGGCCAATCCACATAGGGATACCACATCTGCATAAACCTATGCATTTCTCTTCGTGTATCATCTACAATTTTCCATGAAAAATTTAGGACTAAAACGCTTTAGTATGTGAGAGTTGAAATAAATGCAATATTAGGCATAGTCATTTGTAAGCATAAATAAGCCACTTTTATATGTCTATAATAAGTCCAACGAAATTTCATCAGAAAACAGTTACTAATACATCATCAATTTATCTTAGAACTAGTTATAAACAATAAGTAATAATGTATATTTAATTTTCCTAACCCATGGTATCAATTTACTATGAAAAGAACATTGTCATGGTAAAGTGCATGTACTTCAAAATTTTCAGAATTTATACAATTAAGAGGACTTCTATCATCACTAAATGTCACCATTGTAGGATTAGAGTGATCATGAAAATTCAAAATCCTATAATATGGTATCAAATTAGTTCATAAAAGTTCCACTTTTGGGCCTACTATGAAATATTAGACAATGGGTTTGCACACGATCTAGGAAAAATGAGTTAGCCATATCACTCTCCTTAAATGATGGTGAAAATGTGCAAATGAAATAACTATAGGAGATAGCCTCATATACACATCTAGATAGCCCACACTCTAGGAAGGCACCTCTAAGCAAGCACTAGAGAAAACTAGGTCAGAGAGAGATAAAGGAGGGTTTTTCACTATATGCACTAAGTTTAACCATGGAACTCAATGGGGGTCTACCAAGAGAGGAAAAATTAGTATAAAGTGACATAAGAAAGAAATTACATGTTTTAGAGTGAAAATGAAGTTACCAAATATGGAAACCTATTAGAAGCTTGATCACCAACATGCTATGAAATGCAATCATTGATCCATGCCAAGCCAAGATATGTAGCTCCAATTATTTCCTTTTCAAGTATCTTGAGCTACATATCCACATCCTCGAAGGTGCCTCAATGTACAATGGATGCTAGGGGTCAAGGGGCAAGGGTCATAGATAGCCCACTCTTAACATGGCTATCAAATAACAAAAGATACAAGTATATGGACCACTTGAACTTATGAACTATCTATGTAACCCATCAAGGGTCTACTATCGAAGTCCCCTGTCAAGTGTCAACTTCCCCAAGCCTATCAAATCCTCATATCAAGGTCTAAAGGACAAGATCGAAAGGTTAAAAATCCTATCCTATCAAGATTCACCCCAACACCTATCAAACTGCCCCTTCTAGACCCACCTATCAAGGTGTCATTCCACATATGGAGACACCCTCAATAGCTAAGCATCAAAAGCACCCTTGACATATAATCTATTGATGAAGGGAAGGTGAAGTCATCAAAATTCAAGGGAGACTATCAAACCTCCACCACCTAGACAAAGTTAGGTTAGCATTAGGAACCCCAATAAAACAAAGTTCAAATGCATCCAAATCATATCAAATTATGCATGATTATGAAGGATACACTTTTCTTAGACATTATGTATTTAAATAGCAATTAGGTCCTCAATTATGGTGTACTTTTGTATAAATCCACTATGTACATGAAATCACAAAAATAATGCAAACAAAGTGAAAGTTTAACCAAATTAGATATTCCATTTAATAAATTGATTTCAAAACCTAATCAAACATTTATTTACGGTAACTACACATCCAATTATGATAATCAAGTATGCTCAGAGGTTAAGATGGGATAAGGACCTGACAAAATGGGCATCTATACAAGTCCTTTATTCTTATGATTTACATCTAGAAAAATAAGCATAGAGTACTTTCACCTTGATATATGGTGTTAACATGCACCAAAATGTTTCAAAAATGAGAAATCTTTATTTTTGAAATTTCAAGTGTAAAACCAAGAGAAAACAAAAAAAACAAAGTGCTTAAAGATAAAATAGGTTTTTTTGACATCATACATAAAAATAAAACCTAATCTAGGGTTTTTGGATCAGTAAGTGGCTATGGGGTTTGTAGACTTAAGACATCACCCTAATTGCATTCAGTGATGTCAAATAACCTACATTAGTTTATATTTTTATTTCACACCCTAAAGTCCAACTTATGATTCTATTCAACCCCTTGGATTAGTTGTCAATAGGGTACTTACACGTACAAGAATCACTATAATTGTTATTGGCACTTGAAACCAACAATTCGAGTTTCATCATGAATTAAAGTCTAGAGTAAAAAATTAGGTCATTAATACAACTACTTGTATCAGGTTACAATTAACTTTATCAGTCAATCTTTCCTTATTGTAAAGCACAATATCATCATTTATTTTTATTACACTAATAAATTAGGAATCATGTCCTAATTAGAATTTATTGACATCGTGTATAAATGAACTCCTTAATTCTTGGGTTGAATATATAGATGTTTTAGATGAGGTAATTACTTCATTACATACATGAACATCATCATCAAGAGAGTCCAAAAGGAATCCTCAACATCTGTAAGATTCTACTCATACTAAAGTAGATTTATGAGCCATTAATCTTATCATCAACTAACTAAGTTAAGAAATTTTAGTTTTAGCCACATGAATACTCATCACTTTGTCTAAGAGTGATTAGGCACAAATTTTCCCACCCAAAAAACTAGGGTGAGGATCAACATCCTTGTGTGGTTTTAAAGGAATGATGAAGAAAAAGATACACATGCACTATAATGAACTGAGGATCATTGAAAAAGAAGCACACATTGCCAATTTTACAGAAGTACCACTAATGATGGATTAAGAAATGGAAACTAATAATGGTTGCAAAGATCCTAAAATAGAAAAACTATAATTTCAAAGCTATGAGGAGAAATAATATTACATGCTTCCAATATCTAGATAACAAAGTCATACTAATTTAGTTTGACAACAAGAAAGATAAGGATAATATCCTAAAGGTGACCCTATGGTGTTTATAAAACATCATACGCCTCCTAAATGATTCAAAAGGAGGTGCAAAACCATGTATCATCAATATAAACATATGTACCTTCTAGAATTATTTATACATTATATTTGTTCATTATTGATCAGATGAGGCAGTGATAAAGGTAATAGAGAAGATATTCATCATAATGGATATCGAGAAGGATGAAGAAAATGACTGAGTGAGGCCCATAAGAGTAAGAATAAAAGTGAGGATGGATGAACATATGAAGAAACTATAGAAGACAGAGATCCTTAGTGTATAAGTAGTGGACATCAAATTAAAATAGGAGAGCCTCCCAGTGTTATGATTTCCGTATGGTCTGGTAGGACAACCCACAGAGGAGTGTGTATTGAAGAGGTGCAGTCTATGGTTAAGATCCTCACACAAAAAGGATAAGACAAAATAGATGCATGATCAATGCTTTGAAGACTCACACAAGGCACTTTTCGAAGACACAGAAAGTGGCAAGGACGATAAGATAGAAGATGATGTAGCTAGTGATCCTTGTGCAACTAGAATGATAAGCTCTATCATGAATGAATCAAAGAAAGAAAAAAAAACCTTTGACAAGGTCAACAATAGTGAGTGGCCCGAGAAATGCAACAATGGGTTCATGACAGGGAGTGGTTGGTAAAGACTTGCAATGCTTAAGAAAGGCTAGGATAGTTGTACCAAGTGTATATATAGAAGATGACTTAAAGTCTATTCTCACAGAAACATTACATGTGGGACAAGTGCCTTGTAATATTGAAGAGAGAAATGATGAAACTACACATGAAGAAGCTAAAGAAGCATCAACCTAATATCCAAAAACTCATCTCAAAAGTTCTATGTATTATGCTATAGATATGAGAATAAAATGCCTCAAAAGAAAGGAAACAAAATAAATAAAAGGCAGAGATAAGAAGGAGGTATATGTGTCGGTATGTATGCCTAGAGAGCCAATCATATGATGATTGTCGTGGGGCACTAGATATCTGACTTGATAATGATAAAGGTAATTTTGTCTATTGTGTTTGTCTCAATCATGAGATGATGATACAAATATAGTAGATGTCTAAGAATGATGTTACTCAATGACATATGTCTTCAGATCGAGGACCTGAACAATGAGATCATACAGATGTTAAGATTATATACATTCTTGTTGTGTCCCTAGTCGGATATTACTATGGAAGAAAAATAGACAACACTAATACATAAGACTATAATGTGTGTTGGTTGATGATATAATCTCATCAGTCATGATATGTGATATCAAACTAAACACATGGGTACTTGTTAGATAACAGTGTACCAGATAGACCCACCTTGAGAGTGATACATGGAGAGCATGAAATGGTAGTCAGAACCAATTCTCATAGTGATAGTGGTGATTGTGGTTTTTAGACCTGAAGTCACTACACTCACCATGTCGTTCAATGGACTTTGACATCATCCAACGTGGCCTTGAATAAGGGTTTCTATAAAGGTGATGCTCAGATGCGTTGTGACACATGGGGATGGAGTGTGAGTGATGTAGATGGGATTTGTCCCTCCTATATGAGATTGATATCTAGGCCAATTGATAAGAGAGACCGAGAAATGTATGTCCATACTCATGTGACTCAATATATGATATGTGAGTTCACATGCATCTCATACAGTCGGCTCTAGTTTAAGGACATGCATTGAAAGTTGAGAGTATGACGATTCTATGCCTCAAGTTCAATATGGATATCAGAGGCAAAGGAACTATACGATCACAGTAACACTGATTATAGATTATAGGTTGAAGTAGTTCTCCAACTTTCTAATTACTTGGGTAGAAATGATGTGTTGCTAGATACCACTCATTTCTTGTGATGTCATGAATTTGTTATGGACATTCATTGCCAACGTAATTTGGGACCTATAGGGTCACACACATAAAAATGCACTTGGAATAGGAATTACTCATGAATATGCTTTAACTTAAGAACTAAAGTGTTTAGGTATTCAATTCAAACAACATGGGTTGTACATTAGCTGAACATAAATTTTGAACTGGCAGGTTCAGAACATGAAACGACTTATTCAGAAATGAAGCGACTGTTCCAAAGTGTTAAACAATTATTTTGGAAGTGAAACTACCAGTTCAACGATCAATATGATAGGATCGAGGATTAATGTTGATGTCATGTTGTGCATTAAAATCTAATACTTAATGGCAACAAAATTGCAAATAGGAAACATAGTGAAACAACCATTTCAAGTGTTGAACTGACGTCTCATGTGTGAACCCACCAGTTCATGGTTAGTAGGTTCTAGAAAATTCATGATATTTCATCTCTTCGACTCCCGCTCAAACTAGAAATCCTGAACCTGACCCTCTCATAAATAGAGAGGTAGTCAAGGCTTTCTAGAGACATAATAATTCTCTCTAACAAGTTTTTGTCCTCTCTAGTTGTGGTAACTAGAGAGACTGAGCAAGTCTTATCTATAAAAGAAAGGGACAATAAGAGAGAGACAACACAAGAGAGAAAATCAACCCTAGGAGGTTGACATTTGAAGGAACAACTCCTTCCCGTTGGCTCTGGTAGCACAATGTAGAGTTCTTGATGGTCCTCGTGGATTACTATAGAGGCGAAGAGGCCTTTGCCTCCCACTAGGAGGGCATAGTCAACACCATCTGTGGTATTAAATAGGAGGTTATTGTCGACACCATCCAGGTGCAACTTGAAGAAAGGAGCACGCTACAACAAGGGATATGCACTGGACTTGCTCCAGGACTACGTATATACCTTGCATATTCATTCTCGCTTCATAGTTGTTGACACGATATTTTGTGTAAGGTGAATTTGGCAGTTAATTTTTTTTTCTGCTGCCATATCTAATGCCCCGATAGTGGTATCATAGCCATGTCATTAATAAGTTTTGGGATTTAATCGATATGATCAGATTTTGGTTTTATCATTTATTTATTACATGTGATGCAAATATTTTAAATAATTAATATGTACATATGATTAAATACCACATACCATCCCTATATATATGATTTGATATATATGCAATTTATAAGTGTTGCCCTAAAATTTATTTCGATGGTGGATGTTAGCATGGTTATGGCCAACAACCCTAGATATTTGTGCTTGGTTGGATGGTTGTTATTCCTATTTCATATCTCAGTTTAAATGTTGAGTCTCTCTCCTTTTTCCATATATAAAAGTATTAATTGTTTTCTTCCTATGCTCCCCTCGAATGTAACTCGAGTTTCCCTATTACAATGTAATATATTAGATAGGATTAGAATAGTCTCATTTTCTATTATGATGAAGAAGATGTTATGCTCCATACCAACTTATTATTTTAGAAGACAAACTGATCAACTGGAGGACTGAGGAGGCCAGATGACATGAGGAGTTGACAGATCAGTTGGTGGTCTAACTGATCAACTAGAGGTGTCCAGACGTTGCTTGGACTAGAGACCAGACGACTGATCAAAGAGATCAACTGACCAACCAGGAGGCAAACTGGTTGATTAAAGAGTTGAATTGGTCGATCCTGATTGGTTCAAGCACATGTATTCATCAAAAATAGATTGCTGCATATGAATGTAGAGCTTAGGTGGTAGTAATTCCATGTGACTCTAAGGAATTGTAATTGTATGGCCATAACCAACACTAGTTTTTTATAATTGCATGTTTTGTTTGTGGATATAGTATGTATATGATACATATTGGTATGTGGTGATTGGATATATATGTAAATATATTGATATAAATATAAATCTCTCAGTCTATTATTAAGTATTAGATGCTTTCCATAAGCAACACACATGAAAAACATGATCGACTATGTGTGGGCACGACAAGCATTGTGCGATATTGATCTTGTGGAAGTGTGATGGTAGTCACATGGGCCTCCCAAGTAGGGTGCATTACTATCGTGTTGGCTTTTGGGTCAGACTTAACTAGGTGATCTTGATGAGATTAAGTTCCTAGAAGCATGTAGATGGACTATGGAAAATAGTTGTGCATACCATCTATCTAAGAACGTGTGATGCAATTGGCAAAAGTTGCCTACATGAATAATTGGTTATGGATATTGGCGTTGGTCGAGTAATAATTCAATTGTTTTGGGTCTTGGATCACTAGAAGATTGTACGCTGCAATCTTCCAAATTGATATGTGAGGCTATAAATTTGAACAAAATAGTGGGAGTGATAATTAATTAAAGGCCTAATTAATATCGTCAATATTATCATATAAATCAAAAGGGTTGACACAATTAGAATATTTCTTTTGTAGAATTTAATGGAAAAAATAACTTTTCTTTGTGATTGGTCCTTGAGAAGGACAAGCTAAACTGGTGATGGTATGTATGCCCAGAGAGGCAGTCATATGATGATTGTGATGGCATATTACATGAAGGATTTGATTAATAATAGTAAAGTCAAGCTTCCAATTCATTTTGTTTCACTCAGTAATGAGATAATGAGGAAACATAAATAATGTCTAAAGAATGATATTACTTAATGACGTATGTCTTCAAGTACATGACTTAAACATTGAGATCATATAGATGTTAATAGTATGCACATTATTGATATATCCCTAGTCAGATGTTACTGTGGAAGGCTGATAGACAACAGTAACACATACGACTCGAGTGTATGTTGGTTGATGATAGAACCTCATCAGTCATGATATGTGATATTAAACCAAGCACATAGATACTTGTTAGGGAACATTGTATTTGACAAATCCACCTTGAGAGTGACACGTGGAAACCATAAATGATGATCATGGTCATCTCTCATAGTGAAGGTGGTGATTGTGGTTCTTAGACCTAAAGTCACTACACTCATCACATGTCATTCGGTATGCTTTGACATCATCTGACATGATCCTAAATAAGGGTTGCCATAACAGTGATGATTGGGTAGTTGTGACACATGAGGATTCATTGTGGAGTGATTTAGATGATATTTATCCCTCTTGCATGAGTTTGATATCATGGCCACTTGATTAGCGAGATTGAGAAAATAATGAGCATGCACATGTGAATCAATATATGATATTGAGGTCACACATATCTCAAACAGTATGCTCTAGATTCAAGGAACATGGATTGAACATTGAGAGGATGATGATTCCATGCCTTGAGTTCATTCTAAATATCAGAGGCAAAGGAATTAGATAATCACTGTAACACCTTACACATATTGTAGGTTGATGTTGTTCTCCAACTTTCCATTTGGTTGGGTAGAAATGATGTGTGACTAGGCATCACTCTTTGTTTGTGATGTCATAACTTAGTTATGGACATTTACTACCAACGTAATATGGGGCCTATATGGTCACCCACATAGGATACACTTGGAATAGGAGTTTATTCATAAATGATGTTTAAGTTGATTATGAATGATGTTTAGGTATTCAATTAAATAACCAATTAACTGACTGGACTTAGAATCATCAAGTTCAAGTGTTGAACTGACTGGTTGAAGTGTCAAGTTGATTGGAAATTGAATTGGCTAAATTTTGGGTGAGTCAGGACACCAACTGATCGGCTCAGGGTTGGTGAGACAACCAGTTCACCTAGTGAACCAATCGGCTCAGACATGCCAACCAAGAAACTACTGATTTCCCCAGTTCATGAGAATAGTTGATTGTTTCACTTGTTCAATTCAATTTGTACAAGGATTAATGTTGGACATTAATTGGAAACAAATTGTCAATTCAATTGTGAATGGAAAACAATGTGAAACAATAGGTTCACTGTGTGAACTGATCAGCTCACACTGCCAAGCGATCATTTCACTAGTGAACTGACCAATTCACCTATCATAGGGTGAGAAATTCATGGATATTCTAGACCCTTTTACTCTGACATAGACTGGGAACCTATACCCTAACCCCTCCTATAAATAGAGGGGTATTGGGGGATTCTTAGAACGCACAACTCAGAACATTAATTGCTCTGAAATTGTTATCTTCTCTGGTTGTGGTAACCAAGAGGACCTGAGTAAGTCATACGCGAATAGGGAGGATCCGTGAGGGAGGACAACTATTAGAAAGCAAGTTGGTGTAGGAGAGCAATTTGGTGATTAGCACACCAATTGAAGGGAGCAACTCCTTCCTGTCTATTCTAGTAGAATGACATGAGTTGTAGGTGGTTCATGTTGACTACTATAGAGGTGAGGAGGTTATTGTCTGCCGCTAGGAGGACAATGTCAGGCTGTTATCCGTGGTGAAGACCATGAGCTACTACAGATGTCGTCCTAGTGCAATTAGGAGTGTTGCACTACTACAACAAGTTATAGTCGTTGGACTTGTTCTAGGACTAGGAATGAACTTGTTAAACCATCCTTTCCATTACATAGCTATTGAAGCAATCTTGCTATTATGGGAAATAAGGATAGAAAATTTGTGTTTCTACTGCCTACTTTGTGTCTGTATTTCCCTACAACTGGAACAACTTCCATGACTGTTTCTGGATGTTTAAAATTGTTTTCACTCAGAAGTGCAAGCTCTATGTCTTGGAGACACTAGAGCTAGATGAACCTACTTCCACCATGCATAAAGTTGACATGAATGCTTATTGGAAGAACTCTGAAGATGTCATGAATGTTAAGTTCCTAATGTTGTTCTCAATGAATTATGAGTTGCAGAGACAACATGAGAACATGGATGTTATTGAGATGAATAACACATCTTAAGAACCTATACTAAGACCAAGAAAGACAAGAGAGATATGATGTCTCAGAGTCATTGTTTAAGTGCAATATGGCTGAAGGAGATCTAGTAGATCCTCACATGCTTAAGTTGATTAGGTATGTGGAGAACCTTGCAAGACTGGTCCCTTGGATCAAGAGTTGGCTACAAATGTGATTCTACAGTCACTGTTGGAATCATACAACCAGTTTGTCATGGAATACAAAATGAATGATAATGACAAGATGTTGTCAGAGTTACTTGGCATGTTGAGGATAGCTGAAGTGTAGATGAATAATGAAAAACCCAAATATATGATGATGGTCAGTAGAGGGAAGTCCAAAGGCAAAGACAAAGCTAAAAAGAATTCTAAAACTATCCAAAAGCCAAATTCTTCTACATTGAAAGCTAAAGGAGAAGTGAATAAGGAAGGGAAGTTCCAACACTATCACCATCCTGGACACTGGAAAAGGAATTGTTGTCTTTATATAGAGGTTCTCAGAAAGAAGAAGGATATATAGATATCCACTTTAGGACCTGAGAAGAAGTATGAGAGAAGTGTACCGAGCAAGGGTTGCTTCCACTACAGTTGGAATCTATCATTCATGGGCATGTAATAAAATTAGTGAATTGCTATTATGTATTTGCCATTGATGAAAACATCATGTATCTTGTATGGACAAGAATATTATGAGTAAAATGATGTTTCAATTCTAAATATGAACTTTTGTATGGAAATGTCCTATGTCTCATAATATAAACTTGATAGTTCTGAAGACAAATATGTGTGACATATAAACTGAATGACTCAATGACTCAAACAATGCATACCTATAACATTGTCGTCTATAGCATAGATAAGGAATACATTTCTAGAATCCATAATTATGGTTGTCTAGAATCTTTTGGTTAATGAACCAATAAAGACATGCAAGTCTTATTTATTGGCCCATATAACAAAAGCACATTTCACTAGATGTAGTGGGAGAGTGAGTATTCTATTATGGCTCATATATATTGATGTGTGTAGACCTCTTAGAATAAATGCTAGAGGTAGTTACTAGTACCTCATTATGTTTACTAATGATTTCAGTAGATATGGGAGTCAGTGTTCAATGAAATACAAGCCTAAATCTCTTAAAGTGCTCAACGAGATCACGAATGAAATACGCAACTAGTTTGGTAAAAGTATTAAGACACTTCTATATGATCAGTGTTGAAATAATTTTAAACCAAGAGTTTGAGGACCTTATAGGAGACTAAGATGGTGTATCACAATAAACTCTACCTAAAACATAATGATGTATGTGAAATAAGGAATAACACCTTGTTAAGTCATGGTGCCATTAGCAATAAATCTAGCTAATCTTCTAATTTTTTTGGCACGTTCTTTGCACTAAAACAATATACCGTCGAATATGGTTCAAAAGACCAAACCATATATGGCATGGGAGGTGCCTCGATATGTCTTTTAGAAAGGATAGGATTGAAAGAATACATAAGAAAATTATTTCTTGGAAAGATTTGTCCACAAATCACATAAATGTTATTTTTTTAATACTACTTTTATATTCCAATATGATAACAAAAGTGTTTTGTTCCGAGGATGGCTAAATTGCTTAAGAGAAATTTAATTCCAAAGGAATCAGTGGACAAATAGTAGAACTAGAAAAGTTTGAGACTGACAAGAAAATATTGAACCTAAAGAGGTATATTGGGAACAATGAGAATCACATATTTTTGTAGAATCTCAAGTTCCTTATGTACCACAAAAGCTCACAGTTCTAGTAGAATGCACCTCGAGATTGAAAGATTGTGATATCTTATAACTTAGAAAGGCTATGATTTGATAATATGATGAGCCAACAACATATCTAGAAGCCATTGGGGTGTCAAAATCTAAGAAATGGCTTGAGGCCATGGGAGCAAAGATGCACTCCATGTACACCAACAAGGATGACCTTGTTGGATCCACCTAAAGGGATAAAAACAATAAGGTGCAATTGGGCTTTCAAGAAGACCACCAACATGGATGGTGATGTACAAACCTATAAGGGAATATTGGTTTCAAATGGTTTCAAACAAGTTCAAAGTGTTGGACATGATGAAATCTTTTTATCAATTTTCATGGTTAAATCTATTAGGATAATGCTTGTCATTGCATCTTCTTATGACTATGAGATTTGGCATATGGATGTTAAAACCACATTCATTAGTATGAATAAGAATGAGGATGTGTACTTGACGCAGCTAAAGGTTTTAGAAATCCACTTATTGCAAATAAAGTTTTTAAGCTACAAAGTTTAATCTATAGATTGAAGCAAGCATCTTAAAGTTCTCATATTCAGTTTCACAATATAGTCAAAGAGTTTGACTTTAGTCAAAATGAAGATGGAATATGTGATTACAATAACTTATTGGAGGCATATTTATATTTCACATAATGATGGGGATTAACATCCTTATAAAACATGGCAAGGAAAGTACCTTCTCTATGAAGGTTTAGGTGAAGCATCCGATGTGATAGGAATCAAGATCTCTAAAGATATATCTAGAAAGATTCTTGACATAAGAAAAGCACATACATTGGCAAGATGCAGAAGGGGTTCAACATGCATGACTCAATGAGAGAAAATATGTCCATGTCCCATGAGATTAGTCTCTAAGGAACCTAGTGTCCTGGTTTTTTGTGAAGAATGGGAAAACATCAGTGATATGCCATATGAATTTGCAATTGGATCTATTATGTATGAAATGTTATGTACTCATCCCGTTGTGTGTTGGTATGTATGCCCAGAGATCCAATCATATGATGAGCATAATGGCATGTCTTATAAACAATTTGATTAATAATAAATGTAACCTTCTAATTTATTCTATTTTATTTAGTTATGAGATAATGATGTAACATAATAAATGTCTAAAAATTATATTAGTCAATATACATTCTTGTTATGTTCCTAGTCGGTTGTTACCGTGGAAGGTTGATAGACAACGATAACACATAAGAATGGAGCGTGTGTTTTGGTTGATGACAAAATTTGATTAATGATATGTGATATCAAACCAAACACATAGATACTTGTTACAGAACAATGTATCAGACAGACCCACTTTGAGAGTGACACATGGATACCATAGAATGGTAGTCATAATCAACTCTCATACTGATGGTGGTGATTGTGGTTCTTAGACCTGAAGTCCTACACTCATGACAAGTCACTCAATGTACTTTGAAATCATCCATCGTGACCTTGAATAAGGGTTTCCATAAAGGTGATGCTCAAGTGCATTGTAACACATGGGGATGAATGCGAGTGATGTAGATGGAATTTTTCCCTCCTACAAAAGTATGATATCCTAACCACTTGATAACTGAGATTGAAAAATGCATGGTCATGCTCATGTGAGTGAATATGTGATATTGAGCTTACATATATCTTAGATAGTCTGCTCTATTCATGCAACATGGATTGAACATTATAGAGGATGAGGATTCCATGCCTCAAGTTCAATCTGGATATGAGTGACAAAGGAACTATACAGTCACTATAACACCAACCACATATTGTAGGTTCAAGTTGTTCTTCGACTTTCTGATTACTCGGGTAGCAATGATGTCTTTCTAGATATTAATCATTGCTTGTGACATCATAAGTTGGTTATGGACATTCACTGCCAACGTAACTTAGAACCTATAGGGTCACACACATATGGTACACTTGGAATATGAGTTTTTTCATGAATATAGTTGAAAATTGATTACTAAAGAGTTAGGTATTCAATTTAAACAACAATGGTTAAAAATTGACTGACTGGATTGTGAACCAACTGATTCAAGTGTTGAACAAATTGATTCAATTGTTAGGTCAGTTGAACCAATATTTGCAATTAGAACCATGAGATGACCGGTTTAACAAGTGAAATGACTAGTTCAGGTTTGTGAACTGGCCACTTTAGGTTGTTAACCGAGTGGTTGGTTGATCAATTCAATTGGATCAAGTATTGATGTTGACGTCATGTTGTGCATTAGTCAGATATTTATTTTCCAAACAATTGTGATTGAGAAACATAGTGAAATGATCGGTTCAAGGGTAGAACCGAATGAATCACATGCCAAATTATTAGTTCACTGATGAATCGACCATTTTGTCATTCGTAGGATACAAAAATTCATGAATATTCTATCCCTTCAACTCCCGCTCAGACTAGAATTCCTGACCCTCCTATAAATAGAGGGGTAGTTGAGGCTTTTTAGAGACACAACAACAATCACTGACAATTGTTGTTTCTCTTGTTGTGTTAACCGAGAGAACTAGAGCAAGTCCAACTCGTGAAAGGGAGGGATATCAAGGGAGAGATAATTGGGAGATCAAGTCAGTGCTAGGACAATGACTAGAAAGGGACAACTCCTTCTCGTTTGTTCTACTAGAATGTCATAAGTTCCTGGTGGTCTGTGTGGACTATTATAGAGGCGAGGAGGCTATTTCCTATGGCTTAGATGAAAAAGTCAACCACTACCCATGGTGATCAACTAGGAGGCCAATGCTGACATTGTCCATGTGCAAATTGAAGAAAGGTTCACACTATTATAAGGGAATTGTCATTGGATTTTCTCTAGGACCATGTATAGCCTTGCAATCATCCTTTGCATTACATAGTTGTTGACATGATCTACTATTGAATGGGGAATATGGAAGTTACTTTTTGTTTCCATTGTTTAATTGTTACCATATTTCCCAATAGTGGTATCAGAGCAAGGTCAATTTACTATGCTTTGAGATTTAATCGGTATGATTGGATTATAGTTTTCATCATTTATTTATTGCATATGATGTGAATACTTAAAATGACTGATGTGCATTTCTAATTAAATACCACATACGATCCCAACTAATATATACGATCTGATATATATGAAATTTACATGTGTCATCCTAAAAATGGATTTTGATGGTGGATGTAAAGCATGGTTATGGCCAATAGCCCTAGATCTATGGGCATGGTTGTGAGGTTGTTTATTCCTACTTATATCTCGGTTTGCATACCGAGCCTCTATCTTCTCTTCCATATGTAAAAGTATTATTATCTCTTTCCTATGCTCCCCTTGAATGTAACTTGAGGTTTCCCTAAAATCATGAAATATGTTTAATTGCATTAGCATAGTTTTAATTCTTGTTATGATGGATAAAATGTCCAACACTAGACGAATCATCTGTTTCTACAGATGAGATGATCGGATGGAGGACATAGGAGGACAAATGATAGGAGGAGTGAAACCAGTCAGCTAGTGGCCCAACCGATCAATTAGAGGTGTCCAGAAGATGTTGGACTGGAAACCAAACAACCGTTCAATGAGACAACTGACTAACCAGGAGGCAAGCTGATCGGTTCAAGAGTTGAACCAGTCAACCTAGATTGTTTTGAGCACAAATATTCATCAACAATAGGTTGTTGTACATGATGTAGACCTTATCTTGTGGCTCCAAGGAATTAGAATAGTATGGTCATAACCATTGCTTATATTAATTGTGTGTTAATGTTTGTGGGATATAGAAACATATATGATACATATTATAAGTATCTGGTGGTTGGATATGTATATATATTTATAAATATAAAATACCTCATATAATATTAAGTCTACATGCTTTACATTAGCAACACACATGAAAAGCTTGATTGAATAAGTGTGGGTACGCCAAGCATGGTACACAGTCCATCTCATGGAAGTGTGATGGTAGTGATGTGGGCCTACCAAGTAGGGTGCATTACTATTGTGTTGGCTTTTGGGTCAGACTTAACTAAATGATCTTAATGTGATTAAGAACTTAGAAGCATGCATATGACTATGGCTAGGAGTTGTGCATACCATCTATCCAAGAGTTGTATAAGATGCAATTGGTAAAAGTTGCTTACCTTAGTGATTGATTATGGATGGTGGCATTGGTCGGGTAATAACTCAATTATTTTGGGTCTTGTCTTACTAGAAGGTTGTACGTTGTAATCTTCTGAATTGATATGTGAGGGCTATCAATTTGAGCAAAATAGTGAGAGCAATAGTTAAAGGCCTAATTAAACATAATCAAGTTTTATTACCAAATCAAATCAAAAAGTGTTTTGGTAAATTGCAAATTTTCTCTTATAGAAACAAATGGCAAACAAATCATTGTTGTGATCAATTCTTAAGAAGGACAAAGTCAATGGGACATATTTTTATGACTGGTTTTAGACTTTGAGAAGGGTTCTCAATGATGAGCATATGCTCTATGTCCTAGATACACTGGTTCTAAAAATACCTACTCTTGATGTGCCTAGAGCTGAGGTGGATGTTTATTGGAAGCATATCAACAATGCCTTAGACATAAAGCACCTTATGCTATGCTTCTGAACTATGAGTTGCATGAGAAGTGTGAAGACATGGGGATTCTTGAGATGGTAACACATCTTAAGAATGTGAACCACAATCATACAAAGAAAGAAAGGTACAATGTACTAAAAGTACTATTTGAGTGAAGATGACAGAGGGAGATATGCTAGAAACCCATGTGCTCAATATGATTGGACATATGGAATGTCTAGAAGAATTGTGATTCTCTTTGAGCTAAGAGTTAGGCATAAATATGATTCTATAATCATTGCCTGAATCATATAGCCATTTTATTGAGTATTACAACTTGAACAACATGGACAAACCACTATCAAAATTGTTTGGCATGCTGGTAAATGCCAAAGCAAGAATGAAGAAGAAAAAATCTATGATGGTGATCAGTAGAATGGAGTCCAAGGATGAAAGCAAGGCCAAGAAGATTTCTGAGGCTAAGAACGAATAAAGATTTTCAACACTCAAGATAAGATAAAGAAAAGTACAATAGGAATTTGTCCTTTGTAATTGAAGGGATTCAAGAAGATGAAGATGGGGATAGAGATTCCCACTTCAGGTATATACGCTCTTGAGATAAATTTGTCTACTTCTTCATCATGGGTACTAGATACCAGATGTTGATCTCACATATGTTTGAATATGCATGATGTGAAAAGAAGTAAGCCTTTTAAGAAAGGGTGATGATTAACCACAAGTTGCAAATGGAGCAAGAGTTGTTGCCACTACAGATAGAACCTATAATTTATCTCTATCAACAAGGCTTGTAGTAGAGTTAATGAATTGCTATTATGTACCTACCATAAGTAGATACATCATTTTTATGTCTTGTATGGACAAGAATGGATATGAATTTCATATTAAGAATGGTCAATGTTCTATTTAAAAAGATGAGATCTTTTATGGCAATGCCCTAATGTCTTATGGTTTTTATTTGATGGATCTAAAGACATGTTTATAACATAAATACCAAATGATTAAAACTCAATAACTCAAACAAAACATAGTTTTGGAATGACGTCTAGGGCACATAAACTAGAATCACATATGTAGACTCCATAAAGATGGGTATTTAGACTCTTTTAATTTTGAATTAGTAGAGACATGTGAGTTTTGTTTGTTGGGAAAGATGGCAAAGACTCCCTTCATGGGAATCAGTGAGAGGGCCACTGATCTATTAGGACTCAGACATACTGTTGCATGTGGGCCTTTTAGTACAAATGGTAGAGGTGGTTGTTAGTACTTCATTACCTTTACTGATGACATTTGTAGGTATGGTTATGTTTACCTAATGAAACATAAGTTAGAAATTCTTGAAAAGTTCAAAGATTATATGAATGAAGTACAAAACCAACATGGCAAAAGTATTAAGGCACTTTGGTGTGATCGAGGTGGAGAATACATATGCCAAGAGTTTGAGGACCTTCTGAGACAACGTGGTATCATATCACAATAAACTCCACCTGGAACACCTCAACATAATGGTGTATCAAAAGAAGGAATCACACATTACTAGATATGGTGTGCTCAATGATGAGTTTAGATGATCTTCTTACTTCCACTTCTGGGGACATGCTCTAGAAACCTCTGTGTTTACACTAAATCATGTACCATCTAAATTGGTTCAAAAGACACCATATGAGATATGGGAAGCATCCCAATGCATTTTTCATGAAGATTTGGGATTGTGAAGCTTACGTGAGAAAGCAGTTTCCCGAAAAGGTTGGACCCAAATCAGATAAATGTTATTTTTTGGATATCATAGGGAAACCAAAGGATATCACTTTTATACTCCATCTGACAACAAAGTGTTTATTTCTAGACTATTGTATTTCTAAAAAATGAATTCATTTCCAAGGTATTCAGTGGGAGGAAAGTAAAACTCAAAGAAGTTTGAGGTCAACAAGAGAACATTCAACCTTTAGAGGTAGAAGAGGAACATAGAGAATCACAAACCATTTGTGGAATCTAAAATTACTAATGTAATATAGGAACCTTGTAGATCTAGTAGGATACACCTTGAGCTACAAAGATTTGTTTATCTTGTGACCCAAGAAGGCGATGAGTCGGTCATTGATGATGGGCCAACTACCTACTTAGGAGATGTTAAGGGACCAATGTCTAAGAAAAGGCTTGAATCCATGAGATCTAATATGGAATCCATGTACAACAACAAGGTATGGACCTTGGTGGATCCACCTAAAGGGGTAAACCCATAGGGTGGAAGTGGGTCTTCAACAAGAACACTAACATGGATGGTAATGTACAAACCTATAAGGGCAGATTGGTTGCAAAAGGTTTCAAACAAGTTCAAGGTGTTGACTATGATGAAACCTTTTCACTAGTTGACATGGTTAAGTCCATCAAGATCATCCTTGCCATTGTATCTTATCATGACTATGAGATTTTACATATGGATGTTGCAAGTACATTCCTTAACATGAATATTCTTGAGGATATGTACATGAAATAACTAGATGTTTTCTAAATCCAAAGGATACAAATAAAGTCTATAAGATACAAAGTTCAATCTATGGATCGTAGCAAGCATCCCGGACCTGGGATCTTCATTTTGATGAGACATTCAAAGAGTTTGGCTTTAGTCAAAATGAATATGAACCTTGTGTATACAAGAAGGTTAGTAGGAACATGATTGCATTCCTCATATTGATGGGGAATGACATCCCTACTATACAGATGGTAAAGACATGGCTAGGAAATACATTTTCCATTAATGACTTAGGCAAAGCATCCTATATTTTGGGAATCAAGGTCTATAGAGATAAATCTAGAAGGATTCTTGGACTAATTCAGACCACATACATTGACAAAGCATTTAAGAGGTTCAACATGGAGGACTCAAAGAGAGGAAACTTGCCAATGTCTCACGGTGTTACTATATCTAGATCTTAATGTCCCAATTCTTGTGATTAAAGGGAACATATGAGTAGGATTCCATATGCATCTGCTATTGGATCCATAATGTACATGATGTTATGTACTTGTCCTGATGTCTCATATGCCTTGAGCATGACGAGCAAATATTACTCAGATCCTGGTGATGCCCACTGGACTACTATGAATAACATCTTTAAGTACTTGAGAAGAACTATGGATCAGTTCCTTGTCTACTATGGTGAGGAAGAGTTGGTGGTAAAGGGTTACACTAATGCCAACTTCCAAACTGACAAAGATGACTACATATTGCAGTCTTAATTTGTGTTTTGCCTTACCAATGGAGCTATGAGATAGAAGTGTTCCAAGAAAGAGACAATTACATATTCTACAATAGAGGTTGAGTATATTTCCACATCCAATGCAACAAAGGAGGCTGTTTGAATCAAGAAGTTTATCTCAGAACTTGGGTTGGTTCCAAACATTAGCGATGCAATAGAGTTGTATTGTAACAAAAATGGAGTTGTTGCACAAGCTAAGGAACCCAGATTGCATTAGAATTACAAACATATACAAAGGCGGTTCCATCTCATACGAGAGATTATACAATGAGGATATGTGATGATTTGTAGAGTACCAACTGAGAGTAATGTGGTAGACCCCTTTACGAAAGCACTTTTGCAACAAAAGCATGAATTCATGATAGATCACTTGGGATTAAGTTAGTGGGTGTTTGTCTCTAAGTGCAAGTGGGAGTCTATTGGTATGTACGACAGAGAGCCAATCATATGATGATTGTAATGACATATCTTATAAATGATTTAATTAATAATAAAGGCAATCTTCTAGTTTTTTGTGTTTTATTCAGTTATGAGACAATGATGTAACATTATAAATGGCTAAAGAATGATATTACTCAATGACATATGTCTTTGGGTTGAGGACCTAAACAATGAGATCATACATATGTCAAGAGTATACACATTGTTGTTATGTCCCTAGTCAGTTGTTATTGTGGAAGGCTGATAGACAATAATAACACATAATATTAGAGTATGTATTGGTTGATGACATAATCTCATTAGTTTTGATATATGATATCAAACCAAACACATATATACTTGTTAGAGAATAGTGTATGGGACAGACCCACCTTGAGAGTGATACATGCAGACCTTGGAATGATATTCACAATCAAGTCTTCTAGTGATGGTGTGATTTTAGTTCTTAGACCTGAAGTCACTACACTCATCACATGACTTTTGATGTACTTTGACATTATCTACCATGACCTTGAATAAGGGTTTCCATAAAGGTGATGCTCAGGTGCATTGTAACACATGGGGATGATTGTGAGTGATGTAGATGAGATTTGTCCCTCCTATAAGAGTATGATATCATGGCCACTTGATAAGCGAGATGGAGAAATGCATGACCATGCTCATGTGAGTTAATATGTGATATTGAGCTTACATATATCTCAGACAATCTGCTCTAGTTCAAGGAACATGGATTGAATGTTATAGAGGATGATGATTCCATGCCTTAAGTTCATTCTGGATATTAGTGAAAAAGGAACTATATGATCACTATAACACCAATCACAGATTGTAGGTTGAAGTTGTTCTCCAACTTTCCAATTACTTGGGTAGCAATGATGTCTTTCTAGATACCAATCATTGCTTGTGATGTCATAATTTGGTTATGGACACTCACTTCCAATGTAACTTGGAACCTATAGGGTCACACACATAGGATACACTTAGAATAGGAGTTTATTCATGAATGTAGTTTAAACTTGATAACTAAAGAGTTAGAAATTCAATTTAAATGAAAATGGCTACAAGTTGACTGACTAGACTGTGAACTAACTTGTTCAAGTGTTGAACTGATCAATTCAAGTGTCAAGTTAATTGAACCAACATTGTCAATCAGAACCATGAGAGGACCAGTTTAACAAGTGAATAGATCGCTCATGTTTGTGAACTGGCCAGTTAGTTGATCAATTCAATTGGCCTAGAGACACAACAATAAGCTCTGACAATTATTGTCTTCTCTGGTTGTGGTAATCGAGAGAACCCGAGCAATAACTACCCATAAAAGGGAGGAACAACAAGGGAGAGACAATTGGGAGAGCAAGTCAGTGCTAGTACACTGACTAGAAGGGGAAAACTCCTTGTTGTCAGTTCTACTAGAATGACATGAGTTCTTGGTGAGCTGTGTAGACTACTATAGAGGTGAGGGGGTTGTTTCCTGTCGCTCGGAGGACAAAGCCAACCACTATCTATGGTGATCAACTTGGAGGTCAATGCTAATGTTGTCTAGGTTTAATTTGAAGAAAGGTGCACACTACTGTAAGGGAATTGCCAGTGAATTGCTCCAGGAATAGGTAAAACTTTGCAACCATCCTTTCCATTACATAGTTTTCGATACAATCTATTGTTGAATGGGGAATATGACAACTATTGTTTTGTTTCTTCTACCTGTTCTATTTCCACATTCCCCAACATTGTCTCATATGCATTGAACATGACAAGTGGATATCTATCAGATCCCAGTGAAAGTCACTGGACTACCATAAAGAACATCCTTAAGTACTTGAGAATCACTAAAAGGATCTATTCCTTAAGTTATGGTAATGAAGAGGAGTTGGGTGTAAAAGGTTACATTGATGCAAGCTTCAAAAATGATAAAGAAAAGTAATGTATGCAATTTAAATTTGTGTTTGACCCTAAAACATGAACTATAAGTTGAAAAGAGTTCTGAGCAAGAGATAGTTGTTCAATACTACAATAGAAGCCAAGTATCCAATTTTTTCGAACAACAGAGGATACATTATGGATCAAAAAGTTCATTTGGATGAACTTATGGGAGGTTCCAACCATTGATGGCATAGTAGAAATATTGTGACAATAAGGGAGCTACTGGTTAGGAAAAGGAACTCAGATAGCATACTATGACACTTCCATCTCATATGAAAAGTTGTACAGTGAGGAGACGTGAAAATTGCAAAAAATCGACTAGAAGCAAACGTTGCTAACCCTATGTAAAGAGCATGCATAATAAAACATGATGGACATGTTAAAATCACTTGGAATAAGATTTGTGGGTGATTGTCTCTAAGTACAAGCGGGATTTTGTTGGTATGCATGCCCAGAGAGCCAATCATATGATGATTTTTATGGGGCATTAGATATCTATATTGATAATGATAAAGGTAATTACATCTATTGTGTTTGTTTCAATTATGAGATGATGGCACAAACATAGTAGATATCTAAGAATGATGTAACTCAGTTACATATAACTTCAGGTTGAGGACCTAAACAATGAGATCATATGGATGTTAATAGTATATACATTTTTGTTATGTCCCTAGTCAAATATTACTGTGGATGAAAAATAGACAACAATAATACATAAGACTAGAGTGTGTGTTGGTTGATGACAAAATCTCATCAATCATGATTGGTGATATCAAACCAAACACATAGGTACTTGTTAGAGAATAGTGTAGCAGATAGAGCCACCTTGAGAGTGATACATGGAGGCCATAGAATGGTATTCAGAACATCTCTCATAGTGATAGTGGTGATTGTGGTTCTTAGACCTGAAGTCATTACACTCATCACATGTCATTCGATGTATTTTGACATCATACAATGTCACCTTGAATAAGGGTTGCCATAAAGGTGATGCTCAGATGCATTGTGACACATGGGAATTGAGTGTGAGTGTTGTAGATGGGATTTATCCCTCCTATAGCAGATTGATATCCATGCCACTTGATAAGAGACACCAAAAAATGTATGTCCAACTGATGACTCAATATGTGATATGTAAGCTCGCATGCATCTTGTACAGTCTGTTCTAGTTCAAGGAACATGGATTGAGTGTTGAGAGGATGATGATTCCATGCCTTGAGTTTAATCCAGATCTCAAAGACGAAGGAACTATACGATCACATTAACATTGATCATAGATTGTAGGTTGAAGTTGTTCTCTAACCTTCCAGTTACTTGGGTAGCAATGATGTGTTTCTAGATGCCGCTCATTGCTTATGATGTCATAAATTGGTAATGAACATTCACTGAATGTAATTTGGGACCTATAGGGTCACACACATACGATACACTTAGAATAGGAGTTTACTCATGAATAAGGTTTAACTTGAGTACTAAAGTGTTTAGGCATTCAATTCAAACCACATTAGTTGTACATTGGCTGAATAGGAATTCTAAACCGCCAAGTTTAGAAATGAAGCACCATGTTCAGAACATGAAATGACCATTTTAGAAATGAACCGACTGTTTCAAAGTATGAAATGATCATGGCAATTTTAATGACCATTTCAAATATGAAACCATCGGTTCAACGATCAGTATGACTGGATCAAGGATTAATGCTAACATCATGTTGTGCTTTAATAGAATATTAAATGCCAATATAATTGTGAATAGGAAACATAGTGAAACAACTGGCTCAAGTATTGAACCAATCTCTCATGTGTGAACTGACCAGTTCATGGTTCACAAGTTCCAAAATATTCATCATATTCTTTCTCTTTGACTGCCACTCAGACTAGAAATCTTGACCCTAACTCTCCTATATATAGAGGGTAGTCGAGGCTTTCTAGAGACACAACAATTCTCTTTGACAAGTTGTTGTCCTCTCTAGTTGTGCTAACTAAAGAGCCCAGACAAGTCCTACCTATAAAAGGGAGGGACGGAAAGGGAGAGAAAACAAGGGAGATCAAATCAACCCTACTAGGTTGACATTCGAAGGGACAATTCCTTCCTGTTGGCTCTAGTATCACAACATGGATTTCTCGGTGGTCCACGTAGACTATTACAGAGGCAAGGAGGACTTTTCCTCCCATTAGGAGGACACAGTCAACCACCGTCCATGGTGATCAACTAGGAGGCCACTGCTGATGCTGGCCATGTGCAACTTGAAGAAAGGAGCACACTGTAACAAAGGATAGTCATTAGACTTGCTCCAGAACTAGGTATATACCTTGAAACCTCAGTCTCAGTTCATAGTGTTGA
Organism: Alisma plantago-aquatica; assembly: GCA_963693085.1. Taxonomy (NCBI): domain Eukaryota; kingdom Viridiplantae; phylum Streptophyta; class Magnoliopsida; order Alismatales; family Alismataceae; genus Alisma; species Alisma plantago-aquatica. The sequence goes on along the minus strand of OY856412.1, from coordinate 1,183,112,208 downwards.
CGTGATCTATTGTCTAACGGGAATATGGTAGTTAATTTTTTTTCCTGCCATATTTCCCTACAATATGTTCAATTGACAACCCTCTAGGTTAAATTCAAGATGAACCAACATGATAGTTGCAACAATGATGAAGAATCAAATAGGAACAAAGTTAACCATTCACGTGGTCACAAGTGACACATGGGGAAGGGACTACAACAATATCAAAATATTTTTGCCAAATAGTAGTCGTTGCCTCATACTAATGTTGTAATGGACAATTTACATTCTCAACTAGAAATGGTGAAGACTAGACAAACTGGACACAATCTAAAATCTTTGTTGAACTTGCTAGAGGGGAAAATTTGATGTGATTTGTTTGTGGAAACTAATATCAATCACAATGACTTGGAAAAAAATGAATTCTATGTGTTGTTTTCCTGGTGGTGTGTGCTTAAGTATTGTGGGTTGTGAGAAGAAATAGGTATGTGGTGGTTAGATTTTGTAGTCTTGACCATATCATACTATCAACATCATTCTTTTTTTGAGGCAGGATGTTGTTTGTACACTCATGTGGCATTATGTTGGGATGTATGGTTGGTTTGATAATAACAATGTACAATCCTTGGGATCTTATGCTTGAGCCCTATAATGACAGTGATCTCCTCATTCTGTGTATAGCAGACTTCAACAAGATTTTGAATCATAATGAGAAACAATGAGGTATTTTTAGAGTCATAAACCACATAGAGTAGCTTTGAGATGTTGATGACAAATGCAGCCTTGTTGATATAAGATTTATGGGTTATCCTTTCACCTGGGAGAGGGGAAAGATTTGAATAGTTCTACTAGAGAAAGGTTACATAGAGCATTGACGATATTGTCAGTAGGGAGCCATTTTTTCCAACATGTGGTTGTGTGTACTTTTTAGATGGGTTCTAACTACCCACATGTTATTCCTAACACCCTATAGAGGTCCATTTACAATAATAAAGGTATAAATTTTAAGAATGATAGTTGTTGTCCAACTGACCGATAATGTAGATATGTAGTCCTCGAAGACTACGACAATTCAAACGAGACCATGGAAAAATTTTACTTCAAGTTAAATAACTAAGGGTGATTTGATATTTTGTAGTATTAAAAAGAGAAAAAACCATTTGAATAAACAAATGAAGAAAGATAAAATTAAACCTATGACTAAAACCCAAACTTTCTATGTGCAACAGTCTAGTCGAGGAGTTGATAAAATTGAAAACTAGATGAAACTTATCGATATTTCAAGAAAGAAACTAACAATATGAGAGATAGTGATGCAAACATGTATTACTTTCAAATGAGGTCATACCAAAGGATAATAAAAATAGGCAACATCGAAAGGTAAAAGAATAAGAATGGTGAGTGGTAGATGGGAGAGGTTGAAATCATTGACTACTATAAAGATTAGTTCACATCCCAACATGCCACTTGTATGAAAGAGCCTAAAATTTAAGAAAAAATCATTTCTCAAGTGATAAATAAAATCTAATGAAGGATCCCGACAAGGATAATATAAGGCCTCTCCTAGTCCTAAGCAACTATGCAAACCTCCCAACTTGATGGTTTTATGCTGCTTTTGTCCAAAACTTTTGGGACATATTTGGTTTGGATGTGGAAAGGTACATCTTTAATTGGTAGTAGAATAATGAAGAGATAGATCCTATCAAAAAGACCAATATTGTTCTTATTCCTAAGTTTAAGACTCCTATAGTGATGAATGACTTCACATCCATTACTATCTAAAATAATAACTACATGATCATATCTAAAATGGTGACCAATAAGATGAATCCTCTTCACAATGACATAATATAAGGCAACCAAAGTACTTTCATTCATGGGTGCCTTATGATAGACATTGCCTTCACAATATTCCATGTCATGAAGAAAAGAACAAGGGTTGAAAGGGCCTGATGTCTCTTAAGATTGAAATGTGCATGGCTTATAATTGAGGGAGTGGGATTTCACCATTATCATTATGCAGACTTTTGGCTTCAACAACCCCTAGTTTCTTACAATTAAAAATGCTTTAAGAGTGCTCCCTTATGCTAAAATATAAATGGAAAAATGAAAGGAAATTTTGTACCATCATGAGGCCTCTGTTAGGGTGACCCTATCTCTCCATGCATATTATGTGTTGATGCTTGTTTCCTCTAGTTAGGACTGCCCATCTCTCATATTTTCTTCATAAATGATAGTTAGGAACGCCCATATTTCCATATTTCCTTCAACAATGATAACATCATATTTCATATATTATGTAATAGGAATCAATGATAGATGACATCATCAACTACTATTAATGTACTTTTGGAAAAATTATCAACCTTGCTAAGTCAAAATTATTTTTAAGATTAATTACAAGTCATATAATCTTACAAGTGATTTACAACATGGTTCTAATCGAGATACATCATATTCCACAAAAGTGCACTTGCATTGAGTTTGATTTGTCTTTTCTCCAAGTTAGGATGCACAAGTTAGGGCATTTGGAGTGTGTGTATACCTAATCTGAAATCACTCAAGTAGAAGCATTAGACACACAAAAAATAGAATGGTTAGTCATCATCAAAACAAGGGTTTAGTCAATTTAGACCTTGAGTCAACATTGACTTTGAGTCAATATTCTCCCCCTTTTTTAAGATGACAAACCATTCCATAAATGTATTGAAAGCTTTTAAGTAAAATCATATATTTGGAGAAATCTAGGGGTTTTAATAGTATTGAGTTCATATGCTCCCCCTCAATTGATGCTCATGGAGTTCTCATACTCTCCCTCAATTGATGCTATTTCTCCTACATGGTTAACTTTCATAACATTTACAGAATCTATGTCTTCTGCTCATATATGTTCTACATATATGCCTCCTCCCCTTTACATCTCTCCTTACATAAGACATGTCTTATCCCCCTTTGTCATTTCAAAAAGTGAGGGGGTAAAAAACATAACTTGTTAGTAAAAGGAGATACTGACTGTTTGAAAGGAGGGTAGAAGATCAAAACCAGGGGCTTGTCCAAGCATAGTATATAAAGAAAATCAAGATATGCATTTGAACAACCCAAGATGTAAATATAGAATATATCAAGGAAATGCTAAGAAAGCAAATAACTCAAGATAGTAAATAAGTAGGTTAAGGAGAAAGCTTGAGTAGGTATGAAGCAAGATACAAGCATAGCATATAGTTGAATGTCTCTTGATCAAAAGATGAAATAGGGCTAGAACTACATGTATATTAACTACTAGTAGATGATATGACAAGTTATGACTTATTGTAGGATCTAGATCATAGAAAGAGATGCATAAGTTAAACAGTAAGATATCAGTAGATGTAGAGAAATATACCAAAAAAAATACAATTATAGAAACATGAAAGGATATTACTCACTAGCAAATATGCAATATTACCAAAGGATGATTACCACTAAGAGCCTCAAGGTTGTATCAACACAAGATATACAACTAGATAGATGTATCAAGTTAGATCACAACATAAGAAATTTAAGACACAACATAGAGATCCAAAGAGATGATCATCAAAACCTACATAACAACTCAAGATAGGTAATTGCAAGATATGTAGATACCAATGTAGAGCAATTAAAGAGATAGAGTTGTAAGCAAGATAGGAAATATAAAGCATGGCAATGTGCATATATAAAGCTACCAAGGGAGTGCCACAAAATAAGGCTATTGGTTGATAAATTTTATTTGAGAGTGAAATTCTCATCCAAAAATCCATTTGTATATTATGTGCATAGGGTTGTCAGTCGAGTTTCTGGGTTGAACTTCTCAGCAGACAATATCTGTTGGCAACATCCATTTATGCTTGTTGGTCGAGTTTCTTACAGGATAAACTTGACCGACAACAGTTGTTGTCAAAAAGCACATTTGTATTAGAGAAACATATCTAGAGGCATGATAAAAATATAAAAATATCCAAACATGAGTAAGAAAGTTAATAATACACTAAGAAAGGACTAGAAATTTTTTTTGAGCAAGAAAGTGATGAGAATCACAATATACCACTTTTGACTCAAAATCATATGTATAGTGCATACTAACATAGCAAAAATCACACTATGACTGGATATAAACAAGAATAACATTACATCTATTCTTACCATTTCTTTTCCCCTTGTTGCCACCCGCTACACATCTCAACTTTCTTCTTTTATGTGGATTGAGAAATCAATTTGCAAATCAATAGTTCAATTCAATCCATTAACCAGTGACCTCATTTGAATCTTAACTTGTTGATGCCATGAGAGAAAAATGACATTCAATATCTTCACTAGAGATTGAGCTAGGCTCTCCACTAGATTATTCACTTGAGCTTGAGTTGGAGGAGTCACTTGAAATTTTGTGCCATTTCTCCTTCTTCTTGTGCTTCTTGTCTCTTCTCTTGAGTTGATGGGTCTTTTTCCTTGTGGACAATCTTCCTTGGAGTGACACTTCTTTCCACACTTGAAGCACTAGGTGAAGGAGGAGGCCTTGCCTTTGTAGAGTATACCCTTAGAGTACATGGCATCTTCTTCAAATTGAGAGGATGGAGATGCTTGACCAACAATAGCCTCAATTTGTACTTTGATTTTAGCCTTATTCATTATCTTGAGCTCTTTCTCTTCTTCTCTTTGTTCTTCATCTTTCTTGTCAAGTTTGACTTCATGAGTTTGTAGAATTCCTATGAGCTCTTCAATAAGGATATCACCAAGTGACTTTGTTTCTTCAATGGAAGTCACCTTGGATTCCCACCTCTTAGGAAGAGTTCTAAGGAACTTTGATTTGATCTCTCCTCTAGCCATAGGATGACCTAGAATGACAAGACCATTCACAATGGTGTTGAGCCTTGAGTACATATTAACCACTTTTTCCCTTTCCCATCTTGAAAATTTCAAGGAGGTCTTTGAGCATGTAGACTTTGCTTTCCTTCACTTGCTTTGTTCCTTCATAAGTTATACTAGCTTTCTCCATGCCTCATAGGTTGTCTCACAAGAGGAAATTCGATTGAACTTGGTGGGGGATATGCATGGATAGAGAATGTTGATGGATCTTTCATTCAAGGTTTATTTCTTCAATGTAGCCTCATCCCATTCTTCTATCTTTGTCTCTGGTAGCTTGTATGGATAGTCCACTATTTTCCATAGCTCAAGGCTTGATCCTTGAATGTATAATTGTATCCTTCTTTTCCAATAGAGGAATTTGCTCCCATCAAAGATTGGAATGTTGATGAGGTACCTCCCACCTTGATAATAGCTCATCTTCTCCTACTTGTAGAAGTATGCTTGGAGAGATCTATGATGGGATCTAGAGGGGGGTGAATAGAGCTAAATGCAATTAAACAAAATTCATTAGACCTTCAAGATATTTCTAAAATAATATGGCAAGTATGAACTTTGAGTGCAACTAAAACATACATATCAATGGAGAGAGAGAGATTGAACAAGCATAAGAATACAAGCTATGTATAGTGGTTCCATACTCCAAACTAGGAGTAAGTCAATCCACTACCTAGAGACGTCAACCTCTAGGATTTTGCAACCATTTCACCTTCCTTATATTCCATTGTAAGAGATGCAATACATGAACTTTCTTTTCCAAGACAAGGATACCCAACCTTTCCTTTTAAGGAGAAGAGAGCCAACAACCTACCAAAGGACTTACCTATCCAAGACTGAGTCTTATACCTCACCAAGGACTTACCCATTTTGCAACGAGTCTTCTGCCTTTACCAAGGAGTTACCCACTCTTGCACAAATCTTCTGCCATTGAGGAATCACCCACTATCCTTGGATATTCCACCTTTGACTTCACCTTCTCCAAGGAGAAGATTTCACCTAGGGACCACTTCCCTTCTTCTTTGCCTCTCTTATCTAAGAGAGAGAATCTTCATCTTCATCTTCATGGTAGAAATGAGAGATTGGGAGGTTGAGAAAGTGACATCCTCACAAGATATACATGTAGGATTAGCTCTCTTACAAATGTCCCACTCACTCTAATCGATGTAGCAAGTGACTAAGCTTGAGAGTAAAAGAAGGCTCTTAGAGGCACTCAACTATAATATTGGGACCTTCATAGTGCTTGGCTAACCATGGGATGAAGACGAGTGGCTCCTATTTATAGTTGGGGATGCCTAATAGACAATAGAAGCACTTAGAAATGAATTCTAGTCATATGGGGTGTTGCAACAGATCTATTTTTGATGTTTGTAACACTCCAATGGCTAGAATCACTTTTTCTACACTTTCCGTACAGTGTAGTCAGTTTTGATAAAGATAACTCGACCAATTGCACTATGCGACAAAGCATATTTGAAGCATCAGTCAAGTTTATCCTGGATGAAACTCAGTTGATCGCTTAAATCAGTTTTTCTAGTGTATGGTGTCGGTCGAGTTTTGTGTATCTGAAACTCAATTGAACCTAGACATTCTCAAATGTATCAAGGGTGTCGGTCGAGTTTTTCACAAGAGAAACTCGATAAAAAACACTCTATAATGTATTTTGGAAAAATGTCACTAAAGTGATTTAATATTCATTTTAAGTGTTCTTGATTTTTTCTATGCTTAATTACAAGTCATAGAATCATTACAAGTTATTTACAATATGGTTCTAATATAGATACATCATATTTCACAAAAGTACACTAGCATTGATTTTGACTTGTCTTTTCTCCAAGTTAGGATGCACAAGTTAGGACATTTGGAGTGTGTCTATACCTAATTTGAAATCACTCAAGTAGAAGCATTAGACACAAATAAGTGGAATGGTTAGTGATCATCAAAATAAAGGTTTAGTCAATTTATACCTTGAGTCAACAATCCTATAATATCAAACATACTCTAGGGAGCATACAATTAACCAACACAATCAATGGTCATAAAGGTCACCATAACTAGGAACTTGTCTGGCACTCCAATGTTAAATTTGTAACAATTAAATCCCTATTGCAGATAGGTGAACTCACCCAATTTTACCTTTTTAGGTTTGTGGTCATAACCCTAATTTGGTACACTCCTCCATAACAAAACAAAGCTCAAACTAAATGCATAGGAAGAGAAGAGAGATGATGACTACTTTTTAAGAACCTCACATTCAAGAAGTTGCCATATTTTTCAATGATTATAGTTTTTTTATCTTAATATCTATGGCAAACCACAAATCATATTTGCTTTTTGACATCCATCTTTTCTCACTAAGGCACGAGTTAGTGGGAAAATCATACATTCATTGGTTTAAGAATTGAAGTAATAATGAGAGTCACTTTCGTGGTCGATTAACCTCTTAAGATTCATCAAAACCCCCACGATAATGAATGATTGATCAGATATAGAAAACTTCCTATGTCATAGGCCGCCCTTGCTCTGGAGAAATCATTTATGCCTATTTTTTGCATTAATTCATCGTTAGAAAGAAAAGACACCACCTACGATTTCCACCCTCCAAAATACTTGTTAGAACATCTTTTTAAAATTACAACCTTTTTGGCCTTTCGTAACTAAAAAGGGGCCAAACTTGTCTCAAACCTGCAGTTCTCACTCTCATCTCAAGCCTTGCCTTGAGAGAGGTAAACTGTTGTCACCCTATTTTTTCTCATTCAACATAAATTCATACTTATATGTTAATGTTATGGATAATGATAGAGTTCATCCCTTTTATCAAAAGTTAATCCCTTTTCCATAGTTTCTCACATTTTCCTACCTATTTACTCCTCCCTTTTTCATCCACTTTTACCCGCTTCAAGACTTTTTGCAAGAAAATATTTTCTGGACTTAAATGTAATTTTCCCATCAATCCTTTTTTGTAAGACTTTGTTCTAAATTGTCCAGTCAAATTATCTTGAACTAAATATTTGCCCTTTTCCATAGAAAATTCCATTGCTTTTATCCACACAAAAACACACATCTATTGGATAATAGCAAATTATATTCCTAATTAATGTCTTTTTTCTCTCCTTCATTATTAAATATGACTTCTATTCAAAATCTTCCTTTTCCACAATTTTCTCCAAAACATTCCTAAAATATCCATAAGAGTAAAAAAACGGGTTTATCCAGCTTGGCCACCCGGTGGATCCAAGCCATCCACCATGTGCCACACGGTGAATGCCCTCGATCCACGAGCCATGCCTCATAAACATCACAGTGATCTGATGCCTCTTCTAGAATCTTCATGTTGGAAACCCCAAATCCTAATTCTATTTGATAAAAAAGACCCCCATACCCAACACATTCTAGGCCCCTTTCATCTCTTTTGAAGCTAGAAAAATAGCTAACTCTCCCTTTTACTTTCTACATGAGATCAGAGGATCCTTCCTATGACACCGACTGCTTCTATTAACATCCATAGGCTGCCCAAAAGTGACTATTGCTTTTTTAGTTATATCCATATCAGTAACTACTACTTTCTTTGATCTATTATATTCCAAAATTTTCATATATGTACATCATTTCAAAGATATAAGATCTTGCTCTATCAAATCTATCTCGTCCTCTCTTACATTGATCCTAACTGTTAGGATCTCCTCTGTAGGAGGTCTTGAGACAATTGAAACCACAACACACATAAAAACTAGGGTCTATAAGGCTATGATGGGAAAACCACTGCCATCTTTTCCCTCAAAGGTTTTCTAACATAAAAATCACTTTTCATCATTTTTTGTCATTTTCACTAACAACAACTTTGATCACCGCTATTTTTATGAGAGATGACAAAAGTGGTTGCAATACCGTTATCAGGCGAGATAGGGGTTCTAACTCTTTCCCCCACTCATAGCAAGATTGTCAAGTTCGATCTCTGGATTACTGCATACCTTTCATATCCGCCCTTGGGTGGAGTCAAACTCAGGTTTCCTTGTGTTTTTTCATCGATTTAAACTCCAAATTTATGTTTACCGTGATTTACATATAAAATCCAATGGAGACTCCAAGATTTATCAATTTATTTATTTTCTTTTTCAGTGTTTTCACAATTGTAGGATCCTTTGAATTTTTTTGAGCGTACATCATACAAATACCTACTGAAATGAAAGAACTCAACTATGTGGGTTAGGGGAACACATGAAGACAATGAAAAATTAGTGTGGTCTTCCTTCTCTTTTTTTGGTGCTTCATATACTAGTACATGGTCTTTGGTCTCTTCTTTTATTGAAATTGATGACTCAAGCGAATGTGCAACATGCCCAATTACATAGATATGTTAGAAAAATAAATGAATCATTGTGTATATTGAATCGTTGTTTATCTTGAAAAGGTATATTATTTGTTCCCTAGGACAATAAATCTAAGGGATGAGGGAGTGGAGCCCCCGTGTTATATATTGGGTTGAAAATCAGACCCCTTAAGAATCTGATAAGCAATAGGTATAGTATATCCATGGGGGAAAAAAAATTGAGAACATGGAGAATACATCGGGTATTGGGGTTCTAGAGTGCATATTTATGGGGGAAGGGTAATTTAGAACTGATGTGTTAACAATAACAACATAGTAACATGTCAAAGAGAATTAACATGGTTGGCTTACCCAAAACTAGCTTCAATAGATTGAGGTGCTAAGTATTGTCCTAAGTGGATCTATGCATTGTCCTTGATCTTCTCATCAATCTTCTTGAGCACATGTTTATGCCACCGATAATTGGGATTCTATGGAATGTAGAATCATAATGACCGATGAAGGTATTGTGATGTAAATGATTTGGTGGACCAGAGTCCAGGAGATGACTAGATTTATCATATTGTAGCAGTTTGAAAAGGAGCGACCTCGGTTAGAATAAATGATTTGGAGGATGATCGATTATGAATACGTCAAGGACAAGGTAGAAAGATTTCTAGGTTTTTGTATTGACCCAACAAAAGCACAACTGCACTAGCAGGAATAGGCAAGGCTCTCCCGATGAGATAGAGCTCATCCTAACATTGTAAAAACAAACAATGCATGATTAGGGGAGGATGATGCCCTTTTTTGCAATACAAAAGTGTAGGGGAGTGTAGATATGATGATTTTTGTGTGAAAGGGGGAAAGATATATAGATTATGGGATTCTAGGTAATGTAGAATCATAATGGCTGATGAAGGAGTTGTGACATAAATATTTTGGAGTGAAGTCCAGTGGAGATGACTAGGTATATCACATTGCAATAGGTTTGGAAAGGAGCGACCTTAGTTAGAATAAATGATTTGGAGGAGGATCGATCATGAATATGTCAAGGATAAGGTAGCAATATTTCTAGTTTTTGGTGTTGACTCAACAAAAGTACAACTACACTAGCAGTAGTAGGTATGACTCTCCCGATGAGATAGAGCTCTTCCTGACATCGTAAAAATAAACAATGAGCGATCAGGGGAGGATGATTCCCTTTTCTGCAATACAAAAGTGTAGGGGAGTGTAGATATGATGATTTTTGTGTGAAAGGGGGAGATATAGAAAGGATGATACAGGGGTATGTGTGTAGATTAAAGTGTATGGGAATTTTTATGTTACTAGTAAAAATCATAAGAAGGATATTTTTGATATAGAAGAGGTGTAGGAGATAATGGAGGATACAACCATGGATGTTAGAATGATGTGTGACAGGCAGCCAAGCTAAGAAGATATGATATTTTCTTGTAGACTGGGGCTCTCTCTATATCTCTCTAAGATTAGGATTGATGCCTTGATACAATATGGAAAATAAGATGGAGGCTAAAATATCATTTATTAGATAATACCATGCTCATACATATTGAAGAGAAAACCCTTACAAGGAAGTGAACTCAAACTCTTATTGGAAAGTATACTTGAGATTATATACATAATAAATGAATAACTCCAACTAGTAGGATCCCTTTCATAGATGATACTCTTCATCTTTGCCTTGTCGGGGGCTGAAGGAGCCTAGACTGAAGTGGCTTGGGGCATGATCTATGTTGATGAATGGATATGAATTTATGGTCCATTGTTTTTTCCTAGATATTGTATTATTACCACCGGTATAGTTTCCTTGGACTCCATAAACTATGGTATGATGATATATGTGGCATTAATTAGTGATAGTGGAGCTTAGGTATCCAGACTGATTGAGGATGCTGATGAGGTTAGGTCACTAGTATAGCGACTAGACTCTGGAGGGATTGAGGAATCACTGGCCTTTATTCTTGAATAGTAGAGATAATATGTTTTCTTTGGCACCAATTATCAAGGGTCTTTTTTATAGGATGAAATAAAACCTAAGATAGGATTATCGGTGGTAATAATGGCGTACACAACATTGGATGATGATGGTGTGTCTTTAGGAGATCCCAAGTCATAGGTGCATTTATGGATCTAGACTCAGCAACCATATTTCCTCTAGAAGGGTCTCGACAACCTCACCATCCTCATCCACATATGGGATTTTAATTAGATGAAAACTAGGGGCTCCACATACTGTTGCAATGCCAATGTTAGACAAAATTACCATGCTCAAAGGAATTCCTAACATTGCACATCGACATGCTACTTGCTCTATCAAGTTAGTATGGACATATCATACAATTCCCATTGAACCAAAGCTCAAGTGAGATTATGTCCATACTAATTATTTGCTATTGCACAAGTATCCATTTCACTAGTATTGATTTATGGATAATGATTAGATTAGCATTTAACTTATTCTAAGACTACCATGAGAGTTGTGTAATCGATCCTTAAACATTTCCATAAGGAGAAATACATTGTAATACATCAATCACGCTTGATAAAGATGAACTTTATATTCTATAAATGTGAGCCTAATCAAAATATTTCCATTACCTACTTTCCACAAGTGAATGAAACTCCATCAGAGCTTAGTGTGGTACTCCAACACATCAAAAACATACCAAAATCTTAGTGTACTTAGCTTCATCACTTCATTGTTGAAAGTTTGACATCGTGAAATATTATTCTGCAATCCCATTCTTCCAATATTGTTCCAATTTTTACTTGTGTGCTATGGAGATACTTCTTGTGAGTTGTATCTAGAGTTCAGCAAGGAGAGGAAGGTGTTCTTCTCCAAGAGTGCTCCTCTACAACCCAAAAACTCCAATATTGTTCCATTTTTACTTGTGTGCTACAGAGCTACTTCTTGTGAGTTGTATCTAGAGTTCAACAAGGAGAGGAAGGTGTTGTTCTCCAAGAGTGATCCTCTACAACCCAAAAACAAGAGGTGAGTTGGATACTCTTCTACAACCAAAAAAGAATATGTGAGTTGGTTTCTCTTCATCACCTTTGATGAATAAGAAATGTGCTACACCTTACTTCACCTTGATAGGTAATAGAGATATGTGTATTGCAATTCCTTGTAAGAAACCACTAGGGGTGGTTTAGAATGTTTTAAGCTTAAAACACCATATATGTTTTAATTGGTTGATCGAAATATCAAATATGATATCTGATATGCAAATTTTATATCATCTTTTGGACGACTTTTGGTTGCATTTTCAAAACAATTTCACCCATATATCACTCTTAATTATGCTAGATTTTCTACTATATTGTTATCTTTTTTTGCTCTATGGTTGTGATTGTAGACACAATATTATGGCATTAAAATGGGGAGTGAGACACCATCAAGTCATCCATCGACACATTTCCCAATCATCAAAATATTCAGAAAATTAATGATGCAAAAATTTCTAACAACACACTGTGTTACGATATTAACACATCGTGTTTATAACAACACGCCATGTTGACATTTCAACATGTCATTTGCATTGTAGAACTTGGATTAAACATGGTGTGTTGATATATCAATACTTCATGTTGCATTGTAAAACCTAGATCTAGAATTCCCCACAATTCCCTGACATCAAGCAACACACTGTGTTGAGATTTCAACACGTTGTGTTTCTTCACTCCAAAATTTTCCCAACTCTCTAACTTGCAGAAAAACATTGTGTTGGCCAAAAAACATGCCATGTAATCATCGATCAAGGAAGTTTGACTTCAGAAACCACAAGTAACATGCCTTGTTGACTTGCCAACACATCGTGCTATTCTATTAAATATGAACCAACCAAACTTGGGACATTTATCACATGTCATTTGAAGCAAAAGACGTTCATAGAAGATCCAAGAAGAGATGAAGGTGATTTTAGAGAGGAGAGAGTGGTTACTAAGGAGAGATCCATCCTTTTCTTCAATTCTTCTCCAGCCATTGAAGTGAAGATCTCCATTTTTCTTTCCAGTCGCTCGGGAGAGAAGGTTGATGGAGAAAGTGCCATAGCAAGGATGAAATTGCAACTTCTAGCAGGAGTTCTTTTTGTTCCACTATTTCTTTGGAAATCTGTATTCTTTCCTTTCTTCTACTATGTTCAGATCCATGTTCTTTTGCATGTATCTGCATTCATTAGCCATGGATTAGTAGAACCTTTGTCATAACTTATTTGAACATGAATTCCACTATTATTACTAGTCATTCCATTGTTCTAAGGTTTATCAAAGATGATTTCTTATTATATTCTTTCTTGTCCACTTAGTGTGTTTGATTTAAACTCTTTGTATGATTTATGGAGATATGTACATGAGTAAGGAGATATATCGTAGCAATATTTTCTTAACCATGAGATTGGTTAGGAAGTGTTGGGGAGCAAGGTGTGTAGTCCAAAATTTTGCATAAGAATGGGAGTGCTATGTGATATTAGGGCTATCCTATGCTATCAAGAGGTGGGTGTATGATACAAACCTCCCTTGTGTTGTTTCTAGCATTGTTGATCTTCATTGTTCATCATGTTATGATATGGATGTGAAACCTTATTCTCAATACCTTTAGTTGATTGAAATCTTAAAGCAAAGTGATCCATATTTTAGTTTAATCAAACTTGTAACCAAATCATCCTTTAATAAGTGATCCAGATTGTCTAAATTTGATGATCTTGTATTTAATAATGTGTAGATACTTGGACAATCTTGATTATAATACACAAACTGGTATACTTTTGGGTGGTGTTTAAGTTATAAATTTAAGACTTGCACACACACCTAACAAGTTTTTGGCACCATTCCAGGGAGCATAAATATTTTTGTTACAGTAAGACATGTTGATTAGTAAGATTGACTAGATCACACCACAACCCGTCATATCCACCATCATTTTTTTAATCATCATTGTCATATTTTTATATCTTTCATTTTTATTTTTATATTTCTCTTGACTTCTTTACTTGTAGGACTATATGTAACGATCAAAAAGGGGTATTGAACCTTCCACATTTCTCGATCCCAAAATCAAGCATATTGTTAGTATCCTAAAAAAAAAAGGAGTGAAGCTCAATCATATTTAGAGAAATCACAACATTCATCATCACCACCTTTACCCGAGCATCTAGGTCAACAAGACAAAAAACCAATGGAAGATGATGGTCCCCTTAATGACTTCCTTATTACAACCACTATAAATATAAATTGGGCTATTAATATCACACAAATCGAGGCAAATGATTTTTCTATCAGCCCCACTATTACATAGATTTTATAGCAGATATATTTAGAGGAATCCAATTTACATATAGTTGAATTTATACAATACTTGAGAACCTTCAATATTAATGGTGTTCCTACTAATGAGATTCACCTTATAAATTTCCCATTCACTTCGAGGCACAGTTTCAAGGTGTGGATCTCTTATTTGCCAAATAATTCTATTAATAGTTGGGAAGATTTTCTCAAGGTCTTGTTAGCTAGGTACTTCCTACCAAGTAAAATGCTATAGTTGAGAAGCCATCTCACTAACTTTTATCGAAGAGGATGGAGAGACTCTCTATGATGCATGGTAGAGACTCAAAGACCTCCAACATCTTTTTCCTCACCATGGTATCAACAATTGGTTGCTTCTTCAAACTTTTTATAATGGTTTATTTTATAATACAAGGATGACCATAGATGCATCTACAAAAGGAGTTTGATGAAAAAACCTACAGAGAAGTTTATGCTATCATATAAGATATGGAAATAAACTATTGTTAATCGAGCACTAAAATAAGTAATCAATCTTCTTTTCCTTCTATTGCTTTTATAAATCAAGTTGACATACACTTTTTTGATGTAGTAGATTTCATTGAGGTGAAGCTCAATACCTTGTCCCAAAAGTTTTAAAAGCCAAACACTCATTCCACTCATCCAATCAACTTATTATGTGAAGTAAGTGATGTTCTTGAACAATAATTTTTCCCAAGCTATTTTCCTTTTATTCCATTTGAGGAACCCATAGAAAAATACGATGTGATAGGGGATTATGGGGGAAATTGGTCTTATAATCATAATTTGAACACATATATGGGGCAAATTGGTCTTATAATCATCATTTGAACACATATAATTCATGTTGGAGAGATTATCCTGACTTCTCCTATTGTAGCAACATCAATGAACAAATTCCTCAACAACAACACATCTAACAACAACCACACTCAAAATCCAACTTGGAATCAAACCTGGAAAACTTTGCTTCAACTGAAATGAAGAAAAATGATGATTTTCATCAACATGGAATTTTTATGAAGAATTCCATTCACAATCTCTCTTCTAAGGTGGATGAAGTTGCCACTCATGCACAAATTTTGGAAAATCAAAATTTCCAACAAGCACTTTCCAACCAAAAAGCACCTTCATGGTCCTTCGATAGTCAGGTGGAGATGAATCCCAAAGAAACATGCACGATATATTTTAGGAGTAGAGTTGTTATAGGAGAACCTTTTTAGCCATCAAAGAGGACATCAAATGAAGTTGCAGACATCAATGAAGATATTGAAACTCAAGATTTAAGAAAGAAATAAGCAACACTTGCTCTAAAGAATGATTTTTCAAACAAGACAAATGCCTCCTTTTAACACATCTTTGACATCATGCTTGGGGATTAGAAAATTCTCTCCAAATCTGATTTTGGTTATTTTGAAGAAGAGAATGAAAGGACAAATAACATTGATATTTAGAAGACTATTCCTACTACAAATCATAAGTGTAAATTTTTGTCCCAAATAAAAAATATATAGACAAAGAGGCATAGATCCTTAACGCAATCATTTTCATCCTCATATCAGAGCACATTCTCTCTACTTTGACATCTCCATCATGACAGGTACCCGGTTATAATCCTCTTTGAGTTTGATTTCTATAGTGAGAACATTGCATGTTTCAATCTTAGGGGGAGAGAAATTGTCTAGTAATTGTAGTTTTTTTTCCTTTTCCATTTCTATTTTCCTTTCCTAGTTAAGTGAAAAAATAAGCATGACTCTAAATACTTACCTTTTTTTGAGTAAAAATTGGCTCCCTTTTATCTAAACCACTGTACTCATTGAAATAATAGTTGAATAACTCTAGCATGCACATCCAACAATTTAATGAAAATAATTGTCCAAGCATTCATTTTGCCATGATATTTTTGCTCTGGCATGCTTTTTTTTCTCACTCTCAACTCAATGCATGTAATGGTTTAAATGATTTGGATTAATCAACTTTACAACTTTGTGTAGTGTTTTTGATGATTTAGCCAAACTTTTAGTGTGTTTTCTACCATGCCTATGATGAAAAATTGTATAAATAAAAGAATTCTAGGTTTTGAATCACCTATATGCATGACCATTCTTCTCTATAAAGATTTTACAAGCCTAAGTCTGTGAGGTTCAAAAGAGGGATCACAATCATTTTTAAAAGGGGGTATTTGTTTGCTAAAAATAAATAAATTTCTACATCCCTACAAAATACGGTTAAGCCGCCCACATGATCTCCCAAACCAATGAAGGTAGTGAATTATGTCAAAAAGAGGGTCATTAACTCCAAACAGAAATCCAAAATCACGTAAGCCTACATTAGCAATTGATTATCATACCCAAAGCTCAAAATTTTAAAATCTTAATGCTTATGAAGGATTCATTGCAGATTTGGTGATGCGAAGCCAAAATTTCAATTTTATTCAACATTATAATTACAAGGGTTGCATACTCACTACATTTTTGTTTTTGTTATCATGCTTCTATTCTTTTCTATCTTGTTGATTTTATCAATTCGACCACCTTTTTAAACTTTACTTCTAATTTTGAGCGATTGAAATGAATTCATTCCTAGTAGCAATATCTTTAAAATAATTGGCACATTATGATTGAATTTATCCATTTCATTAGATTGATATATGTGTAGTGCTAGTTCTTCTACTATGTATCCATGTTTCTTTTTGTTTGAGGAAAAGTAATGATTTAAGCTTAGGGGTATTTGATATGTATATTTCATATCATATTCTGGACCACTTTTTTTCATTTTCAAATTAATTTCACCCATATATCAATCTTAATCATGCTAAATTTTTCATTTTGTTGTTATCATTACTTGGTCTATGGTTTTGATTATAGATACAACATTTTGACATTAAAATGGGGTGAGAGACAACATCATATCATCCATCAATAAATCTCCAATCATCTAAACATTTGGAAAATCAATGTTGCAGAAACTGTCCAGCAACATGTTGTGCTGAGATACTAAGACGTCGTGTTTTTAGCAACACTCCGTGTTACAGTGCAAAAATTGGATCCAGAATTCCCCACAATTCTCTAATATCAAGCAACATGCCACATTAAGATTTCAACATGTCATGTTTCTTCAATGTGAAATTTTCTAAAACTCCCTTACTTGCAACAAGATGTTGTATTGGCCAACCAACATGGCATGTCATCATTGATTGATGCAGTACAACTTCAAAACTACAAGTAACACACTGTGCTGACTTGCCAATATGCCACGTTGCCTACATTTTGCTTCATATGAGACTAAAATTGCTTCATGCTTTTAAATATGAACAAACCCAACTTGGGATAGTTATCAAAGATCATTTGGAGTATAAAAGACATAGAGAGAAGAGCCAAGAACAGAGGAAGGAAATTTTGGAGAGGAGAGAACGTTTACTCAGGAGAGATCCATCCTCTTCCCCCATTTTTCTTCAGACATTGTAGAAGAGATATTTGTTCTCCATTCTAGCTGCTTGGGAGAGAAGGTTGTTGAAGAAAGTAACATAACAAGTACAAAATTACAACTTCTATCTAGAGTTCTTCTCCGTTCCATTACTTATTTGGAAATTTTCATTCTTTCCTTTCTTCTACTGTGTTTTTCTTCATATTCTATTTCTTGTATTCCATTCCTTAGCTGTTGACAAGTAGAACCTCTGTTCTCAGGCATGGGGGAGTAACTCCCAGCCATAACTTGTTTGAACAGTCATTCCATTGTTCTAAGATTTACTGAAGTTGATTTCTTCATACATGCTTTGATGGTCACTTAATATGTTTGATTTATGCTCCTTATATGATCTAGGAAGATATGCGTAGGAGTAAGGATATATATCTTAGCAACATTGCCTTGATCAAGAGAGTGGTTGGGAAGTATTGGGGATCAAGGTTTGTAAAATGAAATTTTGCATAAGCACGAGAGTGCTATTAGAAATTAGGGTTTCCCTACACTAGCAAGAGGGGGTGTGGGATACAAACCTCCCTTGTGTTGTTTCTAACATTGTTGATCTTCATTTTCCATCATGTTATGATATGGATGTGTAACCCCAATCTCAAAATCTTTAATTAATTGAAATCTTGAATCCAAGTGATTCCTATTTTAGTTGAATTCTCTAACTCGTTTAGTTTACTAGTATAAAACCAAATCATCTTTTAAAAATTAATCTAGATTGTTACAACTCAGTATTCTTTCATTTAACTATACCTATCTCCTTAGACAACCTCAATTATTCTACACGTACACATAGCGGTATACTTGTGGGTAGTGTTTGAGTTATAGACTTAAAACTTGCACACATGGCTAATAATAGCATCAATTGCATTTAATCAAATCCATTTTATCATATTAAATTATATTAACCCCCCCATTCTATAGTTTTCACCTCTCACATTTCAACACCCCAAGTAGACTCTCAAATTTTAGAGTCTTCGTTAATTAAAATATGTGTCTTCTTTGTATCTTCACCAAATCAAGCTTTCATCTCCTTTGGGATATAACTTGACAATTTCAAGCCTAGCACGTAAACCTCAATTCTTCTATCACAAACTTTCTTGATGATATGCTAAAACTTGCTCTGGTAGAAATATGTGCTCATGTTTCCATCTACACTTATTCATATCCTCTTATTTATATGTTTTATTTAATGTGGTTCTTTTATTATGTGGTAAAGTAGGAACATCATAAAATTCAGGACATTTAACGCAAGTTAGGTAAGAGAATGATAAAAATGAGTTCTTTAGATGTATTTATCATTCAGGTACATGTATAAACCTTTTGATTCCATTAATCATATAGGAGTGTTTCTAATGACGTACTTGTTATTTTTCATCATCCTCATAAGTGACCAGAAGTAAAGGTGTGGCATTTTGACATGCTTTTGTTCCCACTTCGTGTTTCCTCCTTTTTCTCATTATGGTGTGAAATATGCCACTTTTATAATGGGTACAACCGTGAGAGAAATAGACAATAACATTGAGTCATTTTATCCATGTAAAATCAATTCTTATCTTGTTATCATAACTTGAGTTAAGTAAATTTGGATGCTTTTTGTCATCTTTGGTTCTATTTCAAGTATGCAGGGTGGACCTACCCTTGATGTTAACGGTTTCCCCTTGAAGATGATTCCAAATATGATCGACCACTTTTCATTGTTAACTAGCTTGTTGTTTTCCTTGATCCCTTTCCAAAGCCCATATGAAGTCCATATTACTATTTTTTTGGTTGGTATACAGGCGATTATCTTTCCTGGATCCTAAATAGATTTTTTAATTCATATTTTGTTGGTTTTTATGCATTATACACCCTCAACTAATATGTGGTGGTGACTCATGTCAGTCAACACTAATTGTTTTAAAGTCAATCCCAAAATCATTATAATTATAGTTTTGTAATATATCATACACCATATCAAAATGTCGTATAATCCCAAATCAAAAGATTAGTCAATTACAGATTGAGATTTTTCATGACCAATGTTCCATATAATATAATCCATTTCTCACCAGATATTCAAATGGAACTCAAGTCATGGAGAAATCATCCTCTTCATGATTGAATATTTTTTCATAGTTAACCATTAAAATTATGTGAGATAACTGTAAACTATATTAGTCACCCTAGCATGGTCGTTGGCTTCATAATCTCACTATAAAGAGGCCTTACCTACCACTTCCAACGTATGTGAGTAGGGGAAACCATCAACATCAGTCACAAACATTCCCCTAAGTCACAACATACCAAAAATTATCTTTAGGGTGAGCCTTATTGAAGATCAAGCTAAACATGCCAAATGTGTTGGTTGTTCCATATCAAGATTGTGGTATCTCAAATTTAAGGATCACATACATCGTTGTCATTATGAGATATGATTATGACTTATATACAATAGTGTGTCATTATCATTGATGGTTAAATACATCTAGTAAACTCTATTGGTAATCCATTTAGGGAATTTGTTTTCAAACAAGTAATATGTTTGTATTTGATATCCATTATCCATGACCCATGATATTTTATCTCTTGTCACTATGTGTACTACGCATAATATATTATTCATTTTTCAACCCATAAAAACACTAGACTAGAGGTGTATATATTCTTTCGTGTTATCCATAGTGTCATTTTAATCATGTAATTAAATTTTTGTAACCTAAAGAACATTCACAATGACATTCACAATGAATAAACATAGTAAAATTCAATCTCCCTCAATTATTCATAGAATAACATAACTTATGAGAATACTATCATGTATTAGTTGGTTATTTTTGGAAGCATACCAGCATAAGCCTCAATTCCAACTATGTCAGGAGTCAGCTACATAGATCCTTCATTTTCATTAATATATGCTTTAGGTCAAATTCAAACTAAGATGTATTGTTTTAAATATCTCCTTATTGTCTTCCTAAATTGGCCTTAGGTATTGCTCTTCCTATTTTAGTATGTTCAAATAGTATCATTACTTCATATGATCCATTTATTTGTTTCATTGCACATGTCCAAACCATATGAAGTCGAATGGCCCTCATGTAGATACTTGCCACACCCACTCTATTTTCTAGAAAATTCTAGTGAAACAATATGAATTTTGTGTATTATCGCTACTATCATTTACCCTTTTGAACAATAATGATACGACTTAGACAAATACATGTCATATATCTTTATCCCCTTCTTTTTTAATTTTATATCATACAAACCACCATTCTCTTCACCTATCTCCCCCTTAAATGTGCATGTTTGTACTCTCGTTTCCCTCAATTTGTATAGTTCTTATATCAAAAATGATAAATGAGAATAATGTTAAATTTAAATTGTGAGAACCCATTACACTAAACGTGCGAGATTACTCAAAACATAAAGCACATACCCAAAAATATGGATAAATTAAAACCGATTTCAACATCAACACCTGCTAGAAACATTTGCATAAGAGTTGGACATCTTTCTTGTATCCATATTATGCCAAGAATATGATACAAATTGTTCTATCACCTTAGACACAACATATATACATAGGAGAACAATACTCATATATGCCACACAAACAAGCATTAATATGCTAGCAAAAATATGATTCATTTGAAACACCATATACAAACATTTCCTTCCCGAACTTGAGAGTACAGAGGCGACTCTAGGACACACTAGACATCTAATCAACTTTCTCAAAGATTCATTACTATAACTCCTCTTTGCTGCAACATGTTTGTTTTCATCACTTCTGATTACCTAAAAAGATGTGACGAACCACAAGGGTGAGATCCATGTCCCAGTAAAAGATATAACCTCCAAAAACGCTTATTGATTACAATATTTTAAATAGTAGCTAAATAAATAGTTGGAGTATTTAATAATCAATTGAACAGATTGAATAGTTCAAGTATACTAAACAGATTAAGCAAATCATCTTGGCAACAAGTATGATCATCAATGCATATATAGGTAACAAATAAATCCATTTCTCTGGATATATATCTACTCAATATCATCAAATTGCATCTAATAACAATCATTATCATTAATCTGACTATCATCACAGTCCTTGCTAATAGTACAAGCAATATAGTAGCATAAGCATCCCTGACATCATGAATATGTCTAGTAACATAACATGGCTATCAATATTGGCATCTCAAATAAAGGGAATAGATCTATATCATAAGTAGAACTAACATCATAACACAATGAACTACATAGGCATGATTAGAAGTTTAAGCATTTCTAATTACATAGACATGGCTAGCAATATTAAACATAGCTAGCAGCAACATCTTAACCATCAATCACTACTACAGAAGTGGCCTTTGGCGTCGGTCGTTTAACCCCATTTGGCGTCGGTTTTCGACCGACGCCTATGCGGGCGCCGCTAAAGGTCGAACACTTCGGCGTCGGTTGTTTAACCGACGCCTATTTAAACTATCGGCGTCGGTCGTTTAGTCGATAACCGACGCCAAAGGGGTTCGCGCCACATAAAACGGCATCAGCTAGGGCACTTTCTGCGTCGGTTATTTACTAACGGACCGACGCCTATGCTACTTATAGCGTCGGTCTTTTAGTAGAGAACCGACGCATAAAGTGTCCTAAATGACGCCATTTTTTGTGGTGCGAACACTTTTGGCGTCGGTTATATACCAAAAGACCGATGCCTCTAATTTAAATAGGTGTCGGTTTGATACGTATATCCGACGCCATTTCGAGGACTGCTTTGGCCACATAAGGTGTCGGTTATCTATAAATAACCGACGCTGTAGATCTTTGCTGACGGTTTTTATAAATAACCGACGCCTATTTGTTTTTTTTTTCATATCAGTTTGCAGGCCTGCTGTGGCTGGTCAGCAGGATGAGAACCTGCAGTTCAGTAACTGAACTGTAGGTTTACGACATCCATTGATATCAGCCTACAAACAGGCCGCAAACCTGCAAAAGTCATAAGCAAAATTTCACACAAGTACATACATTCAGACATAAATTCAATTCTCACATTCACACATATAGAAACATTCAAATACATGTATTAACATTCAGAAATATTCATTTACAAAGTATCATTCATTATCGCTATCAACATCCCAATTATATCTTACAGTTGCCACTGCTTGTATGGCTTTTGCCCATTCTTCTCTTACTTCATTTAATGCTTCCATCGTATATGGAGCATGTATATTTTTTAAGCGTTTACCTGTAGTGTTGTCAGTTTTAAACACCTGCAAAGAGAATGATGTATATATATAAGTAATAATATAAAAATAAGATAAGATTGATATATTGCATACTAACTAATGAAAGTATATATAATACCTCATGTATGGTATCGATGTCCAATGCGGCATATTTGATAATCATCTGCATAAATCACATCACATAGTATGCGCATGCCCAGCCATTGTCTTGTGTAGCACACTATAAATTGAAACATACAAAATAATACAACTAAGCACAATTCACATCAATAATATATATATTCGAGTCGGGAACTTACTTGTACGTTCTGCCAATTTATTGGCTGGTTCTTTTTCCTTGGGACCGTTCCTCCAGCCTTTTTGAATGCATCTAAACCCCTACATGTTAATATAACACAATAAATTGCATAAGTAAATAGTAATGTAATAAACGATGTTAACGGATATAAAAATGAAATATTTTCACCAGAATAATGGCATTCTCATTACGTGTCCAATTTTAGTGTTCAATGTACTCCCCGCAGGATCTAGATAATAAACAGTGAATGTCCCGGGGACAATAACTAGTAACTCCCAATGTCTACCGCTAGAAGTAAGAAGTTAACAATTAATAACTCAAAATGCAAAATAAAAATGGAATTTTCTTAAGTCCAAATTATAAATAAAGTAAACTTACTTGACATTGAATGGAGCTATTATTATCGTCTTCTTTTGCTGACCAAAAATTGTAAAAGCATCTATACAGTATTGTTGAGCATTATCAGGGTCTTTAGCTACCAAACTAATCAATGATGGAATCAAAAATCCCACATGATCAAATGCAAATTGTTTGCAATGATCTTCGACTAGGTAGTTGCAAAACATATAGGCGTATGCATTAATATATAAGAAACCAGATCACCGGATCTTACACAAGGTATATGGATGTATAAACAAGATCTCACCTTATCCATGTCTCTATCATTGATGTATTCGGCCAATCATACATAAACAGCTCAATAATATCTTATATAAATAAAGAGCTATCGTATGATTGACCTGCATAATCTGCATCTAAAGAAATAATTATAGGGCAATGTACATTATGTGCCTGTAGCCAACATGCCATTCCCCTACAAGCAGGACCTAACGGGTATGTTAGGTCAGTTGGAACCCAATCGGGTAATGCGGGAAGTGGAAGTGGAGGCCTAGGTGCTCTTGGTGTCTTTTTTTTAACCTGTACATATAATTTCAGATCAGTTGACATCATATATACACATTAACAGTCTAAATCAATGTAAATTTATCTTACAATTTCAGTCGTGTAGACGACATCTGCTTTGGGCCACAATATCACCCCGCCTTCTGCCTCACCAAGTGTATCAATATCTGGGTGGGCATATGGCAACGCAACTTCCCTCCAATCGGGTAACACACGTAATGGGCCCACACGAACATAGCCCTGTGGCATTGGAGTCCCGTGAAACCTTTCCCCAGGAAGGTACGGGTAAGCTTGCGCCTCTGCAACAACGTAGTCTTGCATTCTTAAGCGGCATGGCTTCAATGCCTACAAATTTACGTAAAGAATATTATACATATATACATATCATCTTGAAAACATAACAACTTGAAAAGACTAACTACAATGTCATAAACAATACTTACAGCAGACGTGCTAGGCGATGGGTCTCCAGGATTACTCGCAGTCTGTGCATCAGGAGAAGAGTGGGTCGCCATAGGCGTATTGGAAGCCTGAGATGCCTGCCACCGCAACAATTCTTCCTTGACCTTCTCAGCAACTACATCGTTGATCTTCTTAGCAACTAAATCCTCAACTCTCTTATTCTCCTATACATGGATAAAAGAAACATTAGCTTCTTATTAATGAATTTCCTTTTGCAGTAACATTCTAAAAAAAGAATAGGTTACCTCTTCTTGAGAAAGTCCCGCTCTGGGTTTGCGTTGGGATGGCCCAAAGAATGCTTTGATGCCAACACCAGCGCCGGCACCTCTAACACGTTCAGGATGCTCTGGGTTACCCAGAGCAACTCTCAATTCATCCCTTGTGCCCTGAGGGATGAACGTGCCTTGTTTCCTCTGCTCGTGCAGCTCCCGCTAATCACCATAAACAGAAATTGGTAAGTTAACACCACAAATAATCAATATTCAAACGATTTCTCTAAGAGTTGTATTTTACCATTTTTGCAGCCGCCTCAGCAGTTACATGCTTCTTTATTTCACCCTTCTTGTTTTGCCTGCCAGCTATCCAGATATCATGGCGAGGCATGGGTGTGGCAGACTCCTGAGTAGGAGCAGACTCCTGAGTAGCCGCAGACTCCGCCTGTAGTCTTTGGCGAACGCTTGCATAGCCTTTTGGACCCATAGTGTGGTCATGCACATTCAGTGCACGCCTTGCTTTTTGTGCGTCACTGAGGGCCTAGTTAGTATGCACATTAATGATTTGGTTAGTAGCACTAAATGCTAATCTTGAATAGGTGAATACAATGTATATTAATTAAATTAGGAGTGACGCCTAATACCTTGAATTCTTCAGATTTTCTTGAAGCAACAAAATTGTCCCAATCTTCTTTGTCCAAGAAGTTCCATTGTTCAAGGGCTGACTTCTTCTTCTTATCACCCTCTTTTATGTATTCTCTGTTCAGATTTGTCCTATAATTCCTAAGCATCTTTCCAGCGCGTTGCATCACATTTTTACGATGCAACTTCTCATCCAATGCAAACAGATTCTGTAAAATAGAAATGTTATTAACTAGTATCCAAAATAGAATTGCAAATAATAGAATTTGTAATCTACAAAATAGAATTGCAAATAATAATAACTCACGCATAAATCCTTCCATATCAAGTCTTTTTTCCCTTGAGGAACTTTATGCCAATTGTCATACTTAACACCACAATGGCTCCGAGTGGTACACCCAAGATAGTTCACAAAATTATTGTGGTTCACTCCAATTGGATTTCCTCCGTTATCAAACTCCACCACCAATTTGGATCCACTACCACTTAGCGCTAATAACTTCTTCAACAGAGTGATGCCCCTTTTCTTGTTAAGTGTCTGGTGTTGCGCATCAAGTTGCTCCAGTGCTTCAGTGGGTACAGGTGCATCAACCTAAAATTTGACAAAAATAAAACACACTAACTTAGCTCAATATAGAAATATAGGATATATGACATAACTAGAAGATAATGAATTTTATAGAAATACAGGATATGTTTTTAGAACTTACATTAGTATCCTCGCCATGCTCGTCATGGACAGCATGCTCATCATGGACTTCATGCTCATCATGGACATCATGCTCATCATGGTCAGCCATCTGAAAATGTCATTAAAAAGGCAAACATTTAGCATTTCTATTAACTAGAAAAAGGCAAACATTTACATTTGTATTAACTAGAAAAAGGCAAACATTTAGCATTTGTATTAACTAGAAAAAGGCAAACATTTAGCATTTGTATAAACATACATGTCTCTAAAATTGTGATCTTTTATCAATTAACAATCCTTCATTGTGATCTCCGCGCACATATAAGTCATCATTAGCTTCAATATTTTGTGGAGTTGGCAACCCAACTGAGAATGGACTGGAGTCATCATACTTATCATAGTACTCTTCTTCATCTATAGGATCTTCAATGAACTGTCTTTTACCATGAAGAACAACCGACCATTTATCATTCACAGGATCATTGATATAGAATATTTGTTTCGCCTGTGATGCCAATATGAATGGTTCACCCTTCTCGCCAATCTTTTCAAAGTTCACCAAAGTGAAACCCAATTCATCCACTATAACTCCTTTGGTTTTATCAACCCAATTACATTTAAAGAGCGGAATTTTGAAATCTATGTAGTCAAACTCCCAAATGTCCTCAATGACACCGTAATATGACATTTTAGCTTCACGTGGACTCTTATCCTTTGCACTTGCAAAGTACATAGTCGACTCTTAAAGAGTGACCCCACTATTTTGGACGACACTCTTATCATCTTGGTGCTTTGTGTAATATGTGAATCCATTAATGTCAAACCCTTCATAAGACATAACATTCGGTTTTGGTTTAAAGGCGAGTCATTTGATAGTTTCTGTAATATCATTTGGTGTTTGAGATAGTTGATGTAAGACTTTATCTTCAAACCACTTAGTAAAAGTCTTATTATGCTCTCTAGCAAGCCACATTGAACTTGCTCGAGGATGTTGTCTCTTTATGAAATTGGTATGTTCCTCGATATAAACACTCACTTCGTCCATATTGTGTAAAATATACAAGTGAGCTTGTTCCAACTGCTCACGGCTGATTACTTTCACCCGTGATCCCAAAATTCCTTTGCCCTCCTTAATATTCTTGTCATTATCAGGAGTGTCATTACCACTGAGAAAGTCATTGCAAAAATCCATAACCTCTCTCGCCACATAACCTTCAATAATACTCCCTTCAGGCCGATAACGGTTTCGAACATCACCTTTAAAAACGCTCATGTATCGTTCAAAGGGATACATCCAATGCAAGAAAACTGGTCCCAACATTTTCACTTCCCTAGTCAAGTGGACAACAAGATGTACCATGATATCAAAGAACGAAGGAGGGAAATACATCTCAAGCTGACATAGGGTAACAATCACTTCTCTTTGCAAATTATCGAGAGTATCAGGGTCAATAACTTTGCTGCATAGACTGTTGAAAAAGAAACAAAGTCTGGTAATTGCAAACCTTACATGCTTCGGCAATATAGATCGAATTGCCACGGGCAATATTTATTACATTAGAGTGTGACAATCATGAGATTTAAGACCTATCAACTTCAGATCTTTCATTGATACCAATCTACGGATGTTGGATGAGTAACCATGTGGCACCTTAACATTTACCAAGCATTCACAAAAAGTTTTCTTCTCCTTTCTAGACAACGTGTAACAAGCGGGAGGTAAGTATGTTCTTTTATCACCCATTTCACGTAATTCTGTTAATTCTGACCTTATTCCCATTTCACGTAGGTCCAGTCTGGATTTTATCCCATCTTTAGTCTTACCTGGTATATTTAATAGAGTACCAATGATGCTATCACAGACATTTTTCTCAACGTGCATTACATCGATACAATGCCTGACTGTCAAAGAACTCCAATAAGGAAGATCCCAAAATATTGACTTCTTCTTGAATGAAGAATTGTCACTCCGTGTGGCCATACTACATTGTGATTTCTTACCAAATTCATTGACAATGTCTTTTACTCTTTCATAAACAACATCCCCTGGTATAGGTTTAGGTGCACTCCGTTCATCATTCCATCCATTGAATGCTTTGCGCTTCCTACGATACGGATGGAATTTTGAAAGAAACCTTCGATGACCAAGATATACAGTCTTGCCGCCATGTTTTAGTCTTATTGAATCAGTGTTTTCTTCACATATAGGACACGCTTTAGCTCCTTTGACACTATATCCAGACAAATTCCCATATGCTGGAAAGTCATTAATAGTGCAAAACAACATAGCGTGCAAACGAAATGTCTCTCTTGCTGAAGCATCATAGGTCATCACACCTTCAGCCCAAAGTTTCTTTAAGTCATCAATCAAAGGTTCAAGATAAACATCGATATCATTTCCGGGTTGTTTAGGGCCCGATATCAACAATGACAACATAACGTACTTATTTTTCATACACATCCAGGGAGGAAGATTGTATATAACAAGCATGACTGGCCAAGTGCTATGTTGGCTGCTCAATGTCCCGTACAGATTCATCTCATTTGTACAAAGCCCAAGTCTTAGATTCCTATCTTCTTCACCAAATTTAGGGTACAATAGATCAATCTTCTTCCACTGTGGGGAATCAGATGCATGTCGTAGGATCCCATCATTATTTTTCTTAACATCTGCATGCCACCTCAAATTCTTCGCATCTTTCGGATTTGCAAACAAGCGTTGAAACTGTGATATTATAGGTAGATACCACAACACCTTGGCAGGAGAACCAGTTTTGGACTCCCCCGAAGTCATCAATTTATACCGTGACGCGCCACATTTTGGACAATCTTTCAAATCTACATAGTCCTTTTGAAATAATACACAATCATTCGGGCATGCGTGTATCTTCTTGGCCTCCATTCCCATTGGGCACAACATTTTCTTTACCTGGTATGTTGAGATTGGAAGCTCGTTTCCTTCAGGAAGAATTTCTTTCAACAAAGTCAACAATGAAGTGAAGCTTTTGTCGCTCCATCTATTGTTAGCTTTCAACTTATACAATCTCAACACAGCGCTAAGCTTCGTAAACTTAGCACAGCCTGTGTATAACGGTATCTCAGCATCATGCACAATGTTTGTAAAGATAGGAGGTGGATCGGTGTGCTCTACCCTACAACTATCCAGCATCGCATCAACGATGTCTGCTGGAACTGGTTCGTTCACATTTACGTCATCAGAGGCAATTTCTTCTTCCACCCAAGCACTGCTATCGACATCTACTGGTTTTGATTTTGAAATCTCTCCATGCCAGTGCCATTCTGTATAGCCTTGTACAATCCCGTTGCACATGACATGACTTTTGATTTCCTCAACAGTGTTGACTTTCAAGTTGTTACCGCAATGCCTACATGGACAGTAGAACCTATCTGTAGGTTTTTTCCTATGTTCCTCGGCAAATCTAATAAACTGATCAAGACCAGATATAAACTCTGGGGTGCAACGATTACGAATGGACATCCATGATCTATCCATTCTATGATCAGAGAAAACAAGTATATATTAGGAAACAAGTATATATTAGGAAAAGATTAGGCAGCATTTCCCTAGTATATAATAAATGTGTACCACCTATCCCATCCTTGAACACCTAATCTCACTAGTAAGTGTATAATGTGTATTGGGTTTTCGAGAAAATTTCGGCAGCATTTCCCCGCTGTTCTCTAAGTACATATGTACTTAGAGAACAAACGGGGAAATGCTACCAAAATTTTCTCAAAAACCCAATACACATTATACACTTACATCCTAAGTGAGATTAGGTGTTCAAGAACAGTCCCAAACCGGGGACTATCCAAGATTTACTCCTAATGAGTCAATCTTGGACGGGTTTCTAGGCCAACAATAATAGATATCTACAATGAAGCCAGATTCCATACAAACAGTATATAATTTAGTGATTGTTCATTCTAATTTATACCAATGTACAAGTAATATAAAAAACAATGATTGTTCACATTCTAGGCCAACAAACACATGTGATGTCATTCTTATATATAATAAATGTGTACCACCTATCCCATCCTTGAACACCTAATCTCACTAGTAAGTGTATAATGTGTATTGGGTTTTTGAGAAAATTTCGGCAGCATTTCCCCGCTGTTCTCTAAGTACATATGTACTTAGAGAACAAACGGGGAAATGCTACCAAAATTTTCTCGAAAACCCAATACACATTATACACTTACATTCTAAGTGAGATTAGGTGTTCAAGAACAGTCCCAAACCGGGGACTATCCAAGATTTACTCCTAATGAGTCAATCTTGGACGGGTTTCTAGGCCAACAAACACATTTGATGTCATTCTTATATATAATAAATGTGTACCACCTATCCCATCCTTGAACACCTAATCTCACTAGTAAGTGTATAATGCGTATTTGGTTTTCAAGAAAATTTCGGCAGCATTTCCCCGCTGTTCTCTAAGTACATATGTACTTAGAGAACAAACGGGGAAATGCTACTGAAAGTTTCTCAAAAACCCAATACACATTATACACTTACATCCTAAGTGAGATTAGGTGTTCAAGAACAGTCCCAAACTGGGGACTATCCAAGATTTACTCCTAATGAGTAAATCTTGGACGGGTTTCTAGGCCAACAAATACATGTGTTGTCATTCTTATATATAATAATTGTCTATAAACTACAGGCAACATGGTTAATCCTAATCAACAGAGCATTATTAAATAATAAATCAAGAAATCAATAGTTTCAAACAAAAGGTCTAGGAATCTTTACTATACATTATATGTATCCCTAATCATCATATTTAACATACGACATTATTATGAACATCCAGATCAGATTAAGATCATACTATGTTATAACCATTGGTTTAATAACCCTATTTCCGCATGTACATGTTTATCAACTTTAAAACCCTATAATTCATGAAATCATTCTAATTCAATTTAATATGTTGGGATCACATAAAAATATATTGCAATAAGACATGTATGCTCGCGGGGAATGATTATTGCACAATGGGTTTGATTAAATCTAGAATAAAATCTTATATAATTGTTTGCTATAAAATCACACATAATGCACCACAAGGGTATCTTCATAGATGACCCACAATCTCGTGATATATTTCAATAAACTCAGGGTCACTCCGTATATGAATATCAATGGATTAGCATGACACTAACCCTGGTAATGAGGCATGACAAAGATGGGTAAAGTGTGGGATAGGAGATTTGAATCACTTGTGGAATTATTTTTGCCTCACCTTGCCAATATAAGGAGAGAATGAGCTCTCAATTTAATCTAGATTGGGCCTACAAATTTAGAACATTCACTAGGAAAATCCCAGTCATTTGCAATCCAAAAGTCCATCATAAGGCTCAAACAACAATGTATGCAATGGTAACTATAAACTGAATATAAATACATTATGAAGACCTAAAGGGAACCCATATACGTATATATGCTTGTGATTTATTACTTGTTCTAAGAATTGTTGAGAATAAAGCCCAAGGAGGTGTCTTTGATGCAGACAAATGTTACTTCCCCTAGTTGGCCTGAGCAGCGGCGTGGAGGAAGGAAGGAAGGAGGAAGAAAGCAGTACCTTGAGGGAATAGGAAGAATGCCTGGCCTAGAGAGCAGCGGTGTGGCCTGAGCAGAGACCTACCCCAAAGAAGCCACCGGCGGCGAGGAGAGGAGAGCAACTGTGCGCGGCGAGGAGAGCAGCAGTGTGCGGCGGCGAGCAGGCGGCGGCGGTGCAGGCGAGCAGGCGGTGGCGAGCAGGCGACGGAGCAGGAGACTTCAGAGTGCAGCAGCAGGAGCAGGAGCGGCGGCGAGCAGGCGGCGGCGGTGGCGGCGACGCAGAGCTAGTGTCCAATGGCGGCAGGAGCGGCGGCGAGCAGGAGTGGTGGCAGAGAAGGGGGCGCCGGAGAAGGGGAGCTGAAGAAGAAATCACCGGAGAAGGGGAGCTGAAGAAGAAATAGGGAAATCGCTCGCAATGAAACAGAAGAAAGGGGAAGAGTCGGGCGATCGAGGGTTATGAAGTTCCCAAATAGCGTCGGTTGTTTAAAACAACCGACGCCTAAACATCTTTAGCGTCGGTTGTTTGAAAAAACCGACGTCCAATAGGACGATATTTTCATGAAATTGTTTGGCGGGAACCACCTTCAGCGTCGGTTATCCTTGAATAACTGACGCTGAAGGTGACACTTTTCGCGCAAATTTTCATCGCACATAGGCGTCGGTTTCTACCTAAATAACCGACGCTGCTAATGACACTATTTTTTTTTATCGAAATATGGATTTCGCGGGCGACTTTAAGCGTCGGTTTGTTATAAACAACCGACGCTGAAGACAAAGCGGTACCCGTGTCTGGCTGGTCTTTGAATATATACGTCGGTTTTCGTAAACAACCGACGCCTAACATAGAAGGCGTCGGTTTTCCTTAATAACCGACGCCCAGAAAAGTGTCACTGAATGCTATTTCTGTAGTAGTGAATGTTAGTATATTTAACAACATAAGCATGTTTATAACATGAGCATAACTACAACATAAACATATCTATTATCTCTTATTGTACTATACATGATCTCAGTGAAAAGAAAGCAAACAAGGGTTATCATCCAATATGAAGCATTGTGTATAACCCTAAACAGATATGCTACATGACTGTCTTACATCTTTTATTATGCCCTAAGGAATTTGAGGATATCACTCAAAATCCAACTGACCACTGCTAAGTCAAAATCAGTGCCATAGAAGATCTAGTAAGAGTCGAACTCCTAAGATCTTCTCCGCCCCCGGTCAGTACGGGTCCGCCACAGCGACACATAATGTCAAGCTGCTAGCAGTCTAGTTTGTCCTTGGTACAGGTCACAACACAAGTGAAAGGAGGTGAGTACGCATACCCTACCATTTGAGGTACAACTGCCGTTGTCGTCCAATCTCGTCACATATATAATCACTGAGACATGACCACAACCATTCTCAAACTGAGGGCTAGGTATGACCGCATTCACCCTCCCTAAACACTTGAATTCAGGATGAAAAGCACCCTACATACTCATCGTGGTGTGCTCCAAGTTTCCCTTAGGAATACTCATTTCACCATATGGCAAGTTCTAACACTCAGATGGATCTATGGCACATGACACTACATAATTAGAGTTTCACTTGATTAGTTATGCCAATTGGGTGAATTAAGGTTGCATCAAACAAGTGGACATACAAACCCTATTTCAATTTTAACAAGCATATAAATATCACAACTTCAAAAGATATAAAACGTGTGAAACATAATTTCTCATCTCATCATCACATGGTACTATTAACTTGCCATTCATGAGGCTACACTAGTCATCATACTATCACAAGATATAAATCCTTTTTACAATATCACAGGGTATCAACCCTTATCAATACAAGAGTATTACACCTCATTTAGGGCTCAACCATGCCCAAAGGTCATCAAGACCATTATACTATTCCCTGCAAGATCATCATTATCATTCCATGCCTTATAGCAAGGCTCAATAACATCACTTACATATAATACACTAGATCAACACAATATTGCATTAATGATGTAGGAGATATTTATAAACAGTCATAGTAAGGTTATACTAACATTCATTTATTACATCAACATGCAAGGAATCTAGATATGATTAACCCTCATCATATTCATAATGCACATGTTTAGCATAAGAAAGTATCAACCATGTGGCTATGATAACCACCAATTAACATATTAAGGTTATGATCATATTAAGGAGGTTATTTCACCATCATTACATCAGATAAGAATACTAAACATGAATACTCATATTTATCTATTTGCATTAGAGTTAGGTTCAACGAGATAAATTATATTAATGTTACTAATTAGCACTTATACCCAAATCCTAACTCACGACATCCCCATTGGATCATGGATACATAAGGTGAAGCATCACCATCACATTCCATACTATTCTCAAGTATGAACCCACACATATATAAGGTGTAGCCATTGGGTTATAGCATACTAGGGTTTCAACAACAATAAGAGAGTACTCCATAATTTTATTAATCATTCAAGGACTATTCATACCCAATTACCATCATTTAGTTATACTAAAGCTAGGTATAACAAGCTATACCTCATTATAGTTGCATATCAACACAATATGGTTATCATCCCTTCTATTAATATGAGTGAATAGGTAATACTACCTTATTAAGGTAACCCTCCATTTGTTCCATCATCATTCAACCCATATCACTATACCAAAATGTCACCCAGAACCATTGGATGTTTAAAAGTTAAGACCATTGGTTGTTTACATAAGTAAACACCTTGCATAAACCACCTACGAAGTCCTTGATTTGTGCTCCATAAAGAGTCACCTTATAACCCTAGACATCCCTTGATTAACAACACAAAAAGTTCCATTGAGAGTAGGATAAAACCCACAATCGATTGTTCATTTAAAACAAGCCATCCATTGTCAACAAGTAAGCTCCTTAAGTTGACCATATAAAGGAAACCATCTAAATCACATTACTAACACCAAAATATTACATTATCCATAATTCCACTTTATTGGAGTAATAAACATTATATCTTGACCATTGGGTCAAGTTCATATGTTAAAACCATCAATTACAATATAGGTTCGACCATTGCATCCAGTGACCCAAGAAACCATTGGTCTAAGGCTTAATTGATGCTACAATTATATGATTAACTCACCATAGGTTTTTGAGACATGATCCACCATCATTGGTGACAATTATGTCACCACAGGTTGTTAGGTCAACACTATATTCATTAATCAACATCAAATATTAAGCTAATGTCATCATTGCTTAATAACATCAGTAGGGTACTTAATGGTTGATCATTAGACTTCTAATTGATCCAAAACCTGACCTAAGGGGGTGACCATAGGTTGTCACCATCATATGACACCTTTGATCCCGACCATCAGTTGTCATGAAGACAATACCATAGGGTTGTTGCAATGGTACCATCATTGAGTCATGGGTTTATAGAAGAAAGCAGCTTAAAACCCTAAAATTGACCATTGGTTGATAGGTGCTTAGCACCATAGGTTGTCGAACCAACCTGATCCAAGTCATATTATACCTTAGGAATAATTTACACATGATCACAAGTTCATATAAAACTGAAATCAGAACAAGGAATATTATAAAAATTAAAATACAAGTCAAGCATAGCTTTTTAGTGCATGGATCATCATTTAAAAGCAAGAACATGAGCTAGCAAGCTTATGGTAAGCAATAAATGTGGAGCAAGTTATAAAACTTGCCTCTAATGAGAAGATGAAATCCCAAACAGAAGAAAACTCGAGCAGGTAGGGTAGAAAATTCAAGTATAAGTTGTGAACTCGTCCATCTAGCACCTTTCTTCATCAAATGAGCAAACCCTAAGCATAAGGAGCAAGAAAGGTAGGGTTTTGGAGCTTTAGAGCAATTTCTACCAGGGAACAACAAGGTTCCAACCTGAGTAAAGGTAGGAGGAAGGATAAAAAAGAAATAAACGGAGGAAATAAGGGGATTCTTACTCTTTTAGGTCAAGATCACTAGCAGGAAGCTTTTCAAACCCTAAAAGGAAGTCAATTGCAACTCTAGATTCTTTTTCCAAGAAGATCCCCTCTTTCTTCTTCCTTGGATAGGAAATTCATAGCAGAACAAAGGGAGAACGAAGTTCATAGAAGGAGGGAAGTGGTGGAGAGAAAATGGCTCGTTTGGGTGCTTAGGGAAAGTATATGGAACTTTAAGATAAAGAAAAAAAACGTTGAAGTTCTAGTATCTTTCCAAGTGTCCATGGCCTTAAATTATTAAGAATATATAAGCACACACACAATAAGGTCCCCCACCATCCATAGAGACAAGCTTATCCCTCATTTCTTGAATTTCCAAGAAAAACAAATAATTTATTAGTTGATAGATACTAAAGGTAGCTCATTCATGAAGGGGTAAACCCTAAAATACCCTTGAGGAAAACACCTTCAAACCAAGGTTTAAATAGGTTCCCCTTGGCTCAACAATCTCAAGAATGATGAGAGAATATCCAAGGAAGATAATACAAGTGATAAATTGCAAATAAAACCTCTAAATTGGGTAAATTTTAGAAAAGTCCAAAATGTGCATAAAATTGCATAACTTGCTCAAACAATGTCCAAAATAGACCAAATTTGAAACTTAAGCTTGTCTTATGATTTGAAAGCATATCACAAGGTTATATTAGGGTTATAAGAATTAAATTATTATAATTAATCTTGTTCAACACTTTAAGAAAGGTTAGGGGTCTCACATAAACTCCAGTTATTTTCATGTCCACTATATTAATATTCAATAAAAAAGAGAAGTACAATATACTCATTCCCCAATTCTTCTACAAAAACTACTGATTAATACTAACCCTCTATAATGATAAATCTTGTGACATGTACTCCTTTTCATTATTTTCTTACTCCATGAATATTAATCTTTATTAAATTATGCTATGTTTTAAAGCGAGAATATGTACAATGGATCACTTCAAAAATAATATAAAAACACATATTTAAATATATTTTTTGAGTCCAATTCATTACAAAAAAAAGTATAAACATGGTTGTAACTATATGTGTGTCAAATGTGTAACTAGTTTTGTATTTTAAAAAAATGAGATAGAACAATAGAGGAAGTGAGGATTATGGGTCTGAATTAGAAGCATACATCCTCAAGGTGCTAGATGAAATATAATCTTAATTTGAAATTTAGGGAGAAGTATTGTTTTCCTTTTATATTTTGGGAAAAATGCACACAAGGAACACTTCACATTGATATACACTCCATACGTTTGTAATATATTTTTCTCTCAAGTAAAATATTACCATCATTATTAACTTTGTAAGTGAGAGGAAGATAAAACAAAACGTGCTTCAAAACTTGGGACATTTATCATGTCATTACCAAAAGTAGAGTTTTCCAAACCTAATATTCAATATTCCTTCAAACATAAATGAATGAAAGAAAAAGGAATTAGAGGAACAAAATAGAATTAATTTATTAATATTTTCCTATTTTTAGAATACAATGAGGTATAGAACTGGTTGTAAGTAAATTTGTTTGTGAATTTGAAATATATATTATGTATGGGTTAATATATGAAATCATATCCCAAATAAAGTAAGTGCACTTA
The DNA here is from genome assembly GCA_963693085.1 of Alisma plantago-aquatica. NCBI lineage: Eukaryota > Viridiplantae > Streptophyta > Magnoliopsida > Alismatales > Alismataceae > Alisma > Alisma plantago-aquatica. Next base: position 1,183,074,611 of record OY856412.1, on the reverse strand, counting down.
GTTGATGTCACTTTAAAATCTATGTTCCTGGTTAAATGAATCATTTTCTTGTATTAGTCAAGAAATATGCTCAAATAATAAAATTTTATTCATGGTAGAAACCTTCATTTTCAAAGTCCATCATATGTTGAAATATATATATATATATATATATAAAGAAATTATATGATCCTATGTTTTCCATACTAATTATGATATTACATCGGGTTTTCAATATATGTGCGTACACTAGTGTAACACTTCAAATTTATATTTTTATCTTACATATTCAACTAAATCAATGAGAGATGATATTTAAACTTGGTCCAACAACTTTTTTGTTTTCTTTTGATCACATTCAATGATATTCTCTTTCATAAAACCCTATAAAAACATAATATCAATCAAATACATATGTAGGGAACTTACTAAATGATAGGAATCTTCTTTACAAACTTATGACTCACAAATGTTATCCAAAGGGTATAAAAGGAATAGGTAGCAAAATGTGATCTATTGTATCTTAATTATTAGCTTGAATACCACAAATAAAATATCAATATTATAAATAAAATAAAATATCCAATAGAAACAAAGTGTTTTTCCACCATAAAGCCATGGATTCGTTCCATAATCAACTTAAACAAAATGCCACCCACTTCATCCTACAACTATTAAATCTTGTTCATTTTATTATTTTTACTAAATAATTTTCTGGTCCTTATACAAGTTACGTTGCATGGTGAATTGATGAGAATTTTTTAATTTATACTTTATGCAAAAAAATGAACTCCAATATTGAATGAGATTTTCATGATAACAAAATTTGGCAATGCAATTATAAAAGACCCATTCTTTGAATATTAGGTAAAGCCTACTCAGTGGAACTAAATATGGATCTTACTATTAGTGGCTCAAACTTAATTTAAATGATATATTAAATAATAGTAAATTATATTTAAGCCATTATGGAGACAGGTTGAATTCCATCAAAGTGTTAAAGTAATGTGCCTTAAGAAAAAAATATAATTTGGAAAAAAATAATGTTTTTTGAACTAAAAAATTATAATCAAAGATAAACATATTAAAAACATGATTATAGGGGGGTTATTATAATATATGATCATCTCAATCAATGTGGAATACAACATCAATAGATCTAGTTGGTTAATGTGAAAATCAAACAATGTCCACCAAATTGATAAATATTGTAGGGAAAGGTGATGGATATTCATAACATTTACTTTTGTTGCTAAAGATTCTCAAACCATGTTCCTGTATCGATGAATGTGTATGTAAATTAAGTCCACATAAACAAAAGAATGTCTGCCAGAGATACCCTATTCTAGATAACTCATACACCTAAATTGAAACATTCCCCCCTCTCTCTCACACACACATGTAGGTGAATTTTGATTTTCCATAATGAAGGGACTCGAGATTGAACCACGCAAACAAGCATTTCCTGATTTACCACCCTCCTGGACATCTGGTCTCTGCTAATGACTTTGGAGGGGAAGATAAATCTTTTTAATTTAATCTCATATATATATATATATGTATGTATGTATGATATATACTTAATACATATATGCACATATTTTACCTTAGATAAATTCATTTTTTTAGATAAGTAATGAAGAATGATAGAAGAAGAGAATGTGAGGAGGACCCTTCTCTGCTTATACTATATGTGATATTCATTAACCATGTCATCCCTTTTCCTTTCATCTTTTTTGAAAAGAATGTGACGAGGGCCCTTCTCTTCTTCTACTATATGTGATGTTCATTAACCATGTCACCCCCTTCTCCTTTTATCTTTTTGAAACATGATATATTTTCTAAGGAAGAACATACTTGATAACTCAAAGAATGTTATATTAGTACAAATTTTGGAAGAACGATTGGATTCCACCCGTAATACCAATTTAGCATCCAAGTGCATGGTTTATCTCTATTTTGATTTTAAAAGGTTTACCTTATAATCACCTAATTGACTTGTGCAATACATTTTAGCTCCAATTTGAGTTGATTATTATGGAATTGGATATTTTGAGATCTCCACGGATGAAGTTATTTGAATTTAATATTTTGATTAACTTTATTGTAACATAGGAGTTATGTAAGGCGCATACCAAGTCCAACATGATAGGAGTTAATACCTGGCTTTTCAATAGCAAAGTAGTTCTTTAGGTCTGCCCTTCTGGTGTGGTAGACACGGTGTTGATGGATTGGATTGTTGTCGGAGCCTTATCCTTATTTTTCGGCTTCAGACTCTGAGAATATCGTATTTCATCAATAATGGTTGTCTTCAACTTCTGAACGGTTTCAGAATCAATACTTGTAGTAGAGTCTGTGTCATTGTTGTGGAAGAGGAAAGTTTGAAGGAGTTTGACAGTGTGTTGTTTGTGTTGTCAGCTGATGGTGAAGAGGTTCTGGGTCTCTTGTTGTAGTAGATCGATTGGTTTCTTCTACAGACATGGTGGTGCTTTATCTTTCCCAAACCATATTTCTATCAGTAGGTTTTCTGATGTTGGGGAAAGATTTTTTGGTGTTAGTAGGGCAGTACCAAGAGGGGGTGTGGATGCTGATATCAGTGAATGTGGTTTTGATAGCAGTTTGGTTCTCCGTCGTGAGCTTAATCTTATAGATTTTTTCACCCAATCGGATCTTTAAGGAAGCTAGGAGGGTAATAGCCTGTTTGACGGAAAAAAAAACAGTAGGCCTTTATGTATTGCGTGGGGTGGAGAGTATCCTGGCTGACAAACTAGAGCGTAGCTCCACTAGAGTGGGCGATAGCTCTGAAAACTTCTATCTCCCAGAGATGTGGTGGCGATCAGCGAACCCTACCCAACTTGAGCCACCAGATCCTGCTAGGGAAGATCCATGTTCAGGTGTCCAACGAGTTCTGTTGGCTTGGATGAAACCGGTGCCGCAAAGAATGGTCATAACTTGACCAAATAGATGATCGAGTTTGTTTCCTTCCGGGACGGAGTAGAGGAGTTGAGCAAGTGAGCGGATCTTGGGCTTAAAGACCGTATGACCGGGAAGCATGAGCGAGAAGGCACGGGTAACATCGAGAATGTTAACTGTGTTGTCACCAATGTTATTTGTGATAGTGACAAGGATACTTCTGCTAGTAAAGACTTTCAAGAGTCGCATAGAGTTAGCCGGAAGATCAAAGGAAAATTCCTTCTCCAAGTGTAAAGTGGGTGCCATGGTGAAGGGAGAGGGTGATGTAACACAAGGTAAAAATGGGTTCGAGGGTTTAGAGGGAGCACAAATATGGTGTTTTCTCCGAGGAGGTGCAGAAGGTATAGGTTTTTGTAGCTGGGCATGACAGAAAATTTTCTTGCCATAAATAAAAGCCCCAGTAACCAAACGGAGGAAGAAAGTGCTTATTGGACATTTAGCACGTTGCAGCAAACGTGGAATTTAGTCAGACTTCAATTCATAGTCATCCTAGCTGGATAAATATTCCTTTTGTCAGCTAGAACAGCCGATGGATTATTTGGAACAGCGAGAAGAAAATACTGGATACATGATATAATTCATAGATAGTATCCACTTCATACTACGGAATTCGTAACAGCAAAAAAAACTTCTGGAATGCGAACTGGGTATCTTACGCCTAGTATGGGTAGAAGATTTCCCAATTCGGCATTTCAACATTGTTCCTTTTGTATTCTAGTAATACGCAAGCACTTTACAAGTACTAGTGTCCGTCGTGTTAAGTAAGAATTGCAGTGATTCAGAATCACGCTGATATCGACCAAATTTGTAAGTGTAACATGGTCTTGGATCCTGTTTACCCGCCATCCATTGGACACATTCCCGATGAACTGAATTATCATATGCATATTATTCACATACAAAATCCCGGACTTCAAAAGCCAGTATCCAAACACAGAATATTCTTGGATTCATCACAATATGAATACTGCTATTGCCACCATTAAGAAAACAAAATCATAATAATCACTAAAATTTCTATCTCAAGAATTTCAAGTAATATACACCTCAGTTCAACAATAATAATGGTCAGCCATAACTATCATTGTACTATAATAGTAAAGGGCAGCCAATCACCGTTATCACTGCACTGCTTTTTGTCTGTCGATGTCATCTTTACATTCAAACTGCAATAATTAGAATACCCAGATTCAATATTATAAAAATCATCGTGGTTGCTATCGCAAAAATCCTTTCATCAATAGTGAACGTAAATAGCATTGCTAGAAAATTATACATGTAACAGTATCAGCCTAAATACATGGATTCAAATGCAAAATGGAGCCTGCGGAGTGGCTTCCTTATCATACCCTAACCTAAAATATAATATACTCCCTTTTCCACATTTTCTCCCACGACATCACTTACCAAGAAAAAGATGTAAAACGTTTGGTGATGTATGATTCAACAATTAAAGAGGATGAGTTTCATATTTCGTAGGAATAAAAATTAACAGCTCAACAAATACAAGATTAGGGGCCGCAAAATATATACCTCAACGAGGACCTTTGTTTTCTTCTTTGACTTGGAAACTGGAACGTCTTTCTCAATCATCCTCGAAATTAATTGGGATTCTTTTCTACTATCCTTGCTGACACTGACTCCTGTATCATCATGTTCTCGATCCAGTTCGCTGTTCCCATTATCTGTATATGTGAATCAATTAAATTAGCAACAGAATTGTGTTAAATGAATCAGCGACATTGAAACATATTATACAGAAATCACTACCAAGAGAGTCATCCATTGAAAATATGCCAAAATCTTCCATATCATCTTCTTCTTCAAGCTCTTCATAGCCTTCCACATACTCCACTTCAGGTTCCTAGTTAAACCAAAGGCAAAAATAACACCAAGCAAGAGAGAATGCAGAACAGGCACTCCGAATAGAACATTGGATTAGGGATGAGAGAATTCTAAACAACATTAAATACCTCCTCAACATCTTCAATCTCATTCTCCTTGAGGATTTCATTCCAATCCTTCTGGTTAATGTTATATATGTCATTGTACACCCCACTTTTGAAACGTTCCAGCAATTCCTCTGCAATTTTCTGTAACATACACAGGTTATTTAGTAACATCAAAACCATCAGCCTAACAATAACACTACTGTTATAGCAATAACACTATTGTTACCTTCTCTACTTGTGCTGCTTTCTCAGCTGTCTCTAATCTTCTAGCATCTCTTTTTGTCTCCTTTCTGGGAGTTGTCATAATCTTCTCTCTATATATAAAAATAGGAAGCCATTGCAAAGGCATGAACTTTAAATAAAAATAGCTTCACATGTTTTCATCTATATGCAAAATATCTTTCTTCAATACGATGACCATAGGCAGGACATACAGAGAATGTTGGAAAGATAAAGTATAGCATTAGTCATTCAAAGAAGCAAACCACCATAGTAAACATTGCATCCAGTACGTAATGTGCAAACACTCACCCAGTCAAGACAGCCATAAGCAATTAGATTAGACCTACAGATAAGGATACTGAGATGTTTTTTAAAGTGAAGCATATGTGCAGCAGCATACAACTCACAATATTAGGAAGTACTTGTCACAGCCTAGATTTTTGGATAAAATCGTCACCTTCATATATGCCTTTCATTAGTACAGAAAACCCTGGGGCAAAAATGCAATGTTTCTGATTTGATGTGCAAAATAAGTCTCACAATATTGATCATGGAAATTGACGTTTTTCTGCCATTTAGATTTCAAAAGAGTAATAGAGAGTTCTTCGGCATTTTGGAAAGTAAATGAGAATTCAATTTGAGGGTAAAATCAATATTTTTGGACTGTGTTTGAGGGTCAGGAATTAGAGGATAAAAGAGTGCACATGATTGTTTCCTTATGGGAATAGTACTTGGTTCAATTTTGGAGCGTAGGATCCTCTGTCAAGCAACCACGATTTACCAAGCTCTTCTCCAATACTTACAAGATTGTAGGCAGTCATGGCTTTGGAGAGGTTTGAATGTGTTGGCATTTAGGGCCCCTTTCCCTATAAAACCTGATGTAGAGGCTTCGACCTGGGAATAGTACTTGGTTCAATTTTTGGAGCGTAGGATCCTCTGTCCAGCAACCACGATTTACCAAGCTCTTCTCCAATACTTACATGATTGTAGGCAGTCATGGCTTTGGAGAGGTTTGAATGTGTTGGCATTTAGGGCCCCTTTCCTTATAAAACCTGATGGAGAGGCTTCGACCTACCCCCTCACAGTCGCAGCCAGACCTGGAAAAAATGTTGAGAAGAGAAGAACAAAGAGAAAGAAGAGGCAATGAATCGCTACAACCGCAAGTAAAAGGTAATTTGGGAATTTCCTTATTTGATCCCCGCAATAGTAGTGACTAAGCCAAGGGAGGACAGGAAGAGGACGAATCCTTTGGTGGGTTCGTTGCTCTGAGTGACAAAGCAAGCTCTCTTTGGGAAATCAACATGTGTGAACTTTTACTCAAGAAGGAAGAAGCGCCAACTACTGGATCATCATCCAACGGCCTAGATCCCTTGGTAAGGTTAAAGTCAAAATGATATATCTTCAAGTCTATGTATCCAAAGTATTCATAGATCGTGTCCTTTGAAAGAACTTTTTACACAATATTTTATTAAAATATCATCCATTGACATTATTTCCATTTAATGTTTTATTTGAACGAGATGTTTAAATTAGGCATATTTGTAATTTTGATTATTGAAAATAGTAGATTAATGCAAAATCTTTACAAATAAATTTGCAAACTAATCTATTAGACTGTTACTAGAGTTGATATTTCTACGGTTGTTGGTCTTGTTAGCAGGTATCTTGACAAGCCTAGACAGTGTCACTAGCAGTGAATAAAAAAGCGGGTGAAGCGGCCGCTTAAGCGCCCAAGCATATATCATGTTGTAATTTTCAGTGAAGCGGGCCTTGAAGCGTTTTGCACTGAAGCAAAACGTTTTTCCCCGTTTCAGGCCGCTTTTTTGGTTCCGCTTAAGCGGCCGCTTCACAACAATTATTCTTGAAACTTGCCCAAACACCTTTTGAATTAAAAAAAATGAAAGTCATGTATTGTAATAGGTGTAATAACCAGTTGGATATTTAGTATCTCTAATTAGTTACTGTTGTTTGTACACTATATACATCTGTATAAGAATTATGTATTGTCATCTTGTCATTTGTAGAGTTTGTGATATAATATTAGTAATAGTTACATGAATTTATTGATGCTGCATCCTGCTCCTACGATGTTTTAATTTTGCATGATATAATATTAGTAATATATTGTGTTCCTGTTATGTTTAAATTTGCACGACTTTTTTGATGTTCTTCAATCTCATCACATAACTTCCTATATGAAAACACACTATCCTGTCACATGTATATACAGTTTTTTTTCTATTGGCTGTTACGCAATTTCATCATTTCAGATGAATGGATGCATACCATCATGGCACTTCTATATGATTGCCTGATTCCATAATGAATATAATATGTTGTTGTCACATAATTAATTACTGTAACTACTGGTATTTCAATTAATCTATTTATTGTAAATTCAGTAGTCATTACTGCCATGTACCGTACATTGAGACTTACCCTACCTTGTTGTTTTTAAATTTTAACTATATGCATTATGATTCTATGACAATATGACTCTAAATTTGCTTACTCTAATTAGAATTTAATCTATTGATTATTCTATTTTCTATCACAACTAGTCTAGACGGGGGTGATTAAAGTTTGGTAATGTCAAATAATCCCAAGTGGAAGTATAGCACTCGTTCAAATCCAGCCCGAAGGGAGAAAGTGATATGCAACTTATTCTCAATTTTTCAAAATTTTTAAAAACAATGTGGACCGCTTTATTCCGCTTTAAAACCCGCTTCCCGCTTTAAGGGGAGCAATCCGCACACTTCCCGCTTCACGCTTTCCAAAACCTAGGTCACTGGGAAGCACTGTGTCATATCCTGAGGTATCTGAAGAAATCCCCTTGTAAAGTCCTTTTCTATAGAAAACATGGTCATTGCTCTCTTGAAGGCTACTCTGCATCTGACTATGCTGGAAGTAAGATCGATAGAAAATCTACTTTTGGTTATTGTACATTTGTTGGTGGAAATCTTATCACCTGGAGGAGCAAAAAGCAGAATGTTGTTGCTAGATCTAGTATTGAGGCCGAGTATCGGGCCATGGCTCAAACAGCTTGTCAACTTATGTAGGTACAGTCTCTTCTAAAAGAATTTGGTGTGGGGTCTTCTGCTCCTATTCTCATGCATTGTGATAATAAAGCAGCTATCTTTATTGAAAATAATCCTATTTTTGATGAGCGGACCAAGTACATTGAAGTTGACTGCCGCTTCATCAGAGAAGCTACTCTGACTGGTTGTATCTGCACTCCTTTTACTCGCTTAGAGGGCCAAGTTGCTGATATCTTCACAAAGCCGAAGGCCAAAAACATTTCAGCTCTCTTGTGGACAAGTCAAGCATGATTGATATCTATGATCCAACTTGAGGGGGAGTGTTAGATAGTGTCTTATTTAGTTCTTTATATTCACTTGTTATTTTCCTATTCTATGTGGACCTATATGTAATTCTTCTTTTTATAAATATACGGGGTACACACATTGTACACCCTAACCCTTACATTAAACCCCATCAAGACAATCATATGATTAGAAATTCAAAAGCCTCCAATACACTTGAAAAATGGAGGATTAGTCATATTGGAAACAATGGCAAATGCACCATCATGGGAGTAAGTGATAATCAAGAAAATAGAGTACATGTAAGTGCGCATGATAAAGATGAAGTTAAAAGGTAATGATAATGATGAGGTATCTGTTTCTACTCTATCAAACTATTCATATATAACTTGTTGTAATAAAGTCAAAAAGGAACAAATTGTCCAGTATACTTGACTTAAAGAAATTGAATGATTTTATGTTTCTTTTCAAAATTAAATACTTGCATTAAAGGAAAAGGTGTCTTACCTCTCTTTGTACTTATTTCAATCATAACACTTCAAGAAAATTGTGATGATGAAACTGCTATGCTTAAAAAAGATCAACTAGACAATGCTTGGTTTTTACTACTCATACTAAAGAAAGTAAAAAAAAGAAGTAAACTTATCTTTGGATAAAATTTCTAAATAGTAGAAATGGATTGCATTCTCATAATCATGATGGCACTCATTGACTTATTTCTAAACATGATAAGAGTAAAAAGATCATGAGCCTTTATTTGCATATTGTTTTTGGTCTTAATATGTGCCATCACATTTATCTACTTTAATTTAGACATCATATTTAGGGGGAATATCCCACTAAGGATGAGTCATCTTGTCTTTATACTTTCTATCTTTTGAGATGAAAAAGGAGGGTACATTATTCAAAGCAAAAATTCTTTCATTTGTGTTTAACAGAATTTATTAGGATATTTTAAAACTTGGTCTTCAAATTCAAATTTTTACTTGATTCTTTGGTTTCTACATCTTCCATGAATGATTTATCATGAAAGTTGGGATCTTAAATGGCTATTTTTTTGGTGAATCTTTTTTAGCTCTATTTACTTGGTATAAGATTAGGGGGGAGCTCAAATTGTCTTTGTATATAATTTGCATATCTTTTTTCTTTAAATTGATTCTCTATATCAATGTAGGCCTAACAATCTTTGACATTTGGTTTAGAGATTCTTTTAGAGTTGTTATTATGGTACTTAATGGCTTCTCTATACCAATATGGACTTAACATCCCTTATATTTGGTCTAGAGATACTTTCTTGACCTCAATACCTCATTGTATGCTTAATTGGTTCTTCATATCAATATGGGCTTCACATCTCTTATATTTGGTCTAGAGATACTTTTGTTTTTGTGCTTAATGGATTCTCGAACCATTTTTGGGCTTAACATCCCTTGAAAATAATTGGGAAATCAATTTCAGTTTTTTACTTTTGATTTTCATGGCATCTTTTATTATGGTGGACTTAATATTCCTTACCATTGGTTTAGAGTATCTTTTTGATATTTGTGTTTTATAGGATCTTTTTATCACGGAGGACTTAACATTCCTTTCATTGGTACTTAGACAATCTTTTTGATGTTCCTAGGTCAAATATGGCTTTTTGGCTATGCCCTAATGTGATTAATGACTATTCTTGTTTTCGGCTTTTCCCATCAATTGGTCTTTTTTATTTAGTACATTGGGTATTAGTTTTCCCTCTCTAAATGACTATCTTGTTGAGGGGGAGTGTCTCCTTGAGAGGGAGCATTGGTAAGTATTGACCCTTTTTGACTTCGACAAAAGGGGGAGAATAACCCATGAGATAAATTGGCTATCAACTGATCAACTCAAAGGTATGAAATTCTATTGGCACTTTCAATTTATCTTATGGAAATATTTGTCATCATCAAAAAGGGGGAGATTGTTGACGTTTTGGATATGCCACACACTCATATTTCAATGATGCAAATATTTTCCAAATTGTATTAGTAACATGCGTATTAAGTGTTTTAGGTGATCAATGAACTAAGCCAAGATCTAACTACAAAGACCTTAAAATCATATGTTTTGGATACTTACAAATCAAGTTTTACTATGTATTTATGTATTTGTTTGTACATGTGTGTTTTCGTAGAACTTGATAGACATGATGTAAGGACAAGTGATGATTCTCCAAAACCCTATCCTACACTCACATGAAGACTTTAGGGTTGACAAGTTTCATATGAGTCACTAATAGGACCTCACATACATTGCAAATCCAGGCATAGAGTCTTTCTCGGTCGACAATTTTGTGGACCGAGACACACTCGGTTGAAGACTCAGAAAGCCGAGAACTAACCTTGCATATCTAGAGTTTTGAGTCAATCTCGGTCGACAATATTGTCGACTGAGAAATTCAGTCAAGGAAAATTCTGACCGAAATAGAGCCATTGGACTGAACAGATGGACCGACACATAGCCGTTAGAGCAATTTAACCCCAGGACCTTATCCGGTCGACAATATTGTGTACCGAGAATCTTTCCGGTCGACAATATTGTGGACCGAGAATCTTTCCAGTTGACAACATTGTGGACCGAGAAAGGTTCTGGAATCTCTTTTGATTAACAACCAAATTAGCCGTTGCAACCCAATTAATTTCGACCAAACGGCAAATTGACCACTAAGAACACTCTAGACACTACCCATAGGTACCCTAACCACTTGTAAACATTTCCTATAAATAGGAGTGGTCTTAGGGCACCTAGACATCAAATTTGTACACAACTTTGCACATTACATTGCAATAACATTTGATACATACTAGAGCATACTTGCCATCTTTCTCAAAGAGCTTAGGTCCAGTACTTCAAGTTGCTATCATTATAAGCCTAAACCCTTAGCTTAGCTATATTATCCTCTCCACCTAATACTACTTTGCATAAACCATTTTGGAGTGGATCATTATTACTTGTCCAAAAGAGCAAAATTGTATGTCTTGTAAGCTTATCTTGTTTCTTTCTTTCTCCATTCTATTTCTTCTTTATTGTATTATTCTTGGACTGCTTGGAGTGAATGTTGTCAAGGAACCTGCGAGAAGGAGTCTTCTCAACTTGGTGCTCTTCCGTTGACCATTAAAGAAGAGGTGAAGCATCGGTGCTTTTCCGCGTCCATCAAAGAAGAGGTAAAGAGGGTAACCTTCCGCGGCTCGTCAAAGAAGGTGTAGTTTCTCCTTGAGCTGAATAGGAGGGTTAGTTTTGAGCCACAAAAGACACTGGTAAATTTTGTGTATTGTGTATCGGTATATAAAAGGAATAAAATACATTATTTAGAAATCCTAGTTGGAAACAACTAGGTAGTGGACTGACGTCTTTTGACGGAACCACTCTAAATCTCTGTGTCCTTTTGTGGTTGCTTGCTTCTCTCGAATTTCTATGAGCTAAGTATTATTTGCTTAAAATTAACCAAAAGCTCTATTTACCCCCCATCTAGATCTTTTCAGGCAGGAGTCATAATGTATATGAATTTAATAAACTTATATATGAACAATAAGGAGGACATCCACTACAACACCTTCTATTAGTCTATATAGCAAGGACTCTTGTACTCCATGAAAATGTAGTAAGGTTTAACTTTTAAATGTTACGTTGTATTGTTTACAGTTGTGAATCCTCAGTGACCATTGCTTAGTGTACTACGTCCTACCTAAAATTCCTAGCATCCATAGCATATTATGTTTGCAAAATTTGTGCCTTTAAGGCTATATAATGTCCTTACAAACTATTCATGACTTAATCACTAATTTCACATTGTATGTCATCAAAATCCCCATCAAAACTGTTCAGCTTCACTCATACACACACATATTTGATATGAAATTTATTTGTATAAATAAGTAGATTTAGACCAGTAGGTCGATCTAATAAATTTCATTAATATTTTCATTTATTTTGGTGTCAAAATTTTGAAAACACATCCGTCAACATTTCCATCGAATTTTCTATAAATTTGTTTCTACGCTAACAAAACAACGTAAAAGTTACACATTTTCTTTCTTGCTTACATTTCTTAAAATACTCATGTTCTGATACATACAACAATTACACATGGACTCGTTGTTCATAATGGTTCATAAAAGCAGTATGCGGCGTACGTGTGGAGAGAGTAACACATAGAGTATATGAGGTATACGAGAATACATGCGGTTTTTGAAATTTCTACAGGTTAATTACATAAGAAATAATGATATATTGAGTTTATTAAATGATAAAATTAAAATTAGAATATGTAGTCATAACTTATTAATATGAATATATCAATATACATGTATGGCAAGTTTATATATATGTATAGACGATATATATGTTATTTGTGTAATATGTGTACAAATATTGAGATTTATTTTGTAAATGTAATAGTATTTGTTATATAGTGTGTGTGTGCATGTGAATAAATCAAACTGTGTACGCAAATGTACAGCTATGTGTTGTGGAATGCATGTAAATGTAGGTATATTATTCATATATGTATGCATATGAATGTACATGTGGAATCAATGACACCACCCCAATTTCCTGGGTGGATTGGGCCTTCTAGTATAGTGGTGAACATTTTATCTACCCCAGTCTTGATCAATGCTCCTGAATCAAGAACTCAATCTGACTTGGACCAACAATGCTTTGAAATCTTGAGTGATGCATGTTGATAGAGAGAACAAAGATATAAGCCAGGCGTAACACTGGGTGGATTGGGCCTTCTAGTATAGTGGTGACATCTTATCTACCCTGCTCTTGTGATCAATGCTCCTGAATCAAGAACTCAATCTGACTTGGACCAACAATGCCCCGAAATCTTGAGTGATGCATGTTAACAGACCGACCCTCTCTGCAAAGGAGACAACTAAAGATGTGGCATGCTGTAAAGCTCAGAGACGCATCAAAAAACATATTCTTCTTGAGAAAATGACACCATATGTGAAGCCTCCTCTTGAGTATATCCTCAGAACTACCACATTGGTGGGCTATGTAGGAAATGCATGTAACTCATAACAGGTCTCCTTAGTGTACCTTTTCCTGCAACATTAGACACACTCTGGACATTGGCATAGCACTTAATGGCCACTACCAATAATTCCACCTCTGATGAAACCTTTACTATGACCACAACCTATTGTTGTCATGCCTCTACATTGGCATAGCACTTAATGGCCACTACCAATAATTCCACCTCTGATGAAACCTTTACTATGACCACAACCTATTGTTGTCATGCCTCTACATTGGCATAGCACTTAATGGCCACTACCAATAATTCCACCTCTGATGAAACCTTTACTATGACCACAACCTATTGTTGTCATGCCTCTATAAGACTGACATGTCACTCTATGACTGAGTGACGGTAACAATATCCTGCTACAGGAAGGAACGTAAAACTCTGAAATAAGTCTCTGCTAAAGAAAGCTCAACCCCATACAAAATTTGACTACAGACCTATCATACTCTAGGTCGAAGTCCATCTAGGAACTTAATGGCTGTCATATGATCACGTTATTGCAGGATCTTACGAATATCGTTAGAAAGAGGAAGTAACATGTGCAAGTCATATGCCAGACTAGTCAGTTCTTCAAAACAATGTGTGATTATCTCCTTGTCGTAGTCCGTATAGTTCCAAAATGATGTCATACATATGGGACAAATTATTTAATTACATAAGCCACAGATGGTTCCCACAATGCCTTGCATGTCTTAGAAGTCATTCATCATGTATGCTATGGGTGGCTCCATCCTATTCCACATCATATCCAACAGGTTAGTATTATGTTGTTCCCATGGATCCTTGGTCAAGTAATTAATATGTCCTTGACCCTTAATGAATATCTTCACCCTTTGACTCTATTGAGTGAGTTCTTTTCAGTTAGTTTCCGATTCATGATGATCTGATTTTGGGCTGAAACTGTAGAGTGTTGAATCGTGGTATCCTTCTTATCGGCCATTTTGACTAGTAGATATCAAATCAACACAAAGGGGTTTGTGATCAGACCAAATCAACAATAAAGGACCTTGAAATCAGATTTTGTAGACTCAAATTCAGACTTTACAGACTTAAACCTAGACTTTGCAGACTTGTAATTAACTTCGTAGACTTAAAATTAAAATTTTACTTTGCAGCAGCACTATCATGGCTTTGAAGCCCTGGTAGGCAGGAAGACCTTTGCAACAAATTTATATTTCTACAAATACCCCAAAAGATTCTTCAAAATAAAACCAAAATCAGACTCTGCAACAGGTCTGTATCGCGCTGCTACAGTGTTTCACGGCTACAGTAGAAGAAGAATCGTTGCCGCATCCTCCTCCGATCCGGTGATCTGCTGGGGCAAGGTAGCACAGATGTGGGCGCCCCTCATGGTCCATAGCCCAAGAGCGAGGATGAGGGGGAGGGGCTTGATTGTCTCTTTCTTCCGTTGAAGGTGACTGATCCAGCAATTAACTTGGAAAAACCTAAGGGAGAACAATCTCCCTGTTGAGACAACGGTGAGACCACTAGGGACTAGAGTAGGAGGGAACAACAGAAACTTGGAAAAACCCAAGGGCGAACAATCTCCCAATTGAGAGAACGGTGAGACCACTAGGACTAGAGAGGAGAACAACAGGTGACAAGGTTCCTGACCTTAACAGAAAGTCTCGGACAACCAGACATGAATCCCTACAAACTAACAGTCTTTAGTAAACAAAAAGGCTATGGCCTAGGACATTATTTTTGTTTATATGAAATTTTATGCTATCACGATATTCTCATATTTCATTTATTAGGGACTGCAACTGTGTATGAAATACTTGTTTACCACCGCATATTTTAAGGGCCGCATAGGTTTTGTAATATATACCTTAATGGTGACAATCAAAATTATGCGAGCGAAGGAATGAAACTGTCTATGAAGGATTGAAAACATTACTATGTCCAATCAAAACTATGACTTTATATCATTCAAGTACTTTTGAAATATATACTTATTCATCAAATGGAAGATAAATATGATAGTTGTAAATTTACCATGAACTTCAGAAGTATTTGTACTATCATGTGTGGATTATGACTCAAATATGTCATGGGAAAAAAAAACTTGATGGTCACATAAATATACCTCAAATATGACATTAATTATTGATCTAAAGATTTAAGCAGTTGATTCCCAAGTTTGGGTTGATCTACCCAAAATTTTGCATCAATTGTTTTACCTATTGATGCAAGGGGTTAGAAGTGGAAGATTTTGGTAAAAAATAGGTACAATTAGGGTTAAGATGCCTTTTATATGATATAGAAGATATCCTAAAGAGGTGGCTTCTCTGTAGTGAGCAAATGACAAACATACCGGTCAACACAGCATTATGTGTGACTGTGGATTATAACTCAAATATGTAATGGACAAAAAAATTAATGACCGCAACAAATTATAACTCAACACTGACATTATTTGGTAATCTAGAGATTAATGTTGCAGATCCCCAAATATGGGTAGATCTGCCCAAATTTTGAGTTAATTGTTGTAGATGTGGAACATGTTGGCAGGATAGGTGGCAATAAGGTTCAAATGCTTTTGATACCAGCTAGAAAACATCCTAAAGATGGAACTCCTCTGCTATAGCTAATTGTATGTATCGCATTTCTCAATTACATGTGTGAATATTATTGAAATTGTCCAAACTTTAAGAAATGGAAACCCAAAGTAAGCGAGATTCGTTAGAATTGTCGCAATTTTATAGTTTCTATCAAAATTTCACAAAATGCATGACCTAATCTTGAAAACATCATTTCTATCTATGAACCCTATCGAATCAAAGTTAAATCAGATTTTATAGGTTCAACCAAAATGTTTATATATCCTCTGACAACAATACTGAGAATATTATCTCATAGTGTTGCGCTAGCATGGTAGCAGACATGTCATCAGTAATCACTAGATCCAACATCTAGCTACACAACACATGTACGACAACATCAGTCAATCAACATCTTTTTGCCTTGGTGATTACATGTCATAGCATTCATACGATAGCATCAGACAATCAACAGTGTTTTGCCTCAGAAATTAAATATGTTAGCATCCACTCATAAACATGTCTCTTGTCTTTGGCATTGAGGGGGACCTCAGTAATTCCAAGCTAGGAGATTCATTCATTATAGTCTGAATTTCCCTAATCTGACTGTCCCCCAAATTGATCAATAAGAGACTAGTCAGTTGCATAACGCAAGGGTGGACACTCCATAACATCAATTGAACTAACTCACCGTGTAACTTCACATGCACATGGGCCCATTCCTTGCATGGAACACAACTCGAATCATCTTAACCTCACCTGACCTCGAAGACGCACATCACCTACATCACTTTCCAGAAGAAACCATTGCACTGAGATCACAAGTGGTTATTGTCATGCTTCCTTAATATTGATGTCCAGACAACAAGGTATAGATGTAAACTGTGAGCTGCAATTTATCAACAAAATCGATGTGTAATTGTATTAGCTCAAGATGGCCTTTCAAAAATATCTTTACAATGGCATAGGCATTGTAAAAAAGGCCAAATAACCATATCAACATTGAACTACAACATTTTGCTTCAGTTTTTTATCGGAAAATTAAGGTCCACCACGTCAAAATGCCGTCATTCCTAAAAATGCATACATATACATAAGTGTATATGAATGTAGACACACACAGAGACATGTATATAGTTGGGCTAGAACTTCAATAAGCTTTTTGACATTAAGATTGTGAGTGTTATCAAATGGATTTGTGTAGTAGCCATTTTGAATATGTGGTTGGTTTACATGGGACGGGGTTCACTAGAAAAAACTTGTATTCCATTACTCAACCATGTGCGCTAATTTTCCTAATCCAGCAAGCTTAGACTAATGTGTTCAGTGCTCCCAATCAAATGTGGTGCTTTCTCTTTGAAACCTATATAGAAATTTCTTGTACTTCAAATTCAAAGCCACTTGTCACATTGTTTGTGGCATTTACATAAAGCACACAATAGTTTTGCCGATAATTGTGATCTAGGTGTCTAGACTGCTAAACACTCCCTTTTCAAGCCTAGGTGTTCTACACATTTATTTATTTATATATGTATATATTTATGTGTGTGTATGTGTTATATGTGCACTTTATAAATTAATATACTGTCTACAATATAGATATGAATATAATATAGGAATACTAGAGTAAGAAAACTGAAAATGCAATGAAATTATCGTTGTATTGATGTGAGTACATTCATACAAGTGATTTATAAAAAGTAAGTAGAAATAGGATGAAGAAGAAAAAAGGAGAGGCTAAAGAGACAAGTGGGAGGTGTTGCGAGGATTGATAGGGAGGAAGAGTGAAAACAGAAATAAGAGGAGGAATAATATAATATTGAGCAATAACATCAACTTAGGAGAGTCTGATGAAGAAAGAAACAAATAACTAAATCAGTCAAAGAGCAAAGCTAGGAGGAAGAGACAGAAAGAACTAGGAAGAGACGGAAGTGCGGGAGCAATAAGAAGAATAAGAAAACAACAGCATGGGATAAGCAATATCCATAACAAACGCGGGAGAATGGAGGAGACCAGAAGAAGACAAGTGAAAACTGAAATCTGATAACATGGAAACGATTATGTTGCTTGGTGAAGGGTTTAAATAATGGAGCATGCAGTAAATCAGCAATAGTGTAGCAGCAGTAACTCAGCAAAGTAGTAGCAGGTTTTCCGTTTGGTAAAGCAAAAATTAGACGAAAAATGAAATATAAATGTGGAGCATGAAGTAACATTACAACAATGTTGCTGCTTGGTGGAACTCTGGAGGAAAAGAAAAAACAAGAAAAGAGATTGAAAATGAAAAACAAATATCAAAAGAATCAGAAAAAGGTCGTGTGAAGGGATTAAATAATGGAGCACGCAGTAAATCAGCAATAGTGTAGCAGCAGTAACTCAGCAACGTAGTAGCAGGTTTTCCATTTGGTAAAGCAAAAATTAGAGGGAAAATGGAATATAAATGTGTAGCATGAAGTGACATTACAACAATGTTGCTGCTTGGTGGAACTGTGGAGGAAAAGAAGAAACAAGAAAAGAGATTGAAAATGAAAAACAAATATCAAAAGAATCAGAAAAAGGTTGTGGGAAGATAGAGACACATAAAAAAAGTAGGTAATATAAGGCCCACATTCTAGGTTACCCAAGTTCACATCGCCACCCAAGTACACCGCCTACGCCAAGGCACCCAAGCAGCTGTCCAGACAGCCTAATTAGGCTGGGCGTCTAAGATCTAGAGTCCAAGTGGCCGCCTAGGCACCCCTAGACGGGTGCACATATATTTATGATTATGGTTGAATGTCAAACCATTTTCTCTCTCTCTCTCTCTTCCCTTCGGTAGCGCCTCATAAATAAAGGTAATCATTTACAACAATATTTTATGCAGTTGGTTTCAATAGTTGCCCATTCAAGATTGCTAAGATAAACTTACATTACATGATAAATCTTTAATTGGTTCTCCCTTTATTTCATTTTTTTGATAAGCAACATCTATGTGCCTCTAGAATGAGGAAACTTTATGTTAGCTAAAACGTTTGGATCCATCTATACTTGTGTCATGTGTAATTTCTCAGTGTCGATCAAGGACTAGAACAAATACTTAATTCTCATACACACCTATCGTAAAAAAATCTTCCAATTTCTAAATGCCTTTTGAAACAAAACAAAAATGTGAAAAAAATGGAATACAAAATCGCTTGATATTGTCTACCTAGCTCTCCCGATTGCCAACTCATGAGAAGACTATGCAAAAAGACTCCGCACAATCTATTGAACTTTGTGAATAACAATAAGCATTGCAAGCCAATCTTCAAAATAAATGATATACACAATTATATACAAGTACATGTATACACCCCAATAAAAAATGGGTAGAAGAGCACCTTATTTTCAAAGTCTGATCTTTTGAGCGAATTCGCGCCAAAGTCATCTTGGTTAGTCTTTGTTTTGCCTTATGCACGAGGAATTTTGGCCAATACATCTTAAAATTTTACCACACATTAGTGAAAGACACAAATATATCGTGGTTCTAGTTACTTGTTAAACCATTAGAGTGAATAAACTAAAAAAATCATAGTACCGTATGTTTGTCGATGATTTTAAGCGCATTCAAATAGTTTTTTGGCAACTTAATCTTTTCCCACAACTTATTTGGCATGTGGGCTCTCTCTGGTGTTTTCAAATATAGATAGAACACCCCTGCAATTTTATTTTATATTGTGGATATTATTTAACAAAAAAATTAGCAAATAGATTATAGAAGTTACAAAGAAATGTACCTTGGTGGTTGAGAATCGTAGCGTAACGGCTATTCGCAAGAGGACAGGAGCTCCGGTTGCAAACACCTGTAATATTGTATGGATTTCTGCAGAATCTTCCTGTTTCAATCCTGGTCGATAATAAAAACAATCAAACAGATTCCTTGATGAAAGGCGGTGTGTGAAAGAGAGAGAGTAAAGGAGGACACATTATGGTTCATACTTAGCCATAAAACTGCAATGATTATGGCGGGCTAGCTGCCAAATGACCTCATCGTGTTGCATCTTTGATGTCACTTCCTCTAGAAAGTAATAATTAAACAATAATCACGATTAAAAGAACAAGAAAGAACAGGCACATGAACATAACATAAGAAGGAAAAAGTAGAGGATATATACGAGAATAATGATATTTTGAGTAATATAAGGCCAAACAAGAGATTTGTGTTTAATTAGAACAATAAATCGTATTGAAAGATTTCAAGAGAGAAACTGCAGTAAAATTCTATTTAAAGAGGATATCTAAGTGCATATTAAAAGGATAGGTCCTTTTCCTATCACATTGAATATCATAGGTCACACACAAGTGTTGTGATGATACTTTGTTGTTGTTATAGGCCAGAAGAAATCATGTGAGCATGTTGAGCAAGGACTAGTATTTTTTGTTTGAGTAATCATAGCTTCATTACACTTGTGATCGTGCTTCCTCTCTGTCTTTGGCAATCAACTCCTTCTTCACTATATCCGGGCTTTCCGTGGCTGTGTAGGTAGCTCCTGAGATCTTTAGGAACCATTTTGCAAGTTTGTCTGGCGGTCCATTTGCCTCTCTGTCTATCGTCATGATATTCAGGCTATGGAAGCTATTTCTGGAGAAGTTAATTATTTGCACAAGCGGCTGGTACTTGGGAGGGCTTTGTGAACTTTTCTACAGAAAATCTACTGTTAGTTTTGAATCAGTAACAACCTCACACCTGTCCCGGTTAAGGATGTACATTGCACTCATTCCTCTAAGAATAGCAAGTAACTTTCCTTCCAATGGATCGTAGCCAGAGTGTTTATGAGCTGCTCCAGCTACCCATTGACCTTGATCAACCCTGGCAACAAAGCTGGTGCTCAATGTATTAGACAGGCTATGTACAGCAGTGTCAATTGAACTTGGATCCATCCCATCTGAATAGGCGTCCACTTCGCAAGGACTAGTAAATTCATAACAACAAACGATTAAAATATTTACTTGTTGAACTTTTGTTATAATATTTTTTTCTATTTTACTATAGATGTCTTTATATTTGTTTTAACTATTATTAGGATGAGCACAGTTGCCACCAAAGTAATTTTTCACAACATAAACTTGCTTACCACTACTTAATTTCTACATTTACCTATGTTTTAGAATGCGTGAAGCGTGAACCGAGCATCCAACCCTGTTTGGGCGCTCAACCATGGGGCACTTCTCAAAAAAACTTGACAAAGTTGAAACTTGAAACACAAAAAGAAAGGTTTATTTTAGTGATACTAGATCAGTAAGAATACACATTCAACAACTGAGCAAGTTTTACGAACTTGCTAAAAATGTTATATACTATATTATGATATATAGTATATTACGATAGTTAAAAATAAATGTGGATGTAAGTACTTATTATAAATTTTACAAACTTATAATATAGAAGCACAATTATATTAAAAACTAGAAGCACAATAAGTTAGTCATTTTTCGTTTTTCTTAATAGTAATAGTTTAAGAATACTGAACAAATCATTAGATTAGTGCCTCAATATCTTGTAGCGTGATATAGCAGTCAACCAACAAAATGATAGTGATGAAAGATACTTATAGTGTATAGTGTAGCCAAATGCAATATAGTTGTTAACACAGGTTATCGTTCACATGATTTACATAGTTTTCTTACATATCTGTAGTACAAATTATAGTGCTTTTGCAGCACATATACATACTTATTTTAAGGTACTAACAAATATTCGTTACTAATGGAATCCATATAGGCCCTACAGGATACTATCAATTAGGTAATAATTTGAAACATTTATAGAAGCACTTGGTGAATGATTGTGATGCATACAGCACTGAAGCACGAGTTCAGGACAGGCAAATAGAATCCCAGAGACACTATATTATGAATTTGTGAGTTATTTTCTATTAAAGTTATAGTTTGTAATTCGTATAGGGCATCAAGCAACTGATTTTTTTGTTTTTCTTTTTTAGTTAAACCTGTTGTTGGACCAAGCTATATCTTGTTCTGATTGAGCAGCCACAAGTAGCCAGATTAAGCGGGCTACACGGAGCAGGATAAAGAGAACTGAAGCAGAGAAAAATCGTCCTCCAAAAGCACAACACTTTTCCATCCGCTTCATACATGATTCATCGGCAACATGGAAGTTAAGCGACTAAAGCAAACCTTTTTGAATCAATATTATTATTGTTGTAGTGAATTACTGTGACTAGAAATTCAGAACATGCAGCGCCTCCTGTGTTACCTTGCCAGAATTATAAGAACTAAAACAAAATGGTCGGTTCAACCGGCTGAGAACTTATACCCAAATAGGCACTAAATCATTCAGTAACTTATAAACCGAATAGTACAACCGATGAACCAGCTGGTTCCTTACCAACCTGCCAGGTCGAGTACTATGGCTTAAACAGCCCTACGTGCAGTCACATTCCTTACATCTTCGAACCATACATATGTTGTCCGGAAGGTACTTATTTGTGGGATTATGCTTGCTAGTTGCTACATTTCTTTCGGGGAAAAAAAGAGGATTTGTTATTATTAGATTGTATGCTCCCTACGAAGAGCCAATGCACCATTATAATGAAGGAAGTCAGTCCCTGCATATAAGCATGTAGAAGAGCAAATTGAGCCTATTCTAAAGAAGAGTTGGATGTTTCTTTATTGCCAGAGCAATTTCAAGGGTGAACAGGTTAAAGCCACTTAGCCGGTATGAGAGGATGAGTTCAAATCTACAAGGCATGTATCATGATGTGGGTGAACAAATAAGACCTATTCTAATAGGAATGTGGAGAAAAAATTGGATATGCAAGTTGTGTTCTTGAGTAAGGAGTTAATTTGAACCAGATACTCCGAAAACAGAGGTAAAATTTTTAAACTGATGTTTATCATACTTGTTGAAGAGTGCAACTCTAGTTCATATCGCTATACCTCTTGTTTTGTTGCATGTGTGTTGTTAATTCGAATAAAAGCCCTGCTATGGGATATCTGTATGAGTTGATGGACAAGGGAAAGGAGGCCATAAGAAAAGCATGTGGGAAAAGAAGAGACTTAATGAACCTTATTAAAAGATTTCTGATGAAAGAGGGGACATTGACTAATCAAGGTATTGGTTATCCAAAACTGAACTACGACAAAGCCACATTCTCCAAACATCCTAAGATCATTAATGGTTCTATGATGGGATTGAAGGAATGTGTCAGGGAATAGATTCTTTACTTCAAAAGGTCACAAGAGAGAAGAGTATACTTGAAAATCAAGAGATAAACTTCGGAAGACGTTTGTCCAATTATCACTGGGAACTGAAATGCCACATGATTGGTGGTAACCTAGGAAGCATGGACACGGACACGGACACGGATTTAGACACGGACACGGACACGGGACACGTCAATTTCCAAAAATATAGGACACGGACAAGGCACTGGACACGACAAGTATACGTATATATATATTTGTATAACATATTATGACATATAATGTGTAATATGCTATGTGTATTAACACAAAATGATCTAGATAGATTATCCGCATGGGCAATCACCATGAAATCCAACAAGCAATCAACATATAACATTATATTTACAAGTCACAATACGGATTAGTTCACAACAAACATTACGATGCTTGATTATATGATATTGTTGTAATATGAATTGTAAAAATTAGGAGCAGTAGAATTTTGGGGACAATAGTTCCAATGGAAGTAATGATTAACAACATGTACTATCAAGAGGTGAATCCAATTGTTTTCCTCCTCATGGTTGATGTGGCTGTCCCCGGATGTTGCAACAGCTGGTGGAGATGATAAGAAGGGTGTCAACGACTTGCATGTAGCACTTGAAGCTTAATTAACTAATGGTAGTAGGGCGAGTAGTGGAGAACAGGAGGCAAAGATTTAGAGAAAGCTTGGGTTTTTTCATACGCCTAGGCTTAAGTGGGTCGGAGTGGTGTGTCTTGGAGGTGTCCATGGAGTGTCCAAGCCGTGTCCAACACTTCAATAAAAAAAATTCAAAGTGGACACGCCGGAGGCGTGTCCAAAGTGTGTCCATGTTGGACACGTGTTGGACACGGACACGGCAACCTCCGAGAAGTATCCGTGCTTCCTAGGTGGTAACTATTTGGTGGAGACTGAATTCTGCAGAGTTAACTGTTTGAGTTTTGAACCAATGTTATCCTCTTTTAGTTGTGAAAGAAATTAGAGAACATTTGATCACATCCATTCGAAGAGGATAAGCTGGAGCATGTGTACCGAGCAACTTGAAATTGAAGCACAAATATGCTGCAAAGCAATTTTTTATTAGATAATTTGCAAAGTAATTTCTTTGTTGCATACTCTTGCAATCTGGATTGTCTATTATGTATTTTCTTTGTTGTGAAAACGTGTAGGTACATTTTATAGAACCAAGTTTTGATCTGATAGTGATTCCATTTATGTCATTAATGATTGTGTGGTGGAAGAAGAGGAGGAATCTGTAGCAACAGATGATAATAAGCGGCAAGATTTGTTCATTGAGATTGTAATGCCTCCCAACAAGAGGAAGAGGAAAAGCAATGAAGATAATGGATGACTTTGAGGTAAATATTTACCATGGGATAGGCTTTTAACTTTTAGGTTGTGACTTCATCTATGGTAACTTAGTACTGAATG
Organism: Alisma plantago-aquatica; assembly: GCA_963693085.1. Lineage (NCBI taxonomy): Eukaryota > Viridiplantae > Streptophyta > Magnoliopsida > Alismatales > Alismataceae > Alisma > Alisma plantago-aquatica. Next base: position 1,183,049,934 of record OY856412.1, on the reverse strand, counting down.
TAAATGTTTTGACTTATTACCAAAATAGAGAATCTACACTTGGGCATTGATGAAATTCCACATATGTAAATAGGAGATGATGTTGGTGATGAAAAAGAACAAAATGATGAGGTAGGGATTTGACCAGATGAACACTTGCATGTTGCAGATCGTAGTGATGAATTTGATGATACACATCAACTCATTATCTGTCAACTATTTTGTATTATCAATTGTCATTAAGGTTCACTTGTTTTTACCTCCCATCCTTTGTGTGGTATAGTGTGCTCAACTACAAATATCTTGTGAATTTAGTTTATGTGAGGTCATGACTCATGAGGTTTCTTCTTGGTCTTGAAGCTCGAAACATGATACAAGGATCACGGATTACATTACAGTGTGCAACTGTGCACTTAACATTTAAAAGTTATTTTCCCATATCTTCCTTTAAATTATTTATGATGTCATGTTTATGTTAATGGCTGAACCAGTGAACAAAGAACAAGAAGTCTAACTGGTCCAGTCACCAATTTGGTCCTAGGAACAATGTCTTGACATTATGATAGATATAGGATATAAAATGTTGGGTCCAAGACATATTGGGACACGTGCACAAGACCAAGATTTTTAAACCCGACTCCTAGGTCTCGGGTCCCTGGTTCAACCGCCAGGTCGACCTAGTGACATCACATGACTTGAACACACACACACATACATAGATATATACATACACACACATGACACATACATATAGTAATAATAGAAGATTAAATATTTGGAGCAAATCCAAACAGGAATAAACAAGAAAATCAAAGGTTTTCACACAACAATGATGACATAGATCGGTAAGCAATCTTTAGTATATTAATAAACAACGCCGGAGTTGTTTTTTTGGACGGGACATAGAGATATATGTGGCAGACTTTAGGAAGTTTTGACCCAAACCAGTTCGGCAGACTCGTGACCAAGTTACCGAGTGGCCTGGTTCAACCGGCTGGGTTTCCAATTTTCTTTTCCTTTTTTGCCCAAAAATGTGTTAGGCTACCTGGCCTGCCAGGCTTACCAGGTGGCGGTTCAACCAGTTGAAGGGTCAAGTCAAGTCGGGTCGTATTTATTAACTCTGCACAAGACATAGGACATGTCGTTTACATATTAGACTTACTAGTCTACAACATCACACTTTGCTTAGCTTGTTACATAGAAATTGGATCTCACACCCAGTGTTCAGAAATTCAGTTCGAGTGGGCACTTAATTGGTCGATTAATTAGTTCGACCAATGGGTCACACCGATTAGGCCCAACCAGTCAGATAACTAGCCAGGGTAAATTATGTGACTGCCAAAGCACTTAATCAGCCAAATAATCGTTGATTTGTGAGAATGGATAGAGGGATTCTCCCACTTTCCTATAGATTTCATATGGTATTAGAGCTTCTTAGCATATCAGGTGGAGACAATTCCTCTAGCTTTTCAGCAGAGTCTTCCCATTGTTGTGAGTAAAGGTGTCGGATCTTGCACACTTAAAAATATTCAGCATCCTTTTTCTAACTTTATTTCATATAGCCACATCTCACCTTCATATCATGGCTCTATTTCTTCTATGTCATCTTCTATATCTGTCTGTTTGAGTTGAACTTGATCACCTAGGTTGGGCATCATGCTATGGATGAGAAGATGTCAGCTCTTAACAACAACAAGACATGGTCTCTTGTTCCACGCCTGCATAGTAAGTCTGTTGTTAGACGTTGTTGAACTTACATTGTCAAAGTGGGTGCAGATAGTTGTGTTGATCAACTCAAGGCACATTTGGTAGCCAAGGGTTGCACTTAGATCTACGGTCAAGATTACTTAGAGACCTCTCCAATTGTAAAAATGGCATTTGTTGGCATTTTCTTGTCTCTGGCTGCTATCACTCTTGGCCTCTACACCAACTTGATATTAAAAATGCTTTCCTCCAAGGTGATCTAGATGAGGCGATTTATGTGGAGCAACCATCTGGATTTTTTGCACGGGGGGTCAGGTTTAGTGTGTCGTCTTCACAAGTCCCTCTATGGTATAAAGCAGTCACCTCGTATCTAGTGTGGCATATTCAGTAATGCTCTTTTTGAGTTTGGACTCCAAAGATGTACCATGGATCATTCAGTCTTCTATAGACGATAGAGTTTTGGGAGCATTTTTATGGTGGTTTATGCTGATGAGATTACTGGTAATGACAGGTCATTGCATAGTTAAAGACATTTTTACAGGGCCAACTTCAAACAAAGGACCTAGGTAGTCTCACATATTTTCTGGGGATTGAAGTTGGCAAGTCCAAATTTGGGATAGTTATCTCACAGATAGTATATATTAGATCTTCTCACTGAGACAGTGATGCTCGGAACAAAACTTGTTGATGCTCTAATGGATCCTAAAGTCAAATTGTTCATGGATCAAGGGGAGTTACTTGATGATCCGTGGAGATATAGATGACTTATTCGGAAGTTGATTTATCTAACTATCACTCGGCCCGACATTGCCCTTTTTCATGGAAAAGCCATGCTCAAATCATATAGAGGTTGTGATGTGCATTTTGAGGTTTCTCAAGAAGTTTGTTGGCAAAGAGCTTCTATATTAGAATCATGGACATCTACAAGTGTAGGGTTTCTCAAATGTTGATTGGGTTGGATCCAGTATTGACAGCAAGTGTATTTCTGGCTACTGCATATTTGTAGGAAACTTGGTATCATGGAAAAAGGCACACTTTAGTAGCAGGATCTAGTGTAGAATCAAAGTACAGAGCTATCGCCCTAGCAACATGTGAGTTGGTACGGGTTCGCTACTTACTAGAGGAAGTTGGCTTTATTCAGAAAGCTCTCATGGATTTGAAGTGTGACAACCATACTTCTGTCCACGTTGCCCAAAATCCCCTCTTTCATGAAAGAACCAAAGCTATTGAAGTTTAATAGTCATTTTCTACAAGAAAAGATACAGTAGAAGTTGATGTAGTTGTAACTAGTCAAATCAGAAGATCATTTAGCTGATTTGTTTATAAAGTCCCTGAATGGTTCTTGGGTCCAACACTTATGTAAAAAGCTGGTTTCATATGATATATGTGCTCCAGCTTGGGGAGGAGTGTTAATATGTATGTAAACGGACCTACTTGTAAGTGTGAGAAAAGTCAAAGACCAATATGTAAAGTCTGTAAAGTCTTTTACATGTAAATATATAAGCATCCAAGACTGTGAAAATGCGTCGAGGGATTCTTCCATTTCCTCTAGCTTTCTTAAAAACTATGCTCACAGCCATTCATAGACTTAGTGAATAAATTTGCCATGCAAACTTCTGACTTGACATATTAATCGTACCTCCTTCTAGTTTCTCATATAAAATGACAACCAAGTTTATCAACATCAATGTCTTTTTTCCTAAAATGAACACAAGATGTGTCTGTTGTAGTAGGATTGCTACACTTCATTCTAACTATGGAAAACCAAATCCTTCGGGCAAGTTTATAATTGATAACAGCTCAGCAGTAAGTTGTATATCCCTCCATATGTGGATTCATCTCTTGACCAAGCTAAACCGACTTGTTTCTTACTTTTCCATGATACATGATTGCCTCCAACAAAGATACAATATCATGTCATTTACTTTCTATGCACAGTTGAGCCTACCCAGGCTGCATAAAAGAAGCCTTATATACTCGTGTGTACCTACATGACTATTGTGTTTGCAAAGAAACTCTTGCCAACAATTCTTTGAAGTGGTGCATACTAAACATGAGAGCATCTGAATGACATGTATAAGGCTTCTTAAAGAATAACTAATGACAATGGTGGGAAAAAAATATCATATATAAAAATAGTTACTAGCTAGGTAAACCTGCCACAATTGTTTATCCCATCATAGATCTTTGAAGGACATTACCACACTCACCTAACAACTAGAGTTTCAGGTACATACGTATATCAGTGGGCTTAGCTCCTAATATACCAATTTCTTCAAGTAGATCCAAAACATATTTCCCATGAGAGATGACAATACCATCTTTAGATAGTGCAGCTTTTATACCAAAGAAACACTTAAGAGTTATATATATTTGGCCTAAAATTGTCCTTGAATTAAGTCTTTATTGAGTGATTTTTTTAATTTGTAATCACCAAATTAACGACGTCACTTTCATAGACCATTAGAGCAATACAACCAGAACATGTGCGTTTGTAAAAGACTGGGTGATCCAGAATGCACCACCAAGTCCAAATTCGGATAGAACACTAATGTACCTGCCAAATCATGCTCTTAGAGATTACTTAGACCACCCAAGGACATGTGCAAATATAGACAATGCCATACTCCGTAAAACCAACAAACCCAAGAGGTTGCACCACATACATCTCATCAAGTAGATCACCATGCAAGAATACATTTTTATATCCAATTGATACGAGGACCAGAAAAAGTGACTGGAAGATATGAGAGGAATCTGGCATAAGACATTTTCGCAATAAGAGAGAATGTCTCTTAGTAACCTTCAAAATAAAAGCATAAGGGAGAGGTTGATAATCAAGGACTGTCATTGGAACTCTATCCTACAATGGGAGTCTCTCTACAGCGTTTGTAGATTTGTGCACTTGGAGGACAAAACATCTCTTATTCTAACCTAGGAGGAATTGGAGCAGTGATTGACTACAAGACGATTACAGTTGAGGTAAGAGTTATTCCATTTCAACAGAATACAAAGACTTTCCAAAGAAAGTAACATCCTTAAAGAAAGTGAAATAAGACGAAGAGATGAGTAAAGGACAATAACAATGAAATCATTTTGCACTTCAAAGCTTAGCTATTAAGGTGGGCCCCTACGAACCCTAGGCGCTACATGGGGGTTCTAATACTAGGCACCTAAGATCTTCATGGGAATTGGGTGGGTGAGCCAGACCAGGCAACATACTAGGCAGGATGGTGGAACTGCTAGGCTGGTTGGGCAGAATGCCCAGGCACTACTGGACCCAGTTGTCAATTCACTTTGCTCCTTGTTCTTTGCTTCATCCTTAGTCTCTTGCTTGTATTGTTGTGTTGATTCTTCTCCTTTTTTCTTCCTCCTTTGTCAATGTCTCCTCTTCTCTTTTCCTCCCTGATCTTTAGTTCATCCTTGGTCTCTTGCTTGTACTTTTGTGATGATTCTTCTCCTTTTTTCTTTTTCCACACTGTCTCCTCTTACCCAATTCCTAGTTTCCTACTACATCTTTCTTCTTTTTCCTAACTGTTACAACCTCTTTTGCAATATGTTCTTTTTTTATAACCTTGTTTTACTCTTCTATATCTCCCGCTACTCCCATGTTGCTTAGTTGATGATGATGACTCCCATGTTGCTATTGTCAATTTTTCTTCTCTCTTCTTTGTACTGCTCCATCTCCTTCTCCTATTGTTGTTACAACCTCCATTTGCCTTATTTTTCAGAAAAGTTGTTTTCTTCTATGCCTCATTTACATCATTGGTTTCTATGTTGTTTTTTCTACTAATTTTCCTTTTCTCTTATTCTCAATCTTCCTCCAATCCTCCTCTAGTGTCGTTACAAACTCTTCGCACCCTTTCATTTTTCATTTTTTTCCTCTATTCCCTTTTTGCTAATTTTCACTTTTCATTTGAGCCCCTAGGATTATGCCTCGATGTAATGGATGGTTTCTATGTTGTTTTTGCTACTAATTTTCCTTTTCTCTTATTCTCAATCTTCCTCCAATCCTCCTCTAGTGTCGTTATAAACTCTTCACACCCTTTCATTTTTCATCTTTTCCTCTATTTCCTTTCTGCTAATTTTCATTTTTAATTTGAGCCTCTAGGATTATGCCTCGATGTAATGGATCGAGGCTTACGCCTCAACGTGTTGGACTGATTGTGCTAGACTAAGGCTTATGCCTCGATGTGCTGGACTAAGTTTTATGTCTCGAAATGCCTGATGCTCGCCTTCCACACTTTTTCATTTTTCTTCTTTCTCCTAACTGTTACAACCTCTTTTGCATCATGTTCTTTTTTTATAGTCTTGTTTTACTCTTTTATATCTACCGCTACTCCCATGTTGCTCAGTTGATGATGATGACTCCCATGCTGCTATTGTCAATTTTTCTTATCTCTTTGTTGTCCTGCTCCATCTCCTTCTCCTATTGTTGTTACAACCTCCATTTGCCTTCTTTTTCAAAAAAAAAAATGTTTTCTTCTATTCCTCATTTACATCATTGGTTTCTATGTTTCTTTTGCTACTAATTTTCCTTTTCTCTTATTCTTAATCTTCCTCCAATCATCCTCTAGTGTTGTTACAAACTCTTAGCACCCTTTCATTTTTCATTTTTTCCTCTATTTCCTTTCTACATCTCCCTCTTCAAGTTCTCATATTGAAACTAAAAAAAACTGAGAAAAGCATAGGCGCCCCTTGTGTCCATGGTATTGAAAAACATATCTTGAGGGTTAGGCCTCGATGCGAGGCCATCCTATTTGAGCCTCTAGGATTATGCTTCAGTGCGATGGATCGAGGCTTACGCCTCAACGTGTTGGACTGATTGTGCTAGACTAAGGCTTATGCCTCGATGTGTTGGACTAAGTCTTATGTCTCGAAATGTTTGATGTTTGCCTTAGGGAACTAAGGTTGTGAGGCATAGCTAAGGCGCAAGCCTCAGTTGATGATGATAATGTCTTATGCCTGCCACTAAGGTTTTTTTTGCTTTCAATCTTATTGCATACACTTTCTTTAAAGGTTTAATAAAAAAAAAATGTAACAAATTAGCACTCTCTCATTAGTGAGATTTCATAATTTTTATTTCTTCAAACTCAAAATTCAAAGTTACTTTTGAGTTGGATTTATGAAACTTCATAGCTAAATTTACTTGTGTGCCAAATTTTTCATTTACTATACTGACTTTCAAATATTATCTCTAATCTATCTTCATTTCTACTAACTCCAAATCATGCATGCCCTAGTTTACTTTTTTTAGTTAGATATTGAATCTCATAGTAAATATCATTGATATCTCATTATTTTTTACAATTTATTTTATTATTTTGGTGATGTTTTTGTTGTTAACATTGCTCTAAAGCTCTATTTGTCTTTGTTAACTTGTAAAAAAACTTTCGATCTAGTTTTAACTTTTTCTTACTTTACACACATACTTATAGCTACATACATAGGCATGCACCCGGGCCCATTGCCAAAGGCTCTAGTAGAGTTTTAGGAATGACGACTAGTCCACAGACCATCACTAGCCTTAACTGCATGTTTTGTCCTCGCTCATGCGCAAGCCAAGATAAACTTCCCGAGTGGTCACTCATCCTAGTATTACTCTGGGCTGAGCACGCTTCATCATAGAGTTTTTTTAGTAGTGGACTCCCGCAAAAGGAGGTGCACCTTGGTGTATGAGTAGTCTAATTATTTCTTTTAAGATTATTTTATATGAGCCTCAAATCCCGGGACATTACACCTCACCTCATTGAGACAAAAACACCTCTTTACGTCTTGCCTCACTGAGACAAAAATGTCTCTTTATGTTGCGCACACTTTACAAACCTTGTTGAGACAAAAATACCTCTTTATGTTGCGCACACTTTACAAACCTTGTTGGTGTCATGTTGTATCTCATCACACATGTAACAGAGTTAGTGATAAAAAAAATCTCACACAGAGACATTAGTTAGATGGATCTTGATACAGTGGATTCCTTGGATAAAGGACATTACATGAGATTGTGTTCTCAAAGATTATTACTGACATGTGATTGACTAGGTATGTGGCACTAAAAAAATATCCCCCAAGAATTCTGTAGGGACAAAGTTATGAGGGTAGAAGTAAAATTCATAAAGAATGTGTTCTAGAAATTCAAAATGTGTTAGTAACCACCAATTGGTGAGTGATGGCACCTAGACAACAAACAGTATACCCCTCAACCAAGAAAGCAAACAAGAAAGCAGTAAACAATGTGTATATGTATAACAATCAGTAACTATATATCAGAAACTAGATATAGCAAAGTAAATCAGAAGAGATATAGCAAAGTAAATCAAACGAGATATAACTGAGTGAATCAGCAGTTGAGTATTTAAATTAACAAGTATGCGAGGAGACAGAGGAGGTGGACGAGGATCAATAAAATAAGAAAAAAGGTCGTCAGAATAAGAAAAAGAATGTCCATAAATGAGGAGAGGTCAAGTAAGAGGTCTGACGAAGCATGACAGTAGAAGGGGACACGAGTAGAGGGAAGTAGACGGCTTGAGGTGTTGCGCAACGAGAAGATGGATGATGAGGTAGGTAAGAGGACGACAGCAGAAGAACAAAAGAACGAAAGCAGTAGAGAAGACGAAAGAAAAACAAATTGGACGAGAGGAGAAGAGCCAAAGGACGAAAGGAGACGAAGAGGTGAAGAACAGAAGGACGAGAGAACTGGGAGTGGGGAGAGCGGGCAACCTACCTGCGTGACGAGAGGGCAGACGACGAGGATGGCGGACCTCCACGTCCGACGCGAGGAACGGAACCGGGAGACGAAACGAACAAGAGACGGCGACCGGCGTTAGGGAGTAGAGAGGTTTTGTAACTGAACCATGCAAATACTTAGGTTGTGTTTCTTATAAATCATGGGGGAGGAATGATGATGAAACAAAAATTATTGTTTGTTTGACATAGTGAAAAGAAAACATGGCAAATTTATGGTAAAAGTTGGTCAGTTTTTATTCCCATAAAAAAATGATGAAGGAACGATCGATACTAAAATAAATTCCTTTTCATGCTGTTTTTTCACTTGACTTCTTGAATAAAAAATTAGAAAAATGTTGTCTTATTACCATAATTTCATTCCATTACATCTTTATTTTTATATTTTTCTCAAACCCTAACTTCTTGTGGTCCCACTTAGTAATATATTTTAGTTGATGTTAATTGATATTGTAAGTTTTTATATTTTAAGAACTTATTATGATAAATGACAAACATATTAGTTTTGACCCTTCTTAGAGAAATCAAAACCTAGACCGCTTTCTACATATAATAATTCATGAAGTTGGAGTTGTCGATGCTTGAATGAAGTTACTTTTAAGGCCCCACTACTTATTTAGATACATATGTAAAAATACATTTTAATAAATATGATTCTTATTTGTGCAAAGTGTTTTTATAAAAAAAAATTCCCTCACTGTCTTTATACATATGTAAAGTGTTACCAAACAATACATTTTAACAAATCTCCCATCACCATTACGGTCCTCTTTTTCGTCGCCATTAATTGGTATAAGGAAGTTGTTATTTTACTTATTTTATCAACTCATTCCCGAAGAATGAACTCAAATGATTAGTTTAAAATTGATCCATTTACAAATTTTTGTTTGTAAATGATAAGTTATTAATATTTATATTATATAAACTCCCAAATATCAAACGTATTGTTGATTCTCTTTTTCGTCGCCATTAATTGGTATAAGGAAGTTGTTATTTTACTTATTTTATCAACTCATTCCCGAAGAATGAACTCAAATGATTAGTTTAAAATTGATCCATTTACAAATTTTTGTTTGTAAATGATAAGTTATTAATATTTATATTATATAAACTCCCAAATATCAAACGTATTGTTGATTCTCTCAAAATTCAAAATTTATCTTAATGTGTTAAAAGACAACCAGCAATACAAATGTACATGGTCGACTAATGACTATATTTTATCAATGTTACATGTTGAAGAAGGCTGTCTTGTTACAAAATCATACTTATTAAGGTCAATTTGATTGGGTGTATTAGATGACAAACTACAATTTTTTTATGTAGAATCATATTGACGTTGTGGATTTGTGTCGACCACTAGGGACGTGGGACGTCGCCGAACAAAAACAAGTTGGAAAGTAGAGCAGGAATTGTTTTGTCAACGTTACATGTTGAAGAAGGCTGTCTTGTATATTAATACAAAATCATACTTATTAAGGTCGGTTTGATAGGGTGTATTAGATGACAAACTATTTTTGACGTTGTGGATTTGTGCCGACGACTAGGGACGTGGGACATTGTCGAACAAAAGCAAGTTGGAAAGTAAAGCCGGAATTGTTTATCCTTTTCTCGTGTATGAGAAATAACACAAACGGCAATCTAATCCCAAGATTGAAGGTTGAGGTAGACGATAAAAGACTACGCCAGAGTTGGACAAGAGTGGTAGGTGGCAACAGAATCGATCTTGACGGAAAGAACAATAGACGGGGCTGAAGGGTACTGATCGGAAGGGCGAACATGCAGCGGAGCTTCTTTTCTCGTAATATTCAAATAGAAGTCGGAACTCATGCCCTACTAGTACTTAAACTCTTTAGCAAATATATACCTGCAAGTTTTTTTTCTATGATTACTTTTTTATCAACAGTGTGCTATACATGTGTTTCTTTATTTTTTATCATGATTTTATTTAAGTATTTGAAACTTTTACATTTTTTTATTTTATCTATTTCTTTTAAACTAACTAATCTTTTCACATATTTCTTCCATTTGAAGCATCCATAAAATTTTTGAATTCCTCAAAATTTCATACCAATTTTTATTTTTTAATTCCATGCAAGTTGTCTGCCAAATTTTATTCTTAGTTTCTATGATATTTTTATTTTTTCTTATAAGTTTTTATTTTTCTCCGAATTTTCCGTCTACTTTTTTTTCATGAGCGTTCCAATTGAGTTTTTCGCCAGCATTTCCCCTTATATTTCTCTATACTTCGATCTAATGGGGAGAAAACAAATATGTCACATTCATTTCATTGTTTTGTATTTTCATATTTCCTTAATATTTACCTTCTCAGGATATTTTCTCCTTCAAAATGTCCTTCCAAAATGTATTACTTTTCCATCAAAACTTTGTTTCCTTATAATAATAGTTTATTTTCCTTTCATCTTTTAAAATAATATTTTCTATTAACAATTTGATATCATTTGTTATGTTGAACTTTTTTATGGGTTAAGGGTTATTCCTTTAAAAATTATTTTACTTAAATGAAATTTATGGCTGCATTCAATTCTTCTACAAATATAGTCCATATATTTAATAAAACATCTTTAGATAATTTTGTTCTATTGAGATTTTGTTTGCTTCTCACCAGAAATTCCCTATCAACGTATTGTCTTTACAATTGCTTTATTTCCATAGAAATAAATATTTTTCTCTAAAAATTATTCTACACAAGTAGGAAAAAAATATTTTCTTCAAAATATAATTTTTCCTCAAAGATTCATTTAATCAAATTAATGGATTTCCTCAAATTATTTTTCCTACAAAAGTGTATTTCTTACCTAAAAAAATATTAGTACAAGTGAATTATTTCCCATAAGTATTTTATAGTACCAAGTGAATTATTTCCCATAAGTATTTTACTTTCTTCCAAGATAAAAATAATAGAAAATAGAATAATCAAAGATCGCCCTTTATATTGAAAAGGATGTCATATATTTCGTATACCAACTGAGATAGGATAATAGAATTGTATTGTTCTTTATGTCGAAATGAATTTTCATTGAGTCTATCTATTATTTTGAATTAGATATAATTACACTTTCATAGGATGATTTTTGTGAAAATAATGTTGCTTCTTTTGAAAAATTACTCAACTAAACCATGAAAAAGTTTGAATTCTTTTTGGAATAACAAAAGGGTTGTGTTTGGTTAGAAATTTCTAGTTAAAATCTACATCACACCTTGTAGTTTTACTTAAAACTAATCTAATTAAATTATTTGTATAGTTTATTGATACATTACTTTGCTAGTATAGCCAGTAAGAGAACGACTTTATATGAATGATCACCAATTTTATAGATGCTAAATTGGAGAAAGAAGAACTGGAAATAAATACATATACATCATGCTCTTTTGTCATACTAAAGATGATGCATTGTTGTCTGGTAATCTAAATTTTGTATATATTTACATATATAGTATACTAACCACTTGTAAATGGCCGGTGCCCCTTCAGTTTCTTGTCTCTTAAAGAAAGTGGAGAAGGATGAACATACATAGAGAATAGCAAATAAGAGTTTTGGATTGTTGTTTGGCCTGCCGTGGGAAGTACATTTTCACAATATTTGAAAATTAAAGGCAAGTATAAGACCATGTACAGTGAGGGCAACCATGTCAGATGTGTTGTAGAACAGGTGGCAGCACGCTGGCGGAATTCGAGATGTGTTTTTTTCTTCACATATTTATTCTTTTTCTCCCCTCGTTTCCTCCTCTTTGTTCATTCTCTCCTCATTTGTATTCTTTTTCTTCACGTCTTTGGTCCGTCTCTCACTCCTCCTTGTTCCTTCTCCCCAATTTCTATTCTTTTTCTTCACCTCTTTGTTCCGTCTCTCACGCCTCCTTTCTCGACTCCTTCCTTTACTCCCATTTTGTTTCATATTTCTTCCAAACCATAAAAATCAAACAAATAATGCCTTCAGTTAGGTTCATACTCAAGATCTCTCATTGAGGGAGCAAATAGTTTTACCACTAAGCTATAACTACTTCCTTGTCTGGCTACATTAGAATATATATATATATATATATATATATATATATATAATGATACGCTATAGCTTTACTGTTGCGTCCAGTTGGAACACACTATCTTGTAGTGCCCTCCATTTTTTTGGTTTTCAAAATATCCCTGTATAAATGTGGGTCATCCGCAAGAATATGCCTAAAAGATGTCATTTTTTCGACAGAGATTGTGTTCAGCACGTGATGAGAAATACCTCCCTCAGTACTAGACCTTTTTTGCCTATGCAAATCCTACACATTTGAAAGCTTCAGGTATTTTTGGAAAATAAAGACCTTCTATGTTTCTTTTCTTAATGTTCAGGGTCGGCCAGTGATTGGCTATTATTGTACAATTACGATAAAAAGCTCGTCCAATGATGGGCTATTATTATACAACTACGATAAAAAGAAGGAAATTGCGTATGTGACGCGTTGCAGGGGGGACACTCATTTGACGCGCCCCATGTGACTGGTTTCCTAGGCGGGACCCAGAGTAGGTAGTTTTAGGAGACTGGTGGTTTTGGGGGTGAGTTGGAATGAGATAGGTAAAAAGGACAAGTAGAGTGATTTAATAGGACTATGGAAAGAGATTAAAAGAGAAATACAAATGAATTTTTGTTTTGTGTATAACTTTTGATCCATAATGAAATTTTTGACGAAATAAAAACTGTTAGATTTGTTATAAAATTATATTCCAACAGGACCAATATTATCATATTTTATATAAAATAATACACATGTCTATTAAGAGGAAATAGAAAGAGAAATCTATTTTGTGTATAACTTTTGATCCATAATGATTTTTTTGACAAAATAAAAATGGTTGGATTTGTTATAAAATTTCATTTCAGCAAAAACCAATATTAACATTTTTTTGAGAAAATAATACATATCGGTATGAGGAGGAAAGTAAGAAAAGTGAGAAAACAAATGAAAAAAGTATGTGAGAAGTAAAAATAGAAAGGAAGTGAATAGATGAGAGGAATGAAGTGAGGAGGGAAGTATTGGGCGCATTCAGTGTTGTATTGAGCGAATACAATCAAAAGTGGATGTATTAAGGACAACAGGCACATTGAGGACAATAGCAGGCGCATTCCATTAAAAGTGGGCGCATTGAGGACAGTCGTGGGAGCATTCAAGTAAAATTTGGTAGATTGAAGCAATAGTGGGTGCATTCAAGCGATAGTGGTCACATTCTAGATAAATCGGGCGCATTGAGGGTTGTAGTACGAGCATTCAAACAAATGTGAGCGCATTGAGGACACTAATGGGCACATGAGGGTTGTAGTTGACGCATTCAAGTAAAAGTGGACGTATTCAAGTAAAAGTGGGTGATTCTAGACAATGGTGGACGCATTCAAGTAAAAGTGGACACATTAAAGTAATAGTAGGCACATTGAAGCGATGGGCACATTCAAGCAATAGTGGGTACATTCACGCAAAAGTTGGTGCATTGAGAGTTATAGTGGGCGCATTGAAGGTTGTAGTTGGCGCATTCAAGCAAAAGTAGGCGTATTCAATATAATAGTGGGTGTATTCACGCAAAACTGTGCACATGAGGGTTGTAGTGGGCGCATTCAAGCAAAAGTAGGCGCATTCAGCACAATAGTAGGTTCATTCACGCAAAACTGGACATATTGAGGGTTGTAGTTGGCGTATTGAAACAAAATTTGGCACATTCAGGACAATCAAGGGTGCATTCATGTAAAAGTGGGTGCATTGGGGACTGTAATGTGCGCATTCAAGCAAAAGTAAGTACATTTAGGACAATAGTAGGCACATTCATGTAAAAGTGGGTGCATTGAACCAATAGTGGGCACATTCAAGCAATAGTGGTCACATTTAGAAAATAGTGGGCGTATTCAGGAAATAGTTGGCACATTCAAGTAAAAGTGGGTGTATTGAAGCAATAGTAGGTGCATGACGCAATAGTGGGTGCATTCAGGAAATAGTGGATGCCTTCAAGCAAAAGTGGGAGCATTGAAGTAATTGTGGGCACATTCAAGATATAGTGAGTACATTCAAGCAATTGTGGGTGTATTCAAACAATAGTAGACACATTCAATAAAAAAAAGTACACATTGAGGTCTATAGTAGGCACATTCCAATAAAAATCCATTACTTTCCTCCTCTTCTTCGTTTACTTCTTTATTACTTCCTTTTTTTGGTTTTCATATTCGGCTATTTTATTTCTTTTTATTGCTTTTTTATTTTCCTCTTCTCTCTTTTTATTCTCCACATTTTCCTCCTCTTCTTTTTTCTTTAAAATATCAATATTGATCTTATTGGAATGTATTTTTTATAAAGATTCTAATGCATTTTATTTTATCAAAAAAATTCTTTCTTGATTTAAAAGTTATAAATAAACCAAACAAGTAAAAAAATTAATTCTAACAAGTTGGCAGGTGGGTGGAGAGGGTTGGCGGGTGGGTCGTGGGTTAGTTTTCCTGGCGCGTCGCGTATGCCCGGAAAATTTAGTTCGAACTCGTGTAATTTTCGACAAAGTGCAACTTTTCGGCAGAAATGGACCTGTGCTGATAATTTTCAATGTGCTTTTATGACTTGATTATATAAAAGAAAGAATCTGGGATTAGACATGAAGGTGGAAGAACAGAAAGTCAGAAAGATAGATGCCAACCAGTAACAGCCGATCGAGGAGTTTCCTGAAGCAGAATAATGAAAACGACGGCCGACTTAAGCAACACAGCCGACAGATGAAGATGACGGCCGGCCACGCAGTGCAGCCGCGCAAGTTCTGGACAAAGTATTGCAGCAGCCTGGAGTAGCAAAGCTAGTCGTCCAAGAAGAAAGGTAGCCGAGGAATGCAGCCACTGTGCATGAGTGCAGTCGCCGCCGGGGTAGCGCGAGCGGCGGGTGAAACAGTGAGGACGCTGACGAGTTCTGCTGTGAGCGCTGCACTGGCGTAGCCTCTGCAAGGAGAAGACGCGCTGCCGTTATCAAGCCACGGACTCTTGTCGCGCAAGGGAGTCGGGGTTAACTAAGGGGCGCCGAGTAATTAGAGTGAGCGTCACTTTTACTTGTAAAGGGAAATTAGGGACCTAGGGTGCCCAAAAACTTACCATAGAACCAGTCCTATAAGATTTTTATACGACCACCAATCGCAGCATTTCCTTCTCTCACATCTTCAAAATCCCACCCCCTAAAAAAAAATAAGGAGAGAGAAACGCATTCTATGCTGTATAATTTTGGACATCCTAAATGATTTTAACAAATTGCCTTGTGACTCAAAAATGTCACTACAAGATTACAATGAAATAGAAGGGAGGCGGGCAACAAGCTGTATAACGAATTTCTATTGGATCCTACCAACTTATTATAGGACTGGTCCTATAATAAGTTTTTCCCCTAGGGTGCGGATGTGAGGGGGAATATTGGTGGATAGAAATTATTTTTTGGTAAAAATTAAAGTTTTAAAAATTAAAATATTACTTTTTTATATTGTTATCATCAATGTAGCACTATTTGTATTTAAATTCTGAAAAAGAAACTTTTTTTGTTAATTTGTTCCCACATAATACGCATTGCTCTCGATCGACAATAGATGCAATGCTATTTTATAGCATTATTGCTACTTAGTAATGCATCCTCAATTAGGATGCGTCCCTGACAAAGACACATTTTTTTCGTTTTCTAAGTTACTTCAGATTTTTAATCATGATACCATGTATTTTTTAATTATATACGTAAAATTACATAATGACCATAATATACATTAACTTACATATGTTTAAAAGTTATGTATTTAAAATAATGCCTCAAAATAATAAATCACAAAAAACATTGTAATTCATAAATATATAATATTTACAAAATTTAAGTAATAGTGCCTAAAATTAGTAGATACAATACTAACATTATATAATAAATTATAAACCAACGAAAAAATGCACAACTTTGAAAAAACAAAAATAACGTACTTAATATAATACCATATAATAATAATAGATACACATACAAAACATATCTACAAAAAGATATTTACTAAATGCACATAATATAAAATTGGGAAATATACAAGCACATTAATAATTAAAAAAATATATACAAGAAAAATAACAACCGTTGATCGATGAAATATGTGATATATATGATTTTAAATATAATACATACAAAAATCACAACTAGTTTAACTTCTTTTTATTATTTTTGTCGAGGAAATTTGATAAAGAGGTAAAAAAGTATTTATATAATTTATTTTTAGGTTGATATGGTATTATATATATATATATATATATATATATAGAGAGAGAGAGAGAGAGAGAGAGAGAGAAAGAGAGAGAGTCAGGCTAGAATACACTCGAGTGTACAGATCGCACGCTACACTCAAGGAGTGTTTGCATATCAAGATTTTTTTTTGTAAAATGTAAACCATTGACCTTCATTGTCATACTATAATTAGGCAACATACCAATTTTGAGCTCATTTAGATGAGTGTAAATCACTCATCCAAGGGCAACAAAATTGACGCACAAAACTAATTTGAAATGTATAATTTTTGTAGTCTTCATAACATGAGCTATACATATCCAAATGAGCTCAAATTTTATATATGAGTAGTTCACGAGATGTTTAAGAAGATCAATAGATTAGATTTTCAAAAAAAAATATTGCATCATGAAGAACTACTTGAGTGTATTCTACTTCGGATACACTCAAGTGTATTCTAGCCTGACTCTCTCTCTCTCTCTCTCTATATATATATATATATATTAATATTTATATTTATATTTATATTACTTTTATGTGTATCATGAAAGTGTGTTGTCTTTCTATTATTTTGGAAATGAGAAAACTCACTCCTATAAATAGGAGAAGGTTGTACAGGGAAGCAAACAAAAAATCCTAATGGGCCTCTTTATACAAAGGCCCATGTTACAAGACAAGTAACGATCAGAAAATAGTAATCAAAGTACAAAAATATATTGCGATACTCCCCCTCAAGTTGGAGCATAGATGTCAATCATGCCTAACTTGCAGCATAGCTCCACAACTCTCTTGGCAGAGAGAGGCTTAGTAAATATATCTACAGTTTGCTCATGTGATGGCTGAAAAGGATTAGCAATCTTCTTACTCAATATTGCATCTCGGAGAAAATGGCAGTCGACTTCAATATGCTTGGTCCTCTAATGAAAAACATGGTTACTAGGAATGAAGGTAGCAGCACGATTATCCCAATACATCGGGATAGCATATGTGATAGGGAATCCAAACTCTTCAAGAATAGATTTAATTCATAACAATTCACAAGTAGTATGTGCCATTACACGATACTCAGACTCTGCACTAGATCTGACAACAACATTTTATTTCTTGTTTCTCCAAGTAACTAGATTACCTCCTACGAAGGTACAATAACCATAAGTGGATCTTGTCAGACTTACACCCTACATAATTAGTATCAGAATATCCAATGGCATCAAGGTGTTCATTTCCTTTATAAAATAGTCCTTGTCGATGTGCATTCTTCAAATATTCCAGGACATGACATGCATCCTCCCAGTAAAATTGCCTAGGGCAATCCATAAACTGACTAAGAATTCTCATAGAAAAACATATACCAGCTTAGTAACAGTGAGATACAAAAGTTCGCCAACCAGCCACTTGTAGCAATACTTATCTTCTAAGGGTAGGTGGACTCGATCCATAAATCATGTGCTTGATCCATAGGTGAGACTGCAGGTCGACACCCCAACATTCTAGTTTTAGTCAGTAAATCAAGAGTATATATCCTCTGTGATATAGATACGCCAGTTTTGTTGTGTGCTACCTCAATGCCAAGAAAATACCAAAGATGTCCAAGGTCTTTGGTTACAAAGTGTTTCATAAGATAGTTCTTTGTATCAAAAATCCATGTGTCATCAGCACCAGACAAAATGATATCATCCACATAAACAATGAGAATAATAATTTTAGAAGTAGTGGTCTTGATAAAAATAGAATGATCACATTGAGACCATGCAAAATCAAATTTGTGCAATATAAGGGAGAATTCGTCAAACCATGCTCGAGGGCTCTTCCTGAGACCATAAATAGCCTTCTTAAGGAGACACACTTTCCCAGAATGCTCTCCCTCAATAGCATAAGCTGGAGGTTGGGACATATAGGCAGTCTCCTACAAATCACCATATATAAGGGCATTCATGACATCTAGCTGATGCAAATGCCATCCTTGATTGACGACAATTGAAACAAGAATGTGGTAGAAATAAGATGAGCTACACTGGAGAAAAGGTTTCAAGTAATCAACCTCAGATTCTTGTGTGTATCCCTTAGCAACCATTCTAGCCTTCAAATGTTCAACTATCCCGTATGGCAGATATTTAACGGTATACACCCAACAAAAACCAACATGATTGCTACTCATAGGCAAATCAACAAGTTCCCATGTCCCATGGGATCGAAGGACATCCATCTCCTTGTCCATAGCATGTGTCTATCCATGGTTTAGAAGTGCCTCCTAAACATTCTTTGCAATAGAATTAGTAGATAAAGCAACAATATATTGAGCCATGGAAGCATTAAGGTGGTTTGTATAAATATGTTGAGAAATACAATATTTGGCACCATACCGCTGTCATTTCGGTAATGCAATAGGAATATACAAATCAGAAACAAGAACAGAGGCAGTAGAATTACCATCATGTTGTGGTGGATTATCATTCATAGAAGAGGTCATAGCAGGGGATACTGGAGGTGGGATAGAAGACCCCTACAAGGAAGGTGCACTGGGAAGTGGTACATTAGGAAGTGGCACATCAGGAAGAGACACATGATTATTAGGCTCAGAGAAGAATGATGTATCTTCAAAGAAGGTGACATTTGCACTGACATACAATTGGCATGAAATAGGATCATAACATTTATCCCCCTTTCATGTACGGGAATAGCCAAGGAAACAACGACAAAAAGCTCGTGGAGACAATTTATTACGTTTAGGTTGGCGATTGTGAACAAAACATAGGCAGCCAACAACCTATGGTGGTAGGACAAATATTGGTTCATAAGGGTAGAGGAGTTGGTAGGGTATTTTTATTGTTTAAGATAGAAGAAGGATCCAGTTGATGAGGTATTTGGCTAAAAAATGGCATTAGCCCAATAGAACTTAGGAACATTCATTTCATTTAGAAGAGTACGAGCTACATCAAGAAGATGTCTATTTTTCCTTTCATCTACACCATTTTGTTGTGGAGTATATGGGAAAGAGGTTTGATGGATAATTTCTTTGGAGATACAAAGTTTTTGAAAATCATGTTGCACATATTCAGAAGAAATATCATTGTGGACGAACTTAGTAGTAGCAGAAAATTGAATCTTTATTTATCCAAGAAATTGGAAAAAATATCTAAATTTTTATAACGGTTTTTAAAAGATAAATCTAGGTGGCATGAAACCAATCATCAATAAAGGTTACAAAATATCACACACTAGTATGATTACCAATAAGGCATGGTCCCAAGACATCACAGTTGATTAAATGAAATAAACTTGAACTCATGTTATCATGACGAGGAGAAAACACATATTGATGATGTTTTCCAAGTTGACAAGATTGACATGTAAAATTTTCAGATGAAAAACTAGGAAATAAAGACTTCAACTTAATGGAAGAAGGATGACCACGCCTCATATGCTATTGATAAAGAGAGGTAGATTGGGCCACAAGAGCGGTAGCAGGCAAAGTTGACTAGGTTTGTAGATAGTATAAACCATCTCCACCTTCATATCCCCCACCAATTGTCTTCTTCATCTTGAGATCCTACATGGAGACAGTGTAAGGAAAGAGGGTTACAATGCATTTTAAAGACTTTGTAATTTTATTGACATACATCAAGTTCAAATGAAATCTAGGAACAAGTAGAAGAAATTTAAAAAGGATGTTATTAACATCCCCTATTCTAGTGAATGGAGAAGTAGATCCATCCACCAGACGCACATGAGAATGATAGGTGGATTTCTTTAAATAAGTGAAGAGATTTTTATTACATTTCATGTGAGTTGTAGCACCTGAATCAAAAATCCAGTCTTCTTTTGTCGATGACGAAGATGCATAAAGAGAAGAGGGATCACCTGAGTGTTGAGTGATATTTTCCTGAGTGGTAGTAATAGAAGAAGTGGCTTTGATTATCATGCCAAGGCTGGGTGAACTTAGTGTTACCATCTAAGAAGTAGTACCACTAGAGGCATATGTAGATTCTCCAACACATCAATAGTGGACAATTAGTTTTCCCATTCTGACTTTCCATGTTTCTTCAGCATTTATCTTCGGTATAATTCTTTTACAGAAGTTGTAGTACCAAGACTAAAGAGGAGAGGACCCTCTTCTAGAGGACTGAGGAGGAAGAGTCCCTCTTCCATCATTGTTGATACCTCTCCTTTTTCCACGAGTATAATTACCACATCATCGTCCAGTAACAACTAGAGCAACAAGTTCTTCTTTAGTGATAAAAGACATTGAGTGAGGTAATTGAAGATAAACATTGTATATCATGGACAATGGTCTAGATGCTAGGATTTGTTGACAGATAGCTTCATAGATGGGAGGCAGAGATGCCAAAAACAAGCATAGATGAACTTCATCTTATTGTTTTTGTAGTTTAGTGAGATCAATGGATAGCTGATGTTGGAGTTTGATCTCTCCCAATACCTTTGAAGGAATCAAAGTGTGAAGCAAATGATGTAGCTTCATCAAGTCTTAGAGAATGTAAAGGTTTATAAAGTTTAAAAACTCGGGAGGAATTTCCCTTACTAGAATAGATCTAAACAATATGATCCTAGGCTTACTTGGTAGTGTCAACTTAAAGGAAATTGGTAGATACATGGGATTCACAACTATTTAGAATCCAAGAGAGGACTTGAGAGCCACACTCTACCCATTTCTTATACTTGGCTTTCTTTTTGTCAATCGTTTTATCTTTAGGAGGAGGGAGTTTAGTGAGATGCTCAAGCTTTCCTAAGGAATGAGCATAAATTTGAAAGGATTGTGCCCATAAAATATAGTTGGATATGTTGAACTTGACAGAATTTACATATCTAGCATGTGAATTAAGGGTCTCAAAAGAAGGTGAAGCCATGATTCCAAAGTATAGAATAGTAGTAGTTGATAGGAGTCGACAGATGCAAGGACATGGCGTGTCAGGAAATCGACATGGTGTGTTCCCATTTGACATGAAGTCTTCAGTGGTAGGGACACGATGTGTGTAAAATAGATAGAGATGTCCAGAAGCAGTGACACGTCATGTCAATAAGGCGACATAACGTGTGAAATAAATAAAATGGTAATAGGTAGTTCATAGAGGTAGGGACACAAGGTGTGCAGAAAGATACAAAATGTGTCTGGAAGTTGTAGTAGGTAGCTCATCAAAGAAACACAATGTGTGCAGAGAGAGACGCGGCGTGTCCACGTCGTGCAGGGCAACGGCGAACCAGTAGAAAGGTCACAAAAAGACCCAAAATAGATGACAAACACTGTGGTTCACAAAGAAGAAGTGTGATATGTTGCATAGATCCAATCATATCAATAATAAGATGGATAAAGCCCAATAATAGGTGGTCATGGATGACCACACATATTTGTCGATCGATTTTTCAAATAGCAATCTTTAGGGAATAAGACCATTAGAAAGATTGTCGGCCATGTCCCTGGATCCTCTTATTAGAGAATAGGATATGATTAGAGATGGGAGTAGATCCCCTTAAATGTGATCAATATAGGTAATGAAGATGGAGGATGCTAGCGGTGATGACAGAGGATGGAGGGGAAGAGAGAGAGAGAAGGTGGCGGCAGTTGGTGGAGCTCAGGACTAGGTAACCTGGCTCTAATCCATATGAAAGTGTGTCGTCTTTCTATTATTTTGGAAAAGAGAAATATCACTCCTATAAATAGGAGGAGGTTGTATAGGGAAGCAAACAGAAAACCCTAATGGGCCTCTTTATACAAAGGCCCATGTTACGAGATGAGTGACAATAAGAAAATAGTAAATAAAAGTATAACAATATATAATAATATGTACCAACATATGTTATATATTATTATATTTGTTTTGTTTTTATGTTTTTTAAATTCCTTATTTTAGTATTTATAATCTATTATAAAATTTAGTATTATATCTATAAATTTTAAACTTTGTTATCTATAAAATAAATATATGTATTTATGAATTATAACATTTTTTATTATTTTTAGGAATTAATTTGAATATGTAATTAGATGTAGATATGTCACTCTATAATGTGTCATGAAGTAATCTAAAATGTATATATTTTAACAAGCATATATGGTATCATAATTAAAAATGAAGTAAATTTTTTAAAAAATGTAGTGCACAACATTGAGGATCCATTGCTCTTCTAGGGGCAATGTGTCTCAAACAGGACATATTGCTTTTTCAAAATAAAAATGTGTCTTCTGTGGGGACACATTGTCCCTACCTAAACATTGAGTCCTCGTTGGAGATACATTACCCTAGAAACAAGTCATTTTAGGAATTAAAATGTAAACCATGCTACATTGGTAATAAAAAAAGCTAAAAATGCTATTTTGGTTAAGTCAAAATTAGATGCAATATTAGCCAAGGCTATGTCTTTGGAATTAAATAATTTAATCAAGGTTTATATCTTTGTCTACCTTAACTTGATATGTATCAGGTTTTGTAGTAGTGATGAACGCTGGAAAAGAAACACGTCACATTTGTGTTCCAGAAAATTGGTGATTTTTGCATCTAAAGCAAGTTTCAATCAATCAACCTCCTCTATTAATTTGAGCCATATTGATAGGTTGAACTAGATGTTGTTGTTATAAATAGCCAAATTGATAGGGTGAACTAGATTTTGTTGTTACAAATATTTGCTTTTGTGACACTATTTTTCACTTTCCTCCATCAGAATTTTGGTAGTTTATTGATGAAGGATTAAGAAAGCTAGTCCTTGGGTTGAAACCCCATTTACAGGAAGGTTAAGAGGAAAAAAAACATATCCTGCCTAAACATCCCAATAAGGACCACTACTGTTAATGGAACAAAAACTTCAGCCCTTTGTTTCCTAATCTGAGTATCCATCTCCAACTATGTGGGTGTAGAACAATCAATTAGGAAAGATAAAGGGTTGTCATGTAGTAATCTTACACAGAGGTTGTAAAAGAGTGAAATCACCCCTTTACTAAAATTTTGAAGAATAAAACATCCATCCCAAACATACTCAAAAGGTATGCTGAAACATGTGTAAATTTTCAAATATGTATATAATGATATACAAAGGACCAAAGAGTATTGTAGTGTAATATAATTCATGACTATAATCAACTTTATAAAAGTGTACATCATCATTCTCCCGTTTAGGGTTTACAACAATGAAAGAATCTAGATAGAGGGAAATCTAAACTACACCAACTTTGTCTCCAAGAAAACAACTTCATGAGATAGATCCATACTGAAAGCCATGTATGCCATATGCTAATCCTAGGTTGGTCCTCCATGTTTCTACTACGCACTCTGATCCTAGGCCTTGTTCAACAACTTGATCAAACCCTGGGTGGTTGGAAAAGCACCCAACAAAAGAGAGAAGCAAGGTATGTGTCAGAGATAATGAACAAGGATAAAAGATAAGAAATATCATGGAAATCAAGGATAAGATTTCATCATAAGATGAAGATGGTCAAAAGTATGAGGCATAATCAAATAGATTCTTGCCATAACAAGAAAACTAATAAAAGGTTTGCATGCATGATTAATATTGACTACCTTAACTAAGTAGGGTTGAGGCACCTACTGGACCTCAACCAAATAGGTGGGGAGAGTAGAACATTCCAGTCACCTACCAATTATTTTTATATTGGGGAGAGTAACACATTCCCCTGGGAAAATTTACACATGCCCTATCTATAAGTGGTTGTACAAAAGTACCACTACACTAGTTAAATAGTCTAATTAAATCAACATGCTAAGAACTATGACAAGTATAAGAATCAAATAATATAAACATGGCAGTGGGGTACAAGACCCAAGAAATAAGTATCAAATTGATTTTGTGGCAAAAATAGCAAAGGAATTAACAAAAGAGAAATTAGGGTTTCATAAGGCCTCATTAGGGAAACTAGGTTAGGGTTTGCACTTATTCCCAACTTAGGTGTAAGGAAAGCAAATACCTCTCTTATTGAGTTCCATCATCAACTTTAACCACTTTTAGATGATCCAAGACAAACTTTTCCTATTTTCAATGTATAATTATAGATTAGGGTATATCATGTGCATTAATGTAAAGAAAAATCTAGTTTTAGACTTTTTGAACAAATCCCTGATTTAGACTCTGAAAACATAACCATTGATCTTATTAGGTACTCCTGATTAAGAACACATATAATTTTTTCAATTTTGGAGTTATGATGATTAAAGTGCATTTTTGATGATTTTTATGTATTAAAATCATTTTTAGAAAACCTTTCGACAAAACTCACAACCAAGACTCAAAAAATATTTTTATTAGAAAGATTACATTTTTATTATTCCAAAACATATTTATTTATAATTTTATGAGTTACCAGTTATATATGATATTTGAGAAACCAACCAATCAAAAATTAGGAAAAATCCACGTAGGCAGGAATTATCCACAACTGGATTGAGGGTCCTACTAAGGTGGCCCAATAAGGGCTTGCCAGAATGGCCCAGTCCCTCAGCCCATCAAGGCATATATATGAATGTGTTGTAAAACACAAACAGGGGGCAATTTGACCAATTTTCCCTTGGTGAGACAGTCAAAATAAAAAGGAAAACGAGGGCTAGAGATGTGAAATCACATGCGGTTGTCATCTCTGTTAAGCTTTTACACGAGAACAAAGACTTTCATGAACCCACTTCTCTATCATGGCTGCCCTGAAGGCAAGCTTGGAGGTCAGAGGAGATCGAATCAACCACGGAGAATTCTTCTAACAAGTTCATTGGGACTTGGCGGGAGCAACCACGATGAAAAGGGAAGGCATGTACGAACTTACATTGAGAATCCACAACCAAACGCTGAATATGAGGAAGGATCGCCACACAGGGAAAAAGATCATTTACCTTAAAGAAGATAACAACAAGGAAGCAACAAACTTTGGGTGAGCTTGACAAAGCTTTGTGGAGGCTTAGCAGGTCCCGGGAGGGTTTGTATCAGTACCATGATAGGTCTCCGGCGAGCTTCAAACTTGGTTCATCGAAACCAACCCACAGGCAATGCCAGCAACTAGAGGGAAACTGAGTGGGTTTGTCAAAACATGGAGATGGTTTTTATTCAACTAATTTGTCCCATACATCCTCTACCGTATTCTCCCATCCTAGAAATTGAGGAAAATGAAAACTAATAGGGTGGAGTAAAGGAGGGAATACATGGAGAAATCGAGAGTGTACAAGGGAGGACTAGGGTTCCCTAAAGATTGATACAACACTACTTATACTAGTGTTGCCGCACACTACCATTTGTAACCCCCACGAAGAACAACCTAGAAAGGAAATTGGGGGTTTCCTGAATAAGGGACAAGAGATGGGAAATTTGGGCTCGTTACATATGAAATTACATATAGAAATTGTAAGATGAAAAATCTTGCGGAAAGATCGAGAAATGAGGGAGAAATCATGTTTTTAAAAATACCCAAAAATGTTGGCATATTTCCTATAAGGCCTGAGGTAGATGACGATCTAGGAGTCATCTGATCTGCATACAATGACTGGGGAGTGTGACATATTAAATTCCTTTCCAAATCCAATTCGACCAAAGTGCATGATTTAATCATTAAACATTTTCTCTCTCCTCATTTAAGGGTGCAAATGAACTCCAAATTAAATAAAATTTGGCACCTAGATTATTTTTTATATGAGAAATTTGAATATGCAATTAGATTTGCCTTTTGAGAACTTTTGTTGTGTTAAATAAATCAAATTTTATTTTCTCTTTCCTCCATCATTAATGGTTATATGATTCTCCAAATTTGAAGCAACTTCACCCACAAATCACATTAAGTGCCTTGGATACAAATTTACCATCAATTCTACATGTTGAAGTTTTTGTATATTTATTTAATATTTTGAAGGTTCTACATAGTTTCTCTCTCCTATGCATTATATTAAAGATTATCCAAATTACATGAAAATTCACCCAAAGGCTATTTTTAATGTGTAGATTATGAATCCAAGATTATTTTCCACTTTTAGAGTCATTAATTATTTTATTTCATATTTTGAGGAAAACTCACATTTTCTTTTCAAAATAAAAGAGATATGGATAATATTATTCCAAAATTATGAAACTTGGCCTCCAAGACAAACCAAACCCAAAGGAAACAAATCTCAACTTATCTTTAACCAATTAGTATTCCTTTTATAAATTTTAGTCAATTATCCAAAATTACCAATATTTAACATATTAAATAATTCAATATCACATTAACATGTTTAAAGCATTATTATGCATTCTTTTTTCTCTTCCTTGCTCTATAAGGCTAAGGAATTATCTAGAACGAATTTGTTCTAATAATATGCCACATAAGTGGTAAATTTTCATTTAGACCTTGATTAAAAATATTTACTGAGGTATTTGTGCATAAACCCATATGTTGGCAATAATAATGATCAAATGTTCACCAAACCACTAATATTTCCACAAATTGAACATAAAAGCCAAAAATGATAGAAATGAAAGGAAAAGCTTAGAAAGAGGGTCAAAAAGAGAAAATGTCCAAGTTTCAATTTGTTACAACACTCCACCCCTTAAAAAGGATTTTGTCCCTAAAATCTCAAGCAAAGAGAGAAGGGTGAGTGTGTAACAATTCATCTCTAAACAACCAATAAACTTCTACCAAAACTTTCACTAACTCAAACTCCTTATTCTTCAACGGCTTAACTTGGGAGTTCAAAAACTTCACATACAACTCCTCAAAGGTCAAGTTCTCAAGTATCACCTAGGGTTCCACTATTAAGATTTCTTTTTAAAATTTTTGGGCTTACTAGCATTACATTTATTAGGATATCACATTAACATTATTATTCTTTTAATTCTTTCGCATTATATTCACTTAGTTGTCAAAAGAGTTATATTTCATTATCATGCATGAAAGCTTATATATATCTCATTTATCTTATTAAGAATTTTAGCACTATTAGAGGTTACTCAATTATCTCTATATACTAGATCATTATCCTTAATAATTTGGATTTAGACTCCATTATTACCATTTTTAATTATATTAGATTGTTTTGCATGAAATAAGAAATTTTAATCAATTTGTTATTAAGTCTACAATTAATCCAATTAATGTCACATTAATTACTTACATCTATATTAAACATTATCAAATTGTTACATTACTTTTCTTACTCACATTAATGCCATCATTAATCATTTTCTCATACTTATTCACTTTTTATGATTGATTATGCACATTTATTTGAATTCATTTACTTCTTAATCATATTGAAGTCATTATATGTATTTTAGTGAATAAGGTGGAACATATTAACAGATTGATTTACATACCAAGGCATGATTATGTGATTATATATCATTAGTGTGTATCAAAGTATGTTATCTAGATTATGACACCTAATGTCATTAATGTATCATGAAAGGCATTAAGGATGTATAGATTAAGGTTAGATGATTCTGACTTAGGGATAGGTCAACATGATCATTATACTTTACTTATACCTTCTTAGCATGCATTAATTCCAAGATTAGGTTACAATTATCTTACTCATCATTTCATTAGGGTTTAATGGTTCATGGCATGTTCAACACCATGTGTATTCATTAGTAGGATTAATATGTGAATTATGCATATTATGTACATTAAATAGTTATTATGGTTCAAACATATGAATTATTCATTAGATGACTGTTATATGTTCTTTAGTATATAAACAAGCATGTTGATTTATTTGTTTGATCAAAACTAAGGATACAATCACACTATCCTCCTATTCATAAAGTTAGGGTTTTTAAAGTCACATAGCTAGATCTCGGTATGGAACAAGGCTCCATCCCCCATAAAAAGGATTTCATCCTCGAAATCTAACTACCTAACAACAAAAACCAACTACTCTCCACCCCTTAAAAGGTATGACCTACCAAGCCAAACTAATATATAGGTAAAAGGATGAATCTACTTAACCATGTACTAGATTCATCATGTTTCCACTGTGGACTTTGATAGCTTACTAAACTCCAAACTTCAAAGTCTAGGTTCTAGAATTAGGCTGACCAAACATGTGATTCTATGGGACATACGAGAACCATATTGGGTATCCATCCTCAAAACAAGTCACAACACCTAAAAGACTTGGTCAACACATAAGGCTCCTAAAGATATCCAACAAAGATGTCTAAGGTTACTATTTCCTAAAAGAATGCTATTTCAGACAATCGGTGTCAGCTTAAGCTAGGCAGGTATCATATGGATCTATGAGTCCTCATAAACCAAGCTAGTGGTGTGGAGGAAAATCTTTCCAGACCATGAACCCTGATCCATTCTAGACGCCTTTGGTTTCAACTTCATGTCCTCATAGATGCCTAAAGGCAAATATAAGCAACCTCAAGTTACTATGGTTACTTACATCTTTTAATTATAAATAGTTTAGGGGGTTTAATCGACATGATTTTAATGTGAAACTCATAGGATCCTAAATCAACCTTTCATCATCTCAAGGGTTGCATAGATCAACTCTAGAGCACACATGTCACTTAAAGGGGAACTGTGTAAAGAAAGGTTTCTTATTAGGGAGACAAAACTAAAATAGTCAGATTTCAACTACCATGGGCTCTGATACCATGTTGCAAAAGAGTGAAATCACCCTTTACTAAAAATTTGAAGAACAAAACATTCATCCCAAATATACTCAAAAGGTATGCTAAAACAGGTGTAAATTTTCAAATCTTTATATAATGGTATACAAAAGACTTTGTATTGTAGTGAAATATAATTTCATGACTATAATCAATTTTATAAAAGTGTACATCATCATTCTCCCATATAGGGTTTACAACAAAGAAAGAATCTAGATAGAGGGAAATCTAAACTACACCAACTTTGTATCCAAGAAAACAACTTCATGAGATAGATCCATACTGAAAGCCATGTAAGCCATATGCTAATCCTAGGTTGGTCCTCCATGCTTCTACTGCACACTCGGATCCAAGGCCTTGTTAACCAACTTGATCAAACCCTAGGTGGTTAGGAAAGCGCCCATCAAAGAAGAGAAGCAAGGTATGTGTCAGAGATAATTAACAAGGATAAAAGATAAGAATATCATGGAAATAAAGGCTAACATTTCATCATAAGATGAAGATGGCCAAAAGTATGAGGGATAATCAAATAGATGCTTGCCATAATAATAAAAATAATAAAAGGTTTTCATGCATGATTAATATTGACTACCTTAACAAAGTAGGGTTGAGGAACCTATCAGACCTCAACCAAATAGGTGAGGGAGAGTAACACATTCCAGTCACCTATCAATTATTTTTATATTGGGGAAAGTAGGGTGAATCGACACATGCCCTGTCTATGGGTGGTTGTACAAAAGTTCCACTACACTAGTTAAATAGTCTAATAAAATCAACATGCTAAGAACTATTGCAAGTGTAAGCATCAAATAATAGAAACATGCCAGTGGGGTACAAGACCCAAGAAATAAGTATCAAAATTGATTTTGAGGCAAAAATAGCAAAGGAATTAACAAAAGAGAAATTAGGGTTTCATAAGAACCTCATTAGGGAAACTAGGTTAGGGTTTGCAATTATTCCCAATTTATGTGTAAGGAAAGCACATACCTATCTTATTGAGTTCAATCATCAACTTTCACCACTTTTAGATGATCCAAGATTAACTTTTCCTATTTTCAATGTATAATCATATATTAGGGTATATCATGTGTATTAATGTAAACCAAAACCCTAGTTTTGGAATTTTTGAACAAAACCATAATTTAGACTCTAAAACCATCACCATTGATCTTATTAGGTTCTCCTGATTAAGAAAACATATACTTTTTTCAATTTTGAAGTTATGATGATTAAAGTGCATTTTTGGTGACTTTTATGTATCAAAATCATTTTTAGAAAACACCTTTCGACAAAACTCAAAACCAAGGCTCGAAAATATTTTAATTTAAAAAGTATATTTTTATGATTCCAAAGCATATTTATTTATAATTTAATGAGTTACAAATTAAAATCTATGATTTTTTTAGAAACCAACCAATCAAAAATCAGGAAAAATCCATGCACGCAGGAATTATCCACAACTAGATTGAGGGTCCTACTAAGGTGGCCCAATCAGGGCTTGCCATAATGGCTTGGTCCCTTAGCCCATCAGGGCATAGATATGTATGTGTCGCAGAACACAAAGAGGGGGTGATTTGACCAATTTGCCCTTGGTGAGAAAGACAAAACAAAAAGGAAAATGAGGGCTAAAGATGTGAAATCACAGGCAATTGTAATCTCTGTTAAGCTTTTACATGAGAACACAGACTGTCATGAACCCACTTCTCCACCATGGCTGCCCTGAGGGCAAGCTTGGAGGTAAGAGGAGATCAGATCAACCAAAGGGAACTCTTCTAACAAGTTCATTGGGACCTGGTGGGAGCAACCACGATGATAAGGGAAGGCACATACAAACTTACATCGAGAATCCACAACCAAACACTAAATATGAGGAAGGATCGCCACATAGGGAAAATGAACCTTTACCTTAAAGAATATGACAACGAGGAAGCGACGAACTGTGGGTGAGCTTGACAAAGCTTTTTGGAGGCTTAGCAGGTCATAAGAGGGTTTGTATCAGTACCACGACGGGTCTCCAGTGAGCTTCAAACTTGTTTCATCAAAACCAACCAACAGGCAACACCAGCAACCAGAGGGCGGCTGGGCGGGTTTGTCAAAACATGGAGATGGTTTTTGTTCAACCAATTTGTCCCAGACATCCTCTACTATCTTCGCCCATCCTAGAAATTGAGGAAAATAAAAATGAATAGGGTGGAATAAAGGAGAGAATATAGGGGGAAATTGGGAGTGTATAAGGGAGGACTAGGGTTCCCTAAAGCATGATACACCGCTACTTATACTAGTGTTGCCACACACTACCATCTGTAACCCCAAGAAGAACAACCTAGAAAGGAAATTAGGGGTTTCTTGAATAAGGGACAAGAGATGGGAAATTTGGGCTCGTTACATTTAGAACTGCATATAGAAACTGTAAGACAAAAAAATCTTGCGGAAAGATCAAGAAACAAGGGAGAAATCATGTTTTCAAAACTACCTAAGGTCCCATTTGGACGGCACATTCATAAATACATATTCATTTGTGAAATTCGGTAGTTTAAATGTGTCAAATTCAAATGTTGGTGTTCAGAAGCATTTCATTTGGGTAGCAGAAAATTGGAGTTGCATCTTCAATGAACACTCAAAGATGAACAATATGCAGTGCTACAAGCATATGCAAAACACTGACGTCTGCATTGAAATAGGACGGAAGGTGGTGAAGGAAGGAAGAGGCACATAGTGTAGGTGGAGGTAGCGAATGACGTGTCAGACAATGAAGAAGGTGGAGCTATAGAGGGAGGGATGGCGGCCAAAAACACACTGTGAAGCAGACACCATTGATCTCCCCTTACCACAGGATGGAAGGAGACAGAGCAACCACAAAGACTATTCTCTGTTGCTTGGTATAGATCGAAATCAGAGGAAGGGCCTATGTGAGGAGGAATAGAGGGAGCGAAGGAGGGAAAGGAGGTGGTAGAGGAAGTAGAGGAGGCGGTGGGCAGATGCTGTGAGAAGAGAGAATGGGAGAGTGGGATCTGGGCACTGCAAGAAGAGAGAACAAGAGAGTGGGATCTGAGGGTCTCGCAGAACCAGTTACCGTGGAATTTTCCAATCACGCCGATACCGGCGCGATTTGGAAGGCGGAATTTTACTACATTAGAATACCACTTCTGGAAAAGCGACATTCACCAATCACCCCACTACATATCCAAACCAGGTGTTTATGAGTAATGGTATTCAGAATACAATATATGATTACGATCCCTCCTTGAAATGCTACACCCAAACAACCCCTAAAAGTGTTGGTGTTACAACCCGTTCCTAACTTTACTGGTAATCCTAGAGTTTTATGATAATCTTAATGCTTGGCATACTTTTGTTAGTATTATTCTATGTTGTTCTTTATCTTAACTTTGGTAACCTTAAATACTTATTTGGGAAACTCATAATCATAACTTAAACATACTATAAAGATCCGAGTTGGAGTTAATATAGCATTAACTCATACATGTACGCAAGAAGAGAGTTAATGACATTAATGGAAATATTTAATAAATAATTATTCATTTTAGAATATTACAAAATTATATTGTAGAATTGTAGAGAATTCAATTATGAATCCAAGAAAAAAATAATGAATCAAATCGGAGTTAAAAAAGAGAGTTATGCCATTTTTCATAAACATATACAAAGCACCACGACCGAGACCGACACTGTGTCAACACCGTGACTATGACCGACATTGTGTCGACACTGCGACCGACGTTGCGTCAACACTGCAACCACGACCGATGCCTCCTAGGACGGCTAATCATAAAACGATCATATCTCGAGCTATACTTATCCATTTTCAATGAAACAAAGTGTGTTAGAACTGCGATTCAATCCTCTATCATCCCAGACACCTTGCTATATGAGAGGGCGACCTAAAAGGTGATTTCTTGGGTGATTTTTGGGGAAGAATGTGAAGAACAGTGGAAATTCAAAAGGGTTGTAATAAATTCAACTTGGTAAGTAGTTTTAACCGGTGATTCTTCCTCCTCCTCATTTCCCCTTGCTCAGAATCCCTGATCCAATGAATTTGAGGTTTGGGTTAACCTCCGATCTTTGTCTTCTACCTAAAGCAGACCTTCTTTAGGGCTGAAAGGAAGAAAAAACTGCTAATTTTCTAGGGTCTTGCTATGGATTCGAGATTTTCAGAGATGGGCTACGTTTTTAAGATGTTTTCACACCTTAGGGTGAGTGGGTACTTTCTTTAAACAATAGATTGCACAAAAATGAGTTAAATCATTAATCATTTTCAATTGCTTAGTATGCGAGTACAAACCCTAAATGGTCTTTTGATCTAGCTTTTGCTAGATGATATGAAATGGATTATTTCTCTGTTGTGATGAATTTCAGATTATGAAATCACATTAGAAATGATTGCAATACATCTAATGAGAATTCTTAAAGTAATTGTAAAGGTTACATGAATATACTGAAATCTAAGGCATTTGGCTATGACTGAATTTATTATATGATTGAATAAAGAAGTTTGTCTAGTTGAATCTCCTTGCTTACTAATGATTGTTTTATTTGTATGCATATTACATATATGTCAGATTAGATCTTGCATTTCTTTTGATGATATCAATGTTTACTTGATATATCAGTAAGAGGGTGAAACCCTAAATGAATGGAAATTTGGAGGTTTGCAATTAGACATCTTGATTTATGTTATTCTTGATGTATGATGTTTTAGTAAATGGCGTGGAAGCCCTAGTTCAGTTCATTACATGGTTTCATATATATATTTGTTTATATTTGAACTGCTGAGAGCAATTCTTATTGAATGATGTTATGATGTATTCAATCTTTATGCGAGTTATGTGATTAGTGAATGAGGTAAATTAAACCCTAATGATAGGGTGTTTAGTGAAACAAGTATTGTGATATCAATGTTTCTCAATTCAAGATGTTGTGATGCTTAATAGTTTAGTTGTGGTAAATGTTATCAGATGGTTTATGAAATGAATAGTTTACAAAGTTGAACAAAGATATGTTGATGTGATGATTGAATTGTGAATTTAAAGAGTGAATTAGACATGTAGATGCCCTGAACATTGTAGAATCCTCACAGGATGAGGCATGCGGTGTGAGGAGGAAATAGTTTTCTGACTGGAGGTAGTCTAGATTGAGGTAAGCCAGAGCGCACTAGTAGGGTGTGGGGGTCTTGACCAATAGGGCAGACTCCTTACAATTGTGTGGTACCCAATACCAACCGGGGATGCCCGTGGTACCTGTGTTACATGTTGAGTGATCAGTGGTCAGTAGGTCCACTGATGCACAATAAGCCTGAGGGCTTTGACTCACCACTTGAGTGCCCAGGTTGAGAGGTGGAGTCTGAGATATCTAGACACTCCCATTACCCGCCTAGAGGCAGATGTGTCGAGGCCCACTGCAAATGTGGTCTTACTCAAGAGATAGGCTTAGGAACCTGGGCATGCTTCTAAGCCTTGTACAGTGATATGTAGCTTCATGTGATTCTTTCACATGTTGTGGTACATCTCATGTGGGTTCAGTGCATAATAAGATGAATGAGAGGTTAAATAAGTGTGTGCAGTTATTCAATTATTCTTCGTATGTTTCTGAATTATTAGTTCTCTTTATGATCAATCAAACATTTAATATATTGATTCACTCTTGTAGATGTCTAGAGTATTTTGCCATATTTATGTTTGTGAATGATTAGTCTCTTTAAAGCTTACTATTATTATAATTTTTATCTGTTGCTCAGCAATATATCTACAATAATATAAGTGCTTTAAACTGTTTCTTTGAAGTACTCATTCACTGAGGGAGTAGGCTCCCCCTCTACTCACAATTTTAGGGAAATCACATGGACTTGAAGAAGGTCAATGCATTAGAGTAGATCTACCACATGAGTTAAGTATGAGATCAGTTAAGTTTAGTCGGTCCCTGGCACTCTAAGTCCTTGTATAGATGTGAGAGAGTTTTAAATGATGTTTTGTATCTTTGTTTCCTTAATAATAGAGTATGTATCTGGTTATCATGTCGTATGTACACAGAATTGTGAGAAATAGAATGAATGTATGGATGTGTATCATTAATGTTGAGATCATATTAGAATAATCAAAGTTTAATTCTCTTATAAGTTTGATTGTGTGATTGAATGTGAGAAAACAAAGAGTTTGAAACAAAAGAAAAAAAGAGTTGGGAGTGAGCTTTGTATTAAGTAAAATCCTCAAACTTATGCCCTGATCTCATGATTAGTGGTAATCTTGGGATGTGGGCGTAATAGCTTGGTATCAGATCTTAGGATGAGTCATCATGGACCATTAGAAAAGAAAGTTAGAGTTATAAGTGTGGCTGATAGGAGATGATGTGTCTATAGCTCTGGGAAGTCTGGGTATTTGGATACCCTGGCCCAGTATCTAAATACTTAGATTAACCAGTATCAAGCTACTCTGTCTATTCTTCTCTGGATGCCCTGGCCAGGTATGTAGAGGAAGGATGGGCTAGAGAGAAACCTTAGAAATCTTAGGGTTAGGAGATCGGAAAGTAATGAAGGAGTAAGAGATTAAACATAAAATGTGATAAAACTCTTTCTTTATATTGCTTCTTTGATTGGAGATCAATAGAAATGCTCTTACATGTATGAATTCATATTATCAGTTTGTAGAATATATATGGTTCTTTTATATTGTTGTGTATCATGTAGTGATTCAGTTATTGTTTATATTCTTTATATCAAATAAACCAGGAGTTATGTTTAAGTGAGTTTTCCCTAAGTGGATATTCTTTCCACATGTTTGAGATTAATAGGAGTTGAATAATCATGAGTAGCTCTTGGCTTTAGGACTGCAGGTTCATCCTGGTCCGACTGGCAGGATGCGTTACTGGAATCTAATGACTCCTAATAACAATATAATAAGAGTAGACTCTGGATAAATTAGACCCACATCATAATGAGAATGTACATACACTAAGATGTTGAAACATATGGGAAAGATTAGAATAGCTAAGAATCAGTTGAAACTGATATCTGAGATCCAACTTTGGGGCCTCATATGAGAAACCCTTAATTGGGAATAAAGGAACATGACATAAGGTTCAGATTAAGTTTAATGATTAGTATTATATGAACTCTAAATATGAAATATGGAAAAGATATGAGAAAAGTATGTAAAGGCCAAGATAGTAAGAATCAAGCATGAGGAATGGATCATATAATCGAGTACAATGCTTTTATGTACTCTAAAGCAAAGGAAAAATAGAAGAAAAGAGTTAAGTATACAATAAGTACATAGAAGTCAAGAGTCTTTAGAAGAGTTAAAATAAAGAGAATTAGGTGAACATGTCAATCATAAGACTAGGATAACAAACTTAGTTGAAACAAAGAGAAATGTTAGAAATGATGAGCTTGATTAAGGAATGAGGGTTATGATATAATTGAGAGCATGGAATGCATACCTTTATTATGAAGTTTAATACATTCATTCTTACTACCTTTGGATTCTAAGTCTCTATAGAACAACAAACTAGTTTCTAAAAGAAGAACACAAGTGTAGCTAAACAAATGAATAAGTCATACAAAGGTAAACTATATTCAGGAAAAAAAACTTGATTGAAAGAGAAACTAAGTTTGACCCGTGCATGAGTCTTTTGATTTAAAATGAAGGATATTTAATGTATTAAACATGAGGTGAAACTAGTAGAGAGATTATTGATTTAGAATTTCAACTTCACATTAGTAGAAGGATAAAAAGAAATATATGCAACATGGTATACATGATCATACACATGAGTAAGAAACATGATCATAAGAGAAAATTAGAAGTTAAAGATGAGAGGTGGAAGAGTAGTATATGGTAAGAGGATTATGGAAAGTAAGGAAGGGTTTGAAACATGATGGAGTAATATAGATTATAAAAGAAAGAGGTTAGGAGATTCAAGAAAGTTCTAATTAGTCAAGTATCCTTGTTGATAACTAATTAAACCTACATACGAGAAATGTATTAAGGGAATGTTTGAAGATAAGAATTCTAAGTCTCAGAATCATCTTCTCTTTCATATCTTCCTTAATGGGAGCAATGTCGGAATGAAGTGATAAGAAAATGAATCATATATGATGCATAACCGCCATGGTAGAGATATCTAGTGAATGTAATAATGACACACAATATGATGATGAAACCCTAGTAGGGTAAATTGAGAATGTAATATATCTAAATGGCCAAGTAAGAGAAAGGAAATTTAATTGATAAGATAAGGAAGACTTTAGTAAAACTTGTGAGATCCAAAGTTTGAATATCAAATTAAGGAAGTAAAGTCACATCACAGTAACATCATGCTACTGATAAGGACCAAACCCTAGAATGTTTAGAGTTGTAGTAGTTCAAGGGATGTCACTAGTGATTTGACCTTGAATAGTAGCATCTCTGTAAAACAAGATCATAGATTTGCACTATGAGAAGCAAACTAGCACTAATAGTAATCCAGGGTTTAAAGGTAGCTAATATGAAAGGTAGATAAACAATATGGAAATGATAAGAAATAGATTTGAAATATAAGAGGTGTGATTTGAACAAAAGGAGAAGTGCAACATGAGAAAAGTGTAATCTAAAATAATTTCTTGCAGTGATAGAAAGAATGACAAATAATCTATTCTTACCTTGAATGTTTCGATGTTAGGGATGCTTGTTTTATATGATCAAAATGAGAAGGATAAGTAACAAGAAGTAAGTAGTAATGAATGAGGAGAGAAATAAGAGAAAACAATGGCTTTCAGTAATATGTGAATTTGTTTTTTTTGAAGTGTAATTTGTTGAAG
The DNA here is from genome assembly GCA_963693085.1 of Alisma plantago-aquatica. Classification (NCBI taxonomy): domain Eukaryota; kingdom Viridiplantae; phylum Streptophyta; class Magnoliopsida; order Alismatales; family Alismataceae; genus Alisma; species Alisma plantago-aquatica. Next base: position 1,183,011,830 of record OY856412.1, on the reverse strand, counting down.
GTATAATTAGGGATGTAAATTGGTTCTACGTATAATTTCAGTGTACATGTGCAAGCAATATGTTAATTAAAGGTGTGTGATAGTTGTAGTCATTCATACCAGTAATTATTGTACAATTGTGGTATGTTGATATGAGTTGAATGATGATGGAACAAATGGAGGGTTACCCTGAATAAGGTAGTCTTACCTATTCACTCATATGAATAGAAGGGATAATAACCATATTGTATTGATATGTAACCCTAATGAGGTATAGCTTGTTATACCTAGCTTTAATATAACTAAGTGATGATGGTAATTGGGTATGAATAGTCCTTGAATGACTAGTACAATCATGGAGTACTTTGGTACTGTTGTTGAAACCCTAGTATGCTATAACCTGATGGTTACACCTTGATTTATGTGTGGGTTCATACTTGAGAATAGTATCAAATGTGATGGTGATGCTTCACCTTATGCATCAATGATCCAATGGGGATGCCGTGAGTAAGGGTTTGGGTATACGTGATGATTAGTAATATTAGTATAATTTATCTTGTTGAACCTAACTCTAATACAAATAGATAAATATGAGTATTCATGTTTAACATTCTTATATGATGGAATGATAGTGGAATAACCTCCTTAATATGATCATAACCTTAATATGTTAATTGGTGGTTATCATAGCCACATGGTTGATACTTTCTTTTACTAAACATGTGCATTATGAATATGATGAAGGTTAATCATATCTAGATTCCTTGCATGTTGATGTAATAAAGGAATGTTCTTAATGTTAATATAACACACTATGATTGTTTATGAATATCTCCTAGCTCATTAATGTAATATTGGGTTGATCCGGTGTATTATATGTAAGTGATGTTATTGAGCCTTGTTATAAGGCATGCAAAGATAACAATGATCTTGCAGGGAATAGTATGATGGTCTTAATGACCTTTGGGCATGGTTGAGCCCTGGATGAGGTTTAATCCTCTTGTGTTGATAAGGGTTGATACCCTGTGATATTGTGAAAAGGATTTATATCTTATGATAGTATGATGACTAGTGTGGTCTCATGAATGAAAAGTGAATAGTACCATGTGATGATGAGATGAGCAATTATGTTTCACACATTTTATATCTTTTAAAAGTTGTGATTTAGAGAGGAACAAATGACTCAATGTTGAAATTAAAATTTTAGACTGTAATGTTCGAAAGCTTAAAATGATAGAGATACCCCTAGTAAAGGTTCTTTGGAGGAATCATGTATATAAGAAGTTACTTGGAAAGTAGAATCAGAGATGTTTAACAAGTATCTTTTCCTCTTTTAGAAATTTTGAGATGAAATTTTTATTAGATGGGGAGAATTGTTACAACCCGTTCCTAGCTTTAATGGTAATCCTAGAGTTTTAAGATAATCTTAATGCTAGACATACTTTTTTAGTAATATTCTATGTTGTACTTTATATTAACTTTGGTAACCTTAAATACTTATTTGGGAAACATATAATCATGAATTAAGCATACTATAAAGATCTGAGTTGGAGTTAATATAGCATTAACCTATACATGTACGCAAGAAGAGAGTTAATGGCATTAGAGGAAATAATTAATAAATAATTATTCATTTGAGAATATTATCAAAATGATATTGTAGGATTGTAGAGAATTCAATTATGAATAAAAAAAAGAATAAACCAAATTGGAGTTAAAATGAGAGAGTTATGCCCTTTTAGTAAACATATACAGAGCACCGCAACCGCAGCCGACACCGCGACCGACGCTGCGTTGACACTGTGACCGCGACCGATGCCGCATCGACACTGCGACTGCAACCGATGCCGCATCGACACTGCGACTGCAACCGATGCTGCATCGACACTGCGACTGCAACTGATGTTGTGTCGACACCATAATTGCGGCCGACACTGCGACCGATGCTGTGTCGACACCGCGACCGATGCCGCCCAGGACAGCCAATCGTAAAATGATCATATATCGAGCTATACTTATTTGTTTTTAATGAAATGAAGTGTGTTAGAATCGTGATTCAATCCTTTATCATCCAAGATACCTTTCTCTATGAGAGGATAACTTGGAAGATGATTTCTGGGGTGATTTTTGGAGAAGAATGTGAAGAACCATGGAAATCCAAAAGGGTTGCTATAAATTCAACTTGGTAAGTAGTTTTAATCGTTGATTCTTCCTCCTCCTCATTTCCCCTTACTTGGAATCCCTAGTCCAATGAATTTGAGGTTTGTATTAACCTCTGATCTTCATCTTCTACCTACAACAGACCTTCTTTAGGGATGAACGAAAGAAGAAACTACTAATTTGCTAGGGTCTTGCTATGGATTTGAGATTTTTAGAGATGGGCTACATTTTTAAGGTGTTTTCATACCTTAGGGTGAGTGGGTACTTTCTTTAAATAGTAGATTACACAAAAATGAGTTAAATCATCAATAAGTTTTAATTGCTAAGTATGCGAGTACAAACCCTAAATGGTCTTTTGGTCTAGCTTTTGCTAGATGGTATGAAATGGATTATTTCTCTGTTGTGATGAATTTCATATTATGAAATCACATTAGAAATGATTGCAATCCATATAAATGAGAATTCTTAAAGTAATTGTAAAGGTTACATGAATATACTAAAATCGAAGACTTTCGGCTATGACTGAAATTGTTGTATAATTGAATAAAGCAGTTTCTCTAGTTGAATATCCTTGCTTACTAATGATTGTTTTATTTGTATGTGTATTACATATATGTCAGATAACATCTTGTGTTTCATTTGATGATATCAATGTTTGCTTGATATATCAATAAGAGGGTGAAACCCTAAATGAATGGAAAGTTGGAGGTTTGCAATTAGACATCTTGATTTAATGTTATTCTTGATGTATGATGTTTTTGTAAATGATGTGGAAACCCTAGTCAAAATTAGATGAAATATTAGCCAAGGCTATGTCTTTGGAATTAAATAATTTAATCAAGTTATATCTTTGGCTACCATAACCTGGCATGTATCAGGTTTTGTAATAGTGATGAACGATGGAAAAAAAAACATGTCACATTTGTGTTCCAGAAAATTGGCAACTGTTGCATCTAAAGCAAGTTTCAATCAATCAACCTCCTATATTAATTTGAGCCATATTGACAGGGTGAACTAGATGTTGTTGTTACAAATAGACATATTGACAGGGTGAACTAGATGTTGTTGTTACAAATATTTGCTTTTATGACACTATTTTTCACTTTCCTCCATCAAAATTTTGCTAGTTTATTGATTAAGGATTAGGAAAGCTAGTCCTTGGGTTGAAACCCCATTTACAGGAAGGTTAAGAGGAAAAAAAACATATCCTACCTAAACAGCCCAACAAGGACCACTACTGTTAATGGGACAAAAACTCCAGCCCTTTGTTTCCTAATCTGAGTATCCATCTCCAACTATGTGGGTGTAGAACAATCAATTAGGAAAGATAAAGGGTTGGCGTGTAGTAATCTTACACAGAGGTTGTAAAAGAGTGAAATCACCCCTTTACTAAAAATTTGAAGAATAAAACATCCATCCCAAACATACTCAAAAGGTATACTGAAATGGGTGTAAATGTTCAGATCTTTATATAATGATATACAAAGGACCAAAGAGTATTGTAGTGGAATATAATTCATGACTATACTTAACTTTATAAAAGTGTACATCATCATTCTCCCATTTAGGGTTTACAACAATGAAAGAATCTAGATAGAGGGAAATCTAAACTACACCAACTTTGTCTCCAAGAAAACAACTTCATGAGATAGATCCATACTGAAAGCCATGTATGCCATATGCTAATCCTAGGTTGGTCCTCGATGGTTCTACTGCGCACTCTGATCTTAGGCCTTGTTCAACAACTTGATCAAACCCTGGGTGGTTGGGAAAGCACCCAACAAAAGAGAGAAGCAAGGTATGTGTCAGAGATAATGAACAAGGATAAAAGATAAGAAATATCATGGAAATAAAGGCTAATATTTCAGCATAAGATGAAGACGGTCAAAAGTATGAGGCATAATCAAATAGATGCTTGCCATAACAAGAAAACTAATAAAAGGTTTGCATGCATGATTAATATTAACTACCTTAACTAAGTAGGGTTGAGGCACCTACTGGACCTCAACCAAATAGGTGGGGAGAGTAGCACATTCCAGTCACCTATCAATTATTTTTATATTGGGGAGAGTAACACATTCCCCTGGGAAAATTTACACATGCCCTATCTATAAGTGGTTGTACAAAAGTGCCACTACACTAGTTAAATAGTCTAATAAAATCAACATGCTAAGAACTATGGCAAGTATAAGCATCAAATAATAGAAACATGGCAGTGGGGTACAAGACCCAAGAAATAAGTATCAAAACTGATTTTGTGGCAAAAATAGCAAAGGAATTAACAAAAGAGAAATTAGGGTTTCATAAGGCCTCATTAGGGAAACTAGGTTAGGGTTTGCAGTTATTCCCAACTTAGGTGTTAGGAAAGAAAATACCTCTCTTATTGATTTCCATCATCAACTTTAACCACTTTAGATGATCCAAGACAACCTTTTCCTATTTTCAATGTATAATTATAGATTAGGGTATATCATGTGCATTAATGTAAAGAAAATTCTAGTTTTAGGCTTTTTGAACAAATCCCTAATTTACACTCTAAAAACAAAACCATTGATCTTATTAGGTTCTCCTAATTAAGAACACATATAATTTTGTCAATTTTGGAGTCATGATGATTAAAGTGCATTTTTGGTGATTTTTATGTATTAAAATCATTTTTAGAAAACACTTTTCGACAAAACTCAAAACCAAGCCTCGAAAATATTTTTATTAGAAAGATTACATTTTTATGATTCCAAAACATATTTATTTATAATTTTATGAGTTACCAATTATATATAATATTTGAGAAAACAACCAATCAAAAATCAGGAAAAATCCACGTAGGCAGGAATTATCCACAACTGGATTGAGAGTCCTACTATGGTGGCCCAATTAGGGCTTGCCAGAATGGCCTGGTCCCTCAGCCCATCAAGGCATATATATGAATGTGTCGTAGAACACAAATAGGGGGCAATTTGACCAATTTTCCCTTGGTGAGAAAGACAAAACAAAAAGGAAAACGAGGGCTAGAGATGTGAAATCACATGCGGTTGTCATCTCTGTTAAGCTTTTATACGAGAACATAGACTGTCATGAACCCACTTCTCTGTCATGGCTGCCCTGAGGGAAAGCTTGAAGGTCAGAGGAGATTGAATCAACCAAGGGGAACTCTTCTAACAAGTTCATTGGGACCTAGTGGGAGCAACCACGATGAAAAGGGAAGACACATACGAACTTACATCGAGAATCCACAACCAAACGCTGAATATGAGGAAGGATCGCCACACAGGGAAAAAGATCATTTACCTTAAAGAAGATAACAACAAGGAAGCGACAAACTTTAGGTGAGCTTGACAAAGCTTTGTGGAGGCTTAGCAGGACCCGGGAGGATTTGTATCAGTACCACGACAGGTGTCTGGCGAGCTTCAAACTTGGTTCATCAAAACCAACCCACAGGCAATGTCAACAACCAGAGGGCGACTAAGCGGGTTTTTTAAAACATGGAGATGGTTTTTGTTCAACCAATTTGTCCCATACACCCTCTACTATCTTCGCCCATCCTAGAAATTGAGGAAAATGAAAATGAATAGGGTGGAGTAAAGGAGGGAATACATGGAGAAATTGTGAGTGTACAAGGGAGGACTAGGGTTCCCTAAAGATTGATACATCGCTACTTCTACTAGTGTTGTCACACACTACCATCTATAACCCCCACGAAGAACAACCTAGAAAGGAAATTGGGGGTTTCCTGAATAAGGGACAAGAGATGGGAAATTTGGGCTCGTTACATGCGAAATTACATATAGAAATTGTAAGATGAAAAATCTTGCGGAAAGATCGAGAAATGAGGGAGAAATCATGTTTTTAAAACTACCCAAAAATGTTGGCATATTTCCTATAAGGCCCGAGGTAGATGATGATCTAGAAGTCATCTGATCTGCATACAATGACTGGGGAGCGCGGCATATTAAATTCCTTTCCAAATCCAATTCGACCAAAGTGCAAGATTTAATCATTAAACATTTTCTCTCTCCTCATTTAAGGGTGCAAATGAACTCCAAATTAAATAAAATTTGGCACCTAGCTTATTTTTTATATGAGAAATTTGAATATTCAATTAGATTTTCCTTTTGATAACTTTTGTTGTGTTAAATAAATCAAATCTGATTTTCTCTTTCTTCCATCATTAATGGATATATGATTCTCCAAATTTGAAGCAACTTCACCCATGAATCACATTAAGTGTCTTGGATATGAATTTGCCATCAATTCTACATGTTGAAGTTGTTTGTATATTTATTTTACATTTTGAAGGTTCTACACAGTTTCTCTCTCCTAACTTTGCATTATATTAAAGATTATCCAAATAACATGAAAATTCACCCAAAGGCTATTTTTAATGTGTAGATTACGAATCCAAGATTATTTTCCACTTCTGGAGTCATTAATTATTTTATTTCATATTTTGAGGAAAACTCACATTTTCTTTTCAAAATAAAAGAGATATGGATAATATTATTCCAAAATTATGAAACTTAGCCTCCAAGAAAAACCAAACCCAGAGGAAACAAATCTCAACTTATCTTTAACTAATTAGTATTCCTTTTATAAATTTTAGTCAATTATCCAAAATTACCAATATTAAACATATTGAATAATTCAATATCACATTAACATGTTTAAAGCATTATTATGCATTCCTTTTTCTCTTCTTTGCTCTATAAGACTAAGAAATTATCTAGAACGAATTTGTTCTAATAATATGCCACATAAGTGGTAAATTTTCATATCAGACCTTGATTAAAAATATTTACTGAGGTGTTTATGCATAAACCCATATGTTGGCAATAATAATGATCAAATGTTCACCGAACCATTAATATTTCCACAAATTGAACATTAAAGCCAAAAATGGTAGAAATGAAAGGAAAATCTTAGAAAGAGGGTCAAAAAGAGAAAATGTCCAAGTTTCAGTTCGTTACATTACTCCACCCCTTAAAAAGGATTTTTCCCCTGAAATCTCAAGCAAAGAAGGAAGGGTGAGTGTGTAACAATTCATCTCTAAACAACCAATAAACTTCTACCAAAACTTTCACTAACTCAAACTCCTTATTCTTCAACTGCTTAACTTGGGAGTTCAGAAACTTCACACGCAACTCCTCAAAGGTCAAGTTCTCAAGTATCACCTAGGGTTCCACTATTAAGATTTCTTTTTAACATTTTTGGGCTTACTAGAATTATATTTATTAGGATATCACATTAACATTATTATTCTTTTAATTGTGTCTCATTATATTCACATAGTTGTCAAAAGAGTTATATTTCATTATCATGTATGAAAGCTTATATATATCTCATTTATCTTATTAAGAATTTTAGCACTATTAGAGGTTACTCAATTATCTCTATATAATTGATCATTATCCTTAATAATTTGGATTTAGACTCCATTATTACCATTTTTAATTATATTAGATTATTTTGCATGAAATAAGAAATTTTAATCAATTTGTTATTAAGTCTACAATTAATCCAATTAATGTCACATTAATTACTTACATCTATATTAAACATTATCACATTATTACATTACTTTTCTTACTCACATTAATTCCATCATTAATCATTTTCTCATACTTATTCACTTTTTATTATTGATTATGCACATTTATATGAATTCATTTACTTCTTTTTTTTGTCGTGCAAAAAATCTGTTACTATAAAACCAAAACTTTGGGTACAAAATATCGCCCCATAAGGAGACTACTAGATCCCTCATCCCCACGTAGGGGGATAATAAGAGGATCCAACCAAACAAAAAAACTCCAACTGAAACAGGTACAGAGAAAGAACCAGGGCAAAAACATGACAAGCAAGAACCTAGCAGGGGAAACGGAGCTACATACAGAAACATTAAACGCACCCACAAAGATAGTCCATATGAAACTACAAAACTGACTGTCAGATTCCACTGATCAGTCATCTCCAGTCCCACTGCAGAACAAGTAACAGATGGATCACATAAAAAACCAAGAGTAGAGGAAATAGGAATTCCACTCACTGCCTCCTCTCCTGGCATACTGAAACAACTGCACCTAAATCAGAATTCCATCCAAAAAAAGAACTGAGCAAAACTATACCCAGAATTAGAGGACTACCACAATCACAACACTAGGCTTCTGTGACTGAGAGCATTTAACCATGGAGCCGTGACATTCTGAGCACCCACAAATAAATGGACATGATCAACGGCCAACAGCTGCATACCTCCAGTGACATCTAACTAAAGGAAGCCCCAAAACTAAGAGAGTATCCTATTCGGAACCACACCATATCATTTGTCTTTTGAAAAGCATGTCAAATTAGATGGACCCAGAGAAATCCATCATAGGAATTTCTTTGCCATCAATAGACCTGTGCTTTTTCTTCTTCTTCTTTGACCTTGCTTCTTTATTCACCCTGAAGTCATCGAATACCTCTGGGTCCAAGTCGCACGAGCTTGTAGAAGAAACCTCTTCTGAGTTCCATGTGAGCTTCTGTTGATATTCCAGGGCTAAACCCCTATCAATCGTCAGCTGCTTCACGCAGTTTGGCATTGGACTCAACTTGGACAGAAGAAGCTCCCACTCCAAATTGAGCGCCTCATTTCCTCCTACTAGAGAGCAGCAACACATTTCCAGTTCAGGTAATCCACAGGGATTGCCTTCTCCTTCAAGCCACACTACTCCAGTAAGGTTACCTTTAGATAGATCTACCGCGTATTTCCCTTGGTGTACTTCAGCAAAATGTCGAACACCTTGCCTATTGCTGCATTTCCTGGCTCTGAGTTGCATCTGGCTGGACGAAGACTTATTGTTGGTGTTCCTTGGACATGATGGCAAGCTGTGCCCAAAGAGATTGCAACCAGAGAAGACCTTAGGTTTCACCACATAACTAATCTTCAGAGCCTTTGGGGTTCCGTCGACCACGATGGTAACCTCCTTCAGAAACATTGTGTTGGACTCAATCTCCACGCAAACTAGTGCATCCTTCAGGCAGTTGACTGAAAAACTAGCATCATCTAGATCTAGGGGCTTCCCGACTAAGCTAGCAACACCACCCAATCTTCTAGACGTCCAATGGAGTCTAGGATTCTCCAGGATAATCCAGACTGGCAACTTGGAGAAGGATAGAGGGGGAAGAGGGGATATAGGTTCCCAAGCTTGGGTGATGACGAGGGAGTCATCCATCATCCAAGGTGCCTCCTCCAGTATCCTTTCCCTTTTCGTGGGGGTAGGTAGCTTGATGACGAAGCCCTCTGTTTCCTCTGCTATGATTTCAAATTCACCGCTGGGTTGCCATTGACACCAGATCCAACCGAGAAGCTGGTTGTGGAATGGCTTCCTCCCCATGAATCTAACTGAGACATACTCACACCATGACGGGAGCGTCTCCTCCTCGCTCGAGATCGAGAAGCACTTGGTGTTGTCGCAGATCTCAGGCTCAATAAACTCGACAAAAAAGACATCTACACAAAGTCTGCCCAATCTACTGGCCGCCAGCCAATCGACCACAACATCCGATGTAGATGAATCTTGTCCACCATTCGGGGTCTGCGGGATCGAGGAAGAAGCTAATGAGGGATTTTTTGGGGGTGATTTCGCCTATGAGGGGCTACTATTCTGGGGGGGGGAGGAGTCATTTGCTCTCCAATAGCCACCCTTGAGCTGCCATGAGGAATCACAGCCGATTCAATTGGAAGAGCCCCCACCACCGATGAACCTTCACTCCCTCTAGGGTTTCCCCCCCTCCCTCGGCCTCTTTCTCCCCTACCGCCTCTTCTGCCCTGAGCCAATATTTGTATTAAAGATTCATTCATTTACTTCTTATCCATATTGAAGTCATTATATGTATTTTAATGAATAAGGTGGAACATACTAACATATTCATTTACATACCAAGGCTTGATTAGGTGATTATATATCATTAATGTGTATCAAAGTATGTTATCTATATTATGACACCCAATTTCAATAATGTATCATGAAAGGCATTAAGGATGTATAGATTAAGGTTAGATGATTCTGACTTAGGGATAGGTCAACACAATCATTATACTTTACTTATACCTTCTTAGCATGCATTAATTCCAAGATTTGGTTACAATTATCTTACTCATCATTTCATTATAGTTTAATGGTTCATGGCATGTTCAACATATGTATATTCATTAGTAGGATTAATATGTGAATTATGCATATTATGTACATTAAATACTTATTATGGCTCAAACATATGAATTATTCATTAGATGACCATTATATGTTCTTTAGTATATAAACAAGCATGTTGAGTTATTTGTTTGATCAAAACTAAGGATACAATCACACTATCCTCCTATTCATGAAGTTAGGGTTTCTAAAGTCACATAGCTAGATCTCGGTATGGAATAAGGCTCCATCCCCCATAAAAAGGATTTCAACCTCAAAATATGACTACCTAACAAAAACAACCAACTAATCTCCACCCCTTAAAAGGTTTGACCTACCAAGCCAAACTAATCTATAGGTAAAAGGATGAGTCTACTTAACCATGTGCTAGATTCATCACGTTTCCACTGCGGACTTTGATAGCTTAGTAAACTCCAAAATTCAAAGTCTAGGTTCTAGGGTTAGGCTGACCAAACATGTGATTCTATAGGACATACGAGAACCATATTGGGTATCCATCCTCAAAACAAGTCACAACACCTAAAAGACTGGGTCAACACATAAGGTTCCTAAAGATATCCAACAAAGATGTCTAAGGTTACTATTGCCTAAAAGCATGCTATTTCAGACAATCAATATTAGTGTAAGCTAGGCAGGTATCATATGGATCCAGGAGTCCTCATAAACCAAGCTAGTGGTGTGGAGGAAAATCTTTCTAGCCCCTGAACCCTGATCCATTCTAGACACCTTTGCTTTCAACTTCATGTCCTAGTAGATGCTAAAGGCAAATATAAGCAACCTCAAGTTACTATGGTTACTTACATCTTTTAATTATAAATATTTCAGGGGGTTTAATCGACATGATTTTAATGTGAAACTCATAGGATCCTAAATCAACCTTTCATCATCTCAAGGGTTTCATAGATCAACTCTAGGGAACACATGTCACTTAAAGGGGAACTGTGTAAAGAAAGGTTTCTGATTAGGGAGACAAAACTAAAATAGTCAGATTTCGACTAACATGGGCTCTAATACCATGTTGCAAAAGAGTGAAATCACCCTTTACTAAAAATTTGAAGAATAAAACATCCATCCCAAACATACTCAAAAGGTATGCTGAAACAAGTGTAAATTTTCAAATCTTTATATAATGGTATACAAAAGATTTTGTATTATAGTGGAATATAATTTCATGACTATAATCAATTTTATAAAAGTCACTAGTACAGAAACGACCTTTAGTGTCGGTTATTTAAGGCCTTTGGCATCGGTTTCAAAGTGACACCCAAGTGGGCACCGCTAAAAGTCGAACCCTTCAACGTCAGTTTTAACACCGACGCCATAACCCTTCCCGCCACCAAAAACGTGCCAGCAAGGGTACTATAGGCGTCGGTTATTAAATAAAATCGACACTATATCCAGGTCAATGACGTTGATGTTTCACAAAAATAGACACTATATAACCCTTCCCGCCACAATAAAACACGCCAGCAAGGGCACCATCGGCGTCGGTTTTTATATATAACTGACACCCATAGCAACATAGACGTCAGTTTTTTTTACTTAAAACCGATGTTGTATGTCTTTGTTGTCGGTTTTATACTAATAACTGATGCCTATGTTCTGTTTTTTTTTCTTATCAGTTTGCAGGCCTACTGTATGGCTGGTCAGCAGGATGCAGAACCTACAGTTCAGTTCTGAACTGCAAGTTTACAGCATCCATTGATATCAGCCAACGACAGGCCACAAACCTACAAAATTAACAAGATGGACAATATTATATATGGATCATGTGATTCACACACATGTATAAGCACATTTAATTTATATTATTTTTCATCACACACATGTAGAAACCAGTAGTTCCATTTCAAATTTCCTCCATTTTCACACACATTTAGCAATATGTAGTTCCATTCATTTCATCTCTTTTCACATTCAGACACATGTAGAAATATTTGTGTATTGATCATCTTCACATTCACACATATGACAATTCAGAAAAATTCATTCACATTCACACAAAAATAATTATGAGAACAAAGTTTAGAAATATCATTCTTTATTCATCATCGTCATTATCTCCATCACTATCCCTATCATATTTAAAAATTCCCACTACTTGTAGGGCTTTTGCCCATTGTTCTTTTACATCATTTAAGTCTTCCATCATATATGGGGTATGTACATCTAATAACTTTTGACCTGTAGTGAAGTCCATTTTAAACACCTTCAAAGAGAATGATGTATATATATAATTAATAATATATAATAAGATTGATATATTTCATATTATCTAATGAGACTATATATAATACCTGATGTATGGTATCGATTTCCATTACAACATGTTTGATAATTAGGTCTATAAATCGCATCACATAGTATGCACATGCCCAACCGTTGTGTTGTGTAGCATACTATAAATTGAAACATACAAAATATTCAAAAATACAAATAAGCACAATTCACATAAATAATATATACATTGGAGTTGGAAAATTACTTTCACATTCTCCCAAATTAGTGGTTGATTCTTTTTCTTGGGGACTTTTCCTCTAGATTTCCTTAACTCATGTAAAACCCTACATGTTAATGTAACACATTAAATTGCATAATTAAATAGTAATGTAATAACAAATGTTAACAGATATAAAAATATGAAATATTTCTCACGGGAATAATCATTGTGTGTCCATATAATATATTCAAATCCTTCCCCGTAGGATCTAGATAATAGACAGTGAATGTCTTGGGGACAATAACTAGTAACTCCCAATACCCACCACTAGAGGTAAGAAAGTTAAAAATTAATAACTCAAAATCCATAATAAAAATGTAATTTTCTTAAGTCCAAATTATAAGCAAAGTAAACTTACTCGACATTGAATGGAGCTATTATCACTGTTTTCTTTTTTTTACCAAAATATTTAAAAGTTGCACAGTAGTATGAAGTAACTGATGAAGTGTCTTTATCTACAAGACTAATCAAAGATGGAACCAAAAATCCCACATGGGAAAATGAAAAATCTGTACATATCGTGTGTAAGTGGCTGCAAAACATGTATTATGTATGCATTAATATATAAGAAACCAGATCACCATATATAAAACAAGGTATATGGATGTATAAACAAGATCTCACCATATCCATAACTCAATCATAGATGTATTCAGCCAATCATGACGAAACAACTCCAAAATATCTTGTATAAATAGATTGTTATCGTATGATTGACCTGCAGCATCCTCTGGAATAGAAACATTTATAGGGCAATCTGGATCATGTTCGCCTATCCATACTGCCATACCCCTACAATTAGGGCCTAACGAGGCGTGTAGGTCCCTTGAAAGCCAACTTGGTACTTCAGGACGTGGAGGTGGAGGCCGAGATGTAGCGGGTGTCTTCCTTTTGACCTGTATATATAATTTCAGATCAATTGACTCATATATACACACAAACAAATTAACGTAATATAAATTTACCATACAATATTAGTATAGACGACATCTTCTTTGGGCCACAATATCACTCTGCCTTCTGCCTCACCAAATGTTTCAGAATTTGGGTGGGCAAATGGCAATGGAAGATCCCTCCAATTGGGGAGTACATGTATCGGGCTCACACGAACCACACCATCTGGTACTGGGGTCCCATGAAACATGTCCCCTGGAAGGGGTGGGTAAGCTGACGCCTCTGCAACGACATATTCTTGACTTTTTAGATGACATGGCTTCAACCCCTACAAATTTATGTAAAGAATGTTATATACATATATACATAAACATATCATCTTGAAAAGACTAGCTACTATGTCATAAAAATACTTACAACGGACGTGCTAGGTGGTGGGTCTACAAGATTACTCCCAACCTATGCAGTAGGAGAAGAGCGGCCAACCACATGTACTGTCTGAGTGGCAGTCTGAGATGCCTACCACTTCACCATTGCTTCTTAGATTCTCCTATCAATTAACTTATCTACCTATACATGGATAAAAGAAACGCTAGCTTCTGATTATTGAATTCCCTTTTGAAATAACATTCTCAAAAAAGAATAGGTTACCTCAGCTTATGAAAGTCCCGCTTTTGGGACAGGTTTGCGCTGGGATGGCCCAAAGAACGCTTTGATGCTCACACCAACACTTGCACCCCTAACACGTCTAGGATGCTCTGGGTTACCTAGAGCAACTGTCAATTCATCCCTTGTGCCCTCAGGTATGAACTTGCCTTCCTTCCTCTGCTCGTGTAGCTCCTGCTAATCGCCATCAACAGAAATTGGTAAGTAAACATAACAATAATCAATATCGAACGATTACTTTAAGAGTTCAATTTTACCATTTTTATAGTCGCCTCAGCAGTTGCAGGCTTCATTATATCTCCCTTCTTATTTTGACTCCCAGCTATCCACATAGCATGGTGAGGCAGAGGTGCGGGACCAATAGTAGAGGACTTTGTAGTCTCCTGAGTAGCAACAGATTGAGTAGTAGACTCAGCCTGTAAACTTTGGTGAATGCCTGCATAGCCTCTTGGACCCATTGTGTGGTCATGCACATTCAGTGCACGCCTTGCTCTTTGAGCATCATTGATAGCCTTGCTAGTAAGCACATTGATTTGGTTAGTAATACTAAAGGTTAATCTTGAATAGGTGAATACATAAGAATGTATATTAATTAAATTGAGAGTGGCACTTAATACCTTAAATTCATCAGTTTTTCTTTTGGTAACAAACTCCTCCCAGTCATTGGGGTCCATGTAGTTCTATTGCTCAGGGGCTTTCTTCTTCCTCTTCTCAGCATCTCGTATGTAATCTCGGGTGATATTTGTCCTATAGTTCCTTAGGACCCTTCCACAGTGTTGCATCACGCATTTACGATGCATCTTTTCATCCAGTTCAAATATACTCTACAAAATAGAATTGCTATTAACTAGTATCCAAAAAATTAGTAATCTACAAAATAGAATTGCAAATAATAATAACTCACGCATAGTTCCTTCCATACTAAGTCTTTCTTTCCCTTAGGAACTTTATGCCAAGATTCTACATTAGGACTACAATGGGTACGAGTAAGAACCCCAAGATATGAAATAAACAAGTTGCGGTTCACTCCAGCTGGATTTCCTGCATGATCAAAATCCACAGGAAGTTTGGGTCCATTTCCCATTTGTTGTAGTAACTTGTTTATCATAGTGATGCCCCTCACTTTTTCAATTTTTTTTGCTGCTCATCAAGTGCCCCAAGTTCTTCAGGGGTTACATCATCAACCTAAAATTTGAAAAAATAAACACACTTAGAGGATATAACTATAAATGGACATATAGATAGAAATATAGGATATATTTTTAAAACTTACATTGTGGGGTGGCACATTGATATCCTCATCCTCACGGTAATCATCATCACAGTCATCATGCTCATGCTCATCCATCGAAAAGTGTCATTAAAAAATCAAACATTTAGCATTTGACATAACTAGAAGATAATAAAATATTTTTAGGGAAACTAGGTTAGGGTTTGCAATTATTCCCAACTTAGGTATAAGGAAAGCACATACCTGTAAACTTTCACCACTTTTCGATGATCCAAGATCAACTTTTCCTATTTTCAATGTATAATCATATATTAGGGTATATCATGTGCATTAATGTAAACCAAAACCCTAGTTTTGGACTTTTTGAACAAAACCATAATTTAGACTCTAAAACGATCATCATTGATCTTATTAGGTTCTCCTGATTAAGAAAACATATAATTTTTTCAATTTTGAAGTTATGATGATTAAAGTGCATTTTTGGTGATTTTTATGTATCAAAATCATTTTTAGAAAACACCTTTCGACGAAACTCAAAACCAAGCCTCAAAAATATTTTTATTTAAAAAATTATATTTTTATGATTCCAAAACATATTTATTTATAATTTAATGAGTTACAAATTAAAATCTATGATTTTTTAGAAACTAGCCAATAAAAAATTAGGAAAAATACATGCAGGCAGGAATTATCCACAACTGGATTGAGGATCCTGCTAAGGTGGCCCAATTAGGGCTTGCCAGAATGGCCTAGTCCCTTAGCCCATCGGGGCATAGAGATGTATGTGTCGCAGAACACAAATAGGGGCAATTTGACCAATTTGCCCTTGGTGAGAAAGACAAAACAAAAAGGAAAATGAGGGCTAAAGATGCAAAATCACAGGTAGTTGTCATCTCTGTTAAGCTTTTACACGAGAACACTGACTGTCATGAACCCACTTCTCCACCATGGCTGCCCTGAGGGCTAGCTTGGAGGTAAGAGGAGATCATATCAACCAAGGGGAACTCTTCTAACAAGTTCATTGGGACCTGGTGGGAGCAACCACGATGATAAGGGAAGGCACATACGAACTTACATCGAGAATCCACAACCAAACACTGAATATGAGGAAGGATCACCACATAGGGAAAAAGAACCTTTACCTTACAAAATATGACAATGAGGAAGCGACGAACTGTGGGTGAGCTTGACAAAGCTTTGTGGAGGCTTAGCAGGTCGCGGGAGGGTTTGTATTAGTACCACGACGGGTCTCCAGTGACCTTCAAACATGGTTCATCAAAACCAACCCACATGAAACACCAGCAACCAGAGGGCGACTCGGCGGGTGTGTCAAAACATGGAGATGGTTTTTGTTCAACCAATTTGTCCCTGACATCCTCTATTGTCTTCGGCCATCCTAGAAATCGAGGAAAACAAAAATGAATAAGGTGGAATAAAGGAGAAAATACAGGGGAAATTGGGAGTGTACAAGGGAGGACTAGGGTTCCCTAAAGCATGATACACCGCTACTTATACTAGTGTTGCCACACACTACCATCTGTAACTCCAAGAAGAACAACCTAGAAAGGAAATTAGGGGTTTCTTGAATAAGGGACAAGAGATGGGAAATTTGGGCTCGTTACATGCGGAATTGCATATAGAAACTGTAAGACAAAAAATCTTGCGGAAAGATCAAGAAACGAGGGAGAAATCATGTTTTCAAAACTACCTAAGGTCCCATTTGGATGACACATTCATAAATACATATTCATTTTTTAAATTTGGTAGTTTAAATGTGTCAAATTCAAATGCTGATGTTCAGAAGCATTTCGTTTGGGTAACAGAAAATTGGAGTTGCATCTTCAATGAACACTCAAAGATGAACAATATGCAGCACTACAAGCATACGCAAAACACTGACGTCTGCATTGAAGCGGGACGGAAGGTGGTGAAGGAAGGAAGAGGCACATAGTGCAGGTGCAGGTAGACAACGACGTATCAGACAATGAAGAAGGTGGAGCTATGGAGGGAGGGATGGTGGACGGAAACACACTATGAAGAAGGCACCATTGATCTCCCCTTACCACAGGATAGAAGGAGATAGAGCAACCACAAAGACTATGTTATGTTTCTGGGTATAGATCGGAATCGGAGGAAGGGCCTATGTGAGGAGGAATGGAGGGAGCAGAGGAGGGAAAGGAGGAGGCAGCGGAAGTAGAGGAGGCGGCGGGCGGATGCTGCGAGAAGAGAGAACGGGAGAGTGGGATTTGGGCACTGCAAGGAGAGAGAATAGGAGAGTGGGATCTGAGGGTCTTGCAGAACCAGTTACCGTGGAATTTTCCAATCACGCTGACACCAGCGTGATTTGGAAGGCGGCATTTTACTACATTACAATACCACTTCTGGAAAATCGACATTCACCAACCACCCCGCTACGTATCCAAACCATATGTTTATGAGAAATGGTATTCATAATACAATATATGATTACAATCCCTCCTTGAAATGTTGCACCAAAACAACCCCTAAAAGTGTTGGTGTTACAACCCGTTCCTAACTTTGCTGGTAATCCTAGAGTTTTACGTTAATCTTAATGTTTGGCATACTTTTGTTAGTATTATTCTATGTTGTGCTTTATATTAACTTTAGTAACATTAAATACTTATTTGGACAACTCATAATCATAACTTAAACATACTATAAAGATCCGAGTTGGAGTTAATATAGCATTAACCCATACATGTACGCAAGAAGAGAGTTAATGATACTAATGGAAATAATTAATAAATAATTATTCATTTGAAAATATTACAAAATTATATTTTATAATTTTAGATAATTTAATTATGAATCCAACAAAAATAATGAATCAAATCAGAGTTAAAATGAGAGAGTTATGCCCTTTTTCGTAAACATATACAGAGCACCGCGACTGCGGCCGACACCGCGACCGACGCTGCGTCGACACTGCGACCGCGACCGACGATGTGTCGACACCGCGACCATGACCAATGTTGTGTCGACACCATGACCATGACCGACGCTTCGTCGACACCGCGACCGATGCTACGTCGACACCGCGACCGCGACCGATGCCGACTAGGACAGCCAATTGTAAAACGATCATATCTCGAGCTATACTTATCCATTTTCAATGAAACAAAGTGTGTTAGAACTTTGATTCAATCCTCTATCATCCCAGATACTTTGCTATATGAGAGGGCGACCTACAAGGTTATTTCTTAGGTGATTTTTGGGGAAGAATGTGAAGAATAATGGAAATTCAAAAGGGTTGCAATAAATTCAACTTGGTAAGTAGTTTTAACCGTCGATTCTTCATCCTCCTCATTTCCCCTTACTCAGAATCCCTGATACAATGAATTTAAGTTTTGGGTTAACCTCCGATCTTTGTCTTCTACCTACAGTAGACCTTCTTTAGGGCTGAAAGGAAGAAGAAACTGCTAATTTGGTAGGGTCTTGCTATGGATTCGAGATTTTCAGAGATGGGCTACGTTTTTAAGGTGCTTTCACACCTTAGGGTGCGTGGGTACTTTCTTTAAATAGTAGATTGCACAAAAATGAGTTAAATCATTAATAATTTTCAATTGCTTAGTATGTGAGTACAAACCCTAAATGGTCTTTTGATCTAGCTTTTTCTAGATGATATGAAATTGATTATTTCTCTGTTGTGATGAATTTCAGATTATGAAATCACATTAGAAATGATTGCAATCTATCTAATGAGAATTCTTAAAGTAATTGTAAAGGTTATATGAATATACTGAAATCTAAGGCTTTCAGCTATGAGTGAATTTATTGTATGATTGAATAAAGAAGTTTGTCTAGTTGAATATCCTTGCTTACTAATGATTGTTTTATTTATATGCATATTACATATATGTCAGATTAGATCTTGCATTTCATTTGATGATATCAATGTTTGCTTGATATATCAGTAAGAGGGTGAAACCCTAAATGAATGTAAAGTTGGAGGTTTGCAATTAGACATCTTGATTTAATGTTATTCTTGATGTATGATGCTTTAGTAAATGGCGTGGAAAGCCTAGTTCAGTTCAATACAAGGTTTCATATATATATTTATTTATATCTGAACTGCTGAGAGCAATTCTTATTGAATGATGTTATGATGTATTCAATCTTTATACGAGTTATGTGATTAGTGAATGAGGTAAATGAAACCCTAATGACAGGGTGTTTAGTGAAACAAGTATTGTGATATCAATGTTTCTCAGTTTGAGATGTGGTGATGCTTAACAGTTCTGTTGTGGTAAATGTTATCAGATGGTTAATGAAATGAATAGTTTACAAAGCTGAATAAAGATATGTTGATGTGATGATTGAATTGTGAATTTAAAGAGTGAATTAGACATGTAGATGCCCTGAACACTGTAGAATCCTCGTAGGATGAGGCCTGCGGTGTGAGGAGGAAACAATTTTCTAACTGGAGGTAGTCCAGATCGAGGTAAGCCATAGCACACCAGTAGGGTGTGGAGGTCTTGACCAGTAGGGCAGACTCCTTACAATTGTGTGGTACCCAATACCAACTGGGGATGTTGGTGGTACATGTGTTACATGTTGAGTGATCAGTGGTCAGTAGGTCCACTGATGCACAATAAGCATGAGGGCTTTGACTCACCACCTGAGTACCCAGGTTGAGAGGTGGATTCTAAGTTATCTGGACACTCCCATTAGTCGCCTAGAGGCAGACGTGTCGAGGCCCGCTACAAATAGGGTCTTACTCAAGAGATAGGATTAGGAACCCGGGCATGCTTCTAAGCCTTGTACAGTGAGATCGAAGCTTCATGTGATTCTTTCACATATTGTGGTACAACTCATGTGGGTTCAGGGCATAATAAGATGAATGAGAGGTTAAACAAGTGTGTGAAATTATTCATTTATTCTTTGTATGTTTCTGAATTATTAGTTCTCTTTATGATCAATCAAGCATTTCATTTATTGATTCACTCTTATAGATGTATAGAGTATTGTGCCATATTTATGTTTGTGAACGATTAGTCTCTTTAAAGCTTACTGCTGTTATAATTGTTATCAGTTGCTCACCAATATATCTACAATTATATAAGTGCTTTAAACTATTTCTTTGAAGTACTCATTCACTGAGCAAGTAGGCTCACCCCTCTACTCACAATTTTTAGGGAAATCACATGGACTTGAAGAAGATCAATGCATTAGAGTAGATCTACAACATGAGTTAAGTATGAGATCAGTTAAGTTTAGTCGGTCCCTGGCACTCTAGGTCCTTGTATATATGTGAGAGAGTTGTAAATGATGTTTTGTATCTTTGTTTCCTTAATAATAGAGTATGTATCTGGTTATCATGGCGTATGTACACAGAATTGTGAGAAATAGAATGAATATATAGATGTGTATCATTAATGTTGAGATCATATTAGAGTAATCAAATTTTAATTCTCTTATAAGTTTGATTATGTGATTGAATGCGAGAAAACAAAGAGTTTGAAACAAAAGAAAAAAAGAGTTGGGAGTGAGCTTTGTATTAAGTAAAATCCTCAAACTTATGCCCTGATCTCATGATTAGTGGTAATCTTGGGATGTGGGCGTAATAGTCGGCATGTTTCCTATAAGTCTCGAGGTAGATGGCGGTCTTGGAGTCATCAAATCTGCATCGAACGACTGGGGGGCACGACACATTAAATTCCTTGCCAAATCCAATTCGACCAAAGTGCATGATTTAATCATTAAACATTTTCTCTCTCCTCATTTGAGGGTGCAAACGAACTCCGAATAAAATAAAATTTGGCAACTAGCTTATTTTTTATATGAGGAATTTGAATATACAATTAGATTTTCCTTCTGAGAAATTTTTATATGTTAAATAAATCAAATCTTTTTTTCTCTTTCCTCCATCATTAATGGTTATAAGATTTTCAAATTTGATGCAACTTCACCGACAAGTCACATTAAGTGTCTTGGATACAAATTTGCCATCAATTCTACATGTTGAAGTTGTTTGTACATTTATCTAATATTTTGAAGATTGTACTCACTTTCTCTCTCCTAACTTCACATGTATATTAAAGATTATCCAATTTACATGAAAATGCACCTAAAGGCTACTTTTAATGTGTAGATTACAAATCTAAGATTATTTTCCACTTTTGGAGTCATTAAGTATTTTATTTCATATTTTGAGGAAAACTCACATTTTCTTTTCAAAATAAAAGAGATATGGTTAATATCATTCCAAAATTATGAAACTTGGACTCCAAGACAAACCAAACCCAAAGAAAATGAATTTTAAGTTATTTTTAACCACTTAGTCTTCCTTTCATGAATTTTAATCCATTATCCAAAATTACCAAAATTGAACATATTAAATAATTCAATATCACATTTTTTTTATAACGAGGAACCCCTCTCGGGATCGGCCACTATTGGACCCCACCCAGCCAAGGGTAAACCCCGGAACCAGTCACGTACATGGGGGCACCATGGCGCGCTCAGTAATGTGGGGCCTTTATTGCACCCCAAGGGTTTTTACCTAGATTCAAACCTGGGTCCCTTCATTTGGGATTGCCGAGCCGCACCACTTGAGTTTATCACATTAACATGTTGAAAGCATTATTAGTCATTCCATTTTCTCTTCCTTGCTTCATAGGGCTAAGGAATGATCTAGAATGAATTTATTCTAATAATATGCCACATAAGTGGTAAATTTTCATATTAGACCCTAATTAAAAATATTTACTGAGGTATTTGTGCATAAACCCATATGTTGGCAATAGTAATGAACAAATATTCATCGAACCACAATATTTCCAAAAATTGAACATCAAAGCCAAAAAGGATAGAAATGAAAGGAAAACTTAGAAAGAGGGTCAAAAAAAGAAAATGTCCAAGTTTTAGTTTGTTACAGTGGAATGCATGCACCAACAAGACTCATTAGCCTAAAATTGGCAATCCCAATCCCAAATTGGAACCAGCAAGCTAACACACTATTGCCTTTTATCCCTCCCAGTTCATCCTAGTGAGGAGCGTTGGTCAATTATGTTTCAGCGAC
This sequence comes from Alisma plantago-aquatica, assembly GCA_963693085.1. Classification (NCBI taxonomy): domain Eukaryota; kingdom Viridiplantae; phylum Streptophyta; class Magnoliopsida; order Alismatales; family Alismataceae; genus Alisma; species Alisma plantago-aquatica. The sequence goes on along the minus strand of OY856412.1, from coordinate 1,182,989,166 downwards.
CCACGCCTATACGCGTAGGAATGATGGGGCAAACTAGGACAAACAATGTAATATATGAGAAAATGACAGACTGTGCAAGGCCGTATTGCTCATACATGAGAAAAGGCCCGTGCAGGTGCTGACTCAAGTTAGTAGACATCCCAGACAGCTTGTACATGGACCAAAAATCCTTCCTTGAGCACTACATCTGCAAAAATGACTCCCCTAATGGCATTGCAGCATGCACACGTCAGTTTGGATCCTCCATACCTACAACTATTCCTCTCTTTGCATTTGAAGTAAGTTGTCGTATACATAGTAGTAATGATGAACCACTCCCATTCCTTGGCACAATCATTCCAAATTGTGCCTAAGTCAGAGAATGGGTTGCACACCTCGGGTCATACATAACTTGGCCCTACAATCGCTTTCCTAAATGTGTTTGCAAAAGTACATTAGAAGAAGAGGTGTTTTCCACTCTTCTCCTTGATATTACACAGACAACATCACACATCATAGTTGTGTTCCCACTGGCCCTGTAACGCCCTCCCTAAGTACACACATGAACGTATCAGAAGAATCACTGAGTTATCCATAACTCGTGCATTTAAGGGGACATTACATAAATTTGGCATTCATGACAACAATATAATCAATCACACAAGCTTCAAATATTAAACATTCTCATCGTTGTTCTTACAAATGGGTAAAGGCTATGACATAGAAAAATAATTTGACATCATGCGACAAAGTATCTAGTGTAGAGTTCTAAACATGGAAACATATAGCTAAATCTATAAAGATGAGGATCATCTTATAGTTGGCACCCCACTAGATTCTATTCTTCTCTATCCTTGTGCTCCAAGCCTCTAGGTACTACTTCCATTCATTCTCCTCACCTGTGGACATCTCATCCCCAACCATGCAAGGCAATATGGAAAACATGTTAGAGTAAGTGGCACTGAGTAACGTTATATGAACTGAAAGTAAACAATACTTTTGAGAAAATGTGAATTAAACATTGTAAACATGAAATACTTTCTATCCATCAAACTTTATCTATATTTCTCTTTATCCTTGGCATCACTATATTGGGTTTACTATATTGTCTTTCATCCATAACTTTTCTCTCGGGAGCTTGAATATACATGCACAAAAGTGTTCATTGCTCTCAGGAGCTTGGCAAATAATATTGCTCTCAAAATATAGAATCTATAACATTGCTCTCAAGATCTTTATAAATAGTATTTCTCTCAAGATCTTGAATCTGTAGCATTACTCTCATGATCTTGATGGATAGCACTGCTCTCAAGAGCTTGAACATGACATTTCTCTCAAGATCTTGATCTGTGCCAAAAAGGTGAATAACTTGGAAGAAACAACATGAATAAATTATCTTATACTTAACATTACTCTTGATCATTATAACTTGAAACATTAGATCTGAATTAAGCAAGATGTGCACATTATCATTATGATCTTAGATAAGAACAATATATTGAAAATTCATAATCGAAATTTTAAGCATTTGTCTTGCAAATATTGATTGGAACTATATGTGTAATATCATCATAACTAATTTTCATAACCATAAATGAATAAACAACCCTTGACCCATACTTGATACTCAGAGTGCATGATCCACTGACCAAGACTTCGAGAAACCCTTTATGATTCTCTTGAGGTTGATGAAACCCTATATCTCCTAAAATCTCCATGAAACTCAGGTAGGTTAAGCTTCCTGGGAGCGTCTATGACTCTCCCATAACTTCACTTGGATCATTGGAGGTCAGAGATGCCCTACCGAGGTCTATGGTGAAGGTGGTTGAGGGCGGAGTAGGGGAGGTGAGTGTGCGTGTGCTACATGTCAAAGAGATGATGGTATTTCGTTTCTTGGTGTCCCACAATTGCTTTCAAGGTGTCCCTTTATAGCTGTCAGGATCTAAGGGGCTTGGGCCTCCTGCAGAAGTGGAAATTGGGGAAGGTAGATGTGGCCCCAAGAGTCAGAGGGATTCTAGATACAAGAGCCCCCGAAATCTAGGATAGGTATCTTCATAAGAAAGAGACGATGCTAATGGATGGGTTTTCTTAAACAGATAATCATTAAGGAGAGAGAGATCAAATTTGAAGATGGAGAGGTTAATGTGGAGTCCAAGGTAGATGAGGACTCAAGGAAGAAGAAAACACAAAAGCCCTACGATCATAATCCATTGACTCGAAAAGATCTCTATCATTGCACAACTAATAACGACCAACACAACATCAAATATTTGAATATGTAAATAGAAACCCAAAGTCTGATTAACATTGTGCTTGTTATTTATTAAATTTTCTTTTCTAAGTAAGTTCAGATAATTTAGAGTTTCCAAATAGATTGAAACTTGGCACCCAAGCTAAATCAATCATGTAGATTACAATTTTTGAGTTAGATTTCACCTTTGGGATTATCTTATATGAGTTTCGATACGATTCGGGTTTAACCCAAATTTTAGTAACATATCTCATTATATTACAACATTATCATCTAGATTTATCATTTAGAGTTCTACTGTACTCATATTCCTCCTAAAATAGTTATATCAAGTTATTCTCCACAAAATTTGTTATTTCATTTATTTCACTCATTATGTCCACTAATTCAATACTGACTTAGATGATGTCATATTAGCTATCATCACCTATCCAATTTTTATCACATTATGCACATGTCACATTACTATCCACAGAAAATTCATTTATATTCATCTACACTCAATTACCAATCATACACGTTTAATTCATCATGTGTGTATTGGTGGACTAAGTGACTTATATTAAAAAATTTCTGAGCTCAATTACATACGTAGCCATGGTTTTTGGTTCATTAGGCCCATTGGCATACACTTATTAGGAAAACCACATTAAAGGTTTTAAATTAGCTAGGAAATTTGGGATGTCATAGGCCCAGTCTATCCAATGTATGTAATGCATTGTGCCTAGCTTTGAACGCTATCATGACCCATCATGGAATGCTTTGTGAGTTCCACAGATGTTGTCTCAAATAGAAAAGTTGGCCTCTTGACAGAACAAACTCCCACATGTTGGGCACATCATCTACAACTAAGAAGTCACCATGTGAAATCATATGGAATAGATGTGCTCACTTCTTGAATTTGTCCACCATTCATTTCTACTTATATGAGAAGCCTTGCTTGTGGTCCTGCTCATCATCCAATGTGCAATCGTAGCGTGCGTGCATCCATTGCATCCGAATTCAGATGGATAAAGCCCACAAGGGCATCCTTGCAGCCACAACAATAGGGATATAAATACCAAAGCAGGAGCTAACATAGTCGCAACTAGTAGCCATTAGTAATTGGGTCACAAAGAGAAATTAGAATGGGAAGCATACAAGGAAATTAGCAAAAGGGAAGTCATCAAAGTAGAAAAAGGAATCCCCTTGGATACTAGGAAGAAGGAAAAGAAGAAAGAAGGGAGAAAAGGAAAGGAAGAAGAAAGGAAGAGTGCCAAGACTGTCAAGATATTCTGGTGTCTTTTTCTGTCCATTTATTATTGTGTACTTAGTGGAAGAGTACATCTTCTTAAAAGTTTCTGGAGTGGTAGAATTATAGGGATCTCTCCTTATGGTGTGCTATATTTCTCCTTCTTGATATATTATTTTGGGTTTGAGGTCAAACCTCGAGAGGAAAAATTGTATCTTTGTTTCTTATAGTGAATTTGCATGTAGTTAGCCCCATGATTTTTCCCTCACACATCGTGAGGTTTTCTATGTAAAAATATAATTTTTTTCTCTTCTATCTTCTTATAGTTCTTATCTTAGGTTTACACGCTTGTCAGTAATGCTTCTGCATATATTTATTTTTCATTACATCTAGATTGCATAACACATGTGCACATATTTCCTATCTACAAACCTATCAAGTGGGATCATAGACCAGGTTTGGAAGATCCAAATTCAGATGAGGAAGGATGATGATGCAACAATGGTAAAGTTGACAAGCATAAATTGGAAGATCTCAAAACCCAAAATGGAAGATATTCTTTATTGCAAGGATTTGTATGATCTGATAGAGGGAAAAAAACTAGAGAATATATTTGATGCAGATAGGGAAACTAAATAGAAAGACCATGGGAATAGTGTGAAAGTATCTTGATATTTCCATGTTCCACCATGTCTCAGAAGAGATCGATGCCAATATTTTGTGAAAAAGGATCAAGAAATTATATGAGAGAAAAACTGCCACAAATAGAATTTTTTTATTAGGAAGTTGGTGAACCTAATGTTGGTATGTATGCCTAGAGAGCCAATCATATGATGATTGTATTGGGGCATCATATACTTGATTTGATAATTATAAAGGTAAGTCTGTCTATTGTGCTTGTCTCAATCATGAGATGATGACACAAACATAGTATATGTATAAAGAATTTTGTGACCCCATGACATATGTCTTTAGGTTGAGGACCTGAACAATGAGATCATATGTATGATAAGAGTAAACATATTGTTGTTATGTCCCTAGTTAGATATTAATGTGGAATTAAAAACAATTATTGTTATACATAAGACTAGAGCATGTTTTGGTTGATGACAAAATCTCATTAGTCATGATATGTGATATCAAACCAAACACATAGGTACTTGTTAGAGAACAGTGTACCAGACATATCCACCATGATGACCATACATGGATACCATAGAATGGTAGTCAGAATTAACTATCATAGTGATAGTGGTGATTGTGGTTCTTAGACCTAAAGTCACTACACTCATCACATGTTGTTCGATGTATTTTGACATCATCCAATGTGACCTTGAATAAGGATTGCCATAAAGGTGGTTCTTGGGTACGTTGTGATACATTGGGATTGAGTGTGAATGATGTAGATATGATTTGTCCCTCCTATAGGAGATTGATATCCAAGCCACTTGATAAGCAAGATTGAGAAATGTATGGCCATACTCATGTGAATCAATATATGATATGTGAGCTCACATGCATCTTATACAGTATGTTCTAGTTCAAAGAACAAGGATCAAACTTTGAGAGGATGACAATTATGTGCCTCAAGCTCAAATCTGGATATCAGAGGCAAAAGAACTATATGGTCACTATAACACTAATCACAAATTGTAGGTTGAAGTTGTTCTTCAGCTTTTCAATTACTTGAGTAGAAATGATGTATTTCTAGATACCACTCATTATTGTGATGTCATAAATTGGGTATGGACGTTCACTTCGAACATAACTTGGGACCCATAGGGTCACACGCATAAGATGCACCTCAAATAGGAGTTTATTCATGAATGATGTTTAACTTGATAACTAAAGTGTTAAGGTTTTCAATTTAAATAACAATGACTAAAAAATTGACTGACTGGATTATAAATAGACCGATTCAAGTGTTGAACCAACCGATTGAAGTATCATGTCATTTAAATAACATTGGCTTAACATTGCAAGAACTAGGACATGAACCGACCGGTTCAGCTGGTAAGCCGATTAGTTCCAGGTCTGAAACGACCAGTTCAACTTGTTCAATGTTCAATATGATTGGATCAAGGATTGATTCTGACATCATATTATGAACTAAACAAATAATGAAATCCAATGTGATTGAGAATAGGAAAGTAAGTGAACTGACTGGTTAAAGTGTTGAATTGATTGCTTCACATGTCAACCAACCGGTTCAACAGTGAACCGACCAATTTGACATTTGTGACTTCTAGAAAATTTATGAAATTTCGTCTCTTTGACTCATAGATGATCTAGAAACCCTAACCATGGAAATCCTATAAATAGGGGGCAATCAAGGCTTTTCAGAGACATGATGATAAGCTCTGACAATTGTTGTCCTCTCTAGTTGTGGTAACTAGAGAGCCCAAGCAAGTCCTACCCGTGAAAGGGAGGGATAAAAAGGGAGAGACAACACGGGAGAGTAAATCAACCCTATCAAGTTAATGTTAAAAGGGACAACTCAATCTTGTTGACTATGGTAGCGCAATGTGGAGTTCCCAGTAGTCCGTTCAGAATACATAGAGGTGAAGAGGCCCTTTCCACCCTCTAGGAGGACACCATCAACAATCATCCATGGTGATCCATCGAGAGGCCTCCACTAAAAGTTGTCTAGGTGAAACTTGAGAAAGAAGTATGTTGCAACAAGGATAGTCGTTGGACTTGTTGCAGGACCAGATACATGCCTTGCAACCTGAATTCTCAGTTAATAGTTTTTGACACAATCTATTGTTTAACAGGGAATATGATAGTAAAAAGTTTGTTTTCACTATAATATCTGACACCATATTTCCTTACAATGGTATTAGAGCCAATGTCAATTTACTATGCTTCCGGGTTTAATTAATATGATCATATTTGGTTTTATATTTATCTTATTGCATATGATGTGAAATTTAAAATTATTTTTGTGCATATTCAATTTAATACCATATACAATCCCAATGTATATACATGATATGATATATATGCAATTTATATGCATCTTTGTAAAAATTGTTTTGATGGTGGATGTAAGCATGGTTATGGCCAATAAACCCTACATCTTTATGCTTGGTTGAATCATTGTTATTCTTGTTTTATATCTTTGTTTGCATACCGAGCCTCTCTCTCCTTTCACATATGTAAAAATACTAATACTTTCCTTTCTATCATCCCCTCAAATGTAACTCGAGGTTTCTTTATTACAATGTAATAAGTTAAATAGGAATAGGATAGTTTTTATTTTTATGTTATGGAAAAGAAGGCATTCTGCTCCATACGAACCGATGGACTCAGAAGTCAAACCGATCGACTAGAGGATCGAGGAGGCCATACCATAAGAGGAGCCGACTGGTCGATTAGTAATCCAACCAATCGACTGTAGGAGTTCAGATGTTGCTTGGACCGAAGACCAGTCGATTCAGTGTTTTAAAAAGTGGTATGTGTTATGCGCTCAGAGAAGTCACCTTGTAGAGTATATGTGGTATGTGGGAGTATATGCGGAAGTATATGTGTCTTTGTATTTTTTATGTATTAATTATTATATGTCCAAATAAATATAAATATATATTAATCATGAATTTAAATATTTAATTTGTGCAATTATGTATCTAAGTAGTAAAATTACAAGAATAATGGATGCAATCATGCAAATATGCAATCATCACATCCTAAATATATATAAACATGCACTATGATCTGAATCTAAACAAACATAGATGAATGTAAATGCAAAAAAGAAGAGATGAGACTATTTTATCTAAAATTAGGGTTTACTTGGCCTTGTACGCGGTCATGCAACCGATTATGCACCCTGGTCCGCTTTTCGGAGGGATTTCCACTATGTGGTTTGGTAGGTGGTCCAAAACTTATATGCGACCGCTTGTGGTCATATGGGCTGATTTTTAAAACACTAAGTTGACCAATCTAAGAGACCAACTGAGTGACCAGGAGGCCAACCGATTAGTTCAAGAGTTGAATCGATCGACCTAGAGTAGTTCCAGCATGTATCTTCATCAACATCAGGTTGCTACATATGATGTGGACCTTAGGAGGTAGTAATTTTTTATGGCTCCAATACATTACATTAGTATGACCATAACTATTTCTCATGTTTTGTAATTGCATGATTTTTGTGTGGATATAATATATATATGATGCATATAAGTATGTGGTGATTGGATATGTATTTGTATATGTCTAATTATAAATTATGTCAATCAAATATTAAGTCCTAGATGCTTTCCATAAGAAACACACATGAAAAGCTTGATTGACTAAAGTGTGGGCATGCCAAGCGTGGTGCATCATCCATCTCATTGAAGTGTGATGGTAGTTATGTGGGTCTGCCAAGCAGGGTATATTACTATCGTGTTGGATTTTGGGTCAGAATTAGCTAGATGACCTTAATGAGATTAAGTGTCTAGAAGCATACAAATGACTATGGCAAAGAGTTGTGCATCCCATCTATCCAAGAATTGCATGAGATGCAATTGACAAACATTTCCTACATTAATAATTGGTTATGGATGCTAGTGTTGGCTGGGTAATAACTCAATTGTTTTGGGTCTTGGCTCACTAGAAGGTTGTATGCTACAATATTCTAAATTAATATGTGAGGGCTATCAATTTGAAAAAAATAGTGGGAGCATAATTATATAAAAGTTTTATTAATATCATAAAACTTACCAAATCAAATCAAAAGTGTTTTGACAAAAGTTGCAAAATTTCTTTTATAGAATCTAATAACAAACACAAACAAATTTTCATTGTGATTGGTCCTTAAGAAGGAAAAGTTCAACGAGAACAACTTCCATGACTGGTTCAAGATGTTGAGAACCGCTCTCAGTCAAGAGCGCAAGCTCTACATCCTCGAGACACCAAAGCCAGATGAACCCGCTCCCAATGCACCTAAGACTGATAGGGATGCGTACTGGAAGCACTCCAAAGATGGTGTGGATGTCAAGTGACTGATATTATGTTGAAGAGACAACATAAGAACATGGATGTTATTGAGAATTTTACAAGTCTTAAGAACAAGTACCAATACCAGGCAAACAAGAGAGATATGATGTCTCTAAGGCGTTGTTCAAGTGTAATATGGCTGAAGGAGATCTAGTAGGTCCCCATACACTCAAGTTGATTGGGTATGTTGAGAACCTTGCTAGAATGAGATTTCCCTTTGGTCAAGAGTTGGCCACAAATGTGCATATGTAATCAGTGCCAGAATCATACAACCAATTTGTCATGAACTACAACATGAATGATTTTGACAACTTGTTGTCATAATTACTTGGCATGTTGAGGACAATTGAAGTGCATATGATAAAGGACAAACCCAAATTTTTGATAATGATCATCGGAGGGAAGTCTAAGGGAAAAGGAAAAAATAAGAAGAGTTCTAAAGCTATCTAGAAACTAAAGTCTTATGCACTAAAAGCTAAAGGAGGAGTGAATGAGGAAGGAAGTGCCACCACTGTCACCATCTTGGATACTACAAAAGGAACCACCCTCTTTACATAGAGAAACTCAAGAAGAAGAAGGAGATAGAGAATTCCACTCAAGGGCCTTAGAAGAAGTAAGCTAGAACTATGCACAGTAAGAATTGTTGCCACTACAGTTGAAATCTGTCATTCAGCCTGACGGGCATGTAATAGATTGGTGGATTTTTATTATATACCTACCATTAATGAAAAGATGTATCTTATATGGACAAGAATATTAAAAATAAATTGATGTTTCATTTTATAAGATTATATCTTATATGGCAATTCCCTATATCTCAAAATATATACTTGATAGTTGTAGAGACAAATATTTGTTACACATACACTAAATGACTTGATGACTCAAACAATGTATACAAATGGTATTGTCATCTAGACCACCCAGATGAGGAGTGCATTTCTAGAATCCATAATGGTGGTCATACAGACTCTTTTGGTTATTAAACCAATAGAGACATGCAAGTTTTATTTGTTCGGCAATGTGACAAAAGCACCTTTCACTAGATGTAGTGGGAGAGCGAGTATTCTATTAGGGCTCATACATATTGATGTATATGGACATTTTAGAATAAATGATATAGGTGGTTAATAGTACCTCATTATATTTGATGATACTCTCAGTAGGGGTAGATTGTATTAAATGAAATACAAGTCAAAATCTTTTGAAATATTTAAGGTGATCATGAATGAAGTACATAACCATCTTGGTATAAATATTGAAACACTTCGACATAATCGATGTGGAAATGCTTTAACCAAGAGTTTGAGGATCTTCTGGGAGAACATGATAGTGTATCATGATGAACTCCACCTGATACATAGTGATGTATCACAAATAAGGATCACACCCTATTAATTCATGGTGCAATTATTAATAAATCTAGCTAATCTTCCAATTTACTTTTTGGCACAAACTTTACACTGAGAAATGTATCATCTAAAATGGTTTAAAAGACACCATATGAAATATGACATGGGGGATGTCCTGATATGTCTTTATAAAGATTAAGAATGAAAGATTATATAAGAAAATAGTTTCTTGAAAAGCTTTGTTCACAAACCGCATACATGTTATTTTGTTGAATACTACTTTTATATTCCAATCCAACAAAAAAATGTTTGTTCCAGGATGGTTGTATTTGTAAATGGAATTTAATTCCAAACTAATATATGGAAGATAAGTAGATCTCAAAAATTTCAAGACCAATAAGAAAACAATGAACCTAAAGAGGTACAACAAGAACAAGTAGAATCACAAATTGTTGTAGAATCTCAAATTCCTTATGTAACACAAAACCTCATAGATCTAGTAGAACACGCCTTGAGTCTGAAAGATTTTGATATATTATAACTCAAGAAGATGATGTCTCAGTCATAGACAATGAGACAACAACCTACCTAGAAGTTGTTGATGGACCAACGTTTGAGAAATGTCTTGAGGCAATAGATCCAAGATAAAGTCCCTGTAACCAACAAGGTATGACCTTGATGGATCCAGCTGAATGGATAAAACCCATAGGGTGCAATTGGGTCTTCAAAAAGAAGACCAGCATGGATGGTTATGAACAAACTAAAAGGGAAGAATGGTCATAAAGTAATTCAAACAAGTATGAATTGCTGAACATGACAAAATATTTTCACCAGTTGCCACAGTTAAATCCATCAGGATCTTGCTAGCCATTACAGATTAGTATGACTATAACATTTGGCAATATGGATGTTAAAACTGCATTCCTTAATAGGAAAATTAAGGATGTGTATGTGACACAACCTAAATGCTTTATAAATATAATTGTTGCAAATGAAGTTTATAAGCTACAAAAGTCAATCTATTGACTGAAGCAAGCATCTCAGAGCTAGAATCTTTGATTTGACAAGATAGTCAAAGAGTTTGACTTTATTTAGAATGAAGACGAAAACTGTGATTACAATAATTTAGTGGGAGCATATTTATATTCTGCATAATGATGAGGAATAACATCCTTTCACTACAAATGTTAAAACCTATCTGGGAAGTACCTTCTCTGTGAAGAGTTTAGGAGAAGCTTCCTATATGATAGGAATAGTGATATAGACATGGAAAGCTTCTTGACCTAAGAAAACCCCATACATTGACAAAATGTTTAGGGGTTCATCATGCATGACCTAAATTAGAAAAAATATGTGAATGTTCCATGGGATAAATCTCTCAAGAGCCAGCATCCCAGTTCTTGTAAAGAATGGGAAAACATGGGTAAAATGTCATATGCATTTGCAATTGGATCTATCATGTATGTAATATTATGTGCTCATCCTGTTATCTCACATGTATTGGGCATGATGAGAGGACATTTGTCATATTACAATAAAGGTCATTGGATTCCCATGAAGAACATCCTTAAGTACTTGAGAAGCACTAAAAGGATCAATTCCTTAATTATGGTAATAAGGACGAGTTGGGTGTAAAGGGTTACACTGATGCAAGCTTCTAAAATGACAAAGAATATTAACTATCACAATCTAAATTTTTATTTGACCTTAATATAGAACTGTAAGCTGGAAGAGTTTCGAGCAAGAGAAAGTTACTCATTCTACAAATAGAAGTTGAGTACCTTGATGTTTTTAAAATAGCAGAAGATGTTGTATGGATCAAGAATTTCATGAGATGAACTTGTGGGAGGTTTCAAACATTGATGACATAGTAGAAATAGTGTGACAACAATGGATCTACTGGATAGGCAAAGAATCTCATATAACATACTACGATAATTCCATCTTATGTGAAAATTCATACAAGGAGGAGATTGGAAAACTTGCAAAATACCGACAAGAAGCATATGTTTCTAACCCATTATATAAGCACTTGAGAAATAGAAACATGATGGACATGTTAATATCACTTGGAATAAGATAAATGGGTGATTGGCACTAAGTTCAAGTGGGAGTCTATTGGTATGTATGCCCAGAGAGACAATCATATGATGATTGTAATGGGTCATCATATACTTGATTTGATAATTATAAAGGTAATTCCATCTATTATGTTTGTCTCAATCATGAGATGTTGACACATACATAGTAGATTTATAAAATATGATATGACTCAGTGACATATGTCTTCAGGTTGAGGACCTGAACAATGGTGTCATATGTAAGATAAGAGTACATATATTATCGTTATGTTCCTAGTTGGATATTGTTGTGGAAGAAAAATTGACAAAAGTATTACATAAGACTAGAGTGTGTGTTGGTTGATGATTGAATCTCATTAGTCATGATATGTGATATCAAACCAAGAAAATAGGTACTTGGTAGAGAACAATGTACGAGACAGATCCACCATGAGAATTGTAAGGCCCCAGACCTAGCTTAATGTTTGAGTTTGCTTGATTTGCTTAATAAGATGCCTAAACCTTAATCTAATCTTTTGATATGCTTTTATAACATGTGAAAATCATATGTTTTCAGTCATGTTTGGATGATGTTTGAGCTATGTATGCTTGTTTTGGACCAAGTTAAAATTTATCCATGTTTGAGAGCTATCTTGCAATTTGTCACATGTAGTATGTGTATCTTGTGCCTTAGCATCATGAGAGAGAAGATGATGTTAAGGGGCGCCTTTCTTGGACCTTGGTTGATGATGTGGCATCCCGTGGTGATGCTAGGGTTTCTAGGGTTTGGCTTGTTGGTTGTGTATCGACCCTACTAGGGTTTGGTGTGTTGTGACTGCAACATCACTCCTGGTTGAGTGTTGCAAGTGTAACACATGCCTTAGGTGTTTCTTGCTTCGACCTTGGTGATCTTGAGGTGGTTTGGTTGAAGGGGTTGTCTTGTAGTGAGGTGTTTTAACCATGTGGTGATGTGGTGACTGGTGCGTTTCCGCCAGAGGTGTACACGCTAGTCAGTTGAACTTGACTAGATGTGCCTTACGAGATCAGAACACACCTGGGATAACTTTCAAAATTTATAAGGACCTAAACCAACACACCTACTTCTACTAAAACACTACACCCACAAGCACATGGGGTCATGTCGTAGTATAGGAGGGTGGCAAGTATAGGGTCGTTTCACATGGAGAAAAGGGGGCACTAGAGCTAGGTCAGTTTTGGGCTAGGTCCTACTGTGGAGTCTAGGGTTGAAGGGTCTAAAGGTGATTTTTTTATTACACTAAGGGTTGAACAAGAAAGTAATTAAAAGAAAACAAACAAGATCAAAACCTAAGTTAACCCTAGACATTTAATTCTACATAGCAATAAAAGACAAGGCAAGCATGGAAAAGAGCAAGCTATGTTAGGGCAGGCAAGAAGAGATATACACTACACTAAGCTAGCAAACAAGGTAGAAGAGAAATTAAAGGCCTAAACTAGCAAGAGAAAAGCAAGAACAAGGCAAGAAGCTAACTAAGCAAGTAAAGAGTTGACTAAGATAACACTAGCTAAGCAAGAAGGCAATTAGGGTTTTAAATTGATAAAGGGATATGTGGGTTGTTTGGGGGATGCACTTATCAATTAGGTTAGGGGTGACATTTAAACATTATTCTTTCATTTAGATCACCAAACCAAACAACAATCTAGAGTCTAATGAATTACCCTAGACTACTAACTGGCCATGGATAGGATAGGTTGTGTATAGGGGAACTAGGCCCTAACACCTCCTACTATCCTTACGAGGCTCAATTGGGTTAGGATCTAGGTGCAATTCGATTAGAGTCTAAACAAGCCTAAGTTTCTAGGTTAGAAGATCTTAGGGTGATTAGGGGCTAGGGTAGTAATGGGAGTGGAAATTAGGTTTTACGCCTCACATCACCCACATTCTATCCTTGAGAAATCTCTAAACTAATCACACTAAATTTATTTAAAATACCTAATTAGATCTCTCAACTAGGGCTAGGAGAATTGATTATCATGTAGGATCATGGGTGGCTATCTAGGGATCTGTGAATTAGACCTAGGAGGAAATCCTAAAATTCACACATATAAGCAATTTCCCTAAATTCCTAGGTGATTTCAAGCAAAAACCAACAAGCAATCCCTGGAGAATGAGATATAAATAGGAAATAATCATTAGCAAACAAAATTACAATCTTTACATATCATTTTACCCCAACATGGTATCAAAGTAACATTTTTGGCCCCAAACAACCCACCTAAGGGGCCTAGCTACTCATAGAACATGAAATTGCAAAAAGAAAGGAAGAAGAACGTGTAGAGCAATTACAATCCATGATGAGCTCGGTGCATAATCCTCCTTATCCACCTCCTAGTAGCTATAGCTCAAGCTCCTCCCTCCAAGGTAGGTGAAAGACATGGATGTATGGTGGAAAGTGGCTAAAACACTAGAAAACTAGGGTTTTACTGGTGGGAATGGTGGAATGGAGGTGGAATGAGAGGGGAATGGATGGAGAAATAAATGGGAAGGCTACAATGGTTGTAGGGTAGCCAACGGTGACCTCCATCTGCCACCTAGGTATATATAGGTGTGTGATAAGTAATAGGTCAAGTAGGGGTAAAGTGGGAAATGCAATGGAAAATAGCTAGGCTTTTGTGAGTAGCACGACCGTGGTGGGAGTAGGGGAACATGGTCATGGTGTGTGGACACGACTGATGTGGAAAATGGGGAAAAATCACAGTAACTTGGGTGTTTTTGAAATGAAAGTGGCATGACTGTGGTGGTCACCATGGCCATTCTGGATCAGCTGCAACACGGAAGTGCAAGGTGGCATGGCCATTCTGGGTCCATCTGAGTGGCACATCGGTGGTGATTCCTGCATTGCTTTAAGTTTTTCTCAGTTGGTTTTTAGTGAGCCAGCACGACCGTTCTATGGCACCACGGCCCTGCTGGTCTCTGGATCAACACTTTGAGTTGAATCTTTGTTCATTCTTAGACATCCTTTCTTCAATGGATCTTTGGACACTAAGGGTAGGTTGAGGGAGTCTTTGAATTTAATTTGAGCCTCCTTAAGGGTAGAGAAACCCTAGAATTACTCCTCTCTCTCTTCCATCCAAGCGTGGCCTAAATGGTTGAAATACATGCAAATAATTTCCATAAGTGTATTTTACACAAATATGCATATTAGGGGAAATAACATGTAATCTAACATGTATTTATGTGATTGAAATGAAATATGACACAAGATGAAGCCCTAAAATAGGGCTACATCACAACCCCAAACTTGAAATATACTTGTCCTCAAGTATGCTCCAACTCAATCTCTCTGCAATTTTTCCACAATCATGAAATGACAAATGCAATGCAATAGGTGAATATTGACTAAATGGGCTCAAATATGACTAAGTACATGCATTACACCTCTCTCCTCTCCCCTTTCACAAACCAATCGTGATTATAGCACTAAGCCTTCAAACTTCAAATATAGAGCATAGAAAAGACAATCAATCCATATGGATGTCATAACACCCAGGGTAAACTGTTTCATGGTAGCAAAGGTAAAAAATGACTAATTTTTTGTTTTACATTCATGCATTCAATCTCATATGTCAATCCACACTAAGTAACCCACATGGATACGAAAAAGGGCAAAATGAGATAGGGTTAGATGTTTCCTAGCTCCATGGGCATGTAAAAGGAAGAAAGGGTTGCGGTAAAAGTTTGGAGTGCTTTTACACACTCATCTTTTCTTTATTTAGATGATCTTAAACCAGAGCATCTTTCATTTTTTCTTCTTATTTTCCCTTGATGTGGATAGGGCACATGATGATGAGAGTGAAGTGGGGGCATGGATATGGCCACCCCAAACTTTTGAAGGTGGCCAAGGCTAATTATGTGCACTTTGGCATCCTTTCATGAGGTGGAGATGTAAGAAGATGGTAGAATAAAAGTGAGTCCAAGAGGGGTTACTAGTTTGGACATCAACATGAGATCTCTCACATGAAAATTACTCCAACAATTTCATCAAGAAATGACACACCACATGAATGAGAAATATTAAAACCACATTTATATCATGAGATTCTACAAAACTCTAAGTGTTTGTGACTTGCTTCAATCAATTCAACCAAATAGTTCACAAGCATGAGAGAGGTGGTTCACATATTAAAAGTCAAGATTTAGGCCATTTAGAAATAAACCATGATAATTCACTTGCATTTGTCTAAGGTCATCATTTTCAATCCAACAAGTAGAGATTGGGTCAAAACACACTTTTAGGCAAGAAATTCTAAATCTGGGCAAATTGGACAAAATGGTGCTAAGTTGCTTTCAATCACATCTAAGCCTTCATTATGGAAAATAAAGCAGAAAACAAGCAAATCCTAGGTAAAACATGCAAAAATTACCAAAAATATACATGATGTGCAGTGCATGGCAAAAAAAGCAAACACTTTGAAAATTACGCAAAAATTGACAGAAAGTAAATTACATGATATGTAAGCATGCAAAGCAGGTAAAATCTAACCTAGATATCTAGAGCAAGAAAAACAAAACAAGAAAACAACACTAAATGGTAGGTGAAATGCAAAATGAGTGAAATGAGAAAGAGGGCATACTGTCCTACCACCCCAAACTTTTGAATCATGTTGTCCTTAGCATGACACTAAAGTATGAGTGATAGGGTAGATGATCATTGTGGTGGCTCCGCTGGTGCTCCTCCCTGTGTTGGAGGGTGCTAGTAGTAGGTGCCCCAGTAGTCTGACTGTAGAGGCGGGTAGGAATGCTGGTATGTAGACAGTGCACCCCACCAATATTCCCCCCAAGTGGGGGTTCCTCTAGGCATGGGCATGCTGAAATTGATACATGTGGTTGATTTGATAATGCATCTACTTATGATCTAACCACATTTCATATTGTGTGTGTTGATATCCCTCATGTTCCCTTAAAATCCTATCATGTATGCTCTGAATGCCCTCCAACAACGCATGTATAGTCGACATGTCGTATGCATTCACTGAGGGCTGATGTGGCTACTGTGATGTCTCCACCTCCTGTCGCCTCACCCTGCATGTCTCTCTCTCCTCAACTGTGTTCCTACTCTTGACAGTTTCCTATGACTCTCCAACTCCTTCAGGTAGATTTCTAGGTTGTTGTTTCCATGTGTCTCTAGGATGCTCCTCTTCCCACCTCCTCAATATATAAAAAAAATATGGAGATGGGCCACACCCTCTAGGAGAGGTGTGGCATGGTAGGGGAGATCCAGTAAAACTCATGCATAAGGAGGGTTGATCTGGTAGAAGATCTTCTTATCAATCACTAAAATCATGGATGAGCGAGTCAAGTAGTGCAGGTCTATGAGATTCCCTCCTTCTGCCTTAGTGTAACCAGATACATCATGATCTAGGGCCAGAACAATTGAAGTCACAATCCCTCCCATAATAAAAGGATTCTTACTCTAGGATGGGATTGTCTTCATGTGATCAATGATGAGCGATCCCAAATTTACATGCTTGCCCTGCACCATCCATCCTAACACAAAGAGGTCTTTCTTTGTAAAAGTACCTTGATCCTCACACTAGGCGAAGATGATGTTTGCCAAGACCTTCTGAATGTATCTCAAGATTGGATTGTGAATCAGACTTGTCTTTGATTTTCCCACCACAAAGTTTCTTTATCATGTAACCCTCTTCCACATGGAAGCGTAGTTCATACTAGTTTCTCTATTTGTGCTCCGTTGATGAAGTAATTATGTTGCCTCAGGGGTGGGAGCAAAAATTCCATTGAGAAAGGATGCAGTGACGAGGTAAGTTCCATTCCCCAATGTGACATTAATGGCATCCAGTGAGACTTTCTCTAGGGTTGAAAAAAAATTTTGTGTAAGCTCCACATAAGTCTCCTACATTGTGGTCAACAACTCAAATAACCCAACGGGTTCCAAGATATCTTGAAAAAAATCAAAGATGCCAAAGTATCCATCGTCTCCTGGCAAGTGTAGAGAGTGGCAATCACTTGGTGTGTCAGGCACTCTAGGTGCTTTGGATTCTTCACCTTCTTAGTTTTACCTCCGGGTGTTGTCTCATGATGTGCCTTAGGTGCATCCACCTACTGTGCATCGGGAATTGCTTCATCTTCATCATCTAAAAGTAGTTGTCATCATGCTCTCAACTGTGGTTGTGGTGTTGTAGATGCTGAAGCATGGGTCAAAGTTGATGCTCAAGCCATTGTAGTAGATGGTCGAGGCGGTGATGGCGGTGGTGCTACTCTAGAGGAAATGGACTTTCGAGCTTCTATCCCACCTCCACTAGGTAATCTATAGGACTCCTCCATCATGGGACCCACTGACACCGCCACATGGGACGATTCTCCATGTGAACCGAGGGCTGCTGGTGGTGGAAGAAGAGCTTGAGACGACACCGGGATTGAAGTAGAGTTGTTCTTGGGTCGACGACCGTAGGAGATCACATCCTTGGTCATAGACACCACTTCCTTGGTGACTTGCTTCATTTTGGATGGATTTTGATGGAGAAACATGGGGTTTTAGGAATTTTTGCAGTTCTACATATGTGGGATGGAGTGGGGAGAGAGTAGAGAAATTGGTGGGTAAAATTGGGTGGAAATGATGGGTGGAGGTAAGGAAAATGATAGGAATATGATCTGGAATGGACTGGGGGTGATTTGAGAAGGAATCTGGGGTGGAAGAGGGTTGGCGCAGTGTTGTATGGCCGCTCAATGCGTCACATGGGCATTATGTTCGCACAAGGTCAAATGAGCAAGTGAAATGAACAAAATTGGATTGCTGACTTAAGTGTTGGGTCGGGTTGTTGCACGACCGTATTGCATGGCATGACTGTGTTGGATCACCTAATGTACAACCTTACTGCATGAAATGGCTGTGGTGGCTCACCTGATGCACGACCGTGCTATATGACACGGTCGTGCTATATGACGCAGTTGTGTTGGCTCATTTTGTCGATTCTACTCAATTATCTTTGGATCCATGGACATTGTTCAATTTGTATGTATTTCACCATGTCCATTCCAAGGTGCCATAGTTGTGGTGAGCACTGTAGCTGCTACTTTTACTTGAACTTTCATCAAAAATTCAAAATCTTGTTTTCAAGTGATTTTTCACGAATTCTTTGTCTAAATTTTATCTAATTTTCCTCATTTTAACCTGTTTTCACCTGCACATATCAAAATTAAACCAAAACTATTAAAAAAAGTATGTGTGTTTTCTTGGAGAAGTATAAAAATAATCAAAAGTATCAAAAATGGAAGGTTGGGTGAAAAATTCCCAAACCTATATGGGTTGCCTCCCACAAGCGTTGAGTTTCACCCCTTCAACTGGGCTTCTTGGAGATTCTTGTATCATTCATCCATTTGGAGTTCTCATGTATCCATTCTTGCAATAAATGCATATCTCATTTACACTCAACCTATGATCCTCATCCCTTTGATTACCAAAGATGTCATCAAATCTTTCATCCAGATCTCCTCCTCTCAAATGACCAATCAGACTCTTGAAGTGACCATGTCCAATATCCTCATCTCGAACTCATCGAGTTCAGGACTTGTATATGTTGATCTTTATCTTCATGTCCATGAAAGAGTTTGTCATTATGCCACTACGAACATGTATCTTGGCATCAACTATAGATAAGAATGGTCTTCCCAAGATGATGGGGATCTTCCTATCATCTGAATCCATGTCAAGAACAATGAAATCAATCAGGAACATTGCTCCTCTTTCCTTTTCTATCATTACCAAAACATCATCCACCCTTCCTATTGGCACTTTGATAGAACAGTCTGCCAATTGGAGAGTGCAATGTTCTAGTTTCAACTGGCCTAAGCCTAGATCAACATAGACACTATATGGCATCAAATTCACACTAGATATCAAATCAAGTAGGGATTTATCTATGTGATGTCTCCCAATGTATCTAGGTGTGAATGGGGATCCTGGGTCTTTCCTATTTATGGGAAGTGAGTGTTGGAGGATAGATCTCACTTGCTGAGTCAATTTGACTCTCTTTGGTATTCTCCCCATTGACCTTCTCTTCATAGTACATACATTCTTGAGAAACTTTGCATACAATGGGATCTTCTTGATTGCATCCAACAATGGAATATTGACATTCACTTGGTGAAACACCTCAAGAATGTCAACATTGTTCTTTTATCTCCTCCTTACTTAGGGTGGCTCATCTAATTCTTCAATGAATGGTGGCTCACTAGCCTTGGCCTTACTTGAATCAACATGAGGTGGAATACTAGGGATGGTGGGACCTACAAATGGAGGGTGAGGTGGAGCACATGGTATCACAAACTCAATAGGAGGTATCACATAATCATCTTTGACAATCTCAATCACAATATCACCACTTAGCTACCTTTCTTTGCTTTATCAACCTTTCTTTGACTTACGTCATGCTCAAGAGATTTCCCACTCCTTAGAATTGTCACAACACTTCCTGGATCATGGTGAAGAGGGGGAGCTTATTGGGGCTGTGGAGGAGGTGGAGGTGGTACTTGGTATTGAAATTGAGGTGGAGGGGAGAATTGAGATTGGAAGTGAATTGTTGAGAAAATTGTGATGATGGAGGGGGAGGAGGAGTGTAAGGCTTTGTATGGCCTTGGAAGTGGTATATGGGCTACACTTGCATGGGAGGTGGACTATAGAAAACTTGTGAGGAAGGCATTGGTCCCTTGATTCATTGAAACTTAATATGGGTTTTGAAGACAATTTTTCTTCTTGGAGAGAAAGTATGGAAGAAAGTTGCTCTATCCTTTCCTCAAGTCTTATAACATTCTTTTAGAGATTGTCAAAGCTTTGCAACCTAGAGAGAACCTCTTCCTCAAACTTTGAGATATATCTTAGACTTTGTGGTTCCTGGTAGATATAGGAGTGAGGTGTCTTCTTTTCATCACCATAGAACTCAATAGAATTGACTGAGTGGCAAGGAACATTTGTTACTTGGTTCTTCATGAAGCTCACCATGTCACCAAGAATCTTTATCACTTATAGGTTTGAGTCATTATGAGTCGGATATGTCACACCAAAGGCATGGCCACCGTCATTCCTCATGCTAGAAGCTTAGATTCTTGAACCTTTTACCAACTTCTCAAACAATGGCCATATCTCCTCAGGTGGTCTAGCCATGAAAACTCCTCTACAAGAAGAATCCACTGAATCTTGACTCTTTGGAGATAAACCAGAGTAAAAGGACTGAACTAGATGCCACAAAGGGATCTCATGGTGTGGGCATTCTCTCAACATCTTCTTAAATCTCTCCCACGTATTGTGAAATTACTCACTGCCCATTTGACTAAAACTTACTATAGCACACCACATTTGTGTCAACCTTGCTATAGAGTAGAATTGCCTTAGGAAGGCATTCTTCATCTCTTCCCAACTCATGATGAATCATACCAATCTTTGTCTCTGTCTTTGACGGAGAAAGAGAACAAGGTCAACTGTATTGTGTCATCACTAGTCGTCCACGTCCTAAAGGTGGAACATACTTCAAGAAATGAGTCCAAGTTCTTGTCGGGGTTCTCACTCTTTGAGCCGTAGAAGGTGGATAGGATCCCAACAAATCTTGGAAGAATGGAGAATTGCTCCCCTGGCATTTGATCGACTCTGCTAGCAATTGGTGATTTGTAATTTCTAGGCATGAAGTAATCTTGAAGTGTCTTGTGAGGTGCATTTTGGCATTCCATCTTGTCTCCCCTGAGTGGATTGTCACATGCACAAGGCACAACCAAACAAAAGAGAACAAATTAGCACACCAATATGCATAAAGAATGTGAAGAATAAATAATAAATAATAGCAATGATGAGAGAAGTAGGAAAAGATCAAAGCAAAAATAACTAGCTAGGCCGAGCACCTTTCTCCCCGACAATGGTGCCAAGCTTGGTGCATTTTCGCCAAAGGTACACACACTAATCAATTGGACTTGACTAGATGTGCCCCATGAGATCAGAACACACTTGGGTTAAATTTAAAAATTTATAAGGACCTAAGCCAACACACCTACTTCTACTAAAACACTACACCTGCAAACGCACAGGGTCATGTCGTAGTATAGGAGGGTGGCAGTTTAGGGTCAATATATAGGAAGAAAAGGGGACACTATAGCTAGGTTAGTTTTAGGTTGGGTTCCTACTATGGAGTCTAGGTCTGAAGGTTTTATAGGTGATTTGTTGATTACACTAAGGGTTGAACAAGAAAGAATTAAAGGAGAACAAATAAGATCAAAACCTAAGTTAACCCTAGACATTTAATTCTACTGAGAAATAAAAGACAAGGCAAGCAAGGAAAAGATCAAGCTATGCTAGGTCAAGTAAGAAGAGATATACACTACACTAAGCTAGCAAACAAGACATAAGAGCAATTAAATGCCTAAACTACCAAGAGCAAAGCAAGAACAAGGCAAGAAACTAACTAAGCAAGTAAAGAGCTAACTAAGATAGCACTAGCTAAGTAAGAAGGCAATTAGGGTTTTAAAGCAATAAAGGGATGTGTGGTTTGTTTGTGGGATGCACTTATCAATTAGGTTCGGGGGTGACATGTGAGCATTATGCTTTCATTTAGATTACCAAACCAAACAACAAGCTAGAGTCTAATGAATTGTCCTAGACTACTAATTTGCCATGGATAGGATAGGTTGTGTATAGGGGAACTAGTCCTTAACACATCTTACCACCCTTACGAGGCTCAATTGGATTAGGATCTAGGTGAAATTCAAGTAGAGTCCAAACAATCCTACA
Source organism: Alisma plantago-aquatica (assembly GCA_963693085.1). Lineage (NCBI taxonomy): Eukaryota > Viridiplantae > Streptophyta > Magnoliopsida > Alismatales > Alismataceae > Alisma > Alisma plantago-aquatica. Next base: position 1,182,966,541 of record OY856412.1, on the reverse strand, counting down.
TTTTTAGGTTAGAGGATCTTAGGGTGATTAGGGGCTAAGGGTAGTAATGGGAGTGGAAATGTGGTTTTAGGCCTCACATCACCCACATTCTATCCTTGAGAAAGCTCTAAGATAATCACACTAAATTCATCTAAACTAGATACTTATATCTCTCAACTAGGGTTAGGAGAATTGATTAGCATGTAGGAATATGGGTGGCTATCTAGGGATGCATGAATTGGACCTAGGAACAAATCCCAAAATTTGCACATATAAGCAATTTCCCTAAATTCCTAGGTGATTTTAAGCACAAACCAATAAGCAATCCATGGAGAATGAGATATAAATATAACATAATCATTAGCAAATGAAATTACAATGTTTATGTATCATTTTCCCCAACATGGTATCAAAGTAACACTTTTGGCCTCAAACAACCCACCTAAGGGGCCTAGCTACTCATAAAACATGAAAATACAAAAAGAAAGGAAGAAGAATGAGTAGAGGAGTTAAAATCCATGATGAGCTCAGTGAAGACTCCTCTTTCTCCACCTCCTAGTAGTTGTAGCTCGAGCTCCTCCCTCTAAGGTAGGTGAAAGGTGTGTATTATGGTGGAAAGTGGCTAAAATACTAGAAAACTAGGGTGTTAGTGGTGGAAATGGTGGAATGGAGGTGGAATGAGGGGAGAATGGATGGAGGATGAAATGGAGAGGCTAGAGTGGTTGTAGGGTAGCCAATCGTGACCTCCATCCACCACCTAGGTGTATATAGGTGTGGGGCAAGTAATAGGTCAAGTAGGGGTAAAGTGGGAAATGCAGTGGAAAAATAGCTAGGTTTTTGTGAGTAGTACATCCTTGGTGGGTACCACTGTTGGATCAATGGGCTCTAGAAGGGGGGGTTGAATAGAGCTTCACAAACTTCACAAAAGTGATTAGACCACCAAATTATATTAAGTGCAGAACTTAATTCAAAACAGCAATTTGATGTCCTAAACTAGCATACAAAGCAAGGATAAGAGACAAGGAAAGCATGCACTTGGACAGGTGGTTTAGAGTGGTTCCATGTCCTAAACTTAGGAGCAATGTCAGTCCACTACCTAGAGTTGGTTAGGCTCTAGGATTTGTAACTTGGTTCTCTTATATATATCACACAATAAGATTACAAGCTACAACTACCAACCATCCAAGGACTTATATATCAAGCCAAGATCTTCAACCTCACCAAGGACTTACCCACCAAGCAAGTAGTCTTCAGCCTTCTTCAAAGGACTTACCTACTCTTGCTCTAGTCTTCGGCCTTGCAGGAATTACCCATCTTGCTTGAGCTTTGCCTTGCACCTCTCCTTCACTTGGAGAGCTTTAGCACCTTCCTCCTTCACTCGGAGGCCTGGAGCAGCTAGCCTTCTTCTCCTTCACTTGGGGAAGAACAGCAACCTTCTTCTCTTTCACTCGGAGAAGAAACTTCAATCAATCTTCATAGAGAATGGAGATGGGAGAAGTGGAAAGGAGAGCTTTACAAGATTACAAATGATAGCTCTCATACATGGGATCCTAACTCACTCATACTCACGAATTTGCTTTGAAGGTAGAGAGAGAAAGGGGCTCAAAGGATTAGAAACCACTCAACTAAGGCTAGGACCAAGCATATGTGAATGAGCAACCTTGGAATGAAGTCCAAGAGGTCCTATTTATAGTTGAGGGTGTCCCTTTGAGGTTGGGTGAGTTAAGTGGCACAAACTAGCCGTTTTACAACTTGCAACGGATCTATTTTGAGTCCCACCAACTCCTCCAACGGTTGGAATTGCTTTTTCTGCATTCCAGTACAGTTCGATCGGCCGAGTTTCAATAAAGGCAACTCGGCCGACACACTAGGTGACAAAACCAACAGGGAATCTGTCGGCCGAGTTTCCAGGGGGAAACTCGACCGATCAGTCATCCTTTGGTTTTGACTGACCAGTGGATCGGCCGAGTTTCCTGGCATTGAAACTCGGCCGACAGCCCAGAAAATTCCTCAATACATGGATCGGCCGAGTTTGTAATTCGGCCGACAAAATCCCTGTTAAGGGGTATTTTGGAATTTCCAAAAACTGTATAAATGATGGATTTTTGAGTTCCAATCATTTTATCCATCTTAGATACAATGCAAAACATGAATTTAAGTGATTACAAAAATTGCTCTAAGCCTCTAAGGGCTATATTACAAAGCGGGTGAAAGTCACATGTTTTGCATGTGCCGGGAGAGTAGCTTTGAGTGAATTTTGATTCTTTTCTTGTATCTAATGTCTGCAATGATCTCAATTAGAAATGTTAGATACATATGAGTGGAATGGTTAAGTCATTATCAAAATATGGGCAATATGCGACACCTAGGTCAACATTCTCCCCCTTTTTGACAATGACAAACCATTCCTCAACATATTGAAAAGAATATGAAAATTATACCTTTGCTTAGAGAATTGCAAGGGGATGCAAATATGATCAGTCTTGTAATGCTCCCCCTCAATTCATGCTTACTCATCCCTGCATTGTTAGTTAACACACAAACAGCCATAGCATATATATATTGTATGATTCTAGCCAAGTCAAGATATATAAGTTTTAAAGACAAGAAAAGAACCATACAAGCACTAAAAGCAATATGATGGCAATATGATTGAGGTATATTTCTCCCCCTTTGTCATCTCAAAAAGGCAGGGGGTAGAAGAGCATACAAACCAGGTCTTCTCCAAAACACTCAATCAAACATAGCATATTAAGACAGAGAAGCACAAAGATAATTCATGAAAACAACCAACTGTCATTCATCAAAATATGGATTACATGATAAGATAAGTCATACAAAATGTATCCAAAACATAAAACCAAAAGCTACAAGGACAAGCGGAAAAGCCATAGTACATCTCAGATAATGTGCCTAATATAGATGATACAAACATAGTCCCTAAAGAAAATGACATGGTCATGCGAGACTACACTAGACACATCTACTCTAAGCTATACTAATCTATGTCGACGTCATCAACAGCAGCATCCATGTCCTCATCGGGCTGGTAGTCCTCGTCTCCATCAGAAGGAGGGGCATCAGCCGGTGTAGCCTGTTCATCAGCAGCATCATCATCGTCAGCATCCGTATCAGCATCTGTCGCAGTCGCCTCATCTGACTCGGCATCGTCCTGATCTGGCATATCCTCGTCTGTAGGACCAAAAGCACGTCCAGGCCATCTCGCGCTCTGCTCAGCCCAAGACATGCCCAGAGCATGGAGCTCATAAGCTATCTCAATGGGAGGAGCAGTCGAGGTGTACTGGGCCAGTAGCTCGGACAAGCGTCCACCTGGAAGCGCCAACACCGGGGAAGGGTGAGAGTATCCACCTGCAGAGTGGTCAGCGGAAGCAGAGGGTGGTGGAGGTGGATAGAACTGACTATACGCATAAGAAGCGTAGTCGTCACCGGGGTAGGGCTGGTAGGTGGGGTAGGGCTGCGGGCAGGAGAGAGACATAGATGACATGATGTGGCAGAGGTCCTCATGAAGATGTTGTTGGACCTGCATGTTGTAGGCTTGCTGATGCATGAGATACCCCATGAGGGCCTCATTGGAAACATGAAAATCGGCAAAAGCCGGGTGTGGAGGAGGTTGGAAAGATGGCTCAGGAGGTGGTGGTGCAGCTGATGATGGTGGAGGAGGAGGTGCATCCGATGATGATGGAGGTTGTGGTGGTGGTGGAGCAGAAGAAGATGATGCACCAGATGTAGGGACACTCTTCTGGAGAGTGGTCTCACTGATGTAAACCCTTTTTCGATCAGGTCGGTAGAGATAATCGGTGAAAAGAGATTTACCAGTGGCAAACTGGAAAAGTCCACAGATTAGGGCAGGATAAGGAAGATGGGTGCCCTTCGTGTTCTTTCCAGAATCAAAACATGTCATATGGTGCAGGATATACCGTGCCCATTTGACTCCATGATTGTTCAAGAGGAGATACATCATCATGGCAGTGTTCTCGGCTATGTCCGTTTGGTTTTTCTTTGGGTGAACATTGCAACTAAGAACAAACGCCAACACACGGCGAGGGGAGGACAGAGCAGAAGAAGGCAGGGTGCCCTTCTTTCTATAAGGAAACTCGGGAAGCTTGAGGAATTTGTGAATATCCGACAAGTCTATCTCGAGTGCCTTATAGATGTCCTCGGGACGCAAAAGATCGAAATAATCGGGATATGAGGTGGTCCAAGAGGCCGTGCCGACGTTGCCATTTAGGTAAAGATTAAAGGATCGCTCGGTGATATGAAACGGTTGTCCGGCGATCATAGAGGTTAAGACAATCGAGGTATCCGAGGGAGGAACCAAAGTGTCGTAATTCCACCGCAAGTTTGCGTAGAATTGGCGGACAGCCTTGGTGCTATACTTGAGATTGTGAAATTTTGGATCCTCGATGCTAAAGGCGTCAAGATGGTGTGTGCGAAACACTTGACTCGCCTCAAAAAGATCGGCGTGAAAACAATGCGGTTGATAAAGAGCACGAAAAGGAAAAGGAGATCGAGGGAGAAGCTCTTTATACCGTGCAACCGCGGTATTGTCCACGAAAGAGAGGTTGTCAAAGGACATATACCTCGGAGCTAGAGGAACCGAAGGAGCAGGAGCGGGAACGGCGCGTTTCCGACGTTGCGACCTCATCGGAGAAGAAACGGAGAGAAGGGCGCCGATCCACACGGAGAAAAACGTAGCAAAGGAACCGTACAAGCAGCTAGGGCACACAAGGGGGCCGTTTTGGGGGCAAGAACGGCCGGAGAGAGGGAGGAAAAGACCAGGAGAGGAGGAGTCGGGCTTGGGCGGCTAGGGTTCGGTCGACTTTGCTCTAGTTGAGAGGGAGCAAGTCGGCCGAATCCTATATATATAAAACCCGTCTGCCGTCGATCGGCCGAGTTCCAGGGAGGGGAAACTCGGCCGACAGAGTGTACAGACACCCTGCGCCCGACCGATCGGCCGAGTTTCCAACTCGGCCGACAAAAACCCTGATGTGAGAAATCCTAAAATCTAGTCCTAGCCTCATACGACCTAGGGCAATTTTTCTGAGGGATCTAGGATGTATTTTAAACACATTTAGGCACATTCTCATCATCATAGTGTACTATTTGTCGATAAAAACTCGTTTTGCGAAAAATACCCGAAAAAGAGATATAACCAATAGAGATATTTATCAAAAACAAGCATTTTAAGCAAACAAGGCATTTATAAGCATGAGCAACACACATAACATGTAACCAGCTAATTAGAGAGCAATTCAACATCATCAAGAGAGGTTATTAGCAATTTTGACTTAATGAAATTAAATTGATCTCTAGCAAGCGGTTTAGTGAAAATGTCAGCCAACTGATTTTCCGTATCCACATGTGTGATATAAATATCCTTTTTGACAATGTGATCACGGAGAAAATGATGGCAGACTTCTATGTGTTTAGCTCTACTATGCAATATTGGATTATATGAAAGATTAATTGCACTAGTATTATCACAGAAAATAGGAGAAGCATCAAAATGAATGTTAAAGTCTTGGAGCATTTGCTTCATCCATAGGACCTGGGCACAACAACTTCCGGCTGCAATGTATTCAGCTTCGGTAGTTGATAATGCCACTGTGCTCTGTTTCTTGGAGAACCAAGACACCAAGCATGGTCCCAAGAGGAAGCAAGTGCCACTTGTGCACTTTCTATCAATTAAGCAACCTGCGTAGTCAGCATCACTATATGCCACAAGAGTAAAGTCCCTTGACTTAGGGTACCATAGTCCAAAATTTGGAGTTTTGGCTAGATACCTCAAAATCCTCTTGACGGCAATAAGATGTGATTTCCTAGGGCTTGATTGAAAGCGGGCACACAAGCCAACACTAAACATTATATCAGGTCTAGAGGCAGTTAAATAAAGTAAACTTCCAATCATACCTCTATAGAGCTTCTCATCTACCTTCTCACCTTCCTCATCCCTGTCAAGTTTGGCAGTGTTTGACATGGGCGTGTCCATTTGCTTCATGTTCTCCATCCCAAAGCGTTTTAGAAGCTCAAGCGTGTATTTGCCTTGGTTGATGAAGTTACCATTCTTGGTCTGCTTGATTTGGAAGCCTAGGAAGAAGGTCAGCTCACCCATCATACTCATCTCAAATTCACTCTGCATAAGAGAACCAAACTCTTTGCAAAGATCAAGGTCAGTTCCGCCAAATATAATATCATCAACATATATTTGAATGATGAGAAAATGGGTAGAAGTGTGTTTTAGAAACAAGGTACAATCAACTTTGCCCATGATATACCCATTATCTAACAAAAAGTTCTTTAGTTTCTCATACCAAGCTCGAGGTGCTTGTTTGAGACCATAGAGAGCTTTTTGCAAGAGATAAACATGATTGGGTAACTTATCATTTTCAAAGCCCGGAGGTTGAGCAACGTATACTTCCTCCTCAATTGTACCATTCAAAAACACACTTTTAACATCCATTTGATAAAGCAAGAAATTTTTATAACTAGCAAAGGCAAGTAGCATGCGAATAGATTCTAATCTAGCAACAGGCGCATAGGTTTCATCAAAATCAATACCTTCTTGTTGATTATAACCTTGAGCTACTAACCTAGCTTTGTTTCTTACCACTTTTCCTTGCTCATCAAGCTTGTTGCGGTAGACCCATTTGGTGCCAATGATCTTTCTATTGTTTGGTCTTGGCACTAAGGTCCACACTCGGCTCTTCTCGAACTGCTCAAGCTCTTCTTGCATGGCAAGGATCCACTCATCATCACCAAGGGCCTCCTTGATGTTCTTCGGCTCCATTTGAGAGATGAAGGCGCTGTCTGCTTGTTCTTTGTTGTGTGCAGCCCGTGTCCTTACTCTTTCAAATGGATTGCCTATGATCAACTCCTTGGGGTGATCTTTGGCGAAGCGGGGAGTGGGATCCTTCCTTTCTTCTTCTTTCTCTTCTTCTTCTTGATCTTCTTCTTGAACCTGCTTACCTTTATCTTTGATGTTGAGATCTTTGAGGATAGGAATGATTTCATCTGCAACATCATTATCACCAATAGGCTTGCCAACAACAGGGTTAGTTTCAATAAATTTAACATTTATGGATTCTTCTATTTTAGATAGTTCTATGTTAAATACTCTAAAAGCCCTGCTAGTAGTGCTATAGCCTAGGAAGAAAGCCTTGTAGGATTTCGGATCAAACTTGTCGAGAGAGTCCTTGGTGTTCAAAACAAAACATGGACATCCAAACACATGAAAGAAATCAATCGACAGCTTCCTACCACGCCACAGTTCATAGGGGGTTTTCTTAAAAGTCGGATGGGTGAAAACTCGGTTTTGCACAAAACATGAGGTGCTAACGGCTTCAGCCCAAAACTTCTTAGGAGTGTCATACTCAAGAAGCATGGTCCTAGCCATTTCCTGTAGCGATCTATTCTTCCTCTCAACAACTCCATTTTGTTGGGGTGTGCGAGGAGAAGAGAAATTGTGCGAATAACCCGATGTTTCACAAAAACGTTCAAAAAGATCATTTTCAAACTCTCCCCCATGATCACTACGGATGGAAACAACATGACAAGAAGCTTCGTTTTCGACTCGTTTGCAAAAGTTCGAGAAAACGTCAAGGGTGTCGCTTTTGGAAACAAGAAAGAAAGTCCAAGTATATCTAGAAAAATCATCGACGATAACAAGACAATACTTGGAGCCGCGAAGCGTTTGTGTTCTCATAGGTCCGAAAAGATCAATATGAAGAAGCTCTAGGACTCTCTTGGTACTCATGACCCCTTTTGACTTGAAAGAGGATTTGGTTTGTTTTCCTTGTGTACAAGGTTGACATTCCTCATCCTTTTCAAAATCCAATTTGGGAAGTCCTCGAACCAAGTCCTTTTTGTCTAGTTTCTTCATTTGATGCAAGTTCACATGACCCAAACGTCGATGCCAAAGCGAAAGATCGTTTTTATCCACGACTAAGCATCTATTTAGTATGGGCTTTAAAGCATCAAGAACTATCACATATAGATTACCATTTCTAGTTCCCTTATATATGACATTATAGGACAGGGAATCTAGAAGCAAGCATTCTAAGGAAGTAAAGAGCACAAGATAACCATTATCACATAATTGGCTCACACTAATCAAGTTGTGATGTAGGCCATCAACAAGTAAAACATTTTTAATGCACAAATCATTACCTACATCACCCTCACCTATAACCTTACCCTTTTTGTTGTCCCCAAAGGTTACCGATCCTCCTTTCTTCTTCACAAATTTGTTGAAATGGCTGATTTCTCCAGTCATGTGCTTAGAGCAGCCACTATCAACAATCCATTTATTTGTGACCTGCAAGAAAAGAGGATGTCGGAACCCAACTCAAACTTTGGGGTCCGGGGTTAGCTTGGGGACCCATTTCATATTTGGGTTGGTCCCCTTAGGCTTGTAAGGACAATAGGTAGAATAATGATCATCACATTTGCAATGCATACATACCATGGGAGTTTTAGAGCCGGAAGACTCTCCATTGAGAATTGGAGTTTCCACACTCTTTTTCTTACCTTTCTTCTTCTTCTTACCTTTTGGGATACTCTCATCGTATCCTAGACCACTAGTACCAATTTGTTTGGTAGAGTGCTCTAGAACATCATTTAGAGACTTTTTACCGGAAAGAAACCTTTGCAAGGTAGATCTTAATTTAGCATTATCATCACTAAGATTTTTAATAGTAGTAGATAAACTATCAAGATCTTCTCTAGCATGCAACAGGTCGGCCTCAAGACAGAGGGCTTTAGTAAGAAGAGAATCTTTTTCAATAGTTAAGTTAGCAACTTCATTCCTAGGCAAGATAGGTCTAGAGGATAGATCATTTGTTTGAGCAAGCAATCTAGCATTTTCAGATTTAAGCATAGCAATTTCTTTTTGATAACAATGAACTTCCTCTCTCCTAGCATCATCAATGAGTTTTAGTTCAACATTTTCAGTTTTTAGAACATCTAACTCATCTAGGCAATTTTGGTTCTCAATCTTAAGACTTTCAACAGTTTTAAGATAAGCACCATTCTCAACCTCTACTCCATTGTATTGAAGTTCAAGGTCTTGAAGTTGCTCTTGCAAAGAATCTATACTATCAAGGTGTAACTTTTCATTTTCATCAAGAATGTCAATCTTGGCATATAGATCATCTATTATCTTTCCTAATCTCTTTCTTTTAGCTTTACATTTAGCAAGAGATGATTGACATTCACTAAGCATTTCAATGATAGATTCTTTAGATAGTTCAAGTAAAGCTTCATCACTTACATTGCTTACCTCACTTACCTCCATTACCTCTTCACTAGTAGATGCCATAAGTGCAAGATGACATTCTCCATCCTCGGAACAAGATGAACTTGAAGTAGAAGACTCCTCCCATGCCGCATGAGCTGCATCTTTGAATCGTCTTTCCTTCTTGTCCTTCTTCTTGTACTTGGATTCTCTCTTGTATTTGTCATCCTTCTTGTGACTGCCCTTATGATAGCCCTTCTTGACTTTTGGGCAATCATTCTTGTAGTGGCCCTTTTGGCCACACTCATAGCACCTAGGAGTGGAGGAGGATTGCTTTCCCTTGAAGTGTCTTCCTTTGGAGTAATTGGCTTCATGGTCATTAGCACCTTCGTCTTCGCTTGAGGAGGGGCAAGGAGACTTCATGGCAAGCTGTTGTTGCCTCATCATTTCTTCGACATGAGCTTTGAAGGCCGTGTCCTTCATCTTTCTTGTCTCCTTCTCTTCCCTTTTCTCCTCTTCCTCTTGCTTGTCGAGCCTTGGTTCGTGAGCTTGTAGGTTACCAACCAGCTCCTCGGTTGACAACTCGCTAAGCTTGTAGACTTCTTCAATTGAAGTCACCTTCAGCTCCCATCTCTTTGGAAGAGACCTCAAGATCTTGGCGTTGATGGTGCCTCGATCCATGACACTCCCAAGGGCTGCAAGGCTGTTGAGGATGACGTTGAGCCTTGTGTACATGTCCGCAACCCTTTCATTCTTCCCCATCTTGAAATTTTCAAGTAGGCCTCCGAGCATGTAGATCTTGGCCTCCTTGACCTGCTCCGTCCCTTCATAGGTGACACATAACTTGTGCCAAATCTCATGAGCGGTGTCCCATGAAGAGATGCGGTTGAATTCCGATGGAGAGAGGGCAGCGTAGATGATGCTAATGGCTTTAGCATTTAGTTGAGCACGCTTCATCTCTTCGTCCGTCCATGTTGTGATGTTCCCCTTCGGCTCGTCGTACTTGAGGTGGACTATCTTCCACATCTCGTAGCTAACTCCTTGGATGTAGAACTGCATCCTTCTCTTCCAATATAGGAAGTTGGTGCCGTCGAAGACCGGGGGTCTTGTGGAGTAGCTTCCCTCAAGGTTGAGTGAACCGAGAGCCGAATCACCCATCTTCTCCTACTTGTTGAAGTAGCTTGGAGAAGACCCGCTCTGATACCACTTGTTGGATCAATGGGCTCTAGAAGGGGGGGTTGAATAGAGCTTCACAAACTTCACAAAAGTGATTAGACCACCAAATTATATTAAGTGCAGAACTTAATTCAAAACAGCAATTTGATGTCCTAAACTAGCATACAAAGCAAGGATAAGAGACAAGGAAAGCATGCACTTGGACAGGTGGTTTAGAGTGGTTCCATGTCCTAAACTTAGGAGCAATGTCAGTCCACTACCTAGAGTTGGTTAGGCTCTAGGATTTGTAACTTGGTTCTCTTATATATATCACACAATAAGATTACAAGCTACAACTACCAACCATCCAAGGACTTATATATCAAGCCAAGATCTTCAACCTCACCAAGGACTTACCCACCAAGCAAGTAGTCTTCAGCCTTCTTCAAAGGACTTACCTACTCTTGCTCTAGTCTTCGGCCTTGCAGGAATTACCCATCTTGCTTGAGCTTTGCCTTGCACCTCTCCTTCACTTGGAGAGCTTTAGCACCTTCCTCCTTCACTCGGAGGCCTGGAGCAGCTAGCCTTCTTCTCCTTCACTTGGGGAAGAACAGCAACCTTCTTCTCTTTCACTCGGAGAAGAAACTTCAATCAATCTTCATAGAGAATGGAGATGGGAGAAGTGGAAAGGAGAGCTTTACAAGATTACAAATGATAGCTCTCATACATGGGATCCTAACTCACTCATACTCACGAATTTGCTTTGAAGGTAGAGAGAGAAAGGGGCTCAAAGGATTAGAAACCACTCAACTAAGGCTAGGACCAAGCATATGTGAATGAGCAACCTTGGAATGAAGTCCAAGAGGTCCTATTTATAGTTGAGGGTGTCCCTTTGAGGTTGGGTGAGTTAAGTGGCACAAACTAGCCGTTTTACAACTTGCAACGGATCTATTTTGAGTCCCACCAACTCCTCCAACGGTTGGAATTGCTTTTTCTGCATTCCAGTACAGTTCGATCGGCCGAGTTTCAATAAAGGCAACTCGGCCGACACACTAGGTGACAAAACCAACAGGGAATCTGTCGGCCGAGTTTCCAGGGGGAAACTCGACCGATCAGTCATCCTTTGGTTTTGACTGACCAGTGGATCGGCCGAGTTTCCTGGCATTGAAACTCGGCCGACAGCCCAGAAAATTCCTCAATACATGGATCGGCCGAGTTTGTAATTCGGCCGACAAAATCCCTGTTAAGGGGTATTTTGGAATTTCCAAAAACTGTATAAATGATGGATTTTTGAGTTCCAATCATTTTATCCATCTTAGATACAATGCAAAACATGAATTTAAGTGATTACAAAAATTGCTCTAAGCCTCTAAGGGCTATATTACAAAGCGGGTGAAAGTCACATGTTTTGCATGTGCCGGGAGAGTAGCTTTGAGTGAATTTTGATTCTTTTCTTGTATCTAATGTCTGCAATGATCTCAATTAGAAATGTTAGATACATATGAGTGGAATGGTTAAGTCATTATCAAAATATGGGCAATATGCGACACCTAGGTCAACAACCACAGCCGTGGTGGGTGAAGGGGAACATGGTCATGGTGTGTGGACATGACCGAGGTGGAAAATGGGGGGGGAATCACTATAACTTGGGTGGTTTTGAACTGAAAGTGGCACGGCCATGGTGGTCACCACCGCCATTCTGGATCAGCTGCAACACGACAGTGCAAGGTGGCATGGACATTCTTGGTCCATCTACCATAGACATTCTGAGTGGAACGACCGTGGTGATTCCTTCATTGCTTGAAGGTTGACTCTGTTGATTTTTAGTGAGCTAGCACGACTGTTCTATGGCACCACAGTCGTGTTGGTCTCTAGATCAACACTTTGAGTTGAATCTCTATTCATTCTTGGACATCTTTGCTTCAATGGATATTTGGCTACTATGGGTAGGTTTATTATTCTTGGACTTTACTTTGGGCCTCTCCAAGGGTGGAGAAGCACTAGGATCACTCCTTCTCTCTCTCTGTCTCTTCCATCCAAGTGTGGTTCCAATTCCTGAAATACATGCAAATAATGTCCATAAGTGCATTTTACCCAAATATGCATATTAGGGGAGATAACATGTAATCTAACAGGTATAGATGTGATTGAAATGTAATATTACACAAGATGAAGCCCTAAAATAGGGATGCATCAGTGACCTAGTGTTGTGGTCGCCACATGAGCTTGGTATGCTTCAACCACAATAAGAGTGTTGGTGACCTAAGTGGTTGATACCCTACCTTGGTTGTACCACCCTTCATTGCATGCAAGTGTTTAGTGGTTGCATGGATATTTTATCAGTGGACAAGTGTCCTTTTGGTGCTCTCTTGTTTTGACACCTCATACCTTCCACCTCTCTCCTACCCACATGTATATATTCCCTCTCTTTTACATGTAAGCAATTCTTTTGGCTCTCTTTCCTTCTCCTTTCTTGCTTGGCTGACCTTGGAGCTTGGTGGAGCTAGTGGGTGCGGATCTAGGTGCTTTTGTGGAGGATCATACTTCCATGTGGTGCTTTTGAACTTGATAATCTCCTTGGTTGTGGTTCTTGGTGATCTCCTCTTTTGGTAAGTGGTTTTGGACCCTTGATCTCATTTTCTTTTGCACCCAACCCCTATTTTTCCTCTTACTTCTCAGCCATGATACTATGGTGTAACTATGGTGGATTTCTTAGAAGATCTTCTCTTCACAAGGGTTAGATACTATGGTTTGACATTGGTGTTTGAGTTCCTTTCTATTTCTTAGAGCTTGCGATCTTTGGAGCTTGGTCTCTTCACAAGGTAGGTTATATAACTCTCTTCCCTCTTATATTATTTGCACTAGAATTATGCTCGCACATTACTATTTAAATCTCTAAAACTTGCTGCTAATGTGCTAGATGAAGTTATCATGATCTAGGGTTTTGTGACTTTGTATTATTCTTGAGTAGATTGCGCTCTTTCTTAAACCCTAATTTCATGTTCTCAGTTTCTATGTGAGGTGGAGGTGATGTTCTCACATGAATCTGGATCCTTGGTTTTATCTCCATGCTATGGTCGGCCCTTATGTCTTTTTTTGAGGTTTTGAATCTATTTTATTGAGTTTGAATCTCGATCTTCTCTTTCCTAGTTTGGCTTTTTGGTGGATCATGTTGGAGATTATTTTTAGGGTTTTGATGATCATCTTGTATGGAATTTTCCCTCCTAGGTTATTCTTAGTGTTTTGATGTTTACCATCTGTTTCGACTATGGTTTATCTTTGGTTTTGAAAATTGGTTAGGTGTGGTTGAGATAGTTCACCTTGGTGGTCGCTGCATTCACCCCAATGTTCTTGTCCAACATGAGTTGGATTGGTTATGTTTCGGTCGACATGCCCTTGTTATGGGTTAGTTTTGTTGCAGTCGACACTCCTAAATTCTTATGTTAGTCACAACATGTTTGCCTTGGTTGGTCGCTACCCTTAGGGGGTTAATCCCTTCAGTTGCTACACTTGCATGAGTGAACTTATGGTCGACACACATACACACCTCCATATACATAACATAATATGTTACTACACCTATACATGTAAATGATGGTTGATACATAGTGTTGTTTGGAGAATTGTTTGATTAATCCTAATCATGATTATTAACCCTAACGTGTTCCAAGGAAATGGGAGATGATGTATCTAGGGTTTGGTGACAAGTAATGATATGAAAACCCTAATCGGCTGTGTGTGAAACCCTAACCCTAATTCTAGGGTATGCTATACTTTTTGAGCTTGCTTGGATAACTAGAATGTGATTACATTTTCTCTCTCCTACTTGTATGATTCTAACCTTACAGGTTAAATGGATATCATAGCTTGTGAATGCTATGGTGGTAATCATGTGATACATGGTGATGGATATTAGCCTTGATGAGGCATGTCGAGATCATAATAAGTTGATGGGTCTTATGACTAGGCAAGGGCTTAATGCCTAGTATGAGGTGTTATCCTCTAGTGACATGATGAGGGATTAATATCCCGTAAGAAGTGCAATGGTGGTGATAGTCTTGTATGGATGTGTGATATGTTGATGGCCTTGAAATGGTAGCGATATCAAGTGATAGTGTGACAAGTTTGCACCTTATACATTTTTTATCTTCTGGAGTTGTTTTATCCCCTTCTCATTGTAGGGTTTGTTTAGGGTTTATATGTTGCAACTTGATTGATCATAAAAGACACTCAATTGGCCTAACTAATCCAGTGAATCCCTAATCATGTAGTTGCCCTATGCCATAGATCCATCTTCAACATCAGTATCTTATTGGATGATGAACCAGGTATTCCCAAGGAAAACCCGGAGTGCATACTATTGAGTATGTGAGATGCAAGTGACTACATGTCCTTGAGGTCTTGATTCCAAGTGTTTTGAGAATGACTTCAGTAGGGTCTTGGTGATGAGCATGTGATATGATGTGACAGAGGACAACTGTAGTTATACCTCAGCGATTGGCTTATATACCCTAGTTTCTAGCGTCGTGACTTGTACTAAGGTGGGTGAGGTGTTTTACATGACCATAGCTTTGACTATGAGTTGTTGTCACTACAGGACCATGGCTCTGACCATGAGTTGTTGTCATTACAGGACTATAGCTTTGACTATAAGTTGTTGTCTTTGTAGTTTGACTATATGTCACAGCGGTGCAGACTCAGACTGACCAAGTAGTGAAGGAGAAGATCATGCATTCCAACTCTTCTATTGATCTTGTATGGAACCGATTTCAACTTCACAGTGTTCAGTTGGATTTGGGTGGTACGAATCAAATCCCCAGGGCATAATAAAAGATGTAATACAATCGTGTAGAATATTTTCTTAGGGTCAGATGTGAATCACATTGGATGACCCCTTGCCTTATCTTTGTACTAATTTCTTGAATTATAAGGCAGTAAGAGAAGTTAAGTGTTATACATGTTCTTCATATTCCTTCTAAAAAGTTTAAATTGTTCTATCATTCAGTAGTAATTGCCTAAATTGCTTAATTTGTAGTATCATCTTAATGCATATTGTTTAGTTGAATCTTCTCAACCTAATAATTATGTTATCTACATGCTTAAGTTCATATGTGCTTATAATAAACATTGACGGAGAGTTATATCTCTCGTTGGGACGTTTGGTCATACCCTGTGGGTTTCCACATCTTTTAGGTGGTTGTGCACGACGAGGTAGAGATCGTGCAGTTGAGGCTGAGAAACAAGAGGAGCAATAGTTGTTGAAAGGATGGACATGTTGCTCGTGTTTTGTAGCAGAGTCATATGTGTTGTCCGTATACTCTTAGGTTCTTGGGGAGGTTTTTGTAGTTTGTACAATGATACGAAATTTTGGCATGTATGTATATGATCAGGTTATCACATGTAATAGGTTGTGGCCAGTAATCCAGTGGACAATGCTATGTAATGATCTTATAGCATGAGATATGATACAGATGGATTTTATGGATTCAGATGTGATAAGTTCCAGCTTTTGTGCTTATGTGAAAAGGTTTTAAATTTTTGTGTTTTCTGGTAATCTGGTTGTTAGTGATAATTCCACACTTTGTTTGGAGTAATCTTTCTTTGTGGCGTGTTAGGGTTCTACTAGAGTGATACATGGAAACATGGAATGGTATTCATAATGAACTCTCACAGTGATAGTGGTGATTGTGGTTCTTAGACCTAAAGTCACTACACTCATCACATGTTGTTCAATGTATTTTGACATCATATAATGTGACCTTGAATAAGGGTTGCTATGAAGGTGGTGCTTGGGTACGTTGTGACACATGGGGATTGAGTGTGAGTGATGTAGATGGGATTTGTCCCTCCTACATGAGATTGATATCCAGGCACTTGATAAGAGAGATTGAGAAATGTATGACCATACTCATGTGAATAAATATATGATATGTGATCTCACATGCATCTCATACAGTCTTCTCTAGTTCAACGAACAAGGATTGAATGTCGAGAGGATGATGAATCCATGCCTTGAGTTCAATCTAGATATCAAAGACAAAGGAACTTATGATCAATATAACACTAATCATGGGTTGTAGGTTGAATTTGTTCTCCAACTTTCTAATTACTCAGGTAGCAATGATGTATTGCTAGATACCACTAATTATTTGTGACATCATAAATTGGTTATGGACATTCATTGGAAACATAACTAGGAACCTATGGGGTCACACTTATATGATGCACCTAGAATAGGATTTTATTCATGAATGGTGCATAACTTTATTACTAAAGTGTTTAGGTATTCAATTTAAACAAAAATGGCTAAAAGATTGAGTGACTGGATTGTGAACCGACAGGTTCAGTTGTTGAACTAATCGATTCAAGTGTTATGTCAATTTGAACAATATTAGATAAACATTGCAAGAACTGGGACATGAACTGGATGGTTCTGTTGGTGAACTAATCGGTTTAAGGTCTGAAATTACTGATTCAACTTGTGAATCACACTACAATTGGATCAAGGACAGATGATGATGTCATATTATGCACTAATCGAATAATGAAATCCAATGTGATTGAGAATAGGAAAGCAAGTGAACTGACCGGTTCAAGTGTTGAACCGATCATTTCACATGTGAACCAATCAGTTTAGTAGTGAACCGACCAATTCAACATTTGCAACTTCTATAAAATTCATGAAATTCTATCTCTTTGACTCCCAGATGATTTGGAAACCTTGACCATGACCATCCTATAAATAGGGGGCAACCAAGGCTTTCAAAAGACACAACAATAAGCTCTGACAATTGTTGTCCTCTACAGTTGTGTTAAGTAGAGAGAATGAGAGAGTCCTACCCATAAAAGGGAGGTACTACAAGGGAGAGACAAAATAGGGGAACAAATCAACCCTATAAGGTTAACATTAAAAGGGACAAATTCTTCCCATTGGCTCAGGTAGCACAACATGAAGTTCCCGGTGATCCGTGTGGACTAAGTAGAGGTGAGGATGCCTTTTCCTAGATGCTAGGAGGACATTGTGAACTGCCATTCATGATGATCCACCAAGAGGCCACCGACAACAACCATCCAGGTGCAACTTGAGAAAGAATCATGCTGCCACAAGGATAGTCACCAGACTTGCTCCAAGACTAGGTATATGCCTTGCAACCTTCCTTATCAATTCATAGTTATTGGCATGATCTGTTGTTTAAAGGGGAATATGATAGTAAAACTTTTGTTTTCACTGCCATGTATGATGCTATATTTCCCTACACCCAAAGTATCGAAATGGTACAAGTGTTTCTGAGTACATGAAGGAATTTGAAAGCCTTGTAAAACAACTGGGTCTATAAAGATGGTTCTTGATGATGAACTACATGCACTACTTCTTCTGGGATCATTAGCTAATAATTGGGAGACGGTCATTGTGACAATCAACAATTATACATAGGAAGGCAAGTTGACACTTGAACAGATGAAGAGCAATCTACTTAATTAAGAGACTCGATGAAAAGCCTCAGAAAAGAATGGGTTAGATATGCACTTCAAAGAGAGCATGGGCACTAATAGAGTGAGAGATGGTGGTAGATCTCAAAGCCATAGTGAGTCCTAAGACTGCGTCCCATGGCAGATCCAAGTTGAAGAGTAGAGGTTGCTTCCATTTTGGCAAGTTGGGTCATTTCAAGAAGCATTGAAGGTTTAGAAAATAAAACATGGGTCTGAATCCAAAGATAAGAAGGATGGTGACAATAATATTGGAACAAAAATGTTAGAATACAAGGACCATGACGACGATGTGGATTTAATAGTCCAACAGTAGTATTTGCATGATGAGGATGATGATACTGAGTGGGCGGTGGATACTGCAACTTCTTATCATGCTTCACCTAGAAAGGAGTTCTTCATTTCATACAGGAAGGGAGACTTCAAGAGGCTGAATATGGGAAATTCTAGCTTCTCTAAAATTATTAGGATTGCAGACATTTGCGTTCAGACAAGTGTTGGTTGCACGTTCACACTCAAGGATGTTTGTCACATTCCATACTTATGGCTGAGTTTGATATCTGGTTCTTTCTTTGATAGAGAAGGTTGTCATCTAGACTTTGGTGGTGTTAAATGTAAATTCACAAAGGAGGGCTTGGTTATTATATGTGGTAAATTGTATCGCACATTGTACAAGACCAAACTTAAAGTGCTTAAAGGCAATACACACAATTGAGGATTACCAGGCAGATCTATGTCATAGGTGTCTAGGACACACGAGAGAGAAAAGATTGTAGTTGTTATGAAAGAAAGGGTTGATTTCTTTTAGCAAGGATGTCAGTGTCAATTCATGTCAGATGGGAAAGCATAGATGAGTTTCTTTCAAGACAAGATTAAAGGTGAAGCCATATGTTCTATAGTTAGTTCATTCAGATGTATGTGGTCTGTTTGAGGTGGATTCACTGGGTGGAAATAGGTATTTGGTCACATTCATTGATGATGCATCTAGGAAGGTGTGGGCCTACTTATTGAAGACCAAGGACTAGGTCTTTCAGTATTTTCAAAAATTTCATGCCATGGTGAAGCGAGAGACAGAAAAAGCTAAAGTGTTTTCCCACAGACAATTGAGGAGAGTACACCTCTAGGGAGTTCCAAGAATACTACACGCAACATGGGATACAACATGAAAGGATAGAGCCTAGAACACCACAACATGATAGTATAGCTAAGAGGGTGAACCATATTTGTAGCATCCCATGATTTGAGGCCTCAGATAACATGATCTTAAAAGGAATGATTGGACTACCCATATCACCAAGGTACACCTCCTTTTTAGGAATCCCATCACTGAGAACTCCATAGTTAAGTGTGTTTGTCTTGGAGTAGTACTAGGATGGGTGACCAGTCGGGAAGTTGATCTTGGCTTGCACGTGAGTGTGGACAAAGCGCCTTGTTAATGCTAGTGGTGGTCTGTGGGGCCAGTCGTCATTCCTAAAACTCTACTAGAGCCTAGGGTAGTGGACCTGAGCATTACAAATGGTATCAGAGCCATAGCCCCTCCAATAGGTGGGGCCCACATGGGCATGTGGCATGACAGTCTTGAGCTGTGCGGTCCAGGCATGTTGGAAAGCACTGTCCATGGTGACGTCGACACCCTTGCGTTGGTATTGCGTGATCAGGAACTGGGTGTCCATGGGCCATTCTGGGTCTGTACTGAAATGGGGAAATATTATAAGGCCATATAATTGAGCCTTAAAGAGGACGTCCAAAGTCTAAGTGGGGGAGATTGTAACATTCCAAGATTTGACATCTCAAATAAAATGATCTTAAAAGGAATGATTGGACTACCCATATCACCAAGGTGCACCTCCTTTTCTGGGAGCCCGTCATTAAAGAAATCCATAGTTAAGTGGGCCCGAGTGTTACTTTAAAACTATTAAAAGTCATAATCTGATCCTAGAATTTCCATTAATGAATAAATAGTTACACGTTTGCATAAAAAGCTCTTCTAAGGAGTTACACAAAATTTTAGAAAGAGTCAACATGTACATGTGTAAATATATACCACTAAGACTAAACCTTCATGAATAACTTTAGTATCTTCAACATCTTTAATTTGTAACCTCATGTCCATGAATCAAGTATCATAGGTACCTAAAATGTCAACAAACAAATTATATTTCTATACTGGTACGTGGGTTCAAACAATAATCACAAGTATACATATAATCAAACATATTTATCTTGCATATAAGATCATAAACTTGTTTTCATATTCTAACCCATATCTGGTCTACTACCTCAGGTGTAATCACTGTCCCTCCGGAGCTCCTATGCATTACCCTTAAGATCAGTCTAACCTAGGGTTTAGAATATTATTATTTACTTTACATGATACTCATAGGAACTATATAATTTGCAAGTAGTAAATAAATAAACAAGCAATTTATCTTTCGTTCAATCTCATCGAGAAACCTCAGCAAACTCAGAATTCAACACATGTATTCATAAGTGTAACCACATACTTTATGTCATTGCAAAAACTATGTAGAACATCATATGTACTTTAAGATAGCATCCAAACATCCAAGCAACAAAGCATTCAATATGAAATACACATACTACATATGTGTCACCATGTATTCACATTACATTAATCAGATCTAGATCTGCTCCTAAACTAGGGTTTAGGGTTATCTCGTGTTTGGACTAGGGATTAGGGTTACAAATCCTAATTCCATCATATCATGGTTTATGAGATTACAACCTTTAGTTATGCATATTAGGTGAAACCCTAATCGTCAACTTAAGCATATTAGACTATGTGTGACACCTAGATCATACTAGCATTAGGATCATTAGCAAGGTATTCACATTGGTTTTAAAACTCTAAACCAGCATGTATAAGATTATCAATCTAGAAACATCGATTAATCATCATTATCAACGATTTCCTCATTATACATGTCCAGATCAGGCATTAACTCAACATAAACGAATCTACTCAATTAAACATCAGTTTCAAGGAATCTAGGTCTTTCTTTTATATTAATCCCATTAAACATATATTACATTTACTTTTGGAGCAGGAAGCTTTATTAGACCCTGATTATATTTTCTTTGGATTCCTCTCATTGTTCTGAGCAAAATGGTATATAATTTCACTATATTCTGAGTTACCAATCATTTACTAGAATTATTGTAAATTTACCTTCATTGTGCCAATCCTACGCTGCCACATCAGCGAATCCATTTTTCCTTTATTCAATTTCTGGGCCGACTTGAATATGGAGAAAGACCTTCGTGCCCCCTATACCCTATACACAAACCGAGGGAATTTGTGTCATTTGTCTCTAATTCTCCTTCGACCTCAAACCCTCGCGATGTACGACACTGTTGTCGAGTGTCGGCCGTCAATGCTCACCAAACCCTACCTCTCTCACTACCTTCACGGTCTCCCTTCATCATGCATTTCATCTTTTGAATTGGTATCAGAGCGATGGTTTTCCATTTAATATCTAATAATTATTAAATTTTACAAACTCTTTAGAACCCAAGGGAGTTATTAGAGGATTTTCCAATGATGAAGGTGTGTAGAATCCAGGGGCTGGAAAGATTTTCTTCCGCCTCGCTAGTTGGTCTACGAGGACTTCCTGATTTTGTGTGACTGCCTGGCCAAAATCAGAGGATTTGACTTAAAAACGATACCTCTAGGTCTTCTCTCATCTATTTTCATCCCTTATCTACTCCGTTTCACTGAATAAGTCTAAGGGATTAGGGTTTTCTCTTTCCGCGCCACCCTCCCGAGTTCAGGGTAAGTATAACAAGGATTAAGGAATCCTCCACCAAATAATGAAAAGCATTTAAACAAGATGCCATGGACATAAGTTTTAATAGTTTAAGCGTAAACTAAATATTAGTTACATGCTTATGCTGCATGGTGTGTGTTTTCGTGCCCTCAGGAGAGTTCTGAAGTTAGACCTTCTTGTAGGAGGATGAGGAGAGAGTTATCCTTGGAGGAAGAAGCCTCCAGAAAGTGGAAGAGACATGACACATTCTCTAAGGATGATGCTAACCCAAACCCTAAGTGGTAGTTAGAGAAACATATGACAAGATGAGTTGGATATCATAGTTGACCATGCATGCAAGTATGTGGGTTAGACATGCATGCTTTACGTAAAGGTTTTGAGTACACATGAGAAACATAAACTTTGAGTAGTTAATTGACCTCTAGTGCCTTGTGGCGACCTGACCTTGGGTGGGTCGTACCGGTTTGGGTGAGGGATAGTTCCCTCATTGAGAGGGTCGACGATGACCGTATAGGAATCCTAACGAGCATATATGAACATGAAGAGGCACATATCTACATATAAGAGAGTGGAAACAAGGCTGGCAGTAGGTTTTAGACCTGAGCCTGAAAGGTTAGGCCTGATGGTCTATGAGACAGGCATGTAGAGCTTTGGATGGTCTTAGCCGGATATAAGTTTTGATAGTACGTTTCACCCAGGTTGGGACAAATGTTTATCCTTAAGAGCTTGACCCATGTTTATATAGAGATCCTCCAGTGGTAGGACCCATTGTAGGGTTAGCTCTAGAGAGACAGAGAGTGAGACCCGATGAAGAAGGTTGGGAACCTTGACTCTGAGACATGAGGAATCATGAGAAGATGGGTATGATATGACCTGGTTAGACGACCCTGAGTAGATAGTTGTTGTTTCCTCATGCATGATCCTTGGAGGCTTGTTGTACCTTGGATGCCTTTAGAGGAACCAAACCCTAGAATGAGAAAGAGGCTTCTTGAACTGATGTACAGATGTTATAGGTACCTACCTATTAGGTGTAAGAAGGAGAGTTCCTTAGACCCTGAAGAGGTATGGTAACAAGTTGTGAAGCCTCGTACCCTGTTGGTTGTGCTAGGGTAGGACTCTAAAGGTTGTTCATGTGGAAGAGTGCTAGGATGTTTATGCCCTATATGGTATAGGTTTGGTCCATGGTTGAACAACTAAGCATGCAGTTAGACAGCTGATGCATAAGAGGTGAACCTGGGGTTCCTAGACCAAAGAGGGGAAGTAGTAGTACCTGGTGCACATGATGCTCATGAGGCTGATTGAGTTCATAGTATTTGAGTATGGCACCCCCCTCATGTGTTACAACAAAAGGAAACCCCACTCTAACTGAGATATATGTTTGAGAAACCACTCACACAAGTTGGTGACATATGTATATATGATATTGGTCCAACCTTGAGGAATGATGAATATGTATGACATACCAAGGAACTTAGCATGGTTTAGTAGAATGCCTTCTTGCTAGCTACATTTATAAGTTGCAGGATAGGGCTATGCTTGCACATGATGATGTAAACCTTAGAATTAAGGAAGTTTGTGAACTTTGTTACTATCAAGAGATAGTTTTCTCCCATCCTGGTAAGGGACTCTTCTATAGGGTGAGTACCATCTTGTGGTTAGGTTTGAGGTAACTGTAATGCCCGGGCCCACTGCCCAAGGCTCTAGTAGAGTTTCAGGAATGATGGTTGTCCCCACAGACTACCAATATCCTTAACTGTGCACTTTGTCCTCACTCACGCACATGCCAGGATCAACTTCCCGACAGGTCACCCATCCCAGTACTACTCTAAGATGAGCACGCTTAACTATGGAGTTCTTAGTGATGGGCTCCCGGAAAAAAAGGTGCAACTTGGTGATATGGGTAGTCCAATCATTCCTTTTAAGATCAACTTATCCGAGGCCTCAAATCTTGGGATGTTACAATCTCCCCCACTTAGACTCTTGACGTCCTCATCAAGTTTCAACTATATGGCCTCATAATCTGACCCCATTTTCAGTGCAGGCCCACAATAGCCCATGGACACCCAGCTCCCGATCACAGAATACCAGCGCAAGGGTGGCTACGTCAACCATGGACAACCCTTTCCTACATGCCTAGACCGCACGGTTCAAGACTGGCATGCCATGCCCATTTGGGCCCCACCTACTGGAGGGGAATTGGCTCTGATACCATTTGTAACGCATGGGCCCACTGCCCAAGGCTCTAGTAGAGTTTCAAGAATGATGACTGTCCCCACATACCACCACTAGCCTTAACTGCACGCTTTGTCCTCACTCACGCACATACCAGGATCAACTTCCCGATAGGTCACCCATCCCAGTACTACTCCAAGATGAGCACGCTTAACTATGGATTTCTTAGTGATGGGCTCCCAGAAAAGGAGGTGCACCTTGGTGATATGGGTAGTCCAATCATTCCTTTTAAGATCAACTTATCCAAGGCCTCAAATCATGGGATGTTACAATAACCTAAAGAGGTCTCTCATAGGAGCTTGATGAGCCAAGTGTAAGAGCATGTAGTATGATCATGAATCTATAGACCCATGTGTGACCATCTCTAAGGGGCATGATGATTTGTTGCCATAGAGGTAACCTTCATGGGGCTAGACCAAGTTAGGTAGGTCGCCATGAACCCTATGAGGGATAACCATGAATGCCCAGAAAAAGGATGGAGATTTGGGTGAGGATTCAAGAATGAGATGTTCTATAATGGAATCCTAAGTTGATACTAAGGTCAAGAGGGGGGAAGATCGAGGGAAGTAGGAGTTGTATGTTCCCTGGATGCACGAGATCATAGGGTCGGGAGGTAACAACTACATTTGCTCCAGGCCCATGGGTTATGAGGCTGGCCACCTTCATGAGTTCATGGGGCCTAAGGGGTAAAAGTGAGAGGCACTTCTTCGATGCATAAGGGTCAAATCACCCCAAAAGTACCAGAACCCAAGAGACCATGAGGTAATGATAAAGGATTGTACATAAGAGAGATGTTGAGATCCAGAATTGATGGGAAAAGTCTTCCCATGGGTGTAGACCCATAATGGAGATGTTCATGGTGAAGATTCATATGAAGTATATTTCAAATTAGATTGGATAATGTTATGGCAATCTATGATGCACCATCTCTACTCTTGGAATGGGATGAACTATGTATTTGGACTACAACCAAATGCTTATTTCATCTTGTTATGGGTGTGAGAGATAGGACAAAATGCATGCCATATACTAAAGATAGAGGTGATATGAGTTGAAACCCTTCTATGATGTTTGAGGATTGAAGGGAGTACCACACCCTTTGGTGGATATATTGGATAGGTTATTGAGAGAATACAAATAACAAGGGTAATATGGGAATGTACCTATACATAGTAGTTTGGACTATGAGTTATAAGTTTGGGTTTGATAACCGAGATGATGAGCTCGAAGTTTTCTTGACTCTGTTAGACCTAAACCCGATACATGGCTGATGAGTGGAGTATATGAAGGTTTATGTTTTCACCATCACCTAGCACAAGGAAACCAATGTGGTAATGGGATGTTCTTGGTTGAATACAACTTAGGTGTACAACTATCTTGTATAGCCAGTAGAAAGGCTGGAAGAGGTTGCTAGGTGAACCCTACAATTATTGGAAGACTAGACCTATGTGGTCAAGTTGGTGGCTTCCTAGTAGCCAACCCAAAGTTTGATGAGATGAAAGGAATTCTACAAGAACCTCAGATACACCTTCCAGGAAAAGAAGGTGGTGAAACCCACTACTAGAGTGTTTTAGGGTTTTTGAGGAGTCACCCTTGAGGAGTCATGTCATGCAAGAAGCTCATGATTTTAAGTACACCGTACACCATGGTACTACCAAGATGGTTAAGGTTTTTAGTGGTACCTAGAATAAGGATATAGAGTTGCATGTGGCTAGTTTCCATACATGCTAGAGGATGAAGGTTGAATACCAGTAACCCGGTAAGTTGCTACAGATAATGAAGAGTCCCCAAGAGGGAATGGGAGTAGAGCACCATGGACATTGTGGTGGGTCTCCCCTAGACCAAGAGAGGTCATGAAGAAATATGGGTTATGGCAGATCACCTTACCAAGTTGACCTAATCCTTTGCCTATGAGAGAACACTGATAGTGTGACAGATTTTGTTGAACCTTATACATATGAGAAAGAGATAGTTCAAATACACAGTGATCCAAGTTCAAATGGTCTTGAGTATGGCCTTAATTTTAGTTCCATGTTTTGGAAGTAGGTGTAAGAAGAACTCGATGCTACATTGAAGTTTAACACAACATATCACCCCTGATGATGGACAGTTAAGAGAGTATGATCCAGACTTTAGAGAGTCTGATGAGAGCATGTGTGCTTGTTCAGGGTGATGCATGGGAGTAGTTCCTGCCTCTAGAAGAGTTTGCTTGTTGTGATAGCCACTAGAGCCAGTATATGGATGTAAGAAGCTCTGTAAGGGAGGCCTTATCGGTCAGCGCTTCACTAGGATGATGTCGGTGAGAGGATCTTGTGAAGGTTAGAGAGACCACAGTGTATGCAGATGAAGTCGCTTTGATTGAGTAATGGTTGAGAAAGCCCAGGATCGACAGGAGTCATGAGCTAATGTGAAGCAGATTGACATAAAATTCACTGTGGGTGAACATGTGTTATGGAAAACCCGACCCCTCTGAGCTATAGCTGAGAAAGCTGAGTCCCCGATACATGGGTCCATTTGAGATGAATTGGTGGAGTTGCTTATGTTTAGCCTTACCCCTCAGGATAACATGATGTATGATGTGTTCCATGTATCTGATCTAGAGTCCTATGTGATGTACATGAGCCATGTGTTGAGCATTGAACCTATTGAACTCCAAGGGAGGCTAACTTACCCTGAGTCACCTATGAGGGTACAAGATACCAAGGTGAGAGAGAGCCCAGGAGTAAATAATAGAAGATGATAAAGGTTCTTTGGAAGCACCATGGAAAGGATGAAGCCTCATGGTAGCTTATGATGGACATGGAAAAGTCTTATCCTGATTGTTGTATGTTTGGTGGAGTTTTGAGGACAAAATTCCTATAAGAGGGGAAGGATGTTACAACCCCAATTTGTGGGTTCATATGGTTAGAAATGCAATTTTCCCAATAAATGTATGATTACGAGAATTGTATGAATTATATGTATTGAATGGATTCCCTTTACAATATTTTCTTTGTGCATGTGATTTCGTGGATCATAATATGTTAATGAGTCCAATATGATTAAAAGAAAAAGAAGAAATCAAATAATGCATTATTAAGAAGGAAATTCGAGATAATAAATAAAATATGAGAAATATGTGGAAAGATGTATTATTGACTCATCATAGATGAGATTTCGAATCCACAAGGTTTCTATTGGTAAAAGGAATCCAAATAAGGAATATAAAAGAACTGGAGAGAGAAAATATGCATAAAATATGTCTTAATAAGTGATAACTTGCATATGAAGAAAAGTCTCTCATACTTTTGATTTTGAGTCCCAAACTTGGAACACAAGTAGTTTAAGTCATCATGGACTTTCCTTTAAAATTTTGGAATTAAAAGGACTCTTGGTTTAAGAGATATGATTTTGGGAGTTTTCCTAAAGTGAAAAGGATGATATTAAATGTCACAGTTCGAATTAAATTGGATTTTCCTTATTTAGACTTTTGGTAGGCGTGTGTGATGTGCACCGTTGGATCTGAGATCCAACAGCGTGCGATCATCTTCCAGCTCAGGCCAAAGAATAAGATGCTCCTACAATACATACATAGTTCTCAAGTCCTAATCTCACTCTCCTTTCCATACTTTTTCTTTGTTTCATGTCCCATTGGATTCGGAAGTGCAACCCGGACCAGGATGACCCCTATTTTCTCAGGTTTGGTGCACGATTGGGATTTCCCAAAATCAACACAGGAGTTTCCTCCATGGGCAACTGACCCTGGAACCGAAGGGCCTATATAAGGGGATCGCAGATCCCGTTTGAGGAATCAAGAGTAGGCGGTGATTCTGCACTCACCCGAGACCCCCTTTCTACCTCTAATATCCTCTGGACCATTGTCATGTCGGTTCCCCTATTCTACCTTTATCTACTTCTCGGTCGAAGTGGCTGGCACTGCCTCAGCCACCGTTCACTGCCACGGATGGGTCGGGAGAGTCGGGCGGGCCGTGACTTGCTCACTTGTGGTCTCAGTTCTGCCGCCAGGGCTCCAGGGTGCGAGGTCAATGTGGGAGTTGACTCCCTATCCATGGTACAACGACGAGAAGGAACTCGTGAGGAAGAAGAATATGAAGGATGAGAAATACCAACACTGCCCCGAGAGTGTGTTGACGAGGAAAGGGTAAACACATCTTTTAGCCCCGTTTATAGCCTTCACCTCGCTGGGACGACTACCTAAGTTGGCCACAGGCCATTGGCTGCATATTAACCATGTGGAAAAGCAACAGAAAAGGTAAGTGTGATGATGTGGCTATTTCTAATTGGCTCAACCCTCTTTATTTTGCTAAAATTATAACTAATTATTGGTAACTCTGTTGGGGGAATGTTATATATGAAAATTTATCAAAAAAAGATGTAGAATCCATTAAAAATTGAATTATAGACTGTTTCTACTTGCAATTCGAAAAGTACTTAAAGATGTCACCTTTAATGGTGTTATTAATGGAAAGCCCTAAGTTTTGGTGATTAGTAAATTTAATAATGTTCTTTGGATAATATAAGCCAATATTAACCTATTATAATACAAGAAAATTTTAGATCTAAAAAATAATCTTTATGCATAATTGGCTTAATTTAGGGTTCCATGTACATGAATATGCATTAATGGGCTTAGAAACCCTAATTTAGGTGAATATGACTTTTAATGGTTTTGATTGTGAAAATCCATGAATAAAATAGAGATATGATGATCCTAAGCCAATTTCAGTAAAAAAGATCCTTAATATTGATAATTTGAGCAATCAGGGTTTTTATGAGTAGAAAAGCTATTTTAGGGTTTGTTGACCTGAAAAGGATAAAGTTTGAGAAATTGATCTAAAAAGCCCTAATGAATTCTGATGAGACTTAGAAACCTTACAAAGGTGTCCAAATTCAATAAGGAGTTGTTGGGATATGTTTGTGATAAATAGACATTATACGTGTTTTCAGGATCAATGTTTGCTTGATTCATTGATTGGCTTGCTTGATTAGACATCTAGTTGGATTTGGATATATTGCTTCTTTGATATCTCCAAAATAGGTATGTGGTTACGCTTATGGTTAAATCTCTCTAGTTTCACAGCAATTTCTAAGGTTTTATCGGTTTCATGGAAATATTTGCTTGGTTGACTTTTATTTCATGCAACTATAAAGTGACTATGACTATCACCATAAGTATATGTGCATGACTAGCTCAAATGTGTATCCTCCTCTGTAGCTTTGATGATGATGAGATGGATGACCTAGTACATGGTCTACCCATGCGGTAGGATCATCATGTTATCATGAGTCGATGTGTTGGTCTACCATTGGGTAGGACCATATGACTACACAACCCTATGTAGTGATCTACCTATAAGGTAGGATCATGGGGGTAAGTTGAGATCTACCATATAAGAGAGGTAGTATACTTATCCAATAAATGGATAGCACAGAGGCAAGGATATGTAGGGATTGAGTAGTTATGTTTAAAATGTAAGTTTGTTTTGCTAAATCATATTTTGATTGCAATATGTTGTTTCTATTAGATACAAGATTATTGGTTCCCCCACATGCCAGTATAATTCATTATACTGACTGACATATTTTTGTCGGCATTTTAGGTATATCTAAAAGTGGACCAACAGTAAAGTGAAACTTGTGAAGAATAAAGTTAAATCATAAAGGAGGATTTGTTAGATAGAACTCTACAGTGGGTAGAAGTTCCAGATTCTTATTTTTTAAAAGGTATGTGAAAAGAATATTTTTATCCTATTTCAAGCTTAGTTGTGGTAGAATTTATTAATTATTTTTTATTATTTGCAAAACCATTGATCATGTCTTTGGTATAGCGGCTCTCACTTCTTGGTCTTCCTTAATTGGGGGTTACCAGGCCCACTACCCTAGGCTCTAGTAGAGTTTTAGGAATGACAAATGGACCCACATACCACCACTAGCCTTAACAAGGTGCTTTGTCCACACTCACACACAAGATAGGATCAACTTTCTGATTGGTCACCCATCCTAGTACTACTCCAAGCTAAGCACACTTAACTATTGAGTTCTCAGTGATGGGCTTCCTGAAAAGGAGGTGCACCTTGGTGATATGGGTAGTCCAATCATTCCTTTTAAGATCATGTTATCTGAGGCATCAAATCATGGGACGTTACAATCTCCACCACTTAGTCTCTTGACGTCCTCGTCAAGACTCAACTATATGGCCTCATAATATTGCCCCATTTCAGTGCAGACCCATAATGGCTCATGGACACCCAACTCCCGACCATGGAATACCAACGCAAGGGTGGCTACATCACCATGGATAACCCCTTCCAACTTTCCTGGACCGCACGACTCAAGACTGACATGCCACATGCCCATGTGGGCCCCACCTACTGGAGGGGTTATGGCTCTGATACCATTTTGTAACACTCGGGCCCACATCCCGAGGCTCTAGTAGAGTTTCAAGAATGACGACTAGCCCCACAGATCACCACTAGCCTTAACTGCATACTTTGTCCTCACTGACGTGCAAGCCGGGGTCAACTTCCCGACTGGTCACCCATCCTATTACTACTCCAAGCTGAGCATGCTTAACTATGGAGTTATTTAGTAATGGACTCCCGGAAAAGGAGTTTCACCTTGGTGATCATTCCTTTTAAGATCATTTTATCTGAGGCGTCAAATCTTGGGATGTTACAATATCATAGTGGAGAAAATTAGGTGCATGTTGAAGACTGCATAATTGCCAAAGACATTCTATGCTATCTGATTAATCGGTATCCATCAGTTCCTTTGAGGTTTGATATACCTGAGAAGGTATGGACATGAAAGGATGCTTCTTATGCTCATTTGTGAGTATTTGATTGCAAAGGTTATACACATGTTCCAAAGAAAAAGAGGCAAAATCTAGACAATAAAGTGGTGCAATGTGTTATTTTATAAATTTGGAGATCAGTAGTTTGACTACATGTTATGGGATCCTATGAAAAAGACCATGAGCTTGAGAGTGATGATGTGTAGGTTATAGGATCAGGTGACAGTTCATTGGATGATGATTATGATGATGTTGCAGCCGCTTTATAGGTGTAGTCTTCAGATGACGATGAAGAGCATCATGATCATCTTGAGAAGTAGAGTGAGAGCACGTGGAGTGCTCCTGTTCCAAATGCACAAATGAGTGTTCAAACTCAAAGTTAGAGGCATCTGGATAAGGGGAGAAAGATCATCACTAGGTAGAGTCCTTAGAGAACCAGTTGAGGGAGTCAGATAAAGTTTGGCATACTTCATCTAGATATCCAACATCTTAGTATATTCTCCTTACTGGTCAGGGGGAGCCAAAGACTTTCCAAGAGGCATAGACTCATAGAGATAGAGCACACTAGCATCAAGCATTGCATGAGGAGTTGTCTTCTTTGTAGAAGAATGATACCTATAAACTTGTTGTGCTTCCCAAGGGCCAAAGAGAGACATAGAACAAGTGGGACTATAGGATGAAGAGAGATGACAACAACAAGGATATTAGATACAAAGTTAGATTAGTTGCCAAGGGCTTTGGTCAAAGAGCAGGAGTGGACTTTTATGTGCTATTTTCTCCTATTATGAAAATGACTTCTATTAGATAGGTTCTATGCTTGGTTGCTAGCCTAGACCTAGAGCTTGAGCAGATGGATGTGAAGACGGTGTTTCTTCATAGTGACCTAGCTGAGAAGACCTACATGGAGCGGTTGGAAGGTTTTCAGGTAAAGGGGAAAGAGCACTTAGTCTACAGATTGAAGGAGAGTTTGTATGGTTTGAAACAAGCTCCCAGGCAGAGGTACAAGAAGTTTGATTCTTTTATGTAGAGTCATGGGTACCAAAAGACAAGTGCAGATCCATGTGTTTGCATTAGAAGGTTTCCCAATGATAAATTCATTATTCTGTTACTCTTTGTGAATGACATGTTGATAGTGGGACAAGATGTCAGTTTGATTAGAAAATAGAAAATAGAAAATAGAGCTTTCCAAAGCCTATAAGATGAAGGATTTGAGACTAGCACGGTAGATTCTGGGGATGTAGATCATACGTGACAGGGAGAATCATAGGTTGTGGTTGTCATAAGAGAGTAATATTGAATGGATTCTGAAGCAGTTTAACATGAGCAAGTCCAGAGCCATGAGTACTCCACTATCAAGTCATTTCAAGCTAAATTAGAAGTCATGCCCATCTATTGATGAGGATAAGGAGGAGACGGTCATGATTCCCTATTCTTCTATTGTGGGGAGTTTGATGTATGCAATGGCGTGTACTCATCCTAATATTGTTCATGTAGTTGGAGTTTTGGGTAGGTTTCTCTCAGACCCTAGGAAAGATCACTAGGAGGTGGTCAAGTGGGATCTTTAGATACTTACAAGGTACTAGTAGCATGTGTTTGATGTTTGGTGATTCTGAACCAGTTCTGAAAGGCTTTGTTGATGTTGAAATGACTTGTGATATTGATCATAGGAAGTCTACCTCTGGGTATATTTTTGTTGACTTGAGAGTTATAAATTGCCCATATTTTGATAATGACTTAACCATTCCATTCCTATGTATATAATATGTTTGTTCAAGATTGATTTCAGGCTTTAGGTACATGAAAAGGATCAAATTACACAAGCCCAAGCTTGTTCAAGTTCAAGTCAAAAGCAATGCAAGTGTGCATTTTGGGATCACTCCAAATGACCTTAGATGATGTTTGTAATCACTTTTATTGATGATATGACTTGTAACTAAGATGAGAAAAAATTAGGGACACTTAATTCCAACATTTGATCATTCAAAAGTCAATTTAGAAAATTTGTCACAAGTTGTTTATCAGTCAAGTTGGAAACTCGATCGATCCTGTGATGGATTTTCTAGATAAGACCAATCGATCGAGTTGTACACTCATAGAAATCGACCGACCGAATCACTGAGCAAAACTAATTTTAGCTCATTGATCGAGTTTCCCAGAACAAACTTGACCGATAGTTTGAAAATTGGATTTGTCTCTTAGTGAATCAGTCGAGTTACCTTTATTAGAACTCGACTGAATGTACTGTATGGAAAACATAGAAAAAGTTATTATAACCATTGGTGATTTGTTTTGAGTGAGAATAGATCTGTTGCAACAAAACATCTATAGTTTTCCCTTAAGTGGTCCCACACTCAAGAGAACACCCCCAACTATAAATAGGACCCCTTGGAGTTCATTCCAAGTTTGCTCATTCATGCTATTCTAAGTCATTTCTATAGTTGAGTGTGTTGGAACTCCTTGAGCCCCTTTCTCTCTCTTGTTTACACAACATTTTGTGATTATGAGTGAGTTAGACCAGTTGTAAGAGAGCTACTTGTGCTTGTAAATCTCTCATTTCATTCCATCTTCCCTACCCCTTTCCTTAAAGAAGCAAACGTGAAGCAAGCTACTCCGAGTGAAGGTGGAGCTGTTGTTGTTCTTCTTCATGGTTGAAGAAGAGGTGAAGATATTCTCTAGGTGAAGGAGAAGGCAAAGTATGACGATCCCAGAGGAGTGGGTAATCCCTTAAAGGTTGAATATTGTATAAGAGTAGGCAAGTCCTTGAAAGAAGGTGGAAGACTCTTTGCAAAGTGGGTAAGTCCTTGGTAAGGTTGAAGATTCTTTGTATTTGATAGGTAAGTCCTTTGGTGGGTCTTGTGTTGTAACTCTTATTGGTGAATATATAGAGGAAAGCACTTGCAAAGCCCTAGAGGTTGACCTCTCTAGGTAGTGGATTGACTCTCTTCTAGTTTGGAGAGCGGAACCACTCTAAACGACCTTGTCCAAGTACTTGTTTCATTTTCTCTCATCCTTGCTATGCTTGTTAGTTAGGACTTCAAATTGCACTAAGCTATTGGTTTTGATTGATATAATTTGAAGGTCTAATCTATCTTGTGAGAAATTTTGAAACTCTATTCACCCCCCTCTACAACCCTAGATCCAACAAGTGGTATCAGAGCTAAGGATCTTCTCCAGCAATCTCCCATGAGAGGAGAAGATGGGTGACAACCTACTTGGTTCACTCAACCTAGAGGGAGACTTCTCCATGCATCCTCCAGTCTTTGAAGACACCAACTTCCTCTATTGGAAGAGGTGTATGTTGTTTTACATTTAAGGCATAAACTTTGATATGTGGAAGGTGATGGTCACACCTTATAAGGAGCCAATCGGAGCTGTTGCAACATGGAGTGAAGTTACACTTAAAGAAGGCCAACTCAATGTCAAAACCATAAGCATCCTCTATGCAACCCTTACCCCAACTAATTCCAACCACATCTCATATTGGGATACTGTCTATGAGATCTAGGACAAATTGTGCATCACTTATGAGGGCACAAAGCAAGTCAATGAGGATAAGATCTACATTTGAACATCCTTCTAGAGAACTTCAAGATGGGCAATAAAGAAGGGATTGTGGAGATGTACTCTAGACTCAATGTCATCATCAATGGCCTAGCTGCTTTGGGCAACACTTTGGATATAGGTGTAATCAACTCCAAGATCTTAATGCCTTTACCAAAGAGATGGGAGTCAAAGGTGACCTCCATTGAAGAAGTGAGGAGTCTTGGTGACATCCCAACCGAAGAGCTCATTGGCAACCTCCAAGCTCATTAGCCAATGCTTGACAAGCAAGAAGAAGAAGCCAAGCAAGAAGAGAAGGAATCCAAGAAGATCAAATATAGTGCTTTAAAATCACAAGTGGAGGAGGTCATCCTACAACAAAAACTTGCTTGCCAGACTTCTCCTTCCTCCTCTAGTGAAGTTGATGGCCCAAGTGAGCATGAAGCCAACTACATTAAGGGCAAGCACTTCAAGGGAAAGCAAGCCTCCTCCTCCACTCCTAGATGCTATAAGTGTAGACAAAAGGGACACTACACGAGTGAATGTCCCCAGTCAAGAAAGTCACACCACAAGGGCAGATCAAAGAAGGAGGAAGAGTACAAGAAGGAGAGCAAGTAAAAGAGAAAGGACAAGAAGGAGAAAAGACACAAGAATGCATCTCATAGAGCTTGGGAAGCTTCATCCTCAAGTAGATCAAGCTCTGAAGAGGATGGAGAGTGCCACCTTGCACTCATGGCCTCTACTAGTGAAGAAATTGGTGAGGTAAGTGAGGTAATCTTGCATGAGTTATCCAAGGAAGCTATTATTGATATTCTTGTTTCTACCCGTTCTTCTTCTGCCAAGTGTAAATCTAAAAGAAAAATGTTAGGAAAAATTATTGATGATCTGTATGCTAAACTTGAAATTCTTGAGCTTAATGAGAAAACTCATCTTGAGAGCATTGATAACTTGCAAGGCCGATATCTTGATCTTGAGCTCCAATACAATGGATTTTAAGTAGAGAATGGTGTCTACCTTAAGAACATTGACACTCTTAAGGAAGACAACCAAAAGTGCCAAAAGGATCTTGAAATCCTTAAAATAGAAAATGTTGGATTTAAGCTTCTTATTGATGCTCGTAGGGATGAGAAAGATGTTTATCTTAAATAAATTCAAATGCTTAAATCTGAAAATGCTAGGTTTTTTGGTCAAGTTAATGATTTATCTTCTAGACCTATTTTGCCTAGTAATGATATTGCTTCTATTTCTCTTGACAAAGATTCTTATTTGACTAAATCCCTCTATATAGAGGCCGACCTTATTCATGCTAGATATGATATGGCTAGTTTGTCTTCCGCTGTCATATCTCTTAATGATGATAATCATAGACTAAGGGCCTCTCTATAGAAATTCCTCAAAGGGAAAAGCTCCCTAAATGAAATTCTTGACCATTCTACCAAACAAAGTGGTACTAGTGGTTTGGGATTTGTAGGGGGAGCACCAAAAAGCAAGAGCAAAGCTAAAGGTAAGAAAAAAGAATAAGGAGACCTCTTTCTTTGTTGGATAGTCTTCTGACACTAAGAACCCTATGATTTTTTCATAATACAAGTGTGATGATCATTACTCTACTTATTGTCCTTACAAGCCTAAGGGGACCAACCAAAAGATGAAATGGGTCTCCAAGCTAACTCTAGACCTAAAGTTTGAGTTGGGAACCAACATTCTCCTTTCTTGTAGGAAAAAAGAAGATGGATTGTTGATAGTGGTTGCACCAACCATATGATAGGTGATATAAGCCATTTCAACAACTTCACCAAAAAGAAAGGAGGTTCGGTTACCTTTGGGGACAATAAGAAAGGTAAGGTCAAAGGTGAGGGTGATGTAGGTGAATCCTTGTGTATCAAGAATGTTCTTTTTGTGGATGGCCTACATCACAATTTAATTAGTGTAAGTCAATTATGTGATAATGGTTACCTTATGCTATTTACTTCTTTTGAACGCTTGATTCTAGATTCCCTCACCTATCAAGTTATATATAACGGAACTAGAAGTGGTGATCTTTATGTTATTCTTCGTGAATCTATTAAGAATTTTGTTGGTAGATTCCTAGTAGTCAATTCAAATGATATTTCTCTTTGGCATCATCGGGTTGGTCATGTAAATATGCATCAGTTGAAGAAGTTGAGCATAAATGACTTGGTTAAGGGACTTCCCAAATAGGATTTTGAAAAGGATGAGGAATGCCAACCTTATACCCAAGGAAAGAAACCAAGTCCTACTTCAAATCTAAAGGAGTCCTTAGTACCAAGAGAGCTCTTGAACTTCTTCACATTGATCTATTTGGACCAATAAGAACTCAATCACTTCATGGTTCCAAGTATTGCCTTGTTATTGTCGATGATTTCTATAGATATACTTTGACCTTCTTTCTCATTTACAAGAGTGATACGCTTCATGTTTTCTCAAGCTTTTGTAAAGGAGTTGAGAATGAAACTTCTTGCCTCATTATTTCCATCCATAGTGATCATGGGAGAGAATTTGAAAATGATTTTTTTGAATATTTTTGTCAAAAATCTGGTTATGCACATAACTTCTCTTCACCTCGAACACCTCAATAAAATAGGGTTGTAGAGAGGAAGAATAGGTCACTTAAGGAGATGTCTAGAACCATGATTTTAGAGTATGACACTCCAAAGAAGTTTTGGGCTGAATTCGTTAGTACTTCATGTTTTGTGCAAAATCGGGTTTTTACACATCCTTCTTTGAAGAAAACCCCCTATGAGCTATGGCGTGGTAGGAAGCCTTCTATTGAGTATTTCCATATTTTCGGATGTCCTTGTTTTATTTAAATACAATAGATTCTCTCGACAAGTTTGATCTAAAATCCTACAAGGATTTCTTTCTTGGCTATAGAACTACTAACAAGACTTATATAGTGTTTAATGTTGATCTTGCTAAAGTAGAAGAATCCATAAATGTTAAGTTTATTGAGACTAGCCCCTCTATTTCCAAAAATATTTTTCTAAATGATGATGTTGCAGGTGAAGTAATTCCTATTCTAAAAGAGCTCAACATCACCCAAAAGGGAAAAGAGGTGGTCACTCAAGAAGAAGAGAAAGATGAAGAGAAAAAGAATCCAACTCCCCGGTTTGCACAAAATCATCCAAAAGAGATGATTTTAGGTGATCCTTTTGAAAGAGTGAAGACGCAGGATGTTTTCAACAAAGAACAACTCAACAACGCCTTCATCTCACAACTCGAGCCAAAGAACGTCAAGGAAGCTCTTGGAGATGATGAGTGGATCCTAGCTATGCAAGAAGAGTTGGAGCAATTTGAAAAGAACAAAGTATGGACCCTAGTGCCAAGACCAAGTGATAGAAAGATCATTGGCACCAAGTGGGTCTACCACAAAAAGCTTGATGAAAGTGTCAAACTGGTAAGGAACAAAGCAAGGTAAGTGGCTCTCAAGGCTACAATCAACAAGAAGGTATAGATTTTGATGAAACATATGCGCTTGTAGCTAGACTTGAGTCCATCGTATGTTACTTGCCTTTTCTAGTTATAAAAAATTTCTTCTGCATCAAATGGATGATAAAAGTGTGTTTTTGAATGGTATAATTGAGGAGGAAGTGTATGTTGCACAACCTCAGGGCTTTGAACATGATAGTTTACCTAACCATGTTTATTTGCTGCAAAAAGCTCTCTATGGACTCAAACAAGCACCTAGAGCTTGGTATGAGAAATTAAAGAACTTTTTGTTAGATCATGGGTATATCGTGGGAAAAGTGGATTCTACCTTATTTCTAAAGCACACCTCTAACACTTTTCTTATCATTCAAATATATGTTGATGATATCATTTTTGTCAAAACTAACCTTGATCTTTGCAAAGAATTTAGTGATCTTATGCAGAGTAAATTCGAGATGAGTATGATGGGTGAGCTCATGTTCTTCCTCGGCTTTCAAATCAAGCAAATAAAAGATGGGAACTTCATCAACCAAGGCAAGTACACAAGTGAGTTACTCAAACGCTTTGGGATGGAGAACACCAAGCCGATGGACACACCCATGTCAAACACCACCAAACTTGATAAGGATGAAGAAGGCGAGAAGGTAGATGAGAATCTCTATAGTGGTATGATCGGAAGTTTACTTTACTTAACCACCTCTAGACCTGATATAATATTTAGTGTTGGCTTGTGTGCTCTCTTTCAATCAAATCCTAAGAAATCACATCTTATAGTTGTTAAGAGGATTTTAAGGCACTTAGCCAAGACCCTAAATAGTGGACTATGGTATTCCAAGTCAAGGGACTTTATTCTTACTACTTATAGTGATGTGGATTACGCATGATGCTTGATTGATAGAAAGTGCACAAGTGGCACTTTCTTTCTCCTAGGACCATGCTTGGAGTCTTAGTTTTCCAAGAAACAGAGCACAGTGGCATTATCAACCACCGAGGCTGAATACATTGCATCTGGGATTTGTTGTTCCCATGTCCTATGGATGAAGCACATGCTCCAAGACTTTAACGTTCATTTTAACATTCATTTTGATACTTCTCCTATCTGTTGTGATAATACTAGTGCGATTAATTTGTAATATAATCCTATCTTGAATAGTAGAGCTACAAATATAGAGGTTCTCCATCATTTCCTTCATGATCAAATTACCAAAAAGGATAACTATATCACACATGTAGACACAAAAAATTAGTTGGCAGACATTTTCACTAAACCTCTAGCTAGAGAGAAATTTAACTTTATTAGATTTAAACTGCTCATAACTACTTTGAATGAATTTGATATGCCTTCTAGCTAGTTGTCATCTATCATATATGCTCTGCTTATGTTTTGATCACAATTGCTTTCTAATTTGCTAAAAATCAATTTTCATGTTCTTTTTGCCTTGCTTTTCTCTTTTTTTTTGAACTTTTCGCAAATGTTGTTTTATCATAAAATACTACCCAATGATGAGTGATATGTGCCTAAGTATGTTCAAAATACAAAATGGACTTGAAAAATAAATTTAATTAGTACTCTAATGGCTAGAAATTAGAATTTCTAAAGTTGGCTTAGGTTGACCATCGGTCGAGTTGACAACTCGATCAATCGAAGGTCGAGTTCTTTTTTAAAGAGCCTATCGATTAAGTTTCAGAGTCACAAAACTTGACCGATGGCCGGGCTGGAGCAAACTTTAAGATAGGTTTGACAGACTTTTCTCCCTCTCAACTAGAGGAAAATCAACAGATCCAACCTCTAGCTCCCTCAAGCTCTCAACCCTAGCCCTTACCTTCCTCACCCTAGCCCTAGTTCGACCTAGATCTACCTTCCTTGCCTTCTCCCTATCAACCCTAGGTTGGTGGATGAGTTTTGGTAGTGGCTATTTAGATTTTTCTCTCTCCATCCTCTCCTTCTCGTATCCATGGCATCCAATAGGAGGAAGAGGGCTGCCCCGGTTAATGCACCTTCATCTTCGTCCAACTCTCACTTGATTCCCTTTGGTGACACTTTCTTCATCTCAAATGAGGCTCTAAATAGGTACAAGGAGTTCCTTCCTAGGAACCCTTTTCCTTTTTGTGACCTATTTGATCCACGCCCACAAAGACAAGAGGTCATATATCAAGTAGCAGAGTTGTTATATGACCACCATCTCTCAGCCTTAGATGTTTAACGTGCCTGCTATAACAATTCCATCACAAGTACCAAGGATGTTCATGAATTCTATGCAAATTTGTGTTAGAATTACAACACCCTCATACCCCCGCCTAATACTCAAGTATTCCTCACATCTATGATCGCCGAGAAGAAATTCCAAGTCTCTGAGGATACCCTGAACATCTTCTTTTCAGTTACTGAAGTGACTGACACCTAGTACAAGGACTATCCTGAGTATTTTGACCTAGTCGAGCCCGAGGCCTTCTACAAGAAATATGATTTTACTCTCCATGATATTCATAAGTTCTTGAAGAAGCCTCAAGTCTTGTATAGGAATAAGTGCACTCTTCCCTCCTCTACCTTGGATCTCAAGAGACACATACTTGCCTTAGTTGTTAACTGCAATATTCATCCAAAGAAAAATCAGACTAAAATTGCAGAAAACACTGCATTCTTTATGTATTATCTCTTGAAGAACATAGGATTCAAGTGGGAGACATATGTTGTCCATCATATGACCTACTTTGGCTCAGGCAAGAACACCCGTGGCACCCACCCTCCCTACCCAGCCCTGATTTGTGGTCTATTCCAGTTTGCCACTTGTAAATTTCTTTTCCATGACATGCACTACAAACCTGTCCGAAAAGGAGTTTGCATCAGTGAGACCACATTCAAAAGTATGTGCTTATCATATCCTCTACCACACCTGGTGCCTCTAACTCTACCTCTACCCGAGCACCTCCACCACCTCAGCCTACCCAACCTGCCCGTGCCTCATTCCATGTATCAAATGAAACTCTTATGGGCTACATGATACATCAACAAGCATATAACCTTCAGGTTCAAGAGCACATGCATCAGGACATATGTACTATCATGTCCAACATGAACATGTCTAATGCACACCCTTACCCTACCTACCATCCCTACCCAGGAGGTGACTATGCATCATTTGCATATGATCACTTTTACCATACCCCTCCACCTGCTGCGTCTGCTGCTACACCCTATGTTGTTGGTGGATCTACCCCTGGTGTGGTGCCTCTGCCTGCTGGCCCCTTGGCCACCACGCTTTCCAGTCTTGGCACTTCTTCTCCTTCCTTTCCACCGGCCAATGAGCTCCATACTCTTGGCATGTCCTGGGCTGATCAGAATGCCCGTTGACCCAGTCATGGTTTCGGTCCCTCTGCTGATGAAGAGATGTTGGACCAGACTGATGAGGAGGCTATTGTTGACGAGGAGGATGATGGTGATGCTTCTGATGATGGCTCTGATGGTTTTGCTTGTGACTCTGGTGATGAAGGTGATGTTGCTACACCTTCAGACATAGATGACAACTATGAGCTTGATGCTTCTAATGTTGTGGATGATGTGGACATAGATGACCTAGATGTTTATATCTTCTAATTTTTAGTCTTTATGCTGATCATATAAATCTTTCTATGCTATTTTGTAATAAAAAAACATTTGGGTACACTTTCTGAGTTGTACTATTTTATCATCTAGTTTTCATCATTTTGGCTTGTAGTTGTTTCTGAGAATATACTTTCTAGGTTGTAATCTTAATCCATTGTACACTTACTCTTTGATTTACTGTATCTCATGAGTTGGTGACATGTTTACCATATTTTGATTATGACTTAGATTGTTTGTTTCTTTCCTCTCTATTTGGTGTATGTTTTGAGATCGTATGTTGTGAATGTTTGTTTGGTTATGCTTGGAGAAGACCCATTTCTGTGCTCTTGTACCCACCCCCCTTTCCTTTTTGATAATGTCAAAAGGGGGAGAGAAGTTCAATGTTTTGAAGCTCAACATGTTGCTTTTATTACCTATGTGATCCTTTTGTTATTCATTATATGCTTTATCATGTGACTTGCTAAAGGACCATATAATATATATGTCATGTTGATTTTGTGTAGATAGACTAACTATGCAGGTAAGAGTAAGCATAGATTGAGGGGGAGCAATTCACATTGTTCAAATCTTGAATCCCCTTGCAATTCACAAGGCAAAGGTATAACTTTAAATATCATTTTCAATATTATTGAGAAATGGTTTGTAATTGTCAATAAGGGGGAGAATGTTGACTTGAGAGTTATACATTGCCCATATTTTGATAATGACTTAACCATTCCATTCCTATGCATCTAATATGTTTGTTCAAGATTGATTTCAGGCTTTAGGTACGTGAAAAGGATAAAATTACACAAGACCTAGCTGGTTTAAGTTCAAGTCAAAAGCAATGCAAGTGTGTGTTTTGGGAAATCACTCGAAATGACCTTAGATGATTTTTGTAATCACTTGTATTGATGATATGACTTGTAACTAAGATGAAAAAAAACCAGGGACACTTAATTCCAACGTTTAATCACTCAAATGTCAATTTAGAAAATTTGTCACAAGTTGTTTATCGAT
This sequence comes from Alisma plantago-aquatica, assembly GCA_963693085.1. Lineage (NCBI taxonomy): Eukaryota > Viridiplantae > Streptophyta > Magnoliopsida > Alismatales > Alismataceae > Alisma > Alisma plantago-aquatica. The sequence goes on along the minus strand of OY856412.1, from coordinate 1,182,924,263 downwards.
CGAGTTGGAAACTCGACCGATCCAATGATATATTTTCTAGAGAAGACCAATCAATCGAGTTGCACACTCACAGAACTCGACCGACCGACTCACTGAGCAAAACTGATTTTAGCTCATCGGTCGAGTTTCCCAGAACAAACTTGACCGATAGTTTGAAAATTGGCTTTGTCTCTTTGTGGATCGGTCGAGTTACCTTTATTAGAACTCGACTGAATGTACTGTACAGAAAATGTAGAAAAAGTGATTATAACCATTGGTGAGTTGTTTTGAGCGAGAATAGATCCGTTGCAACTTGAAAAATGACTATATTTCACCCTTAAGTGGTCCCACACTCAAAGGAACACCCCTAGCTATAAATAGGACCCCTTGGAGTTCATTCCAAGTTTACTCATTCATGTTATTCTAAGTCTTTGTTATAGTTGAGTGTGTTGCAACTCCTTGAGCTCCTTTCTCTCTCTTATTTACATAACATTTCATGATTATGAATGAGTTAGGCCAGTTATAAGAGAGATACTTCATTATGCTTGTAAAGCTCTCATTCCATTCCATCTTCCCTACCCCTTTCCTCAAAAAAGCAAAGGTGAAGCAATCTACTATGAGTGAAGGTGGAGTTGTTGATGTTCTTCTTCAAGGTTGAAGAAGATGTGAAGATCTTCTCCAGGTGATGGAGAAGACAAAGGCTGGAGATCCAAGAAGAGTGGGTAATTCCTTGAAGTCTGGAGACTTGTGTAAGAGTAGGTAACTCCTTGGAAGAAGGTGGAAGACTCTTTGCAAAGTGGGTAAGTCATTGGTAAGGTTGAAGACTCTTTGTATTGGATAGGTAAGTTCATTGGTGGGTCTTGGGTTGTAACTCTTATTGGTGAATATATAGAGGAAAGAACTTGCAAAGTCCTAGAGGTTGACCTCTCTAAGTAGTAGATTGACTCTCTCCTAGTTGGGAGAGTGGAACCACTCAAAATGACCTTGTCCAAGTGCTTGTTTAATTTTCTCTCATCCTTACTATGCTTATTAGTTAGGACTTCAAATTGCACTTAAGCTATTGATTTTGATTGATATAATTTGAAGGTCTAATCTATCTTGTGAGAATTCTTAAAGCTCTATTCACCCCCCCTCTAGAGCCCTAGATCCAACGATTTTCACTTTTATAGTGGGAGCCATATATTGGCATTCTAGGTTACAAATGTCTGTTTCACTATCTAAGATAGAGGCAGAGTACAGTGTAGTAGAGAAAATAAGAAAAGAAATCATCTACATTGTGAGATTTCTGGGTGAGTTGGACATGAATCAGGTTGATCCGACTATATTATGTGATAGTTAGTGTGTTATTAATTTGAGAGAAAGCACAATACATCATGCACAGACAAAGCATATTGATGTGAGATATCATCAGGTTTGTGATGTGAGTGATAAGATGTTGCTAACTTTGAATAAGATGTGAGACAAAGAATGCTTCTGACATGATGACTAAGGTAGTGACACGAGACAAGCTAGAGGCTTGTAAAGAGCTCAACGACTTACATTCCCAGTGATGATTTTGTGATGACAGTCTCTCCTTGGACTGGAGGGGAGTTGTTGGGCCTGGATTTGTTTCCAGCCCAGGATGGATAAAGCCCACTAGGGTATCCTTGTTGCTACAGTAACAGGGATATAAAACCCAAAGCAACTGCTATTTTGGAGGCATCCAACATAGCCACACCCAACAGCCAGGGCAATTGTGCCGCCTACAACAATTAGAACGGGAAGCAGCCAAGGCAGTTATAAAAAAGACAACCGTCAAAGCAGAAAAAGGAAATGCCTTGGAGGCATGGGAAGAAGGCAAAGAAGGTAGAATGGAGAAGAAGTAGGGAAGAAGAAAGGAAGCTGGATAGGACTGTCAAGACATCCAGATTTCTTTTTTGGACCATCTACTACTGTGCACTTTGTGGAAGAGTACATCTTCCTAGGAAGTTTTAGAATGGTAGAGTTGTACAGATCTCTCCTTACGGTATACTATCTTCTTATTTTTCCTTCTTAATATATCATTTTGGATTTGGGATCAAAACCCGAGAGGGAAAATTATATGTTTACTTCTTATAGTGGATTTGTCTATGGTTGGTCCTGTAGTTTTTTTGTTCACACACTGTGAGGGTTTTCCGTGTACAAAAATAAGTTGTTTTTCCCTTCTATCTTCTTGCGGTTCTTATCTTAGATTTATACACTTATCGCTAACGCTTCCACATATATTTCTTTTTCATTACATCGAGGTTGCATAGTGTACATGTACATATTCCCCATTAACAAACATATCAACTATGTCTTAGTAAGGAATTTGATAGTCTTTTTAACTGCTCACTGGAATTCTTCAGGTTGAGGCCACCTTCCTCCATGGGTAGCACTATTCTTTCCCAAGACATGGTGTGGACAGAGCTCCCCACAAAAAAATGTGCTACAATGGTTTTAAGTAGTATCCAATACTATTGGTGGGACATATCCTTGCATCACCCGGAAATATAAGAGACCAAGGATATATGATCTGACCAACACCAATATTCTAGCAAAGGAGGTGTTATTGGCCGGTCACTGGTCTATCATTTTTCGTAGGCAATCTGTGCACATGTTGTATTGATGAGAGACCACCGTTGCAACCGTTGATGAGAATTCCAGATAAGTGCACAGAAGAGTTCAATTGGCATATCCATGATTTTAAAGTACAGATCTTTCAGAGGAGCCGTTGCTTTGGAATAACATGGACGGTTTCCATGAGTTAGCATGTAGAACCGAGCACACTCCAAAAGCCTCAAGAATGCCCTTCGTGGTCCTAAGGCATTGCACCGACCCATCCAAGAAAAACATCATGTCATCTGCGAATATAAGGTGTGAGAGCACCTTTGTTCCTGGCACCTTGAAAGCAAACAACGTACCCCTTCTTTGATGCTCATTGATTATGAGGGAGAGTTGCTCTATGAGCAGCAGTGGGGACAAAGGGTCTCCTTGGCATAGACCACGATTATTGGAGAACAAGCATGTGGATAGTCCATTGAACGGGACAGGAAATGATGCAAATTGCACGCATTCTAGAATCCAACGGATCCATGTTTCTTTGAACCCATTATTATTACGTAGGATCTCCTCCCAAGCCGTGTGGCCATTGGCTTTAGATAAATCAAACTTTATATATGCAGACCTTAGGTCTTGCACGTTTGATGTCAAACCTGTGTAAGAATTCACCCGTGAGCTGAGCACAGTCCGCAATATCCTTGTCCACACCTATGGACCATAAGGCATCACGATTTTCCACCGTGCTGATTGGTGCGCAGAGTGCACTGTTATGGGCGTCAGATATATGAGTTCAGATTTGCTGTTCCTCTTTCTACGAGGAGTAGGCTGCTCCTTCCATTATCAATTTACACGTGTCTCTGCCCATCGATTTATAGGGTACGGATTTTGTTGACAGTACACATGGTGCAATCTAACACAAGGTGTAGCATGCTCCTTGTTAAACAAGGAACAGCAAATCCTGAGGGCAGATATATAGCTTGCGCGTTGGCTGAACAGGGAATGACTCCCTCTTTATGTTGTCCCCATTGTATAGTTTGGTGCTGCTAGCTGAGTCGTGAGCATGTATTCTCTCCATTATTCTTAATTAGCCCATGGATGGAACATCGAATAACTTTGCGCTCTCATTTCACTTTCCTCCATTTTAACGTGAGAAGAGGATTGCAACGGGTCAAACCAGCTTCAAGATGCAGCGGTTACGTAAAGGGTGCATATCGAATTTGTGATCGGTGGTGCTATTTATCTAGAAATACAATATTGTGTGGTACCGAAAACTAAAGAGACGTTCCCTCCAAACGTGACGAGCACGAAGGTGGGTGCAAATGCAAGTAGCGGATGAGTGGGCTCCCATAATGCGAAGATCTTTTGTTGTTTATCAACGAAATAGCTGTCCATTGTTGTATAGAACCTTCCTTCATTGTTTCTTAAAATATATAAGTTACGTGCCCATGCTTGTAATAATTAACTCAGATGAGCCTCCAAAGTGTGTTTTTGACTCGCATTTTACTAAAACAAATCAAAATTATACGATCATATCCGACCCTCTGTCTAAGTCCTACTTCGTCCCTTAATTTGTGAGCCTGCTTCAATATTGTGTTAGTCATGGTTTTTATTCACATTCAAATTATTATCGGGTGCCTTCGGTGAATAGTTGTCTCAACAATAAGACAAACCATAATAAGGGCTTGGCCACTGCCGATGTCTTATTATGCAGCTGTATTTGAATATTTTTCCAACTCTGCTCCTCCTTATTTTCCTATTAGAAATCTTGTATTTTTTATTTTTTATTTATCCGTGATCTTTAGCACCGCTCCATTGACGTCCTATAATGGAGATGAAGAGGCCGCACCAGTAAGAATCAAGATTGTCCATATTTGTATGGAAGAAAATCCATATCCCATTATGTCAGGCAGGAACTTGTAGAGATTGAGAAGAGAGATATGGAGAACTGGAACGACGGGAAGCTGGTGAGACGTCTAGTGATCAGGGTGGATGAGGTGTTGAAGAAGGCTCATGGATTCATATCGACGACGACCGTCCTTGCTGGGCTGCTAGTACTCTCGGTGTTCTTGGTTGCCATGTTCCAGCCCTACACGACGATCGGTAAGCCGAGGAAGTTGTTGATTTCCGTTCTCAAGAGATCACACCAATATTAGCAGCTCTGTGGTGTATTTGCAGGTAAATTAAGAGTTACAATGCCTTGGGATCCCGCGGGCAATTACTACAACGTCAGCAATGCTGGTCCTGGAGCTCGTCCCCATTCAGAGAACCAATCTGGTAGAGAAGTTGATTGATAATAGGTCCTATGAATAGATACTTTGGATTGGTTTCTCACTTTAGTATTTTCACCAACAGGGGCGCATGATGGAAAGACTACTAAGATCGATAATTCTAGCGCCCAAGGAGTTGATACCGGCATTCTAACAGTTGATGGAAACGGAACCGACGTGCAATCTGCCCTGCACATAATAGGTATAACGAAACACAGGTTAATTAATTGCCGCACGCAATATATGTTATCTGATATGTGTGCCTCAGTAAATGCAATCCATTAACTATATGATAATATCGTTCCAGTGCCACAGAATTCAAGCCCTCCTTCTATCTCCCAGCCGACCCCGCCGGCGTCCCATGGGGAAAGCCAGTCGAGCAGGAGGAGGAAGTCGACGACTAGACCCGTCTGTGACGTCTCGAATCCCAACTCCGACATCTGCTCAATCTCACCTCCCGACTACGACGATGTCGTTATTCAGGGCTCCCCTTCCCAATCCTCTCCCGTGGCCGTGACCGTCACTTACTCCTCCCAAGATCACCTCGCCGCCGCGGGCGGGCCCTGGCAGGTAAGGCCGTACCCGCGTAAGCGTGACCCTGCAGCTATGTCCAACGTGCGAGTAGTCAACGTGGACGCATCAACATCCCAGCTGCCCATGTGCGACGTCAACCACAGCATCCCCGCAGTTGTCTTCTCCACAGGCGGGTACCTGGGCAACTTCTACCACGACTTCACCGACGTGCTTCTACCCCTCTACCTAACATCCAGTAAATACAAAGGCAACGTCCTGTTCCTCGTCGCTGACTTCAAGCCCTGGTGGTACGCCAAGTACGATCCCATCCTGCGTGGCCTCTCGCGGCACGACCCCATCGACCTAGCCGCCGACAGCCGGCTGCACTGCTTCCATGAAACCGCCGTCACCGTCGGCCTAATCAAGGACGGCGAGCTCATCGTGGACCCAGCCGCTCGGCACGGTACCCCCTCAATAGCCGACTTCACGGCGTTCCTGCGCTCCATCTACTCCCTCCCGCGCCAGGACCTGACCACACCGGCGCCCTCCCGGCCACGACTTCTTCTTGTGGCCCGCAGCCACTCGAGGCGGTTCCTGAACCCACAGGATATCATCCAGATGGCCACGTCGCTCGGCTTCGACACAGTGATCGACGATGCCGGGACCGCAACAGCAGGCGTTTTCGGGGTGCACTCCCCCACCGAGGTCGCACGTATGGCTCGGGCAACGAACGCCGCGGACGTGGTGGTCGGAGTGCATGGAGCAGGGCTGACCAACTTGGTGTTCATGCCTGCTGGGGCGGTTCTGGTGCAAGTCCTCCCGCTTGGCCAACTGCGGTGGGCCGCCGAGTCCTGCTTCGGCGAGCCAGCGAGACGGATGGGGTTGAATTATGTGGAGTATGAGATCGGTGTGGAAGAGAGCTCGTTGGTGGACAAGTACCCGAGAAATCATACTGTGTTTACGAACCCGGACTATTACTATCAGAAAGGGTGGGGAGAGTTCGGGAAGGTGTATTTGGGCGATCAGGATGTGAGGATCGATGTACAGAGGTTTCGTGGTGTCCTCGTTCAAGCAATGGGTTTCATACAGAAGGAGCGGAGGAACAAAGAAAGTGGTAGCTAATCAAATGGCAGATTATTTATTTGGTTGTACAGTATCATTTTTAATATTTAATAGGGAAAAAAAGGTCAGCCATTTTGTTTGTTCACTTTCATCATTCTCAGACTAAAATCACAACCCGAGCTGGTGATTTTCATCGAAATACATATATTTTCTAAATCAAATAACTCAAAATTAAAAATCACCACTTAAATGGCATTTTTACATTTTTTATAAATTTCCCATAAATTTATGCGTGAGTGTATATATACTCTTTAATATTAAGGAACATCCAAATTGCCACATCAAGTGGCCCGTCTTCAAATTCTTTACAATAATAAAATCCAAATCGGCGCTGATCGTCTAGGAACTAAAAAAATGCCAATTACAAGTAGCGGTTTTGACTGAAAATGTGCTAGTGTGAGAAGTATTCACTAAGAGATTAGACCACATAATATGTTCTTTTAACAAAGTGGAGCATAATGTAAGTGTTTGACCGGCAGTGCAACAATCTCGGAACAGAACTTAAAAGCTTAACTACTTTCCATAGAGATTACAAAAAATACTCTTTGTATGCTTCATAAACATGTTATGACTTGTAGAAGTTGCCAAGGGAGCTCCTACATGAAATGGTTTATGATATCACTGAAAGATGAAAGAGTACAATTACAAAACCTTGAAATTCTTGAAACAAAGTAAAATTCTCAAATATGAAAGATTTGTTGTAACAAATGACATAGGGGCCCAACAGTAGGTTAGAAAATTCAAATTTTGAGATACAAGGTGAAGGGGTTCCCCTTAAACATATTGGTATGTATACCCATAGAGTCAATCATATGATGATTGTAATGGGGCATCATATACTTTATTTGATGATGACAAAGGTAATTCCGTCTATTATATTTGTTTCAATCATGAGATGGTGACACAAAAATAGTAGATGTCCAAATAATGGTGTTACTCGATGACATATGTCTTCAAATTTAGGACCTGGACAATGAGATCATATGTATGATAAGAGTACATGCATTCTTGTTATGTCTATAGTCAGATATTATTGTGGAAGTGAAACAGCCAACAATAATACATAAGACTAGAGTGTGTGTTGACTGATATAGTCTCATTAGTCATGATATGTGATATCAAGTAAAGCACACAGGTGCATGTTAAGAGAATAATGTATCAAACATACCCACCTTGGGAATGGTAGTCAGAATCAAATCTCATAGTGATAGTAGTGATTGTTGTTCTTAGACCTGAATTCACTACACTCATCACATGTTGTTCAATGTATTTTGACATCATGCTCGGGGTGCATTGTGGCACATGGGGATTGAGTGTGAGTGATGTAGATGGGATTTGTCCATCTTACAAGAGTTCGTTATCCAGACCACTTGATAAGCAAGATTGAGAAACGTATTGTTATACTCATGTGATTCAATATATGATATGTAAACTCAAATGAATCTCATATAGTCTATTCTAGTTCAAGAAACATGGATTGAACATTGAAGAGGATGACAATTCCATGCCTCGAGTTCAACCCAGATATCAGAGACAAAGGAACTATACGATCACAGGTAACACTAATCATGAATTGTAGGTTGAAGTTGTTCTCCAACTTTCCAATTACTTGGGTAGCAATTATGTGTTTCTAGATACCACTCATTGCTTGTGATGTCATAAGTTGGTTATGGACATTCACTGCCAACGTAATATGGGACCTATAGGGTCATAGGAATCGAATGCACCTGGAATAGGAGTTTATTTATGAATGATGTTCAAGTTGATTACTAAAGTGTTTAAGTATTCAATTTAAACAACATAATTGAAATCTTATTGATTGGACTGTGAACTAACCAGTTCAAGTGTTGAACCGATCACTTCAAGTATCAAGTTAATTGAAAACAACATTAGTTGAACAATGCCTGAACTAGGGCATGAACTGATCTTTTCACTTAGTGAATGTATCAGATCAAGGTCTGAAATGACTGGTTTAAGTATTGAACCGCCCCGCTCAGTGATCAATATGACTAAATCAAGAATTGATACTGACGTCATGTTGTTCATTAATCATATATTGAATGCTAAAGTAACTAAAACTAGGAAAGCTAGTGAACTGACCGGTTCAATGGTTGAAGCGACCAGTTCAATAGTGATTTGACCGATTTAACATTTGTAGCTTCCAAAAAATTCATGAAAATATGTCTCTCGACTCCTGCTCAGATTAGAAGTCATGACCCTGACCCTAATATAAATAGAGGGATGGTGGATACCTTCTAGAGACACAACAACAACCTCTGACAATTGTTTTCCTCTCTGGTTGTGACAACCAAAGATCCCAAACAAGTCCTACCTGTAAAAGAGAGGGATAGCAAGGGAGAGACAACATGAGATGTGAATCAACTCTAGCAGGTTGACGTTCGAAGGGGTAACTCCTTCTAGTTATCTCTAGTAGCACAATGTGAAGTTTCTAATGTGGACTGCGTAGAGGCGTGGAGGCCTTTTCCATCATCTAGGAGGATGCCATCAAATACCGTTTGTGGTATTACACTAGGAGGTCGTTGTTGACGATTGCTTGAGTGTTGCTTGAAGAAGAAGCACACTGCTGCAAGAATTGTCGTTGGATTTGATCCAGGATGATGTATATCTCTTTCATGACTTATTTACTAGATACATTATTGTTGATGTGATCTTCTAGTTGGAGAATCGGGCATTAAATTTTTATTTCCACTGTGTCATACGTTATCCCAATTTCCCAACAAAACAAGCTTTATGGTTAGATAAAAATCAAAACACAATATTTTCACTACTTTTTTAGCATGTTATGGAAATAGGATCCTCATATTGGGAGATCCTTGGATTACTAATGCAAAATTTCTAGAATATTATTGTGATCCGTTGCTCATAACTAGGCAAAGGAAATCTTGACCAACTATTTGAGATTATAGTGAACCATCGACGGTAGATCCCTAAATCTATAAGACTTAAACCTTTACCATAGTACTTAAATCTCTTGAATCATCCTAGATCCAAAAATGATGAGATTATTTATAGTGGTCTTCTTGGGGCTAAGTATTGCATCATAAGAAAGAGAGTAATTCCATCTAATCTAATCAGTTGTGGAGCCTCATGTGCCCCGATATATACATAATTATGTGTGGGAAGTGGACACTAATAGAATATCAAATATTGAAAATCTCTAAAGAAGAGGGATGTATCTTAATCCTATTTGTATTTATTTTAGAAAAAATAGTAAACTTGTAGGTCATATACTCTTCCAATACTCACTTGGAAAAAAAATCTGGAAGCATGTTGCATTGAAATTGCAAATCACTGCTTGAGTTGAAAATATGAATTGCTTGTGTTTGTTCAAATCCAATAAGTTCCATACACTTCCATTTCAGTTATTTTACACATCCTTAGTGCACATAATAAAAATATTTAGGGTTTTAACATTTTATTTTTAGACTTGGGTATCTATAACTCAAGATTTTATTGATATTTGATAACATAAGGAAGAATTTGTGCTAATTGTTTTCTATAAGAGATGTCTAGAAACCAGAGACAGTTAATTGTCTCCATCTTCAATGTATATTAACAAGTATGGAAATAGATCCCAAGTTATTAATTACTTGGTTTATCTCCCAACAAATTTCTATTAAATATTAAATTGCTCATGTCATTATGGTTAGGAAGTAAATTTATGGACTTCATTCTTCTCCTCATGAAATATATCTATTTATTTTTCCTATGGACTAGACATATGTAGTTCATAACCTCTTTCATATCCATTTTTTTCCAATGACTAGTATCATTATACAAATTCTTGGATCAACTCCATAAGTTTATAACCATATGTTTCTTGTGAGCATTATAGATACTTCCACATATATATTCAATGAATAATATTTGATAAATGGTCATCAAACTATACTTTGTTGATACTATATGCTCGATAAAAGAAATCCAAACATACACTATACGTTTTCTATCCCACCATTCATCAAATGACGAGAATAGAGTGGGTAGTAGAGATATTTTTGTTGTTTTATCTTCAATTTGTACACATGTGTATGTTATATCAAATCTTAAGTAGATTTTGAAGTGCTTCACATTTTTATTAATTTAGAAAAAACCTACGTTGGATCATATTTGCCTCCACCATCCCAAAATTTGTAGTTTTTCAATGAATGATAATACATTGAGCGGGAGGGGAGCAGTGGTGTGTTTATGCCTGCCCTTGAGGTTACACACCTGGATGTACTTCAAGGGCTCAAACACACAACATGGATCTTTTGAATTTATAAATCCCTAATAGGTTCGCTCACATAAACTAACACACTTCACCTGCAAATGCATGGGGTTGTGTTATAGTACAGGAGAGTGGCAAGTTAGCAGTTGAACCGAGACAAAAAGGGGGCACTAGAGCTAAGTTATTTTTGGCTAGATTACTACCGCAAAGTCGAGAGTTTACGGGTTTCATGTTGATTTTGATTGATTACACTAAGGGTGAGAAAAAAAATAAAGGAGAACAAGAAATCAAATTCTAAGCTAACCCTAGACAATAAGTTCTAATGAGCAAGAAAAGGCAAACTAAGCAAGTAAGAAGTAAATTACACTTAGGCAAGCAAGAAGAGATTTAAACTACACTAATCTAGCAATTAAGACTAGATGTCAATTGAAGACCTAAACTAGCAAGAACAAGGCAAGAGAAAGGCAATGGACTAATTAAGAAAGTAAAGATTTAAACAAGTAAAGACTAGGTAAGCAAGAAGGCAAATTAGGGTTTAGAAAATTATGGGAAGTGTGGGCTATTTTGGGAGATGTAATTGTAAATTGAGTTGGGGGTGATAAGATGTAAATATTACTCATTCACTTATAATACCAAACCAAACAACAAGATAGATTCTAATGAATTGCCCTAAACTACTAATTGGCATTGGATGGAGTAGGGTGTGTATTGGGGAACTAGTCCCTACCACCTCCTATCCACCCTTACGAGGCTCACTTAGATTAGGGTTTAGGTGGTTCAACTAGGATCTAGTCAAAACTAGGTTTCTAGGGTAGAAACTCTTTGTAACACATGGACCTACTTCCCAAGGCTCTATGAAAGTTTCAAGAATGATGACTGGCCCCCACAGACCACCACTAGACTTAACTGCATGCTTTGTCCTCACTCACGCGCAAGTCATGATAAACTGCCTAACTGGTCACATCCTAGTAATACTCTGGGTTGAGCATGCTTAACCATAGAGTTCTTTAGTGATGGGCTCCCTAAGAAGGAGGTGCACCATGGTGATATGGGTAGTCCAATGATTTCTTTTAAGATCATTTTATCTGAGGCCTCATATCTAGGACGTAACAATCTTGCCCACTTAGACTCTTGACGTCCTTGTGAAAGGTTCAACTAAACGGCCTCATAATATCTCCCCATATTAGTGTAGGTCCAAAATGACCCATGGACACCCAACTCCCGATCACGGAATACCAGTGCAAGGGTGGCTACATCACTATGGACAACCCTTTCCAACATGCCTGGACAGCACGGCTGGAGATTGGCATGTCACATGCCCAATGGACCCCACCAACTGGAGGGGCTATGGCTCTGATACCATTTGTACTATCTAGGCCCACTTCCCAAGGCTCTAGTAAACTTTCAGGAATGATGACTGGCCAGATAGACCACCATTATCCTTAACGGTATGTTCTATCCTCAAGCATGCACATGCCAGGATAAACTTTTGATTGGTCACCCATCCTAGTACTACTCCAGGCTGAGCATGCTTAACCGTAGAATTCTTAGTGATCATGAGATCCCTAAAAATGAGGCACACCTTGGCGATATGGGTAGTGTAATCATTCCTTTTAAGTTCATTTTATCTGATGCCTCAAATCCTAGTTCGTTACACTCTTAGAGTAATTAGGGGTTGAGGGTAGTCATGGGAGGTGGAAATGAAGTTTTAGACCTCACATCACCTACCATCTAGCCTTGAGAATGCTCCAAGATAATTACACTAAATGCTTCTATACTAGATACTTAGATCTCTCGCCTAGGTGTAGGATAATTGATTAACATGTAGGAAGGTAAATAGCTATCTAGGGATACACAAATTGGACTGGGGGTAATTCATAGTTTAGCTACATATGAGATTTTCCCTAGAATTCTAGGTGATTTCAAGTACAAACCAACAAGAAATTTATGGGAAATGAGAAGAAAATAGAAAAAAGAAAATGAAACTACAATGTTTCAATGTTATTTTCCCCAACTCAGTATCAAAGTAGCATTTTGACCCCAAACCGCCCACCTAAGGGGCCTAATCATTCACAAAAAAGTAAATACAAAACTGGATAAAGAAGAATGAGTAGAGGAGTGGAAAGTCGTGGTAGCTCAATGGAGACTCCTCCTTCTCACCTCCTAATAGCAACTCTAGCTTCTCCCTCCTCCAAGTGGGATGACATATATGAGTGGAGGAAAGTGGGCAAAAACCCAAAAAGAAGGGATTTGGGGTGGAAGGTGATGGGATGGAGGTGGAATGGGGTGGGAATGGAGTAGAGGGGTATAGGGTAGGTTGATAGGAAGCTAAGAGTGGCTAACCTCATGCTCCATCTGCCACCCAAGTATATATAGGTGGTGGGAAAGTACTAGGTTAAGTGGGGGTAGGATGAGAAATGCAATACAAAACTGCTACTAGGTTTTATGGTAGCACGACTATGCTAGGAAACAAGGTTGTGGTGGGTATACTAGTACAAATCTGATGTTTAATGTCACTTTTTCTGACATCATTTATTTAGAAAAATTGACACCAATGCACCAACAACGTTAGTTTCTCAAGACAATCGTCACCATATGTAAAGTCCTACCAATTTAGAAAAGACTTGGGTACCGCTTTTAGTTTAACGTCGATTTCATTTCATAGAAACGAACGTCTTAAATTTCCCATGAAATACAATTTTTTAGTGAAAAAAATTTGCCTCCAAAATTTTCAATTCAGCATCAATTTTGTATATAACCGACAACAAAGTGTTTGTGCCATGTCCCCATGGAAAAATTTATCCCGTATTAGTCGTCGGGTCTACCAAACAACTGACGACTAAGTCCCCATGGTGAAACACAAAATTTTTATTTGGAGATGGGTCTATATTGTTAGTTTTGTAGATGAAACTGATGACTAGGTGTTTTCACACCGTGTCCTCGAGAAAATATTTTCCCCCAAATTGCTTCTTTTTCATCAGTTTCTCTTGTAGAACCGATGACTATATCTCTAACCCGAGGGAAAAATTTTTTATTTGGATATGTAGTTAGTCATCGATTTTTTCAAATATAACTGACGATTATGGCCCTAAACTGGTGTCTATTTTTTATTTGATTTTGGGAGTTATTCGTCAGTTTTTCATTCTTAACCTACGACTATACCCCTCTAACCCAATGGAAAATTTTTTTTGTTTGGATATGAAGTTAGTCATCAATTTGTTCAGATGTAACTGGAGACTATGGCCCTAAAGTGGTATCTATTTTTTATTTGGTAAGGAGTTAGTCATCAATTTTGTATTCTTAACCGACGAAGATGTACTTAAGTCACTGATTTTTCAAAACAATCGATGACTATGGTCAACTTAGTAGCACCCACGTGAAACAGACTTTCCCCTTCCCATTCTCCATTTCATTGATGCATGGTGCCTAGATCTGGAGATTTGTGAGCTCGGCATCATTATTTCTTGAGGTGTCAGTCTGCTCGTCGTTGTTGTTGCTGCTAGATGTCACCACTGCTGGATCTTGTTGTGCTCATCACTACTGCTACTGGATGTCGCCGCCACCAGAGCTCGTCACCCCTGTTGCCATTGGACCTCTTGAAGCTCGCCACTAGTGCTAGCCACCTGGAGCTCACCGTTGTTGTCGCCAATGGACCTTGCAGCTGATCATGCTTCCATCAGACCTTATTGCTGATCGTGTTACCGTTACCAACAAACCAAGGTGGTTTTTTATTTAAATTATAATCGTTCTCATTTCATGCATCCTATATGTTAATAAGTAGGATTCCTAAATGATATATGAACTGAAATATAGAGTTTGTGATACATATGGGATTATGAAATTGAGTTATGCTCTCTATTAAGTTGCATAAGTAGCAAGAAATGGAGTAACCTATTATCTTATGTTATCACTAACAGTGTGTACATTATTGGTTGTTATTTATATACAATGTTACGTGATTAATGTTTGGGTTATTAATAACTTGAATCTTATTAGAACCATGTTTTCTAATGAGAAACATGAATTATAGGGTGAATATATAAACTAAATACATGTACAAACTTATTAAAGTGTGAGATATCAATTCTCAATAAGCATATAAAACATGAATGTGATTTTTAGTATGAACATGTATGAATAAGGATATTCGATGTTATGTGATACAATGATGATACGATGTATGCATATATGTGACTTATGTATTTATAGGTTTGTATTTACACAGAATGATATGAATTGTAAACCTTAATTTTGGACATATATATATACACATATGTATGTATGTAGGTATGTATGTATATGTTGTCCTCGAAAAAAATCCAAGATTACTCATTAGGAGTAAATCTTAGATAGTCCCTGGTTTGGGATTGTTCTTTAACACTTAATCTCGCTTAGGATGTAAGTGTATCATGTATATTCGGTTATCAAGATGCTTCATCAGCACTTTCCCATTTTTTCTCTAAGTACATATGTTGGTGGACATTTGCCCATCCACATCAGTGTACTTGGAGAATTGCGGGGAATTACTGCCAAAATTTTCTTGAAAATCATATACACATTATACACTTACTAGTGAGATTAGATGTTCAAGAATGAGATAGGTGGTACACATTCATTACTGAACCCTAAACCCTAGTCTGTAAATCATAAACCCTAATATTTAAACCCTAAAACCTAATATATAAACCTTTATACCTAAATCTAAAACAATAAATCCTAATCTATATGTAAATCCTTAACCTAATATGTAAACCCTAAGACCTAATACTTGTTTTCTCTTTGATCATATAATGGATAGATCATGGATGTCCATTACAAATCACTGCACCCTAGAGTTTATTACTAGTTTTGACTAGTTTATAAGATTTACGGAGGAACATAGGAAACAACCTGGAGATAGGTTCTATTGTCCATGTAGGCATTGCGGTAACAACTCCAAAGTCACCACTGGTGATGAAATCAAAAGTCATGCCATGTGCAACGGGATTGTACAGGGCTATACAGAATGGTACTGGCATGGAGAGATTCCAAACTTGAGATCAGTAGATGTCGATAGCAGTACTTGTATTGAAGAAGAAACTGTCACCCATGATGTAGATGTGAACAAACCGAATCTGATAGACATGGTTGATGTGATGCTAGATAGTTGTGGGGTAGAGCATACTGATCCACCTTCCATATTTAGGAACATTGTGCATGATGTTGAGAGACTTCTATACATAGGTTGTACTAAGTATATGAAGTTGGTAGATGTGTTTAGATTGTATAATCTGAAGACTAACAACAGATGGAGTGATAAAATCTTCACGTCATTGTTGTCTTTGTTGAAAAAAAATCTTCCTAAAGGCAATGATCTTCCAATCTCAACATAAGAATTAAAGAAAATGTTATGCCCAATGGGAATGAAGGCTAAGAAGATACACACATGCCTGAATGATTGTGTGTTATTTCAAAAGGACAATGTCGATTGGAAAGATTGTCCAAAATGTGGGGCGTCAATGCTAAAAAGACGACTTCGGGGAACTCCAAAACTGTCTCTCATGCCAAGGTGATGTGTATATACCTATAATACCATGGTTTAAATACTTGTTTGTCAATCCTATGGATGTGGAGGTTAAGAAAAACAATGATGGGATCCTACGACATGCATCTGATTCCCCACAGTGGAAGAAGATTGATTTATTATACCCTGAATTTAGTGAAGAAGTCAGGAATCTAAGACTTAAGCTTTGTACCATTGGGATGAATCCATATGACACATTGAGCATACAACATAGAACTTATCCTATTATGCTTGTTATATACAATCTTCCTCCCTAGTTGTGTATGAAAAATAAGTATGTTATGTTGTTGTTGTTGATATTCGGGCCTTAAAAAACTTGGAAATGATATCAACGTTTATCTTGAACATCTGATTGATGACTTAAAGAAACTTTGGGGTGAAGTTGTGATGACCTATGATGCTTCACATAGAGAGACATTTTGTTTGCATGCTATGTCATTTTGCACTATTACTGACTTTCCAG
The DNA here is from genome assembly GCA_963693085.1 of Alisma plantago-aquatica. Classification (NCBI taxonomy): domain Eukaryota; kingdom Viridiplantae; phylum Streptophyta; class Magnoliopsida; order Alismatales; family Alismataceae; genus Alisma; species Alisma plantago-aquatica. The sequence continues at coordinate 1,182,907,566 of OY856412.1, read as the reverse complement.
CATATGTAAATTTGTCTGGATATAGTGTAAAAGAATCCAAAGCATGCCCTATATGTAAAAAGAACACTGATTCAATATGACTAAAACATGGAAGCAAGATGTATATTTTGGTCATCCAAGGTTTCTTCCAAAAGTCCATTATTATCAAAGGTTGCACAAAGCGTTAAATGGGTCAAATGAGGAATGGGGTGCCCCTAAAACTATATATGGGGAGGTTGTTTATGAAAGAGTAATAGACAGGTTATTTATGAAAGAGTAATAGACTTTGTCAATGAATTTGGTAAGAGATCACAATGTACCATTGCCACACAGAGTGACAAAACTTTATTCAAGAAGAGATCAAAATTTTGGAATTTTCCTTATCGGAGTTCTTTAGCAGTTAGGCATTGTAATGATGTCATGCATGTTGAGAAAAATATTTGTGATAGCGTCATTAGTACTCTATTGAATATACCGAGTAAGACTAAAGATGTCATCAAATCTAGGATGGACCTATGTGAAATGGGAATAAGGAAAAATTTATAATAGTAGTTAGGAATGATCGAAAAACATATTTACCTCATGCTTGTTACACGTTGTCTAGATAGGAGAAGAAAACTTTTTGTGAGTTCTTGCTTAATGTCAAGGTATCACAGGGATACTCTTCCAATATATGTAGACTGGTATCAATGAAAGATTTGAAGCTGATAGGTCTTAAATCACATGATTGTTACACTCCAATGCAACAAATATTTCCCATGGAAATTTGATCTATACTACTGAAGCATATAAGGTTTGCAATCACCAGACTTTATTTCTTATTCAATACTCTATATAGTAAAATTAATGAACCCGAGAATCTTGATAAGTTACAAAAAGAAGTGGTTGTTACCCTATGCTGGTTTGAGATGTATTTTCCTCCTTCATTCTTTGATATCATGGTACACCTTGTTGTCCATTTGACTACTGAAGTGAAAATAATGGGACCAATTTTCTTGCATTGGATGTATCCTTTTGAACGGTACATGAGTGTTTTTAAAGATGATGTTCAAAACTTTTATTGACTTGTAGGGGGTATTATTGAGGGTTATGTGGCAAGGGAGGTTATGGACTTTTGTAGTGACTTTCTAAGTTGTAATGAAGCTCATATAAATGATAAGAATATTGAGGACTATTTCGGCAAAGGGACTTTAGGAGTACGAGTGCAACTAATTAGTCGTAAGCTGTGGGAACAAGCTCACTTGTATATTTTACACAACATCGACAAAATGAGTGTTTATATCACCAAACATACCAATTTCATCAAGAAACAATATCCTCAAGCCAATTCAATGTGGCTTGCTAAAGAGCATAACAAGATATTAATTAAGTAGTTTGAAGATAAAGTCTTACGTCAACTATTGCAAATACCAAATAATTTTGCTGAAAATATCAAATGCCTTGCCTTTAAACCAAGAATTATTGTTATGTCTAATGAAGGGTTTGACATAATTGGTTCTCATATTACACAAAGCGTCAAGATGATAAGAGTGTCGTCCAAAATAGTGGGTTCACCCTTCAAGTGTCTTCATTGTTTTTTTCTAGTGTGAAGGATAAAGAGTCCATGTGAAGCTAAGATGTCATATTACAGTATCATTAAAGACATATGGGAGTTTGACTATGCAGATTTCAAAGTTCCTCTCTTTAAGTGTGATTGGGTTGATAACACCAAAGGAGTTGTAGTTGATGAATTGGGTTTCCCATTAATGGATTTTGAAAAGATTGAGAGAAGGGTGAACCATTCATAATTACATCATAGGAGAAGCAAGTATTTTATATCAATGATATTGAAAATGAAAAATGGTCAGTTGTTCTTCATGGTAAAAAATAGTTCATTGAAGAACATATAGATGAATAAGAGTACTATGACAAGTATGATGGATCCGGTCCTTTCTCAGTTGGCTTGCCAACACCAAATATTGAAACTAACATTGACTGATATGTGCATAGAGATCAATGAGGCAATGTTAATTGATAAAAGATATCAATATTAGAGACATGCTTTTATTTTTAAAATGTTAGATGTGCATTTTATAATCTTATATTTCATTGTTTGACTATTTTTATATGACATTTTTTTAGATGGTGTTTGTACATGAGTATGATGAATGTGATGATGATTACCATGAGGATGAGAAGCATCCTAATGACACTGGTGTAAGTTGTGTATTGTTTTATCAACACTCAGTACATATTACAATTAGTCTATCTTGTTGTATCACATTTAATAAGTTATATCTGTTTATGACTTATATGTGTTTTTTGTCAATTTTAGGTAGAGGATGTACATCCTGAGGATTTTTTTTAGCTTGATGAGCAGCATAAAAAATATCAAAAATAAGGGGCATCACCATGATGAACAAGTTGATACAACAAAGAGGTAATGGACCAAAGTTGGTCGTTGAATTTGATCATACAGGAAATTCTATTGGAAAAACCAGAGCTCTTTTGTTTCATATCAAGGGGTTCTTACTCATAAACATTGTAGTATAGTAGTAGAATCTTGATATAAATTTGATAAAATCAAGAAAGACTTCATATGGAAAGAACTATGTGTGAGATATTATCATTTGCAATTTTGTTTTTAAAACGATTTACAATTCTATTTTTAAGAATATTCCATTAAGTATATTAAAATTTGCATAGCATATTTGACCTGGATGAAATATGTATCGCAAAAAAGTGATGCAATGTTGTGGGAGGGTTTTGAGGAATTATAGAAAAATCAAACAAGCCTATACATACGGGAGGCTGAGAAGAGGAAGAAGTCAGCCACTGACCAATGGAGATATTTTGACTCGGTGACGTGGGAGGTGTTTGTTTCTATGAAAAATATTGATGAATTCAAGGTATTAAGCCTCACTCCCCATTTTGAATACATTATTATGAATTCATTGTTTGACCTTGACATAGTAGGTTATTTTTACTTACCACTTACTATTGATGATTGTTACTAACCAGGGTGCAAGTGATGCTTAAAGAGAAAGGTGTGCAAAGAATGTGCACAACCACTTGATGGGTCGAGGTGGCTATGCAAATCTTCACCAAAACCTACTACAAGAATCTTCTTCTCAGCAGCCTTCTCCTAGGACTATTGAGTCCTCTATGACTACTACTGAACCTCTACTTTGCCATGATATATGGATAGCTGGGAAGCAATCCAAATCTAGAGAAATAACCAACCCTGCAACTACTGAGGCGGCTGCAAAAATAGTAAAATTCAACTCTCAAAACAATTAGTATTGATGATTTTTATGTTTTACTTACCAAATACTATTGATGATGATTAGAAGGAGCTCCACAAGCAAAGGAAATAAGGCAAGTTCATCCCTGAGGGCACAAGGGATGAATTAATAATTTCTCTAGGTAACTTAGAGCATCATGAATGTGTTAGGGTTGCATGTGCTAGTATGGGTATAAGAGCATTCTTTGGGCCATCAAAGCACAAATCTGTCCAAAAAGGGGGATTCTCAAAAGAGGAGGTAAAAGAGTTAATTGCAAAGGGAAATTAGGAAGTAATCAATGTATACCTTATCAGTCGGGCGCTCAGACAGTACCAGTTGTGCCGCTCTGCTCTTTATATGAGGTGGACCCCCCTACGACGAAGGTGGTTGGGAGTAATCCTCTGGACCCAACACCTAGCATGTCCACTGTAAGCATTTTTATGACATAGTAGTCTTTTCAAGATGATATATCTAGGTATATATATAACACTCTATACAAATTTGTAGGAGTTGAGGCCACGTAGTATAAAATTATAAGAATATGTCATTGTTGTGGGTGAGGCTTACTCGCCCCTTGCAGGTGCCATGCTTCATGGTGCTCTATTACCCGCCAATGTGGTTCGTGTGTGCTCAAGACTTGTCTACAAAGCTTGGAAGAAGTATCCACTACCATATGACCATCCTGATGTTGAGATGATAGGTGAAGCAGAAGGTGGCGTGGTCGTGTGTCCCAAAGCGGGAGTTATCTATACTAATTATGATGTATGGTAAATTTACATTACATTTGTATCTTTATATACATGACAATTGATATGAAATTATATATAAAGGACATAGGGCCTAAGAAACCCCTTAGAGATCGTCCTCCTCCACCTCCACCTCCTCCTCAATTACTTGTTGACTTGCACAAGATCTATTCAACTTGATAGCTCCTCAATGTAGGGGTATGTCACTATTTAGGCAAACATGAAGAAGATTCACCTATGATGGTAAGGAGGATGTTGTAGGCCAATGTTATGATACTAGTATATTTCTATAAGATATTTTGAATTTGTTCCATTTTGTTTGGTTGAATACATTTGTGATAGAAGTTTGGATATGGTGAGATCTTATATAGATATATACCTCGTTTTATATATGGTGATCTATTTTCTTATATATTAATGTATACATGATATATGTTTTGCAACCACTTACATAGGGTCTATACAAAGTTTTTAATGACCGGTGTGGGATTTCCAGTTCCTTGGTTATTTGTGTAGTTAAAGACCTTACACCTGTTACCCTACAATGCTCTATCGCATTTAAATATTTTGGTAAAAAGAAAAAGAGTGTGATATTAGCTCCATACAATGTTGAGTAAGTTTACTTTGCTTATAATTTTGACTCAAGAAATTACATTTCATTATGGATTTTGATTTATATTTTTGTTCCTTCTTATTACTCAGGTATAACAATTGGATCTTATTGGTTGTTGTCCCTGTGATGCTAACTAATTATTATCTATATCCGAACGATGACAAAATATGTGATGCGGGACACAATTTGAAAAAAGTATTATTCATGTGAGTAAATTTTTATATTTATATCCGTTAACATATATATTACATGACTATTTACTAATGTCAATTCAATGTGTGACATTAACGTATAGGCTATAAAATATTTCAAAAAATCTGAAGGAAAGGTGGACATGAAAAAGAAAGCAACAGTTTGGGAGAATGTGGAGGTAGTTTTCTGACTCCAATGCATATTTATGCCAACTATGCTTACTTTTATTTATTAACATTTTGTATGTTGAAATTTATAGTATTATGTACAAGACAACGGTTTGGGATGTGCATACATGTGATGTGGTATATGGACATGATTGTCAGATATGTGGCAGTAGACATCGACGAGATATATAATGTAATCCACATGTATATGATCTTGATCATCATAAGTATATAGTCTCATTAGATAATATGAGCATATCAATTATTAATTATATATGTCATTCTCCTTGCATGTGTTTAAAATGAAAGACTTTGATATGCAAGAAAATCTAGTAGATGTACACATGCCCTATACGAGAGAACAACTATATGAGACACGAGAACCATGGGCAAAAGCCTTCAAAAAGGAAAGTGAAGTTTGAATTTGATTGGGATGAAGAAGATGAAGAAGAACTTTGAATTATATTATACATGTGGTGCTTATGACTTCTTGCAACTCTAAGTTTGATACATGCATATGTGAATGATGATCTATATACATGTGTGTGAATGTGAACATGAATGAATGAATGTTTCTACATGTCATGAGAATAAAATTGATATATATGTAAATAAAGTAACATGTGTGCCAATGAATGTGAAGATGAATGAATTATGATTGCACATGTGATTAAATGGAATTGGAGAATGAATAAAATTATGTGCATATTATGTTTGTTATTGCATGTTTGGTGGTGGCTTGTTGTTGAGTTGACCTCACATGATGTTGTTAACCTACAGTTCAGAACTGAATTGTGGGTTCTGCATCTTGCTGACTAGTCGGGCAACATGTTGCATGCCTTCCATTTAAAAAACAAAACAAAACTTAGTCATCGATTGTATCCAAAAAAATATATTCTATAGGCCTAAGTCGTCAGTTTTAATAAAATAACCGACATTAAAGGACAAAACCAAAATGATCATGCTGGACATAACAGACTCATTGGGTAGCATGTCATAGTCATCACTTTGTTGGATATAACTATCAATTTACATCAAAATTGTTGGCTATTTGGTTTGTAACCAACACTATACATCATGATAGGTGTCGATTTATTACGAACCGATGATGTAGGATCCTTTACTAGTTACAAATGTGGCTCTTTTGACATTAGTTTTTGGCATGCAATCAGCACCTAGGATCCTTATCTGTGTCAGTTTCTTTTATCCACACAACCATAAAGCTTTGGGTAAACCATTTCATGATGGTGACAATAAAAAATGTCAAGAACTGTTGTTTTACCTTCATTCTTTTAATATTAAATGTCAAACCACACTAAGTAATCCACATGGCTGCAAAAAAGGGTGAAGTGAGCTAGGTTTGATGTTTCCTAGCTCAATGGAGATTCACATAGAAGAAAAGGGTTTTGGTAAGAGATTAGAGTGCTATTACATATGAGCACTAATCTTTTATTTATTTAAATGCTATTACATAGGATCATCTTTTATTTTATTTTTGCATTTTTTTCTTCTTTTTCTTTACCATTGGGCACATGGCTATAAGAGTGAAACAGGGGGATGTACATATGGCCACCCTAAACTTTTAGAGGTGGTCAAGGCTTATATGTACACTTTGGCATCTTTTCTTGAGGTGGTGGTAAGAAATGATGAAAGAAAAGTAAGTCAAAGAGAGAGGTCGCTAGTGTGGCTTTCACATGAGATCTCCTGCATGAAAATTTCTTTAACCACTTCATTAAGCAATGACACACCACATGAACGAGCAATAGGAAACCAACATTTTTATCTTGGGATATGAAAAACCTTGTGTTTGTAGCTTGCTTAAATCACAATTTAACCAATTAATTCATAAGCATGAAAGAGGTGATTCACGTGTAAAAAGTCAAGAGTTGAGACCATTTAGCAATAGATCATGATAATGTGCATGTATTTGTCCAAGGTCAATATTTTCAATTCAATAAGCAGAGATTGGGTCAAAACATGCTTTTAGACAAGAAATTAAAATTTTGGGCTAAATTGGCCAAAATGAAGACATTGCCTTCAATCACAACTAAGCCTTCATTATGAAACAAAAAGCAAGAAACAAGCAAATTCTAGCTAAAAACATGCAAAATTACAAAAATCTACATAGAATGCAATGTATGAAAAAATAGTAATTTTTTTTAAATAATGCATGAAATTGAACTACATGATATGATGGTGTGAAAAGAAAACAAACAAAATATGGATGGACAAGTATAAGAGTTAGTTAGAATTTTAATCATCTTGTGCAAAAATTTAGAGCAAGGACCATTACAGCAATGTGGGGTAAACCAAGGGATTACCGCCCTACTACCCCAAACTTTTAAATCATGTTGTCCTCAGCATGAATTAGAAGTTTAGAATAGTAGGGTAACAGGCATGGATTCATGGTAGACAATCACCAAGACTGGAAAGGATAAACATAGTAGTAAGTGGGAAGGGTAGAGCCAGCATGACTTTTCTATGCAGTACGACCATTTTGTCCTGCTGGCACCACAGCCGTGTTGTGTGGAACACTCTAGTGTCTTCATTCCTTTAGCTTATTCATTGGTCTTGAATTCTTTTCTCCATTTTTTTCATTGGTCTTGAATTCTCTTCTCCATTTTTTATCTTCTTTTGGATGGATCCTCCATGCATCATCTCTCTTTCAATGTAGCTATGCTAACATGATTTACAAATAGAAAAACCATCAATTATCGTTTATGTGTCTTTGTTTTCTTGGAAAAGTGTAAAAATAACCAAAAGGTATAAAAATGGAAAGTATGGTGAAAAAATCACAAGTCTAGGTGTGTTCCTCCCACTAGTGCTAAATTTCATGCCTTCATCCAGGCTTCCTATAGTTCTTTCAATCAATCAACCATTTGGAATTCTTGTTTGTCCACTCATGTAATAGATACATCCCTCATTTGCATTCAATAGAGGTTCCTTGTCTTGTTGACCACAAAAGTTATCATGAGGTTTTCCATCCGAATGTCCTTCTTACAAGCAATCAAATGTACTTTTCAATTGGCCATGTTCAACATCCCCATCTCGGTCTCATTTGGTCGGGATCTTGAACATATTGATATATATCTTCATGTCCATGAAAGAGACAATCATTGTGCCACTATGCACATATATCTCGGCATCAGGTGTAGAAAGGAATGGTCTCACCAAGATGATGTGAATCTTCCTATCCTCTAGATCCATCTCAAGAACAATGAAATCATCCAGGAAAACTGTTGTCCTTTCCTTGTCTATCATCACTAAGATATCATCCACACTTCCTCTAGGAACTTTGATGGAACGGTCTGCCAATTGGTTTTAATTTTCCTAACCCCAATTTTAGATAAACACTATGTGGCATCAAGTTCACACTAGATCCCAAATCAAGTAGATTTTGGTCTATGTGATGTCCCCCTATGTAGCTAGGTATGAGTTGGGCTCATGGGTCTTCTCTTCGTAGGAACTGAGTGTTGGATAATATAGCTCACTTGTTCTAGTAAACTTGATTTTCTTAGAAATCCTCCTTGTTGACTTCCTTTTTATAATACACATGTCCTTAAGAAACTTGGCATAAGATGGGATTTTCTTAATAACATCCAACATAGGAATATTCACCTTCACTTGTTGAAACATCTCTAGAATACCAACATTGTGTTTTTACCTCCTTCTTAATGTCAGGGGCTCATCTGATGCTTTGGGGAATGGTGTCTCACTTGATTTTGCAACATTACCTTATAGTGGCATGACATGAGGTGGAACACTAGGGATGTAGAACCCGTAAATGGAGTAAACAGTGGAATACACAATACCACATTCTCAACAAAAGGTGTCACCAGATCATCTTCAATCGTGTAAATCATGGTATCACTACTTGGTCTCTCCTACCTTGTTTCATCAACATTCTCCTGGCTTGTGGGTTGCTCAAGAGATCTTCCACTCCTTAGAATTGTCACAACATTTTCTTGGTCATGGTGGAGAGCTTGTTGTGGATGTGAAGGAGGTTGAAGTGGCCCTTGGTATTGTAATTGGGGTGTGAAAGAAAATTGAGTTTGGTAAGTGAAGTGGGGAGGTGGTTGTGGTGAGGGAGGTGGCAGAGGCGTATAAGGCTTAGGATGGCCCTGGAAATGGTATATAGGTTGCACTTGTATAGGAGATGGATTATAGAAAACTTGAGAGGAACCTATTGGTCCACTTGATTCATAGAAATATATTATGGTCTGGAGAAGTTTTGCTTTTTCTTGAACAACAAGTATTGAAGAGAGATGCTCCACTTTTTCCTCAAGCCTTGTAACATTCTTTTGCACATCATCAAAGCTTTTCAAACTAGAGAGAAATTCATCCTCAACCCTTGAGCTATATCTTGAATTTTTTTGTTATGAGTTTCCATGAGAATGAAGTACCTTCATTTCTTTACCAAAAGACTCAATATAATTTTAACTAAGTGATAAGGAACACTTTCCACTTGGTTCTTGATAAAGCTCATTATTTCCCCAAGAATATTTATCATTTGTGGGCTTGAGTCATTATAAGTTGAAGGTGTCACACCAAATGCTCTGTCACCATCATTAACCATGCTAGAAGATCAGATCCTTGAACTTTCTACTAAGTGCTCAAACAATGGCCATGACTCTTCAGGTGGTTTAGCCAAGAAAACACCTCCACTAGAAGAATCCATTGTAGCTTGACCCATTAGAGAGAAACCGGAGTAAAAGGATTGAACAAGCTTCCATAAAGGAATCACGGTGTGGGAACTTTCTCCATATCTTCTAAAATCTTTCCCAAGCATCATGGAACTGCTCATACCCATTTAGCTAAAACTCAGTATGGCACACCACATTCGTGTCAACCTTGCAATAGATTAGAACTTTTTCGTAAAGGAATTCTTCATGTCTCCCCAACTAATGATGTTTGTTCTTGAGTCATATCAATCTTTGGCATTATCTTTGAGGGATAATGATAATAAGCTCAGACTGATGGAATCGTCACTGGTTGTTGGTGTCTTGAAGGTAGAATATACTTCAAGAAAGTAATCTAAGTGCTTGTAGGGGCCTCCAAGTTGTAGAAGGTGGGCTGGAGCCCAAGAAGACTGGGAGGGATAGAGAATAACCACCTTGACATTTGATGAACCCTATTTGCAATTGGTGATTTGTAGTTGCCAAGCATGACATATTCATGAAGTGGTTGTGGGGTGAATTTTAGTCTTCCATCTTGTCCTCCATAGGTTGCTTGTCACATGCAAAAGTCACAACCAAACAAAAGAAAACAAGTTAGCAAACCAAGACGCACACAAATAATAAAGAATGTCAATGGTGACGGCAGTAGGAAAAGGTCAAAGCTAAACTTACTAGCTAGGCCAAGTGCCTTTCTCCTTGGAAACGATGCCAGAAATCTTGGTGTATTTTTTCTCACCCTTGAGTTTACACACTTAAATCAATCAAATCTTGATTAGATGCGCATTTTAAGGGCTTGAACACACAATAGGGGTCTTTCAAATTTATAAAGCCCTAAGAGGCTCATTTACATAAACTAACACACTTCACCGACAAGCACATGGGGTCGTGTTATAGTATAGTAAAGCGGCAAGTTAGGGGTTGAACCAAAGAGATAAAAAGAGGCACTAGACCTAAGTTAGTTTTGGCTAGGTACCTACTGTGGAGTCTAGGGTTTAAGGGTTGTAGGTTGATTTTGATAGATTGAGCTAAGGTTGAGCAAGAAATTAAAGGACAACAAGAAATCAAAACCTATGCTAACCCTAGACAATGATTTCTAATAGCAAGAAAAGTCAAAATAAGCAAGTTAGGAGCAAAGTATAGTAAGGAAAGCAAGAAGAGATCTACACTATACTAAGCTAGCAATTAAGAGTAGATGGCAATTGAAGATCTAAACTAGCAAGAACAAAGTAATGGACTAATTAAGCAAGTAAAGATCTAAATGAGTAAAGACTAGCTAAATAAGAAGACAAATTAGGATTTTAGACAATTATGGGAAGTGTGGGTTGTTTGGGGGGATGTACTTGTCAATTGAGTTGGGGGTAATAACATGCAAATATTACTCTTTCATTTAGATTACCAAACCAAACAACAAGGTAGATGCTAATGAATTGCCCTAAACTACTAATTGGTCATGGATGGAGTAGGGTGTGTATATAGGAACTAATCTCTACCACCTCTTATCCACCCTTATGAGGCTCGATTGGGGTTTAGGTGGAATTAAATTATGATCTAGTCAAGCCTAGGTTTCTAGGATAGAAACTCTTAGGGTAATTAGGGGTTGAGGGTAGTCATGGGAGGTGAAAATGAGGTTGTAGACATCACATCACCTACCATCTAGCCTTGAGAAGGCTCCAATATAACTACAATAAATGATTCTATAGTATGTACTTACATCTCTCACCTAGGTGTAGGAGAATTGATTAGCATGTAGGAAGGTGAATATCTATCTAGGTATCCACTAATTGGACAATTAGCTACATATAAGAATTTTCCCAACAACCTTAGGTGATTTCTAGCACAAACCAGCAAGCAATTTATGAGAAATGAGAAGAAAGTAGAATATAATCATTAACAAACACAATTACAATGTTCACATATTATTTTTCCCCAGCATGCTATCAGAGTAACATTTTTGACCTTAAACAACCCACCTAAGGGGTCTAGCTACTCATAGAATAAGAAAATATAAAAATGGAGAAAGAAGAATGAGTAGAGGAGTGTAAAGCCATGGTGGCTCAATGAAGGTTACTCCTTCTCTACCTTCTAGAAGAGGTAGCTCAAGCTTCTCCCACCCCAAGTGGGATGACATGGATGAGTGGTAAAAATTGGCCAAAACCCTAAAAGAAGGGATTTGGGGTGGAAGGTGATGGAATGGAGGTGAAATGGAGTTGAAATGGAGTAGAGGGGGATAGGGTAGGCTGAGAGGCAGCTAAGAGTGGCTAACCTCGTGCTTCAACTACTACCCAAGTATATATAGGTCGTGGGGAAGCACTAAGTTAAGTGGGGTAGGATGGGAAATGAAGTGCAAAACTACTGCTAGGTTTTTTGGTAATATGGCCATGCTAGGCAGCAAGACTGTGGTGGGTAGTGGATAGAATGACTATGATGGGGTGGAATGGCCATGTTGAGCAATGGAAAAAGTTATAGTTTAATTTTGGGTTCTTGAAGGCTGGTAGCACAGTTGTGTTGGGCAGCACGACCGTGTTGGGAGCTAGGTAGCACGATTGTGGTAAGTGATATTTAGCATGGCCATGCTGAGTAGTACGACTGCGGTGGGTTAGTGGCAGCACAGCTATGCTGGGCAACACGGTCGTGGTAGATGGGTGGCAGTATGGCCGTTCTGGGCACCATGATTGTGGTGGAGGGATTGTTGTAGCTGCTTCAAAATTGAGATTTCTACTATGATTTTTGCATTGGCATCACGGTCATTCTGTGTCATCATGAATGTGATGGGGGTTTTGCATGCACTTTGAGCTTCAAACCTCAAGATCTATGGAATTGTTTATTTTATATTGACCCTTGGCCACTATGGGTCAATTGAGGGATCTCTAGGATCTTCTTTAGACTCCTCCATGGCTGAAGGAACCCTGGGATCACTCTTCTTCTCTCTCGTCCATCCAATGCAGTTCAAGTGCCTAAAAAATAACAAAAAAACATCCATAAGTGCATCTAATAGAAATATAGATATGGAGGGAAATAACATCTAATTTAACAACTATAGATGTGATTGAAGTGTAATAAGACATGAGAGAAACCCTAAAATAGGGATGTATCAATCATTATCTTATCTTTTGAATTGATGACCATTCCTTACTTATATAAACATTGAAGGGGAGATAGTTATTTGCAATTGGTTATCACTAGTAAATGTGGGGACCATCATCCAGATTATATCTAAGCATAATGAAGATGGTGATTCCCAACTAAAAAACCCACTCCAGATCAACATCAAGCCAAACACACAAACACATAATATATTGTCACTACTATTATATTTCAACATAATGATGATAAATTTCAAAACGTCATGAATCATTATATATCCAGACAATTATGTTTGAATGTATGAGCTGATATTTCATTAGAAATAAACATTTTGTACACAATGGAGGTCATGTATATATGGCATATATTTCATATCACACTCAACACATAACATACAAGTAAAAATACACCAAAGTCTTTAATAGTGAAATGACTAAGATTGGCATTTTTTCCTTTTAGGATAATATGACCAAATTTATAGCATGTCATTCATAAACATGGCCCCCATTGTACATTCTCCTAAAAGTTAAAACCAATGTATAACTTCTATAAATAAAGTATTGGATATAAAATTTTAATATGAAAGTATAACAATGTGATATATCACATTGAATGTGCCAGTTTCAAGTATATACAACAACAATTCACATCAAGTAGATTTTGATTGTCTCTTGTTCATATACACTTGTTTCCATGTCCATGTTTAGTGGTATTAAATACATCATTATTGTTTATTATAGAGTAGTGGATATCCTCACATCAAGTAGATTTTGATTGTCTCTTGTTCATATACACTTGTTTCCATGTCCATGTTTAGTGATATTATATACGTCATTATTGTTTATTATAGAGTAGTGGATACCCTCACTACTCATGATTTCATACTAGAACCTTCTAACCTCATGCACTTTGTTGATACATGGGACTCTCTTCATGTATTGAAATGTATCAGCTCATATGTTAGTCAATATTGGAATAATTATGTTTGGTGAGGCTATTGCAAAAGCTCACACCGTAGGTACATGTGCATGTCATTTGTTTAGTTTTACGTGAAGTGTGTGGAGATATAGATTGAGGTGTATATATTGTACTATATGATATGGTGTGTGACTCTGGTGTGTGTGTGGAACTTTTGACATAATTAATCATTATTATATGTTATGTATCTTTTCTCCAATCCATGTCCCCCGTCCATTCTTGAACCCCAACAAGAAATGGTATCTAGAAGTAAAGCATGTGTGTATAATGGTGTCTCCTTATAATCTTGATTTGTTAGGTTGCGATATTTATAATTGACATATTAGTGCACTAGTCAATTGCATAAGTAAAAGAAGTCCTATATTCAAATTCAATGATTTGATTTGAGAGTTCGTACATGTTTAATGGGAGTCATTATTTTCAAGACATCTATTTTTGATTAGAGATAACTAAGGGGTACATGATACTTTCTTAGGATATATTACTTCTAATACTTCGGTATGATAATGATTCTAGGTAAAAAAACCTCCAACTATATGTTTTTTATGGTTGTGGCATATGCTACCTACAAAACTAATTATTTTGCAAGTTCCACATTTAATGAATACTAGCATGTTGATATAGGTAAAATTATCAAGCACACAAAATGTGTATATCACTAAATGAGATTTTGGGGAATAATCATATTTAAAAATGAATATTTTAGTGCTTGGATTTCAATAGCAAGATTCACTTTTTCTTATAAAATTGTTTGTTGTAATATACGACGTAATACTTTGTGATGAACCTAATCATTGACCTCCTTATATGTACAATAGAGGTCCCCCAATCATGGAGAGCCTACATTTAAGGGCAATTTATTACTCACCACCTCTTGTTGTCTTTCTTGTTTATCTAGCCAATGAATCATAATTAGATAATTTTTCAATTATTTTAGGATGTCATGTGTGTTGTTGGGTTTTTTCTTAATGTGTTGGATGCCCACACATACAAACACACACAATAACGTACACACACACACACAGATATATATATATATATATATATTCTCTTTTCCTTGAGATATCAATACCATATTTCATTGCACTTTTAATAGTTTTCTCCTCCTCCTCCTCCTAATACTCATCATTTCACCTTGTTACTATACATAATAGAAAAACTTCATACTGATTAAGAATAATCAACCATGACTATGTGATGGAATCCTCCTTCCTTTCCAAATTCATCAACAAACACGTTGACTGAGGTTGGACGGTGGCACACATATAAGTGGTTTGGTGTGGATTGGGTATCAGGCTAGGATGAAGGCAAGTTAACTCTTTTAACTAGGCCATGTTCTTCCTTAAGAATTAATGTTAGAAGGAAGTAATATTTCCCATGGAAGTTTTACTCTTTAATGTTTTATGAATGCAAATATTTTTGACCTTATATTGGTTTAAATGTGACTAAAAGTGGTAGATGATACATTTTGAGCAAAATTAGGAATGATGGTTGGTATATCTATTTATATAATGGGATTCATTTGATACTCAAGTAATGGGAAAAAAGAAAGTAATTTCTTTGTGTAATGTACTTACAATTGGAAACTTTGTTTTATTTCAAAGAATGTTGTCTATGAGAGCTAACAAAGACTTAAGATTCCCAATTTGAGGATTGTTTCTTCATTCCTCTTCACCTAGGAAATATTTCCCACTGAGGGTTTTTTTTTCTTCTTAAATGTTAATTTTATTTTCCAATTCTATATTACTTTTTACCCCAGCACCAATTGATATATAGCATTAAAATGCTAATTTCAGACAAAATTTATTTGGCATATATTGTTTCTCTCGAACCTCTCATAGGGTGTCTTTCACATATGTCACTTCTTTGTCTTAAACTCTGGTCTAGTTATCCTAAGTTGATAACAAAGTCACCTTATATATTCATTGCATATAGTTATGTTGCCATGATATAGCGTGAACTTCAAATTCTCTCATTGATGATAAAATGTCTTCTTGTGTGTTGAGAAAATTATCTACATATGATCATTCTATTCATCTCTCATTGTTCCATGTGATTTCTCTTATATCTTTTTGAAACCTGAATTCCCCATGTGGTCAATGTCTTTCAAGTGATGAAACTTAATAATATGTGCCCATATTATTTTCCAAATATTTGCCATTCTTAAAATATTTTATCTACATGTTTAATTGGTAATGAAGGTTTGTTGATGATAAAAAGTTGCATCAATGGATTTATAATTTGAGAGAAAATGTGGTAAAACTAGCACAATCTAACTAAGTGGGGTGGAGAATGGCCTTGACTATCTTGCCATAGGAAATGGCATCCTTGACTACATACTCTATGTAAAAACATTCATTTTGGATTGGAAATAACATCAAATACCTACCCAAAGTAGAGGATATGGGATTGCCATCTCAGTATACATTCATTATTTTTTGGTAGAAGATAGAGAAGATAATCTACCACAACTATAAAGTGGATTCATGTTGTCCTCTAAAGCCTTTTGCAACTCTTACATTTGTTATTCCTAGTAGACCTAGTTAATCTACCACAACTATAAAGTGGATTCATATCTATTTTCATTCTTAATAATAAGGATATCATTTCTATGATGCAAGTGTTGCCTCAATGAGCTCCATTTGTACTTATTTTTAGTAGATACATAGTTACTACCACCATCATGTTATACATTACTTTAGATAAGTTGCGTGTTTGCTACATTACTTGTCCTCATTATTATATAACTTGACTAATTTTGAGAGCAAGTTGATAGATTTACTGATAGTTGCTTTAAATGATGGTGTCATTCACAAAGTCGCTCGTAGTGACTTGTGTTAATACTACAAGATATAACTTACTGAAAACAATGTTTGATGAATAATGTTGGTACTAGTCATGCTAGAGCCTTGTTGGTAACTAACATACACCTAAAATATTTCCTTTGATGATAAATTTCATTATGTCACCCCCCATAACCATTATCATAATCTATATATTTATAAACAAATTGATATTTTTTATTATCAAAAGTAACTTGGTAAGTACATTTGAATGTATGGTTTGGATGTGAATGAGGTTGATCGATGATTGTACAAAGATGGTACGAATTTAAGTGAGTTCAAATTTGATTAAATAGAGATGTGGCATGAAGAACCGTTTAATGTGTATGCGGTGTTTATCCTCTACTTGATGTCAATATTTTGACTTGATAATGTGTCCTTGTCTGATATGAACGATGATAAATTTCTTTAAAACAAGTTATGGACATGTGCATGACACTCACGTTGACAAATAAAGCCTAAATCATCGTTTAACGTTGGCATGGTGATTAATGTGGAGAAACTGAGTTATTAGAGCAATGAACTACTTGAGTGATGATAACCTAGGTTCACCCTAGCAGGTGCAAGAATCATATGATTATCCTTATATAATCTTGATTATTTTACACGTACTAGTTAGACCTTGATCTAACTACAATTTTGCATTATCTTTTATTTCCCTCTACAAAAATAATTGTGTTCTGTTAGAGTCAAATGATAGGTTGGTAATCTTATTAAATGACATATGGTTGGATGAAGATACCTCCAATGTTTTATGCAATAATGCTAATCCTAGATTAAAGTACAAAATGGTAATTTCATGTGTTCTTTGCTTTCTACATCGTTGGTTCTTACGTCGGGGCCGTCTGGATGGAACAGAGATCCAGCGATCACGACCCACCCCAGATCCTCTTTCACTGAGTTTTCGGTTAGGGTCTGTTTGCTACGATGATGTAGGGTGCATTTTGATGTAAAAGAAAGCACAGCAGATTAAATCACGCTTTTCTGGCACTGCTGATTTCATTTGGTATGGCCACACCCATTTTAGGGGTGGTACAAACTCCAGGAATTTACCCCTAAAACAGATCATTTTGTGAGTTGAAAAGTAGTGTTTTCTTTTTCCCATTTGCTAACCAAACAAAATTTATGTCCTAATTCCTGGAGTTCAAAAGTAATGATCTCATCCTACTCCCTACCAAACAGGGCCTTAGCATCGAATGACTCCCAAGCCACAACAACAGCAAATTTACTGCCGTCAAAAATTTTCAGATCTTACCAATTTGATTAGTTCTTAAATTTGAACCACTCTAACCCAATGGACAAAAGGTTCTAGTAGCTTCGGATTTGGTGAGGATGATCCTTGTGGATGCGGCTGAAGTAGATGTGCCAGTTTCTTTCTTCGTGAATCTGGCTCACGATCTGTTCACTTCACCAACAAATACAATAATAATGCAGCTCCCGTCAGCTGTGGCATCCGAGTTCGCGTGATTTTCTCTACCTCACCAACATGGGAGGAGTTCCTTGCAGTGTTTTTCACTCTGACAAGATGCTGAGAAAGTCTTGGGAATTACAGATTTGTTCCCCAGAATCCCCTCCACCGCAAATGCCAATCGGGACCTCGGCGCTGAAGCTTTTAGGGCGTCGCAGATGACTTCGGGAGTACTTAGCACCTCAATAACACTAAGGCATGACAGGGAAAATCATTTTCAGATTGATATCATGTGGAGGACGAAAGCCCCGTCGTCACAGGCTAAAAATGGAATTCTACTCAGATTCAAGAGTCTCCGGCCCGAACATACCACACATACACAAACTGAGCTATGTGAAAAGAAAATAATGAATAGTGCGCAAAACAGTTGCAACTACAAAAGTATCACAGATGTATACCAAAAGGAACAAGCCTCCTTGCCATGCGAAAGATTTTAGCTGGTTCCAAAGAATCCAAACACTGGCTGCCACTCCGAGTACAGAATTTTATCTGGTTAGTTATTAGACCGATTAAAATGCAATAATGGATTCAGCACTGATACTGTCAAGTCTTCAGTTGATTTTACATGAGTTTGTAAAGCTTCCACCACTAGGATTCATTATACACATCTTCATATTCTTCTATCATAAACCATATTTGAACAACCAACGACTATGGAAATCACTCATTCCCAATGCGCTGAGCACAGTTCCATACAAATTGGACATATTGATGAGAGGATACATTGCATGCTCTTGAAAGGATTATATACCTCTTAGCAGACTTAAGAGTGCAACAAAAACAATACACAAATTCTACATAAACAGATTGCATGAGTGGCATGTGTCATAGAGTAGCTTCCACTAAGGGGATAGTTGAAGTGTTGAATGGTAATGAAGGCGTAGGCTCCTTTATCTTGCCTTCTTCTGGTTTTATTTTTTCTGCTTGCTTTGCTTTGTCCCCCTGCTCCCTCATTTTATCTAGCTTCTCTCTTATTTTTCTCCTGGTTTCTGGTTTCACAGTACGGGCTTCAACAGGAAGAATGGGAATAAGAGCAGTTGCTATGGAAACAGCTAAAGAAGTCAATGCACTTCTGCGTGGAAAAGCTATGGAGGGTGATGGCTGTTGTTGTGGGTAGCTTTTGCCTGAAACCTGTGGAAATAAGATGCAGCTATCACATTAAGTGAACAGATAGGATAGAGAAAAGAACTTCAGAAGATATGAAACTAGCAGATCATTAGTTATAGCAAGATCATAAAATATAAACCTAGCAGATCTTTATTTGTAACGACAATCATGGTTTAGGCCTGATGCTTTGAGAGACAACTCTGACTAAATCTAGCTGAACTCCAGCTCTGCAGTTCAACTTCCATTTCAGAACCTATCAAGGGATTGTGGAGGTTGATTGCAACGAGAAACGAACTATAAAGGGTTCAGTCACTTTGTTGAATTTAAAACAAGCCTGGTATTATATTCCTCCGAGAAGAGAATTTCAAGGAATAGTGAATTAAAAGCAAATTCTGCATTCATAATATTTTACTTCAGCTATTTGGCGTCTTTCCTAATGGCTTACATCTGGGATAGAATTTTCATCAATGGTCCCAATTTAAGAACCTAGCACTAAACGGTAAAGCAAACAAGGTTATGCCCAACACCATTCATATCTCCCACTTTCAAGATCCATGCTGGTTTTTAGGTAGAATCTTAAACATCCAGGAAATTGTATTCATGCATAGATGTTCCAGAATTATCATCCAAAACCTTTTCCATTGGTATATAGAATACACCTTGGGATATGCACAAAATCATCTTAAAAGTTTAAACATTTATGTATGCATAAATTAACATTTAGAAAAAAATGTAGCACTTGTCAATAGCAGGAGCAAAACTGAGTATACATTGCAATTTCAGCCAATCTCGCAGTGTGAATGATGGAGCCAAGTTGGACAGAGTAGATATACCAAAATGTGATAAATTCTGTTACTTGGGTTTTATTATTCAAATAGATAGGGATGTTCAAAATGACGTTTGTCACAAGATCACTGCAGGATGGTTGAAATGGAGGAGTGCAACTGGAGTTTTATGTGTCGAAAGATCTCTCTCAGGTTAAAAAGTAAGTTTTATAGAACAGTTATACGACCAGCCATGCTCTACGGGAGTGAATGTTGGGCAGTAAAGAAACAAGTTCTCAACAAGATGAACGTGGTTGAAATGCGTATGCTGAGATAGATGTGTGGGAAGGCAAGAAAAGATCGCCTGAGAAATGATTGTATCAGGAATAAAGTGGGGGTGACGAGCATTCAAGACAAGTTGCGTGAGGGCCGACTCAGATGGTACGGACATGCGCAACACAGACCAACTAATGCGCTGATACGAAACAATGCTATCGAGTCAAACACAATAAATAGAAGAAGATGAAGGCCTAAATTAACATGGGATGAGCTTATAAAGAGAGATTTTGAATCTCTACATCTTAACCAGAATATGGCCCATGGTATAGCTGAATGGAAACGAAGGATCCATGTAGCCGACCCCAACATAGTTGGAACTGAGGCTTAGATGATGATGATGACTTGTCAATTTGCCCAAACGGGTAAGCTTGATGGTTTGTTAACCATAGGTTGCAGATTCAAATCTTGCTGGAGCACCAGGGAGGGTAAGAAAAGGCAACTGCCTCTTGGTGTGTCTGCAATAGGTCTGGACCCCCTCCTTATACCATAAAAGAGTCCAGTACCCTATAAAAAATAGCAAATGTGCAGTCTGCTTTTCGAGCCGCTGCACCTGCTTCATTTTTTATTTTATTTTTTTCAGGTGTTTGGTTCCGTTTCTGATTCAGGTTGCTGCTTTAGCTTCTATTGGCTTCACATTATGCTTGCTTGATTTTTTATTTTTCTGTCGTATGTCGTTAATTTGTGACTGCTTTCTCCAGATATTTATGTTTACCATTAGCAATACATGGTGGCCGTATTAAAACTAAATTGAGCATAGAATTGTTTTGTATAGCCATTTAGTACCTAATCATTAAAATGATTTGGTCGATTTAAGAAAATTTGGTCTTGGATGGGTATTAGATTTTGTCAATTCGAGTTGATTTAGGTTTGAAACTTGATGTCTGAATTAAAATCTGGGCATTTCTTACGAGTGTAATGTGTATTGTGTAGTATCCAACCGTTAATACAACCCAATATACATAAAAAATCAATTGTCGGTTAGATTTATCAGTCTTGGTCTTCCGATTTTACAAGTTTCTATCTGAACTAATGCAGGTTGATTTCAAGTTAGGATATTTGTCAATTTAGGGCAATTCTGGGTTTAGATGTCAATCTAAGTCAATTCTGGAAAAACTATTGTTTAGGTTTAAAGGGTCTTCTGTTGTGTGCTCATTGGTTCAGTTAGTCTGTGTGTTCAAACAAACCGTATGATTGTTCATTGGTCCAGTCTATATGTGCTCTAACAGGTTGCAGGGTGTCAACTGATTGTTATTCAGATTGAACTTTCTTAGTGGATTGTCTATAATTTTATTACATAATAGTGTATTACTAATTATGAGCGCAACATAATAAAAATAGTTTTAAATTTACCATTGTTTGGTAATGACAACCTACATGTTGGGGAGATTCAACCGATTGTAAACAGTGTACCACCAGTTTGGTTGGGTGCTCTTTAGTCCATTCCTTGTTTGTGTTACGACAAGATGTTTGAATGCAAATCAATGTAGTATGTATGTCTGTTTATAAGTCAAGGAGTGAGCTCGCTATTAATTGAGCTGCTCTCTCTTTATCTCTCAGTGGGTCGTATATAGATTATTGTATATGTCAGTGTAGTACAATCACGAGTTTGACGGTGATATTAGTTTCGAAAAAAGTTCAATATCTCTCAACTGCTACTCCATATATGTGTGTGTTATTTGAATTAAAGCAGCCTATCTGCGTGGTTATGGTCGTCTATTTGTTACTTTAACTAAATGTATGCGTATTTTCAGTGTCTATCTAATAGCTTTCACTGGTTTTTTCAAAGAAGTCATCATAATTGTTATTTGTGCAGTTTACATCAGTATAATGTAACTTTGGGACCAAACATGTGGTGATAAATCACTATGCGTGAGAGAATCCAGCTAATATTCAAACAACTTGCTACCAAAAAATTTCACAAAACCAACGACAAAGAGTGATTTTGGGAGTTCAATTATAATTCAGCCGGAGCATAACTATTTTAAGTTTAGAGTCGCTGTTAATAATTATTTTTTACAATCTCAATGTCAATTCAAATATAATTCACGTGCTTAGCACGTATTCTTTGCTAGTAAAAAAAAAATTACTATATACCTACAAAGACGCGACACATGCATGTGCTAACACCTCATGAAAAGAGGCCACGTCAACCCCAATATCTTCTCCCTTAATGTTATATACCTCTCTTCTCACAATGCTCAGATTTCATTGGCATGTGATCGCATCTTCTATCGCATTCAACATGCCAGCTTATTCCCCTCTCCAACTCTCACTTCATTATGGTGTTCTACCCGTCTTTTACTAGTGTGTCTTGTATGTGTTTTATTTGGCTTGAAATAAAAAAGCATTCTGAACCTATCATTGTCATGCACCTACCAATCCATAGCTTTAATGCAGCCTCTTTCATAATTCTTGCACCTCTTTCGTATTCAAAATATTTCAAACTAATATCATTATGACTCATGTCACCCTCTTATTGTAGGTATCTTTACTAATGCTAGGGAGTTTAGCTTTGTATTTTCTCTCAACAATGCTTCAACCAAAGCTTACATTTTTTACCAATGGGGTGGTGGATAGAGACGAATCCTAGGATCCTTTAGGAGCTTCTATAAGTATAGCATGAGCTGATATGTCTCTCCTAATTGATGGCTCCCCACTTAAAACAACAATCTCGTCAAGCTCAATTGTAGTGTGGCATTGATGATGACTTAATCTGATCTTAGTCTCATAAGAACCTTCCTTTCTGATTAACATGTTTCCATAGTCGAGAAGTCTGCCATTCCTTTAGTTCTTGTCGGTAGTCGAGCGTATTGCTTTACTTGTAAACTATTACAAAGGATCTCCTTATATACGAATAGGTGTGGTATGATGTACCAGAAGTGCACATCTGTTTCCACAATGCGAGAATGATGCCTCGTAACTTTGCCTCAACAAATAGTAGTCAACGCTCCTATATGAAATGTTGTCAACTTAAGAACACCTCGATGTTGTGCAGTCAGTCATAGAACTTGTCAAGATCGTCGGGATGATGTGGAAGTCTGGAACATCGATGTTGAGTGATCGATCAGACTATGGTGTCACGGAACATCAGCTGAAGATGAACGTTTGTGGCCTTGATTTTGTTGATATCCTGATTCAAATCTTGTCCATTGTCCTACTTGTGGTTTTGTTGCAGAAGGCACTCTGTGTGTGCAGTCAAAGTGTCTTTGATCTCTGTTATCTCTATTTCTTGGGCCGCAAAATGAGTGTCATGCTTGTTCATCTTGGCGTTGAAGTCATTGTTGCAATCCATGGTTCAAAGCGATACGTTGTCTGTCTACAGATGAAGTGTGGCTCGACCACCTACTCATCACAGTGAGTTAGACTGGAAAACAATATGACTCTTGGAAGTTGTTGACAACTCCTTGAGGCGTGGAAAATGCACAAGGAAGAGAAGATTTGTTCTGATGATGAGACCACAACCTCAAGCTTACTATTGTGTATCACTAGAGTACACTATCAACATTAATTGCGGACCGTAGATCGTGTTGTTCCTCGCTCCGGCCTCCTCTAGCCGTGGGGCCTAAGGGGAAGTTAGGGGGTGTTTGCCACCCACGTTGGTGCCACCCCCGTGTCTAGATGGCTTTCGCCACAAGTATGGTCGTTGGATATCATTTCTTGGCTATATCGAGTCACTGTTGGAGGGGGGGTATTGAGGTCGGTCGCCCTTGAGGCTGCGATTGGGGAAGCCACCCCTGATAGAGCTCCTGGATGATGATGTATGGGGAGGGCGCATGATCTCGTCGTAGTCTGGTGGCACACTACCATTGTAGACGAAAGCTAGATAAATAAAAGTAAAAAAAAAAAGGAAGTACAAAAGAAGGGAGGGCTAGAATAGATTCATGATTTAGGTAGGTGATTTGGTGCAAATGGAGAGGAAAGAGTGTGATTAGTGGACCAACATGATTGGCGGCACGTTGTCCATGATGAATAGTGTTGGCAGTGCACTCATTGTTCACGATGGACAATGAATTTTGTTTTGTGGGTGGGATTGAATCTAATCTAGGTTTAGATCCAATGGAGATTGGTAATGGCTCCTAGACCTAGGGTTTAGGAGACCAATTGGTGGAGGGTAGGTGGGTTGGATTGTATCTGGGGTTTTGGTCATTTTCTACAGTTCTCAAATCTAGACCTAGGGTTTAAATCCCCGGCTCTGATAGAAATTTATGCAACTACATTCGTTAAGCCAACCTCATTCATCTAATTCGACATGTCAGGTAATCGAGCTTATAGCTTTAATTGTAAACTAATGCAAAGGATCTCCTTACTTAGGACTTAGGAGTGGGTGTGGTATGTTGACCATAAGTACAAGAAATCATAAGAGACGGAAGTTAGACCCATTTAGCTAATTACTCTAACATTTCTATCTAGATGTATGGACCTCTTCATTGGGCCTCTTTTTTTGCTCTCTATATCTAGAAATTTGTTAGTTTAATGTTTCAACTTTTCTCATACTTCGTGAGATGCATCGCCTCTGTTTTTGTGGTTGCGCATAGAACCCATCAAATGTTTCATATACTTCATGAGATCTCTCATTACTATTTTTTTGGTTGAGCATTACAAACTTGTGAAGAAATTGATTTTTCTTTTTCAGTACAGCCTCCCCTTACTATAATGGGTTGAACATAGACGGGAAAAGATTTCCTCCTATGCCTATTAAGCTTTGGTTGTGTGGATATTGGGGATTGGTTTCATACTTAGGAAGGAGCCAAGGTGTGTGTGTGTGAGAGAGAGAGAGAGAATCTCAATAAAATGTGTTTGAATGAATGTATCTCATATGTGATCCAAGGAATAAAGTTTCGACAAAATCGGCGAATTTTTTGCCCAAAAGTCCAATTTCGGTGGCATTTGCTACAACAACATGCAACTACTGTTTCAAAAATTTGTCTGTGTGGCCGCATAAGTGGCAGCATACAAGGTTCAAACCAAAACCCGAACCGCCTTTCTTCAATTTGAATACTTTAGAAGTCATACTGCAGATCCCCCACAAATTAAACCAAGGCCGCATATAAGACCGCATAGCCGCATAAAAGGGTGATTAATCACCAATTTATAGATGGACATTTCCATTTCTTCTTTTTTTTTACATTTACATTAATCTAAATTTGCCTAAATTGAGATCATGGTTGCATGATTGTATTTATTTAAGGTGTGATAATTGGATATTTGCATGATTACATCCATTATTCTTGTAATTGTACTAATTAGATATGCAATTGTACAGATTATATATGTAAATGCATATTAATATATATATATATATATATATATTTATATGAATATAATAATTAATAAAAAAATCCATAACTGTGTATACTCCTGCATACCGCATATACTCTATTCGGTGACCTCTTCGAACACATAATGTGTACCACTTTTTTAAAACACTACATGCGATTGTGTCAATTTCCATGGGATCTGCAACTAAGATTGCATTTAGCAAAATTTTGATGGAAACTTCAACAATTTCGATGAATCTCGCAAATTTCGATGGATTTTGAGGTTTTTTGTGCACAACTCAAATATTTCGATGGAAATTTTGATAATTGCAACCCTTGGTGTTATTGTTGTTGTTTGAAGAGGAGAAAAGGGGGATTGGAGTGATTTCACCATTTAGTAATAGTACCTAGTATATACTTATTGTATATCATAATTGCATTGAATTCTCTAATATTTGCTATTCAATGTATTTGATACTAATGCAATGCATGATTTATGTTGTTTTTAATTTTGTTCAGTGTGGTCGGATTGCGAAAGGTGGCAAAAGGAGTTGTCCCGGGAGGGAAGTTTATCAGCGTTGAGGATGATGCACCGGACTAGAACAAACTTTGGATGCAGGCCACGAAGTAACTTGGCACATTCTTTGGTTTGGGTTTCAATAGAAACAGGCGAGAATTTCATCTGATAAGACATCGATTGAATAATTTCATTGTTGGCCACCAGAATCTACTCATCTTGATGTGTGAAGAACAACTTGTCCCACAAGTTGTAGACACGAAGGGCATTAGAATCTTGAGTATAGAACTTTGTGACATCATAGATATCTTTAATGTTGTGGTTTAACATATATTTTACAGCAATCATAGGCTCCATACTATTCCATAACCAGTAGACAACTAGGTTGTTATCTTGATGCTAGGTTTCAGTGTCCTCGACAGCTTCAGTGTTAAACTTAAGCTTATTCCTGGACTTAAGAAAAGTATATTTGAGTTCATCCATAATAAATAGTTGAATATGTTCAGCTTGATCATAGAAATTGTAGGCAAATCATTATTAGGAACCACAGTTAGAATTTTTTTCCTTCACCGTCGTAACATCAAGTCCGCGATAAAGAAAAATACAAAGCTATCGATAGAAAGCATGGCATTCGAGAATCACTATCATGGAATGTAACACGGTAGGGAAAACGAAATAATAAAAGTTGTCGGAATGAAGACAATAAAAATGATGCACAAAGTATGGAGAGGGAGAGACTTGTATCACATGAAAGACGCATTTTGATAGGAAATATAATAGTCCCATATTGAGTGAAGCACTCACTCATGCATTAGGGTTTGCATGGGGGAGGGGGAAACTAGAAACAAGGAGATTGCTCCTACACGTAGTTTATACAGGAACCTGGAGATATATGTGAGGAGGGCAAACCATAGCCTAGAAGGTAGCTAGTGGGATTGGACAGTGATGATGTGCTCAGGATCCTGCTGGAGAGGGCATGCAGTCCCTTGTGCCCAGCTATGATGGTTGCAGTCTACATGTCACTAGGTGACAAGGAATGAGGTATCCGATTTCGATGCCGTTTTGACAGTGTGGAAATTGAAATTTTGACGAAAATTTTGATAAATGCAACTGTTCCCATTTTGACGTCTAAATGAACGAAGGAAGCCATGAAATTTTGCATGTGTGATCTCTACATCATCATTTTATGCAAGAAAATTTTATGTGGATAGGTTGGGGGGGTCCTTCATGTGGGAGGTAAGAGAACTTTCTTGTTTCCTGGGGATTTTGTCAAGGATCTCAATGACAAAATGTAGGAATTAAATTATGTAATTTTGCAAGTATGAGCTATATAGATGCATGCACTTATTTGTGTTATAATATCACATATTGGATAGCATCCCCCACATATTTACTTGATAGTTTGTTGTTGATATTGACGTATCAGTCAACCGTTTCATTGGCCCCAAGAACAATAGTGTGATGTTTCCAAGCAAAATAATAATTTGTGAGGTTAGCTTCGTAGCACCCTCATTGTCTGATAAACCCCCATCAGGATACATGTCATCTGAAT
The DNA here is from genome assembly GCA_963693085.1 of Alisma plantago-aquatica. Classification (NCBI taxonomy): domain Eukaryota; kingdom Viridiplantae; phylum Streptophyta; class Magnoliopsida; order Alismatales; family Alismataceae; genus Alisma; species Alisma plantago-aquatica. The sequence continues at coordinate 1,182,880,020 of OY856412.1, read as the reverse complement.
TGAAGAAAAAAATAACATAAAGCATGCATTGTGTTATATTTAATACATTGAATAGAAAATATTAGGAAATGCAATTCAATTATGATATACTACAAGTATATACTATGTATGAGCACTAAATGGTGAAATCACCCCAAGCCCCCTTTTCTCCTCTTCAAACAACAATAATAGCATAAGGGTTGCAATTATTAAAAATTTCATTGAGATTTTTGAGTTGTGCACAAAAAACCTCAAAATCCATCAAAATTGGCAAAATTTATCGAGATCATCGAAACTGTTAACGAGAGAGAAGGGAGACGAATGATGTGTGCGGCTGCTAGGTGCATCTTGCGTGAGAGGGCAACAGCCGTCTCTCTTCTTTTTATATATTAGGGTAAGATACATTGTGGTACAAAGGAGAAAATAATAGAAAAACAATAAAACAAATAATATAATAAAGAAAGAACCAGGAGGCAGATTGTCGATTTCTGCCGTTGTTCGACTGTCGATACCATCGACAGAATGATGTTATGTTGTTGTGATTCTGTCGATACCATCGACCTCCTGTCGATAGTATCGACGGGGATGCAGGCTGTTTCACACTCCCCCTCAAGCTGGAGAGTACACATCGTGTATGCCCAGCTAGCCACATAATCTCTGAAAAGTTGTCGGACCCAAAGGCTTTGTCAACATATCTGCCAGTTGATCTTCAGACTTGACGTATGGCGTCATAATAGTGTCATCTTTGATTTGATCACGAATAAAATGGCAATCAACTTCTATATGCTTTGTACGCTCATGAAAGATAGGATTCCTGGCAATGTGTATAGCAGACTGGTTGTCACACTTGAGCTCCATAGAAGACATAATAGTAATTTTTAACTCAGAAAGAACAGATTTGACCCATTGTAGTTCACAACATGCATGGGCCATAGCACGGTATTCAGCCTCAGTGTTGGATCTAGCTACCACATGCTGCTTTTTGCTTTTCCAAGTAATCAAATGATCACCTAGGAAAGTACAATAGCCTGATGTAGACCTTCTATCAGTATGATCACCAGCTCAATCTGCATCTGAATACCCCATGAGAGTCAAAGTAGATGGAGGCACCTTGGGTTTAGAATATGTGATCCCTTTACCATGAGTACTCTTCAGATATCTCAGAATCCGGCAAACTGTCGTCCAGTGTGACGGTCGTGGTGAGTGCATATGCTCACTCACGACGCCTACAGCAAAAGAAATATCAGGTCGTGTAACAATCAGATATATTAGCTTGCCAACTATTCTCCTGTAATATCCTGGATCTGAATACTCAACATCATCAACCGTCTCCTTGATGTGATAATCCATGGGAGTAGATATCGATTTAGATTCAGTCATGCCTGTCTCCAGTAGTAAGTCAAGCACATATTTCCTCTGAGATAGATTGACATCTACATGAGATCTAAGCACCTCAATGCCCAGAAAATATCTCAGTTTACCCAGATCCTTCGTTTGGAAGTGTCTCTGCAACCCTTCCTTCACACGTGATATGCCTGTAGAATCACTGCCAGTAATCACTATGTCATCAACATATACAGCAATAATGATAGAGCCACAAGAAGAGCTAGAGTAGAATAAAGAGTGATCAGTCATGGAGCGAGAAAAACTCATCTGGAGTACAACTTCACTGAACTTGTCAAACCAAGCTCGAGGAGACTGTTTCAGCCCATATATGGCTTTCTTCAATTTACACACATTCTGACACTCCCCCTGAGCAACAAACCCAGGAGGTTGCTCCATATATACCTCTTCCTGTAGGTCACCATGTAGAAAGACATTCTTAACATCAAGCTGAAATAGGGGCCAATCAAAGGTAGTAGCCAGAGAAATAATAATCCGCACAGAATTTAGACGAGCTACTGGAGAAAAGGTCTCAAAGAAATCAACTCCATAGGTCTGTGTATAGCCTTTTGCTACCAATCTGGCCTTCAACCTTTCAACGAATCCATCCGGATTATGTTTGATGGTGAAAACCCATCTGCAACCCACTGCTTTCTTCCCTACAGGTAAGTCGACAAGATCCCATGTGCCATTATGCAAAAGAGCTGACATCTCAAGCTGCATTGCCTGTTTCCAGCCACTGTCCTTCATAGCATCATAGTGATTCCTTGGTATATCAACAGAATCAATCCCAATAGCAAATGCACGTGCCTGCTTAGATAAGTGGGACAGACAACACACATTTGTAATAGGATGTCTAATAGTATAAGAACGAGTACCTTTCCGAACAGCAATAGGAAGATCAAGATCTGATGCTTCTGTAGGAATCTCGTGAGTAGAAGACGATGAGGAAGGCTCAGGGACTGGTGTCGCTACCTCCTCTGGATCTTGTCTGCCTCGCCAACTATAAACATATGGGTATTGCTGAATAACAGGCATGTCAGCTACCTGCTCGTCCTGAATAAAAGTATAATCAGGAATGATGGGTGGCGCTCCCTCACTCTGCACAGATGGTGCCACTCTTTCACTCTGAAAAACTGGTGACACTCCCTCTCTCAACTGCTCCCCCTTACTCATAGCATCGGAGAAATATGGAGTGGTCTCATGGAAGGTAACATCCCTAGACACAAACATGCGACGAAGACTAGGACAGTAACACTTGTATCATTTGCTAGTACTAGAATAACCAAGGAACAAGGTTTTAATAGACCTAGGAGAAAGTTTGTCAGCCTTAGGGTCAAAATTATGGACAAAAGAAGTGCACCCAAACACTCTAAGGGGAACAGAGAAGGGCTGATCTGTGGGTCGTAACACAGAGAAAGGAGTTTGTCCTTTAAGAACAGAGGATGGTTGTCTATTAATTAAGAAGCAAGCGGTTAAAAGAGCTTCAGACCAGAATTTCTTAGGCACATTGGATTGAAACATGATCGAACGAGCAATATCAAGAAGATGGTGATTCTTCCTCTCAGTCACCCCGTTTTGCTGAGGGGTGTGAGGACAAGACGTGCGATGGATCATGCCCACAGAACTGCAAAAATCAGACATAGCCTTTTGAACATACTCTAAAGCATTATCAGATTGGAGAGTTTTTATATTGCAGTCAAACTAAACCTTTATTTCTTTATGAAAATGTTTCACAATAGATAGCACAGACTCTCGACTTTTGAGAAGGTAGATCCATGTCATGCGGGAAAAATCATCCACAAAAAAAATAAAATAACGGAAACCATAATAACTATGGTCTTTAACAGGACCCCATACATCATTGTGGACTAACTCAAAAGGACAAGATGCCCACTTATAGACACGACTGGGATAAGACAACCTATGATGCTTTCCCAGCTGACATGACTGACACTCTAAAGATGACACTTGGGACAACTCAGGTTCCAACTTCCGCAGGCTCTCTAACGACGGATGTCCATATCTGCAATGCCATAGTAAGGGGGAACCACTCAACAGGATGGATGGAGCTGGAGCAGATACTGGGCGAGGCAGACTGTCACTGTGGAAAAGGTAGAGATCACCTTTCCTAGGCCCAAAACAAGAAGGCCCAAATGTTACCGTACATTTTACAGTGTCAATCAATTTTGCAACAGAAAGAAGATCAAAAGGAAACTCAGGCACAAAGTGTACAGATTTAAGATCAATCTTGGGTGTTAGAGAGACAGATCCACTAGCTAACACTCTCCTCACTGAACCATCTGCTAGTGTGACAGATTGGTGAGGAATATATGAGTCAAAAGAGTGGAGCAATCTCCTCATACTAGTCATGTGTTGTGACGCGCCAGAGTCAACCACCCAAGATGAAGTAGAGCCAGAAGCTATGAGAGATGTAGCCTGATTACCCGCAGTAGATGCCAGGTTTGCTGACGATGATGATGACGATCCCATACTCATGTGTTGTGTAGCCTGAATGAACCGATCATACTCCTCTTGAGTGAGAGTGATATCGGTACCAGAAGTAGTTCCCACAGCAGAAGAAGAAGAGGTATCTGTAGTAGTGGCATAATGTGTTGCCCCAACAGGTGGTGCTGCAGGTCTCCCATGTTTCTTCCAACACTTCTCCACTGTATGTCCCAGTTTGTCACAGAAAGTGCATTTAGGACGTGTCCCACGTCCTCTGCCCATACCAGGTCGTCCCCCTCTCACCGCAGCAGCAACGGATGCATGAGACTCCCCAGAAGGTATAACAGAACCAGGATTAGCATACTCAAAGATAGATTGTTGTATTCTCGAATAGGCTTCCAAAAAGCTCGGTAATTTATCAGAAGCCAGAATGACACTCCTGGCGGAACCGCACGCAGGATTAAGCCCAGATAAGAATTTAGCAGTAACCAGATCATCTCTGTCTTTGACCTGTTCAGCAACTGTCACTGGATGATAGTAGCTTAGTTCTTGAGCAAGTGCCTGAATAGCTCCAAAGTACTCCTCAAGAGATCTGTCACCCTGCCTCTCAGCAAACAGATGGTCATAGATCATGAATTGGCGAAGAGCATTTTTCTCCTGGGAATAATGTTGCTTCACTGCGTCCCATATTTCCTTAGTTGTAGAATAGAACATGAACCTTGCCGCAATTGCAGGTTCCATGATGTTCCACAACCAAGTCTTCACCAGACTGTCATGACGCTTCCATTCAGCATATCCTTTGTCAGTAGAGATCAGAGGACCAGAGTCAACATGTTTCGCCTTGTCACGAGACTCCAGGACAGTGTGAACACCGTTCATCCATAGAAGAAAGTTCTTCCCGTTGAGCTTGATGGAGGCAATAGGCGACACCTCGTTGTAGATCGTAGGCGTCTTAGTGTCCTCCATTGTAGAACGAAACTGTGTGACGGATTGATACATGTCACAAGGATGGCTGAGGTGACGGAGAGATACACGTCACACAAGAAATAAAGAGAAATGCGTTACTGACGCATTCACAGCCTCCGGACAATTTTCCTAATCACACATGGAGGAGGTGTGACTAGGATAATAACCGTAGAGAGACTAGTCCTCTGGTTTAGATTTTAGATGGTCGTCGGATCACCCGAAGATTTTCAAACAACGATGGCAATTTCCGACGGATCGACCGGTGGCTGTGTGAAAAACGTTGGGGAAGAAAGTGTTGCCCTCGGTCTTCTAGACTGAGCCTACGGCAGCAGTGGAGAGCTACCAAGGGCCCAGCGTGATGGAGGGGAGGAGCCGCTTGATGACGGCTTCACGCCCGGCGGCGGATCACGGCTGCACGTCGTGCGACGGCTCTGCCGTAGCCGCCGCTGCCGGTGAAGAAGATCTGGCGGAAGGAGAAGATCCAGCGGACGAGGATGAAGAAGAAGGAAGAAGAGAGAGGGAAGGACTGCCGGTGGGGAGAGACGGCGGCCTAGAGCAGACCTTGCTCCGATACCATGTTAACGAGAGAAGAGAGACGAACGATGTTTGCGGCTACTAGGTGCAGCTTGCGTGAGAGGGCAATAGTCGTCTCTCTTCTTTTTATATATTAGGGTAAGATACATTGTGGTACAAAGGAGAAAATAATAGAAAAACAATAAAACAAATAATATAATAAAGATAGAACCAGGAGGCAGATTGCCGATTTCCGCCCTGTTCGACTGTCGATACCATCGACAGAATGATGTTCTGTTGCTGTGATTCTGTCGATACCATCGACCTCCTGTCGATGGTATTGACGGGGATGCAGGCTGTTTCACGGAAACTTTTATCAAAATTTTGATAGATGCAATCTTGGTAGCAGTTTCGATCGAAATCAACATAGTCGCATGATTTTGTGGAAGAAGCCAACGAAATCGAAACTTTTTTTTATTTTCACCAATTTTAACGAAACCTTATTTATTGCTAGGTGCAACCGTGCAAGGAACAAAATATCACCATTTTCACTTGAAATTTCAGTTTGGACACCATCGAATACGGTGTGCAAGCGTATTATAGGATCACAAATATCGGTATACCAATGGGTATACCACCAGGCTAGTTTGGTTGGGTGTAGTGGGGTGTAGTTTAGTGAGTTTGCAATGTAAAAATGTACATCAAATACGCACTTTGCCGTCCGACCACACCCTACCATACAGGCCCCAAATTTCGTCAAATACCGCCACATTTTGCCAAATACCACCAAATTTCGACGAAATTTACCGGTATACCAACAGATTGTTTGAGAGGAGAAAATGGGAGAGCAAGGGGGATTTCGACAAATGGGGTTCAAATAAGCCTAATCTAAGGTATGCATTTATATTTTCTACTATTTCACTTATTTAAACCTCATCTATCTGCATTCAAATATAAATTCATCCAAAAAAGCCTTAAATTGGCAAAGATCCCCCAATCTGCTTCTTTATATGTCATCCCAATTGTATGTGATCACAAAATCTACAACACTATCTCATAATATACATTATAATCATGATCATACCTAAATAATTCACTAAATACAAGTATAACTTGCAATCACTTTTAGTAGTAAGCTAATTCTATACATATGTTCATACTTATCATCATCTAAGCCTCAGTCCCAACCATGTAGGAGTCAGCTACATATGTTCTTATTACTAGTATTATTTAGCATACAAAGCAATAAAATGTACTACTTCACAACACAGACAAACAAATATTGTGAAAGAATACATATTTTGTAATTTTCTAGCCTTATATTTGTTATATATGACACCTACTACACATATCCCACAAATGGACAAGGTTGACATGGTAACTATGCTTGTATATTATCGCATACCCACGACATGCATATAGTGGACATGGTAATAATGTCTTATATCTATCCCATGACATGCATATAGTCGATTCTTTACATCTTGACCAGAGTATGGCCCATAACCGGGCTCATTGGAAAAGAAGAATCCATGTAGTCGACCCCAGCGTGGTTGGGATTGAGGCTTAGATGACGACGATGATGATGATGATTTATCCCTCAATTATGAAAGATCCATGGGGGGACTCACTACCTCATATCAAAATCGTGTGATAATGAATGAAGGAAGAGAAAAATAGCGTCACAGTAGTGATGGTGCCTAACTTCCTTCACAGTCATGAAGTCAATTGCCAAAGTCACATGTTGACTCTGAAGAAGAGCAAGAAAAGCCCTAATGTATAATTACTTACAGAATCTATTGTGATGCATATAGAGACAGGCTTGGATTTAGAGAAATTACATGGGAGGAGAACAATATATGACGTTATATGCATATTTCAGTTTATGGATTCTGCAAGTAAAATTTCACAACACAATTCCTACATCTTTTGTCATCAAAATCCTCAAGAAACCTGCCAGGTTCCTTATCTCCCCATATGAAGGACCCCCCCCATATCCAACATAATATTTTATTGCATAAAAGGATGCATTTAGATGTAGAGATTACACCTGTAAAATTTCATGATTTAATTTGTCTATTTTGGTGTCGAAACAATCAGGATTGCATCTGTCAAAAATTTTGTCGATATACTGTAAATACCTATCTCCACACTGTCGAAACGGCATCAGTATTGGATACATTGTTCCTTGGCTCGGTGTCTCACATGGTGGCTGCTAGAAGTGACATTGCTATAGTGAGGATGGAGGCACGACAGAGAGGGAAGGAGAGGTGGTGCTGTAAGGAGAAAGGGAGAGGGTAGTGGTAGCATAAGAGGTAGGGAAAGGAGAGGGTAAAGGTTATGGAGGGGAAGGAGAGGGTGATTAGGTTAGGCTTGTTTAGATGCCATGTTGGTAATCAAATGTATTTGCTTCAGCACAAGTTAATACATATTGGGTCTTCTTATATAGAAGAGGAAGTGGGTATCATGTATCACAAATACAAGTTTATCTAAGAGAGAAAATAAGCAGAGCTTAGTAATCTAACATGGAAAACAATACTTACTTTGAACATTAGAATACTAGAAAAAGAACATCAACGTGTATTAATGCAATCCAGTCAAGGCGCATGCTAAGGCACACCCTTGTGGCGCCTTGATATTTAGGATGCCACTCAAGTACGCCTTAACAAGTATGCTTTGGGTGGTCCCATCCTCTTTGTTTCCCCCCTTTTCTTTATGTCTGCATACCTAAGTGTGTTCCTTACTTGAAGCCACTTCAACAACCTTAACAAGAAAATCCAAAATTCCATGCATGCAAATTGCTTTTACTTACATGAGACAAATGCTTTAATAGAAGTAAAAGGTGGTGGTGAGTGGTGACTACATGCACATGCACAAGAATCTAAGATAAACTTGTATCTCAGGTGTCCAAGCAGGGGAAAAAATCTCCATGAGTCCATGGTCTAGTTCAGGCCACTTCTCTTCAAGTCCCTCATAAATTTACCTACATGCCTCATACTGGCTATGTGGTACTACAAGGCTTCTCGTAGGCATAAGGGAGGAAGACAAAATCCCTAAAAAGCAATCATTGCATCTTGACTTAGTTGGAATAAATCTTTAACCCTTTAAGCAGCTTTTGTGACAAGTGGCACCAAACACACCCTTAGTTAAGTAGGAAACCGCTAACCTTAAACAACCCAGAGCCCAACATCTTGTTCGTGTAAATTACAGTCACTAGTTGCTTTAACATATTCACATTCCCTTAGCTATACAGCCAACCTAATTTGGTGATATGGGACTACTTATCCATATGGGATGTAATGTTCTCTCCCATTTTGAACTTCATGCTCGCCATGATGGTGGACCCTCCCCCCCCCATCAAGCCTTCCAATTGGTGCCAACAACAATCCCAAAACGATGTTGATGGATACACTTAAATAGAGCAACTTCCACAACATGCAAGGGTGAGTAGCTTTACGCTCTTGACAGTGTCACCGTTTACACAATGAACCTCAGAGTGGTTTCCCACTATAGTTTGGGAGAGCAAGGGACTGATACAGTATCGATTGCAAGAAGTGAGAGCCCCACTTGGACCAATTCATTGCTTAAAATAGGTCCCACCCTAACCATTAACAACTTGATGGCTCAATGAAATGACTCATCTAAAATGTTTAAAACCAAGTTGCTAGTGTAGTCGACACCCATGAATTACAGACATAGTCAATCCCAAAAAAAGATGTTACCCATACTAATCAATCATGTAAGAGGGCAACTCAAGTATTCAGAATATCTATTAGGATACTAGCAACATAAGGAGATTGCATCCACACCATTTCTGACAATAAACTACCTCCCTGGCCCTCTGCCAATTACCCCTCTAAGAGGTCACCAGGAACTTCTGCACCACGAAGCATTGGGTCATCACTAAGACAGACGCCAGCGCGCCGCAGACCAGCATTGCTAAAACTAGAATTGCACAAGAGTAAACTAGTGGAGCAAGTATTACCAAAGCCAAAGCAAGAGTCAATGAAGATCATAGTACATCACTGAATGAGCAAAGTCGAAGACAAGGTGGTTAAGGCTTCTCTCCATAGGAGGTGGGCAGAACCTTCACAAAAGAGTGAACATTAATAGAACGTTATCTATTAAAAGTTGGACGGTACATATTCACAGGTAGTGCGGAAAGATGGGCGTTAATATGTATGTAAATTGCAGGCTAGCCTGGCGTCAAAGGGGGGAAACTGACATCGTTTGAGATGAACCAACAGAACCACACTTGTTTGATCTAAAATTACCTCCAGCAAAAATGGAAATACTCTCGCCAATATCGCCTGACGAGCTACTACTTCACTCGCGCAGCAGCGATTAAAGCATCAAGAAAAACAGTGTCTTAAAATAGTGCTTGTATCTCTCAAAAGAATCTATCGGCTCACTTAAAATTTCCGTGTTATAGTAGATGCAAGCAAGTATTTTGCTAGGAAAAGTGATGTGCGTTGGAAAGCTTCTCTGGATGCAGATTGTAAGGTACCTCATGAGGGACTTCTGCTGCCAGAATCGTTCCTGCCACGCGATCTTTCGCAGGCAGAGTGACTAGAGGTGGAGTGGTCATGATAGACGTGCAGGAGAAAGCCATGGTGACCGAGATCAGAATCCGTTTCGAGGAATCGAGAGCTTCCTCCCCGTCTGGTCTTTTATCGGGTTTAGACTGTGCACTGAGAAATGAAAAGAAGAGATTTGGGGTTTTAGAATGGCAATGGATATGTTATTTTAAGAAAGAAATAAACTGCCCACGGCTTCCGAGTAGATAGATCATAGAGAGTATACTTGAGAAAAAAGTTGGGTCTGTACTCTTGCCGTTATTTTCTGCCCATGGGAAAGAGCAAAAGCTGATATAATCTTTTTTTTTTGTTAAGTCAGGGGTCGCTTTTATTCATCCCACACCCCTCTTATGGGCTAAATCACAGCAAAAAATTACATCTCCCGCACTTATAACTCGGGTAATATTTCATTATCCCACAACAAAATCACCCTCAAAATGCAATTTAAAAGAAAAAATGAAGGACTCACTCTAATATCTCTCATCCTCACCTCCAACAGCTGTTTTCTTTAGGACCACGTAGGGAGTACTTCTTTTTTCCATCAGTGCCATGCCCCTAATTCTCAGCGGCATATTAGAAATATCCGAAGAGACTAATAACTCCTGCGTTCTACTCCCCCACCTGCCTAATTCACGAGGTATCGAGTTGATAACCTTATGAACTAGCGAACCAGAAATCATGGAAGATGCAATCTCTTCTCTGAGCTCCCTAACAAAAGATGTTGTCTGCCACGGCTCTCTACCTCCATGCCAAAGTACCTCATATGTAAAGGAGTCGTCAACCTCAATGCTCGAGATGTTCAAAGCGTGGTCACCTGCTAGCTTCAAACCAATGGCGCATGCTTGCATATACGCAAGGAAGTAGTCAGAGCTCTTGATCCAAGCTCGGAACACAAGACAGATATTTTCATTGTGATTACGGATGACACCAGCTGCCCATCTTCTATATGTACTGTTGGCGTCTTTGTCCCTCCCAATCGTGATGTTCTATTTGAGATTATGTAGATCTGGCTTCTCTCATCGCAGCAATACTATTTCCTTCATATATGTCCTTAGTTCCTTCACGCCCAACAATTTCATTCTGTCATATATTCCATTCTCCATAGCAATAGGAAACGCATACCTCTTCATGTGGTGGTTTAGGATTCTCAAGATATATTCTCATTCATGGCTGAGCGATATCATCTTACCATCATATTTAGCTCCACATCTAATGCGCCATATGCTATGTGGTATTAATATTGCTAGATTACCTGCCAACCATTCAGCTATGCTCTTCTTTTTTGCCAACGCACACCTGTCAAGAAGAGATCTCATATCAAAAGGCGCCTCCATATCAATCAGTTCGTCGAATTTCCTCCAAAAGAACTTGGCGGTCTGCCCCTGGAATAACAAATGACCCATATCTTCCTCCTGGGGTTCGAAACAGCAATAACATCTAGATGCAAGAGGGATACCACATCTGAGCCTAATGTTATCGTCTGTGGGAATTGCTCCTCTAGCCGATTTCCATATGAACGTTGCCTCTTTTGGATACCCAGCTTTCCATATCCTCCCAAGGCCGTCTGGACCTTCCTTTTCATCATGCATCATCATCCGCTTGGCTGATCTCATAGAAAATCTGCCACTCTTCTCAGGACTCCACACTAGCTTGTTTTCTTCATTGGATATCCATATTTCTGCATCCCGTATTAACTGTATACCTTCTTCATCCACGATCAATCTAAGCGAATCCCAATCCCATCCATATCCTTCTATCCAAAAGCTGATATAATCTGATTTGGTTTGCTCTTGCCATCAAACTGGTCTAAAATGACCAAACCGCTAATAAGTCCCGCATAGAAATAATTAAAAACTGGTTTGGCTTGATCATGTTTTATTTGAAGACCAATATGATATTGAGTATAATTTTATGAACCAAGACTATGAACAATAGCTCTAGCATATCTGGAAAATTTTGGTCAGTTTACATAGTCTTTGTCTAGGGGATGAAATAATAAACTAGTTTTCGGGTTTCAATGCAGCTAAGAAAATCTAATGAGTTGTCGTATTTCAATACTTTTTAATAATTTCAAACTTCAATGTCAACGTTTTAGTTATTTGTTGTCTGTGAGTAACAACGGGTGTAAGTTTTAGTAGTATAGTTTGGTATAATAAAATAATATATTTGTGTAGCGGTCAGCTTGGATCAATTAACATTATCATATGATTGAACCAAAAGGACATTGGACCCTACAAAGAAATTAGTTATGTTTGGTTATATTTAGATAAATGGTTAGGTTTGCTATTGTGTTAGATCTCGTGTCCCAATCAAGACACAAAGTATCCACCCATTTACTTAAAAAGAGGCATTTTGAGGTCTATTTATCTCTAAAAATACTCGATCACCTTGCCATGTAAGGACTTGGATGATGCCCCTACAATGGGTTGCCAATAGTAAGCCTAGTAAATAGCTCATTGGGTAATAAACCAAGGAGGAAGACAATTTTCCATCAAAATTGAAGTATTCAAAAAAAATTACTGACTAGTAGTGTGTAAAAGTTGAAGGAAATAGGCATGAAAACTGTGGAGAGGGTAGTCGTAAAACCTCAAAAGTAAGAAGAAGTGTGTTGACTAGATCTAGCAACACTTTGACAAGCTATATTAAAGGCATGAAGCTGCATCCATCCAACCCTCAAAGAGCCCCTTTTTCACCTTTGGTCTCTCAAGGGAACTACTTAATCTCATACGTAAGGACAAGACTCTAAACTTTTGATAACCAAAGGAAGTCACCACAACTAGGTCCATAGCTTGTCAAATGCAAGTTCATCTTCCTTAAGACATGGGAACAAAGCTTGCCTACATGAAAAGGATAGATTGAACAACACGTTAGTTTTGATGGCAATCTTCAATAATATATGGCACCAAAAATACTTATGAAAATTTTTCTTCTTAGCAAGCATGAAGGGAGTGATAGATTAATGAGCATGTGAAGATTTGGATGCGGCTTTCCTTATCATGTCATGTATATTTAATGAGACAATTAACATGCATGTGTTCTAAATTTTCCATACAAACAATTCATACAATATAACATTTCAAATGCTCTACTAGTTATAGTCACCTGGTTTTCGATAGAATGTAGAGAAACGGCTACATTTATGATGTATATCTTGAAAATTCCTATTCCATTGTGATGAATGCATATTCATACTAGATTTAGTTGTATGAAGCATGGTTTTGTAGTCATTTTTATCATTTTAGCTTAGAACTAGCTTGCATTTAGGTTTTCTTTATTTTATAATAATTTTTAAGGTTTTGAATCAAATTATTGGTTTCTTTGGAAGGTTTGAACTTTAGAACATGAGAGTTTGATAAAAATGGACCATTTTTTGATGATCCAATCCTCCATCGATTGTTGAAGTTCCATCGATTTTCTACACTCCTACTGATCCATCATTTTTCATTAGTCTTCCCTTCCTTCAGTTTTTGGCTCCATAAGAAGATGATCCATCGGTGATGACCATGACCTCATGCCAATACCCCCCAGGTGGGTATCTTCTGCCAAACCATTGGTGTCCAACAATGAAAATTATAAAATGTTTCTAAACAATGTTTCTACAAAAGAGCGCCTTCTACATAAATCTCTTTGTAGAGGCACGAGCTACAAATTGGGTTGCCAATCCTTTTTGTATGCAAACCCCACTGATCTAAAGATAAACAGAAGAAGTTGATGATGGCAACATAAGACTCCTATTGGTGACATTCTATATGTGTCGTAAGAGAGAAATTGAGTCATTAGTTAGCACTCCAAAAATATCAAAGGCAAAGGGGAGGAAATTGTGATTGTTTGCCTCACACGCTGCACCGTGCTTATGGAATTTTTTAGTGGTTGCATCAACTGCGGATTGGCCCACTATGAAGTTATCAAAAAATGTTCCAGACAAGGAGAGACCCCAGTAAGGTCCACACAAGTGTGCTTTCCATCAATCCAATCAAACAACTGGATGTCGGCAAATCGTTGAGCGTGGACACCAACATGATGTGTGCCAAGAAAGACAACTGGATCTTCTTTAATTGCTTTTATTCTAGCTCGAGAAATAATACCAAAGAGACCATATCAAATAACATCATGGCAGAACTTGAATCTAGGATAAATGTGGCAGTGCACGACATGGTCACCAAAAGAATCAAGCTTTGTATAATGACATAGGGGACAAAGCTTGTAACCAGGATACAAGGGGATCATGAGATGGTAACTTAGAATTGCTCAGTATTCAATGGGTTCCATGGATAATCCAAGACCGTCAATAGGAATAGTAAGAAGAAAATATTGTGCATGGTCGATCTGCAGGGATGACACAATAGCTATTTTCGTTAAGATAACTCTGAAGACTTGAAGCGTTGAAATACCATGTCATAGAAAGTGTCTTCCAAGGAAGACTATATTTTTGGGATGGCAGAAGGAGTACATAACAACTTGGACCAGAAAAAGGATGGAAGTGGATCATGTAAAAGGGAATAAGCAGTGTTGAAAGGGGAACCCATAGGAATAGAACCAACCTCCTGAAGAATATGATTTTGGAGCTTACTTGTAAGGACACTGACCTCCGTTTTGGGCTTACCCTGTTTGCTTTGCCTAAACCTTGAGTTTAGATGTGTGCTAATCACTTGAAGTTGTGATCAAGGTTTGTTTGTGCTTTGTTGAGAGGTGGAGGTGCAACTTGCAACTTACCTAAGTTTTAGGGTTGGTGTGCAAGTTTGTCACCTTGAGAGATGTCTTTCTCTCTCCTTGCATCCTTTAGGGTTGAGAGGATGGGTTGGGCTCTTTGCTTGAGTAGCTTTGGGCTTTGTTGAGCTTTATTGAGCCTTGTTGAGCCTTATTGAGGCTTGATATCAGGTTGGACCTTGGTGTATCAGCCAAGGGAGTGCTGGTTGTATCGGGCAAGGAGGTGTATCGGCCATGGTGTGTTGGGTTTCCATCTTGGGCGACACACACCCTTCACCTAGCCTCGTTTGTGTCACCTTCTTTGGACAAGTGGTTGTTTCTTTGCTAAGTTGGTGGTAACTCATGGGCGTGTGTTTTTGGGGTGCTAGCATGTGGCACAATCCTTGGACAAGTGTGTTAGGGGTGGGTGCCACCTTACCTTGCTCTTCCCCTTCACCCCTTAGTATATAAATGACCCCCCCTTGCTTGCTAGGTCTCTTTGGTTCCTTTAGTTGCTTCCCTTCCTTTAGTGGTCGAGCAAGGAGAAGAAAGGAGCAAGTGGTGGCCGATACAGCTGGTGTCTTAGGCGACACACCTTGCTAGCTTATCCCTTTTCTTCTCTTGTGGTAAGTATCTCTCCCTTTCCTTGGCACCTTCTTCTTCTTCTTCTTCTTCTTATTCTCCCTTCTCTTCGGCCATGGTGGTTATAAGTTGTTCTTCTTTGTGTTGGCCGAAGGTGGTGCCTTGGAGCTTGGAGATTGGTTCTAGGGGCTTGGAGCTTTAGAGCTTGAGGTGGGTTACATAACTCCTAACCCTACTATACTACTTCTTTATCATGTTGCTTTGCTATATGTTTTGGCCATGTCATCTTCTAGCTATGTTTCTTGCGTTAATGGTTATAAGGTTGCCTTAGATGTACCCTAGACCTTGTTGAGATGGTTGCCTTGGGTTGGCCGAACCATAGGATGTGGAGTTCTTTGGGCAAAACCCCTCTCTCACTTAGTTGTTGAGAGGTGAGCCTAGGGTCTCCTAATTCAATGGTGAGTGGAGTTTTGGGTTCGATGGCTGATATGGTGATGGACCTCCTTGTTGCCCGATAGGTGATGGAAGTTGTGCAAAATCCCTCTCTCACTTAGTTGTTGAGAGGTGAGCCAACTCTCTTGATCTTTTAGGGCTTCTTGGTGGCAGTCTTGAGGTTGAAGATGACCAACCCGTCATGGCCTTTGAACCCTTGCACGATACCCTAAGTTATGTTCTGCCCGATATCCCTCTTCTAGGGTTGAGCTTGGGTGATATGCTAGGTGAACACCTTATTGACCTCTTGACTGATATGGGCCTTTACCCAAGATGTAGTTGGGCGATATGTCCATGGCCGATATGGTGTTGCCCGATATGGAGTCTTGGTTAGTGTAACCTTGATGGGCGATATGGTGCCTTGACCGATAGAGAGTCCCAAACCCTAGCTTGGACGATAGGGCTACCTTGGGCGATATGGGAGCTCCTTGGGCACCATGGTGGGCTGCCCATGATGTCGCTTGATGGATGGTAGTGGTGTGCCTTGGGCGATATGGTTTTGGTAGTTGCCCAACATGGAAAACCCTAACCCTAACCCTAGCGGGCGATATAGGTTCTTGGACGATATGATGATAGTGATGCCCGACACACTCTTTTACATGGCTGCCCGATACCCTCTTGTGCATGGTTGCACAATATGCTGGTTTCCCCATATGTGGCTTGGTGCCCTAGGGTTTTGGTAGTGACCAATATCGTTTGGGTGAGGGATGGTGCTCTACCTGAGATCCCTTTAGTGAGGGTAGGCGATACCTTCGGTGAGGGTAGGCGACACCTTTGGTGAGGGATGCGCCTAACCCGGTAACCCTAAGTTCATGAACTTGTTGTCTTGAGCCCACATCTTTGGTTCTGATGATGAAATATGATATTTGGGTTGTACCCAGTAACGTGGTGGCTACCTAAGGTTGATAAGATGACAAGATCATGGTTGTGTTCATGATGTTATGACATATAGGGCATGGTGGATGCTCACGGTTTGGTAACAATAATATAAGTTGTTTGACATATCATCTACAACTTTATGCTTCATGTGTTTATAATAATGGATGTTGTTCCAATCCTATGCACCTTAAATCTTAATGACATGATATTCATAATATGTCCTCTAAAGATATGTATTTGTTGATCAAGTTATCTCTTCAGATATGCATTCTAACCATGCATGTATTATCAAATGAATTCATAACCAGGTAAGAGCTATGAGGTGTATGTGTTTTGTATGACACAGAATAATGATGTTTCTTGTTGATGAGATAACATGCACCACCAGTATTATGAGAAAGGTCTAGTGACCTGATAAAGGCTGAGTGCCTGATTGAGGTGTTATCCTCTGATGATGAGATAAGGGATTGATATCCCATGATGATGTATGATGATGAAGCCTTTAGGGGCAGTGACATTATGTGATGAGGGATTGAGATCCCATGGCTATATGATAATGATAGTAATGGTGTGACACAATGTTGTTTATGTTTTATAACCCGGTTGCCTCAACAATTCACTTAAAATATACTAATTAATTACAGATGAACATTTCATGTAGTTTACATTGGCCATAGATCCATCATCGTCAGTAGCTGGTGATGGTGAAACATGTTTATCCTGGGGGATTACCTAGAGCACATATTGTTGAATATGTGGGGTTTCTCCTAGCTGAAAATAGGAGGATTAGAGTGCAACTTCGGTTGTAGACTCAGTATGGCTAGAGAATGGTGAATAGGCCCATGGCTCAGTGTGATAGAGCATGAATGCGTTCATGGCTCAGGAGCACGGTGAATAGGCATGTGGCTCAAGGTATGCTAGCGCCAAGACTTGTACCAAGGCGGGCTAGAGAAAAGGGTAGCCTGTGGAGCTGACCCTGTGGCTGAGGCCACTTAAGCAAGAGACTACGGTCCTTCTTTAGATATCATGCACTGACCACGAGGAGGTGAGGTCATGAAGTGTGGCTCTTCCATTGACCTTGTATGGCACCGGTTTCGGGCTTCATAGATGAAGGTTGGATTTGAGTGGTACAACTCACTTCCTCAGGGCATAATAAATTGTAATCCACCTGTATAGTATATATTGCTTAGGGAAAAACACGGAACATTGGTTGAGGCCTTGCTTGTATAGTTGTCCTAGTTATATCTTGTAGTTAATTACACGTTCCTCATATCTTATGATAAGTTCTTATATAACTTGTCTTGTCAATCATGTTCCATAAGAAATATCTGGTTATATGCCTCCCAGATATCTTGGTAAGTTTGTTAATAAAGTTAGTATGAGCTACTTATATCAGTTATCTGCTTTATTTGTTCTGGCTTTCTTGAAGTTGTATAGTTCGGCGGGGAGTTATGTTTCTCACTGGGACTGTGTGTCTCACCCCGCCGATTTTAAACCTTTTTAGGTGATCATGCTATATGTGGTGGTGGTCGTGAGGTTGCGGTCGAGCAGCAAGAAGAATAGTAGGAGGCAAGAGATGGATATGCTGTTGTTTTGGTAGTTTTGTAGTAGAGTCCTAGAGTCATCCATGTACTCTCGGGTCCTTGGAGGTGTTTTGACGATGTTTCATGATGTATAGTTGATGTAGCTTGTTTATCCTGTTGTTGGCTTGATATTGCCTATTCTATATATAAATAAGTGCGTTTATGGAGGTTCTGCACATTTTCGCGTGGCATTTCATTGTCTGTGTGATAGTGGGATGTCACATAGAAAGTTGGTATCAGAGCTCTAGGTTCACTGAGTATATAGGGATCTAGGACTAGGCATGTATCTGTTCTTGTGAGTTTTCTAGATTTTCTTACAATAACCTTCTACCCCCAGTAAAAGATAAAGCTTAAAGATGTTTGGAAATCATGAAGAACATGCTGCCAAGAGCAGTGATGTTGTATCTGTTGATGGAGCACGAGTACAGACACATGAAGATCGGGTGCCTGAAGTCCCCCAAATCGACCCAGCTATTCTTGTGAATCCTGTCTACCAGTACCTTATGGGACATGTAATGGCTATAATGAATCTCATGGTGGAGAGATTACCTCTGCCTCCGCCAAGAGCACAGGTTCCCCATGGTGAATCTTTGGGTATTGGGAAGACCTTCGAGCGACTTCACCGAGTTAGAGCTTCGGATTATGATGGAACGGCTGATCCAATGGATGTAGATATGTGGCTGACAGGTCTTTAGAAGGCCTTCCGGATCCTCGACATCCTTGAAGTAGACAAAGTCAAGCATGCGGTCTACCTTTTTAAAGCTAGTGTTGGCCACTGGTGGGCCATCAAGGAAGAGAAGCGACCCAATGAGGTGATCTGTTGGGACATCTTCCGAAGGGAGTTCGTGAGTCGATAATTCCCGAAAACCTATATGAACAAAAAGATCAGTCAGTTTGAGCGTCTGTGCCAATGATCTATGAGCATCACCGAGTATGAAGCCAAGTTTATGGACCTGCTGAGGTTTTGTCCTCACATGGTGGTGACAGATGCTGAGAGAATCAGACGGTTTGAGAAAGGTCTGAGTGCTGAGCTGACGACACCTGCTGCTGCTTTAGAAAATCGGAAGCAGTTTGCCACGTTTGTGGAGTCTGTCCGAAGGATTGAATAGTCAGTCAAGGAGAAGAGAGAGGCCATGTCCAAGAAAAAGCCTGCTCGGTTCTAAAGGCATAGGTTTGATGGCTTCAAGAAGCCGAGGTTTTTTGCACCTTCTGCGATGCAGAGCTCCAGTGCGTCATCACAGTGGTCTCCGAATAAAGGAAGAGGGCGAGGGTTTTCGCCATCTAGAGCCTACAATACAGCTTCAGTAGCAGTAACATGTCCATCTAGGCCGCAGATAGAAGACAGGTCATGCTATCACTATGGACAGACAGGGCATTTGAAGTCAAATTGCCCAAGGAGATATGTCGAAGTGACACAACGGAAGGTTCTAGCCTTGAGGATGTGCCTATTGTCAGAGAGTTCATGGATGTGTTTCCCAATGAGTAACCCGGTGTTCCCCCACCTCGAGAGATTGACTTTAAGATCAATCTAGTACCAGGGACACAACCAATTGCTCAGACACCATATAGTATGGCTCCAGCTGAAATAGTAGAACTAAAGAAGCAGCTACAAGAGCTGCTGGATAAAGGTTTCATCAGACCGAGCACATCGCCATGGGGTGCTCCAGTCCTGTTCGTAAATAAGAAGGATGGATCGATGTGTTTGTGCATAGATTACCGGTAGTTGAACAAAGTTACAATCAAGAACAAGAATCCTTTGTCGAGAATAGATGATCTGTTTGATCAGTTGCGTGGTGCTACAATGTTCTCAAAGATCGATCTATGGTATGGATATCATCAGTTGAGGATCAAGGATGAGGACATACCAAAGTCAACTTTTAGGATGAGGTATGGTCACTTTGAGTTTGTAGTTATGCCGTTTGGGCAACCAATGCGCCTGCTGCTTTCATGGATCTGATGAACCGGGTGTTCTGACCATTTCTAGATCAGTTTGTTGTGGTTTTTATAGATGACATCTTGATCTATAGTCATGACTGTAACATCCCTGACATGGGTTATGAACTAACCCTAGGTGTTTTTCTTAAATATGTGATTAGATGATTGTGGTTATCTTGTGTAAAGTAATCAAAGCTTTTGAGGAACTTATATTTTTATTTTAGTCCTTTTTGAACAATGTTGTAATATTGTTTTGTTAAATATGGACTAATGTGCAAATTACCCAAATAGAGGGGTTAACTTGCAAATGGCACATGTTAAGATGTTCCTATGATGTTGATACATCATAAGAATAAATATGATATGGTGGTATGGATTCCACAAGCTTGAGCACCAAGATATAGCTTGTAGAGCAATCCTTATGCTTTAAAACCTAGTTTTGGTGTAAAGTGCAATTTACCCAAAACATAGGGTGCAACATGTAAAATATACTCTCTAGATTATCTTTCATGACTCTTGGCATCAAGTAGAGCAAAGAAAATGAGAAGGGTGTCCCATTTGAATGATCAAGTAAGAAAGATAACCTTAATATTTAAATAACCAAGTTTTAAGCAAAATGGCCTTTCATAAATACATAGCTTATTAAGATGTATGGTTTATTTTCCTTTAACCTTGGATAAGAGAGAGGTTTTGCATGTGAAAAGGAGGAAGAAACGTGGCCAAGGGTAGAGCAATCATGAGTGGATGGGTTTAAGAAATAAAAGAAATAACTATCTTTTTCTTTGCCTTAATAATACCCAAAAATATATAAGCACCCTTTTTCCTCAAAGAAAAGGATCGTTCCTTTAGTTATTTCTCCTCATCTTCTTGCTTTGGACCGACCAAGAGGGAGCTCTGGAACATAGGAAGATGACCAAGCCAAGTTGGTAAGTATGGATCATCACCTAGCTCGAATTCTTGGAGGAAACCCTAATACAAGGTTGGTTTGTTAGTTTTCCTTACACAACTCTTCTTTCTAGCCATCTTCTCCATCCAAATCTTGAAGAACGGACCTTGGGAAACCTTTGGAGCTTCATCCACCATTAAAGCTACGAAGTTTGGAGCTCTAGATCAGATCTTAAGGCGGGTTTTATAACTCTAACCCTTAAGCTTTGCTTTTGCATCCTTCTTTCTTAGAAACGTTGCTTATTCTTCTTCCTTAGGCATCTTTGTTAATTCTTGCAAGCAATTCCGTGAAGAACAGCCCTTGTTCTTGAGGTGGAAGATGATGACGTTAATTCCAAAGTTTATCCACAATCTTGCTTTAGCAAACGGTCCTACACCTCTTGCTCAAACGGTTTTCCAAACCGTTTGAGAGCAAACGGTTTCAAACTGTTTGAAAGCAAACAGTTTCAACCAAGAACGCATGGAAGCAAACGGTCCAAGACCGTTTGGATGTGTTGACCAGGCATTGACCATTTGTAGGTCTGTTGTAAACAATATGGACTAATCACCCACCAAAAATCATCATCTAATTCCAAATAAATCACTAATTGAAGGCACATCAATTACCTAAACCCTAATCGGGTCTATTGTTGATTTCAATAATACAATTAGGTTGAAGTTTGGGTTGAGTGGCCCAAACGGTTTCAAAACCATTTGGGGATCACCCAAACAGTCTCAAGACCGTTTGGTGATCACCCAAGACCGTTTGTAGGTCTAGGGTTAAGTAGGGTTGACCAATTGAGGGTCTAATGATATCAATTTGTTGAACAATTAAGTGCTGATTTTGTGACTAAATCAAGGGTTCAAACCTTAAGAGAATGACTTGGTTTTAAATGAAATAATGGGCAAACGGTATCAAGACCGTTTGGAGAATGTCTAAACGATCCCAAGACTGTTTGGGGGATACCAAAGACCGTTTGGAGGTCTAGGGTTGACCATGGTTAAGTGGTTGAAGATTGAAAGGCAACAAGTTGAAGTATAATCGATTAGTGACCTAATGATAAAATCAATGAATCAAACCTTAATAGGTTGAGTTAGATTTTGGTATTGACTTGAGCAAATGGTCTCAATACCGTTTGGAGGTCATCCAAATGATCCCAATACCGTTTGGGGTCAGGTTATGACCAAATTGAATGATGGTTCAATGGGTTCAACATCAATTAGACTCATGTTGATACATGTTGAAGGGTGATCGATTCCAAACCCTAATTTAATTGATCCAAGCCCTAATTGGTGATCAATTAAGGGTCAATTGAGTATCAAATAAGTAGAGGGTTGACCTAATTAACTCAATTGATAAGTGGCTAACAAGTGCATGAACGATTGAGGGGTTCAAACTTGAAAACCCTAACTCAATTGAAGTGGTTGAGACACTTTTTGGTCCTTGCGGTTTTGAGGTGGTTTGGACCAAACGGTCTCAAGACCGTTTGGGACCAAACGATCTCAAACCGTTTGGTGGTCATGCGGTTTCAAGATTGGTTGTGTCCATGTGGTTTCAAAGTCAACAAGACCAAACGGTCTTCACTCCACCTTGGGCAACCGGTTTTGAGTGTGCACTTTATCAAATGGTTTCAAAAGTCAAAGGGACCAAACGGTCAACACCACCAAATAGTTTCAAGGTCCATCCAAGACCATTTGGTGGGTTAGTGTGCAAGACCGTTTGAGGTCTAAAAAGGTTAAGAATGTTTGATACCTTAGTAGTCAAGATGGTTTAGTGTTTGACTAACCTAAACCTTATAGATATCTAAAGTGATTAAGAGACTAAGTAATTAGTGGATCAATGCATGTTATGAAATGGTGAACATTACAAAAGTACCCTTGATGGGATAATGTAACTAATATCCCTTGATCAATTAAACCCTAATGACTATAATGGTGATGACATAACTTATGTTGTCAAGGTTAATTTGACCTAGTCTAATCAAGGGTGATGTAATCATCATCTCATAGAAAGAGGAGAAAGAAGACTCCCTATATGAATGAGAATGAAGCAATAAATCTCCAATATGTTTAAATGTGTCTGATTAGGGTATGATCCTTCATAGTAAGATCATGGAAACCCTAATTATGATGGTTAATGAATCTTAACCCTATTTTGGGGCACTAAGAGAAGTAATTCCCAAACATGATGATAGTATAATATTAATTCATTGAAATGTGAATAGTAAACCCTAATCTAGGGTAATGTGATGTAATGTGAATAGTAAACCCTAATATAGGGTAATGTGATGTAATGTGAATAGTAAACCCTAATCTAGGGTAATGTGAAGATATGAACAGTAAACCCTAATTCTGGGTTATGCTTTTGAGCATGTAACCCTATGAGTGATGTATGAAATGAGGAATCACTATTCCTAATTTAGCTAAGGGTTGAATAACTCTAATTGGATTGAATAAGAATCCTAACCCTAGAAATCAACCGTGGTGATGTAACACAGTCGTGGTAATTTGTCAATAGCACTACCGTGGTAGCTTCCCCTTGTACGACCGTGCAAGATAGCACGACTGTGGTGTTTTATATTTAATTTGAAAAGAACTTGTGTTGTGTTGATATAGATACAATGTGCATGTTATCAATTGTGTTAACCATGCATGTTTTTGTAAAGAGGTGAACATAGCCAGGTAAGGGTTATGATGCCATATATAATGAAATCACTTTATAAGCTTTGAAAGTAATGATATGCTATGTTGCCTAATGAGAGGTAACATATGAGATCGATAGGCTGTGATAGCCATGAGAAATATCTGCATTGTTTCAATCAGGGTCATACTGTTAAAATGACTTAATGACAATATGTTACTTGGTAACAAGTGTTTTGATAATCTAAGGGTTTGAACACCCATGTTCCTGAATCATAATGATGAGATGATTAGGGATTGATATCCCAATGATAACTGGATGTGAAATGAACTTGATACAATTAGTACTCTTTCTTTATAGTAGTTGTTTTAATGGTTTATGTTTGATAACATGCCTGATGCTAAAAGAATGCCATAATGTACTTAAATAATCAAGTGTAATGATATCATGTAGAGCCCTGACCATAGATCCATCATTGTCAGAAGTTAAATGATGGTGAAACAAGTTTTCCTAAGGAATTCCTGGAGAGCATACTTTTGAGTATGTGGGGGTTATGGACACGAATATCCTTACATCCTAATGTAGGATTTGATGTGAGATGTACCTTTAATCTCTCAATCCCTCATTATATGTGTATGGCAGGATGACATATCACTAATCTCCCGATGATGTTGTTAATGCCGCATCGATGTGAGATAAACAAGAAATCCCTCAATGGTGAAGAGAGTACAGAATGCCACTGTAACTCTAATAGTGAAGTTGCCAGAATACCCTGGAAAGCTATTATGGTAGAGACACAAGATTTCCTGCATGTTGATCCTCACATTGACTGAGGAAAATGAGGTCATAGGAATCTGGCTCTTTTGATGACCTATGTATGGTACCGATTGCGATTTCATAATGGTCGGTTGGAGTATGAGAGGTGTAACTCATCTCCTCAGGGCACAAAAATGTTTGTAAAATGTAATCAGCCGTGTAGCATATTTGCTTAGGTTGAATTACGAGAAACAATGATTGATATTACATTGTTTATAGTGCTCTAGTTAAATAACTAGTATACATGTTCTTCATATTCCTTATTGATATATGTCTTGTCATTCAATTAAGTTATAATTGAAATGATTGCCTAGAGAATGCTGCTCTACTTAGTTTAATCAATGAATTGTCTGTTGTTAAATAATTTAGTCATGTTGCTCGTTGTTATCTTAATTATTGCAATAACAATTCTTCTGGAAGAGAGTTATAACTCTTGCTGGTACAATTATTCAATTGTCTCACCCCCGTGGGATTCGACTTTTTAGGTAGACGCCGAGGATGAAGGAACCCTTCAGTGGGTGAGCAGCAGCAGCAGCAACAACATCAGGGACAACATTGATCCTCAGGTAGAGACAATGTCTGTCAAAGACTTGTAGATAGAATGTCCTATGTGTCGTCTCTATACTCTCAGGTCCTAGGAGTTAGTAGATATTTAATATAGATATGAGATTTTGGCGTAATGCCTCGAGATTTTTGTATCTTGCCTTGTACAGTTATAGGGAAGTTGACGTTGTGATCTCTCGAAATGTGATATTACAGAGATGTGCTGATGTATCAGCTTGTAAATAACTTATCATGTTCTTTTATGAAAAAGTCTTACAGGTTGTGGACCTTTGTGCAAAAAGTTTTAAAATTTTGTGATTTTCAGTAATTCCGCTGCTAGTTAATCGCTTCCGCATTCGTTGATCTTGTTTTTGCGAGAAGTATCATCACAATTTAGTGGTATTAGAACTCTAGGTTCGCTGAGTCTACAAAGACATAGGACTTAGGATGTTGAGTATGTTCTAGTGTCTTCCAGTATGTCTGATAGTGTCTTCTGGTCATTTAGGAGGAGAAGATAAGATTAAGGATGTATGGACCGGACGAGGAACACGTTGAACCCAGCCATCCAAGCCATGTTTGGGCAGTTCATGACTCCCATGACACATATGACTGATAGGATGCCTATACCTGCACCTAGGGCACCTACCCATCCTGAAGGACAAGGAACCGACAAGACGTTTGAATGACTTCCCTGAGTTGGAGCCACAGAGTATGCTAGAACAGCTGACCCAACAGATGCTGACTTGTGGTTAACTGAACTAGAGAAGGCCTTTAGAATCCTGAACATCCCAGAAGCTGAGAAGGTTAGACATGCTGTGTATCTTCTTAAGGGGAGTGCTGGTCATTGGAGGACCATGGAAGAACAGAAAAGGCCAGGTGTGGAGATTGCATGGGAAGTTTTCCGATGGGAATTTATCAACAGATACTTCCCTAAGACGTTTCTGGACGAGAAAATCTCTCAGTTTGAGAGGTTAAGATAGGTACCTATGAACATTAGCGAATACGAGGCTAAGTTCATGGAGATTTTGCGGTTCTATCCGCACATGGTGACCACAGATGAAGAAAGGATTAGGCATTTTGAGAAAGGATTAAATGCTAAATTGACTACTCCTGTGTCTGCCCTAGAGAATAGAGAAAGGTTTGCTACCTTCATGGAGTATGTCGGAAGGGTATAGAGGTCTGTAGCAGAGAAGAGACAGACCCAAAACAAGAGAATGTATCCCCACTTCCAAGGATCTTCATCTAAAGATTTTAAGAAACCTAGGTTTTCTGCGCCTACACCACCACCTAGATTCAGTACCCAGATGTAGTGGATGTCGAATAGGGGTAGAGGCTGAAGCCTACCACTAGGAGGAGCTCGTAGTTCAGCATCTATGTCGGTTACAAGACCACCCAGACCACAACAACTGAACAGAAGCTATTACATATGTGGAAAGATGGGACATCTGATGAAGGATTGTAGAGCCAGAGAAGTGAGTGTAGATCAACCTCAGAGGCAGAGTTAGTAAGGATCTCAAAGGCGATAGTTTACAGGTAACGCCAGAGGACGTGGACAAGCGTCCCAAGCTGGATCATCGACATCTAGTCATCGAGCACCGAATCAACCACATGCAATGACAAGGTTTTATGCAATGAATCCACCTGATGCAGTGATCAACCCTCGGGTTATGGCAGGTCAGATGGAGTTGTTTAATTCTGATATGTCTACATCTTGCGCGGTATCCGTTTTAATTGATCCGGGTGCTACACACTCCTTTATCACTCAAAGAGTGATTCTTGACTGCAACCTGACTATAAGTCATAGAGCAGATAGTTTGTTGTTAGAAACTCCGTTAAGGGTATCTACTGTGCTGCAGGAGGTATGTTCTCCCTACATCCTCTTCTTTTCTGAACATCACATTCAAGTGGATCTTATACCACTTGAGATGCACGGATTTGATATAATCCTTTGGATGGATACCTTATAAAGGTATAAGGTTGTCTTGGATTGTGAGTCCAAGTAAGCTGTGTTCACTGATGAAAGTGACACATGGATCTTTCAACGAGAGAGAAAGATTCTACCCACCTGTCTTGTGTCAGCTATGGTTGCTGTGAAGCTGATGAGGCAAGGATGTTATGCATTATTGGCCCATGTAGTAGATACTACTATGGATAGTCCTAACCCTACTGAAGTTCTTGTAGTCAGGGAATTTCTAGATGTATTTCCTGAAGAACTTCCAGGTGTGCCACCGCCTTGGAAAATTGATTTTGAGATCAATTTAATCCCAGACACGCAACCTATAGCACAAAAACTGTATAAGATGGCGCATGCTGAGATGGCAGAACTCAAGAAACAACTACAAGAGTTTCTTGAGAAGGGTTTCATCTGACCGAGTACTTCTCCTTGGGGTGCTCCGGTCCTCTTTGTTAAAAAGAAGGATGGATCAATGCGGTTGTGCATTGATTACAGACAATTAAATAAAGTAACGATAAAGAATAAGTATCCTCTGCCGAGGATTGATGATCTCTTTGACCAGTTGCGTGGTGCGACCGTATTCTCAAAGATAGATTTGAGGTTAGGATATCACCAACTGCGTATTAAGGATAGTGACATATCTAAGTCTGCTTTTAGGATGAGGTATGGTCACTATGAGTTCATAGTTATGTCATTTGGACTAACTAATGCACCAGCTGCATTTATGGAACTCATGAATAGAATCTTCCGACCTTTTCTCGATCAGTGTGTTGTTGTCTTTATAGATGACATCCTGATCTATAGTAGAGATGCTCAGCAGCATGAACAACATCTTCGTCAGGCTCTAACGTTTCTAAGAGAGCATAAGTTATATGCTAAGTTTAGCAAGTGTGAGTTTTAGTTACCGGAAGTATCTTTCCTTGGACACGTAATATCTGCTACGGGTATTCGTTTTGACCCTAACAAGGTAGAATCTGTTCTGCATTGGGAGCAGCCGAAGACACCGACAGAAATCCATAGTTTCTTAGGGTTGGCAGGATATTATCGAAGGTTCATTAAGAAATTCAATTTCATAGCCTTACCCTTGACTAAGTTTACCAGGAAGGATGCTCCTTTTATCTGGAGTGATAAGTGTCGGCAATCTTTCCAGCTGTTGAAGGAAAGATTGACAAGTGCACCTGTGCTTGTGTTACCTGAACAAGGGAAAGGATATATAGTTTTCTATGATGTCTCTAAGAATGGACTTGGATGTGTGTTGATGCATGATAAACAAGTGATTTCTTTTGCTTCCTGACATCTTAAGAAACACGAGGAGAATTATCTGATACATGATCTGGAACTAGCTGTTGTGGTTCATGCCTTGAAGATATGGAGACATTATCTTTATGGAGAGACATTCCAGATTTTCACAGACCATAAGAACCTTAAATATATCTTTTCTCAGCATATGCTTAACATGAGGCAACGCCGCTGGATGGAGTTAATCAAGGACTATGACTGTACAATTGATTATCATCCAGGAAAGGCCAATGTAGTTGCAGATGCTTTGAGTAGGAAATCAGCAACACCAGCCTTAGATAGAGCACAACCGAATTCCTTAGTGTGCTCAAGGAGATATATGCTTATCTCCTTAAGGCAAGACAATGTACAGTTAAGAGTATCATTGTTATTAAGGTTGTTAGCTGAGATGCATATAAAACCTACTCTGAGAGAGCAGATTAAGGAGGCACAACAAGTTGATGTTGTAGTTCAACAGATCATATCAGAGTATGGTAGTGAGAAACGAGATGGTTTCCTTGATTCAGATGATCAAGTAGCCTGTTATCATGGTAGGATGATAGTGCCAGATGTGGATAATTTGAGGAAGGTAGTCCTGGAAGAAGCTCATTCTTCAATGTATGTTATGCATCCAGGAAGCACCAAGATGTATCGAAACTTGAAAGATATGTATTAGTGGCCTGGAATGAAGAAAGATGTTGCTGAGTTCGTTATGCAGTGTCCTGTGTGTCGGCAAGTTAAAGCTGAACACCAGAAGCCTACAGGAACAATGCAACCTTTACCCATACCACAGTGGAACTGGGATCATGTAACCATGGACTTTGTGGTTGGTCTACCCAGGATAGCCAAAGGACATGATTCCATCTGGGTAATAGTTGATAGGTTGACAAAGACATCACATTTCTTGCCTGTCAAAACAACCTATTCTGCTGAGAAGCTAGCACAGTTGTATGTTGATGAGATAGTAAGGCTGCATGGGATCCCAGTTACCATTGTTTCCGATAGCGGTCCCCAGTTTACGAGTCATTTTTGGGAGCGACTTCATAAAGCTTTAGGCACACAATTAAGGTTTAGTACAACCTTTCATCCTCAGACAGATGGACAATCAAAAAGGACTATATAGACTTTAGAAGATTTGCTTAAAGCATGTGTTCTCCAGTTTACAGGGAGTTGGGATCTGCACCTAAGCTTGATAGAGTTTGCCTACAACAATATCTATCAACATAGCATTGACATGGCACGACCTTATGAAGATTTGTATGGTAGACGTTGTAGATCACCCTTATGTTGGTATGAAATTGGTGAATATCGACTTTTAGGTCCTGATCTTGTATAACAGACTACTGAGAATATTAAAGTAATACAACAATAGTTGAAGACTGCACAAGATAGGCAAAAATCTTATGCTGATAAGCGTCGTAGACCTTTAGAATTCCAGGTTGGAGACAGAGTGTACCTCAAAGTCTCACCTTGGAAAGGAGTCCTAAGATTTGGAAGGAAAGGAAAGATAGCTCCTAGGTTTATGGGGCCTTACCCAATCATTGAACGGATTGGAAGAGTAGCTTATAAGCTAGAGTTACCACCAGAGTTGCAGAAGTTACACCCTGTGTTCCACATTTCCATGCTTAGGAAATGTCACCCTGATACAGAATCAGTTTTGCAACCTATGGAAGTAGAACTAAATGATGATGTGTCTTATGAGGAAGGACATGTTTCAATCCTTGATAAGAGAATTAAACAGCTGAAAAATAAAGACATAAGTCTTGTGAAAGTCCTCTGGAATCACCGTGGTGTTGAAGAAGCCACATGGGAACTAGAGGAAGAGATGAGAAGGACATACCCTGCTCTTTTCTCTTAATATGTTTTGTTGATTTCGGGGATGAAATCCTTGTAAGGGGTTGATAATTTGTAACATCCCTGACCTGGGTTATGAACTAACCCCAGGTGTTTTTCTTAAATATGTAATTAGATGCTTGTGGTTATCTTGTGTAAAGTAATTAAAGCTTTTGAGGAACTTATCTTTTTATTTTAGTCCTTTTTGAACAATGTTGTAATATTGTTTTATTAAATATGGACTAATGTGCAAATTACCCAAGTAGAGGGGTTAACTTGCAAATGGCACATGTTAAGATGTTCCTATGATGTTGATACATCATAATAATAAATATGATATGGTGGTATGGATTCCACAAGCTTGAGCACCAAGATATAGCTTGTAGAGCAATCCTTATGCTTTAAAACCTAGTTTTGGTGTGAAGTGCAATTTACCCAAAACCTAGGGTGCAACATGTAAAATATACTCTCTAGAGTATCTTTCATGACTCTTGGCATCAAGTAGAGCAAATAAAATGAGAAGGGCGTCTCATTTGAATGATCAAGTAAGAAAGATAACCTTAATATTTAAATAACCAAGTTTTAAGCAAAATGGCCTTTCATAAATATATAGCTTATTAAGATATATGGTTTCTTTTCCTTTAACCTTGGATAATACAGAGGTTTTGCATGTGAAAAGGAGGAAGAAATGTGGCCAAGGGTGGAGTGAGCATGAGTGTATGGGTTTAAGAAATAAAAGAAATAACTATCTTTTTCTTTGCCTTAATAATACCCAAAAATATATATGCACCCTTTTTCCTCAAAGCAAAGGATTGTTCCTTTAGTTCTTTCTCCTCATCTTCTTGCTTTGGACCGACAAGAGGGAGCTATAGAATAGAGGAAGAGGACCAAGCTAAGTTGGTAAGTATGGATCATCACCTAGCTCGAATTCTTGCAGGAAACCCTAATACAAGGTTGGTTTGTTAGTTTTCCTTACACAACTCTTCTTTCTAGCCA
The DNA here is from genome assembly GCA_963693085.1 of Alisma plantago-aquatica. Taxonomy (NCBI): domain Eukaryota; kingdom Viridiplantae; phylum Streptophyta; class Magnoliopsida; order Alismatales; family Alismataceae; genus Alisma; species Alisma plantago-aquatica. Next base: position 1,182,849,012 of record OY856412.1, on the reverse strand, counting down.
TCTTCTCCATCCAAATCTTGAAGAACGGACCTTGGGCAACCTTTGGAGCTTCATACGCCATTAAAGATACAAAGCTTGGAGCTCTAGATCAGATCTTAAGGTGGGTTTTATAACTCTAACCCTTAAGCTTTGCTTTTGCATCCTTCTTTCTTAGAAACATTGCTTATTCTTCTTCCTTAGGCATCTTTGTTAATTCTTGCAAGCAATTCCGTGAAGAAAAGCCCCTATTCTTGAGGTGGAAGATGATGGTGTTAATTACAAAGTTTATCCACAATCTTTCTTTAGCAAACGGTCCTCCACCTCTTGCTCAAACGGTTTCCCAAACCGTTTGAGAGCAAACGGTTTCAAACCGTTTGAAAACAAACGGTTTCAACCAAGAACGCATGGAAGCAAACGGTCCAAGAACATTTGGATGTGTTGACCAGGCATTGACCATTTGGAGGTCTGTTGTAAACAATATGTACTAATCACCCACCAAAAATCATCATCTAATTCCAAATAAATCACTAATTGAAGGCACATCAATTACCTAAACCCTAATCGGGTCTATTGCTGATTTCAATAATACAATTAGGTTGAAGTTTGGGTTGAGTGGCCCAAACGGTTTCAAAACTGTTTGGGGATCACCCAAATGGTCTCAAGACCGTTTGGTGATCACCCAAGACCGTTTGGAGGTCTAGGGTTAAGTAGGGTTGACCAATTGAGGGTCCAATGATATCAATTTGTTGAACAATTAAGTGCTGATTTTGTGACTAAATCTAGGGTTCAACCCTTAAGAGAATGACTTGGTTTTTAATGAAATAATGGGCAAACGGTCTCAAGACCATTTGGAGAATGTCCAAATGATCCCAAGACCGTTTGGGGGACACACAAGACCATTTGAAGGTCTAGGGTTGACCATGGTTAAGTGGTTGAAGATTGAAAGGCAACAAGTTGAAGTATAATCGATTAGTGACCTAATGATCAAATCAATGAATCTAACCTTAATAGGTTGAGTTAGATTTTGGTATTGACTTGAGAAAATGCTCTCAAGACCATTTGGAGGTCATACAAACGATCCCAAGACCGTTTGGGTCAGGTTATGACCAAATTGAATGATGGTTCAATGGGTTCAACATCAATTAGACTCATGTTGATACATGTTGATGGGTGATCGATTCCAAACCCTAATTCAATTGATCCAAACCCTAATTGGTGATGAATTAAGGTTCAATTGAGTATCAAATCAATAGAGGGTTGACCTAATTAACTCAATTGATAAGTGGCTAACAAGTGCATGAACGATTGAGGGGTTCAAACTTGAAAACCCTAACTCAATTGAAGTGGTTGAGACAATTTTTGGTCCTTGCAGTTTTGAGGTGGTTTGGACCAAACAGTCTCAAGACCGTTTGGGACCAAATGATCTCAAACCATTTGGTGATCATGCGGTTTCAAGAGCGGTTGTGTCCATGCAGTTTCAAAGTCAACTAGACCAAACGGTCTTCACTCCACCTTGGGCAAACGGTTTTGAGTGTGCACTTTATCAAACAGTTTCAAAAGTCAAAGGGACCAAACGGTCAACACCACCAAACAGTTTCAAGGTCCATCCAAGACCGTTTGGTGGGTTAGTGTGCAAGACCGTTTGAGGTCTAAAAAGGTTAAGAACGTTTGATACCTTAGTAGTCAAGATGGTTTAATGGTTGACTAACCTAAACCTTATAGATATCTAAAGTGATTAAGAGACTAAGTAATTAGTGGATCAATGCATGTTATGAAATGGTGAACATTACAAAATTACCCTTGATGGGATAATGTAACTAATATCCCTTGATCAAGTAGGGTTGACCAATTGAGGGTCTAATGATATCAATTTGTTGAACAATTAAGTGCTGATTTTGTGACTAAATCTAGGGTTCAAACCTTAAGAGAATGACTTGGTTTTAAATGAAATAATGGGCAAACGGTATCAAGACCGTTTGGAGAATGTCTAAACGATCCCAAGACTGTTTGGGGGATACCAAAGACCGTTTGGAGGTCTAGGGTTGACCATGGTTAAGTGGTTGAAGATTGAAAGGCAACAAGTTGAAGTATAATCGATTAGTGACCTAATGATAAAATCAATGAATCAAACCTTAATAGGTTGAGTTAGATTTTGGTATTGACTTGAGCAAATGGTCTCAATACCGTTTGGAGGTCATCCAAATGATCCCAAGACCGTTTGGGGTCAGGTTATGACCAAATTGAATGATGGTTCAATGGGTTCAACATCAATTAGACTCATGTTGATACATGTTGAAGGGTGATCGATTCCAAACCCTAATTTAATTGATCCAAGCCCTAATTGATGATCAATTAAGGGTCAATTGAGTATCAATTAAGTAGAGGGTTGACCTAATTAACTCAATTGATAAGTGGCTAACAAGTGCATGAACGATTGAGGGGTTCAAACTTGAAAACCCTAACTCAATTGAAGTGGTTGAGACACTTTTTGGTCCTTGCGGTTTTGAGGTGGTTTGGACCAAACGGTCTCAAGACCGTTTGGGACCAAACGATCTCAAACCGTTTGGTGGTCATGCGGTTTCAAGATTGGTTGTGTCCATGTGGTTTCAAAGTCAACAAGACCAAACGGTCTTCACTCCACCTTGGGCAACCAGTTTTGAGTGTGCACTTTATCAAATGGTTTCAAAAGTCAAAGGGACCAAACGGTCAACACCACCAAACAGTTTCAAGGTCCATCCAAGACCATTTGGTGGGTTAGTGTGCAAGACCGTTTGAGGTCTAAAAAGGTTAAGAATGTTTGATACCTTAGTAGTCAAGATGGTTTAGTGTTTGACTAACCTAAACCTTATAGATATCTAAAGTGATTAAGAGACTAAGTAATTAGTGGATCAATGCATGTTATGAAATGGTGAACATTACAAAAGTACCCTTGATGGGATAATGTAACTAATATCCCTTGATCAATTAAACCCTAATGACTATAATGGTGATGACATAACTTATGTTGTCAAGGTTAATTTGACCTAGTCTAATCAAGGGTGATGTAATCATCATCTCATAGAAAGAGGAGAAAGAAGACTCCCTATATGAATGAGAATGAAGCAATAAATCTCCAATATGTTTAAATGTGTCTGATTAGGGTATGATCCTTCATAGTAAGATCATGGAAACCCTAATTATGATGGTTAATGAATCTTAACCCTATTTTGGGGCACTAAGAGAAGTAATTCCCAAACATGATGATAGTATAATATTAATTCATTGAAATGTGAATAGTAAACCCTAATCTAGGGTAATGTGATGTAATGTGAATAGTAAACCCTAATATAGGGTAATGCGATGTAATGTGAATAGTAAACCCTAATCTAGGGTAATGTGAAGATATGAATAGTAAACCCTAATTCTGGGTTATGCTTTTGAGCATGTAACCCTATGAGTGATGTATGAAATGAGGAATCACTATTCCTAATTAAGCTAAGGGTTGAATAACTCTAATTGGATTGAATAAGAATCCTAACCCTAGAAATCAACCGTGGTGATGTAACACGGTCGTGGTAATTTGTCAATAGCACGACCGTGCTAGGTAGCATAGCCGTGGTAGCTTCCCCTTGCACGACCGTGCAAGATAGCATGGCCGTGGTGTTATATATTTAATTTGAAAAGAACTTGTATTGTGTTGATATAGATACAATGTTCATATTATCAATTGTGTTAACCATGCAGGTTTTTGTAAAGAGGTGAACATAGCCAGGTAAGGGTTATGATGCCATATATAATGAAAGCACTTTATAAGCTTTGAAAGTAATGATATGCTATGTTGCCTAGTGAGAGGTAACATATGAGATCGATAGGCTGTGATAGCCATGAGAAATATCTGCATTGTTACAATCAAGGTCATAATGTTAAAATGATTTAATGACAATATGTTACTTGGTAACAAGTGTTTTGATAATCTAAGGGTTTGAACACCCATGTTCCTGAATCATAATGATGAGATGGTTAGGGATTGATATCCCAATGATAACTGGATGTGAAATGAACTTGATACAATTAGTACTCTTTCTTTATAGCAATTGTTTTAATGGTTTATGTTTGAAAACATGCCTGATGCTAAAAGAATGACATAATGTACTTAAATAATCAAGTATAATGATATAATGTAGATCCCTGACCATAGATCCATCATTGTCAGAAGTTAAATGATGGTGAAATAGGTTTTCCTAAGGAATTCCTGGAGAGCATACTTTTGAGTATGTGGGGGTTATGGACGCGAATATCCTTAAGTCCTAATGTAGGATTTGATGTGAGATGTAACTTTAATCTCTCAATCCCTCATTATATGTGTATGCCGGGATGATGTATCACTAATCTCCCGATGATGTTGTTAATGCCGCATCGATGTGAGATAAATAAGAAATCCCTCGATGGCGAAGAGAGTACAAAACGCCACTGTAACTCTAATAGTGAAGTTGCCAGAATACCCTGGAAAGCTATTATTGCAGAGACACAAGATGTCTTGCATGTTGATCCTCACACTGACTGAGGAAGATGAGGTCATAGGAATCTGGCTCTTCTGATGACCTATGTATGGTACCAATTGCGATTTCGTAATGGTCGGTTGGAGTATGAGAGGTGTAACTCATCTCCTCAGGGCACAAAAATGTTTGTAAAATGTAATCAGCCGTGTAGCATATTTTCTTAGGTTGAATTATGAGAAACAATGATTGATATTACATTGTTTATAGTGCTCTAGTTAAATAACTAGTATACATGTTCTTCATATTCCTTATTGATATATGTCTTGTCATTCAATTAAGTTATAATTGAAATGATTGCCTAGAGAATGCTGCTCTACTTAGTTTAATCAATGAATTGCCTGCTGTTAAATAATTTAGTCCTGCTGCTCGTTGTTATCTTAATTATTGCAATAACAATGCTTCTGGTGGAGAGTTATAACTCTCGCTAGGACAATTATTCAAGTGTCTCACCCCCGTGGGATTCGACTGTTTAGGTAGACGTCGAGGACAAAGGAACCCTTTAGTGGGTGAGCAGCAGCACAACATCAGGGACAGAAGTGATCCTCAGGTGGAGACACTATCTATCAAAGTCTTGTAGATAGAATGTCCTATGTGTCGTCTCTGTACTCTCAGGTCCTAGGAGTCAGTAGATGTTTAATATAGATATGAGATTTTGGCGTAATGCCTCGAGATTTTTGTATCTTGCCTTGTACAGTTACAAGGTAGTTGACGTTGTGATATCTCAAAATGTGATATTACAGAGATGTGCTGATGTATCAACTTGTAAATAACTTATCCTGTTCTTTTATGAAAAAGTCTTACAGGTTGTGGACCTTTGTGCAAAAAGTTTTAAAATTTTGTGATTTTCAATAATTCCGCTGCTAGTTAATCGCTTCTGCATTCATTGATCTTGTTTTCGCGAGAAGTATCGTCACAAGGACAGTCAAGAGCATGAACAACATCTTTGACAAGCGTTGACTCTCCTTCGCCAACACCAGTTGTATGCCAAGTTTCGTAAGTGTGAATTCTGGTTGAAAGAAGTGACTTTCTTGGGTCATGTGATATCTGCAGAAGGAGTCAGAGTGGACCCCAAGAAGGTGGAGTCAGTTGCGGAATGGGAGCAACCGAAGATGCCGACTGAAGTTCATAGTTTTCTGGGTTTAGCAGGATACTACCGAAGGTTTTATAAGGAACTTCAGTGTAATCGTGTTGCCGTTGACAAAGTTGACCAGGAAGGATGTACCTTTTGATTGGGATGATCATTGTTAGCAAGCTTTCTAAAGTTTGAAGGAGAAGCTGAATAGTGCTCCAATGTTGGTGTTGCCAGAGCCTGGGAAAGGCTATGTTGTTTTATGTGATGCTTCTAAGAAAGGATTAGGATGTGTGCTGATGTAGGAAGATCATATGGTTTCTTTTGCTTTGTGTCAACTTAAGAAACATGAGGAGAGTTATCCGACACATGATTTGGAGCTAGTAGTGGTGGTCCATGCGTTAAAGATTTGGAGACACTATCTTTATGGGGAGGTGTGTCAGATCTTTACAGATCATAAGAACCTAAAGTATATCTTCTCACAGAGTTAGCTGAACATGCGACAATTTCGCTGGATGGAGCTGATAAATGATTATGATTGCACCATTGAGTATCATCCTGGTAAGGTGAACGTGGTAGATGATGTGCTTAGTAGGAAGTCCTCTTCCCTTCCTATGAAGAAGGCACAGTTGAGTTCTTTGATATGCCATAAGTAGGATATGTTTGTCTCTTTGCGGCAGATGAATGTACAGTTGGAAGTCTCCTTATTGGCAAGGTTGTTGGCACAGATGCAAGTGAAGCCTACTTTAGGTAGTAGATCAGAGAAGCACAACATGCAGATGCTACAGTTCAGTTGATCATGACAGAGTTTGGCAGTAAGAAGCATGATGGCTTCCATGAGTCCGAGGATGGACTAGTTTGTTATCATAACAGGATGGTGGTCCCTGATGTTGATGATCTGAGGAAGTTAGTGTTTGAGGAAGTGCACACGTCAATGTATGCTATGCATCCAGGTGTCACCAAGATGTATTATAATCTGAAGGGCTTGTATTGGTGGCCTGGCTTGAAGAGAGATGTATCTGAGTTTGTGGCTAGGTGTGCGATATGTCAGAAGGTAAAGGCTGAGCATCAGAAGCCGGAAGGTACGTTGCAACCCATGTTGATACCGCAGTGGAAATGGGATCATATAACCATGGTTTTCGTAGTTGGTCTGCCGAGGACAGCTAGGAATCATGATTCCATTTCGGTGATAGTGGATCGGTTGACGAAGTCTGCTCATTTCATACCTATGAAGACAATGTATACAACCGATTAGCTTGCTCATGTGGGGACCCGTTACACGAAATGATATTACTCAAAACATAAAACACAATCAATCACTAAATAATCACATACCCAAAAATATGGGTAAATTAAAACCGATTTCAATGTCAGCACCTTCTTAGAAACATTTTCATAAGACCCCAACATCTTTCTTTTATCCATACTAGGCCAAGAATTTGATACAAATGTTCTATTTCCTTAGCCACAACATATATACACAGAAGAACAATATTCATATATGCCACACAAACACGCATTAACATGCTAACAAAAGTTTGATTTGTTTGAAACACCATATACCTACTTTTCCTGCCCAGACCTGAGAGTACAGGGATGACTCTAGAACAAACTAGATATCTAATCAACTTTATCAAATATTCATTTCTATATCTCCTCTTTGCTTCCACATGTTTGTTTTCATCACTTTCGATTACCTAAAAAAATGTGGTGAACCACAAGGGTGAGACCCATGTCCCAGCAAGAGATATAACCTCCAACAATGTTTATTGATTACAACATTTTTAAGTAATTAAACAGTTAAGCAATTTAATCAGATCTAACAAATAAGATCAGCAGTATTGATGATTAACAAAATACATAAGCACAACTATCTGGATAAGTATGATTAGCAGTATATGCATCTCTAGTTACAAAGACATGGCTAGAATGCTAAACATAACTAACAACATGAGATAGCTAGCATCATGGTTATAATCAGTAGTAGCAGTATAGTGATCAACATAATATTAGCTATTCTATGTATGCATCTACAATCTTAAGCATATCCACAACATAAGTATATATACTATCTCTTAATTGCACTAAGCATCATCTTTATGTAAAGAAAACAAACAAGGGTTATCATCCAATGTGAAACATTGTGTATAGCCCTAAACAAATATACTACATGGCTATATTACATCTTTTATTATGCCCTGGGGAATTTTAATCGTACCATTCAAAGTCCAACCGACCCCTGTGAAGGGCTATTCGGTTCCTTACAAGATCTAGGAGTGACAGTAACCTAAGATCTCTTCCCCTAGGTCGGTACGAGTAAAAAGGTAGTGACATATCAGTCAAAGATGCCACCACATCAGCATATAGTCGAGCTGAAAACCACTAGTCCAACCTTGGTATAGGTCACGACACTAGAAAATAGGGTATTCAAACCCAATCACTAAGGTACAATCGCAGTTGTCCTCTAATCACATCATGTTATAATCACCGAGACATGACCGTAGTCGTTCTGAATCACATGAGATGTATGAGGCATGACCATAGACAACCTCCACAATCTGCATTGTGGATGATAAGGATATATCCTCAACCTGCCACCCCCACATACTCAATAGTATGCACTCTGAGTTTTCCCTTAGGAATACTCGTTTCACCATCTAGCAAGTTTTGACACTGAAGATGGCTCTACGGCATAGGGCACTACATGATTAGAGTTGTACTTGATTAGTTATGCCAATTGGGTGAATAAAGGTTGCATCAAACAAGTGGACATACAAACCCTAATTCACTTCTAGAAAGCATATAAATATCAAAACTTGAAAAGATATAAAATGTATGAAACATAATTTCTCATCTCATCATCACATGGTAATATTCACTTGCCATTCATGAGACTACACCAGTCATCATTCTATCATAAGATAATAATCTTTTTCACAATATCACAAGGTATCAACCCTTATCAACATAAGAGGATTACTCCTCATTCAGTCTCAACCATGCCCAAAGGTCATTAAGACCATCATATTATTCCCTACAAGATCATCATTATCTTTGCATGCCTTATAACAAGGCTCAATAGTATTACTTACATATAACACACTGGATCAACACAATATTGCATAAATGAGCTAGGAGATATTCATAATCAATCATAGTAGGGTTATATTAACATTAAGAACATTCCTTTATTACATCAACATGCAAGGAATATAGATATGATTAACACTCATCATATTCACAATGCACATGTTTAGCATAAGAAAGTATCAACCATGTGGCTATGATAACCAAAAATTAACATATTAAGGTTATGATCATATTAAGGAGGTTATTCCACCATCATTCCATCATATAAGAATGTTAAACATGAATACTCATCTTTATCTAATTACATTAGAGTTAGGTTCAACATGATAAATTATATCAATGTTACTAATCAACATTCATACCCAAATCCTAACTCACGTCATCCCCATTGGATCATGGATGCATAAGGTGAAGCATCACCATCACATTCCATACTATTCTCAAGTATGAACCCACACATAAATCAAGGTGTAACCATCATGTTATAGCATACTAGGGTTTCAACAATAATAGAGTACTCCATGATTGTATTAGTCATTCAAGGACTATTCATACCCAATTACCATCATTTAGTTATATTAAAGCTAGGTGTAACAAGTTATACCTAAGTAGGGTTACGTATCAACACAATATGGTTATCATCCCTTCTATTCATATGAGTGAATAGATAAGACTAACTTATTAAGGGTAACCCTCCATTTGTTCCATCATCATTCAACCCATATCACCATACCACAATGTCACCCAGAACCATTGGGTGTTTAAAAGGTACGACTATTAGTTGTTTACATAAGTAAACACCTTATATAAACCACCTAAAAAGTCCTTGATTTGTTCTCTAGAAAGAGTCACCATCTAACCCTAGACATCCCTTGATAATCGATACAAAAAGTTCCATTGAGAGTAGGGTAAAACCCACAATCGACTATTCAGCTAAAACAAGCCATCCATTGTCAACAATTAAGCTCCTTAAGTTGATCATATAAAGTAAACCATCTAAATCACATTATTTGGACCAACATATTACATTAGCCATAATTCCACCTTAATGGAGGAATAAACAGTAGATCTCGACCATTGGGTCAAGTTCACATGTTAAAACCATCAATTACAGTATAGGTCTGACCATTGCATCAAGTGACCCAAGAAACCATTGACCTAAGGCTTAATTGATGCTAAAACTACAATGCTTGACTCACCATAGGTTGTAGAGACATGATCCACCATCATTAGTGACCATTAAGTCAATAGGTTGTTAGATCAACAGTAATTCATTAATCAACATCAAATATTACGGTAATGTCAACATTGATTGATAACATCAGTAGGGTAATTAATGGCTGATCATTAAACTTCTAATTGATCCCAAACCTAACATAAGGGGGTGAACATGGGTTTTCACCATCATTTGACACCCTTGATCACGACCATCAGTTGTTATGAATACAACACCATAGGGTTGTTGCAATGGTACCATCATCGAGTCATGGTTTATAGAAGAAATCAACTTAAAACCCTAAAATTGACCATTGTTTGATAGGTGCTTAGCACCATAGGTTGTCAAAACAACCTGATCCAAGTCATATTATACCTTAGGAATAACATACACATGATCATAGGTTCATATATAACTGAAATCAGAACAAGGAACATTATATAAATCGAAATCCAAGTCAAGCATAGCTTTTTAGTGCATGTATCATCATTTTCAAGCAAGAACATGATCTAGAAAGCTTATGGTAAGCAATAAACGTTGAGCAAGTTATAAAACTTGCCTCTAATAAGAAGATGAAACCCCACACCAAAGAAATCTCGAGCAGGTAGGGTAGAAAATCCAAGAATAAGCTATGAATTCGTCCATCTAGAACCTTTCTTCATCAAATGAGCAAATCCTAAACATAAGGAGCAAGAAAGGTAGGGTTTTAGAGCTTTAGAGCAAATTCTACCATGGAACATTATTTTGGTTGTGCACTGCTAATTTTAACATTTAACAGAGAAAATTAGGTTCGATCAATTGTTTAATTTCACTAATTCATATCACACATATCATTCAACTAATTAGCGTCGTACAAGCATTAATAATTAAAATGTGCAAATTTGGAAATCGAGCGGTGCCGGCACTGCCCGACACCCCGGTATATGATGTTAACTACGTCAAACACAGATCAAACCGAAATTGTCTGTTTTATCGAGTCAAATTGTGCAATTAGGAGTGAGATTCTACTCACCGCGGTTCAATACGTCCGAATACGACTGTAAACACATCTAGAGTCTATTTTCGGGCATCAGTGGAGTCGTCTTCTACCTCGGTTCAGCCTGGTTTGAACGAAGCACACACACACACCTCCTTGGTTTGGCGTCGTTCATTGCGATAGCTATGGATTCGAACAAGGACCTCGTGAATGGAGCTTAACATCATTGTTGGTTGTTGTTGCTCATGCCCAGGGGCCATCGTCACTGCTCCGAACAGCAGCTACTGCTGCTCTGGTTGGGGGCGCCGCCCTTAGCTAGGTGGGTGTTGCTCATGGTGGCTGGGCGTTGTAGTTGAGTGAGGTAGGAGATGACCTAGCTTGCTCGAAGCCCTAGGAGCCAAGAACTGCTCTGCCCTCCCACTTTCTTGCTTAATCAGGCTGTTGCTGCCCCTGTGGTGGTCAGTCGGCCATTTTTGCACGTTGGGGCAGATGGGGGCACAGTTGGGCATAGTTCCTTGGTGGTTGAAGCAAGAAAGGTGAGGGAAAGGTGGAAGGAGCAAGGCACGATGTGTTGCTGGCTCATGATGGTGCTGATGGTCGCTAGGCATTGCTGGCCATAACTGCAAAAGGGGGACTCGCCCTAGGGCGTTGGGGTGAGAAAGGAGGTAGGAAGGAGAAGAGGAAAGGTGGGTGAAGATGGACAAAGCTCAATCACTTGCTAATTCACCCTAAATCGCCCTTGCACGGCCTCCTTTAGTTGCTTTCGATCACACATGATAAATTATATCAATGTTACTAATCAACATTCATACCCAAATCCTAACTCACGTCATCCCCATTGGATCATGGATGCATAAGGTGAAGCATCACCATCACATTCCATACTATTCTCAAGTATGAACCCACACATAAATCAAGGTGTAACCATCATGTTATAGCATACTAGGGTTTCAACAATAATAGAGTACTCCATGATTGTATTAGTCATTCAAGGACTATTCATACCCAATTACCATCATTTAGTTATATTAAAGCTAGGTGTAACAAGTTATACCTAAGTAGGGTTACATATCAACACAATATGGTTATCATCCCTTCTATTCATATGAGTGAATAGATAAGACTAACTTATTAAGGGTAACCCTCCATTTGTTCCATCATCATTCAACCCATATCACCATACCACAATGTCACCCAGAACCATTGGGTGTTTAAAAGGTACGACTATTAGTTGTTTACATAAGTAAACACCTTATATAAACCACCTAAAAAGTCCTTGATTTGTTTTCTAGAAAGAGTCACCATCTAACCCTAGACATCCCTTGATAATCGATACAAAAAGTTCCATTGAGAGTAGGGTAAAACCCACAATCGACTATTCAGCTAAAACAAGCCATCCATTGTCAACAATTAAGCTCCTTAAGTTGATCATATAAAGTAAACCATCTAAATCACATTATTTGGACCAACATATTACATTAGCCATAATTCCACCTTAATGGAGGAATAAACAGTAGATCTCGACCATTGGGTCAAGTTCACATGTTAAAACCATCAATTACAGTATAGGTCTGACCATTGCATCAAGTGACCCAAGAAACCATTGACCTAAGGCTTAATTGATGCTAAAACTACAATGCTTGACTCACCATAGGTTGTAGAGACATGATCCACCATCATTAGTGACCATTAAGTCAATAGGTTGTTAGATCAACAGTAATTCATTAATCAACATCAAATATTACGGTAATGTCAACATTGATTGATAACATCAGTAGGGTAATTAATGGCTGATCATTAAACTTCTAATTGATCCCAAACCTAACATAAGGGGGTGAACATGGGTTTTCACCATCATTTGACACCCTTGATCACGACCATCAGTTGTTATGAATACAACACCATAGGGTTGTTGCAATGGTACCATCATCGAGTCATGGTTTATAGAAGAAATCAACTTAAAACCCTAAAATTGACCATTGTTTGATAGGTGCTTAGCACCATAGGTTGTCAAAACAACCTGATCCAAGTCATATTATACCTTAGGAATAACATACACATGATCATAGGTTCATATATAACTGAAATCAGAACAAGGAACATTATATAAATCGAAATCCAAGTCAAGAATAGCTTTTTAGTGCATGTATCATCATTTTCAAGCAAGAACATGATCTAGAAAGCTTATGGTAAGCAATAAACGTTGAGCAAGTTATAAAACTTGCCTCTAATAAGAAGATGAAACCCCACACCAAAGAAATCTCGAGCAGGTAGGGTAGAAAATCCAAGAATAAGCTATGAATTCGTCCATCTAGCACCTTTCTTCATCAAATGAGCAAATCCTAAACATAAGGAGCAAGAAAGGTAGGGTTTTAGAGCTTTAGAGCAAATTCTACCATGGAACATTATTTTGGTTGTGCACTGCTAATTTTAACATTTAACAGAGAAAATTAGGTTCGATCAATTGTTTAATTTCACTAATTCATATCACACATATCATTCAACTAATTAGCGTCGTACAAGCATTAATAATTAAAATGTGCAAATTTGGAAATCGAGCGGTGCCGGCACTGCCCGACACCCCGATATATGATGTTAACTACGTCAAACACAGATCAAACCGAAATTGTCTGTTTTATCGAGTCAAATTGTGCAATTAGGAGTGAGATTCTACTCACCGCGGTTCAATACGTCCGAATACGACTGTAAACACATCTAGAGTCTATTTTCGGGCATCAGTGGAGTCGTCTTCTACCTCGGTTCAGCCTGGTTTGAACGAAGCACACACAAACACCTCCTTGGTTTGGCGTCGTTCATTGCGATAGCTATGGATTCGAACAAGGACCTCATGAATGGAGCTTAACATCATTGTCGGTTGTTGTTGCTCATGCCCAGGGGCCGTCGTCACTGCTCCGAATAGCAGCTACTGCTGCTCTGGTTGGGGGCGCCGCCCTTAGCTAGGTGGGTGTTGCTCATGGTGGCTGGGCGTTGTAGTTGAGTGAGGTAGGAGACGACCTAGCTTGCTCGAAGCCCTAGGAGCCAAGAACTGCTCTGCCCTCCCACTTTCTTGCTTAATCAGGCTGTTGCTGCCCCTGTGGTGGTCAGTCGGCCATTTTTGCACGTTGGGGCAGATGGGGGCACAGTTGGGCATAGTTCCTTGGTGGTTGAAGCAAGAAAGGTGAGGGAAAGGTGGAAGGAGCAAGGCACGATGTGTTGCTGGCTCATGATGGTGCTGATGGTCTCTAGGCATTGCTGGCCATAACTGCAAAAGGGGGACTCGCCCTAGGGCGTTGGGGTGAGAAAGGAGGTAGGAAGGAGAAGAGGAAAGGTGGGTGAAGATGGACAAAGCTCAATCACTTGCTAATTCACCCTAAATCGCCCTTGCACGGGCTCCTTTAGTTGCTTTCGATCACACAGGTTGGGCACTGCTACAGTACACTGATTCAAGAAGTTCTGTAAGTCTATTGTGAAGGAAGAAGATAAGGGAAAGAATTATACAGCTAATTATATTGGAAAAATTGCATATTTAACCCTAGAACTTGAAACCCTCATAACCTTTGCCTCGGATGTCTGATTTGAGCGTTTTCTTTTGCAAACTTTCAAGCGCGAGATCCTCTACAACCTCAAGGCAAGAAATCATGTAAATAAGACTGTAACACTCGATCAAAGCACTAATTGCATCAGTGAGTACTTAATTCAAATTAATCAACTTAATGATGCACTAAGCATTAAATTATGGTAATTAAGCTTGTTCAAGTCATTAAGCAAGTTTATGGGCCTTACAACTATAAACCCCTAACAAGGATTTTGCCCCCAAAATCCAAGGTAATCAAACATGGTACTTCCTTTTCACCTCATCCTATTACCTTCACATGCTTACTTTCATATCATGGTAATGTCACATCATTCATACATATCTCATCTTAGGTCAGCACAAAAACACCCACATAAGAATACATATCATGATCCCAGTAAGAAATTTAATCAACCCCATCTCACTCTTATTCAACTTGTTCTCATAGCAGTTACTGCTTCGGCAACCCTAAGGTTTTTGAATAAATATTGATCATATTTTTAACCATATTTGAAATACTTTGATATGTCATCATTCAAAGATTGCTACAACTTGTAAGACATTACTTGAACACTCTCTTCCTCCTATTAATAAATTCTATTGGTACATTAGTTAGTCTAAAGGACATAACTCTAAACTCATCATGGTCATGTGGATTATGTCATCCAATCTAACTCTTATGCATTATATTTTATCATAGGTTTATCTTAAAGGAACATGGTATCACATATTTATTAACCAACAAACCATCTATCCTAGATAGTGGTCTTTCCCAGCTATCACTGAACCATACACAACATTATAGAATCACTTTTGTTTTTCCTTACAAACAACATTTATAGGATCATTATCAACTCTCTCTCTACAAGAGAGGAATACTTGTAATGTTCATTTAATAAACATCTCCAACATTCAAATATTTCTCATATTATTGATACATCTTGGATACTAGGATTCATTACCTTGGTATCCACCTCATGCGCTATAAGAAACTCACATCCTTATCTCATCTACTTTTACCAACATAATAAATATCAAGACATATAAAAGGAGTCTTCCTAATTATTAGAAGGCTCAAAAGCAAAATCATCACAAACTTTATGATCGTGGAACCATAGTCCAAACAACCTTATTCTATAGTAAGATATCCATCCTCATGTTTAGAATGAATCCACACATACCAAGTGGCAAAGATCCACTTGAAATATGTGCCCTAGAAAGGAAAGACACAAAGTGAAACACACTTCCCACATCATAGCAACATGGTTCAATGGTCACTAGCAAAAAGGTAACGAATTCTATTTTCATGATGCAGGTTACAACTTCTTATGTATCATTTTACCTTTTTCATTTCGGGTTCCTTGCCATTAGCATAGGAATCATCATGATTAATGTATCTCATTACTCCTTCCTTTGTGACTATTTATCCCACTTGGGCATGTTCTCTTATTTTATTATGTTTTTCAACCACTTATCGACAGGTAAATCATCATATTCCATATTTTCTTCATTAAATCAGGATCATCTCCCTTAATTTCTTTCACATGCCATGCTGATTTTTCATTAACACTTTCTTACACACATAGGTTGGTCTAAGATTAACTCAGGTTCCACCTTATTTCTTTGCCATTGTTCCCATTTATCTTCTCATTATATACTTATCATTGGAGTTCTCTCCATCTTATGTGGATTTCATACCTTGAATCACTTTATAAGCATAGACTTATCTATCTTTTACTTTATTTTCTTCTTGAATCACAACTTCAAGAACTCCTTTTTTCATTATTTATATTTAGATTTAGATTTCATGGTGTTGTATCTTTCTCTTATAGTTACCAAACATTCAAGTTTTGATAGATTATGATGCGATTTCCATCTTCTTTAAGATAGGATTGAGATATTCACACCATGATTTCTTATTCATTATGCTCTTTAGATTGTCTCAAAATGACTACTTGATCAGAGTAATCAGAAAGATAACAATCTAAGAGTTCCATACTTACCTTTCTTCAATAATTGAATACCTGGCTAGGGCACCCAAATACTGAGATTAGGCAGTATGCACCATATTTTTATGTCATATTCCTAACTTAGACATCATCCTAATACTAAGTCCTAGTGTCCCTATAGACTCAAGGAACCTAAAGCTCTGATACCAACCTGTGGGGACCCATTACATGAAACGAGATTACTCAAAACATAAAACAAAATCAATCACTAAATAATCACATACCCAAAAATATGGGTAAATTAAAACCGATTTCAATGTCAACACCTTCTCAGAAACATTTTCATAAGACCCCAACATCTTTATTTTATCCATACTAGGCCAAGAATTTGATACAAATGTTCTATTGCCTTATCCACAACATATATACACAGAAGAACAATATTCATATATGCCACACAAACACGCATTAACATGCTAACAAAAGTTCGATTTGTTTGAAACACCATATACAAACTTTTCCTGCCCGGACTTGAGAGTACATGTAAAACTCTAGAACAAACTAGACATCTAATCAACTTTATCAAATATTCATTACTACAACTCCTCTTTGCTTCCACATGTTTGTTTTCGTCACTTTCAATTACCTAAAAAAATGTGGCGAACCACAAGGGTGAGACCCATGTCCCAGCAAGAGATATAACCTCCAACAACATTTATTGATTACAACATTTTTATGTAATTAAATAGTTAAGTAGTTTAATCAGATCTAACAAATAAGATCAACAATATTGATGATTAACAAAATACATAAGCATAACTATCTAGTTAAGTATGATTAGTAGTATATGCATCTCTAGTTACAAAGACATGGCTAGAATGCTAAACATAACTAACAACATGAGATAGCTAGCATCATGGTTATAATCAGTAGTAGCAGTATAGTTATCAACATAATCATGGATAATGTATGTACGCATCTACAATCTTAAGCATATCCACAAAACAAGTATATATACTATCTCTTAATTGCACTATGCATCATCTTTATGTAAAGAAAACAAACAAGGGTTATCATCCAATGTGAAACGTTATGTATATCCCTAAACAAATATACTACACGACTATATTACATCTTTTATTATGCCCTGGGGAATTTGAATCATACCGTTCAAAGTCCAACTGACCCCTACAAAGGGCTATTTGGTTCCGTACAAGATCTAGGAGTGCTGGTATCCTAAGATCTCTTCCCCTTGGTCGGTACGAGTAAAAAGGCAGTGACATATCAGTCAAAGCTGCCACCACAACGACATATAGTCAAGCTGAAAACTACTAGTCCGACCTTGGTACAGGTCACAACACTAGAAACCAGGGTATTCAAACCCAATCACTGAGGTACAACCGCAGTTGTCCTCTAATCACATCATGTTATAATCACCGAGACACGACCACAACCATTCTCAATCACATTAGATGTATGAGGCATGACCATAGGCAACCTCCACAATCTACATTGTGGATGACAAGGATATATCCTCAACTTGCCACCCCCACGTACTCAACAGTATGCACTCCGAGTTTTCCCTTAGGAATACTCATTTCACCATCCAGCAAGTTCTGACACTGATGATGGCTCTACGGTACAGGGCACTACATGATTAGAGTTGCACTTGATTAGTTATGCCTATTGGGTGAATTAAGGCTGCATCAAACAAGTGGACATACAAACCCTAATTCACTTCTAGAAAGCATATAAATATCAAAACTTGAAAAGATATAAAATGTATGAAACATAATTTCTCATCTCATCATCACATGGTAATATTCACTTGCCATTCATGAGACTACACCAGTCATCATGCTATCATAAGATAGTAATCTTTTTCACAATATCATAGGGTATCAACCCTTATCAACATAAGAGGATTACTCCTCATTCAGGGCTCAATCATGCCCAAAGTTCATTAAGACCATCCTATTATTCCCTGCAAGATCATTATCTTTGCATGCCTTATAACAAGGCTTAATAGTATTACTTACATATAACACACTGGATCAACACAATATTGCATTAATGAGCTAGGACATATTCATAATCAATCATTGCAAGGTTATATTAACATTAAGAACATTCCTTTATTACATCAACATGCAAGGAATATAGATATGATTAACACTCATCATATTCATAATGCACATGTTTAGCATAAGAAAGTATCAACCATGTGGCTATGATAACCAACAATTAACATATTAAGGTTATGATCATATTAAGGAGGTTATTCCACCATCATTCCATCATATAAGAATGTTAAACATGAATACTCATCTTTATTCAATTGCATTAGAGTTAGGTTCAACATGATAAATTATATCAATGTTACTAATCAACATTCATACCCAAATCCTAACTCACGACATCCCCATTGTATCATGGATGCATAAGGTGAAGCATCATCTTCACATTCCATACTATTCTCAAGTATGAACCCACTCATAATAGATTACTCCATGGTTGTATACTAGGGTTTCAAAAATAATAGAGTACTCCATGGTTGTATTAGTCATTCAAGGACTATCCATACCCAATTACCATCATTTAGTTATATTAAAGCTAGGTATAACAAGCTATACCTAATTAGGGTTACATATCAACACAATATGATTATCAACCCTTCTATTCATATGAGTGAATAGGTAAGACTAACTTATTAAGGGTAACCCTCCATTTGTTCCATCATCATTCAACCCATATCACCATACCACAATGTCACCCAGAACCATTGGATGTTTAAAAGGTAAGACTATTGGTTGTTTACATAAGTAAACACCTTGGATAAACCACCTACGAAGTCCTTGATTTGTTCTCTAGAAAGAATCACCATCTAACCCTAGACATCCCTTGATAATCGATACAAAAAGTTCCATTGAGAGTAGGGTAAAACCCACAATCGACTATTCAGTTAAAATAAGCCATCCATTGTAAACAATTAAGCTCCTTAAGTTGATCATATAAAGGAAACCATCTAAATCACATTATTCGGACCAACATATTACACTAGCCATAATTCTACCTTAATGGAGGAATAAACAGTAGATCTCGACCATTGGGTCAAGTTCACATGTTAAAACCATCAATTACAGTATAGGTCTGACCATTGCATCAAGTGACCCCAGAAACCATTGACCTAATGCTTAATTGATGCTAAAACTACAATGCTTGACTCACCATAGGTTGTAGAGACCTGATCCACCATCATTAGTGACCATTAAGTCACCATAGGTTGTTAGATCAACACTAATTCATTAATCAACATCAAATATTAAGCTAATGTCAATATTGATTGATAACATCAGTAGGGTACTTAATGGTTGATCATTAAACTTCTATTTGATCCAAAACCTGACCTAAGGGGGTGAACATGGGTTGTCACCATCATTTGACACCCTTGATCATGACCATCAGTTGTTATGAATACAACACCATAGGGTTGTTGCAATGGTACCATCATTGGGTCATGGTTTATAGAAGAAATAAGCTTAAAACCCTAAAATTGACCATTGTTTGATAGGTGCTTAGCACCATAGGTTGTCAAAACAACCTGATCCAAGTCATATTATACCGTAGGAATAACATACACATGATCACAGGTTCATATATAACTAAAATCAGAACATGAAACATTATAAAAATCGAAATCCAAGTCAAGCATAGCTTTTTAGTGCATGGATCATCATTTTCAAGCAAGAACACGATCTAGAAATCTTATGGTAAGCAATAAACATTGAGCAAGTTATAAAACTTGCCTCTAATATGAAGATGAAACCCCACACCAAAGAAATCTCGAGCAGGTAGGGTAGAAAATCCAAGAATAAGCTATGAATTCGTTCATCTAGCACCTTTCTTCATCAAATGAGCAAATCCTAAACATAAGGAGCAAGAAAGGTAGGGTTTTAGAGCTTTAGAGCAAACTCTACCATGGAACATTTTTTTGGTTGTGCACTACTGATTTTAACATTTAATAGAGTAAATTAGGTTCGATCAATCGTGTAATTTCACTAATTCACATCACACATATCAGTCAACTAATTAGCGTCGTACAAGCGTTAATAATTAAAACGTGCAAATTTGGAAATTGAGCGGTGCCGACACTGCCCGACACCCGGGTATATGATGTTAACTGCATCAAACACGGATCAAACCGAAATCGTCCATTTTATCGAGTCAAATCATGTGATTGGGAGTGATATTCTACTCCTTGTGGTTCAAGACGTCCGAATACGACTGGAAACACATCCATATTCCATTTCTGGGCGTCAACGGAGTTGTCTTCTACCTCGGTTCAACCTGGTTTGAACGAAGCACACACAAACACCTCCTTGGTTTGGCGTCGTTCATTGCTATAGCTGTGGATTCAAACAAGGATCTCACGAATGGAGCTTAACATCATTGTTGGTTGCTGTTGCTCACACCTAGGGGCCATCATCGCTGATCCGAATAGCAGCTACTTCTGCTCTGGTTGGGGGCGCCACCCCTAGCTAGGTGGGCGTTGCTCATGGTGGCTGGGCGCTGTAGTTGAGCGAGGTAGGAGATGACCTAGCTTGCTCAAAGCCCTAGGAGCCAAGAACCACTCCACCCTCCCCCTTTCTTGCTCGATCAGGCCGCTACTGCCCCTGTGGTGGTCGGCTGGCCATTTTTGCATGTTGGGGAAGATGGGGGCGCAACTGGGCGCCGTTCCTTGGTGGTTGAAGCGAGAAAGGTGAGGGAAAGGTGGAAGTAGCAAGGCATGATGTGCTACTGACTCCTGATGGTGCTGTTGGTCGCTGGGCGTTGCTGGCTGTAGCTGCAAAAGGGAGCGCCACCCTATGGCGTTGGGGTGAGGAAGGAGAAGAGGAAAGGTGGGCAGAGGTGGACTAAGCTCAATTACTTGCTGATTTGCCATAAATCGCCCTCGCGCTGCCTCCTTTAGTTGCTCTCGATCGCACAGGTTGGGCACTGCTACAGTACACCACTTCAAGCGGTTCTGTAAGTCTATAGTGAAGGAAGAAGATAAGGGAAAGAATTATAAAGCTAATTATATTAGAAAAATTGCATATTTAACCCTAGAACTTGAAACCCTCATAACCTTTGCCTCTGATGTCCGATTTGAACAATTTCTTTTGAAAACTTTCAAGTGCGAGATCCTTTACAACCTCAAGGCAATAAACCATGAAAATAAGACTGTAACACTCGATCAAAGCACTAATTGTATCAGTGAGTAATTAATTCAACTTAATCAACTTAATGATGCACTAAGCATTAAATTATGGTAATTAAGCTTGTTCAACTCATTAAGCAAGTTTAGTGGCCTTACAGCTCAGGTGTATGTGGATGAGATAGTGCATTTGCACGGTGTTCCCGTAATGATAGTTTTCGACAGAGGCCCCCAGTTCACGAGTCATTTTTGGGAATAGTTGCGCAAAGTATTGGGAATGTAGTTGAGGTTCAGTACCACTTTCCACTCACAGACAGATGGACAGTCTGAAAGGACTATTCAGACTTTGGAAGATCTTCTCCGAGCTTGTGTCTTATAGTTCCTAGGCAGTTGGGACGTGCATCTCAGTCTGATAGAGTTCGCCTACAACAATAGTTACCAATGGAGTATCGACATGGCACCTTATGAGGCTTTATATGGTAGGAAGTGCATATCTCCTCTGTGTTGGTATGAGTCTGGCGAGTATCAGCTTTTGGGTCCTAAGTTAGTACAACAGACAACAGAAAAGATCAGGGTGATACAACAACAATTGAAAGCGGTACAGGACAGATAGAAGTCATATGCAGATAATCATTGACGACCTCTAGAATTCCAGGTGGGAGACAAGGTGTATCTCAAGATCTCACCATGGAAAGGCGTGTTGAGGTTTGGCCGAAAAGGGAAGTTGGCTCCCAAGTATATGGGGCCATATCTGGTAATAGCATGTGTTGGCAAGGTAGCTTACAAGTTAGAGCTACCGCCAGAGTTGCATAGGTTGCATCCAGTGTTCCATGTTAGTATGCTGAAGAAAAGTCATCCAGGCACAGAGACAATGATACAGCCGGTTGAGGTTGAGCTTGATGAAGATGTGACCTACGAGGAAGATCCAGTGATGATCCTTGACAGAAGAGTGAAGAAGTTGAAAAAGAAGGACGTAGTGCTTGTAAAGGTTCTTTGGCATCATCGTGGCATTGAGGAAGTCACGTGGGAGCTCGAGGAAGAGATGAGGAGGAAGTATCCCTTTCTTTTCTCTTCAGATTTTGGGGGAGAAATCCTTTTGTAGAGGTTTATGGCTTGTAAGGACCCTGACCTCCATTTTAGGCTTACCCTGTTTGCTTTGCCTAAACCTTGCGTTTATATGTGTGCTTATCACTTGAAGTTGTGATCAAGGTTTGTTTGTGCTTTGTTGAGAGGTGGAGGTGCAACTTGCAACTTACCTAAGTTTTAGGGTTGGTGTGTAAGTTTGTCACCTTGAGAGATGTTTTTATCTCTTCTTGCATCCTCGAGGGTTGAGAGGATGGGTTGGGCTCTTTGCTTGAGTATCTTTGGGCTTTGTTGAGCTTTATTGAGTTTTGTTGAGCCTTGTTGAGGCTTGATATCGGGTTGGACCTTGGTGTATCGGCCAAGGGAGTGCTGGTTGTATCGGGTAAGGAGGTGTATCAGACACGGTGTGTTGGGTTGCCATCTTGGGTGACACACACCCTTCACCTAGCCTCATTTGTGTCACCTTCTTTGGACAAGTGGCCGTTGCTTTGCTAAGTGGGTGGCAACTCATGGGCGTGTGTTTTTGGGGTGCTAGCATGTGGCACAATCCTTGGACAAGTGTGTTAGGGGTGGGTGCCACCTTGCCTTGCTCTTCCCCTTCACCCCTTAGTATTAAAAAGACCCCCCCCTTTCTTGCTATGTCTCTTTGGTTCCTTTAGTTGCTTCCCTTCCTTTGGTGGCCAAGTTAGGAGAAGAAAGGAGCAAGTGGTGGCCGATACAACTGGTGTCTTGGGCGACACACCTTTCTAGCTTATCCATTTCCTTCTATTGTGGTAAGGATGTCTCACTTTCCTTGGCACCTTCTTCTTCTTCTTCTTCTTCTTCTTCTTCTCCCTTCTCTTCGACCGTGGTGGTTATAAGTTGTTCTTCTTTGTGTTGTCCGAAGGTGGTGCCTTGCAGCTTGGAGCTTGGTGCTAGGAGCTTTAGAGCTTGAGGTGGGTTACATAACTCCTAACCCTACTATACTACTTCTTTATCATGTTGCTTTACTATATGTTTCATCCATGTCATCTTCTAGCTATGTTTCTTGCTTTAATGGTTATAAGGTTGCCTTAGATGTACCCTAGACCTTGTTGAGATGGTTGCCTTGGGTTGGCCAAACCATTGGATGTGGAGTTCTTTGGGCAAAACCCCTCTCTCACTTAGTTGTTGAGAGGTGAGCCTAGGGTCTCCTAATTCAATGGTGAGTGGAGTTTTGGGTTCGATGGCCGATATGGTGATGGACCTCCTTGTTGCCCGATAGGTGATGGAAGTTGTACAAAACCCCTCTCTCACTTAGTTGTTGAGAGGTGAGCCAACTCTCTTGATCTTTTAGGGCTTCTTAGTGGCAGTCTTGAGGTTGAAGATGACCAACCCGTCATGGCCTTTGAACCCTTGCACAATACCCTAAGTTGTGTTCTGCCCGATATCCCTCTTCTAGGGTTGAGCTTGGGTGATATGCTAGGTGAACACCTTATTGACCTCTTGACCGATATGGATCTTTACCCAAGATGTAGTTGGGCGATATGTCCATGGCCGCTATGGTGTTGCTTGATATGGAGTCTTGGTTGGTGTAACCCTGATGGGCGATATGGTGCCTTGATTGATAGAGAGTCCCAAACCCTAGCTTGGACGATAAGGCTACCTTGGGTGATATGGGAGCTCCTTGGGTACCATGGTGGGATTCCCATGATGTCGCTTGATGGATGGCAGTGGTGTGCCTTGGGCGATATGGTTTTGGTGGTTGCCTGACATGCAAAACCCTAACCCTAGCAGGTGATATAGGTTCTTGGCCAATATGATGATAGTGTTGCCCGACACACTCTTGTACATGGCTGCCCAATACCCTCTTGTGCATGGTTGCACGATATGCTGGTTTCCCCATATGTGGATTGGTGCCCTAGGTTTTTGGTGGTGACTGATATCATTTGGGTGAGGGATGGTGCTCTACCCAAGATCCCTTTAGTGAGGGTAGGCGATACCTTCGGTGAGGGTAGGCGACACCTTTGGTGAGGGATGTTCCTAACCCGGTAACCCTAAGTTGGTGAACTTGTTGTCTTGAGCCCACATATTTGGTTCTGATTATGAGATATGATAGTTGGGTTGTACCCAGTAATGTGGTGGCTACCTAAGGTTGATAAGATGACAAGATCATGGTTAGGTTCATGATGTTATGACATATAGGGCATGGTGGATGCTCACGGTTTGGTAACAATAATATAAGTTGTTTGACATACCATCTACAAATTTATGCTTCATGTGTTTATAATAATGGATGTTGTTCCAATCCTATGCACATTAAATCTTATTGACATGATATTCATAATATGTCATCTAAAGATCTGTATTTGCTGATTAAGTTATCTCTTCAGATATGCATTCTAACCATGCAGGTATTATCAAATGAATTCATAGCCAGGTAAGAGCTATGAGGTGTATGTGTTTTGTATGACACAGAATAATGATGTTCCTTGTTGATGAGATAACATACACCACTAGTATGATGAGAAAGGTCTGGTGACCTGATAAAGGCTGAGTGCCTGATTCAGGTGTTATCCTCTGATGATGAGATAAGGGATCAATATCCCATGATGATATATGATGATGATGCCTTGAGGGGCAGTGGCATTATGTGATGAGGGATTGAGATCCCATGGCAATATGATAATGACTGTAATGGTGTGACACAATGTTGTTTATGTTTTATAACTTGGTTGCCTCAACAATTCGTTTAAAATATACTGATTAATTATAGATGAACATTTCATGTAGTTTGCTCTGGCAATAGATCCATCATCGTCAGTAGCTGGTGATGGTGAAATAGGTTTATCCTACGGGATTACCTGGAGCACATATTGTTGAATATGCAGGGTTTCTTCTAGTCAAAATAGGAGGATTAGAGTACAACTTCGGTTATAGACTTAGTATGAGCATGGTGAACAAGCCCATGGCTCAGTGTGATAGAGCATGAATGCATTCATGGATCAGGAGCACGGTGAATAGGCCTATGGCTCAAGGTCTGCTTGCACCGAGACCTGTACCAAGGCAGGCTAGAGAAAAGGGTAGCCTGCAGAGCTGACCCTGTGGCTGAGGCCACTTAAGCAAGAGACTGTGGTCCTTCTTTAGATATCATACACTGACCACGAGGAGGTGAGGTCATGGAGTCCGACTCTTCCATTGACCTTGTATGGCACCGGTTATGGGCTTTGTAGTCAAAGGTTGGATTTGAGCGGTACAACTCACTTCCTCAGGGCATAATAAATTGTAATCCAGCCATATAGTATATATTGCTTAGGGCAAAACACAAAACATTAGTTGAGGCCTTGCTTGTATAGTTGCCCTAGTTATATCTTGCAGTTAATTACACGTTCCTCATATCTTATGATAAGTTCTTGTATAACTTGTCTTGTCAATCATGTTCCATAAGAAATATCTGGTTATATGCCTCCTAGATATCTTGGTAAGTTTGTTAATAAAGTTAGTATGAGCTGCTTATATTAGTTATCTGCTTTATCTGTTCTAGATTTCTTGAAGTTTTATAGTTCGACGGGGAGTTATGTTTCTCGCTGGGACTATGTGTCTCACCCCGCTGGTTTTAAACCTTTTTAGGTGATTGTGCTATACGTGGTGGTGGTCGTGAGGTTGTGGCCGAGAAGCAAGAAGAATAGTAGGAGCCAAGAGATGGATATTTTGCTGTTTTGGTAGTTTTGTAGTAGAGTCCTAGAGTCATCCCTGTACTCTCAGGTCCTTGGAGGTGTTTTGATGACGTTTCATGATGTGTAGTTGATGTAGCTTGTTTATCCTGTTGTTAGCCTGATATGGCTTCTTCTGTATATAAACAGGTGGTGAACTCTTTGTGCCTATGGGACTGTTAGGTCCTATGAGCTGTGGACATATATCGAGGTTTATGTATATTTATATAACATGTTTCCTTACAGGATAAGGATCTGGATGTAATAGTTTCTTTATTATCTACTTTCTGCAATCGGTTTTGATTAACCTCTATTTTTGGTAATATGTGGTTTATGGAGGTTCCACACATTTTCGTGTGGCATTTCATTGTCTGTGTGATATCGGGATGTCACATTATTGGTGTTGAGTCGAGAGGCAACATATGCGTAGCTACCAACATGTTGAGCTTTCATAATCTGCAATCCTCCAAGACACATTGGTAGGATGTCCATGTTCCACTATAAATTGCCAAATCCTTGCCCCTCACCAATAACAATGTGTGTAAGGCAACGAAGGAAACTGTGGTCAAAGTCTTCCAAAACCAAAGAAATAGGATCTGGTGGCATTGTTCGAAGGAAAAACAATAGCTTTGGCATCCTGACGCATGACTTGAGGAGAAGAAGTTCACATTGTGGGTCATTGAGGAAGGTCGGGAAGTCCATCAAAGCTAAAGATTTTACCACACACTTCCTCAACAAATCTAGGGTGAAGCTTGGATCAAATGAGATTGGACCACTGTGAAGATTCACACCCTATGTAGGCCATGATGTGTCAAGAGGAAACAAGCCACCAATCGGGGATCTTCTAGGATCATCAGAAGGATAGAATATCTTTGTCTTTGTTATGTTGAGATGAAGTCCAAAATTTGGGTCGAAGTTTTGAAGAAGAGATAAAGCCTTAGACACCTCAACGGAGTCACCTATCAAAGTCCCATCATCAAGGTAGAATGCAATAGCTCAAGGTGGTATTCATTTTTAAGTGTAAAATAAGAGGATGGAGTGATAAAGAAAATAGAAGTGGTCTAAGTGGGTTGCCTTGTTGGACCCCAACAGAAGACATAATGGGCTCATTATGGTCTAAGTAAAGATGAGAAGGTAGACAATAACAAAATTCAACCCAATGTGCAATCATCAGGTATCAAAGATGAACCTCTCAAAAAATGGTGGATCTGCCAACCATATTAAAGGCATTGGAGAAGTCCACTAAATCCTAGGTATAGGTATGAACATGACACTTGTCATGGATGAGGCACATTACAACATGTAAAAGAGCTTCATCACCACCAAGAAATCCAACACCAAATTGGTGATCTTGAAGGTATCTGACAACATCTTCCATAACTCCCTTTGTTGCAACCTTTGAAATGAGTCGACGCCAAATAGTGCCAGCTACGATGGGCCAAATGCCATTGTCAGGTCTGAGTAAAGGAGTCAATGGAGCACTAGCAACGTAAGGATCTAAAGAGGTTGGACATCGACTAGCTAGCCAAAGGTTGACAAAAACATATATGGCATCCAATAACTCATCCTTAATTGTAGCAACTGCAACCCGCATATCATCAAGAAGGTGTTGTGTACGAAGGCCATCACGTGCACAAGCAATAGTACCCTTATGAAAGAATAAAATAACATCTTCAACCATACTACGAGAAGTGCCAAGTGGAAATGATTGTAGTTTTGAGGTTGGTTGTTGTATCAGAGATAGAAGCTGAGGATGCTTTGATTCAAGAATGAAATGAGTTACATTATCATATGGTGCAACACCACCAGATGAGAGAATATGAATAGTTGTAGAAAATTGATCGTCTTTGACTTTAAACTTGGCTCAAGAGACATTGAATCCAAAGAATGTGTATGAATGATAGGTTGTTGGTGTTGCTGAATACTTACAAGGAGTTTTTGAATGCCATCAGGGTTAGAGTTCCAAATCTCTATGGCTTTAAGAATCATGAGTAGTTGTAGGGAGGCATGCTTGCAAGAGGAGCGTTCATTGGTAGAAATAGGGGTGAAATGGTAGAGAACACATAGAGGAAGCAACAACATATATATCCATTCTATAAAAGAGATGGGGCAAGCAACAACCTGATTGAGGGATGTTCGTAAAGCATTAGAAAAATGAAGACAATACAGTAGAGGGACACTCTTGATGGTAGGAGCACCCAAATGGAAGAATTTGTCAAGGAGGGCATCACAGATCTCAAAATGGACCGTAGACAGAGATGGTGGCTCAATACATTAACAAGTTGTCATGTTGCAATGAATAAAGGCTGGGGAGACCGCCTTGGTAGGGGTAAGAAGGCCAATAATTACGTATGGTGAGTCCAAGCTAGGATGGCATGGAAGGGTGGCTATAGCATCAAAACCATTCGCTTCACCATGAGAACATTCCTTGGACCAAGGCTGAGTGTGGAGGCAAACACCACATAGCCATATTTTAGAAGCATGCAAGGTATCACCAAAGAGTCCCACACATATAAATATTCTAATGCCTTACAAATATCAAGAACATGTGTAGGAGTGGACAAATGAATGACTTGAAAGTGAATTGAGAGACTTGAGAGACCAACAATTGATGGTTCCCCTGCATCCAACTTTTGATGGCCACGTTGCACCATCTTTCGATGGTCCCCTTTTGTCTGCCAAACCATCACTTTCCAACAACCAATGGTCTCTTAGTGTTTCCGCCTACCACTGGCTATCAGTGCATGCCTTTCTATGGCCATCCTAACTCTGTCTTCCGATGGCCAACATCCGATGGTACTCAAGCTCATGACAACCGATGGCCACTTTGACTCTCAAATCTGATGGTTATTCTGCAGCCAACAACCGATGGCCATCCTGCTTGGTCTTCAGATGGGTGCACTACCAATAGAATTATTGTGCCACTAAACCCTTCATCTATCTTCTTAATTGCCTTTTCACCTTCATGGAGGTCGAAGACTTAACTCCATGATGGCTGGGATGGTTCCAAACCCTAGCCTCCACCTATAAATATAAGGGGTCTACCAATGAAGAAAGGGATCTGCAATTGACACTGCCAAGGCTGCCACTTTCGCTCCACGCCTTAGACCTTCATCTACAATTAACCTTCTTCATCAGTGGACGAACAACAACCAAGGAAGCTCCCACCTCCACACCGCCAAGTCTTCAAGGTACCAACCTCGATGGAGGTATGTCCTGTGATGCCTATCACCATTGATTGACGATCCCATCCTTTGTCAACCACTACTCCTCCTTGTAGTGACTAGATATGACCTTGAAGAAGGAAGAACAAATCCACTTTTCCTACTCTAAAGAACTTCTATGGGTGGTCTTGTTGTTGCTTTGTCCACCATCAATTTGTAGCATGAAGACCTACCAGGCTTCCGCACACCACGGATCCGCTTTCCTTCTCTGTTGTGATCATGGCTTTCTTTGTCTCTTCTTCTATTATTTTCTATTGGTGATGTCATGAGAGAGTAGTCCTCTCGCCAAGGTGCAGGGAGTAGCCCCATTACCTGATTTTGTTCTTTTATCTACATTTATTTTTGTATGAAGTGTTGCATGCTTAAAATCTATCATTTTATGCTTGTATGCTTGTATGATCAACATGTTTACAAGTCATAATATTGGATATAGAGAACTTTGAACCCAAGATCAAGGATATCAATTAGATTCTAGTTAAATCCTTGATGAGAATTTCAGATATGCATTTTCTGAGGAAATAGATGTATGATCTCTAGGTCATGCGACGACAATCTTAGAAGGATATCTATCCCAGTTTGATCCTAACACTGAAAGGGGGATTTTACTAGCCTCAACATATATATATGCATAATTAATATGATGCATTGACAAAGAAAATGATAGGTAGCAGTGGTGAAACTCATTCTATGCTAGTGATCCCATAATATGATTGATCAACCCCTTAATTCAACACTTCTATTATATGAAACCTTAGTATAACCAATAATCCAATCTTGTGTTAAATGCTAGTTCTTGCTCGGTTATTTTGGTCAGTCTATTCTTAAACAAGTTGTCTTTTGGGTTTGATCCTAACTATACTATAATAACATCCAATTGCAGGTGGTGAATATTGTACTTGGTCTAGGTAAACTCCTAGGGATTTCATCCCTAGTGAATTTTTCAGTGCAATATCACACACGTCACGTAGTAGGAAATGTGAGAAAATCCATTTTACATTCAATTTGAGTGTATTTTTGTGACTTATTTGACTCTATTCCATCTCTTGTTCTAAATATACATATGAGAAAGTGAACAACATGAGATATAGAGGAATGAGATCCCTCCATACTCAACAAGATGACCCTAGATACCAGAAGGTACTAAATTAGTTGGGTTTTCAACAATCGGATAGCCTCTCAAGAATATCGACTACTCTAAGTAATGATAATTGAATGTGATTGACAAACATGTTGATAAGTTAAAGCACCTTTCCTTTAGAGTGATTTTGATAATTTGAGTCAACTTGGTCGAATATAATAGAGGCATCACTCCAAAGTGTTCCTATACTCAAACCTATGCATTTTCATATGATCGAAACAAATTTCAAATGCTCAAAAATTTGACCTAAGAGGTGATAAAGTGATCGATTATTAAAAGTCATCCATATAATATACAATCTATTCTCACTTGAATGTCATGCCTAGTCTTCTTTCTCCATGAATATAACCCCTTGTTGTATGTTCTCC
Source organism: Alisma plantago-aquatica (assembly GCA_963693085.1). Lineage (NCBI taxonomy): Eukaryota > Viridiplantae > Streptophyta > Magnoliopsida > Alismatales > Alismataceae > Alisma > Alisma plantago-aquatica. Next base: position 1,182,817,943 of record OY856412.1, on the reverse strand, counting down.
ATGTTCAAACAATTGCTCCCTACTTTCCCATTTCTACTTTCCCTCTGTACCCATCATCCACCCTCCGCCATCACAACATCACATTTCCAAGAATATTAACTGTATAGTGAGTCATATATTACCATGTCACCCTCATTCCACCTCACTAGAGATAGACTACTACAACACTCTGAACAACCATGACAGTTGCTCAAAGTCCAAAAAGAGATATAGCATTGGCTTTGAAGGAGATATCTATGTCTCTCTTCTCCCTATAAAATTGATGGGAATTTTCTTCATATTTGAGTTGTATATTGTCATCCTAGACATGGGTGGCTCATCTTATTTTTATATTGGAAGTTATGTCTCTCAATCATACTAAATTTCCACCATTATTACCATATTATGTAGATATTGATTTTTTTTCTTCAACTGTATGTATTTTTAGATCTTATGTCTATCTAAAATGACCAATATGGTGGAAGTTTGTTAGTGTACACTAGTAGATAGGATATTCTCCCATATCATGATTGAGTACCATTTTATTTTATTGTGATGATAGAACTTGTGAATATTAACCTTTAGCCATGAGATAGGCATTTTCCGCTAAATTCGGCAAGATATGCCCAATTTTGAGAGAAGGTTGGGTATAATGACGTTGATAGTTACTTTGTTAATTAGTATTTAGTGTGTAGAAGTTTTGGCTAAAAGAGTAGTGGAATTAAGGTGGGGGAAGACCCTATCTAGGTTTTACTCTCATATAATCCATATGTTACTTAGAATTTACTCTAATTTATTTCTTCACTATACATAGTTCATATATTTATTCAAGTTAGCTAACATTAAATTTGTATAACTCCTGGCTCACTCCTCAATCCTTGAGATGATGCTTGGCTCCACCATAACAGTGTTGTGCACTTGCATGAGAGAGCAGTGTGATCAAAATCATATTTTTAGACTTTGAGATAAGAAATCGAGTAAGGTGTTGATATCTGAATGGATATCGGTCTCTGATACATATGTTTTCTAAACTCATGCCAAGTTTCTAGCATTATTTATGGGGATCACAATGCCAAAAGTTTATATCAAACTATTTTTTACTATCTCAATGTATCTCATACAATTTCTATATATTATTCTCTTCATCTATTTCTTTTTCCCTATTTCCATGTCTATATGTACTCTTACAAATATTATGATGATAAGCACTTCAACTTTGCTTTGATTCTAAGATTTTGATCTAGGCATTGAAAGAACTTTTTCTAGACTTCTATGTATACAACAAAGCACTAGTCATGTAGACATGAGGCATGACAACAATTATAATGGGGAAACCAGAGAAATGGTAATGACTTCGAGAGAAAAAATGTAATATAACACTTAAGGATTTATCACATAAAAGGTAAACAAACTTATAAGTAGATTCATTGAACCACCTTAGAATGTCAATAACAAACAATTTCAAACTAGCATAGTCACTCCTATCTCACTAGGAATTTCAATTATAGCCCCACTGAAAACCTTACTTAAAACTTCCAAATTGTTAACAACTTCTGTGAAATTATGAAGACTAACAGATTTCTCAAGAGGATGTTTAAATACATATATTTAATTTTCCATGCGAGATAAGTCTATAGCCTAGTATGATGTTATTCCCTCATGTAAGATTTTTACTGGGAAGATCACGTATATCAAAAAATTCTACATTCCTGCAAAAAATAAGACACTACAAATACACTAGATAACTTTAAGCATAGAGTGTTAAAATATCTTAATAGATTTTTTGGGCTTGTGGATGCGACGGGCACAGTGAAAACATTAAGAAAAATCTCCACAAACCCTACTAGAAAATCTCATCAAAATAATGTATTAAAAAAGAGGCTGCTCGGGATATGCCTCATCTAGGAGCAAGTCCGATGGTGTCCCTTTGTGCGGTGATATGCGTCTATGTCTTCTCTACTTCATACACACAAATGGATTGGAACTCCACATCACGCTTCTCAAACTGGAAGAAAGGAGTAGCCTTCTACTTGACAACATGATAGCATTGCTTTCCTTCTCTCTCGCTTGGGGACGATGACGACTAAGGTTCACATACAAGAGTGTGTCTAAACCTATCTCAAAAGTCAGTTGTCATGCCCCTATAAATTGTAGAGAAAAGGAAGTAGGGTTTACCAAAAACCCTGGGAAACCAAAAGGTTGTGGTTGCGTTCAAAGCAACCCGCTCGTGGACTATTAAATAAATATTCTGGAATCAATTCATTAACCAATTAATCATATTAGTTGATTAACTAATTTTCATCATCTGGCTCTTGTCAATCGCTCCAAATTGGTCAACCTACTCAACAATTAAATCTAATTAATTGGCTTAAATATTTAAACCAATTAATTTAAATTATATTTAAATATTATTCTAGTAGATTACCTAAACGTTTTAGTAATTAATTTGATTTGAAACATTTCCAATCACGTTCACAATTATACTCCTATACCAATCATCCTATGTGTGTGACTCGGTAGGTTTCAAATTATGTTGGAAGTGATATTCATAATCATATTATGATTTTACAAGCAATGATTGGTATCTAGCAAGACTTCATTGCTACCCAAGTAATCGGAGGAGTTGGAGAACAACTTCAACCTACAGCTGTGCTTGTCTTATAGTAAATGTATAGTTCCTTTGTCTCTGATATCTAGATTATACTCGAGGCATGGAATCGTCATCCTATTCAACATTCAATCCATGTTCCTTGAACTAGATCAGAATGCCTGAGATATGTGTAAGCTCAATATCACATATTGACTCACATCAACATGGCCATACATTTCTCAGTCTCACTTACCAAGTGGGCAAGATATCAAACTCATGTAGGAGGGACAAATCCCATCTATATCACTCAAAGTCATCCCCATGTGTCACAGTGCACTTGAGCACCACCTTTATGGCAACCCTTATTCAGGATCATGGTGGATGATGTCAAAGTACACCAAAAGACATGTGATAAGTATAGTGATTTTAGGTTTAAGAACCACAATCACCACCATCACTATGAGAGATGACTCTGACTACCAATCATGGTTCCCATGTGTGTCTCTCAAGGTGGGTCTATCCGCTACACTGTTCTCTAACAAGTATTTATGTGTTTGGTTTGATATCACATATCATGACTAATGAGATTCTATCATCAACCAACACACACCCTAGTCTTAAGTGTTATTGTTGTCTATTAGCCTTCCACAATAACATTCGACTAGGGACATAACAAGAATGCATATACTCTTGACATATGTATGATCTCATTGTTCAAGTCCTCAACCCAAATACCTGCATCATTGAGTAATATCATTCTTTAAACATTTATTATTTTCATCATTATCACATAACTTAATAAAATAGAATAGGTTGGAAGATTGTCTTTGTTATTAATCAAATAATTTACAAGATATGCCTTTACAATCATCCTATGATTGGCTCTCTGGGCATACATACTAATAAGACTTAATGGATTTTAGATAGAGTGTGGTTTACCAAAGAATTTTTTGATTAATATATTTTTTCATGTCTTATTCCAATAAGAACCAATTCTAACATTTTTGTTCAGATCCAAAACTAATTCTAAACATTGTTCTAAGAGATCATTTGTGAAATTTGACATGATAGTGTGCATTCAACCTATAGATGACATGTTATTGGGCAATTATGGTACTATCACACCCAAGCTAACTTAAATTGATGCATTCAAATTATAGATGACATGGCATTGGGCAACCTAGTGTGGAATCGTGCCCAATCTAAAAAATCTTATTGCCTTTCATACAAATCAAACACCTCTATCTCTATAGAGGAGGAATTCATGCAACCAAGAGTGAAATTTCCAATGTCAAGATAAACCAAACAACTAAGGATTTCAAAGTGTTATCACAAAATTAGCTAGACATGAAGACTGAGATTAAAAATTTGTCAAATTCACCTTGTTAGAATTATTATTGTTTAATTTATTATGCCATATGGTCCTAGTTGTATTGGCCCATTAGGTTCATGTTAGCTTCCAATTACCTCAAGTTGGTGAAGCCTATCGGTTTAGATGTTCCTTGCAAAAGTTGTATCCGTTTGCATATAAAGTGATATTGGGTTGTGATATCTTGTCAAGCAAGATACTCAATGGCCGATATCTCATCCTTCAATTATCCACAAGAGTTTTTCATGTTGAGATAATAATGCATGCATGGAGTCACCATGCATGGACACATGTCACCGAACTGCATATTGAGGTGACACTTCACATACACTCTCTCTCATGAGCCTTAACTATATAAGCCTCTCTTTTCTCCTACTAGTGAACATTTCAACCCTCATATCATCCATCCCTTGGTGGATGATCCTAGGAGCTTAAGGATCAAGAGGAAGGTTGAGCATCATGCCTAAGGTGAATCCATGGTCATCTTCAACCTTGGATGGACTATGCTTCTTGGATCATGGTTCCTTTCTTTCTTTGTTTCTTCACTAAGGTACTTGCCCCATTTCGTATATATGGGAGAGGAGACTGTCTTCTATCAATCAGAAAACATCCCATTAGTCTCCCAATTATTTTCACACATGGTATTAGTAACATCACATTTTTTCAAAAAGAAAAATTTCTACCCAATGATGTCCAAGTTGATCAATACATCTCATGATACTCAACACCTTAGAGAAATTTGATCTAAGGATACACTCATACTCTAAACCCGATGTGAGGTAGAATCTAGAGTGGTTTTGGTTCCTTAAACCATGGAAGGGAGTGAAGGTGTGGTTATTACGAAATGAGTGACCAAAGATGACGAGATAATTATGATCAGACTCTTTCTCCTTGGGTTCATTAGGCATAATATTTGTTGGAACTGGTATATTGGTATATACACAAGAATGTCCCCATATTGCTGGAAACTCAACTATCAAGGTATAATGTTTATGGAAAACCTAATAGGACATAACCTCGAGGATGTATATTTACATACATATACAAGTAATTACTGTCCCTCACAAGATCAGGCACAAACACCTTGCACATAATATATATATGTATGTTCAAATCAAATTCATATCCATGGTTTTTATGAGACCACAATTAGTAGGTTAGAAGTAAACTTCATACTATGATGATGGGTGGCAGATCTAAAGATCGTCATCAATAGGTACCAAGATGGAAGCTACACCTCTGACTTGTCCAGTAGGGATCATGAGATGTTTGCAAGTATTGCGAGACATATCTATGGCCTTAGAAAGAAGAGATCATGAGTTGAAGAGGAGTCCAACTACCCTAAGTACGACCAGACAAAGGTCACGACACCTCAAACTTGGGGCTAGTAAAGCCCCCACCTACTTTCCAGGTTCATCAAAATGAGGGGAGAAGGGAGGAAAATTCAGGAGTAGAAGATGGCAAGTAGCAAAGGAGAGTTGGAGAGACACATTGCACCAAACCTCCTATGTCCTTCCACCACAGCTCCAGTTCTGGTGGCTCCACCATAGCTCTAGGTTGGCTGTCAACATCTTGACGCCAAGGATACATACACTCCCTTTGTGGGTTGAGGGGGGGGGTCAGGTAGATTGGTTAGTTTGGGTGTGAAGTGTGGTTAAGAGTAGTGAGACTGCCATTTTGTGAGCCAATCTCGACTGAAGCATTGTGGATCAAGCCACAATAGGAGCACCATCACAATACTCTATAATATAGAGGAAATAGAGAAGGTTGCGATGAAGAAGGGGTAACACCCTCTTCACCTGGATGCGTGGATCCTAGAATAAATAGATCTGGCATGTGATCCACTTAGGTGCAAGGTATATTAATACTTTAGTTGATTCCATATAATGTCCTTAACTTACAAAAATCATAGGAATTCATTGGTATGTCCTGTGGTTCAAGTTATATATGAATTTTAGTATATTCTTCGATATCTACCCAATGAGTTAGGTTACAATTCATGATTCTGACTCTAGTTTTTCTAATTTTAAGTCTTGTTCTAATTAGGATTTATGAGATATTAATTAGGGTTTGGCTTATAATGATAGGAAAATTGAAGTCTTAAGATCAAGATCTTAGAAGTGATTGTTCCTATTGAAATTAGGTGAGTGGTCCATGCCTTGGGTTTCATTATATTGCATCATTCAATTTTGCTCTCTATTAATGTTTTACGTTTATGTTATATGTGATATCATGTGAACACTATAATGATCTAAGAGGTATATGTTATATGCCTATCTTGTTAAGATTTATTGCATACATGTTAAATGTTAAGATCATATTAATTAAGAATTATACCTCTCATGTTCAAGACTAGTAGTGCAATTTTAGGTGAAAATCCTAAGTAAGATAGGATGAGATCAAATTAGAATAAGAACTAATAATTAGGCCATACTAATAAAGATGCTATGTAAGGTTGGTGCCTCATGAGCCCCCTTCAATTTACAGTTTCAAAACCAAGATTGTTCACTTTCAGTGTGTTTAGTGATGCTTATGTATATGAGTTCAAGGCTAATCTTGTTCACTTTCAATGTGTTTAGAATCCTGCATACCTCGTGTGTGTCTATGAGATCTGGTCAAAAAGGTTCATTGAATATGTGTCCTAATAAGAATGCTTAATCAAGTTAAGAATGCATCCTATAGTCATAAACACTATTTATGCATGTTCACATCAGTTTTTAAGATTAATGACAAGTTATGTTCATATTACTACTAGAACCCAACCACTTACAATAGTTTGTAGAATGCATGGCTATGTGTGGATGCACATAGGTTGTCTGTATTTGGGATCACTCTTAGGAGATGGATCTATGTATGAGTTCAATACCAGGTGAGGTTCCATCTATAAGATCCAAGGAGGTTCAACTAGTTTACTAGTTATACCATGTATCATGTTCCTTTTTGTAAGCTTTGTGAAAAGAATATATATGATAATCGATGTATTGATATCCTATGTAAGTTACTATTATTATTATTGCAGTGAGTGATATATGTTTTTCATGACATTCTCTAAGTTTGATTTGAATGGTCCTTGCTTCTTTGTTGTTATATATGGATCACACTTGCGGGATGCTACAAAAGTGGTGTATCAGAGCAATAATATAGATATCAACTAGGAAGGATTCTCACATTCTTTTAGTCATCACCTCTTAGATGAGTCCTAAGTATAAGACTTAGTGAAGTCAGACCACATGTTAGTCATAATATCCGCTTAAAGATATAAGTATATGCTATCATACTCTCCAACTTTAGTGAATCATGGGAGTTTGAGGATATAGAATATCCTAACTCGTGGGGTTGTTATACCCTAGACTAAAGGTTCTACCCTTATTAGAAAGAATTCAGTGTATATCAAGCAGGTTGAAATCCTTAATAAGTTAGAATTTATGATGATGGAATAATTAGTGACATGATAAAGTCCATATCAATTTGTTTAGATAAAAATCCCTCATCGTTGATACATGGATAGCACTAATGTACAATTGCCAATTTATGTTTCTTGAATAATGATTTTTTATCTACATTTAATGATGGTTTTAGCATTTCTCTTTAGTAATTTGGTTCCGATCGTAAATATAAATATATATATATTCTTATAAGTATTATATTTCAAAGTGTTCACATTTTTATGGAAGCCTATGTTCTCAAACTCAATAGAAATAAGTAATAAAAGTAAGGTTTTAGTTGGATTTCATGTTTAGAAGTTGAATTTGTTATATATATAATGCAAAAGCCAAAAAGGGACAAGTAACTGTAGGTTTAAGTGTCTATTCATAATGGGTTTTGAGTGCTGACTCAGCTCATAGCATGTCCTCTTTCTTTCTCGATAGTTTTGGTATGGGATGCAGATAAAATGAGAACCTTAGAGGATATGCTATGATACACATAATTTTATTATGTTACTCTTCTTTGTTTTGGTGTTTATGGTATGGGATACTTGTACCAAGGGATGATGGAAGTGAGTAAAGTAGATCTAACATCTCTAGATACATATAGTCATGAATATGTTTCTAGATGCAACATAAAGAGTTAAGGATAGGAACCCATACATGTGGTGACTTGAACCTAATGGTACTAGAACTATATAGAATTTCACAAATCATGGTTGATAGTAGCTTCTCTGGCATAAAGAGTAGAATAATGGGCTTAGAGTAATAACTTGCTTGGGGATACCCCCAAAGTTGCAATAGTAATACTCCTTAGTGTACATGTTCATCTAGTAATGCATGCTCTAGGATATCTAGAAATGGCTGAAGAATGTTGAGAATTCAATAATTAAATAAATCCTTTAAAATATAGCAAATGCGTGTAAGTATAGTAATAAGTGACATCTTATCCTAAGGGTTTCTTCTTAAATGAGATTGTAACATTGATAAGTACATCGAGGACTTATTGATAATACCTAGGGATCCTAACCTAGGAAGAAAGGATATACTATTTTGTTTTGAGGAATACCTTAATATGGTTGCATATGGAGAATTAAGGTATGTGAAGGATTATGAAAATCCTGAGGTAAGGGTCGAGTTAAGTTCAATAAGATTATGTTTCTTATTTATGCAAAATAATTCTTTTCTATATCACACAACATGTGAAGATAATTAACTCCTAAAATAAAGGAATATTCATGCTTTCGATTTAATTATTATGTTCCAATACATATTCAAAGTTTAAGAACAAATTGGTGTTGCATGAGTCTACATTAGGTTTCATAAACATACATGCTTACATGGATAAAAATCCTAAAGTTTAAGGAATGAAGAAAATTGTATGTAGGACTCTACCCTAGATTTTAGTGGTTGAGCTATGTGATGGGACTCGATAGCCATCAACATCATGTAGTGGAAGTATAGAAACCTATGTTTAAGGTAGGTTACATCACAATATGAAACCATCCTATATTTATGTGCACTATGTTGTGTATCAGATCAGATCAGTTCCACATGTAAATGTTCATGCACATGGTTCATGTAATGATTAAGTAATGAGAAAATGCATCCTTAAATCTATTTAGCGAGTCATGAGCAGAGATGTTTCATGATTTTGGTGTTTGGAAGTGAAATTCTTACATTAGGAATGGTAAGTGAGGACATACTGAGAATTGTGATCATTACAACCATATTTTAAGGAGTAGATCTCATCCTTGTTGGTTTACTGGTTTTATGATTTGAAAAAATAGGTCTTTTCTGAATAAGTATGATGAATGTCATGAATACTTCAATGCACTTGAATTTTGGTTACAATGAGGAACATGTGTCATAAGTTGAATCACAAATTATTTTTTTTTGGAAGTATTCGAGGACAATATGAATCATGATATGCTTTGAGTTTAAGTCTGTAACGTAATAGCATGATGACTAGAAGTATTTATAGTACCTTTTAAGGTTAAAAATGAACAATGTTATTTTAATTACTAATACATGATAGGTAGTGGTATAAGTTATGTGGTTGTCATGGTTCAGTAGTCTAGGATCACAATAATATGGTATGATGTGGATATAAATTAAATCCTAGAAAAGGTATTTTGATTAATGTTTTATTTAATATTCCTAGGGTTAATAATGGTTATATGTCAAGATGGTAACTGCAAATACCTTAGGGCTTATCTATCTAGAAGCACTATGGTAATAAGGACAAAGTCATGTTAAGAAAGTAATGTTAACTTGGTGATCCTCCAAGGTTAATGAGCAATTGGGTGTGATGAGCACTTTGACACAATGAGCTCGTGAGAGAATGAGCACTTTGGTGCAATTTATGTGCATAATTCATTCTTTCTCACTATTTGTAAGTGCCAAAATCATGCTAATGCTAATGGATATTGAGACAATATGTAATGTGTATTCTAATTGAAGGAGGCAAACTCATCTCTAATAAATCTTAATACCCTAACATTTATAGTTTTGTGTGGAACCATAACTCAGTTTCTTGAGAGTAAGGATAAGTTAAGGTCTTCAGTATAGTGTTAGAAGAGTTGGAAACCATTAGCAAGATGGCCAGTGGTTATTACCACCTAGGAAGATAATCATGATTCAAAGTTTCTAATCCCTTTGAACCATCATTCTCTTGACCTAAGTCGGTGTATTACACTATTAAAAGAGAAAGTTTGAATAGTGTATATGAATCCCTACATCAAGAGGGGATTTAAATTACAATATTAAGATGATATTTTTCTTTGCAAAGACACAATCTAAATGTCCAACATGATACTTACGTTCATGATATTAAAAAATTGAATAATAAGTGATGGTCTTAACATAAACCATATTTTGAGCTAAAGAGATTATGAATAGTATAAACATGACAGACTGATTCTTTTGCAAGTAATGCGAAAAGGTTTTGACTTATGTGTCAAGTAGTATTATGCAAGTTATCATTGATGGATAACAACTACAGGTGATCCTAACTCTTAGTCCTAGTGACTCGGAGGAAAAAACTATATGTTCAAGAAGTCTTTCAATAAGACACATGAAAGAACCTAGATAGGACTAGGAATATTTTACATGTGTGAAATTTATAGATGTGTGTAAATTAAAATAACCAATGGTTCTTAGTCAAATTAGTATTATGAGAATAATGTGGTCAAAGTAAAGGAGCATTTGTGAATTAGATATACTAACACAACCTAAGGTGGCTAACCTCATTAACTTTATGGTCTATTTAATCAAATTCAAGGACAAAGTTTCTATAAGGTGGGTAGAATCAAAACATCCTAATTTTTTAAAAAGAAAAATTTCTACCCAATGTCCAAACTGATAATTACATCTCATGATACTCAAAACCTTAGCCAAATTTGATCTGACGACACACTTGTACTTCAAACCCTAGATGAGGAAGAATGTAAAGTGTTTTTTATTCCCTAAACCATGGAAAGGAGTGAAGGAATAGTTTTTATGAAATGAGAGACCATAGATGATGGTCTAAATTTGATCTCAAGTATGAGATAAGTGATGAATACAGATGAAGGTCAAGTGACTAAATTATATTGTGGAATTATGTAATTAGAAACTCATCCTTATAGTTTAATGGTTAATTTAATTTCACAGTACATGAATACATCATAAGGCCTTTCTAGATAATGACCAACATATGGTACCATACATATAAGAGAAGTCTTTTAGTTTGTTTTTCTCCAAGAAACACTAGTTTCCATAATCCATATTTCCTTGAGTTGATCTTATGACATGATTTGTTACACTTCTATTTTTCTCAAGAAGATAATTATGATCAAACTCTTTTGCCTTGATTTCATTAGGAGTAATCTTTTCTAGAACTAGTGTGTTGGTATATGCAGAAGAATGTAGCCATATTACTAGAAATTCAACTATATAGGACAATGTTTATGGACCTAATAGGACTAGATCTCAAGGATGTATATATAGATACATATACAAGTCTTTACTAGCCCTCACAAGATAGGACACACTATATATATATATATATATATATATATATATATATATATATATACATATACATACACCCAAGTCGAATTCATAGCCACGGTATTTACCAGACCACAATCAGTAGGTTAGAAGTAAACTTTAGACTGTGATGATGAGTGGAAGATCTATACATCATTGTCAATAGGGACCATGATGGCGGCTACACCTATGCCTTGTTTAATATGGATCATTACATGTGCACATGCATTGTGAGACATATCTATAGCCATAGCAAGCAAAGATCATGAGTTGAAGAGGAGTCCAACTACCCTAGGTCGGTCTAGATAAAGGTCGCAACCCCTCAAACCTAGGCTACCGAAGCCCCTAGCCCCTCCCCAGGTTCATCAGAGTGAGGGAGGAAGGGGGGGGGTGAGTTTGGGAGTAGAAGATGGTGAGTAGAGAAGGAGTGGTGGAAAAATGCCTTGTTCCAAAATGCATGTGTCCTTATGCTACATCTCTAGGTCGGGTGCCATCATCTTGATGCGAAGGAGATAGCCACTCCCTTTGTAAGGTGAAGGAGGATCATGCTGATCAGGTGGTTCGAGTGTGGTGCACGCTCTCGAGTAGCAGGATTTCCCCATGACCCGATCTCGCCTGAAGCATAGAGGATCAAGCCACCACATGAGCCTCCTTACAATACTCATAAAATAGAGGAAATAGAAAAGGTTGCAATGAAGAAGGGGTCAGGACTTCTTCTCCCGATTGTGTTGACCATGTAATAGATGGATCTGACATGAGATCCACTCAAGTGCAAGGCATATTAATACTTTATTTGATTTTAAATACTTCCTTAACTTATAAAAATCATAGAAATTCATTGGTATGTCCTATGGGGTTGAGTTATATATGAATTTTGGTCTATTTGGTGAGATTAGACATTAGGTTAGGTTATGAGTCATGTTTCTTGAAACGTCTATTTCGAGAAAACAAGATTAACTAATGCGGAAGCATTCACTAAGCATCGGATTACCATAAATCACTAAAAATTTTAAACTTTTTACGAAGAGATCCTTTAAAGGTAAAGCTTTCTCATAAAGCAACATGATAAGTTGTTTACAACTGATCCATCGGTAAAACTCTGTAAGGCAAGATACAAAAGTCTCTAAGGACTGGACCAGAAACTCGAAAGCACTAACTATTACTCCGAGGACCTGAGAGTACAGAGACGACATATAGGACTCTAACACTATCTACACATGACATAGCAGCCAATGCCTCCACCTGAAGCTTCACTGCTGTCCTTGGTACTGCTGATGCTGCCCTTCACCTATTGAAGGATTTCTGCCTCCTCGCCCACGTCCACCTAAAGGTTGAAATCTACGGGGTGAGACAATTATAAAAATCGTCCCAGCGAGAGATATAACTCTTCGCCAGAAGCATAAATTATTGCAGCATAAGAGAATAAATGAACACAAAGAAGTTATGTATATTTGAGAGTAGTTAAAACAATGTTTAACAGATTAAACTATTCTTTCTACTAAAAGCAATGCAACTATAAATTGATAAAATCACATGTCACTTATCACATCACTAACTCCCTTCAGACTTGGATCATATATCCATTGCCTGGCATTATTATTTGGGAAAGGATGGCCTGTAGCCATACTCCTTCTCCCAAAGTGTTAGGATTCCAACTCCACAACATATCTGCATAACTTGTACATATGATATCAGACTTAACATTACTTATGTAATACAAGGGTTATTTACATTCATAACCCATTAGTCTGTAGTTAAGCTTTTCATAGGATTATTGCGTAATAGAATTTCACATAGAAACACTTTGGTTTAGGTCATACCTCATATTTTTAATATTGGGATATCAATCCCTAACCATCTTATTAATATGAAATCCGAAATGTGGGAGTTCAAACCCCTGGACTAATCATAGCATTTGTTACCAAGTAACATCTCATTTTATCTGGTTATCTAAATAATATGACCTTTGAAGATCAACAAATCATATTACTCGTGGCTCATTCAACCTATCAAGCTCATATGTTATCACTTACCAGATAACATGACATTTAGTTATACTCTTGAATTATAGGTAACAAGTGTTCTTAATGCAATTAGCATTATAAATCTTACCTGGATCTGATCACCTCTATATGAAACCTGTCAAGCTTAACTTTTATCAGTTATTCCATACACTCCCACATACTCTAAAGTATGTGATCCAGGAGTTCCCTTTGTAAAACCTGTTTCACTATTATTTAAATTCTGACAATGATGGATCTATGATCAGGGCTGTACATGGTATGATTATACTTGATTATTAGGTACATATCAGTATTCTTTTAGCATCATACATGTTTCCAAACATTCAAGTACTAAACATGGCTATAACAGAAGAATACTAAATGTACAAGTATAACTCATATCAGTTATCAACTGGATATCAATTCTTAATCATCTTATCACTATGATTCAAGAACATGGGTGCTCACACCCTTATATCATCATAACACTTGCTATCAAGTGCCATATCAGCATCAAGTCATCTATTAGCATGACCTTGATTGAAGCAATGTATATACTTTTCACATATCATTACTCTAAAAGCTTATAATTGTTTTCAAGGAATATGACATCATAACTCATACCTGGCTATGATTACCTCATAATATCAACTTGTATGACTTATACAAATAAGGACATGCATATATAACAATGTCAGCACAATACCAAAACTTCTCAATTTCATAATAGGACACCACGGCCGTTCCACCTTGCACGGTCGTGCAAAGTAAGACTACCACGGCCGTGCTCCCTTGCACGGTCATGCAAGCTAAGGCTACCACGGCCGTGCTCCCTTGCATGGTCGGGCTACATAAGATCATTCCATGATTCATATATATATATATATATATAAATATATGTATTCTAATCTTTCATTCTTTTAACTTGATTAGGTCACATCAACCCTTCAATCAAGTACATGCTACTATGGTTAACATAGTGTATCAAGCTATTAATCCTATAAACAATTAAGAATTCTCCCTTTAATTGGTTCTTAATCACTTAGGTATTATTAGGGTTTCAACCTTCACACCTTCATTTATTATCATTACTAATCATTATTGGATCAATAGAACATTCATCATCTTAATTATCAAGGATTCAATCACATTGGACCTCCACTTCATAAGGTATCCAATTGAATTAGGGTTTCCAATGTTGATTCCTTCAATCTTTGAATTCATGGAACCAATCATCAATTAGACCTATACTCATACCTTAATTGAGTTTAATAGGTCAACCTTCAACTGATTTGTCCCTCACTTGACCCTCAATTGACCATCAATTAGGGTTTAACTCAATTGAATTAGGGATTGGAATCAATAACCCTTCAACATATTTCAATGTGGGACTAATTGATTTGAACCTATTGAACCATCATTACATTGGGACATGACCTGACCCCAAACGGTCTTGAGGTCATTTGGATGACCTCCAAACGGTCTTGAGACCGTTTTCCCATCATATCATCAAAATACAAGTCAACCAATTAAGGTTTGGATCATTGGATTGATCACCAAAACAACAATTGATTACATTCCAACTTAGCATCATTGGATCATCAATTGCTTAACCATACTCACCCCTAGACCTCCAAACGGTCTTGGGTGACCTCCAAACGGTCTTGAGACCGTTTGGATGAGTTCCAAACGGTCTTGAGACCGTTTCGCTCACCCAACCCTTGGATTCTAGTGAAAAATCATAAGGGTTTGAGCTATTGAGTTGATCGTCAAATCAGCAATTGATTACCTTGTAATTGTGTACCTTTGGACCTTCAATTGGTCAACTATACTTGACCCCAGACCTCCAAACGGTCTTTAGTGACCTCCAAACGGTCTTGAGACCATTTGGGTGATCCCCAAACGGTCTTGAGACCGTTTGGGCCAATCAACCCCAAACAATCAACTCAATTCAATGCAAATCCAACACTTAGTCGATTAGGGTTAACACCATATATTTTGTCCTTCTAACACTTAACCATATCCAACCATAGACCTCCAAACGGTCTTGGGTGACCTCCAAACGGTCTTGAGACCGTTTGGGTGATCCCCAAACGGTCTTGAGACTGTTTGGGCAAGAAAACCCAAAAAGTCATATCAATCAAGTTGAAAGGCAGCACTTAATCCAATTAGGGTTTACATAATTGATTAGCCTTCAACTCACGATTCCTTTGGAGTTAATCCCTCAAATTTGGAGGGTTATTAACTAACATTATTATGAACAGGAATCCCAAACGGTAAATGCTTGGTCAACGCCCTCAAACGGTCTTGAGACCGTTTTCCCAAAAAGTTCAATTAATCAAATTGGAAAATCAGCACTTAATCCAATTAGGTTTATCCAATTGTTTAGCCTTTAACTCATGATTCCTTGGGATTTAACCTATAAAATTTGGTGGGTTATTATACCACATCATTAGGAACAGTAATCCCAAACGGTCAACACTTGGTCAATGCACTCAAACGGTTTGAGACCGTTTGCCCAAGAAGTTCAAGTTAAATAGATTGGAAAATCAGCACTTAATTCAATTTGATTTGCCTAATTGATTGGCCTTTAACCTACGATTCCTTTGGAGTTAACCCCTCAAATTTGGTGATTCATTAGACTACATAATTATGAACAGAAATACCAAACGGTCCACGCTTGGGAAACGCCCTCAAATGGTCTTGGAGACCGTTTTCTCCAACCGACCTTGTGAAACCGTTTGCCCCTCAAACAGTTTTGCAAAACTCCCAAACGGTTTTGCAAACCGTTTGGCCAAGGGTGCAAGACCATTTGCTAAAGTGACATAGGTATTCACGCCCCCTTCTTCTACATCCAAATCCAGGTCTGTTCCCCATGGTTTTAGATGCAAGAAAGCAAGGAAGGATGGGGGAAAGAAGAACAAGCTACTTTTGCAAGTACAAAGATATGCATAAGAAAGCAAAAGGTTTAGAGTTATAAAACCCGCCTTAAGGTCATTCCTTGAGCTCCAAGCTTCCAAGCTTCAAGTATTTAATGGTGTCTTGAGCTCCACAGGTCGGCCAAGGGTGTTTCTCCAAGGAAAGGTTGGGAAAAGATGGCTAGAAAGAAGAAACAAGTAAGGAAGACCATAAAACCAACCTTGCACCATGAATTCCTCCATGAATTCGAGCAAGATGATGATCAAAGCTTACCTAGAACTGCTTGGCCGTTCTCCTCTTCTCCATATCTCTGTCCTAAGTCGGTCTAAGCAAGGGGATAATAAAGGAAGTGAAGGAAACAATCCTTGCTAAGTGAGAAAAGGTGTATATATACTTTAGGTGAAATTTCAACATAAGGACAACTTGTTTCTCCATTTCTCCTCTAGGTCCTTCCCTTATTATAAACAAAGTTTCTCCCTTACATACTTAAGCAAAAATCATCTTAAACCCAAGGTCTAAAGGTGAAGAAAGCCAACTTCTTACTAAGTTGCACATATAGAAGGGTTATTAGACTTATAACTTGATCATTTAATTTATAAGGGTTATCATTCTTATTTAATTATTCAATTGAAGTGACCTCTTCATCATTCTTACTCTTAATGATGCCAAGAGTCATAAAAGATACTCTAGAAGGTGTATTTTACAAGTTGCACCCCATATTTTGGGTAAATTGCACTTTACACCAAAACTAGAGTTTTAAGTACAAGGATTGCTCCACAAGCTGCATCTTGGTGCCCAAGCTTGGAGAATCCATCATACTTTATCATATTCATTCTTATGATGTCTCAACACCAAAGGAACATCTGAACATGTGCAATTTGTAAGTTAACCCCTTTTAATTGGGTAATTTGCACATAGGTCCCTGTATTACAAAACAATATTACAACATTGTTCAAAAGGGACAGAAATGGAAATGTATGTTCCTTAGGAGATTTAATTACATACCAAAAGATAATCACAAGTATCTAATTACATAATTAAGCAAAACACCTAGGGTTAGTTCATAACCCAGGTCAGGGATGTTACAACAACATTGTTTTAAAAGGACAGAAATGAAATTATAGATTCTTCTAAAGCTTAATGACATATCAAGGGGTAATCACAAGCCTTTAATCATATTTTAAGCAAAACATCTAGGGTTAGTTCATAACCCAGGTCAGGGATGTTACATTTCTGACTATAGTTTTTCATATTTCAAGGCTTGACCTAATTAGGGTTTTTGAGATATTAATTAGGGTTTTGGTTTATAATGAAAGGAAAATTAAATTCTTGAGATCAAGATATTAGGATCAATGGTTCCTACTAAAAATTAGGTAAGTGGTCCATGCCTTGCGTTTGATTATATTGCATCATTGATTTTTGTTCACATAATTATGTTTAAAGTTTATGTTGTATGTGCTATCATGTGAATACTATAATGATTTAAGAGGTATACTTTTTATGCATATCTTTTTAAGATTTATTGCATAGATGTTATATGTTGAGATTAGGTGAATTAAGAATTATGCCTCTAATGCTTAACATCAGTAATGCAATTATGGGTGAAAACCCTAAGTAAGAAATGGTTAGATCAAATTAGAATAAGAATTAATAATTAGGCCCTACTCATGAACATTTTATGGAACTTTGGTGCCTCACAAACCCCGTTCACTTTATGAGTTCAAGCCCAAGCTTGTGCACTTTCAATGTGTTCAATGATGTTTGTATTTATGGATTAAAGCCCAATCATATTCAATTTATGTGTGTTCATAATATTGAACACCTCGTGTGTGTCTAAGAGATAAGATCAAATAAGGTTCATTGAGTAGGTTCCTTACTGAGAATGCTTAATCAAGTTAAGAATGCATCCTAAATCCATAAATAATATTTATATATGCATGTTCATAATAGTTTTTAATCTTTATGTTAAGTTATGTTCATATCATTACTGGAACCCAATCACTTACAATGGTTTGTCGAATGTATGGCTATGTGTGGATGCACATAGGTTGTCTCTATCTTGGGGTAGATCTCAAGAGATGGATTTGCATACGAGTTCAAGACCTAGTCAGGTTCCATATATAGGAACCAAAGAGGTTTAACTAGTTTACCTGTTATATCATGTTTCACGTTCCTTGTTTTAAGTTTTATAAAAAGAATATGTATGAGAATCAATGTATCTATATCTTGTGTAAAGTTATTTTTATTATTGCAATGAATGATTTATGTTGTTTATGGCATTCTCAAAGTGTGATTTGATGGCCCATGCTTCCGTGTTGTTATTTATGGATCACACTTAAGGGATGCTACAATATTGCAACATCAATATTAAGCCTAGAGAGAAAAAAGAGAGAGCCTCTTCCTATGGGCGGACATCATCCCTTCTTGGGTTGGCTACCTGCCATGCATCATCCCATCCTTCATGGTCATATTCTCTCTTCTTATTTTGTAAAGATCTAATATTTTTTATACCTACACTGGCTTTATGCATCTCACCCATCATTAATATTTAATAGCCTCGTTGAGTCTTATTTATCAGTCGTTGCTTCATGACATCGTCCTTGCCTTGGTGTGTGTGGCATCCATATCCCATAACTCGTAATAAAAAGAAATCCTCCTTTTGGTCTAAAATTTTATTTTCTCATTTCATCTCAAATAACAAAGACAATAATTTTTTCCCTTTTAATCTGGTTTTCTTTGTGTCATCATTATTTACCTAGTCAATCTATTTTTTATTTTACTTTTATCATGTCATCATTACTAGTCAATATTCCTTTTTCTCATTTTTATTTAAACCATCGTCCATTATTTTTTCTATCTTTAAATAAACCTCCTACCAACAATCTTAAATTACTGTCGCATTGACCAAACTCCCTTTCAATATGCTTTTTTCCAATTGTTTTTCACCATCTCCAATTAAAGATTTATTGACTGTCTCAATGGTGTTGGTGAACAAAAAAATGATAGAAAGTTGAAATGGAAGTTGACATCTTAGAATGATATAAAATGATAAGGAGAAAAACATATATTGAAAAGGAAATGACTAGGAAAAAAATAAAAAATAAAAACAAAAACAAATTACCATCTGCTAGTTTATAAAGCACCAATAAAAAAAGGCATTGTATTTGTTTCTTCCTCTTCATTAACCCCCCCCATCAACCCTCATGTGTGCATCAGTTTCCATGTGTAGGGGGGTATTATCTCTTTTTCACACCAACTACTCAATCATTTTGTAATTACTGTGTGGTGGGGAAAATAGAGGAGACAAAAAATGTATGAAGAAAGACTATGAGAGAGACTATATGTATCATTATAGGCTATTTGGATCTCGATGAAGCTTCTTGTTGTTTAACATATACATATTTTTAATATTTTTGTGACACTTCACTCCCACTGAGAATCGTACTTCCAATGCATCACTATCACTTTTTTCCCAATCGCACTATGCTTCTTTGTGTTCTGTCCATGATATGCATGTAGGTTAGTTGTCTATATAGTTAGTTACCACTTTCACACATTGAAGGATCTTAATGAAACATTGATGCTAAGATTTTTGTATTCATGTTGAAATATGTATGTCAGACACATCTTGTTGTGCATATTCCAACCTATTGTTCCTCTTGTGTTAGTCATGATTCAGTTGATCATTATCACTACATTCTCATGAGATAGGTGGTTTCTTCTTCACATAAAATTTCTCAGAAGCTCATAAATTTCTAACTTGTTCATTTTGTATATGTAAGGTTTCATTTAGATTTATCTTCACCATGCTACTTTTATTACAATATTCTTCGAGTTGCATCTATTAACATGACACTTCTCTTAATCTAATTGGATTCCTCCTTGATGGTGTCATTCATTCCTATCAAGCCCCCTAGGTTCATGTGCCAGATTTATGGGACTTGTATGGCAGCCATCAACACCTCATCCAGCTCATGTTCATGCCACATTATGCACGTATGTAGTCTTATGTGCTAATTCCTATTGGATCCACGTCTTAAGACATTTTAGAGATACCTCTATTGCTATATCGACATTGTGCCTCCATGTTCATGATGTGTTATGTGCGTCAAATTGGTTGATTGTGCACTTATACCACTCACACACATCTCCAAAGAAGATGTTGTAGTTGGGTACTTTTCATTGTCTGCTCCAGTTTGATTGTGATGAGTTTTTGCTATGGTGTTTTGATTCCATTTATCAAATGTCCTTCATTCGAGATGCACTTCAAAAGACCTTGTTCAAAGTTTGAGTTTATAGCCTATAGAACACAACTCAAATGGTGGTGTCATCAAATTATTTTTGGAGAGTCATCTTAAGGGGGACTGAAAAACTTGTATGGGGAGTGACATATTTATTTTGAATTTGCCGCCCAAACTAGATATGTGTTTCACCCATACTCCATCTTGAGGGGGAGTATTAGAATTATAATCATTTTAGTTTACTACGTCATATGGGCCTACTTGTCTTAGCCCACTAGGTTAATGTTCCCTTCCCTTTTACTTACCTCCTATCAATGATTAAACATCCCATCAGTCTCCCATCTTATTGTCCACACACCTAATATTCTAAAAGAAACAATCATAGAGTGCAAAATATGTTGTGTTTTCTCCCTTGTTTCATAACTTTCATGTATGCCTAAATTTACCAATAACAAATGAAGCATGTAAAAAATCATTTCTATAAATAGGAATCATGCACGATTTTACTATGAATATACCCTAGTTGTCAAGAGATCTCATAAGCGTAATGAAGACAATCATCTGTTCTCAAATTAGATGAACAATGGGGACAGACATCTCCAATCTAAATTCCAACAAAAGAACCAACAAATTTTAATCCTCAATTACCACCTCATTTGGTGTAACGACCCAAACCCAAAATTAACCTATATTACCAATTATAATCTCTTCTCATATGATTAAATCTAAAATGCTAATATGAGGACTTAATAAATTGATAGCACTTGAACATAATTGTATATTTAAGATGATGTGAATGCACTAGGCAGTCAAAAATGTTACTTTAGGTAATAGTCAAATGAATGAATGCAAAGTTAATAGTAAACCCGGGTTTGTTTTCTAATTGATATGGTTAAGTATAATGATGTTGCATCTAGACCATTGTGGATCTATATGCTTGATTGTATGACATGAATACATATGTAATCTTAAATGAGATAATGTGATCTTTAATATAGGAAGAGAGATAGTAGTATACATACCACCTCTATCCTCAGTTAAATAGCCGTCTAACGTCAATTTTATATTGACACCTAAGCGGGCGACACTACAGTTAAGAGCCTACAACGTCAATTTTTTGGGGATGCATAAAACGATGACACAGACCCAGTCTCGATTGCTATGATTGAAGAAACTGACATTGTTAACTGTCTATGTCATCGGTTCAGTTATGCCACCAACATTGTACTGTCAACTAAGTAATACTTTTAACTGATAAAGGTTTGCGCATCATCAATTTATAGAAAAAATTCGACATTGTGTACAATTGTGTTGTTGTAACTAATGATATAGATTAATCGTGTCATCAGTTTAGCACTACAATCGATGTAACAAGCCAGCTGGTAGCATGACTGTGTTGTCCAACATGCCCATTTTAGAATAGTCCATGACATCTGTTATAGTATAAAAATCGGTGATTAAGATCTATAATGTCGATTTTTTTTGTAACAACTGACAAAATATTTATGTTTTTTTAAATAGCAGGTTTGTAGACCTATTTTCCAGTTATTTAGTAGGATGCATAACCTGTAGTTCATTAGAACTGCAAGTTCCATCTTGTGTTCATCTTAATAATAGGCCAACACACCTACAAAACCTGTAATAACAAACACATAATCTACCCATATACAAGATCCATTCTCCAATTTCATTCTCATGACATGTACAAATATAATTTTCATTGTATTTATTAATCTTCACATTCATTCACACATATGTATATGTACATCATTCACATATGCACCAATTCCATTCTCATAACATGTAGAAACATAATTCTGATTGTATTCATTCATCTTCACATTCTTTCACACAAATGTATATATTCATCACATATGCACCAATACTTCACTGGAATCAAATTTAAAGTTGTTAGAAGTCATAAGAACCACTTGTATATAGAAATAATTAATGATATCAAAGTACAAAAAACTCATATTGTATCCCAATCAAATTCAACGTTTACTTCCTTAACGAAGGCGAATGCCCATTGTTCTCATATCTCATCTATTTCTTATTTCATATAGGGATCCATTTGTGTCAAATAGATGCAAAGAGACTGACATAATTAATGAGTTTGATTTGATAATTTCATATTATCATATGATACTATTTACTTATGATGATCAAGACTATATAGATTACATTTTGTATACATTGGATGTCTAGTGCACCCTTTCTGACTATCAGGTCCATATACCGCATCATGTAGTATCTACATGCCCAACCAATGTCTTGTACATGGCACGATAAATTTACCATCATAAAGAACTTAATAAGTAAAAGTAAGCATAGTTGGCATAAATATACATTGGAGTCAGAAAACTCTCAACATCCTTCCAACTTAACACTTTCTTTTTCTTATCTACCTTTCCTCCAACCTTTTGGAATTCTTTTGTACCCCTATAAGTTAATGTAACACACTGAATTAAATTAGTAAATAGTCTTGTAATTAATAATGTAGAAATTAATATATGTTAATGAATATAAGTATACCCACATGACTAATGCCTTTTTTATTTCGTGTCCCCATTGTCTATTTTATCACCCTTAGGATGTAGATAATACAGAGTTAGCTCTCAGTGACAACAACCAACAACATTCAATGATTATTCCTGAGTGAAAAGAAGGCAAACAAAAGAAAAATTAAATTCCACAATGAAATATAATTCTTAAGTCAAAATTATAAACAAAATAACTGAAACTTATTCAACATTGAAAGGATCTATAATCATGGTAACAAAAAATTTAAATGTGGTAGAGCAATATCTGATAATAGATATTGGGTCTCTATGTATATGGGTCATCAATGATGGAATTATAAATGCCACATAGGATAGTGTGAACTCTATATACACCTTATATAAGTAGCTTAAAAAGTATATCATGTATGCATTAATATATAAGAAAATAGATCAACATATATAAAATGGTGTATTTAGCCATAAGATCTCACCATATCCAAAATTCTGTCACAGTTGTATTCAACCAAGCATAAGTAAACAACTTCACAACATATTACAAAAATACACTATAATCACGAGCTTGACATGAAACATCCTCCTTAATATGGACCATAATGGGTGACCCTTCTTCAAAGTCGCCTAGACATACTGCCAACACCCTGCAGTTAGGACCCAATGAGTCAAATAGGTCCTTTACAATCCAACTAGGTAATTGAATATCTTGAGGAGGAAGTGGAGGAGGAACTATAAGGGGTTTCTTAGGTTCTATTACCCGCATATATATTCTCATATCAATTTTTAATTATATGCAAATACAAACACAATGTAAATTCAACATACATCAATATAGACAAATCCCGCATTGGGCCATGAAACCATACTACCTTCTGCATCACCTATCACATGACAGTGCAGTCTATTTCCAAGCATCATAGACAAGTCTTGACATTATACGAACTGCATCGGAGGGCATTGCAATACCATGAATCATGTCACATGGAAGGAGTGGGTAAGCCTCACCCAATGCAACGACATACTCTTCTAGTAAAAGACGACATGGCTTCAATCCTTACAAATTTGTATATAGTGTTATATATACCTAAACACAAACAAATTATACAAATCAATATGAAAGACAACTATACCACAACAAAACTTATAGTGGACGTTCTAGCTGGTGGATATATGGGATTACTCCCAACCACCTCTGTCATAGGGGGGTACACCTCGTATGAAGAGCGGGGTTCCATATGTAATGTATGAGGAGCTGAATGAGAAGCATGATATTGTCTCATTGCTTCCTCTATTCCCTTTGTAGTCATATCTTGTACCTTCTCTTATGAGAGTCCTCCTTTTTGGACAGATTTGAGTTTATGCTCCGATAGCCCAAAGAAGGATCTTATACCGACACCGGCTCTAGCAACCCTAACATGCCCATGATGCTCTAGATTACCTAAAGCAATTTTTAATTCACCCCTTATGCCCTCAAGGATGAACTTGCCTCTTTTTATTTTCTCGTATAGCTCCCGCTAATCATCACAAATAGTAATTGGTAAGTAAAACATAAAGATCAAGGTTAAAGATTAACATGCACCATAAGAGTTGAATTTTACCATTTTTGTAGCCACCTCTGCGCTTGTAGGGTTGGATATTTCTCCAGATTTGATTTACCTCGTAGTATCCACTCCTCGTGGAAAAGTAGAGGTGAAATAGTAGTACAAGACTCGGAAACTCTAGGAGTAGGCTACTGAGAAGAAATCCCCCACCCTCTATTGGTGAAGCCTTACGTAGCCACCTGAGTGCAAATTGTGGTGGGACATATTCTTTGCATGCCTTTCTTTTTTAGCATGGCTAAAATCCTGGTTAATCCAAAACATATGTAAATATGTCATGCAATAAATTCATAAGAATATATTTTAAATGAGGAGGCTTAATACCTTGAATTCATTAATTTTTCTTGAAGTAACAAATGTGTCTAATGCCTTCACGTTAAGATAGTTCCATTGCTCAATGGATGACTTCTTCTCCTCATTCATTATATATTATTCTCTTGTAATATTTTTTGTATAATTCCTTAGTACCTGGACCCAAAAAATTAATTCGTTAGTTCCCTCCCACAACAATGCAACACCTTTTATGATGTAGTTTTTCATCAAGTTCTAATATTCTCTACAAAATTTTATATACTTAATGGAATATTCTTAAAATAGAATTGTGAATATCTTTAAAATCATAATATCTCACAAATAGGTCCTTCCATATCAAGTCTTTCATTCCTTGATCAACTTTATGCCAAGATTCTAAATTTATATCTGATTCTCTACTAGTAAGAACCCCTAGATATTGCACAAAAGAACTATGATTCTTCCCAATAAGATTTCCTTGATCATCAAACTCAATGACAAGTTTCGGTCCTTTACCCCTTTGCTCTACTAACTTGTTCATCATGGTGATGCCTCTTTTACGTGCACGCTCATGATGCCCTTCAACAAGCTCAACAAGATCCTCAACGCGCACATCCTCTAGATGCTAAAATTGATAAGAACCACATATAAGACATAACAAATATAACATATAAATGTGATAGAAATTGTAAAATACACATCTATGTAATAAAACAATATAATTTACAATGGTGTCATCCTCACAGTGCACATTGTTAGGGCACACATCCTCATGGTAATCACTACCATGGTCATCATGCTCACGACCAGACACCATCTGAAAAATGTCATATAAAAAATGTCAAACAATGAAATATAAGTAATAAAGAATGCAAGATGCACATCTAACATTTGAAAAAAAATACATGCCTCTAGCATTGATTAGATCTTGGATCAAATAACATTCTTTTTGTGTGATCTCTAGGCATGTATAAGTTAGTGTTAGTTTCAACATTTGGTGTTAACAACTGGAGTCATCATACTTGTCATTGTACTCTTCTTCATCTATATGATTTACAATGAATTGACTTTTACCATGAAGTACAATTGACCATTTTTTATTTGCAGGATTGTCAATATAAAATACTTGCATCACTTGTGATGCCATTATGAATGGTTCATCCTTCCCATCAATCTTTTCAAAATTAACTATTGTGAAACCCTATTCATCTAGTACAACTCCTTTGGTGTTATCAATTAAATACACCTAAAGATTGGAACTCTAAAATCTATATAATAAAACTCTCATATGTCTTCAATGACACCGTAATATGACATTTTAGCTTCACGTGAACGCTTATCCTTCATACTAGAAAAATACAATGAAGACGCTTGAAGGGTGACCCCACTATTTTGGACGTCTCTCTTATCATCTTTACATTTTGTGTAGTATAAAAATCCATTTATGTCAAACCCTTCATAAAACATAACATTCATTTTTGGTTTAAAGGTGAGCTATTTGATATTTTTAACAACATTATTTGGTGTTTAGAATAGTTGACATAAGATTTTATCTTCAAACCACGTAATAAATGTCTTATTATGCTCTCTAGCAAGCCACATTGAATTTGCTCGTGGATATTTTGTTTAGATGAAATTGGTATGTTCAGTTACATAAATACTTACTTCATTGATGTTGTGTAAAATATACAAGTGTACTAGTTTCCACAACTCATGAATGATTACTTTCACTCATGCTCCTAAAGTCCCTTTTCTAAAGTAGGGATTAATATTCTTGTCATTACCCGGAGCTTCATTACAAATCAGAAAGTCATTGCAAAAGTCCATAACCTATCTAGCCATATAACCCTCAATATTACTCCTTTCAGACTGATAAAAGTTTCAAACATCACCTTTAAAAATACTCATGCATCGCTCATAAGGATACATCCAACGTAAGAAAATTGGTCCCAATATTTTCACTTCCCTAGTCAAATGGACAACAAGATGTACCATGACATCAAAGAATGAAGGATAAAAATACATCTCAAGATGGTGCAGGATAACCACCACTTCTCTTTGGAACTTATCGAGATTCTCAGGATCAATAACTTTGTTGCATAGAGTGCTGAAGAAGAAATAAAGCCTGGTGATTACAAACATTACATGCTTTGGCAGTATAGATCAAATAGCCGCATGCAATATTTTCTGCATAGAGTGTGAAAATCATTAGATTTAAGACCTATCAGTTTCGTATCCTTATTTGATACCAATCTATAGATATTTAAAGAGTATCCATGTGGTGCATTAACACTAAGCAAGTAGCCGCAAAAAAGTTTTCTCCTCCTGTCTATACAACGTATAACAAGCATGAGGTAAATGTGCTTTTCAATCACTACTAACTTATGTTGTAATTATTTCCTTCTGCCCATTTCACATAAGTCCATTCTGGATTTGATAAAGTCTTATCTAGTATATTCAATAAAGTATCAATGACACAACCATTTTTCTCAACATGCATGATATTGATAATGTCTAACTATCGAAGAACTCCAGTAAGGAAGATCCCAGAATATTGACCTTTCTTGTATAAAGATTTGTCACTATCTGTGGGAATAGTACATTGTGATTTCTTACCAAATGCATTGACAAAGTCTTTTACTCTTTCATAAACAGCCTCTTTTGATATAGGTTTAGGGGCACTCCATTCCTAATTTAATCCATTGAATGCTTTGCACAACCTTCGGTAAGGATGAACTTTTAGGAGAAACCTTTGATGAACAAGATATATAGTCTTTCCACCATGTTTTAGTTGCATTGAATCAATGATCTCTTCACATATAGGGTATGCTTTGGATCCTTTTATGTTGTATCCTGAAAAATTTCCATATGTTGGAAAGTCATTAATAGTACAAAACAACATATCATGCAAATAAAATGTTTGTCTGCACAAAGAATCATAAGTCATCATACCTTATACCCAGACTTTCTTTAAGTCATTAATCATAGCTTCATGATAAACATCAATATCATTGCCAGGCTATTTAGGGCTCGATATCAATAATGACATCATGACATACTTATTTTTCATACACAACTAGGGAGGAAGATTGTATATACCAATCATAAGAGGCCAAGTGCTATGTTGGTTGATCAATGTGCCGTATTGATTCATCCCATAGGTACAAAGTCCAAGTCTTAGATTCCTGGCTTCTTCACCAAATTCAAGGTAAAATAAATCAATCTTCTTCCATTTGTGGTGAATTAGATGAATGTCATATGATCCCATCATTACTTTTCTTTGCCTTTGTAGGCCATGTTAAATTCTCCACATCCATGATATTGGTGGAAAACAAGCATTGAAACCGTAGTGTTATAGGTATATACCTCATCACCTTGGGAGGAGAGCTAGTTTTTGACTTCCCCAAAGTCGTAATTGTATACCTTGATGCCCCACATTTTGGACAATCTTTTAAATTGATATAGTCTTTTTGAAATAACACACACTCATTCGAGAATGCATGTATCTTCTTATCCTTCATTCCCATTGGGAACAACATTTTCTTTAATTCATATGTTAAGATTGGAAGATCATTGCCTTCAGGAAGAATTTCTTTCAACGAAGACAATAATGACGTGAATATTTTATCACTCCATCTATTATTATCCTTTAGAGTATATAATCTCAACACAACACTTAGCTTTGTAAACTTAGTACAACATAAGCATAACATTCTCTCAACATCATGTATAATGTTTCTAAATAAGGAAGGTGGATCAGGGTGCTCTATCCCACAACCATCTACAATCACATCAATCATGTCTATCAGAATTGGGTTATTCACGTCTACATAATCAACAATTTCTTCTTCAACACAAGTGCTTCTATCGACATCTACTGATCTCATAGTAGGAATCTCTCCATGCCAGTGCCATTATGTATATCCCCTTATAATCTCATTGCACATGACATGACTTTTGATTTTGTCAAAAATGTCGACTTTCAAGTTGCAACCGTAATTTTCCTACATGGATAATAGAACCTATCTCCAGGTCATATTCCTATGTTCCTCCAAAAATCTTATAAAATGATCATGACTAGTAATAGACTTTGGAGTGAAGCTATTCAGAATGGACATCCATGATCTATCCATTCTATGATCACATAGAAAACCATTATTTAATAGGTGTTAATCATTTAGGGTTTAAGGGTTTGTCATTTAGGGTTTATCATTTAGAGATCAGGGTTTTCCATTTAGGGTTTAACATTTAGGGTTAGGGATAAGGTTTTATAGATTAAGGTTAATTAGGGTTTTAGATTCAATAATGAATGTGTATACCACCTATACCATTCTTGAACACCTAATCTCACCAGTAAGTGTATAATGTGTATCCAGTTTTCAAGAAAATTTCAACAACATTTCCCCATAGTTTCCAAGTACACCAATGTAGATGGGAAAATATCCACATACATATGTACTTAGAGAACAAATGGGAAAGTGTTGAAGAAACATCTTGAAAACCAAATACATGCATTATATACTTGCATCCTAATGAGATTCAATGTTCAATAATTGTCCCAAATGAGGGAACTATCCAAGATTTACTCCTAATGAGTAAATCTCAGACATGGTTTAGGCTAACAAGATAAATGTATGTTGTCATTCTGATACCTATGATCCTAGTTTCATAATTTATATACTAGGTTTTATGTAATTAGATAGACATCATATTTAATATTTATATGAAAATCTCTAAACAAGAAACCATTCATGCATTTTTAAAGAATATTTTTCAGTTCTAATTAGACAGATTGTCTATTTACTGACCTAACAATTAATAATCCATAATACAAACAAATAAATAAGTATTATAAAAAATTAAACTACCTTAGACACAGTTAATGGTGAGAAACAACAACAACTGGAGGTACACCGAGGAAGTAGCATAGTCCAAGATCCAAGCTCTAAGCACGACAGCTCTAGCAGACAACTCCAAGCTCTAAGCACAACAACTTCGGTGTCCAAACTCTAGCAGTAGACAACTCCAACGTCTAAGATCCAAGCTCTAAGTTTGTAGCTCTAAGAGAAGATGTGGTGGCAACCTATCCAACTAGGACAAATGCCACGATGCCACAAGAGGAGGGTGATATCTATTAAGTAGACAACAATGACGATATCTGAAAATGGTGGAGCGACGACTATGGATGGTGGAGCAGCAAAAAACTCCGACGAAGGCATAGAGCGGAAACAAATGGTGACAACGACAAATACACGATGAAAGTGCAAGTATATATGAAGCAATATGTGACAACACCTAATTCCTCACCAACAATAGAGGTAGTTTTCATATAGGAAAATTATTCATTTATAATACTAGAATGTGTGCCTAGTGTCCCTCCTCCTTAGTCTCTAATGACACATTATGAAACTAGTTGCTAATTACTCAAGAAATTAATAACCCTTAACAATTATGTAATGGACACACTATAAATGTACAAAAACTCAATTCAAAAACATCATTACTAAAACATGCACTCATAGGTGAGAATCCAATAGGTCATCCAACATGCACTTGAATAGATTTGGGATGATAAATATGCTATCCATAGTGCAATTTTTATGTGTATTCTTAAGAGTGTTCACCTATATGATCTTGTAAAGAAATCTAGGACATCAACAAAGATATCCACCCAAATCACTCCCATCCAACCTGCTATTGGTCCTACTATTATCTCCTAATTCTACTCCTAATTCTACTCCTACTCATACTTCCTACTCCTGCTCTGTCTTATGCTACTACTCTTAATGCATCTACATGAGACCTGGGTATCCCTTTGACTATGATATTGTGTATACTGGTTCCTTTTTCTTAGTGTGTAGGATAGGAACAATCTCAACAATATTTTTGAGCAACCTCTTATTCATGTACTTCATGTCCCACCCCACCTCAACATGTAATGCAATACTTTATATGTCACACTTCCTCAATAGGAACTTACCCACAAACCAATCCCAGTCACCACCACACTCATATGCTATCACTACCTCATTTTGACAATTTTGTAGTTAGGCCAGTTTCACCTTGAGTTAGTAGTGTAGGTCAAGGCATACACATAGCGCCGAGCAAGATTTGTTCCCAATTTATAACAGACCACTCACCCTCTACCATCCTTCCAACTCAAACATGAACCTCAACAAACTAATGTTACATAGTTGATACCTATTGAACCTTTCCCTAACGAGATTTTGAGATAGGAGTCAGAGTCACAATGCTTAATTTTCTTGATTTATATTTTTAATGTATATTTTTGTTTCTCAATAATTTATGATGAGTTTGTTTGTGAATATGTAGATTCTACATTGACAATGATGTATATTGATGTCATTCAGTTGTATTCATGCATATGAAAATGATTCATGTTAGCATGGTTTATTTACATTGTTTAAAGATGATGATAGTAAATGTATATAATTCTTAGGAGAGACTATATTATGTTAGATATGGCAATAGTTTTCATTTGGAGAAAAGTAGTACATCAAGGAGGAAAAATATGCATTAGTAAGAAAATGTAACATAAAATGAGCAAAGCATATGAGGAAAATTTATACATTTGTGATGGAAGAGGCTAATTGTCTCTTATAGGGCTGCATAGAGACCAACTCATCCCTGTTTGAGCCGCTTGGGCTAAATGTGTCTCCTTTATGGATGCATTGATGGGTCCAATGTGCCCCACTTTGGGCGGAGCTAGCTCCACTTGGGGGTCATTCTGCCCTTAGCAACCTTGCTGAGGACAACAAAATCTGGTTGAGGATGCACTGACCAACACGGTCTAATGTCTCTCAAATAATTACATGTTGCTAATTGCTATCTTGACAAAATAGATTGAAAGCCACTTTTTTTTCACTTACTGGTTGTGTTTTTGGTAGTGATTACTCTGAATAGGAGATTATATGCCATACAATTGTATGGTCAATTTTAGGTGCTTTGTACTTCAATGCTTCTTTAAGATTGAGATAGACTCCATAAAGGAATATTATGATTAGAGGACTGATCACCCATCTATCATTAAAGTTGAATGTTAATGTTTA
Source organism: Alisma plantago-aquatica (assembly GCA_963693085.1). NCBI lineage: Eukaryota > Viridiplantae > Streptophyta > Magnoliopsida > Alismatales > Alismataceae > Alisma > Alisma plantago-aquatica. Next base: position 1,182,785,907 of record OY856412.1, on the reverse strand, counting down.
AAACATTGAGGCCCTTATAGGACAAAATAAAGTCGATATACAGTTCCTTACAATCTCTAATATCATTGTCAAAGATCCATCTGATGGAGAGAAGTATAGGTAATATTTTCACAACCACAATGGATACCTTGAACTGCCTGACCCAGAAGCAACAACCTTTAAAAACCCTCAAAATTGGAAAGTTTCATTCGATGATAACACCAGTACATATTAGGGGGACGTTCTAGACTCTTCAACTACAAATGAGACTCATGGAGCTCCACCTCCTTGCATTGGCACATAGAATGAGTATATTTGGACCGTGCTCGATGCGCGCCACATATACATGTACATCCTAAGACAATTTTATCAGCAAGACACCCACTAAACTCAACTCAATCAATAGTTCATCAAGGTGTATTCTATGGCTCAATTAATGGACGTGTGGCACATATCACAGGGCCACTATGCCATGCTAGCTTAACCAACACCGCCGCCATATGAGCCCCCATCACATGATATTACATACGATGACACTTTGGAGCAACATTTTCATACTGCAAATTAGGGCACTATCCCTACATTCTGACTTCTTCACCATCAAAGGTACACAATTGATACTATATTTATTTGATTTCTATAGTGAGGAAACTATATATTTCAAGCTTAGGGGAGAGCAACCAACTAATAGTGTAGTTTTTGGTGTCTCATTTCATTTCCTTTCCGTTCATTATTTTGCCTTCATTAGTGTTAAAACCTTGTTTCTTCATAGGTCTTTTTTATTTGTCTGTATTGAATTCGCTTTTTTCTGAATTGCTTGTGCTAGATTTTGAGATATTGGTTGAATAAATCTTGCACATGCCTTGCATCAATCACTTGACTTTATTTGCCAACCACATTTTTCTTCACCTTGGTTTCTTGCTATTATCCTACATGTTCCTTTTTTTTAGTCATGACTCAATACATTAAATGATTTTTTCTTCTTGGAATAATCAACACTAACATAAGGTTTAATACTAGATGCCTTTGTCAAATTCTTAATGCATTTTAATCACCTCTCGATTGACTTTTTTGACATACGTGTGAAATCTGGTTTGATATTGCAATCCAATTAACTCTCTTATGATTTGGGAAAACTATTTAGCTTAAAGCCATGTGGTTATCAAGAAGATCCCAACTCATACTTATTTATCTTGACTTTCAATTACTTCACATATATTCCCCACATAAGATACCTGAACCACCCACATATCATGCTAAGATAGTGTAAGCCCAATCTATCCATGATGATCATGTGCTACATCCTCACTAGTACATTTTTTTATATATGTTGTCACTTTTCTTAACATCTTTTTGCAAAATAAACCAACATTACAACCTATGATGTGGTTATCAAAGCACAAACATTGCAATTGGTCAGGCCTTGTCATTTAGGAGAAACATGCATGACTTTCATTTTGATGTTGGTTTCATGGGGACAAATTGACATCATAGACAATCTACAAAATTCCATTCCACGAAGAAAGTTTGATAAAGCATGTTTCACATCAGCTCATGAGGAAGCAATGATAAAATCCTTCTCACAATATAAATTCTACCTCCAAAAAGCTTGTGTCATTGGTTATTATCTAAAAAACCAATGCCATAGCTCCCATGCCCCTGTGAAATTTTTTACCTCTAAAAAGTTTGTGGTGTTAGTTCCTTCTGTTGGAACTAACCTTCAAAAAGCCTATATTTTCTGTTATTGTCTAACAAAACCAAAACCATAGGTCACACGCCCTCGTGAAAATTTTACCTTTAAAAAGTCTATGGTGTCAATTCCTCCTACAAGAACCAACACTAGATTCCTGACACATGACCATCAAAAAAATTTGTTCCCCCAAATTAGCTTATGTCGTCAGCTTTGGTCTTGAAATTGACACTATAGGTCTGATCGAGGTTGGCATTTTTTAATAGATATAAGGACTATGTCGTCAATTTTTATGACAAACTGATGACAACAAAGTTTAGTTGTGTTGTTAGTTTTGTTTTTTAATCTGACATCTAAATTTTTAGTGTTGGCTTTTTCAAATCAATCGATGACTAAGTTCTACTTAAGAACACCCATAGAACTTCCTTTCTTCTATTCACAGTTTATCACTTGATACCTAAGATTTCTTTAGCTCTGGCAATTGTTGCCCCTTCATTTTACTGGCTATTGCCACTGATTCTCTCTCCACCATTGTCATTGTTCAAACGCCATCCCCCGACGCCGCTCCACTAGGTCACTACTGTCGCCATTACTGCCACTCTATAGTTGCTCCTCTCTCCACTAGTGTTGCAACCCAGCACCCTAATGCCACTACTATTTCCGATGATGTTGCTGTTAGCTCTGTTGCCACCCTATTGCCACTAATGTTGTCTCCAATCACCCTGTGCTCTACTACCCTCTTCTTCTTGTTGCCAATGGTTGCTCTACTGCCTCTGCTTCTGTTTCTTACTGCTAACCATCAGTTACCCTCTAACACTGCTTCTTGTTGTTTCTCTACCACATCTATGAGCGAGCCCTCTACCTGTATAGTGGATGGTCCTTCTTCTCTGTGTATACCTCCATATCACCAAATGCATGCCTAGTTTGTAGAAATTGAGAAATATATCCCCTATGCATCTAAATGTAATTATTTATTGAGAGTACTATTTTTATAATTATTTTTTGAATACATTGATGTATAATTGTTTAATTAACTTGATATGATTTACACATTGATATAAATTTACCTAAATTGATAAGAATTTACCTAAATCAATATGAATGATGCCTAGTATTACATAAAATTTAATATGATTTTATCAAATATAACTTGATTTATAGTTGAATTGAATGACGAAATGTAGCTAGGGTTTGAATTTGAAAATTGGATAAATCATACTTGTATAATTGGAATTCATATATATATATATATCTGTTTGGACATATATCTTGTTGTACTAGAACTCATATAAGATTTACTCATTAGGAGTAAATATTGGTTAGTCTATAGTTTGGGACTATTCATGTACACTTAATATCACTTAGGATGTAATTTTATATTGTGTATTCAGTTGTCTATATGTTTTGTTAGCACTTCCCTATTTGTTCTCAAAGTACATATGCAGGTGGGTATTTGTCCATACACATTGGTGTAATTGGAGAATTGCTGGGAAATGTTGCCCAAATATTCTTTAAAATTGAATAAATGTTATACACTTACTAGTGAGATTAAGTGTTCAATGATGAGATAGGTGGTAGACATTCATTACTAATACCTTATATCTGAACCCAAACCCTAAACCCTACTCTCTAGTCCCAGTCTTTGAACCCTAATGTTCAAATTCTAACCCTAAACCCTAAACGTTGAACCCTAAATGCTAAACCCTGACTCAATTTAAACATATTTTATTTTAAATTTGACATGGCTAACACCTGATCCAATACTCGTCTTCCATGTAATAATATAATGGATCAATCATGGATGTCCATTCTAAATCACTGTAACTTAGAGTTTATTATTGGTCTTGAGCAGTTTAGAAGCTTTGCGGAGGAACATAGGAAAGGACTAGGAAATTATTGTAGTTACAACTTAAAAGTCTTCATTGTTAACAAAATCAAAAGTCATGTCATGTGCAATGGGATCTTACAGGGCTATACCTAATGATAATGGCATGAAGAGATTCCTACTATGAGATTACTATATGTCGATAGTGGTACTTATGTTGAAGAAGAAATTACTAGAAATATTGATGTAAACAAATCTATTCTGATAGACATGGTTGATGCTATGCTAGATAATTGTGGGATACATATTACTGATCCACCTTCCTTATTTAAAAACATTATGCATGATATTGAGAGATCATTATACTAGGTTGTACAAAGTTTACGAAGATAAACATTATGTTCAGATTGTATACTCTGAAGGCTGACAATTTATGGAGCGAAAAAAGGTTCACGTCTCTAAATAAGGAACATGCCATGTCATTGACAAAAGGTTCACGTCTCTAATATATGGAGCGACATCGTGTCGATCACTGAAACACCGTGTCACTCCCATTCAGTTAATTACAACTATTAGAGAATGCAGTAACATGCCATGTCATTGACAAAATTCACTAATTATTGACTATAACCGCTCCTCAACTATATATGCAACCGCAAACCATCTTGAGACATTTATCGGGGACTATTATAGATCATTTGGAGCAAGACTTGATGAGAAAAGTTTTGGTATGTATGCCCATAGAGCCAATCTACGATGATTGTAATGGGGCATCACATACTTGATTTGATAATGATAAAGGTAATTATGTCTATTATGTTTGTTTCAATCATGAGATGATGACACAAACATGGTTGATGTCTAAATAATGATGTCAATTAATGACATATGTCTTCAGGTTGAGGACTTAAATAATGAGATCATATATTTGATAAGAGTACATACGTTCTTGTTATGTTCCAAGTCAGATATTATTGTGGAAGCAAAATAGACAACAATAATACACAAGACTAGAGTGTGTGTTGACTCATGACAGAGTCTCATTAGTCATAATATGCGATATCAAGTTAAACACACAAATACATATTAGAGAATTGTGTATCAGACAGAGCCACCGTGAGAGTGATACATGGAGACTATGGAATGTTAGTCATAATCAACTCTCATTGTGATAGTGGTGATTATGGTTCTTAGACTTGAAGTCACTACACTCATCACATGTCATTTGATGTATTTTGACATCATCCAATGTGACTTTGAATAAGGGTTTCCATAAAGGTGGTACTTGGGTACGTTGTGACACATAGGGATTGAGTGTGAGTGATGTAGATGAGATTTATCCCTCCTACATGAGATTGATATCCTGGCCACTTGATAAGCGAGACCTAGAAACATATGGCCATACTCGTGTGACTCAATATGTGATATGTCAGCTCACATGCATGTTACACAGTCTGCTATAGTTTAAGAAACATAGATTGAATGTTGAGAGGATGGAAATTTCATGCCTGAAGTTCAATACAAATATCAGAGATAAAGGAACTATACAATCACTAGACATGTAAACAAACCGAATATGGAGTGGATACTGCTATATCTGATATTTGAATCTAGACATTTTTTTATTCGATATCTGACAAATATCATGTAATAATATTCGAATCCAATCCAAATGAATAATATCCTAATTTGGATAACTATTTGATCCAAACCAAAAATTAGAAATTTATTGTTAATAATATATTATATATAGAAAATATGGATATTACTATAAATATATATGATAAATTCTATATTTTCATATTTTTATATATAGATAATATATTTATAGATTTTTCATATTCATATTTTTCAGAGTGGATACAATCATATCCGATATTCTATCTAAAATTTTTAGATCTGAAATTTGATATCGTAAATCCAATGGATTATGAGGTTTTCAGATTTTTTTCAAAATTTTGGACTCAAATATGAATCAAATGTGCGGATAACAATCATTGTGACATTGATCATGGATTTTAGGTTGAAGTTGTTCTCCAACTTTCCAATTACTTGGGTATCAATGATGTATTGCTACGTACCATTCATTACTTGTGATGTCATAAATTAGCTATGGACATTTACTACCAACATAACTTGGGACCTATAGGGTCACACACATAGGATTTTCCTGAAATAGGAGTTTTTTTATAAATATGGTTTAAACTTGATTGCTAAAGTGTTAGGTATTCAATTCAAACAAGATTGGTAGATAGAAATCTGAAACGACCGGTTCAACAAGTGAACCGATCGGTTCAGATGAATGAACCGATCAATTCAGGTTGTGAAATGACTGGTTCGATGATCAATATGATTGGATCAAGGATTGATGTTGATATCATATTGTGCATTAATCGTCAAATTAAAAGCCAGTGTGATTGTGAATAGGAAACATTATGAACCAATCAGACCAAGTGTTAAACCGATCGTCTCACATGTGAACCAATTGGTTTAAACAATGAACCGACCAGATCATAGTTTGTAGGTTCCAGAAAATTCATGAAATTTTGTCTCTTCAACTCCCAGATGATTTGGAAACTGTGACCCTGGCCATCCTATATGAAGGGGGGGGGGCAGTCTAGGCTTTTAGGAGACACAACAATAAGCTTTGACAATTGTTGGCCTCTCATAGTTGTGGTAACATGAGAGCTCAACCAAGTCCTACCAGTAAAAGAGAAGGACAATGCAACACCCTTAATTTTTGGAACATAGTAAGTACATGATTAAGTTATTGATGAATTCAATATGTGATATATTTATGGTTACAATTAGGGTTCATTAAATTTTTTGATATTTGAATTTAAAGTAAAAAGGAATGTAGATTGCGTCTTTTGTGCATTTGTATCTATTTTGATAATATCCTCAAAGTTTAGGAATTTGATATTTAATTTGATGATATGGGGTGACAACCTAAGTATAATAATGAAGGAAAGGTGATGACTCTAGTTAATGGTTTGATCTCTAGACCTAGTTATGATCTTAATGTTTAGAAAGAAATGTAATATTCATCAAATTTATCATGGGGAAGCTTCAATTGAGGAATTTTGGTCAATTCACACTTTATTTTTTTTAATTGAGTATAGGATTAAGTCTATGGACCCGTTGAAAGACCATGGAATGGACCATGTGCCCCAAAAACCAAAGCAAGCCTAATTAGGCCAACTTAGATTCACAAATGGGTCCTTGGAGTACTAATTTGGGAAATTAATATATCTTACTCATGATGAATACTTGTAATATTTTTACTAGATGGAGAATTGAAATATAATATTATAGAAGAAATTTTAGATAAGTTTGGATTATCTAGTTCTAGATAATTAAATTTGTAATTATCCAACATTTACTTAGAAAGTGAGTTGGGAGTCATTATCTGACTACTTTTGACCAAATCTTTTGCTCAATGAAAGATAATGTAAAAATAATGCTAACTCTATAATTTGGGATTCAAATGGGTCTTTATGTAGCCTAGATAGTTATTTATAAGAAGTGGACTTTTATCAAAAAGAAAAAAGGGGGCATCAGGTTCGAGTTCTCTGTGCGCCCCAAACAAGACCCAAATAGAGACTTGTTTGATGGAGGATCTAATACGGATAGCTACAGAGGGATGCAATTAAAGCCTCATAGGATCTGATACAAGGTATTATGGACCTAGCTTTAGGGTTTCTTATGAAACCGAGGGAGAGAGAAGGAGGTGTTAGGCGGAGACACTTAGAACTATTTTTGGTGGCTTCAAGAGGGCGTGACCACTAAGGGAACCTCTTGGCACCAACAAAGAAGCCAGAGAAGAGGGGGATAGGTTGTGGTGATGCCAACAATCACTCTCCGAGCAACCTGTGGTGTCTAGGCATGAGGTCGATCGCCGAAGACCACTTGGGAGGTCTGCCCTGTTCCTACTATGAAAATAGAGGAGGTGGCACTGTAGTCAGCCATGCGAGTGAAATCCCAGTTGGGTTGCCCCAGATTCCATGGTGGTGTATGCCTCATCGTCAAGAAAGGATCAACTATGAAATTGCTCATATGGGGTTGCTGGATCGGTCCATCATCAAAATCGCTAGAGAGGAGGCCAGTAGGTGACACCCTATCTTCACAGAAAATAGGGGCATCACCATCCCTATTTGCACCTGTGCGGGAGAAAGGAGGAGGAATCCAAACCCCTCCCTGATGGACCACGAATGACAAGGCCCAACTATCTTAAAGGAATTTTGAGAAAAGGTAATAAGAATAATAAGATTTTCATTTGTTTAGAAACTTTAGGAATTTATGGGAGTTGATATAATTGCCAGAATAATGTGTATAAGGGCTCATTGGAAAGGTTAGGATGCGAAGAACATCTTGATAGACACCCTAGATCTTAGTAATATTTAGATAAGGTGAGTTATTGAGGAGAAGTTAGATAAGTGGATTCTATGTATATATGTTGATACTTTGTTAAATTGATGTTATATGTGAATATCATATATTAGGAAAGTGTCACATTAGAAGTTGAGAAGGTATGTTGCAACAAGAACTTATGATTTAGATCGGTATGTTGCAACAAGAACTTATGATTTAGATCTTAGATTGATCGTACATGGTTGGTTGTGTAAAATTGGGTTTGGTACATTAGATGATTAAGATGAACTTAAATGTGACATTTAGTTCTAACTTATATGATTAACCTTAGTAAAGAGAATTGGAATATTGGAGATTGTCAAATGTTTTAGTAAGGAAAGACAGTAAGGGTGCTTATTTTATGGAAACACCCATGAGATATATGAGTGACTAATATAGGGAATATCCATGTTAGGTAATATTTTCACATGGACTTATAGAATTTTAATGATGTTCAGGTGATTATGTAATGGGGCCAGGAAATAAGGCTACATTAAAAACATCTACAATATAAAAGGTAAGTGGGCCATGTCCATTGAATCTTATAATTATTATGCTTCAACCTACAACTTTTCTACAAAGTAACTTAGAGATTAAGTTACTTTCAAACATTCAGTTATTAATGTTTAGCTCATATCCTATAATGCTTTTAGTAATCAGAATTTGTTCTGATGAAGTAATGTTGAGAGGATATCATAGATTTTTGGTACTCAAGCTACTTGCAAATATTTAGTATTTATTCAGTTCAATTTATTTCTCAAGCCTTTAGGCACATATGTTATGTATCTAATATTAGAATAAAATTAAGTCATCCTATTAACTTTGAGTTTTTGATTAAGAGCTATCTAATTAATAAGAATACTAGATGTAAATTTAATTTAGAAATTAAGACAAGAGATTCAAATTAAGAATTCAATTTAGTAAGATTTTGGTCCCTAATAGGACAATTTCAATGCATCAGTCAAGTAAGACAAACTTTCTGAAATATTAAATTAGATTTAGATTCAGATTTACATTGAGAATTCAGGACATATTCAATTATCAATGTTCAGTTTTAGTGTAAGATAAGTTTAGATTTAGAAATCAGTAATTTCAGATTTAAGATGATTAAGTCAGAACTTTACATAAGACATTATATGATAAGTCATAATTCAGTTAGTCCCAAGATGATTCAGAGGCATCTGCTTCCAATTCATAGGAGTGTTTACTTCAATTTTGAGGTACTTTGATACCAAGCAGGGCGTAGTTATGCCACTTTAGAGACATCTCAATGTCATTCAGAGGCATGTAGTTCCAATTCAAAGGTACTTCGGTACCAATTCAGGGTGTGGATACCCCAATTCAGGAGGACTTATGGTATAATGGTGGCCACAAATCAAATAAAAGACATACATAAAATGCACATCGATTCAATATAAATTTACAACTTTTAGATATTAGTTTGACTTTTAGATATCAGTTCAGCTTTCAGATATTATTTCAGCGTTTAGATATACATATTTATATTTATCATATTAGGAATTCAATGGCACTTACTCTAACCTAGGTTTCTTTTGTGCATGGCTGGGGATGAGATGTCTGTAGGTGCATAACTTTAGGAGATAGTTATGATAATAGGACGCAACTACAACTTTAGGAGGTTTTTTGGTGGGGCGTCATGTACACGGTCCCATATTTGACATGATATTTGTATAAGGTAGTATCATGGTATTAAGTTTCTATTGTAATAGAGTTTTTTTTCTACAAATTCATGAGCATGTATTATTACACTAGTCTGTATTGTTTTTTATCTTTCATTATTGTAATGCATATCATGTTAGTAACACTCCCCGGTTATAAAAAAAATTAGCTTCCACTCATGGGATATGAAAATTTGGGGTGTTGCAGATAGCAAGGGAGAGATAACAAGGGAGAGCTAATCAACCCTAGTAGGTTGACGTTTGAAGGGACAAGTCCTTCCTATTGGCTCTAGTAACGCAAGATGGAGTTCCCGATGGTCCACATGGACAATGTAGAGGCGTGGACGTTGTTTCTGCCATGCTAGGAGGTCAACAACCACCGTCGTTGTGGTGCTACACCATGATGCTATCGTCGCTAGTTGTCTATGTGTGTCTTGCGAAGAGTGCACACCGCTGTGCAAGAGTTGTTGTTGGAATTTCTCTAGGATTAGGTACATCTCTTGCTACCTTATTTCCTAGATACATATTTGTTGACACGATTAATTGATCAAGGAATAAGGACAAAATTTTTATTTCTGTTGCCTTCTCTACCATCCCTATTCTCCAACAAAAAGAGCCAGAAGCAGTTCAAGCTGAACTAGGAGGTAAAGTTGGTTTCTCAGGAGAGACTCTTCTTCATCTTGCTTCCTCTTTGTTCTCTACTTTCAGTTGTAGTAGAGTCTCCATTTGTTTCTTCTCTCCACCTTGGAGTGAAGGTCCCTGGAGTGCGTTTAGCTAGTAAGGACAAGGTCTTAACTCTTGGACTGGAGTTCTAACTCTGTCCTACCTCTTCTTTGGGCATACAAGTTTGTCTCTCTCTTATATGATGTTCAACTCTGTTTTCTTCTATTTGTACCTTCTTTCTCTAGCCATGGAAGAGTAGATCTATCTTTATTAGGTGTTGAGTCCCATGGCATGCCTAGTCGAAAAAACAAATTTTGTACTTAAGGCTAGTTAATTCACTGTTCTATGATGCATCAGTGTTAGTTTTACATATATGCTTGATTGATCATCTTGTGTGTATGCTTATGTTCTTATATATACTGAAAATGTATACATTGAAGTAAGGAGGTGTTATCATAGCTTTTTTTCCTTGACCATGGAAGTAGTAGAGAAATGTTGGGGGTTTTAATATTTTTGGTGGTTTTATTCCATATATACACACAGTGGTGCTATATAAGGTTAGAACCATTCTACACTAGTGGGAGGGGTGTAGAATTTGAACCTTCCCATTTGATTCTTCTTCTTAATTGTAATTTATTAACATTCCATGGATTGATATGGTAGTGAAACCCTATCCTATAGAATCACTAGTCAAATTTGATCCTTCAATGTAAGTGACCACTATTTTAGCTCTTTCCCTTAAATTGTTTAGTTAACTTGATCGAAAATAAATAAATCCTATCCTGATAAATAGATCTAGACTATTGAAGTTTGTCACTCTTGCATTTAACAACCCTTGCTTCTTTAATACACAAGCTTGACTACCACAAACCCATATACTTGTTGAGGCGGTTGAGTCGAGACAATTTTATATTTTAAAACTCGTTTGAAACATAAACCAATAGATAATATGAATAGGTATAGCCACATCACTCAGTGTAAGGTAGAATCCTTCCCATTTAAAGACTTGGACTTGCCCCTATATCCAAGAAAACTTCTATCTTATATAGGGAAACCTATCCTCGATTAAATGACCAATGGACTAGTGACAAAGAGAACAACATGTCTTAACAGAGCAGTTCACACTTCACTCAATGTTTTCCTCTTTCGAATACCATCTTATCACCTAAGTTGCATTCCCCTCCAACAAAAAATAAAGATTTACCCTTTAAAAATCGGGTGTAACTTCCTCTAGGAAGTAAAATACATAAGAAAAAGATACACCTTGTTTTTTGGGATACCTTTCATAAGCCCAAATCACTTGGTGTGGGTAAATAAGAAAAAGACACACCTTGTCAGTTGGGCTACCTTTAATAGGCCCAAATCACTTGGTGGGTGTGATATTATCAACCTTCACCTCTAATGTCTCTTCAACAAGATCACAGTGCCCCGACATCTTTGGTAGTTGGCTTTTGATGAAAAAGTTGGTTCCACAATTGATATGTTAATAATGATCCCACCTTTTTGTGTTTTCTCAGTGCTCACTGTTGTGGGATCTTTAAGGTGATCACATATCTAAATATCTCAAACTTTTCCTTGATCTTGGGTTCTCTTGATCACCATTGTGGGTCTTTATCCTAGGACTAGTTTTTTTTATAAGCCTTCGTGATATATATATTCATAAAGCTCATGCAACACAATGAGATGGAGATACATAGCTTTGATGAAAGATATAATATGAGGTATATAAACACCAGTGGTGTATAACCCAAGCATCCTGAATCAAGAGCTCATAACATAAAAAAAAGGGTGGGGTACCCTACATAACATCCCCATCATCCACCTAACATAGAAAAATTAAAAGACGATCTTAGTTTTGTCCACTGCCTTCTATAGTGTTGATGGTAGGGTGATCCTTATGGACTCTGGGCGCACTTGGTTTGACTTCAAGGTTGTATTACTCCTTGTGTGTTTTGTCTCTGATGCAACCTGCAATGAGAGAACTCATAATAAAAGGCATCCATTTGTTGAAATAAGTGAGGAATTGATGATTTGTGGTTATCAAGAAGGATCTTGTTGTGAGTAGGCCATATGATCTAAAATATAGTAGAAATCAATATGCTTTGTTGTTTGTATCTCTCATGTCAACTTCTTATGTTTTGAAGCCTGTGGAAGGTGTTGAGAAGTGGGTTTTCAAGAATGATGGTAGTCTTGGTGTAGTGAGTTCAGACATGTCTGGGTAGGTGACATCTGAAGAAGAGATGTTGGGTGATTTCTTCATTGTTGTTTCATAATGAGCATCTGGATGGTCCCTGGACCCTCGAGTTCTCATCATCATGTCATTAGGTGTTTTGCTATGATAGATTAACCATATTAGAATGTGAATTTTTTACGGGCATTGTGTCTACCATATGATCTTATAGTCCTTATTATGTCCTCTAAACGTTAAGAAATTATATGCATGTTTGGTAGTACAATGCTTGCCCCAAACCCATGTGATGTGTCTAGATGTGTTGTATTCGAGTTGGTGCAAGATGTCTTGATATGAGGTCGGGTGCGTCCATCCCCTAAGATAAGTTTTGAATAAATTATTCCTATGAGAGCCTAATTTTCTCAAAGCCTGACAATTGTAGTAGTTAGTTATGGAATGAGGGATGGTCGAGATTGGTAGTTGGAGATTGATGAGCCTGAGTCCAAGCCACTAAGGGTCATTCTAGAACTTAGTATTTATCTAATGGTGTGGCAGTATCCAAATGGTGTTGGAGATGATGTGGAGGGTACTGGATAAGTGCCTCCATAGGGGAGATGTTGTTCTAGAAGCTGTGGAGTACCATGGTGGTTTATGTTAGAGATATTTGTCCTTAAAGATGTTCATCCATAGTTTGTCCTCTCTATTGCATATGGAGGCTGTGATTTCGTAATTGAGGCAAAAGCTATGAATCTTGCTGTTAATGATGCCCCATCCTCCATCTTCTTTGGGGCTAGAGGTGGTGTCCCAATTAACTAAGTGAAGTTTTTCCATGGTGTTCCCAAAGAAATTTATGGTGGATTTTGTCAATGGACTTGAGTACTTTGGATGGAAGAGGAATACAAGTAAGATGGTATGCGATGATGGGTGTCCTGGCAACATTTAGTAGTGAGAGTCGACCCACAATGGAAAGGAAATTGTTTTTCCAGGAGTTGACACAATGCTTAAACTTATGAATAATCGAGTTCCATGCAGTGCATGGAAGATGAGATGGGGTGAGAGGGAGTCCTATATAAGAAAAAAAAGGATTCATGTTGACATCCCAACAAGGTGATAAATATGTTCATATCTAATGCATCCACCAGGGATCCAATGATAGTAGACTCATTGAAGTTGATTTTGAGGCCAGATGGCTTGGCAAAGATCACTAGGATTCTGACTAGGTTGATAACCTCTGTATCATTTGGTTTGATGAAAATGATGGTATTGTCAACATATTGAATGACATTAAGAGAGCAACCTCTGGGTAAGATGAGGATGACATTGGTCGTGACGTTATGTATGAGTGAGTTGAGAACAGAGGTGATAATGATGAATAGGTAGGGGATAAAGGATCCCCTTGTCTTAGACCATTGGCACTCTTAAAGAAACCAAAAGGCGATCCATCAATGAGGGTAGAGAAAGTACACATATTGATACATGAGTGTATCCATAAAACCCATTGACTAGGAAAGTTCAAGCCATGCATGCATCAAGTGAGGAATTCCCAGTTGACATTATCAAAGGCTTTTTCAGAGTCCAATTTAACAGTGAGGACCGGTTCTTTGAGAGATAGGCAGGTGTGTAGGGTTTCCTAGATAATGATGAAAGCATCTTGGAATTCCAGTGAGGAAGAAATATGCATTGTTGTAGATCAATAACAGTTTGTAGAAAAGGTTTCATGCGGCCACTGAGAAGCTTAGTAATGATTTTGTATGATGAGTTGATAAGGCTAATCGGTCTATAATCTCTGATGGAGGTAGGCTTTTCCATTTTGGGGATCAGAGCAATGTGTGTGTGGTTGATGGGTTTGAGGAGAAATGTGATGTTGTGATGTTGGTGTATCTCACAAAAGAGTTTCTCGAAGTCTTCTCTGATGATATTCCATGATGCATGATAAAAGGACATATCAAAGCCATCTAGGCTAGGCAGTTTATCCAATATGAGGCTCTTTATAGCTTCAAGGATTTCATATTAATGGAAGGGATTGAGAAGGTTTTTGTAGGGGGGATTTTATGGGGGAAGATCATGTTCCAATTGAGTGTCACCATGTTATTGTAAATGTGTCCATTGTTGTAGAGTCCTTTGAAGAAGTTAACAATGTGTGTTGTTAAGATCCATCTGGGTTGAGATGTGGGCATCCAGTCGATCAAGGCTAGTAATCTGTAGGCGATTGTGTTTATTGTTGCAAATGGAGTGGAAGAATTTAGTATTTTTATCACCTTCCCTGAGCCATTTGATTTTGGCTCATTGTTTCCATAGAGTTTCTTCATGGACTTTAAGTTGTTGGATTTCCTTTTGAAGGAGTAGGCGTTCATTTGTGGGTGTGTTGAGCTAGAGGGAGGATAGAAGGATATGTTCCTTTATCCATATGGAATTGGGGATGGATCCAAATTGTTGTTTGTTCAATCTCAGAGCTAGTCTGAGCTGTTTGAGTTTGTGATGGACTGATTTTATCTTGCATCATTTTTATTATATTTTGTTATTCATGTTAGATTGAGTGGGCACTTCTAGTGCTTACCATTAGGGCTGTAAATGGGTATGGTATGGTGCAGTTATGGTCATATCTATAACTGTAACAATTTAGCTAAGCGGGTATGGTTATGGGTATATACCCACTTTTTCAAAATCTATACCCACATCATACCCATAACCACATAAATGTTGGGTATTAGATGGGTAACTGGGTATATGGTTATGAATAGACTGCTACAATAACACATCATAAACTTTGGGTACAACAAACACTAAACTAATTAGGTGATATTGATGCTAGTATGACATCAAATGCATTCTATTTTGTGTGAATATAGCAGTTGATAAGTAAATAATATGTCATCTTATAAAGGACAACCAAGAGTAACATGTTACATCTAAATCAAAATATAAAAAAAAGAATGATGATTGTTGGCTCTATTAGTGAATATTATATAGTTTGACTACAATACTAATAGAATAATAAAGTTAATGATTGATCTCATGTTCACTTACCTTCACATTGGTGAATATGGACCATTACATTCTAATATAAACTTTTACTATAATTACAAAATTTGAGTGCTAAAATATGCACCATTACATTCTAATATATATATATATATATATATATATATATATATATATATATATATTGGTATACAGGGTATGGATACATACATAACCATAACCTTACCCATTGAGAGGCAGATACATGGGTAAAAGGGTAAGTGGTTATGTGGTTCTAAAAATTTATACCCTTGATGGGTTTAGAGGGTACGGGTTTGAAGGTATGCGGGTATACCCATGTCCATTTACAACCCTACTTACCGTTAAGGGCATGTTTGTTTAGGTGTATACAATCGGATTGAACTAGAGTTAATGATCCAACAAAGCAAAAATTACATTTAATTTGCAATATTGGAGAAATAGACATTCTCCTACATTTTTTAACAATATGTAATTGTTGGATGCCACCCTCCAGTGCAAAACGGCTTGGCATCGGGATCCCACACATTGCCGCGTCCTTTAGAGAGTAGCAGAGGACAAAAAATAGTCTCTGTTCTGAATGAACCAAACTTAATAGGCAAAAAACCAAAATAGCACGTTTGCCCATTTTAATTCCCAGAATAGCACATTCTTGAACTAAATTCCCAAAATGGCACATTTTTGGAGCAATGTGTCCTGCCTTGAGACGCATTGCTCTCTCACAGAGCAATGTGTCCCATTTTAGGACGCATTGGCCCCACAAAAGGGAAATGCATCCCGGAGAGGGACACATTGCTTTGTGACAGAGTAATGCATCTCAAAGCAGGACGCATTGGTCCCATCGTAGAGCAATGCAGATGCATTGCCCTACGGTGGGACCAATGCATCCCATCCTGAGACATCCCAACGGCTAGTTGGGGCAATGCGTCACGGCTGGGGACACATTGCTCCCCTGACTGTTGCAACATAGTTGTTGCGGGCCGCGACCGTTGCCATGTGGGGACAATACGTCCCCAACGGGGACGCATTGCTCTCCTATATAAAGGAGACGAGATCAGCCCCCAAACCCACACCATTCCTCAACTTCTTCTCTACTCCCATTTCTCTGGAGTTCCCTGCTCAGATTTCTATTACTTGGAGCTAATTTCGGGCAATCTCAGAGCTGATTTTGGGTGATCTTGGAGTTGTATTCTTCTTCTTTCGCTGTCTGGCCAGGATTCTGCTTCTCTTCTTTCTCTTCTTGGGTATTGAGATCTCGCCATTTGAGGTATTTTTTCTACTATATCTTTAGATTCAAAAATTTGGACCTAAAATTACTATGCAATATTAAAAATGAAATAATTGTATTGCTACTATTTAATTCTACATTAATAAAATAATTTTATAGAAAATGACACTTGAAGGTTAATTACTGTTAAAAAAATTATTGTTCCAAATTCCAAAATTATTGTTGTAGAATGTTAATGTTATAGAAAAAATATTGTTCCAAATTCAAAATTATTGTTCTAAAATCTTAACTACTCTTTTAAAATGATGTCAATGTTTGAAAATATTAATTCATGCTATAAAATATTAATTCATGTTCTACAATATTAATTATTGTCCAAAGTTAAATTACTGTTCTAAAATCTGAATTACTATTTTACAATGACAGGAACATGGCATCTAGTTCACATTCACAAATTGTCAAGCTTCGATATAATGGTCAGTTTCTCTCTGATGGGTCTTATACTAGCCGATCGGTTAGACTTTATCAATACCCTAAAATCATATATCCATACAATACTTGACATCAATCCCAACCACTTCTCTATCAATATATCCTATCTTTTCCCTGGAAAAGATCATATGCTCATACAAGTTGATGATGATGATGAATACAGAACCTTATTCTCACTTTCATTTGATGCCTATATTGATGTGTTTCTTGAAAAAACATCTTTCCACCAACATTCTAGTTTTATTAGTCTGTTGAATCAATTTGAATTCCAACCATGTAGAAGTAATGTAACTGTTGAATGGAATCAACCACCTGAATTCTCTCAAAATCCTACTATTGAGAATATTGTTGAGGTTGAGGAGGGAGAACAAAATATTGAACAAGAAGGTGATGATAATATTGATCATGAAGGTGATAATGATAGTGATTAGGAAGGTGGTAATAATAGTGATCATGATGACTAGTCATTGACTAAAACTAATGATGAGCATGAACATCCATTCCCTGACTCTATTACAACATTGATGCTACAACCCCAAATTTTGGGTTCTTTTAGTGAGAAATGTAATTTCTCCTATTAAAGATATTTGAACAAATAATGATATGATTTGTTTTGAATAAAAGGATTTTGTTTACAATAGCCTTGTTGGTTGTTTTTTGGGATTTATTGGCTATTGGGCCCAATAACAAGGAAAAGACAAAGGAAACTCCATTATTAAATGAGTAAATAAGAAATGGAGAAAAGAAAGATGTAGAAACCTCCAGAAGGCAAGGCAATATTATCCAAAGGTGGATTTCATGCCTCTTGGGTTCCTTGGGTCCCAAGGAGTTCAAATTTGCAAAAATAATGCAACAAGAAAAGAAAAGATCAATTAAATATTTCTTTATTAAGAAAGAAATTAGAGTCAATGACAAAATATGGGAAATAAGTGAAAAGAGGTATGATTGAGTCATCTTTGGTGGATTTTTGTATCCATAAGGTTTCTAATCTTAGAAGGAATTCCAAAAAGGAAAATAAAAAGAGCGATAAAGAGAAATCCTCGAAAAGAGATATTTTAATAAATAAATAAATAAGATAATGAGAAATAATGGATATATATGCATCTAGATGGATAATGAGTATCCACTAAAAAGGATTTCGAAATATTAGAGTTTCTTGGGGTCCAAGGAGCCCCAATAGAGAAAAAGAAAGAGAAAATACAAATAATACAAAATAAGAGGATAATGTGATACATAATTAATGAATTTTGTGGTATTGTTAAAAAGAGGTATTTTCTACTATAAGAAAGTATAATTTCGTGCCTATGGATTAAAAGTCAAGCATAAAGAGAATAAGAGAGAGGATTTTCGAATTCCTAAATATCCAGTGAATATGTTTTTTTAAGAAGATGAGAGAATTTTGCTTCCTAATGAACTTGGGTTCCTATTGGGAAAGGGTTTTGTTAACTCGTGGATGGTCATCCTAGGGCTTCATTACCCTCCCCTATATAAGGGTAGAGCCCATGGACGAGCCCAAGGAGATCCCATACATCTCTCTCTTCACCTTCTTCTTTTTCGTTCAAACCCTAGACCTTATTATCCGATCCTCTCTCTTTCCCTCACATTCAAGAAGTATACAGAGGGCATGAGGGTCTTCAAGTGGGTGAAACAAAACTAGAACCCCTCCTGGGGTGGCAAGCCGTGTGGGAACCAGATGTACCCATGAGGATGCCGACAACACACTCCTTCATCTTCACAGTGAAACAAGTTCATATAAGGGAATCTCATCGACCCCAGAACCTGGAAAGGACACAGAAAGCTTGCTGCATGTCTCCCCTACCTAGCCAGAGCGTGAAGGTGCTTGGACGGGGTCTTCAATGGACCTGTTCGGAGCACCTTCCTTTGTCACGACCTGTGGGCATGGAGTGTTGATTCGGGTCACCTCTGACCACCATCCGCAGAGCAATCACCCTCCTCAACTTCAGTGAGGAGTAGGTGGTCCTTCTTGGTCATGCGTAGGGCTCAAGAGAGTGAGGGTAAGCTGGGCGGGGAGCAGTCCCACGCCCATCATCACGGCAGGTTGGCAGGAGACCGACATCGTGAGGAAGGAGATGATATAATGAAAAGATGTGGTTGCCCCTAGAATGTGTGCATGAATGGAGGGGCATGGAGGTCTTTTACCTCTGGTAAAGCTGGTTCACTTAAGGAATTGGTTTTCACTGACGTGTCGAGCCACCATTGGCCAAAAGGTACTTTTATTTGTAAAAATTGTAGAAAAATATTGGTAGATCTGATGAATAAAGTTAAAATATGAAAGTTTCTTAGAAAAATGTGAGGAATCCATTAAAAATAGATTTAGAAGCTAATTCCTTTTGCAATTAGAATAGTAGTGGAAGTTATCAACTTTAATGCATTAATGATTAAGAAACCCTAATTTGAGTGGATTATTGTATTGAGAAGGGTTATGTGAATGATTAAAGTTGATATTAACCTATTTATTATAAAAAGACACATCAAGATATAAAAGGATGAACTTTATATGTAATTAGATTAATTTAGGGTTCCATGTACATGAATGAGCTTTAATGGGCCTTGAAACCCTAATGTTAGTAATTGTGACTCTTAATGGCTTTAATGTTCAAATTCATGAATAAAGCTGAGATATGATGGTTCTAAGCTATTTCGAGTATAATAGTTCCTAATTGTGGATAAATACCCTTTATATGGTACTTAGGGTTTTCTAAGGAATAAAGGTGGAATTAGTGATAAATAGAATTCATGAAAGATAAGTTGTTATTTTGAAAGGAACCAAAGATGATAATTGGGCCTAATGATCGTGTCATGACTTAAAAGGGTAAAAATGGTAGTTTTAATGTAAAAGAGGCATAATAGACTTAATGGACATTTAATTGTGCCTATGATGTTGAAATTAGGGTTTGTGGACTAAAAGAGCATTACAAGTAATAAATGTGTTATGGAGACTTAAACCCTAATTGCAATGGAAACCCTAAAGGTGGACTAGAAACCCTAGGAAGCGAGCTAGGTTTAATAGACCTTGATGGCCTGATCAATGATAGGAAATTGGATGCATATTTCAGGATCATCTTGTGTGCTTGCTTGTTTACTGGATTTCTTGCATAGTTGGATTATTTCTACACTCAAGTTAGCTTGACAGGTATGTGGTTAATTATGGTTAATTGCCTTAGTTTCCTGAAGATTTTCCGGATGATTAATCACATTGAATGCAACCTATCAGTTTGGATGTTCATACTTGCAAATCATAAAGTCACTACAATTATCACAATTATAATATAAGTGTGTATTCTCACACCTACATGCCACCCTGATGGATGAGGCCAAAAGGGCAAGCCCAGGAGGGAAGACCCATGTGTACCATGAGTGGTGACCCCAGACACCAAGCTCGGGATTGAGAAGGTGGTCTTGTTGCATGACTAATGGACACCAAGAGAGGTGACCCCAGGCACCAAGCTCGAGATTGAGAAGGTGGCCTTCAGTCAATGGCAAAAGAGAAACCCTAAAGAGGGTATTCCAGGGTTAGGGAAAAAGTGGTGGAGAATGTCACATTGAAAATGTAAATTGGCTTGTTAATTAACTTGATTGTGATATTTAGATTGTTAGCCATATTTGTGAAATTTTGGTTGTCCCCACATACCGGCATATTCCTATATGCTGACCGACATTTTGTTTGTCGGCGTTTTAGGTACAACTATGAAAAGAACAAATAGTAAAGTGACACATTATGAAAATAAGAAATAAAGTGCAAGGAGGATTAGATATAATAGATTCAAGCTGTGGATAGAAGTAGATTTCCAAAGTTTTTAAAAGGTATGCAAAGTTTTATTTTATACCAGATTTTAGTTTAGTTGGTAGAATTTCATAATTATTACTGATTATTTGTCGAACCTTTGATCATGTTAATTGGGATAATGGCTCTTACCTTTGGGTCTCCCTTAATTGGGGGTTACCGGGAGGCGGGGTCGTTACATTTGGTATCAGAGCATAGGTTCCTCATTTAATCTTTAATAATTATTAAATTTTACAAACTCTGTAGAACCCAATGGAGTTATTAAAGGATTTTTCGAAAGACAGAGGTGTCTAGAAAATGATCACGCCTGGGGGCTGGCCAGATTTTCCTCCGCACTGCTAGTCAGAATATGAGGACTCCCGAATCTGTGTGACTGCCTGGCCAATGTCTTAGGATCTGACTCGAAATAAGATACCTCTAGGACTCTCTCATCTTGTTCATCCCTTCTCAACTCTAATGCTGTTAAGGATTTTAAGGATTAGGGCTTTCTCTCTCTTCCTCACTCTCTTCAGGTATGGGTAAGGTTGATAAGGTTTAAGGAATTCTCCACCAAATTAATGAAAAGTATGTAAATAAGATGTCATGGACATAAGCTTAATAGTTTAAGCATAAACTAAAGAATAGCTGCATGCTTAGGTCGTATGACATATGTTGTCATGCCCTTAGGAGAGACCTGAGGCTAGACCTTCTTGTTAGGAGGATAAGAAGAGAAATTTAGTCTTGGAGGTAGAGACCTCCATTATAAGTAGAGACCTGACACATCCTCAGAGGTTGATGCTAACCCTAACCCTAAGTGAAGGTTAGAGAGAGAGATGACACGATGAGCTAAGATGTCATGGTGGACCATGCGTGTAAGTGGACATGCTTTTAGTTTTGATACCCATGACAATATGAGCCATGTGAGGTTATATGACCTAGTGCCTTTGGCGACCCAACCCCGGGAAGGGTCGTACATGTTAGAGTGAAGGATAGCTCCTTCAACGAGGAGGTTAGTGAAGAACCTATAGGAACCCTATGGGCTTATATGAGCATGGCATAGTATGCACCCAGAGTACGTCAGTAGTGCGGGCAGTAGGTTGAAACCCTGGCCAGGAGAGTATGTTGGATAGCTTATGAGATAAGCATAAAGAGCTATAGATAATCTTGAGCAAACATAAGTTTGAACATAGGCTTCTCCCATGTAGGGGTATGCTCGTGAGCTTGATCCTTCATGAAGAGAGGACCTCTAGTAGTAAGGATGTTTGTAGGGTTAGCTCTAGAGAGAGAAAGTAGGACCCAAGCAAGACGATTGGAAGCTTAGACTCTGAGATATGAGGAACAATGGGGAGTTAAGGAATGCGACCTAAGTGGATGGTTGTGGTTTCCTTATGCATGATCCCTGGAAGCTGATGATATCTTAGTTGCCTTTAGAGGAACCAAACCCTAGAGGGAGGATGAGTCTACTGGTACCTATGTGCCTATGGTATAGGTGTTTACCTTCTGAGTTAGGAAGATGAGTTCCTTAGACCAGGAAGAGGTTTAGTAAGAGGTTGTGAAGCCTTACACCTAGTTGACTATCCTTGAGGATGACTCAACTTTGAGGTGTTACTAGAGTAGAAGGATGATAGGAAGGGCATGGCATGCCTTGTACATGCTTAGTTTGTGGTTCAAAGGTTGAGCATGCAGTGGGACATCTAAAAAGTGAACCTAGGGTTCCTAGGCCTAAGAGGGGAAGTGGTGTACTTAATGCTCATGACAAGATTTGAGTTTCTATAGATTCGAGCATGGAACTCCTCATGTTTAGAGGAAAGGGAAAGGGAAACCCCTTAAGTTGAAGGTATGTTGATGAAACCCTCACAACTAGGTTGGTGACATGGGAAGGTGTGTTCTTGGTCTAATGTCGAGGAATGAGAACAAGTATGACCTAGCATGGTCTAGTAGGTGGTCTGCTTGTGCCTTACTAGCTTGCTAGAGTCAAGCATGCTCATGTGGATGTAAACCCTAGACATAAGGACGTTTGTGACCTTTGTTATCAAGATGAAGTTTCCTCCCATCCTGGGAGAGGGACCCTTTTGTAGGGTGTATACCAGTTTTTGTGGTTTTGAGGTAACCTAAAGAGGTCTCATAGGATCTTGAGAAGCTAAGTGAAAAGTACATAGTATGAGAATGAACCTGTAGACCCATAGATAACCATCTCTAAGTGCATGTGGATGTGTTACCATGGAGGTAACCGGTATGGGGCCTGACCAAGGTAGGCAGGTCGCCATGACCCCTATGAAAGGATGAAAGTCAACCAAGGAATGCAGAGAGAGATGATGGAGATTTGGGTAAGGTTCTAAGTTGGACATGTACTATATTAGAATCCTAAGTCTATCCTAGGGTCAGGTAGGGATTAGACCAATGGAAGTAGGAGTTGCCTAATTCCCTAGTTGCACATGACCATAGGGTCCAGAGGTAACAACTATCATTGTCTGAGGGCCATGGGTTAGGAGATTGATCACCTTCATGAACTCATGGGACCCAAAGGGTAGATGAGGAGGGAACTCTCTGGATGCATAAGGGAAGAGGGATGACCCCAAAAGTGTTGGCACCCTATAGACCTAGAGGATATGACCAAGGATTGTGTGTGGACCCAAGTAGGTTCGATATCAGTTTTCCATATGTAACTTTGATATCGAGATGATCATGATGTAGAGACATATGTTGCACATTTCAACTTAGATTTGAAGGTGTACTAGCAAGGTGGGATGTACCATCTCTACTCTTGGAATGGGAAAAACTCTGTATTTGGACTACAGCCAAATGCTTATTTCCTCTTGTTATGGGAGTGAGAGATAGGACAATACACATGCCATACACCAAGGATAAAGATGATGTGAGTTGTAATGTTTCTATGAGGTATGAGGACAGAGATGATAACATACCCTTGTGGAGTGAACGATGCAGGGATGGTTTATAAACACTAAGAGAACTAAGGTAGCCATCTTGTGAGGATGTTTTTATCATGAGCTATATGGAATTTTCAAGTTATACAAGGTTGAGTTTGATAACCAAGAAGATGAGCTCTAAGTTTTCTTGTTCAGGATAGACCTAAAGTCTGAGATGAGATGATAAGTGGAATACATGGAGGTATATGTCTTCCAACATTACCATACACATAAGGATGTGAGGTGGTAATGGATGCTCTGGTTGAGATGCAACTGCCTAGTTTAGCTAGAGGCTAGAAGAGGTTGTTAGGTTAGCCCTAAGTTTGAAAAATAGATAGGTTTGGCTAACACTCAGATGTAATGATATCTATTGATCAAGTTAGTGGTTGTTTGGTTAGCCAACCTAGGCCTTAATGCAATAAAAGGATGGTTGTAGAACCTCATATGCACTTCTCTGGAAAGGAAGGTGATGAAACCCCAACTAGAGTGGTTTAGGGTTTCTGAGGAATCAATCTTGAGGAATCATGACATACAGGAGATCATGATTTTAGGATCACCATACACCATGGTACTGCTAAGATAATAAGTGGTAGCAGTACTTTGATGCCTAAGATGAAAAGTGTACAAAGATGCATGCGACTGGTCGCCATGCATGTCAGGAGGTGAAGGACGAACACCAGTAACCCACTGAGTTGGTATAGAGGATGAAGAGTGCCCAAGGGGGATTGGGAGTTGATCACTATAGATGTTGTGGTAAGTCTCCCCTAGACCAAGGAAGGTCAATATGCAATATGGGTTATGGTAGATCGCCTTACCTAGATAACTTGAGAAAGAAAGAATACTATCAAGGGACGGATCCAGTTGAACTGCATATTAGAGAGAGATGGTTCAACTACACCATGTTGCGAGTTCAAAAGTTCTTGAATATAACCTAAAGATTCACTTCCATGTGGTGGAAGTAGGTACATGAAGAACTCAATATTAGTACAGTTTATCACCCCTAATTAATGGTTAGTATAATCCAGACTAGAGGGTCTGATGAAAGCATGTGTGCTTGTTCAGGGTGATACACGGAGATAGTTCTTGTCCTATGTAAGATGTGATGATAACCACCATAGCCAGTATCGGGATGTAAGAAGCTCTGTAAGAGAGGTTGTGTCGGTCACCACTTCATTAAGATGATGTTGGTGAAGGGACCTCGCGAAGGTCAGAAAAGGACCACAGTGTGTGCAGATGAAGTCACTTTGATCGTGCAATGGCTGAAAGAGAGCCCAGGGGCAACATGAGTCATGAGCTGATGCAAAGAAGACTGACATGCAGTTCGCTGTGGGAGAGTGTGTGATGTGAAATCTGACCCCTCTAAGTTATAGCTAAGAGAGCTGAGTCCCGGCTGCATGGGTCCATTTGAGATGGATTGGTGGAGATGGTTATGTTTAGCATTACCCCTCCGGATAACATGATGTATAATGTGTTCTATGAGTCTGATCTAGATCACTATGTGAGGTACCCAAGCCATGTGTTGAGCCATGAACCTATTCATCTTTATGAGAGGATGAAATGTCTTGAGTCACCTATGAGGGTATGATATACCAAGGTGAGAGAGAACTCAGATGGAAGATTATAAGATGATGAAGGTTCTTGGGAAGAACCATGGAAAGGGGGAGGCCACATGGGAGCCATGATGGACATAAGAAAGGCTTATCCTATTTGTTTGTGTACCTGGTGGAATTTTGGGGGGCAAAATTCCTAAAAGAGGGGAAGGATGTTACAACCCCAATTTTTGGGTTCTTTTGGTGAGAAATGTAATTTCTCCTATTAAAGATATTTGAACAAATAATGGTGTGATTTTTTTTGAATAAAAGGATTTTGTTTACAATAGCCTTGTTAGTTGTTTTTTGGGCTTTATTGGCTATTGGGCCCAATAACAAGGAAAAGACAAAGGAAACTCTATTATTAAATGAGTAAATAAGAAATGGAGAAAAGAAAGATGTAGAAACCTATATAAGGTAAGGGAATATTATCCAAAGGTGGATTTCATGCCTATTGGGTTCCTTGGGTCCCAAGGAGTCCAAAGTTGCAAAGATAATGCAACAAGAAAAGAAAAGATCAATTAAATATTTCTTTATTAAGAAAGAAATTGGAGACAATGATAAAATATGGGAAATAAGTGGAAAGAGGTATAATTGAGTCATATTTGGTGGATTTTCGTATCCATAAGGTTTCTAATGTTAGAAGGAATTCCAAAAACGAAAATAAAAAGAGAGATAAAGAGAAATCCTCGAAAAGAGATATTTTAATAAAGAAATAAATAAGATAATGAGAAATAATGGATATATATGCATCTAGAAGGATAATGAGTATCCACTAAAAAGGATTTTGAAATATTAGAGTTTCTTGGGGTCCAAGGAGCCCTAATAGAGAAAAAGAAAGAGAAAATACAAATAATACAAAATAAGAGGATAATGTGATACATAATTGATGAATTTTGTGGTATTGTTAAAAAGAGGTATTTTCTACTATAAGAAAGTATAATTTCGTGCCTATGGATTAAAAGTCAAGCATAAAGAGAATAAGAGAGAGGATTTTCGAATTCCTAAATATCTACTGAATATGTTTTTTTAAAGAAGATACTTAAGAGAGAGAAGTTTGCTTCCTAATGAAGGAACTTGGGTTCCTATTGGGAAAGGGACTTGTTAACTCGTGGATGGTCATCCTAGGGCTTCGTTATCCTCCCATATATAAGGATAGAGCCCATGGACGAGCCCAAGGAGATCCCATGCATCTCTCTCTTCACCTTCTTCTTTTTTGTTCAAACCCTAGACCTTGTTATCCGATCCTCTCTCTTTCCCTCACATTTAAGAAGTATACAGAGGGCATGAGGGTCTTCGAGTGGGTGAAACAAAACCAGAACCCCTCCTGGGGTGGCAAGCCGTGCGGGAACCAGAGGTACCCATGAGGACACCGACAACACACTCCTTCATCTTCATAATGAAACAAGTTCATACAAGGGAATCTCATCAACCCCAAAACCTGGAAAGGATGTAGAAAGCTTGATGCAGGTCTCCCCTACCTAACCAGAGTGTGAAGGCGCTTGGACGGGGTCTTCAATGGACCTGTTTGGAGCACCTTCCTCTGTCACGACCTGCTGGCATGGATGATTGATTCGGGTCACCTCTGACCACCAGCTATAGAGAAATCACCCTCTTCAACTCCGATAGGAGTAGGTGGCCCTTCTTGGCCGTGCGTAGGGCTCAGGAGGGCGAGCGCAAGCTGGGCGGGGAGTAGTCTCGCACCCATCATTGCACCAGGCTAGCAGGAGACCTACGTCGCGAGGAAGGAGATGATATAATGAAAAGATGTGGCTTCCCCTGGCGCGTGTGCATGAAGGGAGGGGCAGTGAGGTCTTTTACCTCTTGTAAAGTCGATTCACTTAAGGAATTGGTTTTCGTTGACGTGTCGAGCCACCATTGGCCAAAAGGTATTTTTATTTGTAAAAATTGTAGAAAAAAGATTGGTAGCTCTAATGAATAAAGTTAAAATATGAAAGTTGCTTAGAAAAATGTGAGGAATCCATTAAAAATAGATTTAGAAGCTAATTCCTCTTGCAATTCGAATAGTAGTGGAAGTTATCAACTTTAATGCATTAATGATTAAGAAACCCTAATTTGAGTGGATTATTGTATTGAGAAGGGTTATGTGAATGATTAAAGTTGATATTAACCTATTTATTATAAAAGACACATCAAGATCTAAAAGGATGAACTTTACACGTAATTAGATTAATTTAGGGTTCCATGTACATGAATGAGCTTTAATGGGCCTTGAAACCCTAATGTTAGTAAT
This sequence comes from Alisma plantago-aquatica, assembly GCA_963693085.1. Taxonomy (NCBI): domain Eukaryota; kingdom Viridiplantae; phylum Streptophyta; class Magnoliopsida; order Alismatales; family Alismataceae; genus Alisma; species Alisma plantago-aquatica. The sequence continues at coordinate 1,182,758,217 of OY856412.1, read as the reverse complement.
TGTGACTCTTAATGGCTTTAATTGTTCAAATTCATGAATCAAGCTGAGATATGATGGTTCCAAGCTATTTTGAGTATAAAAGTTCCTAATTGTGGATAAATACCCTTTATATGGTACTTAGGGTTTTCTAAGGAATGAAGGTGGAATTAGTGATAAATAGAATTCATGAAAGATAAGTTGTTATTTTGAAAGGAACCAAAGATGATAATTGGGCCTAATGATTGTGTCATGACTTAAAAGGGTAAAAATGGTAGTTTTAATGTAAAAGAGGCATAATAGACTTAATGGACATTTAATTGTGCCTATGATGTTGAAATTAGGGTTTGTGGACTAAAAGAGCATTAGTAGTAATAAATGTGTTATGGAGACTAAAACCCTAATTGCAATGGAAACCCTAAAGGTGGACTAGAAACCCTAGGAAGCAAGCTAGGTTTAATAGACCTTGATGGCTTGATCAATGGTAGGAAAATTGGATGCATATTTTAGGATCATCTTGTGTGCTTGCTTGTTTACTAGATTTCTTGCTTAGTTGGATTATTTCTGCACTCAAGTCAGCCTGACAGGTATGTGGTTAATTATGGTTAATTGCCTTAGTTTCCTGAAGATTTTCTGGATGATTAATTGCATTGAATGCAACCTATCAGTTTGGATGTTCATACTTGCAAATCATAAAGTCACTATGATTATCACAATTATAATATAAGTGTGTATTCTCGCACCTACATGCCACCCTGATGGATGAGGCCAAAAGGTCAAGCCTAGGAGGGAAGACCCATGGGTACCATGAGTGGTGACCCCAGACACCAAGCTTAGGATTGAGAAGGTGGTCTTTGTTGCATGACTAATGGCCACCAAGAGAGGTGACCCCAGGCACCAAGCTCGGGATTGAGAAGGTGGCCTTAAGTCAATGGAAAAAGAGAAACCCTAAAATGGGTATTCCAGGGTTAGGGCAAAAGCGGTGGAGAATGTCACATTGAAAGCATAAATTGGCTTGTTAATTAACTTGATTGTGATATTTAGATTGTTAGCCATATTTGTGAAATTTTGGTTGTCCCCACATACCGACATATTCCTATATGTTGACTGACGTTTTGTTTGTCGGCATTTTAGGTACAAATCTGAAAAGAACAAACAGTAAAGTGACACATTGTGAAAATAAGAAATAAAGTGCAAGGAGGATTAGATAGAATAGATTCAATCTAGTTTTATTTTATACCAGATTTCAGTTTATTTGGTATAATTTCATAATTATTACTGATTATTTGTCAAACCTTTGATCCCGTTAATTATAATAATGGCTCTTACCTTTGGGTCTCTGTTAATTAGGGGTTACCGGGAGGCGGGGTCGTTACAATTGAGTTTCGTTCCTTATATATTTGATAAACAATGGTCCCGACATGAACACATTGATACCAACTATGAAGCTTTTCAAGATGAAGAATGGGTGGAAGATTTTAGTCAGGAATTTCGTCTCAATTACAACCCTTCCAACACTGAAATATATGAGGGTTCTTTATTTGCATCCAAAGTTGTAATGGCTGAGACGATCCAAAAATGGTCGGTACAAAAGAATGTCCAATATCGTACACAATGCTCAAATAATCGACATCTTAAATTTGTTTGTATCCATGACCAACGATGTCCTTGGAGTTTGACCACTTTCCAGTCCAAAAGAGCAGGTGGCATGTGGAAGGTAAAGCGTTATAGTACAAGCCACAATTGTCAACTAACTGTTCTGAATCAGGACCATTGCCAAGTCACATCTTCTTATATTGCTCGTATGATAATGCCAATCCTAGTATCACGATTGGATATGTCCACACGAGAAACTCATGACAAGGTGAATGCTGAACTAAGGCTCCATATATCTTACAAGAAGGCATTTCTAGCAAGGAGGAAGGCTGTCTGTAAAATATTTGGAGACTGGGAATCATCATATCATACTTTGTTTCTGTTCCTGATTTCTTTGTCACAATATATTCTAAGAACTATATATTCCCATATTGTGGATGATTATACCCTTCAAACTGAAAGCACTCATAGATTCAAGTGGGTGTTCTGGGCATTTGGTCCAGATGTGAGGGGTTGGGCCTACTGTAGGCTTGTTCTTACTACTGATGGCACATTTCTAATAGGAAAATATTTTGGCACACTTCTCATTACATGTGGCATAGATGTTGATAATGGTCTATTTCCACTTGCTTTTTCTGTTGTCGAGGTATAAAATAAGGACTCATGCAAGTGGTTCTTTAGTTCTCTACAAACTTGTATTCTAATCATTCCACACTGTACAGATCTGTGTATTATTTCTGATTGAATGAGTGGAATTTTTCTAGCACTTAGGTCACAATTTAACTGGGCTCAACATCGTTATTGTCTTCAACATCTTCGTGAGAACTTCCATCAAAAGTTCAAGTCACAGGAGTTGAAGGAACTTTTTTGGAAGGTGGGATCCACAATTGATACACACGAATTTGATCGTCTAATGGCTGATATAAAAACCATAGAACCAACGGCTAAGGAGTATTTTATAGCGCAAAATCCAGTACAGTGGTCTCTCACATATGACAGAGGTTACATGTATGGTTCATTGACTAGCTATCTTGTTGAAGGGTTAAATGGAGTCTTGAAAGGTGTTAGAGGTTTACCAATATAAGCACTAATTGTTGCCACATACTATCGCTGTTACAACCCCAATTTTTGGGTTCATTTGGTGAGAAATGTAATTTCTCATAATAAAGATAAATGAACAAATAATGATGTATTTTGATTGAATGCATGAATTTTGTTTAAAATAGCCTTTTTGATTTACTTGTGGGCTCTATTGGCTATTGGGCCCAAGAATAAGGAAAAGACAAAAGAAACTCCATTATTAATAAGAAATGGAGAAGAGAAAAATGTAGAAACCTCTAGAAGGCAAGAGAGTGTAATCCAAAGGTGGATTTCGTGCCTCTTGGGTTCCTTGGGTCCCAAGGAGTCCAAACTTGCATATATGAAGCAATAAGAAAAGAAAAGATCTATTAGATATTTCTTTATTAAGAAAGAAATTGAAAACAATGATAAAATGTGGAAAATAAGTGAAAAGAGGTACAATTTAGTTATCCTTGGTGGATTTTCATATCCAAAAGATTCCTAAGGTTAAAAGGAATGCCAATGAGGAAAATAGAAAGAAAGATGAAGAGAAATCCTCAAAGAGAGGTATTTTAATAAGAAATAAACAAGATAATGTGAAATAATGAATATTGATGCATCTAGAAGGATAATAAGTATCCTTATGAAGGAATTTTGAAATCTTGGAGTTTCTTGGGGTCCAAGGAGCCCCAATGAAGAAAGAGGAAATAGAAAATACCAATAATGTCAAACAAGAAGATAATATGATGCATAATTAATGAATTATGTGGTATTGTTAAAAAGGAAGTAATTTCTATTAAAAGAAAATAGAAATTCGTGCCGAAGAATTAAAAGGCAAGTATAAAAGAGAATAAGGGAGAGGATTTTCATATTTCTAATTATCTAAGAAATAAGAAATATCAAAGAGATTAGGAGAGAGAGAAAGAGGAACTTGCTTAGTAATGAAGAAATCAAAATCCTTTTGGAAAAGGACTGTGTTTCTTCGTGGGCAAGCCATCCTAGGGCTTTGTTATCCACCCCTATATAAAGGATAGGGCCTTGGTTCGAATTCCAGAGAGATTCCACACAATTATCTCTCTCTCTTCTTCATCTTCTTTGTCCAAACCTTAGCCATAGGGCTAGTGCTTTCCCTAGAGCAACAGAGAGCCATAGAGTCATCTAGGTGGATGAGTGAAGTGATACGATGCCAAGGAGGGCTCTGCCATCGTCTCCATGACCATAAACACTGTGCTGAGCCTGCAGAAGGCCAGAGCCATGGCTGTAGGTCACACGTCTGCCCTGCCCAAACTGACCACCTAGATCGCGACCTGGGTGGCGCCCAGATGTTGCGGAGGCCGTCGGAGCAAGGGTGGAGGGTGGCAGTGTGTTTCGGGCCTTAGAGAGGGAGGGAGGCGGACCCCAAAGTGCAGCAGGTCGACGCTCAAGCGGAGCCTCGCGAGGTTGAAGAAGATCAGGCACGTTTGACGATTCTGCCCTCTACGGGCTAAAGCGCAACTCACTTACGTGAGGGGTAGTTCAGTCATTCAATTATGTTTCCCAAAACCAGTTGTGTCTACGTTACATGAGGAGATGACGTGGCAGCCTGCTATTGGCCAAAGTAAGTATTTTTGTGAAATTCGTATCTCGTTAACCGTAGCTCAGATAGATGCGCAATATACATGAATTTTGCTTAGAAAAATGAGAGGAATCCAATAAAAATATATTTGAAGCCTAATTCTGATTGTAATTTGAAAAGTAATGGAAGATAGCAACTTTAATACTTTAATGTTTAAAGAACCCTATTTTGAGTTGATTAATATATTTAATGGGGTTTAATGGATGATTAAAGTGGATATTAGCCTATTAATGATAAAAAAAGAACATTAGGAACAAAAAAGATGAATTTTGTACGTAATTAGTTTAATTGAGAGTTCATGTGCATAAGTATGCTTTAATGGGTCTTAAAACCCTAATATTAGTGAATGAGACTATTAATGGCTTTAATTGATTAATTTCATGATTAAAGTTGGAATACATTGAATCTAAGCTATTTCGAGTATAAAAGTACCTAAATGTGGATAACTACCCTTAATGTAGTAAGTAGGGTTTTCTGATGAATAAAAGATAGAATTAATGGTAAATCAAGTTCATATGTGAATTAGACTATAATGAACTTTGAATTGATGATAAATGAGCATAATGATCTTGTAATGGATTAAAAGGATAAAAATAGTAGCTTTAATGTAAAAGAGGTTTAAGAGGCTTAATTATGGATAATTATGCCTTTAATCTGAAACTGAGGATTATATGCTGAGATAATTAGGGGTTGTGATCAATTGCATTAAGTTAGGGTTTAAAATAGTAAAAGATGAAGGGAAACCCTAATTGCAAAGTAAACCCTAAAAAGAGGAAGAAACCCTAAAAAGGAATAGAAACCATAAGTAGCAAGATGGTTTGGATAGTTTTTGATAAAAAGGAATTGGATGTAATTTCAGGATTCTTGTACTTGCTTGATTGGATGTCTTGATTGATTGGACTACTCTGTCTCAAATCTGCATGTACAGGTATGTGGTTAATTATGATTAATCGCATTAGTTTTCTGAGGGTTTTCCGAATGTTTCCTCGCATTGAATGCAATCTAAACCGTTTGGATGTTCATACTGCAATTATAAAGTCACTATGTCTATCACCGTTATATATTCATGTGAATTCTCGCACCTACATGCCACCCTGATGGAAGATGCCATAAAGGTCAGGCCCAGGAGGGTAGACTAATGGGCACCATGAGAGGTGACCCCAGACACCAAGCTTGGGAGTGAGAAGGTGGTCTATGATGCATGACTATGGAGCACCATGAGAGGTGACTCCCAGGCACCAAGCTTGGGATTGAGAAGGTGGCCTTAAGTCAATGGCAAAGAGAAACCCTAGAGGGGTATGCCAGGGTTAGGGAAAAAGCGGTGGAGAATGACACATTAAAAATGTAAAGTGGCTTGTTAAATAATTTGATTGTGATTATCAAATTGTTAGCCATATTTGCAAGATTTTGGTTGTTCCCACATACTAGTATATTTCTATATACTGACCGACGTTTTGTTTGTCGGCATTTTAGGAACAACAATTGAAAGAACAAATAGTAAAGTGACACATTGTGGAAATACGAAATAAAGTGCAAGGAGGATTAGATAGAATTATTCAAGCTCTGGATAGATAGATTTCCAAAGTTTTCAAAGGTAAGTAAAGTTTTAATTTTATACCAAATTCCAGTTAGTTAGTAGAATTTCATAATTTTTATTAATTATTTGTTGAACCTTTGATCCTGTTAATTGAATAATGGCTCTGACCTTTGGGTCTCCCTTAATTGGGGGTTATCGGGAGGTGGGGTCATTACAATTGGTATCAAAGCATAGGTTCCTCACTTAATCCTTAATAAATATTAAATTTTACAAATTCTGTAGAACCCAAGGGAGTTATTAGAGGATTGTCCGAAAGATTGAGGTGTCTAGAAAAGGATCACGTCTGGGGGCTGGCAATATTTTCCTCTACACCGCTAGTTAGAATACGAGGACTTTCGAATTGTGTGACTGCCTGGACAATGTCTTAGGATATGACTCGAAATAAGATACCTTTAGGACTCTCTCATCTTGTTCGTCCCTTTTCAACTCAAATTCTGTTAAGGACCTTAAGGATTAGGGTTTCCTCTCTTCTCCTCACCCTCTTGAGGTATGGGTAAGGTTAATAAGGTCTAAGGAATTCTCCACCGAATTAATGAAAAGCATGTAAATAAGATGTCATGGACATAAGCTTAATAGACTAAGCACAAACTAAAGAATAAATACATGCTTAGGTCGTATGACACGAGTTGTCATTGCTCTCAGGGGAAACCTGAGGATAGAACTCCTTGTAAGGAGGATGAGTAGAGAGAGTTAGTCTTGGAGGTAGGGACCTCCATTAAAAGTAGAGACCTAGCACATCCTATAAGGATGATGTTAACCCTAACCCTAAGTGGAGATTAGAGAGAGAGATGACATGTTGAGTTAGTTGTCATGGTAAACCATGCATTGTGATAGACATGACTGGGATACCATACGAGCCATGAGAGGTTAGATGATCGAGTACCTTTGGCGACCCAACCCTGGGAAGGGTCGTGCATGTTTGAGCGAAGGATAGCTCCTTCATGGACGAGGTTAGAGAAGAACCTATAGAAACCTTATGGGTTGTTGCAAGTAGGATATACCTTGCACCCAGAGTACATCAATAGTATGGGCAGTAAGTTAAAACCGAGGCCAAAAGGACAGGATGGATGGCTTATGAGATAAGCATAAAGGGATATGGATAATCATGAGCAAACATAAGGTTGAGCATAGGCTTCACCCACGTAGAGGTATACCCATGAGCTTGATCCTTCATGGAGAGAGGACCTCTAGTAGTATGGCTAGATGTGGAGTTAGCCCTAGAGAGAGAAAGCAGGACCCCAACAAGGAGGTTGGAAGCCTAAAACCCCAAGATATGAGGAACGGTGGGGATTTGAGGATGATGCAACCTAAGTGGATGATAGTGGTTGCCTTATGCTTGACCCTGGAGGCTGATGATATCTTGGTTGCCTTTAGAAGAACCAAAACCCTAGAGAGAGGATGATGCTTCTGGTACCTATGTGCCTATAGTATAGGAGTTTACCTGCTGAGATGAGACAAAGAGTGCCTTAGACCCTGAGGAGGTTTAAGTAACCAATTGTGAGGCTTTATACCTAGTTGGTTATCCTTGGAGAGGACTTAACTCTGAGATGCTGCTTACATAGAAGGATCATGGAAGTACATGACATACCTTGGACAGGTTTGATTCGTGGTTAAGAGATTGAGCATGCAGTTGGATACCCAAAGGTGAACCTAGGGTTCCTAGGCCTAAGAGGGGAAGTAGTGTATCCAGTGCCCATGATGAGATTTGAGTCTCTATAGTTTCGAGCATGGTACTCCTCATGTGTAGAGGTAAAGGAAACCCCTTAAGTTAAGAGTATGTTTGATGAACCCCTCACAACTAAGTTGATCTAATGTTGAGGAAAGAGAACAAGTACGACCTAGCATGGGTTGATAGGTGGTCTGCTTGTGCCTTAGTAGCTGCTGGGTTAGGCATGCTCGTGTGGATGCAGACCCTAAACATAAGGACGGTTGTGACCTTGTTGTCAAGAGTTGTAGTTTCCTCCCATCCTGGGAGAGGGACCCTTCGGTGGGGTCTATCAATTTTGTGGGTTTTGAGGAAACCCAAAGAGGTCTCATAGGGTCTCGACAAGCTAAGTGAAAAGTACATGGTATGAGAAGGAACATGTAGACCCATAGATAACCATCTCTAAGCACATATGGATGTGTTACCATGGAGGTAACCGATATGGGGCCTGACCAAGGTAGGCAGGTTGCGATGACCCCTATGAAAGGGTGAAAGTCAATCATGAATGTCAAAAGAGATGATGAAGGCTTGGGTAAGGTTCTAAGTCAGACATGTACTATAATATAATCCTAAGTCTATCTTAGGGTCAGGTAGGGATAAGACCGATGGAAGTAGGAGTTTCCTAATTCCTTAGTTGCACATGACCATAGGGTCGGGAGGTAACAACTATCATTTTCTGAGGGCCATGGGTTAGGAGATTGATCACCTTCATGAACTCATGGTACCCAAAGGGCAGATGAGTAGGGCACTCTCTAGATGCATAAGGGAAAAGGGATGACACCAAATGCGTCGACACCCTATAGACCTAGAGGAGATGACCAAGGATTGTGTGGTGACCCAAGTAGGTTCCAGATCAGTTTTTCATGGAAGTGACTTTAATATCAAGTTGGTTGTGATGTAGAGACATGTGTGGCACGTTTCAACTTAGATGTAAAGGTGTACTGGCAAGGTGGGATGTACCATCTCTATTCTTAGAACATGAAGAACTCTATATTTGGACTGCAGCCAAATGCTTATTTCCTCTTGTTATGGGAGTGAGAGATAGGACAATATGCATGCCATACACCAAGGATAAAAATGATGTGAGTTGGAACGTTTCTACAAGGTATGAGGATAGAGATGATAACATACCCTTATGGAGTGAATGATACATGGATGGTTTACAAGCACTAAGAGTATTAAGGAGATCATCTTGTGAGGATGTGATACCATGAGCTATCTGGAATTTGCAAGTTATGCAAGGTTGAGTTGGATCACCATGAAGAGGAGCTCAGAGTTTCTTGATGAAGACAAACTTAGAGATGAGATGATAAGTAGAATACATGGAGGTGTATGTCTTCAACATTACCTAACACCTAAGGATAAGAAGTGGTAATGAATGCTCTGGTTGAGATCTAGCTACCTAGTTTAGCTAGAGGCTAGAAGAAGTTGAGGTTGTTTGGCTAACCCTAAGTTTGGAAAGAAGATGTGTTTTTGGCTAACACTCGGATGTAACAAGATATGTTGAACAAGTTAATGGTTGTTTGGTTAGCCAATTTAGTCCTTGATGTAGTGAAAGGATGGTGATAGAACCTCAGATACACTTCTTTGTATAGGAAGGTAATAAAACCCTGATGAGAGTGGTTTAGGGTTTCTGAGGAATCAATCTTGAGGAATCGTGACATACATGAGATCATGGTTTTAAGATCACCATACACCGTGATACTACAAAGATAGTAAGTGACAGTAGCACTTTGGGTGTTTAAGATGAATTGCAGGTAGTATGTTTCCATGCATGATAGTAGGTGAAGGATGAACACCAATAACCCAGTACTTTGATGTAGACGATAAAGAATCCTTGAGAGGGAAGGGGAGTTCACCGCTTTGGATGTTGTGGTAAGTCTCCCCTAGACAATGAAGGTCAAGATACAATGTGGGTTATAGTAGATCGCCTTACCTAGATGACATGAGAAATAAAGAATGATGTCAAGGGACGGTTTCAGTTGGACTACTTAAGAGATAGAGATGGTTCAACTACAACATGATGCCAGTTCAAAAGTTCTTGAGTATGATCTAAAGGTTCACTCCCATGAGGTGGAAGTAGATACCTGAAGAACTCTATGTTAGTATAGTTTAACACCCCATACCAATGGTTAGTATGATCCAGACTAGAGGGTCTGATGAGAGCATGTGTGCTCATTCAGGGTGATATAAGAGACAGTTCTTAAGATGTGATATTAACCACCATAGCCTTTATCGGGATGCAAAAAGTTCTAGAAGGAGGTTGTGTCGGACACCACTTCATTAAGATGATGTTGGTGCAGGAGGCATCACGAAGGTCAGAAAAGAACCACAGTGTGTGTAGATGAAGTCACGTTGATCGTGCAATGGATGAGAGAGAGAGCCCAGTGGTGACATGAGTCACGAGTTGATGCAAAGCAGACTGACATGCAATTCACTGTGGGAGAATATAATGTGAAAATCTGACCCTCCAAGCTACAATTGAGAAAGTTGAGTCCCCGATATATGAGTCCATTTGAGATGGATTGGTGGAGATGGTTGTGTTCAGCCTTGCCCCTCAGGATAACATGATGTTTCATGTGAGTCTGATCTATAGCACTATGTGAGGTACCCAAGCCATGTGCTGATCCTTGAACCTATTCAGCTTTATGAGAGGCTGAAATGTCCTGAGTCACCTATGAGGGTATGATATACCAAGGTAAGAAAGAACTCAGATGGAAGAATATGAGATGATGAAGGTTCTTGGGAAGCACAATGAAAAGGGTGAGGCCACATGGGAGCCCTGATGGACATAAGAAAGACTTATCCTGTTTGTTTGCTTGCTTGATGGAATTTTGAGGACAAAATTCTTATAAGAGGGGAAGGATGTTACAACCCCAATTTTTGGGTTCATTTGGTGAGAAATGTAATTTTTCATAATAAAGATAAATGAACAAATAATGATGTATTTTGATTGAATGCATGAATTTTGTTTAAAATAGCCTTGTTGATTTACTTGTGGGCTCTATTGGCTATTGGGCCCAATAACAAGGAAAAGACAAAAGAAACTCTATTATTAATAAGAAATGGAGAAGAGAAAAATGTAGAAACCTCTAGAAGGCAAGAGAGTGTAATCCAAAGGTGGATTTCGTGCCTCTTGGGTTCCTTGGGTCCCAAGGAGTCCAAACTTGCATAGATGAAGCAATAAGAAAAGAAAAGATCTATTAGATATTTCTTTATTAAGAAAGAAATTGAAAACAATGATAAAATGTGGAAAATAAGTGAAAAGAGGTACAATTTAGTTATCCTTGGTGGATTTTCATATCCAAAAGATTCCTAAGGTTAAAAGGAATGTCAATGAGGAAAATAGAAAGAAAGATGAAGAGAAATCCTCAAAGAGAGGTATTTTAATAAGAAATAAACAAGATAATGTGAAATAATGAATATTGATGCATCTAGAAGGATAATAAGTATCCTTATGAAGGAATTTCGAAATCTTGGAGTTTCTTGGGGTCCAAGGAGCCCCAATGAAGAAAGAGGAAATAGAAAATACCAATAATGTCAAATAAGAAGATAATATGATGCATAATTAATGAATTATGTGGTATTGTTAAAAAGGAAGTAATTTCTATTAAAAGAAAATAGAAATTCGTGCCAACAAATTAAAAGGCAAGTATAAAAGAGAATAAGGGAGAGGATTTTCATATTTCTAATTATCTAAGAAATAAGAAATATCAAAGAGATTAGGAGAGAGAGAAAGAGGAACTTGCTTAGTAATGAAGAAATCAAAATCCTTTTGGAAAAGGATTGTGTTTCTTCGTGGGAAAGCCATCCTAGGGCTTTGTTACCCACCCCTATATAAAGGATAGGGCCTTGGTTCGAATTCCAAAGAGATTCCACACAATTCTCTCTCTCTCTTCTTCATCTTCTTCGTCCAAACCCTAACCATAGGGCTAGTGCTTTCCCTAGAGCAACAAAGAGCCGTAGAGTCATCTAGGTGGATGAGTGAAGTGATACGATGCCAAGGAGGGCTCTGCCATCGTCTCCATGACCATAAACACTGTGTCGAGCCTACAGAAGGCCGGAGCCATGGCTGCAGGTCACACGTCTGCCCTGCCCAAACTGACCACCTAGATCGTGACCTGGGTGGCACCCAGATGCTGCGGAGGCCGTCGGAGCAACGGTGGAGGGTGGCAGTGTGTTTCGGGCCTTAGAGAGGGAGGGGGCAGACCCCAAAGTGCAGCAGGTCGACGCTCAAGCGGAGCCTCGTGAGGTTGAAGAAGATCAGGCACGTTTGACAATTCTGCCCTCCGTGGGCTTAAGCGCAACTCACTTACGTGAGGGGCAATTCGGTCATTCAATTATGTTTCCCAAAACCAGCTGCGTCTACGTTGCATGAGGAGATGACGTGGCAGCCTGCTATTGGACAAAATAAGTATTTTTGTGAAATTTGTATCTCGTTAACCGTAGCTCGGATAGATGCACAATATACATGAATTTTGCTTAGAAAAATGAGAGGAATCCAATAAAAATATATTTGAAGCCTAATTATGATTGCAATTCGAAAAGTAATGGAAGATAGCAACTTTAATACTTTAATGTTTAAAGAACCTTATTTTGAGTTGATTAATATATATTAATGGGGTTTAATGGATGATTAAAGTTGATATTAGACTATTAATGATAAAAAGGAACATTAGGAACAAAAAAGATGAATTTTGCATGTAATTAGTTTAGTTGAGAGTTCATGTGCATAAGTATGCTTTAATGGGTCTTAAAACCCTAATATTAGTTAATGAGACTATTAATGGCTTTAATTGATTAATTTCATGATGAAAGTTGGAATACACTGAATCTAAGCTATTTCGAGTATAAAAGTACCTAAATGTGGATAACTATCCTTAATGTAGTAATTAGGGTTTTCTGATGAATAAAAGATACAATTAATGGTAAATCAAGTTCATATGCGAATTAGACTATAATGAACTTTGAATTGATGATAAATGAGCATAATGATCTTGTCATTGATTAGTAGCTTTAATGTAAAAGAGGTTTAAGAGGCTTAATTATGGATAATTATGCCTTTAATCTGAAATTGAGGATTAGATGCTGAGATAATTAGGGTTTGTGATCAATTGCATTAAGTTAGGGTTTAAAATAGTAAAAGATGAAGGGAAACCCTAATTGCAAAGTAAACCCTAAAAAGAGGAAGAAACCCTAAAAAGGAATAGAAACCATAAGTAGCAAGATGGTATGGATAGTTTTTGATAAAAAGGAATTGGATGTAATTTCAGGATTCTTGTACTTGCTTGATTGGATGTCTTGATTGATTGGACTACTCTGTCTCAAATCTGCATGTACATGTATGTAGTTAATTATGATTAATCACATTAGTTTTCCGAGGGTTTTCTGAATGTTTCCTCACATTGAATGCAATATAAACCATTTGGATGTTCATACTGCAATTATAAAGTCACTATGGCTATCACAGTTATATATTCATGTGAATTCTCGCACCTACATGCCACCCTGATGGAAGATGCCATAAAGGTCAGGCCCAGGAGAGTAGACCAATGGGCACCATGAGAGGTGACCCCAGACACCAAGCTCGGGAATGAGAAGGTGGTCTATGATGCATGACTATGGAGCACCGTGAGAGGTGACTCCCAGGCACCAAGCTCGGGATTGAGAAGGTGGCCTTAAGTCAATGGAAAAGAGAAACCCTAGAGGGGTATGCCAGGGTTAGGGAAAAAGCGGTGGAGAATGACACATTAAAAATGTAAAGTGGCTTGTTAAATAATTTGATTGTGATTATTAAATTGTTAGCCATATTTGCAAGATTTTGGTTGTTCCCACATACTAGTATATTTCGATATACTGACTGACGTTTTGTTTGTCGGTGTTTTAGGAACAACAATTGAAAGAACAAACAGTAAAGTGACACATTGTGGAAATAAGAAATAAAGTGCAAGGAGGATTAGATAGAATAATTCAAGCTCTGGATAGATAGATTTCCAAAGTTTTCAAAGGTAAGTAAAGTTTTAATTTTATACCAAATTCCAGTTAGTTAGTAGAATTTCATAATTATTATTGATTATTTGTCGAACCTTTGATCCTGTTAATTGAATAACGGCTCTGACCTTCGGGTCTCCCTTAATTGGGGGTTACCGGGTGGTGGGGTCGTTACAATCGCTCTGTTACAATGTGGTTGGAGAGGCGTAACGAAGCATATGGTCGTGCACAAAAGGGACTTAAATGGCCCTTTAGGTTTCATGATAAGCTTTTTAATGTATCACGGGATGCAGAAAAACTTGTAGTAAACATCCGTGTGAACAATGATGAATGGCTTGTTGATGACATGGACGGACATAGATTTCAAGTCATAATGCATCCAAATGGTGTAAATGAATGCAGTTGTGGTTTTTCACAACAATGGCATTTTCCATGTTCTCATGTTTGGGTAGCTGCAAGATCTGTCAATTATGATACTGATGCACTTGTGAGCCCATATTTCACAAATGATGCTTATTTAAATGCATACATAACTAAATTTTATGGTATACCTGACAAGAGGTATTGGCCTCAATTTGACAAAAGCAGAGGTATTTATCCCTTACTACCCCTAAGAAAATGAAGGCACACTGGAAGACCAAAGAAAAAAAGAAGGCCTTCAACTATTGATGTTTATCCAAATTAATTTACATATCATTGTCATCAGTGTGGCAGAAGGGGCCATAATAGACACACTTGTCCTAATGTAATATGATGTCTGGTCATGTAATGTTTGGAATTTCAATTTGTTCAAGTCATGTAATGTTTGCAATTTCAATTTACTCAAGTCATGTAATGTTTGCAATTTCAATTTACTGAAGTCATGTAATGTTTGCAATTTCAATTTGTTCAAGTCATGTAATGTTTGCAATTTCACTAATTAATTATTAAATTATTGATAAGAATGAATTTATAATGGGTTAAATTTAACTAATTTAGGACTCTTATTTGTAAATTATTATTTGTTATTTTTTATAGATGGCTCATCGAAGGACATGGACATTTCACATGTCTGTAGAGTTAATCCAAATAATAGCTACAAAGTGCCTGCAGGAAAAATGGCTCATCAAACTCTATTGGATGATGACTGGAATGACGTACCAGATTTGTTATACAACAAGCTAGGCTTTATAGTGACAAAAGAATAAGCAAAATTTCATTGGCAATTTTTAAAGCAAATGTTTCACATGTATGAAGAACTTCTTGAGCTACTTGGTTGGTATAGGGATCACACAAAATAGAAAGTAATATCAATCAATGCACAAGTTAAAAACCAGTTAGCTATATCACATCCAGAAATGCATCGAGTTGTACGTCAAATGTGGCCATTTTATGAACCTCTAGACGAGATAGTGAATCAAATGCAGTAACTAATATATTGTAATATTTCTATTTTAGTAGTTCATGTCGTATTTTAATATTTTTTGGTAGTTCATGTATTTGAATTAATTTCATCTTATCTAATGAAGAATCTAGACAAACTTATATGTTGTACAATATTTGCACTTTTCATTTAATGTAATATTTGCACTTTTAATAGATATGGCTCCTAGACAAGCATCCTTTCGACTCTCCCAACACATAGTGGCCTATTACTGACCCAAGTGTTTTGGAAAACATTTCTTTGGCTGGTTTTGGGCTTGTTCATAGGCTACGACCTATCCACCTTGATCCTAATTTAATCACTTCCTTAGTTAACCAGTGGGACAACTCTAGCAATACTTTTAGGTTTCCCCCTTTTGAGATGAGTGTAACCCTTCAGGATGTTTCAGTTCTTTTAGTCCTTAGGATTGATGGGCCACCAGTTATAGCTTCATATCCTTTAGGCGTAGATGAGGGCCAATTTTCTTCATGGTCTCACCTTTGTGAGAGTTTCTTAGGAGATGCACCAGATGGGATGTCTAAGGGGCATATCTCCTTGATATGGTTGCGTGAGACCTTTAGGGATATGGATTTCACTTTGGGAGATGAAAAACAACAAATACAAATGAGGATAAGCCATACTAGAGAATATCTCCTATACTTTTTAGGTAGTTACCTTATTTCTGATAGTACTGGGGACAGAGTTCATGTACGGTACCTCCCGCTTCTTTCTGACTTTGCAAGTTGTATCACTCTATCTTGGGGTGATACAACTCTAGTATACTTGTATAGGGAGTTGTACAAGGCTACCACCCATTCTAGGAGAACTGCCCACCTGTCTGGTTGTATATGTCTACTACAGATGTGGTGTTGGGAGAGGTTAGGAACTGGACGCCAGGTTCACTGGTTATGAACTGGGGGGAGTGGCCAGAAGGTGTTCCCTTGGGTTACAGGTAAATATTTACATAATTTACTTATACATTTGTCTATACATTTTGTAATGTTTATCTAAATTTAGTTTGTCAATTTAATAGGTGGCCTACATTTGTTCAAAGGAGTGATACTATGAGAGGATCGGTCCAGTTTTATGATTCAACATTTGACCAGATTTTTCCCTCTCAGGTAAAACTTACTTCTACTAACATATTGTATGATATGTGTTGTATTTTTTATGCAATTTACTCCATTTTATATGATACATGTTGTATCTGTTTGAATAATAGATACAGTTAACTCCTTACACTGTTGATATTCTACAGAGACTTCCAGCCTTGTATCGAGAGGGTCAGGATATTTGGTTGGCACGAGTGCCTTTACTGTGCTACACAGTAGTAGAGTGACACTTCCCTGACAGAGTACTTGGACAATTCAGATTTGTTCAAGTACAATCTACTCTGGAGTTGTCACACCTTAGTAGGATAGATGGGAGGGGTCATGTGGCTGAGGACTAGTTGCATCATTATAGGTGGGAGGTGCAACTGTGGAACAACAGACGTGAAAGCTTAGTCCCCCCTCCACCAGCGGAGACAGTCTTCAGTCCACAGGTGCACTACGCCTGGTATCATCCCCAATACATACTGCCCCCTCCAGCTCCGCCTCCGACCACATACTACCCACAAAGTTATCGTCAACAACAATTTGTGAGTATCATTTATATTTCTTTTACAAATTATTATTATTTATCTTTATAATGTGTAATATATGTAATTGGTCTTTAATATTTGTACATACTTTGTTTGAACATGTGGAATCACATGTGCAGATCCAAGCGGCTTTACAACATGTCCTTGCACAGATGAGAGATGACACCTATGGCATCCAGGGGACTTACTTTGACAGTCTTCCCGACTATGTTCGCCCGTATGATTCCATACCCACTCATACCGCATCCCCTAAGCCCACTCCTACTCCTACTCCTGTGCTTACTGCTCCTGAGCCCACTCCCACTCCCACTTTTCAGTTCATGGCATGGGGACTGATAGAGCCATACTTTTCAGGAGCTAGTTCATTTTCTTCATACATCACCCCACCTCCACCAACATCCTACTATGGAATAGGTTCTTCTTTTGTTCCATACACTCCACTCCCACCACCAGTTATTCATGACAGTCGACCACCATCTTATGTCACATACTCACCGACTCCATTTGATTTCTCAGAATACACCCCACCTGATGCCCCACATCCTAGTATTCAGAGACCCCTCACCCCACCTCCAGCTTTTCATTACTTCCCTGGTCCTCGTCAGCCTACTACTACGCAGTTGTCCCATATTGAGGCATCTCCAGATGACTTTGGTACTCAAGAGTCAGATGTACAAGGAGGTGGGCGAGGACGTCGTGGGCGTGGAGGACGTGTTTAGTTTTTTATAGTTTTGTACATATTGTGTAGTGTTGTATATATGCCTTTGTCCAGGCATTTATTTGGCGTTTATGTGGATCTATCATATTATGTATCGGATTGTTCTGTTGTGTATTATTTTCTCGTCAAGTTTGTTCATATTTTAACCTTGTTTTAATGATATCTCATTTTTTTAGATTAATTTCTTCTTATATAATCAATTAGGAACCAACTAGTGTTGGTTGCAATACCACTTCTATAATCCATATGCATGTTCAGAGCTATTGAAATTAACAAATTTATAATAATTGACTATATTATAGACATTCAAATATAAGTGAATAAATAGTAAATGTACAAATATAATCAATGTTGTTAATATACAAATCAATATACATGAAAGAATAATAATGAATGCAAATTTTTTTTTATAAAACTGCAATACGTCATGCATGGGGACGCATTACTCGCAATGTGTCCCATCTCCGGACGTATTGGTCCCACAGCAGGCCAATACGTCCAACGTCAGGACGCATTGCTATGCGGTGAGACCAATGTGTCTCGCCCCGAGACGCATTGCTCTGCCGCAGAACAATGCGTCCTGACCCTGGACGCATTGTCCTTCGGTGGGGCCAATGCGTCCCTGGTCAATGCGTCTCTAGTGGGGACACATTGCTCCAAAATGTGCCATTTTGGGAATTAAGTTCAAGAATTTGCTATTGTGGGAATTAAAATGGCCCAACGTGCCATTTTGATTTTTTTGCCAACTTAATATTTCAAGCTACATAATTTTCTAAATATAGAAATTGATTATACTCGGATTATCTGAATTCTTCATTCTTGTAAATCCACCAAAATCCCACATATGAAACGTGCCCTAAGTACATGTATGTCACCTCATACTCGGTGTGACTGATCCCTTGTCAAAATAGAGTCGGTCTGCCTACAGCCTTTGCCGATCCCTCCTGCTCCAAGAGAAGTGCAATGCATTGGATTTTCCTTGTCCGGCAATAGAGAATTTTCCTCGTAAAGATACAAACAAAAGGTGAAGTCTTCAATGTGAGGTGATGATCCCTTTATATATAAATGTAAATAATGATCGGCTTGCCGTCCTATGACTTTGGTTTAGCCGAACAGAAGAAATAAGAATGTATATTACCTTACCGGCACGGCTTTAGGTGATACCCGAACTTACACCCGACATGGAGATGTCACTCTCCAGGAAGCACAGCGGAGCAAGAATGGCGGCCGCCGGAGCTGCATGCGCCGACCCCTCCCTTCCGCGCCTTCTTACATGGGCCCTGCTGATCGTCAGCTGCTTATATGCCACCGCCCAACTCTCCGCCACCGCCGCCTCCACCACCTCCTCGGCAGCAACCCAACGCAAGACCTATATCGTCCACATGGATCACTCCCTCAAACCGGACTCATACGACAACCACGAGTCGTGGCACCGGTCCGCCGTGGCGAGCAAGGCCCACTTCATCTATTCATACCAGCACGCCATGCACGGCTTCAGCGCCAGACTGACCCTGGACGAGCTGGAGCAGCTCCAGAAGCTCCCCGGCCACGTCGCGGCGAACCCGGAGTCCAGCGCAAAGCTGTTCACGACCCACACGACGCAGTTCTTGGGGCTGAATCGTGGAGCAGGCCTCTGGCCGGTGTCATCGTATGGCCAGGGCTCGATTGTAGGTGTCATCGACACAGGCGTGTGGCCTGAGAGCAGGAGCTTCAACGACAGCGGCATGCCTCCCGTCCCTTCGAGGTGGAAGGGCGAGTGTCAGGAGGGAGAACAGTTCAGCCATTCCCTATGCAACAAGAAGCTGATCGGTGCCCGATACTTCAGCAGAGGAATGGCCTCTATCGGAGTAAACATATCCGTCCTAGACGACTACAACTCGACTAGAGACTTTTACGGCCACGGGACGCACACATCATCAACGGCAGCCGGCAACTACGTCACCGGTGCCGGCGCCTTCGGGTACGCCGAGGGCACGGCTCGAGGGGTTGCTCCAGCGTCTCACGTCGCCATGTACAAGGTATTGTGGTTGGCCGGGAACGACCCCAAGGGCATGTCCTCGGACGTCCTTGCCGGAATGGACCAAGCCATAGCCGATGGCGTGGACGTCATGTCGATCTCTCTAGGATGGGACATCTCGCCGTATTATGAAGATTCCATATCCATCGCTGCCCTCTCGGCCGTTGAGAGAGGCATAACCGTCGTGTGCGCGGCCGGCAACGACGGGAGAACTCGTGGCACCACGTATAATGCCGCGCCTTGGATCATAACCGTGGGTGCCGGCACCGTCGACCGGAGATTCGTCGCTCGCCTCAAGCTTGGTAACGGCGTCGTCATTGAAGGGACGTCCTATTTTCCCGAGGGCCTCTACGTTGCTGGTATCCCGCTGTTCTACGGCAGTGACGACCTCCGGAAAGCAGCTTGCTTGCCAATGTCGTTGAACAGCAGCGAAGTAAAAGGGAAAGTGGTTCTATGTGACGGCAACAACCAGCTGCAGACAGACTACTTTCGTCAAAAACGTGAACTGAAGAGGGTCGGCGCAAAGGCGGCCGTTATCAACTATAGTCCACTGACTCTGGATCCGGAAGACTACGACATCCCGGTTATTGTTCTTGAAGACGGCGCCGCCGTCGAAACAGTAAGAGCGTACGCGACCCAGCAGCAACAGCAGCCGACGGTGTCGGAGATGAAATTCCAAATCACGGAGATCGGAGGCGGCATCGCGACTCCGCAGGTTGCCTACTTCTCGTCGCGAGGGCCAGACCGGATCAACCCGGGTGTCCTAAAACCGGACATCCTCGCGCCGGGGAAGGACGTGCTTGCGGCTTGGGTCCCCAACAAGCCCGTCGCCAGTGTAGGCTCCCGCGAGCTCGTATCTAATTACACCCTTGCGTCCGGCACCTCAATGGCGACGCCCCATGTCGCCGGCGTAGTTGCGCTGCTCAAGTCAGTCCACAGAGACTGGAGCCCTGTTGCCATTAGGTCGGCCCTAATGACGACGGCAACAGTCCTGGATAACAGGGGCCAGATTATCAGAGACGAGTGGAACGGTATGCCGGCCACCCCTTTGGATTTCGGAGCCGGCCATGTCAACCCGAACAAGGCGATGGATCCTGGGTTGATCTACAACATGGGCATGCAGGACTATATCAACTTCCTCTGCGGCCTTGGGTACAACGTCGCGCAGATGAGCGCCGTCTTGAGGCGATCCAGTTGGACTTGTGATCATGAACAAACCGATCTGAACTACCCTTCCTTCACCGTCCTCGTCTCCAACACGACCACATTCCCTCTGGTTAGAACATTCAAGAGAGAGGTCACCAACGTAGCAGACCAGAACGCTACTTATAGCGCAGTATTCCAGCAGCCAGAGGGACTCAAATTCAAAGTTGAACCAGACACGCTTGTGCTCAGCAGCAAAGGTCAGAAGCAACAATTCACTCTCACGGTGGAGGTAGACCAAGGTGAATGGAGCAGAGGAAGAAGTATCAAGTATGGGTTCCTGCAATGGCTGGACGGGAAGGGTCACGTTGTTTCCTCTCCGATTGTAGCGGTTTATCCCTGAAATCAGCCATTTTATTGGAGCACATGAGACAAGCATTTCAACTCTTTATGGGTCTAAAATTCGTGGTTTACTGTTGTATTAGGTAATGATTGAGATCAATAGGTTGACACCAACCCCCTAGCTCACTCAACAAAAATATAATAGCAAGAAACAAGCTTGCCTCCAAATTGACCATACAAATTGTTCACCCAGGATGCATGGCAATACATACTCTAATCTAATTTCTATCCTCAAAGCATTAATTGAAATCCACCGATCCTGGGGTAAATCCATCAACTACCATGAAGAAAAGAGATTCAGTGGATGGAAACTACCATGTATCATTTCTTTACTACTTTGATAGCATGCGTATGAATTCATAGAAAGACTTTCTTCTAATACCCATTACCTCAAAATATTTGACAAGGTCCCCTTCATCTATATTGCAACCTACTCTTGACATAACTCTCCTCATGGCCTCGTCAAAAAAAATTATGCCACTATATATACAACCCGTGATTAATTCCACCTTGGCCTTGTATTTTCTTTGTTTTTCTCTATAAGGAATGGAACATAGACTTCAAAATGCTGAACGCATATATATTAGACTCATGGTCCAATTTATCTTAGATGATAATGATTTGGTCACTTTTTGGTAGTCACTTTTAGTTATCAAATCATGTGTATCTCTCGTGCCGTTAGATGCATATGATTAAACTTGTCCTTACAAACATAAACTTATTCGTGATTTGTGCACTCCAAGCTCCTCTTGAGGACCATATGGCTTCTTCAAGAAAGTTCTAGTAGAAACACCGACCTACTGGTCAACAACATTATCTAGGGATCTTTTGTATATGAATTCATGAAATATATAAAAAAACTATTATGGTGTCTTATGATATCTGAACATGACCTTATTACTGAGATAACTTAATGGTAATGTTTTCTTCCTATCATCTTCAACAATAATGGTATTGTTGGGGTCATGCCCTAGATCACCACCAAATAGAGATCCCTGAAGCAAATTTCATAAAACACTATGAACTTTAATTGATAAGCAATCCCAAATCACAAGGTAAACATGAATTAAATTTGAACATCACTATAAACTTTTTGAATTAATATATACCATGTAAAGATTAACAAGTCCAAATAATAAGTAAGCATACATATGGACAATTGCATTGAGATGAACCAATCTATTTGAGATCTAGACTTTTATATATAGATAGACACATACACACAAGGTACGAGTAAAAAATCAAATATACACATACAACCTTCTCACAAACACACCCCAATGACTAATGAGCTTGTGTGGACTCTCGTACTACTATATGAACAATCTCTCTATTAATCCCACCTCTATAGGTGGAAAAGTTAGCAAGCGAAAACACCACATTAATTATCATCCTCGCGTGCGTCAATATTGGTATAAAAACAAGCTTTACTAGATCCCATGAATATGATTTCTCAATCAGTTGTAAACATCCACTTCAAGTAGTTTGTATCAACTAAATGGTATGATACAATAAAAATAAATGAAAAGCATTTGATTTATAATAGTATTCATGGTGATGGCAATGCCCCCTATATCACTCCTTTTGGGTATTACGAATCCTCAAATAAATTAAGACAATTCTGAACGTAAACCTCAGTTCCATTGGGAGGGATCATATTGTTGATTGCTACAAACACATTTAATCAAAAGGTACCAACTGACCTAGGAGTGGAATAAACGGTAGGGAACTTTCAACAAACATGGGTGGACTAGGAAAGTTGCCAAGCATAGTCCAACCATCTAATTGCTTGATTGTCAAATTACCTACTCATCTTTTAGTTTATACCCTCATTTAGCACTAACATTCTCATCTATTCATCCATTCTTAGGTTGAAGCATCTTGTTGGATGTGCGGAAGCATCTTGAATGGGCATAGAGAGTGTTCCTAATGAATCAAGATGTCAATCTTATTATATTGATTCCACTAGTGCATATTTCCTTTCAGCATGCTCACTCATGGTATTATCTCTTTCCTAGATGGATGTCGATTGGGATTGGGAAGCCTTGTGCAACCTCTATATATGAGCTTGATTTGGGAAAGAGTGGCAATGATGAGAAAGAAAAGTGTAGGTCACTGCTTTTCCTCTTGTCCTTTTCAATTGAGCACTAAACTCTAAAGACTCATTTTTCTTCTGTATGCTCAATATATATCTCATTTTCCCATGGGTGATGAATATTATGGAGAGGAATTTTTCCCATGGAGGAAGACCCTAGGTTTTCCCTAGCATTCCTTGCTTAAGAGTACAACTTCAGAAATACACGTGTAGATTATAGGGAGCATGCTTTCATGTCTATTCTAGTCATGGAGTGATGTTGGAAGAAGGTGATGAACATAGTTCATACTACTTGTTATATCCTATTTCAATGCATGTAATGATTTAAATTTCATGCTTTAGTTACATTTTAGAGTTGTTAGTTGTGTATATAGTGAATTAGCTATCTTACCATCATGTGGACCAATTGGAGGTAACCAATGCCACCTTTGTGAATGACAAAGGGACTCAAGAAATCAAGATTCATCCTTTCTAAATAGACACACGTCGTGTCTACCTTCAGATCCTCCTCAATTATCTCAACATTAGAAATGGTATTCCTTGCCAACTGTACAACATTCCCAACATCAATAACTATGATCATCATCAACTCTAACAAGCAAGTCATGATTCTCTTGAGAACGATGTGTCTGACATCAGTAGTTGTGGCCTAATCAATTAAGCACATGTCTGGCATGTTTGACAAGAAACAATACAGTTTTATCATTAACCTTTTGAACACATAATGTTGATCCTTTGACATGATGTTCCATATAGTCATAGATCTTGACTCTTGGAAATTGTCAAGGGACATGGCGAGCCTCATCCTAGGTGTGGTGTGTCGCCTCATGTAAGTGAAAATATAAAGTTTAGATCAACAATCATGATGGGATACTTCTCATTTGGTTATGTTCCACCTTTGAGAAATGAGAGGTAGGAAAAATAGAGGGTGATTCCAATCTAGAGGAGGCTAAAAGGAGGAATAAGAACAACTAATTTCCTTCTCTCCACACTTGAGAAGCTTCTTGTGTAACTCTTTTATAGAGGGTTCTTCCTCAAATAGAGGTGTATCATATTTCTTTTTATATTCTATCACTCCATGGAACTTGTTAGATTTATGGTATACAACCTTATTTGGGAACACCTTAGCAGATGGAGTAGTTTCCCTTGTATTTGGAGCCTTTTTGCCATGTATTAGCCACAAGGTGAAAATCTTGATTTAATATTATAAATTCTCTTCTTATTTCTCTAATTACTATTAATCATTAATGGAGGACTATGGACATTGTTTCCTACTTCCCCATATTTTACATTCTTGGAAGGGATACCAATTTAGTGAAGGGTAGTTAGAGATCTAATTTTGATTAAATGGAATTGAATAGGACTCCTTGTACCAATAATGAAGGTAGATACATGATTCTATTTAGAGGGATCTCAGAGAACTTATTGTCTTGTGCTAGATTATTAGTTAGAAGATAGTGATCTAGATACTTAGGCAGCTAATAGGTAGAAGTCATTAATTGTAATTATTGTGAGACATGGGCAAGAGGGAATTATATTTATTTTGTGTAAATGTTCATCGTGTGAGTGACAAGTGTCACTACATGAATGTATTTGCCTTGAATTGATAACTTAAGAGAGATTTCATGAAAAAAATATTAGTTACTTTAGGATTATTTCAAATTAGTCAATTTTCTTCTAGAATATCATTTCTAACCGAACCAATTAAGTGTTGAGTTTCATTGATTTCCTATGGATGCAACCTTAAACTGTGCTATTGTTAATACATCCTATTGTGGGCTTTGAGTGTGTGTAATTTAGGTTTTATTATTGGTTGCATGCACGTCCCTTGTGAGACAAGCATCAACTTTTTTCGCCATTTTAGAGATTCAATTTTTTTGCTAATTCACCTATAATCTATTTTAGTTGACTGTGTAGTTCCATATGATTGATTTCCTACACCCATAGTTCTTGTGTTTTACCAATTCTTATACAACCGAACTCTTTCTTTTTGTTCATCGTGAACCATGCATGGTTCAAAATTGGTCTAGTTGGGACTCTTTCACATAGATCCTTGACAACCCTGAGGTTACATTAACTAGGAGATGACCGTAAGAAAAGAGGAAAAAGAAAATCAAATTCAAAGAAATTCTATTTTTGCAAAGACCATGACAGCTGAAAAGGCATTTCTAGACTACACCTCCCCTCATGCTAATGAGGTGTTAAGATCATCAATAGTGAGACCAGCTATGGATGCAACACTTTTTTGGTTGGACTAAAGTCTAATCACCTTGATGTGGCAAAATTAGTTATCAATGTTGATACAAGAAGATCCAAATGTGTATACCATTCTTGAACTCAATGATATAGTCAGTATCAGTGGGATAACTAATGATTGATTATAACTCCAATGGTTTCATTTCATGTTGAGAGGGAAGACAATATATGGATGTAAGGAATGGAGAAAGGATCCATTCAAACATGGAATGGTATCTTGATATCCGTTCTATAGAATTTTTTTCCACCAAGTAAGGTGAATGAACTTCTAAAGAAGATCTCTATTTTTAACAACAAGATGAGGTGACATTGGCCAAAACATGGGAAATGTATAAGGAGCAACTGCAAAGGTTTCAATATCACAACTTGGTCAAGTGGATGCAAATTAGCACGTTCTATAGTGAGTTGTCTCATGACACCACCTCAACCGTTGATGCATCCTCTAATGGAAACTTCTTGATGAAGAAGGTAAGCGAGGGAAAGAAATTGCTAGAGTCAATGTCCATGAATTAACAAGTTAGAGGTTCAAGAGAATGGGCAAAGACATCCATAAGGTTGAGAAAATGACGACTATCAACACCAATATTGAAAGCATTGATAAGAAGTTGAACCTCATGAATGTGAATCAAGTCAACACATTATAGGATGTGACTTTTCTCATGGTCCAGACCGGGCTATGAATTTGTAGCATAGACAACAACCTGAAGCGACTAAGGAACAAGTGAATTACACAAGAATAAATTAAAGGAGCAACCAATATTCAAATTCTTATAATCTGGGGTGGAGAAGTCATTCTAACTTTGGCTAGAGAGACAAGGACAAGCAACCCTTTGGTAATTACCGCATTGACAAACAACTACAATAATCAAAAGCTCAATGGTCTTCAAGGTAATTAGAAAATTTATAAATGACACTTTAATCTCTTACAGATCCAATATTAATATATCAAGGGAAGGAAACTTAAGTGGGGAAACTTTACAATCTCATGAAGGATGGGAGAAAGGGGAAGGAAGAACACTCTAGTGATGTTGATGTCAATTGAACATAGCATTTAAAAAGCAATATTTCTTAGGATGGAAGATATATTGAGAAGCTACCCATAGTTCACTCATGCATGTTGAAGACATCACAACTATCATGGATGATTAGAAGCACGAAGTCACCAATGAAACAAAAGCACAACAGGTGGAGGAGAAACAAAGACAAAAACTCAAAAATTTATGTTCCACCAGTTTTGAAGGATAACAATGCAAAAATGCCTTACTTTCATAGACTATGACAAGAAATCCTTGACAAACAAATTGAAAGATTTATCCAAGCATTCAAGCAACTCATATAAACATCCCATTTGTTGAAGCTCTTGAACATATGCAAGTCTCTACAATGTTCCTCAAGGATATGCTAACCAAGAAGATAACGTTAGATTGTAATGAAGTCGTCACACTAAACTCAAATGTTAGTGCTATAATTCAAACTAACCTTCCTCTCAAACAAATACTAAAGAATGATTAGGAGGTTCTAGGGGCTTTTCACATAACTATATTGTTGGTATATATGCCCAGAGAGCCAATAATATGATGATCACAATGGCATAAATTTTAATTGATTTGATTAATAAATAAGGCAAACTTCCAATTTATTATATTTAATCCAGTTATGATATATTAATGTAACATTATAAATATCTAGAGAATTATATTACTCAGTGCATATGTCTTCATGTACATGACTTGGGGAGATGAGATCATATGAATGTTAAGAGTACATATATATTCTCATTGTGCCCCTGATTGGTTGTTATTGAGGAAGGTTGATAGACAACAATAACACATAAGATCAGAGTGTGAGTTGGTTGATGACAAAGTCTCATTAGTCATAATATGTTATATCAAACCAAGCACACAGATACATGTTAGAGAACAGTGTATCAGACAGACCCACTGAGATTGACACATGGAAACCATTACCATGGTAGTCATAGTCAGCTCTCATGGTGATGATGGTGTTTGTGGTTCTTAGACCTAAAATCACTACAATCATCACATGTTGTTCAATATCCTTTGACATCATTAGATGTAGTCCTAAAACATGGGTTTTTATAGCGATGATGATTGGGTGATTGTGACACATGGGGACTGACTGTGAGTGATAGAGATGGAATTTGTCCTTCCTATAGGAGTATGATATTCCATGCCTATTGATTAGAGAGATTGAGAAATGCATTGTCGTGCACATGTGAATCATATGTGATATTGAGCTTACATATATCTCATACAGTCTGCTATGATTCAAGAAACAAGATTGAATACTGAAGAGGGTGACTGCTCCATGCCTCGAGTTCAATATGGATATCTGAGACAAAGGAATTATACAAACACTATAACACCAACCATAGATTGTAGGTTGAAGTTGTCCCCCAACTTTCCATTCACTTGGGTACGATGTACGACTAGGCACCAATCTTTTCTTGTGATGTCATAAGTTAGTTATGGACATTCACTGCCAATGTGATATAGGACCTATTGGGTCACACACATAAGTCTTGACCTAGAAGAGGAGTTTAATCTTAAATAATAATTGAATTAAACACGGAAGTGTTTAGGTATTCAATTCATGTAGAAGATTAGCTAGCTACACTACCATACGATTATCTCACCTTGTGAGACAGCCATTTGGAGTGCCAGACGGTCAGATGAGATGGAAGTTTGGATTGTATGGCTGATTAGAAAATTGAATTGCTAAGTTCTGTCCAAACTGAGGTGTGAACCAACGAGTTCACTCTGTTGAATCGGTCGGCTCAGGTCACCAGAAGACTGTCTGGGTGAGCAAGATGCCCGTCTAGCATGTGTGAGATCTCTCAGTTTGAGGGAAATTCAATTGCAACAAGGAATATGTGTTGACGTCATGTCGTGCATTAATTGGATTCAAATTTTCCAAATTCATATGCAATCGAGAAACTACAAAATGACCGTCTCATAGTGCAAGACAACTATCTCGCATGCCAGACGATCATCTAGTTTTCCATACAACCATTTTGGTGGTCACAAGTTGTAAAAATTTAAGATCTTCTGGTCTTTCCACTCCTGTACAGATTGGAAAACCTAACCCAAACCCCACATGTAAGTAGAGGGGTATTGTCGGGCTTCCCAAAACACAACATAGACAATTGAGAATCAGTTGTTCTGACAATTATTGTCCTCTCTGAATATATAACCAAAAGATTCCAAGCAAGTCCTACCCGACTAGGATAGCTAACGGAGAGAACAATTGAGGATCATTGTTGTGGGAGAGTAAGTTGGTGACTAGTACGTCAAGGAGAGGGACAACTCCTTTCTATCTGTTCTAGCAGGACGACAGGAGTTATAGGTGGTACTTGTGGACTACTCTAGAGGTAGGAGTCCTTTGGATGTTGCTAGGAGTACAACATCAACTCGCAGTCCGTGGGGAGACTGCTACAGTCCCAGCAGAAGTTGTCAAGTCTGATGTATGTGGTGAAGACCAAGATCTGCACAGACACCATCTAAGAGAAACTAGTCAATAGTTGCACATCTACAATGATGAGGAGATTTTGCTAGACTTTCTCTAGGACCATGCATATCCTTGAAACCATCCCTCCCATCCTATAGTTATTGATGCGATCTACTGGTTTATGGGGAATATGGTAGATAAAATTTTTGTTTCCACTTCCTATCTTGTATCCATATTTCCCTATAGTGGTATCAAAGCCAACATCAGTTTACTATATTATGGGATAATCGATATGATCAATTTTGGTTTTATCATTCTATTATTGGATGCAATGCGAATAATATTTGTCCAATCAAATACAACAATAATCTAAAACTAATATATCTATATGTATGATATATATATGCAATTTACACGTGCCGCTCTAAAAGAGGTTTTGATGGTGGATGTATAGCATAGTTATGGCCAATAACCCCTATTATCTGTTCATGATTGTATGGTTGGTTATCCTTTTATCCCGGTCTGTCTAGCGAGCCTCCCTTATCTTCCCAATGTAAAAGTTAATTATTTTCTTCCCCTGATCTCTTCGAATGTAACTCTAGGTTTCTCTATAATTATGTAAAAGTATGATAGTTTACTTTCCTGCTAAGACAAAGAAGAAATACGTTCAAGACGATGCCAACCGATTGTCTAGGAGAGGAGCCAAATGGTTGGAAGATTGAGTAGGACTAGATGGACAAGCCGAACCGATTGAATGGTGGACCCGACCGATCAGTTGGAGGAGCTAGAAGATGGTGGACAGAAGAACCACTCAATCGGTGAGATGACCAAATGACCAGCCAGGAGGCAAGCCGATCGGTAAGGGTTGAACCGATCAATCTGGATTGGCAAGTACATGTCTTCATCAACAATGGATTTCTGCATGTGATGTGGACCTAGGATGCGGGAATTCCTTATGGCTCCAAGGAATTACATTAGGCTGGTCATAACCATTGCTTTTGTTTATTATATGTTTTTATTGTGGCGTGTAGTATGCATATGATACGTACTATATATTTGGTGATTGGATAAAGTATATGTATTCATAAATACAAACTCCCTCAAATAAAAATTATATTAAGTCTTATATGCTTTCTACTAGAAATATACATGAAAATCTTGATCGACCAAGTGTAGGTTATGCCTTCTCGTGGTGCGCCATCTATCTTGTAGAAGTGAGCTGGTAGATATGTAGGTTCTACTTTCATAGGATGCATATCTATCGTGTTGGTTGTTGGGTCAGGATTAAACTACTGATTCTTAGAGCATCTAATCCCAGAAGTATGCATATGAGTATGGCAAGGAGATACACATATCATCTATCTAGAATTGCATATGTTGCAACTGGTAAAAGTTTCCTACCTTGATAATTGATTGTGTTTTGCGGTATTTATCGGGCCATAGTTGAATTATCTTGGATCTGACCCACTAGAATATTGTACATTGCAATATTATGAATTGATGTGTGAGGGCTATCAATTTGAAATAAAATAGTAGGAGCAATAATAATTAAAGACCTATTTATATCGTCAAATTTTAAATCAAATCAAAAGTTTCTGACAATTGCAAATTTTCTCTTATAGAATCAAATGACGAACAAATCTATATTTCGATCGGTCCTTAAGAAGGACAAACTTGATAAGACAAATTTTCACAATTGGTTTTGGACTTTGAGAAGGGTTCTCAATGAAGAGTGCAAGCTCTACGTCCTTGAAAAACCAGTGCCAGAAATATCTACTCCTGATGTGCCTAGGACACAAGTGGATGCTTACTAGAAACATGACAATGATGGCTTGGAGATAAAGTACCTTATGCTTAGTTGCTTGAACTATGAGTTGCATGAGCAGTGCAAGGACATGAGTGTTCTTTTGATGGTCACACATCTTAAGAAAGTGACACTTGGCCTTATAAAGCAAGAAAGGGACAACATCCTAAAGGTGCTACTTGAGTCTAAGCTGACAGAGGGAACCTCAGTAGAAGAACATGTGCTCAATATGATTGGGCATGTGTATCATCTTGAAGAACTATGATTCACCTTGAGCCAAGAGTTGGCCACATATATGATTCTAAAGACACTGCCAGAATCATATAGCCAATTTATTGCGTGTTATCACGTGAATAATATGGCTAGTCAAACTGTCTTGCCATGTTGACTCATGATGAAGCAAGATTGAAGAAGTACAAGCATGTGATGGTGATCAACGAAGCTGAGTCTAAGGATCAAATCAAGGCCGAGAAGAGTTTTGAGATTGAGCCCAAATCCAAATCTTCAACACTCAAGATAAAGAGAAAGAAAAGTACAAGAGGAACTCATCCTTTGTACTTGAAGGCTTTCAGGAAGAAGAAGTGGATGGTGATCTCCACTTCAGGTATATACATTATTGAGATAAACCTATCTACTTCTTCATCATGGTTACTAGATATCAGATGTGGATCTCACATAAGTTCTCATACGTAGGATTTAAAAGGAATTAGGCCTTTGGAAAAAGGTGAGGTGGAGTTGTGAATTGCTAATGGCACAACAGTTGTGGCCAGCGTAGTTGGAGCCTATAGTATATCTCTGCCCACATGCTTGTAATATAGTTAAATAACTAATATTATGTACCTACTATAAATAGAAATATCATTTTTGTATCTTGTATGGACAAGGATGCATTTGAATTCCAAATAAAAATGGTTGATGTTCTATTTCAAAAGAGGATATTACATTTATTCCCAATCTGACAACAAAGTGTTTGTTGCTAGGCATGTTGCATTCCTTGAAATGGATTTCATTTCCAACGAAATCAATGGGAGGAAAGTGTAACTCGAAGATATTTGAGACCAACAAGAGAACATAGAACTGATAGATGAACAAGAGGAACAAAGAGAATCACAAGGTGTTGTGGAGTCTCAAATTCCTCAAGTAACACAGGAACCTCATAGATCTGATAGGACATGCCTTGATCCTGAATAATTTGGAAATCTTGTAACTCAGGAAGATAGTGAACTGGTCATAGATGATGAGCCAATAACCTATCAAGATGCTATAGAGAGACCATAGTCTAAGAAATGGTTTGAGTCTATGAGATCAGAGATAGAATTCATGTACACCAACAAGGTATGGACCTTGGTGGATCCACCTGAAGGGGCAAAACCCATAGGGTGCAAGTGGGTCTTCAAGAAGAAGACTGACATGGATGGAAAAGTTCAAACCTAAAAGGACATATTGGTTGCAAAGGGTTTCAGATAAGTTCAAGGTGTTGACTATGACGAAACCTTTTCTCCAGTGGCCATGGTTAAGTCCATCAAGATCATGCTTGCCGCTGCATCTTATCATGACTATGAGATTTGAAAAATGGATGTTAAAACCACATTCCTTAATGTGAATCTTCTTGAGGATGTATATATGACACAACCTGAGGGTTTTATAAATCCAAAATTTGCAAATAAAGTTTATAAGCTACAAAGATCAATCTATGGATTAAAGCAAGCATCTCAGAGTTAGAATCTGCATTTTGATGAAACGGTCAAAGAGTTTGTCTTTATTCAAACTAAAGATGAACCTTGTGTGTAAAATAAGGTTAGTGGGAGCATAGTGACATTCCTCTTAATATATGTAGATGACATATTATTTATGGGCAATGACATCCCTACTTTATAAAAGATAAATACATGGATGGGAAATATGTTTTTTGTGAAAGACTTGGGAGAAGAATCCTACATCTTAGGGATAAAGATCTATAGAGATAGATCCAAGAGGCTTCTTGGACTAAGTCAAAGCACATACATTGAGAAAATGTTGAAGCAGTTCGGCATGGAAAACTCAAAGAGAGGAAACTTGCCTATGTGCCATGGTGTCCCCATCTCTAGATCTCAATGTCCCAGTTCTTGTGAAGAAAGAAAATGCATGAGTTTGATTCCATATGTCTCAACAATTGGATCAATCATGTATGCAATGTTATGTACCCGTCCAGATGTCTCGTATGCCATGAGCATGATTAGTAGATATCAGTCAGACCTAGGTGATGCTCACTAGATAGTGTTGAAGAACATCCTCAAGTACTTGAGAAGAACTAAGGACCAGTTTTTGGTCTACGGTGGAGGGGAAGATTTGGTTGTTAAGGGTTGTACTGATGCAAGCTTCCAAACTGATCAAGATGATTACAAATCACAATTAGGATTTGTGTTTTGCCTAAACAATGGAGCTGTAAGTTGGGAGAGTTCCAAGAAAGAGACAAATTTCGATTCTACAACAAAGGTCGAGTATATTGCTACATTGAATGCAACAAAGGAGGTTGTATGGATCAAGAAGTTCATCTCTAAACTTGGGGTTACTCCAAGCATTAGTGATGTAGTTGAGCTATATTGTGACAACAATAGAGATATCACAGAAGCTAAGTAACCCAGATCACATCAGTGCTCAAAGCATATATAAAGGTAGCTCCATCTCATATGAGAGATCGTACAATGAGGAGATGTAAAGATTTACAGAGTAGAGTACCAACTGAGAACAATGTTGTTGGCCCCTTGACAAAGGTACTTTCACAGCAGAAGCATGATGGTCATGTTAGATCACTTGGGATATGATTTGTGGGTAATTGACTCTAAATGCAAGTGGGGGTCTGTTGGTATGTATTTCCAGAGAGCCAATCATATGATGATTTTAATGGCATAAATTGTAATTGATTTTATAATACATAAAGGCAAGCTTCCAATTTATTCTATTTAATTTTAGTTATGAGATAATGATGTAACATTATAAATGTCTAGAGAATTATATTACTCAATGATGTGCGTCTTCAAGTGTATGACTTGGGGAAATGAGACCATACGAATGTTAAGAGTACATATATATTCTCATTATGTCCCTGATCGATTGTTATTGTGGAAGGTTGATAGACAAAAATGACACATAAGATCAGAGTGTGAGTTGGTTGATAACATAGTCTCATCAATCACGATATGGCTACATCAAACCAAGAACATAGATACATATTAGAGAATAGTGTATCAGACAAACCCACCATGAGACTGACATGTAGAAACCATTACCATGGTAGTCATAGTCAACTCTCATAGTGATGCTGGTATTTGTGGTTCTTAGACCTAAAAATCATTGCACTCATCACATGTTATTTGGTATGCTTTAACATCATCAAATGCAGTCCTAAAACATTGGTTGTTACAACAGTGATGATTGGGTGACTACGACACATGGAGACTTACTATGAGTGATAGTGATGGGTATTGTCCCTCCTATAGGAGTATGATACCTAGGCCTCTTGATTAGCGAGACTGAGAAATGTATGGCCGTGTACATGTGAGTCAAATGTGATATTTAGCTTACATAAATCTCAGGCATTCTAATCCGGTTCAACAAACAAGATTGAATATTGAACACGGTGACACTTCATGCTTCGAGTTCAATCTGGATATTAGAAACAAAGGAATTATACAAACACTATAACACCAGGAACA
This sequence comes from Alisma plantago-aquatica, assembly GCA_963693085.1. Taxonomy (NCBI): domain Eukaryota; kingdom Viridiplantae; phylum Streptophyta; class Magnoliopsida; order Alismatales; family Alismataceae; genus Alisma; species Alisma plantago-aquatica. The sequence continues at coordinate 1,182,724,036 of OY856412.1, read as the reverse complement.
TATTGAAGGATGGAGTTGTTCCCCAACTTTCCATTCACTGGGGTAGCACTAATGTGCGACTAGGAACCACTATTTTCTTGTGATATCATAAGTTAGTTATGGACATTCATTGGCAATGTGATGTGGGACCTATAGGGTCACACACATAGATCTTGAACTAGAAGAGGAGTTTAATCTTGAATGATGATTTAATTGATTACTAAAGTGTTTAGGTATTCAATTCACATAACAGACCAGTTAGCTACACTACCAGACGATCATCTCACCCCGTGAGAAGGACGTTTGGAGTGCCAAACGGTCAGCCTAAATGTTGAGATGGCCGTTTGGATTGTCAAAATGATCAGAAAATTGAATTGGCTAAGATTTGTCCAAAGTGAGTTGGGAACTAACCAGATCACTCTGTTGAACTGATCGGCTCAGCTCGGGTCACCAGACGATCGTCTGGGTGAGCGAGGTTCCCATTTCACATGATTCAAATTGCTTAGTTTAGGGGAAATTCAATTGCAATAAGAAATTAGTGTTGACATCAATTGGATTCAAAATTACCAAATTCATATGTGATTGAGAAAGTACGACTATTCTCACATACGATATGACTATTTGGGTTTCCAAATGATCATCTCATTGGTCGTAGGTTGTGAAAATTCACGATCTTTTGGTCCCTTCCACTCTCGCACGGACGGGGAACCCTGACCCAAACCCAGCCTATAAATAGAGGGGTACTGGGGGCTTCCTAGTGCACAACACAGATATTTGAGAATTAGTTGCTCTGACAATTGTTGTCCTCTCTGGTTGTGGTAACCAAGAGAGCCCAAATAAGTCCTACCTGACTAGGGAGGGATAGCTAAGGAAGAGAACAATTGACGATCATTGTTGTGAGAAAGCAAGTTGGTGACTAGTATGCCAATGGGAGGGACCACTCCTTCCTTTCCGTTCTAGTAGGATGATAGGAGTTCTAGGTGGTCAGTGTGGACTACTCTAAAGACAGGAGTCCTTTGGTTGCTTCTAGTAGAGCAATGTCAACTCGCAGTCTGTGGGGACACCACAGGAGTCGCGGCCGAAGTTGTCCAGACTCTTGTTCGTGGTGAAGACCAAGAACAGTACAGACACCATCCAAGAGAAACTAGTCAATAGTAGCACATATAAAATGATAAGGAGATGTCTCTAGACTTGCTCCTAGACCAGACCAGGTATATCCTTGAAACCATCCTTCCCATCCTATAGTTATTGGTGCGATCTGCTAGTTTATGGGGAATATGGTAGATAAAATTTTTGTTCATGCTGCCTATCTTGTAGCCATTTTTCCCTACATATATCAGATAAGCATGAAAGGCAACCTTAGAATTAATTCCAATAGTATATATCTATTGTTGAGGGTCCCCACTAGCCAGTCGATTACTTCAGTTCATATTCTAGTCATTATATAGAAGTTTGTTTTGCAATGGATATAAATGACTTGTTATCTCTCTCCAACAACTATTTCACACTTTATAGATATAATATCATCAAACAAAATGCAAGACGCGTATGTTGGTTGGTGACACTAAAAGATAAGTCTTTTAGCATCTTTAGCTGAGATATCATGACCACCACTGGTACAGATACCACCTCTATCATTGGTTAAAATATGCCTCTAATTTCAATTTTATACCAACAACTAAGTGGGTGACACTACAATTAAGCACCTACAACATCATTATTTTGGGAAAGCATATATCAGTGACATAGACCCAACCTCGATTGCTATGATAAAAGAAAATGAGGACCTGACTGATGAGTCAGTTCTCTGTGTCACCAGTTTTGGTTTAACAATCGATGTTGAACTGCCATACCAGGTAATATTTTTAACTGATAAAGGTTTATGTTTCGTCGGTTTATAAAAATAACTGACATCATGTATAGTTGTGTCGTTAGTTTTGTACCACAACTGACATCACAAATCAGCTGGTAGCACGGCTGTGTTATCCAGCACGACCGTTTTAAATGACCCTATAACATCGGTCATAGTATAAAAACAAACAATTAGTACCTACAACATTGGTGTTGTGGTATAAACCGACGACACATTTACATTTTTTTTAAATAGTAGGTCTAGAGTCCTACTACTCGGCTGTTTAACAAGATGCAGAACTTACAGTTCATTAGAATTATGTGTTCCATCTTGTGTTCAACTTATCAAAATGCCAACACACCTACAAAACATGCAATAAAAAATACACAATCCACCCACATATAAGAGACATTCTCCAATTCTATTATCATTACATGTACAAATACAATTCTCATTGTATTCATTCATCTTCACATTCATTCACACACATGTATATATGCATCATCATATATGCACCAATTCAGAATTCTTATGACATGTACAAACATAGTTCTCATTGTATTCATGCATCTTCACATTCGTTCACACACATGTATATATTCATCATTCACATATGCACCAATAATCTAATCACATCAAATTTAAAGTTGCAAGAAGTCATAAGAACCACATGTATATAGAAAAAATTAATGACATCAAAGTACAATATTTTATCCCAATCAAATTCAAAGTCTACTTCCTTAATGAAGGTGTGTTCTCATTGTTCTCGTATCTCATATATCTCTTCTTTTGTATTGGGATTTTTCATATCAAACACTTGCAAAGAGAATGACATAATTAAAGAGTTTGATTTGATATTTTTATATTATCAAATGAGACTATTACTTATGATGATCAAGACTATATATAGATTATAATTTGTATACAATGGATGCCTATTTCCCCCTATCTGACAATCAGGTCCATATACCTCATTACGTAGTATCCACATACCCAACCATTCTCTTGTGTAGGGCACTATAAATTTACCACCATACAAAATTTTAATAAATAAAAGTAAGCATAGTTGGCATAAATATGCATTGGAGTCAGAAAACCACCTCACATTCTTCCAACTTAAAGCTTTCTTTTTCTTATTCACCTTTCCTCCAACCTTTTTGAATTCTTTTATACCCCTATAAGTTAATGTAACACATTAAATTGAATTAGTAAATAGTCATGTAATTAATGATGCATAAATTAATATATATTAATAGATACAAAAATTTACTCATGTGAATAATGCCTTCTTTATTTGGTGTCCCCCACTATCTATTTTGTCACCCTTTGGATGTAGAAAATACATAATTTGTATCTCAGAGACAATTACCAACAACACTCAATGATTATTCCTGAGTGAAAAGAAATCAAACTAAAGAAAATTCAAAATCCACAATGAAATGTAATTTTTAAATAAAAATTATAAGCAAAGTAACTGAAACTTACACAATGAAAAAAGGAGTTATAATCACACTCTTTCTCACATTACCAAAATATCTAAATGGTAGAGCAATATTTCATAATGGATATTGGGTCTTTGTGTACATGACTAATCAAAGATGGAATTAGAAATGCCACATGGGGTAATGTGAACTCTGTACACACCCTATATAAGTAGCTACAAAAATATATCATGTATGCATTAATATATAATAAAATAGATCAACTTATATAAAATGAGGTATTTTTCATAAGATCTCACCATATCCAAACTTCTACCACAGCTGCATTCAACCAAGCATAAGTAAACAACTCCATAATATCTTGCAAAAAATACACTAGTACCATGAGCATGATTGTAAAGATTGGGACCTGAGAGGGGATCCACTCAAATGATACAATACTAGAGCCATGTAATAATAAAGAAGCGAAAAAAAAACTATTACAAAGTGACTTCAAGATCATTTATAGTTGTTCCTCACCATAAAAGGTGATATAGCAAGGTAAAAAGAACATAATGTAATAAATCTAATCACGTGCAAGACTCATTGCAGAGGTCATCCCAACCATTCCAAGCTATCCTAAGGTCCAACACCATGTATATGATCTTCATGAATCCTTGTCTTCTAATGTACCTACACCTGGGTGGAAGGGAGCATCACCCAGAATATAGGAAACAATGTATAGGTCAACAAAGGTTGAGTGTGTGCATATAATAAACACTTTGGACATTATATTGGGTTAAAAGTGCAAAGAGATGTTCCCACAAGAAGGGGGCTATTTGCAATTAGGTGATTTCAAAAGAATAAAAACAAAAGAAATGAAGCATATGAAAATATAGATTACAAGCATGTGAACAAAAGTGTCTTGCCACAACAATTATCAACAATCTCAATATCAAACAATAACTTTTGCATGCATAACTATGTAGACTAAATATACCTAAAATAGGGCCATAACACCAAAGGATCATGGCCCAAAAAGTAAGGGTGGAAATGACATCCGGGACGAAATACACATGCCCTTTATAAGTATGGTTGTACATAAGTATCATTATTCTAGATATTTTAATCAAACACGCAGTATGCATAAATAGAGGTGCAAGACTATCATTTTAGTCAATTTCACATAATTTGGAAATCATAGGAGGAGGGGTCCAAGAACCCATATCAACAAAGTATTTCATTCAACCATAAGAATATAATGTATTAAGATCAGGAAATATAGACGTCCAAGTGATTGGATTTTTATGTAGAATAATAGTTCAAGAGATGCCTTGTTAAAAAGAATGTAAGTTTCAATAAAATAATGCCCAAAATAAAATAGAGGATGTACATTACTAGTCTTCATAGATAAATCTTAACTCAATCTATTTACTTGGTCCACGAAGCCAACTTTTCATCCTATTTTTATATAAGGCGTGTTAGTCAACCAAAGCATACATGTATATCCACCCTATTATAGCTATATTAAGCCCTTATCCAGATTATTATCACCTTATGGTGTGTTAGGGTTTTGAATCTTACAAAGTGAACTTATCATTCATTATATATATATATATATATATATATATATATATATATATTACATCTTGTGTCCATCTTTAGTCGTAGAAGTCAAATTTACACATGTGCATTATTCCAATTAGATTTTGTAGTGTCATTATCTTTCTAATACTATGTGCTTTTTTATGGTATTCTTCCTAACATCGTATTTATCGTGCACATTAGTGTGTGTATATATATTACATTATACAATTCTTGAACATGTCATGAATACTAGTATTCAATGTATAAATATTTGATGTGGATTTCAATGTAGAACATGTCACCCAAATTTACATTTAGAAATACACATTGTTGTATATATTTTATGTCCCTCTTTTACACAAAAATTGATCAACCTAGATATGTGTATTTCCTAGACCCATATGTATTTCTAATTATCATTTAACCATATGAATACTTAAAGGTGATTAGGTATATAAATGAGTTGACTACGATAGTCAGTGTAATAAATTATATGTGTCGTATCATACAGATTATTCACTTCCATATCATTATTAAGTGTATAAACCAATCGAGATTCCAAATTTCATGTATATTGTACTAAGTCATGATTGTATCCATGATGGCATACTTATAACCTACTAATAACTGTATTTTCCCAAACCTTCCATCTAGTGATATACTAGTACGTGTATAATTATGCTTATGAACTTGATACATGTTACTATAATGGATTAATTATATTATGTCTTCTACATCATAGACCTTAAATTTACTATTAATGTATTATCCAGAATTATCATTCTCTAATCAAGTTCTCAAGCTAAGTCATATAGGAAATGAGGCTACATAAATAAAAGACTTCTACTAACTTGTAGACCCACTTGACTTGTGTTCATCCATGATGGCTTAGACCTTCCCGGAATAAGGGACACAGCCTTAGACTAGTGGTAATGCAATTGTACAGGATGGTGGTCGATATAGCAGATTGCAAGATGACTTGGAGGACTTGTATGATGGTTGAGCAAGTAGTGGTGATGTTCAGAGGTAGCGTGTGTGGTGTTGGTTGTGGTGGCTACTAGCCACAGGTGGTCATTGTTGGTAGTCACAGGTCATTACAGTGCTAGGTGGCGGTGCTCTCTTGACTACAACAAGATGTGCAGATGCGTGGAAGAAGGAGAAAGGAAAAGGAGGCAAGGAAGAACCAGGCAAAGATTGTGCTGTGAGAAATCACTACTAGGTTGAACGGAGAAACAATAATTGTTGGTCAGTGATCAAATCTCTGGTGATGGCCATCTCGACGGGTGGTGTCATCTTCACGTGACCATGACACTGGTGGTTCTCAGATTGCAGATGGTGGGAGAGGATGGATCATGTAAGTGAGGAAAGATGAGTTGGTTGTGGCTCGTGAACACTGGAACCAGTGGCGTTCACCTTTGGGTGCACAGTGATGCTCTGCTACAACATCTGTAGATGGCAGCATTGTGCGTCTGATGGCCCAAACCACTGGTTCAAGGTGATGAATTAAGGAAGGGTATATAGTGGTAGGGGTGAATACGAACACATGTATATCTGAGGAGCAGTTCTATTACAGGTGTTCTGTAGGTTTATCAAGGATCATCATAGTAGATGGTCGTGAGGTTTCGGTTGCAATAGCCTCAGGATGAGTGCAAGTCGGTGTCGCATATGGGGTGTTGTAGATACATCATGACCTGTGTTGGTTGAACGTAGAAGAGGAAAAGTGTCAGTGGCTTCTTGTCATGACCGCAGGCACTAGGGGGAGAAGAGAAAGAGTAACACCTACAAACAATAGTGTCGGGGTGGCAGATCAAGTGGAGAAGAGAGGTGGTCACAGTCCTCATCAACATCTCTGGCGGCCAGGATAGTTGCAGCAACTTGCAGGTGGCCCACATATTGCTTAGGGGAGGAATGAGATCAAAATAGAAGTATAGGGAGGAGACAATCTCTCGACAGAAGGTGTTTACGCCCAATGGGATCGGCGGCTGCCACTTTTGCACGTGAATTAGTGCCATGTGATGGCATTGTAGGTGGCGATTTGTTGTTCATGGTGGATGAAACTAGTGGTAATAGACTTGCTTATTTAAAACTGATATAAATAGGGACTATATGAAGATATATTTTGAAGGTGAGATCAGAGGAGGAAGAAGAAAAAAGAGAGTGGGTGGCGCTAGGGTTCCTGCTGTGTGTGGAGAGAAGACGAGAATATGTAGAGAAGGGAGGAAGGCTAAGAAGATGAGAAAGAAGGGGGCAACATTGGTTGGTATTGTTTGACTAGCCGTTTTGTGGCTTTGGTCATGCACAGTGTGTGCAACCAGCACAGATGGAGATAATGCCCATGTGCGTAATAGGGAGAAAGACTGAGACAAGAGAACAAGGGTTTAATTATAGCATCAGTTGATGTGCATTAAAGTTATACTCTTAAACCAATCAATGAGTGGTCAAAGGAAGTTGGATTCACATTAAAATTAACATTTTAGCTAATTAAAATGTGAGGAATCTGAATTCAGAATCAATTTTACATTATGAAGGTGTGTAATATTAGATCTCAATTCTAGTATATTAAGTGTACATTCAATGTCTTAATTCTATCAATAATCCAATGGTGCCACTATAGTATATATTAATTCAATTTATTTTATCCTATAGGTGTATTTTAAACTATCAGTTTCTAATCAAATTCGTTATTTGGTTTATTTTCCACCTCAACTCTTATTGTTGAATGTATCATGGTCATTTCATCTTTCACATGGCAGTTGTAAAGGGTAATTATGAGTATATATGAAACTATTTTGTGTCAATATTCCAAATATTTTGAACTAGGTAAATAAGTACTTGTTATTAACATAATCTGATAGGAGCCTATAAGAAGGGAGGATTAGCTTATATACTTAGGTTTGAGAATGTTAGATTGACCTACAGCGTCCTCCTTAATATGGACCATCATAGGCAACCCTCCTTCAAAGTTGCCTAGCCATACTACCAATACCCTGCAATTAGGACCTAGTGGGCGAATAGGTCCTTTGCAATCCCAATAGGTATTTTAATATCTTTAGGATGAAGTGGAGGATGAATTGTAGGGTATTTTTAGGTTCTATGTCCTGCATATAGTCAAGGGTTCTATCACCCTGATCTTCGCCAAATAGTAAAGCCTCATAGCATTCTTTTCTTACGCATAGTGATGACGCATAACGTCCCATAATTCTTTCATTGTTTTATGAAACATATATTTGGAGGCAATAGAGTGTGGTCCATGTTGTTCTCAAGCTAAATTTTGACTTGATTGTTTCTCCATTTCCATTCAGAGGTATCCTCGGTAGGATTTATTTTATGAATTTTACTTTGTCTCTAGATTTCAAAATCGTTCAGATTAAATTCTTCCAGAGTAGGTAATTATCTTCATTTAATTTAATTATATAAATAGGAGCATTGTTATTATATACAATGGTATTAGATGAATCTTTTATATCAACCTTGCCTTTAGACATGATGAATCAAACACACTAGTAGAACAAGGATGGAGATGGATGACAAATTAGTCACACTAGTAGAACAGTGGTGTAGATGGGTAATCACTGGTAAGATGTATTGTGAGAGATAAGAGAGAGAAATCCAGAACGAAACATGGTTGAATCACCATCACGAGAATAAGTCACTATGATAGGAAAGATATAATGGATCATTAACTATTAACATTGTTCACCCATATATGTAGGGATAATACATGTGAAGGAAAGTAAAGAAAAGAAGGGTCTAAATATTATTACAAAATTATTTTAGAAACATATCTCTATTATGTTGAAATCAACACACCACCTGTCAGATCCAGTAGGTGACGGAAAAAGGGAGGAGTATCCATCAGATTCCAAGGATGTTGCTATGTCAGAAAAATCCTATTAAGGGGCTACGGGTGCAACTATTAAGGGAGTGGTGACCTACGACTCCCTTACCAAAAAATCAGACATGTTGGAGTGGAGATCCCCCCTGAGAGAGGGTAATAAAGGGTAGGTTGTGGTGAATCAGCACCCCGCCAAAGCCAATGTAGCAGTTGCATACCCAGATAGTCGACTAACGGTTGGTGGCACAATAACTAGCCACACAGCACATTGGTGTCAGCGGTCCGTCATGGGTGGCAGCCTAATGCCGGCGGGCACTAGCTGCAGTCTGCCGCTAGGCATTTGCGACGTTGGGGTGGGGGTGGGTGAGGTGGGGAGAAGAAGAAGGAGAAGAAGACAAGAGGAGGCCCAAGGAAGAGAAGGAGAGGCAACAAGGGCTGCTCCACTTAAATCATGAGGATTATAAATTACTCTTAATATCTATGCAAAGACATTCTTATCGTGAAGAGAATTACATAAAGTCATATTTATATACTTGTCGCAAAGTATGATGTACCAGAAATATGATATAACATAAACTAAACAACTGCTATGGGCTTAAGTAGAATCGGCCCATTTATTATAGGAAAAAAATTAATCGAGAATACTACCAACACTGACAATAAATCCATTCTAATTTATTCATTTGAGTTGTCCTGGAGAGTGTGTGAGCACTTTTCAGTTGGCCCAATTGATAACTCTAGTAGTTTTTTATGCTACAGGTCACAAATTCAGTTTCCAGATACAACATCTAGAAGAAAAAGAAGAGATTTATAGCTAACGTCTAAATATTAAGTTTCACATTTATTATGACAAGAGTGGACCTCTTCCTAATTATCCTAATAACTATTATTATAATTATTATTATTGTTACTACTATTACTATTGTTATTGTTGTTGTTGTTATTATTATAGAGTATGTCGGACATGTGTGATAGGTTATGCTATTGCATATGTCAGCGTGCTTTTCTTTAACAACATGTTGTCAATCTGCAATTACACAAATGATTTCTAAAGAAAATTTATATGTTACCAATGAAAATAGCACAACTTCCTCTGACTTTGTTCTATGTTTTTCTAGAGTTTGAGATAAAATAGGTAGTTGGATGCAATTGAAGAGGAAGATTATTTAGAGTGCATCTCCTCCACCACCAATAGCACCCATAACTCGAGAATACGCATGGACAACTATTAGCACAATACTTACAGTCTTCAAAATGTCTACTTTGTTTCATAAGAAATGTTGACTAATAAATATAAAGTGGTGGGAGAGAGAATAGAATGAAATAAATAAGAAATATTGGATGCATAGAGATGGTATAAGAAATAGCAAAAAGAATATAGTGCATGGAGGGAGATGATCGTAATAAATAAGGAGTTAGTGGGCGGAGAGAGAAATCACAATAAATTAAAAAGAATAGACAATGGAAGGAGAGAGAGGGTGTAATAAATAAAAAGAGAGGTAGTGACTGGAGAGAGAAGTATTGACTGGAGAGAGATTGCAGCATGATTAAATTGTACATGCATTATGCATTGTTTAATACTAAAATAGGCATCATAGTACTTAATCATGTACATTGTTCATTTTAAAATAAGTATTTTTTTGTAGTGCTTATTTGTGATCACTATTTAACCTAAAAATAAGTACTATAAGATACGCAAATAATAAAGATTATTTATTTAGAAGTAGGTATATAAACTAGTGACAGAAGTGATCATATATATTCAAAATTGTTTAATACTTATATTGGTATAGTTAAATTTTAAATTTGTATAATTCGTAATAATTTTTATTACTAATAAAAAATACTTGTATAGTAATCTAATCTCTCTTGTTAGTATTTTTTTTTTACTTCTGACACTATGTAAAGAAAGTTCCTACACAGTACTAGACAGTCTCTTCATATCCTGTGACGCATAGACTCGATGTATGGGTGGAAGGAGTATGCTCCACATGAGTACTCTAAACCACTCAGCCTTGGTTTGGGTAGAGATTTTTCAAGAGTAATGATACACACACCTAGTTTTAAAACCCCAAATGTACATGTAGACCACTATCTCCAATAAATGGGTTTGAAGTGCCATATGGTAGGAAAGAGAAAGAAAAGTAGGAGGGAGAAAATAGCCCAAAAAATAGAAAAAATAGGAGAGATACATATTTTGTTTCTAACTTTTAGACCAAAATGAGTTTTTCAACGAAATAAAAACCATTGCAATCTTTATAAAAAAATACAATCCAACAAGATCAATGTTGACACAACTTTGAAAAATTAATATAGAATATTAAAATGAATATTGTATATTGGGGTAGTACTCATTTTCTACATAACACACTAATTCAAAAATAATTATTGCTTGTCATTCTTGTTCTTTGTCTAGTACTCATTTTGGTATAGTATACATTTTTTATATCATCATATTTTAAATAAGTATTAGAATGAGTACTAAAATATATTTGATAGTACTCATTTTTAATAATTTATATTTTAAAATAAGTATTGTACCCATAAAATAAAGCACAATACGAATTTAAAAAAGTAACATAAAAAATGAGTAATATATTAAAAATGGAACAATACTTATTTTTGAGTTAGTGACTTACTCTAAAATGAGTATTATCCCCAAATGTAGTGTTGATTTTAGAATTAAAAAAAATTAATGAGAATATTTTTCAAAAGGACATTTATATAAAAATGAGTATTGTATATATATTTTTGGAAAATATTCATGCTTATATGTATACATATATACAATACAATACTCAGTTTCCTATTTTTATATTATTTTTTTCAAATATATATCAACATTACTCATGTTGGGTTGTATTTTTTTTGTAACAAATTCAATAATTTTTATTTCATTAAAAATTCATTATTGTTTGAAAGTTATAAAGGAAACAATTTTCTCTTGATTTTTCTTCCAATTCTTCTCTCTCCTCTCTTTATTGCTTGTTGCAAACCACTGAAAATGATAAATTCTCATTCGCTCCTGTTATTTAAGAGTGGAAACTAGGTTCAAAATAAGGTTTAAGTGGGGTTATGCGTAGCATTTTCCATTTTTCAACTCCCAATAATCTGTCTGAAAAGCTTATGTGAGTTGGTGATGTTGTCATGCCTTTTATATTGTTTCGGGGTTAGGCAGGAACATCGAGCTACAGTTGGTGTGTCGGCCTCCATGAAAAAGAAAATAAATAGAAGTGAAGTGTGGTAGTTTCAAGTATCCCAAAATATTTTGTGATCAAAGATGTATACTGTAAACCCTATAAAATTCAATTAGATTATCCTAATAGTTGTGGGAGAGCAGGGATTCCCAATCCCATCTAGATTCCAATCGCGAGAATCTATTTTGTCCTCTAAAAAACACACGCTCATCATGTATATATTTGGATCCTTTCTTCTGTGAAAGTTAAAACAATTGTGCTCTCTCTCTCGTTGTTGTGATCTAAGAGTACCGTGTGGGAAACCAAAAGCGACATCTTCTTTAGAGAAAATAGAAAGTCTAGGATGGGAGTCAGATAAGGTACAAACTTGGGGAAGACGCAAGAAGCAATGATTGTGGGTTGAATAAGAGTCTATCTTAGAGAAGGAGGAGTAAGCGCAGTGACATGCATACAACACAAGGAGAAAGACTAGCATTGTGTCTAGCAATTTCTTAATACGACACATCATTCCAAGGTATGTAGTCAGATATGCGGCTAAGGCTTTCTCCTTGACTGTACCCTATGAACCAATTTATTGTGTCCTACTATTTATTTTTCTATAGTATCACCTTTTCACCATATAAAATTGTGTTCATGTCTGCCTGATTTTCTAAATAATCATAGTTTAATATATCCTAAGACCAAATAAAGATTCATATTGTTAAACTCTCTTCTTTATTTAATGGGAATGATCGTATGAAAAATGTTCTTCTTATCTTATAAATTATTTATGTTATGATAATTGCTTCCCCTAAACATATGGATCATATATGAGGGTTAATATATTGAACAATCTTTAGAAATAATTGTCTATACACATGTTATATTTGTAACCTGATTATGATTATGTTACTGTGTTCTAGATCATGATCTATGGTAGAAAATAATGTTGATTTTGCTAATCTAAATAAAAAATATGTACTACCTGCTACATATCGACTATCTTATAAGAATCGTCATTATCCTAAGAGGGAAATGACCATACACATGTATAATGCCTAATCAAAAAGGGAAGATAAGTATTGTGTCAAAGGTTATTATTTCATGAACTATGTTGTTCTTTGCGAGCAAATGCTAGATAAGAAACTAGTGGTGATGGAAAATTAAACAAATATGAATTTGTGCCTATATCTACATGATTGTATAAATAAGTATGGTCATACTGAATATTGCTTTAAGACCTTGTCTTAGGGTCAATTGTTATCGTCCATCCCATGATACCAATATATCATATTGTGGTGATTGTAACCAATTTTGGGTATTGAAATTTAGGAGCTTTTCCCGCTTTGGGTTGACTAAAATATCTAGGTGACAAAATTCATAGGTTGACTATTTACTGACTGCACCTTTATGGTGTAAATGCAACCTCATGTTGACTTACTAACTGACTGACAGCACCCTCTTGGTGACTGCACCGTCGTGGTGTGATTGTTTACTAATTGCACCCTCGTGGTGACACTATTTACTGACTGCACCCTCATGGTGTCACTGTTTACTGGATGCACCCTTGTGGTGACTACAACCTTTGGTTACTTTGTCACTCAAGATTTACTGAATGTGTCTTGATGTATATTTTTCTCATTGACTGTTAAATTTACTGAAATTGGTTATCGTGGTGATGACGTTAGGTATTTTTTTTCCTACATGAACTTATTAGTAGACTGTACCATTTATGTATTTTTCACATTTGTGGCTGCAAATGTGACTGGGAACTTTTCCATGCATCTGGATCCTACAGGTACCTAGTTGACATTGGTTGATGTCCAACATGACCATCCTTCTGGCACAGATGATGAGTACTAGAAACTGGCTCATTCATTTTATTTTGATACGAGATTTATGTTCTTTCTTCAAAATTTAGACTAAATGTTATTTTATTTCTATAAAAAGAACCATGAATGGTCTATGTTTTATTCCTTATGAAACATTGTTATTTGTTTAATCTTGTTTATAGATAAAGATATTCTCTTTATTACTGATTCTCGTATTGATGGAGTGTTTTAACACAGATTGGACTGGTATTCCTTATGCTTCCTGATGTGTTTTTAATTGTATTTTTGGGGCATTACATTTTATGGTATTAGAGCTAAGATTTCAAGTGTACAATCAAGAATCTAAGGAAAAAGAAAATCATCAACCATAGTCAACTAAGTGTTATCAAGCAAGGTATGCTTGATGTAGTTGAACACTTAGTATTATTTGATATTGGATCTAGTTGGTCGTCTATATCTAAATTTGTGGTGCCAAATTGAATCTAAAATCAAAATTTCTACCTTATTATCTAATGATATCTCTCCCTCTCAACCACCACATTTAGTGTGGTAGATATGTGATGGATGTGCCTATGACATTAGAGAATTATAATTTCAGGACTAACTTTGTAATTCAAGAGATGACTGACTTTGAATGAATTATGGGTAGGTTTGGTTGGATTAGAATGATTATCATGTTCTCTGTAAAGAGAATAAGGTTTTGATAGGGAAGTTTTCAAAGTCGAGATTAATTATTAGATGTGTGAGACAAAAGGACTTTCAAAGATTTCATTTTTGAAGGCTCACAAAATGTTGATGGGTGGTTGTAGTGCTTTTTTTTTTGGTGAACCCAGCGTGTTTCTCTTGCATTAACCAAAACCGAAAGTATGTACAAGGCCTCAAGGTAAGTCCTTAGGCAAAGAGACAAAAACAAACTAGCTATCTGTACACAAATCAGTATGCAAACTAAGAGTGTCTAAGTAAGCTATATCCCAACAGTCCTTCGGGCTTCGCCTAGGACCACCAAAAATCCGTGCATTCCTCTCAAGCCAAATCCTGTGAATAGACAACCCAGCAGCCGTCTTTTCCTGACCGTGCAGCAGAAACAGGTCCTCCATCCGCCAAGGATTCCTCCCAAACCTATGGCTAAACTGTTTCCAAAGCTCACCGCTATAAGGGCATTTGAATAAGATATGATTAAGGTCCTCTTCAGCAGACCGGCAAAGACTACACCTTGAAGCTAGTGAGAAACCAACCCTCTGCAGATACTCACAGGTCGTAAGCTTATTAAGGCAGCATCTCCAAAGAAAGCAAGCAGTACTTCTCGGAAACTTACTGCTCCACAGCCAAGAACCCCAAATCACCTTGACATTCTTCTTCCTAACCAACTCCCAGCCATCCTTCAGCTTAAACGAATTACCACCTTTAAAGAGAAGCATATCACTACCATCACCAAGAGGCAGCATATTATTAAGAACAGATCTGACAGAGTCCACACCTCTAACATCAGGAAGGGACCAGCTTCTATCCAACACACAAGAAGAGATGACACCATTCAGACCCTTACCAAACCGAAGAACCATATGCTCATCACAGCAATCCAGCAAACATTTCTTACCCGGGAGCCACGGATCCTTCCAAAATAAGAAACGATCACCATTGCCCACCTTGAGAGACGTATTAGCCTTCAGAATATCTCTCATACCAAGCAGCCTCCTCCACATCCAGGTCGAATTAGACTTGCATCTAGCCTACCAAATAGATTCCTCCTTAATGTAACGCTCATGCACCCACTTTACCCAGAGAGACTCCTTATGAGTAGAAATGTCCCAAAGGTTCTTCAACAAACCAACTCTGGACCAATCATGCACCCTTCTCACCCCCAGACCACCTTCCTTCCTAGGACGACAAATAGAATCCCAAGGGACCGTATGCAGATGCTTCACTTTATCGGAATCCTTCCAAATAAAATCACGCATGTCTTTCTCAATGTCATGAATCACCGCTTTCGGAATGGGAAAGGCTGCTGACCAGAAAATATGATAAGAGGATAAAGTAGAGATCACCAACTCTACTCTTCCAGCAAAAGCTAGGAGCTTCCCTTTCCAAGAGTCCAGCTTCCTTTTAATTTTAACAACAATGGGAGAACACATGGACTTCGTCAACTGACCAGTAAACAGGGGAAGGCCCAAGTATCTAACTGGAAAATCCGTCTTCACAATATTAAGACAGCAAGCAATATCCTCCTGATCAACACTGCTGCGACTAAGAAAAAGTTGACTCTTCGAGTTGTTTAAGCTAAGACCAAAAACCGCACAAAAATTGTCAATAACAGACTTCAGCTGCTGCGCATATGCCACCGAGGCTCTCGAGAATAGGAGCAAATCGTCCGCAAAAATAATATGAGAGATACCAAACAGATTATGAGCTTTAGGAGGACAAATAAGATCCTTCCTCACTGCATCACCAATAATCGAAGAAAACCCTTGCATAGCAATGACAAACAAATAAGGAGCAAGAGGGTCGCCCTGCCGGACTCCATTAGATGCCTCAAAAGAACAAGATGGAGAGCCATTAATAAGGATTTGAAAAGAAGCAGAGTTGAAGCAGACCTCTACCCAAGCAAGCCAGCATGGTGGAAAGCCCATCTTCCTCATAATGAACAGAATATAATCTCTCCTCACCGTATCATATGCCTTGGACAAATCAGCTTTAATACAAATCATAGGACTCCCTTTAGGAGAGAAAAAAGAGCTCAGCAAGTCATTTGCTAATAAAATAGCATCACTAATAGAACGACCCTTCATAAAAGCAAATTGATTCTTCTCAATCACCACAGGGAGGACAGCCTTCAACCTATTAGCCATAATCTTTGTAATAATTTTGAACAGCACATTACATAAAGAAATAGGACGAAAATCTTTCAAGCGATTGGCACCCTGAATCTTCGGAATAAGGGTCACAAAGGACTTGTTACATTCTCTAAGCAACTTCCCCGTCTCGAAAAAACTGATAATTGCTTTAGTGACTTCCTGACCAACAATGTGCCAACAAGTTTTGAAGAAAGCACCATTGAACCCATCAGGACCAGGGGCTCTATCATCATCCAAAGCTTTGACCACAGCTTCCACCTCCTCCTTAGTGACCCACTTCCTGAGCTCCTGTACCTGAGTGAAATCCAGTCTAGGTAACTCCCATGAATTCTTCCAATCAACAACCGACGAAGGAGAGGAATTAAAAATATTCCTATAGTGACTCGTAATACAATCAGAAATAGCCTCAGGGTCCTTTATAGTGATATCACCATCTTGTAAAACATGAATACTATTGATAATCCTTCTAGATTTGAGGGTGGCATAGAAAAAAGACGAATTCCTATCACCATCTTGTAGTGTTTTTCTTGTGAGTATAATGAAGATTGACTCCTCTGTTGCTAGTATTAAGGAGTTAGAGGTACTAAAGGATTTTTTCTGATGGTTTCTCTAAAGATATCCTAGGACTGCCTCCACATAGAGAAGTCAATTTCTCTATTTATATATTTCATGGGACTGCTCCTATATTTAGACCACCTTTCTAAATGTTCCCTACTTTACTTCTCAAATTGAAGCAGTGGTTTCAAGAACTTCTGGATAAGAGTTTATTCTACCTAGTGTGTCCCCTTGGATCTCTTTAGTACTCTTTGTAAAGATGAAGGGTTGATTCATGTGATGTGTTGAATATAGGTTGTTGAATCATGTCACGGTGGAAAATACAAGGAACATTTGAACGGTGCTTCAAATTTCGAGAGACAACAAGATTTATGTCAAATTCCCTAAATGTGATTTTTGGATAGACAAAAGTGATGTTCCTAGGACATGTTATTTCTAAAGATGGTATATATGTGGTTCTTACCAAGGTTGAATCTATGTTGGATTGGGAAAGGCTCAAGATAGTGGAAAAAATAGGAGTTTTCTGGGAATGGCTGGTTACTATAGAAGTTTTATTGAAAACTTATCCAGTATAGCCCTTCCACTAACTAATGTGACAAAGAATGTTGTTAAGTTCTTATGGAAGTAAAAGTGTGAAGATAGTTTTCTAGAGTTAAAAAAAAGACTGGCTACAACACCAGTGCTCACCCTTCCTAGTGCCAGTGGTGGTTTTGAAATTTACATTGATGCCTCAGGTACTACTTGGGGTTTTTTTGATGCATCATGGTAAGAGGGTAGCATATGCCTCTTGACAGCTGAAAAATCATGAGAGGAATTACCCCACCCATTACTTTGAGTTGGATGTTACGGTGCATGCTCTTAAGATATGGCATCATTATCTTTATGCGGAGTAATTTCAATTATTTTCTGATAAAAAAATCTTGAAATCTATCTTTCCTAGGAAGGAGTTGCATATGAGACAACGTCATTGGTTGGAATTCTTGAAGGATTATGATTTATGCATTAATTATCACCTAGGAAAATCCAACGTTGTAGCAAGTGCTCTTAGCAGGAAATGGATTGGTACAATGGATAATCAGATGATCCAGGAATGGAAGTTGCTCGAAGATGTTACTCATTGGCGATCATCTATGAAAGGTCCAAAGAGGATAGCTATGGCATGTTTGATGGTACAACCTGAGTTGGTTAACATGGTTATGGAGTCCCAACTTGAAGACGTTGAAAGAGAGAAGATGATGAAGCCAGTTGAGGAAAAAGGATCTCAATTTTCTATAGGGCCATATGGGAGTATCAGATTTATGACACGTCTTTGGGTGCGTAATACTTCCAATATGAGAGAGAAGTAATGAAGAATGCTCATATGACAAAATTCTCCATCCATCTAAGAAGTTCTAAGATGTTAAAAGATGTACAATAAAGTTTTTGGTGGCTACAAATGAATAGGGACGTAGTTGTTTTGTTTCTAAATGTCTAGTTTGTTATCAGGTAAAGATTGAGCATCAAAGACCACTAGGTTATTACAACCACTACAGATACCTGAATGGAAATGATATTTTATAGAGAAATTTTTGTTGTGGGGTTTCCTAAGACAAAGAAGCAAAATGACTTCATATGAGTTCTTATTGATAGGCTGACAATGACTGCACATTTTCTTTCAAAAAGTGGGTCAATCTATTGATAGTTTATCCAAGATGTACATCGATGAAATTTTGAGGCTTCATGGTGTTCCAAAATTTATAGTTTCTGATAGAGATCCATATTTTACCTCTTATTTCTGGAAAATGTGTAAAAAGTATGGGAACAAAGCTAAAGTTCAGTACAACCTTTCATCCACAAAGTGATGGTCAATCTGAGTGGATGATTCAAACACTAGAGGATATGTTGAGAGTTTGTGTTCTATCCTGGAACGGAACTTGGGGGGGGGGGGGCATTTACTTCTGGTGGAGTTTCCTTATAATAATATCTACCATGTAAGCTTTGGGATGGCATTGTGTAAACCTCTATATGGGTGATTATGTAGATATCTAGTGTGTTAGAGTGATGCAGGAGAAATAAAGTTGATAGGACTTTCTATTGTTCAAGAATGTGTTGATAAGGTCAGTCTGTAGAGAAAAATTGAAAACTGCCCAAAGTATACATAAGAGCTATGTAGAGAAAGGAAGATGGATTTGATCTTTGAAGTTGGGGACCATGTTTTTTGAGGACGTCTCCAACTAAGGAAGTGCAAAGTTTTTGTAATAAGGGAATCTTAGTCCAAGGTACATTTGACCATTTGAAATCTTAGAGTGGTATAGAGGCTCTGCTTACAAGTTTGACCTACTACTACCTTACTCAAACATACATGACGTGTTTCATGTTTCAATGTTGAGGAAATATATCTATAATACATTCCAGTTATTGGCATTGATGTACCAGACATCCATTTTAACGTAACTTACAAAGAAAGACCGATCCACACAGTCAATCAATGAGCTCACCAACTAAAAAGATGCATTGTTCCTATAGTGAAGGTGGTGTGACAACATCATCGAGATGAAGAGGCTATATGGGAGCTTGAGTTTGATATGAAGGACGAGTATCCTCACATTTTTGGTAAGTGTCGTTCTTTAAGTGTTATGTTTTCGAGGATGAAAAATTCTTTTTGGGGGGACTAATGTAAACCCTACAAAATCAGATTAGGTTATCTTAATCATTGCGGGAGAGCAGGGATTCCCAATCCTGACCGGACTCCAATCGCGAGAATCTGTTTCATCCTCTGAAAAACACACACACATCGTATATATATTTGGGTCCTTCCTTCCTGAAAGTTAAAACAACTTTGTTGTCTCTCTCTTTCATTGCGATCTAGGAGTACCATGCGGGAAACCAAAAGTGGCATCTTCGTCAGAGAAAATAAGAAGTCTAGGCTGCGAATCAGATAAGGTACAAACTTGGGGAAGATGCAAGAAGTAGTGACTATGGGTTGAAGAAGAGCCTATCTTGGAGAAGAAGGAGCAAGCGCATCGTGACAGACATACAACGCAAGGAGAAAGACTAGCATTGAGTCTGGAAGTTTCTCAATACGGCAGATCGTTCTAAGGTATGCAGTCGGATACATGGCTAAGGCTTTTGCCTTGACTGTATCCTATGAACAAATTTATTGTGTCCTATTTATTTTTCTGCAGTAGAACCTTTTCACAATATAAAATTGTCTTCATATCTTCCTGATCCACTAAACAATCATGGTTCAACATATCCTAAGACCAAAATAATATCCATATTGTTAAACTCTCTTCTTTATTTAATGGGAATGGTCGTATGAAAAATATTCTTCTTATCTTATAAATTAGTTATGTTAAGATAATTGTTGCCTCTGAACATATGGATAGTATATGGGGCTTAACATATTGAAGAAACTTCATAATCTCACTGCCTATACACATGTTATATTTGCAATCAGATTATGACTCAATTACTGTGTTCTAAATCATGATCTATGGTAAAAAAAATATTAATTTTGTTAGTCAAAATAAAAAATATGTACTACCTGCTATGTATCAACTATCTTGTTAGGATCATCATTATCCTAAGAGGGCAATGACCATACACATGTATATTTCCTAATTAAAAAGGGAAGATAAGTACTTTATCAAAGGTGATGATCTCATGAACTATGTTGCTCTTCGTGAGCAAATACTGGATAAGAAACTAGTGGTAATGGAAATAAACAAATATGAATTTGTTCTTATACCTACATGATTATATAAATAAGTATGACCATGTTGAATAATGCTTTTAGGACCTTGTCTTAGGGTCAACTGTTGCCGTCCATCCCATGATACCAATATGCCACATCATGGTGACTGTACCCAATTTTGGGTAATGAAATTTCGGAGTTTTTCCGCGTTAGGTTGACCAAAATATCTAGGTGGCAAAATCCATAGGTTGATTGTTTACTGACTGCACCCTCATGGTATAACTGCAACCTTGTGTTGACTTACTAACTGAATGCACCCTCGTGGTGACTGCACCGTTGTGGTGTGATTGTTTACAGACGAAACCCTCGTGGTGACACTATTTACTGAATGCACCATCGTGGTGTCATTGTTTACTAAGTACACCCTTTTGGTGACTACAACCTTTATTTACTTTGTCACCCAAGATTTACCAAATGCATCTTGATGCATATTTTGCTCTGACTGTCAAATTTACTGAAATTAGTTATCATGGTGATGATTTTAGGTATTGTTTATCCTACATGAAGTTATTAATAGATTGTATTGTTTATATATCTTTCACCTTTGTGGTTGCATATGTGACTGCAAACCTTTCCCCTAGATCCTACAGGTACCTAGTTGACATTGGTTGATGGTTAGCGTGATCATCCTTTTGGCACAGATGATGAATTCTGGAAACTGGCTCATTGATTTTATTTTGATACGAGATTTATGTTCTTTCTTTAAAATTTTGACTAAATATTATTTTATTACTATAAAAAGTACCATGCATGGTCTATGTTTTTGTTCCTTATGAAGCATTGTCATTTGTTGAATCTTACTTATGGATGAAAATATTCTCTTTATGACTGATTCTCGTATCGATGAAGTGTTTTCGCCCAAATTGGATAGGTATTCATGATGCTTCCGTGTGTGTTCTTAATTGTAACTTTGGGACATTATATATACAAATTACATTATTCTGGTCATCATATGATAGTTGTGAGTTCCATTTTTACTACTGGTATGATATACAAATATCTACTATAAAAAATGTTGGGATTTAAGAAGTTCTAGTCCAAACGTATAGTAAGGATTTGTTTAATTGGATGCAAAACCAATCAACAAAATGATTCCTAAAACATACAATTGAGTCAAAATCACAATCACTTCGTTTGGTTTGAGTAGGTTGATTGTATGCATTTAGTTTGTCGAGATTTGATTGTGCATAGTTTAATGAAACCAATGTCATACTGCTATTCAAATTGATTGCTAAACAAGCATGACCATGACATCTGGAATTTTCCTTGCAAAGGGGGAGGAAGACACCGGCGGTGAGTGGAGTTGAAACCGCACCCTTTTCTTGTGGAGTCAGTATTCCTAGTTTTCTATACAACCAGAAAACATTGTGTGTTTCATTCCCACAACGTGGGTTGGAAGTAAGCCCTATCAAATAAATGGGAGTCGAGATACAGCTTACACGGAACTGTGCGACTTTATTTACTGTCCAACCAGATAGAGCCTAAATTACTAACACAAGCATCCTATCAAACAACCTGAGAAAGCAAAAACTGTACATTTCAACAACATCCATCCTACCAAACAGACCCTTAGCACTCAAAAGATATGAGAATCTTTGCTTTATTTATTTTTTTGAACTCTTTCATCACACTTCCTGCATGTTTGCATCTTTCTGTGTTTTCATACTTCGACATACAAAAAGAATACAACAACAAAACATAGCCAATCCTAACAAAAAATTGCTGCCTCTGATTTTTCTCATAATCAACTTGGCAGATTATTTAAAACAAAAGAAGACGTTTATTGACCAACTGGTCTGCAAACAATTACATGGATAAATTACAGTGCTGGACTCTCACGAAATTACAAACAGGTGTAAACAATAAGCCACAAGAACATACTAATCAAGGAGCCAGAAAACTGCAATGAGCATCAACCCTCTGAAGCTAGCTGCCTTCTTGAGCCAAAGAAAGAAGCCACCACTCGGACAATCAAAAGCCTCGTATCTGTAAGCCATGACCTTTGCACTCTTCATATTTTTTTTGGTGATGTTATACCGCTTACCCTCCGTCACAGAAAGGGCAACCTGAACACAGCAAGCAATAGTTGGCATCTATATACTCAAGATTGCGGTCTACGACATCCAAAGTTGTCCTCTACAGTATTCTCTCACAATGACGGGGACACTGGAAGGAGGTATCTGCACATCAAAAGTAAAACAAGTGAGAAAAGAAAATTCGATATAACAAAACTTGCATATTCACAATAGATATTCTAAACCAATCAAGCTTTTCATTAAGCACCAAATTTAGCACACTGTTTTATGCAACTCGATTTTTTAATCAGTGGTCAACTAGTGATTTTTCCACACATACTCCTGTTTTAAACTATTCTACCCTCAACACTCCATCCCCACCGCTTGGGGAAAAGGAAAAAGAATCCAATTACAATACAATGACTGAATGAAAATCAATGTTTCTTACCATTCCATAGTCTGTGACTATCATTGATACATAATCAGCAGGTGTAGCATCGTAGCTGTGACAGCATTAAGGTATAATTTTAGCTTAATTTAACTTGCAACTGAAAAAGAGCAATAACGTGGCATATTCTTGTTCAAATAATTGATATTATTCAAAAACATACGTAAGATTAAGAAGTTGTAAATTTTCATTATCAGCCCAGCCATCCAGTTGATTTACATCATCTCTTCCAAGTACTTTTGAAACAACATCAGGGTCACCTGCAAACCAAACAAATGCAAAGTCTTGACCCTCCTGGTTGAATACATATTAAATAAATGTATGGCAGATTGGCAACGGCAAGTTGATATACCAAGTTCGTTGGAACAAATCGAATCAAGTAGTACTCTGCTGTGAAATTTATATGCTTCACAACAAACCAAGACAGGGACACAAAAAGCATGAGCAACCATAGCTACAGAGGCAGTTCCAACCCTTGAATACACTGTTCCATTGGATAACACCGAAGATGCTCCAACAAAAACACGTGATACCTCATGCATGATGTAAGAAAGAGCATTTATATGAGTGTATGTACAACTAATGCCTCTGGCAACTAGCCTGCGAAGTAATTTCTGTCCTTCGAGCTTCGGGCGTGAGTCTACAATGACAACCCGGAAATGTTTCCCACATTCATAAGCTGATACAAAGATCATCTCAATGACAGATGAGTATCCATAAGTAAGCAGAACGTCACCATCACCAATCTTTGTAATTGCATGCTCAACTATTACTTTGCTGGCAAGTAATATTTTCTGATTAATAAAACGATCAATATCAGACTGAAGACTTGATTTGGCTTCTGCCTCAGAAAGTGTCACGCTTAACTTGCCAATTTGTGTTTTTAAAAAGCGTATTGCATTCCCCATACTGGTGCAAAGTGGTCTACACTCAATTAGATATGAGATGTAACTACTTATTTTTGCAGCTAGATCCCTACCAAAAAGCTTGTCTGGAGGTGTACTATAATCCGAGATTGCCTCCCGGAATGCTAAGAGCATTGCAACACAACGAGCATTCCCACCAGTAATGTCTCCTGATAAGTACTGAAGACCAACCTGACTTACAAGCAGTGAATGCAAACCGTTATCATTAGAAGAGGTAAAAGATACTGTAAGATCTGACCACTGATTTCGCGCTAATGCATTGTCAATCTGATACATAAAATAATTTTAGAACTGAATTCATAAAAGCCATGATACTGGTGATATAGCAGGTGCAACTGGTACCAAGAAATGATGACAACTACAGCACTTAAGACTCAAAAGAACGCACATAGAGTAAATATGTGATCTCACTTTCTTTCATCCAAGCATAGAAGAAAATTTCCCATTTCAACGTCGTTTCCGTGGGCACAAAAACAGAAATTTAATGAAAATTTAGATGGCTGTGTTCCTGATGTTTCAACGCCAAAATGAGAGAATGAATTCATGAAATTTCACTAGATTGATCTACTAGTGTAAATACACTTGTTTATGCAATAATATGTCACATTGGATAGGGTGGGAGAGTCTCCAGCATGTGTGACTGAAGGAAATTGAACTGTTCCTATGGGGATTTTGATGTCAATTTCAATGGTGAAATTAATGAACTAAGTCATGACAGTTTGCAAGCACAATATATAAACTTAAAACACACAAAACTAAGCAAAGAGATTATCTCCTAGGTAATTCATAGTTCATTAAGATGTAACAAAATAATTTGATGGTCACTGCATCTCGATATTTACTGGTCATATTTTGATGAAATTTTGACAGTTTGATGAAATTTGAATACATCCAAGAAATCATACATTATGTATAAACTTGTATGAGAAGATAGCACCCAAATAATAAGTCAAAACCATATGAATTAGGTATTTTGGTGTTTAAAGCACATATATACAAAAGCCCTAATAAGTTTCCCAACCCCTTGGTTACCTCTCATTTATCGTGCGGATGTTTCCCCCAAGATTGTTAATCCTAAACTCTTAAACTCAAAAAGATCCATATTTAGATATATTTATACACTACTTTATGGAGGTAGATTTGTATCGTGAGGTAGATTTCACATTTTACTGTCAAATCGTGTCTGGGCAGATGATTATCAATGTTCCAACTTGGAAGGGGATTGTTAGATTCTATGACTATTTTAGTTTTATGGTTTATATTGTATATGGGCTCAAGTTCATGTGTTATATATATATATATATATATATCAAGGTATCAGAAAGCGGGAAGCGGGAGGCGTGCGGACAGCACCCTGTAACCGATTAAGCGGTAGGCGGGCGATTAAGCGGGCGATTTTTGAAAAAGCGGATGTCTAAATTTTATATATTTTTATACAAAATTACATGTATGTGTATATAAAAAATATATTTATAAGAAACTTCTATACATATCTAATCAGAAAATCAGTAATTAACTAAGTATTCATCAATACTTTACTATTAATCAGTATCTCTAATCACTAAAATCAGCAAGCAGATCAGTAATTGTAAATAACAAACTATGACTTATTGAATTAAAGTAATCACTAAAGTAATACTAACCAGTAGTACCAATCATTAATCACTGAAAGCAGCAAGGAAATCAGTAAAACTAATCATGCATTAGAAGTATAATAGAGCAATATGATATTTACTTAGATGCATTACAGCAGTACCCAATTATTACAGCTTACACACAAAGTATGCATTCTAAATTAGGACTAGCTATATCATAGAACATTTAATGTATACAAGTTTCATATATTATAGTCAACACTACTTGGACTATGTAATTAATTAATGTTAGATGCTTACATTAGGATTTTTGAACAAAAGCGGGAAAAAAATGGGAAAAAGCGGGTGAGGCGGGCAAAAAGCGGGTGATTATGTTCAAAACAATTAAGCGGGCGCTTAGGGGCTAAATTAGGCGGATGAGGGTCATGGCCGATTAAGCGGCCGCCTGGGCCATTTTTTAATTCATTGATATATATATATATATATATATATATATATATATATATATATATATATAGAGAGAGAGAGAGAGAGAGAGAGAGAGTCAGGCTAGAATACACTCGAGTGTACAAATCGCACGAATACACTCAAGTGTGTTTGCATATCAAAATTATATTTTACAAAATGTAAACCATTGATCTTCACTATCATACTATAACTAGGCTACATACAAATTTTGAACCTGTTTGGATGAGTATAAGTCACTCATTCAAGGACAACAAAATCGACGCACGAAACTAATTTGAAATGCATAATTTTTGCGATCTTTATAACATGACCTATAAATGTCCAAATGTGCTCAAATTTTGGATATGAGCTATTCACAAGATGTTTAAGAAGATCAACGGATTAGATTTGTGAAAAAAATATTGCATCATGAAAAACTACTTGAGTGTATTCTGCTCCGAATACACTCGAGTGTATATATATATATATATATATATATATATATATATATATATATATATATATATATATATAGAGAGAGAGAGAGAGAGAGAGAGAGAGAGAGCCGGGCTAGAATACACTCGAGTGTACGGATCGCATGCTACACTCAAGTTGTGTCTGCATATCAAGACTATTTTTTTATAAAATCCAAAACATTGATCTTCATTGTCATACTATAATTAGGCTACATACGAATTTTGAGCCCATTTGGATGAGTGTAAGTCACTCATCCGAGGGCAACAAAATCGAGGCACAAAACTAATTTGAAATACATAATGTTTGTGGTCTTCATAACATGATCTGTAAATGTCCAAATGGGCCCAAATTTTGTATATGAGCTATATCACAAGCAAGGAATAAGGTATCCGATTTCGATGCCGTTTCGACAACATGGAAACCGAAATTTACTGAAATTTCGACAAAAATTTCGATAAATGCAACACTGCCTGTTTCGACGCCAAAATCAATGAATTAAGCCATGAAATTTTACAGGCATGATCTTTACACCTAAATGCATCGATTTATGCAATAAAATTTGATATGCGGATAGGTGGGGGGTCCTTCATGTGGGAGAAAAGGAGATTTTCCTACTCCCTGAGAAAATTTCGAATTGTGGGCAAAAAATTTCGACGATTTCGACATAGCGGTATGGTTGCATGGTTTCGTACCAGATACCACCGAAATCGGTATTTTGGGGCGAAATTTCGCCAGTTTCGGCGAAACCTTATTCCTTGATCACAAGATGTTTAAGAAGATCAACGGATTAGATTTAAAAAAAAATATTGCATCATGAAAAACTACTTGAGTGTATTCTGCTTTGAATACACTTGAGTGTATTCTAGCCTGACTCTCTCTCTCTACAGAGTCAGGCTAGAATACACTCGAGTGTACAGATTACACTGTACACCTCAATGGTGTTTGCCTATCTAGACTATATCTTGGCAAAATCTAATCGATTGATCTTCATTGTTACAATAGTAATAGTACCCAAACAAATTTTGAGCCCATTTGAATGATACACTCATCCAAGGACAACAAAATCGAGCCACATAACTAATTTGAAATGCCAGATTTTTGCCTCTTTAGATACATGACCTATATGTGTCCAAATGAGCTCGATTTTATTTTATAGTATGTTCTTAAGATATTTAAGAAGATCAACGGTTTAGATTTTCAAAATAATTTCTTTATAATGAAAAATGACTGAGGTGTATAGTGTCTCCGGTACACTCGAGTGTATTCCAGCTTAACTCTCTCTCTCTCTCTCTCTCTCTATATATATATATATATATATATATATATATATATATATATATACTAGTGAACGCACACGTGCACATGCACGTGACATATAAAATTTGTTGGAAATGTGCGAGGTGAAGACTCGTCCGTGAAAGGATCCCTAGAGTAAAAGATATTTGTGTTGGTTGTTTGAAAGGAGAGAATCAAGGAACCGTTTCCGTGGGATGGAGAGAGAAATACAGAATTAAAGATAATAAAGTTAATATGAGAGTGTGAGAATAAATATTTGTAGGAGTAAAATTCCTTGAAAAAAAGAGAGAAGAGAGTGGATCAAGGAGAGCGCAGCATCAAACTCGCTCTTTTTATAGTAGTATATATATATATATATATATATATATATATATATATATATATATATATATATGTCGAGTTGTCGACCATAACATGGTTGGGATTGAGGGTTAGAGATGATGATGATACATACATATATAAGAGGGGGGGCACTTATTCTACCTGTATGGGTATTGTAGCTTATGCTACCAGTGTCTCGAAAAGTAATTTATTAGGTTCAAAAAGTAATTATTTGGTATAAATAGTAACATTTGACCGGAGACAAAAGTTCCATGGGGTACATTTATTGTATGATTAATATTGTTAATTTTTAGGTCAAATAGTTACTTTTTGTGTCGATTTAATAACTTTCCACGCCTAATAGTTACTTTCTTGGATCGGATAGCCTATGCTACAATACCTGCAAAAATACCTATCAAACATGTGGGTAGTTTGGGTTTGAATTGGGTCATTGCGGGTTTGAGTCACGTAGATGCGGGCCAAAAAAACACATTTCTCAATAGGTGGACCAAAGACAAACCCGACCCAACGCATTGCGGTTGACCCGCGGGTGACAATATAATTTGTTCACAATAAAAATGCTTTGCAAGATGCTACTTTAATGATAAAAAAACAATTCTCTGGTATTTGACATGATTTATAGTAAAAAAATTACCAACTAGTACACATTGTCACTATCCAAAAAAAAATTTGTTTATTAATTATAGACATCTAACTGCATAACATCTTCTGTGGTAAAATTCTCTAACTTATGATTAAAATTCTCTAATGTACGATTATGCTTAATGGACTACAGTTACTAACTTGCAGTACAACTCCATATTAAGTTTGATAGAGCAATTAAAAATAGTAGTTGTGGATTTGTTTTCCACGGTTTCTCTCGTTGTTGGGCAAGTTCAAGTTTGGACCGGAACTCCATAACTTTTAGTAAGTATTAGTAGATCATTATATTTATTTTTAGTAGTGATAGCAAACATTTATATTTATTTTATTATAGTGGGTCACTCGCGAGTGCTCGCAGGCCACTCGTGAAATCCGCTAATTAAACGGGTGGGTATGGGTAGACCTATCAAACGGATGGGTTGGGTGGGTTTGGGTTGGTTCGTTGCGGGTGCGGGTCAAAAAGATACAATTCTAAACGGGTGGAAGAAAAACACACCCAAATCCGATCCCGCGGGTTGCGGGTGTCTGTATAAAATGTGTTCAATCAACAATAAGTTGTTAGTTCCTTCCCGTAACACAAAAAACAACAATTACAACATCTCATAACTATGTTTGGATGTCAAATATAGTGCAAAGCAACCAATCAACTACTATGTTTGATGTCAGACCAATCGATTAATTGTCGACTTATTTTTATACCAAATTAAAAGAAAAAAAATGGCAGCTAGCTATAGTATTTCTATCTAAATTAGGGAAAGACCAATGTAGTTTTCATACATAAAGTATCACAAAAAGTGTATTTTTTTTAACATTACACATTCTGAATTTTAGAAGTACTTGTTGTCTATTGCAAACATAAAGAGAATACAATTGTTGCAATTAATGGTAAAGATTTAACTTGTGAAAAATCGGTGTGTATCTCTTAATAGGTGTATTTGTATAATATGTATATAAATATATTGACTTCATTTAACTAGGTCACCCGTGAAACTCGCTAAATAAACGGATGGGTATGAGTTTGGGTGATTTCAGCGGGTGGAAAATTTCTTCACCCAAATCCAACTTAAACGGGTCGACCCATGGGCGCCCGCGGATTTTGACCCAGATTGACAGGTCTAGGTATGGGTTTGATATTTTTTAGCATGTAATACATATCATCACCTAAACTTGACTTAAATGGTTGACCCCCCCCATATATATATATATATATATATATATATATATAGAGAGAGAGAGAGAGAGAGAGAGAGAGAGAGAGTTAGACTAGAATACACTAGGGTGATGGAAAACAACTGGGGTGTATAGTGTCTTCAGTACACTGGGGTGTGTGTGTGTGTGTACGTGTGCGTGTGTGTGTGTGTTGTGTGTGTGTGCGTGCGTGTGTTAATCGGCCTAGCACCCATTTGCCAAAATCGTCGGTTAACCGTTTTGCAATTAATCGCCCATTTTTTCCCGTTTTTGCCTTTTTTCCCGCTTTTTGGCCTTTTTTGTCCCCTTTTTTATTTTGTTGTACACCTGTAACATTAAGTAAATATATGGTCCCAAGTATTATTGACTATGATATATTAAACTTATATACATTAAATATCCTATGATAAACCCTAGTCCTAATATAGAATGCATACTTAGTAAAAATCGGGATAATAGAGTACTGTTGTAAAGTGTAATTTATACAAGTTATATGTAACTATTATCTAATTTTAGAATGCATACATTAGTTAAATGTATTGTTGTAATGTATTTGTAATGTATGACTGCTGATGTTGGAAGACCCATAGCTTGAAAATTCCCCAGTCCCGCTTCAAACTAGTTGTGTGCTAAAGAAGCCCTAACCTAAGACCTATAGGAAGAGTAGTGCTACTAAAGAGGTACCTCTGCATTGATTGACTAAAGCAGGAAGACCTTCTGATTGAAAGATTTGAAGCCTTACACTAACAAGTAAGCAAGTCAATTGCATTGCCTTTCTCTTATTTAGCTTATCCAATAATTAGTCTATTTTTTACAGCTTAGCTATGTAAACATGTGATGCAAAAAAAAATTGTATCATGTATATAGGGTGTTTTATCCATGTCAAGTCTATTGTTTACTATACTATGGCTATAATTTTTGTCTTATAGCTATCTTATAAACTATTTGGGTGTTTTGTATTGTTGGGTAGAGTGTTTAGAATCTTTAGATATATATAAAAGTTTTAAAGAGTACAGTATTTATATAAATATATGTGTAATTTTATACAAAATTATATAGAAAATTAAAACCTATTTTTTCAAAAATCGGTCGCTTAATCGCCCGCTTACCGCTTAACCAGTTGCAAGATGTTGTCCGCATGCTTACCGCTTAACATTTTTTAAAACACTGCTTAGAATACTTGAATGACTTAGAATTGAATGTGTCACAAATAACAATTGTGTAGTTTCCTCTTATTAGAAATGTGTTCTCCATTTCTTGCAATGGATGAGTTGACAAAGCATGTTCAACATTGTATTCTTTGGTGCATGTTATTTGTTGATGAGATCGTGGTGATTGACAAAACTAAAGATGGATTGAATGATAAAATTGAACTTTAGAGGAACGCGTTAGAATCAAATGGATTGATGATTAGTAGGAGCAAAATTGAGTTTGCAATTAGTCATTGCTTCATCAAGTATTGTGGGGCCAAGTTCGACCAAGTAGATGTACCAAAATGTGATAAATTGCGCTACTTGGGTTCTATTACTAGGCTCAGGATTGCCAAACTGCATCTAGATTATATATCATGACAGGCAAGCATCTTGTTAAATCGAGGAGCAAGAAGCAATTATTCTTTGCTTAATCAAGTATGGAATCATAATATAGAGGGGTGACTCATGCATGTTGTGACCATTAATGGGTACAATCCATTCTTATTATCCAGGCGCCAAAATGATCGATTGTAACAATCAAGCAACTATACATAATGCAAACAATCTAGTCTTCCATAAGCACAAAAAGCATATTGAATAGACTTTAATTTTGTACGGGACCTCGTCAAAGCTAAAAAAATTGGGACATTTATGTTTCGATTGAGGATCAGGTTAGTGATATTGTAAACTAACTAGTACATCAAACCCTACTCCAACATATGGGTACCAAGTTGGGACTGCACAATGTACATTCTCCACTTTGAGGGGGGTGTTAGTATATTAGTTTTTGGGCCTAGGCTCACTATGTATTTCTTTTATTTCTCACTAATTGATAACTTAAGTGCGGATTCATTTACCAATTAAGTGTATCTGTATAAATTTTCATCCTCCTAGATTTTGGAGAGTATGTAATCACTCTGATTAAGTAATGAGAATCATCTTTGTAGAAAAACGATATGATGGGGAAAATCCCCTTTCCTGTATAGTTTTTCTTATTGATAAAAGGACAACCCCCCTTTCCTATATATAGGATAAGGGGGGAGCAAATAGACTCTAGACAAACCCTAATGGGTCAAGACACACTTTGGCCCATATTACATATAGACTAAACAATTTAAGTAAATAGACTCTAACACTCCCCCTCAAGTTGTAGCTTAGGAGAAACCCAAGTCATCTTGCAAACAGACAGACTAAGCAAAACAAAAAGATAACCAAACTCATACAAGAATTTCTCCCCCTCAATGTTAAATAAATCACTCAAGCACTCAAATACTCCCCCTCAAGCATATAATCCAAAAGCAGGTAGCAAAGGCACGTAACAGGAGCTTCTTGATCAATATGAAGTAGCATCTGGAGCACATTAAACATCAATAGGTAGGCGTCATGGTCTTCAACACAGTCGATATCGTACTCAAATAAATCAGAGAGTGCTGGAACACAAGAGGCAGTAGATAACGTGCATACAAGGCATGGACAAGAAAAGAGTCAACACGCTCAAGGCACAAACAAGCCAGAGAGTGTTGGAACACAGTAGCAGACTATAGATGGCATAGTCAGATAAAAGACCAGTTTCTAAAGTAGAAAGTATCAAAAAGAACTCCAAGATGAACAACAGTAGCAGAAAAGCATGAAGCTTTATCATGTAAGCTAGCAAAGGTACCATCATCATCTCATCATATAATTTCCATCGTGTAGCAACATCAAAGTCCAGAGAGTGTTGGGTCACATTCGTAGCAGATGTGTGCAAAGCACTTACAAATAGTCAATGTGCAAACAAAATACAGACAGCAGTAGTGTAAACTCACAAAGCAGCAAGTAAAATGTGCTAATCATAGCACAAGTAGCAACAATGACGTCGCTAGATAGAAAAGTAATCGACAAATAGCAGAAGTGAAGTAGATAAGTCCATAGCAGCAGTCGAGATGATGATGAATAAGCAATAATAGCAGTAGAAAGATTCTCATAGCAACAGCGAAAAATAGCATGAAGAGTTCACACAACAGTAGAAGGCTTCACATAGAAGCAAACGGAGCACCAAATAGTAGTAGGAGGATCCACATAACAGCAAAAATAACACCACAAAACAGCATGAAGATCCATATATTAACATTAAAAGTGGCATGAAGATCCATATAGCAGCAGAACTAAATTCTTCCTCTTCTTTCTTCATTTCTCCTCCATCTCACATCTTCCCTCTACTCATCATCCTTTGTTCTCCCCCTCACGCCAACCACAAAAACAGTCAGGAGAGTTGTTGAGGTGGAAAGTCAAAAACAATGGTAGAGACAAGGGTTATGTATACAAGTATGTGGAGGGAGTAACTGATAACTCGAGTCAAAGTACAACATGATCCGATTACATAGATCCGGATAGAAAAATAAATTGATCAAAGAACATAGGATTCAATTATCATCAAACACTATGTGTACGAGGGGTAGTACAAGTATTAGGGAGATAGTCAATATATATGTAGGGTTGGAAAGGAGGGGGAATTAAGAACAAAGGACAAATAAAAATGTTGAAAAAGGAAGACAATTGTTGCTAGTAAAAATAAAAAAGGAACTCGCCATATATAGAAACCTTCACCATGTAACAGAATCATTGTAGATGGTGAAGCACACCAAGTAATAGCAGTAGTAGCAGTTGGCACGCCGTGTCAGTGAAGAGACATGCTGTGTAGCACTTCCGTTAGATGCACCAATAAAAGTCAACGTCGGCAAGAAGCAGGAGACACGTCGTGTCGTACAGTGACACGATGTGTCAGTTGATAGAATTTCAAGGCAAAGTATTGGGGCAAAAGCAAGTATATGTCGTGTCTTTAGGCGACATGCCGTGTCATAGTACATGTGGCACGTCGTGTCGTCGCGGGTAGATTTTGTGGATGAAGTCACGAACAAAGCAAATCTTTGCCAACACACTATGTCAAGCAGCGACACACCGTGCAAAGGCGAACAGTAGCAGAAAAATCTCAGATTTAGCAGTAAAAGATAGATTTTTCCTTCCGGATCTCCACCATATCAACATAGGGGAGATATGTCCCCAAAATCACCAGAAAGGGGAGATTTTTATCCTAAATTTAGGACTATATCTCAATAGATGCATTGATGACAGACGCAGTGTGGATCTGCAAAGGATAGATGATGGAATAGATCTACAACATTATAGATGAAAACGGCAAACATGATACATTTGACGACTCCAAAGATTATGAATAATGGTGGTGGTGCAGCGGCCCATGTAAATCTAGTAGCAGCAACTTCAAAGTGGATGCTTTTGTTGTTGAAGATGGAGACAGCTCACGGAGACGACTCCAAGAAGAAGCAGAAGCAAATCTCTGCATATACTGGATGGAGGGGTAGAAGAAAGACAAAGGCTTAGATTGACTGCGGAGGGAGACCTCGGGTCTTCAGGCGTAGGCTTTTTTCCAGCCGGGGAGTTCGGAATGAGCGAAGCGAGCCCCTGGCAAGGGCTCCGGGGGTACCCAAAGGGAAGGTGGGAGGTGGGAAGACCACCTTCCCGGCAAGCAAGCAAGCAACAAGCATAGGTTCGGTTCAAGCCCCAACCGGCAAGCAAGCATATGTTCGGTTCAAGCCCGAACTGGCTGGTTCGAGTTAGGAGTTCGAGTTAGGAGTTA
Source organism: Alisma plantago-aquatica (assembly GCA_963693085.1). Classification (NCBI taxonomy): domain Eukaryota; kingdom Viridiplantae; phylum Streptophyta; class Magnoliopsida; order Alismatales; family Alismataceae; genus Alisma; species Alisma plantago-aquatica. Next base: position 1,182,689,008 of record OY856412.1, on the reverse strand, counting down.
TGAGTTGGGGGGAATGGGGGAGTTAGCTGAGTTATGATTTATTGAGTTATTGAGTTTTTGCTAAAAAAGCCCCCAAAACAATCGTCTCTGACCGGCAAGTTCATGAGTTCTTTCTGGAAGACCCTCTGGAAATTACTCAACACAAAGCTGCAGTTCTCCAGTGCATATCACCCACTGACTGATGGGCAGCACAGGAAAACCTGCTCGGATACCTTGTGAAAGATTGATATGATAGGGGAAATCCCCTTTCGTATATAGTTTTTCTTATTGATAAAAGGTAGACCTGTAAACGGATCGAATACGGAGTGGATACTGCTGCTATATCCTTCTTGAGTAGACGGTAAGGGTTAGGGTACACAATGTGTGTACCCCGTATATTTATAAAGAGAACAATTACATAGAGGTCCTTGTAGAATAGGAAAATAACAAGAGAATATAAAGAACTTAAATAAAACACTAGTTAACACTCCCCCTCAAGTTGGAGCATAGACATCAATCATGTCCAACTTGTCCACAAGAGAGCAAAAATGTTTCTTGGCCAGCAGCTTTGTGAAGATATCAACAACTTGGTCTTCTGAGCGAGTAAAAGGAGTGTGAATATGACCAGTCAGAGTAGATTCTCTGATGAAGTGGCAGTCAACTTCAATGTGTTTGGTCCGCTCATGAAAGACAGGATTATTTGTAATAAAAATAGCTACTTTATTATCACAGTGCATAGGAATAGGAGCAGAAGATCCCACATCAAGTTCTTTTAGAAGATATTGCATCCACAGAAGCTCGCATGCAGTATGAGCCATAGCACGGTAGTTAGCCTCAGCACTAGATCTGGCAACAACATTTTGCTTTTTGCTCCGCCAGGTAATCAGATTTCCACCAATAAAGGTGCAATAACCAGAGGTAGATTTTCTGTCTATCTTGCTTCCAGCATAGTCAGAATCAGAATAGCCTTCAAGAGAGCAATGACCATGTTTTATGTAAAATAGGCCTTTACCAGGAGATTTTTTCAGATATCTCAAGATATGACACAGTGCTTCCCAATGACACTGTCTAGGTTTGTCAAGATACCTGCTAACAAGACCAACAGCAGTAGAAATGTCAGCTCTAGTGACAGTCAAATAGATCAGTTTGCCTACCAGTCTTCTATATCTTTTACTATCAGGATACAGAGGAGATTCCTCATCATCTCAATTCACATTAGGATCTACAGGTGTAACTGTAGGCCGAGCTCTGAGCATGCCAGTTTCCTGTAGAAGATCAAGAACATACTTGTGTTGTGATAGAGCAAGAGCATTAACAGTTCTAGAAACTTCAATCCCCAGAAAATATCTCATTTTGCCCATATCTTTAGTGGCAAAATGTTTGCATAAATAGGCTTTAGTAGCATTAATTTCAGAGAGATCACTGCTAGATAAAATAATGTCATTAACGTACACAATAAGAACTACAATACCAGTGGACGTCTTTTTAATAAAGACGGAATGATCAACATGAGATCTGAGAAAGCTATAAGTAGACAGAATCTTGCTCAGTTTGTCGAATCAGGCACGCAGACTCTGTTTGAGTCCATAAATAGACTTTTTGAGACAGTAGACTTTGTGTGACTCCCCCTGAGCCACAAATCCAGGTGGTTGCTCCATATAGACCTCCTCCTGGAGATCACCATAAAGAAAGGCAGTTTTCACGTCCAGCTGGATAAGAGGCCAATCCAGATTGATTGCCACAGAGAGCAGATGTCGCACAGAATTTAGCCTGGCAACAGGAGAAAAAGTTTCAAAATAATCAATACCATAGGTCTGAGTGTACCCTTTCGCCACGAGGCGAGCCTTCAGGCGTTCAACTGTTCCATCAGGATGATACTTAACAGTGTAAACCCAACGACATCCAATAGGTTTGCAATCAGAAGGAGGATCAACTAGATCCCAAGTACCCCTGTCAGTGAGGGCAGCCATCTCCTCAGTCATGGCTTGTGTCCAGGCCTTAATATGTAATGCGTCATGCACATTTTTGGGTACAGAAACGGCAGATAGAGCAGTAACAAAATTACTAACATGAATACTCAGATGAGCAGTGGAGACATAGTTAGCAATATTATGAGATGTACATGATCTAGTACCTTTCCTGAGAGCAATAGGTAAATCTAAATCAGAAGTTACCTCAGTAGGGGCAGGACCTTCTGAAGGAGAAGATTGGTTGTCAGTTGGGGGGGGGGGGTCTTGAGCAGGAGTAGGCTGCGGCAGTCGATTTCTGCGTTGATAAACAATGAGGAGGAGACTAGTCTCATATGGTTGCACAGCAGAAGTAGAATCACTAATAATAGGCAGAGGTGTTGCAATCAATCTGAACTCAACATAGTCCTTTTAGTAGAGTAGTACGAAGTATCCTTAAAAAAACGACATCACTACTCGTGAACCACTTTTTATTAACAGGGCTATAGCAGCGGTATCCTTTCTGAGTTCTTGAGTATCCCAGAAAAATACATTTTTCAGCTCGAGGGGACTTGTCTTGAGTAGGACCGAGCAGGCGAACAAAACAAAGTCAACCCGAAAATTCTCAGAGGAACAGAAAACAGAGGAAGATTGGGTTGTAGTACTTGTATAGGAATTTTATTCCCAATAACAGAGGAAGGCATACGATTTATCAGAAAATAGGCAGTAAGAACGGCTTCTGGCCAAAAATGTTTGGGAACATTAGAATGCGGCATTATAGTTTTAGTAACTTCAAGTAAATGCCTATTTTTCCTCTCAGCTACACCATTTTGTTGGGGTGTATAAGCACAAGACGTTTGATGAATTGTCCCCATAGAATGGCAAAAAACCTCCACATTTTTTTGAACGAATTCCAATGCATTATCAGTATGCAGAATCTTAATAGGAATAGAATACTGAGTTTTATTTCAGCAAAGAAGAATTTAATAGTGGGCGGAGCTTGGGATCTATCTTTCAACAGAGATAACCAGGTAGCACGGGAGTAATCATCAATGAACAAAATAAAATATTTATTGCCAGATAAACTTGGAATAAGACAGGGACCCCATACATCAGCATGCACCAAATCAAAAGTATTTTTGCTACCAATTTGAGTTTTTTTGGGAAATACAGTTCTAGACTGTTTGCCTAATTGACATGCCTCGCACTGAAAACTATGCGAGCCGACACCAGAAATAACATGTTTTAATTTCTCAGCTGACGGATGCCCAAGTCGGAAATGCCACTATAATGCAGAAACAGAAGATGATAGAGTTGAAGCCAGAGATGTAGTGCCAATCCGTTTCAACTCATCCAAGTAGTAGAGTCCATCAGGTCCTTCATGCCCCCCACCAATCTTCATCCTCGTGCGAAGGTCCAGCACTAGAAGGAGCACTCAAGAAGGCAGAATCATAACCAGAGTAAGTTGCCGCGTGAGCTCTAAATTCAGCAGCTGATGAGGAGGAAGCACCAATCATCTCAAGCAGGAGACGTTCCACCTCGAAGAGGATAAACTCAGCAGTGGACGCAGTCGAGGGAGCAGCAGAGGTCGTCTGAGAAGCACCTTCAGACGCAGCATTGGCCCACGCAGGTGTGCCATATTCCTTCCAACATTTGTCTTCAGTATGGTTGGTGCGGCCACAGAAGTCACAGTACCACTGAGCAGCGGCACCTCCAGAAGCATCAGCAGATGAGCCACGACCAAGGGAGCCACGGCCAGATGATCCACGTCCCCGTCCAAGAGCAGTAGAACGATTGTCCGGAGGTCGACCACGACCCCTACCACGACCACAGCCAGACATAGCAGCAAGAGTAGTAGGGTCAGCCGTGTCAAAAGGCAGATCTGATGAGGAAGCTGGCAGGCGTTGGAGACGTTGAAAGGCACTTTCCAATGTAGGTAACAGATCACTGGCGAGGATCTGGTCAACCACCCCAGCATATGAGTCAGGAAGTCCGCAGAGAAACTGGACAACCAGGAGTTCCTGTAGTTGTCATTGCATCGTGGCTAAGTCAGTAGATAAGGGATGAAGATTCTCAAGCTCAGCCCAGACACCCTTAAAGGTGGAAAAGTAGTCAACAATATCAGGTCCAGTGCAGTGCAGACGGGACAGTTGTTTGTTCAGATCAAAAAACTTCTTAGGATTTTTGCTATGAGAGTAGGTGCTAGCCAGTTGATCCCACATCTCCTTGTTAGTCGGGAGACGAAGTAGAGTGACGCTAATGCAAGTTTCAATGTTGTTCAGAATCCACGTCATCACGGTCGAGTCATCCTTGACCCAGTCATCATAGATCTTTTTTCCTTGGACTCGACAGTAGTAGGCGGAGCAGGATGCGGGGGGCGTCAGTCAGATGGGAATGCTTGCCTTGTGATTTCGCAAAGATCTCCATGGAGCAAACCCAATGTTGGTAGTTGCGCCCGTCTAGCTTCACAGTGGTCACCTGACGATGAAAGTCTTCATGGGAGGAAGCCATGAGGGAGACCGAGTCCACAAACAGCTAAAAACAGCAGCAGGGGTTAGAACCGCCTAGATCCTCCGGCTAGGCGACAGCAGGCAGATATAATAACTGGAAGAATCAGCCTACATGTAGACTACGCCGAGGCGCAGGAGAGAACCCAGCGGCTCAAGAGCCGACACGGGCAGACAGAAGGAGTAGATCTCCAAAGACCTTCAATCGAATAGCCGGAGGTGAACAACGGGCGGTCGGGCTGCACTAGCAGGCCAGCCCCTCACACGGAGGACCACCGGCGGCGCAGCAGGGACGCACGGCCATCAGTGGCGGGCTAGCAGCCCAACGATAGCCGGCCGGGGCAGGCGGCGCACAGTGTCGGGCAGTGGCGGCCCAGGGCAGGTGGCGGGCGCCGAGCGCGGGGCCGGGGGGGAGAGAAAGGGTGGCGGCTATAGAACCTACTTTGATACCATCTTGAGTGGACGGTAAGGGTTAGGGTACACAATGTGTGTATCTCGTATATTTATAAAGAGAACAATTACATAGAGGTTCTTGTAGAATAGGAAAATAACAAGAGAATATAAAGAACTTAAATAAAACACTAGTTAACAATCCTATATCTGAATCCGGAAAAAAATATCGCTTCGATATCCGATCAGATATCCGGCGTATATCATGTAATAATATATGAATCCGATCTGACAAATAATATCTGAATTCAGATAAATAACCGACCCGAACCAGAAATCATAAATGTACTGTTATAAATATATTATATATAGAAAACATTAATATTACTATGCATATATATTATAAATGTCTATATTTTATATTTTTATATATGGATAATATACATTTAATAATATATGTATATATTTGTCAGATTCGGATTTTTTCAGAGCGGATACAGCCAAATCTGATATCATATCTGAAATTTTCGGATATGAAATTTGATATCCTAAATCCAATTCGAATTATGCGGGTGTCAGATTTTTTTCAAAACTTCGAACTCGAATCCGGATCGAATGTGCGGATTCCGGATATCCATTTACAGGTCTATTAAAAGGGCAGTCTCCCTTTCCTATATATAGGATAATGGGGAAGCATACAGACTCCAAACAAACCCTAATGGGCCAAGACACACTTGGGCCCATATTACAAATAGACTAAACAACTTAGGTAAATAGAGACTAACAATCTCCTAAGAGTTTCTACAATAAACAAAGCTTGCTTTTATGTATTATTTTGCGATAAGACCAAAGACCAAATATGTGACTATGCCTTCAAGAAATTTGCTAGAGAAAACAACAAGAATTAATCCAATTAAAAGAAATGATTATGTATGCAAGTCAACCAATGAATAGTTTAATCATGTTTATCAGCTAATGAGTAAAACAAGTAGTCTGGGAGGCTACACACTTTTATGGCAAAAAGTTTGGTACTAGCAATAGTTATAGCAGCTAAAGGCTTCCTCATTAAGAAAATCATAAGCATAGTAACTAAGACGCAAAAGATGGTAACTGGGACAAAGCTTGCCTTGTACACAGACGGATGAATAGGATGATGATCAAAAAACTTGGATTCTAGATCAGGAAGCTGGGATCCGTGCACATATTGTGGCAAATGTCTAAATAGTTCAACTCTGTTTCGAGCTTCACTCTGAGAAACAACTGAACGCTTTTTGGCTTTTTCAACTCGGCTTTTGTCATCAAACTGCATTCTCGGGGGAGGAATGTCCTTTTTCCTATCCTTCTCTGAGAGGCGGTCTGCATCCTTCTTGTCAAAGGCAGTAGGTTTCTCCTGGGCGGTTTCCTTCTTCTGAGAAGTTTGAACAGCTTGCATTTTTACTGGTTTAGGTTGTTTGGTAGAAGAAACAGTTCCTGCAACAAAGTATAGTGGGTATATTTAATTCACATATGTAATTAGCCCCAGCAGAAAACAGGCAAGAAAGTGAGGTGAGGAGTGTGATGCATATTGAAATGCTAATAATAATCCATGCAGACATTTGATACCTTTTCCTGCTTGCTTTGATTAGTTCTACTACAGATGTCAATGAAAAAATAACTCGAGCTGCTAAATGAAACAAGTTTGAAACTATAAGATGAAGATTCACCTGATTCCTTAGCAGCAGCTTTGGCTGCACGCTGTGCCTCCTGAATGGCCCGCCTTTCAGCCTTTGATGTTTTCTCCTTCAATTTTGAAGTACTAACTCCTTCACTTTTCTGTTCGTTTGATGTCCCTTTCCGATCCTCTACAAAAGCCTAATTTCAGAAGCAATTATAATTCATACAAAAAATTGTTTGTGGATAGATACAACTCATGATGTTATCCAAGAAATCTGTAAGTACCCAGTTAAAAGGATTGAGAGGGTATTCGTGATGGAAAACCCTCAAGTCTGACCCCACAGCGAACCAATCCGTTTTACATGGGTGACGAACTTCTCAGTTACATTTTGGGACAGATCACGGTAATTGGATGGGATGAAGTTGGATAAAATAACCATGCCCACAACATGAACACCTCTTGTCGTTTCTACCAATTTCCATGTGATGTGCCAGTTATGGAGTCAAATGGATTATATTGGGATTTGGAGGGTTTGGTCTGAAGTAGTTTGGGGATCCAGCAGGGCCACAGATCAGCCCTTTTTTATTTACTGTTCAGGACTGAACTAAAATGGAGATGAATAATTATATCAGGTAGTTAGTTATCAACATGGAACAAGACTTCGACTTTGAGTTGACTTCGACAGGTGTGGAAGTGGAAGTTTGTGGAAACATCGAGGAAACTTCGAGGATTTTTACAACCAAACTTCGAAGCATCTTTGACAAAAAATAAGCTCAAAATAGTGATTTCATGATGAAAATTTATAGATTTCATCAAATCCATCTTAAAAACCAAATATAATTCTATATATAGCCATCCATACATGTTTACATATAAAGAAAAACATAGTCACGTGCAAATGTAAAAGACATCGTGTTAGTGTCAACTTCGACAGACAAGGAAGTGGAAGTTTGTGGAACATGTAAGGAAACTTTGAGGAAGTTTTGGACACACACTTCGACGCAAAATAAGCTAAAAGATAGTGAGATTGTGAAGGAATTTGGCATAAAACATCAAATTTTTAGTAAACACATAGTCCGTCTATAATCTTCAATGTGAAATGTTTAGAACTTTGATTTGTTCTATAAATGTGTTTTGTATCTACAGAAATCCCAATTGGATTACATTCTAGAATTAAAGAACATGAGCATATTTTCAAATACATCAATTTATCAAGAGGGTAAAAAGTAACAGAGGTGAAATTCTGCACCAAATTTTGCAAAACTTGTGGAAATCTAGTAGAGGGATAAACTTATCATTTCTCTTTAGTTAGAAACCAAGGAAATAATCATCTCAATGTGAAGAATGGTTTCCTACAAGTTCTTTATGCCTTCACTATGTGTGCAATAATAATAACTACAAAGATCATCGAGAAGATGGGAGGCTTTGAGCTAGCTAAGTCAATTTCATCACCAAGTAGGCTAAATTCATTGACACATGTCAACAAGTAGGCAACATCGATGTCGAGGAAGTTTACTAGGTTTCGACATCGACAAGCGTAGACATATGTAAAATCAAGGATATATCGCTAGATGTCGAGGATGTTTAGTACCATGGTTATCAATGGGTACCTCTACAAGCAAGTACTAGTCTGATGGGACTACTAAGTAGATGAATGGCTAGGCTAGTCAGAAAGGGTAGTATTTTTTGGATTTGTTTGATACTTCTTCGTTTGACTAAACTCTATTTGTCCTCTGATTTACGTGGTCATTAATTCAGGTTGGAATTTGTATCTGTAGACAAAGGAACTGTTTATTAGACGATTGAAACAAAATACAGTGGACTCTCTTTTACAGGACAAGAGAGTAAGCCAAAAGACAGAGTTAGGCAATATGGATAAAAGAAAAAGGTTAAAGACAAGACAAGTCTAAAGTCGGTACAAAAGAAATAACACAACATATCGCAATAAAGCACATATACTAATAGTATCAATTGTAGGTTAAAAAATGTCTCTAGCTTGAAGACTTGTAAGAAACCTTATACATGGAGCAATCATCTTGGTTTGTTGCGCAAGGAGAGTGTTTAGCCAAAGCTTACAAGCTAAATAAGGATATTTATGGCCTCAAAAAGAGCATTTGTGAGTGGTTTGACAAATTGTACAAACTGCCGCAAGTTCTAGTTGATTTTGAGTTTCATAGATCTCAATATAATTACTCTGCACTTGTGGAGAAAAATTTTCAAGATTTCGTGATTCTTATTTTATGTGTTGAAGACATTGTATTTCAGGAAGCAACACAATCAATTTGTAGTTAAGCAATGTTCTATTACTACAGATCTAGGTAGGGTGAGACATTTCCTAGGGATCAAGGTAGCCTACAGATAAAATGGGCTCTCTTTCTCAAAGAAAATGTATCAAGTTCCTTGAAAAGAGCCACGCACATGTGGGGATGTAAGCCAGAAAGCTCGCTGAGGAATATAGATCGTGCTCTCAACCTTGGCAATAATGGTTAAGGAGATATAAATGGTTGTGTGTATGTTAACTATCTTACATAAACAATATATATATATATATATATATATATATAGAGAGAGAGAGAGAGAGAGAGTCAGGCTAGAATACACTCGAGTGTATCTGGAGCAGAATACACTCGAGTGTATCCGGAGCAGAATACACTCAAGTAGTTTTCCACGATGCACTATATTTTTTTAAAATCTAATCCGTTGATCTTCTTAAACATCTTGTAAATAGCTCATATACAAAATTTGATCCCATTTGGACATTTATAGGTCATGTTATGAAGACCACAAAAATTATGGATTTCAAATTAGTTTCGTGCGTCGATTTTGTTGCCCTCGGATGAGTGACTTGCACTCATCCAAATGGGCTCAAAATTCGTATATAGCTTAATTATAGTATGACAATGAAGATCAATGCTTTACATTTTATAAAAAAATAGTCTTGATATGCAAACACAACTTGAGTGTAGCGTGCGATCCGTACACTCGAGTGTATTCCAGCCTATATATATATATATATATATATATAGAGAGAGAGAGAGAGAGAGAGTCAGACTAGGCTAAAATTAGTTCTACGGGAGCACAAATAGAACTCAATAGTTTACCTTCTTGGATCAACTATATACAAAGTCCACCCGCAGGATCTTATTCTTCACCTCATGAACTATCTACAAACTAATTTTCAACTTATTTGGATACTTTTAGGTCATCCATCTAATGTGTTCAAAAATCAACATTTTAATTAGTTTCAGGCCTTCAATTTTTGCTATGTTTAGATGCAAGGGTTATACTTATCTGAATGAGCTCAAATTTTTTAGAGTTTCTATCTCGGCAGCATAGATTAACACTATAGATTTATTTTGCTCATTAAAATTTTATTTTGATAATTGTTTATATATATATATATATATATAGAGTCAGGCTAGAATACACTCGAGTGTACGGATCGCACGAATACACTCAAGTGTGTTTGCATATCAAGACTAGTTTTTGCAAAATGTAAACCGTTGATCTTCACCGTCATACTATAACTAGGCTACATACAAATTTTGAGCCCATTTGGATGAGTGTAAGTCACTCATCCAAGGGCAACAAAATCAACGCGCGAAACTAATTTGAAATGCATAATTTTTGCGGTCTTCATAACATGAGCTATACATATCCAAATGTGCTCAAATTTTGTGTATGAGTTGTTCACGAGATGTTTAAGAAGATCAACGGATTAGATTTTCAAAAAAAATATTGCATCATGAAAAACTATTTGAGTGTATTCCGCTCCGGATACACTCGAGTGTATTCTAGCCTGACTCTATATATATATATATATATATATATATATATATATATATATATATATATATATATATATATATATATATATATATATATATATATATATATATATATATATATGGGTAGCGATCCAGTGAGAAACATCCTACAGTGAGAGCGTGAGAGGCATTTGAAAAACTACAAATTTGTAACTATTTTTTAAAATCCAACCGTATAGATGGAAAAAGCATTATTTCATTTACCTTCTCGCAAAAAATCATTGCAATCAAACATTGTTTACATGTCCATATGTACAATATACACTTTTTACATCCAACTATCAGCCTGAAATTCAATATAGAGCGTCGAAAAATATTTGGTTGTTGTGAATGATCTACAAATTGGATGGTGATAAAATTTTATAGGAAGGTAGATATTAAGGTATACTTGTAATATGTACGGTTGGATTATGGAAAATTAATCTATGTGGAGAGTTATTCAAATGTCTCTCATGCTCTCACCAGATATGTTTCTCACTGGATCGTTGCCCATATATATATATATATATATATATATATATATATATAAGCATTCCTATCCATAGATTGAATCCAAAATAGTTTGTACTGATGAATTTCTTTCTAATCTCATTTGAATCCATATTTATAGGGATTATCCACTACCATAAAACAAATTCATTGTTCTTTATGAAATAAGAATGAAATAAAAAAAAAAGAATCAAATGAAAAAGGTTTAAATTGGAACTCATATCTCATTTTAGTAAATATTGCAAATCTAATTTGATTTAATTTGTTAAATCAAAAAGAAATATATATATATATATATATGAGTCAAGCTAGAATACACTCGAGTGTACAAATCGCACGAATACACTCAAGTGTGTTTGCATATCAAGACTATTTTTTGCAAAATGTAAACCATTGATCTTCACTGTCATACTATAACTAGGCTACATACAAATTTTGAGCTCATTTGAATGAGTGTAAGTCATTCATCGAAGGGCAACAAAATCGACGCGTGAAACTAATTTGAAATGCATAATTTTTGGGGTCTTTATAACATGACCTATAAATGTCCAAATGTGCTCAAATTTTGCGTATGAGCTATTCACAAGATGTTTAAGAAGATCAACGGATTAGATTTTTGAAAAAAAATATTGCACCATGAAAAACCACTTGAGTGTATTCTGCTCTGAATACACTTGAGTGTATTCTAGCCTGACTATTTATATATATATATATATATATATAAACCTAAAACAAGTCACTGGGTGCAGTTTGTAAAAAAAATTGTCATCTTAAGTAATATCCTAGATAGGTTCTATTCTACAAGAAAATTAAAAGCATTCAATTATTTGGTTATTTCGGTGTCGATTATGTAGGTAATTGTTGATATAAGTGATCTACTTCGTGCTACTGCACCTAGTGGGAAGCAATCTAGTTACTTGGAGGTGTTAAAAACAAAATGTAGTAGTGAGATCCAGTACACCCATTTCAAGAAAAGAGACAATGATATGATTACCTTCAAGAGTGGGCACAATCATAGTTGGATTGATTACTACCTTCCAAGGCAGGTGGATCAAAAAGAATACAAGGATTGTAAAAGTGATCCCTGCCGAAGAACTCTCCAATTTTTACATAGGTTGGTGGTCTTGCAAATCTAACATGAAGAGTAACAAAGGTAAGCATTACAAAAGTCATGATAGAATGATCAAGTGGTGGAATCTAAAAGGAGAAAAGAAATTACAATCTACGATAAACTTATCAAAGAGTGCACTTAAAACTTGGATTCTAATGTTAACACTATGTGACACAATATGAGCTCCTACATAACAAGAATGGCCAAATAGGTTTTAGCGAAGTCCAAAGCGTGTGAGCCTCCACAAAAGAGACTTAGAGGTAGAATGATATAGAAGGCTATTAAACTCAAAATAGAGATCTATAGGTACTTGCCCAAATCTCTAGATGATGCAACCTTTCACAGATACAAGTTAGCAAAGAAAGAAATTGATAAAGCAGTTTAAGAGGCCACATTTAGATACGATGAGATATATAAGAAACTGAAGAGTAGAGAAGGGTGTTGACCTAGAGGTTATACATTGTCCATATTTTGATAATGACTCAACCATTCCATTCATATGTATCTAATATGTGTATTCAAGATTAATCTCAGGTTTTAGGTACATGAAAAGGATCAATTTACACAAGCCCTAGCTTGTCAAAGTTCAAGTCAAATGCAATGCAAGTGTGCTAATAAGGAAATCCCTTCAAACGACCTTAGAAGAATTTCGTAATCACTTGTATGGATGATATGACTTGTAACTAAGATGAGAAAAATATGTGGGACACTTAGTACCAAGTTTTAATCACTTTTTAATCAAATTAGAAAACTGATCACATACTACTGATCGGTCGAGTTTCAATCTCGACCGATCCATAGATTAATATTCTGATGATGTGCATTGCTCGAGTTGTGCATTCACATAACTCGACCGAACGGCTTACTGACCAAATATGATTTTAGCTGATCGGTCGAGTTTCCCAGGAAAAACTTGACCGATAATTTGAAAATTGGGTTTGTCTTTTAGCCGATCGTTCGAGTTACCTTTATTGAAACTCGATCGAATGTACTGTACGGAAAACACAGAAAAAGTGATTCTAACCGTTGGTGACTTGTTTGGACGAAAATAGATCAGTTGCCTTGAGCAAAAAGGCTATATTTCGGCCCTAAGTGTTCCCCAACTCAAGGGAGCACCCCCAGCTATAAATAGGACCCCTTGAAGTTCATTCCAAGTTTACTCATTCACTACATTCAAGGTCCTTGCTATAGTTGAGTGTGCTACTACTCCTTGAGCCGCTTTCTCTCTTTAGTTTACACTTCATTTCGTGATTTGTGAGTGAGTTAGGATTATTGTAAGAGAGCTCCACCTTTGTGCATGTAAAGCTCTCAAATCTTCCACTACTTCCCTATCCCCTTCTCTCATGAAGAAAAGTTGAAGCAAGCTCCATCGAGTGAAGGAGTTGTAGCTGGTCCTCTTCAAGGATGTTGAAGAGGTGGTGATCTTCTCCAAGTGAAGGAGAAGGCAAAGACTGAAGATCCAAGAGGAGAAGCAAAGTCCTTCAAGGCGGAAGACTTAAGCTTGAGTGGGTAAGACCTAGGTGAAGGCTGAAGACTCAAGCTAAGTGGGTAAGTTCCTTGTTAAGGTGGAGATCTCCTTGTGGTTAGATGGGTAAGTCCTTTGGTAATCTATTGATGTAAATCTCTGTGGTGATATAATAGAGAAAAGCACTTGCAAAGTCCTAGAGGTTGACCTCTCTAGGTAGTGGACTGACTCACTTCTAGTTTGAAGCGTGAACCACTCTACATCCCTTTGTCAAGTGTTTGCTATCAATCTCTCTCATCCTTGCTGTGCTTGTTAGATAGGACCTCATATAGCCATTAAGTTTTTGCTTCTAATTAATATAATTTGAAGGTCTAATCTGTTTTGTGAGAAATTTTGTAGCTCTATTCACCCCCCCCTCTAGAGCCCTTAGATCCAACGAGTGGTATCAGAGCCAAAGATCTTCTCCAACAATCTCCCACGAAATGAGAAGATGGGCGACAACCTACTTGGTTCACTCAACCTAGAGGGAGGCTTCTCCATGTGCCCTCCCTCTGGTCTTTGACGGCACCAGCTTCCTCTATTGGAAGAGACGGATACAGTCAAGGTTTTAAAAAGCAGAAAGCGTGCGGACGGGATCTTGTAGCCGATTAATCGTCAGGCGGGCGATTAAGCGGGCACTTTTTAGAAAAGCAGGTTTCCAATTCCTATAAACTTTTATGCAAAATTACATGCATATGTATATAAATACTATATTTTTGAAATTTCTATACATATCTAAACATTGTATAAGACAATATAAAACACCCAAATAGTTTATAACACAACTATACAACGATGATTGTATCTATACAATATAGTAAACAATATACTTGTCATAGATAAAGCACCCTACACATAAAATAATAAGTATGTACAAGATGTAACAACAATTTTGTATCACATGTTTACATAGCTAAACAGTAAACACATCTAGCTTACAAACATATTGTTACATCTGCACATCATCCAATACTCATACATTACAGCAGTACATTTAATCAAAGTATGCATTCTAAATTAGATAATAGTTACCTATAATTTACTTGGATACATCACAAAAATACCATATCATTACAGCTTACATACAAAGTATGCATTCTAAATTAGAACTAGGTATATCATAGAACATCTAATGTATGCTAGTTTAATATATTATAGTCAATACTAATCGGGGCATATAATGTACTTATTGTTATACGCTTACATCTTTTTTTTTAAAGCGGGTTGTTAACATATCTCTTTATTATCTGTATTATTTATTTCTGTCATTTCCTTATTACTGTTGTACCTCTATGTAATTTACCTATCTATTATAAATAAAGATGAGATGGCTCCCAGCCATCTAACGCTGCCCTACGCAGCCCTTACGTAAAATAACATGGTATCAGAGCCACTTCTACCCTAGTTGTCGCCAACAGGAGCAGCCCCGGGCACCGCCGCCACCGACAGCAGGGACACCAACAGCCGCCGCCGCCGCCAGCAGCCGCAGCTGTCAGCGTCGCCGCCGCTGGAGTAGCTTCAGTCGTCCAAGCCCGGAGACAGCCGTAGTTGCTGTTTGGAGTTTTCGGTTGATCCAACAGGTGTCTAAAACCTAAACCGAAGGACTCGTCACCTCTAGAGTGTGGTCCTAATCACATCTCCATGTGTGATTAGGAAAATCGATTGGAGGTTGTTGATGCGTCAGTAATGCATCTTTCTGTGGTGTGACGTGTATCTCTCCGTCACTCAAGCTTTCCCGTGACGTGTATCTTTTCGTCACAAAGTCCCATTAAATCATGGCGGATACCAAGATGTCTACTATCTACAGCGAGATGTCTCCTATCCCCTCTATAAAGTTGAATGGGAAAAATTGTCTTCTATGGATGAATGTTGTCCATACAGTTTTGGAGTCTCGTGACAAGGTGAGACATGTTGACTTTGTTCCTCCTGCTGCTACCGATAAAGAATATGTTGAGTGGAAGCGTCATGACAGTCTTGTGAAGACTTGGTTGTGGGGGAGTATGGAACCTGCAATTGCTGCAAGGTTCATGTTTTATTCTACAGCCAAGGAGATATGGGACGCACTGAACAAGCATTATTCTCAGGAGAAGAATGCTCTTCGCCAGTTTATGATCTATGATCGTCTTTTTGCAAAAAGACAGGGTGACAGGTCACTAGAAGAATATTTTGGAGCGATTCAGGCTATTGGTCAAGAGTTGAGCTATTATTATCCTGTGTCAGTTGCAGAGTAGGTCAAAGACAGAGATGATTTGATTACTGCCAAATTCTTGTCTAGACTTAGCTCTTCCTACAGTTCTACCCGGAGTGTTATCCTTGCCTCTGATAAATTGCCCAACTTTGAGGAAGCCTACTCGAGGATTCAACAATCCAACTTTGAGTTTGTTGATCCTACACCGGTTGTATCTTCTGGAGAGTCTCATGCATCCATAGCTGCTGTCGTACGAGGAGGACGCCCTGGTATGGGCAGAGGACGTGGAACACGTCCCAGGTGTACTTTCTGTGACAAACCAGGACACACAGTGGAGAAATGTTAGAAGAAACATGGGAGACCTGTTGTACCACCAGTGGGAGCAGCAAATTATGTCACTACTACTGAGCCTTCTGCATTTCCAGCTGTGAGTTCTAGCTCCTCAGGCATTACTCTCACCCAGGAGGAGTATGACCGCTTTATTCTTGCCACTCAGCACATGAATCTGGGATCGCCGTCTTCAGCAAACCTGGCATCTACTGCAGGTAATCAAGCTACATCTCTTATAGCTTCTGGATCTACTTCTTCTTGGGTGGTTGACTCTGGCGCATCGCAGCATATGACTGGTATGAGGAGATTGCTCCACTCTATTGACTCGTATATTCCCCATCAATCTGTTACACTGGCAGATGGTTCAGTAAGAAGGGTATTAGCTAGTGGATCTGTTCCTCTAACACCTAAAATTAATCTTAAATTTATGCATTTTGTGCCTAAGTTTCCTTTCAATCTACTTTCTGTTGCAAAATTGATTGACATTGTAAAATGTACAGTAACATTTGGGCCCTCTTGTTTTGTTTTACAGGATCTCAAGAGTATGAGGACGATTGGTGGGGGGGGCTAGGAAAGGTGATCTCAACCTCTTCTATGGTGATAGTCTGCCTCGCCAAGTATCTGATCTTGCTTCAGCCGTCCTGTTGAGTGGTTCCCCTTTACTATGGCACTGCAGATATGGACATCCATCTTTGGAGAGCCTGCGGAAGTTGGAACCTGAGTTGTCCCAAGTGTCATCTTTAGAGTGTCAGTCGTGTCAGTTGGGAAAGCATCATAGATTGTCTTATCCCGGTCGTGTCAATAAACGGGCATCATCCCCCTTTGAGTTGGTTCATAGTGATGTATGGGGTCCTGTTAAAGACCAGAGTAATAATGGTTTTCGTTATTTTATTTCCTCTGTGGATGATTTTTCCCGCATGACATGGATTTATTTACTCAAAAGTCGGGAGTCTGTGTTGTCTATTGTTAAACATTTTCATAAAGAAATTCAGGTTCAATTTGATTGCAACATTAAAGTTCTTCAATCTGATAATGCTTTAGAGTATGTTCAAAAAGCCATGTCTGACTTTTGCAGTTCTGTTGGCATGATTCATCATACATCCTGTCCTCACACCCCTCAACAAAATGGGGTGGCTGAGAGGAAAAATCGCCACCTTCTTGATGCTGCCAGGTCTATCATGTTTCAGTCCAATGTACCCAAGAAATTCTGGTTTGAGGCCCTTCTCACTACCTGCTTCTTAATTAATAGAAAACCCTCCTATGTTCTCAAAGGGCACACTCCTTTCTCTGTGATACGTCCCACGGATCAGCCCTTTCCTATTCCCCTTAGAGTGTTTGGTTGCACCTCCTTTATCCACAACTTTGATCCTAAGGCTGACAAGTTATCCCCTAGATCGATTAAAACCTTGTTCCTTGGGTACTCCGGTACTAGCAAAGGATACAAGTGTTACTGTCCTAGTCTTCGCCGCATGTTTGTGTCTAGGGATGTTACTTTCAATGAGACTACTCCATATTTTTTCTAATGCCATGAGTAAGGGGGAGCATCTGAGTGAGGGAGTGTCACCATCTTTTCAGAGTGAGAGAATGCCACCATCTGTGCAGAGTGAGGGAACCATCCATCATTCCTGATTATACTATTATTCAGGAAAAGCAGGTAGTTGATGAATCTATAATTGAGCATTATCCACATGTTTATAGCAGGCGAGGTAGACAGAATCCGGGAGAAGTAGCGACACCAGCCTTTGTGCCTTCCCCATCGTCCTCTACTCCAGAGATTCCTGCATCTGATCTTGACATTCCTATTGCTGTCCGGAAAGGTACTCGTTCATGTACTATTCGACATCCTTTTGCGAATGTGTGTTGTTTGTCCAAATTATCTAAACAGGCTCGCGCATTTGCTATTGGGATTGATTCTGTGGATTTACCGAGGAATCATCATGATGATATGAAGGACAGTGGCTGGAAATAGGCAATGCAGGTTGAAATGTCAGCCCTATTACATAATGGCACCAGGGATCTTGTTGACCTACATGCAAGTAAAAAGGTTGTGGGATGTAGATGGGTATTCACCATCAAACACAATCCAGATGGCTCAGTTGAACGGTTGAAAGCCAAATTGGTGGCTAAAGGCTATACACAGACATATGGGGTCGACTTCTTTGAGACTTTTTCCCCTGTAGCTCATCTAAATTATGTGCGGATTATTATTTCTCTGGCTGCTACTTTTGATTGGCCTCTGTTTCAGCTGGACGTCAAAAATGCCTTCCTTCATGGTGATTTGCAGGAAAAGGTCTATATGGAGCAACCTCCTGGTTTTGTTGCTCAGGGGGAGTATCAGAAGGAGTGTAAGCTGAAGAAGGCAATATATGGACTAAAACAATCTCCTAGAGCCTGGTTTGACAAGTTCAGTGATGTGGTTCTTCAAATGGGCTTCTCTCGTTCTATGACTGATCACTCGTTATTTTATTCTACTTCTTCCTGTAGAACTGTAATTATTGTTGTGTATGTTGATGACATAGTAATTACTGGTAGTGATTCTACAGGAATATCACGAGTGAAGGAAGGTTTGCAGGGACACTTCCACACAAAGGATCTGGGTAAACTGAGATATTTTCTGGGCATTGAGGTGCTTAGATCTCATGCAGGTATCAACCTATCTCAGAGGAAATATGTGTTAGACTTACTACAGGAAACATGCATGACCGAGTCCAAGCCAGTATCTACTCCTATGGACTATCATATCAAGGAAATGGTTGATGATGCAGAATATTCAGATCCAGGATATTACAGGAAGATTGTTGGTAAACTGATATATTTGACTGTTACACAGCCTGATATTTCCTTTGTTGTAGGGGTGGTGAGTCAGCATATGAGCTCACCACGGCAGTCACATTGGACAGCGGTCTGTCGAATTTTGAGATACCTGAAAAGTGCTCCTGGCAAGGGAATCACTTATTATAAACCGAAGATGTCTATTTCTACGTTGGTTCTTACAGGTTATGCAGATGCAGATTGGGCTGGAAATCAGGCTGACAGGAGATCTACATCAGGATATTGCACCTTTCTAGGGAATCATCTGATCACCTAGAAAAGTAAAAAGCAAAATGTTGTGGCAAGATCTAGCACTGAGGCTGAATATCGGGAATTGACACATGCATGTTGTGAGTTACAATGGGTAAAATATGTTCTTTCTGAGTTAAAGATCCATGTTTCATTTCCCATGGAACTCAAGTGTGACAACTAAGCAGCTATACACATTGCCAGGAATCCTATCTTTCATGAGTGCACGAAGCATATAGAAGTTGATTGTCATTTTATCCAAGATCATATCAAGAATGGTGTTGCTGTAACACCATATGTCAAGTCTGAAGATCAACTGGCCGATATTCTAACAAAGCCATTGGGTCCAGCAGTATTTCACAATCTATGTGGCAAGCTGGGCATACACAATGTGTACACTCCAACTTGAGGGGGAGTGTTAACATATCTCTTATTATCTGTATTATTTATTTCTGTCATTTCCTTATTACTGTTATACTTCTATGTAATTTACCCATCTATTATAAATAAAGAGGAGATGGCTCTCAACCATCTAACGCTGCCCTACGCAGCCCTTACGTAAAATAGCACGGGCAAAAAGTGGGAAAAAAGGGCAAAAAGCGGGAAAAAAGCAGGCAAAAAGCGTCAGCTTTTCTCAAATTTTCTTAAGCGGCGCTTAAGGGTTTTTTAGGCGGACAACAACTGTTGGCGCTTAAGCGGCCTAAAACATTGGATGCAGTTCTACATTCAAGGGATGAACTTTGATATGTGGAAGCCTAGAAGGTGATGGTCACACCTTACAAAGAGCCAACTGGAGCTGTTGCAACATGGAGTGAAGCTGCTCTCAAGGAGGCTCAACTAAATGCAAAGGCCATTAGCATCCTCTACGCAGCCCTCACTCTCACGGAGTTCAATCAGATCTCATCATGGGACACCGCCTATGAGATTTGAGACAAGTTGTGCATCACATATGAAGGCACAAAGCAAGTCAAGGAGGCAAAGATCTACATGTTGAACAGCCTCCTAGAGAACTTCAAGATGGGAAAGAAAGAAAGCATTGCGGAGATGTATTCAAGGCTAAATGTCATCATCAACGGGTTGGCTGCTTTGGGCAACACTTTGGATAGGGGTGTCATCAACTCAAAGATCTTGAGAACTCTTCCAAAGAGATGGGAGTCAAAGGTCACCTCCATTGAAGAAGGAGCCTTGGTGACATCCCAACTGAAGAACTCATTGGCAATCTTCAAGCCCATGAACCTAGACTTGACAAGCAAGAAGAAGAAGCTAAACAAGAAGAGAAGGAAGCCAAAAAGATCAAAGATAGTGCTTTCAAAGCACAAGTGGAGGCTGGCATCCTTCAACAACAACTTGCTTGCCGGACTTCTTCCCCCTCTTCTAGTGAAGATGAAAGCCCTAGTGAGAATGAAGCCAACTACATCAAGGGCAAGCACTTCAAGGGAAAGCAAGCCTCCTCCTCCTCTAATCCGAGATGCTACAAGTGTGGCCAAAAGGGGCACTACAAGAGTGAATGCCCAAAGTCAAGAAAGTCTCACCACAAGAGCAACTCAAGGAAAGAAGAGGATTACAAGGAGAGCAAGCACAAGAGGAAGGACAAGAAAGAAAAGAGACACAAGAATGCAGCTCATGCGGCTTGGGAAGCTTCATCTTCAAACAGCTCTAGCTCCGAAGATGGAGAGTGTCACATTGCCCTCATGGCCTCTACAAGTGAAGACATTGGTGAGGTAAGTGAGGTAAGTTTGCATGAATTGCCTAAAGAAGTTATTATTGACATGCTTGTTACTGCCCGTTTTTCTTTTGCTAAATGTAAATCTAAAAGAAAACGGTTAGGAAAAATCATTGATGATCTTTATGCTAAGCTTGAAATTTTAGAATTGAATGAGAAAAAATCAGCCTTGAGAGTATTGATAATTTGCAAGGACAATACCTTGATCTTGAACTCCACTACAATGGGGTTGAAGTTGAGAATGGTATCTACTTTAAAAACATTGAAAATCTTAAGAAAGAAAACCAAAATTACCTAAAAGAACTTGAATTCCTTAAAACTGAAAATGTTGAATTTAAGTTGCTTATTGATGCTCATAGAGAAGAGAGAGATGTCTATCTCAAAGAGATTCAAATGCTAAAATCTGAAAATGCTAGGTTGCTAAGTCAAGTAAATGATCTATCTTCTAGACCTTTGTTGCCTAGTGTTAATGTTGCTTCTATCTCTCTTGAAAAGGATTCATATCTTACTAAAGCTTTATGTCTTGAGGCTGATCTTGTGCATGCTAGGGATGACATATCTAGTTTATCTTCTACTATTGTTTCTTTGAATGATGATAACCATAGATTGAGAGCATCCCTGCAGAAATTCCTCAAAGGGAAGAACTCCCTAAATGAAATCCTTAATCATTCTACCAAACAAAGTGGTGCTAGTGGTTTGGGATTTGTAGGGGGAGCCTCAAAGGGCAAGAGGAAGGCCAAAGGTAAGAAAAAGAGCAAGGACATATCTTTCTTTGTAGGAGAATTTTCGGGCACTAAGAATCCTATGGTTTGTTCTTATTGCAAATGTGATGATCATTATTCCACTTATTGTCCTTACAAGCCTAAGGGGACCAACCCAAAGATGAAATAGGTCCTCAAGCTAACTCCGGATCCCAAAGTTTGAGTTGGGAACCGACATTCTCCTTTCTTGCAGGGAAAAGATAGATGGATTGTTGATAGTGGCTACACAAAGCACATGACCGGTGACATAAGTCATTTCAACAATTTCACAAAGAAGAAAGGAGGATCTGTCACCTTTGGGGACAACAAGAAAGGTAAAGTCAAAGGTGAGGGTGATGTAGGTGAATCTTTATGCATCAAGAATGTTCTTTTTGTGGATGGCCTACATCACAATTATGTGTTAGTCAACTTTGTGATAATGGCTACCTTGTTCTATTTACTGCTTTTGAATGTTTGATTCTAGATTCCCTCACCTACCAATTTATATATAAGGGAACTAGAAGCGGTAATCTTTATGTTATTGTTCTTAACTCTATTAAGCCTGTGGTTGGTAGATGCCTTGTAGGCAACTCGAATGATATTTCTCTTTGGCACCACTGGCTTGGTCATGTATATATGCATCAATTAAAGAAGTTGAGTAAAAAGGACTTAGTCAAGGGACTTCCTAAATTGGATTTTGAAAATGATGAAGAATGCCAACCTTGTACACAAGGAAAGCAAACCAAGTCCTCCTTCAAATCCAAAGGAGTCTTTAGCACTAAGAGAGCTCTTAAGCTTCTTCATATTGATCTATTTGGACCAATGAGAACGCAATCGCTTCGTGGTTCCAAATATTGCCTTGTTATTGTCGATGATTTCTCTAGATATACTTGGACCTTCTTTCTCGTTTCAAAGAGTGATACGCTTGATGTTTTCTCTATTTTTGCAAACGAGTTGAGAATGAAGCTTCTTGCCGGATTGTTTCCATCCGTAGTGACCATGGGGGACAATTTGAAAATTAGCTTTTTGAGCGTTTTTGTCAAGAATCGGGTTATGCACACTTTTCTTCACCTCGAACACCTCAACAAAATGGGGTTGTAGAGAGGAAGAATAGGTCTCTACAGGAGATGGCTAGGACCATGCTTCTTGAGTATGATACTCCTAAGAAGTTTTGGGCTGAAGCTGTCAGTACTTCTTGTTTTGTGCAAAACTGTGTTTTCACTCATCTCTCGCTTAAGAAAACCCCCTATGAGCTATGGCGTGGTAGGAAGCCTTCTATCGAGTATTTTCATGTTTTCGGATGTCCTTGTTTTGTTTTGAATACGAAAGATTTTATTGACAAGTTTGATCTGAAATCGTATAAGGCTTTCTTTTTTTGCCATAGCACTACTAGCAAGGCATATAGAGTTTATAATGTTGATCTTGCTAAGGTAGAAGAATCTATTAATGTAAAGTTTATTGGGACTAACCCCTCTATTCCCAAAGATATTATTTCAAATGATGATGTCGCAGATGAAGTAATTCCTATCCTCGAAGAACTCAACATCACCCAAAAGGGAAAAGAGGTGGCTACTCAAGAAGAAGACAAAGATGATGAAAAGAATGATCCAACTCCCCGATTTGCAAAGAATCATCCTAAAGAGCTGATCTTAGGTGATCCATTTGAGATAGTGAAGACGCGGGCTGCATTCAACAAAGAATAAGCCAACAGCACCTTCATCTCACAACTAGAACAATTTGAGATGTCAAGGAAGCTCTTGGGGATGAAGAATAGATCCTAGCTATGCAAGAGGAACTAGAACAAATTGAGAAGAACAAAGTTTGGACCCCAGTGCCAAGACCAAGTGATAGAAAGATCATTGGCACCAAATGGGTCTACCGCAACAAGCTAGATGAAAGCGGCAAAGTGGTAATAAACAAAGCAAGGCTAGTGGCTCAAGGCTACAATCAATAGGAAGGTATTGACTTTGATGAAACATATGCACATGTAGCTAGACTTGAGTCCATTCGTATGTTGCTTGCTTTTACTAGTCATAAAAACTTTCTTTTGTATCAAATGGATGTTAAAAGTGTGTTTTTGAATGGTACAATTGAGGAGGAAGTGTATGTTGCACAACCTCCAGGCTTTGAACATGATAGTCTACATAACCATGTTTATTTGTTGCAAAAAGCTCTCTATGGACTCAAACAAGCACTAAGGGCTTAGTATGAGAAATTAAAGAACTTTTTGTTAGATCATGGTTATATCATGGGCAAAGTGGATTCTACCTTGTTTCTAAAGCACACTTCTAACAATTTTCTTATTATTCAAATATATGTTGATGATATCATTTTTGACGGAACCAACCTTGATCTTTGCAAAGAATTTAGTGATCTTATGCAGAGTGAATTTGAGATGAGTATGATGGGTGAACTCACATTCTTCCTCGGCTTTCAAATCAAACAAACAAAAGAGAAGAACTTCATCAACCAAGGCAAGTACATCAATGAACTACTTAAGCGCTTTGGGATGGAGAATACTAAGTCGATGGACACACCCATGTCAAACACCGCCAAACTTGATAAAGATGAAGAAGGTGAAAAGGTAGATGAGAAGCTCTATAGAGGTATGATTGGAAGTTTACTTTACTTAACTACCTCTAGACCTGACATAATGTTTAGTGTTGGCTTGTGTGTTAGATTTCAATCGAATCCTAAGAAATCTCATCTTATAGTTGTTAAGAGGATTCTAAGGTACTTAGCCAAAACTCAAAATTTTAGACTATGGTATCCCAAGTCAAGGGACTTTACTCTTACTACCTATAGTGATGTCGATTATGCAGGCTGCTTGATTGATAGACAGTGCACAAGTGGTACTTGTTTCCTCCTAGGACCATGCTTGGTGTCTTGGTTCTCCAAGAAACAGAGCACTGTGGCATTATTAACCACCGAGGCTGAGTACATGGCAGCCGGGAGTTGTTGTGCCCAGGTCCTATGGATGAAGCAAATGCTCCAAGACTTTAACATTCATTTTGATGTTTCTCCTATCTATTGTGATAATACTAGTGCAATTAACTTGTCTTACAATCCTATATTGCATAGTATAGCTAAACATATAGAGGTTCACCATCACTTTCTTTGTGATCACATTCCCAAGAAGGATATTTATATCACGCATGTGGATACGGAAAATCAGCTGGCAAACATCTTCACTAAACCTCTAGCTAGAGAGCAATTTATTTTTATTAGATCAAAATTGCTTATAACTGCTTTGAATGAATCTGATATGCCTTCTAGCTAGTTGTCATCTATCTTATATGTTTTGCATCTATCTTGATCATCTTTGAGTGTTAATATCTTAAAATTGATTTTTCATGTTCTTTCTGCCTTATTTTTCTCTTTTTTTGGGTATTTTTTGCAAAAGCTTGTTTTATCGCAAAATAGTACCCAATGATGAGTGATATGTGCCTAAGTATGTCAAATATACATAATGGACTTGAAAAATAAATTTAATTAACATTCAAATGGCTAGAAATTAAGTTTGATGGTTTTAGGTCAGGTTGACCATCGGTCGAGTTTTCCCAGGACAAACTCGACAGATCCATGGTCGAGAGCTTTTTTAACAAAGGACCAATCGGTCGAGTTTCCACCTCACAGAACTCGACCAATCGGCAGGCTGAAGTCAACTTAAGTTGGGTTCGGTCGACTATTCTCCCTCTCAACTAGAGAATAGTCGACCGATTCCTCTCATTCTAGCCCTAAGCTCTCAACCCTTGACCTTCCCTTCCCTAACGTAGCCCTAATCCGACCAAGGGAGACCTTCCTAGACCTTCCCCCTAGCTCAACCTAGGTGTGTGAACGTTTTTGGTGGAGTGGTTTGTGTGTTTGTTCTCTTCTTCTCCTTTTCGCCTCCATGGCTTCAAATAGAAGAAAGAGAGTTGCCCCTAGCAATGCACCATCCTACTCTTCTTCCCGCTTGATTCCTTTTGATGAGACCCTTTTTGTCTCAATTGAGGCTGTAAATCGGTATAAGGACCTTCTTCCTAGGAGTCCTTTTCCTTTTAGAGCCCTTTTTTAGCCTAGCCCTAGGTGTCAAGCCATCATCGATCAAGTGGCGAGGTTGCTTCAAGTTCACCACCTTTCTGCCCTGGCTGTCGAGCGTGACTGCTTTTTCAATTCTCTTACAAGCACGAAAGCAGTTCACGAATTCTACGCAAATTTGCGTTGGAATTACGACTCCCTTGTACCCCCTTCGAATACTCAAGTTATCCTTACTTCTATGATCGCCGGGAAGAAATTCCAAATCTCGGAGGATATCCTGAATGTCTTCTTTTCAGGACCCGATGAGAATGATACCTGGCGTAAGGATTATGGTGAGTATTTTGACCTGTTGGACCCCGAAGGTTTCTACAAGAAAAATGAGATCACACTTCCCGATATCCAACGTTATTCGAAGAAACCTGACGTTCCCTATAAGAAGAAGAGCACCCTACCCTCCTCCTCCTTAGATCTCAAGAATTGTATATTAGCCCTAGTGGTCAACTACAACATCCATCCAAAGAAAAATCAAACGGATATTGCAGAAAACACTGCGGTGATAATGTACTGCCTCTTAGAGAATGTCGGAGTCAAGTGGTCTAGATATATCCTCCACCACATGACTTGCTTTGACTCTGGCAAGAACACCCGTGGCACCCATCCTCTTAATCCTGCCCTGATATGTGATCTTTTCCAATTCGCCACTGAGAAATCACTCTTCTCTGACTTCCACTACAGACCTGCCAGGAAGGGAGTGTGTATCAGTGAGACCATCATCATCATCTAAGCCTCAATCCCAACTATTCAAAAATCTGTGTCTATCCTTTCCTCCACCACACCCGGTGCCTCACCCTCTGCCTCTGCCTCAGCTGCACCTACCTCTACCTCAACCCGAGCTCCTCCACCTCCTCAGCCTACCCGACCTAGTCGTGCCTCATTCTGTGTGTCCAATGAAGCCCTCATGGGTTATATGATACACCAACAGGCATACAACCTCTAGGTCCATGAGCATCTGCACCAGGATTTATGTTCAATCATGTCTAACATGAACTTATCATGTGCTCACCCATACCCCACCTACCAGCCATACCCCGGTAGTGATTATGCATCCTTTGCATACAATCACTTCTTCCCTGCCCCTCCACCTGAGCCTTCCGCTGCTGCTCCCACATCTTCTGCTGTTGGTGGATCTGCTCCAATCATCCTGCCGCTACCTGCTGGCCCCTTGGCCACTCTGCTTGCCAGTCTTGGCGATTCTACTCCCTCCTTCCCTCAGGCCAATGAGCTCTATGCTCTTGGTATGACTTGGGATGAGCAGAATGCTCATTGGCCTGGTCGTCGCTTCAGACCCTCTGTGGATGAAGAGATGTCAGACCAAGCTGATGACGAGACTGCTGATGCTGATGAGGATGTCGGTGATGGTGAGGATGATGGTGATGGATTTGATGGCTTCGTTGGGTGACTCCGGTGATGAAGGCACTGATGTTACACCTTCATACGGAGACGATGACTACGAGCCTGATGCCGAGGATGATGATGATGATGATGATGTTATGGATATAGATAGCTTAGATGTCTAGATGTTCTTAGTTTTTAGTCTAACTTGTTGACCATATATATCTTTCTAAGCTATTTTGTATTAAAAACATCTGGGCACATGATCTGAGATGTACTATTTTATCTTTAGCATTCATCGCTTCTTGCTTGTAGTTGTTTTTATGAGAACATGCATCATGAGTTGTAATTTATCTTATGTGCACTCTTACTCTTTGATCTGTTATATCCTATGAGTTGGTGTCATGCTTTTTACCATATTTTGATTATGACCTAGCTTGTGTGTTTCTCTCATCTCTGTTTGATATATGTTATGAGATTGCATGTTTGGATATCTGCTTGGTTGTGTTTGGAGAAGACCTTCTTATATGTTCTTCTACCCCTTCTTCCTTTTTGATAATGTCAAAAGGGGGAGAGAGTATTTCAATGTCTTGAAACTCAATCATATTGCTATTTATTGCTTATGTGATCCTTTTCTTGTTTATTATATGTTTTATCATGTGACTTGCTAAAGGACCATATAGTACATGCATGTTATATTGCTTTGTGTAGAAAGACTAACTATGCAGGTTAAAGTAAGCATAGATTGAGGGGGAGCAATTCACATTGTTCAAATCTTGAATCCCCCAATATCACAAGGCAAAGGTATAATTTCAATATCCTTTTCAATATGTTTGAGGAATGGTTTGTCATTGTCAAAAAGGGGGAGAATGTTGACGAGAATGTTGACCTAGAGGTTATACATTGTCCATATTTTGATAATGACTCAACCATTCCATTCATATGTATCTAATATGTGTATTCAAGATTGATCTTAGGTTTTAGGTACATGAAAAGGATCAATTTATACAAGCCCTAGCTTGTCAAAGTTCAAGTCAAATGCAATGCAAGTGTGCTAATAAGGAAATCCCTTCAAACGACCTTAGAAGAATTTTGTAATCACTTGTATTGATGATATGACTTGTAACTAAGATGAGAAAAATATGTGGGACACTTAGTACCAAGTTTTAATCACTTTTTAATCAAATTAGGAAATTGATCACAGATTGTTGATCGGTCGAGTTTCAATCTCGACCGATCCATGGATCAATTTTCTGATGATGTGCATCGGTCGAGTTGTGCATTCACAGAACTCGACCGAACGGCTTACTGAACAAATACGATTTTAGCTGATCGGTCGAGTTTCCCAGGACAAACTCGACCGATATTTTGAAAATCAGGTTTGTCTTTTAGCCGATCAGTCGAGTTACCTTTATTGAAACTCGACTGAATGTACTGTAAGAAAAACGCAGAAAAAGTGATTCTAACCGTTGGTGACTTGTTTGGACGAAAATAGATCTGTTGCCTTGAGCAAAAATGGTTATATTTCGGCCCTAATGTGTTCCCCAACTCAAGGGAGCACCCTCAGCTATAAATAGGACCCCTTGGAGTTCATTCCAAGTTTGCTCATTCACTACATTCAAGGTCCTTGCTATAGTTGAGTGTGCTACTACTCCTTGAGCCCCTTTCTCTCTCTAATTTACACTTCATTTCGTGATTTGTGAGTGAGTTAGGATTATTATAAAGGAGTTCCCACCTTTGTGCATGTAAAGCTCTCAAATCTTCCACTACTTCCCTATCCCCTTCTCTCATGAAGAAAAGCTTAAGCAAGCTCCATCGAGTGAAGGAGATGTAGCTGGTCCTCTTCAAGGATGTTGAAGAGGTGGTGATCTTCTCCAAGTGAAGGAGAAGGCAAAGACTGAAGATCCAAGAAGAGAAGCAAAGTCCTTCAAGGCGGAAGACTTCATCTTGAGTGGGTAAGACCTAGGTGAAGGCTAAAGACTCAAGCTAAGTGGGTAAGTTCCTTGTTAAGGTGGAGATGTCCTTGTGGTTGGATGGGTACGTCCTTTGGATGTCTATTGCTATAAATCTCTGTGGTGATATAATAGAGAAAAGCACTTGCAAAATCCAAGAGGTTGAACTCTCTAGGTAGTGGACTGACTCACTTCTAGTTTGAAGTGTGGAACCACTCTACATCCCTTTGTCAAGTCAAGTGCTTGCTATCAATCTCTCTCATCCTTGATGTGCTTGTTAGATAGGACCTCAAATTGCCATTAAGTTTTTGCTTCTAATTAATATAATTTGAAGGTCTAATCTGTTTTGTGAGAAATTTTGTAGCTATAGTCACCTCCCCTCTAGAGCCCTTAGATCCAACAAAGCGGAAAAAGATATATACAAGTAATGCTCATATAAGAGAAAGGAAAGGAAGATACTTGAGTCAAGTAAATTGCATTAAAAATAATGATGATAAAATGCCAGTAAAGGATGATTATATTAAGAACCAATGTAAAAGACTTGTGTGGAATGAATACAAGAGATATCACTTGCACGCGATGGGTTTTGACGTCAAAATGATTTTTTTTTAAATGAAAATGGGAAAAATATGAGGGCCAGACAATATTCATATTGATATGGAAGAGTATGGAGACGAAGAAGCTATGTGGCTAACAAATTTTTTCAATAAGGTTATAAAAACCAAGAAAAATCCAGGTGAATGAAAACATTATAGAGGTATGAAGTTGATGGGGCATACAATGAAGCTTTGTGAGAGAATTATCCAGCAAAGGCTAAGATCCATAACGCATATATCAACAATTCACTTGGTTTCATGCCTGGATGATCTAGAACACATGGTATTTTTCAGATAAGGAGGCTTATGGAGAGAGTAGATAAAATAAAAGAGATTCTTACATGGCTTTTATTGATTTGGAAAAGGCATATGACCAAGTGCCTAGGCAAGTGTTGTGGAGAGTTTTGGAGAGAAAGGGTGTGGCAATCTAAAACATTATCTTGATTACACATGTGTAATAGCTCAATTACTTGTGTTAGTGCTTTTAGAAGATAGACAGATCGGTTTCCTATCACAATTAGGGTACATCCATGGAAATGGACATCGACTTCGAGTCGACTTTGACAGGTGTGGAAGTGGAAGTTTTTTGGAAACATTGAGGAAACTTTGACAATTTTTAGAATTAAACTTCGACGCATCTTTGACAAAAATTAAGCTAAGATAGTGATTTTATGATGAAAACTGATATATTTCATCAAAGCTAACTTAAAAACAAAATATATGTTTACGTATAGCCATCCATACGGGTTTATATATGCAGAAAAATACAGTCATATGCAAATGTGCATGATGATGTCTTTGTGTCAACTTCAATAGGCATGGAAGTTTACCAGGCTTCGACATCGACTTCGAACATCGACAGGCATAGACATATGTACCATTGAGGTTTAATCGCCAAATGTCAAGGATGTTTAGTACCATGGGTACATCTAGGATTAGTATTGAGCCCATATCTATTTGTTCTTGTTATTAGATGAGTTGATAAAGCATGTTCACGATGATATACCTTGGTGCAAGTTATTATGTTAATGATATTGTGTTGATTGATGAACTAAAGTATTAAGTGATAAAGTTGAACTTAAGAGAAACATATTGGAATCTAATGGATTTAAGATCAATGAAGCAAGATAGAGTATATACATTGCATTCAGCCAATCTACAATTGTGAATGGTGGAGCCAAATTTGATGGAACGGATGTATTAAATGTGATAAGTTTTGTTCCTTGGTTCTATTATTAAAATGGATGGCAATGTTCAAGATGATGTTTCTCACAGGATCACATCAAGATGGTTGTAATTGAGAACTATAACTGGAGTAGTATATGATCAGAAGATCTCACTCAAAATAAAGTAAGTTCTATAGAATAGTTATACAATCGGCCATGTGATATGGGACTGAATGTTGGGCAGTGAAGAAATAAGATCTCAACAAGATGAATGTGACCGAAATGTGTCTGCTAAGATGGATGTGTGGGAAGAAAACAAAATGTCGTTCGAGAAATGACTATAGTAAGGAACAAAATGGGAGTGGCGAGCATTGAGGATAAGTTACATGAGTGTCCCTTGAGATGGACACGAGCAACATAGACTGACAAAGGCACCTATTCAAAGAAATAATGTTTATTCGAGCATGGTTGAAGTAAGAAGATGTAGGCTTGAATTAAGTTGGAAAAAGCTTATAACGAGAGTTTTGAAATGTTTACATTTTGATTAGAATATGACTCATTACTAGATATGGTAATGGGTCAGTTTTGCTGAACTTTAGCTGACCCAAACATGCTCAACCTGAACCCGACCTAACCCGTACTAGCATGTAAAAAGTTTTAACTCCAACTATCATAGACCTAACACGAACCCAACCCAACCCGAACATTATAAAGTATTTATTATAAATATTAACAAAAAAAACTAACTGACTAGACCTAAAACAACCCGAATCGACCCGAACTAAATTTGACCTGACCTAAATTTTTCGGTTGGATTGGGTTGTGTCGGGTAGGTGTGGGTTTTTTTGCCATCCCTAGTACTGGCCATAACAGAGTTTATTGCAAAAGAAAGATCCACATAACCGACCCAACATGGTTGGAATTGAGGCTTAGACGACGTTGACAATGAAGATGATGATAAGTAGTGAGATTTAGTGCAATGTACAATCGTAGCAGGGATTGCCTTTGAGATAGTATGGGTAAAGGCACTTGTTTCTAAGTTTTAGCAATCAATTACTACTGTATGTCATGAGAGGGCAATATTGTTGTTCTAATTTGCGGAAAGAATGGTGTCGCTCCTTCCAATGCTAGCAACTTGGTGTTTCAAGAGTAAGGAAAGCATGCTGAAGTTAATTGGTATGTTGCCTAAGATAAAATGATCTGCAAGAAAATGTTCTTTCATTGTCCAGATCGAATAAATAAGGTAGAACATCCATCACCATAATTCAAATAGAGAAGAGAATCTAGGACCTTTGTAGCAAGCTAGTATATGTGATATATATGTCCAAGTTGTGTGGGTGTTGGGGTGTTTGTGAGAAATAATATGTTGTCACATATATATAGAGAGAGAAAGTTAGGTTAGAATACACTCGAGTATACAGATCACACCGTACACCCCAAAGGTGTTTGCCTATCTAGACCAATTGTTTTGCAAAATCTAAACCATTGGTCTTTGTTGTTATAGTAATAATAGGTGACAAACAAATTTTGAGCTCATTTGGATGAGTGTACGTCACTCATCCAAGGACAACAAAATCGACGCACATAACTAATTTGAAATGCATGATTTTTGCCTCCTTTAGATGAATGTAAACCTATAAATGAATATCCGGAATCCACACATTCGATCCGGGGATTCGAGTCCAAAATTTTAAGAAAAATCCGACATCCGCATAATCCGAATTGGATTTAGGATATCAAATTTTATATCCGAAAATTTCGGAAAGGATATCGGATATGGCTGTATCCGCTCCGAAAAAAAATTGAATCCGAAAAATATATACATATATTATTAAATATATATTATCTATATGTAAAAAATGAAAATATAGATAGTTTATCATATATATGCATAGTAGTATCAATGTTTTCTATATATAATATACTTATAACAATACATTTATGAATTCTGGTTCGGATCGGATATTATTTGTCGAATCGGATTCGAATATTATTACATGATAACCGTCGGATATCGGATCAATTTTTTTTGGATTCAGATATCAGATATAGTAGTATCCGCTCCGTATTCGATCCGTTTACAGGTCTAGATGCATGATATATAAGTGTCCAAATGAGCTCAAATTTATTACATAATATGTTCTTAAGATACATAAGAAGAACGACAGTTTAGATTTTCAAAATAGTTATTGGATGATGGAAAATGACTGAGGTGTATACCGTCTCCGGTAAACTCGAGTGCATTTCAGCTTAACTATATATATATATATATATATATACACACACACACATAGATATATATATATATATATATATATATATATATATACATATATATACACATAGATATATATACATATATATATATATATATATATATATATATATATATATATATATATATATATCTTGTTGTGTGTGTGTAACGTGGTGTGTTCTATCGCAAAAGATTAACATAGCGAAAAATGCAAAACAGCCCTGGTTGGATGGAACTAAGGAAGTAAACCTCAACCTATGTACTTAATAGCGAAAGAAGCTAGAAAATTCTAACATATATAGAAATTTGGTAGGAAGCTTTATGTCACAGTGGCAAAGCCCAATCTATTAATTTATAACTGCTAGTTGATACAGGCCACCAAGAATGCTCCATGACTAAGTTGCACAAGGATGCTAAGGTACATGAAACTAACCACCGACTGTCGTACATTATACAAGAAAAATAAAGAATGCAAGATGGAAGTTTTCAGTGATGTGGATCATCCCAACAATAATGACTTTCAAGATCATTCCTTGGCACTGTAATCGCAGTTTATTGGTTTGTCTTAGGGATTGTGTCATTGTGTACTAAAAAGGCAGCCAACCATTTTATCAACAGCCAATTAGAGCAAAGTATAGAGCAATGGCTGTGGCAACTAAAGAAGTATTCTTCATAACTACTTAGAGACTTCCAACAAGCTATAAACAGTTGTTCGCAAGCACATTGCAGCAATCATTGTATGATTCAACTAGCAGATAATCACTTTTATACTATCAACCTGAGTTTTGGAGAACCTTCGCTGTGATAATATCCACCCACTGTACATTTCCGGCATCTGTGACACCTAAATTCCGCGTTCCCAAATCTCCTTCAAGTTCACTAGCCAATTCTAACTACAGTTCAGCACGTGCAACCAGAGTTGGTGAGTGGTGGTGAGCAACCTCTTTTCTTTTTACCTCTAAAACCTTGCTATAACAAAAGGATTCAAGGGTCTCTACTAACAACACCAGTAACAGAGAACTAGAAAGAAAACAAGGAGGTCTAGACCCTAGTCTGTTAGCTACTACTTGCATATGCAAGTAGTGTTGTAGATACATATAGGGAGTCGTTTGCATGTAAGAGGAGGGGTGAGTAGTGGGGCAGTGATTGTGTAACAAAGTTATGGCAGTTGATTCGTTCTGGTACTGGTTTGGGAGAAAATTAACTTGTGTATCGTACAATGAGCCTTAATTGAGGCTTGGTGTACCGGAATGTTAATGGTGAATAGCATTGCAAATTTGATGGGTCACTTTTTCATGCAGCTCCGGCGTTCTGCAGCGAACCTGGAATATTTAGGATGCACTTCTTACCTGACGCACCCCCTGATAATTTCCCTGTTGGGGCCTTTCCCGGACTAGGCCTTGCCGCTGCCGCGTGAGCGCTAGTACCAATGCCAATGTCCCCGGCATCACCAGATAAAGAAGGCGCAGACATCTCCATCCCGTCTCTGCCAAATACGTCCTCGGAGAACTCCGACCCGCCCGCGAAAGTGGAGAAGGATGGTGAAGTGGCCGAAGACGTGTCAGGCACCAACTCAGACAACTCATAATTGCCGGTCGGCCCCGGTCCAGAGCCCTCCCTCCTCAATCCCGAAGCCGGGACGGGTACAGGGACGCTGGAGGTGGCAGTCCCCGGCCGGGAGCCCAGTGCGGCTGCTGCGGCGGCGGAGTCCAGGGAGACATGCCGAGCAGGCGGGATCATGACAGGGGAGAGGGAGTTGCTGGCAGGGGACATGTCGGAGGCTGGGGGCGAGGAGGAGGAAGGGAGAGGGAAGACGGAGGGCTCGAGCGGGACGGACTGGGAGCGCAAAGGCAGAGGCGGCGGGGTGAAGAAGCCAACCTGCCGGACCTGCGGATTGATAACCGATCGTGGAGCGCGGCGGGGATCCATCTCGGGTGAGGTTTGTGGTATCAGGAGCTAAGAATTGAGCAGCACGTGGTTTTGGTTCTGATGGGCAGGGGAGTTGGGATTTGACAAAGAGAGGAAAAGTCAGACCCTGGGGAGGAGGCAGTGAAAGAAGTTGATCAAGTCCCCCTGTTTGGGTACTGTGCATTGACGTCACTGGCATGAAGTTCTCTCGAGGACGTGGTTGCAATTTTTGTCCAAATAGATTTTTGGGTCGAGTATGAAGTGCCCAAGTAGCATCTATTTCTATTGGGCTAGACAGTAGTATTTCTCAGTAATTTTATATTCCATCTTCAAACAAACATCTTCTTAAAGCCACACATACTTTTTGTTATAGATAAAACAAATGAATACTTTCATGAAAAGTATATTTAGTTATTGATTATAAATGGTGTATATTGAGATGTGATGAGTGTATATGTTTGGTAATAATCAGGGTTGCGCGAGAAATCAAACTAGACCATTAAACTCAACCAAACCGAACCAAGTTTGATTTTACATGGGTCAATGGTTTGGTATGGTTAAAAAAAAATTCAAACCATGAAACAATGGTTCACTTCAGATTGGGGTGCAGTTTAACCAAACTAAATCGAACCAATGCATATATTTATGTATTATTAAAATATATGCATATGTTGTGAAAAAAATACTTAATTAAACTAAATTTTATGATATATAATAAGTTTGCATATGTTAAATTATAAAAGTAACCAAAAAAAATGAAACTAAGGCTTAGAATTTTAGTGTGTGTGGTATATGACATACTTATTTGAAGAACTATCTACTTATAGTTTGTATATGTGTTCTTATATTATCGATTTCTAAATAATGTTATTTCAATCGGAAGTTAGTTTATCATGCTAAATGCATCAAGTAAGATGATGAAAAATTGTTGAATTTTTCATTTAAAAAGTTAGTATAAAGTTTTATAATTTCTCATATAATAATTTGATATCGAAGTAAACCAAGCTAAATCACAAATCTAGCTTAGTTCAATTTGGTTTTGGACTAGTTAACATTTCAGTTCAGTTTGAAAATTTTACAAATTGATATCTATGGTTTGGCTGGTAGTTTTAGTGGTAAACTAAAACAAACAAAATTATGTCCATCCTTAATAATAATTGATAAGTCTAAGGATATTGAAGTTTTAATTTTTATATAATTGGATATGGCATGATGTTTAAGCAATGAACTTTTTTTAAGAAAAGTTCCATAACATAGTAAGATAGCAAAACATACAACTGCATGCAATGCAAAGTACATAATTTTCATCACTGAGTTAGGTGGAGAAACTAGAGTTCAAAAGTATAAACCAGTGGTGGAGGCACCCCTTAGACAATGAGCCTCGAGGATGTAAATATGAATGTAAAGCAGAACGATAACTGGAAATGTAGCAAAGACTAAAAGCCACTGGTGTTAGCTAAGATTTCTTTCATTGTGAAGGTTCTGCGACCGATGTCTCCACCAAATGTAGGAGCAGGTACTTCATTCTCCTTGTCCATCTCCATGATGATTTGTGATCCTACAAAGAGAATATAAGTTGTATGTATTATTAATATTGTTAATAAGCATAGATATGTCGTTTATATGTGATTGGTATTGTAACATCCCTGACCTGGGTTATGTGTTAACCCTAGATTTTTTGCCTAATAAGGTTGAGTAGATACTTAATCTAATCTTGGGAAAAGTAATTAGGGCTCATGAGAAACTTATGTTTCAATTTTGGTCTTGTTTAAACAATGTTGAAGCAATGTTTGCTTATTTTGGACTAAAGTGCAAATTATCCAAGTTGAGGGGTTAAATTGCAAATGTTGCATGATAAGATGTTCCTCTAATGTTGAGACATCATAAGAATGAATATGATGTAGTGGTATGGTTTTCACAAGCTTGGGCACCAAGATTAAGCTTGTAAAGCAATCCTTGTACATTAAAACCTAGTTTTGGTGTAATGTGCAATTTACCCAAAACCTATGATTCAATATGCAAATTACCACTTCAACAAGGTCCCTAATGTTTCTTGACATCTTGTAGAGCAAATAAAATGAGAGGGGCGCCTCATTTGAATTAAGTTGGAGGAGAGAGAATCTTGATATTAAAATAATCAAGATTTAATCCTAAGTGAAACCCTAATTTAATTTAGGGCAAAAATGAATGTATTAATTAAAGGGCATTCAACCAAAATTAAAATGGTTGGATTCAGATGTGTGTGGATGAGTATAAAGCCTTGAAAAGGCACGAGCATATCCTAAGGAGGTGAAATCCCACTCACCATTATTATAAGGAAAAGAATTTCCACTCACATATGGATATTCTTATTATAAGGGTTAAGGTGCTTAATTTCTTTTCCCTTAATTCATGGATAATGGAAGGGAGCTCGATGGGGATAGAGATGCCCTTGCATGCAATAAACCAAGGGGGAAGTGGTGGCAACAATTTTGGAATTAAAAGACTTTTATAAAGTATTTTCTCTCTCATCAATTTTCTTATAAAAGTACCTTTTCCAAGTCAAAACAAAGGATTTTTCATATTCATTTCTTTCCCCTTGCTTGGAAAACGACTAAGGATCTGTGGAGGATAAGGAGGACGACCCCCAACCTGTTGGTAAGATTCTTGACCTCCTTTCACCTTGAATCCATGGTGAAAATCGAAAATCAATGCATGAATTCTTCATATCTCGATCCCCTCTTCAATTCTAACCAATTCTTTTCACTCAAAGCTTGAGGACGACCCTTGGAATAGTGAAAATAGTTGCATCCACCGTTGTTTCCGTGAGCTTGGAGCTTTGGAGCTCAATTGGAGGCGGGTTTTATAGCTTGAACCCTTAATTTTATTATTGCATTCAATTCCTTATCAATTGGCGATCATTTCTACATTTCTGAAATTAAGTTTGGTTGATTGATGCAATCTCCATGGAAATCACAGTAGATTTTGTGAGTTTGAAGCTTAATGATGATGACATCATCATAAACACACACCTCCCCAAATATCTAGGGAAAACGGTTTCAATGTTGGGACCAAACGGTTTCACCAGTTTGCAAACCGTTTGGTGGTTTGGGTCCCAAACCGTTTGGGATGGTTGACCGTTTGAAATGGTTGACCATTTGAATATACATGATGTGGTACTTGGATCTTGATCCAATGGTTTTAATTGGTTGATCTTGAAGGTTTCAATTGTGAATGATTCCTTAATTGCAAACCCTAATCGGCTAAGTGCTGATTTTGAAATTGTTTGAGATGATGTTTTGGGTTGATTGACCCAAACGGTTTCAAAACCATTTGGGAATCACCCAAACGGTCTCAAGACCATTTGAGGGTCACCCAAGACCATTTGGAGGTCTAGGGTTGAGCATGCTTGGGTCTTTGATGATCCAAAGATACCAAATTGAATTGCAACTAAGTGCTGATTTGATAATAAATCCAATGGTCCAAAACCCTAATTGGATGTCATGGTTTTTTATGATGGAATGGGAAAACAGTCTCAAGACCGTTTGGAGATCAACCAAACGGTCTCAAGACTGTTTGGTGGTCATCCAAGACCGTTTGAGGTCAGGTCATATCATATGATGATGATAGTTCATTGATTTCTATTGATTTGGTTCCACAATGTCAACCATTGATGGATCCTCGATTTCAAACCCTAAGTGATGGTTTCTTGATTATCAAACCTAGTTCAATTGGGTTCAAAACCTTAAATTGAAGGTTTAATTGAATGGTGATTCAGTGGTCCAATTGATGAATGCTTTAGTGATTCAATTTATAATTGGTCCATGAATTGTAACATTGAATCGATTGAGTGTTGAAGTACCTTTTTGGTCCATGCGGTTTTGAGAAGGTTTGGACCAAACGGTCTCAAGACCGTTTGGGACCAAACGATCTCAAACCGTTTGGAGACCCAAAGTGCAAACGATTTCAATACTTACTTTGTCCAATTGGTTTCAAGTACAACTTGTTCAAATGGTTTTCAATCAATTGATGTATGAGAACCAAGATCATTGAGGGTCTAAGTAATTAACTTTGTGAAGATCAACATGGTTAATCCATTTGAATACCTCATGTAATTGAAGGTCCAATATGGTGAACCTATTTAGATACTTAATGCATTTGAAGATTTCAATGGTTAACCCAATTGATCACCTTGTGGAATTAAAAGTTTAATTGGTCAATTCTTTTGAATTCATTATATAATTGATGGTTTAATTGATTAGACCATTTGGACATATAATATGATCAAAGGTCAATCAACTATGTGATTATTAAATATGTAGACCCATGATGATTGTGAAAGTTAACCCTAGCTATGTGTACTCAAGTGAAGAGTTGACCTAGATTAATCTTGGAGTACTTAACATCCTAAAGAGGATGAGAGAGAAAAAAGATGAATGATTATATAATTAAGCCCTAATTCTCTCTTTATGAGTAAAATGTGTAAAAGGGTTTGATCCATAATAATGAAACCATGAAACCCTAATCAATGAGCCCAAACCCTAATTAGAGCAATGCTATGTGTGAAACCCTAATTAGAGCAATGTTATGTGTGAAACCCTAATTAGAGCAATGCTATGTGTGAAACCCTAATTAGAGCAATGTTATGTGTGAAACCCTAATTAGTGCAATGTTATGTGTAAAACCCTAATTAGAGCAATGCTATGTGTGAAACCCTAATTAGAGCAAAGCTATATGTGAAACCCTAATTAGAGAAAAGCTATGTGTGAAATCCTAATTAGAGCAAAGCTATGTGTGAAACCCTAATTAGAGCAATGCTATGTGTGAAACCCTAATTAGAGCAATTCTATGTGTGAAACCCTAATTAGAGCAATGCTATGTGTGAAACCCTAATTAGAGCAATTCTATGTGTGAAACCCTAATTAGAGCAATGCTATGTGTGAAACCCTAATTAGAGCAAAGCTATGTCGAAAACCCTAATCTAGGGCAAAGCTGAGTGTTATCATAAATCTAGGGTGATGATGTAACCCTAGCTTAGAGTAACAATGAAGGAAACCCTAATTTAATGGGAATTGTATATCCTAACCCTAATTTGGGTATGAGGAAAGAGAAACCCCACTTGGATGTGAATGATAAACCCTAATCCCTAAAATGGGGTAAAGGTATATGAAACCCTAATATAGGGTTGTGCTACTAATTCTATGTGAAGTCCTTCCACTGGGTAATGTGTTGTAAAATCCTAATTTCACATAATACTAGGTGAATCCTTGTTATAGAAGGATGATTATGTAAAACTCTATTGGAAAATAATACTATGTGAAATCCACAAATGTATGGAATATTCTATGTGAATCCTCAAATTATAAATATGGAGAATACTATTCTTAATAAAGCTAAAGGGGTTGGATGATGGCAGTCGTGGTGGTGTAAAACGGTCGTGGTGATCTTCTATAGCACGACCATGCAAGGTAGCACGGCTGTGGTGGCTTCCCCTTGTACGAACATTCTTGACTACACGGCCGTGGTGCTCTATGCTTGACTTGGAGTTGATTTGCAAGTGACCTAGCATGGTCGTTTTGTTCGTTCCTAACTTAAGGATGAGTCCATAGTATTGGCAATGGTTGTATATTCTAAGTGAGTGACTAATGACCACTATCTTACATGATAAATGTGATGAATTGATGCATAAAGTTTTAGGATGGGTAATACCCTAATACAAGCGAAGTGTATGAACTCAAGTAAGATAGAGGTGTTGAGGGAAGTG
The DNA here is from genome assembly GCA_963693085.1 of Alisma plantago-aquatica. Taxonomy (NCBI): domain Eukaryota; kingdom Viridiplantae; phylum Streptophyta; class Magnoliopsida; order Alismatales; family Alismataceae; genus Alisma; species Alisma plantago-aquatica. The sequence goes on along the minus strand of OY856412.1, from coordinate 1,182,648,526 downwards.
ATACATCAAGATATGATATATATCACATCCAACACCCCAATACTGGTATAACTTGATGTGTTATAAGTCCAATATAATTGGATGAATGACACATGAGATGTGTCATATCAATGGTTACATTGATATGTAATGTACCCTGTTGAATGTAGGCTAACATGCCTTATGAAAAGGTTAATCCAAACCTATAAACTATGATGTAATCATATTCTGGCAAAGAAGAGAGAGAAACTCAAGCTATGTGTTGATAATTCATTTAATGATGAATGATGAGAATAAAGAATATGATTGAATACTTATGATTATTCATATTGACTCCTTGCTATGTGAACCCTGATACAGAGTAATGCTATGTGAAACTTTAATACAAGTCAATGCTATGTGATCCCTAATACAAGGTAATGCTATGTGAAATCCTATGACAAGTTAATGCTATGTAAACCCTAATATAGGGTATTACTATGTGAAATTCTATTACAAGATAATCCTATGTGAAGCTCAATACATACTAATGGGTTATGAATGTAATAAGATAACCTTCGTATTGCATGATATTGATATGTAATTGTGTCATGATTACTAATCATGCAAATATGTTGAGAAGATGAGCATAGCCAGGTATGGGCTATGATGCTTTGATATTGAGAATGTTTTATAGGCTTTATAAGCCTTCGTATGCTTTGTGTAGTAAGAATCATTGAACTTTGTGTACTATGTGCAATAAATTATGTAGCAAGAATCATGATGTCCTTGGTCAGATGATCTGAAGGTATTAAGTTACCTAATAAGTGATAATAAGTATCCTATGGTGAGTTCTGGGTTCAAATACCCAGATACTATAATCATGATGATGGACCTATTAAGAAATGGAATTGTGCTTGGTGAGTTGAGGGACTCAGATCCCAAAACTTTGTGAAAAGAGTATGGCTACAGGTCATGACTCCACAATGACAATGCCATGCATTAGATATATGATCTAAGCCTAAAAAGAGATAATGTTGTAGTAATGATTCTATAGTAAATAAATGTTATACATGTTCTTCATATTCCTTAAAGGATAAGTGACATGTTGTTATATCAAGTTATAGCTGCAATGCTTTTGATAAGAATAATGGTCTAATCTGCTAGACATTAAAATATCTGTTGTCAAATAAGTATGATTCCTCTATTCATATTTATCTTCTTAAGCTGCAATAATAATGTTTCTGGCGGAGAGTTATATCTCTTGCTGGGGCAATTTACAATTGTCTCACCCCTGTGGGAATCACATTTTTTTTAGGTGGACGTGGACGAGGAGGCAGGAATCCTTCAGTAGGTGAAGGAAAACAACAGCAGCAGCAGGGACAGCAGTGAAGTCTCAGGTGAAGACACTGGCTGTTACGCCTTGTATAGATGTAGATAGAGTCCTATGTGTCGTCTCTGTACTCTCAGGTCCTCAGAGTAGTAGTTAGTACTTCCGAGATTTTGGCTCAGTGCCTTGAGATTTTATACTGCCTGTGTTTAGCTTGACATGACAGTTAATTCTTGTAACTCTCAGAAAGAGATGATACAGAATGTGTACCTTCGAACAAGAATGTAAATGTGTTACTTTGGTTCTATGTGAGAAAGTTTTTCCTTTGATGGATCTCTTGTTAAAAAGGTTTTAATTTTTAGTAATTTTTGGTAATCCGCTGTTTAGTGAACGCTTCCGCATTAGTTAATTATGTTTTCATGAGTTGTATGCCACATGTATTTTCTATGGTTTCTCTCTGCCCATATATTCTAGATGATGGCTGCAATAAGCGGTTTGTGGAGGGTGTTTTGATGGTTTTTTGGCCCCTGGTGGTGTAGGAGTATAGTATGATCAATGAAGTTTTGGTTCCGTCTATGAAAAAAATAATCAATAATCTGTGTTGTGATGGAGCAGTTCATGAAAAGGTGGGTTGTGGTTTCTTTGTGTTTGTGGCACATATAACGTCTTAATGGTCCATGAAAATCCCTTTTGATGAGATTGATATCTGTTAATAGTTTGTCATGTATGACTAACCAAATAATAATCTTGATTTTGAGGGGTCCTATAATGTTCCAAATGCCATTTTTGGATAGTTGTTGCCTCTTAGGTTAAGAAGTGGTAAGTATGATGTGGTCTGTATTTTGGGCCCCATATGTTTGACACTTAATTGTGTGTGTTTAGGTGGATCATATCCTTTATTGTGTCTATCAGGATGTAGGATTCGAGTGTGCTTTTTAGCATGTTGTATTGTCAAATGCTAAGAAGAGTCAAGGCATTTGCACTGTTGAGTTTAGTGATATTTTAAGGTATTTGGATGTTTGGATTTTGATTTTGAATCGTGGTGTCATAGTACCATGGTCTAGTCAAAGGTGGATATCTTTAGCGACATGATGTGGAGTTTATGTGATGCTTTGAGTGATATGAATATGTTTGTTGATGTGTTCTGGTGCATTTCTGCCAATGGCATTACACACGAATCAATTAGAGTTTGAATAGATGCAACCCCATGAACAGACACACACTGTGGGATCACTTTAAAAAATTATAAGGACCTAAACCTACACACCTACTTCTACTAAAACACTAACCCACAAGCACACGGGGTCGTGTCGTAGTATAGGAGGGCGGCAAGTATATGGTTGATCTATAGGGAGAAAAGGGGGCATTAGAGCTAGGTTAGTTTTTGGGCTAGGTTCCTACTGTGAAGTCTAGGGTTAAGGGTTTGATGGCTTTTTCACCCTAAGTTAAGCAAAAAAACCAATAAAGGAAAGCAAGTAAGAATAAAACCTAAGTTAAACCCTAGACTGTTAATTCTACTAAGCAAGAAAAGAACAATCTATACTGAGGTAATCAAGGAAAAGTCTACACTGCACTAAACTAGCAAATAGGGTAAAAGAGAAATTAAGAATCTAAACTAGCAAGAACAAGGAAACAAGATAACTAAGCAAGAAAGAACTAACTAAGCTAACACTTGACAAGCAAGAAGGCAATTAGGGTTTTAAAGCAATTAAGAGAGGTGTGGGTTGTTTGGGGGATGACTTATCAATTAGGTTGGGAGTGACATATGAACATAATGATTTCATTTAGATTATCAAACCAAACAACAATCTAGATTCTAATGAATTATCCTAAACTACTAACTGGCCATGAATATGCTAGGCCATGTATAGGGGAACTAGTCCCTAACACCCCCTACTACCCTTGTGAGGCTCAATTGGGTTAGAGTTTTGGTGCAATCCAATTAGAGTCTAAGCAAGTCTAGGTTTCTAGTTTAGATGATCTTAGGATGATTATGGGGTGAGGTTGGTAATGGGAGTGGAAGTGAGGTTTTAGGCCTCCCATCACCCACATTCTAACTTTCAGAAAGCTCCATGCAAAGAACACCAAATTCATATAAACTAGCTACTTAGATCTCTCAACTAGGGTTAGGAGAATTTATTAGCATGTAGGAGGATGGGTGGCTAACTAGGGATCCAAGAATTGGACCTAGGAGCAAATCCCAAAATTCACACATATAAGCAATTTCCCTAAATTCCTAGGTGATTTCAAGCACAAACCAACAAGAAATTCATGAAGAGTGAGATAGAAATAGAACATAATCATTAACAAACGAAATTACATGTTTACATATCAATTTCCCCCAACATGGTATCAAACTAACATTTTGAGCCCCAAACAGCCCGCCTAAAGGGCCTAACTACTCATGGAAATAGAAAATACAAAAAGAAAGGAAGAAGAATGAGTAGAGGAGTGAAAAGCCATGATGAGCTCGGTGAAGACTCCTCCTTCTCCACCTCCTAGTAGCTGTAGCTTGAGCTCCCTCCTCCAAGGTAGGTGAATGGCATGGATGTATGGTAGAAAGTCGCCAAAACACAAGAAAACTAGAGTTTTGGTGGTGGAAATGGTTAAATGGAGGTGGAATGAGGTGGGAATGGATGGAGGATGAAATGGGGGGGGGCTAGAGTGGTTGTACGTTAGATAACTTCATGCTCGATCTTCCACCTAGGTATATATAGGTGTGGGGGAAGCATTAGGTCAAGTAGGCGTAAAGTGGAAAAAATAGTACAAAAGTAGCTAGGTTTTTGTGAGTAGCACGGCCGTGGTGGTCACCACAGCTGTGGTGGGAAGGGGTGAGAATGGTCGTGGTGGCGTGGAATGACTGTGGTGAAAATGGAGAAAAATCACAGTAACATGGTCAAGTTTGTACATGAAGTAGCCCAGCCGTGGTGGTCACCACATCCGTGGTGGGGGTAGGGTAGAATAGTCGTGGTGGCTTGGATTTCTCTGCCCATTCTCAGCTCCACGGGCATTCTGCTCTGGAGGTCACACGGCCGTGCAATGTGGCACGGTCGTTCTGTGGTTAGTCCACCATGGCCATTCTGAGTGACACTATTGTGGTGATTTCTACTTTGCTCGGAGGTGACTCTGTTGATTTGCAAGTATGCTAGCATGGTCATTTTGTGGTACCGCGGTCGTGTTGGCCTCTGGATCAACACTTGGACTTGTTTCTTTGGATTTTCTTAAACATATTTGCTTCAATGGATCTTTGGCCACTAGAGGTCGGTTGAGGGAGCCTTAGACTTCACTTTAGGCCTCTCTGAGGGCAAAGAAACCCTAGGATCACTCTTCTCTCTCTTCCATCAAGTGTGGTCTGAATGCCTGAAAAAAATGCAAATAATGTCCATAAGTGCATTTTATACAAATATGCATATTAGGGGAAATAACATGTAATCTAACAGGTATAGATGTGATTGAAATGCAATATGGAACAAGATGAAGCCCTAAAATAGGGTTGAATCACCACCCCAAGCTTAAAACATACTTGTCCTCGAGTACGCTCCAACTCAATCTCTCTACAATTTTTCCACAATCAAGAAATGACAAATGCAATGCAATAAGTGAGTATTGACTAAATGGGCTGAAGGATGACTAAGTTCATGCATTCCACCTCTCTCCTCTCCTCTTTCACAAACCAATCATGATTAGAGAACTGAGCCTGCAAACTTCAAATATAGAGCATAGAAAACACAATCAATCCATATGGATGTCATATCACTCCGGGTAAACCGTTTCATGACAGAAAAGGAAAAAAATGATTAATTTTGTTGTTTTACATTCATACAATCAATCTCATATGTCCATCCACTCGAAGTAACCAAGGTGGCTGTGAAAAATGGCAAAATGAGCTAGGTTTGACATTTCCTAGCTCCATGGGCATGCAAAGGGAAGAAAGGGTTGCGATAAGAATTTGGAGTGCTTTTACACACTCGTCTTTTCTTTATTTAGATGCTCTTAAATAGGAGCATCTTTTATTTTCTTTTTGCATTTTTCATTTTTTTCTATTCTTTACCCTTGGTGTAGATAGGGAACATGATGATGAGAGTGAAGTGGGGGGGGTATAGATGTGGCCACCCCAAACTTTTAGAGGTGGCCACAGATAATATGTGCACTTTGACATCCTTTCATGGGGTGGAGAGGTAAGCAGACAGTGGAAGAAATGTGAATCAAAGAGGGGTTACTAGTGTGGACATCAACATGAAATATCCTGCATGAAAGTTAGTCCAACAATTTCATCAAGCAATGGCATACTACATGAATGAGCAATATTAAAACCACATTTCTATCATGAGATTGTACAAAACTCTAAGCGTTTGTGGCTTGCTTCAATCACAATTCAACCAAACATTTCACAAGCATACAAGAGGTAGTTCACATGTAAAAAGTCAAAATTGAGGTCATTATCAATAAATCATGATAAATCACTTACATTTGTCAAAGGTCATAATTTTCAATTTAAAAAGTAGAGATTGGGTCAAAACACACTTTTTAGGCAAGAAGTTTTAAATTTGGGCAAAATTGGCCAAAATGGTGCCAAGTTTCCTTCAAACACATCTAAGTCTATATTGTTGAACAAAAAGCTATAAACAAGCAAATCCTAGCTAAAACATGCAAAAATTACCAAAAATCTACATGGTATGCAATGCATGGAAAAAAAGAGCAAGATTTTTGAAAATTACGCAAAAATTGATGGAAAGTAAACTACATGACATGCAAGTATGAAAAGCAGGTAAAATCTAATCTAAATAGCAAGAGCAAGATGAAAAAATAAGAAAACAAAACTTAATGGTAGGTGAAAAGCAAAAAAAGTGTGAAATGAAAAAAAGGTATACCGCCCTACCACCCCAAACTTTTGAATCATGTTGTCCTTAGCATGACACTAAAGTCTAGGAATGATAGGGTAGATGATCACTGTGGTGGCGGTGGCGGTGCTCCTCCCTGTGGTGGAGGATGATGGTAATAAGAACCCCAGTAGTCTCACTATGAAGGCGTGTAGTTGTCCTAAAATACTGACAGTGAACTCCACCAATCTTCCCCCCACTGGGGGTTCCTCTGGGACTGGGTGCGTTGGAACTGATACAAATGGTTGACATGATAATGCATTTGTTGATGGTCTAACCACATAGCATCCTGGGTGCATTAGAAACCCTCATGTGCCCTCAAAATTCCTTCCTGGGTGCTTAGTATGCGGTCATGTGTGCTTTAGATGCCCTCTAGTTGTGCATGTATGGTAGACATGTCGTATGTGTTTACTGTGGGCTATTGTGGCTGCTGAGCTATCTACGCATCATGTCTCCTGACTCGATGATCCTCTCTCTCCTCCACCATACTCCTCTCTGTGACTGGATGTGACTCGCCTAACCCCTCTGGGATGATCTCTGGCTGGTGAAACATGTCCTTAGGTTCTCCTCCTCCCATCTTCTCACTTTTTCCAAGAAATCTGGAGTAGGACCCCACTCCATCAACAGTGGTGCAACATGGTATGGGATCTCTAGTGAGACGCCTGGGTAAGGTGGATTGACATGATATATGATTTTTTGATCAACAACTAAAATCATAGAAGAGCGTAGAAGATAGTGCAAGTCTACCAACTTCCCCCTAGTCCTGGTATATCCAGAAACATCATGACTAAGGGCAACCGCTATGGATGTCACAGTCTGTGACGTCCCCAGATTTTCTAAAACATAATCTGATGTGTGACGTCCAAATTGAAACCATCACCTCAGAGAGAATCCCAATTTAAACACCACACACTAGGCTAAGAAGAAGAAAATCATAGGAAGTCAGAAGGAAACAATCAGTAGCACATGTACATGAACAATAATAAAACCACAACACAGGTTCACCATTCAACATATAATTACAACATGAATTGTTACAACATTTGATATTACATATTGAACATCAAACTTAAACATATACATGTACTACATCTAAACAACAGGATCTTAAGACAACAGGTCCACCTGTACATCAGCTCGCCACACAACTCTCAACTATCCTGGATCTTCAAGAGCATAACCACAACCTAAACAAAAGATTACATGCGGTACACGTCAGCACAATATTTCGTGAATATTGTTTTGAGTAGGCCTACGTGTCTTTTATATACCTCTCATCATATCTCGGCAATAAGATAAAACTAATACTTGGCAGTAACATAAGAATATAAGAAAAGTATATACTTGCATAAAGATATTCCTTAACAAAAGAGAACACATATTTTAAGCACATTTTCCATTATATATCCATGCATTTGCCACCTGAGGGAATAATGCATCATCTCTGCTACCAACGAGAATGAGATGTAAGGCCTTATGATCTACTACCAAAGAGTTAGATCATTGTACAATGTGATCTGCTACCAAAGAGAATGATCACTTTCCAACACTATGCTACCAAAGAGAATTAGTGCTTTCATATAATGGAACAGATATATTATGTTTGATGTGTTCATAGCAATAAATATGGAGAATCAAGCAACATATCATACAAGAACAATCATTTCAATCAATACCATATGCCAAGTATTTTACTACTCATATAACACAAGCATATTGTATAATAAGCCAAGTAAGAGGTAATGGCGTACCTTGATCAAGAAAGACAACCTAATCATCATATTCCTCATATCAACTATATCCTTGGTCAAACCTGATTAAGACAAGATCACATGCCACTATCAGGTTCTCATCTTCTTATATCTCATCTTAACCCTAATCGTGTTCATATTAGGGTTTGCTTATCTCATTATGATATTCTCATGATCACTTGTATTCTTACCTTATATTTATCTTACTGATGTCATATTCCAGATTATAGTTCATCAATTGGATATACTCATGTGTCACATTATTATGTGAACATACTTAACATCATGTCACTTTCAATAACCATATTATGGTTACATCACTTGTATTAAGGGTGCTCTTCATATAACATGAATTACATATATATAATTGATATCAGATTTCTATATTATATTCCAGTTACAGATATGAGAGTTTTCTATAAATCTCATTATTTATCGAGCATGCATGTATTAATAGCATTTTATTTAGTCTTATTAGCCCTAATTAGCCATATAAATAAAATTACATACTTTTGTGCATCAACATGACCATATCTGACATAATATGCATTATAAACATGATTATAGACTTATTGGCATTTTTCCATAATTTTAGAACATCACTTGATATTTATTATCCATTAAACAAGCATTACACCTCTTACATGATATCACCATTATTAATGCATCAAAAGCCTGATAAGATGGTTCTATTATGTTCTACATGTTTTTCTAAACGTTTTGGTATATTACTTGTATTTTTTTGATATACGGGCTAATTTCTATGAATTTTGGAAGATCTGTAAGATTCTGGGGTATTTACCTCCATGAGCCAATAGCACTCCGCCACGTATCCACCAAGGAGCGTGGGTTATTTGACTGAGCCGGCTGGTTCGTGTGCCTGGATCCGGTCCATCTTGGTTGAGTGGGAGTCCAAACCGGTCTGCTCCCCTTCTCTTTCTCTCCCTCATACGACGCAGAATCCGCGTCGTCTTTTGTTTCTCTGCAACCTGGCCGCCGCCGCTTGAGCACAACCATGCTTGGACCCCATGGCCAGCAAGAAGGCAAGCAGCCTCCTCCTCGCCAGCCTCTGCTTCACGTCGAGGGCAACTGCCTGGGTGCTGCATCTGTTCTCGGTGCCACTCCATGTTCGTAGGAGCCCGTGCTCCTACTCCAGACCCGTCGTCGCTGCTACGAGCTTCAGCAAACAATCGTATACCGCCAGCCCCCCTCTCTCGTGATTCCTCACGACCTCAGTGTTGGCTTGCTAGCGTGAGATTCTGCCCAACGCCGTCTCCATGGAGCAGAGCTCCAGTGAGGGATCGACTCCTCTATCCTCCTCCTCGGTCTGCTAGCTGCGTCACAGGGGTCTCTCCTGCGGCAAGGCTGCCGCTCACGTTGCTATGCTCTACGAGCCGCGTCGGCTCCTCTCGCTTGACCTAGAATGATGCCACCGAGCTAAAGGGGAGCGCTGCCTCCAGGTTCATCCAATTCGCTGCTGCCAGTGGGAAACTCTGGTTGGAAACTGCAGCTTCTCCTCACCATGTGCGTCGGGTTGCATCTCCTCTCTTCCGTTCTCCTCAGGCTTGACGTTACCCTTACGTTCCAGCAGCTGCTTCAGAGCTCCAACTCCATGGATGTTCCATCTCCAAACGCTACCGCGATGGTGGATTTGGGGTTTCTCTCCTCCAACCCGTCCTATCTGCGCTAAGGGGAGATGAGAAGAAGATTGGCTCCCACATGTCTCGAGTGGGGGAGGAAGTGTGGGGGAAGGGAAGTGTAACTTCCTCGTTCCTCACCCTCTATCCTAAAGTGAGCAGTTGTAGGGAGGCCACGATCAAGTCAAAGCCAACTGTTGGGTTCCCGCATACCCATGACCCACGATGCACTATTTGGTAGTGTGGGAGCTTGATGTACCAGAATGAAGGGTTCCCACTAGGTCGATCCACGACACAATCCAGTGGAGCGTGTGGTCGGGTTATTATCAAACTTAGAGCTAAGCACAAAATAAAACATGTTTCTATCATGCCTAAAAGTATGTACATTAATATATCATTTCCATACCTCAATATCTCCTTCTAGGAATATAGAAGTACTATGAAACTTTATCCATAGATTCATCACTATCCACGTTACGTCCAATCCAATTTTGACACCATGATTCACTTATTTGATTAGTCAAACACTTAATCCAAGGTGGTTCATAGTTAGGGTTTATATCACATGTATTATGGGTCATTAATCATAATATCAACATCAAACATATATACATCATCATCATCGTCACATTACTTATTGACACATGTTCATTATTCTAATCTCCAATTCATGATTCAATTATCAAATTGGATATTTAAGAACATCAAAAGTTCACTCCATCACATCCTACACAACTTCAAGGAAATTCCGTCCTCGGAATGAAGCCCAAAATCCACTTTGTCACATCATATACATCTTAAAAGAAATTCCGTCCTTGAAATTAAGCCGTCCTCGTACTCCAAGGAAAAACCAAAAGTCTTCATCCACATGTAGGCACTATTCCATGTGCAACATATCCAACATCCAGGCTTCATAATCGTATCCAAACCACATCTAGGAGGTTTTAAAAACACCTAGGGTGAACACCCCTTCATAACGATTTCGATACTTAGGTTATATCATGCCATGTTTCATATATAAGGGTTGCTCCCTTATCTTAACTCATGCATTACTATTCAGCATCGTATTACCATGTTCCAAATGAGTTAACTAAGATTAACCCATACATCAGGGTGTCATAAGCATTATGTTGTGCTAACTGTCAAACTATATTTTTCATCTTTATTAAACACAAAGATTAACACCTCATGTAACATGTTTCATGCATATGATCTTATTTCATTGCTCATAACAAATTGCAACATTTACTAATGATTTCATCACTAGATTAGCCATCACTATCACATTATTCATGTATAAGGATAACCATTTATGCATTTATATCTATTAAACCATCTCTAGGTTTCCATCTTATCATGTCTATATATCATATCTCAAGATCATATTACATCCTTATATATATTATATCACAGTTGTGCTAAACAAACTTATATAAGTGTCTTATCAAACATATATCAAAACTTTATCTAGTCCAACTGAGGTTCTCCTAACCCATATCATGCGGGTAGTTCTATACTCAGTCTCTCTGAGCTAACTCAACTCTATGAGTAGCTCATAAGCACATACTTTATCTTTCCTTTCTTATCTCGGGTTCTCAGATTACCTCATTGACACTCGTTGATTGCTTTACTAGCTCTAGCCACATAAGCACAAATCAAAACATACCATGACATACTCTTCATAGGTCTTCTACCCATGAAACATGCTTGCCCAAAACTCTCTTATATACACCACTAGATTCCTATGTGGGAAACCACCAACCCGAGCATGAGGCTTTACAAAAACTAAGATAGCTACCTCCTCCAGGGTCTTGGGCTCTCTCCCTCACCCAGATGGCAGGTTCTCATATTCATGTTCACATATGCACATGTAGCCAGCCTCTCTTTGTCTCTAGGGTTTGGTACTCCCAAGGACATCTAGGGTTCAACAAACTATAGGAATCATACACAAAGCAACTCAACTCAATCACTCAGGAGTAGTCTAGTTTAGGACATATCATATCACATATCTCATATTTCTCGTATCGTGGAGTCTAGGTTCTCTGACCTTCTCCCTGTGGGTCTCGCTCTCTCTTGAGCTAACCCTAAAATTAGTCCTAACACTAGAGGTCCTCCTTCGTAAAAGAGATTGAGGCTCTTGCTGACTCACAACCTTGTCTTAGCTTAACATATCTTATCTCATAAAAGCCTATTTACTTGCATCATCAAAACTTATCTCAAATCCTCAAAGCTGAACTTACATCCTTAAAGACAAACATAGATCATCATAAACCATCTTATATCATCTATATAAGACTTACATCATATCATCAAAACTTATATCATCTATTCCATCTATCATATACTCTAACAAGGCTGTAGACATCTAATCTAGAACTACTCTCTCTTCTAGACTGATGTCATTCACTTTCACTTAGGTTGCATGACCACCTCCTACTCGTACATGTGTGGGGACACATTTTTGTAATACATATATATAATAAAATATTATATAGTTTTTCTCCGATAAAACAAGCGTCAGAGAAAACTATCGAGGTTCGATCCGTTTGGAATCAAAAACCAAATCCTGAAACGAGTGTCCCACACATAGTAGAGAGTCCAGTGTCATGAAAACTAGTGAAAAGGGTGAGAACAAGGGGTAGACTAGTGTAGCTACTCTAGACAACGTGCGCAATATGTCTAGGGTTTCTCTTCCCTTGATGCACGTCATTTCCAAATAGTGCAACGTCCCATACCACTGCACTACAAGGAAAGAACGACATCTAAGGACTTGCTACTCAACAAGCACCAGTCTAGGCCTAGTTCTCAGACATCTAGGTGCTAACCTAGAGGCTAGGTCAGATCTAGTCTTTAAAAGACGACTAATCTAACCCTAAAAGATTATTAAGTTCAAGGTTCTTTGATTTTGAGTTGCATAATGAGCAAATGTCAGGCTTTGCTATTGTTCATGCTCTGATACCACCTGTGACGTCCCCGGATTTTCTAAAACTTAATCTGATGTGTGACGTCCAAATTGAAACCCTCACCTCAGAGAGAATCCCAATTTAAACACCACACACTAGGCTAAGAAGAAGAAAATCAGAGGAAGTCAGAAGGAAACAATCAGTAGCACATGTACATGAACAATAATAAAACCACAACACAGGTTCACCATTCAACATATAATTACAACATGAATTGTTACAACATTTGATATTACATATTGAACAGCAAACTTAAACATATACATGTACTACATCTAAACAACAGGATCTTAAGACAATAGGTCCACCTGTACATCAGCTCGCCACACAACTCTCAACTATCCTGGATCTTCAAGAGCATAACCACAACCTAAACAAAAGATTACATGCGGTACACGTCAGCACAATATTTCGTGAATATTGTTTTGAGTACGCCTACGTGTCTTTTATATACCTCTCATCATATCTTGGCAATAAGATAAAACTAATACTTGGCAGTAACATAAGAATATAAGAAAAGTGTATACTTGCATAAAGATATTCCTTAACAAAAGAGAACACATATTTTAAGCACATTTTCCATTATATATCCATGCATTTTCCACCTGAGGGAATAATGCATCATCTCTGCTACCAACGAGAATGAGATGTAAGGCCTTATGATCTACTACCAAAGAGTTAGATCATTGTACAATGTGATCTGCTACCAAAGAGAATGATCACTTTCCAGCACTATGCTACCAAAGAGAATTAGTGCTTTCATATAATGGAACAGATATATTATGTTTGATGTGTTCATAGCAATAAATATGGAGAATCAAGCAACATATCATACAAGAACAATCATTTCAATCAATACCATATGCCAAGTATTTTACTACTCATATAACACAAGCATATTGTATAATAAGCCAAGTAAGAGGTAATGGCGTACCTTGATCAAGAAAGACAACCTAATCATCATATTCCTCATATCAACTATATCCTTGGTCAAACCTGATTAAGACAAGATCACATGCCACTATCAGGTTCTCATCTTCTTATATCTCATCTTAACCCTAATCGTGTTCATATTAGGGTTTGCTTATCTCATTATGATATTCTCATGATTACTTATATTCTTACCTTATATTTATCTTACTGATGTCATATTCCAGATTATAGTTCATCAATTGGATATACTCATGTGTCACATTATTATGTGAACATACTTAACATCATGTCACTTTCAATAACCATATTATGGTTACATCACTTGTATTAAGGGTGCTCTTCATATAACATGAATTACATATATATAATTGATATCAAATTTCTATATTATATTCCAGTTACAGATATGAGAGTTTTCTATAAATCTCATTATTTATCGAGCATGCATGTATTAATAGCATTTTATTTAGTCTTATTAGCCCTAATTAGCCATATAAAGAAAATTACATACTTTTGTGCATCAACATGACCATATCTGACATAATATGCATTATAAACATGATTATAGACTTATTGGCATTTTTCCATAATTTTAGAACATCACTTGATATTTATTATCCATTAAACAAGCATTACACCTCTTACATGATATCACCATTATTAATGCATCAAAAGCCTGATAAGATGGTTCTATTATGTTCTACACGTTTTTCTGAACGTTTTGGTATATTACTTGCATTTTTTTTGATATACGGGCTAATTTCTATGAATTTTGGAAGATCTGTAAGATTCTGGGGTATTTACCTCCATGAGCCAATAGCACTCCGCCACGTATCCACCAAGGAGCGTGGGTTATTTGACTGAGCCGGCTGGTTCGTGCGCCTGGACCCGGTCCATCTTGGTTGAGTGGGAGTCCAAACCGGTCTGCTCCCCTTCTCTTTCTCTCCCTCACACGACGCAGACTCTGCGTCGTCTTTTGTTTCTCTGCAACCTGGCCGCCGCCGCTTGAGCACAACCATGCTTGGACCCCATGGCCAGCAAGAAGGCAAGCAGCCTCCTCCTCACCAGCCTCTGCTTCACGTCGAGGGCAACTGCCTGGGTGCTGCATCTGTTCTCGGTGCCACTCCATGTTCGTAGGAGCCCGTGCTCCTACTCCAGACCCGTCGTCGCTGCTACGAGCTTCGGCAAACAATCGTATACCGCCAACCCCCCTCTCTCGTGATTCCTCACGACCTCGGTGTTGGCTTGCTAGCGTGAGATTCTGCCCAACGCCGTCTCCATGGAGAAGAGCTCCAGTGAGGGATCGTCTCCTCTGTCCTCCTCCTCGGTCCGCTAGCTGCGTCACAGGGGTCTCTCCTGCGGCAAGGCTGCCTCTCACGTTGCTATGCTCTACGAGCCGCGTCGGCTCCTCTCGCTCGACCTAGAATGATGCCACCGAGCTAAAGGGGAGCGCTGCCTCCAGGTTCATCCAATTCGCTGCTGCCAGTGGGAAACTCTGGTTGGAAACTACAGCTTCTCCTCGCCATGTGCGTCGGGTTGCATCTCCTCTCTTCCGTTCTCCTCAGGCTTGACGTTACCCTTACGTTCCAGCAGCTGCTTCAGAGCTCCAAATCCATGGATGTTCCATCTCCAAACGCTACCGCGATGGTGGATTTGGGGTTTCGCTCCTCCAACCCATCCTATCTGCGCTAAGGGGAGATGAGAAGAAGATTGGCTCCCACATGTCTCGAGTGGGGGAGGAAGTGTGGGGGAAGGGAAGTGTAACTTCCTCGTTCCTCACCCTCTATCCTAAAGTGAGCAGTTGTAGGGAGGCCACGATCAAGTCAAAGCCAACTGTTGGGTTCCCGCATACCCATGACCCACGATGCACTATTTGGTAGTGTGGGAGCTTGATGTACCAGAATGAAGGGTTCCCACTAGGTCGATCCACGACACAATCCAGTGGAGCGTGTGGTCGGGTTATTATCAAACTTAGAGCTAAGCACAAAATAAAACACGTTTCTATCATGCCTAAAAGTATGTACATTAATATATCATTTCCATACCTCAATATCTCCTTCTAGGAATATAGAAGTACTATGAAACTTTATCCATAGATTCATCACTATCCACGTTACGTCCAATCCAATTTTGACACCATGATTCACTTATTTGATTAGTCAAACACTTAATCCAAGGTGGTTCATAGTTAGGGTTTATATCGCATGTATTATGGGTCATTAATCATAATATCAACATCAAACATATATACATCATCATCGTCGTCACATTACTTATTGACACATGTTCATTATTCTAATCTCCAATTCATGATTCAATTATCCAATTGGATATTTAAGAATATCAAAAGTTCACTCCATCACATCCTACACAACTTCAAGGAAATTCCGTCCTCGGAATTAAGCCCAAAATCCACTTTGTCACACAGTCCCTCCTAGAATGAATGGATTCTTTCTCTTGTATGGGACTATACTTAAGTGGTCAATGATCAATGCTCTTATGTATAACATACTCAAATCTAAGTTTAGATACTAACCCTTTCCTATTGAGGCCCTTTCCAATTATGATTTATATCAAGTTACCTTACCATTATTTATATTATAAAATATGAAGTTTTGGAGTCAAATATGACCATATATATAAATAATATTTGTATATGATTTTCTAATATAAACTAATCAAATAAATTTATTAGTAGGGCTAGATGTAAAAATATACCAACTAATTTATTTTTACCCTAGTTTGGCATTCTAGAATCATTCATAGTTTATTTAAATGGAAAATATAAGATAATGTTTTAAAACTAGTTAGGAAGGCATTAAATGCATAATTAAGTACTTAACTTACCAATAAAGAAATGTAAGGGAAAACATCTTCAAAATGTAAATTTATGTTGAAAATGAGTTCCTCACACCTTAATTTGTATGCATGTCAATTTTTATGGTCAATATGACCTTATTTGTCCATTCCATCAATTATTTGAAATCTTAGTCTTCATACACATTAATTACATTTTATTTCCATTGTCTATTTGTTACCCTTCGTGGGTGTTACCCGTATAATGCTCCCCCTAAAATTAACTAGGTAGCCACAAACCCTGCCTAACATCGGACTGTTCTTCACCTCTTCCTCGGCCTTCTCTTTTCTCCTTTCCTATTCTCTTTGCCTTCTCTCCCATCCCTTTGACGCGATAATTGCGTCCTTGATCTGTGGTTGATGTGTGATTCACCATAGACAAATCCTAGGGGCGCCTTCTACTTCTCTCTCACCTCACACCCCACTGTATTACACTTGGACTAAAAAATGATGCCTCCCTTCTTCTTCTCCACATCCTTCCTCTCTTTTGCTAAACCCTAGCCTCTCCTGGTGGCACCCATCTGGTGATAGGGAAAAGGTCCAACACCTCCTTTCCCAGAAGCCAGGAGACTTTACTTATGATCCCTTGCCCTGCGTCCAGCTGCATTGCCACCTGCATCCTCTCCACCAGAATACATGAGGTACCCTCTAAGAGATCAATTGTAACCCTGAAGCAACCTCACAACCCTGACCCTTGATCAACTCATTGAAGCTAGTGCTTCCTCCTCTATGATTGCTTGCAAACAACCCATCTTCTACACTTTCTTCTCACCACTGAGATAGGGTCCTAAATTTGAACCCTGACGTGGAGCCACCTGCTTCATGTCCTCCATATTAGTGAGATGATTGCCACCAACTACTTCACCCCTTCCCACCTACACCGACATGCTCATGCATTGAGCACCACCACCACCACATGGACATTGTCAGTTCTACAAATTGTCCAACAATCGTCGTTCATCTACTGCCCTCAAGTATTGGTCAGGGTCTATGGTCAATCAAGGAGTGCAGTCATGCAACCGTGATTCAGTCTTCTCCCGTCGGTTCATTAATGACAAGATATGTTCTCTCAATTGTTTAATTATACTACCTCATTCTTTTGTAAACTCCTTCTCTTGTTATTTCTCATTGAAACTTACCTAGATTTAATGGCCCCTTTTTTTTGGAACATCTTATTTTACTTTTGAAATATTTTAAATGCCCTAGTTAATCTCCTATTGTACATACTCAGCTTTTGCTGATACATACCTTGTTTTCCTATTTTTCTGGGTGTTCCCTCCACCCAAGTGTAGGTGCTTACAGGGCAGAGACTCCGGATGACTATGAGCTAATTGGTGGACATAAGGACAACTTGAGATAGCCTTGTGACCCTCTACATATGGGCTTATGTGTATATATATGTAACCTTTTCATTTTATGTACCGCCCTTAGGGTGAGAAAGTTACGTATATGGAAATATTTTGTAACTTTGTAAGTAGTTATGTTTTCCGCTGCTTAATTTTTTCATGGCTCATGTCTGTACCATTGAGTGGGCCCACTATCAGGTCCCACACCTTACATAATGGTATCAGAGCCTAAGAAATTGGTAAATAGACTATTCCAAGTTATCCTAGATTATTCCTTAGTAGGTAGGTTACCTTTTTAGATGTGGTTGTCATACCTAAGTAGAGACCCCAATCTCTTCTTATTATGGTTACATGATCTTATAAAAATAAATGGTGTTTTGGAATGTGATGGCCTAAGTCACGATTAAGAGAATGGTGGAATAATGGATGTCATGCCTTAGTAGGATCTAATAGAAGTCGACTAAGGGTAATATAAAACCATTTCCCCCTATGCTATATATTAGGGATATCTAGTTAGGCTTTCATAATTGTAGTAATGATTAGACCCTTTTAGTAGAAAGAAGTATGACAGAATAAAAGTATTTGTATAGTGTAGTGAAAAGTGGTTGACTTGGTTCTCAAATTGATTTTGGCGCCATTTTAGATTCTCATCGTAAGGTTTTCATCGACAAACTTATTTTCATTATTGTATTATATTTACAAAAAAAAACTTTTTCAGATTTCATTGATGGTTTTGGAACCAAGTCACCACCACTAGGAAGTTGTAACAGTAGAAAGGCCTTAGTGTAGAAATCTTTGACTTCCATGTTCACCCCTCAAATCCTAGGCCTAAAAAAACAAATATATTATCTATAATCTAGTCAGATACCCCCTCTTGATTCTCTGTATGGTTAGATAAGTCCTTTTAAGGGGTGGAGCCTTTTAAACTTGGGTTTGTAGCTCAATTTAATGAATAGTTGAAATCAATGGTTTTTGACTCGTGGCCAACTCTTACTAATAATGCTAAACAATTTAGGCATTGCCAAATCAGGATGGTGAGTAAGCATTTCGAGATATACCATCATATATGTTACTTTAAAAAAACTTAGACCCCACATGCTATATTATGATGAGATGCCAACTATGATAAGGGCTTGGGGAAACTGCCATAATGGTATAGGTAATTTATAACACATATAACACTTCATAATCAATCATATGTCTTGGTGATACCTCCCTAGTTCAACCTTTTATAAGAAAAGGGTTTCAGAGACATCATGTTAGGAGTGATATAGCTAGACCTTGAGTATATACTATATGACATTAGGGTTGGAACACTAGAAACTTTTAACTGTTTAAGGGGATACATCCTAGTATTCTAGGCTTTTGCTGAGTGGATTTTAGGGATGAAATCCTCTTTAAGGGAAGGAATGTTGTAACATACTAAAATCTAAGTTTAGATATTAACCCCTTGCCTATTGAGGCCCTTTCTAGTTATGATTTATATCAAGTTACCTTCCCATTATTTAGATTATATAATAGGAAGTTTTAGAGTCAAATATGGCCATATATAGATAAATAATATTTGTATATGATTTTCTAAGATAAACTAATGAAATAAATACATTAGTAGGGCTAGATGTAAAAGTATACCAACTAATTTATTTTTACCCTAGTTTGGCATCCTAGAATCATTCATAGTTTATTAAAAAAGTAAATAGAAAATATAAGATAATGTTTTAATACTATTTAGTAAGGCATTAAATGCATAATTAAGTACTTAACTTACTAATAAATAAATGTAAGGGAAAACATCTTCAAGATGTAAATTTATGTTCAAATTGAGTTCCTCACACCTTAATTAGTATACATGTCAATTTTTTAGGTCAATATGACCTCATTTGTACATTCCTTTAATTATTTGAAATCTTGGTCTTCAAACACATTAATTACATTTTATTTCCATTGTCTATTTGTTACCCTTCACGGGCGTTACCCGTCCAATGCTCCCCCTGTGATTAACTAGGTAGCCAAAAACCCTGTATAACCTCCTACCATTCTTCACCTCTTCCTCAGCTCTCTCTCTTCTCCTTTCCTATTCTCTTTGCCTTCTTTCCCATCCCTTTGACGTGATAAATGTGTCCTTGATTCGCAGCTGATGTGTGATTCTCCACAGACCAACCCTAGAGGCACCTTCTACTCCTCTCTCACCTCACACCCCGTCGTATTACACTTGGATTCAAAAATGACACCTCCCTTCTTCTTCTCCACACCCTTCTGCTCTTTTTCCAAACCCTAGCCTCTCGTGGGGGCACTCATCTGGTGATAGGGAGAAGATCTGACACCTCCTTTCCCAGAATCCATGAGACCTTACTTGTGATCCCTTGCCCTGCCTCCAACTGCATCACCACCTGCATCCTCTCCACCAGAATACATGAGGCACCCTCCAAGAGATCAACTGTAACCCTGAAGCAACCTCACAACCCCGACCCTTGATCAACTCGTTGAAGCAAGTGCTTCCTCCTCTGTGATTGCTTGTAATCAACCCATCTGCTACACTTTCTTCTTGCTGTTGAGATAGGGTCCTAAATCTAAACCCTGACGCAGAGCCACCTGCTTCATGTCCTCTAGATCAACAAGACAATTGCCACCAACTACCTTACCCCTTCCCACCTGTGCTGACATGCTCATGCATTGAGCACCACTACTACCACCACATGGACATTGCTGGTTATATGAATTGTCCAACAACCGATGTTCATCTACTGTCCTCAAGAATTGGTCGGGGTCGATGCTCAATCAAGGAGTGCAGACATGCAACCATGACCGAGTCTTATCCTATTACTAACCTCTAGATCAATAACTGAAAACTAAAAGGAACTTGGCCCCAGTCCCCTCCAATGAGAACATGTGCCTGCAGCCCCACATCCACAGTCCGTAGACCTTCCAGCAAACCTATAAACTCGATGGTCATGAAGGCCTAATCATTGGTGTAGCCATAGTGGCTTCTTGTGCACTGCTTCAGACCCCCGTTGATTCAATTGTGTGCTATGACCTGCACCTAAATTTCCAGATCTGTGCCACCTCCATCAAGTCAACCTTCGACCAAATCCATGCTAAGCCTGACTGTCCCTCCATTCTCTCCTACTTGGCTCCTGCCTCCAGAGCCGTAGGTCATGGCCATCACCTACAGTGGCCAATATAAGGTAGATCTGATGCCCAACAGGGACGACCATCTCTAGTTTCATCTACACATAGACTCATAATGAACTAAAGCATGTACCTCTGAGGTCCTCAGGAAGCACATATGTTTCTCTCAGGTTGAATTCAACCCCAACCTACAAATAGACTATCACTGATCAACTTTATGGCATCATTTAAGGGCATGTTCATTCTCTATCTCATATATGTTGGCAGAATCAACTAATGTCCATTATACAATAGCATGTTTATGATTGATGCCAAAATTCATTACATTAATCAATCATACCAGACAATCATTTGTAATTATATTAGTAAGTGAAAGTTCTTTAATTGAGTAGGCCATCATACCATGTATACCTAATTGTATTATAGTAGTATATAAATATAATAACATGTTAACATGGTAAAGATGCATCCCGTCAAATATATATTGGCATATGTGAAATACTGTGTGTATGGTATAAATGAGTGTGGTAATGATCTAACCTAGTTGACATATTGACCTAAGTGCATTTCATATGAGTCTTAGCATTTGTATATGAATTCAATGGTTATGTAGGGATTTAGTAATTTCAATAGTCCAATAAATTGTACCTTGTGTTATCGACAATGAGAAGAACATTAGAACATATAAGTTATAGAAGATGTATAATTATCCACTCAAATATGTAACATAGGCATACTTAATCTCATGTGCCTATGGATGGATATGAACTAAAAGAGACATCTAATGGATCATGAGTCCACATAATAATATTAAAAACCTTACTATGCCATTAGGTGTTCAGAATTAGGGTAAGAACTATATCTGTGACGACCCAACAACAAATTAGACCGTCATTGTGTAATTAATTACATAATTAACCATAATCAACATAATAACAAAAATCACTAAAAATTAAAACCTTTTGCAAAAAGATCCAATTCCAGGAAACTCTTATAAAGAGAACCAAAGTACTGCATACATTACAGTTCACATTGTACATACCATGTACCATCTCTTCTCGAGGAATATATTTACAACACTTGCTTTGCCAAAACTATACATAAGCAACATAAAACCTCAAGGCATTCAAGCCAAAATCTCAGATCGATCATAAAAACATTGAGTACTAACTCCAAGGACCTGTGAGTACAGAGACGACACATAGAACTCTTATCTATAAGACAAGACAGTCAGTATCTTCACCTGAGATGTTACTGATGTCCTTGATGTTGTTGTCCTTCCCCTGCTGTATGGTCCCTACCTCCTCATCTGCGTCCACCTAAAAATGTTGGTGACTAACGGGGTGAGACCCATGTCCCAGTGAGAGATATAACTCTCCGCCAAAAATATTATTATTGTAGATAAATAGTAATAAACCGAGCAGAGGATTCTTTATATTAGTAAGCAGAATTTAATCACTGTTTAAGAAAATTAGAGCAATATCATATTTTAAAACATTACAACTATATATGATAAAGCAGTAAATCATCTATTTAATAAGAAATATGAAGAACATGTATAACATTTATCCATTTTAGGATACATAAAGAAATGTAACATCAACCAATGATTTCCATAATTCATCCTTCAACAAATACGTTACACGGCTGATTACATTTTACAATCACACTTATGCCCTGAGGAGATGAGGTATACCGCTCATACTCCAAACGACCACGACGGCATAAAGCATCGGTTCCATACCTAGGTTAATGGAAGAGCCGGACTCCATTACCTCATCCGTCTCGGTCAGTACGAGACCACATGCAGGACATCTCGTATCTCTGCTAAATAGCTTTCCAGGGTATACTGGCAACTTCGCTATATAGCTACAGCAGCGGCTGCACTCTCTTCGCAATCGAGAGATTTCATGTTTATCTCACATTGATCCGACATTAATCATCATCGGGAGATTCGTGATACATCCATCCCGACACATATAATGAAGGATTGAGAGATCTCATGTTTATCTCACGTCAACCCCACATTAGGGCGTAAGGATATTCGTGCCCATTACTCCCACATATTAAAAAATATGCCCTCTAGGAGATCCCGTGGGAAAACCTGTTTCACCATCAACAGCTACTGATGATGATGGATCTATGGCCAAGGCTCTACATGATAAGATTTCACTTGATTAATTAAGTGCATTACCATATTCTTTTAGCATCAACCAAGTTTTCAAACATGTATTATTATGACAAATGCTACAAAGAAAGGTGTAATACATCTATCAAGTACTTTTCAAAACTTTATAAAACATTGGGATCACAATCCCTTATCTCATTATCGGGAATTCTCATCCCTCAACAATATCATCATCATGTTTACTGGATCTGGGTATTCAAACCCATAGTTCATCCCTGAACATTGTTATCACTTATCAGGTAACTATTACCTCTAGGTCATCTGACCAAGGTATACATGATACTTGTTACACAAGCATCTCACATAGCTCACAAGGCACATTAAACATCATAGCTCATACCTGGCTATGCTCATCAACTCATGATACCTGCATGGTTAGTATACTTGATAACAATCATATCACTTACATATCAACACTATGCAATACAAGGGTAACATCACTATTCCCTCATTAGGGTTAGGGTTTCCCATTCTTTATCAATTAGGGTTTCTCATACCATTACCCGAAATTAGGGTTAGGGTTTCCCATTCTTTATCAATTAGGGTTTCTCATACCATTACCTAAAATTAGGGTTAGGGTTTCCCATTCTTTATTAATTAGGGTTTCATGATCACATTATCAAAGATCAAACCCTAATTCATACTCTACACTTACTAAAAGTATCAATGTATGCACATTACATGTTTATTACACATGTATGAGTTTCTCTCTCATCCTCTATAGGATGTTAATTACTCCATACTTTATTAAGTTGGCTCAACCTTTCACTAAAGTACATGCACCTATACTTATCATAATGTATTGATTTTATTACTTTCATAGGCATCAAATAACAATCACTCTAAGTATACCATTCACCTAAGTACTTTAGAGGTACTTCCATTGTAATCAACTTTGAGATACTTTACAAACACTCATAGGGTTGTTTGACCTTTCATGGTTTTGAGACTATTTGGTCTCTAAACGGTTTGAGATTATTTGATCTTCAAACGATCTTAAAAACCCCTTTAACCTTCAAACGGTCTTGAGACCCCTTTGATCTTCAAACGGTCTTGAGACCCCTTTGACCTTCAAACGGTCTTGAGACCCCTTTGATCTTCAAAAGGTCTTGAGATCCTTAAATCTTCAAACGGTTTGGACCTCTTTGATCTCCAAACGGTTTGAGACCTCTTTCGACCTCTAAACGGTTTGAAACCGTTTGCACTCTAAACAGTTTGAAACCGTTTGACCTAGATTAGGTTGAAACCATTTGCACTCTGAATGGTTTGAAACCGTTTGACCTAGATTAGGTTGAAACCATTTGCACTCTAAATGGTTTGATACCGTTTGAACCTCTAAACGGTTTGGGATCACTTGATCTCTAAACGGTTTGAGACCGTTTGAACCTCTAAACGGTTTGAGACCATTTGAACCTCTAAACGATTGGAGACCGTTTGGACTAAATTAGGTTGAAACTGTTTGATCACTAAACAATTTCAAACTGTTTGAACTTCTAAATGGTTTGGGATCACTTGATCTCTAAACGGTTTGAGACCGTTTGAACCTCTAAACGGTTTGAGACCGTTTGACCATACAAGACTGAAACTGTTTGATATTGTTGATCTAGAGGTGTGTGCTAAGATGATGTCATCATCATCAAGATTCAGACCTTCATTCTATTGTCAATACAACTGCTGGATTCATTGATTCATCAATTACTCAAGAAAAATTCGAGAAGAAGAAAAGATCAACATATATTGCAAGATTGAAATCAAATAATAATATCAATGGGTTCAAGTTATATAACCCACCTCCAAAGCAACTTCAAAGCTCCAAGCGTTTCATCTCTAATGGTGAAGATGGCTCCTCCAATTATCCAAGGCACGTTCTTGATGTAAAATATTGCCAAAGTTAAGCATTGGATGGAAAAGAGAAGAAAAGAAGAGTTATAATTCGATTTTAGCCTTCAACCCAAGGTTGAAGATGGCCATGGATCTTACCTTAAGCTTGGGAAATGATCTCCTCCTTCTCCTTTGCTTCCTTGGTCGTTGTCCTAAGTGAGTAGTGAGTGTGGTGCACAAATAGCCTTTCTAGTAGGTGAATGGTTGAGTATATATAATTGAATTCACAAGAGAGAGAGAGAGTAGGAGGGAAGTCATCAACCTTCCTTACTAGGTGCCACATGCCCCCTACACTTTCTTATCTCCGAAGATATCTTTCTTTTCCTTTAATTCCTTTGAATTATTCCTGAATTATAGTCGACCATTAAGCTCCTTAATGAATATAATACTATTATCCATTAGCACCTTTATTTTAGTGGACATTACTTTTCAATTAAAAATGTAGGTAGATATTTTTCACCTACTTAGGATTATTTTGGCGCCTCTCAATGTATTTTGGCTGCCATTCCATTATAGGATTTCACCCATAGCTTTTTAGTTGATGGGCACTTCATTTAATTTATATATTTTTTCTATAAAATAACTTTGGGTTTCAATTATGACTATTTCTTGATTATTTTATTACCAAGAGTATCCTTTCTCAAATATGGTTCAAACAAGACGACCCTTTCTATTTTTTTTCTCTAAATGATACCAATATACAGTAGGGACACTATAGAGGTGGTATTTTACATATTCAACCCTAGGTTTTGGGTAAATTACAAATTACACCAAAACTAGCATTCAATGTACAAGTATTATTCAAACAAGCCCCTTCTTGGAATTTCGGCTTCCACAAACCATCCCTTAGCATCCTTCTCATTCTTATGATGTTATAGTACTTGAGTAACATTTATCATGTAACATTTTGCAAGGTAACCCCTTATATTGAGTAAATTGCACTTTAGTCCAAAACAAGAAAATATTGCTTCAACATTATCCAAATAGGTCCAAAATTGAAACATTAGCTCTCCTTTAGTCTTAATTACTTTTCAAAAGATAAAGACAAGAATATAAATGACTTACTTAAGAAAAACTCCTAGGGTTAAGGCATAACCCAGGTCAGGGATGTTACAATTATCCACCCCTAACAGGGATTTCGTCCCCAAAAGCATCAAGAGAAAAGAGAAGGGTACTTCGTCCTCATCTCTTCCTCCAGTTCCCATGTAGCCTCTTCAACGCCATGATGATGCCAGAGAACTTTTACAAGAATCATGTCTTTATTTTTCAACTTTTTGATTCTCATGTCAAGAATCATCATTGGTCCTTCTTCATAGGATATATCTTCATTTAACTCTACCTCTACAGGTTGCAATACTAACAATGTATCAGGGTGACACTTTCTCATCATGGATATATGGAATACTGGATGCAATCTATGTAGTTCAGGTGGCAACTCCAACTTATAGGCTACCTTTCCAATCCGTTCAGTGTTTGGATAAGGCCCCATAAATCTAGGAGCTAACTTACCCTTTTTCCCAAATCTAAGAACACCTTTCCAAGGTGAGACTTTGAGATATACTATGTCTCCAACTTGGAATTCTAAAGGTCTTCGCCGTTTATCAGCGTATGACTTCTATCTGTCCTGTGCAACCTTTAACTGTTGTTGTATTACTTTAATCTTTTCAGTTGTCTGTTATTCTAATTTAGGACCCAAAAGTTGGTATTCCTCTATTTCATACCAGCACAATGGAGATCTACAACGTCTACCATATAATGCTTCATATGGTGCCATATCAATACTGTGATGATAACTATTGTTGTAAGAGAATTCTATTAAGCTCAAGTGTAGATCCTAACTTCCTACAAACTGAAGGACACATGCCCTAAGAAAATCCTCCAAGGTTTGTATAGTCCTCTCAGATTGTCCATTCGTCTGTGGGTGAAAGGTGGTACTGAATCTTAACTGCGTACCCAATGCTTTATGTAGTCGTTCCTAAAAACGACTCGTGAACTGGGGACCTCTATCAAAAACAATTGTGGCTGAAACTCCGTGCAACCGCACTATCTCATCTATATAGATCTATGCAAGTTTCTTAGTAGTATAGGTTGTTTTGATAGGAAGAAAATGTGCTGACTTAGTCAATCTATCAACTATCACCCAAATGGAATCATGACTTTTGGCTGTTCTGGGTAAACCAACCACAAAGTCCATGGTCACGTGATCCCATTTCCACTGTGGTATAGGTAAAGGTTGCATTGTCCCTGTGAGCTTCTGATGTTTAGCTTTAACCTGCTGACACACTGGACACCGTATAACAAACTCAGCTACATCTTTCTTCAAATCAGGCCACCAATATATATCTTTCAAGTTATGATACATTTTGGTGCTCCCTGGATGCATTGCATACATGGATGAATGAGCTTCCTCCATGATTAACTTCCTTAAATCATTGGCATTAGGTACTACCATCCTACCATGGTAACAGACTACCTCATCATCTGACTCATAAAAACCATCCCGTTTCCCACTACCATACTCTGACCTGATCTACTGAATCATAGTATCAACATGTTGTGCCTCTTTGATTTGTTGTTTCAGAGTAGGTTTCACTTGTATTTTAGCTAACAGTCCAGCTAACAAGGATACTTTAAGCTGTACATTGTTTTTCCTCAAAGAGACAAGCATGTCTCGTTTAAAGCACACTAAAGAGTTCAACTGTGCTTTGTCTATGATTGGCGACGATGATTTTCTACTTAGTGCATCAACCACTACATTAGTATTTCCCAGATGATAATTAATTGTACAATCATAGTCCTTGATCAACTCCATCCAGTGGCGTTGTCTCATGTTCAACTCATGTTGTGAAAAGATGTATTTTAGGTTCTTATGGTCTGTGAAAATCTGGAATGTCTCTCCATAGAGATAATGTCTCTAGTTCTTCAACGCATGAACCACTGCAGCCAATTCTAGATCATGTGTCGGATAATTTTCCTCATGTTTCTTAAGCTATCAAGAAGCAAAAGAAATCACTTGTTTATACTGCATCAACACACATCCTAGACCGTTCTTAGAAGCATCACAGAAAAAAATGTATCCCTTTCCCTGCTCAGGTAACACTAACACAGGCACACTTGTTAACCTTTCTTTCAACAACTAGAAAGA
Organism: Alisma plantago-aquatica; assembly: GCA_963693085.1. Lineage (NCBI taxonomy): Eukaryota > Viridiplantae > Streptophyta > Magnoliopsida > Alismatales > Alismataceae > Alisma > Alisma plantago-aquatica. Next base: position 1,182,620,529 of record OY856412.1, on the reverse strand, counting down.
ATGTTGACACTTATCACTCCAGTCAAAAGAAACCTCCTTCATGGTTAACCTAGTTAGGGATAATGCTACAGAACTGAAGTTCTTAATGAACCTCCTATAATTGCCTGCCAGTCCTAGAAAACTGCGTATCTCCATTGATGTCTTTGGATGTTCCCACTCAAAGACATATTCTACCTTTTTAGGATCAACACAGATACCTGAGGCAGATATTACGCGTCCTAGGAAAGACACTTCTGATAACCAAAATTCACACTTGCTAAACTTGGCATATAGCTTGTGCTCTCTCAGTAAAGTCAGGGCCTGACAGAGGTGTTGCTCATGTTGTTGAGCATCTCTATTGTAAATCAGGATGTCATCTATAAAGACTACTATGAAGTGATCAAGGAATGGTCGTAAGATTCTATTCATGAGTTCCATGAATGTAGCTGGTGCATTAGTTAGTCTAAACAACATAACTATGAACTCATAGTAACCATACCTTGTTCTGAAGGCTGATTTAGGTATGTCACTCTCCTTGATGTGTAACTGATGGTATCCTAACCTCAGATCTATTTTAGAGAATGTAGTTGCACCACACAACTGGTCAAACATGTCATCTATCCTTGGCAGAGGATATTTGTTCTTTATGGCCACCTTGTTGAGCTGTCTATAGTCTATGCATAATCTCATAGACCCATCTTTCTTTTTAACAAAAAGAACTGGAGCACCCCAAGGTGAAGTACTCAGTCGAATGAAACCTTTTTTAAGCAACTCCTGTAACTGTTTCTTGAGTTCTGCCATCTCATTAGGTGCCATTCTATATGGTGTTTGAGCTATAGGTTGCGTACCCGAAATTTGATTAATCTTGAAATCAATCTCTCGGGGTGGAGGAATGCCTGGAAGTTCCTCAGGAAACACATCCTCAAACTCCCTAACAATCGGAACTTCAGAAAGACTAGGACTCTCTGCTCTGATATCTACCACATGTACCAAGAATACTTCACATTCTTGTCGCATCAGTTTCTCAGCTACCATTGCTGACACTAGACAAGTTAGAAGAATCTTTCTGTCCCCCTGAAAGACCCATGTATCACCATTATCTGAGAACATATCTTGCTTGGAAACGCAATCTAAGACAACCTTATACTTTTCTAGGGTATCCATCCCAAGGATTATGTCGAACCCATGCATCTCAAGTGGTATAAGATCCACCTGAATGCTATGTTTTGAAAAAGAAAGAACACAGGGAGAACATACCTCCCGCAACATTGCAGATCCAACTAACGGAGTTTCTAATAACAAGTTATCTACTCTATGACTGACAGTCATATTGCAGTCATGAATCACTTCTCGAGTGATAAAGGAATGCGTAGCACCCGGATCAGTCAAAACATATACAAAGCAGGATGAAGACATATTAGAATGAAATAATTCCATCTGACCTGTCACGACTCGTGGGTTGTCCACTACTTCTGGCTGATTCATAACATAGAATCTTGCCGTTGTTGGTTGTCGATCACTCACCCTGTTGTTGGGTGTAGATGAACTAGCTTGGGACACCTGTCCACGTCCTTGTGTGCCACTGCTAAACTGTCACTTCTAAGAGCCTTGTTGACTCTGCCTCGGTGGTTGGGTTACACTCGTGTCTCTAGCTAGATAATCTTTCATCAGATGTCCCATCTTCCCACATTTATAACAACTTTTGTTGTTCCACTATGGCCTAGATGGTCCTGTTACTGACATTGATGCTGAGCTGTGTGCTCCCTCTGGTGGTAAACTACGGCCTCCACCCTTGCTGGATGTCTGCTACGTCTGAGTATTGAACCTCGGTGGTACTGTTGGTGCAGAAAACCTTGGTTTCTTAAAACTTTCAGATCTCTATCCTTGGAACTGTGTATACTCTTTCTTACTGTTGGCTCGATGTTTCTCAGTCACAAACCTTTCTATCCGCCTAACTGACTCCACAAAGGTGGCAAACCTCTCTCTATTCTCTAGAGCAGATGCGGGTGTGGTCAAATCAGCATTCAAACCCTTCTCAAAATATAGAATCCTCTCCGCGTATGTAGTAGCCATCTGTAGAAAAAACTATAGAAGCTCCATGAACTTAGCTTCATACTCACTAATGTTCATTGGTCCTTGCCTTATCCGTTCAAACTGAGAGATTTTCTCTTCTAGGTTCGTCTTGGGAAAATATCTTCTAACAAACTCTCATCAGAACTCTCTCCATTCAACCTCAACTCCTAGTCGTTTCACTTCCTCAATGGCCCACCAGTGGCCAACACTCCCTTTCAATAGGTACACCACATGCCTAACCTTCTCAACTTCTGGGATATTAAGAATTCTGAAGGCCTTCTCCAGCTCAGTCATCCACAAGTCTGCGTCTGCTGGGTCAGTTGTACCAGTATAATCAGTGGCTCCTACCAGTCGAAGCCGTTTAAAAGTCTTACCAGCTCCATGTCTCTCTTCGGGGACTGGTGCCCTAGGTGGAGGTGGTGGCATCCTATCCGCCATATGTGTCATTGTCACCATGAACTGCCTAAAGAGGGCATGGAAAGTTGGGTTTTCTATCAAAGCTTGGTCAAGCTGGGGATTTTCAGGTACTAGTTCCTCTCTAACCTGATGCCTTGCACCTCCTCTTGGTGTAGTAACACTGCTTTCAAGATCATGTTCTTTGTGTGATCCAGCCATCTTCAAGCTTTACTTTTTCTCTTGAGAGCAGAAGTCACTATCAGATAAATTAGAAGACACTAGAACAGACTCAACGACCTTAATCCTATGTCTCTGTAGACTCAACGAACCTTAAGCTCTGATACCAAAACCTTGTGACGACCCGACAACAAATCAAATCGTCACTGTGTAATTAATTGCAGAATTAACCATAATCAACAGAATAACAAAAATCACTAAAAATTAAAGCCTTTTGCAAAGAGATCCAATTCCAGGAAACTCTTATAAAGAGAACCAAAGTACTACATACATTATAGTTCACATTGTACATACCATGTACCATCTCTTCTCGAGGAATAAATTTACAATTGTTGCTTTGCCAAAACTATACTTAAGCAACATAAAATCTCGAGGCATTCAAACTAAAATCTCAGATCGATCATAAAAACACTGAGTACTGACTCCAAGAACCTGAGAGTACAGAGACGACACATAGGACTCTTATCTATAAGACACGACAGTCAGTATCTCCACCTGAGATGTTACTGCTGTCCCTGATGCTGTTGTCCTTCCCCTACTGTATGGTCCCTACCTCCTCATCCGCATCCACCTAAAAATGTTGGTGACCAACGGGGGTGAGACCAATGTCCCAGCTAGAGATATAACTCTCCACCAAAAATATTATTATTGCAGATAAACAATAATAAACTGAGAAGAGGATTCTTTTATATAAGTAAGCAGAATTTAATCACTATTTAAGCAGACTAAAGCAATATCATCTTTTAAAACATTACAACTATATATGATAAAGCAGTAAATCATCTATTTAATAAGGAATATGAAGAACATGTATAACATTTATCCATTTTAGGATACATTAAGTAATGTAACATCAACCAATGATTTCCGTATTTCATCCTTAAACAAATACGCTACACGGCTGATTACATTTTATAATCACACTTATGCCCTGAGGAGATGAGGTATACCGCTCATACTCCAACCGACCACGACGGCGTAAAGCATCGGTTCCATACCTAGGTCAATGGAAGAGCCGAACTCCATGACCTCATCTGTCTCGGTCAGTGCGAGACCACATGCAGGACATCTCGTATCTCTGCTAAATAGCTTTCCAGGGTATACTGGCAACTTCGCTATAGAGCTACATCGGCGGCTGCACTCTGTTCGCAATCGAGAGATTTCATGTTTATCTCACATTGATCTGACATTAATCATCATAGAGAGATTCATGATACATCCATCCCGGCACATATAATGAAGGATTGAGAGATCTCATGTTTATCTCACGTCAACCCCACATTAGGGTGTAAGGATATTTGCGCCCATTACCCCCATATATTAAAAAATATGCCCTCCAGGAGATCCTGTGGGAAAACCTATTTCACCATCACCAGCTACTTACGATGATGGATCTATGACCAGGGCTCTACACGATAAGATTTCACTTGATTAATTAAGTGCATTACCATATTCTTTTATCATCAACCAGTTTTCAAATATGTATTATTATGACGAATGCTACAAAGAAAGGTGTAATATATCTATCAAGTACTTTCCAAAACTTTATAAAACATTGGGATCACAATCCCTTATCTCATTACCAGGAATTCTCATCCCTCAACAATATCATCATCATGTTTACTAGATCTAGGTATTCAAACTCTTAGTTCATCCCTGAACATTGTTATCACTTATCAGGTAACTATTACCTCCAGGTCATCTGACCAAGGTATATATGATACTTGTTACACAAGCATCTCACATAGCTCACAAGGCACATTAAACATCATAGCTCATACCTGGCCATCATAGCTCATACCTGGCTATGCTCATCAACTCATGATACCTGCATGGTTAGTATACTTGATAACAACCATATCACTCACATATCAACACTATGCAATACAAGGGTAACATCACTATTCCTGTTGGCTAAATTGGACATTAGTATAATCCCTTTATTTTAATGATAACAAACATTTCATTCTTGTCGATCTAACGTGCTACTTGAGTGTTGCAGGAATAAAGTGGATGACAAATATTTGGAAGATCTATATGATAAATTGCTTTAATTTCATGAATGTAATCAAATGTAAAAACTTGTACAAGTTTATAATGTACAAGTACTTAGACATCATGTAAATCAAGCGTTAGATCTTCCCTAGACAATCACAACACTTAGATAGGTCATCCCCTAAAATAGTGTCACATTTGCACACTCATACACACACTTAGTACTTAGTTTAAAGTGTTGAAACAAGGTCATTCTCGGTCGAAAAACTTCTCGACCGAGACACTCTCGGTCGACAAATTCTTCGACCGAGAAAGACCCAGGTAGCCGTTAGACACAACAGACAAGGTAGTTGGGAGTTCAAAGTGAACGTTGTAAACTCTTGCTCCAGGAAGTCCCTCGCTCGACAAGACCTCGACTGAGAAGGACTCTCAGTCGACAAATCTTTGACTGATAAGTGTTCTGTCTGCAATTTTCAGAGTTAATTAATTAGCCGTTGTTAAAGCAACTAATAGTTACCTAACAGCTAGTTGAGCACTAAGAACCCCCCAAAAAGTATCTAGAACATCCTTAAGCATTCATAGGCCATTCCTATAAATAGGACAAGACATAGGACACCTAATACACACTTGTGCAATACTTGAGCTTACACTTGCAATTGGCAATCTGTTTTGAGCAATTGAGCAACACTAGCATTGACTATTCTTTTCCTTGCTCCAAATTCGTGTCCTATAGGCTAGCATCTCCTATCCACTAAACCTACACTTCAATATTCATTGGTTAGGAAATCTATACGCTTGATATAGGTAAATCAAGCCTTGTGCTTCAAAGTGGTAATTGTAATTTCCATTTCCTTTCTTGTTCTTTCTTATTACTTGTACTCTCCTTGCTACTCCTAGGGTTGGAGGCTGCGGATTGGAGAGGGTTTGATCTTCTTGGTGAAGAAGGAGGTCTTTGGACTACTTCTAGAAGGCTGTTGCAATAGGAAGCTACTTCAAGAGGAAGGCTACTTCAAGGGGGAGCTTGAAGTTACTTCAAGAAGGCTGCTTCAAGGTTGGTGCAACTACTTCAAGGTGAAGGATGTCCAAAGTGTGTAGAAAGTATTGTAATTTTATGTAAATTCCTTGAGAGGTAATAAAATTTAATACTTTCAAAATCCCGGTTGGGTAAGAAACCGGGTAGTGGATTGACTGCCTTAGTATTTGCTAAGGTTGGAACTACTCTAAACACCTTGTCTCCTTATTATTTCAATTGTGGTTGTTTGAGTTAAATTACTTTAAAATAATCATAAAACCCTATTCACCCCCCTATAGTGGTTTTTCAATTGGTATCAGAGCAGGCTTCAAGGCGCTCTAATCGAGTCTTGAAGAATGAAGGGTGGTGGTGTCTACAACCGCAAGCAAAAGAAAAGCATGGACCAATCTTCAACTAGTTGCAATTGGTTCTTGGGAACAAGGCACACTACACCTAGCTGTCCATGGAGGTCAAAGAAGGAAGAAGTACATAAAGAATGCCTAATTTCTACAATAAGTGAAGAAGAAGAAGAGATAAGTCTTTTTGATCTACCTAAAGAAGAGTTAATTGCTAGTCTTGAAGAGACACATAATAAGTATATTGAGTGCAAGAAGAAATTAAAGAAATCTAATAAGGAAAATGATGAGTTACATGCTAAACTTCTTGCTCTCACATCTGAAAATGAGGATCTTAAAAAGGTTATTGAAGACCATGATATTAAACTGAAATCCGTTGAAGCAAATTGCAATCTTCTTTCCCTAGAAAAGTTTAACTTGCAAACTCAAGTAAATGATCTTCAGAAACAACCTATTTTGTGTACACTTCTATATTATGATGTTACTGTGAAAGAAAGAGATTCCTTATTATCTAATCTAGATCAAGCAAAGCTAGACATCAATAAGAGAATGGATGAGATTGTCAATCTACAACAAAAAATTAGTAGTTTGAATAACAATGATACCCTTGATAAAATTTTAAATAATTCTTATCATCAAATTGGAAGGAGAGGACTAGGTTATAATCCTAAAGGAAAATCTTATCAAAAACCTAGTTGGAGAAAGACACAGGCGTTAGAAAATCAATCTATATATGTACCTAAAGGCAAATATACATATGTACCCAAAAACAACCTAGAACAAAATCATAGAAAGAGATATGAGATTGATTCCATATGTTTTCATTGTTGTTTGCATCTTGGACATTATTCTTTCTCATGTCCATATAAGAAAAAAAGATGTTGAGTTAGTATGGGTTCCAAAACCCCCAAACTAAATGAATAAAATTAAGTTGAGATATGACAAAAGACTCTAAGTTGTATATCTCTCTATATATCTCAACTTAACATAATAGGACACCAAGTTAATCCAAGAAATTAAAATGTCTAATTATACATCTTCAACTAACTTGTTTTAGTTTGGACTCTCAAAACCTAGAAAATTGTATATGATTAGTTGAGATTTAACCTAAATGTTACTTTGATATTTTAAATGTTTCATCTCAACTAAACTAAGTTTTCAAAATACTCTATGTCTTACTTAAGAAAAATTACTGAAAACAGTACTGAAATAGTACATAAACTTTCCCGGTTGAGAAACTGTTCGATCGAGAGACTTGTCGGTCGAGCAATAGTCGACCGAGCAGGTTACTATTTTTCAACTCTGCAACAAATATGTTGAACCTGCTTTCAATTAATCTAATATGCTATTAATGATTGATTTAACTTGCAAATCATGAAGACTATCAAGACATATTAATCCTTTTGTATTAAGGAAGAGCATTATGGATAAGAAATCTTGAAACATATTGCAAACGTGTTACAAACCTTATTCATTGATTGAAAAAGTTTATGCTCAGATACATAATTTGTCTTAAAATTGAAAATTTATGAACCTGAATGAGATTATTTTGGTTTATTCTGTAAATGGTTTGACTTAAATATAAATCATGATTAGGAAATTACCGTTAACATGGTTTTTCCTAAAGTATTTCTTGGTCTATCTATATAGGAACCATGTGTATTGAAATTTAGTTCAAATGATCATGATTATATGCTTGTTTCTTGATCATTATATTATTGATACATTCCTACTGTTCTATCATAATCATTGTGCCATGATCATTATGTTTCATTGGTTTGTCTAAAATAACCTTTGATATATATATACAAACCATAAATGAACATTGTTTTCAAATGATCATGCTATCATTGAAAATGTTATAACACAAAAACTATATGTATAAATGCATCTTGACATAATAATAAATGATTATTGTGTACATGGCTTGTAATAAATGAATGATGATGCTATGACAAGTCAAATAGTGTCTCTTAGAACAAGATTACTAATATCTAGTTATTTTCAAAATCATAACATTAATCTTGCTTTCAAGGAAATATGTTTCTAAAGGATCTTATGATCAATCTAAAAATAAGGGTACAAGAAGAAAGGAGATTTAAAATTTATGAACTCATAGCAAAGCTTATATGAATGTAAAACATACATTCTAGGAAAATCAAGGTCAAATATCTTCATACTAGGTATCACTCAAAATGTTTCGAATTGATATTCATTTAATCCAGTTACCTACAGACATTATACTTCACATATGAATATCTAAACTGTAAATATGCAGGAAATGCATCTTCGTCGAAATAAAGCTCGACCAAGGGGCACCATGGTCGTAGTCAAGGTCGACCTAAAATAAGCTTGACAAAATACTTATTTGAACATCATTCTACTGTACTAAATCTTAGTATCTTGATTCAAAATGTGCTTTTGATAAAAGGTCAAAATCAAATCTTAAAAACTAGTTATGACCTTAGAATTGCTCAAATATCCTAGACAATGATTATATTACATGCTCTATATCATTACATTATATGCTCAAATAATGGTCAAATGATTACATTATTACTCCCCTAGAAGACATACATATGCTCTACAAATCTAATCTCTCACTTGCATCAAAAACCAGCTCAAAGTTTTATTCACAGCAACCTCATCGGTCAGCTTAAATTTTCGACCGGGACAAACTCGGTCGACGAATTCGTCGACCGAAAACATCTCGATTGGCTATCCTTCTCGACTGATATTCACTAAGTAAATGCTGTACAGGCGAACTCAGACATGATTCCGGTCGACAAATTGTTCGACCGAGCCCACGTCGGTCGACAAAATGCTCGACCGAGGCCGACCTTGTGAACCCCCATTTGCGTGAATTAAAAAGGCAATATTCTGATTAAAATATTAATAAAAAAAAATTGTAACGGCTAGTTTTCGATCGACCGTTGGACGACCGAGAGGCGCGTCTACAGAAACGACCGTTGCGGTCGTCAGTCGAAAAATTGTCGACCGAAATAGGTTCTGTTTTGCTATAAATAGCGCCCAAAACGACCCATTTCTTCACACCTTCACATTTTCACTTCTATAGCTCCTCTCTAGTGCATTCTTGTGCAAATCTTTAACTTCTCTACATCCAAGTCTTGCTTTCTACTTCTCCACTTCAAAGCAACGAGATGGCTTCCTCATCAACACGTGGAAAGAAGTAAGTTGCAGCTAGGAAAGGAAGGACGGACTCTCCAGCGCTTCCGTTCATCAACAAAATTCCATTCAACGACGCAACTGCAGGCGATCGCTACCTCAGGCTCTCCTCAAAAACTCCTCTTCCACGACGGCCAGTCAACGTCATGGACTTCCACAACATTGTTGATCTGGAGGAACTCTTTGAGGTGCAACATTTGACTGATTTTCTGAATCCCTCCTTCCATTCATACTCCTCCAAAGTAGTTAATGAATTCTATGCCAATTTAACCCCACATCCTGACCATGATTCCTTCTCTTCTATGGTTAATGGGTATGGATTCCATTTTACTGAGGAGGGCATTCTTAATATGCTTAACATAGACATAGAAGACTATAAATATTTTCTTGACCTCACCACAGGAAATCCACTAAATAAACTCTCCCAAGATGACACTACCACTAGCCTTAGTGACATCAAAAGAGCCATCTTTCAGTCTAATATGACTTGTCATGAAGATAGGGGTGCCTATTATGCCATAAACTTAAAACCTGAAGCTAGGATCATAAATCTCATTGTTTCCACCAATATCCATCCTAGAGCAAACAAATCTGAAGTACCCACTTTTTGTATGTACCTTATCTATGCCATTCTAAAAGGTATTCCCATAAATTTTATTCATATAATCCTTAAGAATATGCTTGAGTTTTCTGGAAATCCACCTTATGCTGATTTTGTGTGCCAAATCACTCAACATTTCCTTAAGAAGAATATTGAGGACCTAGGTTACACATGGGATAGAAAACCTCAAAAGATAAGTAAAAATACAATGGAGAAGATGGGAATCGACTTTGGCCACAAAAGGGTTAGGACTGAAGGGGAGACATCCACCCAAGACATACCTCAACCACCCCCTCCTACCAACCTACCCCATGATCCTATTACAAACACCTTAACATACATTGTTGGATCCCAATATCACCTGAGTAGGCAATTAGATTACAATCACCATGCCATGACTTATTTAAACCAAAGGATGCAAGCTCTCTCTCCTAACCAACCTTATGAATATCCTTATTCCCTAAATCCTGGCATGATAAATCCATAAAATCCTTCCTACAACTACTACCAAATTCCACCTCCACCATCTCCTGATCTCACACATACTCAATTTTCTCTGATTCAACTTCAAGACATTGCTGCCCACTTTCACTTTGATCATGTTCCCACCTTCTTGGAAGCTTATGCCTTAACCAAGATAGGTGCCTTGGAGTGGCAGACACTGGTCAAATATTATGGAGCTGAGCCCTTTCTTGGGAAAGACCCAGATATTGATGTAATCCTTCGGTCTTTTCAGTGAGATTATGAGATATCTTTGTAATGGTTGTAATGAAATGGCTATCTTTTGAAATGATTGTAATGGATATCTTTTTATAAGCAAGAATGTCATGCTTTATGGGTTCTCTTAAAAACTATATGAGCACTAAGTTATTATTAATAAAAGTGTTTTTTCTATGGCTTCATTTGGACATATACATGTTTTATAAGAATATTATAGTAGAGCATAAAAATAAGAGGGAGTAAAATATGCAATGAATCACAAAGGGTACAAATTTGTGCAAATGATTGAGAATTAAATTGTGGCTAAATTTACCATTAATTGGTGTGCATTAATCCCTTGATTTTACTTGAATATCTCTTTAAGGGGGAGCATAGCATAAAATTAAGGGGGGAAAATAAAAAATCATTCTAAATGATTATCTTGGATATCTTTTTGAAATGACAAAGGGGGAGAAATAACATAAAATCAAAAACATAAAATCAAAAACATAAAATTAAAATAAGTTTCATAATATCTCGGCCAACATTAACTTGCAAAACAAGAATGGCTACAAAAGGTAAATTTCAGGTATAAAACTCACATTATTTATATTTCCTTATTTTATTTTTAGGAAATGTTTGTCATCTTCAAAAAGGGGGAGATTGTTGGCTAAATTGGACATTAGTATAATCCCTTTGTTTTGATGATGACAAACATTTCATTCTTGTCGATCTAACATGACACTTGAGTGTTGCAGGAATAAAGTGGATGACAAATATTTGGAAGGGCCGATAGTTCAATGGATTTTTTATAGACGAGACACATAAATCTTTAATGTAATTAGTAGGTTGTATGGTCTCATAGAAGATGAATTGGAGTGTGGCTCTAATAGCATGGGCAATGGATTGAAAGACATCAACTTCCCAAACATGTAGGGGAAAGTAAGAGATGGAGACCCATCCTGAACCACCAGATCCATCCAGGGAGGAACCTTATTCAGTCGACCATTCAGACAATGAAGCTTGGATAAAACTATCACCACATGGAATAGTCATGAGTTGTACAAAAAGATGGTCGAGCTTTGTTCCTCTAGAAAAGGAGTAAAGAAGATGAGATGGGTAAAGGATCATAGTCTTAAGGGTCATATGTCCCAGAGAAGATGTTCAACCACACAAGTCACGTCTAAGAAATCAACTGTGTTCTTATCAAGGTTGTTGTTGATGACAACCATGACTCTACGACTAGAGAAGACTTGTAGGAGACACATAGAGTTAGTCGATAGGTCAATGGGAAACTTAGTGTCAAACATAGGTAAAGGATCCATAAGGTGTGTAGGGGGAAAGGGAAGGGAGCATGTGATGATGGGTTAGGTGAGGAATAATTGTGAGGGGATAAATAGGTGGGCAACATAGGGGAGAGGATGACGATGACCGATTAAGGGGGGGAGATAAAAGGAGAGGGAGTGAGTACATAGGAATAGGAGGAGGGTGAAAGGTTAAAATTGGTGGTGGGGTCATGAATGTCATCAGGAGGATAGAGAATAGAGAAGGGGTTGGTAGAAGTAAGGCAAGGAAGATGAAAACATGATGAGGAAGTCCTTTAGGAAAATCTTTTGAAAGAGCCACCAAGGCGATGATGGTTTTTACGGGGAAGGGGTGAGTAATAGATTCTAAAGGCATGTGTGTGTCAAGAGAGTGACATCGTAAGGGCGGACGAGAGAGGATAAGTGGGCATGAGTAGGAGATATGGCCCATTTTGTGGCAAGATAAACAAAAAGCTGGAAAGGAGTACAAGCGTGACCAAGACACATGCAACAAGTGGAAAGAGGAGGTTCACATGGTCCTCTTCAGTGGCGATCCATCCAACATTGTCCATACAAGTGGAAAAAGAGGCAATGGTGAGATCGAGGGCCGTTAGATATGAGGAAAGAGGGGGGGGGATGAGGAGAGGTAAGGTTGCATCGGGGGGAGGGGGCTAGTTAGGGGGGATGATGGAAAAATCCATGAAGATGAATAAAGAGAACCAATGTGAGACACATACTTGGAATCCAAAGGTTTGAAAGTTGATGTTGCCATGTCTCCTTTGGATGAGTGTGTGTCTATGGATGTGGTCAAATCAACCTAGAGTGAGTTTCCAAACGTGCCTGGGGGCTTGATGAACGTCTCTAACAAAAAGTTGGTCCTGAAAATCTAAACTAGAGAATGTAGAGTCACCCGACATTCTGAAGAGTGGTAGTAGATTGGTGGTGGTCTCTATGTAGGAATTTGTAATCCATGCTATGATGGTGTAGTTGTCTATTGGTTTCAAGTAGCTGATCTAAGTTTTCTAGAGTTTGAGTTGTGAAATCATCTCTTTCCATCCATGGATCCTAGATAATCTTTCATTTGTGCTTTCCTCTAGGGTAATATGAAAAGTATTGTTTCCCATGTGGATGGTGACATTTCTTGGTTTGATGTCAAACAGGTGATATTTCCAATTCTTCTAGAAGTTTTATGCATTATGTGGTGTCCCTGTCGAGAGTAGAGTCCATGAAGGGGATGTTCGCACCATGTTTGACATAGTGATAGTGGAAAGGGCGGATAACTTTTTTATTCTTTGGTGATTCTTGTTTGTTGTAAAGAGTCTCTGGTATATAAGCAGTGTAGGATGGTGGGAAGCTATTGTAAGGCTGTTTGAAATCAATCCCAATGTATGCATGTTGGTTGGCAGGATGCTGGGATCAGTTATGTTATGCATAGTTTCTCCTTATTATCATAGGGGGAAAAGGCAAAGATGGAGCAATGGTGTTGGTATATTCTATCAAAGTAGTGTAAGTATCACAACCAGATGTGATGGTACCATAAGAATGAAGTTCTAGGTGGTTGGTAATCAATGTAGTGTAAAATCAAGGCTGGCTCAGTGTAGTTGTATATGTTGTTGTGTAGTTTGCTTTATGCACCTGGTGTTTTGATACCAGATGTGTATGCATGGTGTTCTTATTGATGTTGTATGGGTATCATTGATGGTGAGATGTGTGTAGTAGTAGTCAAAGAGTAGGGGCTTTGAGTTGGATATTGTTGAGATAGGAAAAGGGGCATTATGGAAATACCTAGGGAAACATTGTGGCGAGCCCTATGTTGAGGGTGTTTCATGTAGGGATTGTTGGAAAAGATGGAGATATAGAGAATGTGGAGCTTTCTCTCAATGGATTTTCCTTAAGAGAAGGTGGAGCTTTCTCTCACTTCATCCTCTGTTGCTTCATCCCAAATTATTTAAAAAAGGAACTATGGGGTAAGGTCCAAAGCGACATAACTAAATAAAAAAAATGTCTCAATAGACTCCAGATATACTTAGGGGTGGACATCTAGTCAAGCCATACCAAGTGTTGGTATGCTTATGCATCAACCCAATTGGGATGGTGGTCTATGCCTCAGGTTCGAGGTTCAAGTGTCATATTATATGGGAGAAGATGCTCCTTCTCCAAGGTGACAGTGATGCCCTAGGTTGAGTTATATAATGGGGAATTTTAGTGCATATAGTATGAAGGGGGAGAGACAGGGGGAATACCCCATGTTTTTGATCCATGAGAGACTTCAATAGATGGCTTACCATGATGGGGGTCAAGGAACTCATGTTTATAGGATGCACATTCACATGGGTTGACAAAAAGGAGGGGATACTAATCAAATGGGGTCATTTTTATAGGGGCTTCATCAACCATGATTGGTCATAGGGTATCGAGATTGTTTAGGAATACTTGATCCGAACTAGAACCTCAGTTCATTGTCCACTTCTTTACTCCATTGAAATGGGAACAAAACCAGGTATTTGCACAGGCTTCAAGTTCATGAAGATGCGGCTTAAACATGACAACATTAGGGACCTAATTAGTAGTAATTGGACCATAGATTCCTAAGGGTGTAAAGAGTGGGACACAAGAGGGGATTCACTCCATATTGGGGAAATAAAACCATCCTAGTCCAAAAATAGAGCAGAGGAGGAATTTCATTAGTTTCCAAATGGTAAATATATCACAAAGCATAGAAGTTTATAATTAGTGGAAACAAAACTATTATAAAGTTACATGATAATTCATATACAATTGTTCCTCACCATAAAAGGGTGGTACATCAAAGTTTAAAGGTAAACATCTAACAAATCTAATAACATGCAGTACCCATTGCAGAGGGAAACCCAACCATTCCAAACTGCCCTAAAGTCCACATCATGTATCTAATCTTCATGAGCTCATGCTCTCTAAAGCTCCTACAGTTGGGTGGTTTTGGGAACAATACCCAATAAAAGACAACAATGGTATGAAACAGATCATAATTGGGTATGTGCATTGTTAAAATGTTTGGGCATTATAATGGGTCACAAGTACAAAAGTGGAATTCCCAAGAAAAGAGAGGGAAATTGAGATATAGGTAAGTTTCAAAAGAAATAATCAAAAGAATGAGACATTGAACTCTAAAAGATATATGAGAACAAAATTATTTCCATAGAAATCATTCACCATATAATAGCAATAATAACAATTTTGTATGCATAAATAATGTAAAATAAATATCTAAAGGAGTGTCATAACACCATAGGATCATGACCTAAAAAGTAAGGGTGGAATCACACACCCCAAACAGAATAAGTGTGCCCTGTATATGTATGGTTGTACATAAGTACCACCACTTTAGATATTTAGTTAATACATTTCATATATGCATAATAGAATGGCAAGATTAGCATTTAAATCATAATCACATCAAGAATTTAAAAATGCATAGGAGGGATCAGAAGACCAATAACAAGAGAATAGCTCAATGTTCACAATTCTTCAAATGATATCAATTCAGGGAAGGAGAACTTCAATTAAGGTATAAAAAGGAGAAATGTTCAACACAGTTCCTCACTGTAGGAAATTGGGCATTATAGTTAATTAAATTCCCAAACATAAGTAGAGATTTGTGCATACCTAGTTTTCACAACTACTATTTAGCTTCATAGGTATACTTTGTCCCCAAAGTTGAGTATTAATCCTAGGAACACATTATTTATGTTATTAAAATCAAAGAGAACATGTGTATAGATTCCTATTGTAGATTTTCACATTTTACATATCCTAGTCCCAATCACCTAAGCACATATTAGGGTCTTTATTATTATTTTTAAGTGAACATATGATCCACTAGATATCTAATTTAGTTCTATTATCCATTTTTATATACATAAGTCTAAGTATATCCAAGTTACACATATATGTAGGTAGTTTATTCCTCTAATATAAGTCTTGTAATATCCTCCTCATTTAATATCGTTACACTTTCATTTATTTCACTAATGTTAAATGTGTGTGTAACCCATGAGTTTGAATATGTTTATAAGATTCTTTCACGTATACCATCAATTAAGTATGTACATGTGTGTGCATCTATGGTTTGTAGGAAAAAAGATTGGAAATTAGGATATGAAAAATAGAAATTACTAGCTTTCCAGAACTAGTAACTTACTAATAAGAATTTGCTAATTTGTATACATATAAAATCACCTAAAATGCGATCACTTAAATAAATAAGGATTTGTATTAGGACTATATCTTATAACGATGTAATTTCCTAGAATAGCGTATCACATCCTACTGTTTAATACTATCACCCCACCATGTATATTAATGTAATAAGTATTTAGATAGTCAATTAAATGATATAGGATATTATCATTTCTAAGTCTTATATTCTTAACACATCTTCATTAGTACTGATCCATTTATTTAATATGCCAACCTATAAAAATTTAAGACTTCTTATTTAATGGTCATAAGACATCCCTATAAATATTGATATAGACTATAGGTTAAATCAAGTAGTCGATATAATATTACTACTATATAAATTAGTTCTATATTTTTTAATCTCATTTATCCATTTTTTAGAATTTGATACATTATAGGAAAATGTCTGACATGCAAACATTGGAAAAAGATGTGATCATTAAACTCGACTCTTTAAGTTCACTTATTGTGATTGCAGGCTGCCTCAAATCTATTCTCACTTATGTAGTTCCAAGGGAGAGTTACTCTAGAGATTAGGTGGCTATAGGGATAGTAAGAACCTTTCCATATCTAAAGTACATGTCATCTCACATATGAAGTATATAAATGGTCGTGGTTGTACATGTTTGTGTTAGTAGAAGGGACCTTCTTTGGAGACTTATAGATTCTAGGACATGTAAGTCTCCAAACATGTGGTGGGGGTCATTGATCATGGCTATGAGGGTTGTAGTTTGGACAAGATAGAATCATAATGCGTCCTTCACAGTGGATCATCTACTGGCAGTGGTGGATATTTAGTTGGCCATTTGTAGTATACATGGAAGTGTCTACTACCAGGTGATGTAGTTCCCTTGCAGGTGACCACTTGGATGCAATATAGAGTCATCGCGCCCCACTGCTATCTATCCCTTATTCATATAAGGGAGTGATAAAAGCTTCTAGGTCAAGATCAGAGAAAGTAGTGGGGTGCAAGGTTCAAGTATGATGTTGGTGATGGTGGAAAAGTTTTGTGGACTGTGTGGAGGGGGTCGTTTTCTATGTTCCTGTGGTTTGGTCAAGATGTAAGGGAGTCAGTGGTGGTTACTTAAAACATCAACTTGTACAAACAATATTAGGCGGCGGTGCACTAAGGGTTCTAGTTTAGCATGGTTGTATCTGATAGTTGGGCACATGAAGAGAGGAAGTGAGGAAGAGAAGAAGAAGAAATGTGTGGCTCTGAATGCTATCTCTACAAGCTGACCATGGTCGAGGATCTACATTTGTAGGTGGTAGTGTCACACAGTTAGGATGATGAGTGCACAAATCAGAGGTGGTCATGGTGTCTAGCTCTGGTCTAGAGGTTGTAGTTTCTTTATTATAGAAGAAAGGAGAGACTTTTGTTGTCATGCAAGGCTAGTTGAGTCCCTTTTTAGCTGTGATATCGATGATGGTGGTGTATGGTCATTGTGAAGGTAGGTAGTTAGGCTGTCATGGCAGTTGGTGCATTGTGGGAGAAGGTCATAGGGTGGCTATGCTTTAGGGTCATGAGAAAATGGATGAGAGGATGTAGGAGCTAAGAGGAGGAACGATCTGTTAATTAAGGGGAGTAGTTACAGAGTAGATGGGCACATGATAGAAAGAGAGACAAGGAAACGAAGGTTAAGGGAAGAAAGGAAATGGAGAATGAGGGAAGATGTAACCAATCCACTTCATGTATGATACATAATCCATGAAATGATCAAGCATTGTAAAAACATAACTATTTCATTTTTTACAAATATCCCAATAAATTGATCCTCACTCAAGAGGTGGTATTACAAATTCAACTATCTACATATAAGATTAGCTACAGAGGGCAACCTGGCCATCCAATATATCGTCATGTCCACACCATGGATGTGATTTCCCTAATTCATTGTCTTCTAAGTCACCTATCACTTGGGTGGTTTGTGAACAACACCCAAGAGAGGAAAGAAAATAAAAGGTACAAGTCAGATGAAACTGCTATATATGCATAATTAAAATACTTGGGCATTTAAAGAATATAAGAAGAATGGAAGGGCAAAAGAAAGGGTGTTCCTGGTAAAGAGGTCTATAGAAACTAGATAGATCAACAATAGGTAATCAATGAAATAATAAACAAAAGAATAACTAATCTAAAGGTTGATTCATTGCCAACTTTAGAGAATCAACTCATGAATAAAAAATTCTCACCTTTTTTTTTGATGACCCAGGGACGCCGTTGGGCTGCGCCCGACGCCTACCTGGGGGGCCCCGAATAGCGTGCAAACCCGAGAACCCGTTTAAGCCAGATCAGAGGTCGGCTGACCTGACACGCTCAATTCATTTCCGAGAGTGTTGCAGCTGGGTTTCGAACCCGTGACCCTTTGTTAGGAGCCCCCGAGCCTCAACCAGTGCGCCAACTCTCGCCGACTAAAAATTCTCACCTTTTAATCATAATTAACAACATATAAAAAGTGCATGTAGATTTAGCAAGACAAGAATAAAATAAGTAGGGCTGGGGAACCACAAACCACTAGCCATGGAAGGAGGACTAAAACCTCAGTGATCATATATTAAACATGACAGGGGGGTAAAACCCAGTGTCTGAAAGGAGGACTAAAACCTCAGTGTCTATAAATATATCATGTGATAGGGTGAATAGAACCCTAGTACACGACAACATGACCTAAACCTCAATTTTGTGGCAAAGGACCAAAACCTCTGTGCCCAAAATATGGTTAAAATACTATAAGATATTGCTAGTCCATATCTCACATACAAATAAAGTGGGCAGGATCATGATGTAGTCTAAATTAACAATCAAGTACAAAAAGGATGAGAACATCCAAGGCAGAGTCACATGACTCATATAAAAACAAAATATGATTCCAATAATTGATAATGGAGGATTTTGTGGAAAATATTCAATTTTAAAAAGGGAGTTCAATAATATTAAAAAAGAAGATCACAATAGAAATATACCTCAATATTAACAAATTTGTATGTAGTTAATAAATGCCCAAATAAATTGGGAAGAAACACATACCTAATTTTCACAACTAAAGGTCCAATCTATTGATATTTATTGGGTAAAAAACTCATGTTTTCATCCTAGACATATATTGTTGGGGAATAGGAATGACAGAGAAGGCATCAGGAATAAAAACTTTTGCACCTATTCCTTGCCAAAGAGATCATGTAAACAACAATGTATCAAGGAAAAGGAGGTAGTAAGAGGTATACCTGGTCCCAGAGCAAGTCTAGAGACTACTCTTGCTTGGTGATTTGCATTCTTTGCAAGATGCACATGGACAACGATCGAAAAAAGCCTCCTGGTGCATGACCACAGACGGCGGTAATTGTTGTACTACAAGTGTGGTGGCAACAACCTACACGCCTCTACATAATTCATGTGGACCACCCGAAACTCAATGTTGTGCTACTAGAGCCAACAGGAAGGAGTTGTCCCTTCAAACATCAATGTGCAAGCTTTGACTTTCTCTCCCTTGTTGTCTCTCCCTTTTATGGGTAAGACTTTTTTGAGCTCTCATGTTACCACAACTGTGAGACGACAACAATTGTTAGGACTTATTGTTGTCTATAATGAAAGCCTTGACTACACCCCCTATTTATAGGATGGTTATGGACAAGGTTCCCAGATTAATCGAGTGTCGAAGAGATAGATTTTCACAAATATCTAGCTGCTGCGAATCATGGATTGGCCGATTCACATTTGCATGGTAGGTTTGTATGTGAATTAGTGGGTTCAACACTTGAATCGGCCAGTTCCCATGTGAATCAGTCAGTTCACTATATTTCCTATTCACAAACCTATTGGTTGTTAATGCTACAATTAATGTACAACATGATGTCAACATCAAACTTTGATCCAGTCATACTGATTGATCAACTGGTCATTTCACATCTAAAATGGTCATTTCATATTTTGAACTGGTTGATTCACTTCTGAACCAGGCAATTCATACTCTGAACCAGATGGTTCACTTCTTAACCAGTCGATTCAGATTTCATTGCATCCGATGTGCAACCAATGTTATTTAAATTGAATACCTAAATACTTTAGTCATTAAGTTAATCCATATTCATGAGTAAACTCCTTTTCCAGGTGCTTATAGGTCCCAAAATACAGTGGCAATGAATGTCCATAATCAGTATATGGCATCACAAGAAATGAGCAATATCTAGCAACACATTATTGCTATCCAAGTAATTGGAAAGTTGGAGAACAACTTCAACCTACAATCTGTGATCAATGTTACACTGATCATATAGTTCCTTTGTCTCTGATATTCAGATTGAACTTAAGGCATGAAATTGTCATCCTCTCAATATTCAATCCATGTTCCTTGAACTAGAGAAGACTATATGAGATGCATTTGAGCTCACATATAACATATTATCACACCAATATGGCCAAACATTTCTTAGTCTCGCTTATCAATTGGCTAGGATGTCAATATCTTGTAGGAGTGACAAATCCCATCTACATCACTCACACTCAATGCCACCATGTGTCACAATGTACCCGAGCACCACCTTTATGGCAAACCTTATTCGAGGTCATGTTGTATGGTATCAAAACACATTGAACAACATATGATGAGTGTGGTAACTTTAGGTCTAAGAACTGCAATCACCACTATTACTATGAGAGATTATTCTGACTAACATTCTATGGTCTCCATGTATCACTCTCAAGGTGGGTCTGTCTGGTACATTGTTATCTAAAAAGTACTTATGTGTTTGACTTGATATCCCATATCATGACTATAGAGACTCTATCATCAATAAACACACACTCTAGTCTTATATATTATTGTTGTCTATTTTTCTTCCACAATAATATCTGACTAGGGACATAAGAAGAATGTATGTACTCTTATCATGCATATGATCTCATTGTTTAGGTCCTCAACCTAAAGATATATGTCATTGAGAAACATCATTTTTTAGACATCTACCAAGTTTGTGTCATCATCTCATGATTGAGACAAACAAAATAGATAGAATTGCCTTTATAATTATCAAATCAAGTATTCAATGCCCCATTACAATCATTATATGATTGGCTTTCTGGGCATACATACCAACATAATACCACTTCCACTTAGAGACAATCACCCATGAATCCTTTTCCAAATGATCTTAACATGTCCATCATGTTTCTGCTGCACAAGTGCTATTGTAGCAGGTTAGTAACACTTTGCTTCTAGTCGATACTTTCCAAGTATTCACATCTCCTTGTTGTATGATCTCTTGTATGAGATGGAAATTTTATAGTATTCTATCTGAGATTCCTTATCTGTCTAATAGATCCATTGTTGTCATAGTGTTTCTACCGTGCCATCAATGGTTGGAATGCCCCATAAATTCATCTAAATGAACTTCTTGATCCATACAATATCTTTTGATGTGTTCATAACAGTAAGGTACTTGTCTCCTATTGTCAAATTAACAATCGCCTCTTTCTCGAATCTTTTCCATCTTACAGTTCTGATTTAAGCTTAAACTCAAACTTAGATTTATATATACTTCTTGATTTTGGAAGCTTGCATTGGTATAATATTTTCACCTAACTCTTCCTTATTACCATAACTTTAGGAACTAATCCTTTTAATGCTTCTCAAGTACTTAAGGATGTTCCTTTATGGCAATCCAATACCTTCATTGGGATCTGAAAAATGTCTACTCGTCATCTCCAATACATACGAGTCTATAGGATGAGTACATAACATTACATACATAATCGATCCAATTGAAAATGAACATGGTGTCTTGCTCATGTTTTCCCATTCTACATAAGAACTCAGACACTAGGCACTTGAGAGACTAATTCCATGGAACATGGACAAATTTCTCCCATTAAGTCATGTATGTTGAACCCCTTCAATATCTTGCCAATGTATCTTCTCTTGCTTAGGTCAAGAAGCTTATTACTATCTCTATAGATCTTCATTCCTAAGTTGTAGGATGTTTTTCCTAAACCCTTCATAGAGAAGCTACTTCCTTTCCATGTTTTAATATTTGTAGGATAAGGACGTCATTAAAGATAATTATGTGGAATATAAATATACTCCCACACAATTCTTGTAATAAAAAATTCCATTTTCATTCTTATTAAAGTCATACACTTTGACTGTCTTATCAAATCAGAGGTTCTAGCACTGAGATGCTTGCTTAAATCTATAGATTTACCTTCACATCTTACAAACTTTATTTGTAATATTTGGATTTATAAAACCTTCAGGTTATGTCACGTACACATCCTCTATAATATTCATTATAAGGAATGCAATTTCAACATCCATTTGTCAAATATCATATTAATACTAAGATGCAATGGCAAGCATGATCTTGACAAATTTAACCATGGCAACTAGTGGAACATTTTATCATGTTCAACATATTGAACTTGTTTGAAACCCTTAGCAACCAATATGCCCTTATAGGTATGTACACCACCATTCATGTTGGTCTTCTTCTTGAAGACCCAATTGCACCCTATGTGTTTTACCTGATTAGGTTTATCTACCAAGGTCATACCTTGTTGATGTACATGGATTTTGTCTTGGATCTCATAGCCTCAAGCCATTTCTCAGATTCTAGTCCCTCGATAACTTCTAGGTAGGTTGTTGGCTCATCATCTATGACCAACTCAATGCCTTCTTGAGTTATAAGATATCATAAAAATTTCAAGCTCAAGGCGTGTTCTACCAGATCTATGAGTTTTTGTGTTACATAAATAACTTGAGATTCCAACAATTTATGATTCTCCTTGTTCGTATTGTACCTCTTTAGGTTTGATGTTTTCTTGTTGGTCTCAAACTTTTTGAGTGCTACCGATCTCCCACCAATTCCTTTAGAACTAAATTCCACTTTAGGAATACAATCAACCTAACAACAAAACACTTTTGTTGCCGGAGTGGAATATAAAAGAAATCTTCAACAAAATAACATTTATGTGATTTGTGGACAAAGCTTTTCAAGACAATATTTTCCTATGTAAGCTTTCATTCCCAATCCTTATAAAAGACATATCAGGACACTTCCCATGCCATATCTCATATGGTGTCTTTTGAACTATTTTAGAAGGTACATTGTTTTAAAGTAAAGAATGTGCCAAAAAGGAAATTGGAAGACCAACTAGATTTATTGATGATTGCACCATGACTAAAAAGGTGTGATACCTTCATTCTGATACATCATTATATTTCAAGTGGAGTTCATTATGATACATTATCACAGTCTCCTAGAATTTCCTCAAACTCTCGGTTCAAAATATTTTCCACATCGATCATATCGAAGTGTTTTAATACTTTTACTAAGACAATTATATACTTCATTCATGATATCCTTGAACACTTTAAGAGATTTAGACTACCATATCTACTGAGATCATAAGTAAATATAATGAAGAACTATTAACCACCTCTATTATTTATTTTAAAAGGTCTATATACATCAATATGTGTGAGTCATAATAGAATACTTTCTCTCCCACAATTTCTAGTAAAAGGTGCGTTTGTCATATTGCCCAACAAATAAGACTTGCATGCCTCTATTAGTTCAATAACCAAAAGAGTCCAAAATACCATCTTCATTGATTCTAGAAATGCATTTCTCATTTATGTGCTCTAGATGACAATGTTATATGTATCCATTATTCGAGTCATCGAGTCATTCAATATTTGTGTTATACATATTTGTCTCTACAATTACCGAGTATAGATTATGAGACATAGGGCACTTCCATATATGATCTTATCATAATATTCTTGTCCATACAAGATACATGATTTTTTCATTAATGGCAGATACGTAATAGCAATTTACTAATTCTATTACATGCCCATTAGGCTGAATGATAGATTCTAACTGTAGTGGTAACAAATTTTGCTCTACACAATTCTAGTTTACTTCTTATTGGGTCTTGAAGTGGATATCTCTATCTCCTTATTCCCGAGTTCCTCTATATAAAGAGGAAAGTGCCTTTTCTAGTATCTAGGCTAGTGATAGCGGTGACACTTCCCTTCCTTATTTGCTCCTCCTTTAGCTTTTTGTGCAAAAGACTTTAGTTTCTAGCTAACTTCAGAACTCTTCTTAGCTTTTCCTTTGCCCTTGGACTTCTCTCTGCTGATCATCATCACAGATTTGGGTTTGTCCTCTTTATCTACCCTTTAGCTATCCTCGACATGTCAAGTAATTCTAACAATGGCTTTTTAAATTGTTCATATTGTAGTTCATGAAAAACTGACTATATGATTTTAGTAGTGATTGTAAAATCACATATGTTGCCAACTCTTGACCCAAGAAAAATCCCAATCTAGCAAGGTTCTCCACATACCTAATCAACTTGAGTGTATTAGGACCTAATGGATCTCCTTCAGCCATATTGCAGTTGAACAACGCCTTTGAGACATCATATCTCTCTTGTCATGCCTGATCTTCATACATGTTCTTAAGATGTGTTACCATCTCAATAACATCCATGTTCTCATGTTGTCTACAATTCATAGTTCATTGAGCACAACAACAAGTACTTGACATCCATGACATATCTTGAGTGCTTCTTGTAAGCATCCCTATCAACCTTTGGCATTGCAGGAGCATATCCATCTGGCTCAAGTGTCTTCAGAACATAGAACTTGCACTCTTGACTGAGAACGATTTTCAACATCCTGAACCACTCATGGAAGTTATTCCCGTTTAGGTTGTCCTTCTCAAGGACCGACTGCAATAAAACCATATTTGTGTTTGTCATTATTTTCTACAAAAGGAAATTTCAAAACTTTTGTCAAAAACACTTTTGATTTGATTTGATAATATTGACGATATTAATTAAGCCTTTAATTAATTGTCCCTTCGATTATTTTGTTCAAATTGACATCCCTCACTATCAATTTAGAAGATTATAGCATACAACCTTCTAGTGAGTTAAGATTCAAAACAATTAAGTTATTACCCGGTCAACCCCAACGTTCATTACTAATTATTAAGACAAGAAACATTTGCCAATTGCATCTTATGCAATTCTTAGATAGATGATATGCACAACTCCTTGATATAGTCCATATGTATGATTCTAGGCATAATTCTATTAAGGTCACCTAGTTAAGCCTGACCCATAAACTAACACAATATAATATGCATCCTGCTAAGACAAACTTACATATCTACCATCACACTTCCACAAGATAGACAACACACCACGCTAGGGGTGTTCCCATTCTTGGTCAATCAAGCTTTTTATATATGTTGCTTATGAAAAGTATCTTAGACTTAATATTTATTGAGGGATTTTATATAATTACATATACATATCCAATCACCACATACTTATGTATCATATACATACTATATCCACAAATAAAAAAATATAATCATAAAACATACGATCAATGATTATGGCCATAATAATACAATTCTTTGGAGACACAAAAGTTGCTACCATCTAAGGTCCACATCTCATGTAGCAACATGTACTGTGCAACTGGTGTTGGCCTGGTCGGTCTTGTTGGCATCCTCAGTCCTCTAGTCGATTGACTCGACTCATGCAGAAGATCTTTCCAAAATAGAAAATAAAACTATCCTATTCTATATGATGTTACAAAAGAAAAAATCTCGAGTTACATTTGAGGGTAATATAGGAATATGAACATTAATTTACATTCAGAAAGGATGGGAGAGGTGTATGCAAACTGAGTAACAACTAGAAAGAAAGCCAAACAATCATGCACACACATCCATATTGGTTTTGGCCATAACCACACATACATCCACCATCGACACGCTTTTAGGATGACACATATAGATTGTATATATATCATATCATATATATCGGGATCATATGTGATATTTAATCAGATATTGATAACACCCAAATTTATGCAATATTATTATGTATTTTACCTTGATTTCCATACTTTTATTAGCCATGATATGCCTTTAAATGTTTAATTCTTAGTCTTTTATAACTTTTGTCCTTTTTCCAATTTGATTTCTTAATTAGTACATTTTTGACTTACAGGCAGAGCACAATATATTTGTGTCAATCAAGTTGGTTGTAAAAATTAAAACAAAGAAGCCTACAATTTTACATTGTTCGGATGATTTGAAAACTCATTGAATTATTCCACCGAAATAACATTTCTTTGACCGGTTGTGAAGGCAATTAATTAAGTGGTTTTCTTAATAACTGGTATGCAATCCGTGTGGTTTTCTTAATAACTGGTATGCAATCCGTGTCCTTCCTTTTGTTTGTGCATGGAAAAGTCACATCAGCCTTTTTATCAAGTGAAGACTACGGTTTTTTATTTGTGCATGTTTTCAAAAAAGTCAAGACTACAGTTCGTTTCGTGACGGTATTATAGGCTACCACCATATAAATGTGAGCATTTAAATATCACCATTAATACCCACCGAGACCCTGCTGTCAAATAATGATAATATAAATGTGAGCATTTAAATATCACCATTAATACCCACCGAGACCCTGCTGTCAAATAATGATAACGGAAGAGCAAGAAATTCTCCTCTCAAGTCGGGATGTATAACGGTGATGCACCCCGACGCTCGATGGTCTCCGACCAAGTAAAAGACTACGTTGCTTTGATGATCAAGTAAACCGATGCTCGCATGCAACCTCCATGCACCGATTAAATAAACAAGACCAGCAACTAACGAATCCGGAGGTGTGATCAGGACACCCATCCACCAAGGCAAATAAATTGCGACTTGCTATTAACAATTCCATCCAGGCAAAGTATTAAATCTATAGCAATGCAAACGCTGTCGACCAGACTTCCAAAGGCCATTATCGAAGCACTTGTAATATGGCAGTCACACCCACCACCAAGGATGGATGCTCGACAGCCAAACCCATGCATGTATCGACCTGCTGCACTTCATGCTTGATACCCCACTGGTCGACAGCCACCAGTGCTCGACAGCATGAAACAGCGTGACAGTTCCGATCGACAGCCAGCATCTCGACAGCCAACACCTCGACAACCAAATCTCTGCACCGACCAAGCAACAATCACTAGTCGATATCTCATCCGACAACACTGGTCGACAGTTCTGGTCGACGTCCACATGTCGATGCTCCCAGTCGACAAGCACCAACATGTCTACTGTGTCTCTTGCCAGGGTCCCATTGTATTAAATGTTGAGACTTTATAAATTTCATTGGACAACCTAACACTTCCCATCTATTCATATAAATATCAAGCAGCCGCCACCACATAAGCGATCCCGATTTTTTTTGGAGACAAAGAGCCGAAAGGTTTTACCCAAGATCAAAGTCCACCAGAGGCTATCGACCTCTCGACTTGACAACGAGCCACCTTTTTCCTTTTCTTTTCTTACCACGATTGGTCCAAGTTGTAACATATTTTCTTCTTGTGCCATGAGATGCTAGATTCCATAACTTGGGTTGGGAGTAGCCGTCAGGCCCTCCCAACGATGTATTTGTTTACTTTTCTATTTTATGTCATATGTTCTTTAAAGTTTTGTTCCTATGTTCTTATTTTACTGCGTCGATTGATGATTACCTACCCTCGTCTAATGTTTGATACGAATATTGTTCGAGAGAACAATTTCAACTAGATCTGAAGTATAGGATAGTAACGATACACGAGACTGATGAGTTACTATAATAAAGTCATATGATTTTTCCTTGATCTTTCAGTCATTACCTCGAGAGAGATAACCCCGTTAGGTAGAAATCTATCAGGATCTCGAGAGAAGGAATGAACAAATAATTAATTATGGCTGTTTGCAAAACGAGTAGAGAACATATATAAAATAGGAGTGAAGGTTTAAATGGTTGTGGTTGGTTTGATTGGTGAAACCCAATCCAAGTCCCTTTTCTTCATAGTTTCCTAAATCATCTTTATTTCTTCTTTTAGTTTTCTCTAGTTTAGATTTTATTGCTCAATCAGATTGATTCGTTCCTTAATCAAAACATCAACAATTTCACTTATTCAATTAGACTGAACTAACCTAAGATCTCCCATTCTTATTCTGTTGTTCTCATTGTCCTTGTGTTCGACCCCACACTACTACAAAGACTCCATATTTAGTTGCAGACATCTCTTCTAGTTGGGTATAAATTTAAGTCTGATATCTTTGACTGGACAATCATGTTTATACTTTTAACCCACGAAAAAGAGCAATTAGATATGCACATTAATCATTTAAATATTCACATCATATGCAATAAAATAAATCCGATCACATCGATTTAAACCCACATACACAGTAATTGATGTGACTCTGATACCACTGTTGAGGAATAAGGCCGACATAGAAGGCAGTGGAAAAAAAAACCTTTTCTCCTATTCCTTGCCAGAGAGATCGCGTCAAAAATGATGTATCTAGGAAAGGAGGTAGAAATAAGTAAACTTTGTCCTGGAGTAAATCCTGCCACTACTCTTCCTTAGTGATGTGCACTCTTTGCAAGATGCACACAGACAACTGTCGGTGATGGCCTCCTAGTACAACACTATGGACAACGGTGATTGTTGTCTTCCTAGCATGGCACAAACGACCTTCACGCCTCTGCACAGTCTATGTGGACCACCAGGAACTCCACATTGTGATACTAGAGCCAATAGGAAGGAATTGTCTCTTCGAATGTCAACGTGCTAGCATTGACTTATTCTCTCTTATTGTCTCTCCCTTGTTATCTCTCCCTTATATGGATAAGACTTGCTCATAATCTCACCTTATCAAAACAATGAGAGGACAACAATTGCCAGAGCTTATTTTTATCTATCCTAAAAGCCTTGACCACACCCCCTATTTATAGTATGGTCATGGGTAAGGTTCCCAAATCAGTGAAGAGTCAAAGAGATAGATTTTCATAAATTTCTAGCTGTTATGAATCATGAATTGGTCAGTTCATATTTGAACCTGTCAGTTCGTATGTGAAGCGGTCAGTTTAACACTTGAGTCAGTCAATTCACATGTAAATCGATTGATTCAACATTTGAATTGGTTGGTTTACTATATTTTATATTTCCAAATATATTGGCTTTTAATGTGATGATTAATGTCCAAGATGAGACACCCCAATTATAAAATCCTTTATTTGCCACCAAGAGGTACCAAGTTTAAGCCTCGACAACAACATGAATAAAGTCATCATTTTTTTAAAATGTGATGATTAATGCACTAACATGACGTCAACATCAATCCTTGATCCATTTGTATTGATCACTCAACCTATCATTTCATATATGAAATAGATTGAACTCGTCAGTTCACTTTTGAATTGGACGATTGATATATAGAATAGGGCAGTTCATTTCTGAACTGATCCATTCAAATTTTAGTTCAGTCAATGTACAACTAATGTTGTTTAAATTGAATAACTAAGCACTTTAGCAATCACGTTAAGCCATATTCATAAGTAAACTCATTTTTCCAAGTGTATCCTACGCATGTGACCCTATAGGTCCCATATTACATTGGCAGTGAATGCCCGTAACCAATTTATGACATCAAAATCAATGAGTAGAATCTAAAAACACATTATTGCTTCCCAAGGAATTGGAAAGTTAGAGAATAACTTCAACCTACAATATGTGATCAATATTATAGTGATTGTATAGTTCCTTTGTCTCTGATATTCAGATTGAACTTGAGGCATGGAATCAGTCCCTTAGTCCTACACCTAATCTTTCTTCTGGACCTCTAAACTATCACAATTGATTTTAAAGCAATCATTCAAGGAAAAAGGGAAAGGAAGCTAAAACCCCATCAAAGAGAAAAGTTGATTGACTTCCTGAATGAAAAGTGGCACCATAGGTGAAGAGATAGCGTTCTAGGTTCTTTTCAGAAAAATTCTTTTCATACCTCAAAATTTTGTATATAGGTTGTCACGAGTCTAGTTGTCAAGATGCGTGTTGAGATGAGTTGAGTAAACCTTGTTCCAGTTCCTTGTATCTTAGTTGTCATCCTCTCAATGTTCAATCCATGTTCCTTGAACTAGAGCATATTGTATGAGATGCATGTGAGCTCACACATCACATATTGACACACAAGTATGGCCATACATTTCTCAGTCTTACTTATCAAGTGGCAAGAATATTGATCTCTTATAGGAGAGACAAATCTCATCTACATCACTCACATCGATCCCTGTGTGTCACAATGTACCTGAGCATCACGTTTGTGGCAACCCTTATTCAAGATCACATCGCATGGTGTCAAAATACATTGAACAACATGTGATGAGCGTAGTCACTTTTGGTAAGAACCACAATCACCACTATAACTATGAGAGCTGATTCTGACTACCATTCCATGGTCTCCATGTATCACTCTCAAGGTGGGTCTGTCTGGTATACTATTCTCTAACAAGTACCTATGTGTTTGATTAGATATCCCATACCATGACTAGTGAGACTCTGTCATCAGTCAACACACACTCTAGTCTTATGTATTATTGTTGTTTATTTTACTTCCATAATAATATCCAATTAGGGACATAAAAATAATGTATGTACTCTGATCATACATATGATCTCATTGTTCAAGTCCTCAACCTAAAGACACATGTCATCAAACAACATCGTTATTTAGACATATACCATGTTTGTGTCATCCTCTCATGATCGAGACAAGCATAATAGAAAAAATTACCTTTATAGCTATAAAATCAGGTATCTAATGCCCAACACAATCATCATATGATTGTCTCTCTGGGCATACATACCAATATATATTATGTTTGTTAGTCAAATATAAAAATAAACATGCCTACTTATTCTTAGTATATTTATATATGTTGTGATCACCCTAATTCTGAAAAAATTAAATGTATATTGAGGTCTTATTCACATTAATTGAATAGGTGACCCATTATATATATTTTTAGTTCTAAGATCCATATTTAGTCATATAAGTCTCAATATGTCCATGCTACTCTATATCATAAAAATTTACTTTCTAACCTAAGTTGTTTAATATATTTATCTATATCACACTATTTAATTGATCAAATGAATCAATCATGACCATTGCATAAATTAAACTATAATTATTGAAGGAATTTGGGGTATAAATATTAGGAACAAAATCATTATTTAGGATATACCTTGTTAACACTCCATTGAAATTCTCTAAAATCATTGGATTTTCTATGTATAATTTTCAATACACTAATATGTGCACCTCTGAACATGATAATTATCATGTGATAAATGGAATAAGTTAATTAGTATCACTAGATATATGTTTCAAGAATATCATCTGATATTATATTAATTTAGTATGTTAAAATCTGAAATATAGTAGGTTACTTAAAATTACATACCCTTTACTTACTAATATTTATATGTAAAAATGTTCAAGATACACACTCTCTATGTGCAATTATACTAGAACATACGAATACTAGGATTCCATAATGGTAGAATGGCCATTTGGTTCAAGTAACTACTATTTCCATCCTAAGTGTTACATGTATTAGTACCATCTTCATTGCAATTAACTATTTTTTCCAGAATAAAAAATAGTAGGATAATAGGACATGGATATTATAGACAATTTCTTATGACTATTAGTGTATTGATGTATATATGTATATATGATCTAGACTACATACTATTCTTCACCAAAGTAATGTAGTTTCTAGCATTAATCGTTCATATTACTGAATTTACTGGTTGATCATATAAACCAGAAGTGCAGATGAAGAACTGACCTTCCACATTGCTTCTCCATGATTCCTTGATGAATAGGTCAATCTAATAAAGTATTAATGACCAGAAAGAGATGTACATAGGTCCTTAGCTACCCAGATTGACTTGGATTGCCATCTTCAATGCCAAGGTGTTTTGGAGATCTCACTGTCAAGAACAGGATCTGCTGTTGCACTCTTATCATCAAGAGAATGGCGACATGTGTGATCACCACAATGTTTAGGATGTAGGAGGAGCAAGGTAGTTGCAATATACTTGTCATTGGGTATAGGACATAAACATAGGGGAGTTGTTGCGACACCACTACATTGAAGGAGGAGAGATCCCTGTCACCTAGAAGTGATCAACAAATATAGTTGTGATGAGATCAATGTCCGAGAAGGCCGATACATGTATCAAGGAGAGGATGCTCGGCTAGGGTTGTTCTCTAGCAACTGTTGGCCATAGGAGTAAGAAGATGATGGTTGGGGTTCATGGAAATACATAGGAGGAGATGATGGAGGAGAAGAAGGTGAGCGGTAGAGTTCCTACTGCATCATTGGTGGGCATAGGAAGGGGATCATCAATGGCTAGGGTTTGACAAAGAAGATGTAAGGGAAGGGACTCGGGTATCGACGATTATGGTGGAGAAGATATAGGCAAGGAAGAAAAGAGGAAGACGAAGCAGAAGAGGAAATGGGAGTAATGGGAACAAGTAAGTTGTGATGGTTCTTTGCAAGCATGAAGAATAGAGATCATACACGTGAATGAAAGGTTTGTGCCGACGTTATAGGGTAAAATGTGGATAAGGGATAATGTGAATGAATGTAGTAATGCATGCCTTTATGTAGATCAAAATTAAGGGTTTCAACCAATAATTTGAATGGTCTAATAAGGCTTGATTGACACAATTTTTTTCAAGAATGCTAATTAAGTATAAGGAACCCAATTTTAATGTTAATTTTTCCTTTTTGAAACATTCATCAATTTATTTATTACTTGTAGTTTAAATTTTCAATAATGTCTTAATCTATTTGACATATTATTTCATATTTAATTATTTTCAATCATCAATCTGACTTAGAGTGATTCTAGATTTCTGAATCAGGGTAAATACTAATTAATTAGTGAATTGAAATAATTTTCTTATATTGAAGACTTGATTAGTTAATTTATCATTAACCTTATAGAAGAGGTTATTGTTGGCACATTTTCCTGTCCCAAAATACTCCTGATGAATTCAATTTAAGGAAAATTATTTAGGACTCATACAGTTGAAGGTGGACCTAAGGAAAGGGAAATAATCTATATACCTGGATTTGACTATGATATAAAAGAAATATATATGAGGAGAAGAGGAAGAGGAGAAGAGAGAAAGATGAGGAAGAGGAGAAACAATCATAGGGTACTTGACTAAGAAACAATCTATGGCCAAGTACTCGGTGCAAGAAGTGCGACTATGCAAGGAGAAGGGAGGCATTACAAGCAGAAAAGATTAAATGAAATAGACTGTAATGTCAATTGATATTTTAACACATTAATGTATATAAACGATAGAGAGTTTTAATCAATTAGACGAGAGGATAAACGATGTCTATTTGACTTGAAATTTCCTATGTAGGCTAATCAAGATGTCAGAAATTGATTTCAATTCAATTTTACCTTTCAAAGATGTATGATATTTTATTTCTCTATTTTTACTATAATAATTCAATTAATGCCTTTAATACCTTTATTAATAATTTTGAAATGTTGTTTTATTTTTTTAATTTTCTGTACTCAAATAGACTTAAGATGGCCCCATAGTGCTAATTTAGACTCCACACTAGTTCTTGGATGACTTTATATAATTAATTCCCAACTGAATACTTAATTAGTTAATTTATGATAAACATTATATAAAAGTGATTTATTAAATTTTTTATTTTCTTGGCTCCAGTTACTCTTGGTTAATCTAGTTCAAGTTAAAATGATTTAATTCTAATATAACTAGAAAGATGTTTAGGAAAAGGGAGGGTTAATCTATGGTTCTAGATTCAAGTATGTTATAATACTCTATCCCTTATAGAGGATTTTCTCCTTGAAATCTGCCCACTTGCAACCTAGCCCACAAATATGCCTAACATAAACCAAATTACAACTTTTCACTCAAATTTAATTTATTACATGTGAGGATAAGATGTAATTTCATCACATTTATCATTTCCTAAAATGTTCAACTTAGCTTGCAAGGTAAATCTGTCCATACCTCTACCCTTATCATGAGTTAGTGCATGAAGTTGCTTATTATTTTTTTGATAACGAGGATCTCCTCCCGAGATAGGCCACTATTGGACCCCACCCAGTCAAGGTTAAACCCCAGAACCAGCTGCATGCACGGGGGCACCGCGATGCACTCAGTAACGTGGGGACTTTACTGCACCCCGAGGGTTACACAATATGAGAAGTTGCTTATTATTAACTTATCTAAATACTTAATATGGTTCCACAAATCTAGGAATTGACCTAATTTGATATGCATATCTTATATTATGGATTCATTTTAGATTAATCAACTAATTTCCATGGTATCCATCTTGACAATGTTTAATTACCCAAATTAGGTAGTGATTATATGACCGTATTGTAGAACTTTCCCAAGGGTTACTTAGTGTATACCCTATTAAGTTCAATTGCTTTCCTATCTTGCTAAGGTATAAGGCTCAACCCCTTAGAGAACTAATCCAATAAATAAACTAGCATTATTGATGCTCAAATTAGCAAGGTTTACACATATACGTTGTCTAGGTGGCATCTACACTCATTTGATGCTATTATTGGAAACCACCCATTTGTGAATTATTTTCATCATTATTAGTTTCTATAATTTCTTAAGTTAATCTACATACATAATGAATAATGCGTACAAGACTCCACCCCTTGAAAGGGCTATTCTACAAATTCACTAAACATATAGAGGGGCAAAAAGGGTGGACATACTAGATCTTCTATACACTTCATCTTTGTACTCTCTACACAACACCTAGGCCTTAGGGTCATTTTGGTCATACCAAACAAGTACGTCTTCACTGTAAAGGGTTTCTCTACAACTCAAACTTTCTTGTGGTAGTGACTTGGTTCCAAAACCACGATTAAAATATGAAATATTGTCATTTAGTACATATAACTTAATAATGAAAACAAGTTTAGCTATTCATCCTTGCAATGAAAATCTAAAATTGGAAGAAAAATTTATTCAAGTACCAAGTTAGACACCTTCTACAACACAACACATATATTGTTATTCTATCATCACTTCATTCCCCCAAAAAGGGTCTAGTTCTTCAAACACCTAAAAAGGCATAAGTTTATATCTCTGATATATGAGTATAGGAGGGAGAAAGGCTTCTTGTTACACACAGTCAACTTCTATCAAAACCTAACAAGGAAAGACATCCACCATTCCGTATTGGTTTTCATGATAGGATTGAACTTCATGCATGTGAGGAGGGTAGGAGGCGGTGGTCCCTCTAATCGACAAGCATGCAAAAAAACTTTTGATATAATGGACAAGATTCTGATGATTCAAGACTTCATTGTGCTACATTTTTGAGGTGCATTACATTGATCATAAGTTTCATCAGAACATCCCCGAAGTCCCCGAAGACACACATCAATACCCCATGTGGGTTATCTTCTCTGAGGGATCTCGTTGGCCCAAGAGAAGTTTTTCCTGACGGATGTTCCCCTTGATATGACTTTAGCCAAAGAAGAATCCTGCCCGAGGCCAATCTACATCCACATGGATAGGACTTCAGCCTGACGAGAGTCCTACCTGATGGCCAAGCAGACTTAGTGCATGACTTACAAATATCCTACACCATCGAGTGATGAGCGGGCAGACCACAACGTCAATGGGTGATCTGCACTCCAGCCCAATGGTATTCTTGCCTAATGGGACTTTTGTACCCCTGCATCAAT
Organism: Alisma plantago-aquatica; assembly: GCA_963693085.1. Classification (NCBI taxonomy): domain Eukaryota; kingdom Viridiplantae; phylum Streptophyta; class Magnoliopsida; order Alismatales; family Alismataceae; genus Alisma; species Alisma plantago-aquatica. The sequence continues at coordinate 1,182,584,818 of OY856412.1, read as the reverse complement.
GGCTATACTGAAGGGTCACAACCTTTAATCTACCTCCATCCATTGACATCTTGTATCCATGGAGGTTGTATAAAGTTACTGGGGAGGGTTCAAAACCCTAGCCCCAATGTATAAATAGAAGGACAATGTCACCATGGAAAGGATCCGCTCCGACACTACCAGATTGCCGAATTTGTTCAACAACATCTTCCTCCAAAATTTATCAACCCCTCCATCGACTACTGTTGTTGATCTACTAGCCAATGAGAAACCCATTCTCTATTGTGACTCCAAGATATGCCTTTCAAGGAAGCTAGATCAAGGACGTCCTCTACCATTGATTCCCTATTGTTTTCCACCTACTTTTCCCCCATAACGACAGATCTAAGAATCAAAGAAAAGGGAGATCAATGACCCATTAGTCATACTTTGATTAATGTTCATGTGTTGTCCTTTTTGTTTGCTCAATAACCTTTACCCCCAAGTTTGAATATTAGATCCCACACACCATGGATGCAGTTTCACCTTCCTATGGTATGAGATGGCCTTCTCTTTCTTTTTCTCTGATGTATTTGCTTATGTTTCCATGAGAGAGTAGTCCCCTCACTAAGGTGCACGGAGTATCCCTCTACCTAATTTTTTTCTCTTTGGTCCATCTGTCATTGTATGAACCATTATATGTTTGGAATAAGTCATTTTTATGCTTATATTATTGCCTATTCATCAAGTTTATATGTTTATAAGATCTTAGATGTAGAGAAATTTGAACCCATGTTCTAGGATATTGATTGGTTCATGTTAAACCCTTGATGAGTATTTCATATAGGTGTTAGAAATAGATGTATGATTTCTATGTAAGATGATGGTGAGCTTAGAGAGATATATGTCCAGGTCTTAATCCTAATGCCAAATGGGAATTTTTTTGGGCCTCAAATTATGTTTTTCCATGCTTGTAGTGATGTACCGAGAGAGAAAACGATAGGTAGAGGTGGTTAAACCCATTCCATACTAGTATTCCCATATCTAATAATCAACATTTAATCCAACATTTTATTATCTACAACATCATAATATTCAACAATCAACCTTTTGTGACAAATAATACTTCTTGAGTGGTTAATTTTATCAATAAATTCTTAAATATGTCGTCCTTTCGGTTCAATGCTGAACTATAGTATGATTATATTCGTCCTCTTTTGGGTGGTGATTATTGTACATTAGTTAAGGTAAACTCTAGGGATTTTATCCCAAGTTAATTTCCTTGTATAGTAAAAGTTACATCAAATTTTGGTGTCATTTCTAGGTTAGAATATTCTAATCACTTTAACTGACTTCAATTAGTTAGAATTTTTTACTTCCAAATTGATAATATTGAAAATTGTCTTGAATCCAACCCGTCTTCAACCATATAAACTTGGTCATTTACCCTTCTTAGTTATCATCTATGGTGCATGCAATGCTCTTCTAGAGTCAATTGCTGACCAGACTTTGACTACAAGGTCAAAAGGACCTACCACATGCTCCTTTGTGAATTCTAAAACAAGATGGCTGAAGAGGAGATCAACTGGAGAGTTGAAGCAAAACATGCAACACAACATGACGAACTCACAACAGAGGCAAGAGCTGCAGTGCATGCTAAGTTACAAGGAGTTGCAGAAGCTGAAAGACAAAGATAACTATGAGAATTCTCTATATTTAAGGTTGTATAAATCCAAAACCGAATTGTCCAACTAGACATTATAGCACCCAACTTTGAGATCAAGACAAAACAAGTGATGATGATGCAAAACAATAGTTTTGTAGGCAGTAACCGGCAAGGACGCACATGACCATCTTCACAATTCAATGGTTTATGTGGAATAACCAAACAAGCTGGTGTGTTCTTTGAGGCCATGAAGATGTGAATATTCTATTACTCTCTCACTGACATGGCTAGGGTATGCTACAATTCCTTATATGATTGCAACATCAGAACATGTGAGGAACTCCAAAACCATTTCCTCGAGAAGTTTGTTCTGCCCTAACTCACTTACTAAATATGAGGGAAAATTACTCAATTCGAATAGCTCCCAAGTGTAACTCTCTTTGAGTCATGCAGATGATTCAAGGAGTTGTTGTGCATATGCCCTCATCACAACATATCCTATTTACAACTTATGATAACATTCTCTAGGGAAGTTGATGATGATGTTAATCAATATCTAGACGTCACCTCTAATGGGAACTTCATGTGGAAAATCTTTAACATTGCATAAAGGTGGTTGGTATGGGAGCTAAGAACCAAGACAATAAGGGCTCGCCACACAAGAAAGCAGTTCTCAAGGTGGCGAAGAAAAATCTGACTTGAAGGCAATTGTTGAATCTTTAAGATGGTAACTCTCAAGCAAAACAACCTTGAGTCATCCCTCCTAAGGAATGGACATCAAAGTCAATCCTCTTTCTACATTGGGTCAACTCTAGAAGTGTGCCAGATCTGTAGTACAGAAGGCCACACTAGTCTATAGTGTAACCGCCTATACCAGACCACCTTGAACATGCACCAACCTCAATTCGATAACAGTCCGATCATTGAAGAAGTCAACACTATCAACTCTATTCCTGGACAGGGATACTAAAACCCCAACAAGCCACAAAACCATCCACGCTTCCAGTATAAAAACCAAGATGGAGTAGAAAATGCTCACCAGCTCAACCAGGACCACAATCAGAATCAATTTTAGGATCATCCTGGTTTCCAACAACAATAGAACTATCATCAAAACAACTATAATCCTGGCCACATTGTAACAATTTCAACCACATTAACAACCTCAATTTAGGACAACAACCCTACAATCAACAAGGTCAACTTCTCCCAGGCCATAGAAACTAATAGAATGTGCCTACCTCTAATGGCCAAAGCCACATGGATACCATGAAGAAGATTCTAGCAACCCAACATGCTTACAACAAATTAATGGAGGCTCAACTTGTGCAAATTGCTGATGTAATTCATCCTCCAATAGGTTTGCTTGTAGGCCATCCTAGAGGTAATTCAAAGCATGAAGAGGAGGAGAAAAAGGTAGGGACCACACATTTTGTATGTGTGCTACTAGAACCTCCAGCCCATTCATCAATAATAATAGACTGGTTCTTGAAGACAATGATTGTAAGGCACTAACCTTGTTTCATAATAAACATGATTAATTGTCTTAATTAAATACTTTGTTTCTTAATTAAAACTTAAATTATGTATTAATATTAGTTTCCAAAGCTAATTTTAAATTTTGAGTCAATTGGGACTTCATTTTCTCAATTATACAATTTTACATAATTTTGTTGACCTATCTACAATTTTCCCTTTTCTAGGGATCTAACTGTAATTTCACCACATGTATATTTTTTTACATGGTGATATTTTAATTGGAGAAGTTTTATGTCATTTTATTTCTTTTGAACCTTGTTGCATAAAGATACCAATCCCTTATATTAGCTTTGTGTAGAAGTAATGGTAAGAGTGCCTACTGATGCTTGCTTAACTTCGACAACTGAAGGTCTTTCCACATTCAACATACAAAGGTCTTTTGGTGTCCAACAACCAAATGTTATCCTATATATTCAACAAGCAAATGTTTTTCTTTGTTCAACAACCAAATTATTTTGCATGTTCAACAACTGAAGGTTTTGCTGCATTCAACAACTAATATTTTTTTGCATTCATTAATTGAAGGTTGCTCTTCATGTTTAACAAATGATTACACGTCTAACAATCAAAGGTTTTTCTACATGATCACAAAGAAAAGGTAGTTCTACATCTTCATAAACCAATAGTTTTTATGGATGGTTGCAAATCATTGGAGATTTTGGATGCACAAAATGATGGGAAACCTATCCCTTTGACTGTTGGAAATGTTTCTTTAGAGCCTTTGACTTTCTCCTAGTTCCATTCTATCTATAAATAACCCTACCTAATCCCTTCAAAGAACCTTTTACCCAACTCTTTGATGCTTCTAGATACCAACAAGAAACCATGGATTGATGACAGGGAGACTTCTTGGGGGCGAAACCTTGCAAGATCGTGGATGTATGTTGCTGCAAGACTTGGATCTAGCCATTCTAAGACGGATCTAAGCCCTCTTGCCTAGTTGCTTGCTCTGTACATGTAATATGTTCTCTCCTAACCTTTTTCTAACTATTTTCCCTCTTCTTTCTTCTTCCATGGACGAAACCCATGGTGCTTCTAGCTAGAAGCTCGTACATAAGGATAAAGAACCCTCTTTTCTTCTCTCTTTGCTCTATATACACCCTGCTCTTGAAGCTAAGATCTTTCTTAGATATTCTAGAGGATGAAACTCAGGTATTTGATTCTCTTTTTGTGATTATTTCTGTTTGGATATTTTTCTTCACCCCTAAGATGAGTGATATAACTTTTGATGCACTTCTTGTGCACTTATAATATTTTACAGGAGTTATTTATAATATTTTACATAACTTGATTGATGCTGTCAAACATACATATTAGGCTTAAATAATCAAGTGTAATTATAATCATGTAGTGCCTAACAAATGTATAACTATCTCAGTGTAGGAACTCACTAGACACTAAAATGAGTAAACCAAAAGGAGCTTGAAGTTATATACTATTGAGCATATGCTGGAACAGGGAGGGTATATCTTTGTCATCCTGGTTCCAAAGTTAACATGATATGTTGAGGCCATGTCTTAGATTTTATGGAATCGAGAGCGACTACGGTTGTAACTCAAAATCGAGGGTTTTTACCTTATTTTTGTTGTTGTGGAATGTGTACCTAGGACAAAATATATTTTTTGTTTTGTTTTTAGTAGGTTGGTCCATGGTGCCACTAAATTTTGTCGCTCATACTATTCGAGGGAAAAAATCTTTGGGTTCTGGTCATCCTAGATCTTATATGAGGCTGATTGTGACTTCTTACTAGTCAGATAGTACTTTGAATCATACACCTGAAACTACCCAGGGCTTAATAAATATGTGATCCAGCCATGTAGTATACTTGTTAGGGTTCTTTGGTGAATCACACTGGATGATAACTATTCCTTTGCTCTCTTACTAGTATCATGTGTAAATCATATACTTAAACGATCATTTATTAGTACATGTACGTATTTATTTTATAGACTCTGATTAGTTTTTTACATGTTATAATATATGTTGTAGCTAATCTAATTTCAACCTACTTTTATGTAATAAATGTTATTAGTGGTTTGATAATATCATTGGGACTTAGAGTCTATTATAAAAAGTAGGTTTCCACACCTATTTATTCGTGGCCCTTTTTTACATGTACCTATTTATTGGTTTCCACACCTTTTTAGGTGATCATCAACATGGTTAGACCCATGGTGGAAAAGACCCTTAATTTGGAGGCCAGTGAAGCTGAGAGGTTGGTGTACTTCTTGATAGAGTCCTAGAGTCATCCATGTACACATAGGCTCTGGGCAAGGGGATTTGTACATCATGTATATCAATTCAGGTTTTTGACTGTAAGTCAAGAACAATGAAATTGCTATAATTATTAGGAAGATCCATTTTGTATACATATTATGACTGAGACCATGGATATTCATGTAAAGATACATGGTATAAATATGTATGTTGTTGGGCTTTAGTGTAAGTTTGATTATTATATGTTTGGAATTTTATTTGGTTTTAATTGTGTACCTATTTTTGTAATATGGATAATCACTATTTTGGTCTTGAGTAATCTCATTTTGTTGATGGGTTGTCACATTTGGTGATTCAGAGTTGTAGGTTTACTGAGTATACAAGGACATATGACCTAGGTTGCTATGTATTTTCTTACATATATAACATATCTAACCATGGTTTATGGTTATGTAGATATGTCTGGAAAACATGAAGAACTTGATGAGAATACTTTTTTGGCCTCTATACATGGAAATATGAGACATAATAGAGGGAAGACTACCCAATACAAGGCCAGAAAACCCCATCCCACCTCCTTTTGACTCTATGACCATAGCCAATTTAGACTTCTATTCATTTTTTGGATAGCTAATGGTGAAGATAACACATCTAGTTGATAGGGCACCCACACCTCAACCAAGGGCACATGCCGCAAATGTTGAGGCACAGGGTCCAGGGAAGAGATTTGAAAGGATGAAGTGTGTTGGTGCATATCACACACCGATCACTTTTCACCACTAATTATTAATGTAAATTAGGGCCACAAATAAATTTCTTATAAATGAAGTATGAAAATTAAACGAGACATAAAATATTTTCCCTCTTTCACTTGTGCCATTATGTGTTGCAATTCCATAGTCAAGATATTGTGAGTGATGAAGGATGCCTGTCCACCCCTTTTATAGCTAAGGCAATAGGGGGAGGGGTTGGCCTACTAGATGACAAGTTTCGGTTGACTTGTCATGAAGGTGATTGAGGTTACCACTCGATCATGACACAGATCAAAATTATTGACCTAATAGCTATACATTGTCCATATTTTATTGATGACTTAACTATTCCATTCATATGTATCTAATATATCTATTTAAGATTTATTTCAGGTATTATATACATGAAAAGGATCAATTCAATCAGGCCCTAGCTTGATTAAATACAAGTCAAAGTCAATGCAAGTGCACTTTTGTAGAAAGTTCTCTAAACAACTTTGGACAATTTCTACAATCATTGTATTGATGTTATGACTTATAATTAATGAGAAAAATTAGGAGCACTTAGTTCGAACATTGAAGCACTTTAACGACAATTTTCAAAATGCATAACGAGCAGTCTATTTGACCGATTTTCCCTCTTAGAAACTCATCCGCCGCATAGGATGGGTCTTGGAAATTCCTAGGCTCGGCCTAGTTTGTCCCAGGCCAAACTCGATTGACACCCTACATAGACAAAATGATTTTAAGCCATTGATTGAGTTTTATCCTGGATAAACTCATTCGACAACTCATAATCACTTTTTGGATAGTGCAATAAGTCAAGTTACCTTTATTGAAATTCGACCGACTGCACCGCATGAAGTGTGTAGAAAAAATGTTTCTAGTTGTTGGAGTGATGCAAACATAAAAAACAGATCCATTACAACACCCCAAATGACTAGAATTTGGTCCCAAGAACTTCTAGTGGCTAGTGGACACCCCAACTATTAAAAGGGACCCTTGGGCTTCAACCCAAGTTTGCCTACCTTGCTCCTAGCTATAGTTGAGTGGATTTGTTGACATACAACCCCTTCTCTCTCTTGCTTATTAAAATGTCACTATGAGTGAGATAGACTATGTGTGAGAGATATAATTCATTATAATCTTGTGAATCTCTCAAATCTTCCCTTTCCCAACCCTTTCTCAAGAACAAAGTTGGTGAAAGATTCTCCAAGGTGAAGGAGAAGGTGAAGGCTAAAGATCCTTGAGAAGAGTGGGTAATTCCTTCAATATGGAACACTTGTTTGAAGAGGGGAGCTTCTTGGCGAAGGTGCCCAGCTCGTTGCAAAAGCGGTTAAGCCCTTGTAGAGGTTGAAGACTCTTTCTCCAAGGATAGGTAAGACCTTGTAAGGTTTGTTGTCTCCTTTTGGTCCTTAAAAAGGAAGGCTAGATATCGTTGCCCTATAAAAGGAAGTTCTTATTGTATGTCTTATAATGGAGTATAAGTATGCAATAGTTGTAAAATCCTAAGGCTTCACCTCTCTAGGTAGTGGATGTACATTCTCCTAGTTTGGAGTTTGGAGCCACTCAACATAGCTTGTTATTTGTCTCATTCAACCTCTCTCATCCTTGCTATGTATGCTCAGTTGCACATAAAATTCCATATTTACACTCCTATTTCTTGAAGTAATTTGAAGTTCTAGCAAATTTGGATTAAATTCTTTTTATCTCTATTCATCCCCCTAAAGAGATCCAACATGTGGTATCAGAGCCAGGGTCTTCTCCAATAAGTTCTCCCACGAGATGAGAAGGGGCGACAACCTTCTAGTTCTCTCAACTTGGATGGTGGATTCTCCATGAGAACTCCAATTTTTGATGATGCAAACTTCCTTTATTGGAAGAGACAAATGCAGTTCTACTTGCAAGGAATGAGCTATGGCATATGGAAAGTAGTCATCCTTCCATACAATGAGCTGGCAGGCAATGTAGCTACTGGGGATGAAGCTACACTAAAGAAGGCACAACTGACTGAAAAGGCCATAAGTATCATTTATGTAGCCTTCACTCCTTCCGAGCTCAACTAGATCACTTCTTGGGACATGGCCCATGTGATATGGATCAGACTTTGCATCACCTATGAAGGGACCGGGAAAGTCAATGAGTCTAAAATCTGCATGCTCAAAGATCTCCTTAAGAACTTCAAGATGGGAAAGAAGGAGAGAGTGGTTGATATGTACTCAAGGCTCAACACCATCATCAATGGACTTGCTTCTTTGGGCCAACCCATGGATCAAGGAACCATCAACTTCAAGATCCTTAGGTCTCTTCCTAAGAGGCATCCATCCAAGGTTACCTCCATTGAAGAAATAAGAAGCCTCGGTGGGATAGCTACTAAGGAGCTCATTGGGAACCTTCAAGCTTATGAGCCAATACTTGACAAGCAAGAAAAAGAAAAAAATATTGAAGAGAAGGATTCAAAGAAGATGAAGGAAAATGCCTTCAAATATCAAGTGGAGGTCATTTTTCTTCAACAACAACTTGCTTTCTGGACTACTCCCTCCTCAAGTGAAGATGAATCCCCTAGTGATCATGAATCTAACTACTCCAAAGTGAACCACTTCAAGGTAAAGCCCTCCTCCTCCTCCTCCTCTACTCCAAGGTGCTATGGGTGTGGACAAAAGGGACACTACAAGAATGATATCCCCAAGGAAAAAAAAGTCCTACAACAAAACCAACTCCAAGAAAAAGGACTATAAGAAGGAAGGCAAGTACAAGAAGAAGGAAAAGAAGGAAAGAAGAAGCAAAGATTTAGTCGACACCACATGGGATGACTCTTCTTCTTGTGATTCCATCTCCAATGAGGGAGAATGCAACCTTGATCTCATGGCCTCAACTAGTGAAGCCATGGGTGAGGTAAGTGATGTAAGCTTCAATAATTTATCTAAAGAAGCCCTCATTGATATGATTAATGCTTCCCATTCTTCTTATCCTAAGTGGAAATCCAAGAATAAGGGGTTAGGGAGAATTATTGATGACTTGTATGCTAAAATTGATTTTCTTGAGCAAACTGAGAAAGTTCATCTTGACAATATTGATTCTTTGCAAGGTCAATTTTTTGAGTTTGAGTTGCAATACAATGCTATTGACGTAGATAATGCGATTTATCTTAAGATCATGAATAGTCCTAAAGATGAGAACCAAACTCACCTTGATGAGCTTGTTTTGATTAGAACTAAAAACGATAACTTGTTGACAAGTTCAATGATCTTAGACATGCTTGTGATAATAATAAGAATGGAAATATAATATATTTTGATGAGCTTACTTTTCTTAGGACTAAAAATTATAGATTTCTTGTTAAAATTAATGATCTTTCCTCTAGACCTTTATTTCCAATTAATGATGTATCTAGTATAATTCTTGATAGAGATTCTTATCATATCAAAGCCCTCTATCTAGAGGCTGATCTGCTTCATGCTCAATATGATTTAGCTAGTCTTTCTTCTACTGTCATTACTCTTAGTGATGACAATTACATGCATAGAGCTTCCTTGAAAAAGTCCCTTAAAAGGAAAAAGTCCCTCAATGAAATCTTAGATCACTCTACCAAACAAAATGGTAAAAGTGGTTTGGGATATGAGGGAACTACCAAAAGCAAGGGAATGGGAAAGAAAAAGAGAAAGGAACCTCCTATCTTCCATGGATAGTCATCTAGCCCTAAGAACCCTATGGTTTGTGCACATTGCAAGAGTGATGATCATTATTCTACTTATTGTCCATACAAAGAGAAGGGGGCCAACCCAACAATGAAATGGGTCCCTAAGCTAACTCCGGATCTCAAGGTTTGAATTGGGAACCAACATCTTCCTTTCTTATAGGTAAAAGGAAAATGGATTGTTGAAAGTGGTTGATCCAAGCACATGATAGGTGAAATAAGCCACTTCAACAATTTCACAAAGAAGAAAGTAGGATCGGTGACTTTTGGTGACAACAACAAAGGTAAAATTATAGGTGAGGGTGATGTGGGTGATTCACTATGCATCAAGAATTTTATTCTTGTGGATGGCCTACATCAAAATCTTATTAATGTTAGTTAATTATGTGACAGTGAATATCTTGTGTTATTTACTTCTCTTGAATGCTTTCTTCTAGATTCCCTCTCCTACAATGTCATATATAAGAGAACTAGAAATGGAAATCTTTATGTTATTGTTCTTGATTCTCTTAAGCCTATTCTTGGTAAATTCTTTGTTGTTGATAAAAGTAATATATCCTCGTGGCATCGTAGGCTTGGTCATGTAAATATGCATCCATTGAAGAAGGTGAGCAAAAATGAATTGTTCAAAGGACTTCCTAAATTGGACTTTGGGAAGGACGAGGAATGCCAACCATACACAAGGAAAGCAAACTAAATCCTCCTTTAAATCCAGAGGAGTCCTTAGTACCAAAAGATCTCTTGAACTTCTTCACTTTGATCTATTTGGAGCAATGAGAACTCAATCGCTTCGTGGTAGAAAATATTCCCTTAATATTGTTGATGACTTTTCTGGCTTTATTCATACCTTCTTCTTATTTTCAAAAAGTGACACTCTCAATGTTTTCTCTACTTTTTGCAAATGGGCTAAAAATGAAGCTTCTTTCTACATCATATCTATCTGTAGTGACCATCGGAGATAATTTGAAAATGATATGTTTGAAAGGTTTTGTAAGGAATTAGGTTATGCATATTACTTTTCTTCCCCTTGTACACCTAAACAAAATGGGGTTGTAGAGAGAAATAATATGTCTTTACAAGAAATGACTAGGGCCATACTTTTAGAGTATGATACTCCAAAGAAGTTTTGGGTCACAAGTGTTAGTACTTCATGTTTTGTGCAAAATTGAGTTTTCACTCATCATTCTAAAGAAAACCCCCTCCATGAGTTATGGTATGGTAGAAAGCCCTCTATCGATTTCTATCATGTTTTAGGTTGCCCTTGTTTTGTTTTAAACACTAAGGATTCTCTTGACAAGTTTTATGTGAAGTCTTACAAGGCTTTCTTTCTTGGCTATAGCACTACTAGCAAAGCATTTAGAATATTTAACATTGAATTTGCCTAAAGTAAAAGAATCTATCAATGTTAAATTTGTTGAAACTAACCCATCTATTTCCAAGAATATTGTAAATGATGATGTTGTAGATGAGGTGATTCCTAGATTAAAATATATCAACATCATTGAAAAAGGAAAAGAGTTGGTAGTAGATGAAGAAGAGAAAGAAGAAGAAAAGAAGGATCCAACCCCCCATTTTGCAAAATATCATCCTAATAAGATCATAATTGGAATTCCTTTTGAAAGAGTGGAGATGCGAGCTGCATCCAACAAGGAACAAGCCGATAATGCCTTCATCTCACAACTTGAGCCAAAGAACATCAAAGAAACTCTTAAAGATGATGAATATATCTTAGTTATGTAAGAGGACCTAGAGTAGTTTGAAAAGAACCAAGTGTGGACCTTAGTGACAAGACCAAATGATAGAAAGATCATTGTCACCAAGAGGGTCTACCACAACAAGATAGATAAAAGAGGAAAAGTGGCAAGGAAAAAAGCAAGGTTAGTTGCTCAAGGCTACAATCAATAGGAAGGTATTGATTTTGATGAAAGTTATGCACATGTTGATAGACTTGAATCTATTAAAATGTTACTTTGCCTTTGCTAGCTATAAAAATTTCTTATTATACTAAATGGATGTTAAAAGTGTGTATTTAAATGGTAGAATAGAGGAGGAAGTCTATGTGTCTCAACCTCCCGACTTTGAACATGATAAGCTTCTTAACCATGTTTACTTATTATAAAAAGCTCTATATGAACTCAAACAAGCCCATAGAGCTTGGTATGAGAAATTAAAGAACTTTTTGATAGACAATGGATATATCATGAGCAAATTTGATTCTACCCTATTTCTTGAACACACTTCTAGCAACTTTTTGATCATTCAATATATGTTGATTATATCATATTTGGCGGAACTAATCTTGATCTTTGCAAGGAGTTTAGTTCTCTTATGTAGAGTGAGTTTGAGACGAGTATGATTTGGGATCTTACTTTCTTCCTTGAATTCCCAATCAAGAAAATAAAGGAAGGAAACTTCATCATCCAAGGCAAGTATACAAGTGAACTCTTGAAGTGATTTAGGATGGAGAACACCAAGCCGATGGAAACCCCCATGTCAAACACCACCATACTTGATAGATATGAGGAAGGTGAGAAGTTCTATAGAGGTATGATTAGCATCTTGCTATATTTAACTACATCTAGACTTGATATCATGTTTGGTTTTATCTTATGTTCTAGATTTCAGTCATGTCCTAGAAAATCCCATCTTATAGCGGTTAAGCGGATTCTAAGGTACCTAGCCAAACCCCAAAATTTTGGAGTATGGTATCCCAAGTCAGGGGAATTTACTCTTACTGCTTATTGTGATGTGGATTATGCAGGGTTCTTAATGGATAGAAAGTGCACAAGTAGCACTTTCTTCCTCCTAGGACAATGCTTAGTTTCTTAGTTCTCTAAGAGACAAAGCACAATGGCTATTTCAACTACCGAGGTTGAGTACATTACAGCTGGGAGTTGTTGTTCCCAAGTCCTATGGATGAAGCAAATGCTTCAAGGCTTTAACATTCATTTTGAGGCTTCTCCTATCTTTTTTGATAATACTAGTGTGATCAATCTTTCTTACAATCCTATATATTATAGTAGAGCCAAACATATAGAGGTCCACATCACTTCCTCCATAACCATTGGCCAAAAGGGATATCTATATCACACATGTGGACTCAGAAAATCAACTTGCAAACATTTTCACAACATATCTAGCTAGAGAGAAATTTACTTTTTTAAGATTGAAATTGCTTATGATTGCTCTTGATGATAATGATATGCCTTATAGCTAGATGCTCTCATACCTATATGTTCTTGCTCACATATTTGCTCACCTTATATTTGTTTATGCTACATATGCCTAGTTTTAATGCCCCGTTTTTCTTATTTTGGCTATTTTTTGTAAATGCTTCTTTTACTGCAAAATAGTACCCAATGATGAGCGGAAAGTGCCTCAATATGTTCAAAATGCATGATATGATATAAAAGTAAATTTATATAGTACTCTAGTGGCCTAGAATTAAATTTCTTATCTTTTAGACAGACTAGCATGTCGGTCGAGTTTGTTCTGGGAGAAACTCTACCAACAACATGCCAAGGATTGAATGAAATCGCAGTATCGGTCGAGTTTATCAAACCTAAAACTTGACTGACAACACTATTGGGCAGAAAGTGTATAGGCATTTAGGCTACTTTCTCCCTCTCCACTAGAGCAAAGTCGACTGATAGACCCTATTTCTTATTCATCTGTCAACCCTAGGGCTACCTAAACTTCTCCCTTACCCTCTCTAGCCCTGGATCACCTGCTCTAGCCTTCCCTGCCTTGACCCAACTCCTTGAATAGCCTACACCTCCTGCCATATTCCTCATTTTTCCCCTCTTCATCTCCTTTCATCTCCATGGCTTCAAACTAACAGAAAAGGACTGGCCCAGTTGGAGTACCCTCATCCTTCACTGCTTCTAGGGTTGTTTCCTTTGATGACACCTCCTTCATCTCCTCTCAAGCAGTTAATAGGTATAAGGAACTTCTTCCTAGAAATACTTTTCTTTTTCATGCTTTGCTTGAATCTTGAAGAGAGTTGATGAATGAGGTTGCTACTGTGTTTAATGCACAACACCTTAGTGCACTTTGTGTAGAGAGATTGTGCTTCACCAACTCTCTTTCTAGCATAAAAGCTAACCAAAAAGTCTATGCAAACCTCACATGGAACTACACTTCTCTCGTGCCACCCCCTAATCAACAAGCGATCCTTACCTTCATTCTTGCATGTACTAAGTTTTCCATCTCCAAGGATTCCTTGAATTCTTACTTCAATAGTAACAACATCACATATACATGGTTGATCACCTATCACCAATATCTTGACCTTATTGACCCTGAGAAATTTTACTAAAGTTTTGAACCTGAGCTCACCCTACCTGACATCCACAAATTCTTTAGATCCTTCCCTCTTCCTCCCTTGACATAAAAAATCACCTCATTACACTTGTAGTCAACTTTAGTATCCACCCAAAGAAAAACCAATTAGATATTCTAGAAAACACTGATGTGCTAATGTGTTGTCTCTTTAAGGATGGCAAAGTCAAATGGGCCCGTTACATTTTCCACCACATGACAATTTTGACTCAGGGAAGAATACCCATGGAACCCACCCACCTTATCCAAACTTGATTTGAGGTTTGTTTGCTCACCACACTAAGAAATCTCTTCCATGATCTTGGTTACAAATCAAGTAGGAAATGTGTTTACATTAGTGAAACCACTGTCAAGAAGTCTTTTCATTCCACCTTCTCTACCACACCCAGTGCTTTAACCTTCAACCAGGCTCCTCCATATCCTCCTAGACTAGACCGTGCCTCATTCTTGATGTCTAATGAAGCCATCATGGGTTAGATGATGCACCAACATGTATACAATCTACAGATCCAGGAGCACCTACATCAGGATCTGGTTCAAATAATGTCAAACATGAACTTTTCCTGCATCCATCCTTAATACCACCTACTAGTCCTACCTAGATGCTGGCTACGCCTCCTATTCATACAATCACTTCTACCCAGACCACAACCGTACTGCTTCCATTGTACCCCCTACCTCTTATGGTGGAGCTGTCCCTACTACCTCCTCTCAACTGTTAGCACTTCCAATTGCCCCTTCTACTTCTTTTCTTACTAATTTTGATTGGGCTTATGTACCCAATTATGAGCAAACTAAGGCATTGCGTGAGTGTGGAATCCCCTGGGAAGAGAAAAACTACAGATGGTCCAGTCCTCACTATTTTGTTCTTGATGAGGACACCAAGATGGATGATGAGGATGTTGATGATGATGAGGATGATGGTGATGAGGATGATGGTGATGAGGATGAAGGTGAAGATGGTGATGATGGCTCCAATGCTGATGGAGATGGTGATGATGATACCCCTTCTTCCCTTGATGCACCATCTGACGGAGACGAGGACTACCAACATGATGATAATGAGACCCTTGGCATAGATGCTATAGACATTTAGTTTTTAGTATATAGGGTGCTTATATTTATATCTTTTTGTAGCTTTCATGTACTGAACATTTGGGCACTGTATATGAGGCTTACTATTTTCATATCTCATTGCTATTCTATGTTGGTTTGTAGTTTTTATCTAGAGAGGACATCTCCTTTTGTTGTAATCTGATTATATGTATCTTAACTCTATGCTTGGTTACATCTTATGAGTTCTGGGTATGTGGTTCCGTATTTTGATTATGAAACTAGTATGTGTTATTCTCTCTTGTTTTTTGTCTATGCTTGCTTATAGTGGTTGTTTGTATCATTTGTGCCTATGGATAGGACCTTTGGTTTTTAGCTCTTTTACCCTTACCCTTTTGAAATGACAAAGGGGGACAAATGAGGTCAAGTCAAGTACTACAAGGGAGCTATGAGCTCAAGTGCATATGAATTGTGATCCTTTTCTAGTTCATTCTCTTAAATATCATGCAACTATGTAAGAGGACTCAATAGTATATATGTTCTATGATTATGCTTTTTGAGTAACTAACTATAGGAAAAGGTAAGCATGAATTGGGGGGGATCAACTGTTATTGGTCATTCAGGTATCCCTCTACAATTCAGAAGGTAAAATTTAAATTTTAAGTCCTTTTCAATATGTTGAGGAGTCATTTGTCATCTTCAAAAAGTGGGAGAACATTGACCTAACAATTATACATTGTCCATATTTTGATGAGACTTAACCATTCCATTCATATGTTTCTAACATGTCTATTTGAGATTGATTTTAGGTATTAGGTACATGAAAAGGATAAATTCAATTAAGCCCTAGCTTGATCAAATACAAGTGAAAGTCAATGCAAATGCACTTATATGGTAATTGACCTAAATGAATTAGGACAATTTTTGTAATCATTTGTATTGATGTTATGACTTGTAATGAATATGAGAAAAAAATCAAGAGCACTTAATTAGAATTAAGCACTTTAATTACAATTTTTAAAATGCATCACATGCATTCTATTTAGCTGAATTTCCCTCTTAGAGACTCAAACGATGTCTAGGATGGGTCTTGGAAATTCTCAAGTTTTGACAAGTTTGTCCCAGGCCAAACCTGACTGACACCCTACACAGACAAAATAATTTTAAGACATTGCTTGAGTTTCATCCAAGATAAACTTGACTGACAACTCAAAATCAGCATGTCAGATAATGCAATCAACCGAGTTATCTTTATTGAAACTCGACCGACTGCACTGTATGGAGTGTGTAGGAAAAGTGTTTCTAGTCATTGGAGTGTAGCAAACATAAAAAATAGATTCGTTGCAACACCCCAAATGACTAGAATTCATTCCCAAGTGCTTGTAATGGCTAGTGGACACCCCAACTATAAATAGGGACCCTTGGGCTTCATCCTAAGTTTGCCTACCTTGCTCCTATCTATAGTTGAGTGATTTTTTTCACATACAACCCCTTTATCGCTCTTTCTTACTAATCAAGATGTCATTATGAGTGAGATAGGCTATATGTGAGAGAGCACCTTCATTGTAATCTTATGAAGTTCTCAAATCTTCCTTTTTCCAACCCCTTTCTCAAGAGAAAAGTTGGTGAAAGCTTCTCCAATGTGAAGGTTGAAGATCCTTGGTACTTCCATCAAGACGGAAGACTTTTTCCAATAGGGGAGCTCCTCGACGAAGGTGTCCACCTTGTTGCAATAGTGGGTAAGCCCTTGTAGAGGTTGAAGACTCTTGTTCCAAGGATAGGTAAGACATCGTAAGGATTATTGGCTTCTTTTTGGTCCTTAAAAGGAAGGCTAGGTATCATTGCCCTATAAAAGGAAGGTCTTATTGTATGTCTTATAATGCAATATAAGTATGGAATGGTTGCAAAATCCTAGGGCTTGACCTCTCTAGTAGTGGATGTACATTCTCCTAGTTTGGATTTTGGAACCACTCTACATACCATGTTCTTAATCTCATTCAATCTCTCTCATCTTTGCTAAGTATGTTTAGTTTCACATCAAATTCCGTATTTGAAATCCTTTTCTTGAAGTAATTTGAAGGTCTATTGAATTTGATTTAAGTACTTTTTATGTCTATTCACCCCCTCTAGAGACCTTTGATCCCAAAAAAAGTAGACATGATTTAACAAAATGCTTGATCAACCTCATGTCTTAAGTACTCAATTATGGTTGATCAAGATGTTTAGGTCGACTAGAGGGTGTGTTCACTTATGATTGATTGATCTATTTAGGCCGATCATTCAAAGGATATATAATGAAAAAAAATCAAAGTGGAAAGAAATTAAATTCGGTAGAGAGATTTAGTTGCCTCCAAGAAGTGATAATATTAAGTTTAATTAGCTTCACCATAACTTCATTCATTTGGCATGTTATGGCTCAAAAAATCCAAATCGACTCTCTATATGAAGTCTTCATGTTCATAATGATTTTTAGACAGTGTCTATACTGACAATGTTCCATATTTGATACTATTAATTTCCATCATCCTTGATGAATATATCTCGACTACTGTGAAGGTCTCGACCAATGACACCGTAATTTTTCTAACAAAAGTCAAAATTAGAGCTAAAAATCAAGACTTTGTTTCCTTCAGTGATATCCATAGGCTTAATATGATCATCATGATGAATCTTTTTCTATTCTTTGTAGATTCTTACATTTGCTACGTGTGTAATATGAGAACTTCAAGTTCTTGGAGTTACATAAACCCCTTCTTCTTATATAATTCAAGATGCATGTTGAAACTTTTGATCACATTGAATGCTCTGTTCTCAAGATGTAATTATAAATGGAATGACTTGTTAATTTCTTTTGTACTTGAGTGAGCGTGTTGAAGAAGGTTGTGAATAGGTATGGTCCTTGTACATGAAACCAGTAATCATGTTGTGATAGAGGATGGACCTTTGTGTAGGAAAGAACTTATTGACAAAAGCTTTAGCAAGTTCATTCAATGTTTGAATGTCCAATATTTTTTAGCTCAACTACCACCTCAAGTATTTATCCCTCAAAGAGAGAGATTTTTCTTTCATAGATAACTTCTTGTGGAACCCATTGGATCTTGTGGGTATCACAATTTCTTTAACGACATTGATGTCATGGCAATGATTTTCATCAGGCCAATTTTCTCCAAATTTTCTCTATTGACTAAGTGCAATAGTGCTTCCCTTAATGTTCAAAGCAACAAAGTTTGGAATTTAATGCACCATAGGACGTTTGATGTCATTTGTCTTAGACAAAGTTAGGAACAAAGAGATGTCTTGCTACCATTCCCCCTTTCTAATAGGTAGCTAAAAATATGGTCACTGAGGTGTAACACCCTATGTGTAATACCCTTTCCAAATAGATATGCTAGAATGAAAAATGTAAAACTGATTTTAAAGTAAAACAAAGATGAATGAGAAAGAGTAAGTAGACTTTTGGCTCGTTGATGGTTCTCATTTATCCTTTTCCCTTGCAATGGTCACAAAAGTTGATGGGATCAAGTTTAGGTCACAAGTTTATGAAAAATTGCCCATCTAAACGGATTAGACTTTAAGGTTTTACTTGAATCCAAGAGACGTACACAACAAAATACGTAGTCTTTTCTAGTAAATAGGGTCCAACATAGGGATAATATTGAAAATTATGTAAGAAACTAAATGTCTTAACTTAGCTTAGTCAAAAGAAAAGTTCAATTTTGACTATTCCAATGAGGAATGAAGTTAACAACTAATAAAGAAATCCAATTTATGAAACTTAAAATGAGAAGACTGTGATTAAGATGAATGGAAACTTGGATTAGGGTTCACCAATAAAGCTGACTCTTCATCTCCTCTATTTTATATAGAAATTTACTTTACAAGTAGTTATCGGAATTATCTAACACCTTCGACACTCTCAAGATCAAGATAGTTCTATGTCGAGGATTGCCTCTCTCTTGAGTTGGAAAACAAAGACTAAAAAAGGATATATGACTATTTATTTAGTGATCCCTCACTCAAGTGGATTTTCTCTACTGAAAAATGTGGATCTCTTTGAACCCATTCTTTCAAATTTGTTGAGATCAAATGTGTCAAGATGGTAGATAATTATACAGTTGATGCACTAAAATAAGAGTAAGGAAACAAACCTTGGACGAGTATATATTAAATGTAAGAAGAACAATTACATGGTTGGGAGGGTCTGATGGCTACTCCCAACCCAAGTTTAAGAGATTTAGTCATTCGTTATGCAAGCGAAAAATAACAAATTATAGCTTGACATGGCCATTGCCTTTAAAGATAAATAATAAAATAACAAGATTGAAAAAAGTGGTCATTTACTAGGGGTTGATCCTCTCAGATATACTCACCTTCAATCTTAAAACCTTCTCTTTTGATCGATCAAGATACAAGTTTGATCAAGTTGATTGATTTAGGAGTTGATGGTTGATCACTCTCATTTTTGTTGAAGGATGATGCTTCACACCAGCTCCTCTTCCAAGGGTACAACTAATTGAGTTGTTGGTGACAAGTTGAATAACAAAGTGAATTCATTGATCCCTCTCAAGATCAATCAGTGCTTCTTTGGTTTTTGACATAGGGGATCAACATCATTGCTTGCTAGTCAAAGTTAGTATGCCTTGAAATTAGTCAGGGGATCTATTCATAGGTGCAACTCGAAGTCGTATCAACCTTTGATTGGTCCATGTGGAAATCAAGTTATCAACATTGACTATAGTTCTCCTTTCTCAATCACTGACCATGAATCAGATTGCTTGATGGTTAATGTTTGAATGACCATGCTGGTTAAATGCTTTCTTGTTAAAGAACTTGGTTGAAGTTGATTGAGGTATACCAATTTGCTTTTATTGAGTGTAGGCCTTGATTGCTTTCTTTAGCTTGTTGGTCGATTGGTGAACATCGATCATCAAGTTGATTGATTGTTGATGTTCGATTAAATATCCTTGATTGTTGATAGCAGTTGATTAATATGAAGGTTGACAAGAATTAATCCACTTGACTCTA
Source organism: Alisma plantago-aquatica (assembly GCA_963693085.1). NCBI lineage: Eukaryota > Viridiplantae > Streptophyta > Magnoliopsida > Alismatales > Alismataceae > Alisma > Alisma plantago-aquatica. Next base: position 1,182,564,570 of record OY856412.1, on the reverse strand, counting down.
CTAGTTTTCATAACCTATATTTTCAAATATAGATTGATCATAACAATGTTTAGCAATCTTGTCTTAGAAAGAGGTAATATGTAAGTATTTATTTGTAGCTTACATTGCATCTATGGAAATAAAGCATAAAATATTGAAAAAATTGGATGTTTTTAATTCTATTTGTTAGCCTCTCTTCTCCCCCTTTATACATATCAAATGCTCTTATAACGTGTAGTGGATACAAGGGCACAAAGCTGGAGCTTGATGCCCCTCTTCATGTTGTCATCTTCCCAGCCCAAGGGTTCAAACTTGTCTTCATGAGGAGGAGACTCCAACTTCCCATTTACTTCTTCCCCTCACCCAACAATCTCAGTCAGTGGTGGTTGCGAAGGAGATGGCAAAAACTGCTTCTCCACCTAGCTCTAACCACAAGGTTAGAGACAACTCGATTGCCCTTGATCTCACATCCAAGGGTTATCATCAAATTTCCTCAAGACTGATTTGTTGCTCCTCCTTTGACTATGCGACCACAGGATCAGCAATCCAGGTTGCACAAGAGGTTGAAAATTCACCACTTAAAAGGAAAACAATAGATATCTAGCTGATAAAAACATAGTTTAAATGGTTTGAAATATTGATCCAACTAAAATAATATATCCATTACACACTAATTTCAAACCTGTATATCTTCTATTAGGAGTATCCAAATATCAATAAATTTGTACAACAAAATTCCATCAATCGATGTTCATTCTTTTGATATCTGGTGCCAGAAAAACACTATTTGACCAATCAATAAATTTTCCAAAATGAAACATATCTAAGGTATTAAACTATGATATCATCAGAATATGACCTTTGGACTTCATCATAGTGTTGAAACATCTTGGCATGATCATATAACACTTCATGGACCATTATCAGGTCATCACAAAACCTTAAATCTCTCTAATTTCATATGTTAATTTATAGGGGTCAGAGTACATATATACTCAAATGTGTTAGAGTATATATGATTGGGGAGTATAGTTAGTGCTTCCCTATCTAGACTCTCTTTATACAAGGCTTGTAATCAAATTTTCATTATCTCAATCTAATCTCATTTACAATTCAACATGGCATAAGAGCAGTGATTCAATCCCTACCCTCAAAGATAAAAAAAATGCTTCCATCTGTGGTTGGATACCGCTCCTTGGCCACCATCCAGGCATGTGTCCCGCCTCCATGGCCTATAAGCAAAACAAGTTTAATTTCATTCCAGTCTAATAGGGTGTTGCTTTCCATTCTTGTTTAATATTAATGCGATTCTTCCATTCAATTCTTGTTTGTATTCTATTTTGTTTTGTTTTGAAATTATTTATTAAGCATCAATAACCTTCCATCAATTTTGTTTATCTCCAATTTTACCATCTCTTTCCATGTTTTCCTAGTTTTCTCTAGTATTGATCTCTTCCTTTTCCCTTTCCCAATCAAACACTATTTTTTTGTTCCCTATTATTTTTTTTTTCTCTACAGGAAACATGCTAACCAGATAATCACATCCTTGCTAATTGTTTTCTTCTTTTTAATCATTCCCAAATGTTGCAAACTTGTCCACACACAACATGATACTACTAATTCCAAAACCACATTGTCCACTTACAACCCTTCCCTCCACGATGACCAACCTCCCTTCTTTTTCTTTAATATCTTTGTCATTTTTTCATCTTACTATATTGCATCGATGCTCGACCCACCTTGGACATTTGGACTATTTTGGATGTTGCTCCCAAATTGTTGGTTGGAAGTTTTCTCTCAATGAATGTTATTATTTTCAAGAACATCATTGAGCAGGGAGAGTGTATGCCCTCTCCATCATTTTTAGGGTGGCAAAGACACAATCTCTTCCATTGGGGCCTGGATTGCTATCTACCAACGATCTAAAAAAAGTAGGCCATGTGCTCCTTTTCTTCATTTCTTTCACCCCTAAGACTATCACTGTTCATTCTGCATGCATTTGTGAACTACTAAAATCAAAAGGTGTGATGAAGTGTTGTTTCCCTATATCCACTACATACTATGATTTATGGTGTGTGGCATTTCTAGGAGTGGGTGAAAAGATATATTATCAATTGGTTTTTAGTTATGCTCTTGATCAATCTTATTTCATAAATTTTTGGGTTTCTTTCTTACATGTGCTTCTTCCACATGCTTTTTTTATAAGATTCCATGCATTAAAATAAAATGTACAAAGCATACAAACACAAGATGTCTGCAAGCTAGAACATTAAAATAACATGGTGGGCATAAAAAATCGGTGAGGCAAGCTAACAAAAATAAAGAAAAAAAACCACAGAGATGTAGATCAAACGAAATGTACGTGGCATAGGCACCCCTTAAACGTATGCCTCGGCTGATAAGATGATTAAAATGATGCTTCTAAAGTAGTATCTATGGTAGTATGCCCTAGACTAGCGATGAGAAGATCTTTAGAAACCAATATCATCTTCAATAATATCCTCCAGGGAATAGCATCCACCTCCATTGTGATCACCAAATATGTTGCCCGGATCCACTTCAGTAGGTATCACCTGAGTTGATGTAGAAGCCTATCCTGTAGTGCAATTGAACACATAAGGCATGTTTAATGTCAGTTAGCATAATCTGGGTGTGTTTAGATATGTTATTGAACTTTTTATTGTTTCTCTCTAGCCAAAATTTCCAAAAGATATGGATAATCAAGTCCTCTGGAAGAAATCTAGAGTATTGTGTTAAGGGTTTAAGTCTAGTGACAAAAGTTGGCTTAAGGAGGTTTTTATTGTCTAAAATTTGTGGGAAGAAGTTTTGTAGGATGTGCTATGTGACTATGCAGTTGGTGAAGAGGTGTTGTGTGGTTTCTTTATGTTCCTTACAGAGGTAGCATCTAGTTGGTCCCATAAATCCTGTGCAGGTGAGGTTATGGTCAGTGAGGATTTTATCAGTTGTGAGCAGCCTGAAGGAGAGTTTTAGCTTTTGCGGCCATTTTGTTTTCCAAAAGTGAACCATATGTTATGAATGCCCCCCATAAGTGAGGTGGGTGTAGGTTGCTTTGGTTGTTTAGAAGGATCCCCATTTCCATGAAATCTTACTATTGATGTTGTATTCAAGTTCATGGACTATGTCTCTCTAAGTTTTTTTGTCTGCACGGTTTTGAAGATGTCTTTTGAGTGAATTTTGTCTATTGTTGGTAATAAGTTTAAGGGTTTTGGCGATGTTGAGTCTATGCAGTGAAGATGGAATGATCATATGTGTGTTAAGATTTCGAATGGTGTTGTGATGGTACCATGGGTCATCCCAGAGATTGATTTTTTGATGTGCGTGTGGGGGGTGTAGATGAGGTTCTTGATGATTTCCAAGATTTTGTTGATGTATTTCCAAAGTGGGGAAGAAATTCTGTGTGGTGTTTTGTGCCAAGGTGGCTTGTTTTTGTAATATTTCTGAAGGATAAGGTTTTTCCAGACCTTGTTGGTGTTGTTAGTGAGAGTGTGTATAATTTTTTTAATGAGGCAGATGGCATAAATTCTAATATTTATGATTCCCCATCCCCCATGTTTGATCGGTGCCGTGATGGTACCCCAATTGACAAGATGGATGTTTATGTGTTGTTTGTATGCTATGTGGTTGTTCTAGAGTAAATTTCTTTGATTTTGTCAATCATATTGTGGGCCTTGGAGGATAAAGGGATGCGGCTAAGGAAGTGGGTGGTAATTGGTGTAATGACACTATTAATGAGAGTGAGTCGGCTGACCAGGTTGAGGAAGTGGTTGGTCCAAGACTTTAGTTTCCCTTGAATCTTATCGATGGTGGGGTTCCAAACGGAGTGAGTTATGGGATGAGAAGTGATAGGTAGCCCAAGACAGTTGATGGGAAAGCTTTTGATTTTGCATTTGAGGAGGTTTTTGTACCTGCTGATGATATCATGATGTGTATTGACTCCAAAGATGGAAGACTTTGAGAGGTTTATCCTATGACCCGAGATGTATGGGAAAAGGCCAATGCTACAAATAGTGTTGATGATGGTGTAGTCTTCGGGCTTGACAAGGATTATTGTATCATCTACAAATTGTATGATGTTCTCTTGGCATTCATGAGAAGAGGCTATAAGTCCATGTGCAGTACCAAGTTTAATCATGTTGGTTAGAGTGGATATTACAACAATGAAGAGGTAAGGAGAGAGGGGATCACCTTGTCTTAGCCCATTTGTATTGTGAAAGTAGCCAAAGGGTGATCCATAAATAATGGTAGAGAAGTAGTTTATGGAGATGCAGGCGTGAATCTAGTTATTCCAAATGTCAAGAAAACCATATCTTGGCATGGCTTTGATGAGGTAGTCCCAGTTGTTGTAATCAAAGGCTTTTCAAAATCAAGTTTGATGGCTAGAAGTGGCATTTTTTGTGTAGAAAAGGTGTATAGTTTCATTCACCATGATGAAAGAATCGTGAATACTTTGATTTTTGAGAAATGCATTTTGGTTGTGTGAGATGATTTTTTCTAGATGATGTTTGATGTGATTTGAGAGGACCTTAGCAATGATTTTGTATGAAGTGTTGATGAGGCTAATGGGTCTGAATTGTGAGATCTGATCAGGGTGAGTAACTTTTTTGATAAGAGCTATATTGGTGTGGTTAATGTATTTGAGAAGGTTGTGGACATTTTTGTTGTATTGAATAGCTCTGAGGAGTTTCTAAAAGTCACCCTTGATGTGGTTTCAGTTAGCCAGGTAAAACTCCGTATTAAATCTGTCAGGGCCCGGGGATTTGTTTGTACCGAGTGAGTGGATGGCCAAATCAAGTTCTTTAGGGGTGAAAGGACATATGCTGAGTTGTGGTGAGGTGAGATAACAGGCACATAAGTGCTTCCAATTGATGCAGCTGAGAAAAATAGGCTTGTGTCTGGTATTGAAAATGTGGTAGAAATATTGAACAATGTGCGTAGTGATCAGATGTTTGTTTGATGTATTGCTTCCATTAATGTTCAACTTAGTAATAATATTTTTGCGAGTATTGTTATTGCAAGTTTTATGGAAGAATTTGGTGTTTTTATCACCCTCCTTAGCCCATTTGATTTTTTTAGGTTGCCTCCAAATAGTGTCCATGCAGTGCTTAACATGATCTAGTTCAAATTTAATAGTGAGAACCAGGGTTGGATCAACAAATTGATCACTATCAACAAATAGGTGTTGCTCTTCTAGGTCAGCAAGTTTGTGTGAGAGATTTCAAATGATTTCTCTTTGCCAACTTTTCAAATTACTCCTGACACATTTAGTTTTGTTGTGAATGTGGTAGCCAACATTTCTGGTTTGTTTATACGCTACAACCCAATGCCTTTTGCATAGGGTTAGACATGTAGGATCAGTAATCTAGAAGTTTTCAAAGCAAAAAGGTTTGTGTCCCCATTTCTCTTGTTTTGTGTCAATGGTGATGAGGAAGTGGTCAGAGATGGGTAGGTGTGCGACAGTGACATAGGCATGGGGGTATTGGTCTTCCCATATAGTAGAGAAAATGAAGTGATCGTGTTTAACCCATGTTTTTTAACGTGTCCATGTGTAGTGAGCATTGGTTGGTGGGATATCAATCATATGGTGGTTTTGAATAAGTTTAAGGAAGGCTTTATTTGAAGAAGTCATGTAACCGATTGTTGTGGAGGGGTTTTTTCTGCTAGAAAGTTTTGTTGTGTGGTTGAGCCCCCCCCCATAAGCTAGGGTTTGTTGTGATAGATGCTCATGATGTGCATGATTTCTTCCATATATTCTGTTTTGTTTGTGATAGGTTCTCCATAAATACCAGTGACGATCCAACTGAAGTCATCAGTGGTGTTTGTGATATGAAGAGTGATGGGAAATGTATGTGGTTCAGTGTGTGTAATATCGAAGAGTTTTTTGTTTATGCATATAAGGAGGCCCCCTTGAAACCTTGCAATGGGATTTGGTGCCAAGTGTTAATGTGTTTGCCTCCTATTGTTTTGAGAGCAAAAGGTGATAGAGTTGTTTTAGATTCCAAAATGGTGATGATGTAAATGTTGTTTTTGTAAATGTGTTTGTCGATTTCTTTTCTTTGGTTCAGATTTGATGCCCCATAGACATTCCATGAATTAGTCTTCATATCAAAAATGTTTTTGAAATGCAAAAAATTGTGTGTAGTAGAATTAGCAGATATACAAAGCTACAAAATGTGAATATGTATCATGAATTTTTCTATGGTTTTTCCAGTTCATGAATTGTTCTATGTTTTCTAAGGCCTGATGTGCTGATCTGTCATCATTGAAAGTGATACCTAGTTTATCAGCAAGATTTGTGAAAGATTGTATATCAGGCCATGAAGCTATGTCTTATGTATTATCTATGTTGTTTTCATCTAAATCAGAATATGTAGAATCTGATAGCATTTGTTTTAAAGATAAAGTAGCTTTAGATGTGGAAAGTGAAGATGTACCTAGCTCTTCTATGACAAAATAGTTTCTTCTAGTAGTCCTTCTGGTGTGGTGGATATGTTGTTTATGGATTGGATGGTTCCCGTAGCCTTTCCTTTACTTTTTGACTCCAGACTCTGCGATGATCGAATCTCGTCAATGATAGCAGTCTTCAGTTTTTTCAAAGTATCAAAATCTATATTCATAGTAGAGTATGTGTCATTGTTGTGAAAAGGGAAAGGTTTGAAGGAGTTCAATAGAGTATTGTCTGTGCTGTCTACGGATGGTGATGACATTCTAGGTCTTTTGTTGTTGACTGATCAGTTGGTTATTTTAGTGGACTTGGTAGTGGTGCTCTTTCTTTCCCAGACCAAGTTCCTTTCATTGGGTTTTCTAACATCACTGAAGGTTTTTTTATGTTGTTTGGGAAGTACCAGGAAGGGGGGGTGGGTGGGTGAACACTGATATCATACAAAGTGGTCTTGATGGTAATTGGGTTTTCAACCGAAAGTTTGATTCTATAATTTTTTTCACCCACACAGATTTTGAGTGATGTAGGGAGAGTGATAGCCTATTTTACTGAGAAAACACCTAAATCAATGAGGTATTGTGTTGGTTGTATAGTGTCCTGACTAACGAATTGAAGAGTGGCTCCTATGGAGTGGGCTATGGCTTTGAAAAAACCGACCTCCAAAAGATGTGGTGGAAGATCAGCAATCGCTACCCATCTAGAACCACTAGATCCAGTTAAAGATGAGCCTTGTTTTGGTGTCCACTGGGTAATATTAGCTTGGACAAAACTAGATCCGCATGGTATAGTCATAACTTGTCCAAAAAGGTGATCAAGCTTAGTGCCTTATGCGATAGAATAGAGAAGCTGAGAGGGTGAAAGGATTTTTGGCTTCAAGATAGTGTAGATAGAGAGGAGCAAAACTATGGCACGTGTAACATCAAGGATGTTAACACTGTAGTTGTCAATGTTGTTTGTGATGGTGATGAGGATGCTATGACTAGTGAAAGCTTTTAAAAGCCTCATAGAGTTGGTAGGAAGATCAAAGGGGAACTCATTTTCCAGATGTAATGAAGGAGCCATAAGGAAAGGTGTGATGTAGCTAGGTTTCTCAGGGGTTGAGGGTTTCTGAGGTTTGCTGGCTTGAGGTAAGATCTTTGGTGCAACAGGTGGTGGTGACTTTGAGTGGATAAAATGTTTTATATAGTGTTTTGAACGGTGGTGGATGTGTGCATGTGAAGAGTTTGGTGGTATTGTAGAAAACTTAGATGGGAAGAGACAAGTGAAAGAGTTATGTGTGCTAATCTCTTTGACATTGGGCTTTGATCTGTGATTTGATTTGTCAAATCTAAATTACACTATGATCTATTGAAAAATGTGGTAGGTGCATGGTGTAAAGCTTTTCCCTTGGTAAAGTGTCTGTTGTCTTCTAGGGAATGGGTGTTGCAGTGGAAACAGTTGTATGCTGGATGTCCATGTCTGTGGCAAAAGTAGCATAATCTTGGAGCAATGCATTGGAAGAGTGTTTTCTATTGGTGCATCTGTTGCAAAACAGAGAGAAAAATTGGTGTTTTGGCTGGGGGGGGACGTTGCCAAGCCGAGTGATATGTGTTGTGTTTGAAGGTTTTTATAGCTAAGTAAGTGGCTGATGGCTGGCCAAGTGGTGAGAAATTAAGATCATATAAAAACAAGGGAGATGATGTCTTTTGCAGATGTAAATTCTGTGCTTTTTCAAAGTCATAAAAGGGTGTGGAGGGAATGATCAGTTATGAAAGGTGGTACCTGTCTGCAATGGTGGTGGGCTTTTGTTTTGATGAAGTTATATCTAATTCCTCTGAGATAGTTTGTGATGTCTAGCCAGAAGTGATGTTGATAGGATTGAGTTTGGTACCTTCAGTGGGATGGTGTTTATCAAGAATGAACAGTTGATAAGTAGAGTCTGAACTAGTGGAGATGTGTTCATCCTTCGAGAAGAAAAGTGAGTATAGTTTGGTGGGTGTTTTGTTGTTGGAGTTGGCAACCTGTGCCATAAGGATCCTGTTGGCAACTGGTCTGATGAAGATTGTCCATTATGGTTTGAGTTTAAGCTCTACAATCATGTCTTCCTATTCATGGACTATGTAGATGTTGGATTCTTATCATAGTCAATGACGATGTCAAAGTTTTTATGGTCTATTTATATTTTGTTGATGGATGGAGGGAGGTCGTGTTCATGATACTTCTAAGATCTTTGTAGATGGATGATGGAGTGGTTATCAAGATCATCTAAAGGGTAGCTCCTAAACAAAAAGCATGAAGCCATCTTTAGACTAGAATGGATAGGGTTGTGCAAGGTTAACAGTGATGTGGTCTTCCTATTCTTATAAGCCTTGCAAAGATGAAGTGGAGCTGCGACCCTTTGGTTGAGGTGCTTATTATTACTCTAAGCCATCATGAGATGTCCTCATGTTCTCATGTTGGGGGACAATTCAGTCTGTTGTTTGGCGATGGATGAAGTTAGCCGTAGTAGCACCACCCTAAGGGTATATATTTGATTTGACTGTGCCGGATTACACTGTTGTTTTGGTTGGGAAGAAAAGTTTTGTTTGTAGCTTTCAATGCAGATATGTGACCCAACCATAATGGTGTACCCAAGAGTATATGAAGTGGAATTCTCCTGATGTTGCTATGAGTGGAGATACATGCTCTAATGTTGAGCTGTTCTTTGAGGAGATGTTACTAGGGTTTTTTGGCGTTGCCAAGCTATGGTGTGAGTCTGTGGTCAGTGTCACAGCCGTGATATGGAGGTGGGATCATGGTCAGAAGATCAATTATTATGGCTAGACGATGGGATCAGACATTGTTTCTAGAGAGAAGTTGGAGCTTTCTCTCACTACACCACTTCCCCATAGACTACTCTCTAGTGATAATAAGTCTTCCTCTTCTCAGGAATAAGAAACATGCCTTTGTCCTATCAACAACTGTGTTTTTCCTCCACATGCTAGATTTATGGTTGATCTTCCACCTAAAATATACATACGCTTTATTTTGGGGGGATCTTCCTCCACCCCCCATAAGAGGTGGCTTCTCCTTGGCTTCTATTTGCTAAGGGTAGTAGGACCCCCTACTACACCCCAAACCCCAACACCACTCTAATTGATATTCTTCTTAGGTGTTTTTGTATCATTGTCCAACCCAAACACTATTATTCATTGTGATTGGTGTAAGGGTAAGAAATAGAAGAGAGACGAATAAAGAGAGGAATAATTTGTTTCTCTTCCTATCTATATGTATGTTCATACTATTTATGTTGATATACAATGCCACTTCTGTTGCTATGTGGACCCTTTTGCTGCTATAAGTTTCTTGGAGATACTTCTATCTGGATATTCATTTATACTTCTATATACATCTTGAAAAATCTGTTATCTATTGATTTTCTCATGTGGTTATTTAATCCGTATATGTCATCTCTACTAATTATTATTCATTTGTGCTTTATTTACATATTGACTTTGTTTCTTCCTTATTCATGTAGACTTTTTGCTATCATGTTTCATTACTCTCTTGCTTTTCCATGCTCTAGTTCCATATTGTCTCTTTGATCATGCTATTTATGCACATGGACTACTGGTTCTATGACCCAACTCTCTCTACAGACTCTGTTCCAACACTATTTATACTGTGACACATACTCATCTTTTGCAATTTACTAGTCTAGATGCTACTATATCTACTTGGGAGTGAGAGACTAGTTTGATACTTATCTTGTGTTATCATCCTGAGGGCAGTGTTTGAATTTTTGCAATTTGTTATACAGGGGGGAGAAAAAATATTTGTATGCTGACTTGTTATTTGTATGTTTCTCTTTTGGGTTAGTGTGGGCAAGTTGGACATGTGTTTCACCTATGATCTAGTTTAGGGAGGAGCGTTAGAGAAAATATGTACTCGTCTTGTATTTAGTCCCACATTGGGGTGTATAGGAGTGCTACCCTATCTAGATTCTTATTTATAAACGGCATGTAGTCTCTTATTTATTATTTAAATCTAATCCCATGTGTCATTCTAAAATAGGTATATCAAACTAAGCAACATTAAATCATCACATGTGTAAGACAAAAACTCATTAAGATTCCTATGACTCATGAGTTGCATTATCTAGCTAGGTATCCAAGATCCATATAAGTTTACTCCACATACCACACAATTTTAAATAAATTTCTTCATAGAAATTTAGATATTTCTAGTACATCACATCCTAATACATTAAAATAAACTTCTTTCTCAAAATTAAGCCATTCTCTTTCTCAAAAGAAAATCAAAGATCTTCATCCATATGTAGGACACCATTATAGGTGCTAGATTTTCATAAGAAAGATATCAATACCTTTATCTAAGCCACTCCTTTGAGTTTTAGGGCATATAAGATGAACCATATGCCACATAAGGGTGAAATACACATTTTGAACTTAGGTTATGTCATTAAAACTTTCATATTTTGGATTTTATCTGTATTCTAGTCAAGCATTATGGGTTCCAACATCAACTTCAAAATTTTTAAAATAACTAGATTATAATAACTCTATTTGTCCATTTATATCATAATTAAGAGTGTCATCATTATTTTATTGTTCTATTCAGTATGCTATATTCAACATATTTTTGAACACTAAGATTACCACCACATCTACAATATGTCATTCATATAATGTCATCTCACTTTGCATCATATTTGTGTTATTTATTGGATATTTAATCATATGATTAAACAACTTTAGTATATTATCCTTATTCATGCATATGTTTATCCATCGATAAAAAAGAGTTTTCCAAACAATCACTAGGTTTTCCATCATGTCATATCCACACATATATCTCAAGCTTAGATCACATAAATTGTATATTATGCCATGATTTTTTTCAACAAACATATACTCATCGCACCATGAGGGTTACACAATGCTCAGTTTCTTTGAGCTCACTCAACTCTATCATTTCAATTGATTGTATGCCATATGAGCCATCATGTTATGATTTTAGTAGGGATATATTGTGTATGATAATTAATAAAGGTCATTCCACTTATTATGTTTGTTTTAGTATTGAGATCATGAATAAGTATAATAATATCCTAAGAATGTTTTGACTCAATGCCATATAGTTTGGGCTGAGGACTTATAGATGAGATCATATGTTTACTTGAGAGTATTTATTTTTATTTTGTCCCTAGTCTGTTATTATTGTTGATATTATAGGACAAAAATATTACATAAGAATAGTGCGTATGCTAAGTAATGACATTATCTTTTTAGTCACAATATCAGATATCACCTCAAATACACATGTATTTGTACTGTGTAGACCCACATTGAGACTGACACATGGAAGACAAGCCATGGAAAGCCAGAGTCATATCCCAAGGTGACAATGGTGATTGTGTTCCTTCAACCTAAAGTCACTACACTAGTCACCTATTGTTCTATGTACTTTGACACTAGCCCAACGTGAACCTGAATAACGGTTTCCATACAGGTGTTGATTTGGTGTATTATGACACTTGTGAATTAATTTGAGTGATGTAGGTTTAATTTGTACCTCCATTGGAGTCATATCTTGGCCACTTGGTAAGAGGGAGTATAAATGATGGGCATGCCCATGTGAGTCAATATATGATACTGAGCTCACACAATATCAATAGTCTACTCTAGTTTAAGAACATTGATTGAATGCTAAGTCAAGGAAGATATATTTATGTCATGAGGATGACAACTCCATGCCTTAGTTTCAATTTGGATATCTATGAAAAATGGATTATAAAGTAATGATAACATTGGAAACTTTACATGTTCAATTTTTTCTCAACTTATTTCAATTACATGGCTAGAAATTATGTGTAGATTTACATCAATGATTTCTTATGAGGTTATGAAAATCAATAACAATGTAATATGGAACCTACAGGGTCACACACATAGATGTTCATATGTGAATTGAAGTTCCTAATCAGACATATGATTAGAATGGTTCTGAATCATGTACAAGCTGATTTCTAGTCAATTCGGGTGAATAGAATGTTTAGTCGAGTGACTAAATGATTTGGTTCTATGGATCAATTGATTTTCAAACGATGGAATCATTATCACTTTGGTAAAGTGATGAGTTGGGTGACTCACAAAGTTATTCTACGACATAACTAAGTCAGGGAAATGAAAGAAAGTTGTCTTTTTTATTTTAAATTGAATTGGGAAACTAAATCAGATCGAGACTGACAAGTTGCACAAATTATTATGTGAGTTGAGAAACTCACCATGTGATTTTGATGACTGATAGCCCAAATTGGTCACAATTAGGAGACTCAATAGTTGAGTCGGGCGATTGGTATTCCTATCAAAGTTTTTTAAATTCTAGTCTATTTTGAGTTGTGACTAGGAACATTATTGGATTTTTGAAAGTCTAAGCATGCAACTCTCTTATATATAGGGGTGGGAATTCATGAGGGTGATATTCAAAAACACAATTGTAACATACCAAAACTTAGGTAAGGATTAATTTTCCCCCTTTACCATATGATCATTTCCTTTGGAACCATTCTCTTAACTTAGAATTCACTAGGATGTTGGTAATCTTAAATTCTAGAGTTTTGACTAATAAATGAATTATTTAAGTCTTTCATAAAAGAAATTAGCATAATATTCAATATTGGGTATAATGATGCAAATTCAGTGCATTGAAGAATTTATGTTTAAAATAAATATTCTAAAATTTTCCTAGGAATAGGTATGGGTAAGAGGGAGTCTCACTTGAATTTTGTGTATTAAATGATAAAGGAATACATTAATATGTTAAAAGTAAGTTTATCCTCAAGTCATTATTTTTTAGTATTAAATGTTTCTAAAAGCCAACATTGACTTCAAACTCAGTTTCCTTGGGTCTCATTTTGTCTATGTGTCAATTTTCATTTTATTTGGGTTTTGTTTTATACTCCAATTTGATTAGAAATGGAAAGGATAATAAATACCGTTAACTTTATTCATATTCATTTTGGGCTAAGGTTCTCATATTATCAATGTCACACGTCTGATTTTCCTTTTATTTTCTTTTGTGTGTGGTATGGAAAGTTGAGATCTAACTCAGATGGGACACCACCCCTAGCAATCCCATGGCCTGAGGATCATCTTCTTCCTCTAAACACTCACTAGTCTTAACACTACTAGGCAACAAGTTTTCTGTGGGCCATAAGTCCCTCTATAGTTAATGATTCTTCATGATTCTCTTTCCATTAAATTCCTTATAAAACTCATCATCCAATGCTGATTGGCTTACAATCTAGTTTTCTGTAATTGAGTTTGCCTAATTCTCTCTCAAAGTTTCTTGAACCCCCCCATGGAAGCCCTAACACAATACCATATATATAACCCCGTCAAAATCTCCACCATGCCCCTCTAAGTTGTGCCCCTAAGTCAATTGTTCAATTTTTCTCTCTATGCTGTTGCTTTCCCACTCATTTGATCAGGCCTTCTGGCGAGCATCGGTGGTACATTTTGTCTTCACAACCAAATTCTTTTGAAGGTACAATTCTATAGATCTTCTTCTTAACTCTATAGAAGATAGATCGTCGGTTTACATCTCATTATGTTTTCCCCAAATTTTGAACCAACCTTTGTTGCTTGAAACTGATTCCATGGTGCTCGAGCAGGATGGGTGATGATGGGTCAGGAGTGAATCTCAGTTTTGCCCACCCCTTCATTCCTTCTATTGATGATTTCTGTCATGGATATTGTCATAATTTCAAGAACCTTTGATTTAATTTGTCACATGGATATGTGGATATGTGTATGACAATTTTTCCTATCATGATCTAGAGTATGTATTTCTTATTTAAGGGTTGGTCTTTTGTACTTTAATTTAACCAATAAATTAGTAAATAATGTGAATCTTATAAATATCATAACTTTTTATCAGAATCTCATAAAATTTAAGAAAAATATGTTTTGGCACAATGAGCTTTTTCTCTAACTTTTGGCATCATTTTTATCACCTGATTTCAAAGTTTAAAAACGTGATTTTTAGGGCTTTTCTCTCTTATTCTCTTATTAATAATTAAAGAAAATTATGAATGACAAAATTAAGAAATTGAATTGGACCTATAATCAGTAACCCTGAACCCTCTTCCCAGGTTAATATCATGAGTCAATCTAGGGTTTCATGGAAGGTTTGGATTCCTATGATTTTATCCTATGCAACATTATTGAAACCTATTTTGTGTACAAAACATTATATGTTGGTCTGAGGTGACTTTAGAGTTGGAAGGGTAGAACTTTGGTCTCTGACTTTAATACTCAAGTCAAGGTATGTGCATCTTCCCAATTATCTAGGCATGACTAATATAATCAATACATTGTTCCCATATGATGCACCTCATGACTAATTCCTGAGTATCATTAAATCTATTTGAAAATCCTATTTTCATTGATATTATTTTGTGATTTGGTATTGACTTCATGAGATCTTATGATTGAAGGTCCTCTAAACTATTTTAATATTATGATGATATCCTCTTTACTTCAATGAAATTGATGTTGACTGAAATTAATTCTTTCCTTACTCTATTTGTGTGCATGGATTAGACTAATATTATTTTTTGTGTGGTACATAAGTACAACCATACATAGGATGCATTTTTCCACCCAAATGTGATTTTCCACTCACATCTATATAAATAGGACACACTTATTCTTCCCAGGGTGTGATTTTCCACCCACTTTTATGTTAAGATCCTATGGTGTCCCAGCCCTGATTTATACAAATTTAGTCTAATGTTTGTTTGCATGCACAATTTGTGAATTGATATTATTGATAAAAAATGATAAGGAATGACTCCCTATTTGATTACAAGTATGTTAAATATGCCTCATATTTTGACGTGTAAATTTTTTGGGAAATTATTTCTCTGGAAGCTCTGTTTATTGACATCTCTTATCAAAATTCCATGCCTAGTTGTTACAATTTTGGACATAAACATCTTTGAGGACTTTCTTTCTCTTGTTTACTTCTTCTCCTTCTTCTGGGTGTTTCTTTCGACCCAACCAGAGGTTGCACAACGCAAGGTCTAGGAAGTAGGAGGTGTTGCTTAAGACTAGTTTTAGGATGTCATATCAGATGGGAAGATTGATCACTACAATTTGGTCCTACTAGTTTATAATCATATCTTGTTAGTTTCCTTAAGTGTCCCTAATTTAAACTTAGACAATAACTTTATAATAGTTATATTTACTCTTCCACTACCACAAAATATGTTTCTTTTACCGATCTGTTTGAAAACAATTGTGCATCCCTTTTAGTTGACGATTTTATTATATATTTGAGAATGAATGGGCTTCTATGCATTATTTTATTAAATTAAGTAAGGACTAAATGCCTTCTAGTGTATCGATCCTTACGAAAACATTGTGATACTAGTTTTCTAAGAGTTCTTCCTCTTGGATAGAGAAAACTCACCCAAGGGCAGCAATCAACAATAGGAGAAGAAGGAGTTCAAGCGATCACTAGAATGTTGATAACTCTGAGCTCCCCTTCCTCTTGGTGACTAAGGTGGTGAACCAATAGTTCCTACATCCATGTGGAATAAGTAGAGACCTAGGACCTTGAGAGAAAGTTTGAGAACAAGTAGTTTCTACAAGAAGAAGAAAAGGTGTTGTTGTGGAGACAAGGAAGAAACAACAACTATTTTAGATCTGGATCTGGATCTAGATCTGGAGGTGCAAGTTCCACACATACATAAGATGTGTATCTAGTTGTTGGATAAATAGTGTGTTCCAAGATATCTTCAGTATCCCTTCTATGTCTTTAATATACTGAAATTTTATGGACACAATGGATCCATTGGGTTGGGTTTTATCAGGGTATATTTTGTATTTCCATTTCCGCTCCTCTCCCCAAAACCCAACTATGGTCAGAGCTAAAGTCATTATACTTGAACACCGGTTTGGGTCTAAGTTTCAAGTGGTTCATTGGATGAATTTTGTGCAATGTGTATCCACATTGGTCACCATCTATCATATATGATATGATATTACTATATCACATAAACCAATGTGACGTCATTGAAACTATTTTGTTTGGTTGATGTGAATATGGAAATTAGGCCACTATGGTGAATGATTATGATCTAAAACATGTAATATGTGCTTTTGATTGAGATCTAGAATAATGAAACATGTATATGACTTGCATGCCATGTCCCACACTCTACATTTAGTGAGTAAAATTTAATTCTTGCAACTAGAATAGGACGATGTATTGAAATCACCTGTGAATCATAGTAGAGAGGAGGAGATAATCAGAAGCCCACACAAACAAGAAAGGTCCTTGGAGGGTCTGTGATGAAGAAAAAATGAAAACTCCATCAACAACTGAAAAGCTACAAAAATAGGGATTACACTCAGACGATTGGCTTTCCAGCTGTGTGATTGACTTGCCTATAAAGCCACTGAAAATATTATCATAGAAGAATTAACACTAGACATTAATTTCTTTGTTATTTTTATACATCTCTTATTGTTTCAAGATGATGCACTTGTTGACATATCATGCTTTATCTCTTATGATGATTGTTGTTGTATATGATACATATAATAATATATATGTGACGATGATTGGATACATGTGATTACTATAATAGATCCCTAAATATAATATCAAAGTTTAAGATACCTTACATTTTGCATTACACATGAAAACCTTGATCGACTATGTGTGGGTGCACCAAAGGTTGGTGCACTATCTATAATGGGGAAGTATCATAATAAGTATGTGGGTCTGCCAAAGCAAGGGGCATTGCTTGTTGTATTGGTCTTTGGGTTAGACTTGGCTAGGTGGTCTTAAAAGTGTTAAGCATATAGAGGCATAAACTTGATATATTCTTGATAAGATGATTTATAAAAAAGATTTGTTCAACCATCTATCCAAGAATTGCATTGGATGCAATTGGCAACTTTAACCTACCTAAATAGTTAATTTGTGAGCGGTAAGCCTAAGTTGACTCATAAATTCATGTATTATGGATTTCGGATCACTAGAAGACTACTCATATAATCATTGAGATTAATAGTGAGGGTTATTAATTTGGTCAAATAATGGGAGCGTATTCATTGAATTCCTAATACCGTCAAATCAAATTGTTGACTCATGCAAATATTTTCCCTATAGATATAATGGAAAATACTAATAATAACTTCTTGTTGCAAATGGTCCTTGTGAAAGAAAGTTGAATGGAATAACTTTCGAGACTAATACAGGACATTGAGAATTATCCTCACTCTTCAGCGTAAACTCTATGTCATAGAAACACCAAAAATAGAGAAACCATCTCTAAATGCACCTAGGGAGGAGAAGAAAGGTTACTCGAAGCATATATATGATGCTATTGATGTCAAGTGCCTCACTTATGCTCCATAAGTCATGACCTGTTGAAGCAACATGTGAACATGGAGTTTTGGATATGTTCACACATCTCAAGAATATGTTCCAAGAACAAATAAGGAAAGACGTTTTTATTTCTCAAGGGACCTATTTAAGTACAAAATGTCTGAAGGAGATCCAACCGGGCCACGTGTACTAAATTTTATTGGGTATGTGGAAAGCCTTGAAAGAATGGGATTCCCCTTTGGCCAAGAGTTAGCCACTGATGTAAGCTTGCAATAATCTCTAGAATCTTATAATCAACTCATCATGAACTACAACATGACTAATATTGTTCCTATTATCAGAGTTGCTTGACATGTTGAGAATTGCTAAGACTCAGATTTAGAAAGACAAGACAAGGTCCATGTTGATGGTCAACAAAGGAAAGAGAAAGTCAAAGGGAAAAGGAAAATCTAATAAGAGTTCGAAACCTATCTAAAAGCCCAAGTCTTTTGTACTTAAAGCTAATGGACGAGTAGGCAAGGAAGGCAATTGTCATTAATTTTACTAGTATAGACTTTGGAAAAGAGATTGCCCTATGATCCTTGAGTAACTTAAGAAGAAGAAGGAGGGGATAGATGTCTCCACTTCAATTAAATAAATTATGGAAATAAACTAATCTATTTCTTTACATCGTGTATATTGGATATATACCAGATGTGGATCTCACATATGATCTAATATGCATGATTTGAAAAGAAGTAAACCCTTACTAAAGGAAGATGTGGATCCATGAGCAGCTAATGGAGAAAGAGTTGCTGCCACAATTGTAGGAACCTATACTTTATATCTATCAAGAGGGATTGTAATATAGTTATATAACTATTATTATGTACCTTCCATGAATAGAAATATTATTTTCTTATATTGTTTAGATAAGAAAATGTTTAAATTTCTAGTAAAAATTGTCAAATTTCTCTTTCAAAAGATGAGATATTATATGACTGTGTGACAATTTTTATGGTCTCTATTTATAAGAACCTGATATAGATGTATATAATATATAAATTAATAAGTTTAAATTTGATTACTCTAACAAAACTTTACTCTGGCAATGTTGTCTAGGGCACGTAAACTATGAGCTCATTTTTAGACTCCATAAAGATGGTTATCTAAACCCTTTCTATTTTGAACCAATAAGGCATGCCAATCTCGTTTATTAGGCAAGATGACAAAAACATCCTTCACTAGATACAATGAGAGGCCAAGTGACTTTTTGGACTTATACATATTGATGTGTGTGGAACTTTTACTACAAGTTCTAGAGGAGGATATTAGTACCTCATTACAATTATTGATGACTTTAGTATATATGCAATTGTGTATCTTATGAAAGATAAATCGGAATATTTTGAAAAGTTCAAGGAATTCATGAATGAATTACAAAACCAAGTTGACAAGAATATTAAAGAACTATTATCAGATCATGATGGTGAAAGTCAAGAGTTTGAGTCCCTTTTGAGAGACAATGGTATTACATCACGGTTGACTCCACCTAGAACACCTTAGTATAATTGAATGTCATATCAAAAGAATCACACTCTACTAGACATGGTAAGATCAATGATGAGTTTTACCAATCTTCCAACTTCCTTATGGGGCATGCTCTTAAAACTGCAACATTTACACTTAACTGAATCCCTTCCAAATCTATTCAAAAGATACCTATGATATATGGAATGGGAAGTATCTTGATATGTCTTTTATAAAATTTTAAGGATGTGAAGCTTATGAAAGAAATAGTTTTGTTAAAGTCTTGCACCCAAATCTGATAAATGTTTATTTGTTTGATACCCTAAGGAAACTAAGGGTTACTAATTCTATATTCCAACAGGCAACAAAATGCTCATTGATAGAATAGTTGTACTCCTTGAAAGGAATTTACTACCAAAGAAACTATTGGAAGTTAAATAGATATCCAAGAAGTTCAACACCAACATGATAATATTGAGGCTATGGAAGTAGATGAGGAACAAAGAGATCACATGACATTGTGGAATCTCATATTTCTCATGCAATACAAAAACCTCAAGGTCTAGTATAACATGTTTGGAGCTAGAGAGATTTCTATTTCTTGTAACTCAATCAGATGATTTGATGATCATCGATGATGAGCCAACAACCTATAACAGGGACATAGAGGTACCAAAATCTAGTAAATGGCTTGATGGATGCAACAAAGTATGGACTTTGATGGATGCACTTGAAGGGATAAAACTCAAAGGTTGCAAATCGGTCTTCAAGAAGATGATTGACATGGTGATAATGAAGAAAAATATAAATGAAGATTGGTTGCAAAAATTTCCAGACAAGTTAAAGGTGTTTACTTTGACAAAACTTTTTCACTAGTTGCCATGGTTAAATCCATCAAGATCATGCTTTCCATAGCAACTTATAATGATATGGAAAAGGGACATTAAAACAACTCTTCTTAACAAGAAACTTCTAGAGGATGTCTACATGATACATAGTCCAGGTTTTATTGCTCTAAATGTAGTTAGTATAGTTTGTAAGCTAAAAAGTTCAATCTATGGATTGAGGCAAGCATCTAGAATATGGAATATTCATTTTGACGAGACAATCAAAGAGTATGTCTTTATTAAACATGAAGATTAACATTATGTGTATTAGAAGGTTAGTGGGAGCATAATTGCATTTCTCATATTATTTGTGGATGACATTATTCATGGGAAATGGCATACCTACTCTTTAATTTATTAAGACTTGGTTGGGAAAAACCTTCTCTGCGAAGGCCAAAGCATCTTATGTTCTAGGAGCCAAGATCTATAGAGATATATCTAGAAGGATTCAAGTCCTGAGGCAAAGTACATACATTCACAAAGTGCTGAAGAGGTTCAACATGCGGGGATCTAAGAGAGGTCACTCTATCATGTGTTATGAAATAAGTCTCTCTAAATCCTAATGTACCAACTCTTTGGGAGAGAAGGCACACATGAGTAAGTTTCTGTATGCATCTGCAATTGGATCTATCATGTATGCAATGTTATGTACATGCCCAAATGTCTCATATGCTTTGAGAATGACGAGCATGTACCGATGAAATAGGTGATGGTAATTGGATTGTCATAAAAAATATCTTGACGTACTTGAGAAGAACTAAGGATCAATTGTTGATATATGAAGGTGAGGAAGATCTAGTTGTAAAGGTTTACAGTGATGAAAGTTTCACATTAACAAGGATGATTATCTATTGCAATAGGGCTTTGTGTTTTTCCTACATTTTGAAAATGTAAGTTGAAAGTGTTCCAAGAAAAATAGAATGGCCGATCCTACAACAGAAGCTGAGTATATTGCCGCGTCCAATGCAACAATGGAAATAGTATGAATCAAGAAGTTCATTGGTGAACTTGGGATTGCTTCAACCATTGAGATCATATTATAGTTTTATTGTGACAACAATAGAACCATTACACATGATAAGAAACCTAGACTACATCAACATGTTCTTCCTACATGTCTCAGAAGCATGATGGTCATGTTAGATCACTTGGAATTCGATTTGTGAGTGATTAGCTCTAGTGCAAGTGGTATTCCATGAGAGACATCATGTGATGATTTTAATATGGATACATTTTATATGAATTTATTATTAATGAAGTAAATTCCACTTTTCAATATTGATATAGTATATCAATGCAATAATATCATAAAAATATTTTGACTCAATAACATATGGTTTGGGTTGAAGACATGAACATGAGACTGTATGCATACTTAAGAGTATTCATTCTTTTATGTCTCTTTTCAGTTATTTTTTTGGATATAATAAGACATAAATAATACATAAGACTAGTGTGTATGTTGAGTGAGGACTATGTCTCTTTAGTTATGATATTGGATATCAACTCAGATACATTAGTACTTGTTAGATAACAAGTTGTAGTGGACAGACCTACTTCGAGATTGACACATGGAATCCATGTCATGTCAAGCTAGAGTCATATCTCAATGTGATTTTGGTGACTGTGATCCTTAAACCTATATTCACTACAGTTATCAATTTTTTTATGTACTTTAACACTAAATCAATGTGACTTTGAATAAGGGTTGCATACAGGTGATGATTGGGTTCCTTGTGACAATTGTCAATTATTGTGAGGCATGTAAATTGAATTTTATCCCTCCAATGGAGTGATATTACATGGTAAGAAAGACTACAAAATGCATAGCTATGTTCTTGTGAGCCAAAATATGATATTGAGATCACACAATCTCAATATTCTTCTATAGTTCAACATATATGGCATGCTAATAGGATGAAAACTCTATGCCTCATTTTTAATCTAGATATCTGTAAAAAAGGGATTATATGGTCATGGTAAAATTGTGATCACTATATAGGTTCAAGTTGCCTCTCACCTCAGTCAAATTACTTGGATATCGATGATGTGTATCTAGACACTAATCTTTTCTTGTGAGGTTATGAATGTCACTACCAATATAATGTGGAACTTACCTGGTCATACACATAAGGATGCATAAGGGAATTTAATTTTGTAATAAAACCTATGATTGGAATGATTTCAAATCATGTATAGGCTGATTTCCAGTCTAGTGTGACAACTGGAAGGTCTAATAAAAAGATTGGATGTTTAGTTTTAGAGGATCATTTGATTAGAAATCAATTGACTCATTATCACTTTGGGAAAGTGACCAATCCAGAAACTCAGTAAGTGACTCAGGCAAGTGGGCCAAGTTGTGGAAATAAAATAAAGTTGCCTTGTTCGATTTGGAATGGAATTGGAAAACTAAATCCTAGACTGGTGGGTCAGGCGACTCACTATGTGAGTCTGGTGACATGTAGCCCAAATTGGTCGAGTTAGGAAACTCAATAGTTGAGTAAAGAGGCTGGGATTGTAGTATGAGTTTTCTAAGTTCTAGTCTATTTTGAGTTGTGACTAGGAATAAGATTGGATTTAGGAAACCAATCCCATGACTCTCCTATATATAGGGGTCTATGTCCATGAGAGTGAGACACATCAAGCAACATTGTGAGACAAGATGTCTTAGAGTTCTTCCTCTTAGAGAGAGGAAAATTCACCCCAAGGAAAAGAAATTGCAATAGGAGAAGGAGTTCAAGCAAAGACTAGCCCGTTAACAACTCAGATTTTCACTTCCTCCTAAAAACCTAAGGTGGTTCACCAAGAGTTCTTGCATCTGCATGGACAATGTAAAGGCTGAGGCCCATGCACGGAGGCTTGAGAACAAGGATCTTCTTCAAGAAGATGACAAGGTATTTCTATAACAACAAGGTAGTAACAACAACATCTTTGGTTTTGGATCCAAAAGTATAAGTTATACACTAATATAAGACATTTCTAGTTGTTGGAAAACTAGTGTGAACCAAGGTATATACAATATCCCTTCTATGTCTTCAATAAGTGATTTTTTATAGCTATGATGGATCAGTCGGCTTGGATTTTCTTGAGAGAAAGTTTGTATTTTTGATGTTCCCCCTCTCCCCAAAAACCCAACTATTTCCACATGCATTGATTATATCTACCCTATTTGGTCTAGGATTTCAGGTATACATCATTTGTATTGGTGGTCAAATTTACAAGTTATAGCCACTCAAGCTCAAACCAAAGAAAAAAAT
Organism: Alisma plantago-aquatica; assembly: GCA_963693085.1. Lineage (NCBI taxonomy): Eukaryota > Viridiplantae > Streptophyta > Magnoliopsida > Alismatales > Alismataceae > Alisma > Alisma plantago-aquatica. The sequence goes on along the minus strand of OY856412.1, from coordinate 1,182,541,093 downwards.
GATATGACATTCTCTTCACATGTCTTTACCCATAAGATCTGCTTCCTAACTTTCTATCATATATACAACTACCAGAATTCAATAGGAAATCACCATCCGAACATGAGGCTTTAGAGAAACTAATACCAATTACCTCCACCACTATCTTGGTAGTCTCTCTATCTCACCATGATGGAGGTACTCATATTCATATTCACATATAAAATTATCCTCTCTCTATCTTTAGGAATCGATGTTTTGAGTACATATAGGGTTCAGATCAACTAAGTGAATCATGCATAAAGAGACTTAAATCATTTACTTAGGAGCAGTCTAGTTTAGGACATATTGTGTCAAACATTTCTCATTTTTATCATATCTTGGAGGTTATGTTCACAAGCCTTCTCTCTATGGATTTCACACTCTTTGGCATTAATCCATATGATTGTCCTAACACTATAGGGCCCTTTATAGATAAAATTTAGTCCCATGCTTAATTACACCCTTGTCTTAACTTGGCTTATCTTTACTTATTGAAGCATACATATCTGCATCATCTGAACTTATTCCACATCCTCAAAATGATATTAAATCATCAAATCCAAACATTAATCATGATAAAAAACAATTAATCTATAAAAATAGTATTATATCAGCGACACTTATACTTCTATCTTTCAATTACCTATCATGTATACTAATGAGGCTATAGACATCTAATCTAGAAATATGATCTCTTCTATACTGATTTCAAATGCTTTCACTTAGGCTACATGGATACATCATACTGTCTTAAAATTTAGAAAAAAAACTGGTTACTTACATATATAGTACAATATTATATAGTTTTTCTCTAATAAAGTAGGCGTTAGAGAATATTATTGAGGCCCAAGCTTTGAAAACAAACCAAATTAGAAAACTAAATGTCCCACATATAGTAGAGTCTAGTTCCATGAAATTGAGTGAAATAGGTGAGAACAAGGTCTAGACCAATGTAGATACCCAAAAACACATGCACCATATGTCTAGGATTTCTCTTCTTTGTGATGACCTCATCTCCAAACAATGTAACGCCACATTCAACCACATTATTAGGTATTTACATTTTAGGATCTACTACATTATGGACACTAGTCTAAGACTCATTCTCAAACATCTTGGTTCTAACCTAGGATCAAATCTAGAATCTAAAAGATAACTAATATAACCCTAATAAGTTCCAAGTCAGGGTTTCATTTGGTTTTGAGTTGCAAAATAAGAAAATAGTAGGATTTTCTATTGCTCATACTTTGTACCACCTATGATATCCCAAAATTTAGCATCCATATTGAAACCCTCTCACCAGTGGGAACCTCAATTTCCAATTTTGAACTTTGCACACTAGTTTAAGAAGAAGATCATTATAGGAAGTTGGAAGAAACAAAAGTTGTATATGAATAATAAAAAACAAACCATAACCCCAAGCTCACAATTCAACATACAAATATATAAGGATCTTTACAAGTTTGAATACTACTTGAATAGTAAACTTTGAGATATGCACATACTACAACTATACATGATCTTTAGATAACAGGTCCACCTATACATATGCTTTGCACATAAATCCCATCATCTATCAAGCCTCCATATTGATCATATTGTAACATCACCTAGAATCATCAAAAGTGGTATACATTAGAACAATTGTTTAGGGCACAAATCAAGGAAATAAAAACCTCTATATGAAATATGACTTGGCAGTAATATGTATAACAAAAAGCTTTTCTAAACAAAGATATATATTTTCAAAAGATAACATATGCTTTATCATGCATTTTCCATTATATAGTATTCATAACATTCACAAACCAAAGGGATAAATGCTTTCATAACCTGCCTACCATGGGATAGGTCACTCACTAGCAAACTCTACCAAGAGATATAGTAAAAACTTGGCACTACTCTACAAAATGATGTAGCACAAAACTAAGATTATATGATGGAGAAATATCTTATACTTCATGTGTTTAGAACTATTTATACAGAACATAAAGAAAAGTAGCATACAAGAACATTTATTTAGTCCAATATAATATGCCAAGTCTTTTGTACTCATATACTACATATATTGCATACATAAGCCAAAGTAAGAGGTAAAACATGCCTTGAATCAAGATAACTTAATAATCACAATACTCCTCCCCTCAACTACAACCCTAATAACTCTTCTACAATTACTTATCTCATTAGGATGTTCTCATTGTCACTTGCCTAATTTTTCTATAGTTAAATATGATGATGTCAAATTCCAATTCGATATTATTACTCTAAATTATATCCAAATTATCATTTTATCAATTAACTCTAATGTTAGATACATTAATAAGATAAAAATTTCATGTCACACTGTAAGCCATCTTCATATAAAATGAATAAAATGTATCTTTAGGAAATCATAATTATGTATAAGGTTCCAGATATTTATATGAAGGTGCTATGAAAAATCCCTCATTTCTTGACTATAAATGTATTTACTAAATTGTAATTGGTGTTGTTAGCTCTAATTATATAGATTATGAAAAATATATCCTTCCATGTTTAAACAATATTTTATAAGACCTCATATGGGTTTTATACATCTTGTAAGAGTTATTGATGCATTCTCATGATTTTTTAATCATCACTTTGATTTCTTATATGAAATATGAAAATTAAACATCTTGAATGATATACATTTTTTAAGCTTTTAAAAGACTGATTTTATTGTTCCAATAGGATATTTGCTTTTAACGAGCATCTAAGCATTTTTTAGGAAACTATTTGACATCATAGAAATATATTATTTATATGCAAGAGATAGGGTATTTAAATTATTTTGGATTTAGTTAATAATTAGAATGATCTACGACTTTCTGATTCTAGACTGTGCCTTCCACATAGATACCATGTCTCCCTCCTTCTAAGGATGTTTCTATTTCCTTATTGTCTTTGAGCAAACTGGCCAATTTAGGGTTGTCAAATTGATCCACTCAGGTCCATCCCCTTCATCTCTCTCTTTCTCTTATTCTTGAGTCTTGATGAATAGCCCTATGTTGCACTTCTTTGCTTCTATAAACACAACCATCATTGAAATTGGAGTTCTAGTTTCAAATTGGCTATTGAATGATCCTCCTTGACACAATATGATGCTTATAAATGAATCTTTGTGTGTGGTAGGATTTAAGAAGAAGTCAAGGGTCCTCTATTTTTAGGCCACATTCCATATGAAGCTCACCACCACTGGTCTTCATTACGACATAGTAGAGAGGAAAAATATCTCTGCTAACAATAGCTCCAAATACTCACGCCTAGAAGCATGAAAAGGCCTTCAAGAACTCTTCCTCAACATCCACTTGTAGTGGAGAACACTCTATCTAGAACCCAAGATCCAACTTCTCTCATGTGAATAAAACCAGTTCATTAGGTATGAAAAGCTCTATAAAAGCCATTGAAAATGCATGAGTCCTTATGCTCTAGTTTAGACTATTATTTTCCCCTACTTAGCCTTTTTCCATGAACATCTCTTCTCCCTTGTATGCTTTTTGGATTCTCCAGTACCCTATAGTTGAGATGTGGGAAGAGAGTGGGAGCCGGATCTCCCTCCTCGCATTGACATTTTCTTGGCCCAATGGGTCAAACATGTCATAGTAAGGAAGGGACTCCAACTCCTCAGACACTTGTCCCCCTCACCCCATGATATTGATGAGTGGTGGTAGGGAAGGCTGCATCAACAACTTCTCTATCACTTGGCCCCCTCACCCCATTGTCTTGATGAGTGGTTTTAGGGAAGGCCACACCAACAAATGCTATTCCACTTGGATGTAACTACAAGGTTAGACACAACATGATTTCCCTTGATCTAACATCCCAGGGTTGGCATCAACTCTAGAACAGGTAGATCCATTGCTCCTCCTATATTATTTCTGTGACCACAATATCAAAAATCATGGGTGACCAAGAAGTCATGACACTCACCACTTAAAAGGAATGTAACACACATCCATATGATCCAAACTTCGGTCTATGGACATAATACATAAATTAACAAAATAATTTCAAAATTAAATATCATCTACTTCAAATATCCAAATATCATTGTTTGGGACATAGATTTGCCGTCAATCACTACTCACTATTTTATTTCTTGGTGCCAAATAGCACTATTTGACCAATCAATAAATCTTCCAAATTGGCACATATATAAGGGAAATAAAACATGATATCATCATTGAATGACCTACAAATTTCATTGAAGTTGTTGAAACATATTGATATGATCATGTAACACCTTATGGACAATTGTTGGGTCATCATAAACCATGAAATCCTCTAATTTTATATTTAGCTTCATAAGTATATGAAAGTCAACCTGATACCATGCCATATGTGTAGGACCAAAAGTCATTACAATCCCTTAGATTCATGGATTGAATTATCCAATTGGGTATCCAAGAGCCCTAAAAGTTCATCCATAATAACAAGCTTCACCAAAAAGGAAGTTTAAGTTTTGGGACCTAATGAATACCTATTTTCAATCTATATTTGTTTCATATTCTCAATTAATAAATCAATATTCTCTAGAATGCATGTTTCTCTCGAAATTGCAAATTGTTTTGAAGTGCACTTAGTAGTGCTTTGTGCATGCAGATGAATTTTACATGATTTATGATGTCGAGTTGAATCAAAGATTGTAAACCTTCACCAACACTTGGAAGAGGAAAGGCTTGACTCAACTCAACCTTGATGAATCTTCAAAGTTATTCCAGAACATAGAAAATGCAAAGGATGTCACATGTTGGTTTTTACAATGAATATGAAGCTATCCTACACGTACCATAGTTTATAGAACTTCACCATGGACTTTATGGCCAACAATACAACCCTATTTTCAAAGGGGAAGAATATTCCAACCACAGTGAACATTTCATTACACCAAGGTCCTGGTCTAACCTCTCTAACAACAGTTGTGGCTAATGTGCATGGTGTGGGTTTTCTTTGCCAAAATTTGAGTTTCATTTTGAATTTGGCATTGCATATTTTGTAACATGATGAATGTGGTTTAATAAATATAATGTAGGTGTGTTGAGGCCACACATGCATGGTTTCTACACTTTTCCACCCAAAAAAATCTAACTTACCTCCATTTTCCTAAGATCATTCACGCACACTACAAATCATTAGACACTTCACAACATGAGTTTTACTATCACCATGGCCATGGTGAAATACCCATTATCAATTTCTCATGAAGTTTCCTAAAGTTCCCTCTATGTATTGTGATTGAGTTACCACACCTACCCTCATTTTATAAATGCCTACTTGTAATAATCAACATATAAAACTATTAGTTGGCTGCTTGGGGTAGTGGGTTGACTTTAGCATGTAATTTCGGGAGGAAAACATTTATTTTTGCTTGATATTTTTTATATAATTTCATTCCTAAATATATAGTCCCTTTTCATTATTCTTGTTTGGATGTTTACTTTTTGTCATATAAGGCATATAGAGAAGGTGGATTGTAGGAATGTAGGGGGGAATGCTAAGTGACCTTGTAGGGACTTGTTTTCTCTCCATGTCAACCTTCTAAGTCCTCCACTAACCCTATATCAGAGAACTGGATTTCTAGGTAGATATCACTGTATCCCCTTTTTAAGGAGCACAATAAGGCTCATGGAGAATGAAAAGGTCTTAAATACTACCTCATACTCCTTATACGATCCAGATTTGTTAAGTGAGAAAATAGAATTGTATTTGGAAACCTAAGCTCCTAAATTGTCTAAAGTGGATTCATGGCTTACCTTGAGAATTGAGTATCCTAATGGTGGGTAAGTGGTGAAGAAAGGGTTATTATTTCTATACCATTTATAGCATTCATTTCCTTAAATAGGAAGTTAAAAACAACTTAGGATTTGTGTCAGTTCTTAGGTTTATTAGAATATGTTTGAGTTTCATGTTTGATTTTCATCCCTAGATGTAAGAATAGGTCAACCATAACCCCCAAACAACCACTACCCCTTTCATTTAATTACAATCCATATATTTCTCAATAGAGTGTTTTTATATATTGTCTAAGTGAATATTCTTTTTAAATTGATTGATTTTTAGGATTCTTAGTTCTAGTTTAATATAGTTTCTTGTTTAAGTTTGCTTTGATTGTTTCTCCTCACTTTATGTAATTCAAAGAAAACATTTTTTTAACCCAAACAACCCTACTCTTGCAGTTGGAAGTAAGGAATTATTTAGTAGACACACTCCCAACCGTCTCTATGAAATTTCCCACAACTTTTTTCTTTAATATAATTTAAGCTAGTGCAATTCTGGTTCTACTATAGTATTGTGTAGAATGGAGTCACTTTTTTAGCTCAATTTGGTTACAATAGGACTCCTTCTGAGGTGTGAACCATGTATTCCTTTTTTATGTAAGTGTGGTTTCATACTTTGAGCAATGTGAATCTAAGAAAAATCTCTTGAGTCATTAGAATATGAGGAATTTGAAGTTTATCCACAACTTGCCTACAAATTCTTAGCATCTCACTATTGCGCTCCACACATGTTTCCTTCATGCTTTTCAATGAGACACTTCAAGTTTGGTGTCCATCAGTCTCCTTCAATATTGCTTGTAAATGGCCTTATTTTGTATCCATGTTAGTGAGCTGAGATAATTTGTAGGTCATAAGTTATTATGTCCATGAGTGGCATTTGTTACAACCTCACATGGAATGAGGTGTATTGTTTATACAAAGTTAGAATGTCAGTCAAATATAAGTTTTATGTTGGGCTACTTAGGCCTGTTACTTTTAGTAATATATTGGAAGTACAAGTCAAGTTAAGAAGGGCATTAAATATGTAATTCAGAGGACTAGAAACATTGATAATTGCTATTTACTTTTACATGAATATTACTTATAAATTTTCTCTAATATATTGTTTAGTAACTATGATGAAATTTACCTTGATATTTTTTATGATAAATGGAATAATAGTCTTAGTATTGATTTGATAATAAAAAATATAGCTCTTTTATATAGTCTAAGTAATATATTTTATTGAACGTGTCCAATAGACATTATTGGCATAAATATCGAACTATATAGATTAATTAGTCATTACCATTTAAGCATCGTAGTTGATAGTTCTTCTAATTGTGTCAATTGTACAAATGTAGCCAGTCACAAGTATGAGTAAAGGAGCTGGGTTGGTTGTAAGTTGACAACTAGCCATGAAGTTTTTTTTTATGGTTATGACATGGATACTCATAAGAACATTGCTAGCACTCCTCTTTGTAGAGATTCGCTGCATCAACACCAGAGTGCATTAATAAGTAAGCAAGGGGTTTTGGTACAACACTCAATTCTACTAAAGGACAAGAAAATTTCCTCACTTTAGATGGATGTGGGTAATTTTTTTAGTCCTACTGTGTTGTTCCCTAATGTACTTAAAAATGTGCAAGGGTACCACTTTGAATAGTCATTCAAAGAAGATACACGTTAGTAAAGAAAGAACTTTCAAGCAGCCATGGATTAATACTTTGAAGATATATTTAAGAATTTGGATAGTTTATAAGGTTTATATATATATATATATCTGTGTGTGTGTGTGTACACACAAACAAACATATTTATGTATATATAAGTATACTTATATATGTATATATAGGAAAAGATAAAATGCACGCATGGGCATTTTAGCAAATTGCTCCCGTGATTAAAGATAAATATTACAAAAGAAAAGAAATTGATGTAAATAAAATTCACAAATGAGTATATAAGTAAATATTTTAGAAAAAAGTAAGAACACTAGATATACAATGAAAATGTCTTTTATAAATTTAGTATATAGTTAGATATTTACTTTTTAATCAAATATTTTCCTTTTACAGAATATAGTTACTTGTGTTACCTAATAGTTACTTTTTTGACACACATGTAGTTAACCCGAACCACTCACATGGGAATTTTTGGAATTATCTCTCTCTCTCCACACATACATAGAGAAAACACACACACATACAAATATATATATATATATATATATATATATATATATATATATATATATATAGAGAGAGAGAGAGAGAGAGAGAGAGAGAGAGAGAGAGAGAGAGGGTGTTGTAGTTCCCATTCTAGAAAATAGTTACTTTTATATAGTTTTTCATAATATGCATTGGGAGGAATATAATATCTTCTAAATAGTTGCATTACATGTATGATAAAAATAGTTGTACAGTGAGAATTAATTATTGGGGACAGACAAATTGGTAAAACAGACATGCACGCTCCCTCGGAAGCACACACAATAAACAGGTAGAGATCGATTACTAGAAAGAAACATCAACTTAATTTTTCAAAAAGAGTTAGAAACTAAAAATCAATTATCATTCAATTACTCTAAATTAACTATATTTATAAAAATAGTTTTTATAAATATCAATTGATTTAATTTACTTACACTTTTGTCTACTCATTTGGCAAATTTTTATTGTGTATTTCTCATTTTTTAACTTTTTCATTGAGTATTTATTCTTTTGACGCAATTGTTATATTTTTGAAATAGATAGTTACTTTTCTAAAAAAATAGTTTCTTTTCTAGATGCATAGGTCACCTATCCATGTGGGAAGAAAATAAATCCCCTATATTATATATATACGGACATATATTCGAGACTTGAGTCAGGTAACTAAGGTTAGTTACCCGTGGATCTAATTTTGTAATAGAAAGGTACCAAACTATAATGAGATGCCTAAATTTGTAATATAAAGAATCATTATGTAAAATAGTGTCAAGTTTGTATTTTGGTCACTGAAAATAGTAAACACTATATTCTTGGGAAAAAATCTCCACTCTGAACTATAACAAGGAACAAAAATTTGTAACCAAAATGCTAAAACTATAACTAGAATGTTCAGTATGCAACTAGAACCACTAGATAACTAATTTATGTTACCCAATTGGGTAATAGATACATACCATACACACACACATATATATATAGGGTGTGTATATATATATATATATATATATATATATATATATATATATATATATATATATATATATATATATATATATATATATATAGACACACATGCCTGCACATATATTGTCATAAAACTATTATTGCCCCAATGCCAAACCAAACTAACTAAACAATGGTAGTAGTATTGGAGCATGGATCCGTAGGCTGCCCGAAGGAAATAATACACTAGCATATACAATAAGAAAATAATGTTCTCATTTCAATAATTTGAACCATAAGCTTACAGAAAGGGCCTGAAGGCAACATGATATGAAAAGTACATAAACTAAAACTAAAATATAGGTACTAGATACCAAGATCTTTACTATATCCCATGAAGTTCTTGTTTGTAAAGCTCGATCAAATTTCACAAAATATTACATATTTGTGGAAGCAAATCTAGACAATTAGTCACTAAAAATCCAAAATCTAGAAAATCCGACACAATCAATGCAAATACATTGGTAAGATTTTTAAATTGAAATGAATATACATTTTAAAGAATATAATACTTGGAAGAAAGTAGTATAAACTATAAGAACGAAACAAAAGTCAATAAACTTTAATTGTTCAAAATAAAACATCTTTTGTTTACAAATTCTGCTATATTCAAGAAGACATTCCACTTGCCTCACTGTTAGGGCCAACATCCCACGTGATGGGTCCAAGAGAGTGATGACTACTTGAGGTACCAAGGTACCCACAAAATTGTGGCCTTTCCCTATCAATGTGGGATGGTGCATCGAAGCTTGCACTTTACCCAAATGTAGATGCATCAAGGTAAGTCAAGGAGTGCTCCCTTACCCCCAAGAAATAGACTGGAGCAATAAGGTAAACAAAGATGTGTGCCCTTACCCCAAGATACACCTAGGTGCAACATGGTAACCTCGAGGTTTGTATAGTGTAAATGTAGTTTATGTTTTGAGATTTGTCAAAGTAAATATAAGGAATTTAGAATACTATTAAATAAAAATGTTGTACCTCAAATAAGTCGAGTAGGCCAAGCATATTGAATCATACATATAATACAAAACAAGAATATAATAATGAAGTTCAATATGAGAATAAAGTGTACCTTCAAGACTAGAGTAAGATATTGACTAGGTCATGTAAAGATTATTAGTCTTGGCATGTAAATAGGTAGATATCTATCAAAATTAGGAATATAAACATATTGGTGTCACAAGGACCAATATAGGTTTTTAAGTCTTATCAATGAACTTTTAGGTGTGGTATTCATCCATGATCAATAAATCATGTTCCAAGATTATGTAGACTAACATCAAGATCCACACTTAGTTCAAAAATAGGACTTAATCCTACATCATAGTCATTGTGGTCAACTCTAGATCAAGACTAAGATATAGATTCGACAAGACATTCTGAAGTATTAGATTACAAAGTTTGATCATTAATAGAGTCAATTATCACACGATTTCGATTAGATAACAATAATTGAATTTCATTGATTTTCTTGAGGCCAAGTATCCAAAATGATATTATATAGTCTAGATATCATTAATACCAGATTTGAGTTCAAAGTATCAACATTCGTAAAAGGGATAGAAGATCTAGTGACTTATATTCATAATAATCTAAGTTAGAACATTCAACATAGACAAGTAATCAAGATTTCTCAATATGTCAACAATATTAATATTAAATATTAAATATTAAATGTATACATGTGGATGAAAGATTCATTAGGTCATTTATGTGAAAGCATAAAGAACCCTTAATCTTATCAAGGTTCAAGTTCATATATCAAGGTTTGAGATAATGATTTCAAATGTAGATTGTATATTTATTGCAATAGATATCATGACAACAAGGTCAAGTTTAGTTAAAGATTCAACTTTTGATTTCATAATCATCATCAAATATTATTATATAATACCTTTTAGAATAGGATTGGGAATTAGATGCTCATAATAATCTCATTGTGTTTGTCACGTTCTTGCATTGGAAATAGACTGTAATTTTGTTTGTTCCCAAAAAAGAATGTGAAAATATGATCAATATGAGGCTTATATATAGAGAGAGAGAGAGTTAGAGAGAGAGAGGACGACCTATGTAGAATATGGAGAAGAGGCATGGTACAATGCCACACTATAGCTGTAGAAGGCGGTCAAATTGGGGATATACACAAGAGTGTGTGAGAGGCTAATCCAAGGGTTAATTTGTGTTCAAAGTGGCCAAAGAAAATAGAAGGAGGGGTCTAGTTATAGAAAGGGAAGACCTAGATCAAGGATTTTTAGCTCCCAAAATGTTCATGGTAGATCTATGTTTGAAGCTTCAAAGCTCCATGAATGGTCAAGAATAGGTGAGAAATTATACATGAATCTGGGGCGTATTCTCAAGATGAATCCAACACACTCTCAAACATGGAAAACACATCAAATATGAGGAAAAATAGGTTCATGAATGTCTAAAACTTTCCAAACCCATAGATAATGTACCAACCGCTCCATACAGGGGATAACTCTACACATGCTAGATGGAGACATGGCCCAATAAGTCTAAACCCAATCCATTTAGCCAAAAAGGTGATTTAAAGTTTAAAATTAGGGAATTTATAAAGGTATCTAGTATACTCCAATCTAAGTGAAACATAGACTCAATGCTTATGATATGGCATAGAATACTTAGAAAATTTTGGGTTATATAGGATAAGGTTAGATGCTGAATTGATCCAAAATATTAGCAAGTCTAATTCAAGTAGAAATTCATGTATTCAACGTATAAAAAGGTATCAAATTCTTCAAATTAAGTGTCACCAAACTCCTTAAAACATACCATTATCTAAAATTCATCCTAATTTGAGTGTGCAATACTTATTTAAGGATAATGTTTGGTCATTGAGTATAAGAAAGATACAATATAGACTGAGAAATTAGTGGATGGAAACCCAAATCATCACACATACATACATACTTACATACATATATAAATGTAAAATTAATACATACATGCCACCTACATACATATAATAGTCCCCTAGGGTTAGTTTGTGTGATTGCTCTAGCAATCAGTGACATCCATGTGGAGGTCACCTATGCCCTTGGCCACTGCTTCCAGAGGGTGTCCATCATCATGTTGCTCCACCCTCACCGACTCACCCAAACCGTAACCCATCCACCAGCTAGCCATAGAGTGTAGTAATGGCATCTAATTCTATGGATGAGACCAGAGCGAACCCTAATGTGGCAATTGGAGCAAAGGGGGAGAAGATAACAAAAAAGACATGGACACAAGTCTTAATGAAATTGATGGTGTGCAAAGACCATGAAATTGAGTTCCCTAAACCGACGATGAAGGATGATGGTGTCCATGTCAAACTAGAAGAAGAAGAGTTCAAGCAGGATGAAAATATTTTAGAATACACAATTTTAGTCTATGTCCTCGACAAGAGACATTTCTATCCACATCCCCAATCTTGGATCAAGAGGACCTGGCAGTCGAAAGGAAGATTTGAACTACTTTTAAAGAAATAGGGTATCTTCCCTATGAGATTGTCAAATGCAATTGATAAAGAGGCAGCACGCGAGTTCAGACCGCATTAGTTTGACTCCCTATTGGTTGTAGTGAAGAACAACAAGTTTGGAAATGAATTGAAGAAGGAAGTATTCACAACCATTCTAGCATGGATGATAGTTTACTACTTCAGACGTACATGGATAAGAAGGGCGACTGACACCATTACCTTCAGTGTCAGGACCATTCTACACATCGACGACATTTGCTGGAGGGTGATGAAGTAAGGGTGATCATGGAATTACATGTAAACATCTCCATCTCGGAGACTATATGGCTGAATGTCAAGGACAAGGAGCTGATCCCGTTGAGGGTGGAACTTGGCTACATGCCAACTAGGTGTAAGGCTTGTTGTGCTTTCGGCCACGACGAGGACTAATGCAGAAAGGAGGGAGAGAGGCCAACTATTGTCCTGTTGAAGGAGAAAGACGTTTGGCGGGTGAAGAACAATAACAAGACTTGTAGTGAGACTCAACAGAGCAGTCAGATTCAAGGATGAACTAGGGTGAGAAAGCTAAGGAGAAGGAGGTGTAGATCAAAGGGGGGAGGTAGTTTAATATCTGCTCACCCAACCAATCAAATGAAAAAAGATGCAAGAAGAATACAATGATGTAACATGTGCATCATTAAGCAGTAGGAGGGAGGAAGAGGACAGTGAATTCATTTCTTCCACTAAGAACAAAAGGTATAAGCCTGGAATACCCCAGAGTCAAGGGGTTGGAACTATACTTGACACAAATAACAACTTTGATTCTCTTCTAATTTTGATAACAAGGAGGAAGGTGCAACTAACCAAGAAGGAAAGGAGGATAGTAGGAAGGAAAATAAGAAGGAGCTGGTTAGGTGGACCAGGTCACAAAAACATCTTTGATATGCCCATGCTCTTATGGAATATCTAAGCGGGTGTGATGGGTACAAGAAGAACAAGATCCGTGAGTGGATAGCTGCTAGTGAACACTCTTTAGTTGCTTTGATGGAAACTAAACTTAAAAAGCAACACACAAATAGTATTAAATATTTATTTCCATAGGGATGGACACATGTATCTAATCTAGAGTATTCTGAGGTAACCGGGGTTTGTGTGGCATGGAAACCAAATGCATGGTAGGTGTCAGTTATACATATGTCATATCAACACATTACAGTTGACTACAGAAACACTAGAGGGTTTCACATAGTGATGACAATTGTTAATGCCCACAATGATACGAAGTATAGACAAAGTTTATGGAAGGAGTTGGTTGGTGTCTTGAGACAGACCACTCTTCTGTGGTTAGCGATTGGGGACTTCAATAATGCTTGTTTAGAAGTAGAGAAGAGATAAGGAAGACCAACTTTAAATGCAGTGATTAATGCATTTAGTCATGCTATAGATAAAGTCGGATTGTTTGAGCTATCAATGGTCGAAGGTGATATCTTTACATGGAACAATGAGAGAAAACCAGAGGATAGAATTGCGAGCAAAATGGATAGAGCTTTGGTTAATTATGAGTGGCTAAAAAATTTTCTCAATGCATAGGTGAAAGCAAGTGGTCTGATCTGAGTGATCATACTCCCATCTCAGTTCAGATTACAGAGAAAAAGCAAAAGAGAAAACATTTCAAATTCCTAAACTATTGGGCTGATTGGAAAAGATTCACTGAGGTTGTCAAGGAGAAGTAGAACATACATGTGACATGGAACCCAATGTACATATTTGCAAAGGGATTGGAAAACAAAAAAATCACACTAAAGAGGTGGGCTAAAGTTGAAGTGAACACCCCAAATTTGCTAGCAAAAACTAAAAGAGAATGCAAAATTGTTAGAGAAAAGATGTTATATGATCCACTCAATGACGAACTGATAAGGAAAGACGGAGAACTAAAGAAGATGTTGGAGGAAAACTTCTTCTAGCAAAGAAGCAGGAAGAAGTGGATGGAGGATGGGTACATGAAAACCAAACTCTATCACACAATAGTTAAAATAAGAGAAGTTTATAATATCAATTCTGAGCTCATTGATGTAGAGGGAAATGTGGTCAATAAACATGAGGATCTACAGAAGCAAGCCATAGAGTTCTACTCTTCTTTATACAATAAGGAGTTTAGAGCTACACTAGAAGAGGAGAAGATGGATTGGAAGTTCCAACTCAAAAACACTCACGACACCATTCCTACAAGAAATAAAAATGAATAAGAAGTCAAAGAAGTATCATGGAGTATGGGCAAAATAGGTCTTTGGGATCAGATGGGTTAAATGCTTTTTTATACAAGAAGAACTGGGACATTATCAAGGATGATTTGATTGCTTATCTTAGTTGGTTCCTAGAAAGAGGTAACATGGTTAGATATGTCAATAAGTCTTTTATGATTCTCATTCCCCCAAAAAAGTAACAACCTTTCTTGTTGATTTTAGACCTATTGCTTTTGTTTTGTGCAATATAAAATCATTGTAAAATTTCTTGCTTCTCGATTGAAGTTAGTCCTCCCCTACCTCATTTTTGTAAATCAATGAGATTTTGTGTCAAGAAGGAGTAACAGTTATTGTGCCCATTTGGCAGGAGAGTTCTTGCTGGACTATAATGTAATGAGAGGAAGCATGAAAGCATGTTTAAAGTTGAATGTCTAAATCTTATGACAGTCTTAGATAGGAGAAACTTTGATGGATCATGAAATAAATGGGATTTAATGATCAGTGGAATTTTTGGATGAAATAGTGTGTTGGGACTACTAGCTTCTTTATTTTAGTTAATAGTACTTGTGCAGGAATGTTCAAATGAGGAAACGACTTATGCCAAGGGGATCCCATGTATCCTCTTCTCTTTGTTATTATTATGTTGTACTTCACTCAAAAGATGCATGTTGCCAAAAGAAAGAAGTAGATCAAGATATATACAATACATGGTTCAAAAGTGATGACCCACTTGATTTTTACAGATGATGTGCTTGTCTTTGTTGAAGCCAAGCAAAATATGCTACACATGTTGCAACTTCTTCTTAGGGAGTTTAGTGAACATACATGGTTGCGTGTGAATGCAAACGAGACTCACCTTTTCTTATCGAAGAACTCTTACCAAATGGAATATAGATTAAAGGAGGCAATGGGAGTAAATATGGGGAGGCTTCCTACAAATATCTTGGCTTTTCTCTAGCTAGAGGGAATATTCAAGTCAAATACTTTGCTATTTGTATGGATAGATTAGAGGAAATGATCAATAGATGGCCAACGTACAAGACCTCTATGGTGGGACGAGCTACTCTGGTAAAGGTTGCTATTGAGGGGATCCTTATCTTCTGGGTAAAACAAGAGGAAAACTCTGGATCGGTTCTTGATAGAATGGAGATGAAAATGGCCAACTTCTTATTGGCAAGTGAGTAGCACCCAATGCGATATGCAAGATTGGCTCTCTCGAAAGATGAAGGCGGTCTGAATTTTAAAAATCCCAAGAGACTTAGAAAAGTGGAGTATAATGAAAATAATTATTATCCATCAGGAGGGTTCCTCGACTTGGGGGAGATGGATGAGCGAGTGATATCCAAGATGATTGGACTGAAAGCCAAAGACCAGAGAGGGATACTCATGTACCACCAATGCTGTGACATATGTATGGTAGTAAGTCAGACACTTGTTTGACCCTCATGAACCGAGATGATGGATACTCAAAGACACAAAGATCATCCTATGAGAAGTGATGAGATCAAGAGTTATGAAAGACAAGCATATGGAACATGTGTGGACTGGTACACATGTACCAAAATGGAGTATGTGCATCTAAAAAAACTGTATGGTGCACTTGCTACCCTGGATAAGATTCATAGTTGGAGCCATCATGTTTCTATTGTTTTCTTGCTATGCATGAAGGAGGATGAGTCCCACACCCATTTGGTAGGCTACTACAAATTTATAAATGAAGTTTTAGAGTTCATTTGTGAAGATTTTAGATTGCAATTAAATCTAGAAGAGGAGCCAGGGAGAACATTTTCAAGCTATGGGATGGATGACAAAAGGAGGATCTTGTTTGCTGCTCTATGTTACCATATCTGGGAGGAGAGGAATGCAAGAAGAAATGGTGGTACAACCTCTAATGCAAGGAGTATAGCTGTAAAAATATGTAAAAATGTCTAGCAAAAGCTACACATTAGATATAAGAGCGTGTTGCTTGCTGTATTGTGATGGGATATATGTAACTATTGACCTCCTATATTTTTAGGAGGAAGTAGGAATATTTATACTAAATTTTGATATATAAATATAAAAGGCATGTACAATAAAGAAAGGATAATTGGAGAAGTAAATGCTTCAAGAATGAATATTGTAGAGTGTTCATAAAAGATGATGAAATCAACAACCAATAACAAAATAAATTCACAAGATTTGCAATGAAAATTTTTCAATATTGTAAAATATTTGTGGGACATGGATATAGGGAAATCACTTGCATGTAATGAATTTCACAATTTTAAGTAAAAAATTCTTTAAAAAGGTGATACTAGTAATCCTCGTGGACTAAAATATCACTATCAATGTATATAAGAGTATTGGGGATGGAAGGCTTTGTGGATAACAACTTTTTCTGCAATTAGATTACAAAGTAAAAAATTTATATGGGCATTTAAACTTGTATGATACCTCATCTATAATTTTATAATTGTTGTGAAATATAAACCAAATTTTCCTATTACATTTGGGGTACATTAATGATGGGTATGTAGCCATATTTATTTGTTCTTTTTATGGATAAATTTACAAAGATGATTTAGGATTATATCCCTAGGGTTATGTTATTTTTTGTTGATATTGTGTTAATTGATTAAACTATAGAATTGTATAGTTTCATCAAACTTTAGAGAGTTTTTTGGAATCTAACAGTTTTAAGATTAGTAGAAGAAATGCATTGCAATTTTAGTCACTTTATAATTGTTAATTTAGTTCCAAGTTAGATGGAGTGGATATACCAAAATGTGATACATTTTGTGACTTAGGTTCTATTATTCAAATAGATGCTATTGTTCAATATGATGCTTGGTATAGGATCATAGTAGAATGCTTGAAATGGATAAGTGTAATTGGATTAGCACGTGACTCAAAGATCCTACTTATATTAAAAAGTGATTTTTATGGCATTTTTGTACATCTAGTTTGGATACATGGGGTGAAAGTTAGTTGGTGAATAATACGGTCTCAACAAGATGAATGTGGCCAAACATTGTAAACCAGATATGGATACTTGGGAATTCAAGGAAAGATTTCTTGGGAAGTGACTATATAAGGAACAAAGTGGGTTCGAGGAGTATCAAAGACTAGTTGGGTGAAAGTCTCTTGATAGGGAGTGGAAATTTGCAACACATGCTGATAATTGAACCAATCCAAAGCATTGTTATTGAGTCAAGCATAGTAAAAAGAAGGTGTAGGCCAAAACAAACTTACAAAATTTTAGAAGGATGTACTTTTGAGCATATGCATGTTGATGTGAATATGAAACATTACATAGATGACTCGAAAATAAGATCATATAGTTTCCCTCGAAGTGGTTGGGATTTGTCTCATACGATGACTGTGTAGATGAAATAATGTGCTAGTTTGTTTTTTATGCCATTAAAATGTATTTTAGTTTGTCATGAGCTCATATCTAGACAGTTTTATATGTTATAGTTAAAATATATGATATTCAATGTATTTTTTTTTTAAAAATCCCCTCACTAAGACTTTAAGTATCAGAAATTGACTTAATATTCTTAGATATAATCTCATCCCATATAGAGGAAATATTTGAGAAAGATGTGAATGGACATATGTCTAATATTTATTTTCATGTAATGTCAAATTTGTTGGGTGGCCTTGTGTTATATTTTTGATCTTGTACTTCTAATCACAAGAGAAAATAAATAAAAGGATTGATTTAGTGCTACTTGATATGATTGTAGACTTTTTTATTTGTTAGAATGCCAATGTTTTGTATTAGGGTGTCACTGATATGTCATCAATATGTATTGTTTAGTTTTGGTTGAATGAATAAGTGAATATTTACTTGTGTTTTTTAGCATTATTTTGAACATATTAACTTAAAGTTATCATTTCATTACTTAGTTTGGAATTTATTTAGGGAAAACCCTAATGGTTGGTATTATTCCTAATCCATGAGGGAAGACCTAGCATGTTATGCTTTCTAGGCCGAACATTATTTATTCCATTTTACAACCTAGTAGATAATACACATATTATTTAATGTTGTTATGTGGTAATGATGTATCCTTAAAAAAATTATTACACACTAGGACAATTCATGGCCTTGTTGTGCAAGCCCTGTCGGTATTGAAATTGACATAGGCTACCTCCAAACCACTATGGGAAAAAATGATTTGATTTTAGTTTTAAATGTACCAACAAAACACACAGACTTTTATAGACTGATACAATTTTTATTTTGCTTTCATGTCAAACAAAAAAAGTTACATTTGATTGCCATTGTTAAAATTTGATTTCTTCACCATCAATCAGTTCACGTGCCCACCAATTATCTTCTCATTCATTAGAGGCTCAAAAGGTTTGTAGGATTTTTTTTTCTTTCTTGTATCTTGTTTTGTTACCCATTACTCACCCTCTATATATACCTTTTACCAATAGAGCTTAATGCCCATTGTAGAATCAGGATCATTTTCTTGCTTCAATAGTGAATTATGATTTTCTAAACTGTAATTTATTTTTATCATTCATGTTCATGACTCAAGGGTTATGAGAAATCCATGTCTATATGTTAAAACTCTTTTTACAACATAGTCGTCACTATCCCCAATGTTCACAGGAACATCATAGGTTTCAAACTAGAAGTTGTATTCTATTGAAGACATGTGAATGTGCATGTTCCTATGAGTTCTTGAGACAATGAGACATTAAGTATTGGTATATTTGTAGGGTTTTTGTGGGAGGGGGCACAACTCATATACAAAAAAAAATCTCAACAAAATTCTTAGCTAAATGATTCGTCATAGCCATAACATGATAGTATATTAAATACATAGAAGGGATATCAAATATAACTTAGAGAACATGAGTTGTCCAACAACTAGACACCTCTTATGCATGTGTAAAGCTTGTACTTCCACATCTGGATCCAAAGTGGTTGTTGTTGTTGCAATGTCATTCACAAAAACCCCTTGTCTTCTTGTTGAAGAAGTTGCTCATGCTCAAGCCTCCACTCTAGGCCCTCTTCCTCTAAATCATTCACACATATTTGGTAACTCTTGGTACACCACTTTTTTCAAAAAGAGGAAGGGAAACTCTTTGACATACTAGTGTCACCCTCTATCCTACCCCTTAGGACATTAGAATTTAAAGAGACTTATTCCATGATATATGGGTAAGTTTCCTCTCTCAAAGTCCTACATGTAGAACCTTTCAGCAACTTGCCAATTTATGTAATTTATCTTAGGCCAAGAGCTTTTCTAGATATATCTTTATAGACCCGGATTCCTAGAATATAATATGATTTTTCTAAGTTCTTCATGAAGAAGTTATTTCCCAACCAATTCTTAACCAATTCTAGAGTTTGTATGTCAGTTCCCATCACTACTATGTCATCTACATACAATGTGAGATATAAAATTGTAAGCCTAGTATCCTTCTTGTAAACACATGGTTCATCTTAATTTTTATAAAGCCAAACTCTTTTATTGTCTCTTCAAAATGAAGATTATATATCTTCTAGACACTTTATCGATCCATAGATTGACCTTTGTATCTTATAGACTCTATTGTCTACATTTGGAGTGATAAAACCTACAGGATATGTCATGTACACATCCTCCAGAAGATTCCTATTAAGTAAAGCTATTTTAATTTCAATTGACAAATCTTATACTCATGATAAGTTTGTATGGAAAGAGATATTTTGATGGATTTGACAATGGAAGTTGGTGAAAAAAATCATCATATTCAACTCCTTGAACTTATCTAAAACCTTTTGCAACCAATTATCATTTATATGTTTATACATTACCATGCATGTCAATATTCTCCTTGAAGACCCAATTGCATCCTATGGATTTTACCCCTTAGGTGCATCTATCAAAGCACATTATTTTTTGGTGTATAGGTATTACATATCAAATCTCATGACCTCAAGCCATTTACTAGATTGTGGTCCTTCTATGGCCTCATTGTAGGTTTTTGGCTCATCATCTATGACCAATTAATCATTTGATTGAGTCATATGAAATCCAAAAAAACTATGGCTCCGGACATGTCCTACTAGGCTTTTGAGATCTTGATATTGCATGAGGAATTTTAGATTCCAAAATGGCTTGTAATTTTATTTGTTCCTCATCTACCTCCATAGGCTCAATGTTATCTTTTAGCCTCAAACCTATTTGAAATCTATTTTGCTCCCACAAATTCCATTTGGAAATTATCCTTTTCAAGGAATATGTCAGTTCTAGCATCAACCACTTTGTCATAAAATGGAACACAAAAGTAGTAACCCTTAGTTGCTTTAGGGTATCCAACAAAGAACATTTACCCTATCTGGGTCCTGGATTTTCATTAAATTATTTCTTGACATAAGCTTCACATTCCTAAACTTTCATGAAAGACATATTGGGAGGCTTCCCATTCCATATCTCATATGATGTCTTTTGAATGGATTTGGAAGGTACTCAGTGAAGTGTAAACATGGAAATGTAAAGAGCATGCCCCATATGAAAATTGGAAGATTATCTAAACTCATCATTGATCATACCATGTCCAACAGGGTGTGATTCCTTATTTGAGAGACACCATTATATTATGTTGTTATAGGCGTTGTCAACTGTGGTACAATACCACTGTCTCTTAGAAGGGCCTCAAGCTCTTGGCTTAAATAGTTTCCACCATGACCAGATAATATCACTACACTATTCTTGCCATGTTAGTTTCTTACTTCATTCCTAAATTCCTTGAACTTTTGAAGAGATTTCGATTTGTGTTTATAAGAGACACATATTTGTATTTTATGAAGTCATCAATAAAAATGATGATGTATAATCCTCCACTAGCGCTTGTGATAAAAGGTCCACACACATTAGCATCTATAATTCCTAATGATTTAGATGCCCTCATAGCCTTCCCAGTGAATGGTGATTTTTTCATCTTGCCCAATAAAAAAGACTCACATGTTTCTATTGATTCAAAATCAAAAGAGTCTAGATAACAATCTTTGTGGAGTATACATGTACCCTAGACAATAGTACAAAATTTATTTTTGAAGTCATTGTTTAACTTCTTGGTATATATGTTATATAAGCTTGTATCAAGGTTTAAGAATAGACACCACAAGACATTGGGACTACCTTGAAATAGTTCATCTCTTGAGAACAAAATTTGACCATTCTATATAAGAAATTCCCAACCGTTCCTATCCAATCAAGATACAGAAATAATGTTTCTTTTTATGGCAAGTACATAATAGAAATTCTCTAAATCTATTACAAGACCACTTGGTAGAGTTAAACAATAGGTGGCTATAGTTGCAGTAGTAACTCTTGAAACCAATTATCATCTCACAGATCCACCTCTCCCTTTGGTAAGGATTTACTTGTTTTCAGATCTTGCATTTTAGAGCATACGTGAGATCCCCATCAAGTATCCAATACCCAAGATAAATAAGTAGATAGGTTTATCAATATAACATATACACCTGAATTGGAGATCTCTATCCCCTCCTTCTTCATTAGTTCCTCAAGATAAAGAGGATAATTTCCATTGTCTAGATTGGTGAAATGGTGACAATTTTCTTCTTTGCGGCTCCTCTGTTAGCTTTAAGTGTAGAAGACTTAACTTTATCCTAGATTTAATACCTTCTAAATTTCCCTTTGACTTTCCCTTTCCTTTATTGACCATAAAAATAGACTTTTGTTTATCTTTATTCATTTAGGCCTCAGCAATTGTTAAAATGCCAAGCAACTCAGATGACACTTGAATAAAAGTTTTCATCTTGTAGACAAACTAACTGTGTGATTTTGGCAACCATTGTAAGATTACATCAGTGGAGAACTCTTGGTCTAATGGGAATCCCAATCTTTCAAGGTTTTCCACATACCCAATCAACTTGAGTACATGTGGCCCTACTTGATATCCTTCAGTCATCTTACGCTTAGATAGGGCCTTTGAGACATCATACCTATCTTACCTTACTTGTTATTTGAACATATTCCAGAGATGTGTGGACATCTCCATAGCTCCCATGTTGTCATGTTTCTTTTAAGTCTCATTATTCATGGAGATGATCATGAGGAACTTCACATCAATACAATCATTAGTATACTTATGATAAGCTTTCATTTCTTCTATAGGCACATTTTTAATTAGTTCCTCTAATTTTGGTGTCTCTAGGACATAGAGCTAACTCTCATTAGTGAGAACAATTTTTTGTGTCCAACACTATTCCTGGAATTTAATCTAATTGAAAATTTCTTGTGCAAGGACCGGTCATAGTGATAATTTGTTATTTGTGCATGCCATTATATCTACAAAGAAAATATTTGCACGAGTCAACAATGTTATTTAAAAATTACTTTGGTTTGACAATGTTGATTTGGACTTCAATTAGTAATGCTCCCACTGATTTGATTAAAATAATAGCCCTCACTATTAATTTAGAACATTACATCGAGCAATCTTCTAGTGATCCAAGATCCATAATACATTAAGTTATGAGTGTTAATTAGGTAGGTAACAATTACCAATTGCATCTAATGAAAATCTTTAATAGATGATTGCACAACCCCTAGTCATAAATGTTGGATAAATTGGACATTATTATAATCCCTCTGTTTCGATGATGACAAACATTTCATTCTTGTGGATCTAACGTGCTACTTGAGTGTTGCAGGATAAGGTGGATGACAAACACTTGGAAGATCTATATGCTAAAATTGCTTTAAGTCATGAATGTAATCAAATGTAAAAACTTGTACAAATATATAATGCACAAGTACTTAGACATCATGTAAATCAAGCGTTAGATCTTCCCTAGCCAATCACAACACTTAGATAGGGCATCTCCTAAAATAGTGTCACAACTGCACACTCATACACACACTTGGTACTTGGTTTAAAACATTAAAATAGGGTTAATCTCGGTCGACAAAATTCTCGACCGAGACACTCTCGGTCGACAAACTCTTCGACCGAGAATGACCCAGGTAGCCATTAGACACAGCAGACAAGGTAGTTGGGAGTTGGATTAGAACGTTATATACACTTGCTCCAGACAGTCCCTCGGTCGAAAAGTCCTCAATCGAGAAGGACTCTCGGTCGACAATTCTTCGACCGAGAAGAGTTCTGTTTGCACTTTTCAGAGTTAATTAACTAGCCATTGTTAAAGCAACTAATGGTTACCTAACAGCTAATTAAGCACTAAGAACCCCCTAGAAAGTGTCTAGAATGTCCTTAAGCATCCATAGGCCATTACTATAAATACGACAAGCCATAGGACACCCAAAGTACACTTGTGCAACACTTGAGCATAATACTTGCAATTGGCTATTCATTCTAGTGAGCAATTGAGCAACTCCAACATTGGCTACTCATTTCCATTGCTCTAATTTCATGTCCTATAGGCTAGCATCTCCTACCCACTGCACCTAAACTTCCATATACATTGGTTAGGATATCAAAATGCTTGATATAGGAAATCAAGCCTTGTGCTACAAGTGGTATTGTAATTTCTATTTTTCCTTCTTGTTCATTTTTATCCTTTGTACTCTCCTTGCTACTCCTAGGGTTGGAGGCTGCGGATTGGAGAGGGTTTGACTTCTCAGGTGGAGAAGGGTCTTCTCGGTGGAGAAGGTGGACTTTGGACTACTTCAAGAAGGTTGTCTCAATGGGAAGCTACTTCAAGAGGAAGGCTACTTCAAGGGGAGCTTGAGGTTACTTCAAGGAAGGTTGCTTCAAGGTTGGTGAGACTACTTCTAGGTGAAGGCTGTCCGAAGGGTTTGGTGAAAGTATTGTAATTTTATGTAACATCCTTGCGAGGTAATAAAATTATATACTTTCAAAATCCCGGTTGGGCAACCGGGTAGTGGATTGACTGCCTTAGTATTTGCTAAGGTTGGAACCACTCTAAATCCTTGTCCGCTTGTCCAATATTTTTGTGGTTGCTTGCTTTGGTTAAATTATTATTAAAATATCATAAAACCCTATTCACCCCCCTCTAGTGTTTTTTCATTTGGTATCAGATCAGGGCTTCAAGGAACTCTAACAAAGTCTTGAAGAATGGGTGACGGGGTACTAAACAACCTCAACCTAGAAGGGACACTCGTGGCTAGACCTCCACCTTTTGATGGCACTAACTACACCTACTGGAAAAGGAGGATGCAATTCTACTTCCAAGGAATTAGATGGGATCTATGGAGAATGGTATCAAATCCATATGAATTCCCTCAAACAGAGTATGCAACTTGGGATGCTAATACGGTAAGATCAACCCAAATGAATGCAAAAGCTGTAAGTATACTCTATTGTTCAATTTTCGTTGGTGAATTTCAATAGAATATCAAATTGTGAAACGACATATAAAATATGGCATAGACTCTCCATAACTTATGAAGGAACTGTTCAAGTTAAGAACTCTAAAATCAGAATGCTTAAGCAAAAATTTGAACAATTTCGTATGGATCAAAATGAGTCCATTAGTGAAATGTATGCAAAATTTTCTTCTATTGTGAATGGTTTAAATGTTTTAGGTAAAGTAATCAGCGAAGAAGATCAAGTATAAAAAATCCTTAGGTTTCTTCCTCCCAAATACAAGCCCAAGGTGACTGCTGTTGAAGAAGCAAATGATCTCACCCGACTGAAGATGGAACAACTCATTGGAAACTTAGAAGCACATGATGCAACCTTAGAAGAGGAAGAAAGACGAGACCGTGAACTTCAACAAGGGAGAAAGAAGGACATTGCATTCAAAGCATCAACCAAAAATAGTTATGACACAAGTGAAGATGATAGTGAAGAAGAAACCCTCATTGTAAATGGTAAGCAGTATAAAAGCTTTAAAACTAATAAAACTTCTAGTGTTTCTTCTTCCAGGTGCTTTGAATGTGGCAAAAAGGGACACATGAAAGGAGATTGTCCAAAACTCAAGAAAGGGAAGAAATCATCTCACAAAAAGAAAGAAAGAGCATATAAAGCTGCATGGGATGATTCAAGTGATGATAGTAATGATGGAAAAGAAGAAGTAGAATGTCTTATTGCTACAACAAATGAAGAAGAAGAAGAAGAGGTAAGTCTTTTTGATATGCCAAAAGAAGATCTAATTGCTAGTCTTCAAGATACACATGAGAAATATATTGAGTGCAAGAAGAAATTTAAGAAATCAAATAAAGTAAATGATGAGTTAAATGCTAAACTTCTTGCTCTCACATCTGAAAATGAAGATCTCAAAAAGGCTATTGAAGATCATGATATTAAGCTGAAATCTGTAGAAGCAAATTGCAATCTTCTTTCCCTAGAGAAGATAAACTTGCAAACTCAAGTAAATGATCTAAAAAAAAACCTATTTTTTGCACACATCTAGATTATGATATTGTTGTGAAAGATAGAGATTCTTTATTATCTAATCTAGATCAAGAAAAATTAGATATCAAGAAGAAAATGTATGAGATTATGAAGTTACAACAAAAAGTGAGTAGCTTGAGTAACAATAATATTCTTGATAATATCTTAAATGATTCTTATTGTCAAATTGGAAGGAGAGGACTAGGTTATAAGACTAAGAGAAAATCTTATCAAAAACCTAGTTGGAGAAGGACACAAGTGCTAGAGAATCAATCCATGTATGTACCCAAGAACAACTCAACTCCTAGAAAGAGAAATGAGATTGACTCTATTAGTTGTCATTATTTCTTGCGTCTTGGACACTACTCTTTTTCATGCCCATACAAGAAAAGGAATGATGATCTAGCTTGGGTTCCTAAAACTTAGAGGTTTAAATTTGACTAGTTGAGATTTGACCTAAACTGATTCTTGATATAAAAATGTCATATTTCAACACAATCGAGCTTTAACTTTCATATTCTTGTTTTACTTGGAAACAATTACTGAAAGTAGTTCTGAAACAGTACAGAAACATTCTCGGTCGAGAAACTATTCAACCGAAAACATTGTCGGTCGAGAAATAGTCGACCGAGTAGGGTACTGTTTTCAAGTTTGCAACAAATATGATAAAACCTATACAAACAACAGCATTCTCGGTCGAGAAAAACGTCGACCGAGATAAATTCGGTCGACAAACAGTTCGACCGAATTAAGTTCTGCTGAACCTGTTTTCAATTAATCTAGTTTGCTATCAATTTGTTATTAATGATTGATTTAATATGCAAATCAAGAATAAATCTGGGAGACCATATTTGAAACAAGACATATTGATCTTTTTGCATCATGAATTAAGGTATAACATTATGAATATGAAATCCTTAAACATATTGCAAAAGTGTTATATGAAGACTGATTTTGAACAAACCTTATTCATTGATTGAAAAAGTTTATTAAGCATGTTAATTTACATGACTTTTCTTAAAATTGAAAACTTATGAACCTGAATGAGATTATTTTAGTTTATTCTCTACATGGTTTGGCTTAAAATTAAAAATATGAACCATGATTAGTTTAATCAAGGAAATTACTGTTTTATCATAATCCACATGGTTTTTTTAAAGTATTCCTTGATTTATCTATATAGGAACCATGTATATTGAATTCTAATTTAAAATAATCATAATCATTGTATTTATATGCTTTTATCTTGATCAATGCATTGTGGATATGCTTCTACTGTTCTATCATAATTATTGTGCCATGATCATTATGTTTCATTGGTTTGTCTAAAATAATCTTTGATCCATATATACAAACCATGAATGGATATTATTCTTGATCATTGTGATTCAGCTCATATGAAGATGCCATTTTGCATAAATAGTAAAATTTCATGGCACAAATTCATTTTAATTTGAAAATCTACAGAAATTGCCTCTTGGTTGAAATCAAGTTTGACCAAGGGGCTCTATGGTCATAGTCAAGGTCGACCTAAAATAAGCTTGACAAAATGCTTATTTGTACATCATTTTACTGCACTTAATGTTAGTATCTAGATTCAAAATGTGTTTATCATATTGAAAACATAATTTTAGTGCATAACTCACATAAAATGTCAACTTATTATGATCTAATATTGATTGTGACCTTAGAATCCTTAAATTATCTTGACTATAAGATTAAGGGGGAGCTCACACAAACTATCTTAATTATAAGATTAAGAAGCTTACAAAACTTTGTAAACATCATTTGAAGCTTGTTATGACCTTAGTATCCTTAAAAGTAGTTTTGGTTATAGAAACAAAGAAATCTACAATATTCATGAATATGACATATATATTGTTCTTAATGGAATTCTCTAAACAAATTAGGGCTTAACATCCCGTGTATTTGATTAGAGATACATTCTACTATAAGCTAAAAATAATCTCATATCATTTTAGGGCTTAAAATCCCTTGTAAATGGTTGAGAAACTATTATATATACTCTAAGCTTAAAGGATTCTCATATCATTTTTAGGGCTTAACATCCCTTGTAAAATGGATGAGAAATCAATACACATATGCCATGAACTTAAAAGGAACTCATATCATTTCAAGGCTTAACATCCTTTGCAAATTATTGAGAAATAAATTGTGGCTAAATTTAACAAAAATTGGTTTGTATTAATCCCTTGCTTTTAAATTGAATATCTCTTTAAGGGGGAGCATAGCATAAAATTAAGGGGGAAAAATAAAAAGTCATACTAAATGATTATCTTGGATATCTTTTATAAATGACAAAGGGGGAGAAATAATATAAAATAAAAAACATAAAATAAAATGAGTTTCATAATATCTCAGCCATCACACACTTGCAAAACAAGAGAAGGCTACAAAAGGTAAACCTCAGGTATGAAACTCATATGATTTATATTTCCTTATTTTATATTTAGGAAATGTTTGTCATCTTCAAAAAGGGGGAGATTGTTGGCTAAATTGGACATTATTATAATACCTTTATTTCAATGATGACAAACATTTCATTCTTGTGGATCTAACGTGCTACTTGAGTGTTGCAGGATAAGGTGGATGACAAACACTTGGAAGATCTATATGCTAAAATTGCTTTAAGTCATGAATGTAATCAAATGTAAAAACTTGTACAAATATATAATGTACAAGTACTTAGACATCATGTAAATCAAGCGTTAGATCTTCCCTAGCCAATCACAACACTTAGGTAGGCCATCTCCTAAAATTGTGTTACAACTGCATACTCATACACACACTTGGTACTTGGTTTAAAACATTAAAACAGGGTTAATCTCGGTCGAAAAAATTCTCGACCGAGACACTCTCAGTCGACAAACTCTTCGACCGAGAATGACCCAGGTAGCCGTTAGACACAACAAACAAGGTAGTTGGGATTTGGATTAGAACATTATATACACTTGCTCCAGACAGTCCCTCAGTCGACAAGTCCTCGACCGAGAAGGACAATTCTTTGACCGAGAAGAGTTCTATCTGCACTTTTTAGAGTTAATTAACTAGCCGCTGTTAAAGCAACTAATGGTTACCTAATGGCTAGTTAAGTACTAAGAACCCCCTAGAAAGTGTCTAGAACATCCTTAAGCATCCATAGGCCATTCCTATAAATACGACAAGCCATAGGACACCCAAAGTACACTTGTGCAACACTTGAGCATAATACTTGCAATTGGCTATTCATTCTAGTGAGCAATTCAGCAACTCCAACATTGGCTACTCATTTCCATTGCTCAAATTTTGTGTCCTATAGGCTAGCATCTCCTACCCACTACACCTACACTTCCATATACATTGGTTAGGAGATCAAAACACTTGATATAGGAAATCAAGCCTTGTGCTACAAGTGGTATTGTAATTTCTATTTTTCCTTCTTGTTCATTTTTATCCTTTGTACTCTCCTTGCTACTCCTAGGGTTGGAGGCTGCGGATTGGAGAGGGTTTGACTTCTCAGGTGGAGAAGGGTCTTCTCGGTGGAGAAGGTGGACTTTGGACTACGTCAAGAAGGCTGTCTCAACGGGAAGCTACTTCAAGGGGAGCTTGATGTTACTTCAAGGAAGGCTGCTTCAAGGTTGGTGAGACTACTTCTAGGTGAAGGCTGTCCGAAGGGTTTGGTGAAAGTATTGTAATTTTATGTAACATCCTTGCGAGGTAATAAAATTAAATATTTTCAAAATCCCAATTGGGTAAGCAACCGGGTAGTGGATTGACTGCCTTAGTATTTGATAAGGTTGGAACCACTCTAAATCCTTGTCCCCTTGTCCAATATTTTTGTGGTTGCTTGCTTTGGTTAAATTATTATTAAAATATCATAAAACCCTATTCACCCCCTCTAGTGTTTTTTCAATAAATAATATTATGTACCATGCACCAATTGTATTCCTCAAACTTCTTTATCCTATTAATATCTCCTAGTCAAGTTTAACCCAAACACAATACAATAAGATATGCACCCTGCTTTGGAGGACCAACATATTTATTAGCACACTTCCCCAAGATAGGCAGTGCACCACACTTTGGGTGCCCACATGTATTCGATCAAGGTTTTCATGTATACTGCACAATGGAAGGCATCTTAAACATTGACAATATATTGAGAGATTTGATTTAGTAATTATGTGTATCCAATCACCATTACATATACTATATTGTATGTATCATACACTACAACAATCACCACAAGTGATAAAATATGATATGACAATGGGTACAACATCTTGAGCTAATAACAATTGTAAAAACCAAGAGATTCACATATAATGTAACCCTAAATCTACATTTACAAGGTTTACCAGTCAGTGGACTATAAAGGCAGTCTCCCAATTGGATTCCCTGTTTGGGAAGCTCCTCTGTTGTTGATGTATTTGTTGCTTCATCTTCATCACAAATCCTCCAAGGACCTTCCTATTTTTTTGGGCTTCTAATCATCTTCTCCTCTCCACCATTTTCCACAGTTAATGTCAATAGATCATCTAATTTTAATTAAAACAATTAAATATGACATGGAGAATGTAGGGAGAGAGGCATAGCATGCAAGAAATGTACCTATTACATTGTTTTGGATCTAATAAAAAACCTCATATCACATGTTTCATATCATAAGCATTCACCACACCGATGTAGTTTCCATATGCACATCCAAAAAGTAAAACAATTTCAAAGGCATCACATTAATTTATGTAATATAGAAATTTTATAGAATATATGATATTTGTGATTAACATGGATACATATTTCATAATTATCCATTGATCAATGATATGCGGTTTAAAACCCTAATTGGTATAGAAGGCATGCTGTGTCAACTCATACCACTGTAGGGTTTCGATGGGAGGGGGCACGACAGAAATACAATTTTTTCCCAACTAAATTCTCACCCAATATATGTTCTGAGGCTATAAATCATAAGTATATTAAAGACATTGAGCACTCTTGTTTACCAAAAACAACATACATCTTATGCTAGTGTAGAACTTGTACTTATAGATACATATCTCAAGGTGGTTGTATTTGTTGTCGGCTTGTCGTTGCAACAAAACATTGTCTTCTTCTTGAAGAAGGTGCTTGTTCTCAAGACTCTACCTAAGAGCCTTGACCTCTACGTCATCCATGCTGATGTGGGAACTCTTTGTTCACCACTTGGTCACCAAGTGGAAGAAGAACACAAGTTGTCATTGTTCTTGTGTTGTGTGCTCTCCTTATCCTCCTGTTATGGGCTACTATCCTCAAGGTGATTTTTTTCTCTCCAAGAAGATTAACTCTTATACAACTTCTCTCATAGTATTATGTGAGTGTCCCCTTGGACGTCCACCCTTTTATATGGAAGAGACATGGGCTTTAACTTTATAAAAATATAATTGCATTCCTAATCATATATAAAAAAAGAACCAAACTCGACATGCTGCCAAAAATCATAACCACCCAGCAGGGATTGGTTTTATCATCCAATCGACAGACTGAGTTATCTAGTTGACCAGTTGGCCAATCTAGATCCAATTTCACTTGGCCATTTTGATTCCAAATGGTACATCCCCACATATTCCTTGTTGTTTCCTGAGTTCCATCTAGTTGAGAAAATGGGTACCTCATCGACCGACTGGCCAGTTTCCCAAATTGGTGATTAGTTGATTGATTGACAACTGGTTTACCAATTGTATTTCTTAGTTGGTTGATTAAATAAAAAATAAGAATGTACATCACTTAGAACCATTCTAGTCATATATTTGATTGTGTCTTCTATTCCCTTATTTATCCTTATGTGTGTGACCATGTAGGTTACTTAATATACTGGGAGTGATATTCAGAACCTCACAAGGAAATATTGGTATCTAGAAACCCATCATTGCTACCCAAGTAATAGGAATGCTTGATGAAAGGAATATTAACTTATAAGGGATTCAAGTGATAGGTTAATGGAATACAAAAAAGAATTGAGACCATAGTAGGAGTTGGCATGACAGGAACAATTCAAAGAGTATGTCCTTCAATCATGCTCTAAACAACTTTAATCTGTAAGGTACCAATGCTACCATGAACATGTGATGTAGCCCTATTTTAGGGATCTGTCATGTGTCTTTTTTCATCTTAATCACGTATAAACTTGTTAGAATGCAAGTTAGTTCCATCGATATGCATATTTCTATCAAATGCACTTATAAACGTCCTTTGCATGTTTTTTAGGTACTTGGACCATGCCTTGGATGATGAGAGAAAAGGAAAGTAACCTTGGATTCCTCCACCCATGGAGGGGTCCAAAGAAGGCCCCAAAACTCCCTCCACCTACCCCTAGTGGCCAAGAGTCAACTCAAGCAAAGGTGATCATGGATCTCAAAGAATGAAGTGGAATGTGCAAGCAAAGGAGCCAACATGGTCAGGGTGACACAAAACGTCCATGTTGAGAATATCAAAAATCATAGTAGCATCACATGTTCATCAAGGCTGAAGCAACCTAGACAACAAGGCCATGCTAACCAGAATGCCCGCGCCAAGAAGACCCCAACATGGTCATGCCAACTAGAACGGTCGTGCTAGCTAGGAGCAGAATGGCCATTCCAAGCAGAACGACCAAGTCCCCAACTTGCCCACCATAACCTTGCTACCGGCCTCAATTTTTCCCATTTATATTGTAACTTTTCCTTTATCCATAACGGTTGTTCCCTGCCAGCACAGTCGTGCTACCTATTACCCAGCATGGCCGTTCTGCTACCCAAAATTGTACTTTTTTTGCACTATTCTACCCAAGCTACCCCTACATAACCTAGTACTTCTCCACCACCTATACACTAAAGTGGCAGCATTGGCACGAAGGTTATCCACTATAGAGCCTCTCTTCCACTTTCTTTAACATTTAAGAGATCTCAACTACCCCCATACATCACCCACTCCATTTCCACCTTCCACTACCTCAAAACCCTAGTTTTCTAGGGTTTCCACCACAAAAACACACCTTTCCATGTCGTCCACCTACATTGGAGGGAGGTCTCAAGCTATAACATCTAGGAGGTGAAGAACAGAGAAGCTTCCATGAGATTCCAAGGCCATCTTCTTCTTTCTTTTCTCTTTTGCTATTTCGTTTGATCATGTGTAGTTAAACCCCTTGTGGTGGGCTATTTGGGTTTAAAATGTTACTTTGATACCATGTTGGGGGGATTATATCTTGTAAACTCTATATTTGCATTTTGTGGCGGTTCCTTTCTACTTATATCTAATTTCCCATGGTTCTACTTGTGATTGGTGCCTAACAACATGAATTGCTTGTGGTTTTATGCTTGAAACCACCTAGTCCTAAGAAAATATGGCATTGTTAGACTATTTTAGGATTCACTACTAGGTCCAACTAGTGGATACCTAGCTAGCACCTCATCTTCCAATAGAAATGTCCCTTCTCCTACTCCTAGGTGTGAGATATAAGTATCTAGTGTAGGATTGTTTAGTGTAATTGCCTAGGAGTTTACCAAAAGCTAGATGGTGAGTAATGTGAGGCGAAATACCCTTACCTATACTCCCTATTCCTACATTTGGCTCCCAATTACACTAAGCACTCTCACCGTAGAAACCTAGATTAGTTAAATCCAATTGAAATCCCACATAATACTGGTCCAATTGAGTCTCTTAAGTCTAGATAGGGTGTGTAACGACGTAGTTCCCCTCACACGCTCTATTCTATCAATGGACAACCAATAGTCTAGGGAAATTTCATTGCATTTAATCAATTGTTCAGTTTAGAAATATAGAGTGATGATTAGGTTTTCCTTGATAAGCTAACCAATATCTTAGTATCAACACCCCAAATGTACCACCTCTCTTTAACATTGCTTAAAACCCAATTTTCTCTCTTAGCTATTTCATGCTAGTTTAGTTTCTTGCTTTAATTGCTTGATAGTTAATTGCTTAGTTTTGGATAGTTAATCCTTGGTAGGATAGTTAGTGCATCTTTGTGTTTTCTTAATCTAGATAGTGGTAGTTTAGATCTCTAACCACTTAGTGTCTTAATTGCTATTCTAGTGAATTCTTTTGCTCTTACTTACCTAGTTGCTTTCCTTGTTAATTAGAATTGCTTGCTTAGGATTAATTTAAGGTTTTGCTTGTCTTACTTCCTTTCTTGTTCAATTTCTTGCATTGTAGTGTAATCAATCAAAATCAATTTTAAACCCTAAAAACCCTAATATCTACTTTAGGAATGTAGCTCACACTAACTAAACTCTAGTGCCCCCTCTCACTACAGATGACCCCTCACTTGCCACTCACCTATACTATAATACGATCTTGTGCACTTGTAGGTGATATATTGCACTATGTGAATGTGTTAGTATAGGGCCCCATTATAAATTTTAAAAGATCCCAAGTGTGTTCTGCTCTTGGGATTGCATCTAGTCACCATTCAGTTGATTAGTGAGTGACCTTGGGAGAAACAGACCAAGCTTTCTGGCGCCGTTTTGGGGGGAGTGAGGCACTCATCCTAGCTAGTTAGTGTAGATTAGCTTTTCCTAATGCCCTCACCATTTCTATTCTTTATTCTTTGTTAACTTTTGCATATTTGTCTTCTAACTTATCTCTTTTTTCTTATTTGTGCCTTGTGTAGGTGACAACTATGCATGTTTGGGCGGCGCTCGACTTCTACTAAATTGGTTCCATTTGATCCCGAGATAGGTAGAAGGAGACAACAACACTGACGCAGACAACACCAAGAAGCTGAAATGGTAGAAGATGATGCCCAAATCACCCACCACCTAACCACCCTCTCCATGAGTACTTCACTCCAGGGAACTACACCTCCCCCATTGCCACCCTTATTGACCAAATGCTAGGTAAACAATTTTCCATTCCACCAACCCTCCTCAGACTCTTACCCACCTTCTACGAGTTGGAGAATGAGAACCCATGCCACCATGTTAATGAATTTCTAGAGACATGCTCCACCTTTTGGACCACATCAGAAACTAATGATTCTATTAGAAGAAACCTCTTCCCATTTTCACTCAAGGAGAAACCTAAGGAATGGTATATGTCAAAGATAGAATTGGTTACTTGGGTGGCTATGAAGAATGAGTTCTTGATGAAATTCTAACCCATCTCAAAAGTGACACAAATGACGAGGTACATCACCTCATTCTCTCAGAAGGAGAACAAGACATTATGTAAGACTTTAGAAAAGGTTCCACAAGCTTTTTAGAGATTTCCCTCACCACGAGATCCCTATCTGGTAACTTATGCAGTCTTTCTACACTGAGCTATCTGAATTGGGTCAAATGGTGGTTGAATCCTCTTATGGTGGAACCTTCATGGCTAAACCCCCAAAAGAGTCATGGCTTCTTTTTGAGAACCTAACTGAGAATTCACGTTAGCGGTCTTCTAGAATGGGTGTGCTCTATGATAAGAACTTGGCTCCTGATCCACCTTCTCCTCCTTGAGCTAGGGAAGATCAAAATATCCAAATGATGAATATTTTAGCTGACATGATGAACTTGATGAAGAATCAAGCTAGTGGGTCTTCAAGTCACTCCACCAACTTCGTGGAAGCTAACTGTAAAGAAGTGCAAGCCTTGCAATCTTTTGGGAACAGGAACAACCAAGGCCCCATGTCAAACTTCTACACTCCAGAATGGAGGAATCACCCAAATATTACTTGGAAACAACAAGGTGAATAATATAAAGAAACAAAGGCAATACCAAGGGTCAAAGTACATCTCTAAATTTGAAGAAGAAATTCTTGGAAAGCTAAGGAGCCTTGATGATGTAAAGAAGAATGTATCCTCTCATGGACAAATCATTGATCAGATTGAGCAAAGGCTAGATTAAATCTCTCTTTCACTCACCCACTGTGAGGAAGGAGACTCCCTTCCCAAACCATGGCAAAACCAAAAAATAATGGTGGTTATATGGGTACTCCTCAAGGTGCCTATTTCCTACCCCAAGGGCAACTCACCACATTGAAATAATACCAACAATCCCCTCATCCTTATGCTCCCCCTCCTCCACATCCCAACTACAACTACCAATTCTCTTCATCTCCATCACATTCCTACCCGCAAACCCCTCCTTAATACCAACCCCTCCAGAATAACCACAACAACTACCTCTACAACAACCAACTTACATCCTCTAAAATCCTAATCCACCTCACCAAAGGGAACCACCACCCCCACCATCATCCTGATGAGCTCCTCCTATTCCCCGTGAGCAAGTGAGCATGGTATCTGTCATTTGGGGGAATAAGGTTGGAGAGGAATTCATGTAAAGGGAGGATAAGGTGGCCAAGGTTTATGATGAAGGAAAATTGAAAAAAAGGTCTTGTGGAGATGCTAAGAGCATAAAAAAATATGTTGTTCCATTTTCCTTGAGAGTGCCAAGTGCATCAAAGTTCTTTCTGTCCCCTCTTCATATGAGAAGGTACCACTAAGTATCCCAATGTTGTTTGAGAAGGCAAAGTCACTCAACACCTCACCCCCAGTGGAGGCCATGAGACTAGAT
The DNA here is from genome assembly GCA_963693085.1 of Alisma plantago-aquatica. Classification (NCBI taxonomy): domain Eukaryota; kingdom Viridiplantae; phylum Streptophyta; class Magnoliopsida; order Alismatales; family Alismataceae; genus Alisma; species Alisma plantago-aquatica. Next base: position 1,182,504,498 of record OY856412.1, on the reverse strand, counting down.
GTCCCACCATTTCATGAATGTGTCTAGGGCACTAGAAATTCAATTTTCTCCCCATCATGTGATGAGATAACAAGTGTTTCTCCACATTCTACTGATATGATAACACTCTAGGCATCACTACCATTTGTTGATGGTGACTTAGAAAATCCCCATATCCCAAAGAAGAATGATTACATGGTGAGAGTTCTAAAGAAAGGAAGAACACACTTTTCAACCTTCAAGTACCTTATTAGAAATACATTCACCACTAAGATAAGGGTGGTCAAAGAAGTACCCAAATAAATCATTGTTACAGAACGAGTGAATTTCAATTTGAGTAGATACTTACCTAAAAAGAGGGGACACCTAAGGATACCCTATATCCAGTGTTACATCAACTGTCAGCTCATTGAACATGCACTTCTATATTTGGGCTCCAGTGTGAGCATCATATCCTATAACATGGTTGCACAAATGGGTAAAGAGAGAATGAAATCAACAAACTGTGTACACTTGCTAGTTGATGGATCTAGGAAAATGCATGTAGGAATATTGAACAATCATATGGTTTAGTTGACAATAGAATGAGGGTTGCTTACCCAAAAGATCTTCTGGTTGTAGATTTTGAGCCCTTCTATGGAAATGAATACATCATATTAGGGATACCCTTCCTATCTATAGTGGATGCAAAAATCAAAGTTTACACCGGTACTATGGTGGTCACATATGATAGGAACAAGATAGATGTTTTCATGTTCATAGAGGAAGAAAGACAAAGGCTATAGGATGAATATATGTGCACCAACTTGGATTATACCAATTTTCATGAGAAGTGCTTGACAAACAATAGTTACAGAAGAATGCATGTTCCTTGGGACGAAGACCACATAGTCAGAGCTTTGGAAAGGGTCACTTTGGAAGATAAAGGAGAAACTTTTGGTGTGAACACTTTATGTGAAAAGAACAACAAGACCTACTAAAGGCGTAAAACTTAGCGCTAGTGGGAGGAAACCCACGTTGGTTTGAGTCTCTTGCTCTTAAAACCCCTTTTCTTGATTGCACTTTTGCTTTTTTTCTTTCAAGGAATGCACACACACACACACACACACCATACTTGATGGTTTTTCTATTTGTGATCATGTTAGAGTAGGTACAATAGACGAAATATGATGCATGGAGGAGCCAACCAAAGCTAAGATCAAGTTAGAAAAGAAAAATTGAAACCATTGAAGAAGCTACAGGAAAGAAACCAGTAGGGTCATTCCACATAGCACAATCATGCTACTGGCAAGTCAACATGGTTGTTTTGTGCAACACGGCTGTGATGGCCCTACCCTACACACCTAATGTTTCATTGATCACTCCACCTCTTAGAAATGGTCCACCATGACTCCATATCCTTTACCCTACTATTCTAAACTTCTATTTCATGTTGAGGATAACATGATTTAAAAGTTTGGGGTGGTAGGGTGATAAGCCCTTATTTTTCATCAATTTTCCTCTATATTACTCATTCAACACTTTTGTCGAGATGATCAAGTAGTTTGATTAACTCTTATACTTGTCTATCCTGACTTTGTGTGCTTGTTTTGCATTCATGCATACTATGTAGTTCAATTTCATGCATTTTTGCATATTTTTACTTTAAATTTTGCTTTTCCTACCACACATTGTATTTCATGTTGATGTCTGGTAACTTTGTGTGTTTTAGCTAGGATGTTTTGCTTTATTCTTTCTAATTCCCTAAATTTAGGAAGTGCAAATCGGTGCCTTTCTGGCAAATTTTGCCCAAATTGGAACTTCTTTCCTAAAAGCTTGTTTTCACTTGATCTCCACTTAAAGAAATGAAAATTTTATTATGTGACAAATGCATGCTACATTCTTATGTTCTACTGCTAAATGGTCTTAATTGTTGACTTTCTACATGTAAATCACTTCTCTCAAGTTTGTGAATGGTTTAGTTGAATTATGATTTGAGCAAGCTATGAACATTTAGGGCATATGGAATCACATGATATAAGTATGAATTTCATGCCTAATGTAGTGGCATCTGAATGGTAAAGTTGATGTTTTATGACCGATAAGTCACATGTTTGAAATCCTCTGGAAACGGGATCAATGAATTGCCAACAAAAAAAGTATGAATTTCATGCTGTTCACTCATGTCATGTGATATTATTTGATGATGTGTTGGAATTATTTTCATGTAGGAGATCTTATGTTGAGAATCACACTAGTGACCCCTCTTTGACCCAACCTTTCCTTCATCATCTTCTTACCTCTTCGCTTCATGAAAGGATGCCAAAATGCACATATTCAGCCCTGGCCACCTCCAAAAGTTTGGGGTGGCCATATCTATACCCCCACTTCACTCTCACCACCATATGCCCTAACTACACCTAGATGAAAGAAAAAGAAAAGAGAAAAAAAATGCAAAAATAAAATAAAAGATGTGCCTATGTAATAGCATCAAAATAAATAAAAGATGAGTGCTCTATCTAATATCCCACCAACCTCTTACCGCAACCCTTTCCTCTATTTTCACAACCACTGAGCTTGGAAACATCAAAACCTAGCTCACTTCACCCTTTTTCGCAGCCGTGTGGGTCACATAGTGGGGTTTGAGGTATGAGATTGAATGCATGAAAGTGAAACATCACTCCTAGTTATATTTGATTATTGCCATCATCAAATGGTTTACTCATAGCTACATGAAATCCATATATTGATTTTGTAACATACCAAAACTTTGACATATTCTCTTTTTGGCCCTTTCCTAATATTTTCATATCATTTCTATCCTTTTTGGCCTTGATGCTTAAATTGTGGAATTTATAGTGGTTTGGTGAACATTTTTTCAATAATTATACCAATGGAAGGGTTTATGCACAAATACCTTGGTGAAATCTTATTTAAGGATCTAAAATGTAAAATCACCACTTTAGTAGAACAATGGTTTATTAATTTGTGCTAGAAGTGTAAGGCCCTAAACCTTGATTAATGTATTAAAAAGCTTAATTACCATAATTAAGTCCGATAAACCTTAATAAACCTTTTTATGTGATTTGAAAACATAAAATGAGCCTAATTTTCAAATTTGGTTCGATTTGGATGTTGTTTGTGCAAGTTATGCAATTATAGGTACATTATGGACTTTTATGAAATTTACCCAATTGGGAGGTTTTATTTGCAAATTATCACCTACATTTTAATCCTTAGATATTCCCTTACCATTCACGAGATTTTGAACCATGGGGCACCTAGTTGCACCTTGGTTTGAAGGTGTTTCTCTCCAAGGGCATTATAGGGATTACCCTCTTTATAAATGTGCTTATCTTTAAAAGCTATCAACCAATGGGGTTAATTCTTTGTTTGAAGGACGGTGGAGATGGCCTATAAGGATCCAGGGGCTCTTAGGACCGACCTTTGGTATACAAGAAGAGTCTATGAGCTGTCCTCTTGCATGGCCATGAAGCCCTAGCCTAAGGATACATGGAAAGTCCCATAGACACCTCATACTTCTCCCCTTCTTTATAAAGCCATGCCTACCCCTTCCCACCTCCCAATACAAGAAGCAATCCTATCCTTCTATTTCCCACAGCTTATAGCATCATCCCTTCTATGTTTTTCCATAAAGTTGTTGTCCCAAGGTAAAAGAGGGTGCCTACCTTGGTGAAGAAGGCTCCTAGGGTTCCAAATTTCTCTATTTAGGATTTCTTAAGCTCCTCCTTGGTGATTTTGACCAAAACTAGTAAGAATACTCATTTCCTTCCCTATTTTCATACAATTAGCATTCCTCCCACCTTCTTCCAGGTCGGAACCTTTCATGGTAAAATTCCACGTAGAACCCTAAAACTTCTCATATCCATGCTCTTTTGCTAGGGTTTGCACCTCTAAAGTGGAGAAGGTGATCTTTGCTCAAGAAAGGAGCTTGTCTTGGAGCAAGCAGACCTTATAATCTCAGAATCCTTTCTATTTGGACCTTCTTACCTTCCTAGAGGCAATTTTTGTTGACCCCCTTCTCATATCTTGCTTAGTACATGCTTAAAACTCATGCTTCTATGTTTAAAATCGATGATTTCCATCTCTTTTTACCATGTTCTTCTAGGGTTTTGGTTTCTTGTTGTTTTACCTTCTCTAGAAGCTCTAGTTGGTTACCTATGAAACTTCAAACCTGATCTTGGGTCAAATGGTGTTTTCTCCCTCTCCCTCTCTCTCTCTCTTCAATTATCTCGATCGGTTTGATGATGTGGCAATTTCCTATTGGCCAGTATTGAAAAATTCATATCTTCTAATCCGTTTATCCAAATTTGACAAATAAATATGTTTTGTAATTAGAAAAATAATATCTATCTCATAAGAATATTTTAAAGTTCTGATTTCATGGTTTGACGAAGGACGGTTTTTGTAAAATGAATTTAATGCATAAAATCCTTAAAAATTACATCTTAATCATCATAACGCCAAAATTAACATAAAAATATGTTTTCTTAATCAGAAGAACTTAATAATTTTATTGGTGATGTTTTAAGAGTCTAAATCTGAGTTTTTATAAAAAGGTCTAAATTAGGGCATCTATACATTAATGTGCACTATGTACTCTAATACATGTTAATACATTGACAATAGGCAAAGTGGAACTTGGACTCAATTAAAGTGGTGAAAGTTAGTAATTAATATCAGTAAGAGAGGTATGTGCAATCACTCTTTATGTATGTGAAATCCCTCTTTATGTATGTGCAATCTCTCTTTATGTATGTGCAATCCCTATTTACGTATGTGCAATCCCTCTTTATGTATATGCTTCCTTACACCCTATGTTGGGATAATTGCAGCCAAATCCTATATTTACCTAATGAGGCTTAAATGAACCCTAAATATTCTATTCTTAAATCCTAATATTGTTCAGGCCTCAAATCATATTATAATTTCTTCTTGTTTGGGTCTTATACCCCACTGCCATGCTTATTGAATATTATGACTACTCTTTCCATGACGAATTTTCTAGAATGTAGATTTATGTTCTATTTAATTTAAAGTAGTGGTACTTATGTACAACCACCCACAGAGGGCATGTATTTAATCACCCTGGGGAATGCTTTTATTCTCCCCTATATAATTGTGTAGATTACTGGGAACGTCGTATTCTCCCCTTACCTATAGGTTGGAGGTCCGATAGGTGCATCAACCCTACTTAGTTAGGTATACATAATTATCTTACATGCAAATTATTTTTGATATAATTGTTAATGGAAAGTTTCTTTTGAATATAGCCTCATACTCTTGTTCTATTCATCTTATGATGAAATCTTAGCCTTTAATTTCATGTTATTTCCTTATCTTTTGTTCTTGTTCATTATTTGACACATACCTTATTTTCTTTCCCCTTTTGCTGGGTGCTTTCCCAACCACCTATGTTAGGACAAGTTGTTGAGTTGAATCAGGATAACATAACTTTGGGAATGGACCTAGCACTTGGAGATGTTGCTCTGGAGACAAGATTTGATGTAGTTTAGACTTCCCTCTATCCAGATCCTTTTTGTTGTATCTTGTTGTAAACCCTAATGGGAGTTTTTGATGTACTTGTGTAATCTTTTATGAAAGTTGAATATAATCAATTATTTTTATTCCACTACTACACTTTGGTCTTTTGCATACCATTATAATAAATTTGGAAAATTTTACACCTATTCCAACATACATTTGAGTGTGTTTGGAATGGATGTTAATTCTTCATTTTTTCTTTAGTAAGGGGGTGATCCCGCCTCCTTACAACATGGTATCAGAGACCATGGTAGTCGGAATCTAACTATTTCAAGTTTGCCTCCCTAGTTAGAATACTTGACTTACCTTTATGTGACATGTTTTCCCTATATTTGATCAATAGATGATGAAGAGTAGATTTAGGATCCTATAGTTTCACATTAGAATAATGATGAATAGATCCCTAAAATACTTACAACTAAAAGATGCATAAGTAACCATAGTAACTTGAGGTTGTTTAGCTTGGCCTTTAGGCTGCTACTAGGACATGAAGTTGAAAGCAAAGGTGTCTAGAAAGGATCAAGGTTCGGGGGCTGGCAAGATTTTCCTCCGCACCACTAGCTTGGTTTACAAGGACTCCCGAATCCATATGATACCGGCCTGGCCTGAGCTGATATGAATTGTTCGAAATAGCATGCTTTTAGGCAATAGTAGCCTTAGACATCTATATGATTTATCTTTAGGAACCCTAATATGTTGAACTAGTCTTTAGATGTAATGACCTGTTTGAGGATGGATACCCAATATAGTTCCCTTATGACTCATAAAACCACATGTTTGGATAGTTATCCCTAGAACCTAGACTTTGAAGTTTGGTGTTTAGTAAGTAATCAGAGTGTGCAATGAAGCATGATGGATCTTGTATATGGTTTAGTTAGACTCACCCTTTTACCTCTAGATTAGTTTGGCTTGGTAGGCCAAACCTTTGAAGGAGTGGAGAGTAGTTGGTTTGACGATGTTTGGGTAGTTGGATTTTGAGTATGAAATCCTTTCTAAGGGGATGGAGTCATGTAACATACTGAAATCTAGCTACTATGACTTTACAAACCCTGACTCCCTAATTTAAAAGTTAGTGTGTTTGAATCCTTATTTTGACCAAACAAGTTATAGTTGTAACCACATGTTTCTTGGTATCCAAAAGAAAATATAAAGATCATCTAATGAATAGTTCATATGTTTGAACCCTAATGAATATCTAATGCACATATTAAGAGTAACTCACATTTTAATATTAATAGTGGATAAGAATGATGTTGACCATGTCATAAACCAATAAATCCTAATGATATGATGGGTAAGATTATTGTAATCTAACCTTGGACTTAATGCATCCTAAGAAGGTATAGGTGAAGAATAATGATCATGTTAACCTAAACCCTAAGTTGTAATCATCTAACCTTAACCTATACATCCTTAATGACATTCATGATACATTGGTGTCACTAGGTGTCATAATCAGATAACATACTTTAATACACATAAATCATACATTAATCAGGTCATCAATATGAAATGCATATCACCTTGTTCTCTAATACACACCTAATTAATCACCTAATGACTTAGTATGAATCAAATCATTAATGTCTAATGACCTTGATCACTAAAATACATATCATGACTTCAATATGGATAAGAAGTAATTAATTCACACAAACGTTCATAATCAATAATAAGAAGTGAATAAATATGAGAGAATGATTAATGATGACATTAATATGAGCAAGAATGGTAAAATAACAATGTCTAATATGCATATAAGTAATTAATGTGACATTTTTTGGATTAATTGTAACAAACTAGATAAAGTGTCCTATTTCATAAAAAATAATTGATACAATTGATAATGGAGTCTAAATCCAAATTATTAAAGATAATGGTCAGATATAATAGTGCATATTAAGATAATTTAGATAACTCTAGTTGTGCTAAAATTCCTAATGAGATAAATAACAAATATATTGGGTTTGTGCATAATAATGAAATATAACTCTTTTGGAAACAAAGTAAATATGACATGACACAATTAAAAGAATAATAATGATAATGTGATATCCTAATGAACATAATTCTAATAAGCCATACAATTTTAAAAAGAAATAATAAAAATAGAACCTTTAGGTTATCCATGAGAACCTGACCTATGTGGAGTTTCTTGAGAAGATTCTGAACTCCCAAGTTAAGCAGTTGAAAAATAAGGAGTTTAAGTTGGTAAAAGTTTTGGTGGAAGTTTAATGGATTCAACCTGGGAGTTTGGTGGTGATGTGTTTCATACTCACCCTAATCACTTTGCTTTAGATTTTTAGGATGAAATCCTCTTTAAGGTGTGGAGTGTTGTAACATACCAAAACTTCGACATATTCTCTTTTTGGCCCTTTCCCAATATTTTCATATTATTTCTATCCTTTTAGTCCTTGATGCTTAAATTGTGGAATTTATAGTGGTTTAGTGAACATTTGTTCAATAATTATACCAATGGAAGGGTTTAAGCAAAAATACCTTGGTGAATCTTATTTAAGGATCTAAAATATAAAATCACCACTTTAGTAGAACAATGGTTTATTAATTTGTGCTAGAAGTGCAAGGCCCTAAACCTTGATTAATGTATTAAACAAGCTTAATTACCATAATTAAGTCCTATAAACCTTAATCCAACTTTTTTATGTGATTTGAAAACATAAAATGAGCCTAATTTTCAAATTTGGTTCGATTTAGATGTTGTTTGTGCAAGTTATGCAATTTTATGTACATTCTGGACTTTTATGCAATTTACCGAATTGGGTGGTTTTATTTGCAAATTATCACCTAAATTTTAATCCTTAGATATTACCTTACCATTCATGAGATTTTGAACCATGGGGAACCTGGGTACACCTTGGTTTGAAGGTGTTTCTCTCCAAGGGCATTATAGGGATTACCCTCTTTATAAATGTGCTTATCTTTAAAAGCTATCAACCAATGGGGTTATTTCTTTGTTTGAAGGATAGTGGGGATGGCCTAGAAGGCTCTAGAGGCTCTTAGGAACGACCTTTGATATACAATAAGAGTCTATGAGCTGTCCTCTTGCATGGCCATGAAGGCCTAGCCTAAGGACACATGGAAAGTCCTCATACTTGTCTTTTTCTTTATAAAGCCATGCCTACCCCTTCCCACCTCCCAATCCAAGAAGAAATCCTCTCCTTCTCTTTCCCACAGATTATAGAATCATCCCTTCTCTGTTTTTCCACGAAGTTTCTATCCCAAGGTAAAAGAGGGTGCTTACCTTGGTGAAGAAGGCTCCTAGGGTTCCAAATTTCTCTATTTAGGATTTCTTAAGCTCATCCTTGGTGATTTTGACCAAAACTAGTAAGAATCCTCATTTCCTTCCCTGTTTTCATACTATTAGTATTCCTTCCACCTTCTTCCAGGTTGGAACGATTACCTTTCATGGTAAAATTCCACCTAGAACCCTAAAACTTCTCATCCCCATGCTCTTTTGCTAGGGTTTGCACCTCTAAAGTGGAGAAGGTGATCTTTGCTCAAGAAAGCAGCTTGTCTTGGAGAAACCAGACCTTATAATCTCATAATCCTTTCTGTTTGGACCTTCTTACCTTCCTAGAGGCAGTTTTTGTTGAGCCCCTTCTCATATTTTGCTTAGTACATGCTTAAAACTCATGCTTCTATGTTTAAAATCGATGATTTCCATCTCTTTTTACCATGTTCTTCTAGGGTTTTGGTTTCTTGCTATTTTACCTTCTCTAGAAGCTCTAGTTGGTTACCTATGCAACTTAAAATGTGATCTTGGGTCAAATGGTGTTTTCTCCCTCGCCCTCTCTCTTCAATTATCTCGATCGGTTTGATGATGTGGTAATATCCTAGTGGTCAGTATTGAAAAATTCACATCTTCTAATCCGTTTATCCAAATTTGACAAATAAATATATTTTGGAATTAAAAAATTAATCTCTATCTAATAAAAATATTTTAAAGTTCTGATTTCATGGTTTTATGAATGATGGTTTTTGTAAAATGAATTTAATGCATAAAATTCATAAAAATTACATCTTAGTCATCATAACGCCAAAATTAACATAAAAATATGTTTTCTTAATCAGAATAACTTAATAAGTTTATTGGTGATGTTTTTAAGAGTCTAAATCTGATTTTTTCTAAAAAGTTCTAAAATTAGGGTTTCTATACATTAATGTGAACTATGTACTCTAATACATGTTAATACATTGAAAATAGGCAAAGTGGAACTTGGACTCAATTAAAGTGGTGAAAGTTAGTAATTGATATTAGTAAGAGAGGTATGTGCAATCCCTCCTTATGTATGTGCAATCCCTCTTTATGTATGTGCATTCCTTACACCCTATGTTGGGATGATTTCAGCCAAACCCTATATTTCCCTAATGAGGCTTAAATGAACCCTAAATCTTCTATTCTTGAATCCTAATTTTGTTCATGTCTCAAATCAGATTATAATTTCTTCTTGTTTGGGTCTTATACCCCACTACCATGATTATTGATTATTATGACTACTCTTGCCATGAATACTTTTCTGGCATGTATATTTATGTTCTATTTAATTTAAAGTAGCGGTACTTATGTACAACCACCCACATAGGACATGTATTGAATCGCCCTGGGGAATGTTTTTATTGTCCCCTAAAGAATTGTGTAGGTGATTGGGAACATCTTATTCTCCGCTTACCTATAGGTTAGAGGTCCGGTAGGTGCCTCAACCCTATTTAGTTAGGTAGACATAATTATCTTACATGCAAATCCTTTTTGATATAATTGCTAATGGCAAGTTTCTTTTGAATATAGCCTCATACTCTTGTTCTATTCATCTTATGATGAAATCATAGCCTTTACTTTCATGTTATTTCCTTATCTTTTATTCTTGTTCATTATTTGACACATACCTTGTTTTCTTTCCCCTTTTGCTGGGTGCTTTCCCAACCACCCAGGTTAGGACAAGTTGTTGAGTTGAATCAGGAGAACATAGCTTTGGGCATGGACCTAGCACTTGGAGATGTTGCTCTGGAGACACAATTTGAAGTAGTTTAGACTTCCCTCTATTTAGATCCTTTTTGTTGTATCTTGCTGTAAACCCTAATGGGAGATTTTGATGTACTTGTGTAATCTTTTATGAAAGTTGAATATAGTCAGTTATTTTTATTCTGTTGCTACACTTTGGTATTTTGCATACCATTATAATAAATTTGGAAAATTTTACACCTATTCCAACATACCTTTGAGTGTGTTTGGAATGGATGTTAATTCTTCATTTTTTCTTTAGTAAGGGGGTGATCCCACCTCCTTACAGATTGTGTGTTCTATGCCCCATATTTGAAGTTTGTATGATCAGTGCTCTTTTCATGATTGGATTGTGAAAGTAGAGAAGAGAGAGGTGGAACACATGTACTTAGTCACCTTTATACCCATCTAGTCAATAATCATCTGTTGCAATGCATTTATCATTCATGTTTGTTAAAAGAAACTAAAGAGAGATTAGGTTGTAGTATACTTGAGGACAAGTATGTTTTAAGTTTAGGGTGGTGATATAGTCCTATTTTAGGGCTCGATATTGCATTTTCCATCTTAATCACATCTAGACATGTTAGAATGCAAGTTAGTTCCCTCAATATGCATATTTCTGTCAAATGTAGTTATGGATGTTCTTTGCATATTGTTCAGGTACTTGGACCATGCCTTGGATGGATGAGAGAGAAAAAAGGTATTCTAGGATTCCTCCACCCATGAAGGGGTACAAAGAAGGCCCCAAATCTTCCTTAACCTACCCATAGTGGCCAAGAGTCACTCAAGTAAAGGCGTTCATTGATCTTAAAGAATGAAGTGGAAAGTGCAAGCAAAGGAGCCAACACAACCGTGGTAACATGGAACGACTGTGCTGAGAATATCAAAAATCACAGTAGCATCATAGGTTCATCAAGGATGAAGCAATCTTGACAACATGGTCATGCTAGCCAGCATGCCTGTGCTAAGAAGACACCAACATGATCATGCCTACTAGAAAGGCCATGCTGGCCAGAAGCCGAACGACCATCCTGAGAAGATCAACCAAGTTCCCAACACTCCCACCACGACTGTACTACCCAACACAATTATGCTACCTAGCCCCCACCATGGACATGCTTCCCAGCATGACCGTGCTACCATATTCCATTTCTACTATAACTTTGCCTCCATTCAACATAGTTGTTTCCTACCACCACATGCATGCTACCTCCTACCCACCACATCTGTGTTGCCTAGCACGACCGTACTGCCAACCAAAACCCTACTTTTTATGCATTATTCTACCCAAACTACCACTACCTAACCTAGTGCTTCCGCACCACCTATATATACCAGAGTGGCGTCTATATCACAAAGGTTAGCCACTTTGGAGCCTCTCTTTGACTTTATTTAGCATTCAAGAACTCTCACCTACCCCCATCCATCATCCATTCCATTTCCACCTTCCACTACCTCAAAACCCTAGTTTTCTAGGGTTTCCACCATAAAACTTCACCTTTCCATGCCATCCACCTTGGAGGGAGGTGCTCAAGCTACAATATCTAGGAGGTGAACAAAGGAGAATCTTCTATGAGATTCTATGGCCATCTTCTTCTTTCTTCTCTCTCTTTTTCTCTTTTGTTTGATCATGTATAGCTAAGATCCTTGTGGTGGGTTTTTTGGTTTTAAAATATTACTTTGATATCATGTTGGGGGATTATATCTTGTAAAACTCTATATTCTCATTTTATGATGATTGCTTTCTACTTCTTTCTCGTGGTTCTACTTGTGATTGGTGCTTAGAAACATGAATTGCTTGTGTTTTTATGCTTGAAATCACCTAGGTATAGGAAACAATGGAATACACGAGGCGATTTTGGGATTTGCTCCTAGGTCGAACTAGTGGATCTGTAGCTAACACCCCATATTCCCACACATATATCCCTTCTCCTACTCCTAGGTGTGAGATCTACGCAGCTAGTGTAGGATTTTTTAGTGTAATTTCCTTGGAGTTTACTAAAAGATAGATGGTGAGTAATATGAAGTGAAATACCCTTACATATACTCCCCATGGATACCTTAGGATCTCAATTACACTTAGCATTCTCACCCTAGAAACCTAGATTAGTTAAATTCAACTAAAATCCCACCTAATCCTTGGTCCAATTGAGCTCGTAAGGTTAGATAGGGTGTGTAAAGGTGTAGTTCCCCTCACACACTCTATTCTATCCATGGCCAACCAATAGTCTAGGGTGATTTCATTGCATTTGATCAATTGTTTGGTTTATAAATATAGAATGATGAGTATGTTTTGCTTTGTATATTCCCCAACTAATATCTTAGTATCATCACCCCAATCGACCCACCTCTCTTTAACATTGCTTAAAATCCATCTTGCTCTCTTAGCTATTTCATGCTAGTTTATTTTTTGCTTTAATTTCTTGATAGTTAATTGCTTAGTTTTGGATAGTTAATCCTTTCTAGGGTATTTAGTGCATCTTTGTGTTTGCTTAATCTAGAAAATGGTAGTTTAGTCTCTAACTGCTTAGTATCTTAATTGCTAGTCTAGTGTAGTCTTTTTCTCTTACTTACCTAGCTACTTTCCTTGTTAATTATAATTTCTTGCTTATAATTAATTTAGGTTTTTTCTTATATTACTTGTCTTACTTCCTTTCTTGTTCAATTTCTTGCATCATAGTGTAATCAACTAAAATTAAGATTAAACCCTAAGAACTATAATCTCTGCTTTAGGAATATATCTCACACTAACTAAGCTCTAGTGCCCCCTCTCTCCCTATAGATCGACCCCTCACTTGTCACTCACCTATACTACGATAGGATCTCATGCGCTTGTGGGTGATATATTGTGGTCTATGTGAATGTGTTAGTATAGAGCCCCCTTATATATTTTGAAAGGTTCCAAGTGTGTTTGCCTCTTGGGGTTGCATCTAGTCACCATTTAGTTAATTAGTGTGTGACCCTGGGAGAAACACACCACCATGTAATCCCTTTATCATAAATATCCAGATTGAAACTAAGGCATGGCATTGTCATCCTCTTCACATATAATATATGTTTCTTAAACTATAATAGACTATAGAGATTATATGAGATCAATATTATATATTGGCTCAAATGAGAATGTTTCATAGTCTCACTAATCAAGTGGCCAAGATATCACCCAAATGGAGGTACAAATTCCATATACATAATTTCATAATAACCCACACGTGTCAGAATGCACCTAATAACCACCTTTACAACAACCCCTTTTCAAAGTCACATAGGGACCTTAAAGTATACAAAACAACATGTGATTACTGTAGTGACTTCAAGTATAGGGATCGTAGTCACCATTGTCACATTTATATATAACTATGACTTGCCAAGACTTGGTTTTGTGTCCTTGTCAAAGTGAGTCTATCCAGTATAACTTGTTCTCTAACAAGTACCTATGTATCTGAGTTGATATCCAACATCATGACTAAAGAGACACAGTCATCATTCAACATACACGTTAGTCTTATGTATTTCTCTATCCTATAATATCCACAATAATAACTAACTAGGGACATAAAAAGAATGAATACTCTAAGTATACAAATGATCTCATGTTTAGTTCCTCAACCCAAACAACATGTCATCGAGTCAAAATATTCTTAGGACATTATTACATTTTTTTCACTATCTGAAGACCAAAACAAAAATAATAAGTATAATTTCCATTATCCTTTATCAAATTATACAATATATCCTTATTACAATCATCACATGTTGGATCTCAAGGCATACAACCAAGACTATTGCAGAACCAACAACACAGATGAATCAAGAACCACTTGCATGTCCAAAGTATGAATCACCAACCAAGGAGATAATCCCACATCTCCTCACTTGGGACAAAGGCGTAAAATAGGAAATTATAACAAGAAGGGAATAACAACACATATAAATCATATTAGTCCAATCCTTAATGAAATCACTAAGTATCCATGAAAAGAATCCAAAACACAATATGAAAGTCATTTCTTATTCGTCCACCCACACACTAGGATACAAGATATGAACAAGGTTTGTAGATTTCCTATAGTTCCATGTTTATGATGGGACTAGATGAAATGCAACCATTTATTAGGTGATAGGAATATGTAATGAATTATTACTTTGAAAGGATTCAGCAAAATGGAATACACACACAGATATATATATATATATATATATATATATATATACATATATATATATATATATATATATATATATATATATATATATATATATATATGGTAAACCAAATTCAACAAGGTTTGTATTAGGATCATAATTATATAGGTGTATCACGTCTTCAAGAGTAATAAATTACTCAAATTCTTGCGTGACAAAATTCCAAGTATATCAAAATTTTAATAACCATGTTACTTATGGGATTCATGAATAACATTCAAACTTACCTAATTACTTCATTACCACTTTTCATGTCCCCAAGAGAACAATGTGCAAAGGGTAAACCCATAATGATATGCAAGTAACCTTTCATTTATATAGCATCAAATGGTTTCTAAACCTTATTAAAAGATCTGACCTATACCTTAGATAAATCCATTTATGTTAAAATAAAAACTAAAATGTATTCTAAGTACCTAATTTACCAATCACCTATAATATTTTTTATAACAATACATGCATACTTCAATTATTTCATATTTTTCATTCATTTTCATGTCTAGAGCTATTTCTTTCCTTTTCATATACTTGGGTAAATATGTATAATGTATAACTATATAGATTTTTCGAATAGAATGAAAAATCATGAATAAAAGGGGTAGTGATTATGTCAAATTCCTACAAATAGAAAGCGTCCAAGTGATAACTAATGAAATAGGAAGGAACTTTAGAAAAAAAATGCATACAAGAAGAAAACATCATCACATTTATTCTTATCAAGACTACATAAGTCCCACCATAGTTCTAGTATGGACATAAATCTATAAACCATTTTGAAATAAAAATGAATCTTAGTAAGAAATGAGAAAATTCAATTTGAAAAGAATAAGATCTAGAAACATCAAAAACTCCTATTAGTTCCCCAACATGTAATGGTTAAGCATTTCAAATCTAAAATAATGTTTTTTGTGTATATGCAGAAATAAAATCTTAACAGCCAAATAATTTCAAGAAACTACAAAAATACCTTGGAAGAATCAACAAACATCAGACATGTAGTAAAAGGCCAATAATAAATTGTTTCAACAATTTGTAGGCAAGACATTCCAATTTTAGAACAATTAGCTTCACATTCATACTCCAAAATCCCAAGACACAATAGATTAAAGTCAAGAAGATGTGCAACCAAGATCATCAATTGAAACTCATGCTTCTGGGAAACAAGTGCAAACAAAAACGAGCAAGTTTGTTGCAACTTGATAGTACATTAACCTCACAACATGTTAAAGGAGATCTTCCAAAGCAAAAGTGATCGACACAAAAAGGTCATCATTAATGATTTCATCATCATAGGGGGAGAGGAAAACATCATTAGTCTTCTCAACATCATCACTATGGAAACATGGAACGATCTTGTCCAAGGAACAACCAAAAAATGTAGAAAAAGGTAGTGCTACTAGGATGCTTGAAAGAAACATTTCAACAAGAAGAGTCCATCATAAAATTAACTTGGATGTAAACATAAAATGTCTTCTTTAGTGAGGTTTCTGAGAGTCTCATTGGGAATCTTAGCATTTTTATGGACTCTAGAGGTTCTCTTTCTTTCCAAATATAATGAAAGATACAAACACAATCTATATGGTTCTATCTACTATTGAATACAATATGTTCATCACATGAACTATATAATTAATCAGGGAAGATAGTGGCTCTTTCCCATATACTTTAGTATAGACACATTTGAACATGTGGATAATGTCATTCATGTTTTATCTATAGAGTAAGTAAAAGAAAGGTATCTAAATACTATTTTTTTAACAAACGTTATGGTGGGGTGTCTATCATGCCAACTTTCCCACCGTGCACTTGATACCTTCTAGAAATATTATACATCCACAACATTTGAATTTCTCTAATTTATAGACAAATGCCTTTAAGCTTTATGTCTGAAAAGGATATAGCATCACTTCCACCACCTGACCCAAGAATATTAGTAAAATATTAGTAGGATTGCAATGAAGTACACATTCATCAATATTCCAATCATTCCTTGTTATCAAGGGACTAAGCTTGTAATTTTCATGAAAACTTAACTTAATGATGCTCTCTCTTCAAAGAAATTCACCATAAATTTAGTACTTGAAAGAAAAATGTCATGTGAAAAGAAATTTTTTGATCCATCATAAATAATAAATTGATATACTTCTTAATATTTTTTCTTTTTAAGATGGTCTCTTCCCCTCAAAATTATGTTAAAAGTAGAATGATGTATTTTTATGCATAAAGCTAACCTAGAGACTATCTTTTTTGTCACATTATTCCATCCATGTAATATCATTATAATAATAACAACATCTTTAGAAAATATAAAACCAAACCCTCCTTATTCAGGCTTACTATACCTTCTTCCCAATTTGATAAGATGTAGGTTAGATTTCTCCTCAAAATGACCCTAAAGGAAACCCCTACACAATTTGTCAATCTCATTTATCATAGATCAAGGTAAATGAATGATAGAATTATAGTACAAATGAACTAAAGAAAGACTAGGTGTGATCGTTGTGAGTCTTCTTGCCATACATAGTTGCTTTTCTTTCCAGCCTTTGAACTGGTTTGAATTTTTACCAAGTAAAGGACTATAATGATGAGTAGTCAGTGACACATGAATAGAGGAATTTCAAGATACCTCTAAGATTTTTCCTTCAGCAATACCAAGGATCTCAATACTTTCTTTTTATGGGCTTCAACACTGTAAATTATAGCACTTCACTTTGAGTTGTGTAAGTATATAAAGGTCTTACAAGCGATTTTCTACACAAGTGGAACTATTCATGTCAGCTTACATGCAAATCATAAGGTCATAAACAAAAATAAGATGAAACACCTCTAAGTTTATTAAGGATTTAAATATATGAGTCTTTTTCATTGGCAAGCTTCAGTAATAATTGAGAACATAATTTCATAACAACAAAAAAATATGGTGGTCCAAGGTATCCTCATTTGACACCATTTCTAGGATTCAAGAAAATTGATACTTCCCCATTAATGAGAAAGTCCATAAGAAGAAGTGATATTATATTTTTCTACTAAATAATCTACCATTTGGGGAGGCCTATAAGATCCATGATCTTGAAGAGTTCACTCCAAGAAAGAGAATCAATGATTTCAAATGACAAATTTGACACATTGTATAGATTTACTAGCTCTCTTATTGAATCATTAATCAACTCACTAGAGTGTAGAATGGCATCTCAAATACTCATTCCCTTGATAAAATCATACAATTTATTTTGATGAGAGAAGGAAGAAAACTATGCAGTATGTTGGCAAGGATCTTGAATATGATTGATGAATTTATATTCATCATAGTTTAGCCACATGTTTAGATTAGATCTATATCACATTTTAAAAATTTGTTCTATTTTTTAGCCTAAATTAGGCTTTATTGTTTCATTTCCCTTATTAGTGTGTTAAATGAGAATTTTTTATGTTTTACTGTAGGAAATGTATAAGGTTGTAAAGAAGGCCCCAAATACCTCTCCTAGACATGGTAGAGGCAAGTTGAATCACCACTCGCTACCTCAATGCAATACAAATGGCTATGCCATCATCACATGCTATTGATGACAGACCTAGGTACCCAACTGATCAATTGGACCATTCAGCCAGTTGGATGGAGTCTATCATGAAGACTAAAAGAAGATTAATGAGACAATCGACACACCTAGTCAGTCAATTTGTTTTTTTGGAACATATCACATCAAATTTTGACATCGTTGATGGGGACAATGGAGTTTCCTAATTAAATTTAGTGAAATTATGAAAATTTAGATTTTTTTTCTTTTTCCCACTTAACAATATTAAATATTGTCTTGAATAAAATTATCTTCATCTATTTACTTATGGTTGATCTTTACATTGCAAGTATAGTTTCTTGGTGCACGCAACACCCTTCTAGCATAGACCATGTATGCAATTATGATATGGAGATAAAAAGGACTTTCTATCATGAACATAGTTAATACAGAGAATGGATGAGACAGAGATATAATGTAGGGTGGCCTTGGCTCTCAGGACACAGAGAGAGATAATTTTTCTGTGACTAGGGCTAAAATAAGTGAAGAAATTAGAGTAGCTCAGGAAGTAGTCTAAGAGGCTGACAGAAAGAAGCATTTTAGGTATTTATTGATCCATAAAGTTAGCTACATTCTCCACCTTGTGGTACCACTAGTTTCATATCACCACAATTTCATATAAAGACACAATGGGTGCAGATAATGTAGAATAAGACTTTTGCAGGCTGATTGAGCCAAGATTGTTAGGATGATTTATAGTGATTGTATGACTTGAATGTCATGAGAAAGTAATTATGTGTCTCTAACGATGCAATTAATCTATGTCTCTCCAAATATTTTCTCACTGATAGGACTAGAAGTTGGTGCAATTCCTTGGAGGGGGGTAACATTATCAGTTCGGAGGATTTTGAAAATAACTTTACAAAAAAGCTCTACCCACAATTTCTTATGTATCATATATAGGGCCAAATCACCTACTTTAGAATCTCCAGACGAGTTACCAGCTAAAGATTGGGATATATATAAGGACCTTCTTTTCTAATTCCAACATCATGGCATCTCATAGTTCCATATCATTGAGATATTACAGAGGTGTAGATGACAACATAAAGAAATTCCTTGATTCATCATATGGAGGTAATTTCATGAGGAAAAGCTACCAAATTGTGTGGAAGGTTGTAAGTCTAGGGGAAACAAATAAGGAAAATTAGGGTAGGTTTGCATGAACATGTGGTTTGAAGGTGGATAGTAGAAGATAACTCAAAATTGAAATATATTGTTGAATCAACAAAGCTACTTGCATTAAAATAGTAAAATGTTAGGACAAAAAGATAGGAAAATAGAAGATCTCCTCTAATGCCTATGAAAGGAGGAATCAAAATCCCCATCAAGCAAAAGTAATTTCATATGTATGTGAGTTGTGAAAGGCTGAAGGATGTAATACATTAGGGTGTAGCTACCTCTACAATAAAATGATGAATATTGCACAACCTTAACATGATAATGACCAAGTAGAGGAACTTAACACTATTCACAACATCCCTAAGAAGGGGTATTACAATCCCAACCAAAATAGAAACCACTCTAGGATTCAATATGGTGATCATATCAGTGTAGAAGATCCCCAACAGCTTCAACAAGGATAAGGAGAAAACCAAGCTTGGGTTCCCCTAGATTTTCGATAGAATTTTAGAAACCAAGGAAACTACAACCAAGAACAATACATATATACTAGGCCAAAGCAATAAATACAACTAAGTGTAGAAATTTCATAGTCTTGATAAAAGGAAAACTATTGTTGTATAATATTGTAGGGAAGATCATACTCTTTTGAGAAGGATAGGTTGACAGTTGTTTATTAGATGCTTCAAGCTCAATTGCATTACAAGAAGTCCATGGGTACACATATGGTTCGACTTACAACTTATCTTTTACCCTCCCTTTTGTAGGGAAAACAAAATATAACCCTAAGAATCCATAGATTTTAATGTCATATTCACACACTCAGGGTATATCTTTCCCCAGACAATGACTCCACCCATAGTGACAACTATGATTGATAGAGAGGATGATATTGTGGTCATTACGCGTGCACTACACAAGACACAATGGAACACGATACAATGTTTGATAGGGCTAGAAAATATATGGTTGATAGTACACTACATTCAAGGATACACCGCCTAGCACAATCACACTCGTTATTCCAAAATATATGACATGTCCATCTTACCAAAGTTCTAATGCATAGACAAAACTTGATACATGGTTTATGAAGTTAAAGGAGGAAATGAAAAAGCCCAATGTTCAAATTCATCTCCTGGATGCCTTAGATAAGATCCCATCATGGTCCAAGTACCTCAAGTATATCCTAGAAGGATAGTACAATATGGAGGAGTACAAGATAGTCAAACTAGCACAAACAACATCAAATCTTATGCTAAACATGATCTTGAAAATGTGTAAGGACATTGGTTCCTTTGATATTGCATTTTTGGGGGACTCAACATGCATGTGAGGACTAGCTGATCATGGGGCTAAAATATCTATCATGCCCTCTATATTGTGCAATAAGGATTTATAGACTTAATACCTAAAAGGATGGTGATCTAGCTAGCAGTTTCTTTCATAACTATACAAAAGTTGTTCATAGAGGACATTTCAGATAGAATGTGGAAGGATGAATTTCTTGTTATGGACATCAAGGAGGATATTTGGTATCCTCTCATATTTTTTTAACATTTCCTAGCCACTTTCATAGTGACTGTTGGTGTTGAACATTTTGATTAGGCAAAGAGTCTCTTGAATTTAGGATGTTGCAAGGTTTGAAGGGGCCTAGCATACTGGAGGAAGTGGTTTTGCTGGATTGCATTGATAAAATGGCATATTTGCAGTAGAAGGAACACATATAGTATTTTCCCTTATAGACAACTCTCATTGACCGACACACTTATGAGTTCACAGATGAGTAGGTAGAGTAGTACCCTCTCCACCTTACCACTTATAAGGAATACCTAGAGGCTGAATGTGAATGATTGAATTCCATATATGTTGTAGAGAAATAAGTCTAGGTACCAAAGGAACCTGATGTTGAAGGGGTTAAAATGTGTGTTCCTTGATGAGAGGTATGTCCATGATTACTAAAGCAGATCTAACAGTTGAGAAATAGGAAAAATTTTTGAGTGAGACGAGAAAAAGACAAAAGGCCTTGGGACATTAGATAATTGTAATGCCCCATGCCACAATGAGCGAGATAACTCAAAACCAAGTGTGGAATTAACACTAAGCAAGTGGATTACTAGAAAATACAAGAAATTAAAACTGATTTCATAAAAGCACCACAAGCTGAAACCCTTCACATATAAGTCCTTAACATGACACCTGCATAACATGTCATATATCATAAGGTGTTTACATCACAGTTCTCAAACATTCTTGTCATCATCTTTTTACATGAAGAACCTGTTCCACACATATATACATGTACATCTACCAAACTATACAACAAAAGGGGAACACGTTCCAAAACCTCGAGTGGGTGACATCTCTAAAACACATTGAAAACACCCCCAAGACATGAGTGTATAGGGATGACTCTAGGACTCTACATTAAATGACTAGCAACACTTCTAATCAGATTAGCTACTGCTCTTCCTCAGCTACACAATCACCACCACGTTGTACATGACCACCGAATAGATGTGGAAACCCACAGGGTGAGACCAAATGTCCTAACGAGAAACATAACTCTTTGATAGCATCTATTCAAGCATAGATAAGCTAAGCAGTAGGTAACATACTAAGCAAGTAGGTAATATAATTACCAATCGAGCAGATTCAATTAAGAAATATGCATCCAATAGGTAAAGTAGGTTAAGAAACACTAGGCATTTATCATTGAGAAATAGAAAAACAAATATCCTAAGAAGGAATATGAAGAACATGTATAACATTCATCAACTAAACTATACAAAATCAAGGCAAGGCTTCAACCAATGTTATTCACATTTGTTCCTATGCAATTACACTACAAAGTTGTATTACATATTTCATTATGCACTGAGGAGATGAGGTATACCACTCATACTCCTACTGACCACTTCTAAGTTGAAATCAATGCCATACAAGGTCTATGGAAGAGCCAAAATCCACGACCTCTCCACACCTCTCGGTCAGCATGAGAGAAAGACTGTAGAGACACAACATATGAGTCATCTGCAAAATAGCCTAGCCTACCTTGGTATATAGGCACAGTGCTAGTGAAACTGAGATGTGACTCGCAGGCGCACTCCTGCCATGGTATGGCCGTAGTGACATTCATATGAGTCATCTGCAAAATATCCTAGCCTACCTTGGAATATAGGCACAATGCTAGTGAAACTGAGATGCAACTCGTAGGCACACTCCTGCCATGGTATGGCCTGCATCTAATCATGTAAAAGTATATACTGAGTCACATCAGTGAGCTACGGACCATAACCACACTCCTGCCAGGGTATGGCCCATAGCTAATCATGTGAATGAATATACTCAATAGTACATGACTCTGAGCTTCCACTAAGGGAGAACTCGTTTCACTATCCAACACTAAGACTGACACTAGAATGGATCTATGGCACATGGCACCTACATAATTAGGCATCTCTTGATTAATTAAGCCAATTAGATATCTTTTAGCATCGATCAATTTACAATGTATGAAGCCATAACAAATTCTATAAGAATTAAGGTATAGTACAACTTCAAAATATATAAAACATATAAGGTGTGGACTTGTCACATCATCACATAACATTGTAGCACATCCATTCACAAGGCCATCATCACTGTCACACAGCCACACAAGGTTATCACCAAAGTCACATCACTATGGGATATCAATCCATCAATTACACCTTCAGAGGTTATCACCTCAAATCATGCATAAGGCACCTGCCAGGAGATTGACCCATACATCAATCTTGCATCACAAGTATCTCATCTAGGTTCATTCCACCTGTGTCATATCATATTTACCTAGCATACACTAGTTATTCCATTCAAACTCATATCACCTACAAGGTTAGGGATTCATAAACAAGAGAGAGATAACATCATAGCATCATAACCATTTCAAGGGAAAGAAGAAAACACTTCAATTGTCCCTAGGTTTCAGTTAGGGTTCTACACTTAGTCGATTAGGGTTTACAACATGATTATAACATTAAACTCTAATTGTATCATCTCCCATATGCTTGGAGCACATTAAGGTTAAGGATCATGATTAGGGTTCCTTAAAACATAATCTAAACAACACTAGACATAGTCCAACCATCACTCATACAAGTGCATTGATTATATGTTCAAACATAGGTCTCAACCAACCATCACCCATGTGTCGTGACCACCCCTCATACATGGGTTGTGACCATCTAACATGTAGGTATATCTGATTCAGCCCTATTTTAGGGCTTCATCTTGTATCATATTGCATTTCAACCACATGTATACCTATTAGATTACATGTTACTTCCCCTAATATGCATATTTGTGTAAAATGCACTTATGGACATTATTTTCATATTTTTCAGGCATTTGGACCACACTTGGATGGAAGAGAGAGGAGTGATCCTAGGGTTTCTCTACCCTTGGAGAGGTCTAAAGTGAAGTGTGAGGCTCCCTCAACCTACCCCTAGTGGCCAAGGCTCCATTGAAGCAAAGATATCCAAGAATGAACAAAGAATCTACTCAAAGTACTGACACAGATACCCGCATGACTATGGTACAACAAAACGATCGAGCTAGCTCACTCAAAGACAACAGAGTCAAGTCAAGAAAGTGTGCAGATCAAAATGGCCGTGCTACCAAGAATGGCCATGCCATGGGACAACAGAACGGTCGTGCCACCTAGAACGACCGTGTTGCAGCTGATCCAGAATGGTCATGGAGCCAAGAATGGGTAGAGTATTCCAATCCACAAGGACTGTGGTAACCACCACGACCGTGCTACCCTTGCCCCACCATGACCGTGGTGACCACCATGGTCGTGCTACTTCATGTATAAATTTGACCAAGTACTATGATTTTTCCCCATTTCTTACCCCGATCATTACACTCCACCACGATCTTTCTCATCCCTTCCCACCATGGCTGAGGTGACCACCACGACTGTTCTACTCACAAAAACCTAGCTACTTTTGTACTACATTTCCCACTTTACCCCTACTTGACCTATTGCTTCCCCCAAACCTATATATACCTAGGTGGTTGCTGGAGTACGAGGTTAGCTACCTTCTACCACCTCCTAGATCCCCATTTTCACATTCCACCCATTCCACTCCATTTCACCATTTCCACCACCAAAACCTTAGTTTCCTAGTGTTTTGACCCTAGTCCACCATCATCCCATGCCCCTTGCACCTTGGAGAAAGGAGGAGGACATCTTGTAGCAGTTTAAGAGGAGGATTGCTCCATCTACTCCGAGCACCATGGCTTCTTCTACCTCTTTCTCCTTTCTTTTTGTATTTTGCATTTCCATGAGTAGCTAGGCCCCTTAGCGGGACCGTTTGGGGTAAAAAATGTTACTTTGATACCATGTTGGGGGGAAATGATATGTAAACATTGTATTTTCATTTGTTAATGATTATGTTCTATTTCTATCTCATTCTTCATGAATTGCTTGTTGGTTTATGCTTGAAATCACCTAGGAATTTAGGGAAATTGCTTATATGTGTGAATTTTGTGATGTGCTCCTAGGTCCAATTCTTGGATCCCTAGCTAGCCACCCATCTTCCTACATGTTAATCCATTCTCCTAACACTAGTTGAGAGATCTAAGTAGCTATTTTAGATTAATTTGGCGTGCTTAGCGTGGAGCTTTCTCAAGGTTAAAATGTGGGTGATGGGAGGCCTAAAACCTCACTTCCACTCACATTACTAACCTCAACCCCTCATCATCTTAAGATCATCTAACCTAGAAACCTAGGCTTGATTAAACTCTAATTGAATTATACCTAAACCCTATCCCAATCGAGCCTCACAAGCGTAGTAGGGGTGTTAGGGACTAGTTCCCCTATACACAACCTAGCATATCCATGACCAGTGAGTAGTTTAGAATAATTCATTAGACTCTGGCTTGTTGTTTTGTTTGATAATATAAATGAAAGCATATTGTTCACATGTAACCCCACAAATAATTGATAAGTGCATCGCCCAAACAACCCACACACCACTTTATTGCTTTAAAACCCTAATTGCCATCCTATTTAGCTAGTGTTAGCTTAGTTAGCTCTTTACTTTCTTAGTTAGCCTCTTGCCTTGTTCTTGCTTTAGTCTTGCTAGTTTAGGTCTTTCATTGCTCTTTTGCCTTGTTTTCTAGCTTAGTGTAGTGTAGACCTTTTCTTGCTTGCCTTAGCATAGCTTGCTCTTTTCCTTGTTTGTCTTGTCTTTTCTTGCTCAGTAGAATTAACTGTCTAGGGTTAACTTAGGTTTTAATCTTGTTTGTTTTCCTTTACTTGATTTCTTGTTCAACCCTTAGTATAATCAACAATCAACCATCAAACCCTTCAACCCTAAACTCCACAGTAGGAACCTAACCCAAAAACTAGCCTAGCTCTAGTGCCCCCTTTTCTCCATGTAGATCGACCCTATACTTGCCACCCTCCTATACTATGACACGACCCCGTGCACTTGCGGGTGTAGTATTTTGGTTTATGTGAGTGTGTTAATTAGGTCTTTATAAAATTTGAAAGTTATCCACCGTGTGTGTCTGTTCACGAGGTTGCATCTATTCAAAATCCAATTGAGTAGTGTGTAACACCATTGGTAGAGATGCACCAAGCTTTCTGGCAACGTTGTCGGGGATAAAAGTGCCATAGCTACCTAGTAGTTGTGGCATTGACTCTCCCCATAGGCACAATCGTTTTCCAGTTTGCTTGTTTGTATTTGAGAAACACACTAAGCTTTCTGACGACATTGCTGGGGAGAGAAAGCACCATATCTACCTAGTAGTTTTGGTGTTGACTCTCCCCTTTGGAACCATCTTTTGCCAGTTTACTTGTCTGTGTTTGAGAAACATACCAAGCTTTCTGGAGCCGTTTCCGGGGAAAAAGGCACTCAATCTATCTAGTTAGTTTTTCTTTGATCTTTTCCTACTGCCCTCATCATTGGTATTATTTATTCTTTATTCTTTGCATTCTTTGTGCATATTGGTTTTCTAACTTGCCCTCTTTTTTTGGTTTTGATTTGTTCATGTGACAAGCCACTCAAGGAAGACAAGATAGAAGGCCAAAATGCACCTCACAAACCACTTCAAGATTACTTCATGCCTAGAAACTACAAATTGCAAACTGCTAGCATGGTTGATCAAATTCCAGGGGAGCAATTCTCCATCTCTCTAGGTCTTCTTGGGCTCCTACCCATCTTTTATGGCTCGAAGAGTGAAAACCCTACAAGCACTTAGACTCATTTCTTGAAGTATGCTCCACCTTCAAGACGTCGACGGCCAGTGATGACACAATCTGGTGGACCTTGTTCTCTTTCTCCCTCAAAGATAAAGCAAAAGATTGGTATCATTCAAGAAGATACATTATGAGTTGGGAAGGAATGAAGAATGCTTTGTTGTGGAAATTCTACTCTATAGAATGGTTGACACAAATCGGTGTACCATAGTGAGTTTCAGTCAAATGGGCAATGAACAACTTCACGATGCTTGGGAGAGATTTAATAAGATGTTGAGAGAGTGCCTGCACCATGAGATCTCTTTGTGGTAGCTAGTTCAATTATTCTACTCCGATCTATCTCTAAAGGATCAAGCCAAAATAGATTCTTCTTATGGAGGGGTTTTCATGGGTAGGCCACCTGAGGAGATATGGACATTGTATGAGTAGCTAGCAAAAGGTTCAAGAATATGAGCTTCTAGCATGATGAATGACGTTGGCCATGTTGTTGGTGTGATGTCTACGTATCATAATGACTTGAGCCCACAAGTGATGAATATTATTGGTGGCATGATGAGCTTCATGAAGATCCAAGTGACAAATGCTCTTTGCCACTCAGTCAATTCTATTGAGTTCTATGGTGAAGAAAAGAAGACACCTCACTCCTATAGCTACTAGGAACCACAAAGTCCGAAATATAGCTTAAGGTTTGAGGAAGAGGTTCTCTCTAGGTTGAAGAGATTTAATGACATACAAATGAATGTGACAAGGTTTGAGGAGAGGATATAGAAGCTATCTTCCATAATTGCTCTCTAAGAAGAAAAATTGTCTTCAAAACCCATCTTGAGTTTTAATGAAGCAAGTGGACCAATGCCTTCTTCACATGTTTTCTATAGTCCACCTCCCATCCAAGTGCATCCCATATACCACTTCCAAGGACATTCAAAGACTTACACTCCTCCTCCCTCTTCATCATCACAACTTTTTGAACTATTAACCTTCTAACCTCAATTCTCCCCTCCACCTCAATTTCAATACCAAGTACTACATCCACCTCCTCCACAGCCACAACTGGCTCCTCCTCTCCACCATTAGCAAGGAAGTGTTGTGACAGTTCTAAGGATTGGGAAATCTCTTGAGAAGCCCACAAGTCAAAGAAAGGTTGATAAAGCAAAACAAAGGTAGCCAGTGGTGATACTGTGATTGAGATTGGTGACAATGATTTTTTGACACCACATCTTGAGTTTGGGATACCATGTGCTCCACCTCACACTCCATTTGCAGGTCCTACCATCCTTAGTGTTCCACTTCATGACATGCCACAAGAGGATCATGTTGATGCAAGCAAGGCCAAAGCAAGTGAGCCACTATTCATTGAAGCATTAGATGATCCACCGGAAGTAAGGAGGAGACAAAAGCACAATGTTGATATTCTTGAGGTGTTTCGCCATTTGAAGGTCAATATTCCATTATTGGATACTATCAAGCAAATTCCATCATATTCCAAATTTCTTAAGAACTTATGCAATGTGAAGAGAAGGTCAATGGGGAGAATACCAAAGAGAGTCAAGTTGATCGAACAAGTGAGCTCAATCCTCCAACAATCACTTCCCGTGAAGAGGAAAGTCCCAGGAGCCCCAATTATACCTAGCTACGTTGGGGGACATTGCATAGACAAAACCCTACTTGATTTGGGATCTAGTGTGAATTTGATGTCATATAGTGTCTCTGTTGAGCTAGGTTTAGGCAAGTTGAAACTGACACATTGCAATCTTCAATTGGCGGATCGCTTCATCAAAGTTCCTAGAGGACAAGTGGATGATGTCTTAGTGATGATTGAAAAGGAAAGAGGAGCAGTGATCTCGACTGACTACATTGTTGTGACATGGAGTCGGATGATAGGGATATCTCCATCATCCTGGGAAGACCATTCTTGTCTAAACATGATGCTGAGATACATGGTTGTAGTGGCATAATGATAGTCTCTTTCATTTTGAAGATACAGATTAACATATACAAGTCCTCAAACTAGTGAGTTCAAGATGAGGATATCAGATATGGTTATTTCAAGAGTTTGATTGGTCATTTGAGAGGAGAAGAAATAGATGAAAGATTTAATGATAGTTTTGGTGATCAAAGGGATGAGGAGCATTTGTTGAGTGCAAATGAGAGATGCATTTATTGCAAGAATGGGCACATGAGAATTCCAAATGGTTAAAATTGAAGAATCTCCAAGAAGCCCAGCTGAGGACATGAAACTCAACTTTTGTGGGAGGCAACCCACCTAGGTTTGAGAATTTTTGATTCAACCTTCCATTTTTTATACTTTTGGTTATTTTTACACTTTTCCAAGAAACACACACACATATACTTGATTTTAATAGTTTTTATTTAGTTTTAAGATGTGTAAGTGAAAACAGGTTGAAATGAATAAAATTAGATGAAATTGAGAACATGTTTCAAAGAAAAATCACTTTGGATCAAGATTTTGAGTTTTTGATGAAAGTTCAACTGAAAGTAGCAGTCACAATGCTCACCAAGGTCATGACACCTTGGAATGACCATGGTGAAATACATACAAATCGAGAAGCATCCTTGGAATCCAAAGAAAATTGAGAGAAATTGGCAAAATGAGCCAACACGATCGTGTCATGCATTACAACCATGCTGCATGAAGCCACCATAGCCGTGCCATGCAGCACGACCATGATTCAACCCAATCCAGCACTTAAATCAACCATTTTGCAAAAAAATCATTTTAGTTTCTCATTCAGTCTTCCTGAATAGAACGGCCGTGGGCGTGGCCTACCAGACGTATAGAGACTCACACCCCTTATCCAGCCCTCAAATCTCCACCAAACCACTCCCAATTTATTCCCAATAGACCCCCCACCATTTCCCCTACATTCCCCCATCATTTCCACCCAATTTCATCCATCAAAACTTCTCCATTTCTTCAATCTGCCCCAACAGTCCCGTTCTTAAGAGAAAACCTAAAATCCGAAATTTCTCCACCCAAAACTGTTCAAGATGAAGAAAATGGCCATGAAGGTAGTGGAGAACAACAAGGATGTGCTTGCCTACCAACGTCTTCCCAAGAATGGATCATCTTCAACCCTAGCATCTACCGTTCTGTCATCCGCCTCCAGCCCCACCGAAACTGCCCATTTGGCGAAAGCCGAATTGAATGCTTTGATAGATCCAATTGTGGAGGAAGTGTCTCCGCATCCATGGCATGCACCACCACCACCCTCTCCAGCCCGTCCATCTATTATAGCTGCTTGACTGTCAGTTTTTGTGGCACATCCTTCGGCATCCTCAGGACCACAACCACATCCTCAACCTCAACCTT
The DNA here is from genome assembly GCA_963693085.1 of Alisma plantago-aquatica. Classification (NCBI taxonomy): domain Eukaryota; kingdom Viridiplantae; phylum Streptophyta; class Magnoliopsida; order Alismatales; family Alismataceae; genus Alisma; species Alisma plantago-aquatica. The sequence goes on along the minus strand of OY856412.1, from coordinate 1,182,474,466 downwards.
GAGCATAGAGACAATTACTTCTAGATGATGAGGATGAGGCAATGTCAGATGCACCACAACCAGGGGCACCCCAGCAATAGCCTGAGGGAGAATCTGAGGTTATTAGCAGTTGGGCGAAGAAGCCAAATCACCCAAAGTTCTTATCACACAAGGTAATTGCCACTAGTTATGCGTGTTCGACAACGATGGAGAGAATGGGCTTCTATGGCTATTTCTAGGGCATAATAGAGGCAGTGGACCTATTTGACATCTTGGTGACACCATAGGACACTTGTTTGGAGATGACACGTCGGTTCTTTTTTGCTTTAGAGAAGATTTTTGATGATGGTGAGGATGTCGTTAAAGTGGTGATTGGAGACAAGCGTTTGGTTATTACTTCAAAAATGCTAAACAAGATGTTTGCTCCTAGTCATGAGATGGCATCCCTCTTGGATGGGGGAAGGATAGAGAATGACTCGAGTACTACCTACATCACCATGTGGAAGTAATTCACCAACCATTGCAACTTTGTAGAGGAGAAATCCAAAATAAGCCTGATTCATAATTCATTCATGAACTATGTACAGAAAGTGCTTGCAAACACAATATTTGGTAGGTACAAAAAACAAGGCAGCTGTACAAAGAAAGATCTTTTTGTCTTGGGTTGGCAGGTTAAAGGAAGTATGTAAATTTGGGTGCTTTACTGATAGATCATATGAGGAAAATCCCCTCCAAGAATAAGAATCTATTCATTATGGGAGGGATTGTGACATCTATTATTGTCGCCCTAGGCCATGATGTTTTTGGATATACCAAGGAAGAGGGGGGAAGTTAGCGGAGATGCACTACTTGGTTCGTTCTTATATGATTATAGTAGTGGATCAAAAGCTATCCAGGTGTCCGTTGAAGCTACCCTACCACACTCTTCCTCTCTTAGAGAAGCATGGGCATGCTCCAAACTTCTTGGATACCCTGAGGAGATATGAGGAGGAGCACCCTAGGGAGTAAGGAATACTAGGTGATATTGACTGAGAGACTGGGAAATCCCTCATGGGGGCAGAGTAGAGGAGAGAAACATAGACATCAAATGCACTTTGAATCAGGAGACGGGAGGCAGAGTCATCACAACAGCCACAACATCCCACAGTGAACGCATATGACATGTCCGCCATACATACGTAGTTGGAGGGCATCCATAGTACATATGACAGCATACTAAGAGACCAGAAGGGCATTTTGAGGGCACATGAGGGTTTCCAGCATACCCAGGATGCTATGTGGTTAGACCATCAGTAGATGCACTATTAGGTCAACCACATGTATTAGTTTTGGCACGCCCAGGCCCAGAGGAACCCCCAGTGGGGGGAAGATTGGTGGAGCGCACTGTCAACATATCATGATAACTACCCACCTCCACAATTAGACTACTAGGGTTCCTATTACAAGCATCCCCCACCACAGGGAGGACCACCATGGGAACCACCACAGTGATCATCTACCCTATCACTCCTATACTTTAGTATCATGTGGAGGACAACATGATTCAAAAGTTTAGGTGGTAGGGAAGTATGCCCTTTTTCCATTTCACTCTTTTTTGCATTTCACCTACCATTTAGTTTTGTTTTCTTGTTCTTGCTATCAAGATTCGATTTTACCTACTTTTCATGCTTGCATGTCATGTAGTTTACTTTCTATCAATTTTTGCATAATTTTGAAATTTTTACTCTTTTTATCATGCATTGCACATCATGTAGATTTTTGGTAATTTTTGCATGTTTTCACTAGGATTTACTTGTTTCCTACTTTATTTTCCCATAATGAAGGCTTAGATGTGATTGAAGGCAACTTGGCACCATTTTGACCAATTTTTCCCAAATTTGGAAATTCTTTCCTAAAAGTGTGTTTTGACCCAGTCTCTATTTATTTGATTGAAAATGATGACCTTGGTAAATGCAAGTGAATAATATGGTTTATTGCTAGATGGCCTCAATCTTGACTTTTTACATGAAAACCACCTCTCTCATGCTTGTGAACTGTTTGGTTGAATTGTGATTGAAGCAAGTCACAAATGATTAGAGTTTTGTAGAATCTCATTATAGAAATGTGGATTTAGTATTGCTCATTCATGTAGTATGTCATTGCTTGATGAAATTGTTGGAGTAACCTTCATGTAGGAGACCTCATGTTGATTTCTACACTAGTAACCCCTCTTTGACCCAACATTTCTTATACCATCTTCTTGCCTCTCTATCTCATGAAAGGATGCCAAAGTGCACATATCAGCCTTGGCCACTCCCAAAAGTTTGGGGTGGTCATATCCATGCCCCCCGCTTCACTCTTATCAATATATGCCCTATCCACATCAAGGGAAAAGAAAAACAAAAAAATGCAAAAAGAAAATAAAATATGCTCCTATTTTAGAGCATCTAAATAAAGAAAAGATGAGTGTATAAAAGCATTCCAAACTCTTATCTCCACCCTTTCTTCCTTTTGCATGCCCATGGAGCTAGGAAATATCAAACCTAGCTCATTTTTCCCTTTTTGTAGCCATGTGGGTTACCTAGTGTGCATGGACATATGAAATTGAATGCATGAATGTAAAATAGAAAAACTAGTCATTTTTTACCTTTGCTACCATGAAATGGTTTACCCGAATTGATATGATAGCCATATGGATTGGTTGTGTTTTCTATGCTCTATATTCGAAGTTTGTAGGATCAATGCCCTAATCATGATTGGTTTGTGAAAGAGGAGAGGATAGAGGTGGAATGCATGTAATTAGTCATCCTTGAGCCCATTTAGTCAATATTTACCTATTGCATTGCATTTGTCATTTCTTTATGTGGAAAATTTGCAGAGAGATTGAGTTGGAGCATGCTTGAGGACAAGTATGTTTTAAGTTTGGGGTGGTGATTCAGCCATATTTTAGGGATTCATCTTGTGTCATATTGCATTTCAATCACATCTATACATGTTAGATTACATGTTATTTCCCCTAATATGCATATTTGTGTAAAATGCACTTATGGACATTATTTGCATGTTTTTCAAGAATTTGGACCATACTTGGATGGAAGAGAGAGAATTTCTCTACCCTTAGAGGGGCCTAAAGTGAAGTATGAGGCTCCCTCAATCTACCCCTAGTGGCCAAGGATCCATTGAAGCAAAGATGTCTAGGAATGAACAAAGAACCAACTAAAAGTACTGATATAGAGACCAACATGACCATGGTGCAAAAAATGGTCGTGCTAGCTCACTCAAAGACAAATGAGTCAAGTCAAGAAAGTGCAGAGATTAGAACGGTCGTGCCACCAAGAATGGCCGTGCCATGAGACCATAGAATGGTCGTGCCACCTAGCACGACCATTTTATAGCTGATCCAGAATGGTAGTGGAGCCAAGAACATGTAGAGTATTCCAAGCCACCAAGGTTGTGCTACCCTTGCCCCACCATGGCCGTGCTAATTCATGTACAAATTTGGCCAAGTTACTGCGATTTTTCCCCATTTCTCACCTCAGTCATTCCACTCCACCACAACTATTCTCATCCTGTCCCACCATGGTCATGGTGACCACCACAACCGTGCTACTCACAGAAAGCTAGCTATTTTTGCACTACATTCCCACTTTACCCCTAATTGACCTATTACATCCCCCACACCTATATATACCTAGGTGGAAGTTGGAGCACAAGGTTAGCTACCTTCTACCACCTCTTAGCTCTCCATTTTCGCATTCCACCCATTCCACTCCATTTCCACCTCCATTCCACTCCATTTCACCATTTCTACCACCAAAACCCTAGTTTCCTAGTGTTTTGACCCTATTCCACCTTCATCCCATACCCCTTGCACCTTGGAATAAGAAGGAGGACGTCATATAGTAGATGAAGAGGAGGATTGCTCCATCTACACCGAGCTCCATGACTTCTTCTACCTCTTTATCCTTTCTTTTTGTATTTTGGATTTCCATGAATACCTAGGCCCCTTAGGTGGGTTGTTTGGGGTCAAAAATGTTACTTTGATCCCAAGTTGGGGGAAAATGATATGTAAGTATTTTTATTTCGTTTGTTAATGATTATGTTCTATTTCTATCTCACTCTTCATGAATTGCTTGTTGGTTTGTACTTAAAATCACCTAGGAATCTGGGGAAATTGCTTATATATGTGAATTTTGAGATGTGCTCCTAGGTCCAATTATTGGATCCCTAGCTAGCTACCCATATTCCTACATGCTAAACGATTCTCCTAACCCTAGTTGAGAGATCTAAGTAGCTAGTTTAGATGAATTTGGTGTGCTTCGCATGGAACTTTCTCAAGGTTAGAAAGTGGGTGATGGGAGGCCTAAAACCTCACTTCCACTCCCATTACTAACCTCAGCTCTGATCATCCTAAGATTATCTAACCTATAAGCCTAGGCTTGGTTAGAATCTAATTGAATTGCACCTAAACCCTAACCCAACTGAGCCTCACAAGGGTAGTAGGGGTGTTAGGGACTGGTTCCCTTATACACAACCTAGCATATCCATGGCCATTTAGTAGTTTAGGATAATTCATAAGACTCTAGCTTGTTGTTTTGTTTGATAATATAAATGAAAGCATAATGTTCACATGTAACCCCCCACTAACTTAATTGATAAGTGCATTGCCCAAACAATTTACACACCCCTTTATTGCTTTAAAACCCTAATTGCCATCATGTTTATCTAGCGTTAGCTTAGTTATCCCTTTACTTGCTTAGTTAGCCTCTTGCCTTGTTCTTGCTTTTCTCTTACTAGTTTAGGTCTTTAATTTCTCTTTTGCCTTGTTTTCTAGCTTAGTGTAGTGTAGACCTTTTATTGCTTACCTTAGCATAGCTTGCTCTTTTCCTTGCTTGCCTTGCCTTTTCTTGCTTAGTATAATTAAATGTCTAGGGTTAACTTAGGTTTTGATCTTGTTTGTTCTCCTTTACTTGCTTTCTTGTTCAACCCTTCAACCCTATAATCCATAGTAGGAACCTAGCCCAAAAATGTTGTGTTTTGGATGGTCAGAGTAGGCAGCGGAAACAAAAATTTTAATTGACCATAAAACCCATAGCCAGCAGATCACATCAAAATCTATGTAATGGGAAGGATGGTTTTAACGAGATATACCTGGTCTTGAGGCTTGCTCAGTGACAATGCCTCATAGCTAGTGCAGTCTTCAACCACTTGTCTTTGACGACGTCTGTGCAGTTCCTAGTTTCAACCCAGACTGCGGTTGATTGTCATTCTCCTGAGTGAAAGAAGTCTCCCGCCTATATAGATAGTCCACACGGACAACCGGGAACTCTAGTCATCCTATCCTGAAGGACACTAGAAGGAGTCATCCCCTTCTATCGGTGTACTAGTCATGGTCACACTCTCCCACAATCAATTACTTTTCTACAGTTGTCTTTCCCTCGTTGTTCCTCCCAAGATGGGTAGAACTTGCTTGGGCTCTCTCAGTTATCACAACCAGAGAGGACAACAACTTTGCAGAGCAATTGATGTTCTGAGTTGTGTCTCTAGACAAGCCCCTTGTACCTCTCTATTTATACTATAGGGCAGGGTCAGGGTTCGCAGTCTGTGCGGGAGTAGAAGGGTCCGAAATTTCCATGAACAATTTGCACTTTGGCAGCTGAACCAGTCGTTTCACAATTGAAATGGTGGTTTGGAAAGGTGAATCGATCGATTCACTAGTGAACTGGTCAGTTGGGAGTGTGAATCGGTCGGTTCACTTAGTGAACTGATCGTTTCACTACCCAGACTTGCCCACAATTGACTTTCCTTATTCGTTTCTAATTAAGACATATTAATTCTTATCCCAATTGAATTGAACAAGTGAAATGAAAAACCTTTTTCTCACAAACTGTGAAAATCCAACACTACTTATTTTGATACAAGAACTGATCAGTTCACCAGAGTGAACCAGTCATCTCACTGACCATGAGCTGATCAGTTCACCCAGTGAACCGGTTGATTGTTGGTCTAGGTTGTGCAGAACATAGTCAATTTGGTTCTCAATCAATCTGACACTCAAATCAGTTGGTTCAACACTTGAACTTAATGATTCTGAGTCAAGTCTATTGATTGAATGTTTGATTCAGTACCTTAACACTTTAGTAATCAATCCAAACATCATTCATGGATAAACTCCTCTTCTAGGTTAATCCTTTGTGTGTGACCCTATAGGTCCCATTTCACATTGGTAGTGAATGTCCATAACTAGCTTATGACATCACAAGCAAAGAGTGGCACCTAGTCATACATCATTGCTACCCAAGTGAAAAGGAAAGTTGGAGAACAAATTTCAATCCTACAGTCCGTGATTGGTGTTCTAGTGAATGTATAATTCCTTTTTCTTTGATATCCTGAATGAACTCAAGGCATGCAGTTGTCATCCTTTCAATGCTCATTCATGTTTCTTGAACTAGAGCAGACTGTCTGAGATATGTACGACATCAATATCATATATTGATTCACAAGTGCATGTGCATGCCTTTCTCAGTCTCGCTTATCAAGTGGCCTGGACATCATACTCCCTTAGGAGGGACAAATCCCATATCTATCACTCATAGTCTATCTCATGCGTCAAAGCCACCCAATTATCACCGTTATAACAATCCATGTTTCAGGACTGCATTTGATGATGTCAAAGTGGACCCAATCACATTCGACAAGTTCAGTTAATTTAGGTCTAAGAATCACAATCACCACCATCACTATTAGAGATGACTCTGACTACCATATCATGGTTCCATGTGTCACTCTCATGGTGGGTCAGTCTGATACACTATTCTTCAACATGTATTTGTGTGCTTGGTTTGATATCATATATATGACTAGTGAGACACTATCATTAACCAACACACACTCTAGTCTTGATGTGTTATTGTTGTTTATCAACCTTCCACAATGACATCCGACTAGGGACATAACAAGAATGTACATACTCTTAGCATTTGTACGATCTCATTGTTTGGGTCATCAACCCGAAGACATACGTCATTGAGTATTGTCATTCCTTAGACATTCATTCTGCTCCATCATTTATCTCATAATCGATTGAGATAAAATAAATTGGAAGCTTGCCTTTAATACTTATCAGATCAATCATGACGTATGCCAATCCAATGATCATATGAATGGCTCTCAGGGGATACATACCAACAAAAAACTAGCCTAACTCTAGTGCCCCCTTTCTCCCTATGGATCAACCCTATACTTACTACCCTCCTATAGTATGACATCAACCCCTACACTTGTAGGTGTAGTGTTTTGGTTTATGTGAGTGTGTTAAGTTAGGTATTTATAATTTTTGAAAGTTATCCCCTATGTGTGTCTTTTCATGGGGTTGCATCTATTCAAACTCCAATTGAGTATTGTGTAACACCATTGGAAGAGATGCACCAATGTATCGACCACCAGGAGCCAAGGGTCACGACCACACAGACAAGGTGTTGTGACCTAAACACAACCAAGATGTCTCGACCTCCTCATCAACTAGGGTATCAACCACATGGCTAGGGTTTACCCATCAAAAGCAACATGTCGCGACCTTAACTTCGAGTAAAGTAATTTGACCCAAACATCAAGTAGGCATCTCGACCCTCATAGTGGTAAGTGTCATGACCATCAAGGAGGTGGATGTCCCGACCTCCACAAGGTCAGCTGTCTTAACCCAAAAACAAAGTGTCGCGACCCAAGACAAAACAAGGTATAACAACCACTTAGGTCAAACTACCACCAAGGCAAAAGAGCAACACCAAACTAGGGATTAACCATGATCAAAATAGAAGGTCTCACATCCAAAATAAAAAATCATACCCAAGAAATATATCATCAACATGGAGGATAAAACCTCATTCAAATCGGTCACCTAAACCCTAAAACATGAATTATGAAAACATAATGAAAGACTCTTGTGCAAGAGAGAGAAACCCACGTTTGACACCATAAAAATAGAATCTAAACTTCATAGAACCTCAAGAAACCTGTCCACCATGCATGTGATCAAAACCAATATCAAGAGATAGGGGAAAACCACCATTACACCGCAATCCCTAAAACTGGGTTCTTAGAATTAGGGTTTCAGGTTTCAAGCACACCAAGCATGATATCCACCACCAAAAAATTTCTAGAGCACAGTAACCTCTACTAACTTCTTAGAGATACATTTAGAGAGATAAAAATAACATACAAGTATGAAAAGTGTCATAATAAAGAAGGTAGAGTGTTATGTCACCCACCTTAAGGAAGATCACTCCAAGGATGAAAGCTCCAAGCACTTGATCTCCAAGGGAATAAGAAGCTCCACCAAAGGTCCACAAAACACCTCAATAAGGAGAAAACATCATGGTCAGATATGGAACAAGGAAAGGGGAAGAAAGAACCCTAGGATGATCCAAAAGAAAGAGGGTGAAAGAGAGAAGGAAACTGCTCACACTTGGGCCTACCTTGTCAAAACATGGCCTATGACACTTGTGATGAGGAGTTCCTCTCCAAAAAAACCACCATGGAAGATACATGGTCTAAGATCCAGAAGAGAGAAGGGGGAGAAGTTAGAATATCAAAAGAGGTTCCATCAAGGAACGACAAACACTTACCAAGGTTGAAGTTGGGCAATAATCAGCACATACAAGGGATCTTGATCACCAAGGCGCCAAGGATCAACCCTTCTTGCTCCACCAAGCTCCAAGGATGAGAAAAAGAGAGGGAGGAAGAAGGAAAGCTGAAAGGGGTCACTTGCATGGAGATATAACGGTTCATATAGAAAAATAAGAGGGAAGTAGGGTGAAAGATGAGATGTCAACACCCTAAAGCACCAAAGGGACACTTGTCCACCCAAGAAACACACATGAAACCACCTTAGCCATACATGTACAAGATGGTGATACACTCTATTTTGGGTATCAACCACCTAGGTCACCTAACATGGTCACAGTTGCAACCCACCAAGGGACAGCACCCATGGTCGCTACAACAACACCAAACCATCACCAGGTCGAGAAAAAAGACCACCGCACACACCCTAGGTCGAGACACTCCTCCCAAACTCAACTATCACAAACCAAGACCATCTTGGTCATGACCACCACACCTAGAGAAGGTGTCTCAACCATGACTCCCAAAAAACAAGCCCTAGGTCACGACCTAGGTCAAGGCAACCCATAGGTTAATGCAAACCAAACCCTAGAAACCCTAATCACCACTAAGGGTACTACCACTCAACCAAGGCTCAAACAAGGTACCCCCTTATCTCTCTCCTCTAGATGATGTCAAGAAAGAGAAGGAACACTCTAGAGTCAACAAATTGCACATTCACCCCTCTACATTGGGTAAATTGCAATTTGCACCAAAACTAGCACACAAACCACAAACACTAACCCAAAAAGCTCAAACTAGAGACTTAACCTCTCCACAAGATCCAAAACTATCTCAAGGGATTAGAGAAAAGTTTTAAGCACATCATCAAGCCAAAGAAAATAGGGTTAGCCCAAAACCCAGGTCAGGGTTCTTACAAGAATAGACTTGACTGGGGCGAGCCAAGCATTATGCATGGACCATATCCCTAGAGTTTATGATTAAAAGCCTTTATTGAGTGTCAACAGTGATTGAACCTGAACATGAAGGAATTAGTTCATGTTGAGGTCATCAAGATTCTGATATTTAGTATAATGTATCCTTTTGACACATTGTGGTGAGTTGTGCTCAGGTCATTCTCAAGAAGGGAGGTGTCATGGTGGTGTTTAATGACAAGGATGAGTTGATCCTCATGTACACAGTCGCATGATACGGGATGTAAATTGATGGTAGGAAACTGAATAAGGAAAAGAACACATACCATTTCCCTGTGTATTTTCATGAACATGCTCTATAGAGACTAGCTCATCAAGAGGTTTTCTTCTATCTAGATAGTGATTCAGGTTTCTTACAGATCCCTATCCATCTAATTGATCAAGAGAACACAATTTCAATTTACCAATTTGGAATGTATGCGTTCCTTCAGATGCCTTTTGGGCTATACAATGCACCAAGCACCTCTTAAAGGTGTATGGGAACCATATTTTATGGTATGATTGAGATGATCAAGGAAGTCATACTGATAATGTATTTGTCTATAGGTACTTCTTCAACACTTACTTACAACACCTATCAATGGTTCTAAATACATGTGAGGAGGCATACATGGTCCTCAACTAGGAAATTGTCACTTCATAGTGAAGTAGGGCATAGTTATAGGACATAGAGTCAGTAGCATGACATTGAAGTTGACAACACATGATTGATGCAATTGCTAAACTTTCTCCCTCTTACATTAAGAGAGGTCATGGATTTTCTAGGACATGGAGGTTACTATAGAATAATTATTTGTGACTTCTCCAAAATTTCTAATCCAGTGAAAGACCTCTTCATCAAGGATGTAGAGTTTCAATGTGATGTTGATTGCATGAAGAGATATATTGATATGAAAGTAACTCTCATTTATTCCCCCATCATTCAGGAACTAGTTGTTCTCTCCCTTTTAATATTATGTGTGATGTTAGTGACTACACGGTGGGGTTGTTCTATGACTAGATGTTGACAAGAAGCACCATGTGATTTACTATGCTTCAAAAAAATTGGATGAAGTTGAAAGGAACTATGCCATGATTGAGAAAGAACTTATTGCCATCATCTACACATGTGATTAATTCATATCACAACTTGAGGGTTTACAAGTGATTGTGTATATAGATCGTACAACCATCTAGTATCTATTGACCAATGCAAAACATTGGATGATTTGGTGGATTCTTCTTCTATAAGAAATTATACCTCAAGATATGTGATAAGAAGGGTATTTGGAATGTATTTGGTGGTCACATGATCCACCTTCATGTACAAGATACAAATGCCATTAAAATCAATGAATATCTTCTTAAAAATAACTAATGCAAGTATATGTAACCACACCTAAGTATGTAGATTTTCTCAATTACCTTTCTTCTAGCATTCTACATCCTGAGTGCACAAGAAATTCATGGTTGACATAAGACACTACTACCAGGATCACCAATACCTCTTATGCCTCACCATAGGACAACCTCTACTACCATTACTTCCCTAAGGAGGAGGCACCCCTTATTCTAGATCAGTGCCATTCAATCCCTACTAGGGCCCACATGAGCTCGAATAAGATTACGGTCAAAGTCATGCAATGTGAATTCTTTTGGATGACAATCTTCAAATACACCCATCAGTTTGTGATATCTAGTAGGTCAATGCCATAGGACATGAAACATCTTCAAGAGAGATGAGATGCCTTTATAGATGTGGTAAGAAGTCAACACCTTTGATCTATATATGGTGGACTACATGGGTCCATTCCCCGCTTCCTACAAAATTTCATATATTCAGTAGTAGTGGATTGAATGTCTCAAACAACTCAAAGATTATCAATCTCTTCAAGGAGATCATTATCCCAAATTATGTATTCCGACATATCATCTCATTTAAAGGCTTTCATTTTCTACCTCTCATTTACAATGTACCTTTGAAAAATTGCTCAAGAAATATGGTGTACATCATAAGTAGGACACTCCATATCACCCACCCATGTGTTGGGAAGTGGAGGTTTCTAATAGTACAACACCTTCCTAGAGAGGATTTTGGTCCCACTAGTACATGAATGGTCTGTAGTGTCAGTTTTTTTAAGGCTGCAGCATCACTTTATAACCGATGCCTAAGTGGCCATCGCTATAGAGTTTGCTCTATAGCGTCGGTTTATTTGACCAAATAAAACTGACCTTACAGAGTAAACACCGACGCAAAACACCGACCCAGGCGAGAATTTGCTCTACAGAATTTTCTCTATAGTGTCTGTTATTCCAAAAGAACCGACCCTGTAATGATCTCGGTCGACCATTTTCTTGACTGATATGGTTTACAGGGTCGGTTTTTTTGGAATAACCGACCCTAAAGATTGAATGACCACTTCAGTGTGATCCTCGGTCGAGAACATTTTCGACCGAAAATATTTCGGTCGACAACTTTCTCGACCGAGAGAGTTTTACAGGGTCCATTTTTTTGGAATAACCGACCCTAAAGATTGAATGACCACTTCAGTGTGATCCTCGGTTGAGAACAATTTTCAACTGAAAATATTTCAGTCGACAATTTTCTCGACCGAGAGAGTTTTACAGGGTCTTTTTTTTTGAATAACCGACCCTAAAGATTGAATAAAAGACTTCAGAGTAATCATCGGTCGAGAAATTTCTCGACCGAGGATTAATCTGAAGTCTTTTATTCAATCTTTAGGGTCGGTTATTCCAAAAAAACTGACCCTATAAAACTTTCTCGACCGAGGATTACTCTGAAGTCTTTTATTCAATCTTTAGGGTCGGTTATTCCAAAAAAAACCGACCCTGTAAAACTCTCTCGGTCGAGAAAATTGTCGACCGAAATATTTTCGGTCGAAAATTGTTCTCGACCGAGGATCACACTGAAGTGGTCATTCAATCTTTAGGGTCGGTTATTTAAAAAACCGATGCTAGAAGTTTCAGTTTTTTTTTAAATTTCTACAGAAAATGAAATAGAACAGAAGAATAAGAAGATTCATATATTCTGGGAGAGGGGAACATTGATGCTCAACCGTCACCATTCAAAACCACACATTCATGACAAAAATGATTCATAATCAAATAAAAATTTACAAAATGATAGATTGCAAGTCTGAGATGATATTAATCAGATACAAAAGTAAATATGAAAGGGCCACATACATAAATGGAGCTGGCATATTTAATCCAATGCTATATTGACTTCATTTAGAAAAGAATTTGGCCACTCTTCTCGGAATTCATTCAAGTCCACAAGGGTGTAAGGCTGAGTTGTAAAGATCTGTAATAGAAAATGCACATGCTAATATTTTATAAAATGACTACAATCACTTGTAAATTTATGATGTTATTCTTTATTACCTGACTTATAGTCTGAATGTCACGTGATGCTTGTTTGGAAATAGCTTGCATATATTTCATTACATAGTAGCCACAAGCCCAGTCATTATTTTGCATAGGACACTACAAATAACGAATTATACTTAATGTTAGTAAACTACTATAAACAACAGTTGAGATAACACTATAAGAGTTAACATATTAGAATTGAAAATTAATACATATAAGACTAAGCAGTTGTCAAAGTAGCTACCTTGACATTTTTCAAAGTCAATGTCTTTAATTTTGTTGGTATTTGTCCTCCAGCATCACGAAAAGCCTTTATACCCCTATCAATTATATAATAGTTGGTAAAATAGAAATTTTAAATAGAAATATCATGTTGAAGCATTGACTAAATTTATACTTACTCCATAGCTGGCAATTTTAGTTTGTGACTCCTTGTTGTTTTACCCATTGGGTCAAGATAATAAAGAGTCATCAATTTAGGGGCAATCACCACTAATTCCCAATGTCTACCTCTGAGTAAGAATAAAACAAACATTAAAATAAATAATTTTATTCATTATTAAAATTATATTGAATAATAATACTTACTGCACGTTAAAAGGAATTAGGATAATTTCCTTCCCTTCACTAGCAAAATATTTGAATGCAGTAGAGAAGTACTCATTCACATCCTCAAAATTTATCTCCACTTGACTAGTGATTGAAGGAACTAAGAATCCAACATTCTTTATATCAAAGTTTGTGATCTCAGTATATAAATGGCTGTAAAACATTTGTAATTATTTCCATATATAGAACTAAGCTAAAAATGTGTATTGGAATTTGATATATATATTGATAGATCATTACCTTATCCATACTTCTATTACCGAAGTATTTAGCCAATCATACTGGAACAACTCTATAATATCATCAAGAAAAATTAAATTCTCAAAATCCCACCCAACTGCATCTTCTGTTAAATTGACCAACATTTGTAATCCTGAGCTTTGGTTGGCTAAATATCGACACAAACATTTACATTTCCTTCCCAATTCGTCGAATGTAGCTTCAGGAATGAAAGATGGCTTGGGCATAGGAGGACGACTAGTAGAATTTTTACTTTTTGGTTTACAAACCTATTAATTAAATTACATACTTATATTACACGAGTTCATATATGCAGTCAAATATGAAAAATATGGTAGAAATAAGGTATACATTGTCATTGATAACCAAGTGTCTAGGCCAACCCACCATAGCACCCTCAACTTCTTCAACTGTACTATATTCAGGATTAGGTATGGGTAGTGGTTTGTCCCCCATTCCGTCATACACAAGATGGATGGACACATGGCAAATGTCATCAGTAATTTGTTGGTAATGCAATGTACCTCCAAGGTTGTACACCTTGCCCGCTGCCACAACATTATATTCTGGAACCTCCACTACAAGTTTACAGTTCATACCAACCTAGATTGAAATAATATAAGTTATATAAGAAACAATAGAACAGATAATTACAACTATATATATTATCATATATTTATCATACTAACACAACATATAGAACAAAAACTTACTGCAAATTATTGTGGTGGGTCATCGGGAGTGCTCCCATGACATTCTACAACTGGAGCATGGGCTTGTACCTCTTCACTTGAGAGATGCGTAGTATGAATAGGTTGAGAAGGTTGAGTAGGTTGAAATGAAGACATTATTTATTTTACTTTCTGCGCTACTAATGCTTCAAGATCCTCTTGTGTAAGACCTCCTACACGACCTCTTTTAGATTGCGAAGGGCCAAAATAAGACTTGAATCCTATGCCAGCTCCTAATCCCCTAACACGGCCAGGATGCTCCTTCGTACCAAGAACAACTGCTAGTTCATCCATGTAGCCAGTTGGGATGAACTTTCCTTCCTTCCTTTGCTCGTGGAGATCAATCTATTCATAGTTAATAAAAATATTAAATCACAATATCAATTAGATATAAATACTTAGTTGGGATAAACCTACCATCTTTTGTGCCACCTCCTTAGTTGCAGGGTTGAAAATTTCACCTGCTCGATTCTTTCTAGCATCAATCCATGTCATGTGTCGGGGGTGGTCGCTCAACTTGAGTTGTAATAGATTCTTCTCCAGAAGAGGATTGCTTCTCTTATAGTTGGCGGCAGAAGGCATAACCACCGAGCCCCAAGCGATGGTCATGCACATTTTTAGCTCGTCTTTCCTTTTGAGCCTGGTGAATAGCCTGATCATTTAAAATGAGGTATTACAATTTAGACTTGGCAAACATGTATAAAAAGATCTACCTCCTTAATTGTATAAAATTAAATATTCATACAATACATCACAATCTTTATTACCTGAAACTCTTCCGATCTCCTAGCTGCAACAAATCTTTCCCACACCTCAGGATCTATAAAAATATATACATCTGTAGCTTTCTTCTTTTGTTTAGGATTATTTATAAATTCCCTTACAAGATATGTCTTAAAACCCCTCCATCGTACACCACAACGTTGTAGCACTCTTTTCTTGTGATCTTTTTCATTTAGATGAAAAACATCCTATACATACAAAAGAAGCAATTAATAATGTTGTTTTGAAAAGGAATTAATTCCAAGCAAACTAAATTAGAATCAATAGATAAAAACATATTAAAATAATATCACTTCCACTCACAGATATATCTTTCCATATGAGGCATGTTTTGGCATTAGGAACATCATGCCAATTTTCTATATCTATTGCCACCTTACTGCGTGCGGTCGCCCCTACGTAATGCTTGAAAGAACTAGCATGTTCCCCAAGAGGTGCTCCTGTCATATCAAACTGGATTGGCAATTTATCCCCTTGAGCCCTGAGCTCATGTAGCCTACGCATCAATGTAGGACCTCTACTTTTCTTAGCATCACCACTACCATCCTCATGGTGCTCATGCTCAGAATGTTCATCTTCACTCACCATTTTAGAACCTGCAAGTATACATGATAAAAAAATAAGTGATAATAAAAGCACAAGTGATAAGGTATACATGATAATAAAATAAATAATTCAAAGAATACATGCCTTTAGTATTGGTTGAGTTGTTAGTCAAGGAAAATTCCTTCATCATGGTCTTGACGTTTATAATATTCATCGGTGTTATCTTCAACATTTACACTTGGCAAACCAACTGAGAATGGACTGGAATCATCATACTTTTTGTAGTATTCTTCTTCACAGTAAACTGTCTTTTTCCATTAAGAACTACATACCAATTTTTATTTGCTGGGTCATCAATATAGAATACTTGTTTTGCTTGATCTGCCATGATGAATGGCTCATCTTTGAAACCAATCTTTTCAAAATTCACCAATTTGAAACCCAACTCATCCACTAAAACTCCTTTGTTGTTGTCAACCCAATTACACCTAAATATAGGAACTCGAAAATTTGTATAGTCCATTTCCCATATGTCCTCAATGACGCCGTAATATGACATCTCAGCTTCACGTGGTCTTTTATCTTTGGCACTAGCAAAATACAATGAACAAGCTTTAACAGTGACCCCACTATTTTGAACTACACTACTTTCATCTTGACGCTTTGTGTAGTATGAAAATCCGTTAATGTCATAACCTTCATATGACATGACATCCATTTTTGGCTTAAAGGCGAGCCATTTTATGTTCTCAGCAACATTATTTGGTGATTCAGATAGTTGATTAAATACTTTCTCTTCAAACCACCTAATAAATGTTCGATTATGCTCTCTTGCAAGCCACATTGAACTAGATCGCGGATGATTTCTCTTGATAAGATCATTGTGTTATGTGATGTAGCTACTAACTTCATCGATGTTGTGTAAAATATACAAATGTGCTTGTTCCCACAACTCACGACTGAATCCTTTCACTCATCCTCCCAGAGTTCCTTTTCCACAAGAAGATCCAGTGTGATGGGAATTTTTTTGATCGCTACAAGTTTCATTGCAATTCAAAAAATCATTACAAAAGTCCATCACCTCCCTAGCCACGTAACCCTCAACAATACTCCCTTCAGAATGATAACGATTCTGAACATCACCTTTAAAAACACTCATGTACCGTTCAAATGGATACATCGAGTGTAAGAAAATTGGACCCAACATCTTCACCTCCCTTGTAATATGTACTATAAGATGAACCATGACATCAAAAAATGAAGGAGGAAAGTACATTTCAAGCTGACACATGGTAACAATTACATCTTTCTGTAATTTATCGAGAGTATCAAGATGTATCACTTTGTTGCATATTTCATTGAAGAAGAAACAGAGTCTTGTGATTGCAAACCTTACATGCTTCGGCAATATAGATCGAATAGCCACAGGTAAAATTTACTGCATTAATGTGTGACAATCGTGAGATTTGAGACCTATCAGTTTCAGATCCTTCATTGATAAAAATCTATGAATATTAGAAGAGTATCCTTGTGGAACCTTAATATTATACAAGCACTCACAGAAAGTCTTTTTCTCTTTCTTTGACAAAGTGTAACAAGCCGGTGGCAAATATGTGCGGCGACCCCTGATCTCCACTGATAATTCTTTTCTAATACCCATTAATTCTAAATCTTTTCTAGATTTGATGCCATCTTTAGTCTTTCCTGGTATGTTCAATAGCGTACTGATGATGCTATCACAAATATTTTTTTCAACATGCATGACGTAATGCAGTGTCTAATTACCAAAGATATCCAATAAGGAAGATCCCAGAATATTGACCTCTTCTTGTATAGAGATTTGTCACATGCGAGTGTATGACTACTTGAACTCTTTCCAAATTCATTAACAATATGTTTCACCCTATCATATACAACATTTCCTGGTACAAGTTTAGGAGCACTTCGTTCCTCAGTTGACACATTAAAGGTTTTGCGTTGCCTTCGATAAGGATGCACTGGTGGGAGAAATCTCCGATGACTAAGATATACGATTTTACCACCATGTTTCAATCTGATTGAATCAGTATTTTCCTCACAAACAGGACATGCTTTGTAACCTTTTATGCTATATCCAGACAAATTTCCATAAGCTGGAAAGTCATTAATCGTGCAAAATAACATAGCACGCAAACTGAAGATCTCTTTACGTGAAGCATCATATGTCATAATACCTTCTTCCCATAGTTTCATTAGGTCATCAATTAGAGGTTGAAGGTAAACATCAGTATCATATGCAGGTTGCTTGGGCCCTGATATCAATATTGACAACATCACATACTTATTTTTCATACACAACCAAGGAGGAAGATTGTATATAACAATCATAACAGGCCACATGTTATGTTGGCTGCTTAATGTACCATAGGGATTCATTCCATCTGTACAGAGCCCAAGTCTTAGGTTTCTTGGTTCTTTACCAAATTGAGGGTATAATAAATCAATTTTCTTCCATTGTGGTGAATCAGATGCATGTCCTAGGATGCCATCATCATTGACCTTTAACTCCCCATGCCAAGACAAATTTTGCGCATCTTCTGTATTAGCAAATAAGCGTTGAAATCATGGTATTATTGGTAGATACCACATCACCTTGGCAGGAGAGCCATTTTTAGCCTTAGCTGAATTTGTAGTCTTATACCTTGACACACCACATTTTAGACAATTGATCAAATTACTATAGTCCTTCTGAAATAACACACAATCATTTGGACATGCATGAATCTTCTTAGCCTCCATTCCCATTGGGCACATTATTTTCTTTGCTTGATATGTTGAAATTGGAAGCTCGTTGCCTTCAGGAAGAATTTCCTTTAACAAAGACAACAGTGAAGTGAAACTCTTATCACTCCAACGGTTTTGAGCTTTAAGAGTATATAATCACATCACAACACTCAACCTCGTGAACTTAGTACAACCCTTATATAATGGTTTTTCAGCATCATGGACAATGTTTGCAAATAAATAAGGTGGATCAATGACATTGTCTCGACAACTACGTAGCATCTCATCAACCATATCATCCTGAATCGGTTCATCATTAACATTATCATCATTATCTATATCTTCTATGTCACAACTATTAGTATCGACATTTTCTGATCCATAATTCAATTTCTCTCCATGCCAATACCATTCATTATAACCTTGTATGATCCCATTGCATATGACATGATTCTTAATTTCCTCACCAGTATCAACTTTCAAATTGTTACAACAATTTCTACATGGACAATATAGCCTATCTGTAGGTAGTTTCCTATGTTCCTCAGCAAATATGATAAATTCATCAAGACCTTTGGCAAACTCTGCACTACAACGGTTCTTGATAGACATCCAACTTCGATCCATTTTCTATATCACATTAAAATTAATTATAAAACTAACAGTTTAATATTGATACTATAATAATCTGTAAGTTTTTATTGATAGGAAGTTAATTACTTATATACTAAAGTGTACCACCTATCCCATTTTTGAATATTTAATCTCACTAGTAACTGTATAATGTATGTTTAGTTTTGAAGAAAATTTCAGCAGCATTTCCCCTAAGTTCTCCAAGTACACCGATGTAAATGGCAAATAACCACTCACATATGTACCCAGAGAACAAATGAAGAAATCCTACTAAAATAATCTACAAAACTAAACATACATTATACAGGTACATCCTAAGTGGGATTAAAATATCCAAAAACAGTCCCAAACCGGGGACTATCCAAAGTTTACTCCTAATGAGTAAATTTTGAATGGGTTTCTAAGTTAATATATAAATGCATTATTTCATGCATCAACCCTGAACTGTCAATTTGGGAGTATCCAAAGTTTACTCCTAATAATCTAAAGATTTCCTTCTAGTCATGATGTCATTTTAAAATCTAGACCAGCCCTAGCAAATTAGATATCATGGACTAAGAAAGAAATGATCAATACACTAGTAAGAGAGAGAAACTAGTTGAAGATTGGAAATGGCAAGCAATTGGGCCAAGCTAGAAAGAACAAGCAACTACACTAATCTAATAATGGCAACCCTGATCTATCAACTAACTAGAGAAATTATCTAAAAAAAGAAATCATACACTAACTAGGAAATCAACTAACTAAACAACTAAAAGCAGGTTAAGTAACACTAACTAGAGAAAATTCTTTAAGAAATTAACACTAAGGAAAGTAGAAGAGAGCTAGGCTAGCATGCAACTAACAAAATTGGGTGTTAAGCAATTGATTAAGGAAGTGGGATGTTATGAAACCATATAAAATGGAAAAACAATATAACTGTATAGTTAAAGGAGTCCAGGTCCAATCTCGGTCGAACATTTGTCGATCGAGAGCCCACCTGCACGCGGCGTCCAGGTCCACCCTCAGTTGACAAATTATCGACCGAGAGTGGACCTGGACGCCGCGCGTAGGTGGGCTCTCGGTCGACAAATTGTCGATCGAGATTGGACCTGGACTTCCATGGCGGCGGGAACGAACTCGGGAATGAGGGAACAAGGCGGCGGCCTTACTTGGAAATGACGGCGACCTTCGTGGAGGATGTGACGACCTTCCCGAAGAGGCGGTGACCTTCGTGGAAGTGTGGAGAGGCGGCGATGATGAGCTCTTTTCGCGGAGAGGAGTCTTGGTGGCACGGAGAGGCGGCAAGGGTTTCACGGAGAGGAGGCAAGGCTTTGACGACGAGCTCCCTTCGAACACGACGACAACCTTCTTGGCAAAGCTTTGGCGGCGCGACAGCTCTTTTGGTAAGGAGAAGCTTTGGCCGAGCGAGAATGGAGGGAAATGAGATTTGGCGGTGCGAAAATGGAGACAAAAGAGAAAAGAAGAACTAGGTCTTGGCAGTGAGAATGGAGGGAAAATGAGACCCCGACTATTTGTTACTCGAAACCTGTAGGGTCGGTTATTTGCAAACAACCAACCCAATAGGTAAGCGATGCCCGAACAAGCTTCTCGGTCGATAATATTTTCGACCGAGGTTTCCTCCTACAAGGTCGGTTATATGGTTAAAACCGACCCTAGAGGTAAATACAAAGACTTCTTGGTCGACGACTTTGTCGACCGAGACACTCTCTAGGGTCAGTTTTAAAGAAAAAACCGACCCTAGAGGTTCTTATACACACACGAAAGGAAAGCTGGCTCTTCTTCCGGTCGACAAATTTGTCGACCGAAAGGAGCTCTAGGGTTGGTTAAAAAATTAAAAAACCGACCCTAGAGGTTCTTATACATGCGTGAAATAAACTGGATCCAAAACTAAACTTGGTCGACAATATTGTCGACCGAAAGACTCTCTAGGGTCAGTTTTTTTTTTTAAACTGACCCTAGAGGTGCTTATACACGCACAAAGGAAATCTGGCTCTCATTCTCGGTCGACAAATTTTTCGACCGAGATGTCATCGGTCGACAAATTCGTCAACCGAGGGGAGCTCTAGGGTCGGTTAAAAGTAAAAAAACCGACCCTAGAGGTTCTTATACATGTGTGAACTAAACTGGATCCAAAACTCATTTCTGTCGACAATATTGTCGACTGAGAGACGTTCTAGGGTCAGTTTTAAAGAAAAAATCGACCCTAGAGATGCTTGTACACGCACGAAAAGAAATCTGGCTCTCATTCTCGATCGACAAATATGTCGACCGAGATGTCTCGGTCGATAAATATATCGACCGAGATGTCTCGGTCGAGTAGTTTTTCGACCGAGATTAACCCTGTTTCAATGTTTAAATTAAGTACTTGTACACGATTTTACATGATATCCTATATAATCATTTTGTATGACTATTTAGTTCTCCCTCTTAATTTTATGCTATGCTCTCCCTTAAAAAGATATTTAATTTTAAAACCAAGTGATGCTTTATCAAATTTAGCCATAATTTATTTTTCAATCATTTTAAATAACAATATTCTTATATAACATGTATATGTCCAAATGAAGCCATGGAAAACACTTTTATTCATAACAATTTAATGCCCATACACTTTATAAGATGAAGCATGACATACTTGCTTTATAAAAAGATATCCATTACAATCATTACAAAGATATCTCATAATCTCACTGAAAAGACCGAAGGATTACATCAATGTCTAGATCTTTTCCAAGAAAGGGCTCAGCTCCATAATATTTGACCAGTGTCTGCCACTCCAAGGAACCTGTCTTGGTTAAGGCATAAGCCTCCAAAAAGGTGGGAACGCGATCAAAGCGAAAGTGGGCAGCAATGTCTTGAAGTTGAATTGAGGAAAACTGAGTATGTGTGAGATCAGGAGATGGTGGAGGTGGAATTTGATTGAAAGATGGCTCTTTTGACATCACTAAGGCTAGTTGTAGTGTCATCTTGGGAGAGTTTGTTGAGTGGATTTCCTCTGGTGAGATCAATAAAATCTTTATATTCTTCTATGTCTATGTCAAGCATATCAAGAATACCCTCCTCAGTAAAATGGAATGCATACCCACCAACCATAGAGGAGAAGGAATCATGGTCAGGATGTGGGGTTAAATTGGCATAGAATTCATTAACTACTTTGGAGGAGTAGGAATGGAAGGAGGGGATCAAAAAATCAGTCAAATGTTACACCTTAAAGAGTTCCTCCAAATCGACAATGCTGTGGAAGTCCATGACGTCGACTGGCCGTCGTGGAAGAGGAGTTTTTGAGGAGAGCCTGAGGTAGCAGTCGCCTGCATCTGCGTCTTTGAAGGGAACGTCGTTGATGAAAGACAGCGGATCAGAGACCGTCCTTCCTTTCCTGCCTGCAACTTGCTTCTTTCCACGCGTTGATGAGGAAGCCATATCGTTGCTTTGAAATGGATAAGTAGCAAGCAAGACTTGGATGTAGAGAAGATAAAGATTTTTATAAGAATACACTAGAGAGGAGATAGAGAAGTGAGAATGTGAAGGTGTGAAGAAATGGATCATTTTGGGTGCTATTTATAGCAAAACAGAGCCCATTTCGGTCGACAATTCGTCGACCGACGCCTGCAACGGTCATCTCCCAGTCGGCCAACGGTCGATCGAACTAGCCGTTACGACGGTCGATTTTCTAGCCGTTATGACGGTCGGTTTTCTAGCCATTTCGGTCGACAATTTGTCGACCGACGCCCGCAACGGTCATCTCCCGGTCGGCCAAAGGTCGATCGAACTAGCCGTTATGACGGTCGATTTTCTAGCCGTTATGACGGTCGATTTTCTAGCCATTTCGGTCGACAATTAGTCGACCAACGCCCGCAATGGTCGTCTGCCATTACGATGGTCGATTTTCTAGCCGTTATGATTTATATTTTAATCAAAATATTGCCTTTTTAATTCAAGCAAATGGAGGTTCACAGGGTTGGCCTCGGTCGAACTATTTGTCGACTGATGTCGTCTCGGTCGAATAATTCTTCGATCGACAGAGAGCTAGATTTCCTTCGTATAAGTACCTCTAAGGTTGATTTTTTCCTTAAAACCGACCCTAGAGGAACTTATTCATGTGTGAAATACTAAGCTGGATCCTAAGTTTATCTCGGTCGACAATATTGCCGACTAAAAATCCCTCTAGGGTCGGTTATAAAGGAAAACCAACGCTACAAAAGCTTATATGAACAAATCTGGCTCTCTCTCGGTTGACAAATTCATCGACCGAGAAACAACCAGATTTTGTTGTATAAGTACCTTTAGGGTCACTTTTTTGCTTATAACCGACCCTAAAGTCCAATTCGGTCGGCAATATTGTCGACCGAATAGACTTCTAAGGTCGGTTATAAGTAAAAAACTGACCCTTAAAGTTTCTTATACACTTGAAATCCGACTCCTTATCGGTCATTGAATTTGTCGACCGAGAAAAGTTCTAAGGTCGGTTATAAGTACAAATCCGACGCTAGAGGTGCTTATACATGCGTGAAGTAAACTGAATCCAGAATTGTTATCGGTCGATGAATTTGTTAACCGAGGATCCTTTAGGGTCGGTTTTAAAGGAAAAAACGACCTTAGAGGTGCAGAACCGAAGAGGACTTTAGGGTCGGTTATAAGGATAAAATCGACCCTAAAGGTGCTCGTATACGTGAAATCCAGCACTTATTCGGTCGATGAATTTGTCGACTGAGGAGCCCTTTAGGGTCGGTTATAAGGAAAAACCGACCCTATAGATCGAGGCGCGAAGCCAAAAATCAAGAAAATTTTTGCCGCGGGAAACTTGTAAATGAATTTCTAAACCAATTGTCTATAAGGTCGCTTATTTTATAAAAACCGACCCTATAGAGATGCACTACAAGGTCGGTTATTTTAAGAAAAGCGACCCAAGAGGTCTTAAGTGGTGCCCACATTTTTTATAGACATATAAGGTCGGTTATTTGGAAAACCGACCCTATAGAGATGCACTACAAGGTCGGTTATTTTAAGAAAAGCGACCCAAGAGGTCTTAAGTGGTGCCCGCATTTTTTACAGACATATAAGGTCGGTTATTTGGAAAACCGACCCTACAGAGATACACTACAAGGTCAGTCTTTTTAAGAAAACCGACCCAAGAGGTCTTAAGTGGTGCCCAAGTTTTTTTAGACATATAAGTTCGGTTATTTGGTAAAACTGACCCTACACGTAGGGACGTTATAACCCATTTCTGTACTAGTGTCCATACTCAATAGTATTTGGTCAACAAACATAATAATGCTTTTTGGTTCTATAGGACATCGTTCTAGACCCCCAAAAGAACCACTACTTTTAGATTGATGTATAGCAAATAATGTAATATTCTTGTGGAGCTTGAAAATAGAAACACATGGCAATAAGACAACTCAATTTCAATATAAAGGTTGTAGGGGAGAACATGCATTTCCATCTTCAATAACTCAAATACATTATGTGTGAAGTGTATGATAATACATTTTTTATAAATAGAGGAAAAAGATGTGAAAAGATGGTCACTTGAGGAGAAAATACTTGAAGGTGGGGGATCAAGTGCTAGTCCACAATTTGTGACTCTGACTATTCCCAAGAAAGCTATGCATGTGGTGGTCTAGGAAGTATGCTGTGATGCAAATTTACCCACACAGTGCTTTTATTGTATAGAGTGAAAAAGTGAGTGAATTCACAATTATTGACCAACTATTAAAGATACTTTACAATAACAAATATTAATGTTGATCACCCACTCCATCTCGCTAACCCTTTAGGATTTATATTTTAAGTGTTAAGCAAACAATATTTAACAAGATGCTTGTCGGTAGGCAACTTGGTGGATTATTTTTTGTGGATTTAATTTCCTTTGCTCAGTTGCATACTTATTATACCATTCATCTTTCATGTAGTGGTTTGTAGTTAATTTGTAGATGTTACTGTAAACTAGGTGCCAAATTAATTTTAGGTGGAAGATTGCACAATGTTGATTACAAAGCTTCCAGACATTGTTGAGTCAATCGACTAGACCATCAAGTAGATACTCAAGTCAAGCAACTAGAGTCACATTGAATGTGGAACTAGGGGTGTGATCGATTCACATGTAGCAACCCCTTAACTTCACAATGTCAATCGAATGACTCCCCCAATGAGTTGGTTAGATTGAAATTTTGGGCATATAAATAGAAATTTACCAAATAGGTCAAGCGGTCAGCTAACTAACCAACTAATTTATACACTTATAGTGGAGGGAATGCTACATTGAGTCAGTTGATCATCTTCTTTGATGCAATTTTCAACTGAATTTTGATCTAGACTCATCACTACACACTCTAGTAGGTGAGCAGATCGGCTAGCCAGTTAGCCGGTCGACTTAATTATAGAATTTTCAATTGCCTTTGAGACATTGTCAATCATCTCAGGCATTGAGATGGTCAACTAGCTGATTTTAGCATATATTGATTCCAAAGGTTTGATATTAGCCAACTATCTTGAGATTTGAATTGAGCAGCTCACCAGATAAAAATTGTGAATCCACTTAAAGTAGGAGGCTCCATCATTGTTCCCCTACTACTCACACTGTAAGAATCCAACCCTTGGTGTAAGAAGGCACCCTCTCACCACGGATGAAGCTCGACTTCATCACACCACAAACCAAGTTACTAGACTCACCATTATTGAGATGGCCATTTTCCACATGTCTCCACTAGCCATCACCATCTCCAATTTCTCCTTACATCCTTCCCCAACACCTCTCCCCCCTTCTCCCTCACCCTTCCAGGGATTGGAGGGGATACCTCCCAACCCCACTTCACCCACCATAATCCCACGTTACTACCAATACCAATTACCCCATACTTCATCTCACTAACTCCACCAAATATTATTTCCCAATTGCATCCCAAACCTGCATCTCCTTCCACTATCATCTTCCTCACATTATAGCTATGTTCAAGCCAATCGATTCAGGTGCCTCAGGCTATTGTCTTTCACCAAGCCATTCAACTGCTTCACCAAGCCAACAACTTGTTTCTCTTACGATCAATTGACCATTCACCCAATGACATATTGTATTCCAACACCGTACTATGTTTTCCAACCAATGCTTTTGTTAATCTATATGATTGTATCATCACTTCAACAACTCAGTGAACTTCTTGGATCCACTTATCTTAGTCCACCAATCGACTAGTTAGACACTTTTGTTGATTACCTTGCCAATTTAGTCAATCGAATGACTGCAATCATGAGAATCTTTTCTTGTCTTCTCCCTAACCTTTAGGCCATTATGCCAAAGACTAGGAGAGACCTCTCCCATGTCCTAGGAACCATGAAGAACACCATCCCATGCCATTTTAAAAGTAATAAGTACAAGGAGAATAAGGACCCTCTCTAAGTGAACTCACTTAACAAGTACATGTGAAATTGTGATTTAAGAGTGGTAGGGTTTTGTGACTCTCATATGTGTGAGTCCTACCTAGGCTAAAACTAATTTTCTATTTATGAATTCATACATGATGTCAAGCTCTATGATGAAATGATTATGAATACAATGGGAAGGTGATTAGACTATTCTAGTTGTGGGGCATCTATTTTCTCGACAAACCTCGACACACTTATCCCAATCTTCTACCCATTCTACACCCAAGGAGAACCTTGAGTAGTTCCCCTATTCACCATATGAAGAGGCTTGTATAGAGCCCATACCCAAGAAATACAAGTCCCTCACTATTGCTGATAAAAACAAGAACTATGACGTGATGAAGAATCTATGTACATGTGCCCAATGGGCATGCACATATACTTTTTAAAGCTAGCCATTTTCAGTCTCTACAGGACATGCTATGTCAGTCTCACCTGCTCACATTCTCATTCCATGCCAACACCATCTAAGAGGAACTCTCACTAGATTTCATGTCCACCTTCACAAAGGTGAGGATCAAAAAGAATTTATAAGAGTGTACATTCCACATGTTTGGTGAAGAACATACTACAGAGGACACAAACCTCATTTCTATCGTGATTGATGTTGATGTTGTGTGATCAAAGAAATATGATATATGAAACCACTACCTCAAGAAAAATAAGTAAAATGATGTAAAGTTCAGGGTGGAGATCTTTGGGTTGATACCTTCATTTAAAAACAACACTAAGGCCTTTTGCATTCAACACTCATTGTTTTAGTATATTCATCGAATTTTTCCTACACCATCTTGACCAGGATTGCAAGATAGATAGGGTTCATGAACCATATTGTATACTCCTAATGGTGAATTCTTCACAACTGAGCCATTCAACTAGAGCATCCTTATGATCTATCATTTTCATAATGATGTTTCTTGTACCTCATGCTTGCACATCACGCAAGGAAAAGTTACTTCCATCGCCTCCTACCTAGAATACACACATATAATTTTTGTGTCAATTGTGACATCAGGAAATCTAATTGATATGACATATTATAGGGGGTTAGTTTCATAAGGAAATCTTTGAAGAAATACATATTCTTCTTATTGTTCAAGGATAGTCTAATGTATCTAGCTCTATCTGCAAATGCCTATTTTCTCTAGGCCACCTATCCTATGAAATCCTCAACCTCAATATACACATAGCGTGTTACATGCTTTAGTCTCCACCTAATGAAGGCAAGGAGTTGGTGGTCCCAAGTTCTAGAAGATGCAACACCTCCATGGAGGTGAATGATGAGGCAATATTCCCATCCACTGCTTCACCTTCCCGTTGCTCTAAGAAAAATATATGTAGAGATGTAGCACCCACCTCTCCATGGGGTTTGTAAGATTTCATCACCATGTAGTCCCAATTGAGACACATTAAGACTTCCTAGAACCACATATATTCGAACAATGGTAGTAAGGACATCAATTGAACCACATGCATCTTATACATCACACCCATACCTAGTGACACAAGCACCAACATGAATACAATGATCCTTATGCACTATATCAAAGTCTCTTTGGGTGTATCCTTAAGTTGAATCTTCAATTTGTCATGTTTCTACATGCAAAAGCTATCCCAAGAAGCCACTTCTACCCCCACCAATGTGGACTGTAGGGTTTGATGAGCAATAGTAAAATTCATACGATGCGAACCAAATGGGATACCAGCATCAACCACCACAAGACAACAGATATCCTCCTCCAGAGGGAAACCATTTTGTGTAGTGTTTTGACAATATATTCTTCCCCTCCATTCTAGGTTTAGAGTTTGGTTGAGGATAAGTAATTTTATTAATCTATGTGTTTAGGGTAGGTTGTATGTATATCACACTTCCACCCATACCTATTTATCTTAATTTTGAATAAATATCTTTGAAATGACTAGTCTATGTCATTTTGGTGCACCTTTCATATCTTGCATTTAGCATAATTTTTTTAATATTTAGTAATCAAGCCATTATCTGGCCTACTTAGATTTCCATTCAACATTCATACATTTGCATTGGCATTTGTCAAATAACCCCCTTGGATGAAGTGAATCTTGTTGTAATATTGACTAGGAAATATTGGAATGCTTAAAAACTATCCCACATAGCCTATGACCTTAATCACTATGCTCCCTACAAATTATGGCAAGTAGTATGGAACTGATAGGAATCACTTGTGGAATTCCTCATCCCAATAAGTGTAGCATATATGTAGAATCATCAATTATCCCCAATATATCATATTTTTGGAATCATTAATTACCCACACATCATACACTATTTGGATGAATTTAATTAAATAATACCCCAATACACTTCAAATAATATTGACAAGTTGCACATGATCTTATCCCTCTTCTATATTTCCTCTTCCATCTTCTTACCATATCTACCAAAAATTTATAAAAAAGTGATTAAATGTGACAAACCCAAGATTGGGGTGGCAAAACCTGTTCCCCTCTCTATCAACTTCTTCCATACCCTTCTGTACATAACAAGGACGTACCACCAAAAATAAAATAAAAGGATGCTAATTCACACAATAAGAAAAACTTGCAAATCAATAAGGCCAAAATTTAGCCAATTGGTTTTGGGTTGAATACCACACATTCTAATATGGTATCAGAGCGGACCCCATGAGACAAGTGTGAGGACCACACCCTACCTAAAAAAAAATAATAATAATAAGGCCAAAATTTAGAAAGAAAAAACTAGTATCAAGTCAAATAGAGGAGAGATGTGCCTCCTTCCATATCTCCTTTCACTGTGTTTTCCACATTGGGGTGTATTGTGTGTTCAATTATTGACCTTTTTCCAAACTAGAGTGTTGGATAATGTGCATACTTATGGGGTTTTGTGAGAATCTTTTGCCTTCATGAAGTACTTATGTTTGTTTGATGTCAGGATTTGTGGTGAGGAAATAGTGTTGCAAAGTGAAGTTAGAACTAAGGATTGACAAAGCCATGTTTTGTAATTTTAGGAGATTGGGGATGTTTGGTCATTTAGGTGGTAGGGAATGAATAATATTGTGCAATTAAGGCATAAATGTGGTTACATAGTATTATTTGACAACTTTTTCTAGTTTTGTGTAACTTGACTACAAGAAACATTTAAGCTAAGGGTTATATGATGAATGTATATTCATCTTATTTTAGTCAGATGTTTAGATTATATTCACATTCCATTTATGCATTTTGTCATCTTTAGCCTAAATTAGGTTTTGTTATTTTATTTTGGATATTTGTGTTTTAGTGAGAAATTCCTCATTTTATTGTAGGAAATGCATAATATTGTGAAGAAGGCTCCAGACACCTCTCCTAGACATGCTATAGATGAGCGGGATCATTTATTGTCTCCAAAAAATTGTGCTAGTGATTCCACCATTTTCCTCTATTGATGATAGACTCAAGTACCCAACCAATCAAAAGGGCACATGCAACTGGTCAACTGGAGTGTATCACATATATCATAAAAGAAGGTCACTGAGACAATCTACCCACCTGATGAGCTAATCAACTTATAAAGCATCAGGGATTCACACAAGATCTGCTATTACATAAGACAACCAGTTGCTCTAGCTACCCAAGCACATCAGCAAAATTAGAGAAATCACACAAGAACCTGACCTCCCCCTTTTCAAACGGCTCATGCATTGATATGACTGGCTGAGAGTCATCCCCAAGTCAATATACAAGTGAGTTAATTGGCTCACATTATAAGTTGATCGTCTCACATCGTGAGTCAATCAACTTACAAAATCATTAGAGAGTAAGTTAAGAAGTGAGATGAATGGCTCACTTTGTGAATTGATCGACTCGCACAATCATCACAACACAAGGCAAAAAATTGAGTCAATTGAATCATTATCTAAAATAATTGGTTGGACTTTGGGACATGCACACATCTACAATTGAAATGACCAATTGGCCACCCAATGAATTGGATAAATTTTTTGTTGTGTCAAGGTTTATGGCGATCAACAATTTTAGTGACTAAATTTTGGGTCCTACTATGGCAATACTTAACAAAAAAGTCACATTTTCACTTCTAACACACTCATTTTTAGTTGTGCTTCGAGCAAAGGAGGGACAAGGACTTGACACACACCTCTACAGTTGTGGCATGGACTTCTCTGTAACCAATGTTTAGATTGATCTCTAGGGACCAAAACTCTCACCTTCTACACATCAATTATGATGACTTGTCTTCTCTCTTCATCTCTTGTCCTAATTTCCTTACTATAAGTGAGTAGTTTTCTTGTTAGGGTATGTGGAGTAGCACCTTCACGTGATATTTTTGAACTTGGTTATATATTACTGCATCTATTAATAGATTCATATTGAATGGATAATTTAATTCATGATTTTTTGATTGATCACCAATATTGCATGAAAATTACAATAGTATACGGAGAAATTTGAAATATAGGATTTGAATATTAAATAGTTCTGGTTGAACCCACATATGAGCACTTCTAAAGGACAATTTTTTGGGGTGTTGGATGTATGACTTCTAAGTAAAGAAAAGTGAGGTTGTATTTATTTTCATCCATGCAATTCCCTCATTTGGGGAGGAGAGGTAATTGCATGGTCACAATCTATCATTTATATGTGTGATAATATATTGTGGTTAAGCACATGTTGGTATCAGCAACAAAGTGCATTTCACCCCACTTCTTTCATGAATTTTCCATTAAAATCAAATTCACTTCCCATTTCACTTGGTTTAATAAAAAATGTAAGATCATGATTTAAATATTAGACTTGTCTTGAGATTGATTTTTTTATCAACATTCTTAAGAAAATTGTCCCTAGGGATTTGATCCTAAAACTATATAGTGATAAGACCTTCATGTTTTAGGTAGTACTATCATATATTTAAGTTAGTTAAATATAAGAATTTACTCCCTAATGAAATTTATCTAATAAATGTCTCACGTTGACACCTTAAACATAACATTACATAAAGAAATTGGCCTAAAGTTCTGAAGATCATGAGTACTATAGGACCCAATAATAAGAGTTATACATGTCTCATTAGCTTCTATAATAAGTCCTGCAAATCAATGAACAACATCAATAACACCATGTTAAATAATGCTTCAACTGGATCCATACATTTCCCATTGAATTCATCTCGACCAAGACACTTGTGACTATTTAGATTAATTATAACATCTTCAATATCCCTAATAGTGATATCTTATGCTTAGCTCACTAGCAGGTTTACAAAAAAAAATTATTATCCCAAGAAACAAAGGAGTTCAATTTTATGCTTTACTCATGAAAAATTTCAATGTGGTGTGTCAACCATTTCCTTCCTATCTACAATGCTTCCAAATCAAATTTTTGCGTATACATTACACAATTCTCACAATTAAGGGGAATTATCAATGTATTAATGACACATATTGAAACAATGTATCAATGATGTAAATCAAATATCTAATTATGGAAACCTATCATATATTAATGAGATAATTTAAGTATCCATGAGATCACAAATTTAGTATCCATACACTTACATCTAGGAGATCATATCAAGAAAACACACACAGAATAAAAATATGTGTCAAATATTGACATCTTCCTTACTCAATACACCATAAGTAATAGTTGAATACCATTAATGTGAGAACCCGTTACACTAAATGAGATTACTCAAAACATAAAGCACAATCAATCACTAATTAATCACATACCCAAAAATATGGGTAAATTAAAACCGATTTCAACGTCAGCACCTGCTCAGAAACATTTGCATAAGAGCCCAACATCTTTCTTTTATCCATACTATGACAAGAATTTGATATGAATTGTTCTATAACCTTAGCCATAACATATATACACAATATAACAATATTTGTATATGCCACACAAACAAGCATTAACATACTAACCAAATTTTGATTCATTTGAAAGACCATATACAAACTTTTCCTGCCCAAACCTGAGAGTACAAGGATGACTCTAGGACACACTAGACATCTAATCAACTTTCTCAAAGATTCATTACTATAGAACCTCTTTGCTGCCACATGTTTGTTTTCATCACTTCCGATTACCTAAAACAATGTGGTGAACCACAAGGGTGAGACCCATGTCCCAACAAGAAATATAACCTCCAACCATGATTATTGATTACAACATGTTTAAGCAATTAAAGAGTTAAGTAGTTTAATTAAATATAACAAATAAGATCATCAATACTGATGATTAACAAAATACATACAGGAGCAGATAATAACTATCATCAGTAGCCAGACTATCATCCTTTATCTTGTTGACGATATAAGCAATTCAGTAACATATGCATATCTAGCATCATGAGCAAGTCTAGTAACATAGCATAGATAACAACATGAGCATGTCTAATTGGTTGAACATATCAACATCATAAGAAGAGCTAACAACATAAGCACAACTATCTGGATAAGCATGATTATCAATATATGCATATCTAGTAACAAAGGAATGGCTAACATGCTAAACATAACTAACAACATGAGATAGCAAGCATCATGATTATAATCAGCAGTAGCAATATAGTTATCAACATAATCATAACTACTATATGTACACATCTACAATCTTAAGCATATACACAACATAAGTATATCTACTATCCCTTAATTACACTAAGCATCATCTTTATGTAAAGATAACAAACAAGGGTTATCATCCAATGTGAAACGTCAAGTATAACCAAAAACAAATATGCTACACGGCTATATTACATCTTTTATTATGCCCTGAGGAAATTGAGGATACCACTCAAAATCCAACTGACCACTGCTAAGTCAAAATCAGTGCCATACAAGATCTAGGAAGAGATGGACTCCTAAGATCTTCTCCACCCCCAGTCAGTACGGGTCTGCCACAGCGACACATAAGGTCAAACTGCTAACAACCTAGTCCGTCCTTAGTACAGGTCATGACACTAGTGAACGGAGGTGGGTACGCATACCCTACCATTTGAGGTACAACCGCAGTTGGCCTCCAATCTCATCACATATATAATCACCAAGACACAACCGTAGCCATTCTCAAACTGAGGGCTAGGTATGACTGCAATCATCCTCCCTAAACACTTGAATTTAGGCTGACAAGAACCCCACATACTCTTCAGTATGCGCTCTGAGTTTCCCTTAGGAATACTCATTTCACCATCTGGCAAGTTCTGACACTCAGATGCCCCTATGGCACAGGGCAATACATGATTAGAGTTTCACTTGATTAGTTATGCCAATTGGGTGAATTAAGGCTGCATCAAACAAGTGGACATATAAACACTAATTCACTTCTAGCAAGCATATAAATATCACAACTTCAAAAGATATAAAATGTGTGAAACCTAATTTCCCATCTCATCATCACATGGTACTATTCACCTTCCATTCATGAGGCTACACTAGTCATCATACTATCACAATATATAAATCCTTTTCACAATATCATAGGGTATCAACCCTTATCAGCACAAGAGGATTACACCTCATTTAGGGCTCAACCACGCCCAAAGGTCACTAAGACCATCATACTATTCCCTGTAAGATCATCATTATCTTTGCATGTCTTATAACAAGGCTCAACGACATCACCTATATATAATACACTGGATCAGCACAATATTGCATTAATGAGCTAAGAGATATTCATAAACAATCATAGTAGGGTTATATTAACATTAAGAACATTGCTTTATTACATCAACATGCAAGGAATCTATATCTTATTAACCCTCATAATATTCATAATGCACACGTTTAGCATAAGAAAGTATCAACCATGTGGCTTTGATAACCACTAATTAACACATTAAGGTTATGATCATGTTAAGGAGGTTATTCCACCATCATTCCATCATATAAGAATGTTAAACATGAATATTCATCTTTATCTATTTGCATTAGAGTTAGGTTCAACATGATAAATTCTATCAATGTTACTAATCAACACTTATACCCAAACCCTAATTCACGACATCCCCATTGGATCATGGATGCATAAGGTGAACCATCACCATCACATTCCATACTATTCTCAAGTATGAACCCACACATAAATCAAGGTGTAACCATCAAGTTATAGCATACTAGGGTTTCAACAACATTAACATAGTACTTCATGATTATATTAGTCATTCAAGGACTATTCATACCCAATTACCATCATTTAGTTATATTAAAGCTAGGTAAAACAAGTTATACCTCATTAGGGTTACATATCAACACAATATGATTATCATCCCTTCTATTCATATGAGTTAATAGGTCAAACTACCTTATTAAGGCTAACCCTCCATTTGTTCCATCATCATTCAACCCCTATCACCATACCACAATGTCACCCAAAACCATTGGATGTTTAAAAGGTAAGACCATTGTTTGTTTACATAAGTAAACAACTTGGATAAACCACCTATGAAGTCCTTGATTTGTTCTCTATAAAGATTCACCATCTAACCCTAGACATCCCTTGACTGATAACACAAAAAGTTCCACTGAGAGTAGGGTAAAACCCACAATTGACTTTTCATTTAAAATAAGCCATCCATTGTCAACAAGTAAGCTCCTTAAGTTGATCATATAAAGGAAACCATCTAAATCACATTATTAGGACAAAAATATTACATTAGCCATCATTCCACTTTATTGGAGGAATACACATTATATCTTGACCATTGGGTCAAGTTCATATATTAAAACCATCAATTACAGTATAGGTCCGACCATTGCATCAAGTGACCCAAGAAACCATTGGTCTAAGGCTTAGTTGATTCTACAACTACAATGATTGACTCAAAATAGGTTTTAGAGACCTGATCCACCATCATTAGTGACCCTTAAATCACCATAAGTTGTTAGATCAGTTCCATATTCATTAATCAACATCAAATATTAAGCTAATGTCGTCATTGATTGATAACATCAATATGGTACTTAATGGTTGATCATTAAACTTCTAATTGGTCAAAACCTGACCTAAGGGGGTGACCATAAGTTTTCACCATAATTTGACACCCTTGATCACGATCATCAGTTTTCATGAAGACAACACCATAGGGTTGTTGCAATGGTACCATCATCGGGTCATGGTTTCTAGAAGAAATCAGCTTTAAACCCTAAAATTGACCATTGGTTGATAGGTGCTTAGCACCATAGGTTGTCAAAACAACCTGATCCAAGTCATATTATACCTTAGAAATAATGTACACATGATCACAGGTTCATCTAGAACTGAATTCAGAACATGGAAAATTATAAAAATCGAAATGCAAGTCAAGCATAGTTTTTTAGTGCATAAATCATTATTTTCAAGCAAGAACATGATCTAGAAAGCTTATGGTAAGCAATAAACATGGAGAAAGTTATAAAACTTGCCTCTAATGAGAAGATGAAACCCCACACAGAATAAATATTGAGAAGGTAGGGTATAAAATCCAAGAATAAGCTATGAATTCGTCCATCTAACACCTTTCTTCATCAAATGAATTAACCCTAAGCATAAGGACCAAGAAAGGTAGGGTTTTAGAGATTTAGAGAAAATTCTACCATGGAACATAAAGGTTCCGACCTATAGGAAGGTATAAGGAAGGATAAGAGAAAGATAAATGAATAAGGAAGGAAGAAAATAACATGCCTTGGTCAAAATCCCTAGAAGATGACCTTGGAAATCCTAGGTAGGGTTAAATGGAGCTCTAGGAGACCTTCTTCTCCAAAAAGAGGTTGCCTTATAACTTAGAGCACTTGGTTTCGCAACATAACAGATGGGAGTCATTGATCTAGGTTAAAGTAAAGAGAAATAAAGCATAGTTTGGAACTTGGGCAAGGAAGAGGTAAATATAGCCCATGGATAAGGATGGAAGCAAGCATGAGGTGTAAAAGTAGCTTCCCCATGTTTCTATGGACTTAAACTATTAAGAATATACAATCACACACACAATAAGATCCCCCAACGTCCTTATATACCTTCTTAGCTTTTCTTTGTCGAATTTCCCAGCCAATCACATAATTCATTAGTTGATAGCTACTAAAGGTAGCTCATCCGTGAAGGGGTAAACCCTAAAATACCCTTGACAAAAACACCTTCAAACCATGGATCAAAACACTCAATAATGATAATATAACATCTAAGTAACATAACGTATGTGACAAATTGCAAAGCAAACCCCTCAATTGGGTAAATTGTAGAAAAATCCAAAATGTACAGAAAATTGCATAACTTGCTCAAATAGTGTCCAAATTGGACCAAATTTGAAACTTAAGCTTGTATTATGATTTAAAAACATATAAAAAGGTTATATTAGGTTTATAATATTTAAATTATGGTAATTAATCTCAATAAAATCATTAAGCAAGTGCAAGGGCCTTACAACTATAAACCCCTAATAGGGATTTTGCCCCCGAAATCCAAGGTAAATAAAGATGGGTACTTCCTTTGAACCTCATCCTATTAACTTCACATGGTTACTTGTATATAATGGTGATGTCACATCATTCATACATATCTCCTCTTGGGTTAGCACAAAACCCCCCACCTAAGAAGACATTCTCAATATGGAATGTAGAAACTTGTTGTGTCATCTGTACAACTCTAGTAGTAATGTTTAACTTTAAATTCTAGCTATCATTCTAAAATTATATCTATTGTATCAACACATTACTCAAAAGTCATACTTGATAACTTTTTACCAATCATGACATGTGTCCCATACCATTCCTTGAAGCACATAAAAAAAGGTGATGTATCCATCCTTTTTTTTGAGACACTAACACTGGAACACTTGTCAGTTCTTTTTCAGCATCAAAAGAAATGCTGACGTTGGCACCTATCATTCCATATAAGGAAACATCATTCCTAGTCAACCTTGTTAGGGGTGAAACAACAACACTATCTTTACCTTACTAGGATTTACACAACCTACTTAAAAGACATATCATGATCCCATAAAGACATTTAGTCAAACCATTCTCACTCTTATTCAACTTGTCTCATAGATATTGCTACTTCGGAAACCCTAATATTTTTGAATAAATATTGATCATATTTTTTACCATATTTGAAATACTTTGACATGTCATCATTCAAACTTGATAAACTTGTATGATATGACTGGAACACTCTATTCTTCCTATTCATAAATTCTATTTGTACATTGGTTAGTCTAAATGACATAACTCTAAACTCATCATGGTCATGTGAATTATGTCATCTAATATAACTCTTATGCATTGATATTTGATCACATGTTTATCTTAAAGGAACACAGTATCACATATCTATTTACCAACAAACCATATATCCTTGATAGTGGTCTTGCCCAGCTGTCATTGAACCATACACAACATTATAGAATCACTTTTTTTAAACAACATTTAGAGGGTCATCATCAACTCTCTCTCTAAGGGAGAGGAATACTTGGAATTTTCATGTAGTAAACATCTCCAACCTTCACATACTTCCCATGTTGTTGATACATATTGGATACTAGGATTCATTACCTTGGTATCCACCTCATGTGCTATAAGGAACTCATATCCTTATCTTAACTACTTTTACCAACATAACAAATATCAAGACATATAAGGGTCTCCCAAATTATTGGAAGGCTCAAAAGCAAACTCATCACAAACTTTATGATCTTATAACCATAGTCCAAGCAACCTTATGCTATAATAAGCTATCCACTCTCATGTTTACAATGAATCCACACATACCATGTGGCAATGATCCACTTAAAAGTTGTGCCCTGGAAAGAAAAGACACAAAGGGAAACACACTTCCCACATCATAGGAACATTGTTCAAGGGTCACTAGCAGAAAGGTAACCAATTCTATTTTCATTATGCAGGTTACAACTTCTTATGTATCATTTTACCTTTTTCATTTTGGGTTCCTTGCCATTAGTATAGGAATCATCATGATTAACATATCTCATTACTCCTTCCTTGATGACTATTTATTACACTTGGTATGTTCTCTTATTTTATTAGGTTTTTCAACCACTTATCGTCAGGTAAATCATCATATTCCACATTTTCTTCATTAAATCGGGATCATCTCCCTTAATTTCTTTCACATGCCATGCTGATTGTTCATTAACACTTTCTTATACACATAGGTTGGTATGAGATTAACTTAGGTTCCACATTATTTCTTTGTCATTATTCCCATTCATCTTCTCATTTTGTACTTGTTATAGGAGTTCTCTCTATCTTATGTGGATTTCATACCTTGATTCACTTTATAAGCATAGACTTCTTTGTCTTTTACTTTATTATCTTCTTAAATCACATCTTAAAGAACTCCTCTTTTCCTTATTTGTATTTAGATTTAGATTTCATGGTGTTGTATCTTTCTCTTATATTTACCAAACATTCAAGTTTTGATAGATAATGATGCAATTCTCATCTTCTTTAAGGTAGGATTGAGATATTCACACCATAATTTCTTATTCGTTATGTTCTTTAGATTGTCTCAAATTGACTACTTGATCAGTAATTAGAAAGATAACAATCTAAGAGTTCCATACTTATCTTTTCTTCAATAATTAAATACCTAGCCAGGGCACCCCAATACTGAGATTAGGCAGTATGCACCATATTTCTATGTCATATTCCTAACTTAGACATCATCCTAGTCCTAAGTCCTAGTGTCCCGGTAGACTCAGTGAACCTAAAGCTCTGATACCAACTTGTGAGAACTTGTTACACTAAATGAGATTACTCAAAACATAAAGCACAATCAATCACTAATTAATCACATACCAAAAAATATGGGTAAATTAAAACTGATTTCAACGTCAGCACCTACTCAGAAACATTTGCATAAGAGCCCAACATCTTTCTTTTATCTATACTATGACAAGAATTTGATATGAATTGTTTTATCACCTTAGACACAATATGTATACACAGTATAACAATATTTGTATATGCCACACAAACAAGCATTAACATACTAACAAAATTTTGATTCATTTGAAACCATATACAAACTTTTCCTGCCCAGACCTAAGAGTACAAGGATGACTCTAGGACACACTAGTCACCTAATCAACTTTCTCAAAGATTCATTACTATAGCTCCTCTTTGTTGCCACATGTTTGTTTTCATCACTTCCTATTACCTAAAAAAATGTGGTGAACCACAAGGGTGAGACCCATGTCCCAGCAAGAGATATAACCTCCAACAATGATTATTGATTACAACATGTTTCAACAATTAAATAGTTAAGCAGTTTAATTAAATATAACAAATAAGATCAGAAGTACTGATGATCAACAAAATACATATAGGAGCAGATAATAACTATCATTATTAGCCAGACTATCATCCTTTATCTTGTTGACAATATAAGCAATTCAGTAGCATATGCATATCTAGCATCATGAGCAAGTCTAGTAACATAGAATAGCTAACAACATGAGTATGTCTAATTGGTTGAACATATCAACATCATAAGAAGAGATAACAACATAAGAACAACTATCTGGATAAGCATGATTATTAATATATGCTGCATCTCAAGTAACAAAGGCATGGCTAGCATGCTAAACATAACTAACAACATGAGATAGCTAGCATCATGATTATAATCAGCAGTAGTAGTATAGTTATCAACATAATCATAACTGCTATATGTACGCATCTACAATCTTAAGATGTGGATATGCTTAAGATTGTAGATACGTACATATAGTAGTTATCTGCTTAGTAACTCGATATGATTTGTAGGTGTGGTGATCAATATCCCTTTCCTACCCTAGGGTTAGGGTTTGGACGATATGGCTGGTTAACACCTAGTTGGTCCCTTGGACAATATGTGT
This sequence comes from Alisma plantago-aquatica, assembly GCA_963693085.1. Lineage (NCBI taxonomy): Eukaryota > Viridiplantae > Streptophyta > Magnoliopsida > Alismatales > Alismataceae > Alisma > Alisma plantago-aquatica. Next base: position 1,182,433,955 of record OY856412.1, on the reverse strand, counting down.
TTTGGAGGAGTTGAGCTCTTGGGTGATATCTCCTTTTTGTGTTGATCTCTTGGGCATCATGCTCTCACTTTGCACGACACCCATGATGGGTAGTGCTGCCTGATATCCCTTGAAGGTGTTGGCTGATATGGTGCTTTGATGGGTGTCTTGACCACCATCTACCTTGGACGTTAGAACTGAACCTTGGATGGGATGTTGCCCGATATGTTGTGCTGTGTTGGCCGTTTGGCGTTGCGTGCCATGGTGTTGCCCGATAACGGTTGGCTTGAGACGTTGTGTTGCCTGTCATGGTGTCACATGATATGGTGCTTACCTGATATGATGGTCCGTTGTTCTATTGAGCGAGATAGGTTGCACGATATGGTGTTGCATGTTACATCTTGCTAGGTGCCTTGCCTGATTTTGGGTGCCGACTGAGAGTGTTGGCCGACACAGCTAGATAGGATTGGTTGTAACCGGTAACCTTTGGTGAGGGTCTCCACACCTGTGGTGAGGGTCATTGTGCCTTTTGGTGATGGTTGTTCCTTACCCGATATGTTGTTGTGAGGATTATGTTGTTTGGAATGATTATAGGTGCATGTTATGTATATGCATGGTCATCTAATGTTGCACAAATATATCTCTTTGATGAAGTACTTATCTACTCTTGAGCATACTAACCATGCATGTTTCATTAATTGAGATGTGTACTCACGTATGAGCCATAATGATGTCATTGGTGACATCCTCTTGATATCAAGATTATGAGAAACACTCTATGCTATGAGAACTGTGATGGTACATGATAAGTGTTGCCTACACATTGGTAACATGTGCTTAATGGTGGGATGGAATCCCTATGATGTTGGATCCTTGTGATGGATCATGATGATTGGCAAGAGGCCAAGTGGCAATATGTGATGTTGGATCCTTGAGATGGATCATGATGATGTTGATGGCATTGAGAATAGCAGTAATAGTGTGACATAAGTTAATGGAATATGTGTTGTTCACTCTTGTTTATGGTTTGCTTAATATAACTTGGTTGACCCTAACAATCCACTTAAAATGTATTAATTGATTACAGATGAACCTTTCATGTAGTTTGCCCTAGCCATAAATCCATCATCGTCAGTAGCTGGTGATGGTGAAACGGGTTCTCCTACAGGTTAACTCGGAGCGCATATTGTTGAATATGTGGGGTTTCTCCTAGCCAAAAATAGGAGGATTAGAGTGCAACTATGGTTGTAGACTCAAGATGTGTATAAGAGCATGGTGAATAGGCCCATGGCTCAATGTGATAGAGCGTGAATTCTTTCATGGCTCGGGAGCATGGTGAACAGGCCTGTGGCTCAAGATATACTAGTGCCGTGACCTGTACCAAGGTGGGCTAGAGAAAGGGTAGCCTGCTAGAGATGACCCTGTGACTGAGGTCACTTAAGCAAGAGACGGTGGTCCTACTTTGGATATTGTATACTGACCACGAGGAGGTTGAGGTCATGGAGTCTGGCTCTTCCATTGACCTTGTATGGAACCTACTTTGGGTTTCACAACCGAAGGTTGGATTTGAGTGGTACGACTCACTTCCTTGAGGCATAATAAATGGTAATCCAGCCGCATAGTATATTTTCCAAGGGCAAACATGAAACATTGGTTGAGGCCTTGCATAATGTATGATTGACTTATATACATGCTCTAAGTATTTCTTACAGTTAGCTTTATGCCTCACATGTATCATGATAAGCTGTTATATATATATAATCTTGTTCTTCGTATTTCATATCTGACTTGGTTATCTATTATATACCGCTCTAACTTTTCTGAGGTTTTATAGTTTGGTGGGGAGTTATGTGTCTCACTGGGGCTGTGTGTCTCACCCCGTTGGTTTCAACCTTTTTAGGTGACCGAGCTAGATGTGGTGGTGATCATAGTGTTGCGGCTGAGCAGCAAGAAGATCAGTAGAAGGCAAGGTTAAGGTTGGATATGTTGCTGATGTGGTTGTTTTGTAGTAGAGTCTTAGAGTATTCCCTATACTCTCAGGTCCTTGGAGGTGTTTTGACAAGGTTTTATGATGTATGATCTCTATATGGCTTTTTTGTAACATGTTGTTGGTCTGGTTAGGCCTGTTATGTATATAGCAGGTGATGTATCCTTAATGGATATGGAAAAGCTGGATCCTATGTGATGGTGGACATATATCATGCGTATGTAAATATAACGTGTATCCTTACGGGATGTGGATCTGGTTGTAATAGTTCATTTCTTATGATTCTTTCTGCAATCAGTTTTAATTAATCCGTGTTTTTGGTAATATGTGGTTTATGGTAGTTCCACACATTTTCATGTGGCATTTCGCTATCTTTGTGATGGTGGGATGTCACAAGTAAGTTTGGTATCGGAGCTCTAGGTTCACTGACTCTATAGGGATCTAGGACTAGGCTTGTGTTTGTTCTTGTGATATTACCAGATTTTCTTATAATGACTTATGCCCCCAGCAGAAGATAAAGCTAAAAGATGTCTGGAAATCACAAAGAACATGCTGCCGAAAGTAGTGTTGCTACATCTGTTGATGGATCTAGTGCACAGGAACATGAAGATCGGGTGCTTGAGGTCCCCCAGTTTGACCCAGCCATTCTTGAGAACCCTGGCTATCAACACCTTATGGGGCAGCTAATGGCTATGATGAATCACATGATGGAGAGATTGTCTGTGCCTCCACCAAGAGCACCGATTCCCTATGGTGAATCATCGGGTATTGGGAAGACCTTCGAGCGGCTTCACTGAGTCAGAGCTTTGGATTATGATGGAATGGCTGATCTAGCGGATGCAGATCTGTGGCTGATAGGTTTTGAGAAGGCCTTCCGGATCCTCGACATCCCCGAGGTAGAAAAAGTCAAGCACGTTGTCTTCCATCTGAAAGGTAGTGTTGGCCATTGGTGGGCCATCGAGGAGGAGAAGAGACATGGTGAGGTGATCGGTTGGGATGTTTTCCAGTGGGAGTTCGTCAGTCGATACTTCTTGAGGACGTATCTAGATGAGAAGATCAGCTAGTTTGAGCATTTGCGCCAAGGTCCTCTAAGCATCACTGAATATGAAGCCAAGTTTATGGAGATGCTGAGGTTCTGTCCTCACATGGCGGCAACGGATGATGAGAGAATCAGATGGTTTGAGAAAGGTTTGAGTGTCGAGCTGACAACACCTGCTGCTATTTTGGAGAACCGAGAATGGTTCGCCATGTTTGTGGAGTCTATTCGTAGAATGGAGTGGTCGGTCGGGAAAAGAGAGAGGATATGTCCAAGAGAAGGCCTGCTTAATTCCAGAGACAGAGGTTTGATGGCCCCAAGAAGCTAAGGTTTTCTGCACCTTCTATGATGCAAAGTTCCAGTGCGTCGTCGCAGTGGTCACCAAGTAAAGGAAGAGGGTGTGGTCTTTCGCCATCTAGAGCCTACAATATAGCTTCAGTAGAAGTGACAAGTTCGTCTAGGCCACAACTAGGGGATAAGTCATGCTTTCTTTGTGGACAGACAGGACATCTAAAGTCAAATTGCCTGAGAAGAGACATCAAAGTGACACAACAACCGAGACAGAGTCAGCAAGGATCAGACAGACAACAGTATAATGGCGCCAGAGGATGAGGATGCGGCCATGCATCGCAAGAGGGATCATCTTCTCAAGGAAGCAGAGGATAAGGATGACATCAAGAAATGACTCGATTCTATGCTATGAGTCAGCCGGAGGCGATAGTCAACCTGTGAGTAGTTGTAGGCCAGATGGAGTTGTTTCATTCTAATTTTTTTCTTCTTGCTTTATATCTGTTCTAGCTGACCTGGGTGCTACACACTCTTTTATCCCACGTAGTATGCTTGATAGATATCTTTTACCTGTTAGTCGTAATAAGGATAGCTTGTTATTAGAAACCCCTCTTGTTGGTCATGTGATGCTTCGAGAAGTTTGTCCATCTTGTGTTCTATCTTTTTTAGGGCACAACATACAAGTGGATCTCATACCACTTGATATGCATGGGTTCGATGTAATTCTTGGGATGAATACCTTGGAAAGATATAAGGTTGTGCTAAACTGTGGTTCCAAGTAGGTGGTGTTTGCTGATGCCAGTGAGAAGTGGATCTTCCAAGGAGATAGGAAGATTCTTCTAACATGTTTGGTATCAACAATGGTGGCAGAGAAGTTGTTGCAGCAAGGTTGTAGAGTGTTCTTAGCTCATGTTGTGGATACCAAGGCAAAAGGTTCTAGCCTTTAGGAAGTGTCTGTCATTAGAGAGTTCGTAGATGTGTTTCCCGATGAGTTTCCCGGTGTTTCTCCACCTCGAGAGATTGATTTTGAGATCAATCTAGTACCAGGGACACAATCTGTTGCTCAGACACTGTACATGATGGTTCCAATAGAGATGTCAGAGTTGAAGAAATAGTTGCAAGAGATGCTTGATAAAGGTTTCATTGGGTTGAGCACATCACTCTGGGGTGCTCCAGTTCTGTTTGTAAAGCAGAAGGATGGATTTATGCATTTGTACATAGATTACCGACAGTTGAATAAGGTTACGATCAAGAACAAGTATCCTTTACCAAGTATAGATGATCTGTTCGACCAATTGCATAGTGCTTTAGTATTCTCAAAGGCCGATCTACGATCTGGATACCATCAGCTCAGAATCAAGGAGGATGACATACTAAAGTCAGCCTTCAGGACGAGGTATGGGCACTATGAGTTTGTGGTTATGTCGTTTGGGCTAACCAATACACCAACATCATTCATGGATCTAATGAACAGAGTGTTTCGTCCATTCTTAGATCAGTTTGTTATAGTCTTCATAGATGACAACTTGATCTATAGTCGATACAACCAACAACACGAACACCATCTTCGACAAGCGTTGACTCTTCTTCGACAACATCAGATGTATGCCAAATTTAGTAAGTGTGAGTTTTGGCTGAAGGAAGTGACTTTCTTGGGTCATGTGATCTCTATGGAGGGAATCAGAGTGGATCCCAAGAAGGTGGAGTCAGTAGCAGAGTGGGATCAACCAAAGACGCCAACTAAAGTTCGTAGTTTTTTGGGATTAGCAGGATACTACAAGAGGTTTATAAGAAACTTCAGTGTGATAGCATTGCCTTTAACGAGGTTGACCAGGAAGGACATACCTTTTGTTTGGGATGGTCAGTGTCAGCAAGCTTTTTAGAGTTTGAAGGAGAAGATGACAAGTACTCTAGTGTTAGTGTTGCCAGAACAGGGGAAAGGCTATGTTGTTTTCTGTGATGCTTCCAAGAAGGGCTTAGGTTGTGTGCTGATGTAGGAAGATCATGTAGTTTCTTTTACTTCTCGAAAACTTAAGAAACATGAGGAAAGCTATCTGACACATGATTTGGAGTTGGCAACGGTGGTTCATGCGTTAAAAATATGGAGACACTATCTTTATGGGGAAGTGTGTCAGATCTTTACAGATCACAAGAACCTGAAGTACATCTTCTCATAGAATGAGTTGAACATGCGTCAACGGCGCTGGGTGGGGTTAATCAGTGATTATGATTGCACTATCGAGTACCACCCAGGTAAGGCAAACATAGTAGCGGATGCAGTTAGTAGGAAGTCTTCTTCTCTTCCCACGATAAAGGTATAGTTGAGTTTGTTGATATGCCATAAGTGGGATATGTTTGTCTCTTTGTGGAAGATGAATGTACAGTTAGAAGTCTCTTTGTTGGCAGGATTGTTGGCACAGATGCAAGTGAAGCCTACGTTAAGACAACAGATCAAAGAAGCACAACAAGCTGATGCTATAGTGCAGCTGATCGAATCAGAGTTCGACAGCGAGAAGTGCGATGGTTTCCATGAGTCTGAGGATGGACTAGTTTGTTACCATTACAGGTTGATGGTTCCCGATGCTAATAATCTAAGGAAGTTAGTGCTCGAGGAAACACACATGTATATGTATGCTATGCATCCAGGTGTCACCAAGATGTATCACAATCTGAAGGGCCTGTATTGGTGGCCCGGATTAAAGAAACATGTAGCTGAGTTTGTGGAAAAATGTGTGGTATGTCAGCAAGTTAAGGTAGAACATCAGAAGCCGGTTAGTACATTGCAACCCATGCCGATACCACAGTGGAAGTGGGATCATGTAACCATGGATTTTGTAGTTGGTCTTCCGAGGATAGCTAGAAAGCATGATTCCATCTGGGTGATAGTGGACAGATTGACAAAGTTTGCTCATTTCATTTTGGTAAAGACAACGTATATAGCGGATAAGCTTGCATAAGTATATGTTGATGAGATAGTGTGTTTGCATGGTGTGCCATCAACGATAGTCTCTGACAGAGGCCCCCAATTCACAAGTCATTTTTGGGAATAGTTGCATAAGGCATTGGGAACGCAGTTAAGGTTCAATACCGCTTTCCATCCGTAGACAGATGGACAATCTAAAAGGACTATTTAGACTTTGGAAGATCTTCTAAGAGCTTGTGTTCTGTAGTTCCTAGGAAGTTGGGACATGCATCTCAGTCTGATAGAGTTTGCTTAAAACAACAGCTACCAGCGGAGTATCGACATGGCACCTTATGAAGCATTATATGGTAGAAAGTATAGACCTCCCTTATGTTGGTACGAATCTGACGAGTATCAGCTTTTGGGTCCTGAGTTAGTGCAACAGACAAAAGAGAAGATCAAGGTGATACAACAACAATTGAAAGCAACACAGGACAGACAAAAGTCTTACACAGATAATCGTCATTGACCTTTAGAGTTCCAGGTGGGAGATAAGGTGTATCTCAAAGTCTCTCTGTGGAAAGGCGTGCTAAGATTTGGAAGGAAAGGCAAGTTGGCTCCCAGGTATATGGGACCATATCCAGTAATAGCATGGGTTGGAAAAGTGGATTACAAGTTGGAGTTACCACCAGAGCTGCACAGATTGCATCCAGTGTTCCATGTTAGTATGTTGAACAAAAGTCATCCAGGAATAGAGACAGTGATACAGCCAGTTGAGGTCGAGCTTGATGAAGATGTGACCTACGAGGAAGGTCCAGTGTTGATCCTTGATAGACGAGTGAAGAAGCTGAAGAAGAAAGACCTTGTACTTGTGAAGGTTCTCTGGCATCACCGTGGCATTGAGGAAGCCATGTGGGAGTTTGAGGAAGAGATGCGGAGGAAGTATCCCTCACTTTTCTCTTCGGATTTCAGGGGCGAAATTCTTTTGTAGGGGTTTATGGCTTGTAAGGAACCTGAACTTCATTTGGCTTACCTCGTTTGCTTTGACTAAACTTGGTGTTTGGAGGCTTGCCTAATCACCTGAGGTGTGATTAGGGTTGTTGTGCTTTGTTGTGGGTCTTTTTGGTGCAACTTGCAATTTACCCAAGTTCTAGGGTTTATGTGCAAGTTTTTCACCTTGAGAGATCTCTTTCTCTCTCTTTGTATCCTCTAGAGATGAGGGGATGAGTTGGGGCACCTTGATTGAACCGTTTGGGCTTTGTTTGAGCTTGTTTAAGCTTGGGCTTGTTGTGGGGCCTGGTGTTTTCCCCCTTGCTTGGTGTGTCGGCCTGGAGGTGCTTGCGGTGTATCGGCCAGAGGTGTATCATCCAAGGGTGCTGGTGGGTGTGTCAGGTTTCCATGTTGGGCGACACACACCCCTCCACCTAGCATCGTTTGTGTCACCCTCTCTTGGATACATGGTTCTTGTTGCTAGCAAGTGGGGAGACCTTAGACAAGTGGTGTTTGGGGTGTTAGCATGTGGCATGGCCCTTGGACAAGTGTACCTCGACCAAGCGCCACCTTGCTTTGCTCTCCCCCTTACCCTCTTCTATATATGTCTCTCTTTTCTCTTGCATGGGATCTCTTTTCCCCTTAGCCGTTTGCCCTCCCTTGATGGCTGAGAATGAGAAGAAGGAAGGAGAGGAGATGGCTGATATAGCTGCTGTTGCTGCTGCTTTCTTCTTCCTTGGTTGTGGCTGATACATCCAATTACTTCTCTTCTCTAGTTGGTGGCTGAAGCTTGGAGCTTGGAGCTTGTGCTTGAGGCATGTTACATAACTTCTAACCTAGCTATACCATCTCCTTTACATGTTGCTTTTCTTTGTTATCTTGATCGGCCTTACATACCTTTCTAGTAATGTATGTTGCTTTAGTTGGTTATGGTGCTGCCCTACATGTGGCCTAGATCATGTTGGATGTTATGTGGTGAGTTGGTTTCCCTCTGTGTCGACCTGCCCTTTGGACTAGGGGATCTTGAGCAAAACCCCTCTCTCACTTTAGTTGAGAGGTGAGCTTAGGGTTCCTTAGTACAAAGGTGTGTGTAGTGTGTTCTTGGGAAAAACCCCTTTCTCTCCTTGGACTTGAGAGGTGAGCCTATGCTCTAGTTGCTTGGGCAAAACCCCTCTCTCTCCTTGGTTGTTGAAAGGTGAGCCTATGGCCTAGATGTTTGGGCGGTATGTTGAGTTGGTTGGCCGATAGGGTGTTGTTCTACCCTTGTTGCCCAATATGCTTGAGGTTGTGCAAAAACCCTCTCACTTGGCTATTGAGAGGTGAGCCAACTCTCTTGGTATCCTTAGGCAATATGGTTTGGATGGTTGTGATGAGGTTGAGACCTTCAAACCCTAGTAACCTGATATGGTTTGTAGGTGTGGTGACCAATATCCCTTTCCTACCCTAGGGTTAGGGTTTGGATGATATGGCTGGTTAACACCTAGTTGGTCCCTTAGCCGATATGTGTTTTGGAGGAGTTGAGCTCTTGGGCGATATCTCCCTTTTGTGTTGACCTCTTGGGCATCATGGCCTCGCTTTGCACGAAACCTATGATGGGTAGTGTTGCCTAATATCCCTTGAAGGTGTTGGTTGATATGGTGCTTTGATGGATGTCTTGACCACCGTCTACCTTGGATGTTAGAACTGAACCTTAGATGGGATGTTGCCTGATATAGGACATTGCCCGATATGTTGTGTTGTGTTGGCTGTTTGGCATTGCACGCCATGGTGTTGCCCGATAACGGTTGGCTTGAGACGTTGTGTTTCCTGTCATGGCATCGCACGATATGGTGCTTACCTGATATGATGGTTTGCTGTTCTATTGAGCGAGATAGGTTGCACGATATGGTGCTGCACGTTACACTTTGTAGGTGCCTTGCTCGATATGCGTGTCGGCCAATTGTGTTGGCCGACACAGCTAGATAGGTCTAGTTGTAATTGGTAACCTTTGGTGAGGGTCGCTGCACCTGTGGTTAGGGTTGTTGTGCCTTTTAGTGAGGGTTGTCCCTTACCTGATATGCTATTGTGAGGATTATGTTGTTTGATATGCTTATAGGTGGATGTTATGTATATGCATGGTCATCTAATGTTGCAAAAATATATCTCGATGATGAAGTACTTATTTACTCTTTAGCATACTAACTATGTAGGTTTCATCAATTGAGATGTGTACTCAGGTATGAACCATAATGATGTCATTGGTGAATTCCTCTTGATATCAAGATCATGAGAAACACTATGTGCTATGAGAACTGTAATGGTACATGATGAGTGTCGCCTATGCATTGGTAACATGTGCTTAATGGTGGGATGGAATCCCTGTGATGTTGGATCCTTCTGATGAATCATGATGATTGGTAAGAGGCCAAGTGGCAATATGTGATGTTGGATCCTTGAGATGGATCATGATGATATTGATGGCATTGAGAATAGCAGTAACAGTGTGACACAAGTTAATGGAATCTATGTTGTTAACTCTTGTTTATGGTTTGCTTAATATAACTTGGTTGACCCTGACAATCCTCTTAAAATGTATTAATTAATTACAAATGAACCTTTCATGTAGTTTTCCCTGGCCATAGATCCATCATCATCAGTAGCTGGTGATGGTGAAATGGGTTCTCTTACAGGTTAACTCGGAGTGCATATTGTTGAATATACAGGGTTTCTCATAGCCGAAAATAGGAGGATTAGAGTGCAACTGTGGTTGTAGACTCAAGATGTGTATAAGAGCACGGTGAATAGGCCCATGGCTCATTGTGATAGAGCATGAATGCACTCATGGCTCGGGAGCACGATGAACAGGCCCGTGGCTGAAGATATACTAGTGTCATGATTTGTACCAAGGTGGGCTAGAGAAAGGGTAGCCTACGGGAGCTGACCCTGTGACTGAGGTCACTTAAGAAGGAGACTGCGGTCCTGCTTTGGATATCATGTATTGACCACGAGGAGGTTGAGGTCGTGGAGTCCATCTCTTCGATTGACCTTGTATGACACCTACTTTGGGTTTCACAATCGAAGGTTGGATTTGAGCGGTACAGCTCACTTCCTCAGGGCAGAATAAATGGTAATCTAGCCGCATAGTATATTTTCTTAGGGCAAACACAAAACATTGGTTGAGGCCTTACATAATGTATGATTGACTTATATACATGCTCTTAGTATTTCTTGTAGTTAGGTTTATGCCTCTTTGGTATCATGGTAAGTTGTTATATATATAATCATGTTCTTCATATTTCATATCTGACCTGGTTATCTATTATATACTGATTTAGCTTTTCTGAGGTTTTATAGTTTAGCGGGGAGTTATGTTTCTCACTGGGACTGTGTGTCTCATCCTGCTGGTTTCAACCTTTTTAAGTGATCGAGCTAGACGTGGTGGTGATCGTAGTGTTGCGGCTGAGCAGCAAGAAGATCACTAGAAGGCAAGGCTGGATATGCTACTACTGTAGTTGTTTTGTAGTAGAGTCTTAGAGTCTTCCCTATACTCTCAGGTCCTTGGAGGTGTTTTGATGAGGTTTTATGATGTATGATCTCTGTCTGGCTTTTTTGTAACATGTTGTTGGCTTGGTTAGGCCTGTTATGTATATAGCAGGTGATGTATCCTTAATGGATATGGAACAATTGGATCCTATGTGATGGTGGACATATATCATGTGTATGTAAATATAACATGTATCCTTGCAGGATGTGGATCTGGTTGTAATAGTTCCTTTCTTATGATGCTTTCCGCAATCGGTTTTAATTAACCCGTGTTTTTGGTAATATGTGGTTTATGGTGGTTCCACACATTTTTGCGTGGCATTTCACTATCTTTGTGATGGTGGAATGTCACAATTACACTTCATTCAGGGCTCAACCATGCCCAAAGGTCATTAAGACCATCATACTATTCCCTACAAGATCATCATTATCTTTACATGCCTTATAACAAGGCTCAACAACATCAATTATATATAATACACCAGATCATCACAATATTGCATTAATGAGCTAAGAGATATTCATAAACAATCATAACAGGGTAATATTAACATTAAGAACATTCATTTATTTCATCAACATGCAAGGAATCTAGATATAATTAACCCTCATCATATTCATAATGCACACATTTAGCATAAGAAAGTATCAACCATGTGGCTATGATAACCACCAATTAACACATTAAGGTTATGATCATGTTAAGGAGGTTATTCCACAATCATTCCATCATATAAGAATTTTAAACATGAATATTAATCTTTATCTATTTGCATTAGAGTTAGGTTCAACATGATAAATTATATCAATGTTACTAATCAGCACTTATACCCAAACCCTAACTCACGACATCCCCATTGGATCATGGATGCATAAGGTGAACCATCACCATTACATTCCATACTATTCTCAAGTATGAACCCACACATAAATCAAGGTGTAACCATTGGGTTATAGCATACTAGGGTTTCAATAACATTAACATAGTACTTCATGATTGTATTAGTCATTTAAGGACTATTCATACCCAATTACCATCATTTAGTTATATTAAAGCTAGGTATAACAAGCTATACCTCATTAGGGTTACATATCAACACAATATGAGTATCATCCCTTCTATTCATATGAGTGAATAGGTAAGACTACCTTATTAAGGGTAACCCTCCATTTGTTCCATCATCATTCAACCCCTATCACTATACCACAATGTCACCCAGAACCATTGGATGTTTAAAAGGTAAGACTATTGGTTGTTTACATAAGTAAACACCTTAGATAAACCACATATGAAGTCCTTGATTTGTGCTCTATAAAGATTCACCATCTAACCCTAGACAGCCCACTTGATTGATAACAGAAAAAGTTCCACTGAGAGTAGGGTAAAACCCACAATCGACTGTTCATTTAAAACAAGCCATCCATTGTCAACAAGGAAGCTCCTTAAGTTGATCATATAAAGGAAACCATCTAAATCACATTATTAGGACCAACATATTACTTTAGCCATCATTCCACTTTATTTGAGGAATAAACATTATATCTTGACCATTGAGTTAAGTTCATATATTAAAACCATCAATTACAGAATAGGTCTGACCATTGCATCAAGTGACCCAAGAAACCATTGGTCTAAGGCTTAGTTGATGCTACAACTACAATGCTTGACTCAACATAGGTTTTAAAGACCTGATCCACCATCATTAGTGACCCTTAAATCACCATAGGTTGTTAGATCAATTCTATATTCATTAATCAGCATCAAATATTAAGCTAATGTCGTCATTGATTGATAACATCAGTAGGGTACTTAATGGTTGATCATTAAACTTCTAATTGGTCCAAAACCTGACCTAAGGGGATGAACATAGGTTGTCACCATATTTTGACACCCTTGATCATGACCATCAGTTGTCATGAAGACAACCCCATAGGGTTTTTGCAATGGTACCATCATTGGGACATGGTTTATAGAAGAAATCAGCTTTAAACCCTAAAATTGACCAATGATTGATAGGTGTTTAGCACCATAGGTTGTCAAACCAACCTAATCCAAGTGATATTATACCTTAGGCATAACGTACACGTGATCAAAGGTTCATCTAAAATTGAAATCAGAACAAGGAACATTATAAAAATCAAAATCCAAGTCAAGCATAGCTTTTTAGTGCATAAATCATCATTTTCAAACAAGAACATGATCTAGAAAGCTTATGGTAAGAAATAAACGTGGAGAAAGTTATAAAACATGCCTCTAATGAGAATATAAAACCCCACACAGAATAAATATGGAGCAGGTAGGGTATAAAATCCAAGAATAATCTATGAATTCGTCCATCTAGCACCTTTATTCATCAAATGAGCAAACCTTAAGCATAAGGAGCAAGAAAGGTAGGGTTTTAGAGATTTAGAGCAAATTATACCATGGAACAGAAAGGTTCCGACCTGGAGGAAGGTCTAAGGAAAGAGAATAGAAAGATAAATGAAGAAGGAAGGAAGAAAATAACTTTTCTTGGTTGAAATCCCTAGAAGATGACCTTGGAAACCCTAGGTTGGGCTAAATGGATCTCTAGGAGACCTTATTCTCCGAAAAGAGGTTGTCTTCTACCTTAGAGCACTTGGTTTCACATAAAATTAGAGGGGAGTCATTGCTCCAGGTTAAAGGAAAGAGAAAGCAAGCATAGTTTCGAACTTGGGCAAGGAAAAGGTAAATATAGCTCGTGGATAAGGATGGAAGCAAGCATGAAGTGTAAATGTAGCTTCCCCATGTTTCTATGGCCTTAAACTATTAAGAATATACAAGCACACACAAAAGAATATCCCCCACCATCCTTATATACATGCTTAGATTTCCTTTGTCGAATTTCCCAGCCAATCACATAATTCATTAGTTGATAGCTACTAAAGGTAGCTCATCCGTGAAGGGGCACTACTACAGAACAGGCCTTTGGCGTCGGTTAATTAAGGCCTTTAGTGTCAGTTTCCAAGTGACACCTAAGTGGGCACTGATAAAGATCGACCCCTTCAGTGTCGGTTCCATAACCGACGCCAAAACACATTCCGCCACCAAAAACTCGCCAGCAATGGACCTATAGGCGTCGGTTATTTCAGAAAACCGACACTATAGCATGATTACAAACGTCGGTTAGTAAACAAAAATTGACACTTATATCCCTATCAGTACGGCCGTGGGACCTGGACACAATAGGCATCGATTCTTGCCGACAACCGATGCTAGGAAGGGATAAAGATGTCGGTTTTTGGCTAACAACCGACGCCGTATGTATTTGTTGTTGGTTTTATTCCAATAACTGACGCCTATGTTCTGATTTTTTTTCTTATCAATTTGTAGGCCTGCTGTATGGCTGGTCAGTAGGAAGAAGAACCTACAGTTCAGTTCTGAACTATAGGTTTACAACATCCATTGATATCAACCAACAACAGGTAACAAACCTGCAAAATTAACAAGATCGATGGACAATATTATATATATGTGATTCACACACATGTATAAGCACATTTAATTCATATTATTTTTCATCACACACATGTAGAAACCAGTAGTTCCATTTCAAATTTCCTCCATTTCACACACATTTAGCAACCTGCAGTTCCATTCATTTCATCTCTTTTCACATTCAGACACATGTAGAAACATTCATGTATTCATCTTCACATTAACACATTCAGACACATGTAGAAACATTCATGTATTCATCTTCACATTAACACATTCAGACTCATGTAGAAAATTCATTCAGACATGTATATATAAAAAGTTTCACATGTCATCAAATACAAAAATAATTATGAGAACAAAGTTTAGATTACATCATCAGAATCCCAATCATAATAAAAAATTCCCACTACTTGTAGGGATTTTACCCATTGTTCTCTTACATCATCTAATTGTTCCATCGTATAGGAGTATGTACATCTAATATATATAATAAGATTGATATATTTCATCATATAGTGAAGTCAGTTTTAAACACCTGCAAAGAGAATGATGTATATATATAAGTAATAATATATAATAAGATTGATATATTTCATATTATCTAAAGTAATGCAATAACATATGTTAATGTGAATTTAAAAATATGAAATATTATCTAAAGATTGATATAAAAATATGAAATATTTCTCACGTGAATAATGGCATTTTCATTGGGTGTCCATATAATGCGTCCAATTCCTTCCCCACAAGATCTCACCGTATCCATAGATCTATCAATGATAAAGGCTCTTCATTATCAGAAACCTAGCATATAGTCCTGAGATTTAGAGGTACAAATGCATACTCCATGCATCCTAGAAACTTTATTGTCAGGAGATGTTAGACATATAATATTTCAATATACAGTAAATGATGAAACACTTTATCAAGATTGTAGGTGTCCTCATGTCAAACTTGATATATGGAATTTAATGACAGATAAGGACATAGAATAGGTGGAGAGACTGTCAAAAATGAAAAGAAAGCACAAACCAGCTGGAAGCTTTGAATTTTCAATTGGGAGCTTGATCATGTCTAGTACCTAAATTGTACCAAATCTAGATTTGTCTAGTGAAAAATAAAAGAAAGGTTGTAGCATTACAAACCCTTACAAAATAGAATGTCAGTTGATGAATTAAGTAGTATATACCCATCATATGCAGCTTCCATAAGCAACTAAGAAGAAAATTCAGAAAAATGAACAACATGCATCTATTAATACAAACATTCTAGATAGATAGACAACTAAATACTACACCAACATGGTCCCGCATCAGTAACTTCGAGGCCTTTTCATTGTGGCGATCTTCTCCTAAAGTTTAGAAAAGAAAGTAGCTATGAGGATTGAATACTTTAAGACAAAAAGTGTAAACACAAAACAAGACATGACAATTATATTTGTTAATTGGACCTACCGTGGTCTTTTTGATGATTGTGATGTGTCACGGAGCTCCTCACTGTATTTAGATGAATCTGAACTGACAGGGGCCTCATCATCAGATTCGTCCGAGCTAATACTGTCCATCGTGCGCTCATACTTCCGTAGATGATCGGGGGTCTCATTGTTGATGTTGGTTATCCAAAATTCCAAACTTTGATGGTATAATGGCCAACTGGATGGAGAAAAAGCTTGTCGCTACAACCCACTAGCATCTTTCTAATCCAATCACGCCAACTGGATTTTGATATGTGATTTCCCGCCAAATCATAGTCAACCTCAATAACATGTGAAGAATTGTCAAAATTTAGGGTCACTTCACCAGGCCTGTAGTGTCTTCCATTTAGAAAATGCCAATGTTCGGGTATGGTTAGTTGGTTTAAGAAACGATCATCTAGGATGATGTTCAATTGTTCTTCATTAGGGAACGTTAACATTGGCATAGAGGCCCAGTTCATAGTGACTGTTGTGGGTGGACATAGACTGAAAAATATAAGTACTAACAATTGTAAGTATATATAATGATGTTATATATTTTCAAAATAAGTAGTAGATAGAGACTGAAAATTATAAGTACTAATGGTTTATCTTGAAAATAAAATGATAAGCACGTCATACAACTTTGCATAGTCTTCAGATATATAGTGAAATTGAAGGAATGGTTTATCTTTTATTTGACAAATTGTGTCTTGAAATAAGACACATAATCAAAATAATGATACTGATGCGGAACTTTGTTCACACAAATACATTGAAATGAAGATGGTTCTACACTGAGAACAAAAAAAAGTTTGGTGCGATGAGTATGCCCTCTCCTTTCATTTTTTTCAATTAATGATCCCACCTATCCCACCCCTACCCTCCTCACACCACCTTCCCTCCTCACCCTCCCCCTCCCCTGGCCCTCCACCCTACCCCACCCCTATCCTCCTCCCACCCTACCACACCCCTCACCCTCCCTTGGCCCTCCACCCTAACTCACCCCTACCCTCCTCCCACCATACCACTTACCCTCATTCATGCATAATTAACCCTGATTAATCAATATTAATCAACTACACAATCTTAGAGAAACTAAGTACAAATCTAATTAATTAAGTTCATTAATGCATCATTAACCCTAATTATTCAATAGTAATCAACTATAGGGTGGCATCATTAATGCTAAGTTCAAATCTAGTACTGATTAATTAACCACTCACCGCACTGGTGGATCGAGCAGGTTGTGGTGGAGGCGGCCAGAGGTGGAGGTGGCTGGGCTGGAGGTGAAGGTGACTGGCACTGGAGGTGCAGGCGGTGGCTAGTGGCGGCAACTGGAGCATCATCATCATCATCATCATCACCGTCATCATCATTGTCATCATCATCGTCGTCTTCGTCATCGTCATCGTCATCGTCGTCGTCATCATCATCATCATCATCATCATCAGAAAGAAAGAAATAAAGAAAGAAATAAAGCATTATCAATTAATTAAATTCATTCATGCATCATTAACCCTGATTAATCAATATTAATCAACTACACAATCTTAGAAAAACTAAGTAGAAATCTAATTAATATAGTTCATTAATGCATCATTAACCAATATTAATCGTCAGTTCTTTGCATCATTAACACAATATTAGTCATCAGTTCTTTGCATCATGAACACAATCTTAGAGAAACTAAGTACAAATCTAATTAACTAACAAAGTACACAATCTAATTAATTAAGTACAATTCTAATTAATTAAGTTTATATCCTAATTTTTATATAACTTTATTTAATTGAATTCATTCTTCTATTTGAGTTAGTTCATTCATGCATCATTAACCAATATTAATCAACTACACAATCTTGAAACATATACATTAGTGATTAACCTCAATGGAAATATATATATCACCAAGTAACCACAAATCAGTAGAAATCAATAAAACTCACCAAGTAAATGACCTGATCAATTGACTGAAGAAAAAATTCATACAATACATTCGATCACATAATGCATTTGTTGTATTCAAGACAAAGATATATGGACAAAATATACCTAGGGAAAAGTAGTAGCGAGAAACTGGAGAACAGTGGTGGCGAGTAGCTGGAGAATGACAGTGGTGAGCAACTAGAGAACGACAGTGGCAAGCAGTTGGAGAACGACGGCGAGCAGAGGTGGCGGTGAGCAGAGGCGGCGGCGAGTAGCTGGAGAATGGCAGTGGCGAGCAGAGGCGGCGGCGAGCAGCTGTAGAACGACGGCGATGAGCAGAGGCAGCGATGAATAGCTGGAGAATGGTGGTGGTAAACAGAGGTGGCGGCAAGCATCTGGAGAATAGTGGCGAGCTAGAGATGATGCAGAGGTGATGGTAAGCTTTGACGCACTGGTAGCAGCAAGTAGCTGCGGCGAGCAGTGGGGAAGAGGAAAATCGCCAGAGCCCTAAGTAGAGGGGAGGAAATCACTGTGAAATAGAGATTGGGAGAGTCTATTTTTGTGATTAAGTTAGATACTTGGCGTCAGTTATAAAACAAAACCGACACCTATAGAAAACTACTCGTCGGTTGCCACTTAAAACTGACGCCAATTGGGCAATTTGGGGGGAATTTTTTTTTCACGGGGACAACACACGAAAACACATCGACGTCCATTCGTCTACTAAAACTGATGACAATAGTTGGCCCGATTTTTATCTCTCGAAAAACCGTTAGTCGTCGGTTCTTTGGTAAAAAATCAACGCCGTATGTGAAATTTTGGAGGTAATTTTTTTGCACTGGAAAAATTAGATTTGGCGGGCGATTTTAGACGTCGGTTGCTTAATGAGGAACCAACGCTAAAGAAAAAGTGATACATGTGTCTGGCCACTCTTCACAGATAGATGTCAATTTGTGTATTAAACCGACGTTGTAGGGTTTGGGCGTCGGTTTCTTGTATACAACCGACGCCAGTAAATGTGACGTTATAAGCCATTTCTGTAGTAGTGGGGTAAACCCTAATATACCCTTGACAAAAACACCTTCAAACCATGGCTCAACTATGAGCCCCATGGATCAAAACACTCCAGAATGTTAATATAACATCTAAGGAACATAATGTATGTAAAAATTGCAAAGAAAACCCCTGAATTGGGTAAATTGCAGAAAAGTCCAAAATGTACAGAAAATTGCATAACTTGCTCAAATAGTGTCCAAATTGGACCAAATTTGAAACTTAAGCTTGTCTTATGATTTCAAAACATATAAAAAGTTATATTAGGTTTCTAAGAATTCAATTATTCCCCCAAAATCCAAGGTAAATAAAGATGGGTACTTCCTTTGCACCTAATCCTATTACCTTCACATGGTTAATTGTATATCACGGTGATGTAACATCATTCATACATATCTCCTCTTGGGTTAGCACAAAAACCCCCACCTAAGAAGACATTCTCAATATGGAATGTAGAAACTTGTTGTGTCATCTGAACAACTCTAGTAGTAATGTTCAACTTTAAATTCTAGCTATCAACCTAAAATTATATCTATTGTATCAACACATTACTAAAAAAGTCATACTTGCTAGCTTTTTACCAATCATGACATGTGTCCCATACCATTCCTTGAAGCACATAAAAAGGTGATGTATCCATCCTTTTTTTTATATACTAATACTCGAACACTTGTCATTTCTTTTTCAACATCAAAAGAAATGCTGACTTTGGCACATGTCATTCCATACAAGGAAACATCATTCCTAGTCAACCTTGTTAGGGGTTAAACAACAACACTATCTTTACCTTACTAGGATTTACATAACCTACTTAGAAGACATATCATGATCCCATAAAGACATTTAGTAAACCCTATCTCACTCTTATTCAACTTGTCTCATAGATATTGCTACTTCGGCAACCCCAATGTTTTTGAATAAATATTGATAATATTTTTTACAATATTTGAAATACTTTGACATGTCATCATTCAAAGCTTGATATAACTTGTATGAAATGACTGGAAGACTTTGTTCCTCCTATTCATAAATTCTATTTGTACATTGGTTAGTCTAAAGGACATAACTCTAAACTCATCGTGTTCATGTGAATTATGTCATGCAATCTAACTCTTATGCATTGATATTTTATCATAGGTTTATCTTAAAGGAACATGGTATCACATATCTATTGACCAACAAACCATATATCCTTGATAGTGGTCTTGCCCAACTATCACTGAACCATACACAACATTATAGAATCACTTTTTTTAAACAACATTTAGAGGGTCATCATCAACTCTCTCTCTCTAAGGGAGAGGAATACTTGGCATGTTCATGTAGTAAACATCTCCAACCTTCACATACTTCCCATACTATTGATACATCTCAGATACTAGGATTCATTACCTTGGTATCCACCTCATGTGCTATAAGGAACTCATATCCTTATCTCAACTACTTTTACCAACATAACAAATATCAAGACATATAAGAGGAGTCTCCCAAATTATTGGAAGGCTCAAAATCAAACTCATCACAAACTTTATGATCTTAGAACCATAGTCCAAGCAATCTTATGCTATAATAAGCTATCCACCCTCATGTTTACAATGAATCCACACATACCAAGTGGCAATGATCCACTTGAAAGTTGTGCCTTGGAAAGAAAAGACACAAAGGGAACCACACTTCCCACATCATAGCAACATTGTTCAAGGGTCACTAGCAGAAAGGTAACCAATTCTATTTTCATTATGCAGGTTACAACTTCTTATGTATCATTTTACCTTTTTCATTTTAGGTTCCTTGACATTAGCATAGGAATCATAATGATTAACATATCTCATTACTCCTTCTTTGAGGACTATTTATCACACTTAGTATGTTCTCTTATTTTATTAGGTTTTTCAACCACTTATCGACAGGTAAATCATCATATTCCACATTTTCTTCATTTAATCGGGATCATCTCCCTTAATTTATTTCACATGCCATGCTGATTTTTCAATTAAACTTTCTTATACACATAGGTTGGTATGATATTAACTCAGGTTCCACCTTATTTCTTTGTCATTGTTCCCATTCATCTTCTCATTTTGTACTTGTTATAGGAGTTCTCCCTATCTTATGTGGATTTCATACCTTGATTCACTTTATAAGCATAGACTTGTTTGTCTTTTACTTTATTATCTTCTTGAATCACATCTTAAAGAACTCCTCTTTTCCTTATTTGTATTCAGATTTAGATTTCATGGTGTTGTATCTTTCTCTTATCTTTACCAAACATTCAAGTTTTGATAGATAATGATGCAATTCTCATCTTCTTTAAGGTAGGATTGAGATATTCACACCATGATTTTTTATTTGTTATGCTCTTTAGATTGTCTCAAAATGACTACTTGATCAGTAATAAAAAAGATAACAATCTAAGAGTTGCATACTTACCTTTTCTTCAATAATTAAATACCTGGCCAGGGCACCCAAATACTGAGATTAGGTAGTATGCACCATATTTTTATGTCATATTCCTAACTTAGACATCATCCTAGTCCTAAGTCCTAGTGTCCCTATAGACTCAGTGAATCTAAAGCTCTGATACCAACTTGTGAGAACCAATTACACTAAATGAAATTACTTAAAACATAAAGCACAATCAATCACTAATTAATCACATACCAAAAAATATGGGTAAATTAAAACCGATTTCAACATCAACACCTGCTCAGAAACATTTGCATAAGAGGCCAACATCTTTCTTTTATCCATACTATGAAAAGAATTTGATATGAATTGTTGTATCACCTTAGCCACAACATATATACACAGTATACCAAGATTTGTATATGCCACACAAACAAGCATTAACATACTAACAAAATTTTGATTTGTTTGAAACCATATACAAACTTTTCCTGCCCGGACCTGAGAGTGCAGGGACGACTCTAGGACACACTAGACATCTAATTAACTTTCTCAAAGATTCATTACTATAGCTCCTCTTTGTTGCCACATGTTTGTTTTCATCACTTCCAATTACCTAAAAAAATGTGGTGAACCACAAGGGTGAGACCCATGTCCCAGCAAGAGATATAACCTCCAACAATGATGATTGATTACAACATGTTTAAGTAATTAAATAGTTAAGTAGTTTAATTAACTATAACAAATTAGATAAGCAGTATTGATGATTAACAAAATACATATAGGAGCAGATAATAACTATCATCATTAGCCAGACTATCATCCTTTATCTTGTTGACAATATAAGCAATTTAGTAGCATATGCATATCTAGCATCATGAGCAAGTCTAGTAACATACCATAGCTAACAACATGAGTATGTCTAATTGGTTGAACATATCAACATCATAAGAAGAGCTAACAATATAAGCACAACTATCTAGATAAGCATGATTATCAATATATGAATCTCTTGTAACAAAGGCATGGCTAGCATGCTAAACATAACTAACAACATGAGATAGCTAGCATCATGATTATAATCAGCAATAGCAGTATAATTATCAACATAATCATAACTATTGTATGTACGCATCTACAATCTTAAGCATATCCACAACATAAGTATATCTACTATCCCTTAATTGCATTAAGCATCATCTTTATGTAAAAATAACAAATAAGGGTTATCATCCAATGTGAAACATCTGTATAACCCTAAAAACAATGCTACATGGGTATATTACATCTTTTATTACACCCTGTGGAAATTGAGGATACCACTCAAAATCCAACTGACCACTGCTAAGTCAAAATTAGTTCCATACAAGATCTAGTAAGAGTTGGATTCTTTAGATCTTCTCCACCCCCGGTCAGTACGGGTCCGCCACAGCGACACATAAGGTTAAGCTGCTAACAGTCTAGTCCATCCTTGGTACAGGTCACGACACTAGTGAAAGGAGGTGGGTACGTATACCCTACCATCCAAGGTACAACTGCAACTATCCTCCAATCTCATCACATATATAATCACTGAGACACGGCCACATCCATTCTCAAACTGAGGGCTAGGTATGACTGTAGTCATCCACCCTAAACACTTGAATTTAGGATAAAAAGCACCCCACATACTCATCAATATGCACTCCGAGTTTCCCTTAGGAATACTCATTTCACCATCTGGAAAGTTCTGACACTCAGATGGATCTATGGCACAGGGCACTACATGATTAGAGTTTCACTTGATTAGTTATGCCAATTGGGTGAATTAAGGCTGCATCAAACAAATGGGAATACAAACCCTAATTCACTTCTAGAAAGCATATAAATATCACAACTTCAAAAGATATAAAATGTGTGAAACTTAATTTCTCATCTCATCATCACATGGTACTATTCACTTGCCATTCATGAGGCTACACTAGTCATCATACTATCACAAGATATAAATCCTTTTCACAATATCATAGGGTATCAACCCTTATCAACACAAGAGGATTACACCTCATTCATGTCTCAACCATGCCCAAAGGTCATTAAGACCATCATACTATTCCCTACAAGATCATCATTATCTTTGCATGCCTTATAACAAGGCTCAATAACATCACTTATATATGATGCACTAGATCAGCACAATATTGAATTAATGAGATAAGAGATATTCATAAACAATCATAGAAGGGTTATATTAACATTAAGAACATTCATTTATTACATCAACATGCAAGGAATCTAAATATGATTAACCATCATCATATTCATAATGCAAATATTAGCATAAGAAAGTATCAACCATGTGGCTATGATAACCACCAATTAACACATTAAGGTTATGATCATGTTAAGGAGGTTATTACACAATCATTCCATCATACAAGAATGTTAAACATGAATCTTCATCTTTATCTATTTGCATTAGACTTAAGTTCAACATGAGAAATTATATCAATGTTACTAATCAGCACTTATACCCAAACCCTAACTCACAGCATCCCCATTGGATCATGGATGCATAAGGTGAACCATCACCATCACATTCCATACTATTATCAAGTATGAACCCACACATAAATCAAGGTGTAACCATCGGGTTATAGCATACTAGAGTTTCAACAACATTAACATAGTACTTCATGATTGTATTAGTCATTCAAGGACTATTCATACCCAATTACCATCATTTAGTTATATTAAAGCTAGGTATAACAAGCTATACCTCATTAGGGTTACATATCAACACAATATGATTATCATACCTTCTATTCATATGAGTGAATAGGTAAGACTACCTTATTAAGGGTAACCCTCCATTTGTTCCATCATCATTCAACCCCTATCACCAAACCACAATGTCACCCAGAACCATTGGATGTTTAAAAGGTAAGACCATTGGTTGTTTACATAAGTAAACACCTTAGATAAACCACCTATGAAGTCCTTGATTTGTGATCTATAAATATTCACCATATAACCCTAGATATCCCTTGATTGATAACACAAAAAGTTCCACTAAGAGTAGGGTAAAACCCATATCGACTGTTCATTTAAAACAAGCCATCCATTATCAACAAGTAAACTCCTTAAGTTGGTCATATAAACGAAACCATCTAAATCAAATTATTAGGACCAAAATATTACATTAGCCATCATTCCACTTTATTGGAGGAATAAACATTATATCTGGACCATTGGGTCAAGTTCATATATTAAAACCATCAATTACAGTATAGGTTCGACCATTGCATCAAGTGACCCAAGAAACCATTGGTCTAAGGCTTAGTTGATGCTACAACTACAATGCTTGACTCAAAATAGGTTTTAGAGACTGATCCACCATCATTAGTGACCCTTAAATCACCATAGGTTGTTAGATCAATTCTATATTCATTAATTAGCATCAAATATTAAGCTAATGTCGTCATTGATTGATAACATCATTAGGGTACTTAATGGCTGATCATTAAACTTCTAATTGATCCAAACCCTGACCTAAAGGGGGTGACCATAGGTTGTCACCATCATTTGACACCCTTGATCACGACCATCAGTTGTCATGAAGACAAAACCATAGGGTTGTTGCAACGGTACCATCATCGGGTCATGGTTTATAGAAGAAATCAGCTTTAAACCCTAAAATTGACCATTGGTTGTTAGGTGCTTAGCACCATAGGTTGTCAAACCAACCTGATCCAAGTCATATTATACCTTAGGAATAACGTACAAATGATCATAGGTTCATCTAGAACTGAAATCAGAATAGGGAACATTATAAAAATCGAAATTCAAGTCAAGCATAGCTTTTTAGTGCATAAATCATCATTTTCAAGCAAGAACATGATCTAGAAAGCTTATGGTAAGCAATAAACGTGGAGCAAGTTATAAAAATTGCCTCTAATGAGAAAATGAAACCACACACAGAATAAATCTTGAGCAGGTAGGGTAGAAAATCCAAGAATAAGCTATGAATTCGTCCATCTAGCACCTTTCTTCATCAAATGAGCAAACCCTAAGCATAAGGAGCAAGAAAGGTAGGGTTTCAGAGCTTTAGAGAAAATTCTACCATGGAACAGAAAGGTTCCGACCTGGAGGAAGGTATAAGGAAGCAGAAGAGAAAGATAAACGAAGAAGGAAGGAAGAAAATAACTTGCCTTGGTCGAAATCCCTAGAAGATGACCTTGGAAACCCTAGGTAGGGCTAAATGGAGCTCTAGGAGACCTTCTTCTCCAAAAAGAGGTTGTCTTCTACCTTAGAGAACTTGGTTTCAGAGAAAAATAGAGGGGAGTCGTTGCTCCAGGTTAAAGGAAAGAGAAAGCAAGCATAGTTTTTAACTTGGGCAAGGAATAGGTAAATATAGCCCATGGATAAGGATGGAAGCAAGCATGAGGTGTAAAAGTAGCTTCCCCGTGTTTCTATGGCCTTAAACTATAAATAATATACAAGCACACACACAAGAAGCTCCCCAGCCGTCCTTATAGACTTTCTTAGCTTTCCTTTTTCGAATTTCACAGCCAATCACATAATTCATTTGTGGATAGCTACTAAAGGTAGCTCATCTGTGAAGGGGTAAACCCTAAAATACCCTTGACAAAAACACCTTCAAACCATGGATCAACTAGGATCCCCATGGCTCAAAACACTCAAGAATGATAATATAACATCTAAGGAACATAATGTATATGATAAATTGCAAAGAAAACCCCTCAATTGGGTAAATTGTAGAAAAATCCAAAATGTATAGAAAATTGCATAACTTGCTCAAACAGTGTCCAAATTGGACCAAATTTGAAACTTATGATTTCAAAAAATATAAAAAGGCTATATTAGGTTTATAAGCATTCAATTATGGTAATTAAACTCATTCAACTCATTAAGAAAGTGCAAAGGCATTATAATTAATCATAAAGATGCTATCCAACTAGTTTTGTAAGGAGTGGGACTCGATAGGGGAGCCACTCACTTATTGAGATGTGAATAATTGGAAACCATCCAATGCCAACTTCGATAATAATTTTCACAAAGGATGGTATACTATAATTCAAGTATTTAACGTATCAAATATTAAAAGTTAGGGCTGTAAATGGGTACGGGTAGACCCGCAGACCCGCAAATCCAGACCCTTAAAAAAACTGTCATGGGTCTAATTGTTTATACCCCCACACCCTTGGACCCGCATATAACCGGGTCCAATAATGGGTATGCTTGGACCCAGACCATCTAGACCCATGTACCCGCTATACATAAGTAACTACTTACATAATATGTTATATATATAATACTTTACTAGTCTAACTAATATAATTCTTGATACTATATTTTAATCTAACCACAATAAGGTTGATACTAGTCATGTAGTTAAGAATTAACTATTCTAGTTATAGTAATGAACATCATATGTTAACTTAAAATCCAAATGTCTACTAATTTATATTACTTTCTACATAAGTTAATGTTATGATGATGACTACAAATATGTAAACAATTAACTCAATTGATGTTCATGTATAAAATATAGCATTATCTAATATAACTATTGCATGTTAATATACTATATAATAATAATATCTTGTTGTATTAAATATATAGAACATAGTCATTTATCTTACATAAACAATATGATGTTTTATAGAACCGCTTACACGCATACCTGCAACGCATACCCACTATTATTATGGGTATGGGTATGGTGAGGGTCTAGGTTTGGTATTATGTGGGTCTAGAACCGGAACCGGAACCACTAAACTAGATGGGTAGGGGTATGGGTATGTCCAGACCCACACCGTACCCGCACCGTTTACACCCCTACCAAAAGTGCAGCAGTAGAAGATATGGATCTAACTATTATAATATTCATGTATATAGGAAACTACTCTATAGCATAGAATTAGTAAAGGGTAGCCAACCACTACAACATACCTCCCAAGAAAGATCAACTACACCTGGATGGGTCCTGGTCAATTATAGTCAACTTCTCCTTGTTTTCTACCTAGGGGGTTGGAAAAATACCCCACAAGAGAAGACATCGTTGAAATTGTCAACATAAAATGTTGATACGTGAATATAATAGTGATTGGACAACATTAGGGATAAAAGATAACAAATAATATAAAAAGGTTTCCCAAACAAAAGAGAAAGAGGCATCCAATTGGATATCAAAAGGGATCTTTATATAGTAAGACAAAAAGATTATATGAAGAAAACAATAAAGTTTACAATTATCAATTCTTGCCTTTAAATCTCAAATAAAGAACAACATATAAATCATCATAATTATGTATGCAAATTAAATATTAGACTATGACCATCTAAAAGCAGGGCCCCAACACTTCCACATTCCATGTCAAGGAAGGAGGTGAGAGTCCTCACAATCCTATATATATATATATATATATATATATATATATATATATATATATATATATATGTGTGTGTGTGTGTGTGTGTGTGTGTGTGTTTGTGTGTGTGTGTGTATGTGTGTGTGTATAGGCAAGATAAAGTTCAATCCAATAAATTCATTACATTATGGTTTCCATTATGAAATGGAACAATAAGATGAAATAATACAATAATGGTTGCAAAATAGAATAAGAATAAACAAGATTAAATAAGAGAAATTCAATTTGCATTCTCAATAGTCAACAAGATGAATTTCTATGAATTGGACCGATTCAGGTCAAACACGTATAATCAAATGACATATAGAGTGCAACACACCACTACCAAGCCGAGAGAGAGAGAGGAAATAGATTTATTATCCAATATGACTCATAAAGAAAATGCAACATACCTCAATAACGTGTATCGAAATTCAGGGTCCAGCCCTAGATCCAACCAGGGTATATCTTCACCTAATATCACTAGATGTGCATCATTAATTGATAATTATATCTCAAATCATAGAAGTATCGACTTTTACTATGAGTTCATTTAGATGATGAAAATTACAACATCACATAGGTTATGATTTTCCAATTCCAAAATATATTTACTTACTAATTTTTTAGTTATAAATCATTAGATATGAATTTTGCAAGATTAAAGGTAATTAGGAATAATACATAAAAATCATGTTTTTTATAAAGTGGAATTATGTTGTACAACTTATCCCAAAGTGATAAATCTCATTTTTATATTTTAAAACATGTCTTGGTTTAATTGTCTGACTTTCTAGTGAATTACTATGGATTTTAAAAGATAAGAAGATTTACTAAATTATGAAATAAAATTGATTAGGAAATTAGTGATTTGCCCCAACATATATTTGTCACATCATACAAGCTATGTTGGTCATTTCCCGGAGATACAAAAACCATGTGAGAAAATTAAAATCATAGGCAAACAAACTAGAGTTCCTACGAGAGGCGTGAAGTAATTTGAATCCAAACAGGGGCAATATTGAAAAGCATCAGACAATCATCTTTGTCATTCCTCAAAAGTAGCAATTAATCAGACAGAACATAGAGCTTCCAGGCTCCAAAGTGGTGAGTGAAGTCTGGAAACCATGAGAGAAATTAGAAGGCTTCCACCACTAATGAGTTCCTCATGCTCTTGTGGACTTCACAGACCTAGGCGTGGTTCCTGTAATGGTTGGAGTTACCATCACCCGTTTTCCATTAAGTAGTAGAGACACACCACAAGGACAATTGAATCGAGGTAATCTAGTAGAAATCACATATTCATAATCGTCCATGATGAAGAATCAAAGTCAAAGATGAGGAAAATGAGATCAAAGTGACAGTAACACAATCTAATCACTCCCAAATGTAGAACAACACCCATAAAGGAAAAATGGGGAAATCGAGAAGGTACCTCGCTGGATAGAATTTGGGACCCAAAATCTTCCATGATATTTGAGGAACATCCATGGGTGGTCAGAGACACTCAAGGGCACCCCCAGTGTGTCGGCGAGCTCCAAATGAGTCTAATACTTAAACATGGTTGGGTAGACAACAATGGAGAAATTGGAGGTCAAGCAAGGTTTGAAATATGTTCATGTGGGTCATGTCGAGGTCAACGAGGGTTCATATATATGTGCAAAATGTTGGGATGGCAGGAGTTCCAGCAGTGGTAGAAATAGGGGATGTCAAGAATCTAAGCTTGTTGGGATAGTTAGGGAAAGGAAATCATAGAAGCTCTGAAACCAATGAGTTTGTGAGATTCACAGGGAAACTAACTGAAAAGGAAAGGGAGGATAAACGGGAGGATGAGAGATAGAATAGGCAAAAGAGGATACAGATCCCAAGAAGATTGTAGAGTTCAAGGAGATGCCAGCTCGAGGAAGGAGAAAAGAGATGAACCATTCGATTTGTATCTGATGGATCAAAAGAAGCCCAAGAAAACTAAGGAGGAGAAATCCATGTGACAGGAAGACTACATGTGAAATCAGAAAACTAAAGTGTGACATCACATTCAGAAAAATAACAAATAAATTAAAATTTGTATAAATTAGGATTATATCAATCAAGATTCTATTCTCAAATCATTTTTTTTAATATGCCTGTCAACCCCAAACAAATACTACATCATGTCTTCTTTACTATTTCCCCTATTTTCCTCATTTATCTATTGGT
The DNA here is from genome assembly GCA_963693085.1 of Alisma plantago-aquatica. Lineage (NCBI taxonomy): Eukaryota > Viridiplantae > Streptophyta > Magnoliopsida > Alismatales > Alismataceae > Alisma > Alisma plantago-aquatica. The sequence continues at coordinate 1,182,404,341 of OY856412.1, read as the reverse complement.
ATGATATTCCTAGAGAGCCAATCATATGATGATTGACATGGCATAGAACATAAAGGAATTGATTAATAAGCATAAGGGAATTCTTCCGATTCATTTTGATTCAATCATTTATGAGATAATGGGGAAACATTATGAATATCTAGAGAATAACAATACTCAATGATGTATGCCTTCAAGTGCGTGACTTGAACAATGAGATCATATAGGTGCTAAGAGTATGTATATTCTTATTATGTCCCTAGTTGGTTGTTACTATGGAAGTCAGATTGATATTAGTAACACACAAGACTAGAGTGTGAGTTGGTTGATGAAAAAATCTCATTAGTCATGATATGGTATATCAAACAAAGCACACAGATACTTGTTAGAAAATAGTGTATCAGACAGACCCACCTTGAGAGTAACATGTGGAAATCATCATTGGTGGTCATAGTCATCTCTCACAGTGAAGGTGGTGAGTGTGGTTCTTGGACTTGAAGTCACTACACTCATCACATATCATTATGTATACTTTGAAATCATCAAATGTAACCCTGAATAAGGATTACCATAACAGTGATGATTGCATAGCTGTGACACATGGGGACTGACTGTGATTAATGTAAATGGGATTTTTCCCTCCTACTAGAGTTTGATATCCTGGTCACTTAATAAAAGAGACTAAGAAATGCATGCGCATGCACATGTGAATCAATATATGATATTGAGGTCACATATATCTCATATAGTCTGCTCTTGGTTCAAAGAAGATGGATTGAACATTGAGAAGATGATGGTTCTATGCCCAGAGTTAATTCAAGATATCAGAGACAAAGGAATTTTGCAATTACTGTAACACCTTACACAGATTGTAGGTTAAACTTATTCTCCAAATTTCCATTCACTTGGTTAACACTGATGTGCGACTAAGCACCACCCTTTTCTTGTGATGTCATAAGTTAGTTATGAACACTCACTGCCAACGTGATATGGAACCTATAGGGTCACACACATAGGAACTCATGTAGAAGAGGAATTTAATCATGAATGATGATTGGGTTGATTACTAATGTGTTTAGGTATTCACTACAAGCAACAAATCCACTGACTGCACTACCAGCTGATCGGCTCAAGTGTTGAGATGGTCATTTGGAGTGTCAAGTTAATTAGAATTGAATTGGTTGAGTTATGCTCGAATTAGGGCACCAACCGATTGATTCAATGGTAGAACCGATCGACTCAATTTGGCTAAGATGATTGGTTCACCTAGTGAGTTGATAGGCTTGGTCATGCCAACCAAAGTTTCTGGTAGTTTTTCTGAATTCATGAGAAAAGTTGAACGTTTCACTTGTTCAATTCAATTGGTACAAGATTTAATGTTGTGCATCAATTGAAAACAAAATTGGTAATTCATGTGAAATTGGAAAACATGGTGAAATGACCGGTTTGGGCTGCGAATCAATTGGCTCACATGTGAACCGACGGATTCAGTTGCCAATTGACCGGTTCGTGATTGCATGTTGTGAAAATTCATGATCTTCTGATCCCTTCTAATTCCACACAGATTAAGAACCCAGACCCTAGCCCCTCCTATAAATAGAGGGATACTAGAGGCTTTCCAGAACACAACAAAATTACCTTTGACAGTTGTTGTCCTCTCTAGGTGTGGTAACGAATAGAGAGCCCGAGAAAGTCCTATCCGCTAAAGGAAGGGATAGAAAGGGAGAAACATTTGTGAGAGAGCAAGTTTGTGACTAGTACACCAACAAGAGGCACAACTCCTTCCTGTCTGTTCTACTAGAATGACAAGAGTTCTAGTTGGTTCGTGTGGACTTATCTAGAGGCGAGTGGGCCTTTTCCCATTGCTAGGAAGACAACATCAGCTTGCAGTCTATGGTGAGATCCCAAGAGCCACTGTAGAAGCTATTTGAGTCTGTTGTCTGTGGTGAAGACCAGGAGCTACATAGACACCGTCCAAGAGCAACTAGAAGATAGTTTCACTACAATGAGTTGTAGTCACTAGACTAGCTCTAGGATTAGGTATAAACTCATTAAACCATCTTTCCTATTTTATAGCATTTGACAAGATCTTGTTGTTTTGGGGAATACTGATAGATAAAAAATTTATTTGTGTTGCCAACTATGTGACTGTATTTCCCAACATTATCTTCCAGCCTCACCCTTCCTGATTGCATCCTTCACCAATCAGTCTGCTAACACATTCCATTCTTTGGTTCTGAAGATGACTTTCACATATTCATAAGTGTCCAGTGTTCTCCTAACATCACCAACCAGGTTCATGAAGATCAAGGGGTAGTGCATAGTATCCTTAATGATGTCAACTGCTTATTTTGAATCACTCTAAATGTAGCACCTCCAATTTTTTATAACTCTTCCTTTTTGACATCCAATTAGGATAACGTGTAATTCTCCTACTAGTGGGTCACTTCTAGAGATTTTCCTTGTGTTGTCCTGTAGTCACCTTCCATGCCTATCTCACATCACACAACTAGCCATGGGGATAGATTTCACCTTTCTTGTCACCACTTCTACTATCATGAGTGTGTCCACATCATTAGGTACCACATGTTTCTATTGTGGTCTCTTCTTCTACACTTCATCTCTTTGGTTAGACAAAATAATATCTTCAGTCATCACCTTTATGTTGATCATCGTGACAGTTCTATTGATTTCCTTCTTCTTGAAAATGTAGTCATTCCTTGCTTTCAAAATGATCCCGTAGCATGTCACGAATGTAATCTGCCTCTCCTCATTACCTGGTCTTGCATTGAGGTTCACTTCCGACCATTCAGCAAGATTTTTGTTGAAGAAGTTGGTGTTTGTCGATGCGTACAAACATTCCTAGATGCATCTGCTCACCGGGAAGTCTCTTATCATGTGTAATCTAGTTTCTTCCAATGATCTGCACCTCTCACAGGTGGATGCTTTTGTCATCTTTCTCACCTAGCGCAAGTAGTTTGTCATTAGTCTATTACATTTGAAACACCACAAGAATGTCTTCACTCGAGAGGTAGACAGTTGACCCAGATGCAATTTTGATCCCCTTTAATATGTCGCTTTGTCCCCTCAATTAGAACTTTATCCACTGTGTTGGTGTTGAACATCACATGTTTGTTCAATTTCCATTGAAACCCATCTTCTCCAAAGGTTGGATCCATTAGTACCATGCTTATGATCTCCTAAACTAAACTCACATCTAGCCAATCTTCAAGCAAATCTATCTCAGGCTCCTCCATCCAAAACTACTGATCCCACCTTTAGATTGGAGATCTCCATAGATGTAGACCTTCCATGTCTTAGCACTGGTTTGGTACCAGAGCCCATCCACTCATCTTGCCAAAAGTTTGTCCAGTCACTCCTAATTGCAACTTTCATTGAGTTGTCTATTACAGTCTGAAGTTGCTAGTAGATACTCCTCTACACACTAGAGCCTCCTTTGAGTATCATGCATGTCTTACATATTTGGCCTCCATCAACATTCTCCAACCCACCTTTTGTCTATTCACAAAGTCTGCCTTCTTACAAATCAATTTGAGAAAGCAAACATTATCCAACAATGTTGAAGCTTTGCTCCTAAACCAATTACGACCCAACACATATGATTTTAGGCTTATATTTGGGTTTTAAAATTATTCGATACAAGTTTGAGTACAATTATGGTTTATAACCATTATTTTAATAATAATTATTATATAATGGTCTTATCCTCAATATTTTGGCTTTAGACTTCATTATCCTCATATTTTCACTACATGGAGTTATATCAAATTATCTTGCATGAATTAGATAATTTATCTAGTTTCTTATTAAATTCACTAATTTCAACATTAACCCAAATAATGTCACATTAATTACCTCCATTGATGTTAAGCAACCAATCAATGTTCCATCATTTAAATAAGTCACATTATTGTCCAAATGAATCAATTGTTCATATTTATCATCATGCATATTTGTGTAAATCCAAATACTTATTTACCATATTTGAGTCATTAGATGTATATTAGTGAACATATTCCATATTCATGAACTAATTTTAAATCAATCCATGATTAAGTGAAAAAGTCCAAATTAGGTGTATTAACATATGATATATGATTAAGGCACCTAATATCAGCAATGTACCATGAAAGTTATCAAGGATGTATATATTAAGGTTAGTCGACTTCAACCATCATACATCATATACACCTCATCAACATGTATGATGTCTAGGTTAGGTTCCATATATCTCACTCATGATAACATTTAGGTTTATTGGTCCATGGCATGGTTTAGATCATATACATCCATGACTGGGGTTAATATGTGAATTACTCATATTATGTGCATTAGATGTTCACTATGCTATAAACAAGCATGTCAGGATATAATCATAACCTTGTTTGGTCAATTCTAATTATTTGAGCACACTATCATTCTATTCTAAGAATTAGGATTTCTAAAGTCAGGAAAGTGAAATGTTAGTATGTTACAAGTTTCTCTAATATTTGTATCCATTTTACAAGTCCAACTAGTGTACCTATTTCCTCTATTCCTAGAATGTATCTTCACCTTCCTCCCTTCCATTATTTGATCATTGAGATTATATATTACTATTTAAACATGTTTCCTTTGGATCCAATAATGCATCATCACCTTCCAACTCTTCCATTCTTTTATCATCAAGGTTATATACCACATAGGGCTTAGAATTATATTATACACATCATTGATGAATGTTTTGATTCTAAAATTTTAGATTTTCATGTTTATACACTTAATTATTTTTCCTTTTCCAATTTTATACAATATTCACCAAAGTTTTTGATTTTCCTTGTTAGGATTAATAGCCCACACAACTAACTATTTATTTATATCTAATCATTGTACTCCCATCTAAATTTTTTCATTCAAAGTCATCAGGTAAAAGTTTTAATGTATTTATGTAGTTGTTTAAAATTTCTAGATCATAAATAAAAAAGAATGGATTATTTGAAGTTAAAATAAATTTGAATGTCCCATTTTAAATGTAGGAAACTTTAGAAAAGTTACATCCATTCTGTATATTTTTTTTCTTACATAAATATCATAGAATTCATAAAACCGAATCATTTTTCTTGATTAAAATTGCAAATCACACCCAAGCAATATTTACAAATGAATTCTTTAATTATGAGGTCTCAAATGAGTAATCATCATCATCATCATCATCGACTAAGCCTCAATCCCAACTATGTTGGGGTCGGCGACATGGATCCTTCTTTTCCTTTCAGCTCCATCATGGGTCATATTCTAGTTGGGATGTAGACATTCAAAATCTCTCTTTATAAGGTATTCCCATGTTAATTTAGGCCTTCCTCTTCTTCTACTAATTGTGCTTGCCTCAATAGTATTGCTTCATATAGGAGCATTAGTCGATCGGCATTACACATGTCCATACCATCTGAGTCGGCGCTCGCACAACTTGTCCCCAATGCTCCCCACCCCCACTTTATTATTGATATAGTCATTTCTCAAGCGATCTTTTCTTGTCTTTCCACACATCCATCTCAACATACACATTTCAACCACATTCATCTTGTTGAGTTCTTGTTTCTTCACTGCCCTATATTCACTCCCATATACTATGGCTGGCTGTATAGCAGTTTTATAAAACTTGCTTTTTAGTTTTAGAGGGATCATCCGATCACATAATACTCCAGTTTCACTCCTCCATTTCAACCATCTTGTAGTGATCCTATGACAAACGTCATTTTGGACATCCCCTTCTATTTGAATGATAGATCCCAAGTAATGAAATTTTTCACATTTGGGTATATCTGTTGGTATGTATGCCCTGAGAGCCAATCATGGGATGATTGGTGGGATACATTAAGATTGATTTGATAAACATCAAAGGCAAGCTTCCAATTCTTTCTGGTTCAGTCATATGAGATAGTGATAGAACAGATTGAATGTCTAGAGAATGACAGTACTCAGTGACGTATGCTTTCAGGTTGAGGACCTGAACGATGAGATCATACAGATGCTAAGAGTTTGTACATTCTTGTTATGTCCCTAGTCGGATGTCATTGTGGAAGGTAGATAGACAACAATGACACACAAGACTAGATTGTGGTGTTGGTTGATGACAGAATCTCATTAGTCATGATATAGAGATATCAAACCAAACACATAGGTACTTGTTAGAGAACAAGTGTACCGGAAAGACCCACCGTGAGTTTGACACATGGAACCATGACATGGTAGTCACAGTCAGTACTCACAGTGATGGTGGTGAGTGTGATTCTTAGACCTGAAATCACTACACTCAACACATGTCTTTGGGCACACTTTGACATCATCAAACGCAGTCCTGAAACATGGGTTGTTATAAAGGTGATGATTGGGTGGCTTTGACACATGGGGCTTTTGAGGGGTGAGTGATAGATATGGGATTTGTCCCTCCTAAGGGAGTTTGATATCCAAGGCCACTTGATGAGTAGGATTGAGATAGGTGTGCGCACGCATGTGTGAATCAGTATGTGATATTGATGTCATACATATCTCGTTCAATCTACTATGAGATCAAGAAAGTGAATGAACGTTGACAGGATGATTGTTCCATGCCTCGAGTTCATTCGGGATATCAGTGACAAAGGAATTATACATTCACTGTAACACCATTCACGGATTGTAGGATTGAAAGTTGTTCTCCAACTTTCTACTTTCACTTGGGTAGCAATGATGTGTGACTAGGCACCGCTCTTTGCTTGTGAAGTCATAAGTGTTATGGACTTTCACTGCCAACGTGAAATGGACTTGCAGGGCCACACACATAGGATTTAACCTGGAAGAGGAGTTTTGTCAACAAGCAACGTTTAGATTGATTACTAAAGGAGTTTAGTAGTTCAATTAAACACTCAATTGATTGATAGCTCAATATCATATTGTTCAAGGTGTTGGACATGTTGATTGGAGTATCAGATTGATTGAAATCGCATTTGACTGATTCTGCACAACATGTACTCCAACCGATCGGTTCAAGTGTTGAACCGGTCGGATGAGGTTGCTGAACCGGTCGGCACAAGTGTTGAACTGATCGGCTCATGTACAGAGTGAAACAAGCGGTTCAAGTGTTGAACCGATCGGTTCAACTGGTGCAACCGAGCAAGTTGGGAAAGTCAGGTCGGTGAGAATTTTCCTTGCGTTTCACTTGCCCAATTTGATTGGAACAAGGATTGGTATTCGATACCAATTAGAAACAAAAGAAGGAAAGTCAATTGGGAACTGATCAGGACCACGAACCGACCGGTTCAGAAGTGAACCGATCGGCTCATGGGTCCCATCCGATTGGTTGGTGTTCCAACCGGCCGGTTTAGGTCCCCAACCGACTGGTTCACTTGTGAACCGATCGGTTCAGGTTGCGAGTTGGTTGCTTTTGTGGAAAATCTCGAACCCTTCTACTCCTGCTTTTAGTCTCGCATTGCCCGGGATGGAGAACCCTGTCCCATGACCCTCCTATATATATAGGGGTATTGGGGGCTTCTCAAAGTACAACTCAGTGCAACCAGTTGCTCTGTAAAGTTGTCGTTCTCTCTGGTTTTGGTAACCGAGAGAGAGAGCCCGAGCAAGTGCTTCCCGCAAAGGGAGGTGTAGCAAGGGAAGGACAACTGCAGTTGCAACTGGAGGTAGGAGAGTGTGTTGGCGACTAGTACGTCAACAGGAGGGTGCGACTCCTTCCACTTCCTTGTGGGACAAGGAGTGTGGAGTTCCAGGTAGTCCGGGTGGACTACTTCAGAGGCGGGAGGTTTCTGCCGCTCAGGAGGACAACTGTCAATCCCGACAGTCCGGTGAGAGGAGGAGTTGTCAGTCCCGGTGCGACCAGGAGCTGCACAGACACCGTCCAAGACCAGAGTTGAAGACCGCACATTGCGTGAGGTATTGTCGCCAAGCAAGCCTCAGGATTAGGTATGATTCCACAAACCATCCTTTCCTAATATATAGATGTTGACGTGTTTCCTCGTGCTGGGTTTGGGGAGAAATTTTTTTTGTTTCCGCTGCCTTCTCTGCCTCCCCTAAAACCCAACAGTGGTATCAGAGCCACGTCAACTGTTCTATATTTTAGGAATATCGATATGATCGATTTTTGGTTTGTCACCTTTATTTATTGCATACGATGCGGATAAAATTGGCTTTATGCATGTCCAATCCTAAATCCACAAATCCCAATTACATATATGATATGTATTATTAATGCACTCGATACACGTCGCCCTTAAACGAGTTTTGTGGTGGATGTGTGTAGCATGATTATGGCCTATAAACCCCTATCTGTGTGTGGTTGTTTGTGGTTGCTTGCATCTCGGTCTGTGCACCGATCTTCCCACTCTTATTCCTGATGTAACTCGAAATAATTCAAGATTCTTTCCTACCTTTGCTCCCCCCGAATGTAACTCGAGATTTCTTCTTTTAAGCAATGTAATTGTGACGTCCCCAGATTTTCTAAATCTTAATCTGATGTGTGACATCCAAATTGAAACCCTCACCTCAGCGAGAATCCCAATTTAAACACCACACACTAGGCTAAGAAGAAGAAAATTAGAGGAAGTCAGAAGGAAACAATCAGTAGCACATGCACATGAACAATAATAAAACCATACACACATGTTCACTATTCAACATATAATTACAAGATGAATTGTTACAACATTTGATATTACATATTGAACAACAAACTTATACATATACATGTACTACATCTAAACTACAGGATCTTAAGACAACAGGTCCACCTGTACATCAGCTTGCTACACAACTCTCAACTATCCGGGATCTTCAAGAGCATAACCGCAACCTAAACAAAAGATTACATGTGGTACACGTCAGCACAATATTTCAAGAATATTGTACTGAGTACGCCTACGTGTCTTTTATATACCTCTCATCATATCTTGGCAATAAGATAAAACTAATACTTGGCAGTAACAGAAGAATATAAGAAAAGCGTATACTTGCGCAAAGATATTCATTAACAAAAGAGAACACATATTTTAAGCTTATTTTCCATTATATATCAAGGCCTTTATGATCACTACCAAAGAGTTAGATCATTTGTACAAGGTGACCACTACCAAAGAGTTAGGTCGTATGTACAATGTGACCACTACCAAAGAGTTAGGTCACTTCCAAGCACACTACCAAAGAGTTAGTGCTTTCATATAATGGAACAGATATAATATGTTTGATGTGTTCATAGCAGTAAGTATAGAAAACCAACCAACATATCATACAAAAACAATCATTTCAATCAATACCATATGCCAAGTCTTTACTACTATATAACACAAGCATATTGTATAATAAGCCAAGTAAGAGGTAATGGCATACCTTAGATCAAGATATCCTAATCACATATTCCTGATGTCCACTCTAACTTTGGTTAAACCTGATCAAGACAAGACCATATGCTATCATCAGGTTCTCATCCTATTATATCTCATCTTAACCCTAATCATGCTCATATTAGGGTTTCACTTAGTTCATTAGGATATTCCCACTTTTACTTGAATTCTTATCTTATAATTCTCTTACTGATGTCATATTCCAGATTATGATTCATTGTCTGAACATTATCTTCCATAGCATTTTTGTGCACATTAATTAACCCTAGGTTACACCATTAACCGAGATTAGGGTTTTATAACATGTATTAAGATTCATCTTCATATAACATGGATTTTGTTCATCATTATGATCTCATAATTAAAACTAAGGTTTCATATACTGATATGAGCTTACGCTGTGAATTTCATCATTTATTGAGCACGTATGTATTTATTGCATTTTATTAGGGTTGTTAGCCCTAATTAGACATTTTAAGCACATTACATGATTTTGTACATCGTCATGACCATATCTAACATCATATGCATTGTAGATATGATTATGGACTTACTGACATTTTCTCATAGTTTTAGAACATTGTTTGATATTTATTTTCCATCAAACAAGCATTATACAACTTACACGATATACCTAACATTAGTGCATCAAAACACTGATTTTATGGTACCAAGTTATTCTACTTATTTTTCTGAGAATTTTGGTATATTATTTGTATTTTTATGATCATCGAGCTAATTTCTGTGAATTATACGAGATCTGAGAATTATTGAATATTTACCTTTTTCAGGCCAATCGTGGGCCACCACGTGGCTCTAGGGCTGCTTCACTGGCCTGGGCGACCCGCCTGGTCTGGTTTGGGGCCGGCCGGTTCATGGTTTAGACCTGGTTCAAGGTTTGTTTGGTAGGCTCTCGCTCTTTCTTTTTCTTCCTCGTGCTCTACGCGATCGGGCATCTCCCAGATCTGCGCTCCTAGCGCTAACCAACTACACCGGCATCATGATCCAACGGGAGATCTAGCACCTCTACTGAGCGCTGCAGCCGCCGAGACTGGGGACCATCTCCAGTGAGCAAGTGTGGTGATTAGGGTTGTCTCTTCCACCAGAAGCTTCGCCCAGATCGCCTCTGCCTCCATCCTCTATGGATAGCCGATGGAACTCCCTTCTCTGGGTCTGCATCTCTCGTGAGCAACACTCCCTTTATCCTCGCCTAACCTGCTCAGTTCCTCAATTTCTCATCTGCGACCCTAGGCCCTGCCACCCACAAGCGCGCTGCCTTGTTCCCACCGTGGCGGAGAAACAGAGGCAAACGACCTCCACACTAGCAAAAGTTCGCCTCAAACCTCCATAGCACCTCCAGATCTTCATGATCTCGCCGCCCATGACCAGAAGGTAGACCTCGGTTGGGAAGACTGAACCAGCCGTCATCCATCCCTCTGCGTTGCCGGTCTCTCCTCTTCTATCTCAGCTTCGCTGGTGTGGGCTCCGATCTCCAAACCACGATTTAAACACGAGCGGAAGCAATCGATTAACAGTGGAAGACAAAAATCACGGGAAATTAAAATTTTTGAGACAAGATCTGGAAATTATAAATTCTTTTTTTAAGAAACCAAGTAAACAGTTTACATCTCTGTTAAACCACTTCTTGAGTAGTTATATACAACATGATTCAAAATCTTCAGGAGCCAACACCAAAAACTCAAACCACTGATTCCTAGAACCTAAGAGTACAGAGACGCATAGGACTATCTAACTACATAATTAGGCAAAACACCTAGGGTTAGCTCATAACCCAGGTCAGGGGTGTTACAGCTGGTATCTCGCCACCATGGATGCTTCCACGCAACTTTTCCTTATGTTTAGATTTGCAGCCATGATGTGAAACTCCAAGCGAGCAAATGATCTCCTTCCTACCGTCAGGATTCTGGCACCGTGGTCATCTCTGTGGTGGCTCGGTGGTCGTCAACAACTTCTCTATTCCGGTAAGTAATCAGCAGCACACGGCTCCTCACAGACTACTTCAGACGACACCCTCACCTCCGACATTTGCAAGCTGTGGTGTGGATGATGGGGGAGAAGGGGCTTAGGTATTGATAACAGAACATTCTCAGACGTTGTATAAGGGTTTGCGATTCTTCTTTCCATGTCAAGGGTAACTGTCCTTCAGTTTCCTCCATCAAACCATGACCATAACGTGGGATGAGTTGGGTTCATGATCGTTGCTATCCCACGATCTCCATCTAGACACAAGGTGGGTGAGGAACATGTTTCCCAACCATCCGATCCCAATCTAGGGCCAAAGCCAACTCTTATACACTGGAAAGGAGCAGCGTTACACAGATGCTAACCAAAACTTAGGCTAAAAACCTACATCCTTGGTCATTAACACATCCAATTCACATTATTACATGGTATTCAAACCTAAATAAAACCCTCTAGAAAACTCCAACCGCCACCAGACTTTGGTGCCAAAATCATTCGTTTGACAATATATACCTCAACATGGCATAAATTAATAGATCTTAGTCACGAAGTCAACATCAATCAACACTCAAAGTTACCAAAAATACTTGAAACTTCTCAAAACAACCAAAGATACATGAATCCACTTATGTCATTGGACATCTGAGGATTCTAAAAGTCCACTCCATCACAGTAATAATAGGATATATTTTATTTCCTGTTATGTCGAAGACCGGTGGACATCAATACGACAGCTGAGACGATCGGTTCAAGGCGTGAACCGATTGGTTGACGTTCCAGACGATTGGTTCAAGGAGTGAACCGATCGGTTGATGACCGGTTCGAGGAGCGAGACGAGCGGGTGGCGGCCATGAAGAGATGCACGACGACCAGGCGAACCGATCGGTTGGAGGAGCCAACCGATCGGCTAGTGGCACCCAGACGACCGGCTAGAGAGAACAGATCATTCATGTGATGAGTTGATCTACTCGGATGGCAAGGCACAGAGTTCATCTTGTACAGGTTGCATGCGATGTAGACCTAGATGACCGTGATTCTTCTTGGCTCGAGGAATCACATTAGGATGTCCATAATCATCACTTTTTATCGTTTGTGCATGTTTTCTGTGGGATATAGCATGTATATGATACGTACTATGTATTGTGGTGATTGGATATGTATATGTATATAAAACCGAATCCCTCGTTAAATATTAAGTTTTAGATGCCTTCCAAATGCGACACACATGAAAAGCTTGATCGACCAAGTGTGGGCACGCCCTAGCATGGTGCACCGTCTATCTCATAGAAGCATGAAGGATGAATGTGTGGGTCTGCCCTAGCAAGGTGCATATTCATTGTGTTTGTTTTGGGTCGGACTTAACAAGGTGACCTAGATAGGATATAGCACCTTGAGGAATGGAGATGATCATGGCAAGGAGTTGCATATGACATCTTATCAAGAGTTTCATATGATGCAATTGGCAAAAGTTGCCTACCTGAGAGATCTATGTTGTGGGTGACAGCCCTAGCTGGTCCATGGCTTAGAGGATTTCAGGATCTTGCCCACTAGAAGGTTGTACGCTGCAATCTTCCGAATTGATGGTGAGGGCTATCAATTTGAACTAAAATAGTGGGAGCGATAATTAATTTAAGGCCTAATTTTATCGTCAACTTTTCAAATCAATCAAACAAGTCAAAAGAGTTTTGGACTAAAATTGCATATATTTCCTTTTGTTAAAATCAATGGTTAATCAACAATAATCACTTTATTTGCGATCGGTATTTGAGACCAATAAATTAAATGGGAATAATTCCACGACTGTTTAGGATGATGAGAAGTGTTCTCAAAGAGTGAAAGCTCTAAGTCCTAGTTATACCAAGACCAGATAAACTCAATCCCACCACATCAATGGCTGAAAGTATGCTTATGGAATCATACCGAGGAAGACATTGATGAGGAGTGCTTGATGTTGTGTTCTCTGAACTATGAGTTGTAGAGACAACATGAGACATATGATGTCTCCAAGACACTGTCCTAGTATGTCATGATAGAAGGACATCCAGTAAGGTATTCACGCACTCACTATGATTGGGTATGTGGAAAACCTGACTAAGAAGGATTCCATCTGAGCCAAGAGTTGTATATTGGTATGATACTGCAAATGTTGCGAGAATCATACAGTTCATGATAAACTACAACATGAAAAACTTTGACAAGCGTTGACAAAGTTGTTGGACATGTTGAGGACAGTAGAGGCAAATATGAAGAAAGACTAACCCTAATCTTTGATGAGATCAATGAAAGGTAAGTCTTAAGGGCAAGGGCAAGGGAAAAACAAAGAAGTGTTCTGATGCTAGCCACCAATCCAAGCCGTCTTCAGCCTCAAGGCACATGGGGAAAGGGTGTATGAGGGAATTGCCCTCTATATCTGGAAGAACAAAAGAAGATGAAGGAGGGGATGGAGATCTCCACCTAAGGTATCATGAAATGAACCACTTCTTTATCTGAGGTATATGCTACCAAGATATGGATCTATCATATATGATATGCAAGATCCGCAAAGAAGTGATGGCCTTTGTGAAAGGACCAAGAAAGAAGTACCCATCATTGGAGCAAGTGTTGCTACCATAGATAGGACTATCTTTCAGTTTATTTCAGCCTAAAGGGCATGAAATAGAGTTGAGAACTGCTATTTCATATATTGTCAATAGATAGAAACACTTTATTTTGCATATTGTATGACAATGAAGGCAATTAATAAAGTTGATGCTTCAATCTTAAAGATATGATCTTTGTGGCAATGCCCTGTTTATCTTGTGATACATGGTATGCATAAGATAAAATGATACCTAAAGTTATTGATGACTCAAACAATTAAATTAGCATAAATCATAAGAAATTCATTTCTAGTTTCCATATGATGGATAAATCTAGACTCTTTTGGTTAGAGAACCAGTAAGAGACATGAATATCTTGGACATGATTAATCAATCTTCACTAATGGTAGTGGGAGAATGATTATCCTATTAGGTATAATACATGTGATGTATTCACATACCTATTGGGACAAATTCTAGTACTTCAAATGGTGTTTAGAGAAATACCAATATGAATATCTTGAAGTGTTCAAGATTATTATAGATGAAGTGCAAATTTGGTAAAGTGTTAATTATTGATGAGATCAATGAATGAAACACATGGACCAAATGTTTGAGATCCTTACGAGTGATTATGATAATGTATCATAGTGAACTCATGATTAAGGCATGGTGATGTCTAAATCAAGAAGGAATCATACTCTAAAGAGTTAGAGAATGATTATCGAATAACTGAATTCTTCTTAATAAAAGAATACCCCACACTAATAAAGGAAATTAAGAATCACAAGGGTTGTGAGTTCTTATATCCTTAACAGATACACCTCAATTATCTATGTGATGAGTTGTTCATGTAATGAGTCAACTATCTAGATGAATATGAGGAACCGAATTTTGAGTTATGATTTATGATCATTACATCCTAAATGATTTCCATGTGAACCATAAGGTATGACCTTGATGGTAGCACCCATTGGATAAAATCCATAAGTGCAAATGAATCTTAAGTGTTAAGATACATGGATAACATTTTAAGAAGGATGATGCTTGTTGATTGCAACTTAATGACTAAGGCATTTTGCATATGGATACTAAAACCGCATTCCTATGAGGAATAAAACAAGGATGTGTACGTGACACAACCTATAAGGTTTATGAATCCACTAATGCAAATGAATTCTATAAGTTACAATGGACTAATCAATGTGATTGATTGAGTACAAGCAACTCAGAATTGGATCTTTATTTTGATGATATAGTCAAAGGGTTTGACTGATATGTCAAAGATAAAGAAGGGATCTGTGATTTAGTGGGAGCGTGTTCACATTCCACATACTGATGTGAAATGGAAATGTTCTATTATGGAAATCTAAAAGTGGAAATTATCTTTAAGGAAGATATAGATGTTTCCTATGTGATAGGAATAGAGATCTATAGAGATAGTTCTCGAAAAATCTCTTGACCTGAAAAGAGAGAGCATACATTGGCAATCTGTACTGAAGTGTTCAGTTTGCACAGATTCAGTGGGAGAAAACTTGTCCATGTTACATGGAGTTAGTATCCCAAGGCCAAGTGTCCAATTCTTATGAATAATGGGAACACTAAGAATAGATAAGGATCTATCATGTATGTAATCATCCCATTATCTTGCATGTATAGACATGGCAAGAATAAAATGCATTCATCATTTTGTATGTATGACATGACAATATGATGTGCTCATACTGATAACTCGTATGTGGGACATGACGAGTGGATGCCTGTCTACTTCCAGTAAGGGTTACTGGAATACCATGAGAACTTGATAAGTACTTGGGAAGTACTAGTTCTATGGAGATAAGGAAGAGTTCAATGTAAAGAGTTACATTGATGTGAACTTCCGAAAGGACAGAAAATTAATCGCAAAATATATATAGGATATATAAAAGTGAAGGTTTGTTGATGATTGGAAGTGTTTCCAATAAAACCATTTAAAAGGAAATGCCGAGTATCTATGCGTTAGAGAACAACAATGGATATTATATGGATCTGGAAGTTCATGAGATTAACTTATATTCCACTCATTGATGACAAGTATGGAATCCTTCATCATGCAATGTAGCTAAAAGGTTAGCAAAGGAATACTAGATCACATATTACGGCAACTCCATCTCATACGTGTGACGTACAATGAAGAGATGAGAGACATGCAATTTATACTGACTTTGGCAAGGTGTTGCCATTACTCACTATGTTGACACTAGAGCACAGTAGCATGTGGGACATGTTTGAAGATCACTATGAATATGATTCATGGGTGATTGGCTCGCAGTGCAACAGGGAGTCTGTTGGTATGTATGCCCTGAGAGCCAATCATGGGATGATTGGTGGGATACATTAAGATTGATTTGATAAACATCAAAGGCAAGCTTCCAATTCTTTCTGGTTCAGTCCTATGTGATAGTGATAGAATAGATTGAATGTCTAGAGAATGACAATACTCAATGACGTATGCTTTCAGGTTGAGGACCTGAACGATGAGATCATACGGATGCTAAGAGTTTGTACATTCTTGTTATGTCCCTAGTCGGATGTCATTGTGGAAGGTAGATAGACAACAATGACACACAAGACTAGATTGTGGTGTTGGTTGATGACAGAATCTCATTAGTCATGATATAGAGATATCAAACCAAACACATAGGTACTTGTTAGAGAACAAGTGTACCGGACAGACCCACCGTGAGTTTGACACATGGAACCATGACATGGTAGTCACAGTCAGTACTCACAGTGATGGTGGTGAGTGTGATTCTTAGACCTGAAATCACTACACTCAACACATGTCGTTGGGCACACTTTGACATCATCAAACGCAGTCCTGAAACATGGGTTGTTATAAAGGTGATGATTGGGTGGCTTTGACACATGGAGCTTTTGAGGGGTGAGTGATAGATATGGGATTTGTCCCTCCTAAGGGAGTTTGATATCCAAGGCCACTTGATGAGTAGGATTGAGATAGGCGTGTGCACACATGTGTGAATCAGTATGTGATATTGATGTCATACATATCTCGTTCAATCTACTATGAGATCAAGAAAGTGAATGAACGTTGACAGGATGATTGTTCCATGCCTCGAGTTCATTCGGGATATCAGTGACAAAGGAATTATACATTCACTGTAACACCATTCACGGATTGTAGGATTGAAAGTTGTTCTCCAACTTTCTACTTTCACTTGGGTAGAAATGATGTGTGACTAGGCACCGCTCTTTGCTTGTGAAGCCATAAGTGTTATGGACTTTCACTGCCAACGTGAAATGGACCTGCAGGGTCACACACATAGGATTTAACCTGGAAGAGGAGTTTTGTCCACAAGCAACGTTTAGATTGATTACTAAAGGAGTTTAGTAGTTCAATTAAACACTCAATTGATTGATAGCTCAATATCATATTGTTCAAGGTGTTGGACATGTTGATTGGAGTATCAGATTGATTGAAATCGCATTTGACTGATTCTGCACAACATGTACTCCAACCGATCGGTTCAAGTGTTGAACCGGTCGGCTGAGGTTGCTGAACCGGTCGGCTCAAGTGTTGAACCGATCAGCTCATGTACAGAGTGAAACAAGCGGTTCAAGTGTTGAACCGATCGGTTCAACTGGTGCAACCGAGCAAATTGGGAAAGTCAGGTCGGTGAGAATTTTCCTTGCATTTCACTTGCCCAATTTTATTGGAACTAGGATTGGTATTCGATACCAATTAGAAACAAAAGAAGGAAAGTCAATTGGGAACTTATCAGAACCACGAACATACCGGTTCAGAAGTGAACCGATCGGCTCATGGGTCCCAACCGATCGGTTGGTGTTCCAACCGGCTGGTTTAGGTCCCCAACTGACCGGTTCACTTGTGAACCGATCGGTTCAGGTTGTGAGTTGGTTGCTTTTGTGGAAAATCTCGAACCCTTCTACTCCTTCTTTTAGTCCCGCATTGCCCGGGATGGAGAACCCTGCCCCATGAACCTCCTATATATATAGGGGTATTGGGGGCTTCTCAATGTACAACTCAGTGCAACCAGTTGCTCTGCAAAGTTGTCATTCTCTCTGGTTTTGGTCACCGAGAGAGAGCCCGAGCAAGTGCTTCCCGCAAAGGGAGGTGCAGCAGGGAAGGACAACTACAGTTGCAACTGGAGGCAGGAGAGTGTGTTGGTGACTAGTACGTCAACAGGAGGGTGCGACTCCTTCCACTTCCTTGTGGGACAAGGAGTGTGGAGTTCCAGGTGGTCCGTGTGGACTACTTCAGAGGTGGGAGGTTTCTGCCGCTCAGGAGGACAACTGTCAATCCCGACAGTCCGGTGAGAGGAGGAGTTGTTAGTTCTGGTGCGACCAGGAGCTGCACAGACACCGTCCAAGACCGGAGTTGAAGATTACGCATTGCGCGAGGTATTGTCACCGAGCAAGCCTCGGGACAAGGTATGATTCCACAAACCATCCTTTCCTAATATATAGACGTTGACGCGTTTCCTCGTGCTGGGTTTGGGGAGAATTTTTTTTTGTTTCCGCTGCCTTCTCTGCTTCCCCTAAAACCCAACAATATCTACTCCATCGAACTTGTCTCCACCATTCACACTGTGAGATTGACTGAAATTGCAATGCATATACTCAACTTTGCTCCTACTAATCATAAATCCACTTGATTCCAATGCCTCTCTCCAAAGTTCAACTTTATCATTCAAACCATATTTAGTTTTGTCAATCAATACAATATCATCAACAAGTAACATACACCAAGGAACATCATCCTGAACATTCTTTGTCAACTCATCCATAAAAAGAATGAACATATATGGGCTGAGTGTTGATCCTTGGTGTATCCCAACTGTTGGAAAATTTTGGTGTCTCTCCTCCAGGATTTTTCACACTTGTAGTAGAGCTACCGTACATGTCTTTAATCAAGTTAATGTATTTGATTGGCACACCCTTTTTCTCAAAACCATCCACAACACTTCTCTGGGTACTCGATCATAAGCCTTTTCCAAATCAATAAAAACCATGTGAAGATCTCTTTTTCTTTCCCTATACTTCTCCATAAGCCTTCTTATTAGAAAAATAACATATGTTATTGATCTACCAGGCATGAAACCAACTTGGTTGTTTGATATCTGCATTATAGATCTTAGCCTCTGCTCAATAATCCTCTTCTAAAGCTTCATTGTGTGACTCACATAATTATATGATAATTATTGAACCACATGGGATTTTTCTATGAAATTTACAAGTTAAGACAAAATATGTGACACTTCAATTTTATAGAATTAAATTGTTTATATCGTGACCATAGACCTTTTATATAATGGTTGATCACCTCAGTATAAATGTATGATATGATCATGACTTATTATTAATACAAAAATAATTGATTGAATAATATGTACCACATATCACAGATCTCTCTCTATATTTATCCTTTTTAGCTCAAGCACCATTATTGTTGCATAGCATTGAAGATGTGTAGCTCCTCCCCATGGATTATCTAAGAAAATTGGGGATTCAATCACCATAATTGACCTCCACCTAACTCTCTTGCAACCCATATCCCTTAGAATGTCCTAGGTGTTAGTGAAATGAAGCTTGCCCTAGATTTGTTTGCAAGCACAAGTAGGGGCATATAGTGGTCTTATATGGATCCTCTTGATTTTTTTATGCTACTTTTATGGAATAAGGTCCAAAAAGTGTGGCATGATGATTTTTAACCTAATATTCCTTCAGCCTCAACCTTATTCAATTTACTTAGATTTATTAAATCATCTAGATCTTCACACTCATACCAAGTTATATTTTTGTTCACATGAAACTTTTGGATGATTTTTTTATTGTGTGAACATCTATATTGGCCAAAAAAGTCCCCTCGTTTGCATTTTTTTCCATGGGGTCTAGATTGACCACGATGAAAGGAAGGGGTAAACCTCATTGTCAATGTGTCAGCACTAACAATAATCTAATCTTGACATGTGATCTATCTTTTGGTTTGTGAAAATTGTATGTTAGACCTTCATTACATCATGTGGCCTAGGATGTCCTAAATGCCCCTTAGGCATCATGGAACTCATACACATTTAATGAGTAATGAATTGGGATCATGATTAATGATTAACATTGCTTTTCATTATTTTAGTATCAAATGGAAAGAAAATTAAAGATCAATAGAAAAAGGTCAAGAAGGTTATCAAATTCCCAATTTCTTAAGCAACATCAAGTAATGTAAAGCCCAAATCGGTTAAGAAATAAATATTGATGGAATTGATAAAATCATAACTAAGGAACTACTATTTCATTTGAATTAATGAAATTGGTATGATCATCATGTTATATCATTTCCCTATTTGACTTTCCTAGAGTTCTAATAATTTTCAGCTTTTAGTTCCACATTTGCAAAGTCAAACTACATTTCTCTTATATAAGTAATAGTATGCCTACATAACTTAGTATTCAAATTTAAATTTCTATATTTGGGATTATTTCTTCTCTTTCAAATTCCTTTTCTTATTATAAAAGCTAAAAGGTAAGTTCGTCCACTTACCCAGGAAACTAAAAATACAAAAGTTAGTGTTTTGTGAATCCATGTATTATTAAGCTCACAACTATGTAAATATATAGATTTATTTCTTATTATAATGTTCACTATTAATTTTGTTGACTCAAGGTCAATTAGGTCAATGTTGATTCACGTCTAAATTGACTAAACCCATGTTTTGATGATGACTAACCATTCCACATTTTGGTGTCTAATGTCTTTACTTGAGTAATTTTAGATTATGTATAGACACACTCCAAATGCCCTAACTTGCGCATCTCAAATTGGAGAAAAGACAAGTCAAAGTCATACAAGTGCACGTTTTTGTAATATGATGTATATCCATTAGAATCATGTTGTAAATCACTTGTAATGATTGTATGACTTGTAATTAAGCTTAGAAAAATATCAGGAACACTTAGATCGAATATTAGAGCACTTTAAATGCATCTTTGAAAATCAATTACAGGCACTTGGTCGGTCCAGTTTCCCACCCTGAAACTCGACCGATCAACCTTGATTGATTTTCTGAAGATTGCATCGGTCGAGTTGTGCACTCACAGAACTCGACCGATTGGGTAGTAGGCCATTTCCAGTTGAAATGGTCAGTCGAGTTTCCTCAGGACAAACTCGACCGATCCTTTGAACATCGGTTTGCATCCTACTTGATCGGTCGAGTTAGACCCATAGAAACTCGACCGAATGCACTGTACGAAAAAGTGCTGAAAAGTGTTTCTAGCCATTGTGGAGTTGCAACAAGTGAAAATAGATCTGTTGCAAGCCACAAAACGGCTAGTTTTCATTCACAAGTGTTCCCAAAGGTTAAGAGGCATCCCCAACTATAAATAGGACCCCTTGGGCTTCATTCCAAGGTAGAGCATTCATTGCAAACTCTTTGTGAGGTTCCTATTCTATAGTTGAGTGCTTCCTACAACCTCCTCTCTCTCTCTAAGCTTAATCACTTGCTACATCCATTAGAGTTAGTAGGAAATCTATAAGAGAGCTAGTCCTACATGTATATCTTGTGAGGCTCTCACTTCCACCACCTCCACTTCTCTCATTTGCAATCATGAAGATGAAGGTTCTCTCTCTTGTCCAAGAGAGGTGAAGAAGAACAAGGGAAGGCGTCCCTTGGTGAAGATCAAGGCTAAAGACTTGGAGCTAGAGTGGGTAAGCCCTTGGAGAAGGCAGAAGACTCAAGATCAAGTGGGTAAGACCTTGGTGGAAGCTTCTCTGAGTGAAGGTGAAGTCAAAGGCGGAAGATCCAAGAAGAGTGGGTAATTCCTGCAAGACCGAAGACTTGTGCAAGAGTGGGTAAGTCCTTGGAGAAGGCCGAAGACTCTTGCAAAGTGGGTAAGTCCTTGGTAAGGTTGAAGACTCTTTGTATTGGATAGGTAAGTCCTTTGTTGGTCATGTATTGTAAGTCTTATAAGTGAATATAAGAGTGCAATTGTTAGAAGTCCTAGAGGTTGACCTCTCTAGGCAAGTGGACTGACACACTTCTAGTTTGAAGTGTGGAACCACTCTAAATAGCTTGTCTAATTGGTGCATGTTCAATCTCTCTTATCCTTGCTATGCATGATTTAGTTGCACTCAAATTGCCTATTTAGCAACCTTATCTTGTCATATATTTTGAAGGTTTAATGAGTTTTGTTTAAGTGCTTTCAGCTCTATTTACCCCCCTGTAGAGCATCTAATCACCCATCTAGGATCCAACAAGTGGTATTAGAGCGGGTCTTCTCCAAGCATACTTCCACAAGTAGGAGAATATGGGTGATTATGAAGATGGGAAACCTTCAAAGAGAGCAATAGAAGGAAACAAGAGTGAAAAAGGGATCACAAAGGCTCCATCAACAAATGAAAGCACTAGTGGAAGATCTAGTGAATGTGAAGATGGAAGATGCCTTTGCGCCCTCATGACAAGCTCAACTAAAGTTTTAAATGAGGTAAATTCAAGTGTTGAGATTCAAACAAATGCTTATCTTAGTCAACTAAATGCTCTTAAATTTGTGAATTCTAGCTTGCTTGATAAGATTAAGTTTTTAGAATCTCAACCTTCTATGACTATTTCATATATAGAGCTATCTACTACTATTGTTTCTCTCTCTATTGTTTCTTATGCTCTTAAATGTGCTTATGAGAGTCAAGATCTTACTTTGCAAGGAATAAAATGTGTAGATAAAGTTTATCCTTCAAAGATTACTTGTCTTGCATATGAACTTGCTTCCTTGCATAGTAGTATAATTGCTCTTGACCCTCATACTATCTTTTCTTATAGAGAGAAATTTTTTGATGCTCTATATGGTGATAAAAAGAATGTTAATCAAATCCTAGACCATACTACCAAACAAATGGGTAGAGATGGCATTGGACTTGACTGTAGCCAAAGGAACAACAAAGACAAAGGACCTTCAATTTTCAATGAAGAATCCTCTAGTTCCAAGACTATGGGAACATGTAATTATTGCAATGAAATTGGTCATTATTCTACTTGTTGTCCTTTTAGGAAAGCACCCAAGAGCAATAGGACTTGGGTTGCTAAACTAACCCCTCCGGACCCAAAAATATGATTGGGGACCATTTCATCTTTCTTCTTGTAGGTACTTGCAAATGGATTGACTTGAGCTATTGAATTGCAAATTGACTTCTCAATCCACATGAAAGAAGAAAGGTGAGATGTGTAGAGGGTGACAACAAGTGGAAAAGCAATGGTAAGCACGAAGGTAATGGTTTTATTGCTTGTAACCACTTCTGACTTGTTTTTGTCAAGTTAGTGTGCACTATACATATGGTTTTTGAGTCAAAAGTGGCATTTTGTGATTCTCTTCACACTCTTGCTAAAAAACTGTTTCTAATGCTTCTATAGTGCATTACTAACTTACTTAGACATGTTTGGATATGGTTTGTATATTTAACATGCCTTTAAATATGTTTTCATGAAATATATGTGCTCTTTGACAGCTGCTCTGTCGGTCGAGTTTGCCCTATTGAAACTCGACCGATTGACACCAATGGGTGTTGCCAACAGCTGTCATCGGTCGAGTTGTCAATGCACAGAACTCGACCGATAACACTGTGCTCAGAATATACATTTGGCTTATTGAGTGAGAATTTCCCTCTCAACTAGATTTTCTCAACCAATAGCCTTATTCTTTGGCACTCTCATTTGGTATCTTTATATTGCCATGTTCTAAATTGCCTATCTTGCTTACAACTCTATCTCTCTAATTGCTCTAAATTGGTATATCTATATCTTGCAATTACTTGGTTTGAGTTGTTTTGCAGGTTTTGATGATGATCTCTTTGGATCTCCTGGTTGTGTCTAAAAATTGCTTCCGTTGTGCTCTAACTTGCTACATCTATCTAGGTGTATATCTTGTGTTGATACAATCTTGAGGTTCATAGGGGTAATCATCTTATGGTAAGGATGCATATCCAGTGAGTTATATCCTTTCATGCTTCTAAAATTTCATATCTCTTTGTTTGGATATTTCTCTACATATACTCATAGCTTGTTTTATCTTGTGTATCTTTTGGTATCTCTTGCTATGATCTAGATCCTACTAGTAGTCCTAACTTGTAATATCATCTACTAGTAGTTCATATACATTTAGTTCTAACTCTATTTATAATTGGCATCTTTGATCATCTATATGTTATGTTTGTATCTTATCTCATACATGCTCAAGATTGTTCCTTAAATTGAATATCTACTATCTTGAGTTTCTTGCATAACATTGTGATGCAGGGTACATAGATCTACATGATATGTGGTAATTGGAGTATTTATGGATTTTTATGCATATTTTGCTCCAGTTTCAGTTTTTGGTGCAAGACTAGTGTTTTTCATGCAGAAATGACCTTCTGAGCAAAACTCATCGCTTTGCCATGAGCTCTGATGGTTTTTGGTCTAATTCCATCATATTGAGGGTCAAAATTGTGATTTATTGTTTTTCTGCAACACTTTATCTTGCATTTTTTGGTTGTCAAGTATATGTTTTAACTTGCTTTTCTTTCTATGCTTGGACAAGACCCTATCTGTGCTCTTCTACTCTCCTTATATATATTTTGTGTTATCTTTTTTCTCTTTAACAAGTGATGTTTCTTATTTCTTCATACCCCCACCTTTTTGAAATGACAAAGGGGGAGAAAGGTATGTCTTCTTTTAAAAGAGGAAGAAGGCATGTCTTACATGAAGAGGAGAAGCATGTCCATGTAAAGGGGAGAAGGTAAAGGGGAGGAGACATATATGTGTAGACATATATGAGTAGAAGACATAGTTTCTATAAATGTTATGAAAGCTAACCATACAAGAGAAATAGCATCAATTGAGGGGGAGTATGAAAACTCCATGCACATCAATTGAGGGGGATCATATGAACTCCATTCTATTGAAACCCCTAGGTTTCTCCAAAGGTATGAATTTACTTAAATGCTTTCAATACATTTACGGAATGGTTTGTCATCTTCAAAAAGGGGGAGAATGTTGACTCAAGGTCAATTAGGTCAATGTTGACTCACGTCTAAATTGACTAAACCCATGTTTTGATGATGACTAACCATTCCACATTTTGGTGTCTAATGTCTCTACTTGAGTAATTTCATATTATGTATAGACACACTCCAAATGCCCTAACTTGCGCATCTCAAATTGGAGAAAAGACAAGTCAAAGTCATACAAGTGCACATTTTTGTAATATGATGTATATCCATTAGAATCATGTTGTAAATCACTTGTAATGATTGTATGACTTGTAATTAAGCTTAGAAAAATATCAGGAACACTTAGATCGAATATTAGAGCACTTTAAATGCATCTTTGAAAATCAATTACAGGCACTTGGTCGGTCCAGTTTCCCACCCTGAAACTCGATCGATCAACCTTGATTGATTTTCTGAAGATTGCATCGGTCGAGTTGTGCACTCACAGAACTATACCGATTGGGTAGTAGGCCATTTCCAGTTGAAATGGTCGGTCGAGTTTCCTCATGACAAACTCGACCGATCCTTTGAACATCGGTTTGCCTCCTACTTGATCGATCGAGTTACACCCATAGAAACTCGACCAAATGCACTGTACAGAAAAGTGCAGAAAAGTATTTCTAGCCATTGTGGAGTTGCAACAAGTGAAAATAGATCCGTTGTAAGCCACAAAACGGCTAGTTTTCGTTCACAAGTGTTCCCAAAGGTTAAGAGGCATCCCCAACTATAAATAGGACCCCTTGGGCTTCATTCCAAGGTAGAGCATTCATTGCAAACTCTTTGTGAGGTTCCTATTCAATAGTTGAGTGCTTCCTACAGCCTCCTCTCTCTCTCTAAGCTTAATCACTTGCTACATCCATTAGAGTGAGTAGGAAATCTGTAAGAGAGCTAGTCCTACATGTATATCTTGTGAGGCTCTCACTTCCACCACCTCCACTTCTCTCATTTGCAATCATGAAGATGAAGGTTCTCTCTCTTATCCAAGAGAGGTGAAGAAGAACAAAGGAAGGCGTCCCTTGGTGAAGATCAAGGCTAAAGACTTGGAGCTAGAGTGGGTAAGCCCTTGGAGAAGGAAGAAGACTCAAGCTCAAGTGGGTAAGACCTTGGTGGAAGCTTCTCCGAGTGAAGGTGAAGTCAAAGGCGGAAGATCCAATAAGAGTGGGTAATTCCTGCAAGGCCGAAGACTTGTGCAAGAGTGGGTAAGTCCTTGGAGAAGGCCGAAGACTCTTGCAAAGTGGGTAAGTCCTTGGTAAGGTTGAAGACTCTTTGTATTGGATAGGTAAGTCCTTTGTTGGTCATGTATTGTAAGTCTTATAAGTGAATATAAGAGTGCAATTGTTGGAAGTCCTAGAGGTTGACCTCTCTAGGCAAGTGGACTGACACACTTCTAGTTTGAAGTGTGGAACCACTTTAAATAGCTTGTCTAATTGGTGCATGTTCAATCTCTCTTATCCTTGCTATGCATGATTTTGTTGCACTCAAATTGCCTATTTAGCAACCTTATCTTGTCATATATTTTGAAGGTTTAATGAGTTTTGTTTAAGTGCTTTCAACTCTATTCACCCCCCCTCTAGAGCATTTAATCACCCATCTAGGATCCAACAAATTTGACTTGAAGTAATTCTAAAATTTATCAGGTTTTTGGGTGCTTTCACTCAATGTCAATTTGCAAGTTCCATTTCCCCTTTCCTTCAATTCCATTAATATTTATTTAATAAGCCAACTATGTTTACTTGAGTCCAATAACACATATTTGATATCATAATTCTTTCATTTGTTATTTGATGTAATTATATGTATAAATATATTTACACATATTTTGTGTATATGCATATATGTACTCTGTTTTTTTAGGTTTTCCCCAAATTGTTGATCATACTTTCATGGTATGTTGGTCACCTTTTATTTGATATTTCCTAAATTCCAAATTTTCTAGTTTGACTGAACATTTCCATAATACCGAACGACAATGCAAAAGGGAAGGCAACTAGTTGTGTTCATCTATTATCACACTAAGACCTTGAGATTTTTTATCAAAATGAGGGGGGGTTTAGACCAGGTGTAACCATGTTTTCTACTTCATGTCTCATACATGTCCAACCTTCTTCATAAGGACATGCTAGGGTTGATCTTTTCTTAGATGAATTGACAAAATGCAAGTGCTCTAAGAAAAAACATGTGATAGAACAATGGTATTTTCTACAACTTTGAACAATCATGTTTGTTTAACTATAGAATTGTGCTCACCTTTGGTCATAATTGTCAAAGTGGCTAGGTGATCCCCTTTTCACAAGAATAATATATATATGTATATATACATATATATACATTTATATGTATATATATACTTTTTTCCATTTAGTTAGTATGATAAATTCGAACCCTAAAATGAGATGTTATAGTTGTTATGGAGGGGGAATATCTAATTAAGGTGAACACAAAGGGATAGGAAGAAAGTAATGAAAAGTCTTATGTCGGCATGAGAAATTCTATGGAAATTATACAACTATGAGTGAAATATATGGATTGTCTAAGAATTGTGAACAATATTCTAGACTAAATTGTGGTATTATTGATGTTTTCTTAGCTATGTTGATTTTATCATATCACTACTGGTGATTGTGCACATTTACATAATTTTCCAAGTCATTCTTCTAGTGTTGTCAAATAAATTGCATTTGAGGATAATTTGTAAATCAATTACTTGAAACTATAGTGTTCCATAAGTTCATGTTTCAATTGAACATATTTTTAGCATTCTAGATGCTTATAAAACCATTTAGCTAGGTTACTTTTCCAAATAGTAGGTTGTTTTGCATGAAATATAGCAGATCTTTGATATGATGCAACATTAAACATTAATATGGTTAGCATATATTGTTATTCGTAATAATCAGATGCATATTGGTATAGAGGTTTATAAATGTTTGTATCCCGTCCACATATATTTAAGTAGGAGGTATCACTAGAAACTTGACAAAGGAGAAACTTGTTATGGAATTTTCATAAAAATATAGATTGAAAGAAGAAAAAAGATTGACTTTATGATTTTTGTTGTGTGCACTTTTTCACATGTAAATTATAAACATGTGGAAACATTTCCTTTATTTAATTCTGATTCCCAATGCCCCTTTTTAGTCTATGTACTATAGTTATATATGGATCCTCAAACAAATATGTTACATAAGAGAGAGGTAGTTGTGATGAAAGAAAGAAAAGAGGGATGTCATGTGTAGTGATACAACATTAGAAATATAACTAATAACTAAATATTGAACACATAAATAGAAAATTTAAATACTAATACTACTGCATTTTTCTCTAAAACTTTAGTATTGATTGTGTCAGTTTCTTAACAACAACTGAGTCAGTAAACTATGATGTCCGTTTTTATATAAAAAGTAACATTACAGATGGTCGGGGGAAATCTCGGGCACCGTTTCAACAAATAGTGCCTTTTTTATAAAAAAAATGACTCTATAAAAGCCTGAAAAATAAAATTTCACAGCAAATTTTTTATTGAAAAATAAAACATCTATTTTTATTGAAACTGACTCAACATTTATCTCATGAAGCAAATGGAATAAAATAGGTTTCCACCAACTCATCTATAGCGTTACTTTGTGTACCAAAAAATGACTCCATTACTGTGGTCATCTTCACAACATATAACGTCACTTTTAAAAAATAAATGGTCTCGTAGCTATCACATATAACGTCATTATTTTTAGAAAAATGAGGTTGTATTGAAAAATCAGGTACCACTTAGTTTACAACATATAGATTTGTTTTGAAAAAAAATTGACGTTGTAGAACTCACCTATAGGGTCAGTTTTTTAAAAAAGCAAGGTTGTATTGAAAACATGAGAATTGTCTATCAGTAGCATCATTTTTTTTTAAATAATGCAATAGGGTATCATATTACCCTAATCATGAAATAAATTGCTCACTTCTCCAGTCGCGCAAAACCCTGCTTTCTTCTTCGTCATTGGTGACATTTGGGGTTCTTGGACAAAACCACCTTTGTTAAGCTATGGTTAGGAAGTCACCGCCACTTAGTGTTATTTAACCTTTGTTGTCGCCACTCCATGATACTTGAGTTTTCCTATCACTGCTGCTCTGTGCTACTTGATATTCCTCACCGCCACCACTTCTGACCATCATCCTCTTTGCATAGTCAGACGAACACCACATGGACGCTGCCAAAGTTTCTGCAATGCCACCAACACTGTGACACCACCTTCCTTGTCAATTCCACAAATATGTTGTCACCTTCCTTCCTCCTTCCCCAATATGTATGCCTTCTTTATTTCCTCAATGTGTACACTGTGTTATTTCTACCTAGAGCGTGAACTTTCCTTGTTCAGACACTGCCTCAACTTCTGGAGTTTTCTACGCTCTGATAGGTATATTCTTTTACTATATATTAATTTTGATAATCTATGTGTTCAATGATATTACTTTTCTTGAAAATAAATGTGTTACATGATCATCATTTGAATGAGTTTTAATGAATGATATTTTGACCATCCAATTATAAATTAGTTTTATTGATAAATTAGTATGATAAACTTTATTGATGATAAATTTCGAATGAATTATAAACTAATTTTGTTGAAATTTTATGATAAATTTTGTTTACGGGTGATAACTATAAACTAATGTGTCAGATGAGTTATATGATATTGAATAGTTTTTCTAATTAAATTTATTATGTAATCAATAATGGATCAAGGAGTTAGGGCTTATGTTTTACTAAATTAACCCGAATTGTTTTTGGGTTTAAGAGCTAATTATATAAACCAAATTATTTTAGAGTTTATGGCACAGAAAATTAATCTAAACTAATTTTAGGGAGTAGGATTAATGTAGACATGTTTAACCTGATTTATGAATATGATATTTATACATTTATTTATTAACTTATAATCCCATCTTAAATTTATTAATGAGTAATAAATTTTGGATATTGTCTGATTTGACACTCTTTTTTAACAAGTAATCTCACTTAGGGTGTAGGTGTATAATGTGTGTTTAGTTTTTAATAGAATTTCAGTAGTATTCTCTCATTTATTGTCTGGGTATTATGTGGATGGCTATATATTTACCAATCTACATCGATATACTTGGAGAACTTATAAAAAATGATGCTAAAATTTTCTTAGAAACTAAACACATATCATACACTTCATAGTATGATTAAATGTTAAAAAATAGTATAGGTGTTACATATTAGTCAAAAACTAATTAGTTTTCTTTCAATATAAAAAATAATTTCATGTATAATACGTATATTAAATGTTTAGCTATCTAATTAACTTGCATATGATCTAGGAAATGGATCAAAATTGGTTGTCCATTCAAAATCATTGCAGTCTAGAGTTTGGAAAATGTCGTGATGAGTTTGTCAGATTTGGTGAAAAAAATAGGAAACAACCAGAAGATGGGTTCTATTTTTTCATTTATGAATTGTGGTAACAATTTAAAAGTCGACATTGTTGAGGAATTAAAAATCAAGTCATGTGCAGTGGGATCATACAAGGCTCTGAACCGTATTGGCATAGAGAGAATCCTAATTGTAGATCATGAAATGTCGATACTAATAGTTATGTTGAAGAAGAAATACATATGGGAAAAAGATGATGATGTCAATGATGAGCCACTTCAGAATGATATGGGTGATATGATGCTAGTTAGTTGTGGGAGCAATGCTATTGATCCGCCTTCCTTATTTACAAATATTATCTATGATGTTGAGTGTTGTGATGTGATAATACAATCTAAAAGATCATAATAGGTGGAGCAAAAAAGTTTCACATCTCTATTATCTTTGTTGAAAGAAATTCTTCTTGAACGGGGACACACCGCTATCATACATTACATTCGAAGAAACAAACCACGTTGTGGCAGGGTGGCCTAGCAATTGGTTTCTCTTTGATAAGGTATATTAAATTATTATTTTATATTTTCTATTTGTCAATATATATGAATTTTTGTGATATAAATATGCAATAGTCTGATATATATTTCAAATTGATTTCTATGTATAAAATGATTATAAGTGTTTCTGCAACTACATATATATAGAGGACCTTACGTTTTGAAGCAAACAATGATGGATTCTTAGTTCCTTCGTCAATAGCTTGGTATAGACTACTAATGTATCTGAATATTTTGAAACTTCATTTAAATAGTTTGCTAGTTCGTGAAAAGACATTATTCTAGATCCTTTGAACGTCAAGTATGTTATCTTACTCAATTTCATTTATGAACTTATAATGTTGATATCGAGTAAGTTTCTATCATTTTGTCTCTTTTTTTCAATGTTAGTCTTTTTCTTGTTCAAATCCATACATGGTGAATTGTTGGTGATTGTCCCAAGCTTAATGATAGTTTATTATCATGACCCGATAGATAAAACTTTGACTTAACACAATCTAAAATATTATATTTGTGGAGTAAGCATAAATTTTATTTGTCAACAAATTTATTGATATGTCTTCATAATGATATGTCCATTTAGTCAACTATCTTAATCATTTATTTACAGTCATATAACATCATTAAAAAAGTGGTGGTAAGCTAGTTTCAAAATCTAAGACACTGAGTTTGAGGAGGATTAAGGTAGTTTTAGGACGTAAATTATTACATCAACTTTGCATATAGTAATTTATTCATGTGAAATATAACTTGAATTCTTAGTCTCATGTCCAAAACAATACTGACATGTGGTATTATATAATGAAATATATGGATACCTTTATCAAGAAAGCATCACAAGACATTCAGAATACATATCAAGTTAAGAAAAAATGGATCACTAACTTACAATTTAATATCAATTATAACAATTTTATATGCTACAACAACTTTTTTTGCTTATATTTAATACTCAAAGTTACACACTGGATATTTAAAATGAACTTCATAAAGAGTGGGCATATGCTTTCCTAAAAGAAGTTCATCTTGGTCTTTGACGATGAACTATTTTAGGTCAAGTTATCTAGCTCAAAAATTTTAATTACAATTCTACTTTTATATTGCATTTGAATTTAAATACTATGTCACATTTGGTTATTATCTTCTCTACAATTTGCAAATGATGTAGATTTTGCATGAATGATGATCTTCTTTGCAATTTGCAAACAATTTGGATTATCTGTGAATGATTATGAATATGTGTGAATGTATCAGTGCACATATATGTTAAACTAATAATGTGATTGAATCATTATCTTTACGTCGATGTGTATGATTTGATGAAGAATGTATTAATTCATGCAAATGTGATGGAATCCAAATTCTAGAAAGTCACTTCAGTATGTATTTTAAGTTTGTATCTTAGTATTGTAGGCTTATTTCTATTGTAGGTC
Organism: Alisma plantago-aquatica; assembly: GCA_963693085.1. Classification (NCBI taxonomy): domain Eukaryota; kingdom Viridiplantae; phylum Streptophyta; class Magnoliopsida; order Alismatales; family Alismataceae; genus Alisma; species Alisma plantago-aquatica. Next base: position 1,182,372,006 of record OY856412.1, on the reverse strand, counting down.
TGAATATTTATATAGTAGATTTATGTATAAGAAAAATTTAGATTTATATCTTTATAATAACAAAAGATATAGTGCATAGTGTCAGTTTTTTTTCAAATTGATGTTATATGTCTTTATATATGTTAATTGATAACTTCTGACTAAAAAGTAGTTGTATTATTCTTAACTTTAGCTTTAATTTTTCATATAATGGATGTTGTAAGTATTCACAAAACTCTATGAATAAATGGTGTTGCGTCAGTTTTAAAAAAGAAATGATGCAATAGTATGCCTACTTTCTCAATTTCTTTATGCTGGAAAATTAACAATACACTATTGCACCAATTTTTTCTTGAATTAGATAATTGATGTTGTATGTCAATTATTATAGCATCGTAAGACTAAGAAGCCCTTTAAATGTGATTATATATGCATACAAAAATTGATGTTATATCCTATATCAATAATAATGTAATTACTTGGATGCAGAATAATATTTTAATAAAATATTATCAAGAACATTTTGATCCAAAGACTTGTTTGGGAGAGAACAAATGTGATGCAAGAAGAAGGTATAAAAATAGAAAAGTCAAATAGGAGGGACCAATGACAGAGAAATGTGTGTGATAAGAGATTGAGAAAGTAGGAAGCTGATGAAGGAGAATTGAAGTGCTCTTGAATATGTGACAAATTCTAGAGAGGCAAACACTATGGGAATGTTTGCTTTCATGTATTCCTCTATATTGGATTGTGCTTTTAGATCAAGCAAGAAAAAAATCATATTTGGTTAGTAGGAGTTGTAAAAGGAGAAAAATCATATATTTTTTGTTATATAGTCATTGTTGCATTTTGGGTTCCATCTGAAAATAGTTGAACGTCGCCATCCCACAACGGTTGTGTCGGGTGTGTGGAAAGGTGGCGGTTGACAACTCACATTTGTGACCCACCACGGTAGCTCCTTAAGAAAGCAGTAAACAACACTTGCCCACCTTTATAGGTATTCAACAATCACTTTTATTTGTTCAAGTTCCAGAATGGTGCCCGGTGCCAAGATAACTACAGCCTCCTAAAAAACCCAATGTAAATTTTGTTCTCTTATAATTTGTAAACTCCTAGAAATTTGGATTCTTGGATTAATGAAATGCAACATTCGTATCATCCAGCTATATCCAACAAATCAAACGAGCCCTATAAGGGAGAAAGATGGGGTGTTGTGGGAGTGAATGTAGGATTTTTTTTATAGTGAGCATAATGGGTACCATGCATGTAGTTCTTCTTCAATAGATAATGTAAGGATTTAAAGATCAAACCATCTATAATGCACATCAAAACCTAATGAAAATCCAAAATATAATTGACCAAGAAAACTTTAGTTGTATTTTCCTAAGGTTATAACATTAAGTTCTAAATTTATATGGAGAAAATGTTTTCCATAGTATTAACTCATCCATACCAAAATCCTATCATCTATATATATTCTCTTGGTGCTTTGTTAAGGAGTTATTTCCTTGATACCAATTTTATTTTTGATCCTTTTTGGTTGAATATAAAATCAAACAAAAGATATTTCCTTGTACATATACTAAAAACAAATCCTTCTTTATGCTAAAGCTTCCCCATCAATATGAACTAGATATTTTTTATGAGGATAAAGATTGAGAATGATATTGTTAACAAACATGTCTTATTGATGTGTTGAAAATCCAATGCATGATTTGAGGAACATCATGCAATATTGGATTTTGACAACACAAAAGGCAAAAAATAGGCTTTTATTAATTCAACATGTAGGGGTTGACGTTGTTTTTTGAAAATCTAGCTTTTAGGATAAGAGTTCCATCTTTGGATATTGTGTGATAATTGTATGCACACAAATGTTTGAAGCATTTTGTGTATATCAAGAAAATTCAGTTTTACTTCTCTGCAATGCATTTGTCTTTCTGTCAGGAAACCATTTATTACTCAAAATCCAACCTCTAAATGACTAGAAAGTTAATGGCTGAAGGATCTGAGTGATTGTCCCTAACATGGTAATATTAGAACATGAATGTTGAAGTGTAAAAACTTAACATACATTAACAAATAACAAGATAAGGAACCAACTTAATCTCATTATTCAACAAGATATACTAAGCAACATCATTTTATTACATGGTTTTAATTACATATTGAAAAGACAAATTGCACAAGTCTACTCATGTACACTAGGGATCTTACAACAAGACACCTGAACACAACTCACCAATCCATCAACTCCTAGCCATATCTGAACCTAAAAGATACACAAAACAAACGAGTCAATATGAGAGGTTTTAAGTATAGGTCTGAAAGATACATATATATCATTTTTACATAACTTGAAAGAGTTGTAGAAGTCAATGAACAACAACAAACAACTTATGTATTTAGAAAAATATGAGCCCATGTTTTTTTTTCATTTTACTCCAATTAGTACCAAAAATGTCATGTATTCGTAAGACCTTTTTGACTAACTTCTTATCAGAAGAGTCTGTGAGGATGTTGAAGATTAGCTAACCATATTCATAAGGACCTCAAGGCCATTGCAATGAGCAAATCCTTTTATCATCAAGGTCCCCCCTATCTTGACAACTCAAGTAAGATGTCCAACCTTCTATCCTTACCCTAAGATTACCGGAGGTGCACAAAGTTTGTGTAGTAGCAATCTATATTATCTTTTCAAGTTATAAAAGCAACGAGATAAATCATCCATGTAAAATACTACATTACTACATGGAAATATTTAAGTAAGTAAACAAGCATACATACATATCAATTTGCAAACAAGAAAGTCATAGTTATATAACTCTTTAAAGCATATACTTGATTTAGTGATTCATAACCTAACTTGTCCTTAATCATCTATCCACAAGCCATATCTGATTAAGAACAAGATTACATGTATGTATTATATTCTCATTAGTAATCCTAACTAGCTATTTCTATTTTAGGGTTTTGGATAAGTTAGGTTCAGAGTTTCTTAGTTACATATTTGATGTTATTTTTCTAACTTATAGGTATGCATGAAGGTGTGCTTCAAGTTTCTTGTCATTTCTATGTTCCATTCATTCTTTATGGACATTAGAAGATTCAAGTCACTTACTTGCATTTTGGGGTCAAAGGCTTATAATAGGGCAAACAAACAAGGGTTCATCGGGTCAAGGGGTCCAAGCATAGGACATAATTTAGATTGCAAGATTAGGATGTAAGAAACATATTCAAAGTTGGTTGGATGTCCTATAGAGTGTAGGTATCATTGTCCACACTTGGTATCAACACCTCAACATTCATGCAAACATCAACATAGTTCATATGATAACAAAGTTCAACATGTGACCTAGGTGGGCATCCACATCAAGGAAAAATAATATTAACAAAGTCAACTCAGATTAGATAGGGAAGTGCATAATAACAAGATTCACATGAGATTAGGACACAAGCAAAGATATAAGTCATATGTGTTGCACTCGGTCATCACAAGTGGACTTAGGATCATCAACACTATTATATCCAATCTTGGGTGAATCTTAGATATGAAGGTATTCTATCATCATGGGAAATATTGATTTTATGGATCTAAGCTAGTTGGGTGCATAATCTAGGTTAAACACATCATTTTATCAAAGTATAACAAGGATCATCATAAATGGGTCAAAAATATACATACTAGGTCATCAAAAGTACAAGAAAGGTTATAGGGTTTTACTAATGCTCCAACTTCATAAATTTACTAATTTCATGATTGATTAAGCATTTGGAGCCATACATAGAAAGATTAGCATCAAAATAGCAATGCACATCAGTAGAGTCCAATCACATATGTTCAAAAGGAGTCATCATGAATAATAGGGGTGATTTGGACTCTCATTTAGTTCAAAGATACATAAAAGGCATTGATAGGCATTTAGGGATATAAAGGTGCATTATTATTTCAAGAATCATCATGAAAATGAATTAAATGTGGTCAACATGATCAAAGATCACATCTATAGAAAGAAAGGAGGATTAGAAGTAGAATCAAGATCTAAAACTATGTTCAATGTGTAGATATTTTTAGTCATTCAAAATAGTATAGAGTTTTGATATTTTTTGCCAAAGGATTAACCAGTTATGATTTTTTTTGAAATCTTACATTTAGAACTTTGGATAAGAAGGGGCATTATTGAGGTATACCATTTGGTTGATCTAGATCGTAGGTTCACGATCCAGAGGCTAACCCTCTCCTAGGTTTGGCGCCAAGCTATGGCTGAGGGGGTGATGAGACACATGCGTCAGAGTAGCGTCTTCCTAGACATCATCGTGATCAAGAGCTCTTGATAAGGCGGGTGAGGAAGGTGATTCCCATGGGCACGCTAAACAACCGATCGTAGGCCCACTATGGTCATGATCCCATCGATGGTTGGCACTAGTCTTCCCCAATGACTGAGTTGTTATCTCTCTCTCCCATATGTAGTGGCAGTCCTAGAACTGACCTCTCTGGAGCACTCAATAATACTAGAGGAGAGGAAATCTCTACCTACAAAGTGGTTGCCCAGGCTTGACGTGGTGACCTGAGCTCATGTCCCGCTGATGGCGCCTAGGGCACAGGTGCCCAAAACACCCACCAAGACATGTCGCCATGGCCACAACTAAGAGAAGAACACGTGGGGGGATACAAAGTGTAGAAACGAGGGAAAATGAGTAAGACATAAAGAGAATGAAGAAAAATGGAGTTTGGATGGTTTAATTGTTCAAAACGGTCGATGATTAGAGCCTATTGATTGTGGAAAAGGTGTCCTACTGTAACAACCACTACAGTACAGACCAAGCTTGGAGATGATGTCTTGATCGTTAGATTAGAGGGTTGGGATCCATGGAACTTGATCCAAGGCACGAACTTAACCAATACAAAAAAGAGGGGGAGAAAGCACAACCACAACAGGTCACATACCCAAGATTGGGCCCTTCAAGACCAAAATTGAGTTAGAGCAAGTACTTCAAGTATAATTGAAGCCAATTTTGAAAGGCTGTAACTCAGGCTACGATGATTTGATCAAGACGATTCTTACACCATTGGAAAGATTATTGAAATATTACATCATAAAACACATTAGGGACCAAAGTTATCATATTTGATAGAGTTAAAAATATCTTGCAATATGATGATCCATTAAATTACAAAACTTTAAAAAATGCTATCTTTCTAGCCATCTTTCCTTGACCTTCCTTGGCGTTTTCACCTTGGCCAACCTGTGGGAACTCAAGGACGCCATTAGAGCTTGGAGCTTGAAAGCTTGGAGCTCAAGAAGCAAGCTTTAGGCGGGTTTTATAACTCTAAACCCATGCTTTACTATGTGCATCTTTATATGTGTATTAATGATAGCTCTTAGTGTTTCCCTACTTTTCCCTGCTATTTTGCAAGCAAATCCATGGGATATTCGTACTGTTCTTGAGCTAGGAGATGAAGGCGTGATTTCCGAGAAAAACCCACCGCTTTTCACTCCTTAAACGGTCTCAAAAGTTTGCTCTCTCGGTCTCAAGACCGCGAGGTGAGCAAACGGTCTCGAGACCGCGACAGGGAAAACGGTCTCCAAGACCGTTTGGCCCCGTTGACTGAGCGTGGACCGTATAAGAAATCTGTTCCTACTTATATAGGATAATTACCCTCAAAATTTGGGAGGCTAACTCCAAGGGAATCGGGAGATATGACCTTTTTAAGTAACAACTTTATTTGAATTTATTCCTGATTTTCAAACGGTCTGAAATTGCCTTTTTGGGCAAACGGTCTCAAGACCGTGTAAGGTCGTTGACTAAGCGTTGACCGTATGAGATTACTGTTCAAAATTATGTTAATTAACAACTCACCAAGTTTTATGGTCTAATTCCAAACAGGCTAAGAGTTGAAGGGTGAATACTAGGGCTAACCCTAGATGAAATCAGTACTGAAATTATGGTGACCTAATTAGGGTTTTTAGGGTTGATTGACCTAAACAGTCTCAAGACCGTTTAGGGGTCACCCAAACGGTCTCAAGACCGCGAGGGAAATCAACCATGACGGTTTGGAGGTCTGGGGTCAAGATTAGTTGACCAATTGAAGGTACAATTACACCAAATTACATTACGATAAAATATTGACATGATCATCAACTCAATGGGTCAGACCTTGATGAATCTGCACTAGAATCCAAAATTGGATGGGCAAACGGTCTCAAGACCGTTTGGAACTCATCCAAACGGTCTCAAGACCGAGAGGACAATCACTCATGACCGTTTGAAGGTCTAGGGTTAAGTATTTTGACCAATTGAGGACCTAATTGCAAATAAGTTATCAATTGATTAAAATACTGATTTGGTGACCCAATCATGGTTCAACCTCTATCAAATCACCTTAGATTTTGATGCAATCTTGGGCAAACGGTCTCAAGACCATGTGGGATCCACCCACATGACCTCAAGACCGTTTGGGCCAAGTTTGGGCCCAATTGGAGCTCAATTGAAGGGTTCAACCTTGTGTTGATGCACATTGTTGAGTGTTGATGGGTGAACATTGATAGACCCTAATTGAATCGACTTCAACCCTAATTGGTCAACCATTAAGGGTCAATTGAATGACCAAGTGGTCAAGCATAATCTAAGTTAACCCAATCCATAAGTGGTCAACATGGATCTTACCTTTTAAGGGCTTCAACATGAGTTGACATTATTGGTTGTATCTTTGAATCTTGTTGATGGTCCAAGCGGTTGAGACCATGTGAGCTCGTGGTCTCAAGGTCGTGAGGAGGCTCGCGGTCTCAAGGTCGTGAGAGGGCTCACGGTCTCAAGACCGTGAGGGGGCTCACGGTCTCAAGACCGCGAGGGGCCTCACGGTCCTGAGGTCAAAGTGGGCAAACGGTCAACATCTCTTCGCGGTCTCAACTTCAATTCGATCTTCGCGGTCTTGAACCACTTGAAGGGCTCGCGGTCTTGAAGCCTAAGGAGGCTCGCGGTCTTGAAGATAGAAGAGGGCTCGCGGTCTTGGAAAGTCAAAGTGGGCAAGCGGTCAACACTTTCAAACGATCTCAATTCAATTGAAGGTTGATAATTGAAATCAATCAATGTGATTCAAGGTTGACTTCATTCAATCAATTGATGATATAAATGGTCCAATGTTGCCCTAATTCAACCCTAATGACAACCTAGGATATTAAGGGGTCAATTGATTAAGGTTTTGACCATAATGATGATCAATGTGGTGAATTACCAAAATACCCTAAAGGGTAAATTGAGTAATACCTTGATCAGATCGAACCCTAATCATATGATGATGATGTTTTAGCCATGTTAGCCTATGATGACTTAATCTGACCTGATCTAGGGTGATGTTGACATCACCTAACCTTATGATGAGAGAGAAAGTACTTCTAGAGAGAGAAAGTACTTATAGAGAGAGAAAGTACCCTTTTTAAGTGGAAACTCAATTAAAGCATCTCCAATGCACAGGAATGAGCATAATTAGGGTATGATCCACCTGTGTGAGATCATAGAAACCCTAATTATGATAAATGATGAACCTTTAACTAATCCAAGAGCATCAATGAAGATGTTACTCATACATGATGATGTTATGAGATCAATTCACCTTAATGTGAATAGTAAACCCTAATTCAAGGGTGATGACATGTAATGTGAATAGTAAACCCTAATTCAAGGATAATGGCATGCTTTTGAATATTAAACTCTATTTGATAAGAATTAGAGATTTAAACTCTTATGATAAGAGTAGGAAGGATATTCCTCATTTTTGTATTACCTTTATCAGCTGTATTAACCATGCAGGTTCTGATATGAAGGTAATCATATCCAGGTATGGATGATGATGTTATATTCATTAAAGGCATGTTGTTAGCCTTATGAATAAGTAAAGTAATCTGATGTCTTGTCAGTGGCATCCTATACTGATAATGGGCTGTGAGAGCCATGAATACCATCAAAGTCATGCCTTAGAGATGACTTGTGATGAGGATAATGAGAAATGATGACTGAGATGAGTTAGGCATGTTACATTTAGTATTCTTCTTTTATAGATGCTATGCTACTGTTATTGTTTGAAGAACAATGTATGCTGTTAAAGAATACTGAATGCACCTAACTAATCAAGTATAATGTCGAACCCTGATCATAGATCCATCATTGTCAGAGATTAAGTGATGGTGAAACAGGTTTTCCTCAGGGAACTCCTGGAGCACATACTTTTGAGTATGTGGGGTACATGGATGTGTAGAACCTTACATCCTAGTGTAGGAAAGTGATGTAGATGTGGAATCCATCCATCCTTCACTATATTTTCATACCGTATCAGTGGTAGGTAAACATGAAACCTCCTAATGATGAAGAAAGCACAGATATCCGTATCAGTGGTAGGTAAATATGAAACCTCCTGATGACGAAGAGAGTACAGAACGCCACTGTGACTCTAAAATAGCGAAGGATCAGTTTACCCTGGTGAGCTATAGTAGTAGAGACACGAGATGTCCTACAAGTGATCCTCTTACTGACTGAGGAAGGTGAAGGTCATGACAATCCGGCTCTCTTAATGACCTATGTATGATACTGATGTGACTTCTCAACGATCAGTTGGAGTATGAGTGGTAAGCCTCATCTCCACAGGGATAATGTTGTTTGTAAAACATAATCAACCATGTAGTATAACTTGTTAGAGATGACTCCAAGTTAGTTGATTAATGTTAAATTGCATAAATGTTTATATTCTCCATATCTCCTAAATTATAGAGATCTTGTTATACCTGCAACTGTTATAGAATACTTTGAAGGCTTTACTGCTTAAAATATTCTTTGATGTTATAATAAAGCTTCTGGCGAAGAGTTATAACTCTCGCTGGGACAATTATGTATAATTGTCTCACCCCGTAGGCTTCAACTTTTTAGGTGGACGTCGGAGACGAAGGAACCAACCTACAGGTGATCAGTCTCAGCAGCAGCATCAGGGGCAGCAGTAATCTCAGGTGGAGATTGTCCTGCCATATGGTGTAGTTAGAGTCAGTCCTATGTGTCCTCTGTACTCTCAGGTCTTGGAGTCTTTTGTATAGTGATCTTGAGATTTTGTATCTTGATGTATATAATTACTCAAGAAGTAATTATCCTGAGATGTAAACAGTTTATCTCCCTTTATGAAAGAAGCTTATATGGATTCAAGCTCTTGTCTCGAAAAGTTTTAATTTCCCGTGATTTCTGTCTTCCGCTGATTACCGATTCGCTTCCGCTACGTTTTAATCGTGTTTATGTCATGGTTTGGAGATCAGAGCCCACAACTAGGATGGGTGACCAGTCGAGAAGTTGACCCCGGCTTGCGCGTGAGTGAGGATAATGCGCGCAGTTAAGGCTAGTGGTGGTCTGTGGGGCCAGTCATCATTCCTGAAACTCTACTAGAGCCTAGGACAGTGGGCCCGGGCGTTACAGTGGCCTCCCAGGCTCGACGTGGTGACCCGAGCTCATGTCTCATCGATGGCGCTTAGGGCACGAGTGCTCAAAACATCCACCAAGGCATGTCGCCATGGCCACAACTAAGAGAAGAACACATTGGGGGATACAAAGCACAGAAACAAGGGAAAAGGAGTGAGACATAAAGAGGGAGAAGAAAATTGGAGTTTGAAAGGTTTAATTGTTCAAAACGGTCAATGATCAGAGCCTATTGGTTGTGGAAAAGGTGAAAGGTTTAATTGTTCAAAACGGTCGATGATCAGAGCCTATTGGTTGTGGAAAAGGTGTCCTACTGTAGCGGCTGCTACAGCATAGACCATGGGTCACGTACCCAAGATTGAGCCGTTTAAGACCAAAATTGAGTTAAAGCAAGTACTTCAAGTATAATTCGAGCTGATTTTGAAAGGCTATAACTCGGACTATGGCGATATGATCAAGACAGTTTTTACACCATAGGAAATATTATTGAAATATTACATAATAAAACACATTAGGGACCAAAGTTATCATATTTGATAGAGTTAAAAATATCTTGAAAGATGATGATCCATTTAACTTACGAAACTTTTAAAAATATGCAAATTGATGTCACACATTGAGACAAGAGAGTGTGATGACTACGGTTTGACATCAAATCACTCAAAACATGTAATTAAACTCAAAATGTACAATGTGAGTCACTATTAGAGAGAGGAAGAGTATAATCGAGGAGAGAGAAAAGTCCAATTGGCACACTTTTATCTTTCTCAATACCATATTTATGTATTTTCATTTTGGATTTGCAGTAAGTCAACAAAACAATATGTGCATAGTCTATCTTTACCCATTCCATGGTTTGATATATCTACAATTGTGTATGTCGCCAGCGGCATGGAACCATGCACAAAAGTCCGGCCTTCTTCGAATGGTCCGGTTGAAGACGTAACACAACAATCAGATTCGACAAAATGGCGAATTGAATAAAATATGTGCTTGGATGTACAAGTTTACAGGGATGTTTATGTATAAAACGATGATAGCAAAGGTCTCCACCATAGAACCGAGAAAGAACGCAACTCTTAGTGGAGAACCTTCAGAAGTTATTTTACAAGTTGCATGGTATAAGTCGTTGTGCACACTTGGCATCATGCGATTTGCAAGGCCAATGTCAAAATGAAGAGCCGCGTGCTTCATTATTGGACAATGTCAGTCCTTATCAAAAGATTTTTTGTCTCATAGTGTTATTATTCTGTGGCGTCAACCTTTAATGCACTTTTGCCCCTTCAGAATAAGAAACAGAATTCTCGCGCACCTCCAAACGATAAGTAGGGAGTGTAAAAAAAACCATTAATTCTTTTTAGTGAGGTGGAGAACCACTAATGCTAAAATTTCAACTGTGGAGGAAAAAGGAACAATTGGTACAAAGTTTATAAGCATCTCCATAGGGAATGGCAGACTTTGGATAAAAATAGTGACAAAATACAATTGATCAAAAAAATTAACAAAGGGGCACGCCATGCTTGATAGTGCCACTTGAAATGGCGACCTCACCACAGTGGATGGTGTGATTTTCAATGCTAGTGCTCGGGCAATTTGTTTTCCTTTCCCTCTTTGCTTCAAAAATTATATGGAATGAGAGGCATAAGTTCATCATCAGAACGGCATGAAACAAGTGACATGCATGATCATGCATCCGTAGTTAATAACGGTGTGCTCTACAATTGCAAAGCGTACGGAGATCCGATAAATAACAGTATTATAAAAATAACTGATCTTGCATTAAATAAGTAGTGATGTGAGGGCACCAATAATTAACGGCAGCACGTACGCTGACAGTTGATGATTGAGAGGTGTACATAACTAACATATCTAGAAATATTTAGATTTATATAAATACGTGGTTAAGACGACATCCGACGACGTGTATATCAATTATGCATAAAAAAAAGTGAGCAACCAGAAATACGTTTGCCCCTAACATTATTTAAATAGATATAGGTCGGGTTTTCAAAACTCTCTATCTACGTCAACGACGATCCCCTCGCTCATCACCTGATTCGCTTTCGAGTGGCTGTGTACTCCTCAATCTCCAGAGCTACGGCAAACGCATCCGACTGAACATGCACATCACATGTCGACAGAGAAAAGGGCGTAAGGGTTGCTGGGATCGACCCTGGGCTGGACTTTGGACTGGCTGGGGGGCTTCTCCGGGTTGCGCCGCATGTAGAAGAGCCTCCTCGCTATGTTCCCTATGACACCGGTTGCCGTCGCCGTCCCTTCACTGCTGCCGTTTTGCCGCGACTCCGGCGCCGGCTTCAAGAACAGGGAGTAAACCCAGTACCCTACCATCAGAATGACCGCTCCGGCGGACAGGACTCCCAGGCCTGCTACGAGGAGTGCCGCGGCTAAAGGTACCCAGATCAGAGGGGGCTGGTGATGACAGCCAACGCGAGGCCGATGGCGACGGAAGCGGAGGCGAAAGGAGCAGGAGGACGGCGCAGGAGATGACGAGCGAGAGTGACGCTTCTCTGCAGGATGGTGTCTGCGGAGGCAGGCTGCTGCTCTCCGGGTAGTCGCTAGCTGTAGGAAGGGTGAAGAGGGAGTCGTTGGATTCGAAGCGGTTGGTGCCGGGAAGGATCCCCAAAGGGGCGGCTGGGGGAGGCTTGCGGTGGCTAGTCCGGTCTGCCATCTTCGGTGCCTGAATGGATGCTAGCTACGCGCCGTACAAGCAAACTGGTAGATGCTCATCTTTAGGCGGCATACGTACGAGCGGCACTCAGGCAGTCGGGTCGATCGGCGGTGGCGAAAGCTGTACAGGATCAAAGGCAGACGCGTGCTCGTGCAAGGTGCCGGCACGTGCGTCCACATCGCTACACGCTGCTGCTCCTTTCTCCAGCATTCACCCCAAATGTAATTGGTTTTTGCATGTATCAAGTTAAATGGTACATAGACGTGTACGCGGAAATATGCACTGGCCACCTGCATGGCTGATTAATTTATGTTATGCGTTGGAGGACTCCTAGTCTATTCCTAATCTCATATAGGCGTGATTGTTCTAGTTTGAGTCTTGTTTTAGTTTCAGTTCACAATGTATATTTCTACTTAGATTTAGTTAATATTTCTATTTAGAGTTAGAAATAGCTCACTGCTATTTGAATTCATATTGTGTCTAGACTCCTATTTGGGACAAACTATTTCCTCAACTTTGCCAGCAGGCTTATTCTCCTAAATAGTTCATTTACATTAATCACCACACGCTATTTCAATTGCATCTCACTACTAGAGAAATCTCTCAGAGATATTGACATCCTTAGAAAAAAGTTCCTTTGGACCCACTTTGCAACTGCCACAGATAAAAACAAAATCCACATGATTAATTGGAATACCATCTGTGCACCAAAAAGATATGATGGATGGGAAATCATCAATCTAAAGACACACGCCATCTGCCTCATTACAAAGATTATTGTCACTCTCTCCTCCAATACTAGCAACATCTAGAAACCTTTCATACTTCACATATATTATCGGAATAGAAATCTATGATGGACCACAGCCAAAGTCATTGCATCCCCTCTATGGAAATACATGAACAAACATGCTAAATTAATATTTCACATGATCAAAACACCCCCGCGTGTCGCTAAATACACACATTTCTAGACGGACCCATGGTGCCAAAACACGATGATCACAAATTTGGGATTAAGCATCCATATTCCACAAAACTTAAAAAACTTGAGAATTGCTAAAGCCTTGTCTCTACTCACCAACAACAGAAGAAACACCCCCAAAAAGTTCATTTCTCGACACACTCCAAATGATACTATGTCAGACATCATCCATGTTCTAGAATATAACACCATAAACAACATATCATGGATGCGAGGATATACCTACACGCCACATCACGGTCACCCCTTCCTCACTCATAGGGGTATTACATGGTGCATGTATGATACCTGGCATTTATCATGACCACTAAAAACTAAGATTCTCATCTTGTTCATCACACATAAACAAAACCTTACTGATCAAAATCTTTTGAAACGAGGAATCTTCAGACCATCCAGATGTTACATTTGTCATAACGATACTGAAACCACAAACCACTTCTTCATTCATTGCCCCACTGTAACATCCCTGACCTGGGTTATGTATTAACCCTAGGTGTTTTGCTTAATTAAGTGATTGGATGCTTGTGTTTATAGTTTGAAATGTAATTAAGGCTTTTGAGGAACTTATATTTCTATTTCAGTCCTTTTTCAATCATGTTGAAACATTGTTTTGTTAATTATGGATTAAAGTGCAAATTACCCAAGTAGAGGGGTTAACTTGCAAATTGCACATGATAAGATGTTTCTCTGATACTAAGACATCATGAGAATGTATATGATGTGGTGGTATGGATTCCACAAGCTTGAACACCAAGATATAGCTTGTAGAGCAATCCTTGTGCCTTAAAACCTAGTTTTGGTGTAAAGTGCAATTTACCCAAAACCTAGGGTCCAATATGTAAAATATACCCTCTAGAGGATCTCTCATGTTTCTTGGCATCAAGTAGAGCAAAGAAAATGAGAGGGGCGCCTCATTTGAATGATCAAGAAGGAAAGATAATCTTGATATTAGAATAATCAAGATTTAAGCACATGGCCCTTTAATATATATATACAACTTATTAAGATGTTTGGTCTCTTTTTCTTTAAAACCTTGTATAATTGAAAAGTCTTGCAAGGTTTTAGAAGGTGGCCACGTAGCCAAGAAGTGGAGGAGGACTTGGTGGATATACTTGAGAGATAAAAGGAAATAATTCCCTTTTTCCCTAAAAACCCATAAATATATATAGGAATCCTTTTCAACAAAGCAAGGGATCGTTTCCCTTAGTTCTTTTTCTTATCTTCTTGCTTTGGCCAACCAAAGGAAGAGGTCTGGACCAGAGGAAGGACGACCAATCTAGTTTGGTAAGCTTTGATCATCATCTACCTCGAATTCATGGAGGAAACCATAAAACAAGGTTGGTTTATTGGTTTTCTTTACACGATTCTTCTTTCTAGCCATCTTCTTCATCCAAAAAGTGGAGGAAAGACCTTGGACAACTTCTGGAGCTCAATACACCATTAAAGCTAAGAAGCTTGGAGCTACGGATTACACCTAAAGGCGGGTTTTATAACTCTAAACCTTGAGCTTTGTTTATGCATCTTCATCTCTATGAAAAATCGTTAGTTATTCTTCTTCCTTTGCTACTTTTATGTTTTTGCTAGAAATTCCGTGAAGAACAGCCCCTATTCTTGAGGTAGACGAAGGTGATGTTAATTCCTATGTTTATCCAAAAACCTACTTTAGCAAACGGTCTCCAACACTTGCTCAAACAGTTTCAAACCGTTTGATTGCAAACGGTTTCCATCAAACCGCATAGAAGCAAACGATCTAAGACCATTTGGATGCATTGACCAGGTGTTGACCATTTGGAGGACTGTTGAGAGTAATCTAGACTAATTACCTACCAAAAATGATCCATTAATTCCAAGTGGTTTACCAATTGAAGGCTCATCAACCATCTAAACCCTAATCGGGTCAATTGCTGATTTCAATATTTGAGTTAAGTTGAAGTTTGGGTTGAGTGACCCAAACGGTTTCAAAACCATTTGGGGATCACCCAAATGGTCTCAAGACCGTTTGGTGATCACCCAAGACCATTTGTAGGTCTATGTTTAATTAGGGTTGACCAATTGAGGGTCCAATGATATCAAGTTGATTAATAAACCATTGCTGATTTGGTGACCAAACTTAGAGTTCAAATCTTAATTGAATGGCTTGATTTTTGATGAAATAATGGGCAAACGGTCTCAAGACCATTTGAAGGTCATCCAAACGATCCCAAGACCATTTGGGGTCAGGTCATGACCAAATTGAATGATGGTTCAAAGGGTTTAAATCAATTAGACTCACATTGAAACATGTTGAAGGGTAATCGATTTCAAACCCTAATCCAATTGATCCAAACCCTAATTGATGATCAATTGAGGGTCAATTGAGGGTCAAATCAGTTGAGAATTGACTTAATTGACTCAATTGATGAGAGGCTAACAAGTCCATATTTGATTGAGGGGTTCAACATTGAAAACCCTAACTCAATTGAAGAGGTTGAGACACTTTTTGGTCCTTGCGGTTTTGAGGTGGTTTGGACCAAACGGTATCAAGACCGTTTGAGTCCAAATAGTCTCAAGACTGTTTGGGACCAAATGATCCCAAACCGTTTGATCTCATGCGGTTTCAAGGTTGGATATGTCCATGCCGTTTAAAAGTCAAACTTGACCAAACGGTCTTCACCCCATCTTGGGCAAACGGTCTTGAGTGTGCACTTTACCAAACGGTTTCCAAAGTCAACAAGACCAAACAGTCTTCAACACCAAACGGTTTCAAGGTCTGTCCAAGATCGTTTGGGGGTTTAGTGTGCAAGACCGTTTGAAGTCTAAAAAGGTCAAGATCGTTTGATGCCTTAGTGGTCAAGATGGTTTAGTGGTTGATTAACCTAAACCTCATAGATACCTAAAATGATTAAGGGACCAAGTATTTAGTTGATTAACACATGTTATAATCAGTGGTGATCGTTACAAAGGTACCCTTAATGGGATAGAGTGACTAATACTGTTTGAACAAGTGAGCTTTAAGGATCACTATAGTAATGACATAACCCATAATGTCAATGTTGAATTGACTTAGCCTAATCAAGGATGATGCAAACATCATCTGATAGAAAAAAGGAGAGAGAAGACTTCTTATAGGAATGATAATCAAATAATAAACTTCCAATATGTGTGAATATATCTAATTAGGGTATGATCCTTCATAGTGAGATCATGAAACCCTAATTATGATGGTTAATGAATCTTAACCCTAATTTGAGGGCACTAATGGAAGTAATCCTAATAAATATGAATAGTAAACCCTAAATCTAGGATAATGTGGTGTAATGTGAATAGTAAACCCTAATCTAAGGAAATGTGATGATGTGAACAGTAAACCCTAATTCTGGGTTATGCTTTTAAGCATGAAACTCTATGATTGAATTATGAAATGAGGAAGCCACTATGCCTTATTAAGCTGAGGGGGTTGGATAACCCTAATTGAATTGAATAGGAAACCCTAACCCTAGAAACCAGCCGTGGGGATGTAAAACGGTCGTGGTAATCTTCTGTAGCATGACCGTGCAAGGTAGCATGGTCGTGGTAGCTTCCCCTTGCACGGCCGTTCTTGGTTGCACGACCGTGGTGTTCTATACTTGACTTGGAAATAATTGTATTGTGCTGATATAGATATATTGTGCATGTTATCAATTGTGTTAGTCATACAAATCTTTATAAAGAAGTGAGCATAGTCAGGTAAGGGTTATGATGCCATATTCATTGAAAGCACTTTATAAGCTTTGAAAGCAATGATATGCTATGTTGCTTAATAAGAGGTAACAAATGAGACTGATAGGTTGTATGAGCCATGAGAAATATTTGCATTGCCACTATCATGTTCATACTAAAAAATGACTTGATGGCAATATGTTACTTGGTAACAAGTGTTTTGATGATCTAAGGGTTTGAACACCCATATTCTTGAATCATAATGATGAGATGGTTAGGGATTGATATCCCAATGTTAACTAGATGTGAAATAAACTTGATACAATTAGTACTCTTTCTTTATAGTAATTGTTTTATTGGTTTATGTTTTGAAAACATGCCTTATGCTAAAAGAATGCAATAATGTACTTAAATAATCAAGTATAATGATATCATGTAGAGCCCTGACCATAGATCCATCATTGTCAGAAGTTAAATGATGGTGAAACAGGTTTTCTTAAGGGAACTCCTGGAGAGCATACTTTTGAGTATGTGGGGGTTATGGACGTGAATATCCTTACGTCCTAATGAGGGAATTGATGTGAGATGTACATTTAATCTCTCAACCCTTCATTATATGTATATGCCAGGATGATGTATCACTAATCTCCCGATGATGTTGTTAATGCCACATCGATGTGAGATAAACAAGAAATCCCTCGATGGCGAAGGGAGTACAGCATGCCACTATAACTCTAATAGAGAAGTTGCCAGAATACCCTGGAAAGCTATTTTAATAGAGACACGAGATGTCCTGCATGTTGATCCTCACTCTGACTGAGGAAGATGAGGTCATAGGAATCCGGCTCTTCTGATGACCTATGTATGGTATCAATTGTGATTTAGTAATGGTCGGTTGGAGTATGAGCGGTATACCTCATCTCCTCAAGGCATAAGTATGTTTGTAAATTGTAATCAGCCGTGTAGCATAATTTCTTAGGTTGAACTATGAGAAACAATGATTGATGATGCATTGTTTATTTAGTCCTAATTGGACCAGTAACATACATGTTCTTCATTTTCCTTATCGACTAAATGACTTGTTACTCAATCAAGTTATAATTGAAATGATTGCTTCAAGAATACTGCTTTACTTAGCCTATTCAATAATTTACTTGTTGTTGAATATTTATAGTTCTACTGCTCAATGTTATTCCATTAATTGCAATAACAATGCTTCTGGCGAAGAGTTATAACTCTCGTTGGGACAATTATTCAATTGTCTCACCCCCGTGGGATTCAACTTTTTAGGTAGACACCGAGGAAGAAGGAACCCTTCAGTGGGTGAGCAACAACAACAACAGCAACACCAACATCAGGGACAACAGTGATCCATAGGTGGAGACACTGTCTGTCAAGTCTTGTAGATAGAATGCCCTATGTGTCGTCTCTGTACTCTCAGGTCCTAGCAGTCAGTAGATAGTTTTCCATAGATCTGAGATTTTTGGCGTAAAGCCTCGAGATTTTTGTATACTACTCATGTACAACTTAACAGGGCAGTCAGTATTATGACTCTCGAGATGTGGTGATACAGAGATGTGTTAATGTATCATCTTGTAAATAACTTATCTTGTTCTTTTATGAAAGAGTCCTACAGTTGGTGGACCTTTGTGTAGAAAGTTTTAAAATTTTGTGATTTTTAGTTATTCTGTTGTTAACGAAATGCTTCCGCATTAGTTTAAATTCGTTGATCTTGTTTTCGCGAGACGGTCGTCACACCCACCATCACCCATATTTTTTCACAACTCTACAACATCCACTAAATTGAGTATACAATATACATTTTTCATCAACAAAAACAAAAAAAATCCTTCACATGATAAGATTACATTGATGGTGGCCATCATATAGAACATCTGGATCAAAAGAAATTCTAAAAAACACAACAACACATACAATATTTATCGCCACATCACATTAAATATTGAGCATGCATACTTCTTATTCCTCATGTAACATCCCAAATTTTAAAATTTGTTAATAAGCCCCTAATTATTAACCTTGTTTCTTTTTTTGAGATCTAATGCCTAAACCATACACTGATGTGTTGATGACTTTCAAATATATTAATTTGACCAATTTTGTAGAGTTTTTTCACATGATAAATTCAATTTGAGTTCATGTCGCCAAGCTTAGCCCTAATTGATGAATAAGTCAAAATAATATGATGCATTTTCTCTCTCCTTAATGTAGCCTCTTTATCATTAATAAGTATATGAACCCTAATTGGACAAATTCGTCCAATGGACTCAATAAAACTAACAATAGCCCTAACTGACTATAAATGGAAAGTTATACAAAGTGGGGATCAATTTTATTTTATTTAATGTACATAAGTGATACTAGACACATAATGGAAAAAAATCATCTTTTGGGTCAATAAAGTTGAAAAGTATTTATGTAAGAATGGATTAGGCCCTAAAATACACCTATGGCCCAAATTTGAAGTCAATCCAACTTAGTTTGACCCCTCAATCAAATTTGGAAAGATTTGACATAGTTTTAAACCAAATTTGTTGTTTATGCACTTAGATAACTTAGGTATAGCTAAGTCTACAATTTAAATAATGTATGTCATGCGATGAGGGTCCTTATCTGGGTCAGACTGATAGAGGTCCCCAGTTTATGAGTCATTTTTGGGAACGACTACATAAAGCTTTGGGTACACAATTAAGGTTTAGTATTACTTTTCACCCCCAGACAGATGGACAGTCTGAAAGAACCATACAAACCTTGGAGGACTTGCTTAGGGCATGTGTTCTTCAGTTTGTAGGAAGTTGGGATCTGCACCTGAGCTTGATAGAATTTGCTTACAATAATAGCTATCAGCACAATATTGATATGGCACCATATGAAGCATTATATGATAGACGTTGTAGATCTCCATTATGTTGGTATGAAATAGGAGAATATCAACTTTTGGGTCCTGAGCTAGTGCAGCAGATAACTGAGAAGATCAAAATAATCCAACAAAAGTTAAAGACTGCACATGATAGACAGAAGTTGTATGCCGACACACGTCAAAGACCTTTAGAATTCCAAGTTGGAGACAAAGTATACCTCAAGGTATCACCTTGTAAAGGTGTTCTTAGATTTGGAAAGAAGGGGAAGTTAACTCCTAAATTTATGGGACCTTATCCAATCATTGAAAGGATTGGAAAAGTAGCCTATAAGCTAGAATTTCCATCTGAGCTGCATAAGTTGCATCCAGTGTTCCATATCTCTATGTTGAGAAAGTGTCATCCTCACATTGAGTTAGTTCTACAACTTGTGGAGGTAGAATTAAATGATGATATATCATATGTTGAAGGACCTCTGATGATCCTTAATAAAAGAACTAAAAAGTTGAAAAAGAAAGACATTTGTCTTATAAAAGTTCTCTGGCATCATCGTGGCATCAAAGAAGCTATGTGGGAACTAGAGGAAGAGATGAGGAGGAAGTACCCTACTCTTTTCTCTTAATGATTTCGGGGATGGAATCCCTGTTAGGGGTGGATAAATTTGTAACATCCCTGACCTGGGTTATGCTTAACCCTAGATGTTTTGCTTAATAAAGTTGATTATATTCTTGATGTTATTTCTTGAAAAGTAATTAAGACTCAAGAGAAACTTATATTTCAATTTTAGTCCTTTTTTAATAATGTTTTACTTACTTTGGACTAAAGTGCAAATTACTCAAATTGAGGGGTTAAATTGCAAATGTTACATTGTGAAATGCTCCTTTAGTGTTGAAGCATCATAATAGTGAGAATGATGTAGAGGTGTGGCTCCTACAAGCCTGAATAACAAGAAAGAGCTTGTTGAGCAATGTTTGTGCATTAAAACCTAGTTTTGGTATAATGTGCAATTTACCCAAAACCTAGGGTTCAGTATGCAAGATGTCACTTCTAAAGGGTCCCTAATTATTTTTGGCATCATATATAGGCAAGAAAATTGGAGGGGCACCTCAGTTGAATCACTTTGGATGAGAGAGAATCTTGATATTAAAATAATCAAGATTTAAGCATAATTGGAACTTTACTTCAATTTAATGCAAAAATAAATATATTAATTAAGAGCCCTTAAACCATAAGGTGAGGGATGATTTTGCAAAAGGTTGTACGAGCTTGTGCCTTGAAAAGGCACGAAAATATCTTAAGTGAGTGGAGAGCCCACTCACATTAAGTTAATGAAAAGTAATATCCACTAAAAATGGGATATTAGTATAATATGATTAAGGTGCTTAATTTTCTTTTCTTTTAAATTTAGGATAATGGAGGGGAGTTAAAGGCAAGGGAAGGTACCTTCCTGCACAAGGAAAAGAGGGGAGTGTCTGGCATAATTTGGATAGTTGAAGGATTTTCTTTCAACTTTCTCTCTCCTAGAAATTCCTTTATATATACTCTCTTTTCCACTCAACCAAGGATCTTTTTTTCATATTTTCTTTCTTGCTTGCCTTGGACAAGCTCAAGGGGACTAAGTAGAAATAGGAGGACGATTTCCAACCTGTAGGTAAGTTTGTTGATCACATTCAACCATGATTTCATGGTGGAAATAAAAAATAAATGATGGATTTCTTCTTTTCTTCCATCAATCTTCCTTTCTAGCCAATCCATTTCACTCAAAAGCTTGAAGAACGAACCTTGTGAAGTGAGAAAGCTTCTTTCACCATTATGGACGTGAAGTGGGAGCTTTGAAGCTTCATTAAAGGTAGGTTATATAACTTGAAACCTTGAATATTGTTATTGATTTCATATCTTTAACTATTGTTGAAGTTTTCCCTATCCTCCAAATTTTATTTGATTGATTGATGAAATCATCATGGAAATCACAACAAGATTCGTAGGTTTAGATCTTGATGATGATGACATCATCATAAGCACACACCTCCACAAATATCCTTTGCAAACAGTTTCATGAACTTAAGACCAAACGGTCTCAAGATCGTTTGAAACCAAATGGTCTCAAGACCGTTTGGGATCAAATGGTCTCAAGACCGTTTGGGATCAAATGGTCTCAAGACCATTTGGAGCTCAACTAATGAGGTGATGGATGATGATCCAATGGATTGAATTGAATTGGTTTCAACAAGGTTGAACATTTGAAGGTCCATCAATTATCAACCCTAGATCGGGTAATTATTGAAACCCTAATTGAATTCCATGAGTTTTCCTTGTTTAGTTTGGGTCAAACGATCTCAAGACCATTTGGGGCCAAACGACCTCAAGACCGTTTGAGGTCAGGTCATGCCCAATTTGAATGGTGGTCCAATGATTTCAAAGCAATTGTGTAACATCCCTGACCTGGGTTATGAGTTAATCCTAGGTATTTTGCCTAAATATGTGATTAAATCTTTGTGATTAACCCTGAGCATGTAATTAAGTTTCTCAGAAACATATATTTCAGTATTTGCTCCTTTTTATTTAAAGTTGTAGCATTGTTTTGATAACACAGGGACCTATGTGCAATTTACCCAGTTAAAAGGGTTAGCTTGCAATTTGCACATGTTGAGATGTTCCTCTAATGTTGATACATCATGAGAATCTTTTTGGTAAAGTTTGAGGGATTTCCCAAGCTAGGGCACCAAGGTGCAGCTGTGGAAGCAATCCCGGTGCTTGGAACCCTAATTTGGGGTAAAATGCAATTTACCCAAATTAAGGGATGCAAATTGTGAAATATGTCATCTAATGTATCTTTTTAGACTCTTGCCATCATTAAGAGAAGAAATGATGAGGGAGTCACCTCAATTGAGTTATCAAGTTATGAAATATGCCTTGTGATTGAATAATCAGGGTATATGTGCAATATCTCTTTATGTATGTACCTTATTATTAGATTGTTCTTCTTTGCCTTCTTTTTCTAGACCTTAAGATAAGGTTTGTCCTTATAATAAAGAGGAAGGGACGAGCAAGTAAAAGAAGGAGGGACCTAGTTGGAATTATGGACAACTTAAGAACTAATGTTTAAAATCCTACCCCTAGTATATATACCCTCAATTTCTCTAAGCAAGGGAACTTGCCCTTCGTTCCCTTCACTGTTCCATTTCACCAAAGACGACTAAAGACTGCCTTGGAGCTAAGGAGGACGACCAAGGGAAACAAGGTAGGTTTGGGACCCTTCTTCTTGCCTAATTCCATGGTTAGAACTCGAATTCAAGGTCAATTTGGTGACTAACTCATGAAATCCTATCTTTCTAGCCATCCCTTCTCGTTTTTCCTTGGAGTTTTCACCTTGACCAACCTGTGGGAACTCAAGGACGCCATTAGAGCTTGGAGCTTGAAAGCTTGGAGCTCAAGAATCAAGCTTTAGGCGGGTTTTATAACTCTAAACCCATGCTTTACTATATACATCTCTTATATGCGGTTAGATGATAGTTCTTCATGTTTCCCTACTTTCCCTGCTATTTTTGCAAGAAAATCCATGGGATATCCGTACTGTTCTTGAGATAGAAGATGAAGGCGTGATTTCCAAGAAAAACCCACCGCTTTTCACTTCCTTAAACGGTCTCACCAGCTTGCTCTCTCGGTCTCAAGACCGCGAGGTGAGCAAACGGTCTCGAGACCGCGACAGGGAAAACGGTCTCCAAGACCGTTTGGCCCAGTTGAAAGAGCATGGACCGTATAAGAAATCTGTTCCAAATTGTATAGGTTAATTACCCTCAAAATTTGGGAGGCTAACTCCAAAGGAATCGGGCGATATGACCCTTTCAAGCAACAATTTTAAATGAATTTATTCCTGATTCTCAAACGGTCTGAAATTGCCTTTTTGGGCAAACGGTCTCAAGACCGTGTAAGGTCGTTGACCAGGCATTTACCGTATGAGATTACTGTTCAAAATAATGTTAATTAACAACTCACCAAGTTTGATGGTCTAATTCCGAACGGGCTAAGAGTTGAACGGTGAATACTAGGGCTAACCCTAGGTGAAATCAGTACTGAAATTATGGTAACCTAATTATGGTTTTTAGGGTTGATTGACCTAAACGGTCTCAAGACCATTTAGGGGACAACCAAACGGTCTCAAGACCGTGAGGAAAATCAACCAAGACCGTTTGGAGGTCTGGGGTCAAGATTAGTTGACCTATTGAAGGTACAATTACACCAAATTACATTGCACTTAAATATTGATATAACCCTCAACTCAATTGACCCAACCTTGATGAATTTGCACTAGAATCCAAAATTGGATGGGCAAACGGTCTCAAGACCGTT
Organism: Alisma plantago-aquatica; assembly: GCA_963693085.1. NCBI lineage: Eukaryota > Viridiplantae > Streptophyta > Magnoliopsida > Alismatales > Alismataceae > Alisma > Alisma plantago-aquatica. The sequence goes on along the minus strand of OY856412.1, from coordinate 1,182,347,990 downwards.
TGGAACTCATCCAAACGGTCTCAAGACCGAGAGGACAATCACCCAAGACCGTTTGAAGGTCTAGGGTTAAGTAAATTGACCAATTGAGGACCTATTTGCAAATAAGTTATCAATTTAATCAAAATGCTGTTTTGTGGATCAATCATGGTTCAACCCCTATCAAATCACCTTGGACTTTGATGAAATCTTGGGAAAATGGTCTCAAGGCCATGTGGGGTCCACCCACATGATCTCAAGACCGTTTGGGCCAAGTTTGGGCCCATTTGGAGCTCAAATGAAGGGTTCAACCTTGTGTTGGGTCACATTGTTGAGTGTTGATGGGTGAACATTGATAGACCCTAATTGAATCGACTTCAACCCTAATTGGTCAACCCTTGAGGGTCAATTGAATGACCAAGTGGTCAAGAATAATCTTAATTGACCCAATTCATAAGTGATCATCATAGTTTTGACCTTTTGAGGGCTTCAACATGAATTGACATTATCGGGTGTATCATTGAATCTTGTTGATGGACCAAGTGGTTGAGACCATGTGAGCTCGCGGTCTCAAGGTCGAGAGGAGGCTCGCGGTCTCATGGTCGTGAGGAGGCTCGCGGTCTCAAGGTCGTGAGAGGGCTCACGATCTCAATACCGCGAGGGGCCTCGCGGTCTTGGGGTCAAAGAAGGGCAAACGGTCTTCATGATCTTCGCGGTCTTAACCTCATTTGGAGTCTTCGCGGTCTTGAATCAATGGAAGGCTAGCGGTCTTGGAGGAGGAAGAGTCCTCGCGGTCCTGAGGTCAAAAGTGACCAAACGGTCTACACATCCTCGCGGTCCTAATGTCAATTGGTTAAAAAGTCAACTCAACCAATGGGTCTCAAATCGATTGAGGGTTGATGGTTGAGATCAATCAAGATAATTCAAGGTTGACTTCTTTCAATCGATTGATGATATAAATGGTTCAATGTTGCCCTAATCAAACCCTAATGATAACCTAGGATATTAAGGGGTTAATGGACTAAGGTTTTGACCATGATAATGATCAATGGGGTGAATTACCAAAATACCCCTGAAGGGTAAATTAAGTAATACCTTGATCAAATCAAACCCTAATCACATGATGGTGATGTTTTGGGCTATGTTAGCCTATGATGACTTAATCCAACCTGATTTAGAGTGATGTTGATATCACCTAACATTATGATGAGAGAGAAAGTACTTCTAGAGAGATAAAGTACTTCTAGAAAGAGAAAGTACTTCTAGAGAGAGAAAGTACCCTTTTTAGGTGAAAACTCAATTAAAGCATCTCCAATGCACAGGAAGGAGCATAATTAGGGTATGATCCACCTGTGTGAGATCATAGAAACCCTAATTATGATAAATGATGAACCTTTAACTAATCTAAGAGCATCAATGAAGATGTTACTCATATATGATGATGTTATGAGTTCAATTCACCTTAATGTGAATAGTAAACCCTAATTCAAGGGTGATGACATGTAATGTGAATAGTAAACCCTAATTCAAGGGTGATGACATGTAATGTGAATAGTAAACCCTAATTCAAGGGTAATGGCATGCTTGTGAGTATTAAACTCTATTTGATGAGAATTAGAGATTTAACTCTTATAACAAGAGTAGGAAGTATATCCTTTGTTTTTGTATTACCTGTATCAGTTGTATTAACCATGCAGGTTCTGATATGAAGGTAATCATATCCAGGTATGGATGTTGATGTTATATTCATTGAAGGCATGTTATTAGCCTTATGAATAAGTAAGGTAATCTGATGCCTTGTCAGTGGCATCCTATGTTGATAATGGGCTGTGAGAGCCATGAATACCATCAAGGTCATGCCTTAGAGATGACTTGTGATGAGGATAATGAGAAATGATAAATTGATATGAGTTAGGCCTGTTACAATTAGTATTCTTCTCTTATAGCTGCTATGCTACTGTTATTGTTTGGAGAACAATGTATGCTGTTAAAGAATACTGAGTGTACCTAACTAATCAAGTATAATGTAGAGCCCTGATCATAGATCCATCATTGTCAGAGATTAAGTGATGGTGAAACAGGTTTTCCTCAGGGAACTCCTGGAGCACATACTTTTGAGTATGTGGGGTACATGGATGTGTAGAACCTTACATCCTAGTGTAGGAAAGTGATGTAGATGTGTAATCCATCCATCCTTCACTATAATTCCATACCGTATCAGTGGTAGGTAAACATGAAACCTCCTGATGATGAAGAAAGCATAGATATCCGTATCAGTGGTAGGTAAATATGAAACCTCCTGATGACGAAGAGAGTACAGAACGCCACTGTGACTCTAGAATAGCGAAGGACCAGTTTACCCTGGTGAGCTATAGTAGTAGAGACACGAGATGTCCTATAAGTGATACTCTTAATGACTGAGGAAGGTGAAGGTCATGAGAATCCGGCTCTCTTAATGACCTATGTATGATACTGATGTGACTTCTCAGCGATCAGTTGGAGTATGAGTGGTATGCCTCATCTCCACAGGGCATAATGTTGTTTGTAAAACATAATCAACCATGTAATATAACTTGTTAGAGATGACTCCAAGTTAGTTGATTGATGTTACATTGCAATAATGTTTATATTCTCCATATCTCCTAAAATTGTAGAGATCTTGTTATACCTGCAACTGTTATAGAATACTTTGAAGGCTTTACTGCTTAAGATATTCTCTGATGTTATAATAAAGCTTCTGGCGAAGAGTTATAACTCTCGCTGGGACAATTATGTGTAATTGTCTCACCCCGTAGACTTCAACTTTTTAGGTGGACGTCAGAGACAAAGGAACCAGTCTATAGGTGACCAGTCTCAGCAGCAGCAGCACTAGGAGCAGTAGTAGAATCTCAGGTGGAGATTGTCCTGCCATGTGGTGTAGTTAGAGTCAGTCCTATGTGTCCTCTGTACTCTCAGGTCTTGGAGTCTTTTGTTTAGTGATCTTGAGATTTTGTATCTGGGTGTATATAATTACTCAAGAAGTAATTATCCTGAGATGTAAACAGTTTATCTCTCTTTATGAAAGAAGCTTTATGGATCCAAGTTCTTATCTCGAAAAGTTTTAATTTCCCGTGATTTTTGTCTTCCGCTGATTATCGATTCGCTTCCGCTAAGTTTTAATCATGTTTATGTCATGGTTTGGATATCAGAGCCCACAACTAGGTGGTATCAGAGCCCACAACTAGTGGTATCAGAGCTCTAGGTCAGATGAGTCTACAGAGGCATAGGACTTAGGATGTCGAGTCTACCTTTAGTACTCGTTCCTTATCTAATAGAATCTTCTGCTCCTCAGGAGAAGAAGATACATAAGAATGTCAGAACATCACGATGAGTACATGGCAGAGAGTAGTGCTAGTGCACCTCAAGGCGGTGCAAGAGTTCCGAGAATAGAACAACCTGCATCGGAGTTACCAAGAGAGCCACCCCAGTTCGACCCAGCTGACATGAATAATCCAGCTGTAAAGACGATGTTCGGGCAGTTCATGACTACCATGACACACATAACCGATAGGATGCCCATTCCTGCACTTGGGGCACCTGTCCAGCCAGAAGCACAAGGTATCGATAAGACATTCGAACGACTTCGTCGTGTCAGAGCTACCGAGTACTTTGGGACTGCCGACCCTGCAGATGCTGACTTATGGCTGACAGAGTTGGAGAAGGATTTTAGGATTCTTATGATTCCGGAAGCTGAGAAGGTTAGACATGCTGTCTATCTTCTCAAAGGCAGTGCTGGTCACTGGTGGAACATGGAAGAGCAGAAGAGGCCTGGAGTAGAGTTCTCATGGGAAGAATTTCGTCGGGAATTTATCAAAAGATATTTTCCAAAGACTTTCCTAGATGAGAAGATCTTTCAGTTCGAGAGACTAAGGCAGGGTATGATGAACATTAGCGAATATGAAGCTAAGTTCATGGAGTTGTTGCGGTTCTGTCTGCACATGGCTGCTACGGATGAGGAAAGAATCAGAAGATTCGAAAAGGGTTTGAATTCTGATATGTCAACCCCTGTATCTACCTTAGAGAACCGAGAGAGATTCTCTACCTTCGTTAGTCAGTTCGAAGGATAGAGAGATCTGTGGTTGAGAAAAGACAAACCCATAAAAGATATCCACAGTTCCAGGGTTCTTCATCTAGGGATTCCAAGAAACCTAGATTCTCTGCACCTAACCCTCCACCACCCAGATCGAGTTTTCAAACTCAATGGACACCAAGCAGAGGTAGAGGACGGAGTCAACCGCTTCAAGGGACGCACAGTTCTGCATCAGTGTAAGTTGTTGGACCACCCAGACCACAACAACAGGAGAAGAGTTGCTACAACTGTGGTAAGATGGGACACTTGATGAAGGATTGCCATTCTAGGCCTGTCGGTGTGACACAACAACCCCCGAGAAAGAATCAACAGGGATCTCAGAATAGACAACATCAAGGAGCAGCTCGAGGACGTGGACAAGCGTCTCAAGCTGGATCATCAGCACCACCTCAACACCAGGCGACTGCGAGGTTCTATGCTATGAACCCACCTGAGGCAGTGGTCAATCCACGGGTAGTGGCAGGTCAGATGAAACTTTTATATTCCGATATGTCTACATCATGTGTTGTATCCGTTCTGATTGATCCGGGTGCTACACACTCTTTCATCACTCATGAAGTGATTCGTAATTGCAATATGACTGTTAGTCATAGGACAGATAGTTTGTTGTTAGAAACTCCGTTGAGTGGGTCTGCCGTTTTGCAGGAGGTATGTTCTCCCTGCATCCTCTTCTTTTCTGACCATCGCATTCAAGTGGATCTTATACCACTTGATATGCAGGGATTTGATATAATCCTCGGGATGGATACCTTAGAAAGGTATAGAGTTGTCTTGGATTGTGAGTCCAAGTTGGCTGTGTTTGCTGATGAAAGCAACACATGGATCTTTCAAGGAGAAAGAAAGATTCTTCCCACATGTCTTGTATCAGCTATGGTTGCTGATAAGCTGTTGAGGCAAGGATGTTATGCATTCTTAGCCCATGTGGTAGATGTTACCAAGGAAAGTTTCAATCCTGCTGAAGTTCCTGTAGTCAGGGAATTCGAAGATGTATTTCCTGAAGAACTTCCTGGTATACCACCACCTCGGGAGATTGATTTTGAAATCAATCTGATCCCAGATACGAAACCCATAGCTCAGACTCCGTATAGAATGGCGCCTGCCGAGATGGCAGAACTCAAGAAACAGCTTCAAGAGTTACTTGAGAGAGGTTTTATCCGACCGAGTACTTCACCTTGGGGTGCTCTGGTCTGGTTTGTTAAAAAGAAAGATGGGTCAATGCGGTTGTGCATCGACTACAGACAACTCAATAAAGTAACAATAAAGAATAAGTACCCTCTGCCGAGGATTGATGATCTCTTTGACCAGTTGCGTGGTGCAACAGTCTTTTCAAAAATAGACTTGAGGTCTGGATATCATCAACTCCGTATTAAGGATAGTGACATATCCAAGTCCGCCTTTAGGACAAGATATGGTCACTATGAGTTCACGGTTATGTCGTTTGGACTAACCAATGCACCAGCTGCATTCATGGAACTCATGAATAGAGTTTTTCGACCTTTCCTTGATCAGTGTGTTGTCGTCTTCATAGATGACATTCTGATTTATAGTAAGGATACTCAGCAGCATGAGCAGCATCTTTGCCAAGCTTTGACCTTGCTAAGAGAACATAAGCTGTACGCTAAGTTTAGCAAGTGTGAGTTCTGGCTGCCAGAGGTATCTTTTCTTGGACATGTGATATCCACCTCGGGAATTCGTGTTGACCCTACAAAGGTAGAATCTGTTCTACAATGGGAACAACCAAAGACACCGACAGAGATTCGAAGTTTCTTGGGGTTAGCTGGCTATTATCGAAGGTTCATTAAGAACTTTAGCTCTATAGCTTTACCTTTGACCAAGTTAACCTGGAAAGATGTTCCTTTTTCTTGGAGTGATAAGTGTCAACAGTCTTTCCAGTTGCTGAAGGAGAGGTTGACAAGTGCACCTGTGCTAGTGCTACCTGAACAAGGAAAAGGGTATATAGTTTTCTGTGATGCTTCCAAAAATGGACTAGGATGTGTGTTGATGCAGGATAAACAAGTGATTTCTTTTGCTTCCCGACAGCTTAAGAAACACGAGGAGAATTATCCAATACACGATCTGGAGTTAGCTGTTGTGGTTTATGCTTTGAAGATCTGGAGGCATTATCTCTATGGAGAGACATTCCAGATTTTAACAGACCACAAAAACCTTAAGTATATCTTCTCTCAGCATGAGCTCAACATGAGGCAACGTCGCTGGATGGAGTTAATCAAGGACTACGACTGTACAATTGATTACCATCCAGGCAAGGCTAATGTTGTTGTAGATGCCTTGAGTAGGAAATCAGCAACATCAACCATGAATAGAGCACAACTAAACTCTTTAGTATGCTCTAGGAGAGATATGCTTATCTCTTTAAGGCAAGACAATGTACAGTTGAAGGTGTCATTGTTAGCCGGATTGTTGGCTGAGATGCATATTAAAGCTACCCTAAGGGAGCAGATTAAAGAGGCACATCTAGGTGATGCTGCAGTTCAACATATAAGATCTGAGTATGGAAATGAGAAGCAAGATGGTTTTAATGACTCAGAAGATCAAGTAGCTTGTTATAATGGAAGGATGATAGTGTCAGGTGTGGACAACTTGAGAAAGTTAGTCCTAGAAGAAGCCCATTCTTCCATGTATGCTATGCATCCAGGGGGCACCAAGATGTATCGGAATTTGAAAGATCTGTATTGGTGGCCTGGGATGAAAAAGGACGTTGCAGAGTTTGTTCTGAGGTGTCCTGTGTGTCAGCAAGTTAAAGCTGAACACCAGAAGCCTGCAGGGACAATGCAACCCTTACCCATACCACAGTGGAAGTGGGACCATGTGACCATGGACTTTGTTGTTGGCCTACCCAGGACAAGCAAAGGACATGATTCCATTTGGGTAATTGTTGATAGGTTGACTAAGACAGCACATTTCTTACCTGTCAAAGCAACCTATTCTGCTGAAAGGTTATCAGAGTTGTATGTTAAAGAGATAGTGCGTTTGCACAGAGTTCCTGTCACAATAGTTTCTGACAGAGGTCCTCAGTTTACAAGTCATTTTTGGGAACAGTTACACCAAGCCTTAGGCACCAAGCTAAGGTTTAGTACGGCCTTTCATCCACAGACTGATGGACAGTCGGAAAGGACCATACAAACCTTAGAAGACCTGTTGAGAGCATGTGTTCTCCAGTTCACCAAAAGTTGGGATCTACACCTGAGCTTGATAGAGTTTGCCTATAACAATAGCTATTAGCATAGTATTGATATGGCACCTTATGAAGCCTTATATGGTAGACGTTGTAGGTCACCCTTGTGTTGGTTTGAGACTGGTGAGCACCAGTTGTTAGGTCCTGACCTGGTGCAGCAAACCACAGAAAAGATTAAAGTAATACAACATAAGATTAAGACTGCTCAGGATAGGCAGAAATCTTATGCTGACAAACGTCGTAGACCCTTAGAGTTCCAGGTTAGAGACAGAGTGTATCTCAAGGTCTCACTCTGGAAAGGGGTCCTTCGTTTTGGAAGGAAAGGGAAGTTAGCTCCTAGATATATGGGGCCTTATCCAATCATCGAACGGATTGGAAAGGTAGCATATAGACTAGAGCTACCACCTGAGTTACAGAGGTTACATCCTGTGTTTCACATTTCTATGTTGAAGAAATGTCACCCAGACACCGAGTCAGTTCTACAACCTATGGAGGTAGAATTGAATGATGACATATCCTATGAGGAGGGACCAGTGTCAATCCTTGATAAACGAATTAAAAAGTTAAAGAAGAAAGATATAAGTCTTGTGAAAGTCCTCTGGAACCATCGTGGTGTTGAAGAAGCCACTTGGGAGTTAGAGGATGAGATGAGAAGGAAGTATCCTGCCCTTTCCTCATAGTATGTTTTATCGATTTCGGGGACGAAATCCTTGTAAGGGGTGGATAATTTGTAACATCCCTGACCTGGGTTATGAGTTAACCCTAGGTATTTTGCCTAAATATGTGATTAAATCTTTGTGATTAACCCTGAGCATGTAATTAAGTTTCTCAGAAACATATATTTCAGTATTTGCTCCTTTTTATTTAAAGTTGTAGCATTGTTTTGATAATACAGGGACCTATGTGCAATTTACCCAGTTAAAAGGGTTAGCTTGCAATTTGCACATGTTGAGATGTTCCTCTGATTTTGAGACATCATGAGAATCTTTTTGGTAAAGTTTGAGGGATTTCCCAAGCTAGGGCACCAAGGTGCAGCTGTGGAAGCAATCCCGGTGCTTGGAACCCTAATTTGGGGTAAAATGCAATTTACCCAAATTAAGGGATGCAAATTGTGAAATATGTCATCTAATGTATCTTTTTAGACTCTTTCCATCATTAAGAGAAGAAATGATGAGGGAGTCACCTCAATTGAGTTATCAAGTTATGAAATATGTCTTGTGATTGAATAATCAGGGTATATGTGCAATATCTCTTTATGTATGTACCTTATTATTAGATTGTTCTTCTTTGCCTTCTTTTTCTAGACCTTAAGATAAGGTTTGTCCTTATAATAAAGAGGAAGGGACGAGCAAGTAAAAGAAGGAGGGACCTAGTTGGAATTATGGACAACTTAAGAACTAATGTTGAAAATCCTACCCCTAGTATATATACCCTCAATTTCTCTAAGCAAGGGAACTTGCCCTTCGTTCCCTTCACTGTTCCATTTCACCAAAGACGACTAAAGACTGCCTTGGAGCTAAGGAGGACGACCAAGGGAAACAAGGTAGGTTTGGGACCCTTCTTCTTGCCTAATTCCATGGTTAGAACTCGAATTCAAGGTCAATTTGGTGACTAACTCATGAAATCCTATCTTTCTAGCCATCCCTTCTCATTTTTCCTTGGAGTTTTCACCTTGACCAACCTGTGGGAACTCAAGGACGCCATTATAGCTTGGAGCTTGAAATCTTGGAGCTCAAGAAGCAAGCTTTAGGCGGGTTTTATAACTCTAAACCCATGCTTTACTATATACATCTCTTATATGCGGTTAGATGATAGTTCTTCATGTTTCCCTACTTTCCCTGCTATTTTTGCAAGCAAATCCATGGGATATCCGTACTGTTCTTGAGCTAGAAGATGAAGGCGTGATTTACAAGAAAAACCCACCGCTTTTCACTTCCTTAAACGGTCTCACCAGCTTGCTCTCTCGGTCTCAAGACCGTGAGGTGAGCAAACGGTCTCGAGACCGGGACAGGGAAAACGGTCTCCAAGACCGTTTGGCCCCGTTGACAGAGCGTGGACCGTATAATAAATCTGTTCCAAATTATATAGGTTAATTACCCTCAAAATTTGGGAGGCTAACTCCAAAGGAATCGGGAGATATGACCCTTTTAAGAAACAATTTTAAATGAATTTATTCCTGATTCTCAAACGGTCTGAAATTGCCTTTTTGGGAAAACGGTCTCAAGACCGTGTAAGGTCGTTTACCAGGCGTTGACCATATGAGATTACTGTTCAAAATAATGTTAATTAACAAATCACCAAGTTTGATGGTCTAATTCCAAACGGGCTAAGAGTTGAAGGGTGAATACTAGGGCTAACCCTAGGTGAAATCAGTACTGAAATTATGGTAACCTAATTAGGGTTTTTAGGGTTGATTGACCTAAATGGTCTCAAGACCGTTTAGGGGACACACAAACGGTCTCAAGACCGTGAGGGAAATCAACCAAGACCGTTTGGAGGTCTGGGGTCAAGATTAGTTGACCTATTGAAGGTACAATTACACCAAATTACATTGCAATTCAATATTGATATAACCCTCAACTCAATTGACCCAACCTTGATGAATTTGCACTAGAATCCAAAATTGGATGGGCAAACGGTCTCAAGACCGTTTGGAACTCATCCAAACGGTCTCACGACCGAGAGGACAATCACCCAAGACCGTTTGAAGGTCTAGGGTTAAGTAAATTGACCAATTGAGGACCTATTTTCAAATAAGTTATCAATTTAATCAAAATGCTGTTTTGTGGATCAATCATGGTTCAACCCCTATCAAATCACCTTGGACTTTGATGAAATCTTGGGAAAATGGTCTCAAGGCCATGTGGGGTCCACCCACATGATCTCAAGACCGTTTAGGCCAAGTTTGGGCCCATTTGGAGCTCAAATGAAGGGTTCAACCTTGTGTTGGGTCACATTGTTGAGTGTTGATGGGTGAACATTGATAGACCCTAACGGAATCGACTTCAACCCTAATTGGTCAACCCTTGAGGGTCAATTGAATGACCAAGTGGTCAAGCATAATCTTAATTGACCCAATTCATAAGTGGTCATCATATTTTTGACCTTTTGAGGGCTTCAACATGAGTTGACATTATCGGGTGTATCATTGAATCTTGTTGATGGACCAAGTGGTTGAGACCATGTGAGCTCGCGGTCTCAAGGTCGAGAGGAGGCTCGCGATCTCAAGGTCGTGAGGAGGCTCATGGTCTCAAGGTCATGAGAGGGCTCACGGTCTCAAGACCGCGAGGGGCCTCGCGGTCTTGGGGTCAAAGAAGGGCAAACGGTCTTCATGATCTTCACGGTCTTAACCTCATTTGGAGTCTTCGCGGTCTTGAATCAATGGAAGGCTCGCGGTCTTGGAGGAGGAAGAGTCCTCGCAGTCCTGAGGTCAAAAGTGACCAAACGGTCTACACATCCTTGCGGTCCTAATGTCAATTGGTCAAAAAGTCAACTCAACCAATGGGTCTCAAATCGATTGAGGGTTGATGGTTGAGATCAATCAAGATAATTCAAGGTTGACTTCTTTCAATCGATTGATGATATAAATGGTTCAATGTTGCCCTAATCAAACCCTAATGATAACCTAAGATATTAAGGGGTTAATGGACTAAGGTTTTGACCATGATAATGATCAATGGGGTGAATTACCAAAATACCCCTGAAGGGTAAATTAAGTAATACCTTGATCAAATCAAACCCTAATCACATGATGGTGATGTTTTGGGCTATGTTAGCCTATGATGACTTAATCCAACCTGATTTAGAGTGATGTTGATATCACCTAACATTATGATGAGAGAGAAAGTACTTCTAGAGAGAGAAAGTACTTCTAGAAAGAGAAAGTACTTCTAGAGAGAGAAAGTACCCTTTTTAGGTGAAAACTCAATTAAAGCATCTCCAATGCACAGGAAGGAGCATAATTAGGGTATGATCCACCTGTGTGAGATCATAGAAACCCTAATTATGATAAATGATGAACCTTTAACTAATCTAAGAGCATCAATGAAGATGTTACTCATATATGATGATGTTATGAGTTCAATTCACCTTAATGTGAATAGTAAACCCTAATTCAAGGGTGATGACATGTAATGTGAATAGTAAACCCTAATTCAAGGGTGATGACATGTAATGTGAATAGTAAACCCTAATTCAAGGGTAATGGCATGCTTGTGAGTATTAAACTCTATTTGATGAGAATTAGAGATTTAACTCTTATAACAAGAGTAGGAAGTATATCCTTTGTTTTGTATTACCTGTATCAGTTGTATTAACCATGCAGGTTCTGATATGAAGGTAATCATATCCAGGTATGGATGTTGATGTTATATTCATTGAAGGCATGTTATTAGCCTTATGAATAAGTAAGGTAATCTGTTGCCTTGTCAGTGGCATCCTATGTTGATAATGGGCTGTGAGAGCCATGAATACCATCAAGGTCATGCCTTAGAGATGACTTGTGATGAGGATAATGAGAAATGATAAATTGATATGAGTTAGGTCTGTTACAATTAGTATTCTTCTCTTATAGCTGCTATGCTACTGTTATTGTTTGGAGAACAATGTATGCTGTTAAAGAATACTGAGTGTACCTAACTAATCAAGTATAATGTAGAGCCCTGATCATAGATCCATCATTGTCAGAGATTAAGTGATTGTGAAATAGGTTTTCCTCAGGGAACTCCTGGAGCACATACTTTTGAGTATGTGGGGTACATGGATGTGTAGAACCTTACATCCTAGTGTAGGAAAGTGATGTAGATGTGTAATCCATCCATCCTTCACTATAATTCCATACCGTATCAGTGGTAGGTAAACATGAAACCTCCTGATGACAAAGAAAGCACAGATATCCGTATCAGTGGTAGGTAAATATGAAACCTCCTGATGACGAAGAGAGTACAGAACGCCACTGTGACTCTAGAATAGCGAAGGACCAGTTTACCCTGGTGAGCTATAGTAGTAGAGACACGAGATGTCCTACAAGTGATCCTCTTACTGACTGAGGAAGGTGAAGGTCATGAGAATTCAGCTCTCTTAATGACCTATGTATGATACTGATGTGACTTCTCAGCGATCAGTTGGAGTATGAGTGGTATGCCTCATCTCCACAGGGCATAATGTTGTTTGTAAAACATAATCAACCATGTAATATAACTTGTTAGAGATGACTCCAAGTTAGTTGATTGATGTTACATTGCAATAATGTTTATATTCTCCATATCTCCTAAAATTGTAGAGATCTTGTCATACCTGCAACTGTTATAGAATACTTTGAAGGCTTTACTGCTTAAGATATTCTCTGATGTTATAATAAAGCTTCTGGCGAAGAGTTATAACTCTCGCTGGGACAATTATGTGTAATTGTCTCACCCCGTAGACTTCAACTTTTTAGGTGGACGTCGGAGATGAAGGAACCAGTCTACAGGTGACCAGTCTCAGCAGCAGCAGCACCAGGAGCAGTAGTAGAATCTCAGGTGGAGATTGTCCTGCCATGTGGTGTAGTTAGAGTCAGTCCTATGTGTCCTCTGTACTCTCAGGTCTTGGAGTCTTTTGTTTAGTGATCTTGAGATTTTGTATCTGGGTGTATATAATTACTCAAGAAGTAATTATCCTGAGATGTAAACAGTTTATCTCTCTTTATGAAAGAAGCTTTATGGATCCAAGTTCTTATCTCGAAAAGTTTTAATTTCCTGTGATTTTTGTCTTCCGCTGATTACCGATTCGCTTCTGCTAAGTTTTAATCGTTTTTATGTCATGGTTTGGAGATCAGAGCCCACAACTAGGTGGTATCAGAGCCCACAAATTGGTTCCACAATGACCAACATTGAAGGTTCATCGATTTCAAACCCTAATCCAATTGGGTTCAAAACCCTAATTGATGATCAATTGAAGGTTGAATCAATTGAAGGATGACTCATTAGCTAAATTGAAGTATGGTGCATAGGTCCAATTGATGAGTGGTTACATGGATTCAATTGATGAGGGAATCAATCTTGGAAACCCTAAATCAATTTGAGTGGTTGAGACCATTTTTGGTCCAATCATTTTTGAGGAGGTTTGGACCAAATGGTCTCAAGACCGTTTGATTCCAAACGGTCTCACCAATTGGTCTCAAGACCATTTGAGACCCAACGATCCCAAACCAATTGAGAGTCAAACGATCTCAAGTATCTTTGCACTAAACGGTTTCAAACACCAACTTTGCTAAATGGTTTCAAACCATTTGAACTTAATTGACCAAGACCGTTTGAAGGTGTAAACGGTCTTAGACAGTTTGAGGGTCAATCTATCATGACCGTTTGGGGTCTAGATGGTCAAGACCATTTGGGATCTAGGTGACCAAAACTGTTTGTAGAATAATTAACCTAAACCGTTTGAACACCCAAGTTGATTAAAGGTCAAGTAATTATGTGATTATTAATGATGTAAATCAAGGGTGATTACATTAGTTGTACCCTTAATGAGTTAGGGTAATTAGTACCCTTGAAAGGGCTAATCTTTGGAGATTATGAAAGAGAAATCTTAACACACTACTCTAACCCTAATTGGGTGTATTGAAATAAAAAAACTGACCTAATTAAGTCAACTTTCAGGTACTCACATCCCAAAGAGGATGAGAGAGAGAAAGTAGTGCTTATATGCAAATACAAACTTCAATTCCTTCATTATGAGTAAAATATGTAATTAGGAATTGAACCATGATAATGAGATCATGAAACCCTAATTAAGAAGATTAGTGAGTCTTAACCCTAAATTAGGGCAATACAAGGAGTAACCCTAATTTGGGTAAAAAGGATATGATAAACCCTAATTTGATGTGAATAGTGCATCCTAACCCTAAATTGGGTAATGGGATATGAGAAATACTAATCTAATGTGAATAGTAAACCCTAACCCTAATATAGGGTGAAGGTGTGTGAAACCCTAATTCTGGGTTATATTATATGAAACCCTAATTCTGGGCAGTATGATGATTAATCATAACCCTAATTTTGGGAAATGGGATGAATATCCCTAAATGACATGAAAAAGGAAACCCTAACCCTAAAAAGGGATTAGTGGTGTTATATTGCATGGTGTTGATATGTACTTGATATAATTGTTATCATAAGTACTAACCAATGGAGGTATCATGAGATGATGAGAATAGCTAGGTATGAGCTATGATGTTTTATTATTGAGAATGTTAATGGGCTTTGTGAGGTATGATATGCTTTGTTTCTCAGTAAAAAGTAATAAAAGTTGAAATAGGCTTGGTAAGCCATATGAGATGCTTGTGTAACAAGTATCATGATCACCTTGGTCAGATGACCTGAAGGTATTAGTTACCTAATAAGTGGTAACAAGTGTTCTATGATGAACTAAGGGTTGAATGCCCATATTCCATAATCATGATGATAAGTTGTTTAAAAATGAGATTGCATCTGATAAGATGAGGGATTGAGATTCCAATACTTTATTAAAGATCTGAACAATATTTGATGAAAGCATTCCACATTCTTTATAGCAATGGTTATAATAAATTATGTTTGGAAACATGATTGATGCTAAAAAGAATATGGTAATGTACTTAATTAATCAAGTGAAATCTTATCATGTAGAGCCCTGGCCATAGATCCATCATCGTTAGTAGTTGGTGATGGTGAAATAAGTTTTCCCACGGGATCTCCTGGAGTGATTACTATTGAGTATATAGGGGTAATGGGCATGAATACCTTACGCCCTAATGTGGGGTTGATGGTAGACAAACATTAAATCTCTCAATATTTCATTATATGTGCTGGGATGGATGTATCATGAATCTCCTAATAATGTTAATGTCGGAATTGAGGTGAGATAAACATGAAATCTCCTGATTTGCGAAGAGAGTGCAGCCGCCGCTGTAACTCTATAGTGAAGTACCAGTATACCCTGGAAAGCTTTGTGTAGCAGAGACACGAGATGTCCTATATATTGAGCCCACACTGACTGGGAGGAGAAGAGGTCATGGAGTATGACTCTTCCATTGATCTTGTGTGGTACCAATTTTGACTTCGCAATGGTCGATTGGAGTATGAATGGTATACTTTCATCTCCTCAAGACTTAAGTGATTGTAAAATGTAATCATCCGTGTAGCATATTTGCTTAAGGTTGATATAGGAGAATCATTGATTGATGTTACATTGCTTAAAAAAATCCTAGATGGATAGTTTTTACGCATGTTATTCATATTCCTTATTGAATAAGTATTATGTTGTTTAGTCAAGATATAACTTAAAAGCTTTATTGACCTAATCTTATTAGTATTTAATCTAGCTGCTGTTCAATATATAATTCCTCTGCTCAGTTTCATATTGTTGTTTATTCTGCAATAATAATGTTTTTGGCAGAGAGTTATATCTCTCGCTGGGACATGGGTCTCACTTCGTTGGTTTCCAACACTTTTTAGGGAGACGCGGACGAGAAGGTAGAAACCCAATAGTAAGGGAAGAGCAGCAACAACATACGTGACAGTAGTGATATCTCAGGTGGAGACACTGGTTGTGAAGTCTTGCATATATGTATATAGAGTCATATGTGTCGTCTCTGTACTCTCAGGTCCTCGGAGTCGATAGTTGGTTTTAAAGAAATGATTTGAGATTTTGGTGTAATGCCTTAAAAGTTTTTATGTTGCTTGTGTATAGTTCAACAAAGCAATTGTTAATGTAATTTTCAGATGACATGGTACAAGACATGTACATGTGAATCAATATGTAACTGAAGTACTTTGGTCTTTTATTAAAGAGTTTTCCCTTGATTGGATCTCTTTGTAAAAGTTTTTAATTTTTAGTGATTTTCAGTAATCCGCTGCTAAGTAATCGCTTCCACTTTTAATTAACCTCATTTAGTGAGTTGCGTCGCCACAAGTTTAGTGGTATCAGAGATCTAGTTTCGCTGAGTC
This sequence comes from Alisma plantago-aquatica, assembly GCA_963693085.1. Lineage (NCBI taxonomy): Eukaryota > Viridiplantae > Streptophyta > Magnoliopsida > Alismatales > Alismataceae > Alisma > Alisma plantago-aquatica. The sequence continues at coordinate 1,182,331,723 of OY856412.1, read as the reverse complement.
TACAGAGACATAGGATTAAGGTTTTTGAGTCTGTTCTAGTGTCTTCCAGTTATCTGATAGTGACTTCTGCTCTTATAGGAGAAGAAGATACTAAAGATGTCTGGATCACACGACGAACATACTGCGGAGAGCAGCGTTGCTGCACCAGGAGGGGGTGCAAGGGACCAGCCCAGAGAGGAGTCGGTACCTGAACAACCCCAGATTGACCCAGCTGTAATAGAAAACCCAGCCCTTCATGCTCTATTTGGGCAATTCCTGACGACCATGACACACATGGAAGATAGAATGCCACCACCTGCACTGAGGGCACCAGTCCATCATGATGGACATGGAGCCGGTAATACCTTTGAGAGACTTCGCCGGGTTGGAGCCATAGATTATGCTGGTATAGTTGATCCAACATATGTAGACTTATGGCTGACGGAGCTGGAGAAGGCTTTCAGGATCCTTGACATTCCTGAAGCTGAAAAGGTGAGACATGTTGCATACCTCCTCAAGGGGAGTGCTGGCCACTAGTGGACTATCGAAGAAGGTAAGAGGCCAGGTGTAATAATCAGATGGGAAGAATTCTGGCGAGAATTCGTCATTAGATACTTCCCTAAGACATTTCTAGATGAGAAGATCTCTCAATTTGAGAGGATTAGGAAGGGTCAGATGAACATTAGAGAATATGAGGATAAGTTCATGGAGCTTTTACAGTTTTGTCCGCATATGGCAGCCAATGATGAGGAGAGAATCAAGCATTTTGAGAAAGGTTTGAACGCTGATTTGACTACTCCCGCGTCTGCTTTGGAGAACAGGGAGAGGTTTTCCACTTTTGTGGAGTCTGTGAGGAGGATAGAAAGGTCTGTGATTGAAAAGTGACAAACCAGTAATAAGAAGGTGTTTACCCAATACCAGGGACAGAGGTCTGAGGGTTTCAAAAAGCCAAGGTTTTCTACACCACCACCACCAAGATTTAATCCCTAGATGCAATGGACGTCAAGTAGGGGTAGCGGCCGTAGTTTTGTTCCAACTAGATCCCAAAGTTCAGCTTCAATGTCAATAATAGGAACATCTAGGCCACAGTGGGAGAATAAAGATTGTTTCAAATGCGGGAAGATGGGGCATTTGTTGAAGGAGTGTCTAGTTGGGAATACAATGGTGACTCAACCTCTGAGATAGAGTCAACAAGGCTCTCAGAGGAGACAATTTTCTAGTGGCGTTCGAGGACGAGGACAAGCATCACAAGCTGGTTCGTCGGCACCCAACAACTGAGCACAGGGTCAACCGCAGGCAACAACAAGGTTTTATGCAATGAACCAACCTAAAGCAGTTGTCAACCCCAGAGTTGTGACAGGTCAGATGGAATTATTTCATTTTGATATGTCTTCTTTCTACTCCGTATCTGTTTTGATTGATCTGGGTGCTATGCATTCCTTCATCACTCGAGAAGTGGTTCTTGACTGGAATATGACAGTTGGTCATAGGGCAGAGAGTTTGAGATTAGAAACTCCTTTGATGGGATCTACAATGTTACGGGAGGTGTGTTCTCCCTGCACTCTTTCTTTTTCTAAACATCACATTCAAGTGGATCTTATACCACTTGAGATGCAGGGTTTTGATATAATCCTTGGGATGGACACCTTAGAGAAGTATAAGGTTGTCTTGGATTGCGGTTCCAAACAAGCTATGTTCACAGATGATGATGACACATGGATCTTTCAGGGAGATAGAAAGATTCTTCCAACATGTCTTGTCTCAGCTATGGAAGCTGAGAAGCTGATGAGGCAAGGATGCTTTGCATTCTTGGCACATATAGTAAATACCACTATGGAGAGCTCAAATCCTTCTGAAGTTCCGATAGTTAGGAAGTTTGAGGATGTGTTTCCTGAGGAACTTCCAGGTGTTCTGCCACCCCGAGAGATTGATGTCGAGATTAATCTAATCCCATGCATGCAACTGATAGCACAAACACCATATAGAATGGCACCTGCTGAGATGGCAGAGCTCAAGAAACAACTGCAGGAGTTGTTTGAGAAGGGTTTTATCCGACCGAGTACTTCACCATGGGATGCTCCAATTCTCTTTGTTAAGAAGAAGGATGGATCGATGTGATTGTGCATTGATTACAGACAGTTAAATAAAGTAACTATAAAGAACAAGTATCCTCTTCCAAGGATAGATGACTTGTTTGATCAGTTGTGTGGTGCAACTATCTTCTCTAAGATAGATCTGAGGTCAGGATACCATCAGCTGTGTATCAAGGAGAGTGACATATCTAAATATGCTTTTAGAACAAGATATGGTCACTATGAGTTCATAGTTATGTCATTTGGATTAACTAATGCACCAGCTGCATTCATAGAACTAATGAACAGAATCTTCAGGCCTTTTCTTGATCAATTCATAGTAGTCTTCATAGAAGACATCTTAATCTATAGTAGAAATGCTCAACAACATGACCAACACCTTCTTCAGGCTTTGACTTTGCTAAGAGAGCATAAGTTGTATGCTAAGTTTAGGAAATGTGAGTTCTGGTTACCAGAAGTTTCTATTCTAGGGCATGTAATATCTGCCTTAGGTATTTGTGTTGATCCTAAGAAGGTAGAATCTATCCTACAATGGGAATAGCTAAAGACACCGATGGAGATTCATATTTTTTGGGACTAGCAGGCTACTACAAGAAGTTCATTAAGAACTTTATCTCTATAGCTTTACCCCTAACCAAGTTGACCAGGAAAGAGGTTCCTTTTGTCTGGAATGACAAGTGTCAACATTCTTTCCAGTTGTTGAAAGAAAGGTTAACAAGTGCACCTGTGTTGGTGTTACCTGAGCAAGGAAATGGGTATGTAGTTTTCTGTGATGCATCTAAAAATGGTTTAGGTTGTGTGCTGATGTAGGATAATCATGTGATTTCTTTCGCCTCTCGACAACTTAAGAAACATGAGGAGAATTATCCGACACGTGATCTAGAACTAGTTGTTGTGGTCCATGCTTTGAAGATCTAGAGGCATTATCTCTATGGAAAGACTTTTTAGATTTTCACAGACCACAAGAATCTAAAGTATATTTTCTCACAACATGAGTTGAATATGAGACAATGTCGCTAGATGGAGTTAATCAAGGACTACGATTGTACAATTGATTATCATCCAGGGAAAGCCAATGTAGTGGTTGATGCTTTAAGTAGGAAGTCTTCATCACCAGCTATAGATAAAGTATAGTTGAACTCTTTAGTGTTCTCTAAGAGAGATATGCTTATCTCTATGAGGCAAAACAATATACAACTTAAAGTATCTTTGTTAGCCGGGCTGTTAGCTGAGATGCAAGTGAAACCTACTCTGAGACAGCAGATCAAAGAAGCACAACAAGTTGATATTGTGATTCAGCAGATCAGGTCAGAGTATGGCACTGGGAAATGAGATGGCTTTCATGAGTCAAAGTATCAGGTAGTCTGTTACCATGGTAGGATGGTGGTACCTGATGCCAATGATTTAAGAAAATTGGTTTTGGAGGAAGCTCATTCTTCAATATGCAATGCATCCAGGAAGCACTAAAATGTATCATAACTTAAAAGATATGTATTGGTGGCCCGGATTGAAGAGGGATGTAGCTGAGTTTGTTATGCGGTGTCTGGTGTGTCAGCAAGTTAAAGCTGAACATCAAAAACCTGCAGGAACAATGCAACCTTTGCCTATACCGCAGTGGAAATGGGATCACGTAACCATGTACTTTGTGGTTGGTTTACCTAGAACAACCAAAGGTCATGATTCCAAATGGGTGATAGTTGATAGGTTGACTAAGACATCACATTTTCTTCCTGTCAAAACAACCTACACTTCTGAGAAACTTGCACACATATACATAGATGAGATAGTGTGGTTGCACGGGGTTCTAGCTACTATTGTATCTGATAGAGGTCCCCAGTTTACGAGTCATTTTTTGAAATGACTGCATAAAGCTTTGGGTACACAATTAAGGTTTAGTATTGCTTTTCACCCCCAGACAGATGGAAAGTCTAAAAGGACCATACAAACCTTGGAGGACTTGCTTAGGAATGTGTTCTTCAATTTGTAGGAAGTTGGGATCTGCACCTGAGCTTGATAGAATTCTTACAATAATAGCTATCAACACAGTATTGATATGGCACCATATGAAGCATTATATGGTAGACATTGTAGATCTCCATTATGTTGGTATGAAATAGGAGAATATCAACTTTTGGGTCCTGAGCTAGTGCAGTAGACAACTGAGAAGATCAAAATAATCCAACAACAGTTAAAGATTGCACAGGATAGACAGAACTCGTATCTCGACAAACGTCAAAGACCTTTAGAATTCCAAGTTGGAGACAAAGTATACCTCAAGGTCTCACCTTGGAAAGACGTTCTTAGATTTGGAAAGAAGGGGAAGTTAACTCCTAGATTTATGGGACCTTATCCAATCATTGAAAGGATTGGAAAGGTAGCCTATAAGCTAGAATTGCCATTTGAGCTGCATAAGTTGCATCCAGTGTTCCATATCTCTATGTTGAGAAAGTTTCATCCTAACATTGAGTTAGTTATACAACTTATGGAGGTAGAATTAAATGATGATATATCATATGTTGAAGGACCTGTGATGATCCTTGATAAAAGAACTAAAAAGTTGAAAAAGATAGACGTTTGTCTTGTAAAAGTTATCTGGCATCATCGTGGCATCGAAGAAGCTATGTGGGAATTAGAGGAAGAGATAAGGAGGAAGTACCCTACTCTTTTCTCTTAATGATTTCGGGGACGAAATCCCTATTAGGGGTGGATAAATTTGTAACATCCCTGACCTGGGTTATGCTTAACCCTAGATGTTTTGCTTAATAAAGTTGACTATATGCTTGATCTTATTTCTTGAAAAGTAATTAAGACTCAAGAGAAACTTATATTTTAATTTTAGTCCTTTTTGAATAATGTTGAAATAATGTTTTACTTACTTTGGACTAATGTGCAAATTACCCAAATTGAGGGGTTAAATTGCAAATGTTACATGGTGAAATACTCCTTTAGTGTTGAAGCATCATAAGAGTGAGAATGATGTAGAGGTGTGGCTCCTACAAGCCTGAATAACAAGAAAGAGCTTGTTGAGCAATGTTTGTGCATTAAAACCTAGTTTTGGTGTAATGTGCAATTTACCCAAAACCTAGGGTTCAGTATGCAAGAAGTCACTTATATAGGGCCCCTAATTATTCTTGTCATCATGTAGAGGCAATAAAATTAGAGGGGCACCTCATTTGAATCACTTTGGAGGAGAGAGAATCTTGATATTAAAATAATCAAGATTTAAGCATAATTGGAACTTTACTTCAATTTAATGCAAAAATAAATATATTAATTAAAGAGCCCTTCAACCAAAAGGTGAGGGATAATTTTGCAAAAGGTTGGGCGATCTTGTGCCTTGCAAAGGCACTAAAATATCTTAAGTGAGTGGAGAGCCCACTCACATTAAGTTAATGAAAAGTAATATCCACTAAAAATGGGATATTAGTATAATGTGATTAATGTGCTTAATTTGCTTTTCTTTTAAATTGAGGATAATGGAGGGGAATTAAAGGCAAGGGAAGGTACCTTCGTGCACAAGGAAAATAGGGGAGTGTGTGGCATAATTTGGAGAGTTGAAGGATTTTCTTTCAACTTTCTCTCTCCTAGAAATTCCTTTATATATACTCTCTTTTCCACTCAACCAAGGATCTTTTTTTCGGATTTTCTTTCTTTCTTGCCTTGGACAAGCTCAAGGGGACTAAGGAGCAATAGGAGGACGAGTTCCAACCTGTAGGTAATCTTCTTGATCACTTTCAACCATGATTTCATGGTGAAAATAAAAAATAAATGATGGATTTCTTCTTTTCTTCCATCAATCTTCCTTTCTAGCCAATCCATTTCACTCAAAAGCTTGAAGAACGAACCTTTTGAAGTGAGAAAGCTTCTTTCACCATTAGGGACGTGAAGTGGGAGCTTTGAAGCTTCATTAAAGGCGGGTTATATAACTTGAAATCTTGGATATTGTTATTGATTTCATATCTTTAACTATTGTTGAAGTTTTCTCTATCCTCCAAATTTTATTTGATTGATTGAAGAAATCATCATGGAAATCAAAGAAAGATTCGTGGATTTAGAGCTTGATGATGATGACATCATCATAAGCACACACCTCCACAAATATCTTTTGCAAATGGTTTCATGAACTTGAGACCAAACAGTCTCAAGATCGTTTGAAACCAAACGGTCTCAAGACCGTTTGGGATCAAACGGTCTTAGACCATTTGGAGATCAACTAATGAGGTGATGGATGATGATCCAATGGATTTAACTGAATTGGTTTCAACAAGGTTCAACATTTGAAGTTCCATCAATTATCAACCCTAGACCGGGACATTATTGAAACCCTAATTGAATTCCATCAGTTTTCCTTGTTTGGTTTGGGTCAAACGGTCTCAAGACCATTTGGGGCCAAATGACCTCAAGACCGTTTGAGGTCAGGTCATGCCCAATTTGAATGGCGGTCCAATGATTTCAAAGCAATTGGTTCCACAATGACCAACATTGAAGGTTCATCGATTTCAAACCCTAATCCAATTGGGTTCAAAACCCTAATTGATGATCAATTGAAGGTTGAATCAATTGAAGGATGACTCATTAGCTGAATTGAAGTATGGTGAATAGGTCCAATTGATGAGTGGTTACATGGATTCAATTGATGAGGGAATCAATCTTGGAAACCCTAACTCAATTTGAGTGGTTGAGACCATTTTTGGTCCAATCAGTTTTGAGGAGGTTTGGACCAAACGGTCTCAAGGCCGTTTGGGACCCAACGATCCCAAACCAATTGAGACTCAAACGATCTCAAGTATCTATGCACTAAATGGTTTCAAACACCAACTTTTCTAAACGGTTTCAAACCGTTTGAACTTAATTGACCAAGACCATTTGAAGGTCTAAACGGTCTTAGACCGTTTGAGGGTCAATCTATCCAGACCATTTAGGGTCTAGATGGTCAAGACCATTTGGGGTCTAGGTGACCAAAATCGTTTGGAGAATAATTAACCTAAACCGTTTGAACACCCAAGTTGATTAAAGGTCAAGTAATTATGTGATTATTAATGATGTAAATCAAGGGTGATTACATTAGTTGTACCCTTAATGAGTTAGGGTAATTAGTACCCTTGAAAGGGCTAATCTTTGGAAATTATGAAAGAGAAACCTTAACACACTACTCTAACCCTAATTGGGTGTATTGAAAAAAGTAAATTGACCTAATTAAGTCAACTTTGAGGTACTCAACATCCCAGAGAGGATGAGAGAGAGAAAGTAGTGCTTATATGCAAATACAAACTTCAATTCCTTCATTATGAGTAAAATATGTAATTAGGAATTGATCCATGATGATGAGATCATGAAACCCTAATTAAGAAGATTAGTGAGTCTTAACCCTAAATTAGGGCAATACAAGGAGTAACCCTAATTTGGGTAAAAAGGATATGACAAACCCTAATTTGATGTGAATAGTGCATCCTAACCCTAAATTGCGTAATGGGATATGAGAAATCCTAATCTAATGTGAATAGTAAACCCTAACCCTAATACAGGGTGAAGGTATGTGAAACCCTAATTATGGGTTATATTATATGAAACCCTAATTTTGGGTAGTATGATGATTAATCATAACCCTAATTCTAGGCAATGGGATGAATATCCCTAAATGACATGAAAAGGGAAACCCTAACCCTAAAAAGGGATTAGTGGTGTTATATTGCATGGTGCTGATATGTAATTGATATAACTGTTATCATAAGTACTAACCAATGCAGGTATCATGAGATGATGAGCATAGCCAGGTATGATCTATGATGTTTTATTATTGAGAATGTTAATGGGCTTTGTGAGCTATGATATGCTTTGTTGCTCAGTAAAAAGTAATAAAAGTTGAAATAGGTTTGGTAAGCCATATGAGATGCTTGTGTAACAAGTATCATGATCAACTTGGTTAGATGACCTGTAGGTATTAGTTACCTAATAAGTGGTAACAAGTGTTCTATGATGAACTAAGGGTTGAATGCCCATATTCCATAATCATGATGATAAGTTGTTGAAAAATGAGATTGCATCTGATAAGATGAGGGATTGAGATTCCAATACTTTATTAAAGATCTGAACAATATTTGATGAAAGCATTCCAAATTCTTTATAGCAATGGTTATAATAAATTATGTTTGGAAACATGATTGATGCTAAAAAGAATATGGTAATGTACTTAATTAATCAAGTGAAATCTTATCATTTAGAGCCCTGGCCATAGATCCATCATCATCAGTAGTTGGTGATGGTGAAATGGGATTTCCCATGGGATCTCTAGGAGTGCATATTGTTGAGTATGTAGGGGTAATGTATGCGAATACCTTACGCCTAATGTGGGGTTGATGGTAGATAAACATTAAATCTCTCAATATTTCATTATATATGTTGGGATGGATGTATCACAAATCTCCCGATAATGTTAATGTCGGAATCGAGGCTAAATAAACATGAAATCTCCCGATTTAGGAAGAGAGTGCAGTCACCACTGTAACTCTATAGCCAAGTGCCAGTATACCCTGGAAAACTATATGTAGCGGAGACATGAGATGTCCTGTATATTGAGCCCACACTGACTGGGAGGAGAAGAGGTCATGGAGTCTGGCTCTTCCATTGATCTTGTGTGCTCCCGATTTTGACTTCGCAATGGTCGGTTGGAGTATGAATGGTATACCTTCATCTCCTCAGGGCTTAAGTGATTGTAAAATGTAATCATCCGTGTAGCATATTTTCATAAGGTTGATATACGAGAATCATTGATTGATGTTACATTGCTTAAACAGATCCTAGATGGATAGTTTTTACGCATGTTATTCATATTCCTTATTGAATAAGTATTATGATGTTTAGTCAAGATATAGCTGAAAAGCTTTATTGACCGAATCTGATTAGTATTTAATCTAGCTGTTGTTCAATATATAATTCCTCTGCTCAGTTTTATACTGTTGTTTATTCTGCAATAATAATGTTTTTGGCAGAGAGTTATATCTCTCGTTGGGACATGGGTCTCACTCTGTTGGTTTCCAACACTTTTTAGGGAGATGGGGACGAGAAGGCAGAAACCCAGTAGTAAGGGAAGAGCAGCAATAGCATACGCGACAGCAGTGATATCTCAGGTGGAGACACTGGTTGTGAAGTCTTGCATATATGTATATAGAGACCTATGTGTCATCTCTGTACTCTCAGGTCCTCAGAGTCAATAGTTGGTTTTAAAGAAATGATTTAATATTTTGGCGTAATGCCTTAAAAGTTTTTATGTTGCTTGTGTATAGTTCAACAAAGCAACTGTTAATGTAATTTTGAGATGACATGGTACAAGACATGTACATGTGAATCTATATGTAACTGAAGTACTTTGGTATTTTATGAAAGAGTTTTCCCTTGATTGGATCTCTTTGTAAAAGTTTTTAATTTTTAGTGATTTTCAGTAATCCGCTGCTAAGTAATCACTTCCTCTTTTAATTAACCTCGTTTAGTGAGTTGTGTCACCACATATTCACTCATATGAATAGGAGGGATGATAACCATATTGTGTTGATATGTAACCCTAATGAGGTATAGCTCATTATACCTAGCTTTAATATAACTAAATGATGTTAATTGGGTATGAATAGTCCTTGAATGACTAATACAATCATGGAGTACTCTGTTACTATTGTTGAAATCCTAGTATGCTATAACCCGATGGTTACACCTTGATTTATGTGTTGGTTCATACTTGAGAATATTATGAAATGTGATGGTGATGATTCACCTTATGCATCCATGATCCAATGGGGTTGTCTTGAGTTAGAGTTTGGGTATGAGTGTTGATTAGTAACATTGATATTATTTATCATGTTGAACCTAACTCTAATGCAAATAGATAAATATGAGTATTCATGTTTAACATTCTTATATGATGGAATGATGGTAGAATAACCTCCTTAACATGATCATAACCTTAATGTGTTCATTGGTGGTTATCATAGCCACATGGTTGATACTTTCTTATGCTAAACATGTGCATTATGAATATGATGAGTGTTAATCATATCTATATTCCTTGCATGTTGATGTAATAAAGGAATGTTCTTAATGTTAATATAACCCTGCTATGAATGTTTATGAATATCTCCTAGCTCATTAATGCAATATTGTGATGATCTGGTGTATTATATGTAAGTGATGTTGTTGAGCCTTGCTATAAGGCATGGAAAGATAATGATGATCTTGCAGGGAACAATATGATGGTCTTAATGACCTTTGGGCATGGTTGAGCCCTAAATGAGGTGTAATCCTCTTATGTTGATAAGGGTTGATACCATGCGATATTGTGAAAATGATTTATGTCTTGTGATAGTATGATGACTAGTGTGGTCTCATGAATGGCAAGTGAATAGTACCATGAGATGATGAGAAATTATGTCTCACGTGTTTTATATCTTCAAGTTTTGATACTTATATGCTTGCTAGAAGTGAATTAGGGTTTGTATGTCCACTTGTTTGATGCATCCTTAATTCACCCAATTGGCATCACTAATCAAGTACAACTCTAATCATGTAGTGTCCTATTCCATAGAGTCATTTTTAGTGTCAGAACTTGCTGGATGGTGAAACGAGTATTCCTAAGGGAAAATCAGAGTGCATACTGTTGAGCATGGGGGGTGGTAGGTTGATGATATATCCTTGTCATCCACAATGCAGATTGTGGAGGTTGGCTATGGTCATGCCTCATACATCTGATGTGATTGAGAACGGTTGTGGTCGTGTCTCGGTGATTATAACATGATGTGATTAGAGGAAAATTGTGTTTGTACCTCAGTGATTGGGTTTGAACACCCTAGTTCCTAGTGTCGTGACATGTACCAATGTCGGATTAGTGGTTATCAGTTTGACTATATGTCACTATGGTGGAAGCTTTGACTGATATGTCACTACCTTTTTACTCGTACTTACTGAGGGTAAGAGATCTTAGGATACCAGCACTCCTAGATCTTGTACAGAACCGAATAGCCCTTCACAGGGGTTGGTTGGATTTTGAATGGTACGATTCAATTTCCCCAGGGCATAATAAAAGATGTAATACAACCGTGTAGTATATTTGTTTAGGGTTATACACAATGTTTCATATTGGATGATAACCCTTGTTTGTTATGTTTACATAAAGATGGTGCTTAGTGCAATTAAGATATAGTAGATATACTTATGTTGTGGATATGCTTAAGATTGTAGATGTTTACATACAGTAGCCATGATTATGTTGATAACTATACTGCTACTGCTGATTATAATCATGATGCTATCTATCTCATGTTGTTAGTTATGTTTAGTATGATAGCCATGCCTTTGTAACTAGAGATGCATACAATGCTAATCATGCTTATCCAGGTAATTGTGCTTATGTTGTTAGCTCTTTTTATGTGCTCAACCTATTAGACATGCTAATGTTGTTAGCTATGCTTATGTGGCTAGACTTATTAATAATGATAGAGATTCTATGTTATTAGACTTGCTCATGATGCGAGATATGCATATGCTACTGAATTGCTTATATTGCCAACAACATAAAGGATGATAGTGTAAGGACCCTGACCTTCGTTTTGGGCTTACCCTGTTTGTTTTGCCTAAACCTTGTGCTTGGTTTCTTGCTAATCATCTTTAGTGATGATTAGGGTTTACTTTTGCTTAGTTGAGAGCTGGAGGTGCTACTTGAAAAATAACCTAAGATAGGGTTGGAGAGCAAGTTTGTCACCTTGAGAGATGTCTTTCTCTCTCTTTGCTTCCTCTAGGGTTGAGAGGAAGGTTTGGGCTCTTGCCTTGAGTTGTCTTGGGCTTGGTTGAGCTCTTTTGGGCCTTGTTTTCCCTTGTTTGGCCTTGCCTTTCTTGGTTGAGCCCTGTATCAGGCAAGGATGCTTGTGTCGGCCTTGCTTTGTGTCGCCCATGGGGTGTATCGGGCATGGAGGTGGGGTGTATCAGCCATGGACCATCTTTGACCCTTGACCTCATTTGTGTCACCACTAGTGGACACTTGGTGCATAGTTCTTGCATGTGGCAATAACCTTGGACATGTGTATAAGGTAAGTTAAGGAGGTGGCTTTTGCCCTTGGACAAGTGTCCTAGGTGGGCAACACATTACCTTGTTGTCTCCTCCATCCTCTTCTATATATGCCTTGACTTTCTCTTCCTTAGGAACCCTTTTAGCTATTTGTTGCTCCTCTCTTCCTTGGTGTACGATACACCTACCCTTTGGAGCAAGTTGGTGGTCGATCCTCCTCCCTTGATGTTGATCCCTTCTTCTTCCTTTAGCTTGGTGGCCAAACCCTAGATGGGTCTTGTTCTTTGGTAAGCATCTTCCCTCTCTCCCTAGCATCTTCTTCTCCATCTTGCCTACCTTTCGGCCATGGTGGTTATGGTTCTTGTTCCTTTTCTTGAGGTGGCTGAAGTGGTGAAGCTTGGAGCTAGGAGCTTGAAGCTTGGAGTTTTGGAGCTTGAGGAGTTTGCTTAAGGCGGGTTACATAACTTCTAACCCTAGCTATACTACCTTCTCTATGTTGCATGTTTCGTATATGATGATGATCGGCCATGCATGTATGTTTCTTGCTCTAGAACATGTTGTTGAACTTATGGATATAATGAGCATGTTGTTGTTGTTGATGATGATGGTTTATATGCCTTTACGCCTTGTTGGCCGAACCATGGTTTAGGGTTTCCTTGTTGAGCAACACTATTTTCTCTCCTTGGTCTAGAGAAGTGAGTTTGAGCTCTAGTAATGTGGGCAATACCTCTCTCTCGATTAGGTTGAGAGGTGAGCTTGTATTCTAGTTGCTTGAGCAACACCCTCCTCTCACCATGGATTTGAGAGGTGAGCTTTTGATGACCTATGTTGAGGTGGATCCTTGTGGTTGCCTGACTTGTGAAAGAGTTTATGCAAAACCCCTCTCTCTTGGTTGTTGAGAGGTGAGACGACCTTCTTGATCAATTAGGGTTTAGTGCCCTTGTGCTTGAGGTTGAAGATGACCTTGTTGGGTTTTTCCTTGCACGATATGTATTTGGGGATAGTGTTGCCCGATAACCTTCTTGTCTGGGTTTGTACCCTTGGCCGGTGTGCCTAGTTGGAGCTTGGTTGGTGGTTGATACCCATATGTGCTTGGGCGTTATGCTTTGTTGAGTGCCCTACACGATACACCTAGTGAAGGGAGATGGCTTGGTGCTCGATGTACCTTAGACATTATATATCTAAGTGGGTTATCCTTGTGTTGGGCGACATGGTTTAGTTGTGGTGATGCATGATATGTCCTTGAGGTGTAATCCTTGATATTCTTGCTTAGGTGATCCTTGTATCCCTAGCCGATATGCCTAGTTTAGTTGGTTCCCGTTAGAGTCCCTTGGTCGATACCCTTGGTGGAGTTGATGGATGGGCGATACACCTTTGATGAGATGTCGCCCGATACCCTCCTTAGGGTTAAGTCTTGGACGATACACCATGTATAGATGATGCCTGATGCACTCCCTTGTCTTAGGGTGGTCTTGGCCGATAGACTTTGATAGCTTGGTTCCGGCACAACCTTGTCTGTTATCCTTGATAAGCTTGGGCGATATGGTATGGTGCCCAGGATAGCTTTGGCCGATACCACCATGTCTTAAGTTGAAGCTTTGACCTATATGAAGTGTTGGACGATATGGCTTCATGTCTGACGTGCCAACCCTAGGATGCTGACCGTTAAGATGCTTCATGGCCATGCACGACACAATTCTTAGGCGTCATGGGTACCCTGGCCGATAGGGTTAACCCTCAGATGATTCTGAGATGGTTGCATGATAGGGGCGCCTTAGGCGACACCCCTTTGGCCGATATGTCTCATGTTGAAGGTTAGCCCGATAGTGAAGCCTAACCCTAACCCTAACCCTAGCCGGTACGCCCCTTGGTGAGGGTTGACGTTGTTTGCCATAATGTATGGTGAGGGCTACAGGAGTTTTGGTAAGGGTTCTGATAACCCGGAATGTATATAGTCGATGGTGCTCTTTTAATAATGATAATACAAGTGAAATGATGTAATCACCTTGAATCCTGCAAATATGTTGAAAAGTTAAATGATAGATTGTGAACCAGGAAGCTTATGATGTTGCTTCACATGTTGATATAACACATGCATATGGTCACAAGTATAAGGAATAATTTATGCCCATGATTAATAATAATACTATGAATGGGAAAGCTATGTGTGATGTACTCATGGATGCTTCTTCATACTTGATAGCATGATCATTCTGTTAATCCATGATGACTTCAGTAACCTCTACGAATGTGTATACTAACCATGCAGGTATTTCATGTGGATTCATAGCCTGGTAAGAGCTATGAGATGGATGTGCTTTGACTAGCACAATGTGATATAAGGCTGAGTGCCTAGTTGAGGTTTTATCCTCTGACGATGAGATAAGGGATGCGTTCCCAGGATGCTGATGCATGACTATGATGCCTTGAGAGGTAGTGGTTGATATCATGAGGGATTGAGGTCCCAGGACAATATGTTGATGGCAATAATGATGTAATTCTCTAAGGCTATGTTTATACCTTGTTTTGCCTCAACAATTGGCTTAAAATATACTAATCAATTACAGATTAACATATCATGTAGTTTTCCCTGGACATAGATCCATTACTGTAAGTATTTGGTGATGGTGAAACAGGTGTATCCTACGGGATTACCTGGAGTGCATATTGTTGAATATGTGAGGTTTCCCCTAGCCTAAAATAGGAGGGTTGAGTGCAACTGTGGTTGCAGACTCAGGATGTATGGAGCATGGTAAACATACCCATGGCTCAGGATATGTGATGATGATCATGATGCGTTCATGGCTCAGATGTATGTACTAGCACCTATGATGAGGTGAGCTAGAGATATGGGTAGCTTGCGGAGCTGACCTAGAGGATGAGGCCCTATGAGCATAAGACTGCGGACTTGCCTGATAATTCATGTACTGACCACGAGAAGGTGAGGTCATGGAGTCTGGATCTCCTTAGACCTTGTATGGCACCGGATTGGGCTTTGCAGCCAATGGTTGGATTTGAGCAGGGAAGGCTCACTTCTTCAGGGCATAACAAAATGTAATCCAGCCGAATAAGTATATCTTGCTTAGAGCAAAACACGGAACATTGATTGAGGCCTTGCTTATATAGCTGATCTAGTTGTACTATGCAGTCATGCGTACGATCCTTATATCTTGTGATAAGTTCTTATAAAGCTTATCTTGTCAATCATGTTCCATAAAGAAATACTTGGTTATATGTCTCCCAGATATCTTGGTGAGCATGAAGGTAATTATAGCTTTGCTTAGTATGCTGCTCTGGTTATACGCTTTATCAGTTATTTGCTATTATCTACTTTAACCTTTGAGGTTTTATGGTTGCGGCGGGGAGTTATGTTTCTCACTGGGACTGTGTGTCTCACCCCACTGGTTTACACACTTTTTAGGTGATCGCCCTAGACGCGGTGGCGGTCGTGAGGTTGCGGCCGAGCAGCAAGAAGAGTAGTAGAAGGCAAGAGATGGACATGCTGCTGTTTTGGTGGTTTTGTTGTAGAGTCCTAGAGTCATCCCTGTACTCTCAGGTCCTCGGAGGTGTTTGACGATGTTTAGCTGCTGTAATTTTGTATACTCTCTGCTGCTGGCCGTATGTGGTTGTTATATATGTATAAACAAGTGATGAACCAATATGTGTTGTTGCGACAGTGGGTGGCTGTAAGTGGTGAACATATCTGGCAGGTGACCTTGAATATATCTATGTATGATATGATCTTCTTACAGGGCGTGGTTGCAAATGTTCTGTACGTATGTTTCCGCAATCGGTTTTAATTAACCCGTGTTTTCAGTAATATATGGTTCCGCACATTTTCACATTTCATCTCATTGTCTATGTGATGGCGGGGTGTCATAAATAGTCTGGCTAATAATGATAGTTATTATCTACTCCTTTATATATTTTGTTAATCATTAGTGTTTCTGAGCTTATTTGTTATATTTTATTAAACTGCTTAACTATTTAATTACTTAAAAATGTTGTAATCAATAATCGTTTTTGGAGGTTATATCTCTTGCTAGGACATGGGTCTCACCCTTGTGGTTCGCCACATCTTTTTAGGTAATCACAAGTGACAAAAACAAACATGTGGCAACAAAGAGGAGCTATAGTAATGAATCTTTGATAAAGTTGATTAGATGTCTAGTGTGTCCTAGAGTCGTCCATGTACTCTCAGGTCTGGGCAGGAAAAGTTTGTATATGGTGTTTCAAATGAATCAAACTTTTGTTAACATATTAATGCTTGCTTGTGTGGCATATACGAATATTGTTCTCCTATGTATATATGTTGTGGCTAAGGAGATAGAACAATTTGTATCAAATTCTTGGCATAGTATGGATATAAGAAAGATGTCGGGATCTTATTCAAATGTTTCTGAGCGGGTGTTGATGTTGAAATCGGTTTGAATTTACCCATATTTTTGGGTATGTGATTAATTAGTGATTGATTGTGTTTTATGTTTTGAGTAATCTCATTTAGTGTAATGGGTTCTCATAGGTTGATATCAGAGGTTTAGGTTTACTGAGTCTACAGGGATACTAGGACTTAGGACTAGGATGATGTCTAAGTTAGGAATATGACATAAAAATATGGTGCATACTGCCTAATCTCAGTATTTGGGTGCCCTGGCCAGGTATTCAATTATTGAAGAAAGGTAAGTATGGAACT
The DNA here is from genome assembly GCA_963693085.1 of Alisma plantago-aquatica. Taxonomy (NCBI): domain Eukaryota; kingdom Viridiplantae; phylum Streptophyta; class Magnoliopsida; order Alismatales; family Alismataceae; genus Alisma; species Alisma plantago-aquatica. The sequence continues at coordinate 1,182,314,910 of OY856412.1, read as the reverse complement.
CTTAGATTATTATCTTTCTGATTACTCTAATCAAGTAGTCATTTTGAGACAATCTAAAGAGCATAACGAATAAGAAATCATGGTGTGAATATCTCAATCATACCTTAAAGAAGATGAGAATTGCATCATTATCTATCAAAACTTGAATGTTTGGTAACTATAAGAGAAAGATACAACACCATGAAATATAAATCTGAATACAAATAAGGAAAAGAGGAGTTCTTGAAGATGTGATTGAAGAAGATAATAAAGTAAAAGACAAATAGGTCTATGCTTATAAAGTGAATCAAGGTATGAACTCCACATAAGATAGAGAGAGCTCCTATAACAAGTACAAAATGAGACGATGAATGGGAATAATGGAAAAGAAATAAGGTGGAACCTGAGTTAATCTCAGACCAACCTATGTGCGTAAGAAAGTGTTAATGAAAAATCAGCATGGCATGTGAAAGAAATTAAGACAGATGATCCATGCTTAATGAAGAAAATGTGGAATATGATGATTTACCTGTTGTTAAGTGGTTGAAAAACATAATAAAATAAGAGAACATACCCAAGTAGGATAAATAGTCATAAAGGAAGGAGCAATGAGATATGTTAATCATGATGATTCTTGTGCTAATGGCAAGGAACCCAAAATGAAAAAGGTAAAATGATACATAAGAAGTTGTAACCTGCATAATGAAAATAGAATTGGGTACCATTTTTCTAGTGATCGTTGAACAATGTTGCTATGATGTGGAAAGTGTGTTTCCCTTTGTGTCTTTCCTTTATAGGGCACAACTTTCAAGTGGATTGATGAATGCATATTCATCAGGGAATTCAATTATCATTTTTTGGACAAATTCAACTCAACACATTTAATTTCACTCATTAAATATCAAAATGCATCATAATATGCAAAATTACTTAATTGATTCGATTATCAAGGTTTTAACCGAATTTATGTTGATTTAATGCAGGTCTTGATAAAGCTGAACAATCAGTTGGGGCCCATCCTCACTCACCCTTGGTTGTGACCAATCAATCTAACCCAGTGAATCCATCCATTCAGTCTCAAGACCATTTGAGCCCATTTGGTCTGAAGACCATTTGAGCCCATTCGGTCTCAAGACCGTTTGAGCCCATTAGGTCTCAAGACCATTTGAGCCCATTCGGTCTCAAGACCGTGTGAGCCCATTCGGTCTCAAGACTGATAGACTAGAAGAGGCTGATTGGAGGCATAACCCAGCCGTGAGGGATCGAGCGGTGCAAGACCTTGAAGCAAAGCCACGGCCACACCTATTTTGGACGACCACGACCGTGGTCCATTGCCCTTGCCACGACCGTATGGTGAGGCCACGACCGTGGTGAACCAACCTCAGTGTCTGTCCTTCCTCAACTGCCACGCCCGTGCAAGGCGGCACAACCATGGGACGACAGCCCGACCACGATCATATTGGCAGGCCACGACCGTGGCGCACCGCCATCAGAGCTCAATTCTTCACGCACCACGCCCGTACGGGGAAGCACGGTCATGGCACAGTAGCATCACCACGATCATGGTGCCTCAGCATGGCCGTGGTGCATCGTCTTCTACCTCCCGCAACCCTACTGCTATCACCTCCACCCCCCCCCCCCCGCACCTTCTACCTCCAGCCACGCTTCCCTCGCCTTCCATCTTGTCCCTCAAGCCCGTCCGCCGGTGGAGCAGCAACTATTTGATCTTAGGACTAGACCGTTTGAGATCCCAGCAGCAAACCATTTGGATCGGTCAACGTGAAGACCGTTTGGTCTCTTGCTGGCTGCTTGAAGACCGAATGAACCTGCTACGAAGATCGTTTGTAGAAAACATGAAGAACGTTTGAGAAACTGAAGACTGTATGGACAGATTCGAAGACCGTTTGGGAATCTGTTGAGATTCCAAACCGTTTGCCCCTTTTGCACAAGACTGTTTAAAAAAAGCAAACGGTCTGTGAGACTGTTTGGACTTAACAATATAAAACCATTTTCTCCTCTTTTTCTCAAGACTATTTGGGTAAAAGTCCCCAGACCATTTGAGCACCAAGACCGTTTGGTCAGATTTTACAAGACCATTTGAACAAAAATATCCCCCAAAACCATTTGGAATAGAAACAGACCAAAAATATGAAGACCTGCCCCGTGCCTATAAATAGGACCAGTTGGGTCTCCTTTTGAGGCATCGGGTCCGGGATGCCGACAGGCTGCCTGTACACAGGTCCGATCCAAATCTAGTGTTGTCCACGCCAGTTTCATTCCACCTACTGCCCATGTTGCAACCAAGGAGGCTGAGGAGAGAAAGAAGACAGGGCAAGGGAGACTGTGCGGTCTGTCTTATCATCTCCCGTTCACGACCAGATCTGCTCCGACATGACGTAAAAGGCGGTATCTTCTTCACCGAGCTGCGACTACCTTCTGCACTGAGTTCATGGCAGATTTCTCTCTCTTTCTCATTCTTCTTGTTTCTCATATCATGAGCGAGTAGTATATTTTCTCTGGGGTGTGGGGACTAGCCCCGCTGCCCATGCAATCATGTTCTTTTGTTAAACTCTCCATAGCAATGTATATAACTTTCCATTTCGTTGTTAATTGATATGTTCGTAGTTGATTATCTACTTGCTTTCATCTTGTTCTCCCCTATATTGCGAAATCTTCTATATGTGGGATAGAATGGCGGTCTACAAAGTTCGACTCTTTGACGAGAACTTCTGATAAGATTCCTTGAGGTCGTAAGTGTATGATCCGTGAGGGGACGAGACATGTAGCCAACGGTGATGCTTCTGTGGTCTAAACATCCCTCAGGGAGGACCACAACCTTAGTTGGATTTTGTATCGTCTTTGTTTATCATCGATGTTAGTTTGTAGATCTATCACCTGCTTGCTTATCGATTAATGCGGTTGACTCCCAAACTAGAAATAGAATGGGATTTCTTTGAGGTCGTAAGTGTATGATCCGTGAGGGGACGAGCCATCTAGCCTTCGGTGACGCTACTGTGTGCCTAACGCCTATATAGGGGGCTCACAACCTTTGTTGGATTTCTATATCTTCGGAGTTGTAAGTAAGTGATCTGGTTGGTGACGAGACATCGAATGCCTAAGGTGATGCTTACGTGAACCTAACGCCCGTATGGGGGGTTCTGCAGCAGCTCTATTTGGATTGATATATCTTGCCTGGATTGTTTGCGATTGAATGTGTTTGCATGTACAGTGGTGGTGAAACCTGATACCACCCCAGTGATTCCATATCATTGATCTAAACCCAACTTTAATTCATCTTTACTTTCTTGCAATTAGTTTAAGTAACCTCAAATCAACCAATCGTTTTAAATATTAGCCTTATCTCGAGCTAGATTCGATTAACAAAGATTCTTAAAGATGTTGTCCTTTGGGTTCGATCCTTAACTATACTGTGATAAGACCCGTCCGCTTGTGGGTGGTATTATTGCACTTTGGTTTTGCTAAAAGCTCAGGGATTTCAACCCCGAGTGAGTTTGTTAGTGTGATAAAATCCCACGTCAAATTCTGGCGCCGTTGTCGAGGACAACAAAACCAGTTAGTCAAATCTAGTTCATTTAAGACTAATCTAGGATTTTGCTTTTTCTTTTGAAACAATCGATCATCTTCTTGAATTTGACTTTACTCCGTGGTTCTCACTTTCAAAATCTTTCTAATTCAGGTACATTCCAAGGTGTAGTGCATGCACCATTCAGACAGCCTCAGACTAACAGTGAGCTTTGATCCTGAGATAGACAAAACTTTTCATCGTCAGATCAGAGAAAATCAAGCAAGGATGGCTCAGGAAGAGGAAGTAGCCCGAAGAGTGGCTCAAGCCATCAATGCACAGAGAGAAAGGCTCATGTAAGAAGCAAGCGCTACGGTACAATAAGAAATCCTAGCAGCACAAGCAGCGACACAGGAAGCAAAACTGTAAAAGGATCTTAGGGAGTTCTCAATCCCTAAAGTTGTTGATGTACATCACCCAGTCCTACCTCCTCCCATCCATGCTCCGAATTTCGAGGTACGAGCACATTGGATCACCTTGCTCCAAAACAACTCATTCTATGGAAAACAAGGTGAAGATAGTCAAGAACACCTTCTGAGATTCATCGATCTATGTGCTATGACAAAACAAAATGGACTGTCTGACGATGCCATCCGACTCCATCTATTCAAGTATTCTCTTGCCGATAGGGCCATAAGTTGGTACAACTCTCTACAATGTGAACCTATCACCACATGGGAACAACTGTATAACGTTTTTCTGGAAAAGTTCTATCCTCCATCTCTCACTTATGAAATTAGGGGGAAAATAACAATGTTCACTCAAGCCCCTCGAGAAACCCTTGTTGAGGTGTGGGACTGATATAAGGAGCTTCTACGAAAATGTCCACATCATGGCATTCCTAAGAATCAACTCATCGAGATCTTCTATAGGGGTGTGGATGATGATATTAAGAGATTTCTAGATTCCGCATCTAGAGGAAACTTCATGCGTCAAAGTTATGATAGAGCATGGAGGGTTGTCACCCTTGGAGCTGAAAACCAAGAAAATTGGGGTAGGTCTGTAGGTAAAGGAGTGTTGAAAGTGGCTATGGCTGAAGCGACACCTGAGTACAGATCTATCACTGAAACCCTAAAACTCTTAGTTGCCAAGCAAGACCATATTGAATCCTCACTTGTTGCAATTGGAAGAGGACGTCCACCCCTTCAACAACCACAATAGATCAAGTCCGCTTCACTATTCTGTGAAGCATGTAAAAGTACTGATCATTCCACTTTATAATGCAGTGTTCTCTATGATGTTGTCCTAAGCTATGCATGTGGACAAGGAGATAGCGGTCAAATGGAAAATCTGAATGATGTCAGCACCATTTCTGGTCAAGGGTATTACAATCCAAATCAGAATAGGAACCATCCATGTTTTCAATATGGAAACCCCTCTAGAGTAGTAAACTTGCATCAATTTGGTTCGAACAATCAACAAAGAAACCCACCAGGATTCCAGTACAATCAACAATAGAATTTTGGAAATCAAGGAAATTTCAAGGGAAACTTTCATAATAAGAATTTCAATAATTATCAAAACAACTCCCAGTACCAGAGTCTCAACTAGCTTCCTTATCAACAACAAGGACAACAAGAAGGTCTAGCTTCTCCTGATGACAAGCTATCAACCATTGAAAAGATGTTGCAAACTCAGCAAACCATGATAGCTAACCAACAAGCTCAACAGAAGGCTATTGAATCTCAATTAGCTCAACTCACATCTAGCATAAAACCACCTGTTGGAGTCTTTACTGGCCAACCCGAGAACAATCCTAAGCATCCTGAACAGGTGAAGGCAGTCACCACTAGGTCAGGGAAAGACTATTCGGATCCCCCTAAAAAGACACATGTGGTTATTACAGACGAGGATGAACCTGTAATTGCCCAAGACTCAACAACACAAGAGACTCAATCAAAAGATGATAAGACAGAAAAAGGAAACTCTGAGAAGTCTGCTAAAAAAGATGAAGAAACTGAGACTCCAGAACCTGATATCCCTGTGTACAAACCTCGTATACCTTATCCAGCTCGTCTAAGGCAAACAAAGCTTGATACCATATTCAATAAGTTTAAAGAAGCTATGAAGAAACTTCATGTTGATATACCCTTTTTGGATGCTCTAGCCGAGATACCGGCATGGAAAAAGTACTTAAAGTCACTCCTTACTAGGAAGTATATAACTGAAGAGTACGAGATAGTAAAACTGGCTACAACTACATCCGATATCATATTAAGCAAGATGCCCAAGAAACAAAAAGACCCGGGATCCTTTGGAATTTCATGTCACATTGGCGACTCATCATGCAAGAAAGGATTGGCAGATCTCAATGCAAGCATATCTATTATGCCACTTAGCCTATGCAAAAGACTAGAGTTTGCAGAATTGCTTCCTACTGGCATGACTATACATCTTGCAGACAATTCGATAAAACGTCCGTTAGGAATCCTCGAAGATGTCCCGGTCAAGGTAGGCAAAAACACATATGTTCCATGTGACTTTGTCATTATGGACATAAAAGAAGACGCAAGATATCCTCTCATCTTTGGTCGTCCATTCCTCACCACTGCAAGAGCCTTGATTGATGTTGAAGCTGGTACCTTACTTCTCACATTAGGCAAAGAAACTCTCAAATTCAAGGTTTTTGAAAGCATGAGAAGACCAGGTATGCAAGAAGAAGTCTATCTGATTGGCTGCATTGAGCAAATGTCACTTCTGACTCAAGAGCATCATGAATCAGATGATCCTTTAGAAGTTTCTCTAACAAACCCATCAGTTGATGAACCAATTGATGAACAAGTAAAGGATTACATCGAATCCCTTGACTCTGCTAAAGAAGATGTTGAAGCCACTAGTGAAGAACTCAAAGCTATGGAAACTACAAAAGAAACATGTGAAAACCCAGAGGCTCCCGAAATGAAGCCCCTGCCCGAGGGACTAAAGTACGTGTTTTTAGACGATCTCAAAGTTTGCCCAGTTATTATAAATTTCGATCTAATAGCTGAACAAGAAGATATACTCCTGAAGGAATTAAGGGAAAGAAAGAAAGCCATCAGTTATAAAATGGGTGACCTCACAGGGGTCAGTCAAGCATTGTGTATGCACAAGATCCCCATGATGGAAGATCATAAGCCTACTATTGAACATCCATGGAAATTGAATCTAAATATGAAGGAAGTGGTCCGTCGCGAGGTCATTAAATTTGCTCACAGCTAGAATAATCTATCTGATATCAGATTCGTCATGGGTGAATCCAGTGCATGTAGTCCCAAAGAAAGGTGGAACAACTGTTATACGGAATGAAAACAATGAACTCATCCCCACTCGAACAGTCACAGGGTGGAGGATGTGCATAGATTATATAAAATTAAACAAGGCAACTCGAAAAGATCATTTTCCAATGCCTTTCCTTGATCAAGTCCTAGAAAGGTTGGCTCACCAAGAATATTTTTGTTATCTTGACGGTTACTATGGATTCTATCAAATACCCATACATCCAGATGACCAAGAGAAAACAACTTTTACCTGCCCATTCGGAACATACACATTTAAAAGAATGATGTTTGGTCTCTGTAATGCACCCACAACTTTCCAACGTTGCATGGCTGCCATATTTGTTGGTCTTACTGAAACAATTATGGAGGTTTTCATGGATGATTTTTCTATATACGGAGATTCATTCGATTCATGTCTAAAACACCTCTCCCTGGTCCTCAAACGTTGTCAAGAAGCGCATCTTGTGCTAAATTGGGAAAAGTGCCATTTTATGGTAAAAGAAGGCATTGTCCTCGGTCATAGGGTCAGCAACAGAGGAATTGAAGTAGATAAAGCCAAGATTGAAGTGATTTATAAACTTACTATTCCAATAAATGTAAAAGAAGTCCGTGCTTTCCTAGGGCATGCAGGATTTTATAGAAGATTCATAAAAGACTTTTCCAAGATAACAAAGCCAATGACGAATCTATTACTAAAGGATATTGATTGCAATTTCAATGAAGAATGTGTCAAAAGCTTCAACACTCTGAAGCAAGCCCTTACAACTACCACCATCATTAGAGTTCCCGACTGGGACCACCCTTTTGAAATTATGTGTGATGCCAGTGACTATGCTGTGGGTGCTATTTTAGGGCAATGTATAGAGAAGAAACAATATGTGATCTATTATGCATAAAAAACTCTAGATGAAGCCCAGAGAAATTATGCAACCACTGAGAAAGAACTCCTAACAGTTGTGTATGCCTTTGACAAATTTAGATCTTACCTCATTGGTTCGAAGGTCATTATCTACACAGACCACGCTGCCATTCGTTACCTTCTGGCAAAGAAAGATGCAAAACCCAGGTTGATCAGATGGATCCTCCTTTTACAAGAATTTGATTTAGAAATAAGAGATAAAAAAGGGTACATAGAATGTTGTAGCAGACCACCTCAGTCGCATCCACACTCTGGATACTGAGAAGATTCCGATCAATGATTCCCTGCCAGATGATCAACTAATGAAGGTCTCAGAAGTTGTACCGTGGTACTCAAATTTTGTGAACTACCTCGCTGTTGGGGTTATCCATCCTCAATGCACCAGGAATGCACTGAAGAAATTTATGCATGATGTGAAACAGTACTACTGGGATGAGCCGTACCTTTTCAAACTTTGTGCTGATAGTTTGTAGAGACGATGTATCGCCGAAGAAGAAGCTCAACCTATTTTGGAACAATGCCACTCAGGACCAGTGGGAGGACATATGAGCTCTAAAAAGACTACCTTGAAGGTTTTGCAATGTGGATTCTTCTGGCCAACCATATCTAAAGATTCCTATGACTTTGTCCTATCATGTGATAAATGTCAAAGATCTGGAAATATAACAAAAAGAGATGAGATGTCGCTGAATCTATGGCAAGAAGTAGAGATATTCGATGTTTGGGGGGTGGACTACATGGGTCCTTTCCCATCTTCTCATGGATTTTCATATATACTAGTGGCGGTGGACTACGTCTCAAAATTGGGTTGAAGCCATACCAACCATCACTAGTGATTCCAAACCAGTCATCAAATTATTCAAGGATATTATTTTTCCCCATTTTGGTGTCCCACACACAGTGATATCCGACGGAGGTTCCCATTTTCTTGAAAGAAGCTTTGAAGCATTGCTAATAAAGTATGGTGTTACTCACAAGGTAGCCTCACCTTACCACCCACAGACAAGTGGATAGGTGGAGGTTTCTAATCGTCAACTCAAGAGTATTTTAGAAAAGATAGTAGGCCGCAATCAGAAAGATTGGTCGGTGAAAATCAACGACGCATTATGGGCCTATCAAACTGCATATAAAACTCCACTCGGGACTACACCTTTTCGATTAATATATGGAAAGGTTTGCCACCTGCCAGTCAAACTGGAATACAAGGCATGGTGGGCAATTAAACAACTGAACTTTGATATGAAAGAAGCAATCCAAGCCAGGATTCTGCAACTCCAAGAGCTGGATGAACTTAGGATGACATCTTATGAGAATGCACGAATCTACAAAGAACGCACAAAACTTTGGCATGATGGACATCTAAAAAGAAAAGACATACAAGTGGGAGACCAAGTTCTTCTATTCAACTCAAGGTTGAAGTTATTCCTAGGAAAACTCTGCTCACGCTGGTCTGGACCATACATCGTCAAGAGCATATCCCCACATGGTGCCTTCTCTTTATGGAATGAAAAGTCAGGCGAATTTATGGAAAACGACCACCGTTTAAAGAGATATTTCACCTCTACTGACATAGGCACTAAAGCAATGCTGGAACACATCAACCCAAAGGATCCACTGTAAAGCTGAAGGATCTAGTCGAGCCATCAACATAAAATGAAGGGGCTTGTCGGGAGGCAACCCGATCAATAAATTTGTTTTACTTTTTCAAATTAGAATGTTTCTTCGATTTTGCTTTTACCTTCTAGTTAATTTTTAATTTTAAAAAAATTTCGCATCGCGAGATGCTATCTCGAGTACTGATTGATCTTTCTTTAGATTTTCAGATAAGAGGATGCACGCTGATTGGAATGCAACCACATCTGGTGGTCATTCTGGCATGAATTTTCCCCTCCATCTTGGATTTAGGGTTTGCTTGGGACGAGAAAATCTCTAAGTTTGGGGTGGAGGGTGGGTGGTACGTACCAAACTTTCCACCTACACCCATCCTTTTCATACTTAAGTGTTCACAGTCACATTCTTGATAAAAAAATTTCAAAATTTTTCAAAATTCTTTAAAGTTTTTCAAATAAATTGAACAGATACTTGATAAAATTTTGACACTCCCTATTTCATTAAAATTCACTCTCTAACCTGCTATGCATTTTAAATCATTATATCCTCCTTATTCGAAGTAAATCCTCAAAAAGACCACTTTTTGAAACTAAGCCTTTTGATTGAAATCATCTTGTGAAGCTTATGATTCCTAACATCATGATACTTATGCAAAAATGACAAGCGTCTGTCGAACTGATAGGGATCAAACACGTCGTGCTTCCTAACTGACTAGTGGAACAATAACATAGAATCTCCACCAGACCCTCATCGAGTCATTATTTGAGTAGAGTACGATAAAGAGACCAACCTGGTGCACTGAATCGTAAATCAAGTTGCATTCTGATCTGAACTCTCTTCTACACCTCTTCTATCATCTTCGTATCCCTCCATTCATAAAAAAAACAAAAATAGCCAAATTTGTGCTAAACCCTAAGTTCGGGGTGGCACACCACTTCTCTCTATATCCGCTTCTTCCATACCCCTAACAGCTAAACAGGGGCGTACCACCAAATGCAATCTCGATTCGAATAGAGGAGAGGTTTCCAAACAAAAAGATGCCAAACCACACACAAAAAGAAATGCAATCTCGAGTCAAAGAGAGGAGAGATTCACACAAAAAATGCAATAAATGAAATTGCACTTCATAAAATAAAAAATCTCGAGTCAAATAGAGGAGAGATTTATTTCTTCCTTTCATACCACCTTTCTCTCCCTTTTCTACATAATGGCACAATGATTACCTACCCTTTCCTGAAAAACACCAGTGTTAGATCAAATGCACACTTGTTGTTTTGTGGGTATCTCTAGACTCCTACAAAACTCTTTGACATGCTCGTTGTTGGAAAAAGTGAGGAGGAAGTGATATTGGAAAATAAACGCAGGAACGAAGATATGGTAAGATGTGTTCAGTGATCTCAGGAAGTTGAGATGTTGAGTCATCCTGAGCAGAAAGAAAACAATCATTATGTAAAGATGAAACAATCACTTGAGTAGAAAGTATTTACCAGGTGACCGTTTCAGATTTTGTGTTACTCGAGGATGAGCAACGTTTAAGTTCAGGGTGTTTTGATGAATGCATATTCACCAGGGAATTCAATTATCATTTTTTGGACAAATTCAACTCAACACATTTAATTTCACTCATTAAATATCAAAATGCATCATAATATGCAAAATTACTTACTTGATTCGATTATCAAGGTTTAATCGAATTTATGTTGATTTAATGCAAGTCTTGATAAAGTTGAACAATCAGCTAGGGCCCATCCTCACTCACCCTTGGTTGTGATCAATCGATCTAACCAAGTGAATCCATGCATTCGATCTCAAGACCGTTTGAGCCCATTCAGTCTCAAGATCGTTTGAGCCCATTCGGTCTCAAGACCGATAGACTAGAAGAGGCTGATTGGAGGCATAACCCAGCCGTGAGGGATCGAGTGGTGTAAGACCTTGAAGCAAAGCCACAACCACGACCGTTTTGGACGACCACGGCCGTGGTCCATTGCCCTCGCCACGACCGTATGATGAGGCCACGGCCGTGGTGAACCAACCTCAGTGTCTGTCCTTCCTCACCTGCAACGCCCGTGCAAGGCGGCATGGCCGTGGGATGGCACCCCGACCACTACCGTATTGGCAGGCCACGACTGTGGCACTCCGCCATCAAAGCTCAATTCTTCAGATGCCACGCACGTGCAGGGCAGCACGACCGTGGGGCAGCAGCATCACCACGACCATGGTGCCTCAGCACGGCCATGGTGCATCGTCTTCGACCTCCTGCAACCCTGCTACTGTGACCTCCACCCCCCACACCTGCTACCTCCAGCCACACTGCCCTCACCTTCCGTCTTGTCCCTCAAGCCCGTCCGCTGGCGGAGCAACAACTATTCGATCTTAGGACTAGACCGTTTGAGATCCCAACAGCAAACCGTTTGGATCAGTCAACGTGAAGACCGTTTGGTCTCTTACTGGCTACTTGAAGACAGAATGAACATGCTGCGAAGACTGTTTGCAGAAAACGTGAAGAACGTTTGAGAAACTGAAGACCGTATGTACGGATTCGAAGACCGTTTGGGCATCTGCTGAGATTCCAGACTGTTTGCCCCTTTTGCACAAGACTATTTGGAGGAAAGAAAATGGTCTATGAGACTGTTTGGACTTAACAATCCAAAACCGTTTGCTCCTCTTTTTCTCAAGACCGTTTGGGCAAAAGTCCCCAGACCGTTTAAGCACCAAGACCGTTTGGTCAGATTTTAAAAGATCGTTTGAACAAAAATATCCCCCAAAACCATTTGGACTGGAAACAGACCAAAAATATGAAGACATGCCCCGTGCCTATAAATAGGACCAGTAGGGTCTCCTTTTGAGGCATCGGGTCCGGGACGCCGATAGGCTACCTGTACACAGGTCCAATCCAAATCTAGTGTCATCCATACCAGTTTCATTCCACCTACTGCCCGTGTTGCAACCAAGGAGGCTGAGGAGAGAAAGAAGACGGGGCAAGGGAGACTGTCCGGTCTATCTTGGCATCTCCCGTTTATGTCTAGATCTGCTCCGACACGACGTAAAAGGCAGTATCTTCTTCACCGAGCTGTGACTACCTTCTGCACTGAGTTCATGGTAGATTTCTCTCTCTTTCTCATTCTTCTTGTTTCTCGCATCATGAGCGAGTAGTATCTTTTTGCTGGGGTGCAGAGACTAGCCCCGCAACCCATGCAATCATGTTCTTTTTTTAAACTCTCCATGGCAATGTATATAACTTTCCATTTCATTGTTAATTGGTATGTTCATAGTTGATTATCTACTTGCTTTCATCTTGTTCTCTCCTATATTGTGAAATCTTCTATATGTGGGATAAAATGGTGGTCTACAAAGTTTGACTCTTTGACGAGAACTTCTGATAAGATTCCTTAAGGTCGTAAGTGTATGATCCGTGAGGGGACGAGACATCTAGCCAACGGTGATGCTTCTGTGGTCTAAACATCCCTCAGGGAGGACCACAACCTTAGTTGGATTTTGTATCGTCTTTGTTTATCGTCGATGTTAGTTTGTAGATCTATCACCTGCTTGCTTATCGATTAATGTGGTTGACTCCCAAACTAGAAATAGAATGGGATTTCTTCGAGGTCGTAAGTGTATGATCCGCGAGGGGAGGAGCCATCTAGCCTTCGGTGATGCTTCTATGTGCCTAACGCCTGTATAGGGGGCTCACAACCTTCGTTGGATTTCTGTATCTTTGGAGCCATAAGTAAGTGATCTGGTTGGTGATGAAACATTTGATGCCTAAGGTGATGCTTACGCGAACCTAATGCCCGTACGGGGGGCTCTGCAGTAGCTCTATTTGGATTGATATATCTTGCCTGGATTGTTTGCGATTGAATGTGTTTGTGTGTGTAGTGGTGGTGAAACCCGATACCATCCCAACGATTCCATATCATTGATCTAAACCCAACTTTAATTCATCTTTACTTTCTTGCAATTAGTTTAAGTAACCTCAAATCAACCAATCGTTTTAAATATTAGCCTTATATCGAGCTAGATTCGATTAAGAAAGATTCTTTAAAATGTTGTCCTTTGGTTTCGATCCTTAACTATACTGCAATAAGACCCGTCCGCTTGCGGGTGGTATTATTGCACTTTGGTTTTGGTAAAAGCTCAGGTATTTCAACCCCGAGTGAGTTTGTTAGTGCAATAAAATCCCACGTCATGGATCATTGCCACTTGCTATGTGTGGATTCATTGTAAACATGAGGGTGGATAGCTTATTATAGCATAAGGTTGTTTGGACTATGGTTCCAAGTTCATAAAGTTTGTGATGATTTTCTTTTGAGCCTTCCAATAATTAGGAAGACTCCTCTTATATATTTTGAAATTTATTATGTTGGTAAAAGTAGATGAGATAAGGACGTGAGTTCCTTATAGTACATGAGGTGGATACCAAGGTAATGAATCCTAGTATCCAAGATGTATCAACAGTATGGGAAGTATGTGAAGGTTGGACATGTTTACTAAATGAACATATCAAGTAGTCCTACCCTTTAAAGAGAGGGAGAGAGAGTTGACGATGACACTCTAAATGTTGTTTGGAAGGAAAAAAAGTGATTCTATAATGTTGTGTATGGTTCAGTGATAGCTGGACAGAACCACTATCAAGGATAGATGGTTTGTTGGTCAATAGATATTCTATATCGTGTTTATTTAAGATAAACCAATCATCAAATATAAATGCATAAGAGTTAGATTGGATGACATAATTCACAAGACCATGATGAGTTTAGAGTTATGTCCTTTAGACTAACCAATGTACAAATAAAATTTATGAATAGGAGGAACAGAGTGTTCTAGTCATGTCATACAAGTTATATCAAGCATTAAAACATGACATGTCAAAGTATTTCAAATATGGTCAAAAACATGATCAATATTTATTCAAAAACATTAGGGTTGCCGAAGTAGCAATAGCTATGAGACAAGTTGAACAAGAGTGAGATGGGGTTGACTAAATGTCTTTATGGGATTATGATATGTCATCTAAGTAGGTTGTGTAAATCCTAGTAAGGTGAAGATAGTGTTGTTTTTTTCACCTCTAACAAGGTTGACTAGGAATGATGTTTCCTTGTATTGAATGATAGGTGCCAATGTCAGCATTTCTTTTGATGCTGAAAAAGAACCGACAAGAGTTCTAGTGTCAGTGTATAAAAAAAGGATGGATACATTGCCTTTTTTTATGCTTCAAGGAATGGTGTGAGACATATGCCATGATTGGTAAAAATCTAGAAAGTATGACTTTTTAGTAATGTGTTGATACAATAGATATAATTTTAGGATGATAGCTAGAATTTAAAGTTGAACATTACTACTAGAGTTGTACAGATGACACAAAAAGTTTCTACATTCCATATTGAGAATGTCTTCTTATGTGGGGGGTTTTTTGTGCTAACCCAAGAGGAGATATGTATGAATGATGTGACATCACCATGATATGCAATTAACCTTGTGAAGGTAATAGGATGAGGTGCAAAGGAAGTACCCATCTTTGTTTACCTTGGATTTCGGGGGCAAAATCCTTGTTAGGGGTTTATAGTTGTAAGGCCCCTAAACTTACTTAATGAGTTGAATGAGCTTAATTATCATAATTTAATTCTTATGACCATAATCTAACCTTGTGACATGCTTTTAAATCATAATACAAGCTTAAGTTTCAAATTTGGTCCAATTTGGACACTGTTTGAGCAAGTTATTCAATTTTATGCACATTTTGGACTTTTCTACAATTTTCCCGATTGAGAGGTTTTCTTTGAAATTTATCACTTGAATTATGTTCCTTGGATATTATATCATCATTCTTGAGCTTTTTGAGCCATGTCCGCCTATTTAAACCTTGGTTTGAAGGTATTTTCTCCAAGGGTATTTTAGGGTTTTCCCCTTCACAGATGAGCTACCTTTAGTAGCTATCAACTATGGAATTATTTGATTGGATAGGAAATTCGACAAAGGAAAGATAAGCAGGTCTATGCACATGATGGGGTAGCTTGTTGTGTGTGTGCTTGTACATTCTTAATAGTTTAATGCCATAGACACATGGGAAAGCTACTTTTACACCTCATGCTTGCTTCCATCCTTATCCATGGGCTATATTTACCTCTTCCTTGCCCAAGTTCGAAAATATGCTTGCTTTCTCTTTCCTTTAACCTAGAGCAACGACTCCCCTCTGTTTTTCTGCAAAACCAAGTGCTCTAAGGTAGAAGACAACCTCTTTTTGAAGAAGAAGGTCTCCTAGAGCTCCATTTAGCCCTACCTAGGGTTTCCAAGGTCATCTTCTAGGGATTTCGACCAAGGCAAGTTATTTTATTCCTTCCTTATCTATTTTTCTTGCTCTTATACTTCCTTAGACCTTCCTCCTGGTCGGAACCTTGCTTTTCCATGGTATAATCTTCTCTAAAGCTCTAAAACCCTACCTTTCTTGCTCCTTATGCTTAGGGCTTGCTCATTTGATGAAGAAATGTGCTAGATGGACAAATTCATAGCTTATTCTTAGATTTTCTACACTACCTGCTTGAGATTTCTTCTGTGTGGGGTTTCATATTCTCATTAGAGGCATGTTTTATAACTTGCTCCACATTTATTTCTTACCATAAGCTTTCTCGATCATCTTCTTGCTTGAAAATGATGATCCATGCACTAAAAAGCTATGCTTGACTTGGATTTCGATTTTTACAATGTTCCTTGTTCTGATTTCAGTTATATATGAACCTGTGATCATTTGTACGTTATTCCTAAGGTATAATATGACTTGGATCAGGTTGGTTTGACAACCTATGCTGCTAAGCATCTATCAACCAATGGTCAATTTTAGTGTTTTATGCTAATTTCTTCTATAAACCCATGACCCAATGATGGTACCATTACAACAACCCTATGGTGTTGTCTTCATGACAACTGATGGTCGTGATCAAAGGTGTCATATTATGGTGAAAACCTATGGTAACCCCCTTAGGTCATGTTTTGGACCAATTAGAAGTATAATTATCAACTATTAAGTACCCTACTAATGTTATCAATCAATGATGACATCAGCTTAATATTTGATGTTGATTAATGAATATAGTGTTGATCTAAAAACCTATGGTGATTTAATGGTAACTAATGATGGTGTATCAGGTCTCTACAACCTATGTTAAGTTAATCACTGTAGTCATAGAATCAATTAAGCCTTAGACCAATGGTTTCTTGGGTCACTTGATGCAATGGTCAGACCTATACTGTAATTGATGATTTTAACATATGAACTTGACCCAATGGTCAATATCTAATGTTTATTCCTCCAATAAGGTGGAATGATGGCTAATGTAATACTTTGGTCCTAATAATGGGATTTAGATGGTTTCCTTTATAGGATCAACTTAAGGAGCTTACTTGTTGACAATGGATGGCTTGTTTTAACTGGACATTCAATTATAGGTTTTACCCTACTCTCAATGGAACTTTTTGTGTTGTAAATCAAGGGATGTCTATGGTAATTGGTGACTCTTTCTAGATAACAAATCAAGGACTTCATAGTTGGTTTATCCAAGGTGTTAACTTATATAAACAACCTATGGTCTTACCTTTTAAACATCCAATGGTTCTAGGTGACATTGTGGTATGGTGATATGGGTTGAATGATGATGGAAAAAATATAGGGTTACCCTTAATAAGGTAGTCTTACCTATTCAATCATATGAATAGATGATAACCATATTGTGTTGATATGTAACCCTAATGAGGTATAGCTCGTTATACCTAGCTTTAATATAACTAAATGATGGTAATTGGGTATGAATAGTCCTTGAATGACTAATACAATCATGGAGTACTTTGTTACTATTGTTGAAACCCTAGTATGCTATAACCCGATGGTTACACCTTGATTTATGTGTTGGTTCATACTTGAGAATATTATCAAATGTGATGGTTATGCTTCACCTTATCCATCCATGATCCAATGGGGATGGCGTGAGTTAGGGTTTGGGTATGAGTGTTGATTAGTAACATTGATATAATTTATCATGTCGAACCTAGCTCTAATGCAAATAGATAAATATGAGTATTCATATTTAACATTCTTATATTATGGAATGATGGTAGAATAACCTCCTTAACATGATCATAACCTTAATGTGTTCATTGGTGGTTATCATAGCCACATGGTTGATACTTTCTTATGCTAAACATGTGCATTATGAATATGATGAGTGTTAATCATATCTATATTCCTTGCATGTTGATGTAATAAAGGAATGTTCTTAATGTTAATATAACCCTGCTATGATTGTTTATGAATATCTCCTAGCTCATTAATGCAATATTGTGTTGATCTCATGTATTATATGTAAGTGATGTTGTTGAGCCTTGTTATAAGGCATGGAAAGATAATGATGATCTTATAGGGAATAGTATGATGGTCTTAATGACCTTTGGGCATTGTTGAGCCCTGAATGAGGTATAATCATCTTATGTTGATAAGGGTTGATACCCTGTGATATTTTGAAAATGATGTATTTCTTGTGATAGTATGATGACTAGTGTGGTCTCATGAATGGCAAGTGAATAGTACCATGTGATGATGAGATGAGAAATTATGTTTCACGTGTTTTATATCATTTCAAGTTTTGATATTTATATGCTTGCTAGAAGTGAATTAGGGTTTGTATGTCCACTTATTTGATGCAGCCTTAATTCACCCAATTGGTATAACTAATCAACTACAACTCTAATCATGTAGTACCCTCTGGCATAGAGCTATCTTCGGTGTCAGAACTTGTTGGATGGTGAAACAAGTATTCCTAGGGGAAACTCGGATCGGATACTGCTGAGTATGTGGGAATGGAAGGTTGAGGATATATCCTTGTCACCCACAATGCTTATTATGGAGGTTGGCTATGGCCATGCCTCATACATCTGATGTGATTGAGAATGACTGCGGTCATGTCTTGGTGATTATAACATGATGTGATTAGAGGACAACTGTTGTTGTACCTCAGTGATTGGGTTTGAATACCCTGGTTCCTAGTGTTGTGACATATACCAAAGTCAGACTAGTGGTTATCAGCTTGACTATATGTCATTGTGGTGGCAGCTTTGACTGATATGTCACTGCCTTTTTACTTGGAATGACTGAGGGGAAGAGATATTAGGATACCGACACTCTTAGATCTTGTACAGAACTGAATAGCCCTTCGTAGGGGTCAGTTGGACTTTGAATGGTACAATTCAAATTCCCCAGGGCATAATAAAAGATGTAATATAGCCGTGTAGCATATTTGTTTAGGGTTATACACAATGTTTCACATTGTATGATAACCCTTGTTTGTTATCTTTACATAAAGATGTTGCTTAGTGAAATTAAGAGATAGTAGATATACTTATGTTGTGGATATGCTTAAGATTATAGATATTTACATACAATAGCCATGATTATGTTGATAACTATACTACTACTGCTGATTATAATCATGATGCTAGCTATCTCATGTTGTTAGTTATGTTTAGCATGCTAGCCATGCCTTTGTAACTGGAGATGCATATAATGATAATCATGCTTATCTAGGTAATTGTGCTTATGTTGTTAGCTCTTTTTATAATGTTGATATGTTCAACCTATTAGACATGCTAATGTTGTTATCTATGCTTATGTGGCTAGAATTATTCATAATGATAGAGATTATAGGTTATTAGACTTGCTCATGATGCTAGATATGCATATGCTATTGAATTGCTTATATTGCCTATAAGATAAAGGATGATAGTCTGGCTAATGATGATAGTTATTATCTACTCCTTTATATATTTTGTTAATCATAATGCTACTGAGCTTATTTGTTATATCTCATTAAACTACTTAACTGTTTAATTACTTTAAAATGTTGTAGTCAATAATCGTTGTTGGAGGTTATATCTCTTACTGGGACATGGGTCTCACCCTTGTGGTTCACCACATCTTTTTAGGTAATCAGAAGTGATGAAAACATGTGGCAGCAAAGAGGAGCTATAGTAATGAATCTTTGATAAAGTTGATTAGATGTCTAGTGTGTCCTAGATTTGTCCATTACTCTCAGGTCCGGGCAGGAAAAGTTTGTATATAGTGTTTTAAATGAATCTAACTTTTGTTAGAATATTAATGCTTGCTTGTGTGGCATATTTGAATTTTTTTCTCCTATGTATATATGTTGTGGCTAAGGAGATAGAACAATTTGTATCAAATTCTTGGCATAGTATGGATACAAGAAAGATGGTGGGATCTTATTCAAACGTTTCTGAGCGGGTGTTGATGTTGAAATCAGTTTGAATTTACCCATATTTTTGGGTATGTGATTAATTAGTAATTGATTGTGTTTTATGTTTTGAGTAATCTCATTTAGTGTAATAGGTTCTTAGAGGTATTACATGTTGAATGTCTAATACCTGGCATTTATCATGCCCACTAGAAACTATGATTCTCATCTTGCTCATCACACATAAATAAAACCTTACTGTTTAAAATCTTATGAAATGAGGAATCTTCAGACCATCCAGATGTTACATGTGTCATAACGATGCCGAAACCACAAACCACCTCTTCATCCATTGCCCTACAATCACCCATATTTTTTTACAACTCTACAACATCCACTAAATTGAGTATACAGTATACATTATTCATCAATAGAAACCAAAAAATCCTTCACATGATGAGAGTGCATTGATGGTGGCCATCATATAGAACATCTGGATCAAAACAAATTCTAAAAAACACAACAACACATACAACATTTAACACCACATCACATTAAATATTGAGCATACATACTTCCTATTCCTTAGGTAGCATCCCAAATTTTAAACTTTATAAATAAGCCCCTAATTAGAAACCTTGTTTCTTATTTTGAGATTTAATGCCTAAACCATACACTAATGTGTTGATGACTTTCAAATATATTAATTTGACTAATTTTGTAGAGTTTTTTCACATAAAAATCAATTTGAGTTCATGTCTCCAAGCTTAGCCCTCATTGATGAATAAGTCCAAATAATATGATGCATTTTCTCTCTCCTTAATGTAGTCTCTTTATCATTAATACGTATATGAACCCTAATTGGACGAATTTTGTCTAATGGACTCAATAAAACTAACAATAGCCCTAACTGACTATAAATGGAAAGTTACACAAAGTGGGGATCAATTTTAATTTATTTAATGTCCATAAGTGATACTGGACACATAATGGTAATAACTCATCTTTTGGGTCAACAAAGTTGAGAAGTATTTATGTAAGAATGAATTAGGCCCTAAAATACACCTATGGCCCAAATTTGAAATCAATCCAATTTAGTTTGACCCCTCAATCAAATTTGGAAATATTTGACATAGTTTTAAACCAAATTTGTTGTTTATGCACTTAGATAACTTAGGTATAGCTAAGTCTACAATTTAAATAATGTATGCCATGCGATGAGGGTCTTTATCTGGGTTAAAATCCAAGGCCCGCATGAGCCTGTCCCCCTCACCCATTCCCAGTTCCTCTGGGATTCCTCTGGTAGTGTGGGTCCACCTACAAACTAGTAATCTTTTCCCCTCTCCAAGAAATCCCAATTGCATTTGAAATCATCTCTCACTTTGCCACGTCGAGACGAATCTAGGGAGGCCCACCTATACGGGTTTCATGCCCTAGTTCCCTCATGTGAATTCCCTAGTTCCCCCATGCAACGGGACTCCTTTGTCCCTCTCCTATTATCACTCCCCCATGAATCAAAGCCTTCATAATGCACCATCTAGATAAGGATCTATCGCCAAACGACTAGGTATCAACCAAGAAACAAGTATGAAGCCAAACCAAGCCTTCTATGACAATCAGGGATGGTGGAGAATCCCCAATTAGTCTCCATGCTTGGATTTTGACCCATCATTTTTTTAATCTGGTGTACCTCCGGCAGTTGACTATGAGAGACAGACCTGCCTGAGGACTTCTAAAGCTCCGGTCTTATCTAGGAGCCTTCACAAAAATTTCCTATGCTCTAATTTTTCTCACGATCAACCTTGTTCCCTTTTGTTTCTTCTTTGTCTTCTATAGTTCTTGAACCCCCATTGGTTTCAGTGATTTAGGTGATGGTTCTTCGAGGGTATAGATCCTTAGATCTTTTGGAACAAACTGACTTTTCAAGTTTTTTTTTTTGTTGCATCAAGTTTTCTTCTGATCTACCTCTCCCCTAGTGCCCCTCTATAGTAATCATGGTAGAGCTTGGTTAAGGCACCTCATGCCACTGTGAGACCCAACCTTGGTCTCTTTGGGTCTGATAGAGGTCTACATAGAGAGTAGGGTTGCTTTCTTTCTCCAGTTGACCAAAAGTCAGTTGTTTTGATGGATAGTTGTTGTCACGATGACCTGCTTGACTCAAGTCCCTCGTCATGGGTAGAAGATGTGATAGGGAAATTTTATTCTTTTATCCTCATTGTGGTTTTTCTCTTTTATTGCAATGAAGGGTGTTTCAGTAATCTCATGCATATTCTCCTTTTTGCTGATAGCATTTGATGCCTCAACAAATAGGGCCATGTGGCTAGATCTCTTTGGGCCATGATAGCATGGGCCGGTCCACAATCTCTTGATTTAGATATTACTGCCTGTGTGGATTTTTTGTATTATAAAATTGGTCGATTACTCAAAAATAGGTAATAAATCGAGGGTTTGTCAAAAATATTATGAAAATATACTCATTGGAAATGTTATTCTATGGAGAATCTGAATTCAGTGTTTTCAAACCCTAAATCTATCATCTACCATGATTTCTTAAAAAGCCCAAATGAGGGTCTATACTGTATTTAAGAAAGTCATTGATATAATTATATTAATTTCAGGACATTAGGGTTTCTACAAACCTCCATAGTACTAAAAGAACTTCATGTCTAATCGGTAAATGGATTCATGTACTCTTAAGTAATAAGAATAGTTTGAGGGCTTTTAATCACTTATATTTATGAAAATTGGTTATAATGATATTACATAAATAGTTCCAATCAATACTTACAAGCTAAGTGCCTACAATTCAGATTATGGATTCTCTGTATATTGTTATTATCTAAGATCATAATGATAACATGCATATCTTCTTAAGTCTGATTAAATGTTTCAAGTTATTATGTTCAAGAGTAATGTTAAGTACAAGATGATTAGATGAAGTTGTTCCTTCCAAGTTATTTGCCTTTTAGGACAGATTGAGCTATTGAGAGAAATTGTATTCATCAAGCTCCTGAGAGCACATGTTACATATCAAGTGCTTGAGAACAATGTCATATTCAAGATCCTGAGAGCAATCTTGTTTATCAATCTCTTAAGAGCAATGAGCACTTTGATGTGTATGTTACCAAGCTCCTGAGAGCAATGTTATGGAAGAAAGACAACATAGTCAACCCAAGATAATCATATCAATAATAAAGAGAATTATAGATATAGATAAAGGATATGAAAAGTATTCAATTGTTACAATGTGTAGTTCATGTTTTTCTTAAAGGTATAGTTATATTTCAATTCATATAATGTTAACCAATGCCACTTACTCTAACATGTTTCCATTTTTCTTTGCATGGCTGGGGGCGTGATGCCAACATGTGACGAGTAAATAAGGACTAAAGAAGAGAAAATCAAAGATGAGAAGACATTTGCCTAGACACTCCAATCATTTGATAAGAGTTTCCTTCATGTTGTAAGGTATTCTTAGATGTTAGATGATATATTCTAGAACTCAAATGTATTAGATTTTCCTTTGAACAATGTAAATATGTGGTGCTTGTTTACTTTAATTGCAATGTTTACTATTCTTGTGACATCTCTTTGAGCTAAAGGCTCTCATGTTATGGAAAACCACAAGAAATCGGTCAGCACAGGCCAAAACAACATCCTGCCTCTATTGTTGACTCTGTCATCCAGATAGGAACAACTAGTGTCCCATCGGAAGTCCCTCTTAGCAACAAAAACTATAGAGGCACCTAAACCCAGAACAAAACAAATGGGAGTTGCTTCCGCTGACACTTGTATGCTTAAAGGGGGTTGTTACACCTCTATTGTATGTATTCTCATCACAGAGAGGTGAAAAAATAAGGTGTAATAGGAATTTTTTGGTAACAACAACAATGAAGGAAGACGCTTCACACTGAAGGTGATCATGGCTGATGACAATGGGTTTTTACTGAGCTCACTTCTAGAGTACTTCTAGTGACCAGATCATTTGCAGTTATGTTTGATTACAGCTGAGGCCTACTCTTATAGTGGGGTGCCTCCCCCATGACTATTTCATCATTTCTTCTCATCATGGTCAATGTTTTTTTTGCCCTACTGTACTTTTTACTCTTGGACTCACCTCTGGTGTAGTTTCAAAGCGATCATCCTGTATGCCCTACATTTTGTTGACGGTTATCTTTGCAAATCCCTATATATATTATGGAACTCTCATCCAGCATAAATCATTCTCTATTTCTACTAAAAGTCTTAGGGATGGAGCTTATGAATAAGGCCCCTACGACACTTGTATTGAAAAGTATCAATTACATAATTGCATTAAAGAGTTCCTTCTCTTCTTTGGTATAATCTTCTCAAAGATTTTGGGTACTCTCTTTGAGAATATCTCTCCTTTGTAATATTCTTGCAATAGTGAAATTCTCCTCCTTCTATGGAGTAGGTCATCTACACCGAACCAAGTAAATGTCGAGTTTATTATGTGTGGATTGTTATCCTTCTTTTTGCATACATGTTTCTTGTTGTTGGTACAACTATGTTGTTTTTGGTGCACCGAATACCAATTTACACACATGAACAATATGTTTCTATAATGAAACAATGTCCTTGCCATTATTTGTTGGGAAGATGGATACCAATACATATTTCTTATCACTTTCTTTATCTAAATAGCTAGTAAGAAGTAAAATATTTTTCATCTTTTTCCCATTGACTTTGATGCTATTGAAGTAATATGCATATTTGTGAACAATTAAAATATGGCGCTAAATTATATAACAATAGTATCTAGCTCATGTACTTTATATAATTATATGGTTATTGGGATGAGGGTAGTTAGAATAGAAGATGTGGAAAATTTATTCCTTTCTATATAGAAAAAGAACCCCTATTCTCCTTTATTCCCATTACTTTTTGTTATTTTTCCCATAGCAAGGAATATGTAGGATTAGAGCTGATAAGAAGGTAGAGAAGAGAAAATGAGAGGTCTGAACCTATATTCTCTTTCACCATATAGAGATAATCTAAAAAGAATCTACAATAAATGGTTAGGTAGTCATTAGAACAAAAGGTAATGTATTTTGGTATAATTGGCAGAAGGAGTTGTAAAGGGAAAAAAATTCAGAGTATTTGTTGGTTTGTTCAATTGATATGTCTAGTCGGGTTGTTAGCTATAGGTTTTTGACTTCACTCTTTACTAGAGAACCCACATGTAATATTAATTGTAGCATCTAAATGTCTTTTTTCCTAATGTCTTAGAATTGGATCTCTACTCCTCACATTGAAAAGAAAAATATATAAATATAAAAAAAAATTAGATGCATTTAATGGTGCAACAATTATGAATACACACATCACACATCACCAGAGAAAAGTTATGAATAAAATATTTTTTATCATTTTTAGATGTAGACCAATACAAGTGTTTATATATTTAATTTAAATGAAAATGAAAACATTTTGTTTAGAATAATGTTGAAAATATCATGTTAAAATATATCATTTTCTAGACCTCGGTATTACAACAAGGTTTTGCAACACTATGATATCTCATAAAGTCATTACTTTTTTTCCAATGATGTCAAGTAATTGTGACAAAATGTATTTTTTGTAGACTAAAACCAGTAACTGTTGTGGTCATCTTTGCATGGTTGAAGAAGATGTTGAATTAAATGTTTTGTATGTAACTTGGTTAATCTTTAAAGTGTAGTAGTCGTATAATGTATACACTTAATCATAAAAATTTCTCAATCTGGTTACATATGTGATGATATTTAGATTTTAAATGGAACAATTGAGATAGTATGTTATATATCTATGAGTACATTCAGAGGTACACCACTACTTCAATATAATAAAACAATCATGGTAATAAATATCAATTGTATAAATATGATTTTATCATCAAAGATAACATTTACATTAACTTGAAGATGATTGATAGTCTATTCATTTTTGTGTGTATTATTTTATATGACATTAATACATGATTTTAATGATCATTCTCATTTCATACTTAAAACCAAGCTTATGTCACATTTTGTTAATGTAATTTCTCTTCTATGATAATCTAAAATATAAAAAAAATCCCAGTATATAACTCCTTTACATACATCATAGCAATGAAACTCTCATATAATGGAATTTTGTGATAGGAAGTACTTACTCCAACAAAAATTTCATGATTATTTTTCAAATGATACATAGAAGTGGTAAATTGATATGATTGATAAGCTCAGTAGTGGGATAGTGGTGAATAATATGAGTTAGAGTGTACAAGGTGAACAAAGGGGAAGTTGATAAATGTAAAGTAGCCCTTAACTGTATCAAGTAGGGAATACAAAAAATGTAGAATTAGGAGAAGTAGACATAACCTAAGAGTTGTATTAATTTTTGGTACTCGGTAGAGTGTTTGGCATGTCATGTTTGACTTCTACAATGGCATGACCAATAGTAAGTTGACCTTTGCAAGGGTCAAACCAGCCTTTGGAGGCCATGGAGGGTTGATAAATCAAAATTTGACCACCATGTGGAGTAGTCAGACCAAGAAGAGATTGAATATCCAACATGTCAGATTGACTATTGGGGCATGAACCATATTTTGCCAACATCAGTCAATCTTTATTGTAGTAACTAGGAAGTTAGTCGAACTACTCATAAATTTGGTACGTCCTTAATTCTTTAATATATAAAAAATAAAATTGAGAAATTAAATTTAAGAGTATATATCAATACATATATATAGTTAATATGTGTTTGTGTCACTAAAGTTAGATATTTGTTTGTGTATTACCACAAGGTCAACACAAATAGACTAAAGGGATGAATAATGTGAATAAATTTAAACATGTCTTCTTTTAGTTAAGTGTCATGGATGCAGATCTTGAATTTTAGTATCAAAATAAAAATTTATAGGCATATAGGAAATGCATAGGAGCATAGAAAATCTTTTCAATCCGGAAATTGCACAACAGATTTTGGCTATACCGCTTGGCATTAACAGGAGAGAGGACAGTATCTTTTGGAAACCGGATAAAAGAGGAGACTTCACGGTTAGATCGGCCTACTGGATGGCATCCCAAGACCCGAGCGTAATAGAAGCGCACAGAAACCAGCAGGAGGCAGAAGGATGGAGACTAGTATGGAGGAAGAACATGGTTCCAAAAGCAGCACACTTCCTGTGGAGATGTATGTCCGGGGCGCTAGGCACCTTGGGCAGGTTGTATGACCGCCATTGTCATCCAGATGGAAGGTGTAGTATTTGTGGAAGGGAGAAAGAAGATATTAGACACATGCTTTTCAGATGCCCGCAGGCGTGGGAGCTTTGGAAAGAAAGCCCGTTAGAGGTGCAAGCAAAAATCCGAGAAGTGGGGGAGATTGACGTGGGATGTGGAATCAAGAGGCTCATTACACAACAGCGTGAAGATGTCAACCACGCTATGATTGCAGCCATGTGGACAATATGGACCAGGCGGAACTCCATTATCTTCAAGGAGCAGCCGAAGCCACCCCTTCTTATCCAGCGACAACTACTAGCGCTCATTGTCGGCTACCATGACGAGCAGCCTCACATGGACGGCAGGACGGCAGATCAAGCGTCGAGATTCACATCATGGGTGGCGCCGGAGACAGACAAGATTAAACTTAACTGTGATGCCGCTGTACAGGTACAGAGACACGACGCTACGGGATTAGTGTGGCGTGATTCAGCCGGCCGCGTGCTGCATGTTGCTGGGTGCAGGCGTCCCTCAAGCCAAAGAGTCGACATCGCCGAAGCATGGGCTATACGCGAAGGAATCCAACAGTCCAAGGCTCATGATATACAAAATATTGTGGTGGAGTCGGATTCGGATACAATCATCCATCTCATAAAAGCGAAAGTCAAAAGGCCGGATTTACTAGGCACCATTCTAGAAGATATCTATAGCTTAAGCACCTCCTTTCAGTTGATTAGTTTTTCTTTTTGTAAAAGACGGGCAAATGGACTAGCACACCTGCTAGCTCGTGAAGCCGTCAATAGAACTAGCTCGTTTTTCTTATCGTCGTCCTTTCCTCATTTTGTAGCAAACTGGAATGAGCCATCTTTGAGCTCAGAGTAATAGAAGGGTGCAGTTGACCTAAAAAAAAAAGGAAATGCATAGGAAAATCAAAAGACATTTTGTGAGGCTTCAAAGTGGCATCGCATGTGACTAGATGTGAAGCGCGTGACAATCGTTGAAAGTATTAAAGCATGAATATTAAAATAGGTTTTCATGTGGAGTTTATTTACTAATTAAGATGTAATTTTTATCCAATTCATAAGTCTTATATATGAAGTATAATCAACAAGTTGTATGCTAAGAAATTTTAGTATATGCAACCCATTTAAGATAGTGTAACACGGACACAAATCTAGCAAAAAAAGTTAAAATCAATGAGGTATGGATGTAATGAGTATTTATTTCTTAAATTATTACTATCTCACTTCTCTTGAGTTCATTTTATTTTGGATGAACTAAAGTTCCATCCATGAAAATGAACTTTTCAAAATATTATGGCCACATTTATTCGAGAGGAAGGAAAGTTAACACTAAAATTAAGGAACATCCGGTCATTTATCTAGTCATGATGGTGTCATTAGTTGTAAAACTATAACAAGTAATGGAGTCCGAGGAAGGCTAATGATACACAAAATGATAAGGACTGGAATGTTTTGGTAGCAAGTAGAGTCATCTCAAAAGAGATTTCTAAAAACAGTTTTGTTAAAAAGAAGGTATTCATTCTCTCTTAAAATCAAATAATTTTGAAATTTCTAGTAATAGTTAGTGGTTATAATCATGTACAAAAAATCATGTATCCTATGTTATAAGAAGGGTCCTTCAATTCAATCCATTAAAGGAATTGGAAAATTATCTTATGTATTGAAAATAGACTCAAGATGCAAATAGAAGAAATTGGGACACATAAATCAATTATGGTCTTTGGATGTCACTTAAATCTAGAAAAGTGTCTTTATGCTTATGACCGTGCTACAAATTTAGCTTTTAGTAAAAATTTGTATATTGTAAACTTTGAGCTAAGATTGGAATGGAAGATTCTTCTTGTATAAACATAATACTACTATGGTAATTTAAGGCCATTTATCATTTCAATCTAGATAAGGATTGTATTAATTCATGTTTCATGGAGAGCATAATACAAAAACTAAGCATCATGTAGATGATGAAAATTATGCTTATTTACAATAGAATATGTAATGACACATACTCAAACAAGGATTTTAAGGTTAATTAGAGATGGAACATTGGTTATATTGTATTATAATAATATGAATGTGTCTCTGAATTGACTTAATGTCAAACAAACGAAACATATTGTAAAGAAACCATTCACAAGAAGAGCCCAATGACTTGAATTAATTACATAGCAACATATATGATCCTTTCAATGTTCTATTGTCAGGAGGACAAAATTATTTTATTGCCTTTGTAAATGATATATCACATTATGGATATGTATTCTTATTGCATGAAAAATCTCAATTAGTGAACATTCTAAAGCAGATCATAAATTAGGTATAAATCTAATTAGATAGAAGAAAAAGAATTGTGATATCCAATAGAAAAAATGGAGTCGATAGAAAATTTGATATATAGATATTATATGCAATGATGGATCCTGGAGTTCTACTTGGGCACATGCCCCCCACCCTTAACTCAGAAATATTTAGTTAGTATACACTATAGTTGCTATTATTTGAAGGACTTGTGCCCCCTGTAAGGCTCTAAATGCAGATGATAAATGAACACAAACATCTATTCGCTATTGCACTCTAAAATTAGAAACTTGGAATGAATAAAATACCATTATGGTGAAAATATTACTAGACACTTTGTTAATTAATGCCTTTAGAAACAAACAATTATTGCCTATTGTAATAGAAATTTGAAATATCTTAGGAAAGAAATATATCTGATCGCTTGATAGTATTAATTGCCTTTAAAAACAAACATGTATATTACAAACATGACACCTGACTTCAATCTTTTAATTAGTAAATTCATGCATAATTTTATATCCTCAATCTTTGCCTCTCCATCTTCTTATTTTTTAATTGAAAGATGAATGACACATCGACCTTGTTGCTTTATATCTTGATGATGGCACCCTCATTAGTGACACTACAAAACTCTTCAAGGTGATATCTATTACCAAAGAATGAGGCTCCACCTTTAGTCTTCATATCAGAATTAAGAAGACAAAAATAAGTTTTCCTTCATATGACCCTAGATATGAGGTAAAATTGGGTATAATCCCTGCTAACATAACATGACCGATGCATGCAGTGAAGATTTTAAGAGGTCCTATTTCTACATATAGGTTTTGCCATGGATATTCTTAAGGAACTTGTGGCCATATTTCTTTCCATGATAGACCATATAGATTTTCTTCAAGGGCCACAATGTGAGCATCTTCTTCACCACTTGTGTGTTGGGATGCTCAAGTTATTGGTTACTCTTCAAATGACACTCTCAACTTCTATTGGCTTTGAATCGAATGATTTTGATCTTGGGTTTGTCAATATTTGACTAACATTATGGTCAGTGGCGGTCCAGGATTTTGTGATCTAGAGTGGTGTGTGGCCATGCTTCTTATTCAACTTGGAGTTTTGGGCATTAAATCTTCCTATGATGTTAGAAACTTTGTCTATGTTTTCTCTTAGATTCACATCAAGGAAGTCCAAGTTCATATTCTATGAGAGGTTTGAACTTTGCCTGCATGAGACTCCTTCATTAATACATATACCATCATCTCTGATATCTTTCTCTCTTTTTTTTTGTCCAAGTTATCACATACACCTTCTTCCACTATGAAGGGACAATCTATTTTGGTAGATGCTGGATACAAAATAGTCAATTAGAAATTTATTATGAGTGCCCTCTCTTAGAGGAAACTAACTATTTTTTCTTCTCTGTAAGTTGATCTAGAACAAGACTTCCTATTTTTTCACATTGATCATCATGGTTTGTCCATGTGACATGTTGAGTATCAAAACTATCATTTGGTATTAGTCCATGATCTTCTTGTACCTAGGTGATGAATATTGTTCTATTTTTAACACTATAGACCTCGATGCCTTTGGTAGTCATGATGTGTATTGTTGCATAATACTTGGCTATAAGTTTTAAATAATGTAGCTCATATTATTCTTTTTCACCTTGTCTCTCGAGTTTGGTTAAATGTCCTCAATGAAGCTCATATGGCCTAACTTAGCATAGTGGCTTGATGATGCTCTTTCTCCCAACATCTTGTTGACATCTTGTTATTTAATTAGACAGATGGCAGACACACATGTGTCAACCTCATTGGATTCTCTCTCATGACATGTGGTCTTTCATGTAACCTTAAAGTAGGTCATACAACATGTGACTCTACTTTACAAAAGGTAAAAAAGTACGGATAACCTTATATGACAAATTACCATCATTTTTTGTCGTTTGCATTTGATATCTTTGAGTACTTGTTGATGATGTAGACTCTCTTTTATGACACCTTCAACTCATAATTAATAAGAAGATTATGGTACTATTTTTTATATGTAATATTTTGTTTTCATATATATAGACTTCACCATCCAGAAAGGATTGACAGTCCAATTTGTTATATGTTCTTATGTGAAGGTATTTTTGTAATTTTTTTCTATGTGTTTAATTGGTAAAATTTTGGACTGTTGATATGAGTAAAAAGATGGTTTAACAATTCAAATTTTAGAATTTGGCCAACCTACTACAAGGAAACCAATTAGTTTGCCAAAAAGTATAACTTGTACTTAAAATAGTTAGATTAAGAGTTAAAAAGACTAAATCTAATGTTATATATAATACACATCATTGACTTACAAATCATACACACTACATTTTTATATCGATGTATTGGTGTTAGGAAAAGGAACAGTAGTAGTAAGAAAAATACTACATTTTTCTATGCATAGGTAGTTTATTAAAATAATAGTATATTATGAGATCTCTCACTAGTGTGCTCTAAGTAAAAAGGAATCTTTTTATTAAATTTTCCTATAAAAACCACATATCCTAGTATTTCAAACAATTATTAAAGTACGTAAGAGCGTCTAAGGTAAAATTGATAGTGTCATGTTCACATTATATTATACAAGTGAATTTACTTTAACTTACTTTTTACAAATGGTATGACATATTTATAAGTTTTATAATGAGGAGTTTGAATGGTAATTATGTTACAAGAAACTAAGTAACAAAATATTTTTGTTTGTCTATAAGTTATCACATTGACATCTTAGAATTTCAATTAGGTGACCATCTTGTTAAGTGTTGTTGTCACGTTTAATTGTGTATCTCATGCAACATCTATTATACCATCCATCTAAGTCTTATTATGGATTGATTTTCTTCTATATTATTAGATTGAATGCACAAATTGTGTATCCGTAACATTTTTTTATAATTGTTCATGTATGTGTTTTTAGTAATTTAACTATACCCCATTTG
The DNA here is from genome assembly GCA_963693085.1 of Alisma plantago-aquatica. Taxonomy (NCBI): domain Eukaryota; kingdom Viridiplantae; phylum Streptophyta; class Magnoliopsida; order Alismatales; family Alismataceae; genus Alisma; species Alisma plantago-aquatica. Next base: position 1,182,282,832 of record OY856412.1, on the reverse strand, counting down.
TATATTTGTTGGATCCTTCAATAACTATATGATGGAATTTTTAAAATTACTTAATGATATATGTGCACAATATAATATGCTTGGTATACGTAGGCGGATATTATTAAGGACTTGCGGGGACACGGTGCCCCACAAGATTTTGTGAAATTTTTGTACTATGCTACCATGTTAAAGTTTTTTAAAATAATATCTTACGCAGTGTCTGCCCTGCAATGATGTAGAAAATTATAATTAGTCATTGAAATGGGTCAAAGACTACAAACCTTAAAAAAAAAGAGTCGTCTACTAAAATGCGATTTAATTTTCTCTTAAATCACTAAGGCAATGATAACAAAAACAAACGTTGGATGAGATTATAAATTGACAATAATTATCAACGTGACAATAATTATCAACGTAGTTCTAGTATGTATTGTTCCAAAAGAATGACACAATTGTGAAAAATAATTACATTTAACAATTTGATATTGGATTTCAGATGTAAAAATTAACTGGAATGTATGAACTTAGAAAGGTGAAATGTATTTGGTAAATGAAATCAAATATAATATATAGGTAAGTACATACTTGATCAAAAAGTGATCAATGTCTCAAATAGAAAACTAATTCTTAGTATTTAATAATAAAAATTTAATTTCATCAGCTATACTCATAGTCACATTGTTATCGTAGTTTGTATTTCCATTAACTATGTTATCATATAATTTTTTTTAATTGTTATATGGAAGTGACGGAACAAGGTGACAAAATGGGAGAACACACGCCCCACACAATACAAGTAACTTGTTTCAAATGTTACTGATTGTGAGCTGTTTTGGTTTTATGACTGGAGTCGGAGAAAGGATGGTGCCTCGTCTATTCCTAGAATTGGGTCCATTAACAACAAAATGGATTTTTTATACGTAAATAAAATTAATGAGTGGTCTTTTGCCCCGACTATTTGTTTATCAAGTAAAGATGCTTTTGATTTTTCCCATCAATTATATATCCTAATTGATCGGAGGTGTGTTTCATTGTTTGAATGCAATGATAGCATTCATATATATTTTACTAAAGATACATTGATATGTTATATTAGAAGTTCTCTTAATGATGTCGATTGCAGTGAAACCATGTTGATCTTCTTATAAGAAATATAGTGATTAATATGTTGGGAAATGATAACAATGAAGCATGTGTCAGCAAGTTAGATAGTTGTAGTATGATCAAGTTTCTTTTTTTGATTTTGTAATGAAACTTGATATAAATGCATCACCTGACATACATTTTTATAATGAAAGAGACATTTGTTACCCATCGCCATTTACTATAGTCATTTGGTTGTACCAAAAGGATGATGGAAAAGGAAGGTGAATTATGCGGAAGTGAAATAAGGAAAAAATGGAAGACAACGAAAAAATATGGTCCTATTAGTAATTTGTTTGTTTAACATGAAGAAGAGAAGGGAATGTAATGCAAACATGATAAAAAGTTTTATTATTATCTCCTTAAAAAATAAACTTAGAATCATTAAGAGACATCACTATTTATCCAAATTAGATGTGAGAGAGCGGGCACATCCACATATATCTCCTTTTATTTTATTTAATTTTTTACTCTCTTCCTTTTCATTATTTTACTAAATTAATTTCAGCGAATTTATCACTTAAATCTTGTTATACAAATAGTTATGTAATAATATCCTTCTATTTTTCTCACTGTTTGGTTGTGATAATATTTATTTATGTTTTAAATAGGATAAAAATAGTTTCATCACTCAAATGTTTTGAATGTTACAACTAGCATGGAGTAACTTCTATGGAGAATCTTATCTTTCAACATATAATTGATGTTAAACTATACCTTTGCAGATTGCCCCCTTGATAAAATTTCCTAACTTCAATATTGGTATATGGTGAATAAATAGGAGGGATTGAAAGGTATACTTATTTATTTGTATTTCATTTGCAAAAGTAAGGAAAAACAATATATCATAAATAAAATAAAATGGGTTTCATAAGAGTATATTGCATGTGTGTTTTTGAATTGATTTTGGTATATATAAGTATTTTCCCACATATCTCAATGTGTTACTCACTCACTTTGTATTTAAATACATATGTCCCTTCTATATTCAAATTTCTCTCTCCAAATTAATTGCACATTTTCAGTAAGTGATCACCTTTTTTTATGTGTTATCAATCAAATTCGATAACATGTTTCTTATAAAGTTTTATTATAGATTTAGGTTTCAATAAATGTAACATGAAATATTATTTAAAATGCTTATTTATATTTCTACTTTCCCTCCCAAGTTTTCCTTTACATTTCCATCATTTTCTACCTCCAATTTATGATATACATCATCATATAGACTCATCGTTTTACTTTTCATTACTCTAATTTTGTGGGAAGTATGTGGTAGAAAATATACATTAATATTTTGCATTCATTCACTTCTCTTCCCCTACCCTCCATATCACTTTGTGTATATAACTATTTTTCTCTTATCCTCCCTTCTTCTTCACTCCCCCCCCGTACTAAGTTTGTCAAATTTCAAGTAGTTATATATATTCTTCATGTTGATCAGTTGCATCAACCTATCAACACATTTCAATTATTCAATATTACCAAATCTATTTATCAAATGCTCAACAAACTTCTAAATGCATAGTTCAATTCATCTATAACCACATCAACTTACAAGTCTAGAAGCTACATCCTTTCGATAATATATGATAGTTTATCTTCATTTATGCCATCATATTTCTTTTTCATAGTTAACATCATGTACTAATTTATATATTAGACTTATTCATCTCCTTTTGACTCTTTGAATTTATGTCTCTGCACATTTGTCTAAATGTGCAAAAAAAATATTATGAAAAATATATTATGAGTTTCTTTTCAATATTGACTACTCATTTTGAACAAATATATTGGTCAAACATTTAGAAATAACTTGACTATTGCCAATGTATTGTCACCCAAGTGGTAAAGTTGATGTTGTATGACTGAGAGGTCACTGGTTTGAAACCCCTTGGATACAGGATGAATGAATTGTTATTTTTAAAAAGATAACTTGACTACCAATTAATTCAAAGATCTTCATAAATGAATTCATATTCTAGAAATAAAAAAGTAAGCTAATTTTTAAACTATATTTTTTTGGGTAATATAGAGATTTAGTTGTTATTCATCCTGGGCTCTATACCAGGCAGGCCATCTAGGACAAGGTTAACATTTACAAAAAGCCAGGAAGGCTTGGCATCAATAAATTGAAAGGACATGGAAGTAGAAAGGGCATGTTTTGCAAGTGCATCAGGAACAATGTTCCATGCACAAGGGATGAATTGAATCAAAACCCCAGGGTTAAGCCTCAATTCAGCCTGTATGTGTCTCCGAATTGGTTCCAATCTTGGTGTCGAAGGGAGACTTCTTGTCACCAAGTCAACAACTTTTTGGGAGTATGAAAGAATGGTAATTGGTATGTATCCATTACTCTTACAGGTGTAGAGATCATGTTGAATGTCGCGCATCTCTGCTTCAAGAGGTGATCAGGCATATGAATGAGTATCGGTTCCCAAGATGCATCTACCGATACAGTCAACTATGTGGAGGCCACAACCAACTTCATTAAAGGATGCTTGGAAGGCAGCATCAGAGAAGGCAAGGAAAGTTGAGTGTTGAAGTTGGATAACTTGACCTGGTACTTTGCTCGGTGTAGTATCGCTTGCCTTTTGTAGTGCCATGGTAATGGTTTTAGTTCTTTCTTTAATGAAGGTGATACATGATTCATGGTGAGGCTGCTTTCTCTCATGTATCAGATTATTTCAGACTCGCCAAATGTGCCAACATGCCACAATGAGGATTGTATCATGTGATAATATTGACTCGATCCATGTGTGCTCGTCAAGCTTAAAGAACTCAGGAAAAGTAGTAAGACTTTGCCATATAGGTTTAATAGCTTGGCAGTCTCTAACACTGTGGAGCAGTGTGTCAGGGGCATTTTGACATGCTGAGCAATTCACATCCACTTCCATATGCCTCTGAATTTTCTTTGCATTAGTCAGTAGAGCCTTGTGCTAGAGTAGCCAGGAAAAGATCTTAATTCTTTCAAGGATCTTGGACCGCCAGATGATGCCCCAAAACCCGTGAACTTTAACTTATTTCTCCAGTTTGATCCATTTCTAGGTTGATTTGGATCGCAGGATCCCATCTTCTTCATGAGACCAGTCCCACAAATCCGGACCAGATGAGGGATCTGGTAGGGAAGATGTTATACTACATATAACATAGTCGGGGACATGCAAGCACTGATAAAGTCACTATCCCAGGCCTCGTTGTTTTGTACCATAGAATTGACGGTAAGATCTTCAAGGTCTGGTGGAGCTTGACAGGTAGGGTCGATCTCCTGGGGATGACGGCCAACAATCCAACGATCATTCCATGCGTTGATGTCAGTGCCGGAGTTGTTGATTCTAGAGCATTCTCCCTTTAGACGGGGTAGGTTCTTCTTGATAAAATACAAGGCCGGAGAGCAAGGCTTGTTTATTAGGCGGTCGTCTTTGATGTACTTTTCTTTCATAACCCAAACCCAGAGAAGGTATGGGTTGTTGAGGAAACTCCAAACATTCTTGAGCATCAGAGCCTCATTGAGGTTGCAGGCATCCTTGAGGCCTAGGCCACCATACTCCTTCGAGGAGGTGATCTTCTTCCATGAAACTAGGGACAACTTTGTGTGTTCTCGACCGCCTAACTAGACAAAGTCTTTAACTTGTCTATTGATCTTGTCAAAGATGGTGGGTGAGAGTTTGACATATTACATAGCGTACGCCGGTATAGCTTGTAGAGTCGACTTGGAAAGGGTGATGCATCCCACTAGAGAGAGTTGTCTAGTAGACCAGCTGTTCATTCTGTCGCTCAAGGTCGTCACGACGTTCTCGTGTGTTTTCTGGTTCAAACGATTGTGCAGCAAGGGTACTTCTAGATAGCGGCCCAGATCATCAGTCTGGGCAATACTGATCCTGTTACAGAAGGAAGTATGGGTGGCTCTAGGGGTGTTAAAGGAGAAGAAGAAGAGAGACTTCACTTTCGATATTTCCTGGCCTGAGATGACTGAGAAGTACTTTAGGACCTCATCGATGATTCCAGCCTAGTGTCTAGATGCTTCCGCCATTAACATGATATCATCGACAAAGAAGACGTGGCTCAGCTTGGTGCCTCCTCTAGAGAGTGTGACTGGTTTCCATCTTGTAGCTTGGACCTCATGGGTGATAGCTTGGTTAAGTCTCTCCATACATAGAATGAAGATGTATGGGCTGATCGGATCGCCTTGGCAGACTCCCAGAGAAGGTTTAAAAGGAGGTAGAGGCTCCCCCTCCCAAAGAATCAAGGTGAGTCCGCTAGAGATGATGTCCATAATCAGGCTTATCAAGATGTTTGCCAGTCCCACCTTGATGAGAGTGTCCCGAATGAAGGGCCTATGCATTATGTCGAATGCCTTGGAGAGGTCAATCTTGATGCAAACATGTGCCTTCTTTGAGTTTTTGTTCCGCATGGAGTGGATAACTTCTTGTACAATCAGGATGTTATCAGTTATGCGCCTACCTGGGATGAAGCTAGATTGGTTTCAGCAACCCAGGCAGGAACCAGAGGCTTCAAGCGTTCCACAATTACCTTAGAGATCAACTTAAAGTAGGTATTGTTTAGGGATATTGGTCAATGGTCAGGATAGCGTTGGGGTTGTCTGACCTTGGGTATAAGAACCATCAGTTCATCTGCCATTGAAGGCTCAACCAGCCCAGTGTTGAACGCCTTCTGAACTATGCTCACTATCGATCTGCCTACAGTGTGCCAATTTGTCTGGATGAAATCAGCATGGACTCCATCTGGTCCACAGGCTTTGTTAGGCACCATTGAATCATCCATGGCCTTGATCTCGTCATGATCTGGCATGTGTGCCAGGTAATTGCTGACATGAACACTTATACCAGGGAAAGCACCAATGTAGTTGGCGATAGAAGCTATTGTCTCCAGCTCCAGGGGGCTCGAGGATGTCAGCGTTTGGAAGTATTGAAGGAGTGTTGCTTGGATATCTTTCGGCTCCGTGATCCACTCGCCTGAATCATTGTGAAGTCTGGTGATTTTGTTACCTTGTCTTCGTGCTTTGATGAACGTTTGGTAATAACAAGTATTACCATCACCTTCCTTAAGCCATTGGATGTGCTCTTTCTGGCGCCAATCCATATTCTCACGCAAAAGGATTTGATGGTACTTTTCTTGCAATAGAATAGCATTAATGTCATTAGAAATGGATGGGAGTGAATTATCTTCTACCTGGCATTTGTCGAGCTGACACATGGTGGATTGCTTGTCTTTGTTCTTTATAGCGTGTCGTCGGGCTTCCCAGCATAGGGACACCTGTTGGAAAGGTTATAAGGCTTCATGGAATGGGAGCTCGGTGTTCCATTGTGGTAGAAGTTTTGTCTTGAATTTAGGCATCAAGCTCCAGGTGGCTTTAGAATGGAAGCAGTGTCTGGCCTTATTTTGAGTATTATTATTGCTTATAAGATTGGGATTGTGATCCGAGTAGATGTGAGGGAGAACAGAGACTGTGAATTCACCTTCCATGCTCAACCAGGTATCATTGGCAACCACCCTGTCAAGTCTTTCACAAACTTGAAGACGTTTGAAGGTGAAGAAGTGGCCTTTAGGTTTAATATTGGCTAGACCAGTTTCCAACAGAGTATCTCTGAACATTTGGGAGGCTCTCTTATCGAAGTATCTGCTACCTTTGTTTTCAGTTGGATCTAACATAGTGTTGAAGTCTCCAACCACGGCCCAGCCATGTTGGGTGTGGTGTGAGATTTTGAGGAGTCTTTTCCAGAGCAAGGGTCTTTTGCTAGGGTTTGGACTCCCATAAACTATGGTGAGGAACCATTTATTGTTAATATGACAATAGATCAACTGTCTATGATTGATAAGGATTTCGATATCACAGTGCATAGTATCCCAGAGGATCCATATGCCTCCTAAGAAACTAAGGGCTTCCACGCGGTGAGAAGAAGAATAGCCTAGTTTCTTTATGATGTCAAGTGCAGTGTCGCCACTGCACCATGTTTCCACAAGAGCCAAGATATGAAGCTTATACATCATTTTATACTCTCTTAAGAGATGAATCTTGTCATTTGATTTGGCTCCTTGAACATTCCAACATAGAATGTTCACCATTTAAAACTACTCAATTAGTTGATAACAACTACAAGCCCTACTGCTTGGTTGTTGTCATTGGACTGGTCATCTTCCATGGCCTTGTGCTCACCGAATTGTAGGATTCACTATGCTTCCCTTGTGCTGTTGGATTGAGCAAGGTTTTGGGCGATCTTGCCCTTCTTCCTTTCTCTCCCAAGGCTGGTACTTATCGGTTGGTAGATCACTTGTTGGTTGCATAAGAGGACGCTTTTAGAGCCACTCCTGTGGGCTCCGATCTCCAAACCACGAATTAATCTCGATTTAAACATGTGCGGAAGATTCGGTAAACAGCGGAAGACCAAAAATCACGAGAAATTAAAACTTTTTGAGACAAGAGCTTGAAACCACAAACCTTTTCTATAAAAAGGATTTAACTGTTTACATCACTAACAAAAACTTCTTGAGTGATTATATACAACATGATACAAAACTTCTCAAGAGTTCATACTCAAAACACTCCAGGACCTGAGAATACAGAGGACACATAGGACAAACTCTATACTACATCATGAAGCAGGTTGGATCTCCACCTGAGATAACTACTGCCCCTGATGCTGCTGGGATTGGTCACCTGAGTTCTTGTCCCTCCGTCTTCGACGACCACCTAAAAAGTAGAAGTCTACGGGGTGAGACAATTATACGTAATTGCCCCAGCGAGAGTTATAACTCTCCACTAGAAGCTTTATAAACAAAGCAGGGAATAACTAAAGCAATAATAGCCTTCAAGATATTCACTAGCAGTTTTAATGATAAGCAGAGTTCAATCAATATCAAAATATGAGAACCTCTATGCTGTTTAAAGTAACATCAATCAAATAACTCGTAGATAACTCTAACAGATATACTACGCTGTTGATTATGTTTTTAAGGGAGTGCAGGGATGCATCTCACCTCTTCGACTGTGCGGTGGGGAATGATGGACTACATGAATCTACATCAACTCCTCTCACCATTTCTCTTTTAGTGAAGGAATGACGGACTACACGAATCTACATCAATTCCTCTCACTAATTCTCTTAATCAGTTAGGTACATTCAGTATTCTTATCATCTTACAATAACACAGCTATATATGAGAATACTTAAAATGTAACAGGCCTAACTTATCACAATTATCAGATATTCATCTCAAGTCATCTGTCAAGCATGACCTTAATAACATTTATGGCTCTTACAGCCCATAAATCACAAAGGATGTCACTTAGCAGTGCATCAAGATGGTTCACTATTCATAAGGCATAAGACATGCCTTCAATGAATATAACATGGTATTCCATACCTGGGTGTGACCATCATCTCATAACAACCTGCATGGTTAACTCAACAGATAATAGTAACAATTCAGTAAATAGGAATACATTCCCAATCAGGGTTTCACTTGGTTTCACCCTCAACTAGGGTTTCACATGGAATCACCCTCAACTAGGGATTCCACATGGGTTTACCCTCAACTAGGGTTCCACATAGGATCACCCTCAACTAGGGTTCCACATGGGTTCACCCTCAAAACTCTGTGTATTAGGGTTTACTATTCACTCTATGGTGAATTGTACTCATTACATCATCATGTAAGAGCAACACCATCATTAAGACTCTTCATTAGGATTAAGATCCATTAGATATCATAATTAGGGTTTTCATGACCTCACATAGGTGGGTCATTCCCTAATCATGCACATTCATGTGTAAAAGAAGTATCTTACTAGATTTTCCTCCTAAAAAGGGCACTTTCTCTCTCTAGGATACTTTCTCTCTCTAGAAACACTTTCTCTTTCCTCTCTCTAGTAGATGGTGGCAACACCACTCTAGATTAGGTTGAGACAAGTCTCCATTGACTGATATGAGCCAAGGAAATCAACATCATGTGATTAGGGTTTAATTAGATTAGGGTTTTACCCCCTTTAGACCCTTCAAGGGTATTTTGGTAATTTGCCACATGATCACCATCATGGGTTAACTCACTAATCACATAGTCCCTTAATGACCTAGGTTACCATTAGGGTTTAGATTGAATCATCATTAAGCCATTTACACCTTCAAATGGTTAGGCACAAATCTCCACAAATCTCCAAGTGGTTTCCAATCTTCAAACGATCTCAACCATCCAAACGGTCTTGAGACCGTTTGATCCTCAAACGGTCTTGAGACCGTTTGGAGGTGAGGACCGTTTGGGAGGTTTGACTTCCAAACCGTTTGGACCCTCAAACGGTTTGAGGTCGTTTGGACCAATCGACCTTGAGGTCGTTTGAGCCCAAACGGTCTTGAGGTCGTTTGAGCCCAAACGGTCTTGAGACCGTTTGGCCCCAAATGGTCTTGAGACCGTTTGGTCTCAAACGGTCTTGAGACCGTTTGGCCCAAATGGGCTCAAACCGTTTGGACCTCCAAAGGGGTTCAATGGTCACCAAAGTATATAGATACATGTGTTGAAGCCCTCAATTGGCTAATGCTATGCTAACCACTTATAAATTGAGCCAATTAGGGTTAGCCTTAATCACTTAGACATCAAATTGACACTCAATTGTAAACCAATTAGGGTTTAATCATTCTCAAATAGGGTTTCAAGTTGATTGGTCATCAATGTTCAACAGTGTGAATCAATTCAAGGTTGAACCTATCAATTGACCTCCAATTGGGCTCAAACTTGGCCCAAACGGTCTTGAGGTCGTTTGGACATCATCCAAACGGTCTTGAGACCGTTTGCCCAGAGTTTGACCAAAATCCAAAACGTTTTGACTCAGGTTGAAGTCCAATTAGGTCAAAATCAGCACTTTTTCAACAATGCATCAATTTCCTACAATTGGACCTTCAAACCATTAGATTTACTCAACCCTAGACCTTCAAACGGTCTTGGGTTGTGCCCAAACGGTCTTGAGACCGTTTGGAGGAATCCCCAAACGGTCTTGAGACCGTTTGGGTCCTTCAACCCAAAACTCAACAAGATCTATATGTTAAAACAACCCTTTTTCACCCGATTAGGGTTCCATGTTGAAGTGCCTTCAACTTTCAAATGGTTAAGAATTGGTCTTTGATTCTTTGCAGAGATGAAATTCAACCTATTGGGAACAGACCCTAAAATGGTCGTCCCTTGGTCAATGCCCTCAAACGGTCTTGAGACCGTTTCAATCCAAACGGTCTTGCAAGATCGTTTGGGAGCAAACGGTCTTGAGACCGTTTGAACCCAAACGGTTTGCAACCGTTTGGACCAAAAGGGTCCAAGACCGTTTGGAAAAGCAACATAGGGAATCACGCCCCTCATCTTCAACCTCTTGCAAGGTCGGTTTCTCCACTGGTTCAATTGCAATCGTGCAAGGAAGAAGGGAGATAGAAGGAGATTTACTAGCAAATTTGCAAGAATCAAAGCATAATTATAAAGTACAAGTTCAGAGTTATAAAACCCGCCTAAAGCTTGCTCCTTGAGCTCCAAGCTTTCGAGGTCCAAGCTTTCAATGGTTTCCAAGAAGCTCTACTGGTCGGCCAAGGTGACTTCTCCAAGGAAGATTGAGGAAAGATGGCTAAAAAGATAGAGTTAAGTAAGCTAGCCATGAATTTGCCCTTGAATCCGAGTTCTAACCATAGAATTGGGCAAGAAGGGGAATCCATACCTACCTTGCACCCTTGGTCGTTTCTCCTGAGCTCCAGAGCAAGGCTTGGCCGTTTGAGAATGAGAGGGAGTGAATGAAACAGGAGCAAGGTCGTTTGCTCGTTTGCAAGGGAAAGAGCTTTTATAGCTTTAGCCTATTTCTTCTTTCAAACTCAAAATTCACATCTAGGTCCCTCCCTGCTCAAGGGCACGTCCAGGCCCATCTAATCTTATGCAAATCTCAAGAAAACTCAAGATCTAAGGGTAAAGGAATCCAACCTTCAACTAGGGTACATACATGAAAGGGTTTTGTACCCATTTTAGGTGATTTCTATCACAAAGATCATTTTTCTCATCTGATTAGTGAATGATGTATCTCCTTCATCATTTCTACTCTAAATGATGACAAGAGTCATAAAAGATGTTCTAGATGGTGAAAATTACAAGTTGGACCCCTCAATTTGGGTAAATTGCACTTTACCCCAAATTAGGGTTTCTGAGCATGGGGATTGCTTCCACAGCTGCACCTTGGTGCTCAAGCTTGGGAAATCCCTCAAACTTTATCATAGACATCTTCATGATGTCTTAACATCAAAAGAACATCTCATCTTGTGAAATTTGCAAGTTCAACCCTTAAACTGGGTAATTTGCACATAGGTCCCTGCGTACAACACAATGCTACAACTTTATACAAAAAGGAGCAAAATTGAAAGTAAATGTTCCTGAGGAACTTAATTTCATGCCAGGGAGTGTTCGCAAGTATAATAATTACATATTTAGGCAAAACTTCTAGGGTTAGTTCATAACCCAGGTCAGGGGTGTTACAACTCCCCTTGTCGCCCCAGTTAAAACTTGGTGTATTGAGTTCCATAGATATGGTGGTGTTGTTGAACTAGAATGGTTGATCGGTGTCACATCCTACAGACATCTCGTCATCAACAAGCACCACAACAGTGTTTTGTTTGTCATGATAGGTCATGGTAGATTGGACTTTCTCAGCAGTCGGCTTGCCTTGGGTTGTCATCTGCTTCTTGGCTCCTTTCTTTTTATTCTTTCTGTGTGTCACCATCTCCCAATCATCTTCGGTGTTCTCAGGGTCTTGGGGTAGATATGTTTTGTTGTGCTGAGGAACATCGTTGACTTTGTTTTGTGGTGTGCTCTTCTTAGGAGGATTCTTACGCTCAGGTTTTTTAGCATGGATCTCCGGTGAGTAGGGGGTAGCAACCACCACTGGCTGGGTTGTGGATGATGATGCTCCGGGTGTTGAGAATGAGGGGACAAAGGCGTAGTCTTTATCAATGTGTCCTACTCGCCTGCATCTCATACAAATTATGGACATATTTTCATATTCAATGCGGAATTTCTCTCCATTGATCATGATTGTCGGCAGGAGCGGGTTGGCTGTGTCCACTTCCACTAAAACTCTCGCAAACTTTCCCCTAGATCCAGCAAGGGTCATGTCGTCGACTTTGATGGTTTTGCCAATTAGGTCACCGATGCTAGATAGCAGGTGGTTCTGGAAAAGATAAACGGGGAGATCTGGGCTCCCATAAACTATGGAGAGGAACCATTTATAGTTAATATGACAGTGGATCAACTATCTATGATTGATAAGGATTTTGATATCACAGTGCATAGTATCCCAGTGGATCCAGATGCCTCCTGAGAAACCAAGGGCTTCCACACGGTGAGAAGAAGAATAGCCTAGTTTCTTTATGATGTCAAGTGTAGTGTCGCCACTGCACCGTGTTTCCACAACAGTCGGGATATGAAGCTTATACATCATTTTATACTCTCTTAAGAGTTGAATCTTATCATCTGATTTGGCTCCTTGAACATTCCAACATAGAATATTCACCATTAAAAACTAGTTAATTAGTTGATAGTAGCTACAAGCCCTACTGCTTGGCTGTTGTCATTGGCCTGGTCATCTTTCATGGCCTTGTGCTCACCAAATTGTGGGATTCTTTGTGCTTCCCTTGTGTTGTTGGCTTGAGCGAGGTTTTGGGCGATCTTGCCCTTCTTCTTTTCTCTCCCCGTGCTGGTACTTACCGGTTGGTAGATCACTTGCCAGTTGCATAAGAGGACGCTTTTAGAGCCACTCCCCTTGTCGCCCCAGTTAAAACTTGGTGTATTGAGTTCCATAGCTGTGGTGGTGCTGCTGAACTGGAACGGTTGATTGTCATCACATCCTATAGACATCTCGTCATAAACAAGCACCACAACAGTGTCTTGTTTGTGACGAGAGGTCATGGTGGATTGGACTTTCTCAGCAGTCGGCTTGCCTTGGGTCGTCGTCTTCTTCTTGGCTTCTTTCTTTTTATTCTTTTTGTGTGTCACCGTCTCCCAGTCATCTATGGTGTTCTCAGGGTCTTAGGGTAGATATGTTTCATTGTACTGAGGAACATTGTTGACTTTTGTTTGTGGTGTGCTCTTTTTAGGAGAATTCGTACGTTCAAGTTTTTTAGCATGGATCGCCGATGAGTAGGGGGAAGCAACCACCACTGGTTGGGTTGTGGATGATGATGCTCTGGGTGTTGAGAATGGGGGACAAAGGCATAGTATTTGTCATCGTGTCCTACTTGCCCGCATCTCCTACAAATTATGGGCATATTTTCATATTCAATGTGTAATTTCTCTCCATTGATCATGATTGCCGGTAGGAGCGGTTTGGTTGTGTCCACTTCCACTGCAACTCTCGCAAACTTTCCCCTAGATCCAGCAAGGGTTGTGTCTTTGAATTTGATGGTTTTGCCAATTAGGTCACTGATGCTAGATAGCAGGTGGTTCTGGAAAAGATAAACGGGAAGATCCGGGATTCTCGACCAAACCACCAGTTTTCTTGGGATAGGGTCGGATGGCCGGAACCTTGCCATCCAAGATTGCACAGATATGTAGTTTCCAAAAATTGTCCTGGGGCTTTCAGTCATCACTGTGATGAAGTCAGTTTGGTTTGCGAGTTGGATTATGTAGTAACCAAGCTCTAAATCAATGGCTCTAAACATTTCTATTGGGATCCACAGAGCTTGCAACTGATTGAAGAGCACCTGGAAGCCAATGTTGATGTTGATGACCTTGACGATCACCGTATATTTCCACAGTTCTAGTAGGGGTTGAATGTTTGCAGGGTTCACATTGATGGTGGGGATGGTTCCACTGCGATCAACGGTGATCTTTTTAGGATTTGGTGTGTCTAGGGAAACACGTTTGATGGTTTGGGGCACTTTAGGGTCTGCTCTAGTTATCACAGCTGCATACGAGTGACTAGGTTGAGTTCCAGGGATGTTGGGAGTCGTCTACCCTCATTGATTATGCCTCAGATGAGACATTGGCTTGGGTTTTAGTGTCGCTGGAAGGATTGTGTAGCGTTGGAGAGTGATGTCCTTCGGTGGAATATCCTCCCCTGCCTCCTAGACGGCTGCCGCAGCCTTGGCCACGGTCACAACCATCGCCTCTCCCAGCCAGGACCATCCGGCTAGGGTTTAATTTTTTTAAAACTATATTAAGTTTTAAAATTATATATTGATGTTATGTTATAATCTAGTACTTATCTAATTTTTAGTTTTGTATGCAAAAAAAATATCAATTCTAAACATTATTAGACTTTAATATATTACCTATATACAAACACTTTTGCCCCCACCAACCCAAAGATTTCTCGTCAAGATCCTCCATATTTGGTAAATCACATCAATACGGTGTATTTGAAAGGAGAAATCACATTGTCATAAAAAATATGTTAAATCATAATAGTGTGACATTACCTCTATGGATATATACCCTAACAATCATTATATAGATAAGGTCGTTCTTAGTACTCATTGTGAATTGTAATAAGAAGAAAATATAGTGAACAAATATTCATGTCTGGGGATGCCTGCTAGAAGGAAGGGTGTACAATCCACATGTCAAGAACATGCATGCCAGAAACATTACCTATTACCTCAATAATTTATCTGGAAAAAGTTATAAGGGTGCATTTTGACTTTGTAATCATAATATAAGAATATTCAAGTTTAGTAATGTTGGTTTCATTAGTCGATAAATTAATGGAAGTAAAGAATCGTAAAACTTCAATACTAATGAGATTCGTTGGAATCTCTTGATCCCAATGTTTGTTCTCAAATTATTTACCCATATGTCTTTTAACAATCATAACACATATAAGAACAATCATTTAATATCTCAATCCCTTGCTATGGTCATATGAATAATGAGAATTTTGACCAAACTCCAAGTAACATATGAGCAAATTCTACATGAGCCATAAGAAATAATGTTAGGTATAGAAAAAAATAGTTTTTTTTATTAATATGGAATCTACGATCACTTCAACATAATGTAACTTGAGAACGAATTAGGATCTAGTCTTATTCCAATAAGCCATTAAAAGTTGCTTATTTGAATAAGGTTTTTCTGAAAGAGAAGTTCAAATCCATGGGCAACAATGAAGTCTGGGAACTAGTTGAGTTTCATGATAGTTGGAACAATTTTGTTGTACATGGGTCTTCAAGAATAAAAGGGACTCAGATAAAAAATTGAAAGATATAAGTATGGACTTGTGACTAAAAGGTTTTACTCAAAGGGTGAAGATGACTATAAAGAGTAATTTAAACATTTCTTGGAGAAAGAATCCTTAAAAGTTCTTATGATTTGGTGGATCATTATGAATGTAGCTTCATTGAATGGATTGTCTTTCTAAATAAAAAGTTGGCATTATTATTTGATACAGATCAAGCTAAAGGGCTCTTGACTATAGGAAACATAAACTTAGTATGCAAATTTTAAGAAAGTCAACATGTGGACTCAAAAGGCTTTCCGTATGGCAAACTAAATTTCATAATCACATCACATCGTATTTATAAAAAATATCATTGATCAACGTATCTATGTAAGATCCAAAATCATATTTTCCCTTAATCTTTCTTTACTCATAGTGATTGCTTGACTTATTGCATGTCATAAGGATATAGTTGGAATTATTTTATATTAATAAGTATGTTATATGATGATGCACACATAGGTTTTAAATGATGAGAAAATGATATGCTCAAAATTTGGTGAATTATAATTCGAAAATTCACTTTAAAATGTATCTTTGTTTGCTTGGTTCAGTCAATTGGATCAATCGTTGCTCCTTGGTTGGTATGTGGGCTTTAGGTTAGACTTGAGCAAGTCACTTCAGTTTTGATCATGATGTGGTGTCAACCTAGGTCTGTCCATTTTGGTCATTGAACCAAGTTTTGTTCCACATACCAATTTCCTAAGAAGAATTGTCCTAGGTTTTAAACCTTTATCACAATCACACTAACCCACCTACAATCGGGTGGATCAATCACAATATAATAAATGGTCAACCCAAAAGAAAACATTTTTAAGAAATTGCCTTAGTAACCAATCTTTAAGAATAATATTTCAAATTGATTTACAAAGAGGAATACAAACTAATGCTGGAATTAAAATTCCGCAGTGCACACGAATAAATTACGGGTTGAAAATCAGTATTATGGAACACTAGGATGTCAGGGTTTCACAACAATTACCTATCTACCTATCCAAATCATAACAAGTCTATACTCTAACTAATTAAACTAGGACCAAGGGAATTCACCTCCTTTAGGAATTTGAATTACATAAGGACTAAATTCCATGTGAGTCTGGGGTCTAGTTAGCCGCAATTCATGATTTGGTAGTCTAGTAGGATCCCTTTTGTGGTCATATCTGGAATCCTAGGCATCCATATGGGGATTAATCCTATGTTTATTAGTCTCCATGCTAAGGTTTATATCTAGCATGTTAGAGGAAAGGTCAATTCAAGAAGCAAGCATAAATCAAATGGAGAATAGTTTTGTATACTGAGAAAAATTACTGAGATACAGTACTCTCAGTTTGGCTACTCCCCATGACCCAGTGAGAAGGTCTGCTCACTCATTATTATGAAAAGAAAATAGATAAGAGAGAGGAGAAATCATGTCACTATTGAAGAAGAGGAAGCCAACAGTGATTAGTGACTCCCACAATCCAGTCTGGCGATGACGAATATGATGAACTCTGCTAGGATGGTCCTCTTCTTCCTCTTATCTAGATCCTTAATCCAAAACATGCTCTGGACTGAGAGTGAATAGAATGAAGAATAATTAATTTTTCCCTGTCTTTTTGTTCTAAAATATCCTCTACTGACAGTTGTGTAAATTTCATATGTCTGTCGTGTTGATCATATGACTAGGAGGCTTGGTCAACCGGTCAGCCACTAGGTGACATTACATATGGGTTTTTTTGGATGACTATATAGGTGAAATACTCTATCATCATTATGATAAGTATTATGGAGATGAATTGGATCATTCGATCCAAAGAGTTGATCAACCGGTTAAATGAGTGCTTGAGGATGTTGTTGGTTTTTGACGTTGGAGGAGCATTTACTGGTTGGAGGTCTAATGAGATGAATCAGCCAATCAGTCACATCTTTGAGGAACTCTTTTATAGGTGGATCGACTGATCAAGAGAGTGGATCAATCGGTCATTTGATTTCAAAAATCCATTAGAGTTACTGTAGATTTGGATAACCTTCTAATCAATCAATCTATCATGATGATTGCCTGATTTGGAGCTTGTTTGGGATATGCTTTGAATCGATAGGTTGGTTGGTTGACTAAGAGTTCTAATCTCGCGATCAACATGCCTAACTTGATTTGTTTGTCTCCAAATTTCTACGAAGTCATTCTCAAATCTTTAATGCGAACCTGAGGAAGAAAATCTTTCTTTCTCGTGAGTTTATGTGTGTTTTCTTTTGCATAAGAGAGAGCATTTCAATCAAAACCCCAATATTTAAGAACAAGCACAAATTTTATGATGCTAAGTAAAATATGTTGCTATTGACAACTAAAATGAGTAAAACTAATCTGGAAATCACAATGATAAGATGATGAATATGAATTCATCAAACTACCCTAAACTTGAACTTGATCATCCTTAAGCAACACAGAATCAAACAACTTGCCATATAATACTACCATCCTATCATCCTATCTTTCATAATATCAATTGATTCCCTACAACCACAAATGGCCAACCAACCCAATCTCTTGGAATCACAAAATGCAGATTCAAAGTCCTTGTATCAACTTCATATTCAAAAACAAGTGTTCATACCAAAACATGTGCATCACAATCATAATATCATTGGTGTGTTAGAAGGTTCCCCATATTCCTATGAGAATTGCACAATAATAGGGTTCATCTATGAGGAGAATCATTTGTATATTGGTCCATGGGAAGAATTTGGAGTGAGTGAAGATATAGTAGGGGGATTTGTGAATATCTCCTCTCTTCAACTTGAGATGCTTTATGTTTCTTGTAATTAGATTGGTTTCATTTTTCTTCTTTTTGGTGCGGTCATTGACATTTTTATTGTAGTGACCCTATTACATATGAGGGGTACAGAAAAGGCAGAGGGTAAGAGAGGGGGCTCCTTCCCAAAATTGGAGTTTGGCACATTATTTTTGGCTTTTTTATATTTTTGATAGATGATGGGGTGAGTAGGTGGTGGAAGAAGCGTAGAAGAGGATGAACTTGTGCATCTCATAATTGAGAATTCAAACGTAGGAACAAACTTCAACAACCAATTCAATCATATCATGTAAATTTCAAGTAACGATAGTTCTACAAGAAGCTTATGTTGATCAATAAGAGAGACATCACACTTTGATTCCTCTCCATCTCATACAACTTGCCATCTTTTTGAGGGAGTGATACTACTGATAATCATTGGAGACAGGATAGGTTCTAAAAATAAAATTCAATATTAATTATTGATAAATGGATTTGTTTCATTCAAATGGAGGGTTACATTGATGGTTTTGCAAAACAAAACATGAAAATATAATTTGAATCTAGTCTGACTATAGATAATGGACAACTACATGTGATTAATCATGGAACTTTGGAAGAAAAACATAGCAGAAGGAAATTGATGCAATGGTAATCTAGAAAACAAATGATGGAAAGGGAAAACATAGGGGTGGAATGGAGACATACCACCCACCATCCACCCAAACTTAGATATTTGCTCATCCTCAAGTAAACTCTAAATCAAGAATGAAGGGAAATAAGTTCACTGGTTGTCAACTAACCTGAGGGTGGTGGTTGATGTGGAGGTGGAGGGGAGGTCTAGTCTAGTGGGGCCTGACAGGATGCTTAAATGATCTGTCAAACCAATGTTGTCTCATGGAAGATATGGGTTCCTCCACAAGTGGTGGTGGCTCGATGTACTAGCTTCCCCACTTCCAAGAGGTATGGGAAGGATATGTATATCCTATAACAAAGTCAGTGTATTAAGTATACACCTAGTAGTAGGCATATCAGCCCACGTGCCAATGCTCATGCACTTGTTGCATGAGGTACATGTGATTTAGTTGGTGGCCATGTCACTACTACACACGCTCTATGAGGGTCTTGGTGCCCACAATTCGTCTAGTTGTTGCTAGAGGGGGTGAAGTCGTAGGGCCTAGATGGACCTATAGAGACAAACTCACACTACTTTGTATGACGTGTAGAAGGGGTCAGGGAATAATTGGACTCGTCATCATTCCCCTCCATGGAGGAGTTGGATATGCCAAATGTCGGCTCACAAACTTCAACTTCAACAGGTGGATGCTCACTCATGTAATGATTAATATGAGCACCCAAGTCATGGAGGTCGTAGATGAGGTCTGCTACCATGAAGTAGATGTGGGTGAGAATCTCTGCAATGGCTCGTTGTCCCTGAACATCTAGTGGTAGATGTCATCCTCCTTGTCTATCTTCAAGTTGGTAGAAAACACCAGCTACTTGATGTCGATCAAGTACGGTATCTTCTGTATCACCATAAGAAAGAAGAGGATGTGGGTATAGCCAAGGTAGATAGAGATGGAAGTAACCACTCCTCTTATGTAGAATTTGGAGGCCTTGTTCTAGTACTACTGATTTTGCACTTGGTTAATGAGGGTGCTCCCCCAATTGTAAGGATCATCATTCAACACACCACAAACAATAGATATCAGATGCGGTGACGACAATACAACACCAATACAGCATAAGATTGTACAAGCCAAGATGTAGTGGAGATAGAGAACCACCAAACTATGGTGAAAGACACGTTGGTGTCATGTGGGAAGGAGGGAAGTAACCATGTGATCTATGCCCATAATTTCTCAGCATCGCAATTCTTGTACATGTAGCTACGGTATTCATAAATGCATTTTTCCTACCACACCCTATCAAAGTCGAGAATGAGAGCAGTGAGATTGTTTTTGTCCAAAGAGTGCTCCTCCTCAAACATGTGAAAGGATCAGTTGTACTCATAGTTACTACTAAAGTGCTTCGTGATAGAAGCTATGAACTCTAGGGTGAAAAGGTATACATTCCATGCTCTCAATTATATCATAACCCTCATTCCTTAATCAAGCTCATTATATCCAACATTTCTCTTTGTTTCAACTAAGTTTCTTATCCTAGTTTTATGATTTACATGCTCATCTAGTTCTCTTCACTTTAACTTTTCTAAAGACTCTTCACTTCTATGTACTTATCAAATACTTAACTCTTTTCTTCTATTTTCCCTTTGCTTTGGAGTACATAAAACATTGCACTCGATTATATAATCCATTCCTCATGATTGATTCTTACTATCTTGGCCCTTACATACTTTTCTCATATCTTTTCCATATTTCATATTTAGAGTTCATATAATACTAATGATTAAACTTAATCATAATCTTATGTCATGTTCCTTTATTCCCAACTAAGGGTTTTTCATATGAGGCCCCAAAGTTGGATCTCAGACATCAGTTTCAACTTATTCTTAGCTATTCTAATCTTTCCCATATGTTTCAACATCTAAGTGTATGTACATTCTCACTATGATGTGGGTCTAATTTATCCAGAGTCTACTCTTATTATACTTTTAATAGGAGTCATTAGATCCTAGTAACGCATCCTGCCAGTCGGACAAGGCTGAACCTGTAGTCCTGAAGCCAAGAGCTACTTAAGATTAACCAACTCCTATTAATCTCAAACATGTGGAAAGAATATCCACTTAGGAAAGTTCATTCAAAGATCATTTCCAGTCTACTTGATACAAAGAATGTAATCAATAAATGTTACAACTGCATAGTGTACAACAAATCTGAAAGACCCACATATATTTCAAAGTACTGAATATCTAAACTTCAACATATAAGAGCTTTTCTACTCATCTCCAATAAAACAACAATATGAAATGAAAGTTCTATCTCATTTTATATTTATGCTCTTAATTCATATTACTTATCTTGTTTCTAACCCTAATATTTCTAGGGTTTCTCTCTTGCCCATCCTTCCACTATATACCTGGCTAGGGTATACATGAAAGAATAGACATAGTAGATTGATACAGGTTGATCCAAGTACTCAGATACTGGACCAGTATATCCAAATACTCAAATCCCCAGAGCTAACATCATAACATCTCCAATCTGCCACACTTATCACTCTAACTTACTAACTTCATGGTCCCTGACGACTCAACCTAAGCTCTGATACCAAAGTTGTCACACCCTGATCTCACAATTACCACTAATCATGAGATTAGTGCATAAATTGAAGATTCAACGTAATACAAAGATCACCCTTAACTTTTTCTTCTTTTCAAACTCTTTGTTTTTTCTCATTGAACCACATAAACTAACTTTACAAGGGAATTAAACTTTGACTACTTTAATATGATCTCAACATAAACAATACACATCCATACATTCATTCTATTTCTCACACTTTTAAGCACAAAAGACTTACTGATTCACATATATTGCTAAAAGAGAAGTAATGTTATACATCATCATTTACAACTCTCTCTTATTTCTTTACAAGGACCTAGAGTGATAAGGACCGACTGAACTTAACTATACTCAGACTTAACTCTTGTGGCAGATCTACTCTGATGCAATGATATCTTCAAGTCCATGTGATTTCCCTAAAAATTGTGAGTAGAGGGGCGGGCCTACTCGCTCAGTGAATGAGTACTTCAAAGAAATAGTCTAAAGCAATGATATAATTACAGATATACTTTTGAGCAACTGATATC
This sequence comes from Alisma plantago-aquatica, assembly GCA_963693085.1. Lineage (NCBI taxonomy): Eukaryota > Viridiplantae > Streptophyta > Magnoliopsida > Alismatales > Alismataceae > Alisma > Alisma plantago-aquatica. The sequence goes on along the minus strand of OY856412.1, from coordinate 1,182,260,919 downwards.
AATTATAACGGTAGTAAGCTTTAAAGAGTCTAATAATTGACAATCATAAATATGGTAGGATACTCTAAATGCCTATAAGAATGAATCAATATATGAAATACTTGATTGATCATAAAGAGATCTAATAATTCAGAAACATACAAAGAATAATTGAATAATTATACACATTTGTTTGACCTCTCATTCATTTTATTTTGCCCTGATCATATGCAATGTACTCTACATATGAAGACTCATAGTACACTACGATCACATTGTACAATACTTAGCGGACACACCTGGGAAATGCTAAGTCTGACTACTGATGAATGTATATTCATCATGAAATTCAATTATCACTTCGGGGCCAATTCAACTCTATATATATACTATTTCACTCAATATGAATCATAATGTACAAAACTACTTAGTTGATTCGATTATCAAGGTTTTAACTAAATATTGTTGATTTAATGCAGGTTTTGACAAAGCTGAACAAGTAGTTAGGGTCCACCTTCATCTCTGGCTCTGATCAAGAAATTCCACCCATTCGGTCTCAAGACTGTTTGAGCCCATTCGGTCTCGAGACCATTTGAGCCCATTCGGTCTCGAGACCGTTTGAACCCATTCGGTCTCAAGACCATTTGAGCCCATTCGGTCTCGAGACCGTTTGAACCCATTCAGTCTCAAGACCATTTGATCCCATTCGGTCTCAAGACCATTCGAGCCCATTCAGTCTTGAGAACGATGGACCGGAAGTGGCCGATTGAAAGCATAACCCAGCCGCGAGGAATTGAGCAGTGCAAGGCCTTGAAGCAAATACACGGCCACAACCATTTTGGATGACCACGACTGTGGTCCACTGTCCTCACCACGACCGTGTTCTCCTCGCCACGACTGTGGTAGATCACCCTCGACGCCTGAGCTCTCACTCGCCACGACCGTGGTCGCCGAGCCACGACCATTGCACCCCACCTGCATCGATTCTCTCTCTCCCGCCATGCCCGTGCGAGGCAGCACGACCGTGGGGTAGTAGCCTCACCATGACCGTGGTGACTCGCCACGACCGTGGCACAATGCCATCAGAGCCCGATTACTCACTCACCACGCCTGTGCAAGGCGGCACGGCCGTGGGATCACAGCACTACCATGACCGTGGTGTGTCTTTGTCTACCTCTGCACCTCCGCCGAAGCAGCACATCTTTTCTTTGATTCCGGCGGCTCCTCGCTCCTAGAGCTCCACCCCGCCAAGCAGTAGCTCCGACTCTATCGCACCTACTACCTTCAGCCTCGCCGCCCTCACCTTCTATCTTCCTTCTCAAGCTCATCCGCCGGCAGAGCAACAGCTACACGATCTAGACCGTTTGAGATCTCAGCAGCAAATCGTTTGGATCAGTCAATGAGAAGATCGAATGAACTTGTTGCGAAGACCATTTGGAGCAGATCTGAAGACCGTTTGCGCCTAAGTATCCAAGACCGTTTGGTCTTGTGCGGTTTCCAAACCGGTTGCCTCTCAAGACCGTTTGGTCTTGTACAGTTTACAGACTGTTTGCACAAGATCGTTTGGAGAAGAGCAAACGGTCTGTGAGACCATTTGGTTTTGTGCAGTTTCCAAACCGTTTGCTGCTCAAGACTGTTTGGTCTTATACAGTTTACAAACCGTTTGCCCAAGTTTTACAAGACCGTTTGGGCACAAATATCTGCCAAACTGCTTGGACTGGAAATGGACCCAAAACATGAAGACCTGCCATGTGCCTGTAAATAGGACCAGTAGGGTCCCCTTTTGAGGCACCGGTTCCGGGACGCCGACAGGCTGCCTGTACACAGGTCCGATCTAAATCCAGTCCAGTCCGCACCAGTTTCTTTCCACCTACTGCCCGTGCTGTGACCAAGGAGGCTGAGGAGAGAAGGAAGACGGAGCAAGGGAGAATGTCTGGCCTGTCTTGGCATCTTCCGTTCACGTCCAGATCTGCTCCGACACGAAGTAGAAGGCCATATCTTCTTTACCGAGCTGCGACTACCTTCTGCACTGAGTTCATGACAGATTTCTCTCTCTTTCTCATTCTTCTTGTTTCTCGCATCATGAGTGAGTAGTACCTCTTCGCTGGGGTGCGGGGACTAGCCCCGCTGCCCATAAAACTCATGTTCTTTTATTAAACTCTCCATGGCAATGTATATAGCTTTTGTTTTTGTTATTAGTTGGTACGTTCGTGGTTGATTATCTACTTGCTTTCATCTTATTCTCTCCTGTATTGTGAAATCTTCTATATATGGGATGGAATGGAAGTTTACAAGTTCGACTCCTTGACGAGAACTTCTGATAAGATTCCTTGAGGTCGTAAGTATATGATCTGTGAGGGGACGAGACATCTAACCTATGGTGATGCTTCTGTGTGCCTAACACCTATATAGGGGGCTCGCAACTTTAGTTGGATTTTGTATCGTCTTATTTATCGTCGATGTTAGTTTGTAGATTTATCACCTGTTTGCTTATCAATTAATGCAGTTAGCTCCCAAACTAGAAATAGAATGAGATTTCTTCGGAGCCATAAGTAAGTGATCTGGTTGGTGATGAGACATCTGATGCCTATGGTGATGCTTACGCGAACCTAACACCCTAACAGGGGGTTCTACAGCAGCTCTAGTTGGATTGATATATCTAGCCTGGTTTGTTTGCGATTGAATATGTTTGCATGTGTAGTGGTGGTGAAACCTGATACCATCCCAGCGATTCCATATCATCGATCTAAATCCAACTTTAATTCAGCTTTTACTTTCTTGCAATTAGTTTAGTAAACCTCAAATCAACCAACCGTTTTAAATATTAGTTTTACTTGAGCTAGGTTTGACTGACAAAGATTCTTAAAAATGTTGTCCTTTGGGTTCAATCCTTAACTATACTGTGATAAGACTCGTCCGCTTGCGGGTGGTATTATTGCACTTTGGTTTAGGTAAAAGCTCGAGAATCTCAACCCTGAGTGAGTTTGTTAGTGCATTCAAAATACCACGTCAACTGCTCTCCTGGTCTACAATAGGAAAATGGCTCTCTGGCATAAACTGGACTCCTCCTCTAACCTGAGTACACAGGTGGAGAGTCAAGCCACCTCGTGACTTTTCTAACTCTAGTGCCACGAGGACTTCTGGTTGATGTTAGACACTGCAAACTATAATTTAAGGAGACTTCCACTAGGGCTTCGTCCCCCGTGCCACCTGATAGCACGTTCTGAACCCCGTATACTGGATGCTGCCAGGGTTAGGTTGTTTCACCCCTAAGGTGCAGACCTCACATAGGGGTTCTACGATAGGGCTCCTAAGTCTATTATTGTATTATTCCTAGAAAGCTCTTTCTACACTGTACCCTTCTCTTACTTATAATTAACTCTGGTATCTCTATGGTGTCGCGTCTACTTATTTGAAGTTATAATACAACATGTATATCATTCTAAATATGGAAGAGAAGTATATGCAAAACATTGTAATATACTAAGTAATCAACATACTATACAAATGCAGGCAGACTAAAATTCTTAAATAAAAATATTTCATGTCCACTTGGCACATACACACTAGAATCGTGCATATCATCCCAAATCTTGAGTTGTGCATCTCATAACTCAATTAAGAGTTAATTACTTATCATGACAAGAATTATTAATAATAACTGAGAACATTGATATCACAATACTTGATTTATTGAACACCCTACCCTTAGAGTTTCATTTAATCACCGCAAATGCTACAAAGAAAGGTGTAATACATCTATCACGTATTTTTCAAATCTTTAAAACACATGATACCTGGGATCTCAATCCCTTATCACATTACTGGGAATTCTCATCCCTTCACATCATTATCATGATTACTGGATCTGGGTAATCAAACCCGTAGATCATCACATATCATTATTACCTCTATAATAGGTAACCATTACCTATAGGTTCTTAGACCAAGGTATTCATTTCACTAGTTGTACAAGTATTCTCATGGCTCACAAGGCCATCGCACATCTTGTCACCTCTCACTAGGCAACAACTTATTCACATGGCTCCCATAAAGATTTCATGCGACATAAACATTCATTGAATAAAGACTACTATCAACAAATCATATAAAATCAATATATGTATGAAACCTTGGAAATGAGTTGAATTTGGGTTTCTATGCCATTAACTAGGATATATGCATCAATAATAACATTGAATGAGTAAATGTTATCATGTCAAGAAAATCTGTTGAAATGGATTTCACGATATCTATTCACAAATATCCAACTTTCCTCACATCTAGGGTTTCACCCTCTTTACTGAGATATCAAACAAACACTATTCTCCTTAAATAAAATCCAAGATAGTATCTGCCATATATGTACTATAAATTTAGATAAACAATCATTCATAACTAAGGGGATTTAGATAAATAAATTTCTCTATTGAATTATACATCAATTTCAGTCATAGATAAATTCCCTATATTTCAGTTTACTCTTATAACCTCTACGAATACTTAGAGAATTCTTATTAGGATGTATTGTATACATTTTAATATGATTTTATCATCTAAAATTCATCCAAATAGAGGAAGAATTCATTTCATATCATTTTGCAACAACTTAGAACAAATAGACAATTCAGGGTTTGTAGTCGCATACTAGCAATTTAAGATTATGGATGGATTAACCAATTTTCGTGCATTATACCGTTTAAAGGAAGTTCCCACTCACCCTAAGGTGTGAAAACACCTTAAAAACGGAGATCATCCCTGAAAATCTTGATCTCATATCAAATCCCTAGTCATTCACTGAGTTCTTCTTCCTTTCAACTCGGAAACCCTAAAATGAGGGATTATGAAGAAAGAGTGAGAAAAGGGGAAATTTTTATACCATTTTGGATAAAATCATAGGAGGGATGGAATTTTGACATGTGAGAGAATATTCACCATGAAACTATATCCAAAGAAGTTAAACTTACATGATTTCATCATTCCTCAGACCGCAAAACCCTAGGTCAACATCTCCATCAATTTCTCCTCTCAAACCCTAACTCTATCTCTCTCTCTAGGATTTCATTTTTCTAGATTGAATCACGAATTATGAGAGATCTTTGTGTTTTAGGTTGACCATATAGAGCAATTGAGCTGATTGGGTCAATTGCACTTTGACCCCTTACTATACTTTTTCTTATTTCAACAAATTTTTTTGTCATAAAATGGTTTCTATAAATCGTATATTTAAGAGAGCAAACCTCCTCCAAAAATTATGAGAATTTATAATGTTATGTATAATTGCGTTACAAAGCTTTAGTTAAAATATGAGATCATTACAAGCTGTCATTCAATAAATAAAAATCGAATAGTGTATTGCTATCCAGAATTCTGTAGAAATGTCAGTTATTGTAATTCGGTTACTGATAATGACTAAACGCATCAAAAAATTATGAAAATTTTATATGTTGTTTATGATCTAGTTTCAGATCTCCATTTAAAATTTCACATCATTTAGAGTTACCAATAAATAATTAAAAATAAAACACTACACTACTAAAAAGCACTCTGTCAGCATTTTGGTCGAAGTATAGTTTGACCGAGAACCACATTCAAAGAACACTCAAATATTCTAAAAGTTTTCTCCAATATTCATGATTGAGTTATACATATAATTTCTAAAATTCAATTAAATAAAAAGTTTGTAGAAAATATGAAAAATCATTTACCACAACGCTATCTTGATCAAATTCCATATTCATGTACTATCAAAACCCTAATTTTTTCCGATTAGGGTTTACATTTCTCAAACCCTAATTCTTCAAACTAAAATCATAGTTAGAGTTTCTTCCTAGGTTTGAAACATCACAATTGATCTACTATCATTAATCAAGTCTAAATGATGTTCAATCTAATCAAGCATGTAATCATTCAGGTAAACCCTAGTTTACGAATTAAGCACAAATGTGGTCATTACAGTCACTCTCAGTCTAGATCATGTTTTGGATCAAGGAGCTAGATAAGAGGAATAAGAGGACCATCCTACCACATTTCATCATATTAGTCATCGCCAGAGTGGATTGCGGGAGTCACTAATCACTGTCGGCTTCCTCTTCTTCATCAGTGACATGATTTCTCCTCTCTCTTCTTGTATCTATTTTCTTTCCATAAGAATGAGTGAGTAGACCTTCTCACTTGGTCATGGGGAACAACCAAATCAACCATACTCTATCTTAGTAATTTTTTTCAGTATACAAAACTATTCTCCATTTGTTTTATGCTTGCTTCTTGAATTGACCTTTCCTCTAACATGCTAGATATAAAGCATAGCATAGAGATTAAGAAACATAGGATTAATCCCCATATGGATGCCTAGGATTCCATATGTGACCACATAAGGGATACTATTAGACTACTTCATCATGAATTGTGGCTAACAAGACCCTAGGTCACATGGAATTCAATCCTTGTGTAAGTCAAATTCCTAAAAGAGGTGAATTCCCTTGGTCCTAATTTAATTACTAAGAGTGTTGACTTGTAATGATTTGAATAGGTAGATAGATAATTTAGTGAAACCATGACATCCTAGTGTTCCATAATATTGATTTTCAACCTATAATTTATTCGTGTGCACTGCAAAATTTTAATTCAGTCATTAGTTTGTATCACTCTCTATAAATCAATTTCAAATATTGTTCTTAAAGATTGGTTACTAAGGAAATTTCTTAAATTTGTTTTCTTTTGGATTTGACCATTTGTTATATTGTGATTGATCCACCCAATTGCAGGTGGGTTAGTGCGATTGTGATAAAGGTTTAAAACCTAGGACAATTCTTCTTAGGAAATTTGTTTGTGAAACAAAACTTGGTTCAACGACCACAATGGTCAGACCTAGGTGGACACCACATCATGATCCAAACTGAAGCGACTTGCTCAAGTCTAACCTAAAGCCCACATACCAACCAAGGTGCAACGATTGATCCAATTGACTGAACTAAGAAAACTCAGCTACATTTTTAAGTGAATTTTAGAAATATAGTTCACCAAATTTTGATCATATCATTTTCTCATCATTTAAAACCTATGTGTGCATCATCATATAACATTACTTATTAATATAAAATAATTCAAAGTATATCCTTATGACATGCAACAAGTCAATCAATCACGATGAGCAAGGAAAGATGAAGGGAAAATATGATTTTGGAGCCTACATGGATACGTTGATCAATGATATTTTTTATAAATATGACATGATGAGATTATGAAATTTAGTATACCATACGGACGGTCTTTTGAGTCCACATGTTGACTTTCTTAAAGTTTTCATACTAAGTTTATGTTTCCTATAGTCAAGAGCCCTTTATCTTGATCTGTATCAAAAAATAATTCCAAGCTTTTATTTAGAAAGACAATCCATTCAATGAAGCTACAGTCATAATGATCCACCAAATCATAACAAATTTTAAGGATTCTTTCTTCAAGACATGTTTAAATTACACTTTATAGTCATCTTCACTCTTTGAGTGAAACCTTTTCGCCACAAGTCCATACTTATATCTATCAAATTTCTATCCGAGTCTCTTTTATTTGTGAAGACCCATGTACAACAAAATTGTTCCAACCATCATGAAACTCAACTAGTTCCCATACTTCATTGTTGCCCATGGATTTGAACTTTTGTTTCAGAAAAACCTTATTCAAATAAGCAACTTTTAATGGCTTATTGGAATAAAACTAGATCCTAATCCGTTCTCAAGTTACATTATGTTGAAGTGATCGTAGATTCCGTATTAAAAAAAACTATTCTTTTCTATACATAACATTATTTCTTATGGCTCATGTAGAACTTGATCATATGTTACTTGGAGTTTGGTCAAAAGTCTCATTATCCATATGACCATTGTGAGGGATTGAGATATTAAATAATTGTTCTTATATGTGTTATAATTCTTAAAAGATGTATAGGTAAATAATTTGAGAATGAATATTGGGAGCAAGAGATTCCAACGAATCTCATTAGTATTTAAGTTTTACGATTCTTCACTTCCATTGATTTATCAACTAATGAAACCAACATTACTGAATTGAATATTCTTGTATTATGATTACAAAGTCAAATATGTACCCTTATAACTTATTTTTTTTTCTGAGAAATTATTGAGGTAATAGGTAATGTTTCTGGCATGCATGTTCTTGACATGTGGATTGTAAACCCTTCCTTCTATCAGGCATCCCCAGACATGAATATTCATTCACTATATTTTCTTCTTATTACAATTCACAATGAGTACTAAGAACTACCTTATCTATACAATGATCTTTAGGGTATATATCCATAGAGGTAATGTCACACTATTATGATTTAGCATATTCTTTTATGACAATGTGATTTCTCCTTTCAGATACACCATATTGATGTGATGTACCAAATATGGAGGATCTTGATGAGAAATCTTTGGGTGGGTGGGGGCAAAAGTGTTTGTATATAGGTAATATATTAAAGTCTAATAAAGTTTAGAATTGATATTTTTTTTGTTTTGTTTGCATACAAAATGAAAAATTAGATAAGTACTAAATTATAACATAACATCAATATATAATTTTAAAACTTAATATAGTTTAAAAAATAGATTAATTTTTACTTCTAGAATACGAATTCATTTATGAAGATCTTTGAATGAATTGGTAGTCAAGTTATCTTTTTGAAAATAATAATTCATTCATCCTGTTGCCAGGAGATTTCGAACCTGTGACCACTCAATCATACAACATCAACTTTACCACTTGGGTGCCAATACATTGACAATACTCAAGTTATTTCTAAATGTTTGACCAATATATTTGTTCAAAATGAGTAGTCAATATTGAAAAGAAACTCATAATCTATTTTTCATAAAAAAAATTTGCACATTTAGACAAATGAGAAGAGACATAAATTAGAAGATTTAAAATGAGATGAATAAGTCTAAATTATAAATTAGTACATGATGTTAACTATGAAAAATAAAGAAATATGATGGCATAAATGAAGATAAACTATCATATATTATCTAAAGGATGTAGCCTCTAGACTTGTAAGTTGATGTGGTAAGAGATGAATTGAATTATGACTTGAGTAGTTTGTTGAGCATTTGATAAATAGATTTGGTAATATTGAATAACTGAAATGTGTTGATAGGTAGATGCAACTGATCAACATGAAGAATATATATAACTACTTGAAATTTGATAGACTTGGTATGGAGGTAGTGAAGAAGAAGGAAGGATAAGAGAAAAATAGTTATATACACAAAGTGATATGGAGGGGAGGAGAAGAGAAGTGAATGAATGCAAAATATTAATGTACATTTTCTACCACATACTTACCACAAAATTGGAATAATGAAAAGTAAAAAGATGAGTCTATAGGATGATGTATATCATAAATTGGAGGTAGAAATTGATGAAAATGTAAAGGAAAACTTGGGAGGGACAAATAAAATTATAAATAAGCATTTTAAATAATATTTTACGTTACATTTATTGAAACCTAAATCTGTAATAAAACTTTATAAGAAACATGGTATCGAATTCGGTTGATAACACATACAAAAAGTACATCACTTACTAAAAATGCACAGTTAATTTGGAGAGAGAAATTCGAATATAGAAGGGACATATATATTTATATACAAGGTTAATGAGTAACACATTGAGATATGCGGGGAAATACTTATATATCCCACAATCAATTAAAAAACACACATGTAATATACTCTTATGACACCCATTTATTTTATTTATGATATCATTATTTTTCCTTACTTGTACAAATGAAATACAAATAAATAAGTATATACAAATGAAATACAAATAAATAAGTATACCTTTCATTCCTCCTATTTATTCACCATATACCAGCAGTGAAGTTAGGAAATTTTATCAAGGGGGGCATCCATAAAGGTATTGTTTAGCATCAATTATATGTTAGAAAGATAATATTCTCCATAGAAGTTACTCCATGTTAGTTGAAACATTCAAAACATTTGATTGATGAAACCATTTTTATCCTATTTAATATATAAATAAATACTATCACAACTAAACAGTGAGAAAATTAGAAGGATATTCTTACATAATTGTTTGTATAACAAGATTTAAGTGATAAAATTTGTTGAAATTAATTTAGTAAAATAATAAAAAGAAAGAGAGTAAAAAATAAAATAAAGGGAGATATATGTGGATGTGCCCGCTCTCTCACATATAATCTAGATAAATAGTGATGTATCTTAATGATACTAAGTTTCTATATTAAAGAGATAACAATAAAACTTTTTATCATGTTTGCATTACATTGCCTTCTCTTCTTCATGTTAAACAAACAAATTACTAATAGGACCATGTCTTTTTCATCGTCCTCAATTTTTTTGTCCTTATTTCACTTCGGCACAATTCACCATCCTTTTTCATCATCCTTTTGGTGCAATAAATGACTATAGTAAATGGCGATGAGTAACAAATGACTCTTTCATTATAAAAATGTATGCCAGGTGATGCATTTATATCAAGTTTCATTACAAAATCAAAAAAAGAAATTTGATCATACTACAACTATCTAACCTGCTGACACATGCTTCATTGTTATCATTCCCCAACATATTAATCAATGTATTGATTATAAGAAAATCAACATAGTTTCAGTGCAATCTACATCATTAAGAGTACTTCTAATATAACATATCAATGTATCATTAGTAAAATATATATGAATGCTATCAATGCATTCATACAATGAAACACACCGCCGATCAACTAGGATATATAATTGATGGGAAAAACCAAAAGCATCTTTATTTAATAAACAAATAGTCGTGGCAAAACTCCAATCATTAATTTTATTTACGTATAAAAAATCTATTTTGTTGTTATATATATATATATATTTGATAACATAGTTAGTGGAAATACAAACTACGATAACAGTGCGACTATGAGTGTAATTAATGAAATTTAAATTTTAATATTAAATACAAAGAATAGTTTTCTATTTGAGACATTGATCACTTTTTGATCAAGTATGCACTTACCTATTTATTAATATTTGATTTCATTTTCCAAATATATTTCACCTTTCTAAGTTCATATATTCCAGTTAATTTTTACATCTGAAATCCAATATCAAGTTGTTAAATGTAATTATTTTTCACAATTGTGTCATTCTTTTGGAACAATATATACTAGAACTACGTTGATCATTAGTGTCAATTTATAATCTCATTAAACGTTTGTTTTTGTTATCATTGCCTTAGTGATTTAAGAGAAAATTAAATTGCATTGTAGTAGACGACTCTTTTTTTGAAGGTTTGTAGTCTTTGACCCTTATCTCAATGACTAATTATAATTTTCTACATCCTTGCGGGGCAGGCACTGCGTAAGATATTATTTTAAAAAACTTTAACATGGTAGCATAATACAAAAATTTCACAAAATCTTGTGGGGCGCCGTGGCCCCGCAAGTCCTTAATAATATCCGCCTACGTATACCAAGCATATTATATTGTGCACATAAGACATAAAGTAATTTTAAAAATTCCATCATATATTTATTGAAGGATCCAACAAATATACAAATGGGGTATAGTTAAATCACTAGAAACACATATATGAACAATTATAAAAATGTTTCTGATACACAATTTGTGCATTCAATCTAATAAGATAGAAGAAAATCAAACCATATTAAGATTTAGATGGATGGTTTAATAGATGTTGCATGAGATACACAATTAAACATGACAACAACACTTAACAAGATGGTCAACTAATTAAAATTCTAAGATGTCAATGTGATAACTTATAGACAAACAAAAATATTTTGTTTCTTAGTTTGTTGTAACATTATTACCATTCAAACTCCTCATTATAAAACTTATAAATATGCCATACCATTTGTAAAAAGTAAGTTAAAGTAAATTCACTTGAATAGTATAATGTGAACATGACACTATCAATTTTACCTTAGACGCTCTGACGTTCTTTAATATAATGTTTGAAACACTAGGATATGTGGTTTTTAGAAGAAAAACTAATTAAAAATTTCCTTTTTACTTAGAGCACACCAGTGAGAGATCTCGTAATATACTATTATTTTAATAAACTACATATGCATAGAAAAATGTAGTATTTTTCTTATGACTGCTATTCCTTTATCTAACACCAATACATCGATATAAAAAATCTGGTGTGTATGATTTGTAAGTCAATGATGTGTATTATGTATAGCATTAGATTTCGTCTTTTTAATTCTTAATCTAACTATTTTAAGTACAAGTTATACTTTTTGGCAAACTATTTTGTTTCCTTGTAGTAGGTTGGCCAAATTCTAAATTTTGGATTGTTAAACCATCTTTTTACTCATATCAACACTCCACAAATTTACTGATTAACCACATAGAAAAAATTACAAAAAAAATACCTTCACATAAGAACATATAAAAAATTGGACTATCAATCATTTCTGGATGGTAAAGTCTATATAAATGAAAACAAAAGATTACATATAAATAATAGTACCATAATCTTCTTATTAATTATGTGTTGAAGGTGTCATAAAAGAGAGTCTGCATCATCAACAAGTACTCAAAGATGTCAAATGCAAATGGAAAAAAATGATGGTAACTTGTCATATAAGGTTATTCATACTTTTTTACCTTTTGTAAAGTAGAGTCACATGTTGTATGACTACTTTAAAGTTACGTGAAAGACCGCATGTCATGAGAGAGAATCCAATGAGGTTGACACATGTGTGTTTGCCATCTGTCTAATTAAATAACAAGAAGTCAACATGATGTTGGGAGTGATACCATCATCAAGCCACTATGCTAAGTGATGCCATATGAGCTTCATTGAGGACATTTAACCAAACTCGAGAGACAAAGACAAAAAGAATAATATCAGCTACATTATTTTAAAACTTATAGCCAGGTATTATGCAACAATACACATCATGATTACCAAAGGCATCGAGGTCTATGGTGTTAAAAATAGAACAATATTCATCACCTAGGTACAAGAAGATCATGGGCCGATACCAAATGATAGTTTTGATACTCAAAATATGACATAGGCAAACCATGATGATCAATGTGAACAAATAAGAAGTCTCGTTCTTGATCAACTTAGAGAGAAGAAAAAATAGTTAGTTTCCTCTAGGAGAGGGCACTCGTAATAAATTTCTAAATGACAATTTTGTATCAAGAATCTACCAAAATAGATTGGCCCTTCGAAGTGAAAGAAGGTGTACGTGATAACTTGGACCAAAAAGAGAGAAAGATATTAGAGATGATGGTATATGTATTAATGAAGGAGTCTCATGCAGGCAAAGTTCAAACCTCTCATAGAATAAGAACTTGGACTTCCTTGGTGTAGATCTAAGAGAAAACATAGACAAAGTTGCTAACATCATAGTAAGATTTAATGCCCAGAACTCCAAGTTGCATAAGAAGCTTGGCCACATGCCACTCTAGATCATGAAATCCTGGACCACCACTGACCATAATGTTAATGAAATATTGACAAACCCAAGATCAAAATCATCTTATGCAAAGCCAATAGAAGTTGAGAGTATCATTTGAAGAGTAACCAATAACTTGAGCATCCCAACACACAAGTGGTGAAGAAGATGCTCACATTGTGGCCCTTGAAGCAAATCTATATTGTCTATCATGGAAAGAGTCGTGGCCACAAGTTCCCTAAAAAGATCCATGTCAAAACCTATATGTAGAAACAATGCCTCTTAAAATCTTCACTGCATGCGTCGGTCGTGTTATGTTAGTAGGGATTATACCCAACTCTACCTCTTATCTAGGGCCATATGAAGGCAAACTTAGTTTTGTCTTCTTAAGTCTGATATGAAGACTAAAGGTTGAGCCTCATTCTTGAATAATAGATATCACCTTGAAGAGTTTTGTAGTGTCACTATTGAGGGTGCCATCATCAAGATAGAAAGCAAGAAGCTCGATGTGTCATTCATCCTTTTATTAAAAATAAGAAGATAGATAGGCAAAGATTGAGGATATAAAATTCTGCATGAATTTACTAATTAAAACATTGAATTCATGTGTCATGTTTGTAATATATATGTTTGTTTTTAAAGGAAATTAATACTATCAAGAGATCAAATATATTTCTTTCCTAAGATATTTCAAATTTCTAGTGCAATAGGCAATAATTGTTTGTTTCTGAAGGCATTAATTAACAAAGTGTCTAGTAATATTTCCACCATAATGGTATTTTATTCATTCCAAGTTTCTAATTTTAGAGTGAAATAGAGAATAGATGTTTGTCTTCATTTAACATCTGTAGTTAGATCCTTACAAGGGGCACAAGTCCTTATAATATTAGCAACTATAGTATATACTAACTAAATATTTCTGAGTTAAGGGTGGGGGCATGTGCCCAAGTACAACTCCTAGATCCACCATTGCATATAATATATTTATATCAAAATTTTCTATCAACTCCATTTTGTCTATTGGATATCATAGTTCTTTTTCTTCTATCTAATTATCTTTCTACCTAATTTATGAACTACTCTAGAATGTTCACTAATTGATATTTTAATGCAATAAGAATACATATCCATAATGTGATATATCATTTACAAAGGTAATAAAATAATTTTTTTCCTCCTGATAGTAGAGCATCAAAAGTACCATATATGCTGCTATGTAATTGATTCAAGTCCTTGGCCTCTTCTTGTGAATGGTTTCTTTACAATATGTTTGATTTGTTTGACATTAAGTCAATTAAGAGACACATTCATATTATTATAATCCAATATAAACAATGTTCTATCTCTAATTAACCTTAAAATCCTTTTTTGAGTATGTGTCAGTACATATTCTACTGTAAGGAAGCATAATTTTCATCATCTACATGATGCTTAGTTTCTGTATTATGCTCTCCATGAAACATGAATTAATACAATCTTTATCTAGATTGAATGATAAATGGCCTTAAATTACCATAATAGTATTATGTCTATATAAGGTGAATCTTCCATTCCTATCTTAGCTCAAAGTTTACAATATACAACTTTTTAATAAAATCTAATTTTGTAGCACTTTCAGAAGCGTAAAGACACTTTTCAAGATTTAAGTGACATTATGTGTCCCAATTTCTTCTATTTGCGTCTTGAGTCTATTTTCAATATATAAGATATTTTTCCAATTCCTTTAATGGATTGAATTGAATGACCCTTCTTATAACATAGGATACATGATTTTTTGTACATGATGATAACCACTAACTATTACTAGAAATTTCAAAATTATTTGATTTTAAGAGAGAATGAATACCTTCTTATTAACAAAACCATCTTTAGAAATCTTTTTTGAGATGACTCTACTTGCAACCAAAACATTCCAGTCCTGATCATTTTGGTATCATTAGCCTTCCTCTGACTCCTTTACTTGTTATAGTTTTATAACTAATGACACCATCATGACTAGATAAATGACCAGATGTGCCTTAATTTTAGTGTCAACTTCCCTTCCTCTCAAATAAATGTGGCCTTAATATTTTGAAAAGATCATTTTCATGGATGGAACTTTAGTTCATCCAAAATAAAATGAACTCAAGAGAAGTGAGATAGTAATAATTTAAGCAACAAATACTCAGTTATGTCCATACCCCATTGATTTTAACTTTTGTTTTCTAGATTTCATCTGTGTTACACTAGCTTAAATGGGTTGTATATACTCCAATTTATTGGCATACAACTTATTGATTATACTTCATATATAAGACTTATGAATTAGATAAAAATTACATCTTAATTAGTAAATAAATTCCACATGAAAACCTATTTTAAAATTCATGCTTTAATATTTTCAACCATTATCATGTGCTTCAACTCTAGTCAACATGCGATGCCACTTTGAAGCCTCCCAAAATGTCTTTTGATTTTCCTATGGATTTCTAAGATGCCTATAAAATTTTATTCTAATACTAAAATTCAAGATCTGCATCCATGACACCTAACTAAAAGAAGACATGTTTAAACCACATTATTCATCCCATTGGTCTATTTGTGTTGACCTTGTGGTAATACACAAACAAATATCTAATATTAGAGACACGAACACATATTAACTATATATATGTATATATATGTATCGATATATACTCTTAAATTTAATATCTCAATTTTACTCTTTATATCTTAAAGAATTAAGGACGTACCAAATTTATGAGTAGTTTGACTAACTTCCTAGTTACTCCAATAAAGATTGATCGATGTTGGCAAAATATGGTTAATGCCCCAACATTCAATCTGACCTGCTGAATAGTCAACCTCTTCTTGGTTCGACAAGTCCACATGGTGGTCAAGTTTTGATTTATCAACCCTCCATGGCCTCCAAAGGCTGGTTTGACCCTTGCAAAGGTCGACCTACTATTGGTCATGCCATTGTAGAAGTCAAACACGACCTGCCAAACACTCTACCAAGTACCAAAAATTAATACAATTCTTAGGTTATGTGTACTTCTCCAAACTCTACAAATTTTTTTTGTATTCCCTACTCGATAAGGTTAAGGGCTACTTTACATTTCTCAACTTCCCCTTTGTTCACCTTATGCACTCTAGCTCATATTATTCACCACTATTCCACTACTGAGCTTATCAATCATATCAATTTACTACTTCTATGTATCATTTGAAAAATAATCATGATATTTTTGTTGGAGTAAGTACTTCCTATCACAAAATTCCATTATACGAGAGTTTCATTGCTATAATGTATGTAAAGGAGTTATATTAACTTGGATTTTTATTTATTTTAGATTATCATAGAAGATAAATCACATTAACAAAATGTGACATAAGCTTGGTTTTAAGTTTAAAATGGGAATGGTTGTTAAAATCATGTATTAAATGTCATATAAAATAAGACACACAAAAATAAATAAACTATCAGTCATCTTCAAGTTAATGTAAATGTTATCTTTGATGATATAATCATATTTATACAATTGATATTTATTACCATGATTATTTTATTATATTGAAGTAGTGGTGTAACTCTAAATGAACTCATAGAAATATAATATTCTATCTCAATTGTTTGATTTAAAATCTAAATATCATCACATATGTAACCATATTGAGAATTTTTTATGATTAAGTGTATACATTATACAAATACTACACCTTAAAGACTAACCAAGTTACATACAAAACATTTAATTCAACATCTTCTTCAACCATGCAAAGATGACCAAACCAGTTAGTGGTTTTAGTCTACACAAAAATACATTTTGTCACAATTACTTGACATCAATAGAAAAAAAAGTAATGCCTTTATGAGATATCATAGTGTTGCAAATCCTTATTGTAATATCGAGGTCTAGAAAGATATATTTTAACATGATATTTTCAACATTATTCTAAGTAAAATTTTTTAATTTTCATTTAAATTAAATATATAAACACTTGTCTTGATCTACATCTAAAAATGATAAAAACATATTTTATTCATAACTTTTCACTGGTGATGTGTGATGCGTGTATTCATAATTGTTGCACCATTAAATGCATCTAAACATTTATTTATATTTATATATTTTTCTTTTCAATGTGTAGAGTAGAGATCGAGTTCTAAGACATTAGGAAAAAAGACATTTAGATGCTACAATTAATATTAATTATGGGTTCTCTAGCAAAGTATGAAGTCAAAAACCTATAGCTAACAACATGACTAGACATATCAATTGAACAAACCAACAAATACTCTGAATTTTTTTCCCTTTACAACTCCTTCTGCCAATTATACCAAAATACATTACCTTTTGTTCTAATGTCTACCTAACCATTTATTGTAGATTCTATTTAGATTATCTCTATATGGTGAAAGAGAATATAGGTTCAGACCTCTCATTTTCTCTTCTCTACCTTCTTATAAGCTCTAATCCTACATATTCCTTGCTATGGGAAAAATAACAAAAAGTAATGGGAATAAAGGAGAATAGGGGTTCTGAATATTTTTTCATTTACAACTCTTTCTGCCAATTATACCAAAATACATTTCCTTTTGTTCTAATTTCTACCTAACCATTTATTGCAAATTCTCTTTAGATTGTCTCTAGATGGTGAAAGATAATATAGGTTCCAACCTCTCATTTTCTCTTCTCTACCTTCTTATAAATTCTAATCCTATAGATTCCCTGCTATGGGAAAAATAACAAAAAGTAATGGGAATAAAGGAGAATAGGGGTTCTTTTTCTATATAGAAAGGAATAAATTTTACACATCTTCTCTTCTAACTGCCCTCATCCCAGTAACCATATGATTATATAAAGTACATGAGCTAGATACTATTGTTATATAATTTAGCGCCATATTTTAATTGTTCACAAATATGCATATTACTTCATTAGCGTCAAAGTCAATGGGAAAAAGATGATAAATATTTCAATTCTTACTATCTTTTGAGAGAAAGAAAGTGATAAGAGATATGTATTGGTATCCATCTTCCAAAATAATGGCAATGGCATTGTTTCATTATAGAAACATGTTGTTCATGTGGGTAAATTGGTGTTCGGTGAAGCAAAAACAACATAGTTGTACCAACAACAAGAAACATGTATGCAAAAAGAAGGATACCAATCCACACAAATAATAAACTTGACATTTACTTGGTTCGGTCTAGATGACCTACTCCACAGAAGGAGAAGAGAATTTCACTATTGCAAGAAGATTACAAAGGAGAGATACTCTCAAAGAGAGAGTACCCAAAATCCTTGAGAAGATTATACCAAAGAAGAGAAGGAACTCTTCAGTGCAATTATGTAATTGATACTTTTCAATACAAGTGTTGTAGAGGCCTTATTCATAAGCTCCATCCCTAAGACATTTAGTAGAAATAGAGAATTTTTTATGTTGGATGAAAGTCCCACAATATATATAAGGATTTGCAAAGATAACCGTCAACAAAATGTAGGGCATACGGGATGATCGCTTTGAGACTACACCAGAGGTGTGTCCAACAGTAAAAAGTACAGTAGGGCAAAAAAAACCATAAAACATGATGAGAAGAAATGATGAAATAGTCATGGGGAGAACCCCAATATAACAATAGGCCTCAGTTGTAACCAAACATAACTACAAATGATCTGGTCACTAGAAGTGTACTAGAAGTGAGCTTAGTAAAAAGCCATTGTCATCAGCCATGATATCCTCCAGTGTGAAGCATTTTCTATCACTGTTGTTGTTACCAAAAATCTCCTATCACACCTTATTTTCTCACCTCTCTGTGATGAGAATACTTACAATAGAGGTGTAACAACCCCCTTTAAGCATACAAGTGTCAGCAGAAGAAACTCCCATATTTTCCATAACATGAGAGCCTTTAGCTCAAAGAGATGTCACAAGAATAGTAAACATTGCAATTAAAGTAAACAAGAACGACATATTTACATTGATATTGATTCATACATTGTTCAAAGGAAAATCTAATACATTTGAGTTCTTGAATATATCATCTAACATATAAGAATGTCTTACGACATGAAGGAAACTCTTATCAAAATGATTGGATCATCTAGGCAGATCTCAACCCACCAGGTTGAACACGAAGGTCTTCTAATCTTTGATTTTTTTCTTCTTTAGTCTTTATTTACTCCTCACATGTTGGCATCACGCCCCCAGTCATGCAAAGCAAAATGGAAACACGTTAGAGTAAGTGGCATTGGGTAACATTATATGAACTGATATATAACTATACCTTTAAGAAAAACATGAACTACACATTGTAACAACTGAATACTTTTCATATCCTTTATCTATATCTATAATTCTCTTTATCATTCATATGATTACCTAGGGTTGACTATGTTTTCTTTCTTCCATAACATTTCTCTCAGGAGCTTGGTAACATACACATCAAAGTGCTCATTTCTCTTAAGATCTTGATAAACAACATTTCTCTGAGGAGCTTGAATATGACATTGATCTCAAGCACTTGATATGTAACATGTGCTCTCAGGAGCTTGATGAATAACATTTCTCTCAATAGCTCGATCTGTCCTAAAAGGAAAATAACTTGGAATGAACAACTTGATCTAATCATCTTGTACTTAACATTACTCTTAAACATAATAACATAAACATTTAATCAGACTTAAGAAGATGTGCATGTTATCATTATGTTCTTAGATAATTACAATACATGGAAATTGACAATATGAATTGTAGGAACTGATAACACCGTATTTTATGTACTTTCAGTATATATTTCACACCACTTTTAGTATAACTTTAGTTAACTTTTCACATAATCTCTCTATCTTTTTGACTAAAGCCTTGTTTAATGATTTCAGGAATCAACACAACTTAGGTCGCAATCTTGGAGACCACGACCGCTGTTAATCAAAAGACCGCGACCGCGATCATCTAGAGACCGCAACCACGGTTTTTCAAAAGACCGCCATCACGATCATCCAGAAACCGCAACTACGGTTCTTCTCCTCACTCACTCCTCTCACAACACCCGCGGTTTGCATCGCCTCAACGCCGCGGCCGTGGTGATCCAAAGACCACGACCACGGTTATTCTAGAGATAGTGACCGTGGCTATCCAAAGGAATTGCGACTGTGGGAATCCAAGGACCACGACCGAGGCAATCTAAAGAATCGCGACCGCAATTATATGTGGACTGCGACCAAGCTGGATCACGACCAGAGAAGAATAATGCAGAGACCGTGACCGCGACCTTACCCTCACTTAACAAAAAAACTACGACCACAGTTCTAAATCGGTGGAAGATGCCCCCACTTATCTTGTCAAAGGATTGGACGATATAAATCAGATCCCGAGGCCACAAAGTGTTGCTGCGTTTCAGACTCATCTCCGACCGCCCATCCATCAGTCTTAGATTTCCAGGAGCTAAAACTGAGGAGAGAGAAGACTGACGTATGCCCCTTCTTCGATAGGAGAAGGTCATCCATACGGTAGATCCAGATCTGAAGAAGTAGTGTGTAGTATTATGTTCTTCTCTCCCAGATCTATCGCTTCATCCCATTGTACCCCTTCCCCTCTGCGTGAACCTTACAGATATGTTTGTATGTAGTGTTGTCATGTTGTCCTCAAGCATGAGTGGATAACACCTTAACTTGGGTTGGGAGTATCCACTAAGGCTCTACCAACATGTATATTGTCTCTTTCTTTTGAAAATACATATTCTTATCAGATTATCTCCATGCACCTATTTTTAATACTTCGCTTGTATGCTTAGCTACTTCTTGTGATGTTTGATTGTTGATATCTTGAGAGAGTAATATCACTTTTATCCCGTGTCATGGAGTGGTATGAATGCACGAGAGTGTTGGAATGCTAAAGCTTTAACCATATGTTTGCTGCGAGGTTTTTGAGTCATCATCTTGAGAGAGAGGCTTCTTTTATACTTAGATCTATCCACATCTCGAGAGAGAGAGAGTGGAATAGACTTTTTAATGGTTGCTTGTAATCTTGATATGGGTAAGCAAGGGAGAGAGAGACAGTGTTACATGTTGATGAGGTGCTTTGATTGGTGAACCCCAACCCAGGTTTTTCCCCATATACTTGTTTACAATTCATTTCCTTTTCTTGTCTATTTTACTGTTCTCGTTCTTGTGATACCATCTTTTAGGGAACATCTCTTTACACCCTTTTCAGCTGGAGTATAAGAGTGTTTGATTCTGCATTCTTAACACAACCAACCTTGTCCCTATGTTCGACCACAATCGCTACATTAGACCTCATTTATCTTTGTGGGGGCCTAAGAGTCGGGTTATCTGTTTAAAACTCTGACTACTGTAATCCACACCCCTTAGACATGCAATTTAGGCCGGTCAACTTTTTGGCGCCATTGTCGGGGACAAGGAAAAACGGTACTGTTAAGAACCCGAGTCCGCTTACTATACTCTCGTGCCTCAAGCCTAGCAATAAGCTTGACAACACAGTTTTTAGCTTTCTAAGCTGAATTTGTGCAGGATAGTTTGTTTTACCAGTTTGGTTTCCTAACTTGACTGTACAACCTATTTAGGTACCCAGGAAGAAGCGATTTGTTTGACTTAACTCCCGTTCTGTTACAACCCCAAATTTTGGGTTCCTTTGGTGAGAAATGTAATTTCTCATATTAAAGATATTTGGACAAAAAAATGATATAATTTGTTGTGAATACATGGATTCCGTTTAAAATAGCCTTGTTGTTTGATTTGTGGGCTTTATTGGCTATAGGGCCCAATAACAAGGAAATTCAATTAATGAATGAATAATTGAGTTTTGAGAAAAGAAAGGTGTGGAAACCTCTAGAAGGCAAATCCAAAGAGGGATTTCGTGCCACATGAGTTCCTTGAGTTCCAAGGAGTCAAAAGTTGCATGTTAATGCAAAAAGAAAAGAAGAAGATCAATTAAGTATTTCTTTATTAAGAAAGAAATTGGAAACAATGGTAAAATGTGGAAAATAAGTGAAAAGAGGTGTAATTGAGTTATCCTTGGTGGAATTTTGTATCCCAAGGATTCCTAATAATAAAAGGAATACTGATGAGATAAATAAAGAGAAATCCTAAAAAAAGGGATATTTTAATAAGGAATCAACCTAATAATGAGAAATAAACAAGACAATGTGAAATAATGCATATTGATGCATTTAAGGATAATGAGTATTCCTTAAAAAGTAATTTCGAATTCTTTGAGTTTCTTGGGGTCCAAGGAGCCCCAATAAAGAGGAAAGAAAGAGAAAATACCAAGATTGTAAAATAAGAGCATAATGTGATATATTATTGATGAATTTTGTAATATTGATACAAGGAAGTATTTTCTATCAAAAGAAAACATAATTCCGTGCCAATTAATTAAAAGGCAAGTACAAGGAATAAAGAGGAAATAATTTTCGAAATCCTAATATAAAAAGAAGAAGGAATAATAAGGAAGTATGAGAGAGAGAGAGATCTTGCTTCTTCATGAAGGAA
Organism: Alisma plantago-aquatica; assembly: GCA_963693085.1. NCBI lineage: Eukaryota > Viridiplantae > Streptophyta > Magnoliopsida > Alismatales > Alismataceae > Alisma > Alisma plantago-aquatica. Next base: position 1,182,237,970 of record OY856412.1, on the reverse strand, counting down.
TTGGATTCCTATTAGGAAAGAAGTTTGTTTCTTCATGGGCAAGTGTCTTAGGGCATGGATACTCACCCCTATATAAAGGGGGTATCTTTGGCCTGAGTTGAAGAAGAATCCCACATATTCAACCCTCTCTTCTCCTTCTTCTTTGTCCAAACCCTAACCCAAAGGGTAGAGAAACCTTGGAACCTATAGGCGGCTGTGGTGAGTTATTGGTGAAGGCACGAAGCTACCCCAACGATCTGGATATTGGCTTCCATCACCTTTTCTCCCAGCTACGCCCAAAGCGCCTAGCTGATCTGTAGAATCTACCACCTTGGACACCACCGCTGGCCTGGCTCCGGCCACCTCGGCCGCACCTAGGCGGCGCCCTAGGTCCGACGGGATGTTGCAGAGCCAGAGTAAAGGTAGGCAGCAGTCGTAGGACCTTGGGAAGACCTCTGCGAGCAGACCTAATCGCCTGCAAGTTGGCCGCGAGTGCAGACCTCGCCGCATGAATCTGGTGTCCTCGGTGTGAGCTAGGAGTGGCTACGGGGGTGCGGTGGTGTGACGGAGGCAAAGGGGAAGGTCTGGAGGGCCGTCGAGTCGAGGAGGAGCAGCAGTCATCACACGGATCGCGACTAGGGCTGTAGGTCGGCGCACCTGGAAGCATCGCGAGGTAGGAGAAGAAGATTGGCGCGTTTGACAATTATGCCCCTCCACGAGCTGAAGAGAAGATGGACTCAGCGAGGGAAAAACCGTAATTTGGTTATAAACTCAAAGGCAAGTCGTATTGCATGCATAAGGTGACGTGGTACTCTGTGATTGGCCCGAAGTAAGTGATTCTTTTTAAATTCGTAACTAAATAATCGTAGCTCGGATAGATGCGCATTATCATGAATTTTGCTCAGAAAAATGAGAGGAATACAATAAAATATATTTGAAGCCTATTTCTGCTTGCAATTCGAAAAGTAATAGAAGTTATTAACTTTAATGTAATGATGATTAAGAAACCCTATTTTGATATGATTAATGTGATTAGTAGGGTTCAATAACTGATTAAAGTGGATATTAGCCTGTTAATGATAAAAAGGAACATTAGGAAGAAAAAGGATGAACTTTGCATATAATTAGTTAATTTGGAGTTTCATATGCACGAATGTACTTTAATGGACCTTGAAACCCTAATGTTGGTAAATTCGACTCTTAATGGCTTTAATTGACTAATTTCATGATTAAAGTTGGAATATGCTGAATCTAAGCTATTTCGAGCATTAAAGTCCCTAATTTGTGGATAATTAACCTTAATATAGAAATTAGGGTTTCCGATTGAATCAAGGTAGAATTAATAATAAATAGAGTTCATATGGGAATTAGACCATAATGAATTATGAGTTGTTAATCCGAAAGAAACTAAAGGTGATAATTGAGTCTAATGACCTTGAAATAACTTAAAAGGATAAAGAAGGTAGTTTTGGTATAAAAGAGAAATAATCAACTTTAATTGGGCTTATGATGTTGGAATTAGGGTTTATGAACTAAGAGAGCATTTAATATGATAAAAGTGTTATGGAGGCAAAAACCCTAATAAAACCCTAATGTGATCTAGAAAGCCTAAGGTGGAATCCAAGTCTAGCTTTAGAATGTTTTGGATAAAATATAACACTTGGATCGCATGCATTAATTTCAGGATATTGTTGATTGCTTGTTGATTGATTCTTTATCCTTATTGCTTGGACAATCAAGTTGCTATGGATCAGGTATGTGGTTAATTATGAATAACCGCCTTAGTTTCTCGATGATTTTTCGGATGGTTAATCGCATTGAATGAAAATTATCTGTTGGATGTTCATACTTGCAAATCATAAAGTCACTATGATTATCACATTAAAAATAGAAGTATGGGTTCTCGCACCTACATGCCACCCTGATGGATGATGCCAAAGGTCAGGCCCAGATGGGTAGACCAATGGACGCCTTGAGTGGTAACCCCATGCACCAAGAAGGTGGCCTATGATATTGCATGACTAGTGGGCACCATGAGTGGTGACCCCCAGGCACCAAGCTCGGGATTGAGAAGGTGGCCTTAAGTCATTGGCAAAGGGCACCCTAAGGTGGGTATGCCAGGGTTAGGGCAAAAGCAGTGGAGAATGTCATACTAAAAAGTGTAAATTGGCTTGTTAATTAATTTGATTGTGATTATTAAATTGTTAGCCATATTTGCAAGATTTTGGTTGTTCCCAGATACCAGTATATTTCGATATACTGACCGACGTTTTGTTTGTCGACGTTTTAGGAACAACAATTGAAAGAACAAATAGCAAAGTGACACATTGTGAAAGTAAAACATAAAGTGCAAGGAGGATTAGTTAGACTAGATTCAAGCATGGATAGATAGATTCCCAAAGTTTTCAAAGGTAAGTAAAGTTTTAATTTTATACCAAATTCCAGTTAGTTAGTAGAATTTCATGATTGTTATTGATTATTTGTCAAACCTTTGATCCTGTTAATTGAATAACGGCTCTGACCTTCCAGTCTCCCTTAATTGGGGGTTACCGGGAGGCGGGGTCGTTACAATTGGTATCAAAGCATGGGTTCCTCACTTAATCTTTAATAATTATTAAATTTTACAAAATCTGTAGAACCTAAGGGAGTTATTAGAAGATTATCCAAAAGACAGAGGTGTCTAGAAAAGGATCATGACCGGGGGCTAGCAATATTTTCCTCCACACCGCTAGTCGGAATACGAGGACTCCCGGATCCGTGTGACTGCCTGGCCAAAGTCTTAGGGTATGATTCGAAATAAGATACCTTTAGGACTCTCTCATCTTATTCATCCCTTCTCAACTCAAATTCTGTTAAGGACCTTAAGAATTATGGTTTTCTCTCCTCTCCTCACCCTCTTGAGGTATGGGAAAAGTTAATAAGGTCTAAGGGATCCTCTACCAAATTAATAAAAAGCATGTAAATAAGATGTCATGGACATAAGCTTAATAGATTAAGCGCAAAGTAAAGAATAGATACATGCTTAGGTCATATGACACGAGTTGCCTTTTCCCTCAGGAGAGATCTGAGGATAGACCTCCTTGGTAGGAGGATGAGTAGAGAGAGTTAGCCTTGGAGGTAGAAATCGCCATTAAAAGCAGAGGCCTAGCACATCCTTTGAGGATGATGTTAACCCTAACCCTAAGTGAAGATTAGAGAGAGAGATGACATGATGAGTTAGATGTCATGGTTGACCAGATGTTTGGTTTGTCATACGAGCCATGTGAGGTTGGGTGACCTAGCATCTTTGGCAACCCAGGAAAGGGTCGTGCATGTTAAAGCAAAGGGTAGCTCCTTCATGGATGAAGTTAGTGAAGGACCTATAGAAACCTTATGGCTTATGCAAGTAAGGGATAGCATGCCCCCAGAGTACATCAGTGGTATGGTAGTAGTTGAAACCCTGTCCAGAAGGGCATGATGGATGGCTTATGAGATAAGCATAAAGAGGTATGAATAATCTTGGGCCAAACATGAGTTGAGCATAGGCTTCAACCACATAGGGGTTTGCTTGAGAACATGAGCCTTCATGGAGAAGGGACCTCTAGTAGGTATGGTTGGAGGTGCTTTTAGCTCTAGAGAGAGGAAGAAGGACCCCAACAAGGAGGTTGGAAGTCTAAAACCCCGAACTTGAGGAATAGTGGGGAGTTAAGGATGATGCGACCTACGTGGATGATAGTGGTTGCCTTATGCTTGATTCCTGGAGGCTGATGATATATTGGTTACCTTTAGAGGAACCAAACCCTAGAGAGAGGACGATGCTTCTAGTACCCATGGTATAAGTGGTTACCTGCTGGATGAGATAAAGAGTGCCTTAGACCCTGAGGAGGTTTAAGTAACCTGTTGTAAGGTTTTATACCTAGTTGGTTGTCCTGGAAGAAGACTCAACCCTGATGTGTTGCTCGAGTAGAAGGATGACAGGGGGTACATGACATATCTTGGACATGCTTGATTCATGGTTAAGAGGTTGAGCATGTAGTTGGATACCCTAAGGAGAACCTAGGGTTCCTAGGCCTAAGAGGGGAAGCAGTGTATCCGATGCTCATGATGAGATTTGAGTCTCTATAGTTTCGAGCATGGTACTCCTCATGTGTAGAGGTAAAGGAAATCCCTTACGTTAAGGGTATGTTTGATGAACCCCTCACAACTAAGTTGATGTAATGTTGAGGATGAGAACAAGTGCAACCTAGCATGGTTTTGTCTGTACGCTTGTGCCTTGGTAGTTATTGCTTTAAGCATGCCCATATGGAGGTAAACCCTAAGAATGCTTGTGACCTTTGTTATAAAGGTGTAGTTTCCTCCCATCCTAGGAGAGCGACCCTTTGGTAGGAAGTTTACCAGTTTGGTTGGTTTTGAGGTAACCTAAGGAGGTTTTGTAGGATCTTGAGAAGCTAAGTGAAGACTACATGTAATGAGAATGAACCTATAGCCCCATAGATAACCATCTCTATGTGCATGTGGATGTGTTACCATGAAGGTAACCGGTATGGGGCTCGACCAAGGTAGGCAGGTCGCCATGACCCTTATGAAAGGAAGAAAGTCACCCATGAATGCAAGAGAGAGATGATGAATGTTTGGGTAAGGTTCTATGTTGGACATGTACAATAATAGAATCCTAAGTCTATCCTAGGGTCAGGTAGGGATAAGACCGATGGAAGAAGGAGTTGCCTAATTCCCTAGTTGCACATGACCATAGGGTCGGGAGGTAACAACTATCATTGTCTGAGGGCCATGGGTTAGGAGATTGATCACCTTCATGAACTCATGGGACCCAAATGGCGGATGAGTAGGGCACTCTCTGGATGCATAAGGGAAGAGGGATGACCCCAAAAGTGACGGCACCCTGTAGACCTAGAGGAGATGACCAAGGATTGTATAGTAACCCAAGTAGGTTCGAGACCAGTTTTCCATGGAAGTAATGTAGATATCAAGATGATGGAACGTTTCAACTTAGAATTGAAGGTGTACTAGTAACGTGGGTTGTACCATCTCTACTCTTGGAATAGGAAGAACTCTATATTTGGACGGCCGCCAAATGCTTATTTCTTCTTGTTATGGGAGTGAGAGATAGGACAGTACGCATGCCATACACTAAGGGTAAAGATGACGTGAGTTGGAACAAGGAATGAGGACAGAGATGATAATGTGCCCTTGTGGAGCAAATGAGACATGGATGGTTTAAAAACACTAAGAGTATTGAGGAAATCATCTTGTGAGGATGTTTTATCTTGAACTAGGTGGATTTTTGCAAGTGTTACAAGGAATCACAAGGTGGAGCCTGATAACTAAGAGGATGAGCTCGTAATGTTCTTGATGAAGATAGACTTAGAGTTTGAGATGAGATGATAAGTAGGATACATGGAGGTGTATGTCTTCAACATTACCTAACACCTAAGGATAAGAAGTGGTAATGAAGGCTCTGGTTGAGATATAGCTGCCTAGTTAGCTGGAAGCTAGAAGAAGTTGAGGTTGTTCGACTAACCCTATTTTTGGATAGAGGATGTGTTTTGGCTAACACACGGATGTAACAAGATATGTTGAGCAAGTTAATGGTTGTTTGGTTAGCCAATTTAGTCCTTGATGTAGTAAAAGGATGGTGATAGAACCTCAGATACACTTCTTTGGATTGGAAGGTAATAAAACCCTCTTGAGAGTGGTTTAAGGTTTCTGAGGTATCAAGCTTGAGGAATCATAATAATACAGGGGGTCACAATATACCTTGATACTACAAAGATAGTAAGTGATGGTAGAATTCTGGATGCTTAAAACAAAGTTGCATGTAGCATGCGGCCATGCAAGCCAGGAGGTGAAGGACGAACACCATTAACCCAGTGCATGGATATAAAGTATAAAGAGTTCCCGAGAGGGAATGGGAGTTCATCACTATGGATGTTGTGAGTCTCTCCTAGACCAAGAAGGTCAAGATACAATATGGGTTATGGTAGATCGCCTTACCTAGATGACATGAGAAAGGAAGAGTTCTGTCAAGGGACAGATTTGGTTGAACTACATATGAAAAGAGATGGTTCAACTACACCATGATGTGAATTCAATAGTTCTTGATGTGACCTAAAGGTTCACTTCCATAAGGTGGAAGTAGATACATGAAGAGCTCAGTGTTTGTACAGTTTATCACCCCATACTAATGGATAGTATGATCCGGACTAGAGGGTCTGATGAGAGCATGTGTGCTCATTTAGGGTGATACATAGAGACCGTTCTTAAGATGTGATGTTAACCACCATAGCCTTTTTCAGGATGCAAGAAGTTCTATAGGGAGGTTGTGTCGGTCACCACTTCATTATGATGATGTTGGTGAAGGAGGCCTCACGAAGGTCAGAAAAGAACCATAGTGTGTGTAGATGAAGTCGCTTTGATCGTGCAATGGCTGAGAGAGAGCCCAGTGGTGATATGAGTCACGAGCTGATGCAAAGCAGACTGACATGTAGTTTGCTGTGGAAGAATATGTGATGTGAAAATATGACCCCTCTAGGCTACAGCTGAGGAAGATGAGTCCCCGATATATGGGTCCATTTGAGATGGATTGGTGGAGATGGTTGTGTTTAGCCTTGCCCCTCAGGATAACATGATGAGAAATGTGTTCCATGAGTCCGATCTAGAGCACTATGTGAGGTACCCAAGCCAGGTGTTGAGCCCTGAACTTATTCAGCTTTTGAAAGGCTAAAAAGTCCTGAGTCACCTATGAGGGTACGATGTACCAAGGTAAGAAAGAACTCAGATGGAAGGAAATGATAGATGAAATTTTGAGGGAAAAATTCTCATAAGAGGGGAAGGATGTTACAACCCCAAATTTTGGGTTCCTTTGGTGAGAAATGTAATTTCTCATATTAAAGATATTTGAAAAAAAAATGATATAATTTGTTGTGAATACATGGATTTCGTTTAAAATAGCCTTGTTGTTTGATTTGTGGGCTTTATTGGCTATTGGGCCCAATAACAAGGAAATTCAATTAATGAATGAATAATTGAGTTTTGAGAAAAGAAAGGTGTGGAAACCTCTAGAAGGCAAATCCAAAGAGGGATTTCGTGCCACATGAGTTCCTTGAGTTCCAAGGAGTCAAAAGTTGCATGTTAATGCAAAAAGAAAAGAAGAAGATCAATTAAGTATTTCTTTATTAAGAAAGAAATTGGAAACAATGGTAAAATGTGGAAAATAAGTGAAAAGAGGTGTAATTGAGTTATCCTTGGTGGAATTTCGTATCCCAAGGATTCCTAATAATAAAAGGAATACTGATGAGAGAAATAAAGAGAAATCCTTAAAAAAGGGATATTTTAATAAGGAATCAACCTAATAATGAGAAATAAACAAGACAAAGTGAAATAATGCATATTGATGCATTTAAGGATAATGAGTATTCCTTAAAAAGTAATTTCAAATTCTTTGAGTTTCTTGGGGTCCAAGGAGCCCCAATAAAGAGGAAAGAAAGAGAAAATACCAAGATTTTAAAATAAGAGCATAATGTGATATATTATTGATGAATTTTGTAATATTGATACAAGGAAGTATTTTCTATCAAAAGAAAACATAATTCTGTGCCAATTAATTAAAAGGCAAGTACAAGGAATAAAGAGGAAATAATTTTCGAAATCCTAATATAAAAAGAAGTAGGAATAATAAGGAAGTATGAGAGAGAGAGAGAGAGATCTTGCTTCTTCATGAAGGAATTGGATTCCTATTAGGAAAGAAGTTTGTTTCTTCATCGACAAGTGTCTTAGGGCATGGATACTCACCCCTATATAAAGGGTTGATCTCTGGCCTGAGTTGACGAAGAATCCCACGTATTCAACCCTCTCTTCTCCTTCTTCTTTGTCCAAACCCTAACCCAAAGGGTAGAGCAACCTTGGAACCTATAGGCAACTGTGGTGAGTTATTGGTGAAGGCACGAAGCTACCCCATCGATCTGGATATTAGCTTCCATCACCTTTGCTCCCAGCTACACCCAAAGCGCCTAGATGATCTGCAGGATCTACCACCTTGGACACCACCGCTGGCCTGGCTCCGGCCACCTCGGCCGCACCTGGGCGGCGCCCTAGGTCCGGCGGGATGCTGCAGAGCCAGAGTAAAGGTAGGCAACAACTGTAGGACCTTGGGAAGACCTCCGCGAGTAGACCTAGTCGGCTGCAAGCTGGCCGCAAGTGCAGACCTGGACGCTTGAATCTGCCATCCTCGGCGCGAGCTAGGAGTGGCTACGGGGGTGCGATGGTGTGACGGAGGCAAAGGGGAAGGTCTGGAGGGCCGTCGAGTCGAGGAGGAGTAGCAGTCGTCGCGCGGATCGCGACTAGGGCTGCAGGTCGGCGCACCTGGCAGCATCACGAGGTAGAAGAAGAAGATTGGCGCGTTTGATGGTTCTGCCCCTCCGCGGGCTGAAGAGAAGATGGACTTAGCGAGGGCAAAACTGTAATTCGGTTATAAACTCAAAGGCAAGTCGTATTGCATGCATAAGGCGACGTGGCGCTCTGTGATTGGCCCGAAGTAAGTGATTCTTGTTAAATTCGTAACTAAATAACCGTAGCTCGGATAGATGCACATTATACATGAATTTTGCACAGAAAAATGAGTGGAATGCAATAAAAATACATTTGAAGCCTAATTATGCTTGAAATTGGAAAAGTAATAGAAGTTATTAACTTTAATGTAATGATGATTAAGAAACCCTATTGTGATATGATTAATGTGATTAGTAGGGTTTAATAACTGATTAAAGTGGATATTAGCTTGTTAATGATAAAAAGGAACATTAGGAAGAAAATGGATGAACTTTGCATATAATTAGTTAATTTGGAGTTTCATATGCACGAATATACTTTAATGGGCCTTGAAACCCTAATGTTGGTAAATTCGACTCTTAATGGCTTTAATTGACTAATTTCATGATTAAAGTTGGAATATGCTGAATCTAAGCTATTTCGAGCATTAAAGTCCCTAATTTGTGGATAATTAACCTTAATATAGAAATTAGGGTTTCCGATTGAATCAAGGTAGAATTAATAATAAATAGAGTTCATATGGGAATTAGACCATAATGAATTATGAGTTGTTAATCCGAAAGAAACTAAAGGTGATAATTGAGTCTAATGACCTTGAAATAACTTAAAAGGATAAAGAAGGTAGTTTTGGTATAAAAGAGAAATAATCAACTTTAATTGGGCTTATGATGTTGGAATTAGGGTTTATGAACTAAGAGAGCATTTAATATGATAAAAGCGTTATGGAGGAAAAAACCCTAATAAAACCCTAATGTGATCTAGAAAGCCTAAGGTGGAATCCAAGTCTAGCTTTAGAATGTTTTGGATAAACTATAACACTTGGATCTTAATTTCAGGATATTGTTGATTGCTTGTTGATTGATTCTTTATCCTTATTGCTTGGACAATCAAGTTGCTATGGATCAGGTATGTGGTTAATTATGAATAATCGCCTTAGTTTCTCGATGATTTTTCGGATGGTTAATCGCATTGAATGCAAATTATCTGTTGGATGTTCATACTTGCAAATCATAAAGTCACTATGATTATCACATTAAAAATAGAAGTATGGGTTCTCGCACCTACATGCCACCCTGATGGATGATGCCAAAGGTCAAGCCCAGATGGGTAGACCAATGGACACCTTGAGTGGTGACCCCAGGCACCAAGAAGGTGGCCTATGATATTGCATGACTAGTGGGCACCATGAGTGGTGTCCCCCAGGCACCAAGCTCAGGATTGAGAAGGTGGCCTTAAGTCATTGGCAAAGGGCACCCTAAGGTGGGTATGCCAGGGTTAGGGAAAAAGCGGTGGAGAATGTAATACTGAAAAGTGTAAATTGGCTTGTTAATTAATTTGATTGTGATTATTAAATTGTTAGCCATATTTGCAAGATTTTGGTTGTTCCCACATACCAGTATATTTCAATATACTGACCGACGTTTTGTTTGTCGGCGTTTTAGGAACAACAATTGAAAGAACAAACAGTAAAGTGACACATTGTGAAAGTAAAACATAAAGTGCAAGGAGGATTAGTTAGAGTAGATTCAAGCTTGGATAGATAGATTCCCAAAGTTTTCAAAGGTAAGTAAAGTTTTAATTTTATACCAAATTCCAGTTAGTTAGTAGAATTTCATAATTGTTATTGATTATTTGTCGAACCTTTGATCCTATTAATTGAATAACGGCTCTGACCTTCCGGTCTCCCTTAATTGGGGGTTACCGAGAGGTGGGGTCGTTACACGTTCATCATGCCGCCTCGCGCGGAAGGTCCCCTTTCAGCAGATGAGTAGAACACGAGGGTTGGACAACACCCACCTCTGCCAGGAACCGATGAAGATAGAAATGACCGTTATAATGATGATCATCTCTTTGAAGAACCAGATGAACCTGAACAAGAACAACCTGAAGACGACGATCGCCACAATGAGGAGCATCATCATCGTCGTAGGAATAGAAGAAACCATAACAACCATGAGCAAAATCGTAGGGACAATGCCATCGAAGATGACAAAGAGGAAGAAAAGACTCTTCGACAGTTGGCAGCTACGAAAGCCAACAACTCAAGATGTCCTGTGATCATCCCAAGATTCAATGCAGCGAACTTCGAATTGAAGCCAGCTATAATCTCTATGATCCAGAACAAAATATTTCAAGGGAATACAAATAATGATAACCCTTATCATCACCTCGATGCTTTTAAGAATATCTGTGACACCATCAAAATGCAGGGAGTTATATAAGAAGTCATCTATTGCAAAGGTTTCATTTTCTCCTTAGAAGATAAGGCACTATCCTGGTAACTTGAGATACCACATCAAGCTTTGAATGGATGGAACAAATTGGCAGACGCTTTCGTGAACAAGTTCTACCCCACCAAGAAGACTGTTCGTAACAGGCAGAAGATCACATCTTTCATGCAGAAACCAGGTGATAATCTACATGAAGCTTGGGAATGATATTAGGAATACCAAAGATATTGTCATCACCAAAATTACAAGAAGGGGTTCTTGATAACAACATTCTACAATGGTCCAACTCCTGAAGAAAGAGTCTCACTAAATGCAACAGCAGGAAGTGACCACGGGAATTCAAGGACTGCGGATGAGGCAATCCAAAGAATTGCGACCGCGATTATATGAGGACCGCGACCAAGCTGGATCGCGACCAGAGAAGAATAAGGCAGAGATCACGACCGCGGCCTTTCCCTCACTTAATAGAAAAATCGTGACCGTGGTTCTAAGTCGGTGGAAGACGGCTATAAATAGCGCCCCCACCTGTCTTGTCAAAGGATCAGACAATACAGATCAGATCCCGAGGCCACGAAGTGCTGCTGCATTTCAGACTCATCTCCGACCACCCATCCATCAGTCTTGGATCTCCAGGAGTGAAATCCGAGGAGAGAGAAGATTGTCGTCTACCCCTTCTTCAACAGGAGAAGGTTATCCACGCGGTAGATCCTGATTTGAAGAAGTAGTGTGTAGTATCACGTTCTTCTCTCCCAGATCTATCGCTTCATCCCATTGTACCCCTTCCCTTCTTCGTGAACCTTATGGATTTGTCTGTATGTATTGCTGTCATGTTGTCCGCAAGCATGAGCGGCTAACACCTTAACTTGGGTTGGGAGTAGCCACTAAGGCTATCCCAACATGTATATTGTCTCTTTATTTTGAAAATACATATTCTTATCAAGATTATCTCCATGCACCTGTTTTTAATGCTTCACTTGTATGCTTAGCTACCATCTTGTGATGTTTGATTGTTAATATCTCGAGAGAGTAATATCACTTTTATCTCATGTCATGGAGTGGTGTGAATGCACGAGAGTGTTGGAATGCTAAAGCTTTAACCATATGTTTGCTGCGAGGTTTTTGAGTTGTCATCTCAAGAGAGAGGCTTCTTTTAGACTTAGATCTATCCACATCTCGAGAGAGAGTGGAATAGACTTTTTAATGGTTGCTTGTAATCTTGATATGAGTATGTGAGGGAGAGAGAGAAATAGAGTTACATGATGGTGAGGTGCTTTGGTTGGTGAACCCCAACCTGGGTTTTTCCCCATATACTTGTTTACAGTTCATTTCCTTTTCTTGTCTATTTTACTATTCTCGTTCTTGTGATACCGTTCCTTAGGGAACATCTCTTTACACCCTTTTTGGCTGGAATATAAGAGTGTTTGATTCTGCGTTCTTAACACGACCAACCTTGTCCCTGTGTTTGACCCCGATCGCTACATTGGACCCCGTTTATTGTGGCAGGAGCCTGAGAGTCGGGTTATCTCTTTAAAAGTTTGATTACTGTAATCCACACCCCTTGGACGTGCAATTTCGGCCAGTCAGGCACTTAGCTTGTAAGTATTGATTGAAACTATTTATGTAAATATCATTATAACTAATTTTCATAAATATAAGTGATTAAAAGCCCTTAAACTATTCTTATTACTTAGAGTGCATAAATCCATTTATCGATTAGATAATAAGTTCTCTTAGTACGTTGGAGGTTTGTAGAAACCCTAATGTCCTAAATTTAATATAATTACATCAATGACTTTCTTAAATACAATCTAGACCCTAATTTGGGTCTTTTAAGAAATCATGGTAGATGATAGATTTAGTGTTTGAAAACACTGAATTCAGATTCTACAAAGAATAACATTTCCAATGAGTATATTTTCATAATATTTTTGATAAACCCTCAATTATTACCAATTTTTGAGCAATCGGCCAATTATAAAATACAATAAATCCATGTGGGCAATAATATCTAAATCAGCAGACTGTGGATTGGTCCCATGCTATTGTGGCTCAAAGAGATCTAGCTGCATGGTCCCAGTTGCTGAAGTAGCAAATGCTATTAGCAAAAAGGAGAATATGCATGCCATTACTGAAACACCCTTGATTGCAATTAAAAGAGAAAAACCACAATGAGGATAAAAGTAGAAACTTTCCCTATCATATCTTCTACCCACGATGAGGAACCTTAGTCAAGTAGGTCGTCGTGACAACAACTATCCATCAAAACCGCTAACTTTTGGTCAACTGGAGAAAGAAAGCAACCCCACCCTCTATGTAGACCTATGTCAGACCCAAAGAGACAAGGTGTGGCAAACCTCTCGCAAAAACAAGATTAACTAATGCAGAAGCGAATTATTAGCAGTGGAATTACTGAAAATCACTAAAAATTAAAACTTTTTGCAAAGAGATCCACAAACTGTAAAATTCTTTCATAAAGGATCAAAGTGAGTTGTTTACATTCTGATTCATCAGTACATCTCTATATCATCTCATCTCGAGAGTCACAAACATTAACTGCCCTATTAAACTGTACATAAGCAGTATACAAAAATCTTGAGACATCAAGCCAAAAATCTCAGATCTATATCAAACCATATACTGACTCCTAGGACCTGAGAGTATAGAGACGACACATAGGACTCTCTATATACAGGACTTGACAGACAATGTCTCCACCTGAGGATCACTACTGTCCTTGCTGTTGCTTCTTCTGTTCACCCTCTGTAGGGTTTCTACCTTTTCCTCGGTGTCTACCTAAAAATTTAAATCCCACGGGGGTGAGACAATTGAAAAATTGCCCCATCGAGAGATATAATTCTCCGCCAGAAACATTGTTATTGGAGATAATAGAATAACACTGAGCAGAAGAATCATAAAGGTTCAACAACAAATAAATAATTAACTAAACTATGTAGAACAATATTCTCTATACAATTCATTCCAGTTATAACTTGATTAAGCAGCAAGTCATTTATTCAATAAGGAATATGAAGAACATGTATAGCATTTATCCAACTAGGATATAATAGACAATGTATCATAAATCATTGATTCTCGTAATTCAACCCTAAGCAAATATGCTACATGGTTGATTACATTTTACAAACATACTTATGCCCTGAGGATATGAGGTATACTGCTCATACTCCAACCGACCATTTTGAAATCGAAATCGGTACCATAAATAGGTCAATAGAAGAGTCGAATTTCTATGACCTCATCCTCCTCAGTCAGTGTGAGGAACAACTTGCAGGACATCTCGTGTCTCTGCCAAATAGCTTTCCAGAGTATACTGGCAACTTCACTATTAGAGTTACAGTGGCATGTTGTACTCTCTTCGCAATCGAGAGATTTCACGTGTATCTCACACCGATTCGGCATTAACATCATCATCGGGAGATTAGTGATACATCATCCCAGCATATACATATAATGAAGGATTGAGAGATTTAATGTATATCTCACATCAATTCCTCCATTAAGGCATAAAGATATTTGCGTCCATAACCCCCACATACTCAAAAGTATGCCCTCCAGGAGTTCCCTTAGGAAAACCTATTTCACCATCACCACACTACTGACGATGATGGATCTATGGTCAAGGCTCTACATGATATCATTTCACTTGATTATTTAATTACATTACAGTATTATTTTAGCATCAGGCATGTTTTCAAACATAAACCATTATAATAATTGCTATAAAGAATGAGTACTATTTCTATCAAGTTCATTTCACAACTTTATTAACATTGGAATCTCAGTCCCTCATCATCTCATCATCATGAATAAAAAATATGGGTGTTTAAACCCTTAGATCATCAAAACACTTGTTACCACTTTAACAGGTAACTTAATGCCATCAAGTCATCTGACAGTGTAAACATGATAATTGCAGTGTAGGTATTTCATATTGCTCTTACAGCCTAATAATCTCTTTGGTTACCTCTCACTAAGCAACATAGCATATCATTGCTCACAAGGTTCATAAAGTATTTTCAATAAATAGGGCATCATAGCTCTTACCTGGCTATGTTCACTATTTCATAAAACATGCATGATTAGTACAGATAATAAAAGATACATCAATTTCATATTAGCACAATGCAAAACAATTACAACATCATTATTCAAGGGTTACACCACTACTCCCTTGCTAGGGTTAGGGTTTCCCTTTTTATTTTAGTTAGGGTTAATCATCCCCTTAGCTCAATTAGGATTAATGGCTCATCATTTCATTATCCAACCTTAGAACTTCATGCTATAAAGTATAACCCAGAATTAGGGTTTCACATTTTCATTCACCTTATTTGGAATTAGGGTTTACTATTCACATTGCATCACCCTAGATTAGGGTTTATATACAATAACCCACAATTATGGTTTACTATTCACCTTAATTAGGAGTGATTATCAAAGTACCTTGAATTAGGGTTTCTCATGTCATTACCATGAATTAAGTTCATACCATCATCATGTATTAGGATCTCACTTATCAATGCCCTCAATTAGGGTTATGATTCATTAACCTTCTTAATTAGGGTTTGTACTCATGATTAGGGTTTATAATCTCCCTACCAATAGTTATACCCTCATTAGATATTCATCCATAGTGAAAGTATTAAGACTTAATCATTACATGGTTATCATTCATATAGGAAGTCTTCTATCTCTCATCTTCTATGAATGATGCTTACTTTAGCCTTGATTAAGCTAAGTCAACTCAACTTGAAGAAGAATTGACACCATGAGTTATGTCATTATCACCATGATCACTAAAGCTTGATTATTTAAAGGGTACTAATCACCCTATCTCATTAAGGGTACCATTATTATAATCACCATTGGTTTACATCATGTAATTATTCACTGAAACAATTGACCTTCAACCACTTTAAGAGTTCATACGATTTAGTTGATTAACTTCCAAACGATCTTGGTCTCTCAGACTCCAAACGGTCTTGACCAATCAGACCTCAAACTCTCTTTCTTATAACACCTCCAAACGGTCTAAGACCGTTTAGACCTCCAAACGGTCTTGAACATACCCTTGAAACTGTTTGGTAAAGTAGGAGGTTGAAACCGTTTGCCAAAGTAATTCTTGAAACCGTTTGATAAAGTGACATTTGAAACTGTTTGAACCTTAACAGGTTTGGGATCGTTTGGTCCCAAATGGTCTTGAGACCGTTTGGACTCAAACGGTCTTGAGACCATTTGGCCCAAACTTCCTCAAAATTGAATGGACCAAATATGGTCTCCACCAATCATGTTGATTTAGGGTTTCCAATGTTGATCCCTTGATCGATTGAATTCATATAACCACTCATCAATTGAGCCTAACACCATACTTAGAGTGAGCTTAAGAAGTCATCCTTCAACTGATTTAACCCTCAATTTATCACAAATTAGGGTTTTGAATCAATTGGATTAGGGTTTGGAATCGTTGATCCTTCAATGTTAATCATTGTGAAACTAATTACTTTGAAACCATTGGACCACCATCCAAATTGAACATGACCTGACCTCAAACGGTCTTGAGGTCGTTTGGATGACCTCCAAATGGTCTTGAGACCGTTTTCCCATCTCAACATCCAAATCCATGACATCCAATTAGGGTTTGGATCATAGGATTGATCACCCAATCAACATTTGATTGCAAATCAACTTGGTATCTTTGCATCTTCAAACACCTGACCATACTCAACCCTAGACCTCCAAATGGTCTTGGGTGACCCTCAAACGGTCTTGAGACCATTTGGGTGATCCACAAATGGTTTTGAAACCGTTTGGGTCAATCAACCCAAAGAACTAACTCAATCAAATTAGAAATCAACACTTAACCCGATTAGGGTTTGGTGATTGATTGTCCTTCAACTCATGAACCAATTGGACCTAATCAATTATAATTATTGGATCATTAACCAACATCATTATCAACAAATCTCCAAATGTTCAACCATGGTCAATGCCCCCAAACGGTTTGAAACCATTTTCTCTCATTCGGTTTGGTGAAACTGTTTCCCCTCAAACAGTTTGAAACCATTTGCTCCCAAACGGTTTAGGAAACCGTTTGAGCAACTTATGGAAACCGTTTAGCCTAAAAGTTTATTGGGAAATGTGTCAAGATGATGTCATCATCATCTTCCTGTGTGCATCCAAGAACAACAACCATTTTTCATGGGAATTTCAACAATGAATCAAAAGAGTTCCAAATAGAAGAAAATAACCAACAAATCATAGAGAATTTGATGCAATATCAATGTTTAAGGGTTAAAGTTATAAAACCCACCTCAAAATCTGATCTAAAAGCTCCAAGATCCATGGCTCTAATGGTGTATGAAGTTCTAGCAACTGCCCAAGGTCCGTTCTTGAGCTTTTGGATGAACAAGTTGGCTAGGATTGGAAATCGAGTGAAGAAAACAAAGAATCAAGCATTGATTTTGAGTTTTCACCATGAATCCAAGGTGGAAGAAGATAAAAAGCTTACCAACAGGTTAGAGTAGTCCTCCTCCTGATCCTGAGCTCTCCCGTGGTTGGCCAAAGCAAAAGAGAAAAGGAATTTCAAGGAAAAGATCCTTAAGTGTGTTGGAAAAAGGATATGTATAAGGATTTTCAAGGAAAGAGAAAAAGAAATTATTTTCTTTAAATTCCAAAATTATTTCCACCAAATCCCCCTCTATTCCTTGGCCACGAAGACACCTTAATTTTCTGGCAAAACCTATCCATTATCCAAGAATTAATGGAAAAGGAATTAAGCACCTTAACCTTTATAATAAGAATATCCATAAGTGAGTGGAAATTTCTTTTTCTTATAATAATGTGAGTGAGTTATCCACTTCCTTGGGATATACTCATGCCTTTGAAAGGCTCAAGGATGTCCAAACACATCTGAATCCAACCATATTAATTTTGGTTGAAGGCCCTTTAATTATTTTATTTATTTTTGCATTAAATTGAATTAGGGTTTGAATTAGGCTTAAATCCTGATTATTTTAATATCAAGATTCTCTCTCCTCCAAATTAATTCAAATGAGGCGCCCCTCTCATTTCCTTTGCTCTACTTGATGTCAAGAAACATGGGGGATCCTCTAGATGTGGTATTTTGCATATTGAACCCTAGGTTTTGGATAAATTGCACATTACACCAAAACTAGGTTTTAATGCACAAGGATTGCTCTACAAGCTTTATCTTGGTGCCCAAGACTGTAGAAACCATACCACTACATCATATTCATTATTATTATGTATCAACATCAAAGGAACATTTATCATGTGAAATTTGCAAGTTAAACCCTCAACTTGGGTAATTTTCACTTTAGTCCAAAATTAACAAAACAATGTTTCAACATTATTCAAAAAGGACTGAAAATGAAGTATATAAGTTCCTCAAGAGCCTTAATTACTTTTAAAAAGATAAAAGAAAGCATCTAATCAACTTTATTAAGCCAAAACACCTAGGGTTAAAACATAATCCAGGTCAGGGATGTTACACTAGGGTCGGGTCTTGCAATGGTGTAAGGTGCCTCAAGAAACCTCTACCATGATTGCTATAGTGGGGTACTAGGGGAGAGGTAGATCAGAAGAAAAATGGATGCAACATAAAAAACTTAAGAAGTCAGTTTGTTCCAAAAGATCTAAGGATCTAAACCCTCGAAGAACCATCGCCTAAATCACTGAAACCGATGGGGGTTCAAGAACTATAAAAGACAAAGAAGAAACAAAAGGGAACAAGGTTTACCATGTGAAAAATTGGAGCACATGAAAGCTTTGTGAAGGCTCCTTGATAATATCGGAGCTTTAGAAGTCCTCAGGCATGTCTGTCTCTCATAGTCAACTGCCGGAGGTACACCAGGTTAAAGAAAAAATGATGGGTCAAAATCTAGACATGGAGGCAAATTTGGGATTCTCCACCAGTCATGATTGTCATAGAAGGCTTGGTTTGGCTTCACACTTGTTTCTTGGTTGATACCTAGTCATTTGGTGATAGATCCTTTTCTAGATGGTGCATTATGAAGGCTTTGATTAATGGGGGAGTGATAACTGGGGAGGGACAAAGGAGTCTAATCGCATGAGGGAACTAGGGCCTTAAACCCCTATAGGTGGGTCTCCCTACATTTATCTCAAAGTGGTAAAGTGAGAGCTGATTTCAAATGCAATTGGGATTTCTTGGAGAGGGGAAAATATCACTAGTTTGCAGGTGGACCCACACTATCGGAGGAGTCCCAGAGGTACTGGGAATGAGTGAGGGGGACAAGATCATGCATGCCTGGTATTCTGACCCAGATAAGGACCCTCATCGCATGACATACATTATTTAAATTGTAGACTTAGCTATACCTAAGTTATCTAAGTGCATAAACAACAAATTTGGTTTCAAACTATGTCAAATCTTTCCAAATTTGATTGAGGGGTCAAACTAAGTTGGATTGACTTCAAATTTGGACCATAGGTGTATTTTAGGGCCTAATCCATTCTTACATAAATACTTTTCAACTTTGTTGACCCAAAAGATGAGTTTTTACCATTATGTGTCTAGTATCACTTATGTACATTAAATAAATTAAAATTGATCCCCACTTTGTGTAACTTTCCATTTATAGTTAGTGAGGGCTATTGTTAGTTTTATTGAGTCCATTGGACGAAATTCGTCCAATTAGGGTTCATATACCTATTAATGATAAAGAGACTACATTAAGGAGAGAGAAAATGCATCATATTATTTGGACTTATTCATCAATTAGGGATAAACTTGGCGACATGAATTCAAATTGAATTTATCATGTGAAAAAACTCTACAAAATTGGTCAAATTAATATATTTGAAAGTCATCAACACATTAGTGTATGGTTTAGGCATTAAATCTCAAAAAAAGAAACAAGGTTTCTAATTAGGGGCTTATTTACAAAGTTTAAAATTTGGGATGTTACATGAGGAATAAGAAGTATGCATGCTCAATATTTAATGTGATGTGGCAATAAATGTTGTATGTGTTGTTGTGTTTTTTAGAATTTCTTTCGATCCATATGTTCTATATGATGGCCACCATCAATGTACTCTTATCATGTGAAGGATTTTTTTGGTTTCTATTGATGAATAATGTATATTGTATACTCAATTTAGTGGATGTTGTAGAGTTGTGAAAAAATATGGTTGATGGTGTGGCAATGGATGAAGAGGTGGTTTGTGGTTTCAGTATCGTTATGACAAATGTAACATCTGGATGGTCTGAAGATTCCTTGTTTCATAAGATTTTGATCAGTAAGGTTTTCTTTATGTGTGATGAACAAGATGAGAATCTTAGTTTTTAGTGGGCATGATAAATGCCAGATATTAGACATACAACATGGAATACCCCTATGAGTGAGGAAGGGGTGAGCGTGATGTGGCGTGTAGGTACATCCTAGCGTCCATGATATGTTGTTTATGGTGTTATCTTTTAGAACATGGATGATGTCTGACATAGTATCATTTGGAGTGTGTCGAGAAATGAACTTTTGGGGGGTGTTTCTTTAGTTGTTGGTGAGTAGAGACAAGGCTTTAGCAGTGCTCAAGTTTTTTAAGTTTTGTGGAATATGGATGCTTAATCCCAAATTTGTGATCATCGTGTTTTGGCACCATGGGTCAATCTAGAAATGTGTGTATTTAACGACACGCGGGGGTGTTTTGATCATGTGAAATATTAATTTAGCATATTTGTTCATGTATTTTCATAGAGGGGATGCAATGCCTTTGGATGTGGTCCATCATAGATTTCTATTTCGATAATATATGAGAAGTATGAAAGGTTTCTAGATGTTGCTAGTATTGGAGGAGAGAGTAACAATAATCTTTGTAATGAGGCATATGGCGTGTGTCCTTAGATTGATGATTTTCCATCCACCATATCTTTTTGGTGCACAGATGGTATTCCAATTAATCATGTGGATTTTGTTTTTATCTGTAGCAGTTGCAAAGTGGGTCCAAAGGAACTTTTTTCTAAGGATGTCAATATCTCTGAGAGATTTCTCTAGTAGTGAGATGCAATTGGGATAGCGTGTGGTGATTAATGTTAATGAGCTATTTAGGAGAGTGAGCGTGCCGACAAAGTTGAAGAAATAGTTTGTCCCAAATAGGAGTCTAGACACAATAAGAATTCAAATGGCAGAGAGAGCTAAGGTTTTGTTTATGTGTGATGAACAAGACGAGAATCATAGTTTTTAGTGGGCATGATAAATTCCAGGTATCAGACATGCAACATGTAATACCCCTATGAGTGAGGAAGGGGTGAGCGTGATGTGGCATGTAGGTACATCCTCACGTCCATGATATGTTGTTTATGGTGTTATATTCTCGAACATGGATGATGTCCGACATAGTATCATTTGGAGTGTGTTGAGAAATGAACTTTTTGGGGGTGTTTCTTCTGTTGTTGGTGAGTAGAGACAAGGCTTTAGCAGTGCTCAAGTTTTTTAAGTTTTGTGGAATATGGATGCTTAATCCCAAATTTGTGATCATCATGTTTTGGCACCATGGGTCAGTCTAGAAATGTGTGTATTTAGCGACACGCGGGGATGTTTTGATCATGTGAAATTTTAATTTAGCATGTTTGTTCATGTATTTCCATAGAGGGGATGCAATGCCTTTGGCTGTGGTCCATCATAGATTTCTATTCCGATAATATATGTGAAGTATGAAAGGTTTCTAGATGTTGCTAGTATTGGAGGAGAGTGTGACATTAATATTTGTAATGAGGCAGATGACGTGTGTCCTTAGATTGATGATTTCCCATCCACCATATCTTTTTGGTGCACATATGGTATTCTAATTAATCATGTGGATTTTGTTTTTATCTGTGACAGTTGCAAAGTGGGCCCAAAGGAACTTTTTTCTAAGGATGTCAATATCTCTGAGAGATTTCTCTAGTAGTGAGATGCAATTGAGATAGCGTGTGGTGATTAATGTTAATGAGCTATTTAGGAGAGTGAGTGTGCCGGCAAAGTTGAAGAAATAGTTTGTCCCAAATAGGAGTCTAGACACAATATGAATTCAAATAGCAGTGAGCTATTTCTAACTCTAAATAGAAATATTAACTAAATCTAAGTAGAAATATACAGTGTGAACTGAAACTAAAACAAGACTCAAACTAGAACAATCACGCCTATATGAGATTAGGAATAGACTAGGAGTCCTCCAACGCATAACATAAATTAATCAGCCATGCAGGTGGCCAGTGCATATTTCCGCGTACACGTCTATGTATCATTTAACTTGATACATGCAAAAACCAATTACATTTGGGGTGAATGCTGGAGAAAGGAGCAGCAGCGTGTAGCGATGTGGACGCACGTGCCGGCACCTTGCACGAGCACGCCATTACCCTTGAATTAGGATATACTTCCTACTCTTGTTATAAGAGTTAAATCTCTAATTCTCATCAAATAGAGTTTAATACTCACAAGCATGCCATTACCCTTGAATTAGGGTTTACTATTCACATTACATGTCATCACCCTTGAATTAGGGTTTACTATTCACATTACATGTCATCACCCTTGAATTAGGGTTTACTATTCACATTAAGGTGAATTGAACTCATAACATCATCATATATGAGTAACATCTTCATTGATGCTCTTAGATTAGTTAAAGGTTCATCATTTATCATAATTAGGGTTTCTATGATCTCACACAGGTGGATCATACCCTAATTATGCTCCTTCCTATGCATTGGAGATGCTTTAATTGAGTTTTCACCTAAAAAGGGTACTTTCTCTCTCTAGAAGTACTTTCTCTTTCTAGAAGTACTTTATCTCTCTAGAAGTACTTTCTCTCTCATCATAATGTTAGGTGATATCAACATCACTCTAAATCAGGTTGGATTAAGTCATCATAGGCTAACATAGCCCAAAACATCACCATCATGTGATTAGGGTTTGATTTGATCAAGGTATTACTTAATTTACCCTTCAGGGGTATTTTGGTAATTCACCCCATTGATCATTATCATGGTCAAAACCTTAGTCCATTAACCCCTTAATATCCTAGGTTATCATTAGGGTTTGATTAGGGCAACATTGAACCATTTATATCATCAATCGATTGAAAGAAGTCAACCTTGAATTATCTTGATTGATCTCAACCATCAACCCTCAATCGATTTGAGACCCATTGGTTGAGTTGACTTTTTAACCAATTGACATTAGGACCGCGAGGATGTGTAGACCGTTTGGTCACTTTTGACCTCAGGACTGCGAGGACTCTTCCTCCTCCAAGACCGCGAGCCTTCCATTGATTCAAGACCGCGAAGACTCCAAATGAGGTTAAGACCGCGACGATCATGAAGACCGTTTGCCCTTCTTTGACCCCAAGACCGCGAGGCCCCTCGCGGTCTTGAGATCATGAGCCCTCTCATGACCTTGAGACCGCGAGCCTCCTCACGACCATGAGACCGCGAGCCTCCTCTCGACCTTGAGACCGCGAGCTCACATGGTCTCAACCACTTGGTCCATCAACAAGATTCAATGATACACCCGATAATGTCAACTCATGTTGAAGCCCTCAAAAGGTCAAAACTATGATGATCACTTATGAATTGGGTCAATTAAGATTATTCTTGACCACTTGGTCATTCAATTGACCCTCAAGGGTTGACCAATTAGGGTTGAAGTCGATTCAATTAGGGTCTATCAATGTTCACCCATCAACACTCAACAATGTGACCCAACACAAGGTTGAACCCTTCATTTGAGCTCCAAATGGGCCCAAACTTGGCCCAAACGGTCTTGAGATCATGTGGGTGGACCCCACATGTCCTTTAGACCATTTTCCCAAGATTTCATCAAAGTCCAAGGTGATTTGATAGGGGTTGAACCATGATTGATCCACAAAACAGCATTTTGATTAAATTGATAACTTATTTGCAAATAGGTCCTCAATTGGTCAATTTACTTAACCCTAGACCTTCAAACGGTCTTGGGTGATTGTCCTCTCGGTCTTGAGACCGTTTGGATGAGTTCCAAATGGTCTTGAGACCGTTTTCCCATCCAATTTTGGATTCTAGTGCAAATTCATCAAGGTTGGGTCAATTGAGTTGAGGGTTATATCAATATTTAAGTGCAATGTAATTTGGTGTAATTGTACCTTCAATAGGTCAACTAATCTTGACCCCAGACCTCCAAACGGTCTTGGTTGATTTCCCTCGCGGTCTTGAGACCGTTTGGGTGTCCCCTAAACGGTCTTGAGACCGTTTAGGTCAATCAACCCTAAAAACCCTAATTAGGTTACCATAATTTCAGTACTGATTTCACCTAGGGTTAGCCCTAGTATTCACCCTTCAACTCTTAGCCCGTTCGGAATTAGACCATCAAACTTGGTGAGTTGTTAATTAACATTATTTTGAACAGTAATCTCATACGGTCAATGCCTGGTCAACGACCTTACACGAACTTGAGACCGTTTGCCCAAAAAGGCAATTTCAGACCGTTTGAGAATCAGGAATAAATTCATTTAAAATTGTTGCTTAAAAGGGTCATATCGCCCGATTCCTTTGGAGTTAGCCTCCCAAATTTTGAGGGTAATTAACCTATACAATTTGGAACAGATTTCTTATACGGTCCACGCTCTGTCAACGGGGCCAAACGGTCTTGGAGACCTTTTTCCCTGTCGCGGTCTCGAGACCGTTTGCTCACCTCGCGGTCTTGAGACCGAGAGAGCAAGCTGGTGAGACCGTTTAAGGAAGTGAAAAGCGGTGGGTTTTTCTTGGAAATCACGCCTTCATCTTCTAGATCAAGAATAGTACGGATATCCCATGGATTTTCTTGCAAAAATAGCAGGGAAAGTAGGGAAACATGAAGAACTATCATCTAACCGCATATAAGAGATGTATATAGTAAAGCATGGGTTTAGAGTTATAAAACCCGCCTAAAGCTTGATTCTTGAGATCCAAGCTTTCAAGCTCCAAGCTCTAATGGCGTCCTTGAGTTCCCACAGGTTGGTCAAGGTGAAAACTCCAAGGAAAAATGAGAAGGGATGGCTAGAAAGATAGGATTTCATGAGTTAGTCACCAAATTGACCTTGAATTCGAGTTCTAACCATGGAATTAGGCAAGAAGAAGGGTCCCAAACCTACCTTGTTTCCCTTGGTCCTCCTACTTAGCTCCAAGGCAGTCTTTAGTCGTCTTTGGTGAAATGGAACAGTGAAGGGAACGAAGGGCAAGTTCCCTTGCTTAGAGAAATTGAGGGTATATATACTAGGGGTAGGATTTTCAACATTAGTTCTTAAGTTGTCCATAATTCCAACTAGGTCCCTCCTTCTTTTACTTGCTCGTCCCTTCCTCTTTATTATAAGGACAAACCTTATCTTAAGGTCTAGAAAAAGAAGGCAAAGAAGAACAATCTAATAATAAGGTACATACATAAAGAGATATTGCACATATACCCTGATTATTCAATCACAAGGCATATTTCATAACTTGATAACTCAATTGAGGTGACTCCCTCATCATTTCTTCTCTTAATGATGGCAAGAGTCTAAAAAGATACATTAGATGACATATTTCACAATTTGCATCCCTTAATTTGGGTAAATTGCATTTTACCCCAAATTAGGGTTCCAAGCACCGGGATTGCTTCCACAGCTGCACCTTGGTGCCCTAGCTTGGGAAATCCCTCAAACTTTACCAAAAAGATTCTCATGATGTCTCAACATTAGAGGAACATCTCAACATGTGCAAATTGCAAGCTAACCCTTTTAACTGGGTAAATTGCACATAGGTCCCTGTGTTATCAAAACAATGCTACAACTTTAAATAAAAAGGAGCAAATACTGAAATATATGTTTCTGAGAAACTTAATTACATGCTCAGGGTTAATCACAAAGATTTAATCACATATTTAGGCAAAATACCTAGGGTTAACTCATAACCCAGGTCAGGGATGTTACACAATTGCTTTGAAATCATTGGACCACCATTCAAATTGGGCATGACCTGACCTCAAACGGTCTTGAGGTCGTTTGGCCCCAAATGGTCTTGAGATCGTTTGACCCAAACTAAACAAGGAAAACTCATGGAATTCAATTAGGGTTTCAATAATTACCCGATCTAGGGTTGATAATTGATGGACCTTCAAATGTTCAACCTTGTTGAAACCAATTCAATTCAATCCATTGGATCATCATCCATCACCTCATTAGTTGAGCTCCAAATGGTCTTGAGACCATTTGATCCCAAACGGTCTTGAGACCATTTGGTTTCAAACGATCTTGAGACCGTTTGGTCTTAAGTTCATGAAACTGTTTGCAAAGGATATTTGTGGAGGTGTGTGCTTATGATGATGTCATCATCATCAAGATCTAAACCCACGAATCTTGTTGTGATTTCCATGATGATTTCATCAATCAATCAAATAAAATTTGGAGGATAGGGAAAACTTCAACAATAGTTAAAGATATGAAATCAATAACAATATTCAAGGTTTCAAGTTATATAACCTACCTTTAATGAAGCTTCAAAGCTCCCACTTCACGTCCATAATGGTGAAAGAAGCTTTCTCACTTCACAAGGTTCGTTCTTCAAGCTTTTGAGTGAAATGGATTGGCTAGAAAGGAAGATTGATGGAAGAAAAGAAGAAATCCATCATTTATTTTTTATTTCCACCATGAAATCATGGTTGAATGTGATCAACAAACTTACCTACAGGTTGGAAATCGTCCTCCTATTTCTACTTAGTCCCCTTGAGCTTGTCCAAGGCAAGCAAGAAAGAAAATATGAAAAAAAGATCCTTGGTTGAGTGGAAAAGAGAGTATATATAAAGGAATTTCTAGGAGAGAGAAAGTTGAAAGAAAATCCTTCAACTATCCAAATTATGCCAGACACTCCCCTCTTTTCCTTGTGCAGGAAGGTACCTTCCCTTGCCTTTAACTCCCCTCCATTATCCTAAATTTAAAAGAAAAGAAAATTAAGCACCTTAATCATATTATACTAATATCCCATTTTTAGTGGATATTACTTTTCATTAACTTAATGTGAGTGGGCTCTCCACTCACTTAAGATATTTTCGTGCCTTTTCAAGGCACAAGCTCGTACGACCTTTTGCAAAATCATCCCTCACCTTATGGTTTAAGGGATCTTAATTAATATATTTATTTTGGAATAAAAACCAAAATAGCATGGTTTAATAAAAATATTGACATATATAGCATCAATAGAAACTTATTTCCAGGAATAGCCCGGTTTGGACCAAAAAGCGCCAAGAATCTGGCGTTTTCGGGCGTTTTCCACTAAAGGCGCCAAGAATCTGGCGTTTTTAACTAAAGGCGCCAAGAATCGGGCGTTTTCCACTAAAGGCGCCAAGAATCTGGCGTTTTTAACTAAAGGCGCCAAGAATCTGGCGTTTTCCAGGAAAGGCGCCAAGAAACTGGCGTTTTCCTGGAAAGGCGCCAAGAAACTAGCGTTTTCCAGCCCGATTACCACTACGGTTGGAATGAAATCTCTGTTCGAGGGTTTACTTGTAGGCTTATTTGGACTTTTATGATTTTCTTTTGTCTTCTACTTTTGACTCTATTCGGATAGGAGGAACTCGCTATATCTTACTCGAGATGGTTTCCCTGCTGCTACGATATGCATTTGTGGCAAGGAAAAGACCAAAAGCAAATGTCGGTCTCTTATGTGGAAAGATCCCTTCTTTTTCCCTATCGAGATAAGTTGTTGTTCCTTTTAAGCCTAAAAACTTAGGCTCTCCATTTTGGAAATGGATTAGGGTTTGAAAATTTACATCAATGCCCGAACAGAAAAGTCTATCAAACTGAATTTTTCAACTCTGAAAAACAAGATAAGGTTCATAATCCAGATTTTAGCTATCCAAACGGGATCCTTGCTGCTTTTACATCCAAGTGATACTATGCACAAATTGCAATAGTATAGAATTGGTACAAAGATTAGATGATTCTGAAGCAAATAAAAGAGTTATCTTAACAAAAAGAATATGAAGTTTGGAACAATATATAAAGAAGAAGTTGGGCTCTGCATTTAACAAAATGAGTCTTATACTAGAAAGAAGAACAAATTCTTCTACATTGTCAAACATTTTACGGTTCAACGGAGATAGAAACAAAGAAGTTATCATATGTATCTGATAAAATCAATCCTGGCATCTGATAACAGCAACCCTGGCATCTAATAGCATCAACCCTGGTATCTAATAGCATCAACCCTGGCATCTAATAGCATCAACCCTGGCATCAAAATAAAAAGAATTATTTAACTACATATAGTTCTTCTATAAGTAAAGAGTTAGGAAAAATTATGCATACCTAACGTCTCTTACTTCCTCTACCTCGAGTTCGTGGTCCCGAAGAACGTCCTGGGTCTGGAGAAGCCTCAATTGGACTCAACTGTGACTGCTGACCTGCACGTGTAGACCTACTTGGAGGAAGTGGTGGTGTTAGTGAACGAGTGGATGGCATAGTTGTAAACATTGGAGGTGATCCTAAAAATGAAGAACTAGTTGATCCCGAAAATGAAGAAAAAGCTACATTTTGGTATTGGCTAAAAGTTGGTTGGGACCAAGATAAGCTGGAAGGAACCCCAAAATGGTCAGATGATGATGAAGGGTAAGAATAAAACATTCCAGGGATTGAGTAAGGTGAAAATTCCCTAGAGTGTCCCGCTATTGTGGACTGCCCTAGTGATGTGGAGTGTCCAGCTGGTGTGGATTGTCTTTGTGAGGCTGAGTGACCTGTTGGTGTGGAGTGTCCTACTGATGTGGAGTGTTGTGCTTCTGTGGAAGATGGAATAGGAGAAGCACTAACTGAAGTTGTCACAGGATATGAGAAACTCAAATTGGGCTGCATGTGACTTGGCATTTGTTGAAACCATGCACTCTGAATATTATATATTTTGTCACGTGCTCTCATCCAATCCTCAACATGTGTCTGATCTGTTAATGTTTGCAATGATTCCCTGATATCCATTTGACTCTGGACCTGCAAATAACATAGTTTACTTTATCATATTTCATATAAAAAGAGGTATATTTATTTAACTTAATGGATACTCATTACTTACATATTCTCGCTCCACGTAACCTCGAGGATAGTAAACATTTTGCGGCTCAGTTGGTCGTTGTATGTGATACTCAGGATTGTACCAATTAGGTACTTGCGGCACAGTTGAGGGGTCAGGAAGATGAACTACATGAGTTTGCCTATCATTCCACATGTTCAGTTCTGTACTGTATTGGTTCAACCAATCAGTTGTGCCTCGACCTCTACCATCAATTCTTTGGTATTCTGGAAAAGGTTGGGGTTGAGGTTGGATACGAGCACCAAACTGTTTTAGTACTCTATCAGGAACATGCCATTCCATTACTGTGAATGATATCATAGGAACTCGAGCCATCCAAATATCTCTACCTTCACGACATATGTCTGGCAAAGTTGCCAACAATTCTTCATTATATGGTGTCCACATTAACTGCATTATAAGTTATTGTTAGCAAACAAGTTTCATTAAATGGTATAAGTTAACTTGTAGATAAAATATAAATTCTCACTTGACTAGACTCCTGTGTATCAAACTCATTAAGGTAGAATCTTACAGTCCCTTTTGGAATACGTACATGCTCCATGAGATGGTTCCATCTATTATCATGTTTGAAAAGATGATTAGGAGATGAAAACTTTTAATATAATGTATTCAACATATAGATGGTAGCGACAAACCTGTATCCTAATGGAGCATCTTGTGGCCACTCATGAATTTGATCCATGATCACTCTGCCTGGTCTACCAATATACAATCTTTCCCAAGACCACAACTGTAATAGGTGGACACACCCTGAGATACGCTTCTGTTTAGAACCAGGACGACATTTATGCAACTGACGGTATAGAATAGCTAAAACAGCACTCCCCCATGAGTACATGCCACATTGCTCAAAATTTACTAGAAGTGGAAGGTAGCGAAGATGGACTTCATTTCCAGTACCGTCTGGCAAGAGGAAGCAACCAATTAGGTATAACAAGTATGCACTGGTGTACCGACGCTTGACCATGTCATCTGCATTTTCCAAATTCATATTTGAAAATGTGGAGCGCAACCAACTCAGATGAACAGAACCTTGATCAAGTCCATCTGGATGTGACCCCAGAATAGCATCACAAAGGGCCGTCCAAGAACTATATTGGTCATCATTTGGCCCTATAGGATAGTGAGCTACAACAGCATCACCATTAACCTTTAACCCTAGCAACACTACGACATCTTGTAAAGTGATGGTTAACTCTCCTAGAGGAAAATGGAATGAGTTTGTGTTTGAATGCCATCTACGAGCAAGTGCTGTGACCAAGGCAGAATCAAAAAGGACTCTAGATAATTTCGTGACAGATGCAAATCCAGCTGTGCGTACATAACCCAAAACATCTACATCTGTCAACTCCCACCTACCAACCTCCATGGAATGACATGTGATCCGCAAAGTCTCATCATCGTTCACCATGCCTAGAAAATAGTCAAATAAAGGATACCTTTAGTGAGCGTGAATTTCAAATAAATATTATTAGCAAAGTTAAGTTGCATAAATCACCCTCTATTTGGAGAAGTCAAGAGGCAATTTTATTCATCCCGACCTCCTCATACGAGCAATACAAGTAGAATTACATTCATGAGTTTTACATAATATCCTATCCTACTACTAAGTAGGATTACATTCACGAGGTTTACATAATATCATATCCTACTACTAAGATTCATAAGCATCATTTATTTTTACAAGTTCTTTCATTGTGGCCACGACCCCCACATTTTCCACATTTGTATGTAGTTGTATTGGGATCAATATCCATATTAGTCTTCCTCCTCTTCATCTTAGGCCGCCCAGCACGTGGAGTGAAAATTGGCGGTAGTAGAGGAACAACCCCAATGGATGGCTCAAAATCAGGCCAATACCTCTTATCAGGAATGCCTCTAAATTGGGGAGCATATGTCATTCGATATTTGGTTACAGTATACCAAGTACTGACTAACTGATGATGTCCGTAATGTATCGATTCAGTGGCGGCACTGTGGCATGTGTGTTCACCACTATAACTTGTGATTTTCCACAAACCACCAACCCTCTTAGAAGCACATGCATGAAGCCTCCATGAGCACTGCTCGTTGTGTAAGCAGATTAAAGTGAGGTAAGTCTTATTGGATCGCTTTGTTTTGTATTGGACATTATTACTGATTGACCATGACTGTAACCTATGAAGGAGATTTGTCTTTGTCTCAAATATTTCACCTATACTGAAGCCATGCCCTTCAACCACTTGAGCCTCTTCCATATCTATAGGGACTTCATATTCGTCCACCCAATCATCTTCTCTGAAGTATTCATAATTATCTGCATGATTTTGATCTACCCAGTCATCCTTCCATGTTTCCGGATCGATAAAAACTTCATGGTTACTATCATCAATACGCAGTTGCAGCAATCTAGTGTCATCATTAATATCAATATCCTCATGCTCATCATCATCACTTTCACCATCATTATCATCATTATCAGCGTCACCATCATTATCATCAATAGAAACATCGTGATCATTTTGGAACTGACTCATTCTCTCATTTGGTAGATTATATCTCTCAACATAAAGGTCAATAATCCTCGCTTTTGATATACTAAGAAGGGTTTTCCAACTATCCTCATCAACGACATCAATAGGAAACAAGTCATAACTAGGACGTATATCTTTGGGAAAGTTATAGCTTAGACGAAGGCCATACATCATTGATTGTATATCAAGAATCTGATGCGTGTATGCCATCATTTCAGAAAAAGTGGTTGTTGTCGCTATTTCAATAGGTATGCAGACCTCATTACCATAACGGATGACAAAGTTGGCCATTTTCCTGAATATTTTGAATAGTGAATGTTAGATATAATGACACAATTATTTAAAAACAAGTTATGGAGTTTTGAAAAAGATATTATTATAATGTTATGAAATTTTGAAAAAGATGTCTATTATTTTGAAATATATTTTATTTTGAATTCCACCATAACGGATGACACTGCTATACCTACTCCTACTATGCAACAATTTACAGGCCCTCTAGTTGTTTGGACTTCACATTGTTCAAAAATCACAGTTTAAACTACACAACCACCATTCAAGACTAAAAATGATCATCTCTAATTATCAAGAATATGCATTCAAGAAAATAAAATCACAATTTAAACTACACAACCACCAAGAATATCCATTTAGGATAATAAAATCATAGTTTAAACTACACAACCACCATTCAAGACTAAAAACGATCATCTCTAATTATCAAGAATATGCATTCAAGAAAATAAAATCACAATTTAAACTACACAACCACCAAGAATATCCACTCAAGATAATAAAATCACAGTTTAAACTACACAACCACCAAGAATATCCATTCAAGATAATAAAATCACAGTTTAAACTACACAACCACCATTCAAGATTAAAAACGATCATCTCTAATACCAAAAAAATCCATTCATGATATATAAGATTTGAAGTCAATTTTGAAAACTTTCCCTTTGATATTTTACATATGATTTTAAAAATAGTTTCTTACGGCTTGGTGTTGATATATAAGATTTGAAAAATACCAAAACGACAACCTAAAATGATATATCTTTTGAAAAAAAAAATCTTTGATTTGAAAATTTTGTTGGATCTCTCCACATCGGCATTATCATCCTCGCAATAAAGTGTTATACATTGACATCTTACGAATTTTGTTGAAGTCAATTTTGAAAACTTTCCCTTTGGTATTTTACATATGATTTTAAAAATAGTTTCTTACGGCTTGGTGTTGATATATAAGATTTGAAAAATACCAAAACGACAACCTAAAATGATATATCTTTTGATTTAAAAATTTTGTTGAAGTCAATTTTGAAAACTTTCCCTTTGATATTTTACATATCATTTTAAAAATAGTTTCTTACGACGGCTTGGTGTTGATATATAAGATTTGAAAAATACCAAAACGACAACCTAAAATGATATCAAACCACACACAATTTGCATAGATATGTAAACATTCAACAACCGTTTAGGAGTCCAAATTAATGATAGAAGGATCATTAAAAAACACAAAAATGAATATAAAAATTTAACTAAATGATTACAGTCCAAGTTATATACAGTCCAAATTAATTACAATCTAAATAAAATATAATCTAAACTAATTATAGTCTAAATTAATACAATCTAACAGTCCAAATTAATACAGTCCAAATTAATACAGTCCAAATTAATTACAATCAATATGACAGTTCAAAAAATTCTCAATATTCTCAATCAAACACAGTCCATATGAAAGAAAGTCCACACCAAAATTAAATATGTAAAGTAGAGGAAATCACGAGAAAATAGAAAAAAAAAGCAAAAAAGTACCTTTCCTCGTAGGCTGAGGAGGAAGAACACACGGAGGCGTTGCTGCTCGTAGGCTGAGGGAGGAACAGGGAGGAAGAACGGCCACCAACCCGGACTCGCTCCGGACCTCGCAGCCGAAGAAGAAAGATCTCCACGCTTGCACTGATCAAGGAAAACTATAAGAAAAAAACACAGCCGTTTCAACCAGCCGTTGCCGGTGGAGAAAATCACGAGAGAAGAAGGAAAAAAAAGAAAAAAGGACCTTTCGTCCTCACGCAGACAGATCTGCTCGTCAACCAGCCATCCTCACGCAGACAGATCTGCTCGACAACCGGCTGCTTGAGGCTGGTCTGCTCGTGCTCGTCACGAGGCTGGGCTGCTCGTGCTCGTCAACCGGCTGGTCGACGCTGAGGAAGAGGACCTCGCAGTCTCTGCTCCTCCCGCTGCTCGTGCTCGTCTCCACTTGCTTGAGGCCGACGCTCCGCTCCTCTCCGCGAGGCTGGTCGATCGTTTGAGGCTGGCGCTTCCGCTTGCTTGCAAGAAGAGAAGAGGAGAGGATCGGACGATGGAAATAGAAGTGAGGGAAGGAAGAAGGGGAAGAGCGGAAGGGAGAGAAGAGCAGTTACCTTGTGCACAACAAGAAGAGAAGACGAGAGGAGAGGATGGATGGAGTGTGGAAGGAGTTATAAACCTTCAACGCATTCAAAACGGTCGGCCACCTACCGTCTGCCTCTGCAAACGAAATGAAAGCTTCGTCTGCCGGCAATGAAAGCTGGGCTGGAAAATGCCAGTTTCTTGGCGCCTTTCCAGGAAAATGCCAATTTCTTGGCGCCTTTCCTGGAAAACGCCAGATTCTTGGCGCCTTTAGTTAAAAACGCCAGATTCTTGGCGCCTTTAGTGGAAAATGCCAGATTCTTGGCGCCTTTAGTTAAAAACGCCAGATTCCGCCCGAAAACGCCAGATTCTTGGCGCTTTTTGGTCCAAACCGGGCTATTCCTGGAAATAAGTTTCTATTGATGCTATATATGTCAATATTTTTATTAAACCATGCTATTTTGGTTTTTATTCCATTTATTTTTGCATTAAATTGAAGTAAAGTTCCAATTATGCTTAAATCTTGATTATTTTAATATCAAGATTCTCTCTCATCCAAAGTGATTCAAATGAGGTGCCCCTCCAATTTTCTTGCCTATATATGATGCCAAAAATAATTAGGGACCCTTTAGAAGTGACATCTTGCATACTGAACCCTAGGTTTTGGGTAAATTGCACATTATACCAAAACTAGGTTTTAATGCACAAACATTGCTCAACAAGCTCTTTCTTGTTATTCAGGCTTGTAGGAGCCACACCTCTACATCATTCTCACTATTATGATGCTTCAACACTAAAGGAGCATTTCACAATGTAACATTTGCAATTTAACCCCTCAATTTGAGTAATTTGCACTTTAGTCCAAAGTAAGTAAAACATTATTAAAAAAGGACTAAAATTGAAATATAAGTTTCTCTTGAGTCTTAATTACTTTTCAAGAAATAAGATCAAGAATATAATCAACTTTATTAAGCAAAACATCAAGGGTTAAGCATAACCCAGGTCAGGGATGTTACAAATTTATCCACCCCTAACAGGGATTTCATCCCCGAAATCATTAAGAGAAAAGAGTAGGGTACTTCCTCCTCATCTCTTCCTCTAGTTCCCACATAGCTTCTTTAATGCCACGATGATGCCAGAGAACTTTTATAAGACAAATTTCTTTCTTTTTCAACTTTTTAGTTCTTTTATTAAGGATCATCACAGGTCCTTCAACATATGATATATCATCATTTAATTCTACCTCCACAAGTTGTAGAACTAACTCAATGTGAGGATGACACTTTCTCAACATAGAGATATGGAACACTGGATGCAACTTATGCAGCTCAGATGGAAATTCTAGCTTATAGGCTACTTTTCCAATCCTTTCAATGATTGGATAAGGTCCCATAAATTTAGGAGTTAACTTCCCCTTCTTTCCAAATCTAAGAACACCTTTACAAGGTGATACCTTGAGGTATACTTTGTCTCCAACTTGTAATTCTAAAGGTCTTTGACGTGTGTCGGCATACAACTTCTGTCTATCATGTGCAGTCATTAACTTTTGTTGGATTATTTTGATCTTCTCAGTTATCTGCTGCACTAGCTCAGGACCCAAAAGTTGATATTCTCCTATTTCATACCAACATAATGGAGATCTACAACGTCTTTCATATAATGCTTCATATGGTGCCATATCAATATTGTGTTGATAGCTATTATTGTAAGCAAATTCTATCAAGCTCAGGTGCAGATCCCAACTTCCTACAAACTGAAGAACACATGCCCTAAGCAAGTCCTCCAAGGTTTGTATGGTTCTTTCAGACTGTCCATCTGTCTGGGGGTGAAAAGTAATACTAAACCTTAATTGTGTACCCAAAGCTTTATGTAGTCGTTCCCAACAATGACTCATAAACTGGGGACCTCTATCAGTGTGACCCAGATAAGGACCCTCATCGCATGCCATACATTATTTAAATTGTAGACTTAGCTATACCTAAGTTATCTAAGTGCATAAACAACAAATTTGGTTTAAAACTATGTCAAATCTTTCCAAATTTGATTGAGGGGTCAAACTAAGTTGGATTGACTTCAAATTTGGGCCATAGGTGTATTTTAGGGCCTAATCCATTCTTACATAAATACTTTTCAACTTTGTTGACCCAAAAGATGATTTTTTTCCATTATGTGTCTAGTATCACTTATGTACATTAAATAAAATAAAATTGATCCCCACTTTGTATAACTTTCCATTTATAGTCAGTTAGGGCTATTGTTAGTTTTATTGAGTCCATTGGACTAATTTGTCCAATTAGGGTTCATATACTTATTAATGATAAAGAGGCTACATTAAGGAGAGAGAAAATGCATCATATTATTTTGACTTATTCATCAATTAGGGCTAAGCTTGGCGACATGAACTCAAATTGAATTTATCATGTGAAAAAACTCTACAAAATTGGTCAAATTAATATATTTGAAAGTCATCAACACATCAGTGTATGGTTTAGGCATTAGATCTCAAAAAAAGAAACAAGGTTTATAATTAGGGGCTTATTAACAAATTTTAAAATTTGGGATGTTACATGAGGAATAAGAAGTATGCATGCTCAATATTTAATGTGATGTGGCGATAAATATTGTATGTGTTGTTGTGTTTTTTAGAATTTCTTTTGATCCAGATGTTCTATATGATGGCCACCATCAATGTACTCTTATCATGTGAAGGATTTTTTTTGTTTTTGTTGATGAAAAATGTATATTGTATACTCAATTTAGTGGATGTTGTAGAGTTGTGAAAAAATATGGGTGATGGTGGGTGTGACGACCGTCTCGCGAAAACAAGATCAACGAATTTAAACTAATGCGGAAGCATTTCGTTAACAGCAGAATTACTAAAAATCACAAAATTTTAAAACTTTCTACACAAAGGTCCACCAACTGTAGGACTCTTTCATAAAAGAACAAGATAAGTTATTTACAAGATGATACATTAACACATCTCTGTATCACCACATCTCGAGAGTCATAATACTGACTGCCCTGTTAAGTTGTACATGAGTAGTATACAAAAATCTCGAGGCTTTACGCCAAAAATCTCAGATCTATGGAAAACTATCTACTGACTGCTAGGACCTGAGAGTATAGAGACGACACATAGGGCATTCTATCTACAAGACTTGACAGACAGTGTCTCCACCTATGGATCACTGTTGTCCCTGATGTTGGTGTTGCTGTTGTTGTTGTTGCTCACCCACTGAAGGGTTCCTTCTTCCTCGGTGTCTACCTAAAAAGTTGAATCCCACGGGGGTGAGACAATTGAATAATTGTCCCAGCGAGAGTTATAACTCTTCGCCAGAAGCATTGTTATTGCAATTAATGGAATAACATTGAGCAGTAGAACTATAAATATTCAACAACAAGTAAATTATTGAATAGGCTAAGTAAAGCAGTATTCTTTAAGCAATCATTTCAATTATAACTTGATTGAGTAACAAGTCATTTAGTCGATAAGGAAAATGAAGAACATGTATGTTACTGGTCCAATTAGGACTAAATAAACAATGCATCATCAATCATTGTTTCTCGTAGTTCAACCTAAGAAATTATGCTACACGGCTGATTACAATTTACAAACATACTTATGCCTTGAGGAGATGAGGTATACCGCTCATACTCCAACCGACCATTACTAAATCACAATTGATACCATACATAGGTCATCAGAAGAGCCGGATTCCTATGACCTCATCTTCCTCAGTCAGAGTGAGGATCAACATGCAGGACATCTCGTGTCTCTATTAAAATAGCTTTCCAGGGTATTCTGGCAACTTCTCTATTAGAGTTATAGTGGCATGCTGTACTCCCTTCGCCATCGAGGGATTTCTTGTTTATCTCACATCGATGCGGCATTAACAACATCATCGGGAGATTAGTGATACATCATCCTGGCATATACATATAATGAAGGGTTGAGAGATTAAATGTACATCTCACATCAATTCCCTCATTAGGACGTAAGGATATTCACGTCCATAACCCCCACATACTCAAAAGTATGCTCTCCAGGAGTTCCCTTAAGAAAACCTGTTTCACCATCATTTAACTTCTGACAATGATGGATCTATGGTCAGGGCTCTACATGATATCATTATACTTGATTATTTAAGTACATTATTGCATTCTTTTAGCATAAGGCATGTTTTCAAAACATAAACCAATAAAACAATTACTATAAAGAAAGAGTACTAATTGTATCAAGTTTATTTCACATCTAGTTAACATTGGGATATCAATCCCTAACCATCTCATCATTATGATTCAAGAATATGGGTGTTCAAACCCTTAGATCATCAAAACACTTGTTACCAAGTAACATATTGCCATCAAGTCATTTTTTAGTATGAACATGATAGTGGCAATGCAGATATTTCTCATGGCTCATACAACCTATCAGTCTCATTTGTTACCTCTTATTAAGCAACATAGCATATCATTGCTTTCAAAGCTTATAAAGTGCTTTCAATGAATATGGCATCATAACCCTTACCTGACTATGCTCACTTCTTTATAAAGATTTGTATGACTAACACAATTGATAACATGCACAATATATCTATATAAGCACAATACAATTATTTCCAAGTCAAGTATAGAACACCACGGTCGTGCAACCAAGAACGGCCGTGCAAGGGGAAGCTACCACGACCATGCTACCTTGCACGGTCATGCTACAGAAGATTACCACGACCGTTTTACATCCCCACGGCTGGTTTCTAGGGTTAGGGTTTCCTATTCAATTCAATTAGGGTTATCCAACCCCCTCAGCTTAATAAGGCATAGTGGCTTCCTCATTTCATAATTCAATCATAGAGTGTCATGCTTAAAAGCATAACCCAGAATTAGGGTTTACTGTTCACATCATCACATTTCCTTAGATTAGGGTTTACTATTCACATTACACCACATTATCCTAGATTTAGGGTTTACTATTCATATTTATTAGGATTACTTCCATTAGTGCCCTCAAATTAGGGTTAAGATTCATTAACCATCATAATTAGGGTTTCATGATCTCACTATGAAGGATCATACCCTAATTAGATATATTCACACATATTGGAAGTTTATTATTTGATTATCATTCCTATAAGAAGTCTTCTCTCTCCTTTTTTCTATCAGATGATGTTTGCATCATCCTTGATTAGGCTAAGTCAATTCAACATTGACATTATGGGTTATGTCATTACTATAGTGATCCTTAAAGCTCACTTGTTCAAACAGTATTAGTCACTCTATCCCATTAAGGGTACCTTTGTAACGATCACCACTGATTATAACATGTGTTAATCAACTAAATACTTGGTCCCTTAATCATTTTAGGTATCTATGAGGTTTAGGTTAATCAACCACTAAACCATCTTGACCACTAAGGCATCAAACGATCTTGACCTTTTTAGACTTCAAACGGTCTTGCACACTAAACCCCCAAACGATCTTGGACAGACCTTGAAACCGTTTGGTGTTGAAGACTGTTTGGTCTTGTTGACTTTGGAAACCGTTTGGTAAAGTGCACACTCAAGACCGTTTGCCCAAGATGGGGTGAAGACCGTTTGGTCAAGTTTGACTTTTAAACGGCATGGACATATCCAACCTTGAAACCGCATGAGATCAAACGGTTTGGGATCATTTGGTCCCAAACAGTCTTGAGACTATTTGGACTCAAACGGTCTTGATACCGTTTGGTCCAAACCACCTCAAAACCGCAAGGACCAAAAAGTGTCTCAACCTCTTCAATTGAGTTAGGGTTTTCAATGTTGAACCCCTCAATCAAATATGGACTTGTTAGCCTCTCATCAATTGATTCAATTAAGTCAATTCTCAACTGATTTGACCCCCAATTGACCCTCAATTGATCATCAATTAGGGTTTGGATCAATTGGATTAGGGTTTGAAATCGATTACCCTTCAACATGTTTCAATGTGAGTCTAATTGATTTAAACCCTTTGAACCATCATTCAATTTGGTCATGACCTGACCCCAAATGGTCTTGGGATCGTTTGGATGACCTTCAAATGGTCTTGAGACCGTTTGCCCATTATTTCATCAAAAATCAAGCCATTCAATTAAGATTTGAACTCTAAGTTTGGTCACCAAATCAGCAATGGTTTATTAATCAACTTGATATCATTGGACCCTCAATTGGTCAACCCTAATTAAACCTAGACCTACAAATGGTCTTGGGTGATCACCAAACGGTCTTGAGACCATTTGGGTGATCCCCAAATGGTTTTGAAACCGTTTGGGTCACTCAACCCAAACTTCAACTTAACTCAAATATTGAAATTAGCAATTGACCCGATTAGGGTTTAGATGGTTGATGAGCCTTCCATTGGTAAACCACTTGGAATTAATGGATCATTTTTGGTAGGTAATTAGTCTAGATTACTCTCAACAGTCCTCCAAATGGTCAACACCTGGTCAATGCATCCAAATGGTCTTAGATCGTTTGCTTCTATGCGGTTTGATGGAAACCGTTTGCAATCAAACGGTTTGAAACTGTTTGAGCAAGTGTTGGAGACCGTTTGCTAAAGTAGGTTTTTGGATAAACATAGGAATTAACATCACCTTCGTCTACCTCAAGAATAGGGGCTGTTCTTCACGGAATTTCTAGCAAAAACATAAAAGTAGCAAAGGAAGAAGAATAACTAACGATTTTTCATAGAGATGAAGATGCATAAACAAAGCTCAAGGTTTAGAGTTATAAAACCCGCCTTTAGGTGTAATCCGTAGCTCCAAGCTTCTTAGCTTTAATGGTGTATTGAGCTCCAGAAGTTGTCCAAGGTCTTTCCTCCACTTTTTGGATGAAGAAGATGGCTAGAAAGAAGAATCGTGTAAAGAAAACCAATAAACCAACCTTGTTTTATGGTTTCCTCCATGAATTCGAGGTAGATGATGATCAAAGCTTACCAAACTAGCTTGGTCGTCCTTCCTCTGGTCCAGACCTCTTCCTTTGGTTGGCCAAAGCAAGAAGATAAGAAAAAGATCTAAGGGAAACGATCCCTTGCTTTGTTGAAAAGGATTCCTATATATATTTATGGGTTTTTAGGGAAAAAGGGAATTATTTCCTTTTATCTCTCAAGTATATCCACCAAGTCCTCCTCCACTTCTTGTCTACGTGGCCACCTTCTAAAACCTTGCAAGACTTTTCAATTATCCAAGGTTTTAAAGAAAAAGAGACCAAACATCTTAATAAGTTGTATATATATATTAAAGGGCCATGTGCTTAAATCTTGATTATTCTAATATCAAGATTATCTTTCCTTCTTGATCATTCAAATGAGGTGCCCCTCTCATTTTCTTTGCTCTACTTGATGCCAAGAAACATGAGAGATCCTCTAGAGGGTATATTTTACATATTGGACCCTAGGTTTTGGGTAAATTGCACTTTACACCAAAACTAGGTTTTAAGGCACAAGGATTGCTCTACAAGCTATATCTTGGTGTTCAAGCTTGTGGAATCCATACCACCACATCATATACATTCTCATGATGTCTTAGTATCAGAGAAACATCTTATCATGTGCAATTTGCAAGTTAACCCCTCTACTTGGGTAATTTGCACTTTAATCCATAATTAACAAAACAATGTTTCAACATGATTGAAAAAGGACTGAAATAGAAATATAAGTTCCTCAAAAGCCTTAATTACATTTCAAACTATAAACACAAGCATCCAATCACTTAATTAAGCAAAACACCTAGGGTTAATACATAACCCAGGTCAGGGATGTTACAGTGGGGCAATGAATGAAGAAGTGGTTTGTGGTTTCAGTATCGTTATGACAAATGTAACATCTGGATGGTCTGAAGATTCCTCGTTTCAAAAGATTTTGATCAGTAAGGTTTTGTTTATGTGTGATGAACAAGATGAGAATCTTAGTTTTTAGTGGTCATGATAAATGCCAGGTATCATACATGCACCATGTAATACCCCTATGAGTGAGGAAGGGGTGACCGTGATGTGGCGTGTAGGTATATCCTCGCATCCATGATATGTTGTTTATGGTGTTATATTCTAGAACATGGATGATGTCTGACATAGTATCATTTGGAGTGTGTCGAGAAATGAACTTTTTGGGGGTGTTTCTTCTGTTGTTGGTGAGTAGAGACAAGGCTTTAGCAATTCTCAAGTTTTTTAAGTTTTGTGGAATATGGATGCTTAATCCCAAATTTGTGATCATCGTGTTTTGGCACCATGGGTCCGTCTAGAAATGTGTGTATTTAGCGACACGCGGGGGTGTTTTGATCATGTGAAATATTAATTTAGCATGTTTGTTCATGTATTTCCATAGAGGGGATGCAATGACTTTGGCTGTGGTCCATCATAGATTTCTATTCCGATAATATATGTGAAGTATGAAAGGTTTCTAGATGTTGCTAGTATTGGAGGAGAGAGTGACAATAATCTTTGTAATGAGGCAGATGGCGTGTGTCTTTAGATTGATGATTTCCCATCCATCATATCTTTTTGGTGCACAGATGGTATTCCAATTAATCATGTGGATTTTGTTTTTATCTGTGGCAGTTGCAAAGTGGGTCCAAAGGAACTTTTTTCTAAGGATGTCAATATCTCTGAGAGATTTCTCTAGTAGTGAGATGCAATTGAAATAGCGTGTGGTGATTAATGTTAATGAACTATTTAGGAGAATAAGCCTGCTGGCAAAGTTGAGGAAATAGTTTGTCCCAAATAGGAGTCTAGACACAATATGAATTCAAATAGCAGTGAGCTATTTCTAACTCTAAATAGAAATATTAACTAAATCTAAGTAGAAATATACATTGTGAACTGAAACTAAAACAAGACTCAAACTAGAACAATCACGCCTATATGAGATTAGGAATAGACTAGGAGTCCTCCAACGCATAACATAAATTAATCAGCCATGCAGGTGGCCAGTGCATATTTCCGCGTACACGTCTATGTACCATTTAACTTGATACATGCAAAAACCAATTACATTTGGGGTGAATGCTGGAGAAAGGAGCAGCAGCGTGTAGCGATGTGGACGCACGTGCCGGCACCTTGCACGAGCACGCGTCTGCCTTTGATCCTGTACAGCTTTCGCCACCGCCGATCGACCCGACTGCCTGAGTGCCGCTCGTACGTATGCCGCCTAAAGATGAGCATCTACCAGTTTGCTTGTACGGCGCGTAGCTAGCATCCATTCAGGCACCGAAGATGGCAGACCGGACTAGCCACCGCAAGCCTCCCCCAGCCGCCCCTTTGGGGATCCTTCCCGGCACCAACCGCTTCGAATCCAACGACTCCCTCTTCACCCTTCCTACAGCTAGCGACTACCCGGAGAGCAGCAGCCTGCCTCCGCAGACACCATCCTGCAGAGAAGCGTCACTCTCGCTCGTCATCTCCTGCGCCGTCCTCCTGCTCCTTTCGCCTCCGCTTCCGTCGCCATCGGCCTCGCGTTGGCTGTCATCACCAGCCCCCTCTGATCTGGGTACCTTTAGCCGCGGCACTCCTCGTAGCAGGCCTGGGAGTCCTGTCCGCCGGAGCGGTCATTCTGATGGTAGGGTACTGGGTTTACTCCCTGTTCTTGAAGCCGGCGCCGGAGTCGCGGCAAAACGGCAGCAGTGAAGGGACGGCGACGGCAACCGGTGTCATAGGGAACATAGCGAGGAGGCTCTTCTACATGCGGCGCAACCCGGAGAAGCCCCCCAGCCAGTCCAAAGTCCAGCCCAGGGTCGATCCCAGCAACCCTTACGCCCTTTTCTCTGTCGACATGTGATGTGCATGTTCAGTCGGATGCGTTTGCCGTAGCTCTGGAGATTGAGGAGTACACAGCCACTCGAAAGCGAATCAGGTGATGAGCGAGGGGATCGTCGTTGACGTAGATAGAGAGTTTTGAAAACCCGACCTATATCTATTTAAATAATGTTAGGGGCAAACGTATTTCTGGTTGCTCACTTTTTTTTATGCATAATTGATATACACGTCGTCGGATGTCGTCTTAACCACGTATTTATATAAATCTAAATATTTCTAGATATGTTAGTTATGTACACCTCTCAATCATCAACTGTCAGCGTACGTGCTGCCGTTAATTATTGGTGCCCTCACATCACTACTTATTTAATGCAAGATCAGTTATTTTTATAATACTGTTATTTATCGGATCTCCGTACGCTTTGCAATTGTAGAGCACACCGTTATTAACTACGGATGCATGATCATGCATGTCACTTGTTTCATGCCGTTCTGATGATGAACTTATGCCTCTCATTCCATATAATTTTTGAAGCAAAGAGGGAAAGGAAAACAAATTGCCCGAGCACTAGCATTGAAAATCACACCATCCACTGTGGTGAGGTCGCCATTTCAAGTGGCACTATCAAGCATGGCGTGCCCCTTTGTTAATTTTTTTGATCAATTGTATTTTGTCACTATTTTTATCCAAAGTCTGCCATTCCCTATGGAGATGCTTATAAACTTTGTACCAATTGTTCCTTTTTCCTCCACAGTTGAAATTTTAGCATTAGTGGTTCTCCACCTCACTAAAAAGAATTAATGGTTTTTTTTACACTCCCTACTTATCGTTTGGAGGTGCGCGAGAATTCTGTTTCTTATTCTGAAGGGGCAAAAGTGCATTAAAGGTTGACGCCACAGAATAATAACACTATGAGACAAAAAATCTTTTGATAAGGACTGACATTGTCCAATAATGAAGCACGCGGCTCTTC
Organism: Alisma plantago-aquatica; assembly: GCA_963693085.1. Taxonomy (NCBI): domain Eukaryota; kingdom Viridiplantae; phylum Streptophyta; class Magnoliopsida; order Alismatales; family Alismataceae; genus Alisma; species Alisma plantago-aquatica. Next base: position 1,182,193,462 of record OY856412.1, on the reverse strand, counting down.
ATTTTGACATTGGCCTTGCAAATCGCATGATGCCAAGTGTGCACAACGACTTATACCATGCAACTTGTAAAATAACTTCTGAAGGTTCTCCACTAAGAGTTGCGTTCTTTCTCGGTTCTATGGTGGAGACCTTTGCTATCATCGTTTTATACATAAACATCCCTGTAAACTTGTACATCCAAGCACATATTTTATTCAATTCGCCATTTTGTCGAATCTGATTGTTGTGTTACGTCTTCAACCGGACCATTCGAAGAAGGCCGGACTTTTGTGCATGGTTCCATGCCGCTGGCGACATACACAATTGTAGATATATCAAACCATGGAATGGGTAAAGATAGACTATGCACATATTGTTTTGTTGACTTACTGCAAATCCAAAATGAAAATACATAAATATGGTATTGAGAAAGATAAAAGTGTGCCAATTGGACTTTTCTCTCTCCTCGATTATACTCTTCCTCTCTCTAATAGTGACTCACATTGTACATTTTGAGTTTAATTACATGTTTTGAGTGATTTGATGTCAAACCGTAGTCATCACACTCTCTTGTCTCAATGTGTGACATCAATTTGCATATTTTTAAAAGTTTCGTAAGTTAAATGGATCATCATCTTTCAAGATATTTTTAACTCTATCAAATATGATAACTTTGGTCCCTAATGTGTTTTATTATGTAATATTTCAATAATATTTCCTATGGTGTAAAAACCGTCTTGATCATATCGCCATAGTCCGAGTTATAGCCTTTCAAAATCAGCTCGAATTATACTTGAAGTACTTGCTTTAACTCAATTTTGGTCTTAAACGGCTCAATCTTGGGTACGTGACCCATGGTCTATGCTGTAGCAGCCGCTACAGTAGGACACCTTTTCCACAACCAATAGGCTCTGATCATCGACCGTTTTGAACAATTAAACCTTTCACCTTTTCCACAACCAATAGGCTCTGATCATTGACCGTTTTGAACAATTAAACCTTTCAAACTCCAATTTTCTTCTCCCTCTTTATGTCTCACTCCTTTTCCCTTGTTTCTGTGCTTTGTATCCCCCAATGTGTTCTTCTCTTAGTTGTGGCCATGGCGACATGCCTTGGTGGATGTTTTGAGCACTCGTGCCCTAAGCGCCATCGATGAGACATGAGCTCGGGTCACCACGTCGAGCCTGGGCGGCCACTGTAACGCCCGGGCCCACTGTCCTAGGCTCTAGTAGAGTTTCAGGAATGATGACTGGCCCCACAGACCACCACTAGCCTTAACTGCGCGCATTATCCTCACTCACGCGCAAGCCGGGGTCAACTTCTCGACTGGTCACCCATCCTAGTTGTGGGCTCTGATCTCCAAACCATGACATAAACACGATTAAAACGTAGCGGAAGCGAATCGGTAATCAGCGGAAGACAAAAATCACGGGAAATTAAAACTTTTCGAGACAAGAGCTTGAATCCATAAAAGCTTCTTTCATAAAGGGAGATAAACTGTTTACATCTCAGGATAATTACTTCTTGAGTAATTATATACATCAAGATACAAAATCTCAAGATCACTATACAAAAGACTCCAAGACCTGAGAGTACAGAGGACACATAGGACTGACTCTAACTACACCATATGGCAGGACAATCTCCACCTGAGATTACTGCTGCCCCTGATGCTGCTGCTGAGACTGATCACCTGTAGGCTGGTTCCTTCGTCTCCGACGTCCACCTAAAAAGTTGAAGCCTACGGGGTGAGACAATTATACATAATTGTCCCAGCGAGAGTTATAACTCTTCGCCAGAAGCTTTATTATAACATCAAAGAATATTTTAAGCAGTAAAGCCTTCAAAGTATTCTATAACAGTTGCAGGTATAACAAGATCTCTATAATTTAGGAGATATGGAGAATATAAACATTTATGCAATTTAACATTAATCAACTAACTTGGAGTCATCTCTAACAAGTTATACTACATGGTTGATTATGTTTTACAAACAACATTATGCCCTGTGGAGATGAGGCTTACCACTCATACTCCAACTGATCGCTGAGAAGTCACATCAGTATCATACATAGGTCATTAAGAGAGCCGGATTCTCATGACCTTCACCTTCCTCAGTCAGTAAGAGGATCACTTATAGGACATCTCGTGTCTCTACTACTATAGCTCACCAGGGTAAACTGATCCTTCGCTATTTTAGAGTCACAGTGGCGTTCTGTACTCTCTTCGTCATCAGGAGGTTTCATATTTACCTACCACTGATACGGATATCTGTGCTTTCTTCATCATTAGGAGGTTTCATGTTTACCTACCACTGATACGGTATGAAAATATAGTGAAGGATGGATGGATTCCACATCTACATCACTTTCCTACACTAGGATGTAAGGTTCTACACATCCATGTACCCCACATACTCAAAAGTATGTGCTCCAGGAGTTCCCTGAGGAAAACCTGTTTCACCATCACTTAATCTCTGACAATGATGGATCTATGATCAGGGCTCGACATTATACTTGATTAGTTAGGTGCATTCAGTATTCTTTAACAGCATACATTGTTCTTCAAACAATAACAGTAGCATAGCATCTATAAAAGAAGAATACTAAATGTAACATGCCTAACTCATCTCAGTCATCATTTCTCATTATCCTCATCACAAGTCATCTCTAAGGCATGACTTTGATGGTATTCATGGCTCTCACAGCCCATTATCAGTATAGGATGCCACTGACAAGACATCAGATTACTTTACTTATTCATAAGGCTAACAACATGCCTTTAATGAATATAACATCATCATCCATACCTGGATATGATTACCTTCATATCAGAACCTGCATGGTTAATACAGCTGATAAAGGTAATACAAAAATGAGGAATATCCTTCCTACTCTTATCATAAGAGTTTAAATCTCTAATTCTTATCAAATAGAGTTTAATATTCAAAAGCATGCCATTATCCTTGAATTAGGGTTTACTATTCACATTACATGTCATCACCCTTGAATTAGGGTTTACTATTCACATTAAGGTGAATTGATCTCATAACATCATCATGTATGAGTAACATCTTCATTGATGCTCTTGGATTAGTTAAAGGTTCATCATTTATCATAATTAGGGTTTCTATGATCTCACACAGGTGGATCATACCCTAATTATGCTCATTCCTGTGCATTGGAGATGCTTTAATTGAGTTTCCACTTAAAAAGGGTACTTTCTCTCTCTATAAGTACTTTCTCTCTCTAGAAGTACTTTCTCTCTCATCATAAGGTTAGGTGATGTCAACATCACCCTAGATCAGGTCAGATTAAGTCATCATAGGCTAACATGGCTAAAACATCATCATCATATGATTAGGGTTCGATCTGATCAAGGTATTACTCAATTTACCCTTTAGGGTATTTTGGTAATTCACCACATTGATCATCATTATGGTCAAAACCTTAATCAATTGACCCCTTAATATCCTAGGTTGTCATTAGGGTTGAATTAGGGCAACATTGGACCATTTATATCATCAATTGATTGAATGAAGTCAACCTTGAATCACATTGATTGATTTCAATTATCAACCTTCAATTGAATTGAGATCGTTTGAAAGTGTTGACCGCTTGCCCACTTTGACTTTCCAAGACCGCGAGCCCTCTTCTATCTTCAAGACCGCGAGCCTCCTTAGGCTTCAAGACCGCGAGCCCTTCAAGTGGTTCAAGACCGCGAAGATCGAATTGAAGTTGAGACCGCGAAGAGATGTTGACCGTTTGCCCACTTTGACCTCAGGACCGTGAGGCCCCTCGCGGTCTTGAGACCGTGAGCCCCCTCACGGTCTTGAGACCGTGAGCCCTCTCACGACCTTGAGACCGTGAGCCTCCTCACGACCTTGAGACCACGAGCTCACATGGTCTCAACCGCTTGGACCATCAACAAGATTCAAAGATACAACCAATAATGTCAACTCATGTTGAAGCCCTTAAAAGGTAAGATCCATGTTGACCACTTATGGATTGGGTTAACTTAGATTATGCTTGACCACTTGGTCATTCAATTGACCCTTAATGGTTGACCAATTAGGGTTGAAGTCGATTCAATTAGGGTCTATCAATGTTCACCCATCAACACTCAACAATGTGCATCAACACAAGGTTGAACCCTTCAATTGAGCTCCAATTGGGCCCAAACTTGGCCCAAACGGTCTTGAGGTCATGTGGGTGGATCCCACATGGTCTTGAGACCGTTTTCCCAAGATTGCATCAAAATCTAAGGTGATTTGATAGAGGTTGAACCATGATTGGGTCACCAAATCAGTATTTTAATCAATTGATAACTTATTTGCAATTAGGTCCTCAATTGGTCAAAATACTTAACCCTAGACCTTCAAACGGTCATGAGTGATTGTCCTCTCGGTCTTGAGACCGTTTGGATGAGTTCCAAACGGTCTTGAGACCGTTTGCCCATCCAATTTTGGATTCTAGTGCAGATTCATCAAGGTCTGACCCATTGAGTTGATGATCATGTCAATATTTTATCGTAATGTAATTTGGTGTAATTGTACCTTCAATTGGTCAACTAATCTTGACCCCAGACCTCCAAACCGTCATGGTTGATTGCCCTCGCGGTCTTGAGACCGTTTGGGTGACCCCTAAACGGTCTTGAGACTGTTTAGGTCAATCAACCCTAAAAACCCTAATTAGGTCACCATAATTTCAGTACTGATTTCATCTAGGGTTAGCCCTAGTATTCACCCTTCAACTCTTAGCCTGTTTGGAATTAGACCATAAAACTTGGTGAGTTGTTAATTAACATAATTTTGAACAGTAATCTCATACGGTCAACGCTTAGTCAACGACCTTACACGGTCTTGAGACCGTTTTCCCAAAAAGGCAATTTCAGACCGTTTGAAAATCAGGAATAAATTCAAATAAAGTTGTTACTTAAAAAGGTCATATATCCCGATTCCCTTGGAGTTAGCCTCCCAAATTTTGAGGGTAATTATCCTATATAAGTAGGAACAGATTTCTTATACGGTCCACGCTCAGTCAACGGGGCCAAACGGTCTTGGAGACCGTTTTCCCTGTCGCGGTCTCGAGACCGTTTGCTCACCTCGCGGTCTTGAGACCGAGAGAGCAAACTTTTGAGACCGTTTAAGGAGTGAAAAGCGGTGGGTTTTTCTTGGAAATCACGCCTTCATCTCCTAGCTCAAGAACAGTACGAATATCCCATGGATTTTCTTGCAAAATAGCAGGGAAAAGTAGGGAAACACTAAGAGCTATCATTAATACGCATATAAAGATGCACATAGTAAAGCATGGGTTTAGAGTTATAAAACCCGCCTAAAGCTTGCTTCTTGAGCTCCAAGCTTTCAAGCTCCAAGCTCTAATGGCGTCCTTGAGTTCCCACAGGTTGGCCAAGGTGAAAACGCCAAGGAAGGTCAAGGAAAGATGGCTAGAAAGATAGCATTTTTAAAAGTTTTGTAATTTAATGGATCATCATATTGCAAGATATTTTTAACTCTATCAAATATGATAACTTTGGTCCCTAATGTGTTTTATGATGTAATATTTCAATAATCTTTCCAATGGTGTAAGAATCGTCTTGATCAAATCATCGTAGCCTGAGTTACAGCCTTTCAAAATTGGCTTCAATTATACTTGAAGTACTTGCTCTAACTCAATTTTGGTCTTGAAGGGCCCAATCTTGGGTATGTGACCCGTTGTGGTTGTGCTTTCTCCCCCTCTTTTTTGTATTGGTTAAGTTCGTGCCTTGGATCAAGTTCCATGGATCCCAACCCTCTAATCTAACGATCAAGACATCATCTCCAAGCTTGGTCTGTACTGTAGTGGTTGTTACAGTAGGACACCTTTTCCACAATCAATAGGCTCTAATCATCGACCGTTTTGAACAATTAAACCATCCAAACTCCATTTTTCTTCATTCTCTTTATGTCTTACTCATTTTCCCTCGTTTCTACACTTTGTATCCCCCCACGTGTTCTTCTCTTAGTTGTGGCCATGGCGACATGTCTTGGTGGGTGTTTTGGGCACCCGTGCCCTAGGCGCCATCAGCGGGACATGAGCTCAGGTCACCACGTCAAGCCTGGGCAACCACTTTGTAGGTAGAGATTTCCTCTCCTCTAGTATTATTGAGTGCTCCAGAGAGGTCAGTTCTAGGACTGCCACTACATATGGGAGAGAGAGATAACAACTCAGTCATTGGGGAAGACTAGTGCCAACCATCGATGGGATCATGACCATAGTGGGCCTACGATCGGTTGTTTAGCGTGCCCATGGGAATCACCTTCCTCACCCGCCTTATCAAGAGCTCTTGATCACGATGATGTCTAGGAAGACGCTACTCTGACGCATGTGTCTCATCACCCCCTCAGCCATAGCTTGGCGCCAAACCTAGGAGAGGGTTAGCCTCTGGATCGTGAACCTACGATCTAGATCAACCAAATGGTATACCTCAATAATGCCCCTTCTTATCCAAAGTTCTAAATGTAAGATTTCAAAAAAATCATAACTGGTTAATCCTTTGGCAAAAAATATCAAAACTCTATACTATTTTGAATGACTAAAAATATCTACACATTGAACATAGTTTTAGATCTTGATTCTACTTCTAATCCTCCTTTCTTTCTATAGATGTGATCTTTGATCATGTTGACCACATTTAATTCATTTTCATGATGATTCTTGAAATAATAATGCACCTTTATCCTCCACAGTTGAAATTTTAGCATTAGTGGTTCTCCACCTCACTAAAAAGAATTAATGGTTTTTTTTACACTCCCTACTTATCGTTTGGAGGTGCGCGAGAATTCTGTTTCTTATTCTGAAGGGGCAAAAGTGCATTAAAGGTTGACGCCACAGAATAATAACACTATGAGACAAAAAATCTTTTGATAAGGACTGACATTGTCCAATAATGAAGCACGCGACTCTTGATTTTGACATTGGCCTTGCAAATCGCATGATGCCAAGTGTGCACAACGACTTATACCATGCAACTTGTAAAATAACTTCTGAAGGTTCTCCACTAAGAGTTGCGTTCTTTCTCGGTTCTATGGTGGAGACCTTTGCTATCATCGTTTTATACATAAACATCCCTGTAAACTTGTACATCCAAGCACATATTTTATTCAATTCGCCATTTTGTCGAATCTGATTGTTGTGTTACGTCTTCAACCGGACCATTCGAAGAAGGCCGGACTTTTGTGCATGGTTCCATGCCGCTGGCGACATGCACAATTGTAGATATATCAAACTATGGAATGGGTAAAGATAGACTATGCACATATTGTTTTGTTGACTTACTGCAAATCCAAAATGAAAATACATAAATATGGTATTGAGAAAGATAAAAGTGTGCCAATTGGACTTTTCTCTCTCCTCGATTATACTCTTCCTCTCTCTAATAGTGACTCACATTGTACATTTTGAGTTTAATTACATGTTTTGAGTGATTTGATGTCCAACCGTAGTCATCACACTCTCTTGTCTCAATGTGTGACATCAATTTGCATTTTTTTAAAAGTTTCGTAAGTTAAATGGATCATCATCTTTCAAGATATTTTTAACTCTATCAAATATGATAACTTTGGTCCCTAATGTGTTTTATTATGTAATATTTCAATAATCTTTCCTATGGTCTAAAACAGTCTTGATCATATCGCCATAGTCTGAGTTATAGCCTTTCAAAATCAGCTCGAATTATACTTGAAGTACTTGCTTTAACTCAATTTTGGTCTTAAACGGCTCAATCTTAGGTACGTGACCCATGGTCTGTACTGTAGCAGCCGCTACAGTAGGACACCTTTTCCACAACCAATAGGCTCTGACCATCGACCGTTTTGAACAATTAAACCTTTCACCTTTTCCCCAACCAATAGGCTCTGATCATTGACCGTTTTGAACAATTAAACCTTTCAAACTCCAATTTTCTTCTCCCTCTTTATGTCTCACTCCTTTTCCCTTGTTTCTTTGCTTTGTATCCCCCAATGTGTTCTTCTCTTAGTTGTGGCCATGGAGACATGCCTTGGTGGATGTTTTGAGCACTCGTGCCCTAAGCGCCATCGATGAGACATGAGCTCGGGTCACCACGTCGAGCCTGGGATGCCACTGTAACGCCCGGGCCCACTGTCCTAGGCTCTAGTAGAGTTTCAGGAATGATGACTGGTCCCACAGACCACCACTAGCCTTAACTGCGCGCATTATCCTCACTCACACGCAAGCCGGGGTCAACTTCCCGACTGGTCACCCATCCTAGTACTACTCCAAGCTGAGCACACTTAACTATGGAGTTCTTTAATGATGGGCTCCTAGAAAAAGAGGTGCACCTTGGTGATATGGGTAGTCCAATCATTCCTTTTAAGATCATTATATCCGAGGCCTCAAATCCTGGGATGTTACAATCTCCCCCACTTAGACTCTTGATGTCCTCATCAAGGCTCAACTATGTGACCTCATAACATATCCCCATTTCAGTGCAGACCCAACATGACCAATGGACACCCAGCTCCCGATCACGGAATACCAACGCAAGGGTGGCTAATCACCATGGACAACCCTTTCCAACATACCTGGACCGCACAACTCAAAGACTGGCATGCCATGCCCATCTGGGCCCCACCTATTGGAGGGGTTAGACTCTGATACCATTTGTAATGCCCGGGCCCACTGCCCTAGGCTCTAGTAGAGTTCCAGGAATGATGACTGGCCCCACAGACCACTACTAGCCTTAACTGTGCGCTTTATCCTCCCTCACGCGTAAGCCGGGGTCAACTTCCCGACTGGTCACCCATCCTAGTAGTACTCCAAGCTGAGCACACTTAACTATGGAGTTCTTTAATGATGGGCTCCCGGAAAAGGAGGTGCACCTTGGTGATATGGGTAGTCCAATCATTCCTTTTAAGATCATTATATCCGAGGCCTCAAATCCTGGGACGTTACAACCACTTTGCAGGTAGAGATCTCCTCTCCTCTAGTCTTGTTGAGTGCTCCAGAGAGGTCAGGTCTAGGACCGCCACTGCGTATGGGAGAGAGTGAAAGCAACTCAGTCGTTGGGGAAGACTAGTGCCAACCATCGATGGGATTATGACCATGGTGGGCCTACGATCGGTTGTTCAACGTGCCCATGGGACACACCTACCTCACCATCCTTATCAAGAGCTCTCGACCGCGGTGACATATGGGATGACGTTACTTCAACGCATGTGTAGGCCTCATCGCCCCTCAACCACATCTTGGCACCGAACCTAGGAGAGGGTGTGGGTCAACCTTTGGATCGTAAAACTATGATCTAGATCAACCACATGATATACCTCAATAACGCCTCCTCTCTTATCCAAAGTTTAAATGCAAGATTTCAAAAAATCATAACTGGTTAATCCTTTGGCAAAAAATATCAAAACTATATAGTATTTTGAACGACTAAAAATTATCTACACATTGAACATAGTTTTAGATATTGATTCTACTTCTAATCCTCCTTTCTTTCTATAGATGTGATCTTTGATCATGTTGACCACATTTAATTCATTATTATGATGAATCTTGAAACAAGAATGCACCTTTGTATCCCTAAATGCCAATCAATGCCTTTTATGTATCTTTGAACTAAATGAGAGTCCAAATCACCCCTATTGTTCATGAATGACTCCTTTTGTGCATATGTGATTGGACTCTGCTGATGTACATTACTCTTTTGATGCTAATCTTTCTACCTATAGCTCCAAATGTTTAATCAATCATGAAATTAGTAAATTTATGAAGTTTGAGCGTTAGGAAAACCCTATAACCTTTCTTGTACTCTTGATGACCTAGTATGCATATTTGTGACCCATTTATGATGATTCTCGTTATACTTTGATAAAATGATGTGTTTGACCTAGATTATGCACCCAACTACCTTAGATCCATAAAATCAATATTTTCCATGATGATTGAATACCTTCATATATAAGATTCACCCAAGATTGGATATGGTAGTGGTGATGATCCTAAGTCCACTAGTGTTGACCGAGTGCAACACATATGACTTACTCCTTTGCGTGTGACATAATCTCATGTGAATCTTGTTATTATGCACTTCCCTATCTAATCTGAGTTGACTTTGTTAATATTATTTTCCTTGATGTGGATGCCCACCTAAGTCACATGTTGAACTTTGTTATCATATGAACTATGTTGATGTTTGCATGAATGTTGAAGTGTTGATACCAAGTTTGGACAACGATGCCAACACTCTAGGGGACATCAACCCACTTTGAATATGTTTCTTACATCCTAATATTGTAATCTAAATCATGTTCTATGCTTGGACCCATTGACGTGATGAACCCTTGTTTGTTTGACCTATTATGAGCCTTTGACCCCAAAATGCAAGTAAGTGACTTGAATCATCTAATGTCCATAAAGAATGAATGGAACATAGAAATGACTAGAAACTTGAAGCACACATTCATGCATACCTATAAGTTAGCAAAAGAACATCAAATATGTAACTAAGAAACTTTGAACCTAACTTAGCCAAAATCCTAAAATGGAAGTAGCTAGTTAGGATTACTGATGAGAATATAATACATACATGTAATCTTGTTCTTAATCAGGTATGGATTGTGGCTAGATGATCAAGGACAAGTTAGGTTATGAATCACTAAATCAAGTATAGGCTTTAAAGAGTTATATAACTATGACTTTGTTGTTTGCAAATTGATATGTATGTATGCTTGTTTACTTAAATATTTCCATGTAGTAATGTAGTATTTTACCTAGATGATTTATTTGATTGCTTTTATATCTTAAAAAGATAATATAGATTCATACTATACAAACTTTGTGCACCTCTGGTAATCTTAGGGTAAGGATAGAAGGTTAGACATCTTACTTGAGTTGTCAAGATATCGAGTACCTTGATGATAAAAGGATTTTCTCTTTGCAATGGCCTTGAGGTCCTTATGAATAGGGCTAGCTAATCTTCAACATCCTCACAGACTCTTCTGATGGGAAGTTAGTCAAAAAGGTCTTACAAATACATGACATTTTTGGTACTAATTGGAGAAAAATGACATAAAACATGGGCTCTTATTTTTCTAAATACATAAGTTGTTTATTGTTGTTCATTGACTTATATAACCCTTTCAAGTTATGTAAAAATTATATATATGTATCTTTCAGACCTATACTTAACACCTCTCTTTGCATATCTTTTAGCTTCAAATATGGCTAGGAGTTGATGGCTTGGTGAGGTATGTTCAGGTGTCTTGTTGTAAGATCCCTAGTGTACACAAGCAAACTTGTACAGTTTGTATTTTCAATATGTAATTGAAATTATGTAATAAAACAATGTTGCTTAGTATATCTTGTTGAATGATGAGAATATGTTGGTGCCTTATCTTATTATTTGTGCATGTATGCTAAGTTTTTACTCTTCAACATTCACGTTCTAATATTACCATGCTAGGGACAGATACTCAAATTCTTCATCCGTTGACTTTCTAGTCACTTGGAGGTTGGGTTTTGAGTAATAAACAGTTTCTTGATAAAAAGACAAATGCATTACAGAGAAGTAAAACTGAATTTTCTTGATATACACAAAAATACTTGAAACATTTGTTTGAATACAATTATCACACAATATCCAAAGATGAAACTCATATCCTAAAAGCTAGATTTTCAAAAAACAACGTCGACCCCTATATGTTGAATTAATAAAAGCCTATTTTTGCCTTCTGTTATGACTAAATCCAATATTGCATGATGTTCCTCAAATCATGCATTGGATTTTCAACACATCAATAAGACATGTTTGTTAACAATATTATTCTCCTAGTGTACATGAGAAGACTTGTACATTTTGTCTTTTCAATATGTAATTGAAATCATGTAATAAAATGATGTTGCTTAGTATATCTTGTTGAATTATGAGATTATGTTGGTTCCTTATATTGTTATTTGTTCATGTATGCTAAGTTTTTAAAATTTAATATTCATATTCTGATATTACCATTCTAGGGACAGATGCTCAGATCCTTCAGTCGTTAGGTTGGATTTTGAGTAATAAATGGTTTCTTGATAAAAAGACAAATGCATTGTAGAGAAGTAAAACTGAATTTTCTTGATATATACACAAAAATGCTTCAAGCATTTGTTTGCATACAATTATCACCCAATATCCAAAGATGAAACTCTTATCCTAAAAGCTAGTTTTTCAAAAAACAACGTCGACCCCTACAGGTTAAATTAATAAAAGCCTATTTTTCCCCTTCTGTTATGACTAAATCCAATATTGCATGATGTTCCTCAAATCATGTATTGGATTTTCAACACATCAATAAGACATGTTTGTTAACAATATTATGCTCAATCTTTTATCCTCATAAAAAATCTCTAGTTCATATTGATAGGGAAGCTTTAGCATAAAGAAGGATTTGTTTTTAGTATATTACAAGGAAAGATCTTTTGTTTGATTTTACATTCAACCAGAAAGGATCGAAAATAAAATTGGTATTAAGGAAATAATTCCTTAACAAAGAACCAAGAGAATATATATAGATGATAGGATTTCGGTATGGATGAGTTAATACCATAGAAAACATTTTCTCCATATAAATTTAGAACTTAATGTTATAACCTTAGGAAAATACAACTAGAGTTTTCTTGGTCAATTATATTTTGGGTTTTCATTAGGTTTTGAAGTGCATTATAGATGGTGTGATCTTTGAATCCTTACATTATCTATTGAAGGAGAACTACATGCATGGTGCCCATTATGCTCACTAGAAAAAAAATCCTACATTCACTCCCACAACACCCCATCTTTATCCCTTGTAGGGCTCGTTTGATTTGTCGGATATAACTGGATAATAACAAATATTGCATTCCATTAATACAAGAATCCTAATTTCTAGGAGTTTACAAATCAGAAGATAACAATTTTACATTGGGTTTCGTAGGAGGCTATCATTGTATATTATAGTTAGCTTGGCACCGTGCACCATTCTGAAACTTGAACAAAGAAAAGTGATCGTCGAATACCTATAAAGGTGGGAAAGGGTTGTTTACCACTTTCTTAAGGAGCTACCATGTTGGGTCACAGTTGTGAGCTGTCAACTGTCACCCTACCACACACCCGACACAGCCATTGTGGGATGGCGACATTCAGCTGTTTTCAGATGGAACCCAAAATGCAACAGCTTTGGTATGATAAAAAATATATGATTTTTCTCCTTTTACAACTCCTGCTAACCAAACATGAATTTTTTCTTGCTGGATCTAAAAGCATAATCCAATACAGCGGAATACATGAAAGCAAGCATGCCCATAGTGTTTGCCTCTCTAGAATTTGTCATATATTCCAGAGCATTTAAATTCTCCTTCATTAGCTTCCTACTTTCTCAATCTCTTATCACACACATTTCTCTGTCATTGGCCCCTCTTATTTATTTTTTCCATTTTCATACCTTCTTATTGTATCACATTTGTTCTCTTTCAAACAAGTCTTTGCATCAAAATGTTCTTGATAATATTTTATTAAAATATTATTCTGCACCCAAGTAATTACACTATTATTGATAAATGATATAGTGTCGATCTTTGTATGCACATATAACCACTTTGAAAGTGCTGCTCAGTCTTACGATGCTATAATAATTGACATACAACGTCAATTATCTAATTCAAGAAAAAAATTGGTGCAATAGCGTATTGTTAATTTTCCAGCATAAAGAAATTGAGAAAGCAGGCATACCATTGCATCATTTATTTTTTAAAACTGACACAACACTATCTATACATAGAGTTTTGTGAATTCTTACAACATCATTATATGAAAAATTAAAGATAAAAGTTAAGAATAATACAACTACTTTTTAGTCAGAAGTTACCAATTAACGTATATAAAGACATATAACATCAATTTGAAAAAAAATAAAGATACACACTATATTCTTTGTTATTAGAAAGCTACAAATATGATTTTTTCTTATACATAAATTTACTATAGAAAGAGTCAGACCTACAATAGAAAGAAGCCTACAATACTAAGATGCAAACTTAAAATACATACTGCAATGACTTTCTAATATTTGGATTTCGTCACATTTGCATGAATTAATACATTCTTCACCAAATCATGCACATCAACACAAAGATAATGATTCAATCACATTATTAGTTTCACATATATGTGCACCGATACATTCACACATATTCCTAATCATTCACACACAATCCACATTGTTTGCAAATTGCAAAGAAGATCATCATTCATGCACAATCTACATCATTAGCAAATTGCAAAGAAGATTGTAATAACCAAATGTGACATAGTATTTAAATTCAAATGCAATATAAAAGTAGATTTGTAATCACAATTTTTGAGCTAGATAACTTGACCTAAAATAGTTCATCGTCAAAGACCAAGCTGAACTTCTTTTAGGAAAGCATATGCCTACTCTTAATGAAGTTCATCTAAAATATCCAGTATGTAACTTTGAGTGTTAAATATAAGCAAAAAAAGTTGTTGTAGCGTATAAAATTGTTATAATTGATATTAAATTGTAAATTAGTGATCCATTTTTTATTAACTTGGTATGTATTCTAAATGTCTTGTGATGCTTTCTTAATAACGGTCTCCATATATTTCATTATATAATACCACATGCCCAGTCATTGTCTTGGACACAAGACTAAGAATTCAAGTTATATTTCACATGAATAAATTACTATACGCAAAGTTGATGTAATAATTTACGTCATAAAACTACCTTGACCCTCCTCAAACTCATTGTCTTAGATTTTGAAACTAGCTTACCACCACTTTTTTTAATACTGTTATATGACTATAAAGTAAACGATTAAGGTAGTTGACTAAATGGACATATCATTATGAAGGAATATAAATAAATTTGTTGACAAATAAATATTTATGCTTACTCTATGAATATAATATTTTAGTTTGTGTCCTATTGAAGTTTTATTTATTGGGTCAAGACAATAAACTATCATTAAGGTATGTATTTGAACAAGAAAAAGACTAACATTGAAAAAAGTGACAAAATGATAGAAACGTACTCGATATCAACATTATAAGTTCATAAATGAAATTGAGTTACATCACATACTTGACGTTGAAAGGATCTAGAATAATGTCCTTTCACGCACTAGCAAAATATTTAAATGAAGTTTCAAAATATTCAGATACATTAGTAGTCTATTCCATGCTATTGATGAAGTAACTAAGAATCAAACATTGTTTGCTTCAAAATATAAGATCCTCTACATATATGTAGTTGCACAAACACTTATAATCATTTGATATATAGAAATCAATTAGAAATATATACTGGACTTATATTGCATATTTATGTCTCAACAATTTATATATATAGACAAATAGAAAATATAAAATAAGAATTTAATATACCTTGTCAAAGATAATCCAATTTGTAGGCCACCCTGCCACAACATACTTTGCTTCTTT
The DNA here is from genome assembly GCA_963693085.1 of Alisma plantago-aquatica. Lineage (NCBI taxonomy): Eukaryota > Viridiplantae > Streptophyta > Magnoliopsida > Alismatales > Alismataceae > Alisma > Alisma plantago-aquatica. Next base: position 1,182,177,999 of record OY856412.1, on the reverse strand, counting down.
GACTGTAATGTATGATAGTGGTTTGTCCCCATTCAAAAAGAATTTCTTTCAACAAAGATAATAGAGATGTGAAACTTTTGTTGCTCCACCTATTATGATCTTTTAGACTATATTATCTCATCACAACACTCAACATCATGGATAATATTTGTAAAGGAAGGTGGATCGATAACATTGCTCCCACAACTAACTAGCATCGCATCACCCAAATTTTTTAAGTGGCCCATCATTGACATCATCATCTTTTTCCCATATGTATTTCTTCTTCAACAAAACTATTAATATCGACATTTCTTGATCTACAATTAGGGTTCTCTCTATGCCAATACAGTTTAGTATAGCCTTGTATGATCTCATTGCACATGACTTGATTTTTAATTTCCTCAATAATGTCGACTTTTAAATTGTTACCACAATTCTTAAATAAAAAATAGAACCCCTCTTCTAGTCGTTTCCTATTTTTTCCACCAAATCTGACAAATTCATCACGACATTTTCCAAACTGTAGAGTGCAACGATTTTGAATGGACAACTAATTTTGATCCATTTCCTAGATCACATGCAAGTTAATTAGACAGCTAAACATTTAATATATGTATTATACGTGAAATTATTTTTTATATTGAAAGAAAACTAATTAGTTTTTGATTAATATGTAACACCTATCCCATTTTTGAACATTTAATCATACTATGAAGTGTATAATATGTGTTTAGTTTCTAATAGAATTTCATCATCATTTCTCCTAAGTTCTCCAAATATACCGATGTACATTGGTAAATATATAGCCATCCACATAATATCTAGATAATAAATGAGAGAATACTACTAAAATTTTCTTAAAAACTACACACACATTACAACGTACATCCTAAGTGAGATTAGTTGTTAAAAAAGAGTATCAAACTGGACAATATCCAAAATTTATTTCTAAGGATAAATTTAAGACGGGATTTTAAGCCAATAAATAAATGTATAAATATCATATTCATAAATCAGGTTAAACATGTCTACTTTAATCCTAATCCCTAAAATTAATTTAGATTAATTTGCTAAGCCATAAACTCTAAAATAATTTAGTTTATATTATTAAATCCTAAACCCAAAAACAATTTTGGTTAATTTTATAAAATATAAACCCTAACTCCTTCGTCCATTATTGATTGCATAATAAATTTAATCAAAAAAACTATCCAATATCCTATAACTCATTCGACACATGTTATTAGTTTATAGTTATTATCCATCAAAAAAAAATTTATCATAAAAATTTTCAACAAAATTAGTTTATAATTCATTCAAAATTTATGGTCAATAAAGTTTATCATACAAATTTATCAATAAACTAGTTTATAATTGGATGGTCAGAATATCATTCATTAAAACTCATTCAAATGATGATCATGTAACAAATGCATTTTCAAGAAAAGCAATATCATTGAACACATAGATTATCAAAATTAATATATAGTAAAAGAATATACATATTAGAGCGTAGAAAACTCCATAAGTTAGAGGCTTTGTGTCTGAATGGAGCAAAGTCCACGCTCTAGGTAGAAATAGCATGACGTACACATTGAGGAAATAAGGAAGGCATACAAATTAAAGGAGGAAGGAAGGTGACAACATATTTGTGGAATTGACAAGGAAGGTGGCGTCACAGTGTTGGTGGCATTGTAGAAACTTTGACAGTGTCACTGTGGTGGTTGTCTGACTGCGCAAAGAGGATGATGGTCAGAAGTGGTGGCGGTGAGGAATATCAAGTAGCACAAAGCAGTGGTGATAGGAAAACTCAAGTAGCACGGAGTGGCGTCAACGAAGGTTAAATAACAAAAAATGAGGTGACTTCCTAACCATAGCTTGACAGAGGTGGTTTTGTCCAAGAACCCCAAATGTCACCAATGAGGAAGAAGAAAATAGTGTTTTGCACAACTGGAAAAGTGAGCAATCTATTTCATGATTAGGGTAATATAATACCCTATTGCGTCATTTAAAAAACTGATGCTAATGATAGCAGTTCTCATATTTTCAATACAACCTTACTTTAAAAAAAAACTGATCCTATAGGTGAGTTCTACAACGTCAATTTTTTTTCAAAAAAAATTCCATATGTTGTACCCTAGTTTTCAATACAACCTCATTTTTCTATAAAATTACGCTATATGTGAGAGCTACGAGACCATTTATTTTGTAAAAGTAACGTCATATGTTGTGAAGATGACCAACGTAATGGAGTCATTTTTTGGTACATAAAGTAACACTATAGAGGATTTGGAGGAAACCTATTTTATTCCATTTGCTTCATGAGATAGAAGTAGAGTTGGTTTCAATAAAAACACATGTTTTATTTTTCAATACAATTTTTGTTGTGAAATTTTATTTTTGCATGCTTTTATAGTGTCATTTTTTTATTAAAAAAAAGACATTGTTTGTTGAAACGGTGCCCGAGATTACTCCTGACCATCTGTAATGTTACTTTTTATATAAAAATTGACACTGTAGTTTATTGAATTAGTTTTTGTTATGAAACTGACATAATCAATACTAAAGTTATAGAGCAAAAATAGTATTTAAATCTTCTATCTATGTGTTCAATATTTAGTTATTAGCTTTATTTCTAATGTTGTATCACTACATGTAAGATCCCTCTTCTCTTTCTTTCACCACAACTACCTCTCTCTTACATAACATTCTTGTTTGAGGATCCATATATAACTATAGTACATAGATTAAAAAGGGGCATTGGGAATCATAATTAAATAAAAGAAATGTTTCCACATGTTTATCATTTACGTGTGAAAAAGTGCACACAACAAAAATCATAAAGTCAATCTTTTTTATTCTTTCAATCTATGTTTTTAGAAAATTCCATAATAAGTTTCTCCTTTGTCAAGTTTCGAGTGAGACCTCCTACTTAAATATATGTGGACAAGATACAAACATTTATAAACCTCTATACCAATATGCATCTGATTATTAAGAATAACAAGATATGCTAACCATATTAATGTTTAATATTGTATCATATCAAAGATCTGATCATAATACTTGCATGGGTGTCCTATATTTCATGCAAAACAACCTACTATTTGGAAAATCAACCTAGCTACATGGTTTCATAAGCATATGGAATGCTAAAAATATCTTCAATTGAAACATAAACTTATGTAACGTTATAATTCCAAGTAATTGACTTACAAATATCCTCAAATGCAATTTATCTGACAACACCAGAAGGATGACTTGGAAAATTATGTAAATGTGCAAAATCACCGGTAGTAACATGATAAAATCAAACATAGGTAAGAAAACATAAATAATACCACAATTTAGTCTAGAATATTGTTCACAATTCTTAGACAATCCATAGATTTCACTCATAGTTGTATAATTTCCATAGGATTTCTCCTACCGACATAAGACTTTTGGTTTCTTTCTTCCTAGCCTTTTGTGTTCACCTTAATTAGATATTACCCCTCCATAAAAACTATAACATCTCAATTTAGGGTTTGAATTTATCATATTAACTAATGGGAAAAAGTATATATACATATATACATGTATGTATATGTATATATACACATATATATATATATATATATATATATGTATATATATATATATATATATAATTCTTGTGAAAAGGGGATCATCGAGCCACTTTGACAATTATGACCAAAGCTGAGCACAATTATGCAGTTAAACAAACATGATTGTTCAAAGTTGGAGCAAATACCATGGTTCTATCACATGATTTTTTTCTTAGAGCACTTGCATTTTCTCAATTCATCACAAGAAAAGATCAACCCTAGCATGTCCTTCTTATCAAGAAGGTTTGACATGTATGAGACATGAAGTAGAAAACATGCTTACACCTGGTCTGAAAATCTCCCTCATTTTGATAAAAAAATCTCAAGGTCTTAGTGTGATAATAGATGAACACAACTAGTTGCCTTCCCTTTTGCATTGTGATTCGGTATTCTAGAAATGTTCAGTCAAACTGAAAAATTTGGAATTTAGGAAATATCAAATAAAAGGTGACCAACATACCATGAAAGTATGATCAACAATTTGGGGAAAACCTTACAAAAATCAGAGTACATATATGCATATACACAAAATATGTGTATATATATTTATATGTGTAATTACATGAAATAACAAATGAAAGAATTATGATATCAAATATATGTGTTATTGGACTCAAGTAAGCATAGTTGGCTTATTAATTAAATATTAATGGAATTGAAGGAAAGGGGAAATGAAACTTGCAAATTGACTTTGAGTGAAAGCACCAAAAACCTAATAAATTTTGGAATCACTTCCAGTCAGATTAATAGTGAGCATTATAAGAAGAAATAAATCTATATAGTTACAAAACACTAACTTTAGTAGTTTTAGTTTTCTGGGTAAGTGGATGAACTTACCTTTTACCTTTTTATAATAAGAAAAGGAATTTTAAAGAGAAGAAATAATCCCAAATATAGAAATTTAAATTCGAATACTAAGTTATGTAGACATACTATTACTTATATAAGACAAATGTAGTTTGACTTTGAAAATGTGGAACTAAAGGTTGAAAATTGTTAAGAACTCCATGAAAGTCAAATAGGGAAATAATATAACATGGTGATCATACCAATTTCATTAATTCAAATGAAATAGTAGTTCCTTAGTTATGATTTTATCAATTCCATCAATATTTATTTCTTAACTAATTTAGACTTTACACTACTTGATGTATCTTAAGAAATTGGGCATTTGATAACCTTCTTGACCTTTTTCTATTGATCTTTAATTTTCTTTCCATTTAATACTAAAAAATGAAAAGAAATGTCAATCATTAATTATGATCCCAATTTGTGACTCATTAAATGTGTATGAGTTCCATGATGCCTAAGGGGCATTTAGCCCATCCTGGCCCACATGATGTAATGAAGGTCTGACATACCATTTTCACAAACCAAAAGATAGATCACAGGTCAAGATTAGATTATTGTTAGTGCTAATACATTAACAATGAGGTTTTCCCCTTCCTTTCATCGTGATCAATCTAGACCCCATGGGAAGAAATGCAAACAAGGGATTCTTTTGGCCAATTTGGACGTTCACACAATAAAAATCATCTAAAAGTTTCCTGTGAACAAAACTATAACTTGGTACAAGTGTGAAGATCTAGATAATTTAATAAATCTAAGTAAATTGAATAAGATTGAGGCTAAAGGATTATTACGTTGAAAATCATCATGTCACACTCTTTGGACCTTACTTCATAAAAGTAACGTAAAAAAATCAAGAGGATCCATATAAGACCACTATATGCCCCTACTTGTGCTTGTAAATAAATCTAGGGAAAGATTCATTTCACTAACACCTAGGACATTCTAAGGGATATGGGTTGCAAGAGAGTTAGAGGGAGGTCAATTATGGTGATTGAATCCCCAATTTTCTTAGACACTCCATGGGGAGGAGCTACACATCTTCAATGCTATGCGACAATAATGGTACTTGATCTACAAAAGGACAAATATAGAAAGACATCTGTGATATGTGGTGCATATTATTCAATCAATTGTTGTTGCATTAATAATAATTCATGATCATATCATGCATTTACAATGGGGTGATCAACCATTATATAAAAGGTTCATGGTCACGATATAAGAAACTTAATTCTATAAAATTGAAGTGTCACATATTTTGTCTTAACTTGTAAAATTCATAGAAAAATCCCATGTGGTTCATTAATTATCATATAATTATGTGAGTCACACAGTGAAGCTTTGGGATAGGATTATTGAGCAGAGGCTAAGATCTATAATGCAGATATCAAACAACCAGTTTGGTTTCATGCCTGGTAGATCAACAACAAATGTTATTTTTCTGATAAGGAGGCTTATAGAGAAGTATAGGGAAAGAAAAAGAGATCTTCACATGGTTATAATTGATTTGGAAAAGGCTTATGATTGAGTAACCAAAGAAGTTTTGTGGATGGTTTTGAGGAAAAAGGGTGTGCCAATCCAATACATTGACTTGATTAAAGACATGTATGGTAGCTCTACTACAAGTGTGAAGACTCTTTGAGGAGAGACACAAAAATTTCCCATCATAGTTGGGGTACACCAAGGATCAACACTCAACCCATATCTGTTCATTCTTGTTATGGGTGAGTTGACAAAGAATGTTCAGGATGATGTTCCTTGGTGTATGTTATTTGTTGATGATATTGTATTGATTGACGAAACTAAAGATGGTTTGAATGATAAAGTTGAACTTTGGAGAAAGGCATTGGAATCAAATGGATTGACCATTAGTAGGAGCAAAACTGAGTATATGCATTGCAATTTCAACCAATCTCACAGTGTGAATGGTGGAGCCAAGTTGGACGGAGTAGATATACCAAAATGTGATAAATTTCATTACTTAGGCTCTATCATTCAAATAGATAGGGATTTCCAAAATGACCTTTGTCATAGGATCATTGCAGGATGGTTGAAATGGAGGAGTGCAACTGGAGTATTATGTGATCGAAAGATCCCTCTCAGACTAAAAAGTAAGGTTTATAAAACTGCTACATGGCCAACCATGCTCTATGGGAGTGAATGTTGGGCGGTGAAGAAACAAGGACTCAACAAGATGAACGTGGCTGAAATGCGTATGTTGAGATCGATGTGTGGGAAGATAAGAAAAGACCACTTGAGAAATGAATATATCAGGAATAAAGTGGGGGTGGCGAGCATTGGGGACAAGTTGCTCGAGGGATGACTCAGATAGTATGGACATGTGCAATGCAGACTAACTAATGCACCTATACAAAGCAATAATATTGAGACAAGCACAATTAGTATAAGAAGAGGAATGCCTAAATTAACATGGGAAGAGCTTATAAAGAGAGATTTTGAATCTATACATCTCAACCAGAATATGACCCATGATAGAGCTGAATGGAAACAAGGATCCATGTAGCTGACCCGAACATAGTTGGGATTGAGGCTTAGTCGATGATGATGATGATAATTACTCGTTTGAGACCTCATAATTGAACACTTCATTTGTAAATATTGCTTTGGTGTGATTTGTGATTTTAATCAAGAAAAATGATTTGTTTTTATGAATTCTATGATATTTATGTAAGGAAAAAAGACTATCCAAAATGGATGTTACTTTTCTAAAGTTCCCAACATCTAAAATGGGACATTAAAATTTATTTTAACTTCAAATAATTTATTCATTTTTAGTAATGATCTAGCAATGTTAGACAACTACATAAATACATTAAAACTTTTACCTGATGACTCTGATTAATGAAAATATTTTAGATGGGAGTACAATGATTAGATACACAAGATAAATAGTAAGTTGTGTGGGCTATTAATTCTTACAAGGAAAAGTAAAAAATTTTGTGAATATTATATAATTGGAAAAGGAAAAATAATTAAGTGTATAAACATGAACATCTAAAATAAAAGAATCAAAACACTCATCAATGACGTGTATAATATAATTCTAAGCCCTATGTGGTATATAATCTTGGTGATAAAAATATGGAAGAGTTGGAAAGTGATGATGCATTTTTGGAACTGAAGGAAACATGTTTAAATAGTAATATATAATCCCAATGATCAAATAATGGAAGGGAGGAAGGTGAGGATACATTATAGGAATAGACGAAATAGGTACACTGGTTGGACTTGTAAACTGAATAAAAATATTAGAGAAACTTGTAACATACTAACATTTTTCTTTCCTGACTTTAGAAACCCTAATTCTTGGAATAGGATGATAGTGTGATCAGATCATTGGAATTGACCAAACAAGGTTACGATTATATCCTGACATGCTTGTTTATACCATAGTGAACATCTAATGCACATAATATGAATAATTCACATATTAACCTGGGTCATGGATGTATATGATCTAAACCATGTAATGGACCAATAAACCCTAATGTTATGATGAGTGAGATATATGGAAACTAACCTGGACATCATACATGTTGATGAGGTGTATGTGATGTATGATGATCATGTTGACCTAAACCCTAGGTTGAAGTCAACTAACCTCAATATATACATCCTTGATAACTTTCATGGAAAATTATTGATATTAAGTGCCTTAATCATATATCATATGTTAGTACACCTAATTTGGACTTAATCACTTAATCATAGCTTGATATAAAAATTAGTTCATGAATATGTAATATGTTCACTAATATACATCTAACAACTCAAATATGGTTAATAAGTATTTGGATTTACACAAATATGCATGATGGGCTACTATGGATAATTGGTAACACAATGTGGATAAATATGAATAATTGATTTATTTGGACAATAATGTGACTTATTTAAATAATGGAACACTAATTAGATATTTAACATCAATGGAGGTAATTAATGTGACATTATTTGGGTTAATGTTGAAATTAGTGAATTTAATAAGAAACTAGATAAATTATCTAATTCATACAAGATAATATGATATAACTCCATGTAGTGAAAATATGAGGATAATGAAGTCTAAATCTAAAATATTGAGGATAAGACCATTATATAATAATAATTATTAAAATAATGATTCTAAACCATAATTGTACTCAAACGTGTACTGAATAATTTCAAAACCCAAATCTAAGCCTAAAATTGGATTCTTTGGGTCGTAATTGGTTTAGGTGCAAAGTTTCAACATTGTTGGATAATGTTTGCTTTCTCAAATTGATTTTTAAGAAGGCAGACTTTGTGAATAGATGGAAGGTGGGTTGGCAAATGTTGATGGAGGACAAATATGTAATACATGCATGCTACTCAAAGAAGGCTCTAGTGTGTGGAGGACTATCTACAAGTAGCTTTAGACTATAATAGACAACTCAACGGAAGTTGTGATCATGGGTGTCTGCACAAACTTTTGGAAAGATGAGTAGATGGGCTCTGGTACCAAACTAGTACGAAGACATGGAAGGTCTATATCCGTGGAGATTGCAATCTAAAGGTGGGATCAGTAGTTTTGGATGGAGGAGCCTGGGATATAGAGTTCCTTGAATATTGGCTAGACGTGAGTTCAGTTTAGGAGATCATAAGAATGGTACCAACGGATCTGACCTTTGGAGAAGATGGGTTTCAATGGAAATTGAACAAACATGGGATGTTCAACGCCAACATAGACTTCTAATTGAGGGGATAGAGAGATAGATTAAAGGGGATCAAAAATGCATCTGGGCCAACTATCTACCTCTACAGGTGAAGACATTCTTGTGACGTTTCAAACATAATAGACTGATGGCAAAGTACTTGCTCTAGGTGAGAAAGATGACAGAAGCACCCACCTGTGAGAAGTGAAAAGCATTGGAAGAAACCTGATTATACACGATAAGAGACTGCCTGGTGAGTAGATCCATCTAGGAATGTTTTTATGCATCCAAAAAAACCAACTTCTACAACAACAATCTTACTGAATGGTTAGAAGTGAACCTCAATACAAGACCAAGTAATGAGGAGAGGCAGATTACATTCGTGACTTGCTGCTGGATCATTTTGAAAGCAACAAATGACTACATTTTCAAGAAGAAGGCAATCAATAGAGCCATCTCGATGATCACCATAAAGGTGATAACCAAAGATATTATTTTTGCTAACCAAAGAGATGAAGTGCAGAAGAAGATACCACAACAGAAACATGTGGTACCTAATAATATGGACACACTCATTACAATAGATGTAGTGACAAGAAAGGTGAAATCTATCACCATGGCTGGTTGCATGATGTGAGATAGGCATGTAAGGTGGCTACAGGGAAACACAAGGAAAATATCTAGAAATGACCCACTAATAGGAGAGTTACACATTATCCTAATTGGATGTCAAAAAGGAAGGGTTGTATAAAATGGGAGGTGCTACATTTAGAGTGATTCGAAACAAGCAGTTGCCATCATCAAAGGTACTATGCACTACCCCTTGATCTTCATGAACCTGGTTTGTGATGTTAGGAGAACACTGGACACTTATGTATATGTCAAAGTCATCTTCAGAACCAAAGAATGGAATGTGTTAGCAGACCAATTGGTGAAGGACACAATTAGGAAGGGTGAGGTTTGAAGATAATGTTGGGAAATACGGGCACATAGTAGGCAACATAATTTTTTTTAATCTATTTGTATTCCCCAGAACAACAAGATCATGTCAAATGCTATAAAATAGGAGAGATGGTTTAATGAGTTTATACATGATCCTAGAGCAAGTCTAGATACTACAACTCATTGTACTGAAACTATTTTCTAGTTACTCTTGTATGGTGTCTGTGTAGCTCCTATTCTTCACCACAAACAACAGACTCAAACAACTTCTACAGCGGCTCCTAGGGTCTCACTATAGACTACAAGATGATGTTGCCTTCCTAGCGATGGGAAAAGGCCTCCTTGCCTCTAGATAAGTCCACGTGGACCAACTAAAACTCCTGTTGTTCTGGTAGAATAGGCAAGAAGGAGTTGTCCCTCACGTTGGTGTACTAGTCACAAATTTGCTCTCTCATAATTGTTTCTCCCTTGCTATCCCTTCCTTTAGTGGATAGGACTTGCTCAAGCTCTCTATTTGTTACCACACCTAGAGAGGATAACAATTGTCATAGGAAATTGAGTTATATTATAGGAAGCCTCCAATATTCCTCTATTTATAGGAGGGGTTAGGGTCTCAGTTCTTAATCTATGTGGAAGTAGAAGGGACCGGAAGATCATGATTTTTTACAACATGCAAACAAGAATCAGTCATTTGGCAACTAAATCTGTCAGTTCACATGCGAGTCAATCGGTTCGCAGCCCAAACTAGTCATTTCGCCCTATTTTCCAATTTCACATGAATTAGAAATTTCATTTTCAATTAATGCACAACATTAAATCTTATACCAATCGAATTGAACAAGTGAAATGATCAACTTTTCTCACAAATTTAGAAAAGCTACCAAAAACTTTGGTTGGCATGACCGAGCCTATCGACTCACTAGGTGAACCACTCATCTCACCCAACCTGAGTCTATCAGTTCTGCCAGTGAATTGATCGGCTGGTGCCTATATTCAAGCATAACTCAGCCAATTCAATTCTAATCAACCCGACACTCCAAATGACCGTCTCAACACTTGAGCCGATCAACTAGAAGTCCAGTCAGCGGATTTGTTTCTTGTATTGCATACCTAAACACTTTAGTAATCAACCCAATCATCATTCATGATTAAACTCCTCTTCTAGATGAGTTCCTATGTGTGTGACCCTATCATGTTGGAAGTGAATGTCCATAACTAACATATGACATCACAAGCAAAGGGTGGGGCCTAGTCACACGTCAGTGCTACCCAAGTGAATGGAAATTTAGAGAACAGGTTCATCCTAAAATATGTGTAATGTGTTATAATAATTGTAAAATTCCTTTGTCTCTGATATCCAGAATGAACTCTAGGCATAGAACTATCATCCTCTCAATGTTCAATCCATCTTCCTTGAACCAAGAGAAGACTGTCCGAGATATATGTGACCTCAATATCATATATTGATTCACATGTGCATGTGCATGCATTTCTCAGTCTCTCTTATCAAGTGGATAGGATATCAAACTCTAGTAGGAGGGACAAATCCCATTTACATTAATCACAATTAGTCCCCATGTGTCAAGCTATGCAATCATCACCATTATGGAAATCCTTATTCATCCATTCAGGGTTATGTTTGATGATGTCAAAGTATACCGAATGACATGTGATGAGTGTAGTGACTTCAAGTCTAAGAACCACAATCACCACCTTCACTTTGAGAGATGACTATGACCACCAATGATGGTTTCCATGTGTCACTCTCAAGGTGGGTCTGTCCAATACACTGTTCTCTAACAAGTATCTGTGTGCTTGGTTTGATATACCATATTATGACTAATGAGATTTTATCATCAACCAATTCACACTCTAGTCTTGTGTGTTACTACTATCTATCTGAATTCCATAGTTGCAACTGACTAGGGACATAATAAGAATATACATACTCTTAGCACCCATATGATCTCATTGTTCAAGTCACATACTTGAAGACAAACATCATTGAGTATTGTCATTCTCGAGACATTCATAATGTTTCCCCATTATTTCATAACTGATTGAAACAAAATGAATTTGAAGCTTTCCTTTATGATTATTAATAAAACTCCTTTATGTTCTATGCCATGTCAATCATCATATGATTGACTCTCTGGGCATATCATACCAATAGATAAATGAGGAAAATAGGGGAAATAGTGAATAAGACGTGATGTAGTATTTGTTTGGGGTTGTCAGGCATATTAAAAAATTTGATTTGAGAAGATAATCTTGATTGATATTATCCTAATTTAATCAAATTTTATTTTTTTGTTATTTGTCTTGAATGTGATGTCACACTTTAGTTTTCTGATTTCACCTATAGTCTTCCTGTCACACATATTTCTCCTCCTTAGTTTTCTTGGGCTTCTTCTGATCCGTCGGATACAAATCAAATGGTTCATGTCTTTTCTCCTTCCTCGAGATGGCATCTCCTTAGACTCTACAATATTCTTGGGATCCATCTCCTCCTTTTCCCATTCTATCTCTCATCCTCCCCCTTTATCCTCCCTTTCCTTTTCAGTTAGTTTCCTTGTGAATCTCACAAACTCACTAATCTCAAAGCTGCTATGATTTCATTGCCCTAACTATCCCAACGAGCTTGGATTCTTTACCTCCTCTATTTCTACCACAGATGGAACTCCTGGACAACCCAACGTTTTGCACATGTATATGAACCCTCATTGACCTCATCATGACCCACATGAACATATTTCAAACCTTGCTTGACCTCCAATTGCTGCCTTGTTGTCTACCCAACCATGTTTAAGTATTACACTCATTTAGAGCTCGTCGACACGCTAGGGATGCCCCTGAGTGTCTATGACCACCCATGGATGTTCTTCAAATATCATGGAAGATTTTGGGGTCCTAAATTTTATTTAGGGAGGTACCTTCTAAATTTCCCCATTTGTCCTTTATGGGTGTTTTTCTACAACTGGGTGCGATTCGATTGTTTTACTATCACTTTGATCTCATTTTCCTCATCTTCAACTTTGTTTCTTCATCATGGATGGTTCCAAATATGTGATTTCTACTAGATTACATCGATTCAATGGTCCTCATGGTGTGTCTGTATTTCTTAATGGCAAAGGGGGTGATGGTAACTCCAACCATCGCAGGGACCATGCCTAGGTCTATGGAGTCCACAGGAGCATGAGGAACTCTATAGTGGTGGAAGCCTTCTAATTTCTCTCATGGTTTCTAGACTTCACTTTCCGCTTTGTAGCCTAGAAGCTCTATGTTCTGTCTAATTAATCGTGACTTTTGAGTAATGACAAAGATGATTGTCTGATGCTTTACAATATTGCCCCAGCTTGGATTCAAATTACTTCATGCCTATCGTAGGCATTCTGGTTTGTTTGCCTATGATTTTAATTTGATCACGTGGTTTTTGTATCTCTTGGCAATGACCAACATAGCTTGTATGATGTGACAAATATATGTTGGGGCAAATCACTAATTTCAAAATCGATTTTGTTTCATAATTTAGTAAATCTTCTTATCTTTAAAAATCCATAGTAATTCACTGGAAAGTCAGACAATTAAACCAAGACATGTTTTGGAATATAAAAAAGAGATTTATCACTTTGGGATAACTAGTAAAACACAATTCCAATGTATAAAATACATGATTTTTATGTATTATCCCTAATTACCTTTAATCTTGCAAAATTCATATAAAATGATTTATAAGTAAAAAAATTAATAAGTAAATATATTTTGAAATTGAAAAATCATAACCTATATGATGATGTAGTTTTCATCATCTAAATCAACTCATAGTAAAAGTCAATATTTCTACAGTTTAAGATATAATTATTAATTAATGATGCACATCTAGTGATATTATGTGAAGATATACCCTAGTTGGATCTAGGGTTGGACCCTGAATTTGGATACACATTTTTGAGGTATGTTCCATTTTCTTTATGAGTCATATTACACAATAAATCTATTTTCTCTCTCTCTTGGCTTGATAGTGGTGTGTTGCACTCTATATGTCATTTGATTATACATGTTTGACCTAAATGGGTCCAATTCATAGAAACTCATCTTGTTGACTATTGAGAATGCAAATTGATTTTCTCTTATTTAATCTTGTTTATGCTTGTTCAATTTACAACCATTATTGTATTATTTCATCTTATTGTTCCATTTCATAATGGAAACCCTAATGTAATGAATTTGTTGGATTGAACTTTATCTTGCCTCTCTATTATATGCATGTTTTATTGTTGACACTATTATTATCTATTAGTGATGGTACATTATGGGTTCCAACCCCATTGTACAACTTTCTAGTATATGGGTGATGGTTCTCTCACCTATTTTCTACACTTATATATATATATATATATATATATATATATATATATATATATATATATATATAGGATTGTGAGGACTCTCATCTTCTTCCTCAACATGGAATGTGGAAGTGTTGGGGCCCTACTTTTAGATGGTCGTAGTCTAATATTTAATTTGCATACATAATTATGATGATTTATTTGTTGTTCTGTATTTGAGATTTAAAGACAAGAATTGATAATTGTAAACTTTATTGTTTTCTTCATGTAATCTTTTCATTTTACTATATAAAGATCCCTTTTGATATCCAACTGGATGCTTCTTTCTCCTTTGTTTGGGAAGCCTTGTTATATAATTTGTTATCTTTTTTCGCAAATATTGTCCAATCACTATTATATGCACATATTGACATTTTATGCTGACAACTTCCACTGTGTCTTCTCTTGTGGGGTATTCTTCCAACCCCTAGGCAGAAAACAAGGAGAAGTTGACTACATTAACACCAGGACCCTCATCTTCTTCCTCGACATGGAATGTGGAAGTGTTGGGGCCCTACTTTTAGATGGTCGTAGTCTAATATTTAACTTGCATACATAATTATGATGATTTATTTGTTGTTCTTTATTTGAGATTTAAAGACAAGAATTGATAATTGTAAACTTTATTGTTTTCTTCATGTAATCTTTTCATTTTACTATATAAAGATCCCTTTTTATATCCAACTGGATGCTTCTTTCTCCTTTGTTTGGGAAGCCTTGTTATATAATTTGTTATCTTTTTTCTCTAATATTGTCCAATCACTATTATATGTACATATCGAAATTTTATGCTGACAACTTCCACTGTGTCTTCTCTTGTGGGGTATTCTTCGAACCCCTAGGCAGAAAACAAGGAGAAGTTGACTACAGTAACACCGGGACCCATCCAGGTGTAGTTGATCTTTCTTGGGAGGTATGTTGTAGTGGTTGGCTACCCTCTACTAATTCTATGCTATAGATTAGTTTCCTATATACATGAGTATTATAATAGTTAGATCCATATCTTCTACTGCTACACTTTTGGTATTTGATACGTTAAATAATTGAATTATAGTATAACATCCTTTATGAAAAATTATTACTAAAGTTGGCATTGGACGATTTCCAATTATTCACATCTCTCTAAGAGAGTGGTTCCCCTATCGGGTCTCACTCCTTACAAAATTAGTTGGATAATATCTTTATGATTAATGGTATTCAATTATAATTTATGGTGTATTATTGAGTAAGGAAGATGTCAATATTTGACACATATTTTCATTTCATGTGTGTTTTCTTGAGATGATCTCCTAGATGTAAGTGTATGGATATTAAATTTGTAATCTTGTGGATACATAAATTATCTCATTAATATATGATAGGTTTCCATAATTAGATATTTGATTTACATCATTGATATATTGTTTCAATATGTGTCATTAATACATTGATAATTCCCCTTAATTGTGAGAATTGTGTAATGTATAAGGAAAAATTAGATTTGGAAGCATTATAGATAGGAAGGAAATGTCTATGACACACCACATTGAAATTTTTCATGAGTAAAGCATGAAATTGAACTCCTTTGTTTCTTGGGATAATAATTTTTTTGTAAACCTTCTAGTGACCTAAGCATAAGATATCACTGTTACAGATATTGAAGATGTTATAATTAATCTGAATAGTCACAAGTGTCCTGGTCGAGATGAATTCAATGGGAAATGTATGGATCTAGTTGAAGCATTTTTAACATGATGATATCGATGTTGTTCTTTCATTTACAGGACTTATTATAGAAGCTAACAAGACATGTATAACTCTTATTATTGAGTCCTATAGTACTCGTGATCTTAAGAACTTTAAGCCAATTTCTTTATGTAATGTTATCTTTAAGGTGTCAACATGATGCATTTTTCAGAGAAATTTCATTAGGGATTAAATTCCTAGATATAAATAACTAAAATATATGATAGAACTACCTGAAACGTGAAGGTTTTATCACTATATATTTTTAGGATCGAATCCCTAGGGAAAATTTTCTTAAGAATGATGATAAGCAATTCAATCTCAAGACAAGTCTAATATTTAAATCATGATCTTGTATTTTTTATTAAACTAAGTGAAATTCAATGTGAATTTATATTTTAATGGAAAATTCATGAAAGAAGTGGGGTGAAATGTACTTTGTTGCTACCACCAACATGTGTTTAACCACAATATATTATCACTCATATAAATGATAGATTGTGATTATGCAATTTCCTCTCCTCCCCAAATGAGGGAATTGCATGTATGAAAATAAATACAACCTCACTTTTCTTTACTAAGAAGTCACACATCCAACACCGCAAAAAATTGTCCTTCAGAAGTGCTCATATGTGCGTTCAACCAGAAATATTTAATATTCTAACTTTATATTTCAAATTTCTCCGTATACTATTGTAATTTTCATGCAATATTGATGATCAATCAAAAAATCATGAATTAAATTATTCATTCAATATGAATCCATTAATAAATGCAATAATATAGAACCAAGTTCAAAAATATCGAGTGAAGGCACTACTCTACATACCCCAACAAGAAAACTACTCACTCATGGTAAGGAAAATAGGACAAGAGATGAAGGGAGAAAGACAAGTCATCATAATTGATGTGTAGAAGGTGAGAGTTGTGGTCCCTAGAGCTCAATCTAAATATTGGTTACAGAGAAGTCCATGCCACAACTGTATAGGTGTGTGTCAAGTCCTTGTCCCTCCTTTGATCGAAGCACAACTAAAAGTGAGAGTATTAGAAGTGAAAATGGGACTTCTTTTCTTAAGTATTGCCATAACCGGGCCCAAAATTTAATTACTAAAATTGTTGATCATCATAAACCTTGAAGCAATAGAAAATATATCCAATTCATTGGGTGGCCAATCGGTCATTTCAATTGTAGATGTGTGCATGTCCCAAAGTCCAACCAATTAGTTCAGATAATGATTCAATTGACTCAATATTTTTGCCTTTGTCATGATGATTGTGTAAGTCAATCAATTCACAAAGTGAGCCATTCATCTCACTTCTTAACTTATTCTCTAACGATTTTGTAAGCTGATTGACTCATGATGTGAGACGATCAACTTATAATGTGAGCCAATTAACTCACTTGCATATTTACTTGGGGATGACTCTCGGCCAGTCATCTCAATGCATGAGCCGATCGAAAAGGGGGAGGTCAGGTTCTTGTGTGATTTTTTTGCTTTTTTAATGTGCTTGGGTAGCTAGAGCAATTGGTTGTCTTATGTAATGGAAGATCTTGTGTGAATCCTTGATGCTTTGTAAGTTTATTAGCTCACTAGGTGGGTAGATTGTCTCACTGACCTTCTTTTATGATCTTTGTGATACACTCCAGTTGACCATTTGGATGTTCCCTTTTGATCGGTTGGGCACCTGAGTCTATCATCAACAGCCGACAATGGTGGGATGACTAGTACAATTTTTTGGAGACAATAAATGATCCCACTCATCTATAGCATGGCCAGGAGAGGTGTCTGGAGCCTTCTTCACAATATTGTGCATTTACTACAATAAAATGAGGAATTTCTCACTAAAAAACAAATATTCAAAATAAAATAACAAAACCTAATTTAGGCTAAAGATGAAAAAATGCATAAATGGAATGTGAATATAATCTAAACATCTGAATAAACTAAGATGAATAGACATTCATCAAATAAACCTTAGCTTAAATGTTTCTTGTAGTCAAGTTACACAAAACTAAAAAGAGTTGTCAGATAATACTAATTAACCACATTTATGCCTTAATTGCACAATATTCTTCATTCCCTACCACCGAAAATGACCAAACATCAACCTCCTAAAATTATAAAACATGATTTTGTCAATCCTTAGTCCTAACTTCACTTTGCAACACTATTTCCTCACCACAAATCCTGACATCAAACAAACATAAGTACTTCATGAAGGCAAAAGAATCTCACAAAACCCCATAAGTATGCACATTATCGAACACTCTAGTTTGGAAAAATGGTCAATAATTGAACATGCAATAAACCCCTATGTGGAAAACATAGTGAAAGGAGATATGGAAGGAGGCACATCTCTTCTCTATTTGACTTAATACTGATTTTTTTCTTCTAAATTTTGCCTTATTGATTTGTAAGATTTGTTGTTGTGTGAATTAGCATCCTCTTATTTTATTTTTGACAATACATCCTTATTATGTATAGAATGGTATGGAAGAAGTGGATAGAGAGAGGAAGAGGTTGTGCCACCCTAAACTTAGGGTTTGTAACATTTAGTCACTTTTTTATCTATTTTTGGTAGAGTTGGTAAGAAGATGGAAGAAGAAATATAGAAGAGGGATAGGATCTTGCACAACTTGTCAATATTATTTGAAGTGTATTGGAGTATTGTTTAATTAAATTCATCCAAATAGTGTATGATGTGGGGGTAATTGATGATTACATAGATATGACATATTGGGGATAATTGATGATTCTACATATATGCTACACCAATTGGGAAGAGAAATTCCACAAGTGAATCCTGTCAGTTCCATACTACTTACCATAATTTGTAGGGAGCGATTAAGGTCCTAGGCTGTGTGGGATTATTTTGAAGCATTCCAATATTTCCTAGTCAATATTACAACAAAATTCACTTTTTCCAAGGGAGTTAGTTGACAAATGCCAATGCAAATGTATGAATGTTTAATGGAAATATAAGTAGGCTAGATAATGGCTTGATTGCTAAAGAAAAAAATATTAAAAGTTTTATTCTAAATGCAAGATATGAAAGATGGATAAAAATTTCATAGACGAATCATTTCAAAGATATTTATTCAAAATTAAGATAAGTGTGATATCCTAAACACATAACTTAATAAAATTCCTCATCCTCAACCAAACTCTAAACCTATGATGGAGGGGAAGAATATATTGTCAAAACACTACACAAAATGGTTGCCCTCTGGAGGAGGACATTTGATGTCTTGTGGTGGCTGTTGTTGGTATCCCATTTGATTGGAATTTTATGAATGCTTCTATTGCTAATCAAACCCTACAGTCCATATCGATGGGGAAACAAGTGGCTTCTTGAGATAGATTTTGCATGTAGAAACATGACCAAAAGGAAGAGTGAACTTAAGGATATGCCCAAAGAGACATTGATATAGTGGACAAGGATCATGGTAGCTGTGTTGGTGCTTGTGTCACTGGGTGTGGGTGTGATGTATAAGATGCATATGGTTCAATTGATGTCCTTACTACTATTGTTTGACTATATGTGGTTCTAGGAAGTCTCAATGTGTCTCAATTGGGACTACATGGTGATGAAATCTTACAAACCGCATGGAGTGGTGGGTTCTACATTTGTACATATATTTTTCTTAGAGCAACAAGAAGATGAAGCAGTGGATGGGAATGTTGCCTCATCATTCAACTCCATGGAGGTGTTGCATCTTCTAGAAATTGGGAGCACCAACTCCTTGCCTTCAGTAGGTGGAGACTAAAGCACATAACACGCTATGTGCATACTGAGGTTGAGGAGTTCATAGGATAGGTGGCCTAGAGAAAATGGGCATTTGCAAGTAGAGCTAGCTACATTGGACTACCCTTGAACAATAAGAAGTATATGTATTTCTCCAAAGATTTACTTATGAAAATACCCCCCTATAATATGTCATATCAATTAGATTTCCTCTTGTCCCAATTGACAAATATATGTGTGTATTCCAGGTAGGAGGCGATGGAAGTAACTTTTCCTTGCGTAAAGTGCAAGCATGAGGTACAAGAAACATCATTATGAAAATGATAGATCATAAGGATGCTCTAGTTGCATGGCTCAGTTGTGAAGAATTCACTATTAGGAGTATACAATATGGTTCATGACCCCTGTCTATGTTGCACTCCTGGTCAATATGGTGTAGGAAAGAATTCGATGAATATACTAAAACAATGAATGTTCGATGCAAAAGGCCTTAGTGTTGTTTTTCAATGAAGGTATCGACCCAAAGATATCCACCCTAAACTTGACATCATTTTACTTATTTTTCTCGAGGTAGTGGTTTCATATATCATATTTCTTTGATCACACAACATCAACATCAAGCATGATAGAAATGAGGTCTGTGCCCTTCGTAGTATGTTCTTCACCAAACATGTGGATTGTACACTCTGATAAATTCTTTTCGGTCCTCACCTTTGTGAAGGTGTCCATGAAATCCAGTGAGAGTTCCTCATAGATGGTCCTGACATGGAATGATAATGTGAGCATGTGAGACTGACATAGCATGTCCTGTAGATATTGAAAAATGGCTAGCTTTTCTAAAGTATATGTGTATGCCCATTGGGCATATGGACATAGATTCTTCACTACGTCATAGTTCTTGTTTTTATCAGCAATAGTGAGGGATTTATATATCTTGGGGATGGGCTCTATACAAGCCTCTTTAAATGGTGAATAGGGGTACTACTCAAGGTTCTCCTTGGGTGTAGAATGGGTAGAAGATTGGGACAAGTGTGTCAAGGTTTGTCGAGAAAATAGATGTCCCACAACTAGAATAGTCCAATCACCTTTCCATTGTTTTGATAATCATTTGGTCATAGAGCTTGACATCATGTATGAATTCATCAATAGAAAATTATTTGTAGCCTAGATAGGACTCACACATATGAGAGTCACAAAAGCCTACCACTCTCAAATCACAATTGTACATGTACTTGTTAAGTGAGTTCACTTAGAGAGGGGTGTTATTCTCCTTGTCCTTCTTACTTTTATAATGGCATGGGATGGTGTTATTCATGGTTCCTAGGATACTGGAGAGGTCTCTCCTAGTCTTTGGCATAATGGCCTAAAGGTGAGGGAGCAGACAAGAAAAGATTCTCCTGATCACAGTCATTCGATTGATTGATCTGGCAAGGTAATCAATGGAAGTGTCTAAGTAGTCGATTGGTGGACTAAGACAAGTGCCTCAAAGAAGTTCACTGAGTTGTTGAAGTGATGATACAATCATATAGATTAACAAGAGGATTGGTTGGAAAACATAGTAGTGTGTTGGAATAGAATATGTCATTGGGTGAATGGTCAATTGATCGTAAGAGAAATGAGCTGTTGACCTGATGAAGCAGTTGAATGGCTTGGTGAAAGATAATCGGCTGAGGTACCTAAGTTGATTGGCTTGAAAAAAACTATAATGTGAGGAAGATGATAGTGGAAGGAGATGCAGGTTTGGGATGCAATTGGGAAATAATATTTGGTGGAGGTAGTGAGATGAAGTATGGGGTAATTGGTATTGGTTGTAGTGTTGGATTATGGTGTGTGAAGTGGGGTTGGGAGGTATCCTCTCCAATGCCAAGAAGGGTGAGGGAGAAGGGGCATAGGTGTTGGGGAAGGATGCAAGGAGAAATTGGAGATGGTCATGGCTAGCGGCGACATGTGGAAAAATGGCCATCTCAACAATGGTGAGTCCAGTAACTTGGTTGGTGGTGTGATGAAGTCGAGCTTCATCTGTGGTGAGAGGGTGCCTTCTTGCACCAAAGGTTGGTTTCTTGTAGTGTGAGTAGTAGGGGAACAATGATGGAGCCTCTTACCTTTAGTGGATTCATAGTTTTTAGTTGTTGAGTTGCACAATTCAAATCTTAAGACAGTTGGCTAGATATCAAACCTTTGGGATTAGTATATGCTAGAATCAACTAGTTGGCCATCTCAATGCTTCAGATAATTGACAATGACTCAAAGGCAATTGAAAATTCTACAATTAAGTCAATCGGAGATGGCTAGCTGATCTAATCACCTACATGAGTGTGTCGTGATGAGTCTTGCTCAAAATTCAGCTAAAAATTTCATCAAAGAAGATGATCAACTGACTCAATGTAGCATTCCCTCCACTATAAGTATGTTAATTAGTTGGTTAGTCAGCTGACTGCTTGACCTATTTGGTAAATTTCTATTTATATGCCCAAAATTTCAATCTAACCAACTCATTGGGGGAGTCAATTGATTGACATTGTGAAGTAAAGGGGTTGCTACATGTGAATCGATCACACCCCTTGTTCCACATTCAATGTGACCCTATTTGATTGACTTGAGTATCTACTGGATGGTCTAGTCGATTGACTCAATAATGTCTGGGAGTTTTGTAATGAACATTGTGCAATCTTCCACCAGAAATCAATTTGGTACCTAGTTTACAATAACATCTACAAATTAACTACAAACCACTACATGAAAGTTGAATGGTATGATAAGTATGCAACTGAGTAAAGGAAATTAAATCCACAAAGAATAAACCACCAAGTTGCCTATCGACAAGCATCTTGTTATAAGTTGTTTGCTTAACACTTAAAATATAAATACTAATGGGTTAGTGAGAGGGAGTGAGTGATTTACATTAATATTGGATATTGTAAAGTATCTTTAATAGTTGGTCAACAATTGTGAATTCACTCACTTTTTCACTCTATACAACAAAAGTACCATGTGGGTAAATTTGCATCACAACATACATCCTAGACCACCACATGCATAGCTTTCCTAGGAATAGTCAGAGTCACAAATTGTGGACTAGCACTTGATCCCCCACCTTCAAGTCTTTTCTCCTCAAGTGACCATCATTTCACATATTTTTCCTCTCTTTATAAACAATGTATTATCATACTTTTCACACATAATGTCTTTGAGTTACTAAAGTTGGAAATGCATGTTCTCCCTTACAAGGTTTATATTGAAATTTAGTTGTCTTATTGCCATGCATTTCTATGTTCAAGCTCCACAAGAATATCACATGATGTTCTATACATCGATCTAAAAGTAGTGGTTCTTTTGGGGGTCTAGAACGATGTCCTATAGAACCAAAGAGCATTATTATGTTTGTTGACCAAATACTATCAAGTATGGACCAAAATCCTCTCTAGGAAGGAGTTTTTCTATTTATTAAAAACCTCCACTTCCTAACACATGGGTGGGTGATATGGAGTGACCTACTTATGATGTACACCATATTTCTTGAGCAATTTTTCAAAGGTACATTGTAAATGAGAGGTAGAAAATGAAAGCCTCTAAATGAGATGATGACATGTGGGAATACATAAGTTGGGAAAATGATCTCCTTGAAGAGATTGATAATCTTTGAGTTGTTGGAGAAATGTAATCCACTGCTACTGAATATATGAAAATTTTGTAGGAAGAGGGGAATGGACCCATGTAGTCCACCATTTATAGATCAAAGGTCTTGATTTCTTACCACATCTATAAAGGAATCTCATCTCTCTTGAAGATGTTTCATGTCCAATGGCATTGATCTACCAGATATCACAAATTGATGGGTGTCTTTGAAGATTTTCATCCAAAAGAATTCACATTGCATGACTTTAACCGTAATCTTGTTGGAGCTCATGTGGGCCCCAGTAGGGATTGAATGGCACTTCTCTAGAATAAGGGATGGCTCTTCCCCAGGGATGCAATGGTAGTAGAGGTTGTCCTATGGAAAGGCATAAGAGGTACCGGTGATCCTGATAGTAGTGTCTTATTTCAACCATGAACTTCTTCTTGGCATTCCCTGTGCATTCAAGATGTAAAATGCTAGCAAAAAGGTAATTGAGAAAATCTACACTCCTAGGAGTGGTTACATATACTTGCATTAGTTATTTTTAAGGAGAGATTCATTGATTGTAATGGCATTTGTGTCTTGTACATGAAGGTGGATCATGTGGCCACAAAATACATTCCAAATACCCTTCTTAACCCACATCTTGAGGTATAATTTCTTGTAGAAGAATAATCCACCAAATCATCCAATGCTTTGCACTGGTCAACAGGTACTAGATGGTTGCACGATCTATATACACAATCACTTGTAAACCCTCAAGTTGTGATATGAATTAATCAAATGTGTAGACAATGGCAATAAGTTCTTTCTCAATCATGGCATAGTTCCTATCAACTTTGTCCAGTTTTTTTTGAAGCATAGTAAATCATATGGCGCTTCTTGTCAACATCTAGTCATAGAACAACCCCACAGTGTAGTCACTAACATCACACATAATATTAAAAGGGAGAGAACAACCAGTTCATGAATGATGGGGGAATAAATGAGAGATACTTTCATCTCAATATATCTCTTCATGCAATCAACATCACATTGAAACTCTGCATACTTGATGAAGAGGTCTTTCACTGGCTTAGAAATTTTTGAGAAGACACGAATAAATCTTCTATAGTAACCTCCATATCCTAGGAAACCCATGACCTCTCTCAGTGTATGACGGAGAAAGTTTAGCAATTGCATCAATCATGTGTTGTCAACTTTAGTGTCATGCTACTGACTCTATGTCCTATAAATATGCCCTACTTCACTATGAAGTGACATTTTCCTAGTTGAGGATCATGTATGCCTCCTCACATGTATCTAGAACCATTGATTGGTGTTGTAAGTAAGTGTTGAAGAAGTACCTATAGACAAATACGTTGTCGATATGACTTCCTTGATCATCTCAATCATACTAGAAAATATGCTTGCCATACACCTTTAAGAGGTTCTTGGTGCATTGTATAGCCCAAAAGGCATATGAAGGAACACATACATTCCAAACTGGTAAATGGACATCGTGTTCTCTTGATCAATTGGATGTAGAGGGATCTGGAAGAAACCCAAATCACTATCTAGATAGAAGAAAACCTCGTGATGAGCTAGTCTCTGTAGAACATGTTCATGAAAATACACATGGAAATGGTCTATGTACTTTTCCTTATTCATTTTCCTACCATTAATTTACATCCTATGTCATGTGACTGTGCACATGAGGATCAACTCGTCATTTTCATTAAACACCACCATGACACCTCCCTTCTTGAGAATGACTTGAGCACAACTCACCATGGTGTGTCAAAAGGATACATTATACTAAATATCCGAATCTTGATGACCTCAACATGAACTAATTCCTTCATGTTTAGGTTCAATCACTGTTGACACTCAATAAAGTCTTTTAATCATAAACTTGAGGGATATGGTCCATGTATAATGCTTGGCTTGTCCCAATCAAGTCTATTATTGTAAGACCCCTGACCTAGGTTTTGGACTAACCCTATTCTCTTTGGCTTGATGATGTGCTTAGAACCTTTCTCTAATCCCTTAAGATAGTTTTGGATCTTGTGGAGAGTTGAAGTCTCTAGTTTGAGTTTTTTGGGTTAGTGTTTGTGGTTTGTGTGCTAGTTT
Source organism: Alisma plantago-aquatica (assembly GCA_963693085.1). Taxonomy (NCBI): domain Eukaryota; kingdom Viridiplantae; phylum Streptophyta; class Magnoliopsida; order Alismatales; family Alismataceae; genus Alisma; species Alisma plantago-aquatica. The sequence goes on along the minus strand of OY856412.1, from coordinate 1,182,152,333 downwards.
TGGTACAAAGTGAAATTTACCCAATGTAGGGGGTGAATGTGCAATTTTTCACCTCTAGAGTGTTCCTTCTCTTTCTTTACATCATCCAGCAGAGAGAGAGAGAAGGGGGTGCCTTGTTTGAGCCTTGTTTGAGTGGTGACTATAAAACCCTATTCACCCCCTCTAGTGGTTTTTCATTTGGTATCAGAGCAGGCTTCAAGGAGCTCTAATCGAGTCTTGAAGAATGAAGAGTGGTGGTGTCTACGACCATAAGCAAAGGAAAAGCATGGACCAATCTTCAACAAGCTGTAATTGGTGCTTAGGAACAAGGCACACAACACCTAGCTGTCCATGGAGGTTAAAGAAGGAAGATAAGCATAAAGAATGTCTTATTGCTACAATAAGTGAAGAAGAAGAAGAGGTAAGTCTTTTTGATTTATCTAAATAAGAGTTAATTGCTAGTCTTCAAGAAACACATGATAAGTATATTGAGTGTAAGAAGAAATTAAAGAAATCTAATAACACAAATGATGAGTTACATGCAAAACTTCTTGCTCTCACATCTGAAAATGAAGATCTTAAGGAGACATTAAACTTAACTATCAAAGGCCATGATATTGAGCTGAAATCTATAGAGGCAAATTGCAATCTTTTATCTCTAGAAAAGGCAAACTTCCAAGCCCAAATAAATGATCTTAAAAAAAACTTATTTTGTGTACACATCTAGATTATGATACTATCGTGAAAGAAAGAGATTCTTTATCACCTAATCTAGATCAAGAAAAGCTAGATATCAAGAAGAGAATGGATGAGATTGCTAAGTTACAACAAGAAGTTAGTAGCCTAAGTAACAATGGTATTCTTGATAAAATCTTAAATGATTCTTACCATAAAATTGGAAGGAGAGGACTAGGTTACAAGCCTAAAGGAAAATCTTATCAAAAACCTAGTTGGGGAAGGATACAAGCGCCAAAGAGTCAATCTATGTATGTGCCTAGAGGAAAATATACATATGTACCCAAGAACAACCTAGAACAAACTCATAGAAAGAGACATGAGATTGATTCTATATGTTGTCATTATTGTTTGCGTCTTAGACACTACTCTTTTTCATGCCCATATAAGAAAAGGAATGATGATCTAGTTTGGGTTCCTAAAACTTAGAGATTTGAATTTGATTAGTTAAGGTTTGACCTAAAATGTTACTTTGATATAAAAATGTCATATCTCAACAAAATTGAGCTTTAATTTTCATATTCTTGTACCTTGCTTGCAAATAATTACTGAAAAATAATACAAAAACATTCTCAATCGAGAAAATGTTCGACCAAGAACACTTTCGGTCGAGAATTAGTCGACCAAGCAGGTTACTGTTTTTAAGCTTGCAACAATCTGATAAAACCTGTACAAACAACAACATACTCAGTCGAGAAAAACTTCGACCGAGATAAAATTCGATCGAAGAATAGTTCGATCGAATCAAGTTCTGCTGAACTTGTTTAATTTATCCAGTCTGCTATCAATTTGCTATAAATGATTAATTTAATTTGCAAGACAAGAATCAATCTTAGAGACAAATCTTTTGATAATCTTGCATTATGACTTACTAATATACTTTCATTAAACTTGTTATAAAACATGGTGATTTAATTACTATTTTATAATAATCCACATGGGTTGTCCAAAGTATTCCTTGGTCTATCTATATAAAAATAATGTGCCTTGAAATTTTCTTTTAAATATAATAATTGTATTATGGATTTATACTTTCACCAAACCCTTTGGACAACCTTCAACTAGAAGTAGTCTTTCATAATACAATGATTATATTTAAAAACAAATTTCAAGGCACATGGTTTTTATATAGATCGACCAAGGAATACTTTGGACAAACCATGTGGATTATTATAAAACAGTAATTAAATCACCATGTTTTATAACAAGTTTAATCAAAGTATATTAGTAAGTCATAATGCAAGCTTATCAAAAGATTTGTCTCTAAGATTCATTCTTGACTTGCAAATTAAATTAATCATTTATAGCAAATTGATAGCAGACTAGATCAATTAAATAGGTTCATCAGAACTTGATTCGGTCGAACTATTCTTCGATCGAATTTTATCTCGGTCGAAGTTTTTCTCGACCGAGTATGCTGTTGTTTGTACAAGTTTTATCAGATTGTTGCAAGCTTAAAAATATTAACCTGCTCGGTCGACTAATTCTCGACCGAAAGTGTTCTCGGTCAAACATTTTCTCGACCGAGAATGTTTCTGTATTGTTTTTCAGCAATTATTTGCAAGCAAGGTACAAGAATATGAAAATTCAAGCTCAATTTTGTTGAGATATGACATTTGTATATCAAAGTAACATTTTAGGTCAAACCTCAACTAATCAAATTAAAAAATTTAAGTTTTAGGAACCCAAACTAGATCATCATTCCTTTTCTTGTATGGGCATGAAAAAGAGTAGTGTCCAAGACGCAAATAATAATGACAACATATATAATCAATCTCATGTCTCTTTCTATGAGTTTGTTCTAGGTTGTTCTTGGGTACATATGTATATTTTCCTCTAGGTACATACATAGATTGACTCTTTGGCACTTGTGTCCTTCCCCAACTAGGTTTTTGATAAGATTTTCCTTTAGGCTTGTAACCTAGTCCTCTCCTTCCAATTTGATGGTAAGAATCATTTAAGATTTTATCAAGAATGCCATTGTTACTTAGGCTACTAACTTCTTGTTGTAACTTAGCAATCTCCTCCATTCTCTTCTTGATATCTAGCTTTTCTTGATCTAGATTAGATGATAAAGAATCTCTTTCTTTCACGATAGTATCATAATCTAGATGTGTACACAAAACAGGTTGCTTTTAAAGATCATTTATTTGGGCTTGCAAGTTTGTCTTTTCTAGAGATAAAAGATTGCAATTTGCCTCTATAGATTTCAGCTCAATATCATGGTCTTTGATAGTTAAGTTTAATGTCTCCTTAAGATCTTCATTTTCAGATGTGATCGCATGAAGTTTAGCATGTAACTCATCATTTTCTTTATTAGATTTCTTTAATTTCTTCTTGCACTCAATATACTTATCATGTGTTTCTTGAAGACTAGCAATTAACTCTTCTTTAGATAAATAAAAAAGACTTACCTCTTATTCTTCTTATTCTTCACTTATTGTAGCAATAAGGCATTCTTTATGCTTATCTTCCTTTTTTAACCTCCATGGACAGCTAGGTGTTGTGTGCCTTGTTCCTAAGAACCAATTACAACTTGTTGAAGATTGGTCCATGCCTTTCCTTTGCTTGCTGTCGTACACACCACCACCCTTCATTCTTCAAGACTCGATTAGAGATCCTTGAAGCCTTCTCTGATACCAAATGAAAAACCACTAGAGGTGGGGGTAAATACTGTTTTATAGATATTTTAAAAGTAATTTAACCAAAACAAGAAACCACAAAAAGATTGGACAAGGGGACAAGGATTTAGAGTGGTTCCAACCTTAGCAAATACTAAGGTAGTCAATCCACTACCCGGTTACTTACCCAACCGGGATTTTGAAAGTATTTAAATTTTATTACCTCGCAAGGATATTACATAAAATTATAAATACTTTCACCAAACCCTTTGGACAGCCTTCACCTAGAAATAGTCTCACCAACCTCGAAGCAACCTTCCTTGAAGTAACCTCAAGCTCCCCCTTGAAGTAGCCTTCCTCTTGAAGTAGCTTCCCATTGAGACAGCCTTCTTGAAGTAGTCCAAAGTCCACCTTCTCCACTGAGAAGACCCTTCTCCACCTGAGAAGTCAAACCCTCTCCAATCCGCAGCCTCCAACCCTAGGAGTAGCAAGGAGAGTACAAGAAATATAAAGGAACAAGAAGGAAAAATAGAAATTACAATACCGTTGTAGCAAAAGGCTTGATTTCCTATATCAATCATTTTGATCTCCTAACCAATTTATATGGAAGTGTAAGTGCAGTGGGTAGGAGATGCTAGCCTATAGGACACGAATTTGGAGCAATGGAAATGAGTAGCAAATGTTGGAGTTGTTCAATTGCTCACAAGAATGGATTCTCAATTGCAAGTGTGAATGCTCAAGTGTTGCACAAGTGTATATTGGGTGTCCTAAGGCATGTCCTATTTATAGGAATGGCCTATGAGTGCTTAAGGACATTCTAGACACTTTTTAGGGGGTTCTTAGTGCTTAACTAGCCGTTAGGTATTCACCAATTGCTTTAGCAACGACTAGTTAATTAATCCTGAAAAGTGCAGACAGAGACAGTCTCGGTCGAGGAATTGTCGACCGAGATCCCAGTCTATCGAAGTTTTTGTCGACCGAGGGACTGTCTGGAGAAAGAGTGTATAACGTTCTAATAAAACTCCCAACTACCTTGTCTACTGGGTCTAACGACTACTTGGGTCATTCTCAGTCGAGGAGATTGTCGACCGAGAGTATCTCGGTCGAGAAGTTTGTCGACCGAGAATGACTTTGTTTCAATGTTTTAAACTAAGTACTAAGTGTGTGTATGCGTGTGTAATTGTGACACTATTATAGGGGATGACCTATCTAAGTGTTGTGAATGGCTAGGGAAGATCTAATGCTTGATTTACATGATGGCTAAGTACATGTACATTATATATCTTGTACAAGTTTTTACATTTGGTTACAATCATGAAATTAACATATTGTGACCATTTAGATCTTCCAATGTTGTGTCATCCACCTAGTTCCTGTAACACTCAAGTAGCACGTTAGATCCACAAGGATGAAATGTTTGTCATCATCAAAACAAAGGGATAATAATAATGTCCAATTTAGCCAACAATCTCCCCCTTTTTGAAGATGACAAACATTTCCAAAATATAAAATAAAGAAATGTAAATCAAATGAGTTTCATACTTGAAGTTTACCTTTTGTAGACATTTTCTTGTTTGCAAGTGTGTACTGGCCGAATGATTATAAAACTCGTTGTATTTTATATTTTTGATTTTATATTATTTCTCCCCCTTTGTCTTTTCAAAAAGATAACCAGGATAATTATTAAGTATGTCTCGGTCGAGATTTTTGCTGACCGACGAAATTGTTGCGATTGATCATTGCGGATGAAATTTTGTGCTAGTTTATAAATGCAAGTGAGAGACTATATTTTTAGAGATGTAGAGCACATATATATATCTTCTAGGGGAGTACTAATTTAATCATTTTATAAGGTATTTGATCAAAATAATTCAATAATCCTAAGGTCATAGCTAGTTTTTAAGATTTTATTTTGACCTTTTATTAGAGCTTTTGCACTAAAATCATGTTTTTCAATATGATGAACACATTTCGAATCAAGATACTAAGATTAATGCAATAAAATGATTTACAAATAAGCATTTTGTCCAGCTTATTTTAGGTCGACCTTGACTTCGACCATAGCGCCCCTTGGTCAAACTTAATTTTAACCAAGAGGCAGTTTCTGTAGATTTCCAACTTAAGCATATTCAATGATCTACTTGATCGAATATCATTTTCCATACGCTAAGCACAAGATAATCATTTAAGATGGATTTGTGCCATAGATTTATATTGTTATGCAAAATGACATTTTCATCATCTTTATATTTAATGAGCTGAATCACAATGATCATTTTGAAAACAATTTCCATTCATGGTTTGTATATATGGATCAAAGATTATTTTAGAAAAACCAAGTAAAGAATGGAAAACAATAACAGCATATCCATAATACAACGATTATATTTAAAAGAAAATTTCAAGGCACATGGTTTTATATAGATAGACCAAGGAATACTTTGGACAAACCATGTGGATTATTATAAAATAGTAATTAAATCACCATGTTTTAAAACAAGTTTAATCAAAGTATATTAGTAAGTCATAATGCAAGATTATCAAAAGATTTGTCTCTAAGATTCATTCTTGACTTGCAAATTAAATTAATCATTTATAGAAAATTGATAGCAGACTGGATCAATTAACTAGGTTCAACAGAACTTGATTCGGTCAAACTATTCTTCGATCAAATTTTATCTCGATCGAAGTTTTTTTCGACCGATTATGCTTATATTTGTACATGTTTTATCAGATTGTTGCAACCTTAAAAATAGTAACCGGGTCGATTGACTAATTCTCGACCGACAATGTTCTCAGTCGAACATTTTCTCAACCTAGAATGTTTCTATATTGTTTTTTAGTAATTATTTGCAAGCAAGGAACAAGAATATGGAAATTAAAGCTCAATTTTGTTGAGATATGAAATTTGTATATCAAATTAACATTTTAGGTCAAACCTCAACTAATCAGATTCAAATCTCTAAGTTTTAGGAACCCAAACTAGATCATCATTCCTTTTCTTGTATGGGCATGAAAAAGAGTAGTGTCCAAGATGCAAACAATAATGACAACATATAGAATCAATCTCATGTCTCTTTCTATGAGTTTGTTCTAGGTTGTTCTTGGGTACATATGTGTATTTGCCTCTAGGTACATACATAGATTGACTCTTTGGCGCTTTTGTCCTTCCCCAACTAGGTTTTTGATAAGATTTTCCTTTAGGCTTGTAACCTAGTCCTCTCCTTCCAATTTGATGGTAAGAATCATTTAAGATTTTATCAAGATACCATTGTTACTTAGGCTAGTAACTTCTTGTTGTAACTTAGCAATCTCATCCATTCTCTTCTTGATATCTAGCTTTGCTTGATATAGATTAGATGATAAAGAATCTCTTTCTTTCACGATAGTATCATAATCTAGATGTGTACACAAAACAGGTTGTTTTTGAAGATCATTTATTTGGGCTTGCAAGTTTGTCTTTTCTAGAGATAAAAGATTGCAATTTGCCTCTATAGATTTCAGCTCAATATCATGGTATTTTATAGTTAAGTTTAATGTCTCCTTAAGATCTTCATTTTCAGATGTGAGAGAAAGAAGTTTAACATGTAACTCATCATTTTCTTTATTAGATTTCTTTAATTTCTTCTTGCACTCAATATACTTATCATGTGTTTCTTGAAGACTAGCAATTAACTCTTCTTTAGATAAATAAAAAAGACTTACCTCTTCTTCTTCACTTATTGTAGAAATAAGGCATTCTTTATGCTTATCTTCCTTCTTTAACCTCCATGGACAGCTACATGTTGTGTGCCTTGTTCCTAAGCACCAATTACAGCTTGTTGAAGATTGGTCCATGCTTTTCCTTTGCTTGCGGTCGTAGATACCACCACCCTTTATTCTTCAAGACTCGATTAGAGCTCCTTGAAGCCTGCTCTGATACCAAATGAAAAACCACTAGAGGAGGGGGGTAAATAGGGTTTTATAGAGATTTTAAAAGTAATTTAACCAAAACAAGCAACCACAAAAAGATTGGACAAGGGGACAAGGATTTAGAGTGGTTCCAACCTTAGCAAATACTAAGGCACTCAATCCACTACCTGGTTGCTTACCCAATCGAGATTTTGAAAGTATTTAAATTTTATTACCTCGCAAGGATGTTACATAAAATTGCAAATACTTTCACCAATCCTTTTGGAAAACCTTCACCTAGAAATAGTCTCACCAACCTCAAAGCAGCCTTCCTTAAAGTAACCTCAATCTCCCCCTTGAAGTAGCCTTCCTCTTGAAGTAGCTTCCCATTGCGACAACCTTATTGAAGTAGTCCAAAGTCCACCTTCTCCATTGAGAAGACCCTTCTCCACCTGAGAAGTCAAACCCTCTCCAATCTACAGCCTCCAACCCTAGGAGTAGCAAGGAGAGTACAAGAAATATAAAGGAACAAGAAGGAAAAATAGAAATTACAATACCGTTGTAGCACAAGGCTTTATTTCTTATATCTAGTGTTTTGATCCCCTAACCAATGTATATGGAAGTGTAAGTGTAGTGGGTAGGAGATGCTATCCTATAGGACATGAATTTGGAGCAATGTAAATGAGTAGCAAATGTTGGAGTTGCTCAATTGCTCACAAGAATGGATTCTCAATTGCAAGTGTGAATGCTCAAGTGTTGCACAAGTGTATATTGGGTGTCCTATTTATAGGAATGGCCTATGAGTGCTTAAGGACGTTCTAGACACTTTCTAGGGGGTTCTTAGTGCTTAACTAGTTGTTAGGTATTCACTAATTGCTTTAGCAACGACTAGTAAATTAATCCTGAAAAGTGCAGATAGAGATAGTCTCGGTCGAGGAATTGTCGACCGAGATCCCAGTCGGTCGAAGTTTTTGTCGACCGAGGGACTGTCTGGAGCAAGAGTGTATAACGTTCTAATCCAACTCCCAACTACCTTTTATACTGGGTCTAACAACTACTTGGGTCATTCTCGTTCGAGGAGATTGTCGACCGAGAGTATCTCAGTCAAGAAGTTTGTCGACCGAGAATGACTCTGTTTCAATGTTTTAAACTAAGTACTAAGTGTGTGTATGAGTGTGCAGTTGTGATACTATTATAGGGGATGACCTATCTAAGTGTTGTGAATGGCTAGGGAAGATGTAACACTTGATTTACACGATGACTAAGTACTTGTACATTATATATCTTGTACAAGTTTTTACATTTGATTACAATCATGAAATTAACATATTGTGAGCATTTAGATCTTACAACGTTGTGTCATCCACCTAGTTCCTGCAACACTCAAGTAGCACGTTAGCTCCACAAGGATGAAATGTTAGTCATCATCAAAACAAAGGGATTATAATAATGTCCAATTTAGCCAACAGCGGCACCCTTAGTGGTGATTAGGGTTTCTAGGGTTTGTTGTGCCTTACTTATGGGTTGCCTTGAACTAGGTCGTGTCCTAGGGCTTGTTTTTTGGGTGTCACGGTTGAGACACCTTCTCTACATGTGGTGGTCATGACCATGATGGTCTTGGGTCGAGATAGTTGAGTTTGGGAAGAGTGTTTCGACGTAGGGTGTTTGTGGTGGTCTTTTGTCCCAACCTAGGGTGTACGTGTGGTGGTCTTTTGTCTTGACTTGGTGATGGTTTGGTGTTGTTATCGTAACAATTGGTGGTGTCCCTTGGTGGGTTGTGACCGCAATTATGTTGGGTGACCTAGGTGATTGAGACCCAACATAGAGTGTATCACCATCTTGTGCATGTATGGCTAAGGTGGTTGCATGTGGTTGTATGTGTGTTTCTTGGGTGGAAAAGTGTCCCTTTGGTGCTTTAGGGTGTTGACAACTCATCTTTCACCCTAACTCCCTCCTATTTTTCTATATGAACCTTTATCTCTCCATGCAAGTGAACCCTTTCAGACATCCTTCTTCCTCCCTCTCTTTTTCTTGTCCTTGGAGCCTTGGTGATCAAGATTCCTTGCATGTGTTGATTATTTCCCAACTTCAACCTTAGTAAGTGTTTTCCATTCCTTGATGGCATTTCTTTTGATCTTCTATCTTCTCCTCCTTCTCTCTTCTCAGCCTTAGACCATGTATCTTCCATGGTGGCCGTTTTGGAGAGGAACTCCTCATTAGAAGGGTCATAGGCCATGTTTTGATAAGGTAGACCCCAAGTGTGAGCAGTTTCCTTCTCTCTTTCACCCTCTTTCTTTTGGATCAGCCTAGGGTTCTTTCATTCCCTTTCCTTGTGCCATCTCTAACCATGATATCTTATCATTCTTGAGGTGCTTTGTGGACCTTTGGTGGAGCTTCTTCTTCCCTTGGAGATCAAGTGCTTGGAGCTTACATCCTTGGAGTGAGCTTCCTTAAGGCGGGTGATATAACCTTCTACCTTTTTTATTATGACATTTTTCATACTTGCATGTTATAGTTATCTCTCTAAATGTATCTCTAAGATGCTAGTAGAGGTTACTATGCTCTAGAACTTTTTTGGTGATGGATATCATGCTTGGTGTGCTTGAAATCCGAAACCCTAATTCTAAGAACCCCATTTTGGGGATTATGGTGTAATTGTGGTTTTCCCCTATCTCTTGATATTGGTTTTGATCGCATGCATGGTGGATGGGTTTCTTGAGGTTCTATGAAGTTTAGATTCTATTTTGATGGTGTCAAACGTGGGTTTCTCTCTCTTGCATAAGAGTCTTTCATGATGTTTTCATAATTCAGGTTTTAGGGTTTTGGTGACCAATTTGAATTAGGTTTTCTCCTCCGTTTTGATGATGGAATTCTTGGGTATGATTTTCTATTTTAGATGTGGATACCTTCTATTTTGATCATGGTTAATCCTTGGTCTCATGTTTTTCTTTTTCCTTGGTGGTAGTTTGACCTAAGTGGTTGTTATACCTTGTTTTGTCTTAGGTCGCGACACTTTGGTTTTGGGTCGAGACAGATGACCTTGTGGAGGTCACAACATCTGCCTCCTTGATGGTCGTAACACTTACCACTATGAGGGCTGAGACACCTACTTGATGTTTGGGTCAAATTACTTCCCTTGAAGTCGAGGTTGCGACATGTTGCTTTTGATGGGTAAACCCTATCCATGTGGTAGATACCCTAGTTGATGAGGAGGTCGAGACATCTTATTTGTGTTGAGGTCACAACTCCTTGTCTGTGTGTGGTCTCGACCCTTGGCTCCTAGTGGTCGATACATTGGTGCATCTCTTCCAATGGTGTTACACACTTTTCAATTGGAGTTTGAATAGATGCAACCCATGAACAGACTCACACTGTGGATAATTTTCAAAATGTATAAAGACCTAACTTAACAAACTCACATAAACCAAAACACTACACCCGCAAGCACACAGGGTTGTGTCGTAGTATAGGAGGGTGGCAAGTATAGGGTTGATCAACAGGGAGAAAAGGGGGCACTAGAGCTAGGCTAGTTTTTAGGCTAGGTTCCAACTATGGAGTCTACGGTTCAAGCGTTTGATGGTTGATTGTTGATTACACTAAGGGTTGAACCATAAATCAAGTAAAGGAGAAAAAACAAGATCAAAACATAAGTTAACCCTAGACAATTAATTAAACTATGCAAGAAAAGACAAGCTAAGAAAGGAAAAGAGCAAGCTATGCTAAGGCAAGCAAGAAAAGGTCTACACTAAACTAACCTAGAAAACAAGGCAAAGGAGAAATTAAAGATCAAAACTAGTAAGAGAAAAGCAAGAACAAGGCAAGAGGCTAACTATGCGAGTAAAGAGATAACTAAGCTAACACTAGCTAGACATGATGGCAATTAGTGTTTTAAAGCAATAAAGGGGTGTGTAAATTGTTTGGGCCATGCACTTATCAATTAAGTTGAGGGGTTACATGTGAACATTATGCTTTCTTTTAGATTATGAAACAAAACAACCAGCTAGAGTCTAATGAATTATCCTAAACTACTAATTGGCCATGGATATTCTAGGTTGTGTATAGGGGAACTAGTCCCTAACACCCCCTACTACCCTTGCGAGGCTCAGTTGGGTTAGGGTTTAGGTGCAATTCAATTAGAGTCTAATCGAGCCTAGGTTTCTAGGTTATATGATCTTAGGATGATTAGGGGTTGAGGTTAGTAATGGGAGTGGAAGTGAGGTTTTAGGCCTCCCATCACCCACATTCTAACCTTGAGAAAGCTCCATGCTAAGCACACAAAATTTATCTAAACTATATACTTATATCTCTCAACTAGGGTTACGAGAATTGATTTTCATGTAGGAAGATGGGTGGCTAGCTAGGGATCCAAGAATTGGACCTAGGACCACATCCCAAAATTCACACATATAAGCAATTTCCCTAGATTTCTAGGTGATTTCAATTACAAACCAACAAGCAATTCATGAAGAGTAAGTTAGAAATAGAAAATAATCATTAACAAACGAAATTAAAATGCTTACATATCATTTTCCCACAACATGGGATCAAAGCAACATTTTTGACCCCAAACAACCCACCTAAGGGGCCTAGGTACTCAATGAAATGCAAAATGCAAAAAGAAAGGAGAAAGAGGTCGAAGAAGCCATGGAGCTCAGTGTAGATGGAGCAATCCTCCTCTTCAGCTACTGCAATACATCATTCTTATTCTTACAAGGTGCAAGGGGCATGAGATGATGGTGGAATAGGGTCAAAACACTAGGAAGCTAGGGTTTTGGTGGTGGAAATGGTGAAATGGAGTGGAATGGAGGTGGAAATAGAGTGGAATGGGTGGAATGCAAAAATGGGGAGTTAGGAGGTGGTAGAAGGTAGCTAACCTCATTCTCCATCATCTACATAGGTATATATAGGTGTGGGGGAAGTAATAGGTCAAGTAGGGGTAAAGGGAGAATGTCATGCAAAAGTAGCTAGGTTTTGTGAGTAGCATGGCCGTGGTGGTCATCACGGCTGTGGTGGGATAGGGTGAGAATGGTTTTGGTGGAGTGGAATGACCGATGTAACGACCCCGTCTCCCAGTAACCCCCAATTAAGGGAGACCCGAAGGTCAGAGCCGTTATTCAACTAACAGGATCAAAGGTTCAACAAATAATCAATAACAATTAATAAACTTTACCAACTAAACTGAAAATCGGTATAAAATAAAATTTTGTTTACCTTTTAAAATCTGGGATTTCTAAACTTCTATCCATGAATATGCTAATCTAACTAATCCTCCTATGCACGTTACTTCTCATTTAATTCCACATGTGCCACTTTACCGTTTGTTCTTTTCATTGTACCTAAAACGCCGACAAACAAAACGTCAGTCAGTATATCGAAATATACTGGTATGTGGAGGCAATCGAAATTTCACAATTAAGTCTAACAATTTAAATATTGCAATCAAGATAATTAGCAAGTCAATGTACATTTTCCATGTGACCATCCCCACCGCTTTTGCCCTAACCCTGGATTTGACTTAAGTCCACCTTCTCAATTCCGAGCTTGGTGCCTGGGAGTCACCCCTCATGGTGCTCCATAGTCATGCCTCATTGACCACCTTCTCATTCCCGAGATTGGTGTCTAGGGTCACCTCTCATGGTGCCCATTGGTCTACCCTCCTGGGCCTGACCTTTGTGGCATCTTCCATCAGGGTAGCATGTAGGTGCGGGGATACACATTTAAATTAAATTGTGATAGTCATAGTCACTTTATAATTGCAATATAAACATCCAAATAGTTTAGTTGAATTCAATGCGATTAAACATTCGGGAATGCATCGGGAAACTAAAGCGGTTATTCATAATTAACCACATACCTAATTTGCAGAATCAACAATTCCAAGCAATCAAGTAACCCAGAGTAAATCAAGCAAGCACAATTCAATCCGGAAATATTCATCCAATATTTTCTATCATCGATCATGGTACACAAATCTAATATACCTAATCGTGCCCTAGGGTTACTAGCCCTTTTTAGGGTTTTGACCATAATTAGGGTTTCACTTCCTTGTTTACCACTTTTACTTTATTTTTATCAAAATATCCCTCAAACCCTAATTATCTCATTTTATTTTCCATTAAGATCTTAATATCAGATTTGGATCACAAAACCCAAATTTTTGGATTATTATATCCTTTCTTCCCTTTTTCCCTCACTTAGGGTTTCTAAGGGTTTTAATCAACATATTAGGTTTTAAACCCTAATCCTTGCAATCCCATCATCAAAACAGGATACAATCTATCTTAATCATTAAACCAGTTAATAATACTCGAATTTACTCACTTGCAAGATTAAATATATCTTTTATCAACATTTAGGGTTTCTAACCACAAATTAATACTTTTTCTATCCAAATATGCACTTTTGCAAAAATATACAGTTTTAGGTGTCCAAACCATTTTTAATTTATTCCTCACATTTTTCTGATCAATTTTCATGTATACATTTTTCTCATCCGAGTTTTCTAGCTCAAGGTATGATTTTAGAAAGAAAAGTCCTTTTTCTGTTTTATTACGATAAAAAAAATCCTATTCGTTAGATTCATGATCCGCGGACCACCTGAGATCCAAGGGTTCGCCATCACGCACCTTACAAGAGATCAACTTACAGCAAAAGGGCGGAAATACCCCTACCTGGTTCATGCGAGCACGAGGGCAAAGGGGTCTTTTACCCCTATGGCTTCTTCTTCCTCGCGATCCCCTATCTTCCGCGAACGCAACCCAACCATGGTCAGCACCATGGTTGACTTTGGGATTCAACCCCTTTTGGCACTAGACGAAGCCACCACGACCTCCGCCTGGCTTCCCCGAACTGGACCAGGGTCTTAATTGCTCACCTACTTTCTCAAAACGCTCGCACGGTGGAGTTCTTCTCCGACGAGGTCTGTTGCGGATACGACGGTACTGGTCAAGGTGGAACGAGAAATTGAAGGCACCCAAACGCTCCTTGTGCTCCGCCGCAGAGCTTGGACCAGCAAAATGAGATGCCGATGCCCTCTATTACCGTCCCCTATATATAGGGTGTTCATCGCTCTCCCTGTGAATTGGGAATTCCAGTTCTTTCCACGAAACCCCCAAAAACTCAGGGTTGCTCGATCCGTCTAGGAGTCCTGAACTTGATGGGCAAGTTTCCAGGTCCACTCATGCATTAAATCGTGAAAAAGACTCCTTGGAAGACTCTTGCCTCATCCCGCCAGTTTCCTGATCTGTTGCGAGCTAGGAGACAAAGGGGTCGACGTTGGATCTGAATCCAACGGCCCACAATGCGCGTGATAGGTGCATGCGCTGGGCCCAAGATTCTGATTATAATTATAAATGTGACATTTTCCATAATTACAACACATTAGGGAATCTTGTAAAAGACATAACTCCCAAACCGGAAATCCAATTGCTCCCAAATTTTGAGGGAAGATTAATAATGACTTAATATACCTCTCTGCCAAAATTGGGCTCATTATCTCAAAAGAAACGTTCCTTTTCCCTAAGTTCAAGATATCTCTTTATTATATATTTTTCACCTATTTTCTCTTTCCTTTGCTTATTAAATTATTATTTTGAGTTCCTTGAACCTAAATGAATCTTAATGGCTCGAAATCCTCTCTTGGGAATATTTCTTTATCCTCTTTCCTTATTTTTCATCATTTTTCTAATTATCTTACTTTTGTTATTAAAATATCTCTTTTTGAGAATTTCTCTTTATTTCTCTTTTATTTTCCTCATTGCTATTCCTTTTAACATTAGGAATCCTTGGGATACGAAATTCCACCAAGGATAACTCAATTAGACTCTTTTCCACTTATTTTCCACATTTCACCATTGTTTTCAATTTCTTTCTTACTAAAGAAATACTTAATTAACCTTTTCTTTTCTTATTGCTTTCTTTTTGCAACTTGGGACTCTTTGGTACCCAAGGAACCCAATAGGCACAAAATCCATCCTTGGATCACATTCTTTTGCCTTCTAGAGGTTTCCACACTTTTCCTTTTTCTCTATTTTCTTATTTTCTCGATAATAGTGGAATTTCTTTTATTCTTTTCTTGTTATTGGGCCCAATAGCCAATAAAGCCCACAAATAAATCAACAAGTCTATTTCAAATGAAAATCATGCATTCATTCATTATTCGTTCACTTATCTTCAATATGAGAAATTACATTTCTCAGCAAATGAACCCAAAATTGGGGTTGTAACAACCGAGGTGAGAAATGGGTAAAAATCACAGTAACTTGGTCAAATTTGTACATGAAGTAGAACAGCCGTGGTTGGGCAAGGGTAGCATGGCCATGGTGGCGTGGAATACTCTGCCCATTCTTGGCTCCACGACCATTCTCGATTAGCTGCAAAATGGTCGTGCAAGGTGGCATGGCCATTCTATGGTCTCATGACATGACCATTATTAGTGGCACGACCGTTCTAATCTCTACACTTTCTTGACTTGACTCTGTTGTTTTTGAGTGAGCTAGCACAGCCGTTTTGTTGCATCACGGCCGAGCTGGTCTCTGTATCAGCACTTTGAGTTGATTCTTTGTCCATTCATGGACATCTTTGCTTCATTGGTGCCTTGGCAACTAGGGGTAGGTTGAGGGAGCTTTAGACTTCACTTTAAGCCTCTCCAATGGTAGAGAAACCATAGGATCACTCCTCTCTCTCTCTTCCATCCATGCATGGTCCAAATTCCTAAAAAACATGTAAATAATGTCCATAAGTGAATTTTACACAAATATGCATATTAGGGGAAATAACATGTAATAACAAGTATAGATGTGATTGAAATGAAATATGACACAAGATGAATTCCTCAAACATGGCTGAATCACCACACCAAACTTAAAACATACTTGTCCACAAGTATGTTCCAACTCAATCTCTCTACAAATTTTCCACATAAAGAAACGACAAATGCAATGTAATAGGTAAATATTGACTAAATGGGCTCAAGGATGACTAAGTACATGCATTCCACCTCTCTCTCATCTTTCACAAACTAATCATGATTAGGGAACTGAGCCTACAAACTTCAAATATAGAGCATAGAAAACACAATCAATCCATATGGCTATCATATCACTTTGGGTAAACTGTTTCATGGTAGCAAAGGTAAAAAATGACTAATTTTTCTGTTTTACATTCATGCATTCAATTCCATATGTCCATCCACACTAAGTAACCTATGTGGATGCGAAAAGGGCAAAATGAGCAAGGTTTGACATTTCCTAGCTCCATGGGCATGCAAAAGGAAGAAAGGGTGGCGATAAAAGTTTGGAGTGCTTTTACACACTCATCTTTTCTTTATTTAGATGCTCTTAAATAATAGCATCTTTTATTTTATTTTTTCATTTTTTGGTTTTTCTTTGCCCTTGATGTGGATATGGCATATGGTGATGAGAGTGAAGCAGGGGTAGGGGCATGGATATGACCACCCCAAACTTTTGGGAGTGGCCAAGTGTGATATGTGCACTTTGGCATCCTTTTGTGAGGAAGAGAGGTAAGAAGATGGTAGAAGAAATGTCAGGTTAAAGAGGGGTTACTACTGTATATCTCTTGCATGGAGGTTACTCCAACAATTTCATCAAGCAATGACATACTACATGAATGAGCAATACTAAATCCACATTTCTATCATGAGATTCTACAAAACTCTAAGCGTTTGTGACTTGCTTCAATCACAATTCAACCAAACAGTTCACAAGCATGAGAGAGGTAGTTTACATGTAAAAAGTCAAGATTGAGGCCATCTAGCAATAAACCATGATAATTCTCTTACATCTATCCAAGGTCATCATTTTCAATCAAATAAGTTGAGATTGGGTCAAAACACAATTTTAGGCAAGAATTTCTAAATTTGGGCAAAACTGGCCAAAATGATGCCAAGTTGCCTTCAATCACATCTAATCCTTCATTATGGGAAAATAAAGCAGGAAACAAGAAAATCCTAGTGAAAACATACAAAATTACCAAAAATCTACATGATGTGTAATGCATGAAAAAAAGAGAAAAAAATTGAAAATTATGCAAAAATTGACAGAAAGTAAACTACATGGCATGCAAGCATGAAAAGTAGGTAAAATATAATCTAGATAGAAAGAGAAACAAACAAAGCAAGAAAACAAAATTAAATGGCAGGTGAAATGCGAAAAAGAGTGAAATGGAAAAAATGGCATACCGCCCTACCACCCAAACTTTTGAATCATGTTGTCCTCCGCATGACACTAAAGTATAGGGGTGATAGGGTAGATGATCATTGTGGTGGTTCTGATGGTGGTCCTCCCTATGGTGGGGGATGTTGGTAGTAGGAACCCCAGTAATCTAACTGTGGAGGTGCGTAGTTATCCTGATATGCTGACAATGTGCTCCACCAATCTCCCCCCCAACGGGGTTCCTCTGGGCCTGGGCGTGCTAAAATTGATACATGTGGTTGATCTGATAGAGCATCTACTAATGGTCTAACCACATAGCATCCTGGGTATGCTAGAAACCCTCTTGTGCCCTTAAAATGCCCTCCTGGGCTCTCAATATGTTGTCTTGTGTGCTCCGGATGCCCTCCAGTTGCTTATGTATAGTGGACATGTCATATGTGTTCATTGTGGGCTATTGTGGCTGTTGTGATGCCTCTGCCTCCCGTCTCCTGACTCGAAATGCATCTACTGCCTATGTTGCTCTCCTCTGTTATACCATGAGGGAGGGCTATCCCAGTCCCTCAACCAATATCACCTCTAGTATTCCTTCCTTTCTAGGGTGCTCCTCCTTGTATCTCCTCATGGTCTCCAAGAAGTCTGGAGCATGCCCATGCTCCTCTAATAGAAGAAGAATTTGGTAGGGTAGCTCCAGTGGACACCTAGATACGGGAAGTGGACCTAATATAAGATGTTTTAATCCACTACTACAATCCTAGAAGAATGAACCAAGTAGTGCAGGTCCATTGACTTTCCCCCCTCTGTCCTGGTAATTTTAGAAACATCATGGCCTAGGACGACAATAATAGATGTCACAATCCCTCCTATAATGAATGGATTATTGCTCTTGGAGGGGATTGTATTCATATGATCTATCAGTAAAGCATCCAAATTTACATACTTTCCTTTAACCAACCAACCCAAGACAAAAAGATCTTTCTTTGTGCAGCTGTCTTGGTTTTTGTACCTATCGAAGATTGTGTTTGCAAGGACTTTCTATACATAGCAGAGGAATGGATTATGAATCAGGTTTGTTTTGGATTTCTCCAATACAAAGTTTCTATGTCCAGTGAAGTACTTCCACATGGTGATGTAGGTAGTACTAGAGTCATTCTCTATCCTCCCCCCATCAAAGAGGGCTGCCATATCATCACTGGGAGAAAACATCTTGTTTAGCATTTTTGAAGTAATAACTCAATGTTGGTCTTCAATTAACACTCTAATGGCATCCTCATCATCATCAAAAATCTTCTCTAAAGTAGGGAAGTATTGACGTTTCAGCTCCACATAAGTGTCTTGTGGTGTCGCCAAGATGTCGAATAGGCCCACTAGTTCTATTATGCCCTGGAAATATGCATAGAAACCCATTCTCTCCATCATCACCTGACACTTATAACTGGTGCCAATCACTTTGTGTGTTAAGCACTTTGGGTGCTTCAGCTTCTTCGCCCAACTGCTAATTACCTCGGGCTCTCCCTCAGGCTATTTCTAGGATGCCTATGGCTATGGTGCATACAACATCGCCTCATTCTCATCATCTAGAAGTAACTGTCTATGTGCTTGAGGTTGAGGTTAAGGTTGCGGCTGTGATCCTGAGGATGCCGAAGGACGTGCTGTAGAAACTAACAGCCGAGCTGCTGTAACTGATGGCTGTGCTGGTGAGGGTGGTGGTGGTTCACGTCGTAGATGCGGAGACGCTTCCTCCACAATTGGATCTATCAAAGCATCCAATTCGACTTCCGTCAAATGGGCAGTTTCAGTGGAGCCAGAGGCGGACACGGAGCAGTAGAAATCAGAGTTGAAGACGATCCATTTTGAGCTGAAGTTGGTAGGAAAGCATGCCCTTAGTCTTCTCCACTACCTTCATGGCCATTTTCTTCATCTTGAATAGTTTTGGGTGGATAAATTTCAGATTTTAGGTTTTCTCTGAAGAACATGACTATTGGGGCGGATTGAAGAAATGGAGAAGTTTTGATAGATGAAATAGGGTGGAAATGATGGGGAAATGGTGGGGATCAATTGGGAATGAACTGGGAGTGATTTGGTGGAGAATTGAGGAATGGAGAAGGGGTGTGAGTCTCTGCACAGCTGGTAGGTCGCACCCACGGTCATTCTGTTCGGGAAGAATGAATGAGCAATTGAAATGAAATTTTGCAAAATGGCTGATTTAAGTGCTAGATCAGGATACAAAATGGCCGTGTTGCATGGCACATCCGTGGTGGCTTCATGCACCACGGTCGTGATGCATGACATGTCCGTGTTGGCTCATTTTATCAATTTCTCTCAATTTTCTTTGGATTCCTAAGACGCTTCTCAGGTTGTATGTATTTCACCATGGTCATTCCAAGGTATCACGACCGTGGTGAGCATTGTGGCTGCTAATTTCACTTGAACTTTCATCAAAACTCTAAATCTTGATCCAAAGTGATTTTTCTTTGAAACATTTTCTCAATTTCATCTAACTTTTCTCATTTTAACCTGTTTTCACTTGCACATCTTAAAACTAAACAAAAACTATTAAAATCAAGTGTGTTTTTTTCTGAGAAATGTGTAAAAATAACCAAAAGTATCAAGCATGGAAGGTTGGGTGAAAAATTCCCAAACCTAGGTGGGTTGCCTCCCACAAGCTCTAAGTTTCATGCCTTCAACTGGGCTTCTTAGAGATTCTTCCATTTTCAACCATTTGGAATTCTCATGTGCCCATTCTTGCAATAAATGCATCTCTCATTTACACTAAACCGATGCTCCTCATCCCTTTGATCACCAAAACTATCATCAAATCTTTCATCTAGATCTTCTCCTCTCAAATGACCAATTACACTCTTGAAGTGACTATATCTGATATCCTCATCTCAAACTCACTGGTTTGAGGACTTGTATATGTTGATCTCTATCTTCATGTCAATGAAAGAGACTATCATTATGCCAATGCGAACATGTATCTCGACATCAACTATAGATAAGAATGGTCTTCCCAAGATGGTGGAGACCATCCTATCATTCGGCTCCATGTCAAGAACAATGAAATTAGCCGGGAACACTGCTCCTCTTTCCTTATCAATCATCACCAAGACATCATCCACTTATCCTCTAGGCACTTTGATGGAGAGATCCACCAATTGAAGAGTGCAATGTGTCAGTTTCAACTTGCCTAAACCCAGCTCAACATAGACATTATATGGCATCAAATTCACACTAGATCCCAAATCAAGTAGGGATTTGTCTATGTAATGTCCCCCAACATAGCTAGGTATGATTGGGACTCCTGGGTCTTTCCTCTTCATGCGAAGTGAGCGTTGGAGGATTGAGGTCACTTGTTCAGTCAACATGACTCTCTTTGGTATTCTCCCCATTGACCTTCTCTTCATAGTGCATAAGTTCTTAAGAAACTTGGCATATGATGGGATTTGCTTGATAGCATCCAACAATGGAATATTGACCTTCACTTGGTGAAACACCTCAAGAATATCTACATTGTGCTTTTGTCTCCTCCTTACTTCCGGTGGCTCATCTAATGCTTCAATGAATGGTGGCTCACTTTCTTTGGCCTTGCTTGCATCAACATGATCCTCTTGTGGCATGTCATGAAGTGTAACACTAAGGATGGTGGGACCTGTAAATAGAGTGTGAGGTGGAGCACATGGTATCCCAAACTCAACATGCGGTGTCACAACATCATTTTCACCAATCTCAATCACAGTATCACCACTTGACTGCCTTTGCTTTCTTTATCAACCTTTTGTTGACTTGCAGGCTGCTCAAGACATTTCCCAATCCTTAGAACTTTCATTAAACTTCCTTTCTCATGGTGGAGAGGGGAAGCTAGTTGTGGCTATGGAGGAGGTGGAGGTAGTACTTGGTATTGAAATTGAGGTGGAGGGGAGAATTGAGGTTGGAAGGTAAATTGTTCAGAAAGTTGTGGTGATGGAAGGGAGCAGGAGTGTAAGGCTTTGGATGGCCATGGAAGTGGTATATGTGATGCACTTGCATCGGATGTGGACTATAGGAAACATGTGAAGAAGGCATTGGTCCACTTGCTTCATTAAAACTCAAGTTGGATTTTGAAGATAGGTCTTAGTGTAATAGGTTTGTTACGGAATATACATACCCATATTTTTCCACCACGGCGTGCATATCGCGTTCATTGCTCTTCAACCGTCTTAAATTTATCTAGTTGTGATCCAAGCGGGTTCAAGTGCCTGAAGAGCATATCTTCTCAAACAAACATGATTGCCTCGATGAGATATTCCTTTCATTCTTCCTCTATGTTGTTTATAGAATCTCATTCTTTTGGGGTTATAGTTGATGGTTCTTTTTTAATTCCATCTCTACTTTAGAACTAGACATGAGAATTTCTTCTCATCCAGCTCCTCACGAATAAAATAATGCAATATTGTTCGTATTACATACATATTACTTTATTAAAATATGAAATTAAATCATGCTATTTTTTATTAATAAGAAGTTTTATTTTATTTTATATATATAATAAATAGTCAAAGTAGAAT
Source organism: Alisma plantago-aquatica (assembly GCA_963693085.1). NCBI lineage: Eukaryota > Viridiplantae > Streptophyta > Magnoliopsida > Alismatales > Alismataceae > Alisma > Alisma plantago-aquatica. Next base: position 1,182,130,391 of record OY856412.1, on the reverse strand, counting down.
TAGATGCCTATTTGTAAATTGAGATTGTTATTGTAATGAATTCTTTTTTCATTTTCATTTTTTTACCTTTAATTTTTCATCTTGGAGAGCAATTATGGAAGATATATGCTCTATCCTCTCCTCAAGCCTTGTCACATTCATTTGCATGTCATCAAAGCTCTTCAACCAAGAGAGAGCCTCTCCCTCAAACCTTGAGCTATATCTTAGACTTTGTGGTTCCTAGTATCTATAGGAGTGAGGTGACTTCTTTTCTTCACCATAGAAAATAGAATTGACCGAGTGGCAAGGAACATTTGTCACTTGGTTATTCCTTAAGCTCACCATGTCACCAAGAATATTCATCACTTGTAGGGTGGAGTCATTATGAGACAGAGATGTCACACCAATGGCATGGCCACCGTCATTCATCATGCTAGAAGCTCAGATTCTTGAACCTTCTGCCAACTGCTCATACAATGGTCATATCTCCTCGGGTGGCCTAGCCATGAAAACTCCTCCACAAGAAGAATCTACTGTATCTTGATCCTTTAGAGATAGACTGGAGTAGAATGATTGAACTAGCTACCACAAAGAGATCTCATGGTGTAGGAACTCTCTCAACATCTTGATAAATCTCTCCCAAGCATCATGAAGTTTTTCATTTCCCATTTGATTGAAACTCACTATGGTACGCCACATTTGTGTCAACCTTTCTAGATAGTATAATTGCCTCAAGAAAGAATTCATCATCTCTTCCCAACTCATAATGTCTCTTCTTGAGTCATACAAATCTTAGGCTTTGTCTTTGAGGGAGAAAGAGAACAATGTCCACCGGATTGTGTCATCACTGGCCGTCGACGTCCTGAAGGTGGAGCATACTTCAAGAAATGAGTCCAAGTGCTTGTAGGGGTTTTCACTCTTCGAGCCATAGAATATGGGTAGGAGCCCAAGAATACCTGGAGGGATGGAGAATTGCTCCCCTAGTATCAGATTAATAATGCTAGCAGTTGGCAATTTGTAGTTTGTAGGCATGAAGTGGCTTGTGAGGTGCATTTTGGCCTTCCATCTTGTATTCCCCGAGTGGCGTGTCACATGAAAAAATCAAAACCAAACAAAATACGGAAAGTTAGCAAACCAATATGCACAAAGAATGCAAGGAATAAAGAATAAATAATACCAATGATGAGGGCAATAGGAAAACATCAAAGAAAAACTAACTAGCTAGGCTGAGTGTCTTTCTCCTTGACAACAGTGCTAGAAAGCTTGGTGTGTTTCTCAAATGCAGACAAGTGATATGGAAAAAGATAGTGCCAAAGGGGAGAATCAACACCAAAACTACTAGGTAGATATGGTGCTTTCTATCCTCGGCAATGATGTCAGAAAGCTTGGTGTGTTTCTTAAACACAGACAAGTAAAATAGCAAAAGATGATGCCTATAGAGAGAGTCAACGCCACAACTACTAGGTCTCTATGGCACTTTCTGTCCCCGACAATGGCGTCAGAAAGCTTGGTGTGTCTCTGCCAATGGTGTTACACACTACTCAATTGGATTTTGAATAGATGCAACCCCGTGAACAAACACACACAATGGATAACTTTCAAAATTTATAAAGACCTAACTTAACACACTCACATAAACCAAAAAACTACACCCGCAAGTGCATGGGGTCGTGTCATAGTATAGGAGGGTGGCAAGTATAGGGTCAATCCACAGGGAGAAAAGGGGGCACTAGAGCTAGGCTAGTTTTTGGGCTAGGTTCCTATTGTCAGTCTAGGGTGGAATGGTTTGATGGTTGATTGTTTATTACACTAAGGGTTGAACGAGAAAGAAAGTAAAGGAAAACAAACAAGATCAAAACCTAAGTTAACCCTAGACAGTTAATTCTACTAGGCAAGAAAAGACAAGGCAGGCAAGGAAAAGAGCAAGCTATGCTAAGGCAAGCAAGAAAAGGTCTACACTACACTAAGCTAGAAAACAAGGCAAAAGAGCAATTAAAGACCTAAACGAGCAAGACTAAAGCAAAAACAAGGCAAGAGGCTAACTAAGCAAATAAAGAGCTAACTAAGCTAACACTAGCTAAACAGGATGGCAATTAGGGTTTTAAAGCAACAAAGGGGTGTGTGGGTTCTTTGGTGCACTTATCAATTAAGTTGGGGGGTTACATGTGAACAATATGCTTTCATTTATATTATCAAACCAAACAACAAGCAATAGTCTAATGAATTATCCTAAACAACTAACTGACCATGGATATGCTAGGTTGTATATAGGGGAACTACTCCCTAACACCCCCTACTACCCTTGTGAGACTCGATTGGGTTTGAGTTTAGGCACAATTCAATTAGAGTCTAGTCAAGCCTAGGTTTCTAGGTTAGATGATCTTAGGATGATTAGGGGTTGAGGTTAGTAATGTGAGTGGAAGTGAGGTTTTAGGCCTCCCATCACCCACATTCTAACCTTGAGAAATCTCTATGCTAAACACACCAAATTCATCTAAACTAGCTACTTATATCTCTCAACTAGGGCTAGAAGAATTGATTAGCATGTAGGGAGATGGGTGGCTAGCTAGGGATCTAAGAATTGGACCTAGGAGCACATCCCAAAATTCACACATACAAGAAATTTCCCTAGATTCCTAGGTGATTTCAAGCACAAACCAACAAGCAATTCATGAAGAGTGAGATAGAAATAGAACATAATCATTAACAAATGAAATTACAATATTTACATATCATTTCCCCCAAACATGGTAACAAAGTAATATTTTTGACCCCAAACATTCCACCTAAGGGGCCTAGCTACTCATGGAATTGCAAAATACAAAAAGAAAGGAGAAAGAGGTAGAAGAAGCCATGGAACTCGGTGTAGATGGAGCAATCCTCCTCTTCAACTACTTCCAGACGTCCTCCTCCTTCCTCTAAGGTGCAAGGGGCATGGGATGATGGTGGAATAGGGTCAAACACTAGGAAAATAGGGTTTTGGTGGTGGAAATGGTGAAATGGAGTGGAATGGGTGGAATGCAAAAATGGGGAGCTAGGAGGTGGTAGAAGATAGCTAACTCATACTCTAGCCGCCACCTAGGTATATATAGGTTTGGGGGAAGAAATAGTTCAAGTAGGGGTAAAGTGGGAAATGCAGTGCAAAAGTAGCTAGGTATTTTTAAGTAGCACGACCGTGGTGGTCACCACAACCATGGTGGGAAGGGGTGAGAATGATCATGGTGGAGTGGAATGATTAAGGTGAGAAATGGGGAAAAGTCATAGAAACTTGGTCAAATTTGTACATGAAGTAGCATGACCATGGTGGTCACCACAGGCGTGGTGGAGCAAGGGTAGCAAGGCTGTGGTGGTCACCATGACCGTTGTGGATTGGAATACTCTACATGTTCTTGGCTATATGGCCATTCTGGATCTGCTACAACACGGTCATGCTAGGTGTGATGGACCCTATGGTCCAATGGCATGTCCATTCTTGGTAGCATGGCCGTTTTGATCTCTACACTTTCTTGATTTGATTTTGTTGTCTTTGAGTGATCTAGCAGGACTATTTTGTTGCATCACAGTTGTGCTTGTATCTGTGTTAGCACTTTGAGTTGATTCTTTGTTCATTCTTGGATATCTTTGCTTCAATGGGGCCTTGGCCACTAGGGGTAGGTTGAGGGAGCCTCATACTTCACTTTAGACCTCTCCAAGGGTAGATAAACCCTAGGATCACTCCTTCTTTCTCTCTCTTCCATCCAAGCATGGTCCAAATGCATGATAAACATGAAAATAATGTCCATAAGTGCATTTTACACAAATGTGCATATTAGGGGAAGTAACATGTAATCTAATAGGTATATATGTGATTAAAAAGCAATATGACACACGATGAAGGCCTAAAATAGGGATGAATAAGATATACCGACATCTTAGATGGTCACAATGTGGGGTGTTCGCGACACATGGGCGATGGTTGGTTGATCCCTATGTTCGAACATACAATCAATGCACTTGTATGAGTGATGGTTGAACTATGTCTAGTGTTGTTTAGATTATGGTTTAAGAAACCCTAATCATGATCCTTAACCTTAATGTGCTCCAAGCATATGGGAGATGATACAATTAGAGTTTAGTGTTATAATCATGTTGTAAACCCTAATCGACTAAGTATGGAACCCTAACCCTAACCTAGGGACAATTGATGTGTTTTCTTCTTTCCCTTAGAATGGTTGTGATGTTAAGATGTTATATCTCTCTTGGTTATGAATCCCTAGCCTTGCAGGTGATATGAGTTTGAATGGCATAACTAGTGTATGCTATGGTAAATATGATATGACACAGGTGAAATGAGCTTGGATGAGGCATGATGAGATACTTGTGATGCATGATTGATGTGTATGAGTCAATCACTTGGAAGGTTCCCTGTGCATGATTTGAGGTGATAACCTCTGGATTTGTGATTGAGGGATTGATATCCCATATTGATGTGACTTTGGTGATAGCCATGTGTGGCTATTTGACAGTGACATTGTCCTTGTGAATGGTTGTACTACAGTTCTATGTGATGATGTGACAAGTTCACACCTTTTACATTTTATATCTTCTGAAGTTGTACTATACCCTAATTCTTATAGAATTTATTATGGCTTCATACATTGTAACTTGATCGATGGTAAAAGATATCTAATTGGCTTAATTAATCAAGTGAAACCTAATCATGTAGGTTCCTTGTGCCATAGATCCATTCCAGTATCACTCTTGGTGCTGGATGGTGAAATGAGTTCTCCCTTAGTGGAAGCTCAGAGTCATAAGCTGTTGAGTATATGCATTCAAAATATTGGCTGCAAGCCATACCCTGGAAGGAGTGCAACTATGGACCGTAGCTCACTGATGTGACTCAGTATATACTTTCACAGGATTGGATGCGGGCCATACCCTAGAAGGAGTGCGCCTGTGAATCGCATATCAGTTTCACTAGCACAGTGCCTATATATCAAGGTAAGCTAGGCTATTTTATAGACGACTCATATGTTATGTCACTGTGATATTTCTCTCATGCTGACCGAAAGGTGTGGAGAGGTCGTGGATTTTGACTCTTCCATAGACCTTGTATGGCACTAATTTCAACTTAGTAGTGGTTAGTAGGAGTATGAGTGGTATATCTCATCTCCTTAGTGCATAATAAAATACGTAATACCACAAATGTGAATAACATTGGTTGAAGCCTTACCTTTCTTTTGTACAGTTTGGTTGATGAATGTTATACATGTTTTTCATATTCCTTCTTAGGATATTTATTTTTCTATTGCTCAATGATAACTGCCTAGTGTTGCTTAACCTGCTTTACCTATTGGATGTATATTTCTTAGTTGAATTAATCTGCTCAGTTGGTAATTGTATTACCTACTAGATTAGTATGTTACCTGCTGTAAAGACCACAAAGTATCTACCAAAGAATCATGGCAAACAAAACACCAATTGTGTAGTAGTGGAAGTTAAAACTTTGACTATAGTCAATTGTATAAAGAGTATTGTACAAAATTCCTAAAAAGGGTGTACAACTTTATACACAACAACAAGATCTAGGTAGAGGAAGACTAAAACCAAATCAACTTATCTCCAAACAAAACAACTTAATATATAGGCAGCTATGTCCAAGATACAAGGTTGAACTCTTTATCCCTAGCCTTAGGCTGGTTCACCATGCTTCAACTGCGCACTCTGATCCTATACCTGGGTGGTTGGGATCACCCAGCAAGAGAGAGATAAAAGTATGTGTTATTAAAAAGGAAAAGGACAAATAATAATGTACAACATTGCATAATAAAATGATTCACTACACTAAGAGTGTCAAAAGTATGAGGCAAGTATAATAATTAAGAATAAAGAACTTCTGCCAAGATGCATATACCACAATAATTATCAACAAGCATGAATGATATTTTGACAACAAATATTCTAATGCAGGGTGAGGCACCTACCTGACCTCAACCAAGAGGAGAGGGGAAATGCACATCCCAAACCTCAAAAGTATATATAATATGGGGAGAAAATGCTCATTCCCCAGGATGAAATTACACATGACCTCTATGGGTGGTTTGTACTCATGTACACTACATTAGTTATTTGGTCAACAATTCCTCATACTGAGTAATCCACTTGGAAGTAGTGGAAATATAAATAATATTGCATCATAGAAAATGGGGAATAAAACCCACAAAAAAATCTCAATAAATGAACCAACATTGGTAATAGAAATATTCAAGTATTTCAAATAAATGAGTCAACACAGGAAATAGAAGATTCAATTAAACAAGGACCCAAATAAAGGCATTAGAGAGAAGATATCAAGGCTAGAAATTGCCTCATTAATAAAATGGGGGTTGGATGAAACCCAACTAAAGGATAGGTTATTTTCACATATATTACACAATCATAGGATCCATATACATAAATAGGCTTCACATACCTCATTGAAGATTCACATCCATCATTATCACTGATTAGATTGTATCAACATCCATTAACCCTAGTTGCAAACATTTCACATAAATTAACATTTATTAAACATAAAGTAAAAAGGAAAATACCCATTTTAGACCTTATTCGAAAACCACTGATTTAGGACTCAGAACTAGGACCAAAAGCTCACTTAGTTTTCACTGATTAAGAAAACATATTTTATTTCTCAATTTGGAGTTGAAATGATTTAATTATCATTTTTAGAACATTTAACATACTCAAAATTCCATTCAAAGCAACTTCGAAAAAGGAAATAGAACTAGGACTTAAAAACCACAAAATTTGATTCTACGTGAAAAATCCTTTCCAACGAGTATTTACTCAAAATTTTTCAATAATGTATTAATTTTCTATGATTTATTTTCTCTAGACCAATCAGAGAGCAAGAAAAATCCATGTAGGCTAAAAAGGCTTGCTAGAAACAAAATGGCAAAAGACCAAATTGCCCTTAGCATTAAAATGTGAAGGCAGGAGCATGTGAGGGAAAAAGCATAAAAAGTCACGGGTTGTCTCCTTCCTCACACGTCATCCATGGTTGCGGAGAAGGAGCTTGCCCATTTGGGCGTTTCCACGTTTCTTAACCAAAACGGACGTACATATACTCAAAACGAAGCTCAAGATGAGAGGAACTCACCCGTATGCTTTATTGGGGTGCTTCTATCACTTAGCAGCCAGGCAAAGGGCCATAATATCAGTGAAAAGGTGGAGGTTTTGGGGCTAAGCAGGGGATCTTCGGGCCAAATCAACAACTGGAAAAGCTTGCAATGGGTCCGAAGGAGGTGAGATAGGTGGTATTTATAGTTGAGGAACTACAAAGCACCAGGATGATGGTGGAGGTGAGAAGACATGGCCGACACCTTTGGGCATTTCAGCCACAGTGCACGGGATCTGACGAGCCAAGGCTTAAACGGTGCGGCTCGAGGAGACAAAGCCAACAAAACTTAAATCTTGCAAAATGGTGGAGAGGAGAGGGAGAACGAGGTGGAGGAGCCTAGGTGTCCTCTTAGTCGGCGGGTTGGAGGTTGAAGATGACCCCCGATCTGTTGGATCGAGATATAATGGGGGCTGAGTGCATGATACATGAAATCAATGCAATGAATACAATGTCGATTCATCTACTATAGTTAAACTATATGGGAACTTGTAAAAAGCATTTGGAGGGTCAAGATAAGTCCAAACGACCCCAAATTTTAACCATGGGTTAATTACAACACCGAGAACGATTTATGCCATTAGTTTCTCGAAAATAACATGGTTAGGTCCCTAATTAATTTATAGACTATTAAAGCATATAATAAAGCATAAATAGAGAAATTAATATAAAGAATATCTTTTAATGACATAATAGGGTATATCTCGAGATATTAGTCACATATAAACATTATGAGTCATATCTCAACATATAATACTCTTATTTGTGCATTATTTCCCTATTTGGAGGAGAGAGAAAGTAACTGGGTTAAATACACTCAAATACATTAAATTACTCATATCTTATCTAATAGGGATATAAAAAGCTCCAAATAACATAATCCACTCATATTATCTCATTAATGGTCGAATTGCATGATTAGACCTCAGTTATCTCATTAGATGGTTTATTTGTGCAAAACCCCCTACATAAACATAAATGTAGGTAATTTGTGAATTATACCTCAAGAAAGGCTGAAATTCAACATTGAGGCCCAAGAAGGCTCAAAAGGATGGGAAATTTATTAGAAGAGTCCAAAAGGACTAGAAGGAAAAGAAAAGGATAAAAGTGGTAAATTGCGTAAAGGATCCTGAGATTTAGTATGTTACAACACTCCACCCCTTAATGAGGATTTTGTCCCCGAAATCGTAGCAAGAGGAACGAAATAGGGTGACTGTGCAACATCCCAACATTTGGTAACTAGGTGTTACTTGAAAATCTTTACACATAAGCCAAGTTTGACCAAGGTTTCCACCATACATATAACATTTTATCAAACCTAATATAATTAACATGTTTGGATTATAAGCATAATCTTCATATGAAAAAGCATCATCTTTATTATACCATTACATGTGCCATACATTTTACTCTTGTTGTTGTTACAAGGATTACATCTCATCATTAAGTACCAAAACATATGTTTTTCCCTTATAAGGGTTTTAAACACAATTAGGGTTTACTAAGAAAATCTCAACATCTATTAATGTATTAGGTCACAAACCTTAAAAACTAGAATCTAATCTCCATAAAAACCATAATGTAGAATTATCAATGATAATTTTGTAAGAAAAAGATAATATAATCCAACAAGTTATTAAGCCTACCATAAACCCAAATAAGGTCACACATATTATCACATATTGCCAACTAACATTAGATACTCAAGTTAATGACATCATTTTCTCCTATTACACTCCATAATATGAATTATACATATTTTACATCACATTAGGCATTAATTCAAACTTATGTGAATCCAATACTCATAATCATATTTGTGTCATTACATGTGTTTTAGTGAACAATATGAAACACATTAAACATTAATGAATTGATTTTCATACTAAATCATGATAAGGTGATTAATGAGATGTATATTAGGGAATAAGGTGATATGCCTTACATATGTTGATAACATGGTCTCCAATATGATAATGTGATTATAATCCACATATATGTTCCAAGTGTGTTAACTGATGATGACACCTACAGTCACTAAGGTATCATGAAGGCATCAAAGATATGTATGTATATGTTGTCAAGGCTAGATGATTACACATTAGGGTTTAGGTCATCATGAACATTACATGCCATGCATTCCTAGCATGGACTAGACCCTTAATCTTACTAACCATACTATTAGGGTGACATGGTCAACATTAAGAGTAAACACAATTAGAGATGAGTAACTCACTATCATGTGCATCAAGAATATGTAAAGGTTCAAGCATATGAACTATCCCCTTAGATGACTTATTATATATTCATTTGTATATAAACAAACAAGATGAATTATAATTTCTTTGTCCAACACTAACCATATAAGCTCACTAATCCCATGCCTATGGAGTTAGGGTTTAAAAGATAGAGTAACTTGATTTCAAAGCATTGTGGGACTCCACCCCCTTAAAGAGGATTTCGTCCTCGAAATCAAAAACTCCAAAATATATCAAGGTATAAGAGCACTACTACTAAGTCCACTTTTCAAAAAGGGTTGAGCTAAAACTATGTATGAGATCCAACACTTAGTTGTTTTACTAAACACCATTATAAACTTCAAGCCCAACATAGGGTAGGATACTCCCAACATGGAAATCTAGGGATATTATAAGGAAATTAAGGAAACATAAGGGGATTCTACATGATTAACCAAGACATCATATACTAGGTTCAAAAGGTTACTCAACAATAAGATAATTTGTCCAAAGGTATGCTATTTTGGGACGGTCAGTATCAGCTCAGGACAGGCCAGTGTCATATGGATCTGGGAGTCCTCGTAAGCCAAGCTAGTGGTGCGGAAGAAAATATTGCCAGCCCCCGGACCCTGACCCTTTCTAGACACCTTTTCTATCAACTTATGCCCTAGTAGCAACCTAAAGGACTAATCACCAAAAAGTTGACAAATTATATTTCTAGTATGAAATTATTATGTCCTAAATCAATCTTTCATGATAGGTCCACTCTAAGGTGAAAAACTTACTCAAGGGAACTATATAAGGTTAGGGTTTCTATCTAGGAGACAAATTGAATTAGTCAAGACTCCGACTACCTTGATGCTCTGATACCATGCTGTAAAGACCACAAAGTCTCTACCAAAGAATCATGACAAACAAAACACCAATTGTGTAGCAACGGAAGTTAAAACTTTGACTATAGTCAATTGTATAAAGAGTATTGTACAAAATTCCTAAAAAGGGTGTGCAACTTTATACACAACAATAGGATCTAGGTAGAGGAAGACTAAAACCAAATCAACTTATCTCCAAACAAAACAACTTAATATATAGGCAGCTATGTCCAAGATACAAGGTTGAACTCTTTATCCCTAGCCTTAGGATGGTTCACCATGCTTCAACTGCGCACTCTGATCCTATACCTAGGTGGTTGGGATCACCCAGCAAGAGAGAGATAAAAGTATGTGTTTCTCAAAAGGAAAAGGACAAATAATAATGCACAACATTGCATAATAAAATGATTCACTACACTAATAGTGTCAAAAGTATCAGGCAAGTATAATAATTAAGAATAAAGAACTTCTGCCAATATGCATCTACTACAATAATAATCAACAAGCATGGATGATATTTTGATAAGAAATATTCTAATGTAGGGTGAGGCACCTACCAGACCTCAACCAAGAGGAGAGGGGAAAATTCACATCCCAAACATCAAAAGTATATATAATATGGGGAGAAAATGCACATTCCCCAGGGCAAAATTACACATTCCCTCTATGGGTGGTTTGTACTCATGTACACTACATTAGTTATTTGGTCAAAAATTCCTCATGCTGAGTAATCCACTTGGCAGTAGTGGAAATATAAATAATATTGCATCATAGAAAATGGGGAATAAAACCCATGAAACAATCTCAATAAATGAACCAACTTTGGTAATAGCAATATTCAAGTATTTCAAATAAATGAGTCAATAAAGGAAATAGAAGATTCAATTAAATAAGGAGCCAAATAAAGACATTAGAGAGAAGATATCAAGGCTAGCAATTGCCTCATTAAGAAAATGGGGGTTTGATAAAACCCAACTAAAGGATAGGTTATTTGCACATATATTCCACAATCATAGGATCCATATACATAAATAGGCTTCACATACCTCATTGAAGATTCACATCCATCATTATCATGATTTGATTGTATCAAAATCCATTAACCCTAGTTACAAACATTTCACATAAATTAGCATTTATTAAGCATAAAGTATAAAGGAAAATACCCATTTTAGACCTTATTCGAAAACCAATTATTCAGGATTCAAAACTAGGACCAAAATCTCACTTAGGTTTCACTAATTAAGAAAACATATTTTATTTCTCAATTTGGAGTTGAAATGATTTAATTATCATTTTTGGAACATTTAACATACTCAAAATGCCATTCAAAACAACTTCGAAAAAGGAAATAGAATTAGGACTTAAAAACCACAAATTTGGATTCTACGTAAAAAATCCTTTCCAACGAGTATTTACTCGAATTTTTGCGATAACATATCAATTTTCTATGATTTATTTTCTCTAGACCAATCCGAGAGCTAGAAAAATCCATGTAGGCTAAAAAGGCTTGCGAGAAACAAAATGGAAAAAGACCAAATTGCCCTTAGCATTAAAACGTGAAGGCAGGAGTGCGAGAGGGCAAAAATGTAAAAAGTCACGGGTTGTCTCCTTCCTCACGTACCAGCCATGGCTGCGGAGAAGGAGCTTGCCCATTTGGGCATTTCCACATTTCTTAACCAAAACGGACGTACAGATACTCGAAACGAAGCTCAAGACGAGAGGAACTCACCCATATGCTTTATTGAGGTGTTGCTATCACCTAGAAACCATTAGAAGGGCTATAATATTAGTGAGAAGGTGGAGGTTTCGGGGCTAAGCGGGGATCTTCGGGCCAAATTAACAACTGGAAAAGCTTGCAATGGGTCCGAAGGAGGTGCGGTAGGTGGTATTTATAGGTGAGGAACTGCGAAGCACTGGGACAATGGAGGAGGTGAGAAGACATGGATGACACCTTTGGGCATTTCAGCCAAAGTGCATGGGAGCCGACGAGCCAAGGCTTAAATGGTGCGGCTCGAGGAGACGAAGCCAACAAAACTTAAATCTTGCAAAATGGTGGAGAGGAGAGGGAGAACGAGGTGGAGGAGCCTAGGCGTCCTCTTAGTCGGTGGGCTGGAGGTTGAAGATGACCCCATATCCGTTGGATCGAGATCCAATGGGGGTTGAGTGCGTGACACATGAAATCAATGCAATGAATACAATGTCGATTCATCTATTACAGTTAAACTATATGGGAACTTGTAAAAAGCATTTGGAGGGTCAAACTAAGTCCAAATGACCCCAAATTTAACCATGGGTTAATTACAACACCTAGAATGGAATTTGTTCCAAACATATATGCCATGGTTCCTTACTGCGACAGGGTGCAAATATCTAAATTTCACCCTTTTAGATACTTTTTCGATGCTATGCCATTAGTTTCTCGAAAATCACATGGTTAGGTCCTTAATTAATTTATGGACTATTAAAGCATATAATAAAGCATAAAAAGAGCAATTAATATAAAGAATATCTTTTAATGACAAAATAGGGTATATCTCAAGATATTAGTCACATATAAACATTATGAGTCATATCTCAACATATAATACTCTTATTAGTGCATTATTTCCCTATTTGGAGGAGAGAGAAAGTAATTGGGTTAAATACACTCAAATACATTAAATTACTCATATCTTATCTAATAGGGATATAAAAAGCTCCAAATAACATAATCCACTCATATTATCTCATTAATGGTCGAATTGCATGATTAGACCTCAATTATCTCATTAGATGGGTTATTTGTGCAAAACCCTCTACATAAACATAAATGTAGGTAATTTGTGAATCATACCTCAAGAAAGGCTCAAATTCAACATTGAGGCCCAAGAAGGCTCAAAAGGATGGGAAATTTATTAGAAGAGTCCAAAAGGACTAGAAGGCAAAGAAAAGTATAAAAGTGGGTAAATTGCATAATGGATCCTGAGATTCAGTATGTTACAACACTCCTCCCCTTAAAGAGGATTTCATCCCTAAAATCATAGCAAGAGGGAAAAGATAGGGTGAGTGTGCAACATCCCAACATTTGGTAACTAGGTGTTACTTCAAAGGCTCTACGAATAAGCCAAGTTTGACCAAGGTTTCCACCATACATATAACATTTTATCAAACCTAATATAATTAACATGTTTGGCTTATAAGCATAATCTTCATATGAAAAAGCATCATATTTATTATACCATTATATGTTCCATACATTTTACTCTTGTTGTTGTAACAAGGATTACATCTCATCATTAAGTACCAAAACATATGCTTTTCCCTTATAAGGGTAAATACAATTAGGGTTTACTAAGAAAATCTCAACATCTATTAATGTATTAGGTCACAAACCTTAAAAACTAGAATCTAATATCCATAAAAACCATCATGTAGAATTATCACTGATAATTTTGTAAGAAAAAGATAATATAATACAACAAGTTATTAAGCCTACCATAATCCCAAATAAGGTCACATATATTATCACATATTGCCAACTAACATTAGATACTCAATTTAATGACATAATTTTCTCCTATTACACTCCATAATATGAATTAAACATATTTTACATCACATTAGGCATTAATGCAAACTTATGTGAATCAATACTCATAATCATATTTGTGTCATTACATGTGTTTTAGTGAACAATATGAAACACATTAAGCATTAATGAATTGATTTTCATACTAAATCATGATAAGGTGATTAATGAGATGTATATTAGGGAACAAGGTGATATGCCTTACATATGTTGATAACATGGTCTCCAATATGATAATGTGATTATAATCCACATATATGTTCCAAGTGTGTTAACTGATGATGACACCTATAGTCACTAAGGTATCATGAAGGCATCAAAGATATGTATGTATATGTTGTCAAGGCTAGATGATTACACATTAGGGTTTAGGTCATCATGAACATTACATGATATGCCTTCCTAGCATGGACTAGACCATTAATATTACTAACCATACTATTAGGGTTACATGGTCAACATTAAGTGTAAACACAATTCGTGATGAGTAACTCACTATCATGTGCATCAATAATATGTAAAGGTTCAAGCATATGAACTATCCCCTTAGATGACTTTTTATATATTCATTTGTATATAAACAAACAAGATGAATTATAATTATAATTTGTTTGTCCAACACTAACCATATAAGCTCACTAATCCCATGCCTATGGAGTTAGGGTTTAAAAGATAGAGTAACTTGATTTCAAAGCATTGTGGGAATCCACCCCCTTAAAGATGATTTTGTCCTCTAAATCAAAAACTCCAAAATCTATCAAGGTATAAGAGCACTACTACTAAGTCCTATTTTCAAAAAGGGTTGAGGTAAAACTATGTATGAGATCCAACACTTAGATGTTTTAGTAAACACCATTATAAACTTCAAGCCCAACATAGGGTAGGATACTCCCAACTTGGAAATCTAGGGATCTTATAAGAAAATTAAGGACACATAAGGGGATTCTACATGATTAACCAAGACATCATATACTAGGTTCAAAAGGTTACTCAACAAAAAGATAATTTGTCCAAAGGTATGCTATTTAGGGATGGTCAGTATCAGCTCAGGCCAGGCCGGCATCATATGGATCTAGGAGTCCTCGTAAGCCAAGCTAGTGGTGCTGCGGAAAATATTGCCAGCCCCCAGACCCTAACCCTTTCTAGACACCTTTGCTATCAACTTATGCCTTAGTAGAAACCTAAAAGACTAATCACCAAAAAGTTGACAAATTATATTTCTAGTATGAAATTATTATGTCCTAAATCAAACTTTCATCATAGGTCCACTCTAAGGTGAAAAACTTACTAAAGGGAACTATATAAGGTTAGGGTTTCTATCTAGGAGACAAATTGAATTAGTCAAGACTTCGACTACCTTGATGCTATGATACCATGTTGTAAAGACCACAGAGTCTTTACCAAAGAATCATGGAAAACAAAACACCAATTTTGTAGTAGCGGAAGTTAAAACTTTGACTATAGTCAATTGTATCAAGATTACTATACAAAATTCCTAAAAAGGGTGTATAACTTTATACACAACAACAGGATCTAGGTAGAGGAAGACTAAAACCAAATCAACTTATCTCCAAACAAAACAACTTAATATATAGGCAGCTATGTCCAAGATACAAGGTTGAACTCTTTATCCCTAGCCTTAGGCTGGTTCACCATGCTTCAACAACGCACTCTGATCCTATACCTGGGTGGTTGGGATCACCCAATAAGAGAGAGATAAAAGTATGTGTTATTCAAAAAGAAAAGTACAAATCATAATGCACAACATTTCATAATAAAATGATTCACTACACTAAGAGTGTCAAAATTATGAGGCAAGTATAATAATTAAGAATAAAGAACTTCTGCCAAGATGCATCTACCACAATAATAATCAACAAGCATGAATGATATTTTAACAACAAATATTCTAATGCAGGGTGAGGCACCTACCGGAACTCAACCAAGAGGAGAGGGGAAAATGCACATACCAAACCTCAAAAGTATATATAATATGGGGAGAAAACGCACATTCTCCAGGAAGAAATTACACATTCCCTCTATGGGTGGTTTGTACTCATGTACACTACATTAGTTATTTGGTCAACAATTCCTCATGCTGAGTAATCCACTTGGCAATAGTGGAAATATAAATAATATTGCATCATAGAAAATGGGGAATAAATCCCATGAAACAATCTCAATAAATGAACTAACATTGATAATAGCAATATTCAAGTATTTGAAATAAATGAGTCAATACAGGAAATAGAAGATTCAATTAAATAAGGGGCCAAATAAAGGCATTAAAGAGAAGATATTAAGGCTAGCAATTGCCTCATTAAGAAAATGGGGGTTGGATAAAACCCAACTAAAGGATAGGTTATTTGCACATATATTCCACAATCATAGGATCCATATACATAAATAGGCTTCACATGCCTCATTGAAGATTCACACCCATCATTATCACTGATTAGATTGTGTCAACATCTATTAACCCTAGTTACAAACATTTCACATAAATTAGCATTTATTAAGAATAAAGTATAAAGGAAAATACCCATTTTAGACCTTATTTGAAAACCACTAATTTAGGACTCAAAACTAGGACTAAAAGCTCACTTAGGTTTCACTGATTAAGAAAACATATTTTATTTCTCAATTTGGAGTTGAAATGATTTAATTATCATTTTTAGAACATTTAACATACTCATCAGCTACCTTTACTGAGGCTCTTCCATCCTTCCAAAAAGCTGCAACCGTGTGGCACCGTAACGCTTCCAGAGCTATGCACAGGGAGAAATATGAGACGCTCCGTGAGCTTGACGAGCTGCAAAGAAGACCTGATCAAAATGACCATAGCCACATTGCTTGCCGTGTGGTGGATCTCCAAGAGAAATATCATCGCATCTTGCTTACTGAGGAGGCGGATTGGAAGCAGAAAGCCCATATTAACTGGCTCAAACATGGAGACCGGAATATGAGTTTTTTCCAATCCTTTGTGTGGGCCAGAAGACATCACAACAAAATTGCTAGCCTCAAGAATGAAGAAGGACAATGGATTACTGATCCTACATCTCTGTGTGCTCATATCCAGTCTTTTTTCATCAATTTGCTTACTAAACCTTCGCCTATATCTGCTGTGTACGCTAACCATTTTGTAGGAGTCTTTCCCTCAATACCGGAGTCCATACTCTAGTCTCTGGAAGGAGTGCCCTCTGCAAACGAGGTCCGTGACACCATCTTCTCGATGGCACCCTCGAAGGCACCAGGACCTGACGGAATCACAGCCGACTTCCTGCAACACAGCTGGTCCCTCGTTGGGCCTTCTGTCATCCGAACCATCCAACACTCCTTCAGGACGGTGACGGTGGAGCCTGCGATGGCGAATTCCTATATGGTGCTGCTACCAAAAACCAAGACGCCTCAGTCCTGCGGAGATCTCAGACCGATTTCCCTCAACAATGTGGTGTTCAAGGCCATCTCCAAGATCATTGTTGAACGCATCAAGCCCTTGTTGGATGACTGGATCTCGCCGTACCACTCGAGCTTCATACCAGGTCGCAAGATTACTGATAATATTCTGTTGGTGCAGGAGGTCATTCATTCCATGCGTACTAAAAAGGGCACCAAGGGTTGGATGGCCATCAAGCTAGACCTATCCAAAGCTTTCGACAGGATGAGATGGTCGTTCATCCAGAGCACTCTATACAAGGTGGGCCTTCCAGATCGGCTGGTTCATCTCATCATGTCTATCATCCAATCGGGCGCTACTTCTATCCTTTGGGAAGGTGTTCCAATGGAAGCCTTCAAGACAGTGCAAGGGGTAAGGCAAGGCGACCCGCTGAGCCCCTACATCTTTATTCTTTGTCTAGAGCGTCTTAGCCAGATGATCCTCACTAGCTCAGCAAACGGCAATTGGAGGTTAGCTGTTCTCACCAAAGGAGGCTCACCGCTCACCCACGTCTATTTTGCGGATGACATCATCCTCCTAGCCAAAGCGTCGACTGCTCAAGCCAACAACATCAATAATATCCTGAAGTCTTTCTCCCTGGCTTCTGGGCAAGTGGTGTCTGAGACCAAATCACACTGCTTCTTCTCGGCGAACGTTGCTCAATCGGTCAGACGCCGCATCAGCAGGAAGCTGGGTTTCCAAGTGACGTCCGATCTAGGCAAATACCTGGGCTTCCCGATTCTGCACAAACGAACCAACAAGGCCACACATTCCGGCATCCTCGACGCTATAAGGGGTAGGATGAACAGCTGGACGGTCCGTCATCTGTCGCTCGCAGGGCGCGTCTACCTAGCTAAAGCAATGCTACAATCCATCCCAACGTAAACTATGCAGACGACTCCTCTCTCGCCTGCTCTCTGTGATGATATAAACTGCCACATCCGGCGCTTCATTTGGCAAGGCTCGAGCGACCAGAAGAAGATTTCCCTGGTCTCTTGGAAGAAGATCTCATCGAACAAGGATCATGGTGGTCTAGGCATCAAGGACGCCAGGGATCAAAATGCAGCTCTAATGTTAAAAAATGTCTGGACTTACCTTAATGACCCCGACAAGCTATGGGTCAAGATCTTGAAGGAGAAGTACAAAGGGAGAGACTTCACGGCAAACAATTCACGCTCTGCTATTTGGCGCTTTATCACCATCAACATTCCTTTGATCCAAAGTTCATGCTCCAAGTCGATTGCCAATGGACTCGACACGAGGGTCTGGCACGACAAATGGCTGGTGGGTGATGATGTCATTACCCTTGCCCCAAACCACTCGGTCCCGCCTGAGATAGCAGACCTTCAAGTTGCTTCTATGGGTCTTGACAACGGTGAGTGGGACTGGGATTTCATCCAGGCCTACTTACCCTCTTGCACACGGGATACCATCCGTATGTTACCTCCACCGGACACTACTATTGGACCTGACACCTTCATTTGGCCCAACGAACCCAGCGGCAACCTGACTGCAAGATCAGCCTATCGATGGCTTCGCAGGAACAAGGAATTGAGTGTCCCAGGAGCATGGGAGTCTATCTGGAAAGCACCCATCCCTGAGAAGATCAGAACCTTTCTGTGGCTTCTTCAACATCGCACACTCCTCACAAATGTTGGGAAGTGCCGCCGCCACATCATGGTTGATAGCGTCTGCCCAAGATGCCACAATGGGGATGAAACCATCACCCACTGTCTGTGTGACTGTCCGAGAAGAGCGGCCATATGGGGAGCACTTCACCCTGACCCTGGTTTCTTTAGTGATGTTGATGACATATGACTTGATAAAATAATTAAGGGTGACTATGTCAGCCCTCATCCCACCATTCAACATGTAGCGGCTTGGCACTTGTGGACCATGCGTAACATGGAGTTCCATGGGGGTAGCATCACTCCCATCTCTCCTGCAGTTCGTTTCATCCAGTTGTGAGCGGAGACAGTGCAGAAGCTTCAACACCTACGCCCCAATGCCACCATGGTGATACCCGCTTCAGTCCGGCGCCAATCACGACCGATGCAATACGAGATCGTCATTCTTGCTGATGCTGCCTACAATCCGTCTCCACCAAGAGCCAGCTATGGCTGCGTGGCTTTAAGCCTCGGTGGCAACATCCTCCTGGGAATAGGGGGCCCGATCAAGGCAGGGTCGGTAAATGAAGCAGAAATCCTAGCAATAATGCAAGCCGCCGTTCTTGCTAGTTCTCAACATTGGTCCAATGTCCTGATCATCTCCGACTCCACATCGGTCGTCCAAACTCTATCTGCCAAGAAGTGTGACCAAGCCCGACTCCAAGCTCATCACCGTCTCTGGAGAAGAACGACCCTCAGCAACCCCTCGTACTGTATCCTTCACAGTCCCCGGGAGTTCACCACAATTGCTGATACAACAGCCAAATTTGTACTAAAAAATAACCATAGAGTAGAGTTTACACAATGGCCACCCTGGCTTCAGTGTAAAGGTCCTTTGGACATGTCTTTCCTACCCGCGATGTACTCAACATCTGATTAATAATATCCCATCTTTCTAAAAAAAACATACTCAAAATGCCATTCAAAGCAACTTGGTAAAAGGAAATAGAATTATGACTTAAAAACCACACATTTGGATTATATGTGAAAAATCCTTTCCAACGAGTATTTACTCGAATTTTTCTGATAACATATCGATTTTCTATGATATATTTGCTCTAGACCAATCAGACAGCAAGAAAAATCCATGTAGGCTAAAAAGGCTTGCGAGAAACAAAATGGAAAAAGACCAAATTGCCCTTGGAATTAAAATGTGAAGGCAGGAGAGTGTGAGGGCAAAAGTGTAAAAAGTCACAGGTTGTCTCCTCCTCACGCGCCAGCCATGGCTGCGGAGAAGGAGCTTGCCCATTTGGGCATTTCCACGTTTCTTAACCTAAATGGACGTACATGTACTCAAAACGAAGCTCAAGATGAGAGGAACTCACCTGTATGATTTATTGGGGTGTTTCTATCACCTAAAATCCAGGAAAAGGGCTGTAATATCAGTGAGATGGTGGAGGTTTCGGGGCTAAGCGAGGGATCTTCGGGCCAAATTAACAACTGGAAAAGCTTGCAATGGGGCCGAAGGAGGTGCGGTAGGTGGTATTTATAGGTGAGGAACTATGAAGCACAGGGATGATGGTGGAGGTGAGAATACATGGACGACACCTTTGGGCATTTCAGCCACAGTGCACGGGAGCTGACGAGCCAAGGCTTAAACGGTGTGGCTCGAGGAGACGAAGCCAACACAACTTAAATCTTACAAAATGGTGGAGAGGAGATGGAGAACGAGGTGGAGGAGCCTTGGAGTCCGCTTGGGTGGCGGGCTGGAGGTTGAAGATGACCCCATATCCATTGGATCGAGATCCAATGGGGCCCGAGTGTGTGACACATGAAATCAATGCAATGAATACAATGTCAATTCATCTACTATAGTTAAACTATATGGGAACTTGTAAAAAAGCATTTGGAGGGTCAAACTAAGCCCAAACGACCCCAAATTTTAACCATGGGTTATTTACAACACCTAGAACGATTCTATGCCATTAGTTTCTCAAAAATCACATGGTTAGGTCCCTAATTAATTTATAGACTATTAAAGCATATAATAAAGCATTAAAAGAGCAATTAATATAAAGAATATCTTTTAATGACATAATAGGGTATATATCGAGATATTAGTCACATATAAACATTATGAGTCATATCTCAACATATAATACTCTTATTAGTGCATTATTTCCCTATTTGGAGGAGAGAGAAAGTAATTGTGTTAAATACACTCAAATACATTAAATTACTCATATCTTATCTAATAGGGATATAAAAAGCTCCAAATAACATAATCCACTCATATTATCTCATTAATGGTCGAATTACATGATTAGACCTTAGTTATCTCATTAGATGGGTTATTTGTGCAAAACCCCCTACATAAACATAAATGTAGGTAATTTGTGAATTATATCTCAAGAAAGGCTCAAAGTCAACATTGAGGCCCAAGAAGGCTCAAAAGGATGGGAAATTTATTAGAAGAGTCCAAAAGGACTAGAAGGAAAATAAAAGTATAAAAGTGGGTAAATTGCGTAAAGGATCCTGAGAATCAGTATGTTACACCTGCTGCTTAGCTTATCTGTGATTGAATAGACGTTGGCAGAGAGTTATGTCTCTCGTTGGGACATTTGGTGTCACCCCATTGGGTTTCCACATCTTTTAGGTGGCCGTGCACAATGTGGCAGTGATTTTGCATCTGAGGAAGAAACAATAAGAGCAGTAGTTGATCAGGTTAGAAGTTCTACTAGTCTTTCAGTGTAGTTTCCTATAGTCATCCCTATACACTTAGGTCTTGGGGTGTTTCCGATGTGTTTTAGATATGTCACCCACTCGAGGTTTTGGCACTTGTGCCCCTTTTGTTGTATAGTTTGGTAGATGTACATGTATATATATGTGGAACAGGTTCTTCATGTAACAAGATGATGACAAGAATGTTTGAGAACTATGATGTAAACACCTTGTGATATATGACTTGTTATGCAGGTTTCATGTTAAGGACTTATATGTGAAGGTTTTTATCTTGTGGTTCTTTTATGAAATTGGTCTTAATTTCTTGTGTGATCTAGTAATCTAATTTCTTAATGTTAATTCCGTGCTTGGTTTTGAGTTATCTCGCTCATTGTGCTACAGGGCGTCAAAATTATCTAATGTCCCAAGGCCTTTTGTCTTTTTTCTCATCTCACTCAAAAAAATTTCCCCTTTCTCAAATGTTAGATCTTCTTTAGTAATCATGGACATACCTATCATCAAGGAAAACAAAATTTTAACCCCTTCAACATCATGTTCCTTTGGTGCCTAGACTTATTTCTCTACAACATATATGGAATTCAATCATTCACATTCAACCTCTAGGTATTCCTTATAAGTGTAAAAGGTGGAGAGGGTACTGCTCTACCTACTCATTTGTGAACTCATAAGCATGTGGGTCAATGAGAGTTGTCTCTAAGGGAAAATACTATATGTGTTCCTTCTACTGCAAATATGCCATTTTATCAATGCAATCCGACAATACCATTTCCTCCAGTATTATAGGCCCCTTCAAACCTTACAGCATCCTGAACTGAAGAGACTCTTTTCCTAATCAAGATGTT
This sequence comes from Alisma plantago-aquatica, assembly GCA_963693085.1. NCBI lineage: Eukaryota > Viridiplantae > Streptophyta > Magnoliopsida > Alismatales > Alismataceae > Alisma > Alisma plantago-aquatica. The sequence goes on along the minus strand of OY856412.1, from coordinate 1,182,107,949 downwards.
CAACACCAAAAGTCAATATGAAAGTGGCTAGGAAAGGTCAACAAAAAATTTTAGGATACCAAATATCCTCCTTGATGTTCATAATAAGAAATCCATCCTTCCACATTCTATCTGAAATGTCCTCTATGAACAACTTTTGTATAGTTACGGAAGAAACTACTAGCTGGATCACCATCCTTGTAGGTAGTAAGTCTATAAATCCTTATTTCACAGTACAGAGGGAATGATAGATATTCTAGCCCCATGACCAGCTAGTCCTCTCATGCCTGTTGAGTCCCCCAAAAAGGCAATATCAAAGGAACCAATGTCCTTACACATTTTCAAGATCGTGTTTAGCATAAGATTTGATGTTGTTTGTGCTAGTTTGATGATGTTGTACTCCTCCATATTGTATTATCCTTCTAGTATAGACTTGAGGTACTTGTCCCAAGATGGGATCTTATCTAAGACATCGAGGAGAGGAATTCAAACATCAGACTTTTTCATTTCGTCCTTTAACTTCATAAACCATGTATCAACTTTTATCTATGAAATACAACTTTGGTAAGCTAGACATGTCATATATTTTGAAATAATGAGTGTAACTGTGATAGGTGGTGTGTCCTTGTATGTCGTGTATTATCAACCATATATTTTCTAGCACAATCAAACATTGTATCATGTTCCACTGTGTCTTGTGTAGTGAAACTGTAATGACCGCAAAATCATCCTCTCTATCAATCATAGTTGCCACTATGGGTGGAGTCATTGTCTAGGGAAATATGTACCCTGAGTGTGTGAATATGGCATTAAAATCTATGGATTCTTAGGGTTATATTCTGTTTTCCCTACAAAAGGGAGGGTAAAAGATAAATTGTAAGCTAAACCATATGTGTATCCATGGACTTCTTGTAATCCAATTGAGCTTTAAGCATCTAATAAACAAATGTCAACCTATCCTTCTCAAAATAGTATAATCTTCCCTACCAATATTCTATGACAATAGTTTTCCTTTTATCAAGATTATGAAATTTCTACACTTAGTTGTAGTTATTGCCTTGGCTCTAGTATATATGTAATGTTCTTGGTTGTAGTTTCCTTGGTTTCTAAAATTCTATCGAAAACCTAGGGGAACCCAAGCTTGGTTTTCTCCTTATCTTTGTTGAAGCTATTGGGGATCTTCTACACCGATATGATCACCATATTGAATCCTAGAGTGGTTCCTATTTTGATTGGGACTGTAATACCCCTTCTTAGGTATGTTGTGAATAGTGTTAAGTTCCTCTACTTGGTCATCATCACGTTGAGGTTGTGTAATATTCATTGTTTTATTGTAGAGGTAGCTACACCCTAATGTAGTGCATCCTTCAACCTTTCACAACTCACATACATCTTAAATTACTTTGACTTGATGGGGACTTTGATTCCTCCTTCCATAGACATTAGAGGAAATCTTAGATTTTCCTATCTTTTTGTCTTAACATTTTATAATTTTAATGCAAGTAGCTTTGTTGATTCAACAATATATTTCAATTTTGAGTTATCTTCTACTATGTCCACCTTCAAACCACATGTTCGTGCAAACCTACCCCAATTTACCTAATCTTCAGCCCCTAGACTTACAACCTTCCACGCAATGTGGTAGATTTGCCTCATGAAATATTCTCCATATGATGAATCAAGGAATTTCTTTATGTTATCATCTACACCTCTGTAATATCTCAATGATATGGAATTGTGAGATGCCATGATGGTGGAATTAGAAAAGAAGGTCCTTATATATATACCCCAATCTTTATGTAGTGACTCATCTGGATATTGTAAACTAGGTAAATTGGCCCCAGATATGATACATAAAGAAATTTGGGTAGAACTTTTCTATAAAGTTATTTTCAAAATCCTCCCAACTGATGATGTTACCCCCCTCCAAGGAATTGTACCAACTTCTACTTCTATCAGTGAGAAAATATTTGGAGAGACATAGATTAATTGCATCGTTAGAGACACATAATTACTTTCTCATGACATTCAAGTCATAGAATCACTGTAAATCATCCTAACAATCTTGTCTCAATCCGCCTGGAAAAGTTTTATTCTACATTATCTGCACCCATTGTGTCTTTATTTGAAATTGTAGTGATGTGACAACTAGTGGTACCACATGGTGGAGAATGTAGCTAACTTTATGAATGAAGAAATACCTAAGATGCTTCTATCTATTTGCCTTTTAGATCACTTCCTAAGCTACTCTAATTTCTTCACGTATGTTGGCCCTAGTCACAGAAAAATTATGCTCTCTGTGTCTTTAGAGCCAAGTCCACCCTGACTTTATCTCTACCTCATCCATTCTGTCTTAATTATGTTCTTGATAGAAAGTCCTTTTTATCTCTATATCATAATTGCATACATGGTCCACGCTAGAAGGGTGTTGCATGCACCAAGCAACCATACTTGAAATGTAAAGATCAACCATGAGTAAATAGATGAAGAGAATTTTATTCAAGACAATATTTAATATTGTCAAGTGGAAAAAAATTTCTAAATTTTCATAATTGTACTAAATTAATTAGGAAACTCTATTGTCCCCAGAAATGATGTCAAAATTTGATGTGATATGTTCCACAAAACAAATTGGCTAACTTGTTGTGTTGATTGTCTCATTGGTCTTCTTTTAGTCTTCACGATAGACTCCATCCAACTAGCTGGATTGTCCAATTGATCAGTTAGGTACCTAGGTATGTCATCAATAGCATGTGATGATGGCATCACCATTTGTATTGCATTGAGGTAGCGAGTGGTTATTCAACTTGCCTCTACCATGTCTAGGAGAGGCATTTGGGGCCTTATTTACAACCTTATACATTTCCTACAGTAAAACAAGAAATTTCTCATTTAAAACACAAATAAGGGAAATGAAACAAGAAAACCTAATTTAGGACGAAAAAAGAGAATAAATTGTAAAATGTGATATAAATCTGATCTAAACTTGTATCTAAACTATGATGAATATAAATTCATCAATCATATTCAAGATCCTTTAAAACATACTACATAGTTTTCTTCCCTCTCTCATTAAAATAAATGGTATGCTTTTATCAAGGGAATGAGTATTTGAGATGCCATTCTACACTCTAATGAGTTGATTAATGATTCAATAAGAGAGCTAGTAAATCTATAAAGTGTGTTAAATTTGTCTTTTGAAATTGTTGATTCTCTTTCTTGGAGTGAACTCTTCAAGATCATGGATCTTATAGGCTTCCCCAAATGGTAGATTTCTTAGTAGAAAAATATAATTTCACTTCTTCTTATGAATTTCCTCATTAATGGGGAAGTATCAATTTTCTTGAATCCTAGAAATGGTGTCAAATGAGGATACCTTGGACCACTATATTTTTGTTGTTTTTATGAAATGATGTTCTCAATTGTTACTAAAGCTTGCCAATGAAAAATACTCATAAATTTAAATATTTAATAAACTTAGAGGTGTTTCTGTGGGGTTTTAGGGGAGGCAGAGAAGGTAGCGGAAACAAAAATTTTCTCCTCCCCAAACCCAGAACAAGGAAATGCGTCAACGTCTATACAATAGGAAAGGATGGTTTGTGGAATCATACCTTGTCCCGAGGCTTGCTCGGCGACAATACCTCACGGCTTGCGCGGTCTTCACCTCCGGTCTTGGACGGTGTCTGTGCAGCTCCTGGTCACACCGAGACTGACAGGATTGAAGGCTGTTCTCCTATCGGCAGAAACCTCCCGCCTATGAAGTAGTCCACACGGACCACCTGGAACTCCACACTCCTTGTCCCACAAGGAGTTGGAAGGAGTCACACCCTCTTGTTGATGTACTAGTCGCCAACACACTCTCCTACCTCCAGTTGCAACTGCAATTGTCTTTCCCTTACTGCGCCTCCCTTTGCGGGTAGCAATTGCTCGGGCTCTCTCTTGGTTACCAAAACCAGAGAGAATGACAACTTTGCAGAGCAACTGGTTGCAGTGAGTTGTCCTTTGAGAAGCCCCCAATACCCCTATATATAGGAGGGTCATGGAACAGGGTTCTCTATCCCGGGCAATGCGGGACTAAAAGTAGGAGTAGAAGGGTTCGGGATTTTCCACAAAAGCAACCAACTCGCAACCTGAACTGATCATTTCACAAGTGAAATGGTCGGTTGGGGACCTGAACTGGTCGGTTGACACCTCAACCGATCGGTTGGGACACCTCAACCGGTCGGTTCACAAGTGAACTGGTCAATTGGTGGTCCAGGTCGGTTCTCGATTGACTTTCCTTATTTTGTTTCTAATTGGTATCGAATACCAATCCTATTTCCCAATCAAATTGGGCAATTGAAATGAAAGGAAAATTCTCACCAATCTTACTTTCCCAACTTGCTCGGTTGCACCATTTAAATCGATCGTTTCAACACTTGAAGCAATTGGTTCACCCTGATCTTGAGCCGATCGGCTCAACACTTGAGCTGACCGGTTCACCAAGCTCAACCGACCGGTTCATCACATGAACCGATCGGTTGGCAGTGCAGGTTTTGCAAAATCAGTCAATTGTGATTTCAATCAATTCGATACTCCAATCAATGTGTTGAACACCTTGAACAATATGATATTGAGCTATCAATTGATTGAGTGTTTAATTGAACTACTAAACTCCTTTAGTAATCAGTCTAAACATTGCTTGTGGACAAAACTCCTCTTCCAGGTTAAATCCTATGTGTGTGACCGTGCAGGTCCATTTCACATTGGTAGTGAAAGTCCATAACACTTATGACTTCACAAGCAAAGAGCGGTGCCTAGTCACACATCAGTGCTACCCAAGTGAAAGTAGAAAGTTAGAGAACAACTTTCAATCCTACAATCCATGAATGGTGTTACAGTCAATGTATAATTCCTTTGTCACTGATATCCCGAATGAACTCGAGGCGTGGAGTAGTCATCCTTTCAACATTCATTCACTTTCTTGATCTCAGAGTAGATTGGAAGAGATATGTATGACATCAATATCACATACTGCTTCACACATGCGTGCGCACGCCTATTTCAATCCTACTCATCAAGTGGCCTTGGATATTAAACTCCCTCAGGAGGGACAAATCCCATATCTATCACTCACCCCTCAAAAGCCCCATGTGTCAAAGCCACCCAATCATCACCTTTATAACAACCCATGTTTCAGGACTGTGTTTGATGATGTCATAGTGTGACCAACGACATGTGTTGAGTGTAGTGATTTCAGGTCAAAGAATCACACTCACCACCATCACTGTGAGTACTGACTGTGACTACCATGTCATGGTTCCATGTGTCAAACTCACGGTGGGTCTGTCTGGTACACTTGTTCTCTAACAAGTACCTATGTGTTTGGTTTGATATCTCTATATCATGACTAATGAGATTCTATCATCAACCAACACCACAATCTAGTCTTGTGTGTCATTGTTGTCTGTCTACCTTCCACAATGACATCCGACTAGGGACATAACAAGAATGTACAAACTCTTAGCATCTGTATGATCTCATCGTTCAGGTCATGAACCTGAAGGCATACGTCATTGAGTATTGTCATTCGCTAGACATTCAATCTGTTCTATCACTATCTTATATGACTGAACCAGAAAGAATTGGAAGCTTGCCTTTGATGTTTATCAAATCAATCTTAATGTATCCCACCAATCATCCCATGATTGGCTCTCAGGGCATACATACTAACAGACTCCCACTTGCACTGTGAGCCAATCACCCTTGAATCATATTCATAGTGATCTTTAAGCATGTCCCACATGTTACTGTTCTCTAGTGCGAACATAGTGAGTAATGGAAACACCTTGCCAAAGTCAGTATAAATTGCATGTCTCTCATCTCTTCACTGTACGTCATACGTATGAGATGGAATTGCCGTAATATGCGATCTAGTATTCCTTTGCTAACCTTTAGCCACATTGCATGATCAAGGATTCCATACTTGTCATCAATGAGCAGAATATCTATAAGTTCATCTCATGAACTTCCAGATCCATATAGTATCCACTGTTGTTCTCTAACACATAGATACTCGACATTTCCTTTTAAATGGTTTTATTGGAACACTTCCAATTATCAACAAACTTTCACTTTTATATAACCTATATATATTTTGCGATTAATTTTATGTCCTTTCAGAAGTTCGCATCAATGTAACTCTTTACATTGAACTCTTCCTTATCTCCATAGAACTAGTACTTCTCAAGTACTTATCAAGTTCTCATGGTATTCCAGTAACCCTTACTGGAATTAGACAAACATCCACTCGTCATGTCCCACATACGAGTTATCAGGATGAGCACATCATATTGCCATGTCATACATACGAAATGATGAATGCATTTTATTCTTTCCATGTCGATACATGCAAGATAATGCGATGATTACATACATGATAGATTCATATATGTTCTTAGTGTTCCCATTCTTAATCGGAATTGGACACTTGGTCTTGGGATACTAACTCCATGTATCATGGACAAGTTTTCTCCCACTAAATCTGTGTACACTGAACCCTTCAGTACAGATTGCCAATGTATGTTCTCTCTTTTCAGGTCAAGAGGTTTTTGAGAACTATCTCTATATATCTCTATTCCTATCACATAGGAAACATCTCTATCTTCCTTAAAGATAATTTCCACTTTTGGATTTCCATTCTAGAACATTTCCATTTCACATCAACAAATGGAATGTGAACACGCTCCCACTAAATCACAGATCCCTTCTTTATCTTTGACATATCAGTCAAACCCTTTGACTATATCATCAAAGTAAAGATCCAATTCTGAGTTTCTTGTCCTCAATCAATCACATTGATTAGTCCATTGTAACTTATAGACTTCATTTGCGTTAGTGGATTCATAAACCTTATAGGTTGTGTCACGTACACATCCTTGTTTTATTCCTCATAGAAATGCAGTTTTAGCATCCATATGCCAAATGTCTTAGTCATTAAGTTGCAATCAACAAGCATCATCCTTCTCAAAATGTTATCCATGTGTCTTAACGCTTAAGACTTATTTGCACTTATGGATTTCTATCCAACGGGTTCTACCATCAAGGTCATACCTTATGGTTCACATGGATGTCATTTAGGATGTAATGGTCATAAACCATATCTCAAATTCGGTTCCTCATATTCATTTAGATAGTTGACTCATCACATGAACAACTCATCACATAGATAACTGAGGTGTATCCGTCAAGGATATAAGAACTCACAACTCCTTGTGATTCTCAATGTCCTTTATTAGTGTGGGGTATTCTTTTATTAAGAAGAATTCAGTTATTTAATAATCATTCTCTAACTCTTTAGAGTATGATTCCTTCTTGATTTAGACATCACCATGCCTTAATCATGAGTTCACTATGGTACACTATCATAATCACTCATAAGGATCTCAAACATTTTGGTCTAAGTATTTCATTCATTGATCTCATCAAGAATTAACACTTTACCAAATTCGTACTTCATTTATGATATTCTTGAACGCTTGAAGACATTCATATTGGTATTTCTCTAAACACCTTTTGAAGTATTAGCATTTACTCCAATAGGTATGTAAATACATCACATGTATTATACCTAATTGGATGATCATTCTCCCACTACCATTAGTGAAGACTGATTAATCATGTACAAGAGATTCATGTCTGTTACTGGTTCTCTAACCAAAAGAGTCTAGATTTATCCATCACATGGAAACTAGAAATGAATTTCTCATGATTGATGCTAATTTGATTGTTTTAGTTATCAGTAACTTTAGGTATCATTTTATCTTATGCATACCATGTATCACAAGATAAAAAATGCATTGCCACAAAGATCATATCTTTAAGATTCATCAACTTTATTAATTGCCATCATTGTCATACAATATGCAAAAATAAAGTGTTTCTATCTATTGGCAATATATGAAATAGCAGTTCTCAACTCTATTTCGTGCCCTTTAGGCTGAAATAAACTGAAAGATAATCCTATCTATGGCAGCAACACTTGCTCCAATGATGGGTACTTCTTTCTTGGTCCTTTCACAAAGGCCATCACTTCTTTGCGGATCTTGCATATCATATATGATAGATCCATATCTTGGTATCATATACCTCAGATAAAGAAGAGGTTCATTTCATGATACCTTAGGTGGAGTTCTCCATCCCCTCCTTCAACTTCTTTTGTTCTTCCCGATATAGAGGGCAATCCCTCATACACCCTTTCCCCATGTGCCTTGAGGCTGAAGACGGCTTGGATTGCTGGCTAGCATCAGAACACTTCTTTGCTTTGCCCTTATCCTTGCCCTTAAGAATTACCTTTTTCTTTGATCACATCAAAGATTATGGTTTGTCTTTCTTCATCTTTGCCTCTACTATCCTCAACATGTCCAACAACTCTGTCAATGCTTGTCAAAGTTGTTCATGTTGTAGCTTATCATGAATTGTATGATCCTTGCAACATTTGCAGTATCATACCAATAGCCAATTCTTGGCTCAGAGGGAATCCTTCTTAGTCAGGTTTTCCACATACCCAATCACATTGAGTGTGTGAATACCTAACTGGATCTCCTTCTGTCATGATATACTAAGATAGTGTCATGGAGACATCATATGTCTCATGTTGTCTCTACAACTCATAGTTCAGAGATCACAACATCAAGCACTCCTCATCAATGTCTTCCTCGGTATGCTTCCATAAGCATACTTTCAGCCATTGATATGGTGGGATCGAGTTCATCTGGTTCTGGTATAACTAGGACTTAGAGCTTTCACTCTATGATTGAGAACACTTCTCAATGTCCTAACCAGTCATGGAATTATTCCCATTTAATTTGTTGGTCTCAAAGACCGATCGCAAATAAAGTGATTTGTTGATTAACCATTTATTTTAACAAAAAGAAATATATGCAATTTTAGTCCAAAACTCTTTTTGACTTGTTTCATTGATTCAAAAAGTTGACGATAAAATTAGGCCTTTAATTAATTATCGCTCCCACTATTTTACTTCAAATTGATAGCCCTCACCATCAATTCGGAAGATTGCAGCGTACAACCTTCTAGTGGGCAAGATCCTGAAATCCTCTAAGTCATGGACCAGCTAGGGTTGTCACCCACAACTTAGATCTCTCAGGTAGGCAACTCTTGCCAATTTCATCATATGCAACTCTTGATAAGATGTCATATGCAACTCCTTGCCATGATCATCTCTATGCCTCAAGGTGTTAGATCATATCTAGGTCACCTTGTTAAGTCTGACCCAAAGCCAACACGATGAATATGCACCCTGCTTGGGCAGACCCACACATTCATCCTTCACGCTTCCATGAGATAGACGGTGCACCACGCTTGGGCGTGCCCACACTTGGTCGATCAAGTTTTTCACATGTGTCACATTTTGAAGGCATCTAAAACTTAATATTTTAATGAGGGGTTTGGTTTTTATATACATATACATATCCAATCACCACAATACATAGTATGTATCATATACATGCTATATCCCACAAAAACATGTGAAATGATAAAAGCGATGATTATGGCCATCCTAATGTGATTCCTTGAGCCAAGAGGAATCACGGTCATCTAGGTCTACATCACATGCAACCTGTACAAGATGAACTCTGTGCTTTGCCTTTTTGGGTTTGATCAACTCATCACATGATTGATCGACTCGCCATCAGGCCGGTCAGCTGGGTGCCACCAGCCGATCGGTTGGCTCCTCCAACCGATCAGTTTGCCTGGTCATCGTGCATCTCATCATGGCCGCCACCCGCTCGTCTCACTCCTCGAAGCGGTCATCAACTGATCGGCTCACTCCTTGAACCGATCATCTTGAACGTCAATCGATCGGTTCACGCCTTGAACCGATCGTCTCAGCTGTCATCAGGATGTCCTCCGGTCTTCGACATAACAGGAAATAAAAATCTATCCTATTTTACATTGTAAAAAGAGAAACCCCGAGTTACATTCGGGGGGATAAAAGGTAGGAAAGAAATCTCGAATTATTTCGAGTTACATCAGGAATAGGAGAAGGAAGATCGGTGCGCAGACCAAGATGCAAGCAACCACATACAACCATACACAGATAGGGTTTATTAGCCATAACCACGCTATACATCCACCACAAAACTCATTTAAGGGAGACGTGTATCGAGTGCATTCATAATACATATCATATATGTAAATTGGGATTTGTGGATTTTGGATTGGACATGCATAAAGCCAATTTTATTTGCATCGTATGCAATAAATAAAGGTGACAAACCAAAATCGATCATATCGATATTCCCAAAATATAGAGCAGTTGACGTGGCTCTGATACCACTATGGGGTTTTAGGGGAGGCAGAGAAGACAGCGGAAACAAAAAATTTCTCCTCCCCAAACCCAGAACAAGGAAACGCGTCAACGTCTATACAATAGGAAAGGATGGTTTGTGGAATCATACCTTGTCCCGAGGCTTGCTCGGCGACAATACCTCATGGCTTGTGCGGTCTTCACCTCCGGTCTTGGACGGTGTCTGTGCAGCTCCTGGTCACACCGAGACTGACAGGATTGAACGCTGTTCTCCTAGCGGCAGAAACCTCCCGCCTCTGAAGTAGTCCACATGGACCACCTAGAAGTCCACACTCCTTATCCCACAAGGAGTTGGAAGGAGTCACACCCTCCTGTTGACGTACTAGTCACCAACACACTCTCCTGCCTCCAGTTGCAACTGCAGTTGTCTTTCCCTTACTGTGCCTCCCTTTGCGGGTAGCACTTGCTCGAGCTCTCTCTTGGTTACCAAAACCAGAGAGAACGACAACTTTACAGAGCAACTGGTTGCACTGAGTTGTCCTTTTAGAAGCCCCCAATACCCCTATATATAGGAGGGTCATGGGACATGGTTCTCTATCCCGGGCAATGCGTGACTAAAAGCAGGAGTAGAAGGGTTCAAGATTTTCCACAAAAGCAACCAACTCGCAATCTAAACCGATCATTTCACAAGTGAAACGGTCAGTTGGGGACCTGAACCGGTCGGTTGACACCTCAACTGATCGGTTGGGACACCTCAACCGGTCGGTTCACAAGTGAACCAATCAGTTGGTGGTCTAGGTCGGTTCCCGATTGACTTTCCTTCTTTTGTTTCTAATTGGTATCGAATACCAATCCTATTTTCCAATCAAATTGGGCAATTGAAACGAAAGGAAAATTCTCACCAATCTTACTTTCCCAACTTGCTCAGTTGCACCAGTTAAATCGATCGTTTCAACACTTGAAGTAATCGGTTCACCCTGATCTTGAGTCAATCGGCTCAACACTTGAGCTGACCGGTTCACCAAGCTCAGCCGACCGGTTCATCACATGAACCGATCGGTTGGGAGTGCATGTTGTGCAGAATCAGTCAATTGTGATTTCAATCAATCCGATACTCCAATCAATGTGTCCAACACCTTGAACAATATGATATTGAGCTATCAATTGATTGAGTGTTTAATTGAACTACTAAACTCCTTTAGTAATCAATCTAAACATTGCTTGTGGACAAAAATCCTCTTCCAGGTTAAATCCTATGTGTGTGACCCTACAAGTCCATTTCATGTTGGCAGTGAAAGTCCATAACACTTATGACTTCACAAGAAAAGAGCGGTTCCTAGTCACACATCAGTGCTACCCAAGTGAAAGTAGAAAGTTGGAGAACAACTTTCAATCCTACAATCCGTGAATGGTGTTACAGTGAATGTATAATTCCTTTATCACTGATATCCTAAATGAACTCGAGGCATGGAATAGTCATCCTATCAACGTTCATTCACTTTATTGATCTCAGAGTAGATTGGAAGAGATATGTATGACATCAATATCACATACTGATTTACACATGCGTGTGCACGCCTATTTCAATCCTACTCATCAAATGGCCTTGGATATTAAGGGACCATAAAGTAACTATAATACCCATATATTAGATCAAAAACCACTTATAAGGGCTCATGGCACAGATAAATAAACATATAGGCCAATCTGTTTCTTGTAGGCACTCACCCCTCAAAAGCCCCATGTGTCAAATCCCCCCAATCATCACCTTTATAACAACCCATGTTTCAGGACTGCGTTTGATGATGTCAAAGTGTGCCCAATGACATGTGTTGAGTGTAGTGATTTTAGGTCAAAGAATCACACTCACCACCATCACTGTGAGTACTGACTGTGACTACCAGGTCATGGTTCCATGTGTCAAACTCACGGTGGGTCTGTCCGGTACACTTGTTCTCTAACAAGTACCTATGTGTTTGGTTTGATATCTCTATATCATGACTAATGAGATTCTATCATCAACCAACACCACAATCTAGTCTTGTGTGTCATTGTTGTCTATCTACCTTCCATAATGACATCTGATTAGGGACATAACAAGAATGTACAAACTCTTAGCATCCATATGATCTCATCATTCAGGTCATGAACCTGAAGGCATAAGTCATTGAGTATTGTCATTCTCTAGACATTCAATATGTTCTATCACTATCTCATATGACTGAACCAGAAAGAATTGGAAGCTTGCCTTTGATGTTTATCAAATCAATCTTAATGTATCCCACCAATCATCCCATGATTGGCTCTCAGGGCATACATACCAACAGTTTCATCTTATTTTTGTTTATGACCTTATGATTTTTATGTAAGCTGGTGTGAATAGCTCCACTTGTGCAGAAAATCATTTGAAGGACCTTTATATACTTGCACGACTCAAAGTGAAGTGTTATAAATTACAGTGTTGAAGCCCATAAAGAGAAAACATTGAGATCCTTGGTATTGGTGAAGGAAAAATATTAGAGGTATCTTGAAATTCCTCTATTCATATGTAAACTGACTACTCATTGTTATAGTCCTTTACTTGATAAAAATTCAAAGCAGTTCAAAGGGTGGAAAGAAAAGCAATTATCTATGGCAGGAAGACTCGTAATGATCACACCCAGTCTTTCTTTAGTTCATTTTTACTATAATTCTATCATTCCTTCACCTTGCTCTATGATAAATGAGATTGACAAATTGTGTAGGGGTTTCATTTAGGGTCATTTTGAGGAGAAATCTAACCTACATCTTATCAAATGGGAAGAAGGTATAGTTAGCCTAAATAAGGAGTGTTTGGTTTTATATTTTTTTAGTTATTTCTACAATGATATTAAATGGATGGCATGATGTGACAAAAATGATAGTCTCTAGGTTAGATTTATCTATGAAAAATATGTCATTCTACTTTAGCATAATTTTGAAGGGAAGAGACAATTTTAAAAAGAGAAAATCTTAAGAAGTATATCAATTTATTGTTTTTGATGGCTCAAAAAATTTCTTTTCGCATGACATTTTTCATTTGAGTGCTAAATTTCTGGTGAATTTCTTTGAAGTGAGAGCATCATTAAGTTCAGCTTTCATGAACATTATAGGCTTAGTCCCTTGATAATGAGGAATTAATGGAATATTGATGAATTTGTACTTCATTGCAATCCTACTAATATTTTACTAGTATTATTGGGCCAGGTGGTGAAAGTGATACTATATACTTTTTGGACCATACACATAAAGCTTAAAGACATTTGTCTTGAGATTAGAGAAATCCAAGTGTTGTAGATGTATAATATTTCAAGAAGGTATAAAGTACATGGTAGGAAAGTTGGCATGATAGACTCCCCACAATAACGTTTGTTAACAAAATTAGTCTTTAGATACCTTCCTTTTACTTCCTCTATAGAAAACACATGAATGACATTATCCACATGTTCAAATGTGTCTATACTAAAAGTATATGGGAAAGAGCCACTGTCTTCCCTAATTAATTATCTAGTTCATGTGATGAACATGTTGTATTCATAGTAGATAGAGCTGTATTGATTGTCTTCATATCTTTCATTAGATTTGCAAAAGAGAGAAAAACTCTAGGAGTCCATAAAAATGCTAAGATGCCCAATGAGACTCTCAAAAACCTCACTAAAGAAGACATTTCATGTTTACATCCAAGTAAATTTTATGATGGACTCTTCGCGTTGAGATGTTTCTTTCAAGCATTCTAGTGGCATTGCCTTTTTCTACATTTTTTGGTTGTTCCTTGGATAAGATAATTCCATGTTGCCATAGTGATGGTGTTGAGCAGACTGATGATATTTTCCTCTCCCCCTATGATGACGAAATCATTAATGATGACTTTTTTTTGTGTTGATCGCTTTTTCTTTGGAAGATCTCCTTTAACAAGTTGTGAGGTTAATGTACTATCAAGTTGCAACAAACTTGCTAGTTTTTGTTTGCACTTATCTCCCAAAATCATGAGTTTCAGTTGATGATCTTGGTTGCACATCTTCTTGACTTTAATCTATTGTGCCTTGGGATTTTGGAGTATGACTGTGAAGCTGATTGTTCTAGAAGTGGAATGCATTGCTTACAAATTGTTGCAATAATTGATTATTGTCCATTTGCTACATGCATGATGTTTGTTGATTCTTCCAAGGCGTTTTTGTAGTTTCTTGAAATTATTTGGCTGCTAAGAGTTTATTTTTTCATATATACAAAAAAACTTTCTTTTAGCTTTGAGATGCTTAGCCATTACATGTTGGGGAACTAATGGGAGTTTTTAATGTTTCTAGAGCTTATTCTTTTCAAATTGAATTTTCTCATTTCTTACTAAGATTCATTTTTGTTTCAAAATGGTTTATAGATTTATTTCTATGCTAGAACTATAGTGGGGACTCATGTAGTCTTGATTAGAATCGATGTGGTGATGTTTTGTTCTTGTATGCATATTGTTTTCCTAAACTTCCTTCCTATTGAATTTGTTATCTCTTGGATGCTTTTCTATTTGTAAGAATTTGACATAATCACTACCCCTTTTTATTCATGATTGTTCATTCTATTTGGAAAATATATATATTTATACATTATACATATTTACCCAAGTATATGAAACGGAAAGAAATAGCTCTAGACGCCATAAAAATGAATGAAAAATATGAAATAGTTGAAGTATGCCTATATTGTTATAAAAATATTATAGGTGATTGGTAAATTAGGAAACTTAGAATACATTTTAGTTTTTATGTTAACCTAAATGGATTTATCTAAGCTATAGCTCATATCTATATTAGGTTTAGAAACCATTTGATACTATATAAATGAAAGGTTACTTGCATACCATTATGGGTTTACCCTTTCCACATTGTTCTCTTGGGGACATGAAAAGTGGTAATGAAGTAATTAGATAAGTTTGAATATTATTCATGAATCCCTTAATTTAAATGGTTATTAAAATTTTGATATACTTGGAATGTTGTCGCACATGAATTTGAATAATTGATTACTCTTGAATACGTGATACATCTAAATGATTATGATCCTAATACAAACCTTGTTGAATTTGTTTCACCATATATATATATATCATTTTGTTGAATCTTTTCAAAGTAATAATTCATTGCATATTCCTATCACCTTATAAATGGTTGCATTTAATCTAGTACCATCATAAACATGGAACTATAGAAAATCTATAAACCTTGTTCATGTCTTGTATCCTAGTGTGTGGGTGCACGAACAAGAAATAGCTTTCATATTGTGTTGTGGATTCTTGTCATGGATACTTAGTGATTTCATTAAGGATTGGACTAATATGATTTATATGTATTGTTATTCCCTTCTTGTTATAATTTCCTATTTTACACCTTTTTCCCAAGTGAGGAGATGTGGGTTATCTCCTTGGTTGGTGATTCATACTTTGGACATGCAAGTGGTTCTTGATTCATCTGTGTTGTTGGCTATGCAATAGTCTTGGTTGTATGCCTTGAGATCCAATATGTGATGATTGTAATAAAGATATATTTTATATAATTTGATAAAGGATAATGGAAAATATACTTATTATTTTTGTTTTGGTCTTCATATAATGAAAAAAAATGTAATAATGTCCTGAGAATGTTTTGACTCAATGACATGCAGTTTGAGTTGAGCAACTAAAAATGAGATCATTTGTATACTTAGAGTATTCATTCTTTTTATGTCCCTAGTTAGTTATTATTGTGGATATTATAGTACAACAAAATACATAAGACTAATGTGTATGTTAAGTGATGACTACGTCTCTTTAGTAATGATGTTGGGTATCAACTCAGATACATAGGAACTTTTTAGAGAACAAGTTCTAATGGATAAACTCCCTTTGAGAAGGACACAAAACCAAGTCTTGTCAAGTCATAGTCATATATTAATGTGACAATGGTGACTACAATCCTTATAATTGAAGTCACTATAGTCATCACATGTTGTTTTGTGTACTTTAAGGTCCCTATGTGACTTTGAAAAGGGGTTGATGTACATGTGGTGATTGGGTGCATTGTGACACTTCTGGGTTATTATGAAATTATGTATATGGAATTTGTACCTCCATTTGGGTGATATCTTGGACACTTGATTAGTGAGACTATGAAACATTCTCATTTGAGCCAATATATAATATTGATCTTATATAATCTCTATAGTCTATTCTAGTTTAAGAAACATATATTATAAGTGAACAGGATGACAACACCATGCCTCAGTTTCAATTTTGATATTTATGATAAAGGGATTACATGGTGGTGTGTTTCTCCCTAGGTTACACACTAATCAACTGAATGGTGACTAGATGCAACCCCAAGAGGCAAAAACACTTGGGACCTTTCAAAATTTATAAGGGGGTCCTATACTAACACATTCACAAAGATTGCAATATATCACCCGCAAGAGCACAAGATCCTATTGTAGTATAGGTGAGTGGCAAGTAAGGGGTCAATCTATAGGGAGAGAGGGAGACTAGAGCTTAGTTAGTGTGAGATACATTCCTAAAGCAGAGATTACACTTTTAGGGTTTAATCTTGATTTTATTTGATTACACTACAATGAAAACAATTGAACAAGAAAGGAAGTAAGACAAGTAATACAAGAAAAAATCCAAATTAATTGTAAGAAAGCAATTCTAATTGATAAGGAAAGCAGCTAGGTAAGGAAGAGAAAAAGACTACACTAGACTAGAAATTAAGATACTAAGCAGTTAGAGATCTAAAATACCACTTTCTAGATTAAGAAAACACAAAGATGCACTAACTACCCTAGCAGAGATTAACTACCAAAACTAAGCAATTAACTATCAAGCAATTAAAGCAAGAAACTAAACTAGCATGAAATAGCTAAGAGAGAAAGATGGATTTTAAGCAATGTTAAAGAGAGGTGGACTATTTAGGGGTGATAATACTAAGATATTAATTGGGGGAGATACCAAGAAAAACCTACTCATCATTCTATATTTATAAACCATACAATTGATCAAATGCAATGAAATCTCCCTAGACTATTGGTTGGTCATGGATATAATAGAGTGTGTGAGGGGAACTACACCCTTACACACCCTATCTAACCTTACAAGGCTCAATTGGACCAATGATTATGTGGGATTTCTATTAGATTTAACTAATCTAGGTTTGTAGGGTGAGAATGCTTAGTGTAATTGGGAGTCAAAGGTAGGAATAGGGAGTATAGGTAAGGTTATTTCACCCACATTACTCACCATCTAGCTTTTAGTAAACTCCTAGGAAATTACACTAAAAAATCCTACACTAGCTACTTAGATCTCACACCTAGGAGTACGAGAACGAATATATGTGTGGGAAAATGTTATGCTACCTAGGGATCCACTAGTTGGACCTAGGAGAAAATCCCAAAATAGCCTCACATATGCCATCTTTTCCTATACCTAGGTGATTTCAAGCATAAAAACACAAGCAATTCATGTTTCTAAGCACCAATCACAAGTAGAACCATGGGAAATGAGATATAAATAGAAATCAATCATCATAGAATGAAAATATAGAGTTTTACAAGATATAATCCCCCAATATGATATCAAAGTAACATTTTAAACCCAAACAACCCACCACAAGGATCTTATCTACACATGATCAAACAAAATAGCAAAAGAGAGAGAAGAAAGAAGAAGATGACATGGAATCTCATGGAATATTCTCCTTTCTTCACCTCCTAGCTGTGGTAGCTTGAGCACCTCCCTCCAAGGTGGATGACATGGAAAGGTGAATTTTTTTGGTGGAAACCGTAGAAAACTAGGGTTTTGAGGTAGTGGAAGGTGGAAATGGAGTGTGTGATGGATGGGGGGTAGGTGAGAATTCTTGAATGCTAAAGAAAGTCAAAGAGAGGCTCCAAAGTGGATAACCTTCATGGTACAACCACCACTGTGGTATATATAGGTGGAGGGGAAGCACTAGGATAGGTATTGGTAGTTTGGGTAGAATAGTGCAGAAAAAGTAGGGTTTTGGCTGGCAGCAAGGCCGTGCTGGGCAACACAACTGTGGTGGGTAGGAGGTAGCATGCCTGTGCTGGTAGGAAACAATTGCGTTGGATGGAGGCAAAGTTATAGTTGAAATGGAATCTGGTAGCAGGGTCGTGCTAGGTAGCACTTCTGTGTTGGGGGCTAAGTAGTGCAACCGTGTTGGGTAGTACAGTCATGGTGGGAGTGGGGACTTGGTCGTTCTTCTCAGGATCGTTGTTCGGCTCCTGGCCAGCATAGCCTTTCTGGTAGGCACGATCATGTTGGGGTCTTCTTGGCACGAGCATGCTGGCTAACATGACCATGTTGTCGAGGTTTCTTTAGCCTTGATGAACCTGTGATTCTAATGTGATTTTTTATATTCTCAGCACATCTGTTCCATGTTACCATGGTTGTGCTGGCTCCTTTGCTTGCACTTTCCACTTCATTCTTTAAGATCCAAGGACGCCTTTACTTGAGTGATACTTGGCCACTAGGGGTATGTTGAGGGAGATTTAGATCCTTCTTTGTACCCCTTCATGGGTATAGGAATCCTAGAATACCTTCTTTCTCTCTCGTCCATACAAGGCATGGTCCAAGTACCTAAAAAGTATGCAAAGAACGTTCATAAGTACATTGGATAGAAATATGCATATTGAGGGAACTAACTTGCATTATAACATGTCTAGATGTGGTTAAGATGGAAAAAATACAAGATGGATCCCTAATATAGGACTTCATCACCACCCCATACTTAAAACATATATGTCCTTAAGTATGCTCCAACCTAATCTCTCTTTAGTTTCTTTTAACAAACATGAATGATAAATGCATTGCAACAGATGATTATTGACTAAATGGGTATAAAGGTGACTAAGTACATGTGTTCCACCTCTCTCCTCTCTACTTCGACAAACCAATCATGAAAAGAGCACTGGGCATACAAACTTCAAATATGGGGCATAGAACACACAATCAATATATGGCTTTCATGTAGCTCTGAGTAAACCATATCATGATGGAGATAATCAAATATGACTAGGAGTGTTGTTTCACTTTCATGCATTAAATCTCATACTTCAAACCACACTATCTGACCCGCATGGCTACGAAAAAGGGTGAAGTGAGCTAGGTTTTGATGTTTCCAAGCTCAATGGGTGTGAAAATAGAGGAAAGGGTTGTGGTAAGAGGTTGGAGTGCTATTACATAGAGCGCTCATCTTTTCTTTATTTTGATGTTATTACATAGGTGCATTTTTTATTTTCTTTTTGTATTTTTTCTCATTTCATTTTCTTTTATCTAGGTGTAGCTAGGGCATATGGTGGTGAGAGTGAAGTGGGGGTTATATATATGGAAACCCCATACTTTTAGAGGTGGCCAAGGATGAATATGTGCACTTTGGCATCCTTTCATGAGGCGAAGAGGTAAGAAGATGATGAAGGAAAGGTCTGGTCAGGTCAGGTCAGGTCAAAGAGGGGTCACTAAGTGTGATTCTTAACATAAGATCTCCTACATGAAAATTATTCCAACACATCATCAAATAATATCACACGACATGAGTGAACAACGTTAAATTGATACTTTTTTATTGGCAATTTATTCATCCTATTTACAAGGGGTTTCAAACTTGTGACTTCTCGGTCATACAACATCAACTTTACCATTTGGATGCCACTACATTGGGCATGAAATTCATACTTTTATCATATGATTCCATATGCCATAAATGTTCATAGCTTGCTCAAATCACAATTCACAATTCAAAGTGATTTACATGTAGAAAGTCAACAATTAAGACCATTTAGCAGTAGAACTTAAGAATGTAGCATGCATTTGTCATATATCAAGATTTTTATTTATTAAAGTGGAGATCAAGTGAAAACAAGCTTTTAGACAAGAAGTTCCAATTTGGGCAAAATTGGCCAAAAAGGTGCCGATTTGCACTTCCTACATTTAGGGAATTAGAAAGCATAAAGCAAAAAATCCTAGCTAAAACACACAAAGTTACCAGAAATCTACATAAAATGCAATGCATGGAAGGAAAAGCAAAATTTAAAATAAAAATACGCAAAATTGCATGAAATAACTACATAGTATGCATGAATGCAAAACAAGCATACAAAGTCAGGATAGACAAGTATAAGAGTTAGTCAAACTGCTTGATCATCTCGACAAAAGTGTAGAATAAGGAATATAGTAGAAAATTGATGCAAAATAAGGGCTTACCACCCTTCCACCCCAAACTTTTAAATCATGCTACCCTCAACATGAAATAGAAGTTTAGAATAGTAGGGTAAAGGATATGGAGTCATGGTGGACCACTACCAAGAGGTGGAGTGATCAATGCAACATTATGTGTGTAGCGTAGGGCCATCACAGCCGTTCTGCACAAAATGACCATGTTGTCTTTCCAGCAGGATGACTGTGCTGTATGGAATGGCCCTACTTGTTGCTTTCCTGTAGCTTCTTCAATGGCTTCAATTTTTCTTTTCTAACTTGATCTTATCTTTGGTTGTCTCCTCCATGCATCATCTTTCCTCTATTGTACCTTCTCTAACATGATCACAAATAGAAAAAACCATCAAGTATGGTGTGTGTGTGTGCATTACTTGAAAAATAAAGCAAAAGTGTAATCAAGAAAAGTGATTTTAAGAGAAAGAGTCTCAAACCAACATGGGTTACCTCCCACTAGTGCTAAGTTTTACATCTTTAGTCGGGCTTGTTGTTCTTTTCACATAAAGTGTTCACACCAAAAGTGTCTCCTTTATCTTACAATGTGACCCTTTCCAAAGCTCTGAGTATGTGGTCTTCATCCCAAGGAACATGCATTCTTCTACAACTATTGTTTGTCAACCACTTCTCATGAAAATCAATATAATCAAAGTTGGTGCACATATCTTCATCCTATAACCTTTGTCTTCCTTCCTCTATGAACATGAAAACATCTATCTTCTTCCTATCGTAGGTTACCATCATAGTACTAGTGCAAACTTTGATTTCCACATCCACTGTAGACAAGAAGGCTCCCCAAGCTGATGTGTTCATTTCCATAGAAGGGCTCAAAATCTACAACCAGAAGATCTTCTGAGTAAACAACCCTCATTCTATTGTCAACTAAAACCATATGATTGTTCAATATGCCTACATGCATTTTCCTAGATCCATCAACTAGCAATAAAACACAGTTTGCTGGAATCATTCTCTCTATACCTAGTTGCACAACCATGTTATAGGATATGATGCTCACACTGGAGCCCAAATGTAGAAGTCCATGTTTGACGAGATGAAAAATGATGTAACACTGGATATATGGTATCCCTGGGTGTCCCCTCTTTTTAGGGAAGTATCTGCTCAGATCGAAATTCACTAATTCTGTAACAATGATTTCTTTGGGTACTTCTTTGACCACACTTCTCTTAGTGGTAAATGCATTTCTAATCCGGGACTTGAAGGTCGACAAGTGTGTTCTTCCTCTCTTTAGAACTCTCACCATGTAATCATTCTTCTTTGGGAGATGGATATTTTCTAAGTCACCATCAACATATGGTAGTGACGCCTAGAGTGTTATCATCTCAGCAGAATGTGGAGCAACACTTGTTATCTCATCACATGATGGGGAGAAAATTGAATTTCCAGTACCCTTAGCACGTTCATGGCCTCCACTGGGGGTGAGGTGAGTGGCTTTTCCTTCTCAAACAATAGGGGGACACTTAGTGGTACCTTATCACAAGAAGAGGGGACAGAAAGAAATTTGATGCACTTGGCACTCTCAAGGAAAAATTGAACAACATAATTTTTTATGCTCTTAGCATCTCCACAAGACCTTTCTATCAATGGTCCTTCATCATAAACCTGGGCCACCTTATCCTCAATTTCCATGAATTCCTCAACAACCTTCTTCCCCCAAATGACGAATACCATGCTCACTTGCTCATGGGGAAGAGTAGGAGCTCGTCAGGATGATGGTGGGGGTGGTGGTTCCCTTTGGTGAGGTTGATTAGGATTTTATATGATGTAAGTTGGTTGTTGTATAGGTGGTTGTTGTGGTTTTTGTGGAGGGGGTTGGTATTGAGGAGGGGGTTGTGGGTAGGAATGTGGTGGAGATGAAGGGAATTGGTAGTTGTAGTTGGGATGTGGAGGAGGGGGAGCATAAGGGTGAGGGGATCCTTAGTATTGTTTCAATGTGGTGACTTGCCCTTGGGGTAGGAAATAGGCACCTTGAGGAGTGCCCATATAACCACCATTATTTTTTTGGTTTGGCCATGGTTTGGGAAGGGAGTTTCCCTCCTCACTGTGGGTGAGTGAAAGAGAGATTTGATCTAGATTTTTCTCAAGACGATCAATGATTTGTCCATGAGAAGATACATCCTTATTTACATCATCAAAGCTTCTTATCCTTCTAAGAATTTCTTCTAAAAATTTAGAGATGTACTTTGACCCTTTGTGCTGCCTTTGTTGCTTTATCTTATTCACCTTGTTGTTTCCAAGAAATATTGGGGTGATTCCTCCATTCTGGAGCATAGAAGCTTAACATGGGGCCTTGGTTGTTCCTGTTCACAAAAGATTTCAAGGCTTGCACTTCTTCACATATAGCTTCCACAAAGTTGGTGGAGTGACTTGAAGACCCACTAGCTTGATTCTTCATCAAGTTCATCATGTCAACTAAAATGTTCATCATTTGGGGATTTTGATCTTCCCTAGCTTGAGGAGAAGAAGGTGGAGCAGGAGCCCAGTTCTTGTCATAATGCACGCCCATGCTAGAAGCCAGCTAACGTGAGTTCCCAATTAGGTGTTCAAAGAGAAGCCATGACTCTTCTGGGGGTTTAGCCATGAAGGTTCCACCACAAGAGAATTCAACCACCATTTGACCCAATTCTAATAGCTCGGTGTAGAAAGACTGCACAAGTTACCTAATAGGGACCTCGTGGTAAGGGAAACCTCTAAAAAGCTTGTGGAACCTTTTCTAAAGTCTCATGGAATGTCTCATTCTCCTTCTGAGAGAATGAGGTGATGTACCTCCTCATTTGTGTCACCTATGATATGGGTTAGAATTTCATCAAGAACTCATTCTTCATAGCCACCCAAGTAACCGATTATAGCTTTGACATATACCATTCCTTAGGTTTCTCCTTGAGTGAAAATGGGAAGAGGTTTCTTCTAATGGAATCATCAGTTTCCGATGGGGTGCAAAATGTGGAGCATGCCTATAGAAATTCATCAACATGGTGTCATGGGTTCTTGTTCTCCAACCCATAGAAGGTGGGTAAGAGTCCGAGGAAGGCTGGTGGAATGGATAATTGTTTACCTAGAATTTGGTCAACAAGGGTGGCAATGGGGGAGGTGTAGTTCCCTAGAGTGAAGTACTCATAGAGAGGATGGTTGGGTGGTGGGGGACTTGGGCATCATCTTCTTCCATTTCAGCATCTTGGTGTTGTCTGTGTCGGTGTTGTCGTCTCCTTCTACCTATCTTGGGATCAAATTGAACCAAATCAGTAGAAGTCAAGCACCAGCCACATGCATAGTTGTCACCTACAGAAGGCACAAACAAGTAACAAGATCTATGTTAGAAGACAAATTTGCACAAGTTAACAAAGAATAAAGAATAGAAATGGTGAGGGTAGTAGGAAAAGCTAATCTACACTAACTATCTAGGTCGAGTGCCTCACTCCCCGAAAATGGTGCCAAAAAGCTTGGTGCATTTCTCCTAGGGTCACTTACTAATCAACTGAATGGTGACTAGATGCAATCCCAAGAGGTGAGCACACTTGGGATGTTTCACAATTTATAATGGGACCCTATACTAACACATTCAAACAGACCACAATATATAACTTGCAAACGCATGAGATCGTATTGTAGTATAGGTGAGTGGCAAGTGATGGGTCGATCCGTAGGGAGAGGGGGCACTAGATATTAGTTAGTGTGAGCTACGTTCCTAAAGTGGAGATTAGGGTTTTTAGGGTTTAAAATTTATTTGGGTTGATTACACTACAATGCAAGAAATTGAACAAGAAAGGAAGTAAGACAAGCAAAACCCCTAAATTAATCCTAAGTAAGCAATTTTAATTAATAAGGAAAGCAACTAGGTAAGTAAGAGAAAAAGACTACACTAGACTAGCAATTAAGATACTAAGCGGTTAGATATCTAAACTACCACTATCTAGATTAAGCAAACACAAAGATGCACTAACTACCTTAGCAAGGATTAACTATCTAAAACTAAGCAGTTAACTATCAAGCAATTAAAGCAAGAAACTAAACTAGCATGAAATACCTAAGAGAGCAAGATGGGTTTTAAGCAATATTAAAGAGAGGTGGGACATTTGGGGTGATGATACTAAGATATTGGTTGTGGAGAGCATACCGAGAAAAACCTAATCATCACTCTAGATTTCTAAACCAAACAATTGATCAAATGCAATGAAATTTCCCTAGACTATTGGTTGTCCATGGATAGAATAGAGTGTGTGAGGGGAACTACACCCTTACACACCCTATCTATCCTTACGAGGCTCAATTGGATTAGTATTAGGTGGTATTTCAATTGGATGTAACTAATCTAGGTTTCTACGGTGAGAGTGTTTGGTGTAATTGGGAGCCAAATGTAGGAATGGGGAGTATAGGTAAGGGTATTTTGCCTCACATTACTCACCATCTAGATTTTAGTAAACTCCTAGGCAATTACACAAAAGAATCCTACACTAGTTACTTAGATGTCACACCTAGGAGTAGGATAAGGGACATATGTGTTGGAAAATGGGGTGCTAGCTAGGTATCCACTAGTTGGACCTAGTATTGAATCTTAAAATATTCTCACAATGTCATCTTTTCCTAGACCTAGGTAGTTTCAAGCATAAAACCACAAGCAATTCATGTTGTCACGCACCAATCAGAAGTAGAACCATGGGAAATTAGATAGAAGTAGAAAGAAACCACCACATAATGAAAATATAGAGTTTTACAAGATGTAATCCCCCCAACATGGTATCAAAGCAACATTTTAAACCCAAATAGCCCACCACAAGGGTTTTAAATACACATGATCAAATGAAATAGAATAAGAGAGAAGAAAGAAGAAGACGAACTTAGAATCTCATGTAATCTTCTCCTTTCTTCACCTCCTAGATGTTGTAGCTTGAGAACCTCCCTCCAAGGTAGGTGGATGGCATGGAAATGTGAGGTTTTGTAGTGGAAACCCTAGAAAACTAGAGTTTTGAGGTAGTGGAAGGTGGAAATGGAGTGGGTGGTGAATGGAGGTAGGTGAGAGCTCTTGAATGCTAAAGCAAGTGGAAGAGAGGCTCTCGAGTGGCTAACCTTCATGCTACAACCACCACTTTAGTATATATAGGTGGGGGGGAAGCACTAGGTTACGTAAGGGTAACTTGGGTAGAACAGTGCAAAAAAAGTACAATTTTGGGTAGCAGTAGGTTGTGCTGGGAAGGAGGTAGCATGATAGTGCTGATAGGAAATGAACATAATGGATAAAGGCAAAGTTACAATATAAATAGGCAAGTTGGGGACTTGGTCGTTCTGCTCAGAATGGCCATTGTGCTCAGAATTGCCATTCTGCTCCTAGCCAGCACGACCGTTCTGATTGGCACGACCATGCTGGGGTCTTCTTGGCATGGGCGTGCTGGTTAGAATGGCCATGTTGTCTAGGTTGCTTCAGCATTGATGAACCTATGATGCTACTGTGATTTTTGATATTCTCAACATGGTCATTCCGTGTCACCAGGACTATGCTGGCTCCTTTGCTTGCACATTCCACTTCATTCTTTGAGATCCATGGATGCCTTTGCTTGAGTTGACTCTAGGCCACAAGGGGTAGGTGGAGGGAGTTTTGGGGCCTTATTTGGACTCCTATATGGGTGGAGGATTCCTAGGATACCTTCCTTCTCTCTCGTCATCCAAGGTATGGTCCAAGTACCTAAAAAACATGCAAAGGACATTTATAAGTGCATTTGACATAAATATGCATATTGAGGGAACTAACTTGCATTATAACAAGTTTAGATGTGATTAAGATGAAAAATGACACAAGATGGAGCCCTAAAATAGGGCCACATCACATGTTCATGGTAGCATTGGTACCTTACAGATTAAAGTCGTTTAGATCATGATTGAAGGACATCTCTTTGAATTGTTCATGTCATGCCAACTCCTGTTATGGTCTCAATTCTTTTTTTGTATTCCATTCACTTATCAATTGAATCCCTTATAAGTTAATATTCCTTTCATTAAGAATTCCTATTACTTGGGTAGCAATGATGGGTTGCTAGATACCAATATTTTCTTGTGAGGTTTTGAAGATCACTCCCAATATATTATGTAACCTACATGGCCAGACACATAAGGATAAATAAGGTAATTGAAGACACAATCAAATATATGACTAGAATGGTTCTAAGTGATGTACATAATTATTTTTGGTTTAATCAACCAACTAAGAAAGACAATTGGTAAACTAGTTATCAATTGATCAACTAATCACCAATTTGGGAAACTGGCCAATTGGTCGATGAGGTACCCATTTTCTCAACTAGATGGAACTTAGGAAACAACAAGGAATATGTGGTATGTACCATTTGGAATAAAAATGGCCAAGTGAAATTGGACCTAGATTGGATAACTGGTCAACTAGATAACTCAGTTTTTCGATTGGATGATAAAACCAATCCATGTCGGGTGGTTGTGATTTTTGGCAGCATGTCGAGTATGGTTCTTTTTTGAGTTATGATTAGGAATGCAATTATATTTTTGCAAAGTTAAATCCCATGGATCTTCTATATAAAAGGGTGGATGTCTAAGGGGACACTCACACAATACTGTGAGAGAATTTGTAGAAGAGTTCTTCTTCTTGGAGAGAGAAAAAATCACCCTGCAGATAGTAGCCCCTAATAGGAGGAGAAGGAGAGCACACGACACTAGAACACTGAAAACTTGAGTTCTACTCCCACTTGGTGACCAAGTGGTGGACAAAGAGTTCCCACATCAGCATGGATGATGTAGAGGTCACAGATCTTGGGTAGAGGCTTGAGAACAAGCACATTCTTCAAGAAATAGACAAGGTTTTATTACAACGACAAGCCAAAAACAAATACAACCACTTGATATCTGTATCTATAAGTACAAGTTCTACACTAGCATAATACATATGTTATGTTGGGAAACAAGTTTGCACTATCTCTTTAATATACTTATGATTTATAGCCTCAGAAAGTATATTGTGTGAGCATTTAGTTGGGAAAATTTTATTTTTGTTGTGCCCCCTCCCATCAAAACCTTATAGTGGTATGAGAGTTGACACAACCTGCCTTCGATGCCCATTAGGGTTTTAAACTACATATTGTTTATGAATGGATAATTATGCAATACATATCCATGTTAATAATAAAATATCATATATTCTATAAAATATCTACATTACATAAATTAATGTGATTCCTTTGAAATTGTTTTACTTTTTGGATGTGCATATGGCAAATAGGTCAGTGTGGTGAATGCTTGTGATATGAAATGTGTGATATGAGGTTTTTGATTAGATCCAAAACAATGTAGTAGGTATATGTCTTGTATGCTATGCCTCTCTCCCTACATTTTCTAAGTCATATTTAATTGTTTTAATTAAAATTGGATGATCTATTGACATTAACAATGGAAAATGGTGGAGAGGAGAAGATGATTAGAAGCCCAAAAAAACTAGGAAGGTCCTTTGGATGATTTGTGATGAAGATGAAGCAAAAAATACCTCAACAACAGAAGAACTTCCCAAATAGGGAATCCAATTGGGAGACTGGAATTATAGTTGGCAGACTGGTAAACCCTATAAACACATATTTAGGGTTATGTTAGATGTGAATCTCTTGATTTTTACAATTGTTGTTGGCTCAAGATGTTGTACTAGTTGCCATATCATATTTTACTACTTGTGGTGATTGTTGTAGTGTATGATACATACAATATAGTAAATGTAATGGTGATTGGATACACATAATTACTAAATCAAATCCCTCAATATAATATCAATGTTTAAGATTCCTTCCATTGTGTAGTATACATGAAAACCTCGATCAACTACATGTGGTCACACCAAAGTGAGGTGCACTGCCTATCTTGGGGAAGTGTGCTAATAAGTATGTGGATCTTCCAAAGCAGGGTGCATATCTTATTGTATTGTGTTTGGCTTAAACTTGACTAGGAGATATTAATAGGGTAAAGAAGTTTGAGGAATACAAATGGCGCATGGTACATAAGATTATTTATGACTAGGGTTTGTGTGATCATCTGTTAAGGATTTTTTTAGATGCAATTGGTAATTGTTACCTACATAATTAACACTCATAACTTAATGTATTATAGATCTTGGATCACTAGAAGATTGCTCGATGTAATGTTCTAAATTAATAGTGTGGGCTATTAATTTAATCAAATTAGTGGGAGAATAATTAATTGAAGGCCAAATCAACATTGTCAAACCAAAGTAATTGTTAAATAAAATTTTTGACTCATGCAAATATTTTCTTTGTAGATATAATGGCATGCACGAATAACAATATCACTATGATCAGTCCTTGCATAAGAAATTTTCAATGAGATTAAATTCCAGGACTAGTGTTGGACAGTAAAAATTGTTCTCACTTATGAGAGATAGCTTTATGTCCTAGAGACACCAAAATTAGAGGAACTGATTAAAAATGTGTCTATAGTAGAAAGGAAATCTTATTGTAAGCATGCTAATGACTCTATTGATGTGAAGTTCCTCATGCTCATCTCCATGAATCATGATATTTAAAAGAAACATGACAACATGGGAGCTATGGAGATGTCCACACATCTCTAGAATATATTCATATAAAAAGTAAGGAAAGATAAGGTATGATAGCTCAAAGGCCCTGTCTAAGTGTAACATGACTGAAGGAAATCAAGTAAGGCCACATGTACTCAAGTTGATTGGGTATGTGGAAAACCTTAAAAGATTGGGATTCCCATTAGAACAAGAGTTCTCCACTGATGTAATCTTACAATGGTTGCCAAAATCACACAATCAGTTAGTCTACAAGATGAAATTTTTTATTCAACCATCATCCGAGATGCTTGGAATTTTAACATTTGTTGAGGCCAAAATGAAGAAAGATAAACAAAAGTCAAGGAAAGGGAAAGTAAAAGGGAAATTTAGAAGACATTCTAAATTTAGGAAAAAGTCCAAGTATTATACACTTAAAGCTAAAGGAGGAGTGGCAAGGAAGAAAATTGTCACCATTGTCACCGATCTAGATAATGGAAAATAAATTATCCTCTTTATGTCGAGGAACTAATGAAGGAGGGGATATAGATCTCCAATTTAGGTGTATATGTTATATTGATAAACCTATCTACTTATTTATCTTGGGTATTGGATACTTGATGTGCATCTCACATATGCTCTAAAATGCAAGATCTGAAAATAAGTAAATCCTTACCAAATGGAGAGGTGGATTTGTGAGATGATAATTGGTTTCAAGAGTTACTACCGCAACTATAGACACCTATTGTTTAACTCTACCAAGTGGTCTTGTAATAGAGTTAGAGAACTACTATTATGTACTTACCATAAAAAGAAACATTGTTCCTGTATCTTAACTAGATAGAAATGGTTTGGAATTTCTTATAAAGAATGGTCAAATTTCAATCTCAAGAGGTGAGCTATTTCAAGGTAGTCCCAATGTCTTTTGGTGTGTACTCTTAGACCTTGATACAATCTTATATATCATATATACCAAGAAGTTAAAAAATTACTTTAAAAATTAAAATTTGTACTATTGTCTAGGGTACATGTATACTCCACAAAGATTATTATGTAGACTCTTTTGATTTTGAATCAATAGAGACATGTGAGTCTTGTTTATTGGGCAAGATGGAAAATTCACCATTCACTACTGATGCTATGAGGGTTTCTGAATCATTAGGAATTATAGATACTAATGTGTGTGGACCTTTTATCACAAGCGCTAGTGGAGGATATACATCACCATATTTATTGATGACTTTAGCAAATACAAATATGTGTCTCTTATAAACAGAAATCAAAATCTCTTCAAAAGTTCAAGGAATTTAGGAATGAAGTAAGAAACTAACATGGCAATAATATTGTCTTGCTATTATTTGGTCATGGTGGAAACTATTTAAGCCAAGAGTTCAAGGCCCTTCTAAGAGACAGCGGTATTGTACCACAATTGACAACGCCTATAACACCACAATATAATGGTGTTTCTCAAATAAGGAATCACACCCTGTTGGACATGATATGAGAAATGATGAGTTTATATAATCTTGCAACTTTTGTATGGGACATGCTCTTGACATTGCCACGTTTACACCTCATTTAGTACTTTCTAAATCCATTCAAAAGACACCATATGAGTTATAGAATGGGAAGCCTCCCAATATGTCTTTCATGAAAGTTTAGGAATGGGAAGCTTATTTCAAGAAATAATTTAATGAAAATCTAGGACCCAAATGGGGTAAGTTTTCTTTATTGGATACCCTAAAGAAACTAAGGGTTACTACTTCTGTGTTCCATTTGATGATAAAGTGGTTGATGCTAGAACTGACATATTCCTTGAAAAGGATAATTTCCAAATGGAACTAGTGGGAGGAAAATAGATCTCAAAGAGGTTTGAGGCTAAAAGATAACATTGAGCCTATGTAGGTAGATGAGGAACAAAGAAAATCACAAGCCATTTTGGAATCTAAAATTCATCATGCAATATTTTAATCTCAAAGGTCTAGTAGGACATGTCTGGAGCCATTTTTTAGATTTCATATGACTAAATCAAACAATTAATTGGTCATAGATGATGAGCCAAAAACTACAATGAGGCCATAGAGGGACCACAATATAGTAAATGTCTTGAGGTCATGAGATTTGAGATGTAATCCCTATACACCAAAAAAGAATGTTCTTTGATAGATGCACCTAAGTGGTAAAATCCATAGGATGCAAATGGGTTCAAGGAGAAGATTGACATGGATGGTAATGTACAAACACATAAATGATAATTGGTTGCAAAAGGTTTCATATAAGTTCAAGGAGTTGAATATGATGATTTTTTTCACCAATTTCCAATGTCAAATCCATCAAAATTTCTCTTTCCATCAAAACTTATCATGACTATAAGATTTCACAATTGACATTAAAACAACTTTACTTAATAAGAATCTTCTGGAGGATGTGTACATGACATATCCTATAGGTTTTATCACTCTAAATGTAGACAATAGAGTCTATAATCTACAAAGGTCAATCTATGGATTGAGAAAGTGTCTAGAAGAGATATAATCTTCATTTTGAAGACAATTAAAGAGTTTGGCTTTATAAAAATTAAGATGAACCTTGTGTTTACAAGAAGGCTACTAGGCTTACAATTTTATATCTCACATTATATGTAGACGACATAGTAGTGACTAGAAATGACATAAAAACTTCAGAATTGGTTAAGACTTTGTTGGGTAATAGCTTCTTCATGAAGGACTTAGGAAAATCATCTTATATTCTAGGAATCTGGGTCTATAAAGATATATCTAGAAAAGCTCTTGGACTAAGACAAATTACATAATTTGGCAAGTTGCTGAAAGGTTCTACATGTAGGATTTTGAGAGAGGAAACTTACCCATATATCATGGAATAAGTCTCTCTAAATTCTAATGTCCTATCTCTTTTTAAGAGTAGGCACACATGAATAAGACTCCATTTGCATATGCAATCGTATCTATCATGTATGTAATGTTATACACACACCCAAATGCCTTAAATGCTTTGAAAATGATGGGAAGGTACAGTCAGATTCTAGTGAAGGTAACTAGATATCCAAAAAAATACTCCAAAGTACTTGAGAAGAACACAGGATAAATTGTTGGCATATGTAGATGAGGAAAAGTTAGTTCTAAAGAGTTACACTAAAGCAAGATTCCAAACTAATACGGACAATTATCACTCACAATCAAAATTATGTTTTGCATAAATGGAAAAATTGTAAGATGAAGGAGTTATAAACAAGTGACACTCAATGATTCTACAATAAAAGCTGAGTATATTTCCGCAACCAACACAAGACATGAAGAAGTATGGATCAACAAGTTCATTAATGAACTTGGTGTTGTTCCAATTATTGAGGATCCAATAGAGCTTTATTGTGACAACAATGGAGTCATTGTAAAGGCTAAGGAACCCAAATTGCATAATCATTCCCATAACATACTATGAGGACTTCATCTCAAATGAGAGATTACACACAAAGGAGATGTATATATTTGTAGAGTACCAACTGAAAGTAATATTGTTGATCCCTTGACAAAATCACTTCCATAGCAGAAGTATGATGATCATGTTAGATCACTTGGAATTTAATTCATGAGTGATTGTCTCTAGTACAAGTGGGAGATTATTGGTTTTATTCCCTAGGAGTTGTGGTTGTCTCTAGTTCATGTGGGAGACTATTTGTTGTATTCCCTAATAGACATCATGTGATGAATATATCAGGGATGCATTGCATATGATTTTATTATTAATAAGGAAGTTCCACTTATTGTTTTGTTTCATTATTCAGGTAATGAGTAAATATAACAATGTGCTAAGAGTGTTTTGACTCGATGACATATGTTTTTGGTTGAGGACCCAAACATGAGATCATATGTATACTTAAGAGTATTCATTCTTTTTATGTCCCTAGTCCTTAATTGTTGTGGATATTATAGGACAAAAAAATATAATACTAGTGCATATGATGAGTGATGACTATATCTCTTTAGTCATGTACAACATAGATAAATGTGTACTTGTTAGAGAACAAGTTATATTGGACAAACCCACTTTGAGGATGACATGGAAGCCATGCCATGAAAAGTCAGATTCATATCTCAATGTGTCAGTGGTGAATATGATCCTTAGACCTAAAGTCATTATGGAAACCAAATGTTGTTCTATGTAATTCAACAATGTTCCAATATGACTATGAATAAGGATTGCCATGCATATGGTGATTGGGTGCGTTATGACACATGTGGATTTTTATGAGCATTGTTGACAAAATTTGTCCCTCCATTAAGGTGATACCATGGACACTTGATAACTGAGACTATGAAATGAATATCCATGATCATGTAAGTCAATATTTGATTTGTTGTAACATAATATTTGTAGGGTTCTCTAGTTAAAAAAACATAGATTGAATGTTAAGAGGATGAAAAATTCATACCACAGTTTCAATCTGGATATATGTGGCATAGGTATTATACAATCATGGTAACATAGTCACCTTATAGGTTAAAGTTGTTCTCAACTATATCATATTACTTGGGTAGCAATGATGTGTTTTTGGATACCAATCTTTTCTTATTTGTTTATGAACATCACTTCTGACGTAATATGGAACCTATGAGGTCACATACATAAGTATGCATAAGAGAATTGAAATTCACAGTCAAACATATGATTACAATTGTTCTGAATCATGCACATGCTGATTTCCAATCCAATTTGTTGACTTAGAAAGAAATTTGATCGAATGAATGATTAGTATTAACTGGTCGATTGATTGTCAATTTATCAACTGATTATCGATTTGAGAAACTAGACAATTGGTCTATTGGGTATCCCAATCGGTTGATTGGATTGAACTGAGGAAACAATAAGGAATATTTGGGCTATTCGATCTAAAATTAAATTGGTTAACTAAAGTGTGACATGTATTGGCTAGTTGGTTGATTGGATAACTTAGTCAGTCGAATGGACTACAAAACTAGTCTCACTTGGGTGATTGGGATTTCTGGTAACAAATTAAATTTGATTCTATTTTGAGTTTTGATTAGGAACAAGATTGAAATTTTGGAAAATTCAAGCCCATGAATCTTCTATACAAAGGGTTGGATGTCCTTTTTCTGATCATTAAGTGTGCTAATCATTCCATTAATCAAAATTGGCATTTACAAGTGGGGGGAGTTGAGTTCAATTGAAATCTATCTATGCAGTTTTTAAGAAAAAAGAAAGGACTTATCTGTTCAGGTTTCTGTAGTCACTAGTGATATACCTCCATACATTCTAAGGGTTCACACTAACATTTCCAAAAATAATTCGATTCTCGTGAATCCAGATATGATATAGAATAAGGATGGAAAGGAGGCCATTATCCTTACTTTTCAAGTGGATCAAGTGGATCAAGTCTTCATTGCATCTTGGAACCTCAATGAAGTGCCCTACAACTCTACTCCAAAGCTCAGAGCCAACAATGCATCTCCATAAGATGTGGTTATTGGTTTCAACATCCATATTACACATGCTGCATCTAGATTCAAGAGATAACCCACGTCTTTGTAGAAAGTCTTCAGTAAGAATTCTTCCATGCATAATCTTCCACCAGCACAGTATCATGCGTTTAGGAACTTTAATCCTCCATAACCATCTTGCCCAAGGAGGTTCTTCATATTTATTTCTACACAGGTTCCATGCGTCCTTGAGAGTGACATGTTCCATGTCCTTGAATAGGCATATATCACTTCAATTTCCCACCTGGACAGACCTGCATACATTCCTTAGAGCCTCTATCCCCTGAGTTTCTAGAATAACCCATTCACCACTAGAAATTATGTCACTCAAGTAGTTGGACATGCCAAGATTTGTTCTGAGGCATAGGGAATTGGCGTCCTCAATACATTGGTTAAGGAACAACCCATTGCCCATATATCCTTCCATAGCTTTATGTTAGCTCCATGTCCAATGTTGAATCTAACAAGAGGCAAGCATTCATCCCTGACTTTAAGAATGTTCTTCCACATCTATTTGTTCTCTTGTTTAGCTTGGCAAGAACATAATGTCTCTTCTTTGACATATCTACTATGGATCCAATGTATCCACAAAGAGTTTTTCTTATTAGCAATGTCCCACAAGGTTCTAATAAGTCCAGCTTTACACCAGTCTTCCACCTTTCTAACTCTGAGGCCCCCCTCTTTCTTTGGCTTGCAAATAACATCCCATGATATCGAATGAATGTGCTTACTCAAAGGTTGGATGTCCAAGGGGAGAACGAAAAAATTTTAGACAAGTGGTCTAAGAGTTCCTCTTAGAGAGAGAAAAACTCACCCCAATGAGAGACCATCTAAGGAGTAGGATAGAGGGTGTCACTAGTATGTCAAAAACTCAGATTTCCCCTTCCTCTTTGTGACCAAAGTCGTGTACCAAGAGTTGCCAAATATGTGCGAACGATTTAGATGAAGAGGACCTAGGGTGGCGGCTTGAGCATGAGCAACTTCTTTAGCAAGAAGACAAGGGGTTGTTGTGAATGACATGGCAACAACAACAACCACTTTGGATCTAGATGTTGAAGTACAAGATTTACACATGCATAAGAGGTGTCTAGCTATTGGACAACTAGTGTTCTCTAAGTTATATTTGATATCCCTTCTATATATTTAATATACTATCATGTTATGGCTATTATGGATCATTTAGCTAAGAATTTTGTTGAGAATTCTTTTGTATAGCAGTTGTGCCCCCCCAACAAAAACCCTACAAATAGACCAATACTTGATGTTTCATTGTCTCAAGAACTCATAGGAACACACACATTCACATTCTTAAATAGAATACAACTTCTAGTTTGAAACATGTGAAGTTCCTATACAACGTTGGTGATAGTGACGACCATGTTGTAAAAAGAGTTTTAACATATAGACATGGATTTCTCTTAACCCTTGAGTCATGAACATGAATGATAAAAATAAATTATAGTTTAGAAAATCATAATTCACTATCAAAGCAAGAAAATGATCTTGATTCTACAATGGGCATTAAGCTCTATTGGTAAAAGGTATATATAGATGGTGAGTAATGGGTAACAAAACAAGATACATGATTTTTTTTCTACAAACCTTTTGAGCCTTTAATGAATGAGAAGATAATTGGTGGGTACATGAGCTAGTTGATGGTGAAGAAATCAACTTCTAACAATGGCAATCAAATGTAATTTTTTTGTTTGACATCAAAGAAAAATAAAAATTGTATCAGTCTAGAAAGTCTAGAAGCTTTTGTTGGTACATTTAAAACTAAAATCAAATCATTTTTGCTGATAATTGTTTAGGAGTAGCCTATGTCAATTTCAATCCTGACAGGGCTTGCACAACAAGGCCAGGAATTTTCCTAGTATGTAATAATTTTTTTAAGGATACATCATTATCACATAACAACATTAAAGAATATGTGTATTATCTTCTAGGTTGTCATAAATGGAATAAATAATGTTTGGCCTAGAAAGTATAACATGCTAGGTCTTCCTTCATGGATTAGGACTAATACCAACCATTAGGGTTTTCCCTAAATAAATTCCAAACTAAAAAATAAAATGATAACTTTAAGTTAATATGTTCAAAATAATGTTAAAAAAACACAAGTAAATATTCACTTATTCATTCAACCAAAACTAAACAATACATATTGGTGACATATCAGAGACATCCTAATACAAAACATTGGCATTCTAACAAATTAAAAGGTCTACAATCATATCAAGAAGCACTAAATCAATGTTTTTATTGATTTTCTCTTGTGAATAGAAATACAAGATCAAAAGTATAACATAAACCCACCCCACAAATTTGACATTACATGAAAATAAATTTTAGGCATATGTCATTCACATCTTTCTCAAATATTTCCTCTATATGGGATGAGATTATATCTTAGAATATTAAGTCAATTTCTAATACTTAAAAGTCTTAGTGAGGGGATTTTTAAATTAAGTACATTGAATATCTTATATTACAACTATAACATATAAAACTATCTAGATATGAGCTCATGACAAGCTAAAATACAATTTATTGGCATAAAAAAACAAACTAGTGCATTATTTCATATACACAACCATCATACGAGACAAATCCCAACCACTTTGAGGGAAACTATATGATCTTATTTTCCAGTCATCTTTGTAATGTGTCATATTCACATCAACATGCATATGCTCAAAAGTAGATCCTTCTAATATTTTGTAAGTTTGTTTTGGCCTACACCTTCTTTTCACTATGCTTGACTCAATACCAATGCTTTGGATTGGTTCAATTATCAGTATGTGTTGCAAATTTCCATTCCCTATCAAGATACTTTCACACAACTAGTCTTTGATACTCATCGAACCCACTTTGTTCCTTATATAGTCACTTACTAAGAAATCTTTCCTTGAATTCCCAAGTATCCTTATCTGGTTTATAATGTTTGGCCACATTCATCTTGTTGAGACTTTATTATTCACCAACTAACTTTCACCCCATGTATCCAAACTAGATGCGCAACAATTCCATAAAAACCACTTTTTAATATAAGTAGGATCATTGAGTCACATGCTAATCCAATTGCACTTATCCATTTCAAGCATTCTACTGTGATCCTATACCAAGCATCATATTGAATAGTAGCATCTATTTGAACAATAGAACCTAAGTCACCAAATGTATCACATTTTGGTATATCTAATCCATATAACTTGGAACTAAATTAACACTTATGAAGTGACTAAAATTGCAATGCATATCTTCTACTAATCTTGAAACTGTTAGATTCCAAAAAGTTTCTCTAAAGCTTGATGAAACTATACAATTATGTAGTTTAATCAATTAACACAATATCATCAAGAAGTAACATAACCCTAAGGATATAATCCTAAATCTTCTTTGTAAAGTTATCCATAAGACAAACAAATAAATATGGCTAAATACCCATCATTAATGTACCCCAAATGTAATAGGAAAACTTGGTTTGTATTTCCCAACAATTATAAACTTGTAGATGAGGTTTCATACAAGTTTAAATGCTCATATGATTTTTTTTCTTTTGTAATTTAATTGTAGAAAAAGTTGTTATCCACAAAGTCCTCCATCCCCAATATACTCTTATATACATTGATAGTGATATTTTCTGGCCCACAAGGATTACTAGTATCACCTTTTTAAAGTGTTCTTGACTTAAAATTGTGAAATTCATTACATGCAAGTGGCATCCCTATATCCATGTCCCACAAATATTTACAATATTGAAAAAAAATCCATTGCAAATCTTGTGGATTTATTTTTTATTGGTTGTTGATTTCATCATCTTTTATGAACACTCTACCATATTCATTTGTGATGCATTTACTTCTCCAATTATCCTTTATTTTTATTGTACATGAATTTTATATTTATATATCAGAATTAGGTAAATATATTCCTACTTCCTCCTAAAAATATAGGAGGTCAAGAGTTACATATAGCCCATCACTATACAACATAACAGAAAGAAACACACTCTTCTATCTAATGTGTAGCTTGTGTTTGACATTTTTACATATTTTTACAGCTATACTCCTTGCATTAGAGGTTGTACCACCATGTCTTCTAGCATTCCTTTCCTCCCAGATATGGAAACATAGAGCAGCAAACAAGATCCTCTTTTTGTCATCCATCCCACAACTTGAAAATGTTCTTCCTAGCTCCTCTTCTAGCTTTAATTGCAATCTAAAATCTTCACAAATGATCTCCAAAACTTCATTTATACATTTGTAGTAGCCTACCAAGTGGGCGTGGGACTCATCCTCCTCCATGCATAGTAAGGAAACAACAAAAACATGATGGCTCCAACTATGAATCTTATCCAGGGTAGCAAGTACATGATAAAAATTTTTGTAGATGCACATACTCCATTTTGGTACATGTGTACTAGTCCATGCATGCTCCATATGCTTGTCTTTCTCAACTCTTGATCTCATCACTTCTCATAGGATGATCTTTGTATCTTTGAGTCTCTATCATCCCGATTCATGAGGGTCAAACAAGCGTCTGACTTACTGCCATACATATGTCATAGCATTGGTGGTACATGAGTATCCATCTCTAGTCTTTGGCTAGAAGTCCAATCGTCTTGGATATCTCTCCCTCATGCATCTCCCCCAAGTCGAGGAACCCTCCTGATGGATAATAATTATTTTTAATATCCTCCATTTTTCTATCTCTTGGGATTTTTAAATTCAGACTGCCTTCATCTTTTGAGAGAGCCAATCTTGCATATCGCATTGGGTGGTACTCACTTGCCAATAAGAAGTTTTCCATTTTAGTCTCCATTATATCAAGAACCGGTCTAGAGTTTTCCTCTTGTTGTTCCCAGAAGATAAGGAGCCCCTCAATAGCAAACTTTACCAGAGTAGATCGTCCCACCATAGAAGTCTTATACTTTGGCCATCTGTTGATCATTTCCTCCAATCTATCCATATAAATAGAAAAGTCTTTGACTTGAATATTACCTCTAGTTAGAGAAAAGCCAAGATATTTTGTAGGAAGCCTCCCCATCTTTACTCCCATTGCCTCCTTTAATCTATCCTCCATCTGGTAAGAGTTCTTGAACAAGAAAAGGTGAGCCTTGTTTGCATTCACACATAACCCCGTATGTTCACCACACTCCCTAAGAAGAAGTTGCAACATGTGTAGCGTATTTTGATTGGCTTCAACAAAGACAAGCACATCATCTGTAAAAATCAAGTGGGTCATCACTTTTGAATCATGTATTGTATATGTCTTGATATCCTTCTTTGTTTTGGCAACATGCATCTTTTGAGTGAAGTACTACATAATAATAACAAAGAGAAAAGGATACATGTGATACCCTTGGTGTAAGCAATTTCTTCATTTGAACATTCCTATAAAAGTAACGTTAACTAAAATAGAGAATCTAGTATTTATAACACACCGTTTCATCCAGCAATTCCACTGATCATTAAATCCCATTTGTTTCATGATCTACCAAAGTTTCTCCTATATGAGACTATCATAAGCTTTAGACACATTCAACTTTAAACATTCTATCATGCTTCCTCTCATTACATTGTAGTCTAGCAAGAACTCTCCTACCAAAAGAGCACACATGTTACTCCTTCCTGACACAAAATCTCATTGATTTGCAAAAATGAGGTAGGGGAAGACTAACTTCAATTGAGAAGCCATAAATTTTACAATGATTTTATATTGCACAAAATAGCAAGCAATAGGTCTAAAATCAACAAGAGAGGTTGTCACTTTTTTTGGGAATGAGAATAAAAAACGATTGATTGACCTATCTAATCATGTTACCTCCTTCTAGGAACCAACTAACATAAGAAATAAGATCCTCCTTGATAATGTCCCAATTCTTCTTGTTGAAAAAAGCATTTAACCCATCTGATCCCAGACACATGTTGTTGCCCATAGTCCATATTGCTTCTTTGACTTCTTATTCATTTGTATTTCTTGTAGGAATGTTGTTGTGAGTGTTTTTGAGCTGGAATTTCCAATCCATCTTTTCCTCTTATAGTGCAGCCCCAAACTCCTTATTGTATAAAGAAGAGTAGAACTCTATGGCTTGCTTCTGTAGATCCTCATTTTTATTGACCACATTGCCCTCTGCATAAATGAGCTCAGAAATGATATTTCCAAGTTCCCTTCTTCTAACTATTGTGTGACAGAGTTTGGTGTTCATGTCCCCATCCTTCATCCACTTCTACCTTGTTCTTTGCTAGTAGAAGTTTTCCTCCACCTTCTGAAGGTCCTCCAACATCTTCTTTAGTTCTCCATCTTTCCTTATCAGTTCTTCATTGAGTGGATCATATAACATCTTTTCTCTAACATTTTTGCATTCTCTTTTGGTTTCTGCTAGCATATTTGGGGTGTTCATTTCAACTTTAGCCCACCTATTTAGTGCTATTTTTGTGTTTGCCAATCCCTTTGCAAATATGTACATCGGGTTCCATGACACGTATGTTCTACTTCTCCTTGACAACCTCAATGAATCCTTTCCAATCAGCCCAATAGTTTAGGAATTTGAAAGGTTTTCTCTTTTGCTTTTTCTCTTTAATTCAAACTGAGATGGGAGCATGGTCACTTACATCAGACAACTTTCTTTCACCTATACATTGAGAAAAATTTGTAGCCACTCATCATTCACCAAAGCTCTATCCATTTTTCTCTCTATTCTATCCTCTGGTTTTCTCTCATTATCCCATGTAAAGATATCATCTCCAACCATTGGTAGCTCAAACAATCTGACTTTATCTATAGCATGTCTGAATGCATCAATCACTACATTTAAATCTGGTCTTCCTTCTCTCTTCTCTACTTGTAAACAAACATTATTGAAGTCCCCAATTGCTAACCACAGAAGAGTGATTTGTCTCGAGACACCAACCAACTCCTTCCATAAACTCTGTCTACACTTCACATCATTGTGGCAATTAACAATTGTCATCACTATGTGAAACTCTCCAGTGCTTCTGTAGTCAATTGTAATGTGTTGATATGACATATGTATCACTGACACCTTCCATGCATTTGGTTTCCATGCCACATAGACTCTGGCTACCTCATAATACTCCAGATTAGATACATGTTCCCATCCCTGTGGAAGCAAATATTTAATACTATATTTGTGCTGCTTTTTTAGTTTAGTTTCCACCAAAGCAACTAAAGAGTGTTCACTAGCAGCTATCTGCTCACGGATCTCATTCTTCTTGTACCCATCACACTCCTCTTTGATATTTCATAAGAGCATGGACATATCAATGATGTTTTTGTGGCCTGGTGCACCTAACCAGCTCCTTCTTGTTATCCTTCCTACTATCCTCCTTTCCTTCTTGCCTAGTTACACCTTCCTCCTTATTATCAAAATAAAAAAGAGACTCAAAGTTGTTGATTGTGTCGAGTATAGTTCCAACTCCATGACTCTTGGGTATTCCAGGCTTATACCTTTTGTTCTTAGTGGAAGAAATGAATTCACCTTCCTCTTCCTCCCTCCTACCACTTAATGATGGACATGTTACAACATTGTTTTCTGCTTGCATCTTTTTTCCTTCAGTTGGTTGGGTGAGCTGATATTAGCCTACCTCCCCCCTTCGATCTGCACCTCCTTCTCCTTAGCTTTCTCACCTTGGTTCATCCTTGAATCTGACTTCTCTATTGATTCTCTAGTACTATTCTTGTTATTGTTCTTCACCCGCCAAACTTATTTCTCCTTCACCAGGATAATAGTTGGCCTCTCTCCCTCCTTTCTGCATTGCCCCTCGTCGTGGATGAAAGCACAACAAGTCTTACACTTGGTTGGCATGTAGACGGGTTTGTCCCTCAATGGGAATGGCTCCTTGCCCTTGACTTTCATCCATACAGTCTCTGGGATGGAGATGTTTACATCTAATTCCATGACCACCCTTACTTCATCACCCTCCAGTGAACGTCATCGGTGTGTAGAATGGTCTCTACACCAAAGGAAATGGTGTCATGTGCCCTTCTTGTACATCTGAAGGAGTAAATTGTCATCCATTCCAGAACAGTTGTGAATACTTCCTTCTTCAGTTCATTGTCAAACTTGTAGTCTTTTACTACAACAAATCGGGAGTCAAACTAATGTGGTCCCAAATCGAGCTCTGCCTCTTTATCAATTACATTCAACAATCTCACAAGGAAGATCCCCTACTCCTTTGAAAGTAGTTCAAAGCTTCCTTTCGACCGCCAGGTCATCTTGATCCAAGATTGGGGATGTGGATAGAAAGGTCTCTTGTCGAGGACATAAACCAGAATCATGTATTACAAAATATTTTCCATTTACTTGAACTCTTCTTCTTCTAGTTTGACATGGACATCATCCTCCTTTGTCGTCAGTTTAGGGAACTCAATTTCATGGTCTTAGCATACCATCGTCTTCCTTAAGACTTGTGTCTATGTCTTCCTTGATATCTTCTCCCCCGTTGCTCCAATTGCTACATTAGGGTTTGCTCTGGTCTCATTAGTAGAAGTAGATGCCATTACTACAGTCTATGGCTGGCTGGTGGATGGGTTATGGTTTGGGTGAGTCAGTGAGGGTGGAGCAACATGATAGTGGACACCATTTGACAGGAGTGGCCAAGGGCATAGGTGACCTGCCCATGGGTGTCGCTGATTGCCAGAGCAATCACATGGACTAACCGTAGGAGAATTTTTTTTTTGATGATTGGGGAACCCCTCCTCAGAATGCGCCACTTTTATGACCCACCCTAGTAGTGTAAAACTCGGGGGGCACGCCCCACCCGTAAGGGTGGACCACCCTAGGGGAATATTGTATGTATGTAGGTGGTATGTATGTATGATTTTTATATTTATATATGTATGTAAGTATGTATGTATGTGTGATAATTTAGG
Source organism: Alisma plantago-aquatica (assembly GCA_963693085.1). Lineage (NCBI taxonomy): Eukaryota > Viridiplantae > Streptophyta > Magnoliopsida > Alismatales > Alismataceae > Alisma > Alisma plantago-aquatica. The sequence goes on along the minus strand of OY856412.1, from coordinate 1,182,064,441 downwards.
TTTTCAACCACTGTTTTGTCAATCTACTTTGTATCTTTCTTATACTCAATGACCCAACATTATCCTTAAATAAGTATTGCATAATCAAATTAGGAATAATTTTAGATAATGGTATGTTTTAAGGAGTTTGATGACACTTAATTGAAGAATTTGATACCTTTTTATACTTTGAATACATGAATTTCTACTTGAATTAGACTTGCTAATATTTTGAATCAATTCAGTATCTAACTTTTTCCTATGCAACCCAAAATTTTCTAAGTATTCTATGATATATCATAAGCGTTGAGTCTAAACTTAACTTAGATCGGAGTTTCCCAGATCCCTCTATAAATTCCCTAAGTTTAAACTTTAAATCAACTTTTTTGGCTAAATGGATTGGGTTTAGGCTTATTGGGCAATGTCTCCATGTATCATGTGTAGAGTTATCCCCTGCATGGAGTGGCTGCTACTTTATTTGTGGGTTTGGAAAGTTATATACATTCATGCACCTATTCTTCCTCATATTTGATCCGTTTCGCATGTTTGAGGGTGTGTTGGATTCATCTCGAGAATACACCCCAAATTCATGTATAATTTCTCACCTATTCTTGACTCTTCATGGAGCTTTGAAGTTTTAAACACAGATCCGCCATGAACATTTTGGGAGCTTAAAAATCCTTGATCTAGGTCTTTCCTTGCTATAACTAGACCCCTCCTTCTATTTTTTCTAGCCACTTTGAACACAAATCAACCCTTGGATTAGTCTCTCACACACTCTTGTGTATATCCCCAATTTGACTGCCTTCTACAGCTACAGTGTTGTATTGTAGCATGCCTCTTCTCCATCTTCTACATATGTCATCCTCTCTCTTTAACTCTCTCTCTATATATAAACCTCATATTGATCATATTTTGACATGCTTTTTTGGGAACAAAAAAAATTACAGTCTATTTCTAATGCAAGAACGTGACAAACACAATGAGATTATTATTAACACCTAATTCCCAAACCTATTCTAAAAGTTATTATATAACAATATTTGATGATGATTTTGAAATCAAAAGTTGAATCTTTGACTGAACTTGACCTTTTTGTCATGATATCTATTGAAATCAATATCCTATCTAAATTTGAAATCATTATCTCAAGCCTTGATATATGAACTTGAACCTTGATAAGATTAAGGTTTCTTTATGCTTTAACATAAATGACCCAATGGATCTTTCATCCACATGTATATATTTAATGTTTAATATTTAATATTGTTGACATATTGAGAAATCTTGATTATTTGTCTATGTTGAATGTTCTAACTTAGATTATTATGATTATAAGTTACTAGATCTTCTATTCCTTTTACTAATGCTGATACTTTGAACCCAAATCTAGTAGTAAGGATATCTAGACTATCTATTATCATTTTTGATACTTGGCCTCATGAAAATCAATGAAATTCAATTATTGTTATCTAATTGAAATATTCTCATATTTGACTCTATTGATGATCAAACTTTGTAATCTAATACTTTAGAATGTCTTATGGAATCTATATCTTAATCTTGATCTGGAGTTGACCACAATGACTATGAGTTAGGATTAAGTCCTATTTTAAACTAAGTGCGGATCTTGATGTTAGTCTACGTAATCTTGGAAACATGATTTATTGATCATGGATGAATATCACACCTAAAATTTCATTGATAAGACTTAAAAACCTATTTTAGTCCTTCTGACACCAATGTGTTTATATTCCTAATTTTGATAGATATCTACCTATTTACATGCTAGGACTAATAATCTTGACATGACTTAGTCAAGATCTTACTCTAATCTCAAAGGTACACTTTATTCTCATATTGAACTTAATTATTATATTCTTGTTGTGTATTATATGTATGAGTTAATATGCTTGGCCTATTCTACTTATTTGTGCTACAACATTATTACTGAATAGTATTATGAATTCCTTGTATTTACCTTGACAAATCTTGAAACATAAACTACATTTAAATTATACAAACCTCGAGGTTACCGTGTTGCACCTGCATGTATCTTGGGGTAAGGGCACACACCTTTTTTTACCTTACTGCTTCGGTCTATATCTTGGGGGTAAGGGATCAATCCTTGACTTACCTTGTTGCATCTACATTTGGGTAAGGTGCGAGCATCGATGCACCTTCCCGCATTGATAGGGAAAGGCCACAATTTTGTGGCTACCTTGGTACCTCAAGTAGTCATCACTCTCTTGGACCCATCATGTGGGATGTTGGCCCTAACAGTGACCCAAGTGTCAATGTCTTCTTGAGTATAAAAAAATTTGTAAACAAAATATGCTTTATTTTGAACAATTAAAGTTTATTGACTTTTTTTTCATTCTTTTAGTTTATATTACTTTCTTCCAAGTATTATATTCTTTAAAATGTATTTTCATTTCAATTTAAAAAGATTACCAATGTGTTTGCATTGATTGTGTATGTTTTCTAGATTTTGGATTTTAATGACTAATTGTCTAGATTTGCTTCCACAGATATGTAATATTTTGTGAAATTTGATCAAGCTTCACAAACAAGAACTTCATGGGATATGGTAAAGCTCTTGGGATCTAGTATCTATATTTTAGTTTCAGTTTATGTACCTTTCATATCATGTTGCCTTCAGGCCCCTTCTGTAAGTTTATGGTTCAAATTAATGAAATGATAACATTATTTTCTTATTGTATATGCTAGTGTGTTATTCCTTCGGGAAGCCTACAGACGGATGCTCAAATCCTACTACCACTATTTAGTTAGTTTGGTTTGGCATCGGGGTAATAACAATTTTATGGCAATATATATGTAGGCATGTATACATATATATATATATGTATATATATATATATATATATATATATATATACCCAACTGGGTAACATGAATTAGTTATCTAGTGGTTCTGGTTACATATTGAACATTTTAGTTACAATTTTTGCATTTTGGTTACAAATTTGTGTTCCTTGTTATAGTTCGGAGCGGAGATTTTTCCCCCAAGAATATAGTTTTTACTATTTTCGATGACCAAAATACAAACTTGACACTATTTTTACCAAATGAGTCTTTATATTACAAATTCAGGCATCTCATTACAATTTGGTACTTTTCTATTACAAAATTGGATCCACAGGTAACTAACCTTAGTTACCTGACTCAAGTCCCGAATATATGTCTGTATATATATAATATAGGGGATTCATTTTCTTCCCACATGGTTAGGCTACCTATGCATCTAAAAAAAAACTATTTGGTCATAAAAGTAACTATCTAGTTCAAAAATATAACAATTGGGTCAAAAGAGTAAATATTCGACTAAAATTAAAAAAATACATTATGAAAATTTGCTAAATGAGTAGATAAAAGTGTAAGTAAATATGTACAACTATATTTATCATACATGTAATGTAACTATTTGGAAGATATTATATTCCTCTCAACACATAATATGAAAAAATATAGAAAAGTAACTATTTTCCAGAGTGAGCACTAAAACACCCTCTCTCTATATATATACTCTCTCTATATATATGTATGTGTGTGTGTTTGTTTTGTGTGTGTGGAGAGAGAGATAATGCCACAAATGCCCATGTGAGTAGTTTAGGTTAACTACCTGTGTCGAAAAAGTAACTGTTAGGTAACACAAGTAACTATATTCAATAAAAGGAAACTATTTGATCAAAAAAGTAAATATCTAACTACATAGTATATTTATAAAATATATTTTCATTGTATATCTAGTGTTCTTACTTTTTTCTCAAATATTTACTTTTTGTACTCATTTGTGAATTTTATTTACATCAATTACTTCTCTTTCCTAATATTTATATTTAATCACAGGAGCAATATGCTAAAATACTCATGCGTGCATTTTAGTTTTTCCTATATATACATATATAAGTATACTTATATACACATAAATATGTCTATTTGTGTGTATGCACACACACAAATATATATATATATATATATATATATATATATATATATATATATATATATATAGGGAAATGATCCAGTGAGAAACAAATCTGGTGAGAGCATGAGAGGCTTTTGCATAACTCTCCACATTGATCAATTTTTCATAATCCAACCATACAAATTATAAGTATACGTTAATATCTACCTTCCTATAAAGTTTTATCACCATCCAATTTGTAGATCATTCACAACAAGCAAATATTTTTCGATGCTCTATATTGAATTTCGAGATGACCGTTGGATGTAAAAAGTATATATTGTACATATAGATATGTAAAGAATGTCTGATTGCAATGAATTTTTGTGACAAGGTAAATGAAATGATGCTTTTTCCATCTATATGGTTGGATTTTTAAAAATAGTTACTAATTTATAGTTATTCAATTGTGTCTCATGCTCTCACCATAGGATGTTTCTCACTAGATCGTTTCCCTATATATATATATATATATATATAGAGAGAGAGAGAGAGAGAGTCAGGCTAGAATATACTCGAGTGTACAGATCATGTTGTACACCCCAATGATGTTTGCTTATCTAGACCATGTTTTTCCAAAATCTAATCCATTGATCTTCATGGTTACAATAATTATATCCCACATGCAAAATTTGAACTCATTTGGATGAGTTTAAGTCACTCATCCAAGGACAACAAAATCGACACACAAAACAAATTTGAAATGCATGATTTTTGCCTCCTTTAGATGCATGGCCTATAAGTGTCCAAATGAGATGAAATTTATTTTATAGTATGTTCTTAAGATATTCATAAAGATCAACAATTTAGATTTTTCAAAAATTTATTGCATATTTAAAAATGACTGAGGTGTACGGTGCCTCCGGTACACTTGAGTGTACACTAGCCTGTTTCTATATTTATGTATATATATATATATACATAAATATATACATATACATATACATGTGCATACATACATACATACATACACACATACATACTGTGCAAAAATCATAGCAGAACGTCTCAAGCTGGTTCTTCCTTTCCTCATCTCAGATGTCCAAGGAGCATTCATCAAAGATAGAAGCATATCAGACTGTGCTCGCCTCGCAAGTGAATTCATGCTGGATTTTAATGTCAGAAGAGGTCACAAGAAGGTTTGCATGAAGCTTGATGTTTCTAAAGCCTTTGACAACATTTGTTGGGTCAAACTGTGGAAAATTATGATGGAAATGGGCTTCTCAACTAATTGGATCTCGCTCATTCAGCAATGTGTCATTACTATCAGCTACTCAATGTTAGTGAATGGCATGCCCAATGGCATCTTCAAAGCCTCAAACGGCTTGAGGCAGGGAGACCCTCTATCCCCCTTGCTCTTCACCATCATCATGGAATACTTCTCTCAGATCATGAAGCAAGATGAAGACAACAAGGACATAACCACCTACACTATGAGAGGCACGAAGATAATGAGTCATATGGTGTTTGTCGATGATGTTCTTGTTTTCCTAGAACCTAAGATGAAGTACCTTCTAAATTTAAAGGCTCTTCTCCATAGATTTGGAACTCAAACAAGCCTTCACATCAACGAAGACAAAATGCAGGTATTCACCTCTTCCAACTGTGAGCACATAACAAACGACATAGAAGACTCTATGAAGATGCAAATAAGCTCTTTGCCCACCAAATATCTAGGGTTTCCATTAACTGGTGGTAAGCTCCAAGTCAAGGACTTCACGTAGTGCACATACAAGCTTGAATCCATGATTGCTTGATGGCCGCTGAATAAAACATCTATGGCTGGCAGAATCACCTTAACCAAAAGTGTGCTTGAAGGTCTACTCATATACTGGGTATAGGAAGGAGAAATCTCACATGTTGTTCTCAATCATATTGAGATGACTTTCTCCAATTTCATCTGGGCAGGTGGCACACACGCCATGAAATACTTAAGATTAGCTAAGCACAAAGAAGAAGGAGGAGTTGGTATGAAAACTCCCATGGAGATAGCCAACTGGGGTACCATAAAATGCATCATCAACTTCCACCATGGTTCTTCTACTTGGGCTAGATGGATGAGAATGTGTTATCCTAAAGGACTTGATTTTGTACCCTCCACTAGGGAGGGTTACTCATGAGTCATCAACTGGATGTCTTTCATTTGGAAACAAATTAAACATGCTTCCTACATTAATGAAGTGGGCAATTAGATCTGTAGCAACAGGTTAGACCCTTGGAACCTGGCAAAACTTCAGAGCCGACCTCAGCCTCCTTCTCACCACTTCACCAAACATATTTGGAATGAGTTTGAAATTTTGAAATGGAGTATGTGTATCTATCGAGCTGCTTATGAATCTTTTTCCACAATGGATAAGATTGAGAAATGGTACCCTGGAACCTCCAATCTCTGCTTGCTATGCAATGAAGAACCAAAAACCCATGAACATCTTTTTCAAACCTGCTCATTCATTAAAGATCTTTGGTGTTGTGTCTGTGCCAAATCAAATCTCAGCCATTCACAACTGCTGTCCACGAAGGAGATGATTGCCAATCTTGGTACATGCCTCTGCATTCAGAAGAAAAAACTGCTGACAGCCTTAACCGTAGTATACTACTATACTTGGCAAGAAAGAAATACAAGGAAGCATAAAGCTAAAGTCAATAATATAGAATAGATTGGGAAGAAAATTTATAAAGTTCTTATTAATAGGCTCAATGTATAGATAGTTTTGTTTTTGAACTGAGTAGTAGCGAGTTTGGGCTACTATGTATTCTTTGTCCCAACTTAGTTGGGGATTGTGACGTCCCCGGATTTTCTAAAACTTAATCTGATGTGTGACGTCCAAATTGAAACCCTCACCTCAGTGAGAATCTCAATTTAAACATCCCACACTAGGCTAAGAAGAAGAAAATCAAAGGAGTCAGAAGGAAACACAGTAGCACATGTACATGAACAATAATAAAACCATACACACATGTTCACCATTCAACATATAATTACAACATGAATTGTTACAACATTTGATATTACATATTGAACAGCAAACTTATACATATACATGTACTACATTCTAAAACAACAGGATCTTAAGACAACAGGTCCACCTGTACATCAGCTCGCTATACAACCCTCTCTATCCTGGATCTTCAAGAGCATAACCACAACCTATACAAAAGATTACATGCGGTACACGTCAGCACAATATTTCATGAATATTGTACTGAGTACGCCTACGTGTCTTTTATTTACCTCTCATTGTATCTTGGCAATAAGATAAAACTAATACTTGGCAGTAATAGAAGCAATATAAGAAAAACGTATACTTGAACAAGAAAGTTTATTAACAAAAGAGAACACATATTTTAAGCTTATTTCCATCATATTTCTCATGCATCTGCCCCTAGGGCTTTGATGTCTTTAGGCCTTATGATCTACCACCAAGTGGTTTGTGATCATTATACATGTGATCTACTCCCTAGGAGTTTGTGATCACTTTTTGAGCACCGTGTGATTTCATATATATGATGGATCAGATATCTTATGTTTCATGTGTTCATAGCAATAAGTATAGAGAATCATGCAACATATCATACACGAACAAACATTTCATCCAATATCATATGCCAAGTATTTTACTACACATATAACACAAGCATATTGTATAATAAGCCAAGTAAGAGGTAATGGCGTACCTTAGATCAAGAACAAACCTAATCATCATATTCCTCATGTCAACTATGTCCTTGGTCAACCCTGATCAAGACAAGACCATGTATTATCATCAGATTCACATCATCTTGCATCTCATATTAACCCTAATCGTGTTCCTTAGGGCTTCACTTAGCTCCTTAGGATATTCTTATCATTACTTGCATTCTTGTCTTAGAATTATTATACTGATGTCATATTCCAGGTTATGACTCATTATCTGAACATTATCTTCCATAGCATTTTTGTGCACATTAATTAACCCTAGGTTACATCATTAACCTAGATTAGGGTTTTATAATCCGTATTAAGGATCATCTACATATAACATGGATTCTGTTCATCATTATGATCCCATAATGAAAACTGAGGTTCCATATGCTGATATGAGCTTACACTGTAAATATCATCATTTATTGAACAAAATGTATTTAATACATTTTATTTAGGGTTAAAAGCCCTAATTAGCCATATTAAGCAAATTACATGATTTCGTGCATAAACATCATGATCACTGATATTAGATGCACTATAAGCATTATTATCGACTTATTGGCATTTTTCCACAATTTTAGAACATCATTTGATATTTATTATCCATTATAAGAGTATTTCACTACTAACAAGATATCACTGATATTTAAGCTTCAAAAGCAGGATATTATGCTTCCATCTTGTCCTACACATTTTTCTGAGAAGTTTGGTATATTATACTTATTTTTCTGATGCACGAGCTATTTACTACGATTTATGCAAGATCTAGCTATTTATTAAGGTATTTACCTTTTTCCACCAATGGTCGGTCGCCACGTGGCCTTGGGCGCGCGACTCCAGCCCTCTGCTTGGGTTCGGTCGGTTATTGTTGGTTCGCTGCAAGCCGGCCGGTCCTTCTTGGTTTGGACCCGGTTCAGGGTTGCGGACCCGGTCTGCTCCCTTCCTTTCTTCCTCTTGTGACCAGTCCCCTAGCGGGACTCTGTTTCACAGAGCAGCCGCCGCACGACTTGGCTCCGGCGAGCTCGTGGCGGCAGCTGGTGCCTCCTCAGGTGCAGCTGATCACGAGGCTACCTTCGCGGGGCCTCTCTAGGTCAGGGCGGCGGTTTCTCGAAGCTCGGCTCCCCATGGGTTGCTGCGCCGCCGAGGCGAGTGGGGAAGGTCACCGGCCGCGGCGGGGAAAGAAGCGAGGGGAGTGAGCGGAGGTGTTAGGAATCTGAGGAAGGGCCGGTGAGGGCCGTCGAGACCTCTCAAAACTCAAGGGGGGATTTGATTGAGGTCACAGCGGAAGGAAAGACCTGGGCAGCAGCTGTGCCATGGAGGAGGTGGCCGGAGGGAGTTTGGTTGAGGGTGGATCTACTGAGTCGCGCTTCAGATGAATTGAAGGCCAAGGTGAACAAAAGGGGTCTTGGCGAGTCTTTTGATGTGTTTAAAATAGGTGCGGGGGTGAGTAGTTCATAGATGCCCAATCCGGCTGGGCGCACAGGAGATGGCCGCTACCGGAGGTGGTCTTGGTGGTGGTTCTAGTCACATTTGAGGGTCGTGCGAGGGGTTGGCGAGATCGTGGAGGGGAGATGAGAGCAGAGGCTCATTCAGTTCCACACGGGATGGGCTAGAGACGAGGGTTGTGGTCATCCTGGATTCGTGCCTGCTGTGGCCACGTCCTCGCGGCTTGACCGAGGGTTGAGGACGACTCCTCGCCCGTTCGATCGTCATCCAAAGGCTACTAAGGGACTCACATAAAACGGGATCCGTGGCTTACCTAAAGAAGACCCCGCTTCCACTAGATCAAAAATCTAGGGCTAGGATCTGGTCCTGCAGGCCCGGCCCAACTAAGGGGTGCGTGACACCTATTAAAAACAACAACTTAGGTTAACAACACTAATATTGCACATCATTTCAAAAAGATCAAACCTCCATATCTTCCTCTAGGAGTATCTGATTGCCACCAAATTTTAACCATAGGTTTCCTACCACTCAAGCTACCCTCTACTCAAATTTGGTGCCAAAACTCAATCGTTAGGTCATCCAATCAAATTCCTCAAGAAGGCATATAAAGAGAGATATTAATCATTATATAATTCTCATTCAACATCTCCACTTTACCAAAACACTTGGAACTCTCATTGTAACTCAAGATATGGATTCTAATATGTTATTGGAGATTTATGGATTTCAAAAATCCACTCCATCACATCCTACACACCTTAAAAGATATTTCGTCCTCGAAATTAAACTAGAAATCCAGTCTTTCACATCATATACATCTTAAAAGAACTTTCGTCCTCGAAAGTACACCATACTCATACTTCTAGGGAAAACCTTATCTTACTCTCATTCACATGTATGCACCATTCTATGGGTAACATATCCACAAAGGTTATGTAACCATGTATCCAAAGCACTATTAAGGGGGTTTACATCCATCTTGGGTGCATAAACACTCTATTCAAGGTTAAACTCAGGGTTTAGAAGCTTAGGTTATGTCATTCCATATCTCATATATTAGGGTTGCATCTTCATCTTTATTCATGTGTTATTATTCAACATCATATTACCATGTTTAAAAGGAGGGAGTTAACTATAATTAACTCGCGTTATCCATCTAAATCATATCAAGGTGTTGTAATTGTTATGTTGTGCTAACTGTCAAGATATATATATATCATCTTTATTAAGCACTAAGATTAACACCTCGGGCAACATATTTCATACATATGATCTTATCTCATTGTTCATAATAGATTGTAACATCTACGAGGGTTTTCATCGCAAGATTAACCAACTATATCACATTATCATCATTATTCATGTATATGGTTAACCATGTATGCATTGATATCTATTAAAACATCTCTAGGTTTCCATGGTATCATGTCTATTTATTACATCTCGAGATTAGATCACATCCCTACATATATCATATCATCGTTGTGCTAAACAAACTTATACGAGTGGCTTGTCAAACATATATCAAAACTTCATCTAGTCCAACTGAGGTTCTCCTATCCCATATCATGAGGGTATTTCCATGCTCAGTCTCTCTGAGCTAACTCAACTCTATGAGTATCTCCACGCATATACTTTATCTTTCCTCCCTTAGTCTAGGGTTCTCAGATTACCTCATTGTCACTAGCAATAACTTTACAAGCTCTAGCCACATAAGCACAAACCAAAACATGCTATGACATTCTCTTCATAGGTTCTATACCCATGAAACACTATATCTCAAAACTCTCTTATATACACCACTAGATTCCTATGTGGGAAACCACCAACCCGAGCATGAGGCTTCACAGAAACTAACATAGCTACCTCCTCCAGGGTCTTGGGCTCTCTCCCTCACCCAGATGGCAGGCACTCATATTCGTGTTCACATATGCACATATAACTAGCCTCTCTCTGTCTCTAGGGTTTGGTCCTCCCAAGGACATCTAGGGTTCAAGAAGACTATAGGAATCATGCATTAAGCAACACAACTCATTCACTCAGGAGTATTCTAGTTTAGGACATATCATATCGCACATCTCATAATTCTCGTATCTTGGAGTTTAGGTTCTCTGACCTTCTCCCAATGGGTCTCACTCTCTCTGGAGTTAACCCTAAAACTGGTCCCAACACTAGAGGTCCTCCTTTGTAAAAGAGATTGAGGCTCTTGTTGACTCACAACCTGTCTTAACTTAGCTTATCTTATCTCATAAAAGCCTAGTTACTTGCATCATCAAAGCTTATCTCAAATCCTCAAACTGGACATAAGTCCTCAAAGAAAAACATATATCATCTTAAACTATCTTGTGTCATCTATATAAGACTTAGATCATATCATCAAACTTATTCTACCTATCACATACTCCAAACAAGGCTCTAGACATCTAATCTAGAACTACTCTCTCTTCTAGACTGATGTCATCACTTCCACTTAGGTTGCATGACCACCTCCTACTCGTACATGTGTGGGGACACATTTTTGTAATACATATACATATTAAAATATTATATAGTTTTTCTCCGATAAAACAAACGTCAGAGAAAACTATCGAGGTTCGATTCGTTTGGAATCAAAAACCAAAACCAGAAACGAGTGTCCCACACATAGTAGAGAGTACAGTGTCATGAAAACTAGTGAAAAGGGTGAGAACATGATGTAGACTAGTGTAGCTACTCTAGACAACGAGCACCATATGTCTAGGGTTTCTCTTCCTTTGATGCCCGTCATTTCCAAATAGTGCAACGTCCCATACCGCTGCACTACAAGGAAAGAATGACATCTAAGGACTTGATACTCAACAAGCACCAGTCTTAGACCTAGTTCTCGGACATCTAGGTGCTAACCTAGAAGCTAGGTCAGATCTAGTCTCTAAAAGATGACTAATCTAACCCTAAAAGATTATTAAGTTCAAGGTTCTTTAGTTTTGAGTTGCATAATGAGCAAATGTTAGGCTTTGCTATTGTTCATGCTCTGATACCACCTGTGACATCCCCGGATTTTCTAAAACTTAATCTGATGTGTGACGTCCAAATTGAAACCCTCACCTCAGCGAGAATCTCAATTTAAACATCCCACACTAGGCTAAGAAGAAGAAAATCAAAGGAGTCAGAAGGAAACACAGTAGCACATGTACATGAACAATAATAAAACCATACACACATGTTCACCATTCAACATATAATTACAACATGAATTGTTACAACATTTGATATTACATTTTGAACAACAAACTTATACATATACATGTACTACATTCTAAAACAACAGGATCTTAAGACAACAGGTCCACCTGTACATCAGCTCGCTATACAACCCTCTCTATCCTGGATCTTCAAGAGCATAACCACAACCTATACAAAAGATTACATGCGGTACACGTCAGCACAATATTTCATGAATATTGTACTGAGTACGCCTACGTGTCTTTTATTTACCTCTCATTGTATCTTGGCAATAAGATAAAACTAATACTTGGCAGTAACAGAAGCAATATAAGAAAAACGTATACTTGAACAAGAAAGTTTATTAACAAAAGAGAACACATATTTTAAGCTTATTTCCATCATATTTCTCATGCATCTGCCCCTAGGGCTTTGATGTCTTTAGGCCTTATGATCTACCACCAAGTGGTTTGTGATCATTATACATGTGATCTACTCCCTAGGAGTTTGTGATCACTTTTTGAGCACCGTGTGCTTTCATATATATGATGGATCAGATATCTTATGTTTCATGTGTTCATAGCAATAAGTATAGAGAATCATGCAACATATCATACACGAACAAACATTTCATCCAATATCATATGCCAAGTATTTTACTACACATATAACACAAGCATATTGTATAATAAGCCAAGTAAGAGGTAATGGCATACCTTAGATCAAGAACAAACCTAATCATCATATTCCTCATGTCAACTATGTCCTTGGTCAACCCTGATCAAGACAAGACCATGTATTATCATCAGATTCACATCATCTTGCATCTCATATTAACCCTAATCGTGTTCCTTAGGGCTTCACTTAGCTCCTTAGGATATTCTTATCATTACTTGCATTCTTGTCTTAGAATTATTATACTGATGTCATATTCCAGGTTATGACTCATTATCTGAACATTATCTTCCATAGCATTTTTGTGCACATTAATTAACCCTAGGTTACATCATTAACCTAGATTAGGGTTTTATAATCCGTATTAAGGATCATCTACATATAACATGGATTCTGTTCATCATTATGATCCCATAATGAAAACTGAGGTTCCATATGCTGATATGAGCTTACACTGTAAATATCATCATTTATTGAACAAAATGTATTTAATACATTTTATTTAGGGTTAAAAGCCCTAATTAGCCATATTAAGCAAATTACATGATTTCATGCATAAACATCATGATCACTGATATCAGATGCACTATAAGCATTATTATCGACTTATTGGCATTTTTCCACAATTTTAGAACATCATTTGATATTTATTATCCATTATAAGAGTATTTCACTACTAACAAGATATCACTGATATTTAAGCTTCAAAAGCAGGATATTATGCTTCCATCTTGTCCTACACATTTTTCTGAGAAGTTTGGTATATTATACTTATTTATCTGATGCACGAGCTATTTACTACGATTTATGCAAGATCTAGCTATTTATTAAGGTATTTACCTTTTTCCACCAATGGTCGGTCGCCACGTGGCCTTGGGCGCGCGACTCCAGCCCTCTGCTTGGGTTCGGTCAGTTATTGTTGGTTCGCTGCGAGCCGGCCGGTCCTTCTTGGTTTGGACCCGGTTCAGGGTTGCGGACCCGGTCTGTTCCCTTCCTTTCTTCCTCTCGTGACCAGTCCCCTAGTGGGACTCTGTTTCACAGAGCAGCCGCCGCACGACTTGGCTCCGGCGAGCTCGTGGCGGCAGCCGGTGCCTCCTCAGGTGCAGCTGATCACGAGGCTACCTTCGCGGGGCCTCTCTAGGTCAGGGCGGCGGTTTCTCGAAGCTCGGCTCCCCATGGGTTGCTGCGCCGCCGAGGCGAGTGGGGAAGGTCACCGGCCGCGACGGGGAAAGAAGTGAGGGGAGTGAGTGGAGGTGTTAGGAATCTGAGGAAGGGCCGGTGAGGGCCGTCGAGACCTCTCAAAACTCAAGGGGGGATTTGATTGAGGTCACAGCGGAAGGAAAGACCTGGGCAGCAGCTGTGCCATGGAGGAGGTGGCCGGAGGGAGTTTGGTTGAGGGTGGATCTACTGAGTCGCGCTTCAGATGAATTGAAGGCCAAGGTGAACAAAAGGGGTCTTGGCGAGTCTTTTGATGTGTTTAAAATAGGTGCGGGGGTGAGTAGTTCATAGATGCCCAATCCGGCTGGGCGCACAGGAGATGGCCGCTACCGGAGGTGGTCTTGGTGGTGGTTCTAGTCACCTTTGAGGGTCGTGCGAGGGGTTGGCGAGATCATGGAGGGGAGATGAGAGCAGAGGCTCATTCAGTTCCACACGGGATGGGCTGGAGATGAGGGTCGTGGTCATCCTGGAGTCGTGCCTGCTGTGGCCACGTCCTCACGGCTTGACCGAGGGTTGAGGATGACTCCTCGCCCGTTCGATCGTCATCCAAAGGCTACTAAGGGACTCGCATAAAACGGGATCCGTGGCTTACCTAAAGAAGACCCCGCTTCCACTAGATCAAAAATCTAGGGCTAGGATCTGGTCCTGCAGGCCCGGCCCAACTAAGGGGTGCGTGACACCTATTAAAAACAACAACTTAGGTTAACAACACTAATATTGCACATCATTTCAAAAAGATCAAACCTCCATATCTTCCTCTAGGAGTATCTGATTGCCACCAAATTTTAACCATAGGTTTCCTACCACTCAAGCTACCCTCTACTCAAATTTGGTGCCAAAACTCAATCGTTAGGTCATCCAAT
Source organism: Alisma plantago-aquatica (assembly GCA_963693085.1). Lineage (NCBI taxonomy): Eukaryota > Viridiplantae > Streptophyta > Magnoliopsida > Alismatales > Alismataceae > Alisma > Alisma plantago-aquatica. The sequence goes on along the minus strand of OY856412.1, from coordinate 1,182,049,386 downwards.
CAAATTCCTCAAGAAGGCATATAAAGAGAGATATTAATCATTATATAATTCTCATTCAACATCTCCACTTTACCAAAACACTTGGAACTCTCATTGTAACTCAAGATATGGATTCTAATATGTTATTGGAGATTTATGGATTTCAAAAATCCACTCCATCACAGGGATTCAGAATAAAACTTACCACATTACGATACATACATGCATACATACAAGGAGTGTCTCAAGTGGTCAAACATGGTGTCCCCTAACAAAGGGTTCCGAGTTCAAATCCCAGCTGCCACCTTGAATTACCACCCTTCTGGGTGTTCGGCCTTTTCCACGGGCATGGGAGGGGGGAGAAATCTTTCTCTATTAATCCCATCCCTACACACACACCCCCCCACACATATATATATACCCTTATATACTATCCAAATTCTTAAATATATCTTCAAAGTATCAACCCATGGCGGCTTGAAAGTTCTTTCTTTACTAACTTGTATCTTCTCTAACTGACTATTCACAAGTGGTACCCTTGTACATTTTTAAGTACATTAGGGAACAACACAGTAGGTCTAAGAAAATTACCCAAACCCATCTACTGTGAGGAAATTTTGTTGTCCTTTAATAGCATCAAGTGTTGTCTTAGAACCCCTTACTTACTTATAAATGCACTCTGGTGTTGATGCATAGAACCTCTATAGAGAGGAGTTCTAGCAAAGTTCTTATGAGTATCCATGCCATAAAATACAAACAAAACTTCATGGCTGGTTATCAACTTACAACCATCCCACCTCCTTTACTCATACTTGTGACTGGCTACATTTGTACAATTGACACAATTAGAAGAACTATCTGTTGGCTAAATGGACATCTATAAATCCCTTTGTTTTGATTATGACAAACATTTCATTCTTATTAATCTAACGAGCTACTTGAAGTGTGCAGGATGAAAAAGCAACAAGGGAAAATCTACAAGCTTACATATTTATATTTTCATGCAATGTAATCACTGTTGTAAAAACTTGTACAAAAATATAATGTACAAGTACTTAGAATTGCATGTAAATCAAGCGTTAGATTCTCCCTAGCTAAACACCACAGTTAGACAAGTCATCCCATTCAAATAGGATTACTTATGCACACTCACACACATAATTAGTGCCTAAATTGAAACCTTGAAACAGGATCAATCTCGGTCGACAAACTCCTCGACCGAGACACTCTCGGTCGACAATCTTCTCGACCGAGAAAGATCCAAAGTAGCCGTTAGACACAACAGACAAGTTAGTTGGCAGTTGGAGAAAGACGTTGCAAATCACTTGTTCCAGAGAGCCTGTCGGTCGAAAAAAGTTCGACCGAGTAGGTGTCTCGGTCGACCATTTGTCGACCGAGATGGTCTCTGACAGCAACTGCAGAATTAATTAATTAGCCGTTGTTAAAGCAACAACTTTGTACCTAACGGCTAGTTAAGCACTTAGAAACCCCTAGAAGTTGTCTAGAACGTCCTTAAGCATCCTTAGGCCATTCCTATAAATAGGACAAGCCATAGGACACCCAAACTCACTTGTTTTACACTTGCTACACTTGAGAAACCTTTGAGCATACTTTGTGCAATCTGTTTGTGAGCAATTTGAGCATTGTGACAATTGGCCATTTCATTCCTTAGTTCATAATTCGTGTCCTATAGGCTAGTATCTCCTACCCACTGCAATCACAAGTTCACATACTTGGTTAGGAGATCTATACGCTTGATCTAGGCAAATCAAGCCTTGGGCTACAAAGGATAAGTTATAATTTCTATTTTCTTTCTTGTTCCCTATTATTGTTTGTACTCTCCTTGCTACTCCTAGGTTGGAGGCTGTGGATTGGAGAGGGTAAAGATCTTCTTGGCAAAGAAGGAGACTTTGAGCTACTTCAGAAGGCTGGTGCAACGGGAGGTTACTTCTAGAGAGGAAGGCTACTTCAAGGGGGAGCTTGGAGTTACTTCAAAGAAGGCTACCTCAAAGTTGGTGCACCTACTTCAGGGTGAAGGCTGTTCAAAGGGTGTAAAGGAAAGTATTGTATTTTGTATAAATCCTCGAGAGGTAATAAAATAAATACTTTCAAATCCCGGTTGGGTAAGCAACCGGGTAGTGGACTGACAACTATAGTATTTACTATAGTTGGAACCACTCTAAACACCTGTCTCTTTCTTCCAATTTCAATTGTGGTTGTTTGAATTCAATAAATTGTTAAAATAATTCAAAAACTCTATTCACCCCCCTCTAGTAGTTTTTCAATTGGTATCAGAGCAAGGCTTCAAGGAACCCTAACAAGGTCTTGAAGAAATGGGTGACGGAGTACTCAACAACCTCAACATTGAAGGGACACTTGTTGCTAGGCCCCCAGCGTTCGATGGAACAAACTACCAATATTGGAAGAGAAGGATGCAATTCTACTTCCAAGGCATCAACTGGGATTTATGGAGAATGGTGTCTACTCCATATGTGCTTCCTCAAAATGAATTTGCAGAATGGGATGCAAATACGGTAAAGCTGGCCCAAATGAATGCAAAAGCTGTAAGCATTTTATATTGTTCTATTTCGGTAGGAGAATTTAATAGAATATCTAATTGTGACACAGCATATGATATTTGGCATAGACTGTCCATAACCTATGAAGGTACAGTCCAAGTCAAAAATTCCAAGATTAGCATGTTTAAACAAAAATTTGAACACTTTCGTATGGATACTAATGAATCAATTAGTGAAATGTTTGCAAAATTCTCTACTATTGTTAATGGTTTAAGTGCTTTAGGAAAACCTATTCCTGAAGAAGATCAGGTATCAAAGATCCTTCGTTCACTTCCTCCAAAATATAAGCCAAAGGTGACAGCCATTGAAGAAGCAAACGACCTCACTCGACTGAAAATGGAGCAACTTATTAGCAACTTAGAAGCTCATGAAGCAACTCTAGAAGAGGAAGAAAGAAGAGCACGTGAACTTCAGCAAGGAAAGAAGAAGGATGTGGCTCTAAAAGCTTCAAAAGTTGTCACACAAGAAAGTGAGGAGTCAAGTGAAGAAGAGGGAGAAGAAGCCTTGATAGTAAATGGTAAGAAATACAAAAGATTTAAATCTAACAAAATTTCCAGCTCTTCTTCTACCCCTCCTAGGTGCTTTGAATGTGGGAAGAAAGGGCATTTCAAGAATGAATGTCCTAAAGAAAAGAAAGGAAAGAAAAGCTCACACAAGAAGAAGGGAGAAAAAGCCTATAAAGCTGCATGGGACGAATCAAGTGACAGTGAAAGCGGAGAAGAAACCGTGGATTGTCTAATGGCAAGAGAAGATGATGAAAACTCTCAAGAGGTAAGCCTACTTGATCTTTCTAAAGAAGAGTTAGTCACTAGTCTACGAGAAATTCATGATAAGTATGTTGATGTCAAGAAGAAACTAAAGAAGGTTATAAAATCAAATGATGAGCAAATTGCTAAATTAGATAATCTTTCTTCTGAAAAGAATAACATTGATCTTGAGAATTTATCTTTAAAAGCATCTTTAGATGATTGCACTAGAAAGCTACTCACTCTAGAAACAAATGTTGATCTCCTTTCTAAAGAAAAGACTGACTTGTTAGCTAAACTAAAAGATTTTCAGACTCAACCTATTTTGTGTAACCATCTAGACTATGATAATGTTATAAAAGAAAGAGATTCATTGCTATCTGATTTAGATCAAGCAAGAAAAGATTTACACAAGAAAATGAATGATATTGCTCAGCTGCAAAGAGAACTTCATGAGTTAAGAAGAAAAGATATACTTGATAACATCCTAAGCATTGGTACTGTTTTCAACGGAAGAAAAGGTTTGGGATATGCTCCAAAGAAAAATCAACCTAAAAGAACTCAAACTAGGTTTGTACCCAAAAACACAATGGCTAGAAAGAGAAATGAAGTTGACTCTATTACCTGCCATTTTTGTTTACGTCTTGGACACTATTCCTTTTCATGCCCTTATAAAACTAAGGATTCCAAATTAGTTTGGGTCCCAAAACCTCAAACTTAGTAGAGTCAAATAGAATTTAGCTGAGATATGACCAAAAAGCTCCATCTTGCTATTTATATTGTCTTATCTCAACTAAACAAAAGAGTTTATGCTCATTGGTAATTTTCTGCATTATTGTACTAAAACAGAAACTTAGTCGGTCGAAGTATTGTCGACCGAACCATTAATCGGTCGAAGTATTGTCGACCGACCGAATGTCTGTAACATATCAAAATTTACAGCAATCATTTCGGTCGAAAATTGTTCAACCGAGCTACATTTCTGTGTTTTCTGGTTTTGTATTACAGTAATCTTCTCGATCGACAAATTGTCGACCGAGACATATGTCGGTCGAACAATTGTCGACCGACTGGACTTCTGATTCAGAACTTTTATACAAATCTGTATTTAAATGATTCTAACCATATCGGACCATCACATGGGTACCAAAATCTACATTTTAATGCAGGAATGGGTGGTTGACAGTGGATGTTCCAAACATATGACCGGAAACAAGGATGCATTCCAAACCTTTGAAGAAAAGAAAAGTGGAACAGTCACCTTTGGAGACAATGGTAAGGGCAAAATCATTGGAATAGGTAATGTTGGTACAAACCTCGAAATTAAGAATGTTCTACTTGTTGATGGTTTGCACCATAACTTGATAAGTGTTAGTCAATTATGTGATAGTGGTTATGATGTGTTATTTAACAAAACCTGCTGCAAGTTATTAATAGAAAATACTACAAATGTTGTTTATGAAGGAAATAAAGTTGGAAATCTTTATATTCTTAAACCTAACTCTATGAAATCAGTAGTGGGAAAATGCTTGCTTGCAAATGACAATACCTTACAAATATGGCATAAAAAGCTAGGACATGCTAATTCACATGTTATCAAAAAGTTAGTGAAATATGATCTTGTCCGTGGATTGCCTACTTTATCTTTTGATCAAGTTGAAAACTGTGAACCATGCACAATGGGAAAGCAAACCAAAACATCTTTTAAATCAAAACATGTACTTAGCACCAGTAGATCATTAGAATTAATTCATATGGATTTATTTGGACCAATGAGGACACAATCAATCGGTGGTAAGAGATACTGTTTTGTTATTGTTGATGATTATAGTAGATATACATGGGTACATTTTATTGCAACTAAAGATGATACTATTCATGTTTTTATGCAATTTTGTTCCAAGATTGAAAATCTCTTACAAAATAAAATATGTACCATTAGAAGTGATCATGGTGGGGAATTTGAAAATCATACATTTGAAGAGTTTTGTACATCTCAAGGATACACTCATAATTTTTCTGCTCCACGCACCCCACAGAAAAATGGTATAGTTGAAAGGAAAAATCGATCACTACAAGAAATGGCTAGAACTATGATGCTTGAACATAACACACCCAAAACCTTTTGGGCTGAAGCTGTAAACACTGCATGCTATGTGCTAAATAGAGTAACTGTTCACTCTCATTTAAAGAAAACTCCATATGAACTAATACATTCTAAGAAACCTAGAGTTGACTATTTTCATACCTTTGGCTCCACATGCTATATCTTAAATACCAAAGATGATAGAGATAAGTTTGACTCAAAATCACACAAAGCATTCTTTTTGGGATATTCCACCTCTAGCAAAGCTTTTAGAGTATATAACACTATATCTAGAAAAGTTGAGGAATCTATTCATGTTTCTTTTGATGAAGAATCCAAATCTGAAAATCTAGAAATCATAGATTTCACAAATCAATTCGAAAATCTAACCATACTAAATAATAATGAGAAAAGTACTACAAATAATCACCAAGTTGAACCACAACCTACACCTAGGCTTATTAAAGATCATCCCCAAGAACTAATTATTGGAGATCCAAATGATAAAGTCAAAACTCGGTCTTTCTTCAAAGATGTTGCAAACATGGCTTTTGTTTCTATCATTGAACCTAAGAAGATATCCGAAGCTCTTAAGGATGATTATTGGATAATAGCCATGCAAGAAGAGTTGAATCAATTCACTAAAAATGATGTATGGGATTTAGTTCCTAAACCACATGATAAAACCATCATAGGAACTAAATGGGTTTTTAGGAATAAGCTCAATGAGGCAGGAGAAGTCATCAGGAATAAAGCTCGGTTAGTAGCACAAGGATATAATCAACACGAAGAAATAGATTTTGATGAAACATATGCACCCGTAGCTAGACTTGAAGCCATTAGAATGTTACTAGCTATTGTTGCCCATAAAAACATCAAACTCTATCAAATGGATGTCAAAAGTGCTTTTCTAAATGGCATCATTCAAGAAGAAGTTTATGTTGCCCAACCACCTGGTTTTGAAATTCTAGAAAAAGGTGACTATGTTTATAAACTTAAGAAAGCACTTTATGGTTTAAAACAAGCACCTAGAAATTGGTATGAAAGGCTCAAGACATATCTTTTTGATAATGGTTTTTCTATTGGAAATTCAGATTCTACTTTATTTTTCAAAACATATACATCTGATTTCCTAGTTGTGCAAATATATGTTGATGACATTATTTTTGGAGCTTCTAATGATTCATTGTGCACACAATTTAGTGATATTATGCAAAAAGAATTTGAAATGAGCCTCATGGGTGAACTAACTTTCTTTCTTGATTTTCAAATTAAGCAAACACCTGCCGGAATATTCATAAGCCAAGAAAAATATACTAAAGAACTCTTAAAACGTTTTGGGATGGATCAGTGCAAACATGCTACTACTCCTATGGCTACTTCTATCAAAATTGATAAGGATGAAAATGGGGAACCTATTGATGATTCCTTATATAGAGCCATGATTGGTAGTTTGCTTTACTTAACGGCTTCTAGACCGGACATTATGTTTTCCGTTGGTCTTTGTGCTCAATTTCAATCACAACCTATGCATTCTCATTTTCTAGCAGTTAAACAGATTCTTCGTTACCTAGCCGGCACTACTTGCTTTGGTTTATGGTATCCAAAAGGACAATCCTTGGATTTCAAAGCTTATACTGATGCGGATTATGCTGGTTGTCGACTTGATCGCAAGAGTACTAGTGGTGGCTGTTTCTTATTAGGGAGAGCTTTAGTATCTTGGTTTAGCAAGAAACAAAATACGGTTGCCCTATCTACAACTGAAGCTGAATATATGGCAGCCGGGTCTTGTTGTGCTCAAGTGCTTTATATGCAACAAGTGTTAAGCGATTATGGTTTTAATCTTTCATCTACGCCTATTTTTTGTGACAACACGAGCGCCATAAACTTAGCACACAATCCTATTTTACACAACCGAGCTAAACATATTGAAATCCGTCATCACTTTTTAAGGGATCACATCTCCAAAAATCATGTTTCCCTTCATCATGTTGATACAGAAGATCAATTGGCTGATATTTTTACAAAACCGCTTCCACTAGATCAATTTAACAAAATTAGGAAGCAATTGCTTATCACTCCTTTGGAAGATGTTTTCTTTGATATTTGTGCTACTTAAACAAAAACTCTTATTTTGCATCATGATACTATGGTTTTTTTTTTTAAATGGACATCTTTTTCATTAGATTTGGTGGGATATCTAATTAAGGGGGAGTTTTTATTCTTAACGGTTATCTTTTTGAAATGACAAAGGGGGAGAGATAAATATAAAAATAAAACTTAGTAATTATGTAAAACTCAATTAATGAGTTTCATAAATAAACTCTTGGCTTTACATTGAAAGTTGCTATATTCCCGAATGATCTGGATTTCATGTTCCATAATTCATGGGGAATAATAAGCACACATTTTATACACAAGAGAAAAAGCTACAAAAGGTAATCTAAAGGTATGAAACTCATATGTTTTATATTTCCTTTATTTATATTTTGGAAATGTTTGTCATCTTCAAAAAGAGGGAGATTGTTGGCTAAATGGACATCTATAAATCCCTTTGTTTTGATTTGACAAACATTTCATTCTTATTAATCTAACGAGCTACTTGAAGTGTGCAGGATGACAAAGCAACAAGGGAAAATCTACAAGCTTACATATTTATATTTTCATGCAATGTAATCACTGTTGTAAAAACTTGTACAAAAATATAATGTACAAGTACTTAGAATTGCATGTAAATCAAGCGTTAGATTCTCCCTAGCTAAACACCACAGTTAGACAAGTCATCCCATTCAAATAGGATTACTTATGCACACTCACACACATAATTAGTGCCTAAATTGAAACCTTGAAACAGGATCAATCTCGGTCGACAAACTCCTCGACCGAGACACTCTCGGTCGACAATCTTCTCGACCGAGAAAGATCCAAAGTAGCCATTAGACACAACAGACAAGTTAGTTGGCAGTTGGAGAAAGACGTTGCAAATCACTTGTTCCAGAGAGCCTGTCGGTCGACAAAAGTTCAACCGAGTAGGTGTCTCGGTCGACCATTTATCGACCGAGATGGTCTCTGACAGCAACTGCAGAATTAATTAATTAGCCATTGTTAAAGCAACAACTTTGTACCTAACGGCTAGTTAAGCACTTAGAAACCCCTAGAAGTTGTCTAGAACGTCCTTAAGCATCCTTAGGCCATTCCTATAAATAGGACAAGCCATAGGACACCCAAACTCACTTGTTTTACACTTGCTACACTTGAGAAACCTTTGAGCATACTTTGTGCAATCTGTTTGTGAGCAATTTGAGCATTGTGACAATTGGCCATTTCATTCCTTAGTTCATAATTCGTGTCCTATAGGCTAGTATCTCCTACCCACTGCAATCACAAGTTCACATACTTGGTTAGGAGATCTATACGCTTGATCTAGGCAAATCAAGCCTTGGGCTACAAAGGATAAGTTGTAATTTCTGTTTTCTTTCTTGTTCCCTATTATTGTTTGTACTCTCCTTGCTACTCCTAGGTTGGAGGCTGCGGATTGGAGAGGGTAAAGATCTTCTTGGCAAAGAAGGAGACTTTGAGCTACTTCAGAAGGCTGGTGCAACGGGAGGTTACTTCTAGAGAGGAAGGCTACTTCAAGGGGGAGCTTGGAGTTACTTCAAAGAAGGCTACCTCAAAGTTGGTGCACCTACTTCAGGGTGAAGGCTGTTCAAAGGGTGTAAAGGAAAGTATTGTATTTTGTATAAATCCTCGAGAGGTAATAAAATAAATACTTTCAAATCCCGGTTGGGTAAGCAACCGGGTAGTGGACTGACAACTATAGTATTTACTATAGTTAGAACCACTCTAAACACATGTGTCTTTCTTCCAATTTCAATTGTGGTTGTTTGAATTCAATAAATTGTTAAAATAATTCAAAAACTCTATTCACCCCCCTCTAGTAGTTTTTCACTATCAACTACGATGCTTAAATGGTAATGACTAATTAATTGATATAGTTCAATATTTATGCCAATAATGTCTATTAGACACGTTTAATAAAATATATTACTTAGATTATACAAAAGAGCTATAGTTTTTATAATCAAATCAATACCAAGATTATTATTCCATTTATCATAAGAATTATGAAGGTAAATTTCATCATAGTTACTAAACAATATATTAGAGAAAATTTATAAGTAATATTCATGTCAAAGTAAAATAGCAATTATCTATGTTTCTAGTCATCCAAATTACATATTTAATGCCCTTCTTAACTTGACTTGTACTGCCAATATTTTACTGGAGTAACAGGCCTAAGTAGACCAACATAAAACTTTTATTTGACTGACATTCTAACTTTGTATAAACAACACACCTCATTCCATGTGAGGCTATAGAAAATTCCACTCAGGGACACAACAACGTATGACCTACAAACTGTCTCAGCTCACTAACATGGATACAAAATAAGGCCATTTACAAGCAATATTAAAGGATACAGATGGATACCAAACTTGAAGTGTCTCATTGAAAAGCATGAATGAACCATGTGTTGAGTGCAATATTGATATGCTAAGAATTTGTAGGCAAGTTGTGGATAAACTTCAAATTCCTCATGTTCTAATAACTCAAGATATTTTTCTTATATTCACATTCCTCAAAGTATGAAACCGCACTTACATAAAAAAGGAATACATGATTCACACCTCAGAAGGAGCCCTGATGTAACCAAATTGATCTAAAAAAGGTGACTCCATCCTACACAATATTATAGTAGAACCAGAATTGCACTAGCTTAAATTGTATTAAAGAAAAAAAGTTGGGGCAATTTCATAGAGACAGTTGAGAGTGTGTCTATTAACTAATTCCTTACTTCCAACTGCAAGAGTAGGGTTGTTTGGGTAAAAAAAAGTTTGCTTTGAATTACATAAAGTGAGGAGAAACAATCAAAGCAAACTTAAATAAGAAACTATATTAACCTAGAACTAAGAATCCTAGAAATCAATCAATTCAAACAGAACATTCACTTAAACAATATATAAAAGCACTCTATTGAGAAATATATGGATTGTAATTAAATGAAAGGGGTAGTGGGTGTTTGGGGGTTATGGTTGACCTATTTTACATCTAGGGATGAAAATCAAACATGAAACTAAAACATATTCTAATAAACTTAAGAACTGACACAAATCCTAAGTTGTTTTTTACTTCTTGTTTATGGAAATGAATGCTATAAATGGTATAGAAATAATAGCCCTTTATTCACCACTTACCCACCATTAGGATACTCAATTCTCAAGGTAAGCCATGAATCCACTTTAGACAATTTAGGAGGTTAGGTTTCCAAATAGATTTTTATTTTCTCGCCTAACAAATCTAGATCATATAAGGAGTATGAGTCAATATTTAAGACGTTGTCACTCTCCATGGGCCTTATTCTTCTCATTTAAAAGTGGATATGATGACATCTACCTATAAGTCTAGTTCTCTCATATAGGATTAGTGGAGGACTTAGAAGGTTAACATGGAGAGAAAATAAGTCCCTACAAGGTCACTTAGCATTCCCCCTCTTCATTCCTACAATCCACCTTCTCTATATGCCTCATATGACAAAAAGAAAACATCCAAAACAGGAATAATGAAAAGGGAATATATATTTATGAATGAAATTACATAAAAAATATCAAACAAAAATAAATGTTTTCCTTCCCAAATTACATGCTAAAGTCAACCCACTACCCCAAACAACCAACTAATAGTTTTATATGTTGATTATTACGAGTAGGCATTTATCAAATGGGGGTAGGTGTGGTATCTCAATCATAAAACGCAGAGGGGATTTGAGGAAACTTCATGAGAAATTGATAATGGGTATTTCATCATGGCCACGATGATAGTAAAACTCATGTTGTGAAGTGTCTAATGATTTGTAGTGTGTGTGAATGATCTTAGGAAAATGGAGGCGAAGTTAGATTTTTTTGGGTGGCGAAGTGTAGACACCATGCATGTGTGGCCTAAACAAATCTGCTTTATATTCATTAAACCACATTCATCATGGTACCAAATATGCAATACCAAATTCACAATGAAAATTGAATTTTGGCAAACAAAACCCACATCATGCACACTAGTCACAACTATTGTTAGAGATGTTGAACCAGGACCTTGTGTGATGAAATGTTCATTGTGGTTGGGATATTCTTCCCCTTTGAATATAGGGATGTATTGTTGTCCATAATGTCCATGGTGAAGTTCTATAAACTATGGTATGTGTAGGATAGCTTCATATTCATCATACAAACCAATACGTGGCATCCTTTGCATTTTCTATGTTCTGGAATAACTTTGAAGATCCATCAAGGTTGAATTGAGTCAAGCCTTTCTTCCTCCAAGTTTTGGTGAAGGTTTACAATCTTTGATTCAACTCCACATCATAAATCATGTAAAACCCATCCGCATGCACAAAACACTACTAAGTGCACTTCAACACAATTTGCAATTCTGGGAGCAGCATGCATTCTAGAGAATATTTCCTAATTAATTGAGAATATTAAATAAAAATAGATTGAAAATAGGTCTTCATTAGGTCCCAACACTTAAACTTCCTTTTTGGTGAAGCTTGTTATTATGGATGAACTCTTCCAATTGGATAATTCAATTCATGAATTTGAGGGATTGTAATGACTTTTGGGCCTACGCATATGGAATGGTATCAGGTTGATTTTCATACATCTATGAAGCTAAATATAAAATTAGAGGATTTCATGGTTTGTGATGACCCAAGAATTGTCAATAAGGTGTTACATGATCATATCAATATGTCAACTTCAATGAAATTTGCAGGTCATTCAATGATGAAATCATGTTTTATTACCCTTATATATGTACCAATTTGGAATATTTGTTGACTAGTCAAATAGTGGTATTTGGCACCAAGAAATAAAATAGAGAGTAGTGATTGATGGAAATCTATGGCCCAAATGGTGATATTTGGATATTCAAAGCAGATGATATTTAATTTTGAAATTATTTTGTTAATCTATGTATTATGTCCATAGACTGAGGTTTGGATCATATGGATATGTGTCACATTTCTTTTAAGTGGTCAGTGTCATGACTTATTATTCACCCTTGATTTTCAATATTGTGGTCACACAAATACTATAGGGGGAGTAGTGGATCTACCTATTCTAGAGCTGATGCCAACCCTGGGATGTTAGATCAAGGGCAATCATGTTGTGTCTAACCTTGTAGTTATAGTCAAGTGTAAGAACATTTTTTGATGTGGCCTTCCCTACAACCACTCATCAAGACAATGGGGTGAAGGGGCCAAGTGACAGAGAAGTTGTTGATGCGGCCTTCCCTGGAACCACTCATCAATATCATGCAGTGAGGGGGACAAGTGTCTGAAGAGTTGGAGTCCCTTCTTCACTATGACATGTTTGACCCATTGGGCTAAGAAAATGTCAATGTGAGGAGAGAGATGAGACTCCCACTCTCTTCCCACATCTCAAATACAAGGTAAGGGAGAATCCAAAAAGAATATGTGACAAAGTGAGTTTTTATAGTATTTTCTCTCTCTTAAAGTTTATTATCAATTTTGTTGACCAAATTACCCTCATATAATTCCCTTACTTAATTGGACTAATATGTGTCACAAATTGCAAAAATAAGCAAACCCTAGTATGCTTTTATGATAGAATGCATATGATAATGTTTTTAGTAAATGAACATATCAAACCTTCGAATTTGGATCTCAAATTTTTATCATAGTAGCATAGTGACTCTATAAAACTACCCCTAAAATTTGGTTACGTTTGGACCACCCGATTAGGAGATATAAGCATTTGAAAATCAGGTGTATAATTCAATCTAATAACTGTAGGACCTAAGTTTTCAAGTTATTTGACAAGAAAATGTGTCACGCCTTCCTTTGATAACCCGGCCCCCTCTCCTAGCTATCAGATCGGGCGATCCACAAATCTGCCCTGATCCAATGAAGGAGACTTTGTCTCCTACCTCCCGCAAAGGGTGGGGAGGCTAGTAGCAACTCGAGCCTCATCCAGGCTCCAACGCATCCACCATTTTGCAAATCTGTTCGAGTAGATAGATTAGTCTTGCGTTTCCGTGGCTAGACATACCAGATTTGACCGGGTATCGTGCCCCGTTGCGCCAACCCAATAGCCATGAGCAGCCTGCTTCTCACTCCGGCGGCGGGGCTTTTAGGGCTTCCTTGCCCAGCTTCCCTCACGCTTATTTAAGGCCTCCATTAGCTCCGCCATGCCCCCTTTACTCACTTCACACCTTCAATTTCAAGTGCCAACACCCCGAGCACTGCTCCCCTCACCCACCTTCTTCAACCTCGGCTACCTTCACCATCAGGCCACCCCATCGCTCCTCGCTCAAACCCTACCTCTCCCACACCTTCGCCAACTCACCGCTAGCGTGGGCGGCTATAAAGTAGGCTACCAGAACTCATCGCCACCCTAAACCCCTCTCACGCCGGAGACCTCGCCTCTCCTGTGGCGGCGCTATGTTCCAGTGGGAGCCACGACTGGAAAACCACCCGCAACTGTGCGGGGCAGCCTCGCGAAGGTGAAGGCACCTTCGTCCTCACGACAACACCACCCAGGAGCTAGAACAAGCTCATCGGAGTTCCTCCTCCTCTGCTGGAGCAAGCTGCGGACCTGCGGAGCAAGCCCGAGCCGTCCGATCAGGCGAGGATCGACCCAGATCTTCGGATCGATGTAGATCAATTCGAGCTGTTGATCCAGTCGGATTCGGCCATTGATCGAGGTTACAATTCTTTTCTTTTTAATTAGATAATCCTTTATTATGCAAGAAAATACATTTTCTTAGAAAAATCATAATAAATGCTAGGATTATCAGAATATAGCAAGCCAATATACCATTTTGATCAGAAAAATATGCTCTATCCATATAAAATATTATCAATACCTGAATCTGTTAACTATTTAAAAAATAACTGTCTAAAGCATAAAGGACATCCTTGATCATAATTAATTATTAAAAATGGCTTTCTTGATGATATATGACTTCTAAAATGTTTGTAACCATTAGATGAAACCCTGATTTCAAAATAACTCTAAATCCTATTCTAAGTTGATAAGTGATCAAAGGATTAGAAGAAACCCTAATTTTAGCTTTCTCTTTCTACATGAAATTATAGGTATATCTTTATACGAAATCTGATATCACTAGATGACGATTAGTGATCATAATTTAGCCTGAATCCTAATTCGAAACCTGATATTATGGAACCATTAATATCTTAAGGGTTGTATTTCCCCTTTTATTCCAATCGTCTTAGAAACCCTAATTTTTGGGAAATATTCTAATTAATCAATTAAATATTATCTTTAATCCAAATAGTTTATGATGGATCAGACCTGATAATATTTGTGAACTCAATTAGGATATGGGAAATCCCTGATCTGAATTAAGATAACATAAAAGGAATAATAACTAAGAACATATCATAGTCCTGGTCACATGGACCAATAATAGTATTGTACCCTTGCTTTCTTTGCAGGGTGACTAAATTCCTGATTGATTCTAAATCTTTGGACATTTGATTGAACAAGCAGGTACGTGGTCTTATAAGTATAAGACTAGTTTTCTGGTTGCTTATGCTATATAATATCTTGAATGTTCGTATTTGGATATGATTGTTGGTTGAACTAGTATGAGTTATACTTTGCCAAATTTAAGAGAAACATAAATGATTATGATGGGTTGTAGCTACTAGAGCACATAGCCTGGTGTGGATGTATGTTGCCTAACATGGATGTATGATTCCTTGGCCCATGTTAGATGTATGATGATATTCTATTGCCCACACTAGATGTAAGACAAGTGCAATAAGAGTAGTACAACTGCATCAAAATGAATATAATGTAAGGGTGTTTACTTGATTTTCGCCTAAGAAATGGTTTTATCTCTCTTTCCTTCTTTTTCAAATATTTTCCTTTATGCAACCTTATTCAATGTAACTTTTACCACATACCAGCCCTGCTGATGTTTTGTTTCTCATATTTTCTAGGTGCAAGGAACACTTGACAACAAAATAAATTGCATGCTCAAAGTACCTGCAGGCATAAAATAATGAACATGGAGGATGTAATAGATAGATCTTTTCCTCTTATCTCATTTCTTGCTAGATGTTAGTTTATTTTCTTTCCTTAGTGATCTTGAGGATGTTTGAAATCCTATGTAATAAAGTTAACTTTCTCTAGAACAATATTTTTCCCTCCATATGTAATGACTTTATTATCCTTATGAATGAATGTTTGTGTGGCATTATCCGATGATGTGGACTAGATCTTGGCTTAATCTCTGTTTAGTTGACTACCTTAATCTCTTATATTTTCCCTTTTGAAATCTATAGATATGAGTGCACGCATATCTATGAATGTCACTATGGAAAGTATATAGAAATTGGGGGATGTCACAGCATATGAGGGAGAAGAGATGCTCATGCAAAAAGGCTAAGTAGGGGAAAATAATAGTCTAAACTAGAGAAGAAGGATTCATGCATTTTCAATGGCTTTTGTAGAGTTTTTCATACCAGATGAACTAGTTTTATGCACACGAGAGATGTTGGATCTTGGGTTCTAGATAGAGTGTTCTCCACCACAAGTGGATGTTGTGGAAGAGTTCTTGAAGGCCTTTTTATGCTTCTAGGTGTGAGTATTTGGAGCTATTGGTAGTAGAGATATTTTTCCTCTCTACTATGTCGTAATGAAGACCAGTGGCAGCGAGCTTCAAATGGACTATGGCCAACAAATAGAGGACCCTTGACTTCTTCTTAAATCCTACCACACATAAAGATTCTTTTATAAGCATCATATTGTGTCAAGGAGCATCATTCAATAGCCAATTTGAAACTAGAACTCCAATTTCAATGATGGTTGTCTTTGTAGAAGTACAGAAGTGCAACATAGCGCTATTCATCAAGATTCGAGAACAAGAGAGAGAGATGAAGGGAATGGTCTTGACTGGATCAATATAACAACCCTAAACTGGTCTGGTTGCTCAAAGACAATAAGGAAAGAGAAACATCCTTGAAAGGAGGGTTACATGGTATCTATATGGAAGGCATAGTCTAGAATCAGACGGTCGTAGATCATTCCAATTGGAAACTAACTCCAAAATAATATAAATATCCTATCTCTTGCATATAAATAATATAATTTCTATGATGTCTAATAGTTTCCTAAAAAATTCTTAGATGCTCATGAAAAGCAAATATCCTATTAGAACAATAAAATTAGTATTTTAAAAGCTTAAAAAATGTATATCATTGAAGATGTTTAATTTTCATATTTCATATAAGAAATCAAAGTGATGAATAAAAAATCATGAGAACGCATCAATAACTCTTGCAAGATGTATAAAACCCATATGAGGTCTTATAAAATGTTGTTTAAACATGGAAGGATATATTTTGCATAATCTATATAATTAGAGCTAACAACACCAACTACAATTTAGTAAATACATTTATAGTCAAGAAATGAGGGATTCTTCATAGCACTTTCATATAAATATGTGGAACCTTGTAAATAATTATTTTTTCCTAAAGATACATTTTATTCATTTTATATGAAGATGGCTTATAGTGTGACATGAAATTCTAATCTTATTAATGTATCTAACAATAAATATAATTCATAAAATGATATTTTAGATATAATTTAGAGTAATAATATCTAATTGGAGTGTGACATCATTAGATTTAACTGTAGCAAAATTATGCAAGTGACAATGAGAACATCCTAATGAGAAAAGTAATTGTAGAAGATTTATTAGAGTTGTAGTTGAGTGGAGGAGTATTGTGATGATTAAGTTATCTTGATTCAAGGAACACTGGCAATATATGTATTATATGAGTACAATAGACTTGGCATATGATATTGGACTAAATAAGTGTTCTTGTATGCTACTTTTCTTGATGTTCTGTATAAATAGTTCTGAACACATGAAGTATAAGATACTTATCCATCATATAATCTTGGTTTTACACTATACCATTTTGTAGAGTAGTGCTAAGTTTTCACCATATCTCTTGGTAGAGTGTCCTAGTGAGTGACCTATCCCATGGTAGGCAGGTTATGTATTGAAGCATTTATCCCTTTGGTTGGTGAATGCTATGAATACTATAAAACTAAAAATGCATGATAAAGTATATGTTATATTTTGAAAATATAAATATTTGTTCAGAAAAGTTTTTTGTTATACATATTACTACCAAGTCATATTTCATATAGAGGTTTTTATTTCCTTGATGTGTGCCCAGAATTTTTTTGCTAATGTATACCACTTCTGATGATTCTAGGTGATGTTACAATATGATCAATATGGAGGCTTGATAGATGATGGGATTTATGTTGAAAACATATGTATAGGTGGACCTGTTATCTAAAGATCATGTATAGTTGTAGTATGTTCATATCTAAAAGTTTACTATTCAACGAGTATTCAAACTTGTAAAGTTCCTTATATATTTGTATGTTGAATTGTGAGCTTGGGGTTATGGTTTGTTTTTTTATTGTTCATATAGAACTTTTGTTTCTTCCATATCCTATAATGATCTTCTTCTTAAACTAGTGTGCTAAGTTTAAAATTGGAAAGTGAGGTTCTCACTGATGAGAGGATTTCAATATGGATGCTGCATTCTGGGATATCATAGGTGGTACAAAGTGTGAGCAATATAAAATCCTACTATTTTCTTATTATGCAGCTCAAAACCGAATAAAACCCTAACTTGGAACTTATTAGGGTTATATTAGTTATTTCATAGATTTTAGATTTGACCTAGACCCTAGGTTAGAACCAAGATGTTTGAGAATGAGTCTTAGACTAGTGTCCATAATATAGTAGATCCTAAAATGTAAATCCCTAATAATGTGGTTGAATGTGACATTACATTGTTTGGAGATGAAGTCATCACCAAGAAGAGAAACCCTAGATGTACGGTGTATGTGTTTTTGGGTATCTACACTGGTCTAGACCTTGTTCTCACCTGTTTCACTCAATTTCATGGAAATAGACTCTACTATATGTGGGACATTTAGTTTTCTTATTTGGTTTGCTTTCCAATCTTAGGTCTCGATAATATTCTCTAGCGCCTACTTTATTAGAGAAAAACTATATAATATTGTACTATATATGTAAGTAACTATTTTTTTTTTCAAATTTCAAGATAATATGATGTATCCATGTGGCCTAAGTGAAAGCATTTGAAATCCGTATAGAAGAGATCATAGTTCTAGATTAGATGTCTATAGCCTCATTACTATACACGATAGATAAGTGAAAGATAGAATATAAGTGTCGCTGATACAATACTATTTATATAGATAATTATTTTTTATCAAGATTAATGTTTTGATTTGATGATTTAATATCATTTTGAGGATGTGGAATAAGTTTAGATAATATAAATATATATGCTTCAATAAGTAAAGATAAGCCAAGTTAAGACAAGGGTGTAAATAAGCATGGGCCTCAAGTCATCTATAAAGGGCCCTATAGTGTTAGGACAAATATATGGGATTAATTACAAAGAGGGTGAGATGTACAAAGAGAAGGTTTGTGAACATAAAGAAATGATAAATATGAGAAATGTTTGACACAATATGTCCTAAAGTAGACTACTCCTAACTAAATGATTTAAGTCTCTTTATCCATGATTCACTTAGCTGGTCTGAACCCTATATGTACTCAGAACATTGATTCCTAGAGACAGAGAGAGGCTTCTTTAATATGTGAATATGAATATGAGTACCTCCATCATGGTGAGATAGAGATATTACCAAGATAATGGTGGAGGTAAATGGTATTAGTTTCTCTGAAGCCTCATGTTCAAATGGTGATTTCCTATTGAATTCTGGTAGTTGTATATATGTTAGAAAGTTAGGAAGCAGATCTTATGGGTAAAGACATGTGAAGAGAATGTCATATCATGTTTTTCTTTGGTTTGAGCGTGAGTGGCTAGAACCTGTAAATCTGACCACCAATACAAATGATGTACACTTGAAATCCTAGACCAAAAAGGGTAGATATAATCAATGCATGTGGAAATAGTTGGGTTTTGGAGATAGGGGGCACATCAAAAATTCAAACTTTCTCTCAATAAAATCCAAGCCAATCAATCCATCATAGCCATAAAAATTCACTTATTGAAGACATAGAAGGGATATTGAATATCCCTTGGTTCACACTAGTTGTCCAACAACTAGAAATGTCTTATATTTGTGTAGAACTTATACATTTGGATCCAAATCCAAATATGTTGTTGTTACTACCTCATTGTTGTAGCAATGCCTTGTCATCTTCTTGAAGAAGCTGCTTGTTCTCAAGCCTCCATGCAAGGGTCTCAACCTTTACATTGTCCATGCAGATGCAAGAACTCTTGGTGAACCACCTTAGTTTTCTAGGAGAAAGTGAAACTCTGAGTTGTCAATGGGCTAGTCGTTGCTTGAACTCCTTCTCCTGTTGCCATTTCTTGTCCTTGGGGTGAATTTTCCTCTCTCTAAGAGGAAGAATTCTAAGATAGATTGTCTCACAATGTTTCTTGATGTGTCTCACTCTCATGGACATACACCCCTATATATAGGAGAGTCATGTGATTGGTTTCCTAAATCCAATCATGTTCCTAATCACAACTCAAAATAGACTAGAACTTAGAAAACTCATACTACAATCCTAGTCTCTTTACTTAACTATTGAGTTGCCCGACTCAACCAATTTGGGCTACATGTCACCAGACTCGCATAGTGAGTTTCCTGACTCACCAGTCTAGGATTTAGTTTTCCAATTCCATTCCAAATCAACTAAGGAAACTTTATTTTATTTCCACAACTTGGTCCACTTGCCCGAGTCACTTACTGAGTTTTTGGATTGATCACTTTCCCAAAGTGACAATGAGTCGATCGATTGCTAATCAATTGATCCTCTGAAACCAAACATCCCGTCTTTTGACTAGACCTTCCAATTGTCACACTAGGTTGGAAATCAGCATGTACATGATTTAGAACCATTCCAATCATAGGTTTTATTACAAAGTTCAATTCCCTTAAGCATCCTTATGTGTATGACCAGGTATATTCCACATTATAGTGGTAGTGATATTCATGACCTCACAAGCAAAGATTATTGTCTAGAAACACATCAGTGTTATCCAAGTAATTTTAATGAGGTGAGAGGCAACTTGACCCTATATAGTGATCAAAATTTTAGCATGATTGTATAATCCCTTTTTCACAGATATCTAGATAGAAAATAAAGCATAGAGTTTTCAGCCTCTTAACATGCCATATATGTTGAACTATAGAAGACTATTGAGATTATGTGATCTTGATATCATATTTTGGCTCACAAGAGCATAGCTATGCATTTTTTAGTCTTTCTATCCATGTAATATCACTCCATTGGAGGTATAAAATTCAATTTACATGCCTCACAATAATCCACAATTGTCACAAGGAACCCAATCACCACCTGTATGCAACCCTTATTCAAGGTCACATTGAGTTAGTGTTAAAGTACATAGAATAACAATTGATCACTATAGTGAATATAGGTCTAAGGATCATAGTCACCAAAATCACATTGAGATATGACTCTAGCTTGACATGACATGGCTTCCATGTGTTAATCTCAAAGTAGGTCTGTCCACTACAACTTGTTGTCTAACAATTACTAAAGTATCTGAGTTAATATCCAATATAATAACTAAAGAGACATAGTCATCACTCAACATACACACTAGTCTTATGTATTATTTATGTCCTATTATATCCAAGATAATAACTGAAAAGGGACATAAAAGAATGAATACTCTTAAGTATGCATATAGTCTCATGTTCATGTCCTCAACCCGAACCATATGTTATTGAGTCAAAATATTCTTAGGACATTATTACATTGATATACTATCTCAATATTGAAACAAACATAATAAGTGGAATTTACTTTATTAATAATAAATTCATATACAATGTATCCATATTAAAATCATCACATGATGTCTCTCAAGTAATAGAACCAATACTCACCCACTTGCACTAGCACCAATCACTCACGAATCAAATTCCAAGTGATCTAACAGAACCATCATGCTTCTGAGACATGTAGAAAGAAAATGCTGATGCAGTCTAGGTTTCTTATCATGTGCAATGGTTCCATTGTTGTCACAATAAAACAATAATATGATTTCAATGGTTGAAGCAACCCCAAGTTCACCAATGAACTTCTTGATTCATACCATTTCCATTGTTGCATTGGACACGACAATATACTCAACTTTTGTTGTAGAATCGGCCATTCTATTTTTCTTGGAACACTTTCAAATTACATATTCAACATGTAGGGAAAACACAAAGCCCTATTGCAACTGATAATCATCCTTGTTAGTGAGAAACTTGCATCATTGTAACCCTTTACAACTAGATCTTCCTCACCTTCATATATCAACAATTGATCCTTAGTTCTTCTCAAGTACGTCAAGATATTTTGCATGGCAATCCAATTACCATAACCTATTTTATTGGTACATGCTTGTCATGCTCAAAGCATATGATGGCAAATCCTACTCAGGATGTGTTTATCTCCATAATTTATTTAATTGAAGTGGAGATGTCTATCCCCTCCTCCTTCTTCTTTAGTTCCTCAAGGAACATAGGGAAATCTCTTTTCCAAAGTCTATTCTAGTAAAATTAATGACAATTACCTTCCTTGCCTACTCGTCCATTAGCTTTAAGTACAAAAGACTTGGGCTTTTAGCTAGCTTTAGAACTCTTATTAGATTTTCCTTTTCCCTTTGACTTGATCTTTCCTTTATTGACTACCAACATGAACCTTGGCTTGTCTTTCTAAATATGAGTCTTAGAAATTCTCAACATGCCAAGAAACTATGACAATAGGAACAATATTATTCATGTTGTAGTTCATGACAAATTGATTATAAGATTCTAGAGATGGTTGCAACCTTACATCAGTGGCTAACTCTTGGCCAAAGGGGAATCCCAGTCTTTGAAGGCTTTCCACATACCCAATAAAATTTAGTACACATGGCCCTGTTAGATCTCCTTCAGACATTTTGTACTTAAATAGGGCCCTTGAGAAGTAAAAACTTCTTTCCTTAATAGTTCTTGGAACATATTCTTGAGATGTGTGGACATCTCCAAAAC
Source organism: Alisma plantago-aquatica (assembly GCA_963693085.1). Lineage (NCBI taxonomy): Eukaryota > Viridiplantae > Streptophyta > Magnoliopsida > Alismatales > Alismataceae > Alisma > Alisma plantago-aquatica. Next base: position 1,182,026,798 of record OY856412.1, on the reverse strand, counting down.
TCCATGTTCTCATGTTGCTTCAACAGATCATGACTCATGGAGCATAAATGAGGCCTTTTACATCAATAGCATTATATATATGCTTTGGATAGCCTTCCTTCTCCTCTCTAGGCGCATTTGGTGATGGTTTCTCTATTTTTGGTGTTTCTAGATCAAAGTGTTTATGCTGAAGAGTGAGGATAATTCTCAATGTCCTATATTAGTCCTGAAAGTTATTTCCATTCAACTTTCTTTCACAAGGACCATTTTCAACAAGAATTTATTATTAGTATTTTCCATTAGATCTATAGGGAAAATAAATGCATGAGTCGAACAATTTGATTTGTTGATATTAGGAATTCAATGAACACTCTCGCATTATTTGATCAAATTAATTACCCTCTCTATTAATCTCAATGATTAGATGAGTAATCTTCTAGTGATCCAAAATCCATAATGCATTAATTTATGACTCAACTTTGGCTGGCCGCTCACAAATTAACTATTTAGCTAGGTTAAAGTTACCAATTGCATCCAATGCAATTCTTGGATAGATGGTTAAGCAAAACTTTTTTATAAATAATATTATTAAGAAAATATCATGTTTATGCCTCTATATTCATAACACTATTAAGACCACCTAGTCAAGTCTAACCCAAAGACCAATACAACAAGCAATGCACCTTACTTTGGCAGACCCACATACTTATTATGATACTTCCCCATGATGGATAGTGCACGAACCTTTAGTGCACCCACACATAGTCGATCAAGGTTTTCATGTGTAATGTACAATGGAAGGCATCTTAAACTTTGATATTATATTGAGGGATCTATTATAGTAATAACATGTATCCAATCATCATCACATATATATTATTATATGTATCATATACTACAACAATCATCATAAGAGATCAAACATGATATGTCAACAAGTGAATCATCTTGAAACACAAAGAGATGTATAAAAATAATAAAGAAATTCATGTCTAGTGTTACTTCTTCTGTGACAAGATTTCCAGTAGCTTGATTGGCAAGTCAGTCGCATAGCTGGAAAGCCAATCATCCGAGTGTAATTCCCTATTTTTGTAGCTTTTCAGTTGTTGATGTTGTTGTCATTTTTTCTTCATCACGGACCCTCCAAGGACCTTTCTTGTTTGTGTGGGCTTTTGATTATCTCCTCCTCTCCACTATGATTCACATGTGATTTAATTACATCATCCTATTCTAATAGCAAGAATTAAATTTTACTCGCAGAATGTAGAGTGTGCGACATGGCATGCAAGCCATATACATGTTTCATTCTTTTGGATCTCAATCAAAAGCACATATTACATGTTTTAGATCATAACCATTCACCATAGTGGCCTAATTTCCATATCCACATCCACCAAACAAAATGGTTTCAATGGCGTCACATTGGTTCATGTAATATAGTAATATCATATCATATATGATAGATGGTAATCAATGTGGATACACATTGCACAAAATCCATCCAATGAACCACTTGAAATTTAGACCCAAACCAGCATTCAAGTATAATGACTTCAGCTCTGACCATAGTTGGGTTTTGGGGAGAGGAGCGGAAATGGAAATACCAAATTTACCCTGATAAAAGCCAAGACAATGGATCCATTGTGTCCATAAAAATTCAATATATTAAAGCCATGGAAGGGATATTGAAGTTACCTTAGAACACACTAGTTATCCAACAACTAGGCACATCTTATGTCTATGCGGAACTTGCACCTCTAGTTCTAGATCCATATCCATATCCAAAGCAGTTGTTGTTGTTTCTTCCTTGTCTTTACAACAACACCTTTTATTCTTCTTGTAGAAACTACTTGTTCTCAAACCTTCTCCCAAGGGCCTAGGTCTCTACTTCTTTCACATGGATACAGGAACTCTTGGTTCACCATCTTATTCACCAAGAAGAAGGGGAGCTCGGAGTTGTCAACATTCTAGTGATCGCTTGAACTCCTTCTTCTCTTATTGCTAGTTGCTGCCCTTGGGGGAGTTTTCTCTATCCAAGAGGAAGAACTCTAAGACAACTTGTATCGCAATGTTGTTGTAAGGAGCGGGACACGAGAAGGGATTCAGTCCTTACTTAATTTAAGAAAATAATGTATAAAAGTCCATTCATTCTCAAATATATAATAAAATCCTCAACTAAAAGGGGTGCACAATTGTTCTCAGATAGATTGGTAAAAGAAACATATTTTGTGGCAATGGAAGAGTAAATCTAACTATCATAAAGTTTCTCTCTAAGTTTGACATTGGGACCACTTAAGGCAACTAACAAGATATGATTATAAACTAGTAGGATCAATTTGTAGTGATCAATCTGCCCATCTGATAAGACATCATGAAACTAGTCTTACGCAATGCTTCCTACTTCCTAGACCTTGGGTTGTGCAACCTATGATTGGGTCGAAAGACACCCAGATGAAGGAGAAGAAGTAAATAAGAGAAAGAACATCCTTAAAGTTGTGTATGTGCAAAATGATAACAACTAGGAAATTCTTTAAATTATTGGAAGTTTGATAAGAGATGTCAATAAACAGAGCTTCTAGAGAAATACGTTCTAGAAATATTTACACGTCAAAAGATGAGGCATATTTAACATACAGCTAATCAAATAGGAAGTCTTTCCTTAAATTTTTTTTATCAATAATATCAATTAACAAGTTGTGAATGCAAACAAACTTTAAACTAAGTTTATATATATCAGGTGTAGGACACCATAGGATCTTAGCCTAAAAGTGGGTGGAAAATCACACCCTGGGCAGAATAAGTGTGTCCTATTTATATAGACGTAAGTGGAAAAGCACATTCGGGGTGGAAACATGTGTGGTATGTATGGATGTACTCATGTCCCACTACAAAAAATTATTTATCTAAACCATGCACACAAATATAGTAAGGAAAGAATTAAGTTCAGTCAACATCAGTTTGATTGAAGTAAGGAGGAGATCATCATAATATTAAAATAGTTTAGAGTACCTTCAATCATAAGATCTCATGAAGTCAATACCAAATCACTGAATAATATCAACAAAAATAGGATTTTCAAATATATTTAATAATACTCAGGAATTTGTCATGAGGTCCCTCATATGGTAACAATTTATTGGTCATATTAGTCATGCCTAGATAATTGGGAAGATGCACTTACCTTGACTTGAGTTTTAAAATCAGAGACCAAAGTTCTACCCTTCCAAGTCTAAAGTCACATCAAACCAATGTATAATGTTTTGTACACAAAATAGGTTTCAATAATGTTGCATAATATAAAATCTTAGAAATCCAAACCTTCCATGAAACCCTAGATTGACTCATGATATTAACCTAGGAAGAGGGTTCAGGGTTACTGATTATAGGTCTGATTCAATTCTTAATTTTGTTATTTATAATTTTCATTAATAATTAATAAGATAATAAGAGAGAGAAAACCCTAAAAATCACATTTTAAACTTTGAAATCAGGTGTTGAATATGATACCAAAAGTTAGAAAAAAAGCTCATTAAGCCAAAACATATATTTTTTTAATTTTATGAGATTTTGTTAAAAAGTTATGATATTTATAAGATTCACATTATGTACTAATTAATTGGTGAAACTAAAGTACAAAAGACCAACCCTTAAATAAGAAATACAGACTCTAGACCATGATAGGAAAAAATTTTATACAGACATCCATGTGTACATGTGACAAATCAAATCAAAGGTTCTTGAAATTATGACGTTACCCATGACAGAAATCATCAATAGAAGGAATGAAGGGGTGGGAAAATTGAGATTCACTCCTGACCCATCATCATCCCTCCTGTTCGAGTGCCATGGAATCAGTCTCAAGCAACAAACGTTGGTTCAAAATTTGGGGAAAACATAATGAGATGCAAACTGTTGGTTCTATCTACTATAGAGTTAAGAAGAAGATCTGCAGAATTGTACCTTCAAACGAATTTGGTTGTGAAAACAAAATGTACCACTGACTCTCGCCAAAAAGCATGATCAAAAGAGTGAGAAGGCAACGACATAGAGAGCAAAAATTGAACAATTGATTTATGGGCACAACTGAGAGGGGTATGGTGGAGATTTTGATGGGGTTATATATATATATATATATATATATATATATATATATATATATATATATATATATATGCATATATATACATATATATATGGTATTGTGTTAGGGCTTCCATGGGGGGGCTGGTTTGAGAAACTTTGAGAGAGAATTGGGCAAACTCAATTATGGGAAACTAGATTACAAGACAATCAACATTGGATGTTGAGTTTTATAAGGAATTTAATGGCAAGAGAATCGTGCAGAATAATTAACTATGGAGGGACTTATGGATCACATAAAACTTGTTGCTTAGTAGTGTTCAGACTAGCTAGTGTTTAGGGGAAGAAGAAGATCCTCGGGCCATGGAATTGTAGGGGGAGGTGGTGTCCCATCTATGTTAGATCTCAACTATCCAAACCACACACCAAAGAAAATAAAAGGAAAATTAGACATGTGACATTGATAATACGAGAACCTTAGCTCAAAATGAAAATGAATAAAGTTAATGGTATTTATTATCATTTTCCTTTCTAATCAAATTGGAGTATAAAACAAAACCCAAATAAAATGAAAACTGACACGTAGACTAACTGAGACCCAAGGAAACCAAATTTGAAGTCAATGTTGGCCTTCAGAAACTTTTAATACCCAAAATTTATGACTTGAGGATAAACTTACTTTAAACATAGTAATGTATTCCTTTATCATTTAATACACAAAATTCATGTGAGACTCTCTTTTGCCCATACATATTCCTAGGAAAAATTTAGAATATTTATTTTAAACATAAATTCTTCAATGCAGTGAATTTTCATCATTAGACCCAATATTGAATATTATGCTAATTTATTTTATGAAAGACTTAAATAATTTATTTATTAGTCAAAACTATATAATTTAAGATTACCGACATCCTAGTGCATTCTAAGTTGAGAATGGTTCCAAAGGAAATGATCATATGGTAAAGGGGAAAAAGTAATCCTTACCTAAGTTTTGGTATGTTACAATTGTGTTTGTGTATATCACCCTCATGAATGCCCACCCCTATATATAGGAGAGTTACATGCTTATACTTTCAAAAATCCAATCACATTCCTAGTCACAACTCAAAATAGACTAGATTTGAAAAACTTTGACTGGAATACCAATAGCCCTACTCAACTATTGAGTCTCCTGATTGTGACCAATTTGGGCTATCAATCATCGGAATCACATAGTGAGTTTCCCAACTCACATAATGAGTCATGAAACTTGTCAGTCTCGGTCTGATTTAGTTTGCCAATTCAATTTCAAATAAAAAAGACAACATTCTTTCCCTTCCCTCACTCAATTTTTTCATCAAATCACTTTGTGAGTCACCCAGCTCATCACTTTACTAATGTGACAATGATTCCATAATTTTAAAATCAATTAATCCATAGAACCATGTCATCTAGTCCCCCAACTAAACATTCCTTTCACCCAACTTGGTTGGAAATCAGCCTGTACATGATTTAAAACCATAATAATCATATGTTTGATTAGGAACTTCAATTTCCTTATGCACATCTATGTGTGTGACCCTTTCGGTTCCATATTAAATTGTTAGTCATGTTCATAACCTCACAAGAAATCATTGATGTATATCTACACATAATTTCTAGCCAAGTAATTGAAATAAGTTGAGACAAAATTGAACATGTAAAGTTTCCAATGTTACCAATACTTTATAATCCGTTTTTCATTGTTATCCAGATTGAAACTGAGGCATGAAGTTTTCATCCTCATGAAATTAAATATATCTTACTTGATTTAACATTCAATCAGTGTCCTTGAAGTAGAGTAGACTTTTGAGATTTTGTGAGCTCAGAATCATATATTGACTCACATGGGCATGCCCATAATTTCATACTCTCTCTTACCAAGTGGCCAAGATATGACTCCAAGGAGGTAAAAATTCAATCTACATCACTCAAAGTAATTCACAAGTGTCACAATACACCAAATCAACACCTGTATGGAAACCGTTATTCAGAGTCATGTTGGGCTGGTGTTATAGTACATAGAACAACATGTGACTAGTGTAGTGACTTTAGGTTGAAGGATTACAATCACCATTGTCACCTTGGGATATGACTCTAGATTTCCATGACTTGTTTTCTATGTGTCAATCTCAATGTGGGTCTATATAGTACAAATACATGTGTATTTGAGTTGATATCCAATATCATGACGAAAAAGACAATGTCGTTACTTAGCATACCCACTATTCTTATGTAATATTTTTGTCCTTTAATATCAATAATAATAACTGACTAGGGACACAGCAAGAATAAATACTCTCAAGTAAACATATGATCTCATGTATAAGTCATCAACCCAAACTATATGTCATTGAGTCAAAACATTCTTAGGATATTATTATATTTATTCATGGTATCAATACTAAAACAAACATAATAAGTGAAATGACCTTTATTAATTATCATACATAATGTATCCATACTATAATCATAACTTGATAGATCATATGACATAGAATCAATTGAAATGATAGAGTTGAGTGAGCTCAAAGAAATTGAGCATTATGTAACCCTCATGGTCCCATTAGTATATGTTTGTTGGAAAAATCCTAACATAATATACAATTTATGTGAACTAAGCTTGAAATATATGTGTGGATATGACATGATGGAAAACCTAGTGATTGTTTGGAGAACTCTTTTTTCATAGGTTGATAAACATATGCATGAATAAGGATAATATACTAAAGTTGTTTAATCATATGATTAAATATCCAATAAAGGAACCAAATATGATGTAAAGTGAGATGATATTATATGGATGACATATTGTTGACGTGTTGTTAATCTTATTGTTCAAAAAAATGTTGAATATAGCGTACTGAATAGCACAATAAAACAAAGATGACACTCTTAATTATGATATAAATGGACAAATAGAGTTATTATAATCTAGTCATTTTAAAAAATTTGAAGTTGATGTTGGAACCCATAATGCTTGACTAGAATACAGATAAAATCCTAAAATATGAAAGTCTTAACGATATAACCTAAGTTCAAAACATGTATTTCACCGTTATGTGGTGTATGGTTCATCTTAAATGCCCTAAAATTCAAAAGAGTGGCTCAGATATAGGTATTGAGATATTTCTTATGAAATCTAGCACCTAGAATGGTGTCCTACATATGGATGAAGATATTCAATTTTCTTTTGAGTAAGAGAATGGCTTAATTTTGAGAAAGAAGTTTATTTTAATGTCTTAGGATGTGATGTACTAGAAATATCTAAATATCTATGAAGAAATTTATTTAAAATTATGTGGTATGTGGAGTAAACTTTTAGAGTTCTTGGATACCTAGCTAGATAATGCAACTCATGAGTCAAAGGAATCTTAATGAGTTTTTGGCCTACACATGTGATGATTTAATGCTGCTTAGTTTCTTATACCTATTTATAATGACAAACGAGATTAGATTTAGATAATAAACAAGTAATTACATGCCTTTTATAAATAAAAATCTAGATAGGGTAGCACTCCTATACTCCCCAATGTGGTACTACACACAAGACTAGTACATAATTTCTCTAACGCTCCTCCCTAAACTAGATCATAGGTGAAACACATGTCCAACTTGCCCATACAAACCCAAAAGAGAAACATACAAGATAACAAGTCTGCATACAAATTTTTTTCTCCCCATATATAACAAATTGCAAGAACTCAAACACCCCTTGAGAAGATAACACAAGATAAGTATCAAACAAGTCTCACACTCCTATAGTAGTAGTGTAAAGGTAATAGCATATAAACCCAATCCCCATGTAACACATAGAATTAAAGCAAGTAGCATGAAGAAAATTATGCCAGGGTAGAAAAAAGAAATGCCCTTCAAGTAGATATAATAGCATCTAGACTAGTAAATTACAAAACATGTGTGCACATCACAGTCTAAATAGTATTGGAACAGAGTCCCCAGAGAGAGGTGGGTCATAGAACTAGTAGTCCATGTGCATACAAAGCACGATCAAAGAGACATCATGGAACTAGAGCATGGAAAAGCAAGAGAGTAGTGGAACACAATAGCAAAAAATCTACATGCATAAGGAAGTAACAAAGTCAATATGTAAATAAAGCACAAATAATAATAATTAGTAGAGATGACATATACTGATTAAATAACCACATGAGCAAATCAATAGACAACAAAAGTTTCAAGATATATATAAAGTAGAAATGAATATCCAGATAGAAGTATCTCTAAGAAACTTATAGAAGCAAAAGGGTCCACATAGCAACAAAAGTGGCACCACATATCAACATAAATAGTGTGAGCATACATATAGATAGGAAGAGAAATAAATTCCTCCTCTTTTTATTCGTCTCTCTTCTATTTATACCCTCACACCAATCAAAATGAATAACAATGTTTGGGGTGGACAAAGATACAAAAACACCTAAGAAGAATATCAATTATAAAGGTGTTGGGGGTTGGGGGTGTAGCAGGGGGTCCTACTATCATTAGCGGATAGAAGCCAAGGAGAACCAACCTCTTATGGGGGGTGTAGGAAGACCCCCCTCCCAAAAAAAGGGGGTATGTATATTTGAGGTGGAAGATCAACCATAAATCTAGCATGTGGAAGAAGCACATGTAACAAAGAAACCCAATAATTTATGAAATAAGATTGATCAAGAGAACAATTAAAAACCAATTGATAATATCTCTTTTAGTCTCACTACTACAAACACCACAAACCATAAGTGATAGTATGTAGTGGATATAGGGCAACAACACTTCATCTCTTTTGTTTTTGGAAGTTCACAAATGCATGTAGAATGAATAGAAATAGTCTTAGGGATGAAAGAATTGAGGAAAAGGAGCACATTACCTACCTTTTTTAGGTCATTAGCGGAGGGTAATCCAGTCCCCAATGGTAGAGATTGTGTCTTTTCCACCCTAAAAATGACGGAGAGGGAACACACTCTCCCTGCTCAATTATGTTCTTAAAAACAATAATATTAATTGAGAGGAAAATTCCAACCAACACTTTGGGAGCAACATCTAAAATAGTCCAAGTGTCCAAGGTAGGTCAAGCATCGATGCAATATTGTAAGACACAAAATGACAAAGATATTAAAGAAAAGGAAGGGAAGTTGGTCATCATTGAGGTAAGGACTGCAAGTGGACAATGTGGTTTTGGAATTAGTAGTATCATGTTGTGTGTAGACGAGTTTGCAACATTTGGGAATGATCAAAAAGAAAAAAAACAATTAGCATGGATGTGATTATCCGGTTAGCATGTTCCATGTAGAGCAAAAAAAAATAGGGAACAAAAAAATAATAAAAAATAGAGTGTTTGATTGGGAAAGGGAAAAGGAAGAGATCAATACTAGAGAAAACTAGGAAAACATGGAAAGAGAGGGAAAAATTGGAGATAGACAAAATGGATGGAGGGTTATTAATGCTTAATAAATAATTTCAAAACAAAACAAAATAGAAGACAAATAGGAATTGATTGGAACGATCACATTAGTATTAAATAAGAATGGAAAGCAACACCCTATTAGAGTAGAATAAAACTAAACTTGCTTTGCTTATAGGACATGGAGGCGGGACACGTGTCTGGATGGTGGCCAAGGAATGGTATCCAGCCACAGATGGAAGCATTTTTTCTATCTTTGAGGGTAGGGGTTGAATCAGTGCTCTTATACCATGTTGAATAGTAAATGAGATTAGATTGAGATAATGAAAAATTGATTACAAGTTGTGTATAAAGAGAGTCTAGATAGGGTAGCACTAACTATACTCCCTGATCATATATACTCTAACATGTTTGAGTATATATGTACTCTGACCCCTATAAATCAACATATGAAATTAGAGAGATTCATGGTTTTGTGATGACCTAATAATGGTCCATGAAGTGTTGCATGATCATGCCAAGATGTTTCAACACTATGATGAAGTCCAAAGGTCATATTCTGATGATATCATAGTTTAATACCTTAGATATGTTTCATTTTGGAAAATTTATTGATTGGTCAAATAGTATTTTTATGGCACCAGACATTAAAAGAATGAAGATTGATTGATGGAATTTTGTGGTACAAATTTGTTGATATTTGGATACTCCTAACAGAAGATATACATGTTTGAATAGTGTGTAATTGATGTATTATTTTAGTTGGATCAATATTTCTAACCATTTAAACTATGTTTTGATCAACTAGATATCTATTGTTTTCCTTTTAAGTGGTAAACTTTTCAACCTCTTTTTCACCCTGGATTGCAGATCCTATGGCCACATAGTCAAAGGAGGAGCAACAAATCAGTCTTGAGGAAATTTGATGATAACCCTTGGATGTGAGATCAAGGGCAATCGAGTTGTATCTAACCTTGCGATTAGAGCTAGGTGGAGAAGCAATTGTTTCCATCGACTACACCACCCCTACTGACGGAGATTGTGGGGTGAGGGGAAGAATTAAATGGGAAGTTGGAGTCTCCTCCTCATGAAGACAAGTTTGAACCCTTGGGTTGGGAAGATGACAAAGTGAAGAGGGACATCAAGCTCCAACTTTGTGCCCTTGTTTCCATAAGAGCATTTGATACGTAGAAAGGGGGAGAAGAGAGGCTAACAAATAGAAGTAACAACATCCAACTTTATCGATATTTTATGCTTTATTTCCATAGATTCAATGTAAGCTACAAATAGATACTTACATACTCAGTCTTTCTAAGACAATATTGCTAAACACTCTTATGATCGATCTATGTTTGAAAATATAGGGAGTTAAAACCAGTAGAGTCAAGTGGATTAATTCTTATCAACCTTCAGATTGATCAACTGCTATCAACAATCAAGGATATTCAATCGAACATCAACAATTGATTAACACGATGATCGATGTTCACCAATCGACCAACAAGCTAAAGAAAACAATCAAGGTCTACACTCAATAAAAGCAAATCAGCATACCTCAATCAACTTCAACCAAGTTCTTTAATCAAGAAATCATTTGACCACATTTAAACATTAACAATCAAGAAATCTAATTCATGGTCAGTGATCAAGAAAGGAGAACTATAGTCAATGCTGATAACTTGATTTCCATGTGGACCAATCAATGTTTGATACGAATTTGAGTTGCACCTATGAATAGAACCCCCTGACTTTAATTTCAAGGCATATTGACTTTGACCAGCAAGCAATGACGTTGATCCCCTATGTCAAAAGCCAAAGCAACACTGATTGATCTTGAGAGGGATCAATGAATTCACTTTTCTATTTAACCTCTCACCAACAACTCAATTAGTTGTACCCTAGGAAGAGGAGATGATGTGAAGCATCATCCTTCAACCAAAATGAGAGTGACCAACCATAAACTCCTAAATCAATCAATTTGATCAAACTTATATCTTAATCAATCAAAAGAGAAGGTTCTAAGATTTAAGGTGGGTATATATGAGAGGATCGACCCCTAGTAACTGACCACTTTTTCAATCTTGTTATTTTATTGTTTATCTTTAAAGGCAGTGGCCATTCAAGCTGTAATTTGTCAATTTCTGCTTGCATAATGAATGGATAAATCTCTTAAACCTGGGTTGGGAGTAGCCATAAGTTCCTCCCAACCATGTAATTGTTCTTCTTACATTTAATATATATATTCGTACAAGGTTTGTTTCCTTACTCTTGTTTTAGTGCATCAACTGTATAATTAGCTACCATCTTGACATGTTTGATCTCAACAACTTTGAAAAAATGGGTTCAGAGAGATCCAGAGTTTGTAGTAGTGAAAATCCATTTGAGTGAGGGATCACAAAATAAATAGTTATATATCCTTTTTTAGTCTTTGTTTTCCAACTCAAGAGAGAGGAAATTCTTGACATAGAACTGTCCTGATCTTGAGAGCGTGGAAGGTGTTAGATAATTCTGATAAATACTTGTAAAGTAAAGTTCTATATAAAATAGAGGAGATGAAGAGTCAGCTTGATTGGTGAACCCTAATACAAGTTTCCATTAATCTTAATCACAATTTTCTCATTTTAAGTTTCATAACTTGGATTTCTTTATTAGTTGTTTACTTCATTCCTCATTGGAATAGTCAAAATTGAACTTTTCTTTTGATTAAGCTAAGTTAAGACCTTTAGTTTCTTACATAATTTTCAATATTATCCTTGTGTTGGACCCCATTTACTATAAAAGACTACATATTTTTTCAGTATACATCTCTTGGATTCAAGTAAAACTTTAAAGTCTAATCCATTTAGATAGGTAATTCTACATAAACCTTTGACCTAAACTTGATCCCATCAAATTTTGTGACCGTTGCAAGGGAAAAGGATAAATGACAACCATCAACGAGCCTAAAGTCTACTCACTCTTTCTCATGCATCTTTGTTTTCCTTTGAAATCAGTTTTACATTTTTTGTTCTAGCATATCTATCTGGAAAGGGTATTACACATAGGGTGTTACAACTTAGTGACCATCTTTTCGGGTACCTATTAGAAAGGAGGAATGGTAGCAAGACATATCTTTGTTCCTAACTCTGTCTAAGACAAATGACATCAAACGTCCTATGGTGCATTTAATTCCAAACTTTGTTGCTTTGAACATTAAGGGAAGCACTATTGCACTTATTCAATAGAGAAAATTTGTAGAAAATTGGCCTAATGAAAATCATTGCGATGACATCAATGTCGTCAAAAAAATTGTGATACCCATAAGATCCAATGGGTTCCACAAGAAGCTACCTATGAAATAAAAATCTCTCTCTTTGAGGGATAAATGCTTGAGATGGTAGCTGAGCTAAAAACTATTGGATATTCAAACTTAGAATGAACTTGCTAAAGCTTTTGTCAATAAGTTCTTTCCAACACAAAGGTCCATCCTCTATCACAACAAGATTACTGGTTTTATGTACAAGGACCATACCCATTCACAACCTTCTTCAACAGGCTCACTCAAGAACAAAAGAAATTAACAACAAGTCAATCCATTTACAATTACATCTTGAGAACAAAACATTCAATGTTATCAAAAGTTTCAACATGCATCTTGAATTATATAAGAAGAAGAGGTTTATGTAACTCCAAGAACTTGAAGTTCTCATATTACACACGTATGCAAATGCAAGAATCTACAAAGAATGGACAAAGATTTGTCATGATGACATTATTAAGCCTATGGATATCACTGAAGGAGACAAAGTCTTGATTTTCAACTCTAATTTTGACTTTTGTTAGGAAAATTATGGTGTCATTGGTCGAGACATTCACAATAGTCGAGATATATTCATCAAGGATGACATAAATTAACAATATTAAATATGGAACATCGTCAATATACAGACACTGTCTAAAAATTATTATGAACATGAAGTCTTCATATAGAGAGTTGATTTGGATTTTTTGAGCCACAACATGCCAACTGAATGAAGTTATGGTGAAGATAATTAAACTTAATATTATCACTTCTTGGAGGCAACTGAAGCTCTCTGCCATATTTAATTTCTTTCCACTTTGATTTTTTTTCATTCTATATCCTTTGAATGATCGACCTAAACAAATCGATCAATCATAAGCAAACACGCCCTCTATTCGACCTAAACATCTTGATCAACCATAATCGAGTACTTTAGACATGAGGTTGATCAAGCATTTTGTTAAATCATGGTTTTATTTTTTTTTATCAAAGGGATCTATATTGGATGAATAGATATAAAAAACACTTATTAGACCTTCAAATTACTTCAAGAAATAGGATTGCAATTACGGAATATGATGCACAAGTAAACATACATAGCAAAGATGAGAGAGATTGAATGGCATTAAGAACATGCTATGTAGAGTGGTTCCAAAATCCAAACTAGGAGAATGTACATCCACTACCTAGAGAGGTCAAGCCCTAAGATTTTTTAACCATTCCATACTTATATTCCATTATAAGACATACAATAAGACCTTCTTTTTACAGGGAAATGATACCTAGCCTTCCTTTTAAGGACCAAAAAGAAGCCAATAAACCTTACAATGTCTTACCTATCATTGGAGCAAGAATCTTCGACCTCTACAAGGGCTTGCACACTTTTTCAACAAGGTGGACACCTTTTCCAAGGATCTCCCCTCTTGGAAAAAGTCTTCCACCTTGAAGGAATTACCAAGGATCTTCAACCTTCACATTGGAGAAGCTTTCACCAACTTTTCTCTTGAGAAAGGGGTTGGAAAAGGGAAGATTTGAGAGCTTCACAAGATTACAATGAAGGATCTCTCTCACATATAGACTGTCTCACTCATAATGACGTCTTGATTAGTAAGAAAGAGATAGAAAGGGGTCGTATGTGAACAAAACCACTCACCTATAGATAGGATCAAGGCAGGCAAACTTGGGATGAACCCCAAGGGTCCCTATTTATAGTTGGGGTGTTCATTAGCCACTACAAGCACTTGGGAATGAATTCTAGTCATTTGGGGTGTTGCAATGGTTCTATTTTTTATGTTTATGACACTCCAATGACTAGAAACACTTTCCTACACACTCCATACAATGCAGTCAGTCGAGTTTCAATAAAGGTAACTTGACTAATTGCACTATTTGACATGCTGATTTTGAGTTGTCGATTGAGTTTATCTTGGATGAAACTCAACTGATGGCTTAAAATTATTTTGTCTGTGCAGGGTGTCAGTCTAGTTTGGCTTGGGACAAACTCATCCAAACTTGGGAATTTCTAAGACCCATCCTAGACATCGGTCGAGTCTCTAAGAGGGAAATTCGACTAAATAGAATGCATGTGATGTGTTTTAAAAATTGTAATTAAAGTGTTGAAATGTTCAAATTAAGTTCTCTTGATTTTTCTCATCTTCATTACAAGTCATAACATCGATACAAATGATTACAAAAAATTTCCTAAGTCGTTTAGGTCATTTACCATAGAAGTGCATTTGCATTAACTTTGACTTGTATTTGATCAAGCTACGGCTTGATTAGATTGATCCTTTTCATGTACCTAATACCTGAAATCAATCTTAAATAGACATATTAGATACATATGAATGGAATGGTTAAGTCTCATTAAAATATGGACAATGTATAACTATTAGGTCAATGTTCTCTCACTTTTTAAAGATGACAAATGATTCCTCAACATATTGAAAAGGACTTAAAATTTAAACTTTTACCTTGTGAATTGTAGAGGGATACATGAATGACCAATAACAATTGATCCCCCTCAATTCATGCTTACCTTTGACTGTAGTTAGTTTCTCAAAAAGCATAATCATAGAACATATATACTATTGAGTCCTCTTACATAGTCACATGATATTTTAGAGAATGAACTAGAAAAGGATTACAATTCAATACGCACTTGAGCTCATAGCTCCCTTGTAGTACTTCACTTGAGCTCATTTGTCCCCCTTTGTCATTTCAAAAAGGCAGGGGTAGAAGATCTAAAACCAAAGGTCTTATACATAGGCACAAACAATACAAACAACCACTATAAGAAAGCACTGACAAAAAAAAGAGAGAACAACACATACTAGTGTCATAATAAAAATACGGAAGCACATTCCCAGAACTTATTAGATGTAACCAAACATAGAGTTAAGATATATATAATCAAATTACAACAAAAGGAGATGTCCTCTCTCTATAAAAACTACAAACCAACATAGAAAAGCAACGAGATATGAAAATAGTATGCCTCATATACAATGCCCAAATGTTCAGTACATGAAAGCCTACAAAAAGATATAAATATAAGCACCCTATATACTAAAAACTAAACGTTTATGGCATCTATGCCAATGGTCTCATCATTATCATGTTGGTAGTCCTCATCTCCGTCATATGGTGCATTAAGAGTAGCAGGGGTATCATCATCACAATCTCCATCAGCATTTGAGCCATCATCACCATCTTCACCTTCATCCTCATCACCATTAGCCTCATTATCATCATCATTAACATCCTCATCATCCATCTTGATGTCCTCATAAAGAACAAAAGAGTGAGGACCAGGCCATTTGTGGTTTTTCTCTTCATAGGAGATGCCACACTCACTCAATGCCTTATCTTGATCATAATTGGGTACATAAGCCCAATCAAAATCAGTAAGAAAAGTAGCATAAGGGCCAATTGGAAGTGCCAATAGTTGAGAGGAGGTAGTAGGGACAAGTCCACCATAACAGGTAGGGGGTATAATGGAAGAAGTACGGTGGTGCTCTGGGTAGAAGTGATTGTATGCATAGGAGGCATAGTCAGCAGCAAGGTAGGACTGGTAGGTAGTATTAAGGATGGGTGCATGACAAGTTCATGTTTGGCATTATTTGAACCAGATCCTGATGTAGGTGCTTCTGGACCTGTAGGTAGTATGCATGTTGGTGCATCATATAACCCATAAGGGCTTCATTAGACACTGAGAACAAGGCACAATCTAGTCTAGGGGGAGGTGGAGGAGCTTGGATGGAGGTCAAAGCATTGGGTGTGGTAGAGGAGGTGGGATGAAATGACTTCTTGATAGTGGTTTCACTAATGTAAACACCTTTCCTACTTGATTTGTAACCAAGATCATGGAAAAGAGATTTCTCAGTGTTGTGTGCAAACAAACCTCAAATCAAGTTGGGATAAGGTGGGTGGGTTCCATGGATATTCTTCCCTGAGTCAAAATTGTCATGTGGTGGAGAATGTAACGGCCCCATTTAACTTTGACATCCTTTAGGAGACAACACATTAGATCATCAGTGTTTTCTAGAATATCTGTTTGGCTTTTCTTTGGGTGGATATTACAGTTGACTGCAAGTGTAATGAGGTGAGTCTTGATGTCAAGGGAGGAAGAGGGAAGAATCTAAATAACTTGTGGATGTCAGGTAGGGTGAGCTCCAGTTCAAAACTTTGGTACAACTTCTCAGGTTCAAGAAGGTCAACATATTGGTGATAGGTGGTCAACCATGTATATGTGATGGTGTTACTATTGAAGTAAGAATTCAAGGAATCCTTGGAGATGGAAAACTTAATACCCGCAAACATGGAGGTAAATATCACTTGTTGGTTAGGGGGTGGCACAAGAGAAGTGTAGTTCCACATGAGGTTTGCATGGAATTTTTAGTCAACTTTTGTGCTAGAAAGAGAGTTGGTGAAGAACAATATCTCCACACGAAGTGCACTAAGATGTTTCACATTAAACACAATAGCAACCTCATTCATCAACTCTCTTCAAGATTCAAGCAAAGCATGAAAAAGAAAAGGATTTCTAGGAAGAAGCTACTTATACCTATTGACTGCTTGAGAGGAAATGAAGGAGGTTCCATCAAAGGAAACGATCCTAGAAGTAGTGGAGGATGAGGGTACTCCAACTAGGCCAGTCCTTTTCCGTCGATTTGAAGCCATAAAGATGAAAGGAGATGAAGAGGAAACAAAATGAAGAAGATGGCAGGTGGTGTAGGCTATTCAAGGAGCTGGGTCAAGGTAGGGAAGGCTAGAGTCAGTTATCTAGGGCTAGAGAGGGTAAGGGAGAGGTTTAGGTAGCCCTAGGGCTGAAGGATGAATAAGAAAGAGGGTCTATCAATCGAGGTTTCTCTAGTTGAGAGGGAGAAAGTCGCCTGATTGCCTATACATTTTCTACCTAATAGTGTTGTCTATCGAGTTTTACGTTTGAGAAACTTGACCAACATGATGGTTTCATTCAATCCTTGGCATGTTGTTGGTAGAGTTTCTCCCAGAACAGACTCGACCGACAAGTCTGTCTGTCTAAAAGATAAGAAATTTAATTCTAGGCCACTGGAGTACTATATAAATTTACTTTTATAGCCTATCATGAATTTTGAACATATTGAGGCATTTTCCGCTCATTATTGGGTACTATTTTGCTGTAAAACAAGTATATGCAAATAGATTTTGGAAATAAATTCCTTTTCAAGGAGTACAACAATTCTATCAAGAAGCATTTTGTTGTCTGTTGGAATATAGAATTAGTAACCCTTAGTTTCCTTAGGGTATCCAAAAAATAAACATTTATCAGATTTGGTTGCAAGACTTTAACAAAAAAAAATTATTTCATAAGCTTCACATCCTCAAAGTTTTATAAAAGACATATCAAAACGCTTCCCTTCCCATATCTCATAGGTATCTTTTGAATAGATTTGGAAGGTATTCAGTTAAGTGTAAATGTTGCAGTTTCAAGAGCATGCCCCCATAAGGAAGTTGTAAGATTGGTAAAACTCATCATTGATTTTACCATGTCTAGTAGGGTGTGATTCCTTTTATATGACACTCCATTATACTAAGGTGTTCTAGGTGGAGTCAACCGTGACGTAATACCATTGTCTCTCAAAAGGGCAAACTCTTGACTTTCACCACCACGATCAGATAATAGTTCTTTAATATTCTTGTCAACTTGGTTTTGTAATTCATTCATGAATTCCTAAAACTTTTCAAAATATTCTTATTTATCTTTCATAAGATACATAATTGCATATATACTAAAGTCATTGAATATATACTAAAGTCATCAATAATTGTGATGAGGTACTAATATCCTCCTCTAGAACATGAGGTAAAAGGTCCACACACATCAATATGTATAAGTCCAAAAAGTCACTTGGCCTCTCACTGTATCTAGTGAAGGATGTTTTTGTCATCTTGCCTAACAAATAAGATTGACATGCCCTATTGGTTCAAAATAGAAAGGGTTTAGATAATCATCTTTATGAAGTTTAGAAATGAACTCATAGTTTACGTGCCCCAGACAACATTGCCATAGTAAAGTTTTGTTAGAGTAATCAAATTTAAACTTATTAATGTATGTGTTATATACACCTGTCTCAGGTTCTTATTAATAGAGACCATAAAAAAATGTGGCACTGTCATATAATATCTCATCTCTTGAAAAGAAAATTTTACAATTTTACTAGAAATTTAAACATTTTATTATCTAAACAATATAAGAAAATAATAGTTCTATTTATGGAAGGTACACAATAACAATTATATAACTATATTACAATCCCTCTTGATAGATATAAAGTATAGGTTCCTACAATTGTGGCAGCAACTCTTTCTCCATTTGCTGCTCATGAATTCACCTCTTCCTTTAGTAAGGGTTTAATTCTTTTCAAATCATGCATATTAGAGCATACGTTAGATCCACATCTGGTATCCAATATACACGGCATAAATAAATAGATTAGTTTATCTCCACAATTCATTTAATTGAAGTGGAGATGTCTATTACCTTCTTCTTTTTCTTTAGTTCCTCAAGGAACATAGGGCAATCTCTTTTCCAAAGTCTATACTAGTAAAATGAATGTCAGTTGCCTTCCTTGCCTACTCGTCCATTAGCTTTAAGTACAAAAGACTTGGGCTTTTAGCTAGATTTAGATCTCTTATTAGATTTTCCTTTTCCCTTTGACTAGATCTTTCCTTTGTTGACCATCAACATGGACCTTGGTTTATCTTTCTAAATTTGAGTCTTAGCAATTCTCAACATGCCAAGAAACTCTAATAATAGGAAGAATATTATTCATGTTGTAGTTCATGACAAATTGATTATAAGATTCTAGAGACAGTTGCAACCTTACATCAGTGGATAACTCTTGGCCAAAGGGGGATCCCAGTCTTTGAAGGCTTTCCACATACCCAATAAAATTTAGTAGACGTGGCCCTATTAGATCTCCTTCAGACATTTTGTACTTAAATAGGGCCCTTGAGAAGGAAAAACTTCTTTCCTTAAATATTCTTGGAACATATTCTTGAGATATGTGGACATCTCTAAAACTCCATGTTCTCATGTTGCTTTAATAGGTCATCACTCATGGAGCATAAATGAGGCTGTTGAAATCAATAACATCATATATATGCTTTGGATAGTCTTTCTTCTCCTCTGTAGGTGCATTTGGTGATGGTATTCTCTATTTTTGGTGTTTCTAGAACATAGAGTTTACGCTGAAGAGCGAGGATAATTCTCAATGTCCTATATTAGTCCTAAAAGTTATTTCCATTCAACTTTATTTCACAAGGACCATTTGTAATAAGAAGTTATTATTAGTATTTTCCATTAGATCTAAAGGGAAAATATATGCATGAGTCAACAATTTGAATTGACGATATTAGGAATTCAATGAATACACTCCCATTATTTGGTCAAATTAATAACCCTCTTTATTAATCTCAATGATTAAATAAGTAATATTCTAGTGATCCAAAATCTATAATGAATTAATTTATGAGTAAACTTTGGCTGACCGCTCACAAATTAACTATTTAGGTTGGTTAAAGTTACCAATTACATCCAATGCAATTCTTGGATAGATGGTTGAACAAATCTTTTTTATAAATCAACTTATTAAGAATATATCATGTTTATGCCTCTATATGCTTAACTCTATTAAGACCACCTAGTCAAGTCTAACCCAAAGACCAATACAACAAGCAATGCACCTTGCTTTAGCAGACCCACATACTTATTATGATACTTCCCTATGATAGATAGTGCACCAACCTTTGGTGCACCCACACATAGTCGATCAAGGTTTTGATGTGTAATGCACAATGGAAGACAACTTAAATTTTGATATTATATTGAAGGATCTATTATAGTAATTGCATGTATCCAATCATCATCACATATATATTATTATATGTATCATATACTACAAAAATCATCATAAGCGATAAAACATGATATGTCAACAAGTGCATCATCCTGAAACAACAAGAGATGTATAAAATAACAAAGAAATTCATGTCTAGTGTTAATTCTTCTGTGAAAAGATTTCCAGTAGCTTGATTGGCAAGTCAATCGCACAGCTGGAAAGACAATCGTCTGAGTGTAATTCCCTATTTTTGTAGCTTTTCAGTTGTTGATGGAGTTGTCATTTTTTCTTCATCACGGACCCTCCAAGGACCTTTCTTGTTTGTGTGGGATTCTGATTATCTCCTCCTCTCCACTATGATTCACATGTGATTTCATTACATCGTCCTATTCTAATTCCATGAATAAAATTTTACTCACAGAATGTAGAGTGTGCGACATGGCATGCAAGCCATATACATGTTTCATTCTTTCGAATCTCAATCAAAAACACATATTACATGTTTTAGATCATACTCATTCACCATAGTGGCCTAATTTCCATATCCCCATCCACCAAACAAAATGATTTCAATGAAGTCACATTGGTTTACGTAATATAGACATATCATATCATATATGATAGATAGTGATCAATGTGGATACACATTGCACAAAATTCATTCAATGAACAACTTGAAATTTAGACCCAAACCAGCATTCAAGTATAATGACTTCAGCTCTGACCATAGTTGGGTTTTGGGGAGAGGAGCAGAAATGGAAATACAAAATTTACCCAAATAAAACCCAAGCCAATGGATCCATTATGTCCATAAAATGTCAATATATTAAATACATAGATGGGATACTGAAGATACCTTGGAACATACTAGTTATCCAACAACTAGGCACATCTAATGTCTATGTGGAACTTTCACCTCTAGATCTAGATCCATATCCGGATCCAAAGCAGTTGTTGTTGTTTCTTCCTGGTCTTCACAACAACACCTTTTCTTCTTATTGTAGAAACTACTTGTTCTCAAACCTTCTCCCAAGGGCCTAGGTCTCTACTTCTTTCACTTGGATGCAAAAACTCTTGGTTCACCATCTTATTCACCAAGAAGAAGGGGAGCTTAGAGTTGTCAACATTCTAGTGATCGCTTGAACTCCTTCTTCTCTTGTTGTTGGTTGCTGCCCTTGGGTTAGTTTTCTCTATCCAAGAGGAAGAACTCTGAGACAACTTGTATCATAATGTTTTTGTAAGGTGCGGGACACGAGAAGGGATTTAGTCCTTACTTAAAGAAAATAATGCATAAAAGGCCATTCATTCTCAAATATATAATAAAATACTCAACTAAAAGGGGTGCACAATTGCCCTCAAAAAGATCGGTAAAAGAAACAAATTTTGTGGAAGTGGGAGAGTAAATCTAACTATTATAAAGTTTATATCTAAGTTTAACATTGGGGCCACTTAAGGCAACTAACAAGATATGATTATAAACTAGTAGGATCAATTTGTAGTGATCAATCTGCCCATCTGATAAGACATCATGAAACTAGTCTTACGCAATGCTTCCTACTTCCTAGACCTTGGGTAGTGCAACCTCTGGTTGGGTCGAAAGAAACACCCAGAAGAAGGAGAAGAAGTAAACAAGAGAAAGAACATCCTCAAAGTTGTGTATGTGCAAAATATTAACAACTAGGCAACACTTTAAATTATTGGAAGTTTGATCAGACATGTCAATAAATAGAGCTTCTAGAGAAATAAGTTCTAGAAACATTTACACGTCAAAAGATGAGGCATATTTAACATACAGGTAATCAAATAGGGAGTCTTTCCTTATAATTTTTTTTATCAATAATATCAATTAAAAACTTGTGAATGCAAACAAACATTAGACTAAATTTAGATAAATCAAGTCTGGGACACCATAGGATCTTAGCGTAAAAGTGGGAATAAAATCACACCCTGGGCAGAATAAGTGTGTCATGTTTATATAGACGCAAGTGGAAAAACACATTCGGGGTAGAAAAATGTTTCATATGTATGGTTGTACTTGTATACCACTATACAAAATAATATTTATCTAAGTCATGCACACAAATAGAGTATGGAAAGAATTAAGTTCAGTCAACATCAATTTGATTGAAGTAAGGAGGAGATCATCATAATATTAAAATAGTTCAGAGGACCTTCAATCATAAGATCTCATAAAGTTAATACCAAATCACAAAATAATATCAACGAAAATAGGATTTTCAAATAGATTTAATAATACTCAGGAATTTGTCACGAGGTGCCTCATATGGGAACAATTTATTTGTCATATTAGTCATGCCAAGATAATTGGGAAGATGCACATACCTTGACTTGAGTATTAAAGACAGAGACCAAAGTTCTACTCTTGCAAGTCTAAGGTCACCTCAGACCAACATATAATGTTTTGTACACAAAATAGGTTTCAATAATGTTGCATAAGATAAAATCTTAGAAATCCAAACCTTCCATGAAACCCTAGATTGACTCATGATATTAACCTAGGAAGAGGGTTCAAGGTTGCTGATTATAGGTCTGATTCAATTTCTTAATTTAGTTATTCATAATTTACCATAATTATTAATAAGAGAATAAGAGAGAGAAAAACCCTAAAAATCATGTTTTTAAACTTTGAAATAAGGTGTTGAAAATGATACCAAAAGTTATAGAAAAAGCTCATTATGCCAAAACATATATTTTTTAAAATTTATGAGATTCTATTAAAAAGTTATGATATTTATAAGATTCACATTATATACTAATTTATTGGTGAAATTAAAGTACAAAGGACCAACCCTTAAATAAGAAATACAGACTCTAGACCATGATAGGAATAATTTTTATACACACATCCATGTGTACATGTGACAAATTAAATCAAAGGTTCTTGAAATTATGGCAATACCCATGACAGAAATCATCAATAGAAGAAATGAAGGGGTGCGAAAAATTGAGATTCACTCCTGACCCATCATCACCCCTCCTGTTCGAGCGCCATGGAATCAGTTTCAATCAATAAAGGTTGGTTCAAAATTTGGGGAAAACATAATGATATGCAAATTGATGGTTCTATCTACAATAGAGTTAAGAAGAAGATCTGCAGAATTGTACCTTCAAATGAATTTGGTTGTGAAAACAAAATGTACCACCGACGCTCACCAGAAGGCCTGATCAAAAGAGTGAGAAGGAAGTGACATAGAGAGCAAAATTTGAAAAATCGACTTATGGGCACAACTGAGAGGGGTATGGTGGAGATTTTGATGAGGTTATATATATATATATATTTGTGTGTGTGTATGTGTATGTATATATGGTATTGTGTTAAGGCTTCCATGGATGGCGTGCTAGTTTGAGAAACTTTGAGAGAGAATTGGGAAAACTCAATTACGGAAAACTAGATTGCAAGCCAATCAACATTGGATGTTGAGTTTTACAAGGAATTTAATGGCAAGAGAATCGTGAAGAATCATTAACTATGGAGGGACTTATGGATCACATAAAACTTTTTTATTAGCAGTGTTTATACTAGCTAGTGTTTAGGGGAAGAAGACGATCCTCGGGTAGTGGAATTGTGGGGGGAGGTGGTGTCCCATCTATGTTATATCTAAACTGTCAAAACCACACACAAAAGAAAATAAAAGGAAAATCAGGTGTGTGACATTGATAATACAAGAACCTTAGCCCAATATGAAAATGAATAAAGTTAATGGTATTTATTATCTTTTTCCTTTCTAATCAAATTGGAGTAGAAAAAAAACCCAAATAAACTAAAAATTGACATGTAGACTAATTTAGACCCAAAGAAACCAAATATGTAGTCAATATTGGCCTTTAGAAAATTTTAGTACCCAAAATTTATGACTTGAGGATAAACTTACTTTAAACATATTAATGTATTCCTTTATCATTTAATACACAAAATTCATGTGAGACTCTATTTTACCCATACCTATTCCTGAAAAAATTTAGAATATTTATTTTAAACATAAATTCTTCAATGCAGTGAATTTTCATCATTAGACCCAATATTGAATATTATGCTAATTTATTTTATTAAAGACTTAAATAATTTATTTATTAGTTAAAACTCTATAATGTAAGATTACCAACATCCTAATGCATTCTAAGTAAAGAGAATGGTTCGAAAGGAAATGATCATATGGTAAAGGGGAAAAAGTAATCCTTACCTAAGTTTGGGTATGTTATAATTGTGTTTGTGTATATCACCCTCATGAATGCCCACCCCTATATATAGGAGAGTTATATGCTTAGACTTTCAAAATTCCAATCACATTCCTAGTCACCACTCAAAATAGACTAGAATTTGAAAAACTTTGACAGGAATACCAATCGCCCGACTCAACTATTGAGTCTCCAGATTGTGACCAATTTGGGCTATCAGTCATCGGAATCACTTAGTGAGTTTCCCAACTCACATAATGATTCACGCAACTTGTCAGTCTCAGTCTGATTTAGTTTTCCAATTCAATTTCAAATTAATAGAAGACAACTTTCTTTCCTTTCCCTCACTCGGTTCTGTCATCAAATCACTTCGTGAGTCACCCAGCTCATCACTTTACCAAAGTGATAACGAGTCCATCATTTTAAAATCAATTAATCCATAGAACCATATCATCTAGTCTCCCGACTAAACATTCCATTCACCCGGCTTGGCTGGAAATCAACATGTACATGATTCAGAACCATTCTAATCATATGTTTGATTAGGAACTTCAATTTGCTTATGCACATCTATGTGTGTGACCCTTTGGGTTCCATATTACATTGTTAGTGATGTTCATAACCTCATAAGAAATCATTAATGTATATCTACACATAATTTCTAGCCAAGTAATTGAAATAAGTTGAGAAAAAATTGAACATGTAAAGTTTCCAATGTTACCATTACTTTATAATCCGTTTTTCATAGATATCCAGATAGAAATCGAGGCATGGAGTTTTCATCCTCATGACATTAAATATATCTTCCTTGATTTAACATTCAATCAATGTCCTTGAAGTAGAGTAGGCTTTTCAGATCGTGTGAGCTTAGTATCATATATTGACTCACAGGGGCATGCCCATCATTTCATACCCTCTCTTACCAAGTGGCCAAAATATGAATCCAACGAGGTACAAATTCAATATACATCACTCAAAGTAATTAACAAGTGTCACAATACACCAAATCAACACATGTATCGAAACCATTATTTAGAGTCACGTTGGGCTAGTGTTAAAGTACATAGAACAACATGTGACTAATGTAGTGACTTCAAGTTGAAGGATTAAAATCACCATTGTCACCGTGGGATATGACTCTGGCTTTCCATGGATTGTCTTCCATGTGTCAGTCTCAATGTGGGTCTATACAGTACAAATACATGTGTATTTGATTTGATATCAAATATCATGAAAAAAAAGATAATGTCATTACTTAGCATACACACTACTCTTATGTAATATTTTTGTCCTTTAATATCAACAATAATAACTGACTAGGGACCAAACAAGAATAAATACTTTCAAGTAAACATATGATCTCATGTATAGGTCCTTAACCCAAACTATATGTCATTGAGTCAAAACATTCGTAGGATATTATTATATTTATTCATGATCTCAGTACTAAAACAAACATAATAAGTGAAATGACCTTTATTAATTATCATACACAATGTATCCCTACTAAAATCATAACTTGACAAATCATATGGCATAGATCAATTGAAATGATAGAGTTGAGTGATCTCAAAGAAACTGAGCATTGTGTAACCCTCATGGTGCCATTAGTATATGTTTGTTGGAAAAATCATGACATAATATACATTTTATATGATCTAAGCTTGAAATATATGTGTGGATATGACATGATGGAAAACCTAGTGATTGTTTGGAAAACTCTTTTTTCATATGTGGATAAACATATGCATGAATAAGGATAATATACTAAAGTTTTTTAATCATATGATTAAATATCCAATAAAGGAACCAAATATGATGCAAAGTGAGATGATATTATATGAATGATATATTGTAGATGTGTTGTTAATCTTATTGTTCAAAATAAATGTTGAATATAGAGTACTGAATAGCATAATAAAACAATGATGACACTCTGAATTATGATATAAATGGATAAATAGAGTTATTATAATCTAGTCATTTTAAATTTTTTGAAGTTGATGTTGGAACCCATAAGGCCAGACTAGAATACAGATAAAATCCTAAAATATTAAAGTCTTAATGACATAACCTAAGTTCAAAACATTTATTTCACCATTATGTGGCGCATGGTTCATCTTAGATGCCCTAAAATTCAAAGGAGTGGCTTAGATATAGGTATTGAGATCTTTCTTATGCAAATCTAGCACCTAGAATGGTGTCCTACATATGGATGAAGATCTTCGATTTTATTTTGAGTAAGAGAATGTCTTAATTTTGAGAAAGAAGTTTCTTTTAATGTGTTAGGATGTGATGCACTAGAAATATCTAAATTTCTATGAATAAATTTATTTAAAATTGTGTGGTATGTGGAGTAAACTTTTAGGGTTCTTGGATACCTAGATAGATAATGCAACTCATGAGTCAGAGGAATCTTAATGAGTTTTTAGCCTACACATGTGATGATTTAATGCTGCTTATTTTCTTATACCTATTTTAGAATGACAAGCAAGATTAGATTTAGATAATAAACAAGTGATTACATGCCTATCATAAATAAAAATCTAGATAGGGTAGCACTCCTATACTCCCCAATGTGGTACTAAACACAAGACTAATACATATTTTCTCTAACGCTCCTCCCTAAACTAGATCATAGGTGAAACACATGTCCAACTTTCCCATACAAACTCAAAAGAGAAACATACAAGATAACAAGTCCTCATACAAATTGTTTTCTCCCCCTATATAACAAATTGCAAAAACTCAAACACTCCCCTCGAGAAGATAACACAAGATAAGTATCAAACAAGTCTCTCACTCCTATAGTAGATAGTGTAAAGGTAATAGCATATAAACCCAATCCCCGTGAAACACATAGAATTTAAGCAAGTAGCATGAAGAAAATCGTGCCAAGGTAGATAAAATAAATTCCCTCCAAGTAGATATAGTAGCTTCTAGACTAGTAAATTACAAAACATGTGTGCACATCACAGTCTAAATAGTATTGGAATAGAGTCCCCATAGAGAGGCGGGTCATAGAAATAGTAGTCCATGTGCATACAAAGCATGATCAAAGAGACAACATGGAACTAGAGCATGGAAAAGCAAGAGAGTAGTGGAACACAACAACAAAAAGTCTACATGCATAAGGAAGTAACAAAGTCAATATGTAAATAAAGCATAAATAATAAAAATTAGTAGAGATGACATATATGAATTAAATAACCACATGAGAAAATCAATAGACAACAAAAGTTTCAAGGTGTATATAAAAGTAGAAATGAATATCCAGATAGAAGTATCTCTAGGAAACTTATAGCAGCAAAAGGGTCCACATAGCAACAAAAGTGGCACCACATATAAACATAAATAGTATGAACATACATATAGATAGGAAGAGAAACAAATTATTCCTCTATTTATTTGTCTCTCTTATATTTTTACCCTCACACCAATCAAAATGAATAACAGTGTTTAGGGTGGACAAAGATACAAAAACACCTAAGAAGAATATCAATTATAGAGGTGTTGGGAGTTGGGGGTGTAGTAGGGGGTCCTACTATCCTTAGCAGATAGAAGTCACGTATAAGCCACCTCTTATGGGGGTGGAAGAAGATCCCCCAAAAAAAGGGGTATGTATATTTGAGGTGGAAGATCAACCATAAATCTAGCATGTGGTAGAAGCACATGTAAGAAAGCAATCCAATAATTTATGAAATAAGATTGATCAAGAGAACAACTAAAAACCAATTCATAATATCTCTTTTAGTCCCAATGCTACAAATGCCTCAAACCATAAATGACAGTATGTAGTGGATATAGGACAACAACACTTCATCTCACCTTTTGATTTTGGCAGTTCACACATGCATGTAGAATGAATAGAGATAGTCTTAGGGATGAAAGAAATGAGGAAAAGGATCAAACGACCTACCTTTTTTAGGCCATTGGCGGAGGGTAATCGAGTACCCAATGGTAGAGATTGTGTCGTTTCCACCCTCAAAATGATGGAGAGGGCATACACTCTCCCTGCTCAATGCAACAATATTCATTGAGAGAAAACTTCCAACCAACACTTTGGGAGAAACATCCAAAATAGTCCAAGTGTCCAAGGTGGGTCGAGCATCGATGCAATATAGTAAGACAAAAAATGACAAAGATATTAAAGAAAAGTAAGGGAGGTTGGTCACCATGGAGGGAAGGACTACAAGTGGACAATGTGGTTTTGGAATCAGTAGTATCATGTTGTGTGTAGACGAGTTTGCAACATTTGGGAATGATAAAAAAGAAAAAAAAAACAATTAGTGAGGATGTGATTACCCGATTAGCATGTTGCCTGTAGAGCAAAAAAATAAAAGGGAACAAAAAAATAAAAAACAGAGTGTTTGATTGGGAAAGGGAAAAGGAAGAGATCAATACTAGAGAAAACTAGGAAAACAAGGAAAGAGATGGAAAAATTAGAGATAAAAAATGGATGGAAGGTTATTGATTCTTAATAAATAATTTTAAAACAAAAAATGGAATACAAACAAGAATTGAATGGAAGAATCACATTATTATTAAATAAGAATGGAAAGCAACACCCTATTTGTAACATCCCTAACCTGGGTTAAGGCTTAACCCTAGAAGTTTTGCTTAAGTAAGTCATTTATATTCTTGTCTTTATCTTTTGAAAAGTAATTAAGACTCAAGAGGAACTTATGTTTCAATTTTGGTCCTATTTGAATAATGTTGAAACAATGTTTTACTTGATTTAGACTAAAGTGCAAATTACCCAAGTTGAGGGGTTAACTTGCAAATGTTACATGATAAAATGTTCCTCAAGTGTTGAAGCATCATAAGAATGAGAATGATGCTGAGGTATGGCTTCCACAAGCATGAGCACCTAGAAATAGCTTATTAAGCAATGTTTGTGCATTAAAACCTAATTTTGGTGTAATATGCAATTTACCCAAAAACCTAAGGTTCAATATGCAAAATACCACTTCTAGAGAGTCCCTAATGTTTCTTGGTATCAATTAGAGACAAGAAAATCAGAGGGGCATCTCATTTGAATCTCTTTGGAGGAGAGAGAATCTTGATATTAAAATAATCAAGATTTAAGCATAATTGAAACCCTAATTCAATTTAATGCAAAAATAAATACATTAATGGAAGTGCCCTTCAAACAAAAATATAATGGTTGAATTTATATAAGTATGGACGTCCTTGTTCCTTGCAATGGCACCAAAATATCTAAAGTGAGTGGAGAGCCCACTCACATTAGTTAAAGAAAAAGTAATGTCCACTAATTTTTGGATATTATTATTAAATTGATTAAGGTGCTTAATTGTTTTCTTTTAATTCATGGATAAAGAAGAGGATTTCGAAGGGGAGGATGATATCTTTGTATTCAAGGAAGTGAGGGGGATAAGTGGAACCTATTTAGGGAATTAAAGGATTTTTATAACACTTTCTCTCTCTTGAAATTCCCTTATATACACTCCATTCTTTCACCCACATGAAAGGATTTTTTTTACTCTTCTTTTTTTCCTTGCTTTGGCCAAACACAAGGGAGCTTAGGATCAACAGGAGGACGTACCTCAACCTGTAGGTGAGCTCCTTAATCATCTTCAATCTTGATTTCATGGTGTAAATCGAAATTCAATGCTTATTTTCTTCTTTTCTCCATTCAATGCTCAACCATGATCATCCTTTGCATCCAAGACTTGAGAACGGACCTTGGACAGTTGAGAAAGCTTCATTCACCATTTAGGACGTGAAGCTTGAAGCTTGGATTCAACTTTTAAGGCGGGTTATATAACTTGAACCCTTAAATGTTATTATTGACTTCATTTCTTCATCATATGTTGATTCCTTTTTCTTTCTTGAATTTCCTTTTGATTAATTGTTGAAATAACCACAAAGATCACAGAAAATTTCGAAGGTTTGTAGCTTGAAGATGATGATTTCATCTTAGCACACACCTCAAGAAATATCAAGTTCTAATAGTTTCAACTTGATGACCAAACAATCTCAAGACCGTTAGAGATCAAACGGTCTCAAGACCGTTTAGGGGCAAACGATCTCCAGACCGTTTGGGGTCAAATGGTCTCAAGACCGTTTGGGGTCAAACGGTCTCAAGACCGTTTGGGGGCAAACGTTATCAAGACCGTTTGGGGGCAAATGGTCTCAAGACCATAGTTTCAAGACCGTTTGGGGTCAATTTCTGTTGTGGATGAATGAATATCCAATGGTTCGAATTGATCTAATTATAATGGATTCAAGAATGGATGATCCATTGATTACAAACCCTAATCGGATTGATTGGTTGAAACCCTAAATTGATTAAGTCGATTTCTATGTTGAATGGCCCAAATGGTCTCAAGACCATTTGAAGGCAAACGGTCTCAAGACCGTTTGGAGGTCAAGGGCTGTGATGAATGGTTGGAGATCTAAGGGTTGTAATTTGATGTACTTTCAATGGTATCAATGTTGGATGGTTCAATCACTGCAAACCCTAAAATCGATTGATTGTAGAAACCCTAATTTAGGGTTAAATGGTTTCCAAACGGTCTAAGACCGTTTGAGGACCATTCGGTCTAAGACCGTTTGAGGACCATTTGGTCTCAAACCATTTGAGGACTAAACGGTCTCAAACCGTTTGGGGTTAATTAATATTTAATTCAAACGGTCTCAAACTGTTTAGAGATTTTGAGATCAAGACCATTTGATGGTCTAATGGTCTTAAGACCGATTGAAGGTATAGACCAAGACCGATTGAGGGTCTAGTACATCAGGACCGTTTGAAGGATCAAAAGTACTTCAACACCGTTTAAGGGTCTAGTACCTCAAAACCGTTTGAAGGTCTAATTGATTCAAACCATGTAAGTACTATTAACCCCATGATTGTTAATGATGTTTATCAAAGATAATTACAATGGTTGTGCCTTTAAGGTACTAGGGTGATTAGTAACCTTAGAGGGGTTAACCTTTGATGCTTGTGGAAGCAATATCTCAATACACTATGCTAACCCTAAATGTATGTACTTGAATGAAGGGTTGACCTAATCTAATCAAGCTTGAAGTAATCAACATCCTAGAGAGGATGAGAGAGAGAGAGAGGGAGAGGAATTCATACATGTATAATAATCATGTAGTGGTTAAGCCTCAACACTTTCAACATGAATACAATATGTAATTAGGGTATGATCCTTGATAAAGAGATCATGAAATCCTAATCGAGAAGGTTGATGAGCTCTAACCCTAATTTAGGGCAATGCTAGAATCTAGGGTAATGGTGTAACCCCAATATAGGGTAATGTTATGTGAAACCCTAATATAGGGTGATGTTACGTAAAACCCTAATTGATAAAGAGGGGAACCCTATTCCTAATAATGGAGTAGTAAATAATATATTGGTAGGTGAAACACCTAAAGTGGTTGATGATGGATAACCTTATATAAATAATGCCTTAACCTGAGATGAGTCCATGTTATTAATAATGGTTGAGTAATTCAAATGAGTGACTTATAACCAATACCTTACATGATAAATGTGATGAACTGGTGTATAAAGTATTTGGATGGGAAATACCCTAATACAAGATAAGTTGATGAACTTAAGTAAGTTACAAGTGATGAGGGAAGTGATACATCAAGACATGACAGATATCACATTCAGCACCTCAAGATTGATACACCTTGATGTACCCTAAATCCAATATACTTGGATGAATAGCACATGAAATGTGTTATGACAATTGTTACATTGAGATGTAATGCACTTTGATAAGTGTAGGCTAACATACCTTGAGAAAGAGTTAAGCCAAAGTTAATAAAGTATGATGTATTCATACTCTGGTAAGGATGAGAGGGAAACTCATACCTTGTGTAGATAATCATTTAATGATAAATGATTAGAATAAATAGGTATGATTGAATACTTATGATATTAATGTATGCTCCTAGATGTGTGGAGCAATAAATTAGGGTTTGGACTGATAATATGAACTTGAAACCCTACTCGGATATAACGGGGAAACCCAAATCCTAATAGTTGTTGCCTAGTGAGAGGTGACAAGATGTTTAATGGCCTTGTGATCCATGAGAATAGTTATTTCCTAGTGTGAGGTGACAAGATGTTTAATGTCCTTGTGAGCCATGAGAATAATTGTTGCCTAGTGAGAGTTGACAAGATGTTTAATGGCCTTGTGAGCCACGAGAGTAGTTGTTTCCTAGTGAGAGGTAATAAGATGTGTAATGGGCCTTGTGAGCCATGAGAGTAGTTTTTGCCTAGTGAGAGGTAACGGGATGTTTATAAAGTCTCATGTAAGAAATGATAATGTGCAAAATAAACAATGGAAACTTAGTAACATAATAATAATAACTAATGGACACAATAATAATAATGAATCTTGATCATACATGTTTTATGTTTAAAGCCAAATAAGGGCTATAGTGTTTTGAATAAGCTTAAAGGAGATACGAGGAATAATTGAATTACATAAAGGATGTGAATAAGTATGATGGCTTGGCCAAGGTTTAATACCTAGTAAAGGTGATGTGGTATTCGGTGATAATTGCACAGGATTGGTAATAACCCAATACCTGGAATAATGTCACAGGATTGGTCATAACCCAATACCTAGAATAATTGCACAGGATTGGTAATAACCCAATACCTGGAATAATGTCACATGATTGGTCATAACCCAATACCTGGAATAATTCTACAAGATTGGTAATAACCCAATACCTGGAATAATGTCACAGGATTGGTCATAACCCAATACCTGGAATAATTACACATGATTGGTAATAACCCAATACCTGGAATAATGTCACAGGATTGGTCATAACCCAATACCTGAAATAATTGCACAGGATTGGTAATAACCCAATACCTGGAATAATTGCATAGGATTGGTAATAACCCAATACCTAGAATAATGTCACAGGATTGGTCATAACCCAATACCTGGAATAATGTCACAGGATTGGTCATAACCCAAAACCTGGAATAATTGCACAGGATTGGTAATAACCCAATACCTGGAATGGTTGCACAGGATTGACATAGTCCAATTTATGGAATGTTTGTACAGGATTGGCATATTCCAATGCCTAGAATGGTTGCACAGGATTGTCATAGTCCAATGCCTGAAATGTAATATGATGATGTTTACTCACATGATTGGTACAATTCAATATCTGGCTAACAGATTGGCTAAGGTGAACAGAAAAAAAATGAGAATGATTCATGGATGACATACCATGATAATGAGTATCTCAGGATAAGCTTGAGATGTTGATATAGTAAGATGGATAAATGATATACATGTTCTTTATATTCCTTATAAAGTGAATAGATGATTTACTGCTCTATCATAGATAGTTGCAATGCTTTAAAAGATGAGAATGTTCTAAACTGCTTATCCTCTACTCAGTTTAATACTATTTAACTGTGATAATAACATTGTTGGTAGAGAGTTATATCTCTCATTGGGACAATTGTCTCACCCCGTGGGATCCAATTTTTTTAGGAGGATGAGGACAAGGAGGTAGAAACCATACAGTAGGAGAAGGACAGTAGCATCAGGGACAACAGTGACATCCCAGGTGGAGATACTAACTATCGTGTCTTGTAGATTAGAGTCCTATGGGTCGTCTTTGTACTCTCAGGTCCTTGGAGTCAGTACTTAGTGTTTTCATAATCGATATGAGATTTTGGCTTGAATGCCTCGAGGTTTTGTGTTGCTCATGTGTAGACTTAACAGAGAAATTGATGTATATAACCCTCGAGAAGAGATAGTACATGGTTTGTACTTGTGGACCAGAATGTACATGTAATACTTTGGTTTTTGTTGTTAAGAGTTTCCTGGAATTGGATCTCTATGCAAAAGGTTTTAATTTTATTGATTTTTAGTAATCTGCTATTAATGATCGCTTCTGCTTAGTTCATGACATTTTTTTTTGAATGGTGTGTAATAATTAGTGGCATCAGAGCCTAAGGTTCGCTGAGTCTATAGAGACATAGGACTAAGGTGTTAAGTTTGTTTTAGTGTCCTTCAGTATATCTTATAGTGACTTCTGCTCCTGCAAAAGATAGAATAAAGCTTAAAGATGTCTGGACTATTGAAGGAGCACATTGCAGATAGCAATGTTGCTGCACCAACAGAAGGTGCAAGGGACTAGGCGAGAGAAGAACGATTTCCTGAGAACCCCCAAGATGATCCAACCATGATAAGGGATTCTTCCTTTGATATCACTGTTGGGAAAGTTAGGACTGAAATGATGCGTATAGTGGACCATATATTAGCAATACAACCTAGATTACCAGCCCCTAATGATGAAGTTTTAGACTCCAATAGGGTTCTTGCTCAACATCAGCATGTTGGAGCAATGAATAATGATGAAAGGAATAGGTTAAAACTGGAAATCAGGATTTACCATAGGTGTAGGCATCCTGGATATATCAGAAAAGACTGTCTAGAAAAGGATAATGAGGAAAGAATTAAGAAAATGCCTATCCAAACTCGGGATCAGAGGCCTAGTAGTTCCAAAAAAGGGAAGTTTTTGGTACCATCAGTACAACCAAGGTCTAGTGCAGTAGGGAAAGGGCTACCCGGAAAGGGTAAAGGACCTTTTAGACTATATCAAGAGAATAGAACCTGTTATCAGTGTAGACAGGTAGGACATCTAGTAAGGGATTGTCCAGTTGGAAACACAATGGTAACCCAATCACCGAGGCAGAGACATCAAGATCATCAGCGGAAACAATTTTCTAGTGGCACTCGAGGGCGTGGACAGACGTCTGAGGCAGGATCAATTGTATTAAATAACAAAGCACAAAGTCAACATCAGGCAATGGTAAGATTCTATGAAAAGATCAGCCTAAGGCAGTATACAAACCGCGAGATGAGGCAGGTCAGGTGAAACAGTTTCATTCTAATATATTATTTCATGATTTCATGTGTTAAATATAAGAAAGTAGTTGTTTTTTATCTTCCTTTTACTAGTCCTATGAGGGCATAAGGAAGATGAGGACTTATATTTTGCTCAATATTCCTTAAAATGCTTTATAATTTCTCTTATCTGTGTGAAAAAGGATAAGGTATATATATGATGCCTGGAGGAAATCCAAGAATGATAAGTCATATGCTTTAAATGATATGAAAAGTAAGGAAAATGATAGTAAACAAAGTGCATAATACCTAATATCAGTACTTATATACCGTGTCCAGGTATATAATTATTGGAGATAGGGCAAGTATGGAACTCTTAGATTGTTATCTTTCTGATTACTCTGATCAAGTAGTCATTCTAAAACAATCTAGTGAGTATAAAGAAACTAGAAATATGGCATGGATATTTTTTATCACATCCTAAGTACAATAAAATGGAATATGTAATGATCTCATATCAATATGTGTGTATGAGGAAGTAAAAGTATAATCCTCATGATAAAGAAAAATGAGACAAGGGAGATGATCCCTGTCTGATAAATCCTATGTGTATAGTAAAGATCTTTTCCCATGATGTGGAAATGGGAAATGTGATAAAATTACAAAATGTTCATGAACATGTTAGACAATAACAAAGAAAGGAGTGATGACATGTAATCATCCCTACAATTCCTATGTTGATGGCTAGGAACCTAGGATGAAACAAGAGTAAATGACTCATGAACAGTTGAAAGTTCATGCAATAATTAGAGGAGATGATAATCTCTTCTCTTTGATAAACAACCCTGAGTAATGATGGGGTGATACGAGGAATATGTTTCTTTGTGTTCTCTTCTTTTAGGAACACGGCAATCAAGTGAGTACTATGACACTTGATGTGCATGGATTAGAAGTAATCCATTGATGGATACTTAGAAAAGTATCAGTTCATCTTGGACTTTGGTTCCAAGATAAAGATATGTGTAACAAGTAATGTCCCAAGATGAAAGAATGATGAGGATGTGATGTGTTTTCGACACATGTGATGTATACCAAGGTAAGAAATTCTGGTATCTAAGAAGTATCAGGTGGTATGGGAAAGTAAGAACATAACTACTAATCAGATGATTTATATTAGTTACCTGGAATGGCCAACTGTGAAATCATCCTAGTTATATAGAATAGTATGAACATCGCATGTTAGGGGTTTATGCTCCGCATTATCATAACGTCAATAAGGATGTATTAATTGAAGGAACAATTGTAAAATCATTGTGGGAAAAGTTAATCAAGCTAAAAATAATTCCTTAGAATATACCTACCTAGATCTGTTAAAGCAACTTATATATAACATCTAGAGATACTTCTAAGATAAATTATTAATTGGTAAGTAATCTCCCCTTATGACAAAAGTATGTACAACTAATGAGATAGTTGGTACAAGTAGTAAGAAAGTTTAGTGTTGTGACAGTAGTTTGGATGACACACCAGATGTATGAAGAGATTTGTAGTCACAAGTGGGTGATAAAATGTAACTCTGGTCTTTCCTTGGAAAGTGAAATGTTAAACTGAATAAGGTATGTATAATGTATCTGTGACAAAGAAAAATGCTACCTGACACAGAGTTGATTCTACAGTCAATAATGAAAAGAAACAATAGAGTATGTGTCCTATGTGACAAGTTCTATGGCATCTCCATGACATTAAGATGTTATGTGGAGACCTGATGATATAGTGAATGAATAATATTTGTCTCCCTTTACCTGGGATTTTGGGGATGAAATCCTTGTTAGGGGTTTATAATTGTAACATCCCTGACTTGGGTTAAGGTTTTACCCTAGAAGTTTTTCTTAAGTAAGTCATTTATATTCTTGTCTTTATCTTTTGAAAAGTAATTAAGACTCAAGAGGAACTTATGTTTCAATTTTGGTCCTATTTGAATAATGTTGAAACAATGTTTTACTTGTTTTGGACTAAAGTGCAAATTACCCAAGTTGAGGGGTTAACTTGCAAATTTTACATGATAAAATGTTCCTCAAGTGTTGAAGCATCATAGGAATGAGAATGATGTTGAGGTATGGCTTCCACAATCCTGAGCACCAAGAAAGAGCTTATTAAGCAATGTTTGTGCATTAAAACCTAGTTTTGGTGTAATATGCAATTTACCCAAAAACCTAGGGTTCAATATGCAAACTACAACTTCTAGAGAGCCCCTAATGTTTCTTGGTATCAATTAGAGACAAGAAAATCATAGGGGCATCTCATTTGAATCTCTTTGCAGGAGAGAGAATCTTGATATTAAAATAATCAAGATTTAAGCATAATTGAAACCCTAATTCAATTTAATGCAAAAATAAATATATTAATGGAAGTGCCCTTCAACCAAAAATATAATGGTTGAATTTATATAAGTAAGGACGTCCTTGTTCCTTGCAATGGCACCGAAATATATAAAGTGAGTGGAAAGCCCACTCACATTAGTTAAAGAAAAAGTAATGTCCACTAATTTTTGGATATTATTATTAAATTGATTAAGGTGCTTAATTGTTTTCTTTTAATTCATGGATAAAGGAGAGGATTTCGAAGAGGAGGATGATGGTTTCGTATGCAAGTAAGTGAGGGGAATAAGTGGCACCAATTCAGGGAATTAAAGGATTTTTATAACACTTTCTCTCTCTTGAAATTCCCTTATATACACTCCATTCTTTCACCCACATGAAAGGCTTTTTTTTACTCTTCTTTCTTTCCTTGCTTTGGCCGAACACAAGGGAGATTAGGAGCAATAGGAGGACGTACCGCAACCTGTAGGTGAGCTCCTTAATCATCTTCAACCTTGATTTCATGGTGGAAATCGAAATTCAATGCTTATTTTCTTCTTTTCTCCATCCAATGCTCAACCTTGATCATCCTTTGCATCCAAGACTTGAGAACGGACCTTGGATAGTTGAGAAAGCTTCATTCACCATTGAGGATGTGAATCTTGAAGCTTGGATTCAACTTTGAAGGCGGGTTATATAACTTGAACCCTTAAATGTTATTATTGACTTCATTTCTTCATCATATGTTGATTCCTTTTTCTTTCCCAAATTTCCTTTTGATTAATTATTGAAATCACCAAAAAGATCACAGAAAATTTCGGAGGTTTGTATCTTGAAGATGATGATGTCATCTTAGCACACACCTCAAGAAATAGCAGGTTCTAACGGTTTTGACTTGATGGCCAAACGGTCTCATGACCGTTAGAGATCAAACGGTCTCAAGACCGTTTGGGGTCAGTTGTTATTGTGTATGAATGAAGATCCAATGGTTCAAATTGATCTAATTATAATGGATTCAAGAATGGATGATCCATTGATTACAAACCCTAATCAGATTGAATGGTTGAAACCCTAAATTGATTGAGTGAATTTCTATGTTGAATGGCCCAAACGGTCTCAAGACCGTTTGGAGGTAAAGGGTTGTGATGGATGGTTGGAGATCCAAGGGTTGTAATTTGATGTACTTTCAATGGTCTCAATGTTGGATGGTTAAATGAGTGCAAACCCTAAAATCGATTGATTGTAGAAACCCTAATTTAGGGTTAAATGGTTTCAAGCTGAATTGACCATTTGGTCTCAAACCGTTTGGGGTTAATTAATATTTAATTCAAACGGTCTGAAACAATTTAGAGATTTTGAGATCAAGACCGTTTGATGGTCTAACGGTCTTAAGACCGATTCAAGGTATAGACTAAGATCGTTTGAGGTTCTAGTACCTCAAGACCGTTTGAAGGATCAAACGTACTTCAAGACCGTTTAAGGGTCTAGTACCTCAAGACCGTTTTAAGGTGTAATTGATTCAAACCATGTAAGTACTATTAACCCCATGATTTTTAATGATGTTTATCAAAGATAATTACAATGGTTGTGCCTTTAAGGTACTAGGGTGATTAGTAACCTTAGAGGGGTTAACCTTTGATTCTTGTGGAAGCAATATCTCAATACACTATGCTAACCCTAAATGTATGTACTTGAATGAAGGGTTGACCTAATCTAATCAAGCTTGAAGTAATCAACATCCTTGAGAGGATGAGAGAGAGAGGAATTCATACATGTATAATAATCATGTAGTGGTTAAGCCTCAACACTTTCAACATGAATAAAATATGTAATTAGGGTATGATCCTTGATAAAGAGATCATGAAATCCTAATCGAGAAGGTTGATGAGCTCTAACCCTAATTTAGGGTAATGCTAGGTGAAACCCTAATCTAGGGTAATGGTGTAACCCCAATATAGGGTAATGTTATGTGAAACCCTAATATAGGGTGATGTTACGTAAAACCCTAATTGATAAAGAGGGGAACCCTATTCCTAATAATGGAGTAGTAAATAATATATTGGTAGGTGAAACACCTAAAGTGGTTGATAATGGATAACCTTATATAAATAATGCCTTAACCTGAGATGAGTCCATGTTATTAATAATGGTTGAATAATTCAAATGAGTGACTTATAACCAATACCTTACATGATAAATGTGATGAACTGGTGTATAAAGTATTTGGATGGGAAATACCCTAATACAAGATAAGTTGATGAACTTAAGTAAGTTACAAGTGATGAGGGAAGTGATACATCAAGACATGACAGATATCACATTCAGCACCTCAAGATTGATACACCTTGATGTACCCTAAATCCAATATACTTGGATGAATAGCACATGAAATGTGTTATGACAATTGTTACATTGAGATGTAATGCACTTTGATAAGTGTAGGCTAACATACCTTGAGAAAGAGTTAAGCCAAAGTTAATAAAGTATGATGTATTCATACTCTGGTAAGGATGAGAGGGAAACTCATACCTTGTGTAGATAATCATTTAATGATAAATGATTAGAATAAATAGGTATGATTGAATACTTATGATATTAATGTATGCTCCTAGATGTGTGGAGCAATAAATTAGGGTTTGGACTGATAATATGAACTTGAAACCCTACTCGAATATAACGGGGAAACCCTAATCCTAATAGTTGTTGCCTAGTGAGAGGTGACAAGATGTTTAATGGCCTTGTGAGCCATGAGAATAGTTGTTTCCTAGTGTGAGGTGACAAGATGTTTAATGTCCTTGTGAGCCATGAGAATAATTGTTGCCTAGTGAGAGTTGACAAGATGTTTAATGGCCTTGTGAGCCACGAGAGTAGTTGTTTCCTAGTGAGAGGTAATAAGATGTGTAATGGGCCTTGTGAGCCATGAGAGTAGTTGTTGCCTAGTGAGAGTTAACGGGATGTTTATAAAGTCTCATGTAAGAAATGATAATGTTCAAAATAAACAATGGAAACTTAGTAACATAATAATAATAACTAATGGACACAATAATAATAATGAATCTTGATCATACATGTTTGATGTTTAAAGCCAAATAAGGGCTATAGTGTTTTGAATAAGCTTAAAGGAGATACGAGGAATAATTGAATTACATAAAGGATGTGAATAAGTATGATGGCTTGGCCAAGGTTTAATACCTAGTAAAGGTGATGTGGTATTCGGTGATAATTGCACAGGATTGGTAATAACCCAATACCTGGAATAATGTCACAGGATTGGTCATAACCCAATACCTAGAATAATTGCACAGGATTGGTAATAACCCAATACCTGGAATAATGTCACATGATTGGTCATAACCCAATACCTGGAATAATTCTACAAGATTGGTAATAACCCAATACCTGGAATAATGTCACAGGATTGGTCATAACCCAATACCTAGAATAATTACACAGGATTGGTAATAACCCAATACCTGGAATAATGTCACAGGATTGGTCATAACCCAATACCTGGAATAATTGCACAGGATTGGTAATAACCCAATACCTGGAATAATTGCATAGGATTGGTAATAACCCAATACCTAGAATAATGTCACAGGATTGGTCATAACCCAATACCTGGAATAATGTCACAGGATTGGTCATAACCCAAAACCTGGAATAATTGCACAGGATTGGTAATAACCCAATACCTGGAATGGTTGCACAGGATTGACATAGTCCAATTTATGGAATGTTTGTACAGGATTGGCATATTCCAATGCCTAGAATGGTTGCACAGGATTGTCATAGTCCAATGCCTGAAATGTAATATGATGATGTTTACTCACATGATTGGTACAATTCAATATCTGGCTAACAGATTGGCTAAGGTGAACAGAAAAAAAATGAGAATGATTCATGGATGACATACCATGATAATGAGTATCTCAGGATAAGCTTGAGATGTTGATATAGTAAGATGGATAAATGATATACATGTTCTTTATATTCCTTATAAAGTGAATAGATGATTTACTGCTCTATCATAGATAGTTGCAATGCTTTAAAAGATGAGAATGTTCTAAACTGCTTATCCTCTACTCAGTTTAATACTATTTAACTGTGATAATAACATTGTTGGTAGAGAGTTATATCTCTCATTGGGACAATTGTCTCACCCCGTGGGATCCAATTTTTTTAGGAGGATGAGGACAAGGAGGTAGAAACCATACAGTAGGAGAAGGACAGTAGCATCAGGGACAACAGTGACATCCCAGGTGGAGATACTAACTATCGTGTCTTGTAGATTAGAGTCCTATGGGTCGTCTTTGTACTCTCAGGTCCTTGGAGTCAGTACTTAGTGTTTTCATAATCGATATGAGATTTTGGCTTGAATGCCTCGAGGTTTTGTGTTGCTCATGTGTAGACTTAACAGAGAAATTGATGTATATAACCCTCGAGAAGAGATAGTACATGGTTTGTACTTGTGGACCAGAATGTACATGTAATACTTTGGTTTTTGTTGTTAAGAGTTTCCTGGAATTGGATCTCTATGCAAAAGGTTTTAAATTTTATTGATTTTTAGTAATCTGCTATTAATGATCGCTTCTGCTTAGTTCATGACATTTTTTTTGAATGGTGTGTAATAATTAGTGGCATCAGAGCCTAAGGTTCGCTGAGTCTATAGAGACATAGGACTAAGGTGTTAAGTTTGTTTTAGTGTCCTTCAGTATATCTTATAGTGACTTCTGCTCCTGCAAAAGATAGAATAAAGCTTAAAGATGTCTGGACTATTGAAGGAGCACATTGCAGATAGCAATGTTGCTGCACCAACAGAAGGTGCAAGGGACTAGGCGAGAGAAGAACGATTTCCTGAGAACCCCTAAGATGATCCAACCATGATAAGGGATTCTTCCTTTGATATCACTGTTGGGCAAGTTAGGACTGAAATGATGCGTATAGTGGACCATATATTAGCAATACAACCTAGATTACCAGCCCTAATGATGAAGTTTTAGACTCCAATAGGGTTCTTGCTCAACATCAGCATGTTGGAGCAATGAATAATGATGAAAGGAATAGGTTAAAACTGGAAATCAGGATTTACCATAGGTGTAGGCATCCTGGATATATCAGAAAAGACTGTCTAGAAAAGGATAATGAGGAAAGAATTAAGAAAATGCCTATCCAAACTCGGGATCAGAGGCCTAGTAGTTCCAAAAAAGGGAAGTTTTTGGTACCATCAGTACAACCAAGGTCTAGTGCAGTAGGGAAAGGGCTACCCGGAAAGGTAAAGGACCTTTTAGACTATATCAAGAGAATAGAACCTGTTATCAGTGTAGACAGGTAGGACATCTAGTAAGGGATTGTCCAGTTGGAAACACAATGGTAACCCAATCACCGAGGCAGAGACATCAAGATCATCAGCGGAAACAGTTTTCTAGTGGCACTCGAGGGCGTGGACAGACGTCTGAGGCAGGATCAATTGTATTAAATAACAAAGCACAAAGTCAACATCAGGTAATGGTAAGATTCTATGAAAAGATCAGCCTGAGGCAGTATACAAACCGCGAGATGAGGCAGGTCAGGTGAAACAGTTTCATTCTAATATATTATTTCATGATTTCATGTGTTAAATATAAGAAAGTAGTTGTTTTTTATCTTCCTTTGACTAGTCCTATGAGGGCATAAGGAAGATGAGGACTTATATTTTGCTCAATATTCCTTAAAATGCTTTATAATTTCTCTTATCTGTGTGAAAAAGGATAAGGTATATATATGATGCCTGGAGGAAATCCAAGAATGATAAGTCATATGCTTTAAATGATATGAAAAGTAAGGAAAATGATAGTAAACAAAGTGCATAATACCTAATATCAGTACTTATATACCGTGTCCAGGTATATAATTATTGGAGATAGGGCAAGTATGGAACTCTTAGATTGTTATCTTTCTGATTACTCTGATCAAGTAGTCATTCTGAAACAATCTAGTGAGTATAAAGAAACTAGAAATATGGCATGGATATTTTTTATCACATCCTAAGTACAATAAAATGGAATATGTAATGATCTCAGATCAATATGTGTGTATGAGGAAGTAAAAGTATAATCCTCATGATAAAGAAAAATGAGACAAGGGAGATGATCCCTGTCTGATAAATCCTATGTGTATAGTAAAGATCTTTTCCCATGATGTGGAAATGGGAAATGTGATAAAATTACAAAATGTTCATGAACATGTTAGACAATAACAAAGAAAGGAGTGATGACATGTAATCATCCCTACAATTCCTATGTTGATGGCTAGGAACCTAGGATGAAACAAGAGTAAATGACTCATGAACAGTTGAAAGTTCATGCAATAATTAGAGGAGATGATAATCTCTTCTCTTTGATAAACAACCCTGAGTAATGATGGGGTGATACGAGGAATATGTTTCTTTGTGTTCTCTTCTTTTAGGAACACGGCAATCAAGTGAGTACTATGACACTTGATGTGCATGGATTAGAAGTAATCCATTGATGGATACTTAGAAAAGTATCAGTTCATCTTGGACTTTGGTTCCAAGATAAAGATATGTGTAACAAGTAATGTCCCAAGATGAAAGAATGATGAGGATGTGATGTGTTTTCGACACATGTGATGTATACCAAGGTAAGAAATTCTGGTATCTAAGAAGTATCAGGTGGTATGGGAAAGTAAGAACATAACTACTAATCAGATGATTTATGTTAGTTACCTGGAATGGCCAACTGTGAAATCATCCTAGTTATATAGAAT
The DNA here is from genome assembly GCA_963693085.1 of Alisma plantago-aquatica. Classification (NCBI taxonomy): domain Eukaryota; kingdom Viridiplantae; phylum Streptophyta; class Magnoliopsida; order Alismatales; family Alismataceae; genus Alisma; species Alisma plantago-aquatica. Next base: position 1,181,981,955 of record OY856412.1, on the reverse strand, counting down.
AGTATGAACATCGCATGTTAGGGGTTTATGCTCCGCATTATCATAACGTCAATAAGGATGTATTAATTGAAGGAACAATTGTAAAATCATTGTGGGAAAAGTTAATCAAGCTAAAAATAATTCCTTAGAATATACCTACCTAGATCTGTTAAAGCAACTTATATATAACATCTAGAGATACTTCTAAGATAAATTATTAATTGGTAAGTAATCTCCCCTTATGACAAAAGTATGTACAACTAATGAGATAGTTGGTACAAGTAGTAAGAAAGTTTAGTGTTGTGACAGTAGTTTGGATGACACACCAGATGTATGAAGAGATTTGTAGTCACAAGTGGGTGATAAAATGTAACTCTGGTCTTTCCTTGGAAAGTGAAATGTTAAACTGAATAAGGTATGTATAATGTATCTGTGACAAAGAAAAATGCTACCTAACACAGAGTTGATTCTACAGTCAATAATGAAAAGAAACAATAGAGTATGTGTCCTATGTGACAAGTTCTATGGCATCTCCATGACATTAAGATGTTATGTGGAGACCTGATGATATAGTGAATGAATAATATTTGTCTCCCTTTACCTGGGATTTTGGGGATGAAATCCTTGTTAGGGGTTTATAATTGTAACATCCCTGACTTGGGTTAAGGTTTTACCCTAGAAGTTTTTCTTAAGTAAGTCATTTATATTCTTGTCTTTATCTTTTGAAAAGTAATTAAGACTCAAGAGGAACTTATGTTTCAATTTTGGTCCTATTTGAATAATGTTGAAACAATGTTTTACTTGTTTTGGACTAAAGTGCAAATTACCCAAGTTGAGGGGTTAACTTGCAAATTTTACATGATAAAATGTTCCTCAAGTGTTGAAGCATCATAGGAATGAGAATGATGTTGAGGTATGGCTTCCACAATCCTGAGCACCAAGAAAGAGCTTATTAAGCAATGTTTGTGCATTAAAACCTAGTTTTGGTGTAATATGCAATTTACCCAAAAACCTAGGGTTCAATATGCAAACTACAACTTCTAGAGAGCCCCTAATGTTTCTTGGTATCAATTAGAGACAAGAAAATCATAGGGGCATCTCATTTGAATCTCTTTGCAGGAGAGAGAATCTTGATATTAAAATAATCAAGATTTAAGCATAATTGAAACCCTAATTCAATTTAATGCAAAAATAAATATATTAATGGAAGTGCCCTTCAACCAAAAATATAATGGTTGAATTTATATAAGTAAGGACGTCCTTGTTCCTTGCAATGGAACCGAAATATATAAAGTGAGTGGAAAGCCCACTCACATTAGTTAAAGAAAAAGTAATGTCCACTAATTTTTGGATATTATTATTAAATTGATTAAGGTGCTTAATTGTTTTCTTTTAATTCATGGATAAAGGAGAGGATTTCGAAGAGGAGGATGATGGTTTCGTATGCAAGTAAGTGAGGGGAATAAGTGGCACCAATTTAGGAAATTAAAGGATTTTTATAACACTTTCTCTCTCTTGAAATTCCCTTATATACACTCCATTCTTTCACCCACATGAAAGGCTTTTTTTTACTCTTCTTTCTTTCCTTGCTTTGGCCGAACACAAGGGAGATTAGGAGCAATAGGAGGACGTACCGCAACCTGTAGGTGAGCTCCTTAATCATCTTCAACCTTGATTTCATGGTGGAAATCGAAATTCAATGCTTATTTTCTTCTTTTCTCCATTCAATGCTCAACCTTGATCATCCTTTGCATCCAAGACTTGAGAACGGACCTTGGATAGTTGAGAAAGCTTCATTCACCATTGAGGATGTGAATCTTGAAGCTTGGATTCAACTTTGAAGGCAGGTTATATAACTTGAACCCTTAAATGTTATTATTGACTTCATTTCTTCATCATATGTTGATTCCTTTTTCTTTCCCAAATTTCCTTTTGATTAATTATTGAAATCACCAAAAAGATCACAGAAAATTTCGGAGGTTTGTATCTTGAAGATGATGATGTCATCTTAGCACACACCTCAAGAAATATCAGGTTCTAACGGTTTTGACTTGATGGCCAAACGGTCTCATGACCGTTAGAGATCAAACGGTCTCAAGACCGTTTGGGGTCAGTTGTTATTGTGTATGAATGAAGATCCAATGGTTCAAATTGATCTAATTATAATGGATTCAAGAATGGATGATCCATTGATTACAAACCCTAATCAGATTGAATGGTTGAAACCCTAAATTGATTGAGTGAATTTCTATGTTGAATGGCCCAAACGGTCTCAAGACCGTTTGGAGGTAAAGGGTTGTGATGGATGGTTGGAGATCCAAGGGTTGTAATTTGATGTACTTTCAATGGTCTCAATGTTGGATGGTTAAATGAGTGCAAACCCTAAAATCGATTGATTGTAGAAACCCTAATTTAGGGTTAAATGGTTTCAAGCTGAATTGACCATTTGGTCTCAAACCGTTTGGGGTTAATTAATATTTAATTCAAACGGTCTGAAACAATTTAGAGATTTTGAGATCAAGACCGTTTGATGGTCTAACGGTCTTAAGACCGATTGAAGGTATAGACTAAGATCGTTTGAGGTTCTAGTACCTCAAGACCGTTTGAAGGATCAAACGTACTTCAAGACCGTTTAAGGGTCTAGTACCTCAAGACCGTTTTAAGGTGTAATTGATTCAAACCATGTAAGTACTATTAACCCCATGATTTTTAATGATGTTTATCAAAGATAATTACAATGGTTGTGCCTTTAAGGTACTAGGGTGATTAGTAACCTTAGAGGGGTTAACCTTTGATTCTTGTGGAAGCAATATCTCAATACACTATGCTAACCCTAAATGTATGTACTTGAATGAAGGGTTGACCTAATCTAATCAAGCTTGAAGTAATCAACATCCTTGAGAGGATGAGAGAGAGAGGAATTCATACATGTATAATAATCATGTAGTGGTTAAGCCTCAACACTTTCAACATGAATAAAATATGTAATTAGGGTATGATCCTTGATAAAGAGATCATGAAATCCTAATCGAGAAGGTTGATGAGCTCTAACCCTAATTTAGGGCAATGCTAGGTGAAACCCTAATCTAGGGTAATGGTGTAACCCCAATATAGGGTAATGTTATGTGAAACCCTAATATAGGGTGATGTTACGTAAAACCCTAATTGATAAAGAGGGGAACCCTATTCCTAATAATGGAGTAGTAAATAATATATTGGTAGGTGAAACACCTAAAGTGGTTGATAATGGATAACCTTATATAAATAATGCCTTAACCTGAGATGAGTCCATGTTATTAATAATGGTTGAATAATTCAAATGAGTGACTTATAACCAATACCTTACATGATAAATGTGATGAACTGGTGTATAAAGTATTTGGATGGGAAATACCCTAATACAAGATAAGTTGATGAACTTAAGTAAGTTACAAGTGATGAGGGAAGTGATACATCAAGACATGACAGATATCACATTCAGCACCTCAAGATTGATACACCTTGATGTACCCTAAATCCAATATACTTGGATGAATAGCACATGAAATGTGTTATGACAATTGTTACATTGAGATGTAATGCACTTTGATAAGTGTAGGCTAACATACCTTGAGAAAGAGTTAAGCCAAAGTTAATAAAGTATGATGTATTCATACTCTGGTAAGGATGAGAGGGAAACTCATACCTTGTGTAGATAATCATTTAATGATAAATGATTAGAATAAATAGGTATGATTGAATACTTATGATATTAATGTATGCTCCTAGATGTGTGGAGCAATAAATTAGGGTTTGGACTGATAATATGAACTTGAAACCCTACTCGGATATAACGGGGAAACCCTAATCCTAATAGTTGTTGCCTAGTGAGAGGTGACAAGATGTTTAATGGCCTTGTGAGCCATGAGAATAGTTGTTTCCTAGTGTGAGGTGACAAGATGTTTAATGTCCTTGTGAGCCATGAGAATAATTGTTGCCTAGTGAGAGTTGACAAGATGTTTAATGGCCTTGTGAGCCACGAGAGTAGTTGTTTCCTAGTGAGAGGTAATAAGATGTGTAATGGGCCTTGTGAGCCATGAGAGTAGTTGTTGCCTAGTGAGAGTTAACGGGATGTTTATAAAGTCTCATGTAAGAAATGATAATGTTCAAAATAAACAATGGAAACTTAGTAACATAATAATAATAACTAATGGACACAATAATAATAATGAATCTTGATCATACATGTTTTATGTTTAAAGCCAAATAAGGGCTATAGTGTTTTGAATAAGCTTAAAGGAGATACGAGGAATAATTGAATTACATAAAGGATGTGAATAAGTATGATGGCTTGGCCAAGGTTTAATACCTAGTAAAGGTGATGTGGTATTCGGTGATAATTGCACAGGATTGGTAATAACCCAATACCTGGAATAATGTCATAGGATTGGTCATAACCCAATACCTAGAATAATTGCACAGGATTGGTAATAACCCAATACCTGGAATAATGTCACATGATTGGTCATAACCCAATACCTGGAATAATTCTACAAGATTGGTAATAACCCAATACCTGGAATAATGTCACAGGATTGGTCATAACCCAATACCTGGAATAATTACACAGGATTGGTAATAACCCAATACCTGGAATAATGTCACAGGATTGGTCATAACCCAATACCTGGAATAATTGCACAGGATTGGTAATAACCCAATACCTGGAATAATTGCATAGGATTGGTAATAACCCAATACCTAGAATAATGTCACAGGATTGGTCATAACCCAATACCTGGAATAATGTCACAGGATTGGTCATAACCCAAAACCTGGAATAATTGCACAAGATTGGTAATAACCCAATACCTGGAATGGTTGCACAGGATTGACATAGTCCAATTTATGGAATGTTTGTACAGGATTGGCATATTCCAATGCCTAGAATGGTTGCACAGGATTGTCATAGTCGAATGCCTGGAATGTAATATGATGATGTTTACTCACATGATTGGTACAATTCAATATCTGGCTAACAGATTGGCTAAGGTCAACAGACAGAAATGAGAATGATTCATGGATGACATACCATGATAATGAGTATCTCAGTATAAGCTTGAGATGTTGATATAGTAAGATGGATAAATGATATACATGTTCTTCATATTCCTTATAAAGTGAATAGATGATTTACTGCTCTATCATAGATAGTTGCAATTCTTTAAAAGATGAGAATGTTCTAAAATGCTTATCCTCTGCTCAGTTTAATACTATTTAACTGTGATAATAACATTGTTGGCGGACAGTTATATCTCTCGCTGGGACAATTGTCTCACCCCCGTGGGATCCAATTTTTTTAGGAGGACGAGGATAAGGAGGTAGAAACCATACAGTAGGAGAAGGACAACAGCATCAGGGACAACAATGACCTCCTAGGTGGAGATATTGATTGTCGTGTCTTGTAGATTAGAGTCCTATGTGTCGTCTCTGTACTCTCATGTCCTTGGAGTCTGTACTTAGTGTTTTCATAATCGATCTAAGATTTTTTCTTGAATGCCTCGAGGTTTTGTGTTGCTCATGTGTAGACTTAACAGAGAAATTGATGTATATAACCCTCTAGAAGAGATAGTACATGGTATGTACTTGTGGACCAGAATGTACATGTAATACTTTGGTTCTTATTGTTAAGAGTTTCCTAGAATTGGATCTCTATGCAAAAGGTTTTAATTTTTAGTGATTTTTAGTAATCTACTGTAAATGGTTGCTTCTACTTAGTTAATGATGTTTTTTTCGAATGGTGTGTAACACTATTAGAATGGAATGAAATTAAACTTGCTTTGCTTATAGGCCATGGAGGTGGGACACATGCCTGGATGGTGGCTGAGGTGCGGTATCCAGCCACAAATGGAAGCATTTTTTCTATCTTTAAGGGTAGGGGTTGAATCGCTGCTCTTATACCATGTTGAATAGTAAATGAGATTAGATTGAGATAATGAAAAATTGATTACAAGCCTTGTATAAAGAGAGTCTAGATAGGGTAGCACTGACTATACTCCCCAATCATGTATACTCTAACACGTTTGAGTACATATGTACTCTGACCCTGTAAATCAACATATGAAATTAGAGAGATTCATGGTTTTGTGGTGATTTGATAATGGTCCATAAAGTGTTTCACGATCATGCCAAGATGTTTCAACACCATGATGAAGTCCAAAGGTCATATTCTGATGATATCATAGTTTCATACTTTAGATATGTTTCATTTTGGAAAATTTATTGATCGGTCAAATAGTGTTTTTTTGGCACCAGACATTAAAAGAATGAAGATTGATTGATGGAATTTTGTGGTACAAATTTGTTGATATTTGGATACTCCTAATAGAATATATACATGTTTGAATAGTGTGTAATGGATGTATTATTTTAGTTGGACCAATATTTCTAACAATTTAAACTATGTTTTGATCAGCTAGATATCTATTGTTTGCCTTTTAAGTGGTGAACTTTTCAACCTCTTTTGCACCCTGGATTGTGGATCCTATGGCCGCATAGTTAAAGGAGGAGCAACAAATTAGTCTTGAGGAAATTTGATGATAACCCTTGATGTGAGATCAAGTTTAATCGAGTTGTATCAAACCTTGCCATTAGAGCTAGGTGGAGAAGCACTTGTTGCCAGCGACTTCACCACCACCACTGACGGAGATTGTGGGTTGAGGGGAAGAATTAAATGGGAAGTTGGAGTCTCCTCCTCATGAAGACAAGTTTGAACCCTTGGGCTGGGAAGATGACAAAGTGAAGAGGGACATCAAGCTCCAACTTTGTACCCTTGTCTCCGTTGCAAGTTATAAGATCATTTGATACATAGAAAGGGGGAGAAGAGAGGCTAACAAATAGAAGTAACAACATCCAACTTTTTTGATATTTTATTCTTTATTTCCATAGATTCAATGTAAGCTACAAATAGATACTTACATATTCACTCTTTCTAAGACAAGATTGTTAAACACTCTTATGATTGATCTATGTTTGAAAATATAGGGAATTAAAACTAGTAGAGTCAAGTGGATTAATTCTTGTCAACCTCCAAACCGATCAACTGCTATCAACAATCAAGGATATTCAATCAAACATCAACAATCGATCAACTTGATGATCGATGTTCACCAATCGACCAACAAGCTAAAGAAAACAATCAAGGTCTGCACTCAATAAAAGCAAATCAACATACCTCAATCAAATTCAACCAAGTTCTTTAATCAAGAAAGCATTTGACCACATTTAAGCATTAACAATCAAGAAATATGATTCATGGTCAATGATCGAGAAAGGAGAACTATAGTCAATGTACATAACTTGATTTCCATGTGGGCCAATCAATGTTTGATATGACTTTGAGTTGCATCTATGAATAGAACCCCTGACTTCAATTTCAAGGCATATTGACTTTGACTAGCAAGCAATGACACTGATCCCCTATGTCAAAAACCAAATCAACACTGATTGATCTTGATAGGGATCAATGAATTCACTTTGCTATTTAACCTCTCACCAACAACTCAATTTGTTGTACCCTAGGAAGAGGAGCTGATGTGAAGCATCATCCTTCAACCAAAATGAGAGTGATCAACCATCAATGCCTAAATCAATCAATTTGATCAAACTTATATCTTGATCAATCAAAAGAGAAGGTTCTAAGATTGAAGGTGGGTATATATGAGAGGATCAACCCGTAGTAACTAACCATTTTTTCAATCTTGTTATTTTATTATTTATCTTTAAAGGCAATGGCCATTCAAGCTGAAATTTGTCATTTTCCGCTTGCATAATGAACGACTAAATCTCTTAAACCTGGGTTGGGAGTAGTCATCAGGCCCTCCCAACCATGTAATTGTTCTTCTTACATTTAATATATATATTTGTACAAGGTTTGTTTCCTTACTCTTATTTTAGTGCATCAACTGTATAATTAGCTACCATATTGACATGTTTGATCTCAACAACTTTGAAAGAATGGGTTCAGAGAGATCCAAAGTTTGTAGTAGTGAAAATCCATTTGAGTGAGGGATCATGAAATTAATAGTCATATATCCTTTTTTAGTCTTTGTTTTCGAACTCAAGAGAGAGGCAAGAGTTGTCCTGACCTTCAGAGTGTGGAAGGTGTTAGATAATTTTGATAACTACTTGTAAAGTAAAGTTCTATATAAAATAGAGGAGATGAAGAGTCAGGTTGATTGGTGAACCCTAATACAAGTTTCCATTAATCTTAATCACAATTTTCTCATTTTAGGTTTCAAAACTTGGATTTCTTTATTAGTTGTTTACTTCATTCCTCATTGGAATAGTCAAAATTGAACTTTTCTTTTGATTAAGCTAAGTTAAGACCTTTAGTTTCTTAAATAATTTTGAATAGTATCCTTATGTTGGACCCCATTTACTATAAAAGACTACGTATTTTGTTGAATACATCTCTTCGATTCAAGTAAAACTTTAAAGTCTAATCCATTTAGATAGGAAATTTTGCATAAACGGTTGACCCAAACTTGATCCCATCAACTTTTGTGAATGTTGCAAGGGAAAAGGATAAATGGCAACCATCAACGAGCCTAAAGTCTACTTACTCTTTCTCATGCATCTTTGTTTTCCTTTGAAATTAGTTTTAAAATTTTTTTTCTAGCATATCTATTTGGAAAGGGTATTACACATAGGGTGTTACACCTCAATGACCATATTTTTCGCTACCTATCAGAAAGGAGGAATGGTAGCAAGACATCTCTTTGTTCCTAAATCTTTCTAAGAAAAATGACATCAAACATCCTATGGTGCATTTAATACCAAAATTTGTTGCTTTGAACATTAAGGGAAGCACTATTGCACTTAGTCAATACAGAAAATTTGGAGAAAATTGGCCTAATGAAAATCATTGCGGTGACATCAATGTCGTCAAGGAAATTGTGATACCCATAAGATATAATGGGTTCTACAAGAAGCAACCTATGAAAGAAAAATATCTCTCTTTGATGGATAAATGCTTGATATGGTAGCTGAGCTAAAAAGTATTGGACAATCAAACTTAGAATGAACTTGGTAAAGCTTTTGTCAATAAGTTCTTTCTTACGCAAAGGTACATCCTCTATCACAACAAGATTACTAGTTTTATGTACAAGGACCATACCTATTCACAACCTTCTTCAACAGGCTCACTCAAGTACAAAATAAATTAACAACAAGTCAATCCATTAACAATTACATATTGAGAACAAAGCATTCAATGTGATCAAAAGTTTCAACATGCATCTTGAATTATATAAGAAGAAGAGGTTTATGTAACTCCGAGAACTTGAAGTTCTCATATTGCACACATATGCAAATGCAAGAATCTACAAAGAACGGACAAATATTTGTCATGATGAAGATATTAAGCCTATGTATATCACTGAAGGAGACAAAGTCTTGATTTTCAACTCTAATTTTGACTTTTGTTAGGAAAATTATAGTGTCATTGGTCAAGAACTTCACAGTAGTCGAGATATATTCATCAAGGATGAAGGAAATTAATAGTATCAAATATGGAACATTGTCAATATACAGACACTGTCTAAAAATTATTCTGAACATGAAGGCTTCATACAGAGAGTCAATTTGAATTTTTTGAGCCACAACATGCCAGATGAATGAAGTTTTGGTGAAGCTAAGTAAACTTAATATTATCACTTCTTGGAGGCAACGAAAGCTCTCTACCATATTTAATTTCTTTCCACTTTGATTTTTTTTCATTCTATATCCTTTGAATGATCAACATAAATAGATCAATCAATCATAAGCAATCACGCCCTCTAGTCGACCTAAACATCTTGATCAACCATAATCGAGTACTTTAGACGTGAGGTTGATCAAGCATTTTGTTAAATCATGGTCTACTTTTTTTTGGGATCAAAGGCTCCAGAGGGGGTGAATAGAGATAAAAAGCACTTAAACCAAATTCATTAGACCTTCAAATTACTTCAAGAAATAGGATTGCAAATATGGAATTTGATGCACAAGTAAACATATATAGAAAAGATGAGAGAGATTGAATGAGATTAAGAACATGCTATGTAGAGTGGTTCCAAAATCCAAACTAGGAGAATGTACATCCACTACCTAGAGAGGTCAAGCCCTAGGTTTTTGCAACCATTCCATACTTATATTCCATTATAAGACATATAATAAGACCTTCCTTTTATAGGGAAATGATACCTAGCCTTCCTTTTAAGGACCAAAAAGAAGCCAATAAACCTTACAATGTCTTACCTATCCTTGAAGCAAGAATATTTGACCTCTACAAGGGCTTTCCCACTTTTGCAACAAGGTGGAAACCTTCACCAAGGATCTCCCCTCTTGGAAAAAGTCTTCCGCCTTGAAGGAATTACCAAGGATCTTCAACCTTCAAATTGGAGAAGCTTTCACCAACTTTTCTCTTGATAAAGGGGTTGGAAAAGGGAAGATTTGAGAGCTTCACAAGATTACAATGAAGTATCTCTCTCACATATATCCTATCTCACTCATAATGACATATTGATTAGTAAGAAAGAGAGAGAAAGGGGTCGTATGTGAACAAAACCACTCAACTATAGATAGGAGCAAGGTAGGCAAACTTGGGATGAACCCTAAGGGTCCCTATTTATAGTTGGGGTGTCCACTAGCCACTACAAGCTCTTGAGAACAAATTCTAGTCATTTGGGGTGTTACAACGTTTCTATTTTTTATGTTTGCAACACTCCAATGACTAGAAACACTTTTCCTACACACTCCATACAATGCAGTTGGTCGAGTTTCAATAAAGGTAACTTGACTGATTGCACTATCTAACATGTTGATTTTAAGTTGTCGATCGAGTTTATCTTGGATGAAACTCAATTGATGGCTTAAAATTATTTTGTCTCTACAGGGTGTCAGTCGAGTTTGGCCTGGGACAAACTCATCCAAACTTGGGAATTTCCAAGACCCATCATAGATTTCGGTCGAGTCTCTAAGAGGGAAATTTGGCTAAACAGAATGCATGTGATGCATTTTAAAAATTGTAATTAAAGTGTTGAAATGTTCGAATTAAGTGCTCTTGATTTTTTTGCATCTTTATTACAAGTCATAACATCGATATAAATGATTACAAAAATTGTCCTGAATCGTTTAGGTCATTTACCATAGAAGTGCATTTGCATTGAATTTGACTTGTATTTGATCAAGCTAGGGCTTGATTGGATTGATCCTTTTCAAGTACCTAATACCAGAAATCAATCTCAAATAGACATATTAGATACATATGAATGGAATGGTTAAGTCTCATTAAAATATGGATAATGCATAACTATTAGGTCAACATTCTCACACTTTTTGAAGATGACAATTGATTCCTCAACATATTGAAAAGGACTTAAAATTTAAACTTTTACCTTGTGAATTGTAGAGGGATACATGAATGACCAATAAAAATTGCTCCCCCTCAATTCATGCTTACCTTTTCCTGTAATTAGTTTCTCAAAAAGCATAATCATAGCACATATATACTTTTGAGTCGTCTTACATAGTTGCATGATATTTCAGAGAATGAACTAGAAAAGGATCACAATTCAATATGCACTTGAGCTCATAGCTCCCTTGTATTACTTGACTTGAGCTCGTTTGTCCCCCTGTGTCATTTCAAAAAGGCAGGGGTAGAAGAGATAAAACCAAAGGTCTTATCCATAGTCACAAATGATACAAACAACCACTATAAGCAAGCATTGACAAAAAACAAGAGAGAACAACACATACTAGTGTCATATTCAAAATACGGAAGCACATACCCAGAACTCATTAGATGTAACCAAACGTAGGGTTAAGATACATATAATCAAATTACAACAAAAGGAGATGTCATCTCTAGATAAAAACTACAAACCAAGATGGAAAAGCAATAAGATATGAAAATAGTAAGCCTCATATACAATGCCCGAATGATCAGTACATGAAAGCCTACAAAAAGATATAAATATAAGCACCCTATATACTAAAAAATAAATGTATATGGTATCTATGCCAACAGTCTCATCATCATCATGTTGGTAGTCCTCATCTCCGTTAGATGGTGCATCAGGGGTATCATCATCACCATCTCCATCAGCATCTGAGCCATCATCACCATCTTCACCTTCATCCTCATCACCATCAGCCTCATCATCATCATTAACATCCTCATCATCCATCTCGGTGTCCTCATTAAGAACAAAAGAGTGAGGACCGGTCCATTCGTGGTTTTGCTCTTCCCAGGAGATGCCACACTCATATAATGCCTTAGCTTTCTCATAATTGGGTACATAAGCCCAATCAAAATCAGTAAGAAAAGTAGTAGAAGGGCCAATTGGAAGTTCCAACAGTTGAGAGGAGGTAGTAGGGACAGGTCCACCATAAGAGGTAGGGGTAAAATGGAAGCAGTACGGTGGTGGTCTGGGTAGAAGTGACTGTATGCATAGGAGGCATAGTCAACAAAAAGGTAGGGCTGGTAGGTGGTATTAAGGATGGGTGCATGACAAGTTCATGTTTGACATTATTTGAACCAGATCCTGATGTAGGTGCTCCTAGACCTATAGGTAGTATGCATGTTGGTGCATCATATTACCCATAAGGGCTTCATTAGACATCGAGAACAAGGCATGGTCTGGTCTAGGAGGAGGTGGAGGAGCCTGGGTTGAGGTCGAAGCATTGGGTGTGGTAGAGGAGGTGGGATGAAAAGACTTCTTGATAGTGGATTCACTAATGTAAACACCTTTCCTACTTGATTTGTAACCAAGATCATGGAAAAGAGATTTCTCAATGTAGTGAGAAAACAAACCTCAAATCAAGTTGGGATAAGGTGGGTGGGTTCCATGGGTATTCTTCCTTGAGTCAAAATTGTCATGTGGTGGAGAATATAATGGCCCCATTTGAATTTGACATCCTTCAGGAGACAACACATTAGAACATTAGTGTTTTCTAGAATATCTATTTGGTTTTTCTTTGGGTGGATATTACAGTTGACTGCAAGTGTAATGAGGTGATTCTTGATGTCAAGGGAGGAAGAGGGAAGGATCTAAATAACTTGTGGATGTCAGGTAGGGTGAGCTCAAGTTCAAAACTTTGGTACAACTTCTCAGGGTCAAGAAGGTCAAGATATTGGTGATAGGTGGTCAACCATGTATATGTGATGGTGTTACTATTGAAGTAAGAATTCAAGGAATCCTTGGAGATGGAAAACTTAGTACCCACAATCATGGAGGTAAGAATCACTTGTTGGTTTGGGGATGGCACAAGAGAAGTGTAGTTCCACATGAGGTTTGCATAGACTTTTTGGTCAGATTTTGTGCTAGAAAGAGAGTTGGTGAAGCACAATCTCTCTACAAAAAGTGTAGTAAGGTGTTGTGCATTAAACACAGCAGCAACCTCATTCATAAACTCTCTTCAAGATTCAAGCAAAGCATGTAAAAGAAAAGGATTTCTAGGAAGAAGCTCCTTATACCTATTGACTTCTTGAGAGGAAATGAAGGAAGTACCATCAAAAGAAACGACCCTAGAAGTAGTGGAGGACGAGGGTACTCCAACTGGGCCAGTCCTTTTATGTCGATTTGAAGCCATGGAGATGAAAGGAGATGAAGAGGAAACAAAATGAGGAAGATGGCAGGTTGTGTAGGTTGTTCAAGGATCTGGGTCAAGTTAGGGAAGGCTAGAGCAGGTTATCCAGGGCTAGAGAGGGTAAGGGAGAGATTTAGGTAGCCATAAGGTTGAAGGATGAACAAGAAAGAGGGTCTATTGGTCGATTTTTCTCTAGTTGAGAGGGAGAAAGTTGCCTGATTGCCTATACATTTTCTGCCCAATAGTGTTTTTGGTCGAGTTTTACATTTGAGAAACTTGACCAACACTACAGTTTCATTCAATCTTTGGCATGTTGTTGGTAGTGTTTCTCCCAAAACAAACTTGACTGACAAGCCAGTCTGTCCAAAAGATAAGAAATTCAATTCTAGGCCACTGGAGTGCTATCGAAATTTACTTTTATATCCTACCATGCATTTTGAACATATTGAGGCATTTTCCGCTCATCATTGGCTACTATTTTGCAGTATAATAAGCATTTGTGAAAATAGCCAAAATAAGAAAAACAAGGCATTAAAACTAGGCATATGTAGAACAAACAAATATAAGGTGAGTAAATATGTGAGCAAGAACATATGGGTATGAGAGAATCCAGCTAGAAGGCATTTCATTATCATCAAGAGCAGTAATAAGTAGTTTCAATCTAAGAAAAGTAAATTTCTCTCTAGCTAGATGTGTTGTGAAAATGTTTTCAAGTTTATTTTTTGTGTCCACATGTATGATATAGATATCTCTTTTGGAAAGTGGTTATAGAGGAAGTGATGTGGACCTCTATATGATTGTCTCTACTATAAAACATCAGATTGTAAGAAAGATTAATTGCACTAGTATTATCACAAAAGATAGGAGAAGCATCAAAATGAATGTTAAAGTGTTGAAGCATTTGCTAAATTCATCCATAGGACTTGGGCACAACAACTCCCAACTACAATGTACTCAACCTCGGTTGTTGAAAGAGCCACTATTGTTTATTTCTTAGAGAACCAAGAAATTAAGCATGGTCCTAGGAGGAAGAAAGTGCTACTTGTGCACATTCTATCAATTAATAACCATGCATAATCCACATCACTATAAGCAGTAAGAGTAAAGTCCCCTGACTTGGGATACCATAGTCCAAAATTTTGGGGTTTGGCTAGGTACCATAGAATCCTCTTAACCGCTATAAGATGGGATTTTCTAGGACTGGATTGAAATCTAGTGCACAAGCCAATACTAAACATGGTATCAGGTCTAGATGCAGTTAAATATAGCAAGATACCAGTCATACCTCTATAGAGCTTCTCATCTAACTTCTCACCTTCCTCATCTCTATCAAGTATGGTGGTGTTTGACATGGGGGTTTCCATCAGTTTGGTGTTCTCCATCCCAAAGCGCTTCAAGAGTTCACTTGTATACTTGCCTTAGATGATGAAGTTTCCTTCCTTTATTTGCTTGATTTGGAATCCAAGGAAGAAAGTATTATCCCCCATCATACTCGTCTCAAACTCACTGTACATAAGAGAACTAAACTCCTTGCAAAGATCAAGATTAGTTTTGTCAAATATGATATCATAAACATATATTTGAATGATCAAAAAGTTGCTAGAAGTGTGTTTAAGAAATAGCGTAGAATCAAATTTGCTCATGATATAGCCATTTTCTAACAAAAATTTATTTAATTTCTCATACCAAGCTCTAGGGGCTTGTTTGAGTCCATAGAGAGTTTTTTGTAACAAATTAACATGGTTAGGAAGCTTATCATGTTCAAAGTCGGGAGGTTCAACCACATAAACTTCATCCTCTATTCTACCATTTAGAAACACACTTTTAACATCCATTTAGTATAAAAAGAAATTTTTATAGATATCTAAGGCAAAGTAACATTTTAATAGATTCAAGTGTAGCAACATGTACATAACTTTCATCAAATTCAATACCTTCCTATTGATTGAATCCTTGAGCAACTAATCTTGCTTTGTTCCTTACCACTTTTCCTCTTTCATCTAGCTTGTTGTGTAGACCCTCTTGGTGCCAATAATCTTTCTATCATTTGGTCTTATTACAAAGGTACACACTTTGTTCTTTTCAAATGGTTGTATCTACTCTTGCATAACTAGGATCCATTCATCATCTTTAAGAGTTTCTTTGATGTTCTTTGACTTAAGTTGTGAGATGAAGGCATTGTCGGCTTGTTCCTTGTTGGATTCAGCCCACACCTTCACCCTTTCAAAAGGATTGCCAATTATGATCTTATTAGGATGATCTTTTGCAAAATGGGGGTTTGGATCCTTCTTTTCTTCTTCTTTCTCTTCTTCATCTACTACCAACTCTTTTCCTTTGTTAATGATGCTGAGATGTTTTAATCTAGGAATCACCTCATCTACAACATCATCATTTACAATATTATTTGAAATAAATGGGTTAGTTTCAACAAATTTCACATTGATAGATTCTTCTACTTTAGGCAAATTCAATGTTAAATATTCTAAATGCTTTGCTAGTAGTGCTATAGCCAAGAAAGAAAGCCTTGTAAGACTTCACATCAAACTTGTAGAGAGAATCCTTGGTGTTTAAAACAAAACAAAGACAACCTAAAACATGATAGAAATTGATAGAGGGCTTTCTACCACACCATAACTCGTGAAGGGATTTTCCTTTAGAATGATGAGTGAAGACTCGATTTTTCACAAAACATGAAGTATTAACACCTACGGCCCAAAGCTTCTTTGGAGTATCATACTCTAAAATCATGGTCCTAGACATTTACTATAAAGACCTATTCTTTCTCTCTACAACCCCATTTTGTTGAGGTGTATGAGGAAAAGAAAAGTTGTGTGCATAACCTAATTCCTTACAAAACCTTTCAAACATATCATTTTCAAATTCTCCCCCATGGTCACTATGGATAGAGACAATCTAGAAAGAAGCTTCATTTTCAATCCATTTGCAAAAAGTAGAGAAAACATCGAGAGTGTCACTTTTTGAAACTAAGAAGAAGGTCCGAATAAAGTCAGAAAAGTCATTGACAATAATAAGGGAATACTTGCTACCATGAAGTTATTGAGTTCTCCTTGGTCCAAATAAATCAAAGTGAATAATTTCAAGAGATCTTTTGGTACTAAGGACTCATTTGTATTTAAAGGAGGATTTATTTTTCTTTCCTTGTGTACAAGGTTGGCATTCCTCATCCTTCCCAAAGTCCAATTTAGGAAGTCCTTTGACCAATTCTTTTTTGCTCAACTTCTTCAACTGATGCATATTTACATGAGCAAGCCTACGATGCCATGAAGATATATCACTTTTGTCAACAAAAAGGAATTTACCAAGAATAGGCTTAAGAGAATCAAGAACAATAACATAAATATTTCCATTTCTAGTTCTCGTTTATATGACATTGTAGGAGAGGGAATCTAGAAGCAAGAATTCAAGAGAAGTAAATAACACAAGATATCCATTGTCACATAATTGACTAACACTAATATGATTGTGATGTAGGCCATCCACAAGAAGAACATTCTTGATGCATTGTGAATCACCCACATCACCCTCACCTATAATTTTACCTTTATTGTTGTCACCAAAAGTCATTGATCCTACTTTCTCTTTGTGAAATTGTTGAAGTGTCTTATTTCACCAATCATGTTCTTGGATCAACCACTTTCAACAATCCATTTTACTTTTACCTACAAGAAAGGAAGATGTCGGTTCCCAATTCATATCTTGAGATATGGATTTAGCTTAGAGACCCATTTCATCGTTGGGTTGGTCCCCTTCTCTTTGTATTGACAATAAGTAGAATAATGATCATCACTCTTGCAATGTGCACAAACCATAGGGTTCTTAGAGTCAGATGACTGTCCATGGAAGATAGAATGTTCCTTTCTATTTTTCTTTCCCATGCCCTTGCTTTTGGGAGTTCCCTCATATCCCAAACCACTTTTACCATTTTGTTTAGTAGAGTGATCTAAGATTTCGTTGAGGGACTTTTTCCTTATAAGGAACTTTTGCAAGGAAGCTATAAGCATGTAATTATCATCACTAAGAGTAATGACAGTTGAAGAAAGACTAGATAAATCATATTGAGCATGAAGCAGATCAGCCTCTAGACAGAGGGCTTTAGTATGATAAGAATCTCTATCAAGAATTATACTAGATACTTCATTACTTGGAAGTAAAGGTCTAGAGGAAAGATCATTAATTTTAACAAGCAATGTAGAATTTTCAGTCCAAAGAAAAGTAAGCTCATCAAAATATATTCGATTTTCATCCTTAATATTATCGCAAGCATGTCTAAGATCGTTGAACTTATCAACAAGTTTATCATTTTCAATTCTAATCAAAACAAGCTCATCAAGGTGAGTTTGGCTCTCATATTTAAGACTATTCATGTTCTTAAGATAAATCCCATTCTATACCTCAATAGCATAGTATTGTAACTCAATCTCAATGAATTGGCCTTGCAAAGAATCAATACTATCAAGATGAACTTTCTCAGTTTGCTCAAGAAAATCAATTTTAGCATATAAGACATCAATAATTCTCCCTAACCCCTTCTTCTTGTATTTCCACTTAGAATAAGAAGAATGGGAAGCATTAAGTTTGATGACCCCAATTTCCATATACGTTCCTTAGTGACATGCACAAACATGTGTCCACTCATATCTATGAATGTCAAAAGGGAAAATATAAGAAATCAAGATAGTCAACTAAAATCAGAGATAAGCCAAGATCATGTTCACATCATCAGTAGATAGGCACACAACACTTCATTCAATGATGAAAGATAAAGTCATACATATTAATACTTGAGAAGGGAGAAGAATAAGTCTATGAAAAAGGAAATGCGATTATTACATAGGATCTATAGTATCCTATTACATCATCTAGAAGAATAAAAACTATCTAACTGAAATGAATATGATGAGAAGTGGAAATCTATCTCATATCCTCCATGATCATTATTTAGTGGCTTCAGGTACTTAGATGTGCTTCATCTATTGTCAATTGTTCCTTGTACCTAGAAAATACGAGAAACAAAAACATCAACAAAGTTGGTACGTGGAATTAAAAGCTATACTATGCTGGTATATAAAATACTCAAAATTGGAGAAAGAGAAGAAAACATTATTTAAAGGCGGAAAATCAGGTAATCCCAAGTTATTATCCTCATTTAGAATGAATATACATTACTATGGTGGACTTAGCACATAATCACATAAATAGTGGGCCCTTCCCCGTGTACCTTGTACTCTAGGGATCTCCCCGTATACCATGTACTCTAGGGTGGTGCTAGTCAACATTAAATCTTTCCCTCTCTAATAGGGAGTTTAATGAGCACCACTAGTAACAACATTTCACTCATATTCAATTATGTTCTTTTATGTTCAAGGTGGTAAATCATCAATTAATCATATATCCACATCCATCAATGTATGTCAATTTCATGCAAACAAGTACATATATTTAGCATCCAGCAAAATCTAATCATATAATTACATCCACGTACCTTTAATTCTCAGATCTAGATTCCACAAGTCCTAGGTTATAAGAAAGATAGTAGATCACCCTGAAATATAAACAAAACCTAAATTTACCATGGATTCTCATTATTCCACATTAGGGTTTCTTATTAGGGTTTAGGTCATTTGGGATATCATTTTTTTAGGATACATGTGATTCGAGAGGTCAGAGTTGGTTCTAAGGTCAGGGTTAATCAAAATCATCCTAGGCAATTAATTGTTTGACATCAAATTGTATAAGGTATACATTATGAAGAGTGGAATCTCGAAATTAGGGGTTTTCTCCCTTATTGAATCAACTATCCTTTTTAGATAGGATTTCGAGTGACATGATGATTAGAACCCTAATTAGGGTTTAAAATGTTCTCAAAGCAGATTTAAAATCAATGATGACCCTTATTACACAGTATATAAATATTAAGGGTCATTAGGACTTGTAGACCATACTTTCTGAAAAGGGGTCGGATCCAGGTCCTGGAATTATTTTATTTAAATAGCTTGGATTTTTATGATGAAAAAGATGTATAGGTTTGATATATTTTGATATTCCTATCATTTTCTAGGGTTTTCATAAGTTCTGACCAATCAGGAAATATTAAGGAATTAAACAAAAATAAAAAAAAGATTTGTGAGCTCTGCCTCGCGAATCATGTGAGGGATCCAACCAACCGGACCCTCTCACTGACCCGTGAGCAAGCACTCGTCCAAAGAGGGTCAGGCTCTAGGCGAAGGTTAGGAATGCCCCTGAGGGTCACCTGTGCTCCGTGACAGGGCATGGGTAAAAGGGGAAAATCACCCTTTTGATTGTTGCTCGTGCCATGGCAGTGAAGCACGATGACTCCAGGAAAGGATGGTGATGGGTCGAAGCATCTAGATGGGTGTTGAGTGCGTGAGCGTGAGCATGTCTCATTCGCGGGATCTCCCCGAGTTCAATGAGCCCAAGAAGCTCGTCGGAGGTGAACTACAACTCCGATGACGACGACAGGAGGCTCGATGAAAAGAATTTGGGTTCTAAGGTTTTACCTGCCCTCCGGCTGGATTGAGGGGTCACGAACCTCCGTGTGAGGTTCATGAGAATCTGTGTCCACTTTCTGCTACTCGGCGTGCCTTGGACCTCGCCGGTGTTGGCACTTTTGAGCTTGGCTGCGGCGGCTAGTCGACCCGAGGTCCTAGACCTTCGCGGCTCCAACTAGGGGTGTTGTTCGACTCGTCAGGATCCCAGGAACGTGTAGCCGTGGGGAATTGGAAGAAAGGTGCTCCTGGAGTGAAGGTGGAGACGGGGGTCAGATGAGGTGAGGTGCTTGAGGTCAGGGAGGTAGAGGTGATCTTCGTTGCAATTGATAGGTCCCTGTGACTAAAATGGGGGTGGCAGAGCTTCTGGGCTCCTTAAATAGGTGTGGGGGAGCTAGAAGGGGAAGCCCTAAAATTGGTTGTCGCCGCCAATGAGAGGTGTGAGGGCTCGGGAGGCTGTTCTCCCTGATCCTGGAGAGATGGGTGACGTGGTAAGGATCGTTGAGCTCGGTCAGGTGAGAGGGAGTCGTCCTCCAAATATCTCACAAGGGGGAGGTGACGTTTGGGCGCGAGGGCCGTTGGAAGGTCGGCTGTTCTACTTCAGGCGGAGACCGGGTCTTTCGGAGGTAGAAGATGAGGTCTTCACCCTCGGATCCTGAGCGGATCATTGTCCATCTAATCGGATGGCTGGGATTAAATCCCAGTGATTGGACTGCACCAAAGCAGTAAAATGGGCCGCGTGACAAGATTTTGGCCAAATAAATCGAAAACCTAGGTCCTAGAGCTACTAGATGGTATTATACACATGATTTTCAAATGTAAATAACTCTAATTTGGTAAATCCGATTGTAATGAGGTTTTAAGCTTAGCTTTATAATGCTATGATGTAGCTATGGTGCAAGATTTGAGTCAAAATTCGATTATTGACTATGTCAATTGACTAAATGTTATAATATTTGTATTATTGACTTTAGGTAATATTATGAATGGTCTTAAGTGAAATTGATAATCCATTTAATCAATTTAATGAGAGAGATGATTGTGGGCATAATTGGAATAATTGTAGGAGAGAGAAACTAAATAATATATAAGTAAAAACTCACTCTGTCACATTCTCCCTTCCTTTTAAGAATTTTGTCCCCAAAATTCAAGCATCCTGGAAAAGATGTGGATACTTCTTCTCGACCTCGGTCTTTAGCTCCCAGGTGGCATCTGTTTCATCATGGTGGCTCCAGATAACTTTCACCATTTCAATATGATGATTACTGCGAAGCTCCTTTGACTTGAAGTCGAGATTTCTGACTGGGGATTCAGCATATGACAGATCATCCTTCAATTCGAGAGGCTCATGATTCAAGATATGACTGGAATCCTTGACATAGGGCTTCAGATTAGATACATGAAACACATTATGCATGGCACTATACTGAGGTGGCAAAGCAAGACAATAGGCACATTCACCAACCCTTTCTAGAATCTCGAAGGGTCCCACATAACGAAGACTGAGCTTTCCTTTGTTCTTGGCCAAAGCTCGAATAGGTCGGATCTTTAGAAAGACATGATCACCCTCCTTGAACTGACGTTCCTACCGGTGATCATCTGCATACGATTTTTGCCTGTCCTGTGCTCGCTTCATCCTCTTCCTAATTAGAGCAACCTTATCAGTATACAACTGCATCTCCTTGGATTTCATTAGGGTATGTTCTCCAACGTCGTCCCAGTGTAAAGGTGATCTGCATGGTCATCCATAAAGAGCTTCATAGGGACGCATCCCAATGCTTTCCTGATAGTTATTATTAGAGGAAAACTCAGCTAAAGGCAAGTAATAGTCCCACGAGCCTTCCCAATCGAGAAAACAAGCTCGTAGAAGATCCTCCACAATATGTATAGTATGCTCTGATTGCCCGTCTGTTTGTGGATGGTAAGCTGTATTGAAGTTCAATTTGATGCCCAATTCCTCTTGAACATGCTTCCACAACTTTGATGTGAACTTTGGGTCCCTGTCCAAGACAATAGACGCTGAGACTCCATGCAGACATACTATCTCCCGTATGTAGAGGTCAGCCAACTCAGAAACCTTTGCAGTAGTCTTCACAGGAAGAAAATGAGCCGATTTGGTGAGACGATCCACTATGACCCATGCAACGTCGTATCCCTTCCTGGTCCTGGGTAACCCCACCACAAAATCCATGGTGATGTGTTCCCATTTCCATTTTGGAATCTCAAGTGGTTGTAGTAGACCGCCTGGTCTCTGATGTTCGACCTTGATCCTTTGGCATGTCAGACACCTGGTCATGAAATCGGCAATATCACACTTCATGCCCCTCCACCAAAACTGACGTTGTAGGTCTTTGTACATCTTCGTCGTGCCTAGATGAATTGTGTACTTGGACCCATGTGCCTCATTTAGAATTGTTGTCTTTACAGTTGACTGCTCAGGAACCCACATACGATTCTTGTAACGGAGACAACCATCAAGACCCACAGACAGATGTGTTTGCGGCCTCGACAGGAGAGAAGAGAGCTCTGTAAGACCAGGACTAGCCTTTTGTGCCTCAAGAAGTTCGAAATGCAAGTTGGACGTGATGGAAATGTTATTAACATGCATACGATCAAACAAAAATTGTGGTTTCCAGCCCACTAGATCCTCCATGTTCCTCCATTCAGGGACAGAAAGAGATGCACACGCTGCCCTTTTCCTGCTAAGGGCATCAAAAACTACATTTGCCTTACCCGGATGATAGGCAATAGTGGAATCATAGTCCTTTAGGTATTCAATCCATCGGCGTTGATGTAGATTCAAGTCCTTCTGAGTCAGGATGTACTTTAGGCTTTTTTGATCGGTGAAGATGTCGAATGTTGCCCTGTATAGGTAGTGCCTCCAAATTTTGAGGGCATGAATGATTGCAGCTAGTTCCAAATCATGGGTGGGATAATTAAGTTCATTGGGTTTTAGCTGTCTAGATGCAAAGGCCACTACCTTACCATTCTGCTGCAGGATACACCCTAGCCCATTCCTCAAAGCATCAGTGAATATCACAAACCCTTCATTACCAGAGGGTAGAACAAGAACAGGAGCCGATGTCAACTTCTACTTTAACTGCTGGAAACTGGACTCACAAGTGGCTGACCAGATGAAGTGCTCGTCCTTCCGAGTAATCTTGGTTAGAGGAAGTGCAACTTTGGAGAAATTTGGAATAAAATGATGATAGTATTTGGCCAGACCCAAGAAACTCTGAATTTCAGAAGGATTACAAGGAGGTTGCCAATCAAGTACAGCAGAGACTTTGGCGGGATCAATAGATATACTACCTCCAGAAATGACATGTCCAAGAAACATGACCTTATCAATCCAAAATTCACATTTTGAAAGCTTGCCATAGAATTTTTGAGTTCGGAAAAAGTCAAGAACTGCTCGTAGGTGTTCCCGATGTTTTTCCATAGAATCAGAATAGATCAAGATATCATCAATGAAGACGACCACGAACTCATCAAGGTAAGGTTGGAAGACTTTGTTCATCAGATTCATAAATACACCTGGTGTGTTGGTCAACCCGAATGGCATCACCAGAAATTCATAATGCCCATAATGAGTTTGAAAAGTCATTTTAGAAATATCAGAATCCTTGATTTTAAATTGATGGTATCCAGAACGGAGATCAATCTTTGAGAAAACTTTAGCAGTACGAAGTTGATCAAAGAGGTCATCAATACAAGGAAGAGGATACTTTTTTTTAATAGTGGCTTGGTTCAACATGCGGTAGTCAATACACATACGTATAGAACCATCTTTCTTTTTAACAAAGAGAACATGAGCTCCCCAGGGGAAAACACTAGGACGAATGAAACCTTTGTCGAGAAGTTCTTGCAACTGTTTCTTCAACTCCATAAGCTCAGCAGGAGTCATCCTATATAGTGCCCTAGAAAATCAGAGTGGTTCCAGGAAGATCTATGGAGAACTCAATGTCTCTATTTGGAGGCAGCCCAGGAAGCTCCTCTGGAAAAATGTCAGGGAAGTCACGTACCACATCCAAACTTTCCACAGGCCCGCTACTAGGACTGGTCTCTGAGACTAATGCAAGGAAGACTTTACATCCTTTAGAAATGAGCTTTTTAGCTTTAAGAGAGGAGATTATAATATTATTAGAGAGTCCGCTTCCCCTAGGGATTTTTACCGGATAAGAATGAGGTTGAGAGAGAACGACCGTCTTGTTTCTACAGTCAATGTGAGTGTGGTATGTGTATAGCCAGTCCATACCAAGTATAACATCAAAGTCTTCCATAGTTAAGGGAATGAATTCAAAGGGCATATCATGATTTTCGTATTTAAGAGAGAGTTCATTGGTTTTCTGTAGAGTTGTGAGTATTTTTCCACTCAGAGTAGATACGTCTAGAATATATCCCAAGTCCCTTATGTGAAGATTTAATATGGATGCCAGAGTTTGAGAAATAAATATATTTGTAGACCTAGAGTCAAATAAAGACTTAACAGGATGACCATTTAATAATACAGTGCCTACATAAGGTAATCAAATTATGAATAATTGCATGCTTGAAAAAGATATTGAATTATAAAGAAATTAGGTTACCTTCACAGAGCTAGTTTGGATTTGCCTTGGCCTCTTCTACATTTACTGCAAATACCCTACCATTGTGGTGTCCCTGAGGCTGCGAAGCACCAGCCACAGGATTACCAAAGATGGAGGGAGTGGGGCACTTGGCGACGAAATGACCCTCCTTTTTGCAGTTATAGCAGACTGGCTTGGTGTGGCGGCATACTCCACCGTGGTGTCGTCCACAAGTCTTGCACTTCGGGTGGACAATCTTATATTGATTTTGATTGTGCTTCTGTCCTCCTTTTCCTAAACCTCCTCCTTTCCCTGATCCCTTGTTGTTATGGCCTGGGTTGAACTTCCTAAACTTATCCTCTTCAATAGTGGTTAACCCTAAGTACCCCATGTTGGAAGGCTTCTGCATGCCTTGCTCTCTCTCCTACTTGAGGGCCATGTCTAGGGCTTCATCTATGCTTCTGGGACGAGAGGCTATGACTAGGGTTTTTAGGTGGGTGGAAAGGCAGTCAACATAGTGCTCAGTAAGACGGTCTTCAATCCTGATGGGTGCATAACGTTCCAGAAGCCTAAACTTCCAGGTGTAATCAGCTACTGAAAGACTACCCTGCCTTAACTCCATGTACATCTTCTCCTTCCTCTTCCTCTCGGCTATGGGCATAAAACGATCCGTGAAGAGGTTTTTGAAGGCTTCCCACTCCATGTTGTCTATTTCCTAACCCCTATTCCCGCCATAGTTCTCCCACCAGATTTTTCCCCTCCCTTAAGCATATGGGTGGCAAACTTGACCTTCTTCTCATTGGGTACTTCTAGGGTATGAAAACCAGTTTCCATGGATAAAATCCAGGCCTCAACCTTGTCCATGACCTCAGGCTGATCTTCCCCCCAAAAGGAATCAAGGTTTAGCTTAATAAACTATATCACTGTCACTTCTTTCTTCCTAGATGAGTTAGGTTCAGGGGTTCCTTTTGTGGCGAGGGTTTCCATAAAATCTAGAAGGATTTTCTTCTGTTCCTCCCACCTTTCCTTGGCCGCAACATCGGGATCAGGTACTTCAGAGGTTTCAGGCTCTTTTCTTTTCTTAGAGGACGATTCCTCTGAGGCCTTCGAGTTTCGAGTCTTAGGAGGCATCCTGAAATTAATTGGGATATATTAGATTTATTACTCAACAATTATATTTGTCATTATCATTATGACATTTCATTATTCTCTTATATCATTTATTAATGTTCTTAATGTTACAATTTATGGAGGATACCTTAAAAATCCTTATTAGTTGGTCCTTAAGACTTTCTAAATAGAGAGATGCTTTCCTAATCTCATATCATAAAGATGAAGGGAAGAACAATTTTCAAAAATTTGAGATAAGAGGGAAAATATTCCTATAGAAAAAATGTGAGGGAATTTTTATAGATGAGAAGGATCCCTAGTTTATGGTATGCCCAAGAAGTAAGGGACATTTAGGATATCGGCCAAGTAGACTCACACTTCCTTATAGGTAGCCTCGTGATTGCCAAGCAAAGTGGCTCAGAGACTTTAGCCAGACCTTAGGCAGATGCTATCCTAGTCACCTCAACCCTTCACATCCATACTCAAGGACTACCCTAGACTCATAATAAGGTGAATGAGGTTCATGTGACTTGATGTGTGAACATTAGCTCTGATACCAACTGTGACGACCCCAATTTCCATATACGTTCCTTAGTGACATGCACAGATATGCGTGCACTCATATCTATGAATGTTAAAAGGGAAAATATAAGAAATCAAGATAGTCAACTAAAATCAGAGATAAGCCAAGATCATGTTCACATCATCAGTAGATAGCCACACAACACTTCATTCAATGATGAAAGATAAAGTCATACATATTAATACTTGAGAAGGGAGAAGAATAAGTCTATGAAAAAGGAAATGCGATTATTACATAGGATCTATAGTATCCTATTACATCATCTAGAAGAATAAAAACTATCTAACTGAAATGAATATGATGAGAAGTGGAAATCTATCTCATATCCTCCATGATCATTATTTAGTGGCTTCAGGTACTTCGATGTGCTTCATCTATTGTCAATTGTTCCTTGTACCTAGAAAATACGAGAAACAAAAACATCAACAAAGTTGGTATGTGGAAATAAAAGCTATACTATGTTGGTATATAAAATACTAAAAATTGGAGAAAGAGAAGAAAACATTATTTAAAGGCGTAAAATTAGGTAATCCCAAGTTATTAGCCTCATTTATAATGAATATGCATTACTATGGTGGACTTAGCACATAATCACATAAATAGTGGGCCCTTCCCCATGTACCTTGTACTCTAGGGATCTCCCTGTATACCATGTACTCTAGGAAGGTGTTATTCAACATTAAAGCTTTCCCTCTCTAATAGGGAGTTTAATGAGCACCACTAGTAACTACATTTCACTCATATTCAATTATGTTCTTTTATGTTCAAGGCGGTAAATCATCAATTAATCATATATCCACATCCATCAATGTATGTCAATTTCATGCAAACAAGTACATATATTTAGCATCCAACAAAATCTAATCATATAATTATATCCATGTACCTTTAATTCTCATATCTGGATTCTACAAGTCCTAGGTTATAAGAAAGATAGTAGATCACCCTGAAATATAAACAAAACCTAAAGTTACCATGGATTCTCATTATTCCACATTAGGGTTTCTTATTAGGATTTAGGTCATGTGGGATATAATTTTTTTAGGATACATGTGATTCGAGAGGTCAGAGTTGGTTCTAAGGTCAGGGTTAATCAAAATCATCCAAGGCAATTAATTGTTTGACATAAAATTGTATAAGGTATACATTATGAAGAGTGGAATCTCGAAATTAGGGTTTTTCTCCCTTATTGAATCAACTATCCTTTTTAGATAGGATTTCGAGTGACATGATGATTAGAACCCTAATTAGGGTTTAAACTGTTCTCAAAGTAGATTTAAAATCAATTATGACCCTTATTACACAATATATAAATATTAAAGGTCATTAGGACTTGTAGACCATACTTTCTGAAAAGGGGTCGGATCCAGGTCCTGGAATTATTTTATTTAAATATCTTGATTTTTTTTATGAAAAATATGTATAGGTTTGATATATTTCGATATTCCTATCATTTTCTAGGGTTTTCATAAGTTCTGACCAATCAGGAAATTTTAAGGAATTAAACGAAAATAAAAAAAGATTTGCGAGCTCTGCCTCGCGGATCATGCGAGGGATCCGATCAACCGGACCCTCTCACTGACCCGCGAGCAAGCGCTCGTCCAAAGAGGGTCAGACTCTAGGAGAAGGTTAGGAATGCCCCTGAGGGTCACATGTGCTCCGTGAAAGGGCATGGGTAAAAGGGGAAAATCACCCTTTTGATTGTTGCTCGCGCCAAGGTAGTGGAGCACGATGACTGTAGGCAAGGATGGTGATGGGTCAAAGCAGCTAGATGGGTGTTGAGTGCATGAGCGTGAGCATATCTCATTCGCGGGATCTCCCTGAGTTCAATGAGCCCAAGAAGCTCGTCGGAGGTGAACTACAGCTCTGATGATGACAGGAGGCTCGGTGAAAAGAATTTGGGTTCTAAGGTTTTACCTGCCCTCTGGCTGGATTGAGGGGTCACGAAGCTCCGCGTGAGGTTCGTGAGACTCTGTGTCCACTTTCTACTACTCGACGTGCCCTGGACCTTGACGGTGTTGGCACTTTTGAGCTCGGCTGCGGCGGCTAGTCGACCCAAGGTCCTAGACCTTCACGGCTCCAACCGGGGGTGTTGTTCGACTCGTCGGGATCCCAGGAACATGTAGCCGTGGAGAATTGGAAGAAAGGTTCTCCTGGAGTGAAGGAGGAGACTGGGGTCAGACGAGGTGAGGTGCTTGAGGTTAGGGAGTTAGAGGTGATCTTCGTTGCAATTGAGAGGTCCCTGTGACTAAAGGGGGGTGGCGGAGCTACTGGGCTCCTTAAATAGGTGTGGGGGGCACTAGAAGGGGAAGCCCTAAAATTGGCTTTCGCCGCCAATGAGAGGTGCAAGGGCTCAGGAGGTTGTTTTCCCTAATCCGGTGGATATGGGTGACGTGGTAAGGATCGTTGAGCTCGGTCAGGTGAGATGGAGTCGTCCTCCAAATATCTCACCAGGGGGGTGAGGTTCGGGCGCGAGGGCTGTTGGAAGGTCGGTTGTTCTGCTTTAGGCGGAGATCAGGTCTTTCAGAGGTAGAAGACGAGGTCTTCACCCTCAGATCCTGAGCAGATCATTGTCCATCTAATCGGATGGCTGGGATTAAATCCCAGTGAGTGGACCGCGCCAAAGCAGTAAAATGGGTCGCGTGACAAGATTTTGGCCAAAAAAATTGAAAACCTAGGTCCTAGAGCTACTAGATGGTATTATACACATGATTTTCAAATGTAAATAACTATAATTTGGTAAATCCAATTGTAATGAGGTTTTAAGCATAGCTTTATAATGCTATGATGTAGTTATGATGTAATATTGGAGTCAAAATTCGATTATTGACTATGTCAATTGACTAAATGTCATAATGTTTGTATTATTGACTTTAGGTAATATTATGGATGGTCTTAAGTGAAATTTATAATCCATTTAATCAATTTAATGAGAGAGATGATTGAGGGCATAATTGGAATAATTGTATGAGAGAGAAACTAAATAATATATAAGTAAAAAACTCACTCTGTCACATTAAGCATATCAATGAGGGCTTCTTTAGATAAATC
The DNA here is from genome assembly GCA_963693085.1 of Alisma plantago-aquatica. Taxonomy (NCBI): domain Eukaryota; kingdom Viridiplantae; phylum Streptophyta; class Magnoliopsida; order Alismatales; family Alismataceae; genus Alisma; species Alisma plantago-aquatica. The sequence continues at coordinate 1,181,952,529 of OY856412.1, read as the reverse complement.
ATTCAAGCTTATCTAACTTACCTCACCTATGGCTTCACTAGTTGAGGCCATGCCATCAAGGTGGCATTCTCCCTCATTGGATATAGAATCACTAGAAGAAGACTTGTCCCATGCTGGGTGGGATGAATCTTTGCTTCCTTTTTCCTTCTTTTTCTTCTTCTTGTACTTGCCTTCCTTCTTGTAGTCCTTCTTTTTCTTAGAGCTACTCTTATTGTAGGACTTTTTTGCCTTGGGGCTATCATTCTTGTAGAGTCCCTTTTTTCCACACTCATAGCACCTAGAAGTGGAGGAGGAGGAGGAGGAGGGCTTTACTTTGAAATGCTTCCCTTTGTAGTAGTTAGCTTCATGATCACTAGGGGCTTCATCTTCAATTGAGGAGGGAGTAGTCTGGTAAGTAAGTTTTTGTTGAAGAATAATGATCTCCATTTGAGCTTTGAAGGCATTTTCCTTCATCTTCTTTGACTCCTTCTCTTCAAGCTTTTTTTCTTTTTCTTGCTTGTCAAGTCTTGGCTCATAAGCCTGAAGGTTCCCAATGAGCTATTTAGTAGCTATGTCACCAAGGCTTCTTGTTTCTTCAATGGAGGTAACCTTGGATGGACACCTCTTAGGAAGAGACCTAAGGATCTTGAAGTTGATGGTTCCTTGATTGATGGGTTGGCCCCAAGAAGAAAGTCCATTGAAGATGGTGTTGAGCCTTGGGTACATCTCAACCACTCTCTCCTTCTTTCCCATCTTGAAGTTCTTAAGGAGATCTTTGAGCATGTAGACTTTGGAGTCCTTGACTTTCCAGGTTCCTTCATAGGTGATGCAAAGTTTGTTCCATATCTCATGGGCTATGTCCCAAGAAGAGATCCGATTGAACTCAAAAGAAGTGAGGGCTACATAAATGATACTTATGGGCTTTCCAGATAGTTGTTCCTTCTTTAGTGTAGCTTCATTCCCAATAGCTACATCTCCTGCTAGCTCCTTGTATGGAAGGATGACTACATTGCACGTGTCATTGCTCATTCCTTGCAAATAGAACTGCATTTGTCGCTTCTAATAAAGGAAGTTTGCATTGTCAAAGATTGGAGGTCTCATGGAGAATCCACCCTCTAAGTTGAGAGAACCTAGAAGGTTTTCGCCCATCTTCTTGTCTCATAGGAGAACTTGTCAGAGAAGATCCTGGCTCTGATACCACATGTTGGATCTCTATAGGGGGGTGAATAGATCTAAAAAGCACTGAAACCAAATTTGTTAGACCTTCAAATTACTTTAAGAAATAGGAGTGTAAATATGGAATTTTATGTACAACTAAACATACATAGCAAGGATGAGAGAGGTTGAATGAGATAAAGAACAAGCAATGTAGAGTGGCTCCAAACTCAAAAGTAGGAGAATGTACATCCACTACCTAGAGAGGTCAAGCCTTAGGATTTGCAACCATTGCATACTTATACTCCATTATAAGACATACAATAAGACCTTCCTTTTATAGGGCAAGGATATCCAACCTTCCTTTTTAAGGACTAAAAGGAGACAACAAACCTTATAAGGTCTTACCTATCCCTGGAGCTAGAGTCTTCAACCTCTACAAGGGCTTACTCACTTTTGCAACGAGTTGGGCACCTTCACCAAGAATCTCCCCTCTTCAAATAAGTCTTCTGTCTTGAAGGAATTACCCACTCTTCTCAAGGATCTTTAGCCTTCACCTTCTCCTTCACCTTGGAGAAGCTTTCACCAACTTTGCTCTTGAGAAAGGGGTTGAGAAAGGGAAGATTTGAGAGCTTCATAAGATTACAATGAAGTATATCTCTCACACATAGTCTATCTCACTCATTGTGACATTTTGATAAGTAAGAGAGAGAAGGGGTTGTATGCTAACAAATCCACTCAACTATAGCTAGGAGAAAGGTAGGCACACTTGAGTTGAAGCTCAAGGGTCCCTTTTTATAGTTGTGGGTGTCCACTAGGCACTAGAAGTTTTTAGGAACAAATTCTAGTCAATTGGGGTGTTGTAATGGATATGGTTTTGATGTTTGCATCACTCCAATGACTATAAACACTTTTTCTACACACTCCATGCAGTGCAGTCAGTCAAATTAAAAAAAGGTAATTTGAATGACTTCACCATCCAAAAAGTGATTATGAGTTGTCGATCGAGTTTATCTGGATGAAACTCGACTAATGGCTTAAAATCATTTTGTCTATGTAGGGTGTCAATCGAGTTTGGCCTGGGAACAACTCGGTCGAGCCTGGGAATTTCCAAGACCCATCCTATGTAGTGTTTGAGTTTCTAAGAGGGAAACTCGGCCGAATAGACTGCTTGTGATGCATTTTGAAAATTTTCATTAAAGTGCTTCAATGTTCTAACTAAGTGCTCATGATTTTTTCTCATCTTAATTACAAGTCATAACATCAATATAATGATTACAAAAATTGTCATAAGTTGTTTAGGGAACTTTCCACAAAAGTACATTTGCATTAACTTTGACTTGTATCTGATCAAGCTAGGGCCTAATTTAATTGTTCCTTTTCATGTATATAATACCTAAAATAAATCTCAAATAGACATATTAGAAACATATGAATGGAATAGTTAAGTCATCAACAAAATATGGACAATGTATAACTATTAGGTCAACAATTTTGATCTAGTGTCATGATTGAGTGGTAACCTCAATTGTCTTCATGACAAGTCAACTGAAACTTATCATGTAGTAGGCCAACCCCTCCCCTTCTCACCTCAACTATAAAGGGGGTGGACAAGCATTCTTCATCACTCACAATATCTTGATTGTGGAACACTTTCCCTTACAAACAAGAATGGTTAACCTCTACAAATAAATTCATTGGCCTCTTGCTCGGTCATTCATCTGATTGAGTGTTCATCTTCTTGGCCAACTAGATCGATCGCTTCCTTATTTCAAGGTAAACTATATTGATTGACCACCTTGCATTCTTAATGATTTTTTAAATTGATTAGCCTTTTGGTCAATCATATTCATTATGTACAACAATTATTTTACAGACGCTTGTGGTGAATGACCTCTTGCAAAACCTCCTTTCTATCAATCGATTTACAAGTATTCTTTTGTTATTCTTTGTGATCAATTGAGAACCCAGAGCAATGGACTAAGAAATTTCATCACTCAACTAATCGAACTCTTTTTTTCAACCTTCAAGTATGTCTATTTTTGAATAATCTATGAACCATCTCAACCAATTGTCTATGGTTTCTTAGTTTACAAAACTCACTTCCAATTATTTTCAACTGGTCCACCATTGTCTATTTATTTCCATAACACCCAAATTACATGCACCAAGACTGTCGTGCACTTGACCGATTCAGCAAAGGAAATTGCCCAGGTAGTGGAAGCTACTCTAGCAATCAATAGGGTAGAGGAATCCCTATCTATAGGGAGAGATCATGAGGCAGCCCAAAGGGGAAATGCATAAAAGAGTGTGTTGAAGAGATTTTCAGCTACATCATCAACAAACAACCCTAAAAAGTGGCCAAAGATGAAGAAAATATTCATTACTATTGAATAACCCTCTACAAACCAGGCTAAAAAGGAACTTTCAAGCCAAGAATTCTAGCATGGGCATTTTGACACTAGAAATCATGATCAAAAAATGGCCAAGAAAAATAATTGCTTTGAAAACTTATAAAGCCACTCATTTGACGGACGAAGATACCCTACTCTAATTGGGAATCTTGGGTTGGGTACATACTTTTCTTGTTGGAGAAAATATTTCTAGCAATGTTTTTAGCATGGCACAACCATACACACTAGAGTCTAAAAAATTCGTGTCCTCCCTCCTAAAAATTCATGTTAAAATGACAGACAAAAAGAAGTGTGGCGGCTGCTAAAATCTTCAAGATCGTATATTCAACAAAGACCATATTACTAATCAGAAAATATTGAATGAAATATTCTATGTTGAAGATGAGGAAGCAAAAGTAGCAATTTAGTCTATTTGGAAAGAGATAAGTCTAGTTTCTACTCCTATAAAGTTTGGGAAAAACTCACTGACAATCATAAATACAAGTCTGATTATTCCAATGCCATCAATGTTCATTCTGGCCTATAACATGTCATCTATGAGATCATCACAAATACCCTTTCACTAAATATAAAACTAAGATCATCTACACAAATATCTCCATATTCTTTGGTGTATCTTGGATTGGAAAACCCACCAATATTTGAAGACTCCTAATTTATAAGTGGACTTCTATCCATTGTCAATGGAGGAATGTTTATATGGTCAGCCTTGTCACTATTATTTTCCAAGCATTAGGATACATGGATGTCTTCAAAGGTTTTACAGAATCTAAGGGGGTGCTCTACTGATATCAAATATCTTGCATATAGAGGTACCCAACTCCACTAGCTTCACAAATCTTTCTATTGCTTCAAGAAGACTAACATTATACTCCCTTTACCTGATTTTAGTCATTATCATAAGCAAAAAAAATTATTCAGTGAAGGAAAGCTACCTCAAATTATACAACAAAGTGGAAACAATTTATACATCTAAAAAAGGCATCCACCCCATCTACAACCCAACACTTTATTTAGAAAGCACAAATAAAAATATTCCATAATCATCAAAGACTTAACCAAGGTTAGAGGGGATAATTAAAAAGGAAACTAAACTATTATCTCTCATGATGTCCATGAAAAAGCTGCTCAACCAACTAAGACACATTCAGTATGTCGGCCTTTCTAAGAATCTACTATGTAGGAAACATATAGCGAGGATTCGGTCAGAAAAACTAGAAACTCTATCAAGAAAATCTTCACACAGATTATACCACCATGGTCATCGTGTATCAGTGAATAAACAATTGAAACATACTAAAACACCATCACCATATCATTCTGAGTATGAAGTTCCGTATGGTCCACCCTATCAACTTCATTAAGCAGACCCTATGAACACATTAGATGTTCAATCTACTACTCTTAATAAATCACCACTACACTCTCCTCCTCATCCTTCAAGTGGAGAGCATTATCATAATGATGTCGATGCTTATATAAACAAAGAGTTCAATCACATGTTTGAGGTTAACTTTCAAAATACTACAGGTTTAGATGACCTTAGCTTAAACATGGATGCTATTTTTCTTATATAATTCACCTCTCCAAATGTCATCCACTCATTGAGAGACCTACAACACTAAATGGAAGGACTAGCATCCCTCCCTAAGATGCTCGTTCTATAAAAGGAAATGCATTCTTTATGGCAAGAGATAGAATTTGAGTACTAGGAAATGAATGACACGCATGCACCAAACAAGAACTCCGCCACACATCACTGGCCTATCAGAAATGCTAAGACAAAGATTGTCCCTCCTCTTCATCTCCAGGGCCTTCTTATGTTCCTAAAATGACTATTTAGGGCATTTAATAATGACCAACTATAACCGTCAGCACTCATGTATGTCTTCGAGATAGGATTCACCTTCCTTCATGCCTAGAACAATCATGATTGACATGGTCAACACACCATCATCGTCAATGATGACATCCAATATTATATCCATATAACCATTCCAACTGCAATTTAACCTCCAATCTCATACATTGATGATCCTATCAACATGGTATGAATAATGATCCACCTTCAACATGGATGAAACCCATATTAACCCTACTGTGAAGTCCCACAATGTTGAATTCAAGATGTAAATGTATCTCAACTACGTTCACATTCCTTTATTATGGTTACATCAAAAAGGGCCTAATTTCAATACATCTTCAAGGAGTATGAGAACCCATTGTTCTATTTGTTTACATCACTTAAGGGACAACTCGGTATCCTAGAATCTCTCTTGCAGATCATCTTGCCATAGAGGTCAACCTAGGTGATGAAAAAGAAGTCACCTCTCTACATACTAACACCAACAATATAGTTGACCAAGTTGTTGATGTCATACTTTTGGTGATTATGATGATATCAATTTGGACACTATACTCTCAAGCACGATTAGAAGGTCAAATGATTCAATCTTTCCTAACTGTCACTCCCAAAACCCCCAGGCATCCCACAAAAAATGTGGGATGTGGACTTGGATCATATACATGGGATGCAAGTATGAGATTTATTTGTTCTACAAGATATCCTCAGTGACGATAATAATAGGAGACACATTGCTTACAATAATGCTTTTCAATCCTTAACTGAGACATGTTGTGCAACATCTTCAAAAATTCTTCGAGAATAAAAAATGTGTCTCCACATTACTTGTCTTAACTATACTTGAAGATATGATTCCAAGTGACAAGTAATGGTTGATCTACAACGCTACAACAACATTAGATGACTATTATTCAAGCAAAGCACAGAGGCACTATGCATCAACATTCTAGATGAAAAATTGAATGAGCACAACACTAAAATCATCTTTATTTTTTTCCATTACAAATGTCATTTGTTTCTATGCACAACCAATCTCTTAAAGCAAAAAGAAGTCATGTATAGTGCTTATTGTGTTGAACTCCAAAATAAGTGCATGTGTCATCCAGATCCTAAGGCATGAAAAATCCCTTGCATACCAATTCAATTATAATTCTTGATTAGGGAGATCCACAAACAATATGGTCTATATTGGAACCCCTATGTCGTTGAACCTATGGCTTATCAGCATTCACCAACAAAGGTGATAGCACATTTATCGTCCTTCTCATAATGGAAGCTATTAACCATAATATACCTTGGATTCTCTTGATCAAAATGCAATCACAAAGTTACATGGGAGATAAGCCATGGAGGTAATCCACGACGACCACTTCTTCTAAGATCCATCTTTGATAGAAAATTTAAGCAATATTTACACCTCATTCTAGAGACTCATAAGGTATCCTACCACCAAACTATCCTTGAATCCTCACATGCTCAAAAATTGAACAATGACTTTCCAGCTGAATACCACCAACAAGAGTAAGAACATCACATCACGCCTCAATTGCAACATGGAACTATCAAGAATACACTTAAGATTCGAGAATCTCCACCACTCACCACAATTGCTCGTGATATAGTGGGAATTTAAGCATTTCTTGCGTACAATAATATTGAATCTGTATCTAAAGTTTGTTGACCAGCTACTATAGTCATTCTTGGCTTTGCTAATTATGGTAGAAGTGCTTAAATTAGTCATTCAAAGATTATTTGAATATCATTATGCATGGCTTATAAAATAGCAACAAACTCTATTGTATTTCATTGAAATAATATCTTTGTTCTTAAATACGATCTAAAGCCTACACTGCATATTGGTAGATACATGACCTTGAATGTCTTGTGTGCGTATTCATCCATGTTGGTTCATGAATTAGACAATGTCTATATGGATGGGATGGGCCAAATTTGATGAATGGTCTCTATACCATGGACAATTTTGTGGAGATATATATGTTATTCTAATGTTTTAAATTAGAAATTCTCAAATTCATTTTCCTTCTTATTCTACAAGACAATCATTGGAGATTACAAAAGATATTCACCAGAGATAGGAAGGCATTATTTTACAATAGATCTAACCATTTATTCGATATGATGAGCCTAAAAAACTCCATAGATGTCAATACTGAAATAGAATATCATGTTGAAATATACACTAGGAAGCTAATTAATCTAATTAAGAAACATGGCAAATGATATATCACTCAACATGGGAAGAGGAAATGGAGCAAGTTGAAATTCTTTCACTGTAGTCCTTAATGAATATACTACATATTCCACATCCTCCAATGGATGTATTCTCTATCAGTGTTATATGTTAAGGTGGAAGATTTCCAAGTGGAGAACTACTATCGCCTACTTTGTGACTATGTAATTTGGCTTCTATGCTCTGAATGGGTAGCTAAAAACACTTCTAATAAGATTTTTGACATCATAGTTGCTTGTATTTCTATCTTACTTTGATGCTCGGAGGATAGAGTGTGTGATAAGTTTGGAGATTGTAACTCGATGAGATGGGTATAGTTAAGTTTCATTTTATCACTTTTTATTGCTTGGTTTTTGCTTCATTCTTCTTTATAAGTCAAATTTTATATTTTTCAAGGAATAATCTGTACAAATGCAAAAAGGATTATTAAAACACTCCAAAATGTGGCTCTAACTATTGTTCATGATATATCTATGCAATTTTTTAAAAAGAAAATGAGTCAGGAAATTTCTATATTTTATTTAAAGAGAAATCATGTTTCTTTTATGCCATTCTCCTAGAAAGATATTGCAGACTTCACTAAGTTGACTCCATCCTTGAAAACGTCATTAAAATTTTCTTTTCCTAGGCCACTCAAAAATAATATACACTCATGCCCTATCAGAGAAGCACACTCCTAGACAAGGCAAGATCTACCTCCTCTCTAGTTCCACAATCATATCCAAAAATCCTCAAAATATTGAGGAATAGAAAAAAGCAAAGTGCAAATAAAATATGAGAGTTATGCCTTTCTTAGAAGCAATGAGATAACATGAATGATGTATTATTGTGCTCAACAACATAGATACATCACTTTTGGCAATAACAAAGCTTGTAATACAAACCCTAATCTTTTATGGTGTTCATTAAAGCTATATCAATCTAGGGTGGTGATATGTAGGATGTGCAATCACTGATCATAATCCAACTATCTTGGACTGCAAACCAATTTCCCACTAAATAGACCTATAGTTCATTACCTAAAAAATCGTAGGGGATACCAATCAGTCTCAATCCTACCTATATTCCTTACACCTTTCTCAAAAATAAAAGATGAAAGTGAAAGATTCTTTATAAGGAAGTGTAAAGATTGAGGTAGTCTTCACTAAACCAATAAAAGAATGTAAGACAACAAAAAGATCGTGTGATTCATGGAAATACGATGTTTTGAGGAAAAAAGTCATCTACAATTTGCATATTGTCTTAATAAGATTCTAGCATAAAGAAATTATCAGAATGAGAGTAGGTTATGAGATTCTATTGTGGGTATGAGATTGTAAGGGAGAGATAATGCTTGCAATTTTAATGCTTGTAATTTTTTGAAGTTTGCTTAATAGAACTTGCAGTCTTCTTCTCCACATTTTTCTCTTATTGGTTATATTATTGCCAGTTACTGGCTTTTTCGATGAAGGCTATTATAAGCTTTTGATGTACATGCTTGGGTTGTGTGTTGCATTATGTTTTTCTTGGGCTTGAAGATTCCATGAAATTACTTCAAGTGGCATTAGAGCAGGGTTCACACAAGACGATCAGAAAGTATCATCGGCACATAAAAGCATGACAATGTCAACAATGGTTCTGGGATTCATTCGATAGAAAATCTTGATGACAAAATTATCATGGAATCATGTACTTTTAGTGGAAGTATGTTGGATTGGTGTTCTCATTTCATTATATTTCTTTCAAGATTTATGATGAAGCACTTCACAAGTTGATGGGGGTTCAATATGTTCCCAATTTCAAGAGCAATCTGATATTCAAGAGGCAACTTGAATTCCCTGATTGTGAAATATTAATGGGAGGTGGAGTTGTACAAGTCACTTACAAGGGACTAGTGGTCATTATGTGTACTCATTGCAATAGATCATATCGACTAGTTTGAGATTTTTTGACCAAAAGATGACCAGGTTGACAGAATATCTATCGACTCTGGAGGTGTACTTGAAATGATGGCATTGTGCTCATGAACTCGAATAGTGCTACATGTATTCAACTCTTAGGCAGTCAAGTGCAACACTAAAAATTCAACTTCAAATTTCAACAGACACAAAGAATAACCTATGTCAATGGTTGGAATGAGGGAGACGTAGTGGGACCGGCCACATGGTACCATCAAATGGGCTTGACTCGTAGAAGGTACTATCCTTTGGTATAATGAACAAATGTACGAAGGATGCGACTTTACCAACTGCAAGTAGGCATTGTATTTTCTCAAATTGTATAGTTTGAGGATTTCTCATATGAAGGGTTCAGACAACCAAGCTATATATGTGTGCATGATAAAGTGTTTCTAGAAATGGAAGCAACTTTTGAGGGTGAAAACATATATGACAAAGGTGAGAAAATTTTATTAGAGAAACAAATATAGTTAGCGGATAAGATTCAAGATGGTGATTGTTAACATAATGTATCTCATCCTATAATTCATGATAAAAAATATTATCTTTCAATATTGCAAATTTCCACCTTGATATGCTTACAGTCTAAGATATTGTTTAGCCATATCTTCTCGATCCCACCCATTTAGTTTGACATCATCTTCTCGTTACTTTTTCTAAAATTCTGGTCGAGAAATCTTCTCATGGCTCATCTGGTTTGGCCTTATCTTTTATCATAGTCTTATCTAGTACTATGGTAGTAGCATAAATATGAGAAAATGGTGTATGATATAGTGTGTCAACGTGTGACAACTCTTTGTGCCAATGTGCGTCAGTATTTTGGGTCAAAAAGAAAAAATAAAAAAGATAGCCAAATAAAGAAGAGAGCTAGAGTAAGTTACATGAATCTATTATGGGCATGAGATTTTTAGAGAACAACAATTTTTGTAATCTTTTGAAGTTTTTTAAATATAATTTGTGGTCTTTTTTGCTAATTCAGATGTTGGCTTGACTATATCAATAGGGGTTGTTATTGTTATTTATTATGAATGCTTGAGTTGTATCTAACATAATAACTTTATTACACTTGATATTTATGCAAAATTATTAGTTATCACACGAGACAAAGCACCTTATTGTCTCGTGTGAAGTCACTAATCCTGAGACATGTGGTATCATTGTATTATTCTCATATACACAACGTGCAGCCTACGCCAGGTTGGTAATGCACTCTACACAACAATTAAAAATTTGCAAGGACTAATGAGTAGAGTTTCGTCATCTATTTGACGAAGGACACTATACGCTTCAATCCCTAATGACCATCCTATAATAAGCTCTAGGTGCAGAGCGTGTTTTGGTACATATGACAAAAAGTTTGCCTCCAACATGGAGCCCATATGAGTAAGCCTACCATGTATGCCATCGACTTTGGTTCCATAGCCCACCAAACATGATCTGATTCAGAATCAAGGAGTTCAAAGTATCCAAGTCATAAACAACCAAATAGGTGCTGATAAAGGAGACATTATTTGGAAAACTCCCTCTATAAGTGTCAGTGTTGAGATTCCCATTATCCAATACGCATCCAGACGTGTGTGACCTCAAGAACATTTGGTAGAGTGAGAAAGCTCCAACCTCTCTCTAGCCCCATCCTCAGGAGCACCAATTGTTACTCTCCATCAGCGAGCTCCAGTGCATTGATCTCCAACTACTCTCTAGCCCCAACCCCAGGAACACCAACCATTTATTTTCTCAATCTACAAATTGCGGTGCATTTATCTCCTAGAGCTTACTATGACACCATCGAGAAAGACTACTAAACTACCTGCGGGATCATTTAGGTGAGCTAGCTGATTTAGGGTTTGTCTCATGTGAGCTTTTCTAGATGTTTTTACTCTCGATTGGTGTAGCTACATCTCTGATTTAGAGTTTGTACTACCTACCTGGAATCCATATATGCATCTTTTTGCTAAGATCGCCCCCCTCCCCCATTTGAGGGGTGTCCTGTACCTACATCTTCCAGCTACGATTGCCCTCGGTGTGGGGTACCCCTGACCGATCCCTCACCATGCATGCACAACCCGATCCCTCACCCTACATACATGGCTTTTATTACCGATAGCGATCACAATCTGAGCCATCTCTCATCCTCGCTGGTTCTTCTGGAATCTACGTTGTCCCTTTTTTGACCTCAAGCCACCCTTCCCATCTTTTTCCTCAGAAACTTCAATATGAGGACGGGGGGTTCCATCCCTGCCTCCCTAAGAAACAACAAGAGGATCAAAGGCAAGATCGAGAACCCTACGCTCTTCAAACGAGCTTTTCTTTATAAGAAACCATCAACTCCAGTAAGATTAGTCAACCTCCCTCCAGCTTTACTAAACATGGCTACTCGCTTCCCTTTCATGGACTACAACCTCTCAAACCCTTTGTACCTCACCAGCATCCCCCTCCCGAAACCATGGATCTACCACAAATTTGATATCTCACCTGGCCCCAACACTATCCTCATCGGATGCAAATCTTTCCTAGTCACCATAGAACTCATCAGAAAATCCAACCTTTATATCACTGAAGGTTGGGCAAGCATGATCTCCGAGTTGAAGCTTAAATAGGAATGGACCATCTTCATAAAACCCTTAGATCACAAAACTCTAAAAGCTTGGGTTAATAACTTCAACAATGAAACCCCCCAAGAATTATACCCACTTTTCTTCAGCAAGTAAGAGCACATCTCCTCTTTTACATCAAACTCAGTTGACCAACTCTTTGTGAGAAAAGAGAACCAGCCACCCATCGGATCAAAATTATGGCCCATCTCCCTATCTTCTAGCCTTGATGAGGAAGATACAGAAGACACAGCTACATCATAACCCATCAAGAACACGATTGCAACAAGGTATGAGAAATCCTTTCCTTCTGAGAAATATTGGGAAGTTAGTATACATCCTATTCCTAAAAAATATAATATCATCTCGTCTGACCCCCAACAGTTAAATCTAACCTTTCCACCTCTTGGACACCTCCCTACGCTTGCTTTTGCTTAGCAGAGTTTTGAGACAGAGAAGAACTCTTAGCCTTGGAAACCAGCCCCACCAAGGCGACCCTTTAGAGCCCAGCGATGCTCCTTTTGCCACAGCCTGAAGCATTCACGCTTCAGATGCACCAAAAAAGTGATTATCTTCAAATGTCAAGAGAAGGGTCACACCTGGCACTTATACAAATCCACCCTTAATCACTTCCCTAAAATGTTTAGACACTTTCCAAGATCTCGTCCAGGATACGACTCTCCCAAACAGCATGTAGAATGCTTTTTTAGTTATGACAAATCCTATCAGCTGAACCATCCAAATCTCTCTTTCTCGGCTCAAAAAAACACGTTTACATATCTTGCAGATCCACTTTTCCCTCCATAAGACCCCCATGCATACGATAAAATCTTCCCACATCCTCTTTTTAAACCAACCATAACACCATCTGCTAAACCCACTCCTCATCCATCTAAACCCAACACCACCCCTAATTTTCTTCTTGCACCTATGCCCTTCGACATGGCACCTGATGCTCAACTTGAGACTGCTATCCCTTTCAATCTCCCTTCCAGTTCTATGTGACTCTTGAAGGTCTTCACCACTAGAAGTGTCTTGGCAACCATGGAAAACAATATGGAAAACAATACGATCGATATTCTGGATGTCACTAGAGCTATAGCCTTGCTTATCCCTAGACATATAGTGCTAAAACCCAAAATTCTCTCACCCTCGCAACTCTTATACTCTATTCCCGAAGGCACTAAGATAGATCACATCTTCAGACACGTCCTTACGATCCCTTGTGGGACTAGTTTTGTTCAAGCCAACCTCTCTAAATGGACATCTGACCAGGGGGCTTTCGAGGCCCCATCGGGTGGATCAGGATGGGTAGCCATATCAAACCTTCCTCCACACCTTTGGGAAGTGGAGATCTTCAGAGCCATTGCTCACTCTGTGGGAGCTACACTCCAATATATTAGTCTGGATACTCTACACCCCTCACAGTATATCTAATCTTTTTGTCTCTTCTCTGTTAAACAAACCACCTCTCTCCCATCATCCATGAATATCAGACTGGGAGAAATGATTTACAACATCAAGCTTTCAGTGGAGCACCCCTCCGACATCAAAACCTCTTTCTCAAAACTTTCTATTCATCCACCTTCCCGGTACTCTTCGATCAATAGAAAAAAACCATAGAGTTTAATCCGTAAACCAGGTGAAAGGAATCTAGTCTAGGAGAGAAAAATAACCACTACAAAATCCTTAGCAGACTCTGTAGGGACCCGTTACACTAAACGAGATTACTCAAAACAAAAAACAAAATCAATCACTAATTAATCAGATACCCAAAAATATAGGTAAATTAAAACCGATTTCAACGTCAAAACTCATTCAAAAACATTTGCATGAGAGACCAACATCTCTTATATCCATGCTATGCTAAGGATTTGATAAACATTGTTATATTGCCTTAGCCACAACATATATAGGTAGGAGAACGATATTCATATATGCCATAAAAACAAGCATTAATATGCTAATAAAAGTCTGATTCATTTGAAACATCATATACAAACTTTTTCTCACCCAGACCTGAGAGTACAGGGATGACTCTAGAACAAACTAGACATCTAATCAACTTTATCAAATATTCATTACTATAGCTCCTCTTTGCTGCCATATGTTGTTTTCGTCACTCCGATTACCCAAAAAAAGTGTGGCGAACCACAAGGGTGAGACACAGTCCTAGCAAGAGATATAACCATCAACAACATTTATTGATTACAACATTTTTATGTAATTAAGCAGTTAAGTTGTTTAATCAGATATAACAAATAAGATCAACAATATTGATGATTAACAAAATACATAAAGGAGCAGATAACAATTATCATCATCAAGTTGACCGTCATCATTTTCCTTATTAACCGTATAAGAGATTCAATAGCATATGCATAACTGGCATAAGCAAGTCTAGTAGCATGTTATCTCTATTAACATGAATAAGTCCAGCATCATAAGCATATCTAACAACATTAGCATGTCTAGCAGTTTGAACAGATCAATATCATAAGCAAAGCTATCAACATAAGCATGAGTATTTGCATAAGCATGATTAGCAGTATAGATATCAACATAAACATGACTATTGTATGTACACATTTACAGTCTTATGCATATCCACAACATAAATATAATTACTATCTCTTAATTGCACTAAGCATCATCTTTATGTAAAGAGAACAAACAAGGGTTATCATCTAATGTGAAGCGTCATGTATAACCCTAAATAGATATGCTATACGGCTATATTACATCTTTTATTATGCCCTGGGGAATTTGAATCGTACCATTCAAAGTCCAACCGACCCCTACGAAGGGTTATTCGGTTCTGTACAAGATCTAGGAGTGTCAGTATCCAAAGATCTCTTCCCCCCGGCCAGTATGAGTAAAAAGGCAGTGACATATCAGTCAAAGCTGCCACCACAGCGACATATACTCAAGCTAAAAACCACTAGTCCGACCTTGGTACAGGTCACGACACTAGAAACTAGGGTATTCAAACCCAAACACTGAGGTACAACTGCAGTTGTCCTCTAATCACATCATGTTATAATCATCGAGACACGACCGCAGCCGTTCTCAAACTGAGGGCTAGGTATGACCGCAGTCATCCTCCCTAAACACTTGAATTCAGGATGACAAGCACCCCGCATACTCAACAATATGCGCTTCGAGTTTCCTTTAGGAATATTTGTTTCACCATCCAGCAAGTTCTGACATTGAAAATGGCTCTACGGCACAGGGCACTACATGATTAGAGTTGCACTTGATTATTTATGCCAATTGGGTGAATTAAGGTTGCATCAAACAAGTGGACATAAAAACCCAAATTCATTTCTAGCAAGCATATAAATATCAAAACTTGAAAAGATATAAAATGTATGAAACATAATTTATCATCTCATCATCACATGGTATTATTCACTTGCCATTCCCATGACCACACTAGTCATCATATTATCACAAGATATAAATCCTTTTCAGAAAATCACAGGGTATCAACTCTTATCAACAGAAGAGGAATACACCTGATTCAGGGCTCAACTATGCCCAAAGGTCATTAAGACCATCATACTATCACAGGATATAAATCCTTTTCACAATATCACAAGGAATCAACCCCTTATCAACACAACAGGATTACACATCATTCAGGGCTCAATCATTCCCAAAGGTCATTAAGACCATTATATTATTATTCCCTGTAAGATCATCATTATCTTTTCAAGCCTTATAACAAGGCTCAACAACATCACTTACATTTAATACACCAGATCAACACAATATTGCATTAATGAGCTAGGAGATATTCATAAACAATCATAGTACAATTATATTAACATTAAGAACATTCCTTTATTACATCAACATGCAAGAAATCTAGATATGATTAACTCTCATCATATTCATTATGCACATGTTTAGCATATGAAAGTATCAACCATGTGGTTATAATAACCACCAATTAACATGTCAAGGTTATGATCATAGTAAGGAGGTTATTCTACAATCATTCCATCATATAAGAATGTTAAACATGAATGCCCATCTTTATCTGATTGCATTAGATTTAGGTTCAGCATGATAAATTATATCAATGTTACTAATCATCACTTATACCCAAACCCTAACTCACGACATCCCCATTGGATCATGGATGCATAAGGTGAAACATTACCATTACATTCCATACTATTCTCAAGTATGATCCCACACCTAAATCAAGGTGTAACCATCAGGTTATAACATACTAGGGTTTCAACAATAATAGAGTACTCCATGGTTGTATTAGTTATTCAAGGACTATTCATACCCAATTACCATCATTTAGTTATATTAAAGCTAGGTATAACAATCTATACTTTATTAGGGTTACACATCAACACAATATAGTTATCATCCCTTCTATTCATATGAATGAATAGCTAAGACTAACTTATTAAGGGTAACCCTCCATTTGTTCCATCATCATTCAACCCATATCACTATACCACAATGCCATCCAGAACCATTGGATGATTAAAAGGCAAGACTATTGGTTGTTTACATAAGTAAACATCTTAGATAAACCACCTACGAAGTCCTTGATTTGTGCTCTAGAAAGAGTCACCATCTAACCCTAGACATCCCTTGATTAACAACACAAAAAGTTCTATTGAAAGTAGGGTAAAACCCATAATTAATTGTTCATTTCGAACAAGCCATCCATTGCCAACAAGTAAAATCCTTAAGTTGATCATACAAAGGAAATCATCTAAATCTTATTATTAGGACCAACATATTACATTATCCATAATTCCACTTTATTGGAGGAATAAACATTATATCTTGACCATTGGATCAAGTTCATATATTAGAACCATCAATTACAGTATATGTTCGACCATTGCATCAAGACCTGAGAAACCATTGGTCTAAGAATTAATTGATGCTAAAACTATATAATTAACTCACCATAAATTGTAGAGACCTGATCCACCCTTATTAGTGATCATTAAATCACTATAGGTTGTTAGATCAACGCTATATTCCTTAATCAGTATCAAATATCAAGATAATGTCAACGTTGATTGATAACATCAGTAGGGTATTTAATGGTTGATCATTAAACTTCTAATTGGTCCAAAACCTGACCTAAGGGGTGAACATAGGTTGTCAAAACAACCTGATCCAAGTCACATTATACCTTAGTGCTAACACACACATGATCACAAATTCATATATAACTGAAATCAGAACAGGGAACATTATAAAAATCGAAATCTAAGTCAAGCATAGCTTTTTAGTGCATGAATCATCATTTTCAAGCAAGAACATGATCTAGAAAGTTTATGGTAAGCAATAAATGTGGAGCAAGTTATAAATCTTGCCTCTAATGCGAAGATGAAACCCCACACATAAGAAATCTCGAGCAGGTAGGGTAGAAAATCCAAGAGTAAGCCATGAATTCGTCCATCTAGCACCTTTCTTCATCATTTCCTTGAAATCGTGCATCTGATAAATTTCTAAAAGTTCTACTGCCCGGGTTTACACCCAAACCATCATGTTATTGGCTGTGTGCTACTGATTTCAACATTCAACCTGAGCAATTTAGGTTTCGATTAACCATACAAATTCACTGGTCCAATCCACAATGATCAGATGCTAAACTAGATCATATAAAGGCGTAAAGAAGCGATTTATGAAATAAAAAGTCAGGCGACGTCAAATACCGCACAACGCCTGATAACTGCTGTTATCAGCGAAGAATGCGCAATTAATCAAAAATTTCCAAACACCAGAGTTAAATCATGATATGTGAGTGAAACTCTACTCACAGTGGTTCTGGATGTCCGGATTCGTCTGGAAATGTGTCTAGAGACCAATTTTCGGGCATGCACAAGTCATCTTCAACTTTAAAATGGCCTGGGTCTGGACCTGTTGCAATGGAACCGTACATCTCTTCACGTACAAGCTGAATGGGGAGCTGGACCAGCTACTAGATGTAGCTATTGGTTTTGGATTCGAGCTCTAGGATCTCATCCGAGCTCAAAGGCACTAGTTGGGGGTGCTAGCCGCGCCCAAGATGGCCCCTGGCCATCGTTGCAGTTGCTGCTTCTCTAGCAAGATGGGGCGCCACCCCTGTTGCTTGGACATCACTCCTTGGTGACTGGGCGTCGTTCCTTGGGAGAGGTAGGAGATGAACGATTCTCCCTTTCTAGCCCAAGACCGCCGTCCTTCTTCCACTACTGATCGAGCAACACTGTTGGGTGCCACAACTGCAATAGGTCGGCCGTCCTAGCAGGTCAGGCTGCTACTAGGCTCCGCTAGGGCGAGCTAGAGGAAGAAGGAAGGAAGGAGAGGAGTGGGCGGAGGAAAGGTACTGTTGGAAGAAGCCAAGGGCTCAAGAAATCGCCCACATGGTCCCTCTTTTCTACTACTGCAATCGGGCACTGCTAGGGCGGGCAAAGGAAAAAGGAAGGAGGAGGGTGGACGGAGGTGGAGAGTTGTTAGAGACGAGCTACCAAGCCCAAACGGCCGCCCCCACCTCTGCCCTAGCTACTGGTCGAGCGGGGCACTGTGCGCCTCTACCATCGGTTCCATGTTCTATCGGGGAATCGTTTGGGAAGGAAGGAGATAAGTGACAAAGTAGCCGACCCACTAAAGGGGTATATTACTGGGAAAATTGCAAAACCAAACCCTGGTTCTTAAGAATGCTATAACTTTCACCTCGGATGTCCGATTGAGGTCATTCTTTTTGCAAAACTTCAAGCACAAGGTCCTCTACACACCCAAAGTAAAAATCAAGCTAATTAGCTTGTTTCAACTAATCGAAACACGAATCGCATCTTGGGCACTTATATAACTTAACGAGTAACACTACAATTATCATTAATTACCTCAGGTGATTCAATCTCAACTATTGATTCACATCTTAGCTTTTCTTGATTTTCCATGATGTTTAACAAGATACTTAGCACTAATCAAGGTTAGATTAGGGTTTTAAACATTCAATTATGATAATTAAGCTCATTCAACTCATTAAATGAGTTTAGGGGCCTCATGGACTCGAACAAATCCCTAAACCTTAAAAGACAAAGAACCACTTCTCCACCAGTTAACCATTCTTTTCCCTCCTCCAAGGACACATACCAACCTTTCCCCTCGAATCCAAAAGAAGATATTTTATCTCTGAACATAGACCCTGATACTATAAAAAAGCTCAAAATCGCTATCATTGATGAGATTAGATCTTTGCAAAGTCCAAAGAAGAAGGGCAAAGGAAAGGACACAAACATCATCAAGTCCATCAACTCTATGCAATCCAGCCCTGAAGGGTTGACCAGGAGAAACATCTTTATAGCACCGGAAATAGGTACTCGTTTCTCTCCATCCTAAAAAAAAATTGGATTCTGGTTTATCTTCATGTGCTTCCATTGAAAATTATGATATACATAATATAGAAGACATAGCGTCATGGCCTAACATAGATAGTTTCACCAGTTTTGCAAACAAAATAGGAATACATTTTGAAGAGAAAAACATAGCTAACATAGCATTAAACGACATCGAAAAATTCATGAAAGCCAAAGGCCATTAGTAGAGACAAACTCAAAGATCAACTTATTGAGCATCTCTTAGCACCCTATTTTTGCTTACTCTTTTAAGTTGCTCTCTCAATCGAAACTATGAAGATCATATCTTGGAACGTTTTTGGTGCGGACAACGCCCGCAAAAGAAAAGAGATCAAAAACCACATCTACAAAAACAATATAGACATTATCACCATTCAAGAAACCAAAACCACACTTTCTCCATTTGCGTTAAAATCAATAGGAGGCAACAAGATCACATAATGGTTTCAAATCCCACAAAACGGTTTCAAAGGGGGACTCCTAGTGAGATTTAACAAGAACACTTTCACTCTCTCTCAATGGGATCTCAACACATTCTCCATCTCTCTCTCTAACAAATTCGTCTGATCATTTCAGCTGGATCTTCACTGGAGTTTATGGTGAGCCTGGGTACAACAAATCGACTTTTCTCTCAGAACTCTCAGGAATCATGCTAGTAAATAGCCAAAAACCTTGGCTCCTTGGAGGGGACTTCAACCTCATTACAAGAGCTACTAATAGGAAAAACCTCTCCTCAACCTCATCAGCCTTATCACCAGCAGACAAAACCCTCATTCACCTCCTTACTGAACACAAAATGATTGAAATTCCTCCATCTAATGTTGGTTTTATGTGGACTAGAAATAATACTAGAGCCAAATTGGATCACTTCATCTACTCCTCCCCTTGGGAGGAACATTTCCCTCTAACATCTATCCATATTGCCCATCGGCCTATCTCAGACCACTTCCCCATAATCATTGACACCCATAGAGATGCTTGGGGGAAAAAATCCTTTCGATTCGAAAACTACTGGCTCACATACCCCCATTTTGTTAAACTCTACGAAAACCATTGAATCTTGGCTGATCACAAAACTAGAAATCTGGGGTACCACATACATAGAAACACCAAACTCATTAAACACAACATCATAGATTGGAAATGCAGACAACCCCAAAACCTAGCCAACACTCTAAAAGACCTTGAGCAACAACATCTCTTTGTCGATAGCGACCCCACATCCGATCCAGCTCTTATTCTCACTATCAAGTTAGACATTGACCATATTAAAAATTTCTTGGACATCAAGTGGAGACAGAGAGACAAAGTTACTTGGGCTACAGAAGGTGACAAAAACACAAAATTCTTCCATAAAGTTTGCAACAATAACCATAGGAGAAATGTCATTGTCTTCTTAAACATACAGGGTGTCATCACCACAAACAAACATTTGATCATTTCACACATTGTTGAACATTTTAGGAAGATTTTCAACACCAACCACAGTCCTACCTTCCTAAACAACATAAACTAGCAGATGCTTTTCCCTATTAAGATTGATTCTCCTTCAAACCTAATCAAACCATTCTGTTCTGAAGAACTTGACTCTGCGATCAAGTCCCTTGGGAAAAACAAATCACTAGGGTCAGATGGGCTAAATGTGGAATTCTACCTGACAAACTGGAACCATTACAAGAAAGATTTCTTGGGTATGCTTCAAGAAATCCAGAAGCACAACAATGCTCACAACATTCTCAAACATCTCAATAAAACTTTTCTTGCACTTATCAAGAAAACTGAACAACCTGAGCTTATATTGCAATTCCGACCAATCAGTCTCATAAATACATCTTACAAAATCATTGCAAAAACCCTGACCAATAGATTGAAGCCTTGCATTAATAACATCATACCTCTAAATCAGAATGCCTTTCTTAAGGAAAGAAATATCCAAGACGCCTACCTTATGGTAAATGAGACGATACATCTGTGCCACACTAATAAAACCCCTCTGATTTCTATCAAGCTTTATTTTAAAAAAGCCTTTGACTACATCAACTAGAAATGTCTCATCAAAACCCTAGAAGGTTATGGCTTTCCAGAAACCTGGATAGAATGGATACATTCTTGCATTTCCACAAACCATTTTTTCACAATCATCAATGGCTCACCTTTTGGATACTTTAAAAATACAAATGGGCTCAGGAAAGGTGACCCCCTTTCTCCATACATGTTCATTATTGTGACCTCGATTTTTCACCAAGATGATCAATCTTGGTACTACCCAAGGTCTTATCACTTCCCCCACTAAATATTAGGAGAACATCATCCAATTTGCGGACGATACCATCATCCTGGTTTCACTAAAGGATGACACCATCATCAATACCATCAGAATCATAGGTATCTTCTCATACATCTCGGGACTGAAACTTAACCTCCAAAAGTCTTCTATCTTTGGTGTACACATTGATCATCACATCATGAACATATACAAAACTCTCCTTAAATGCAAGCATGAAGAGTTCCCGATCAACTATCTTGGATTACCCATTACCCCACTAAACATCACTCATTCGATATAGGTCCCCATCACAGACAAGATCGACACCAAACTGAACTCATGGACAAATAACTTCCTCAACCTTGCTGGTCGCCTCACACTACTAAATAGTGTCATCACTCCCATCACAAAACAATACCTCAGATGCATTCCCCTACCTACCAAAACAAAAAATATTATTGACAAAATTAGAAGAAGTTTCCTTTGGAATAATCACAATCCTCCACAATCTAAAAGAAAACATACCCAACTTGTAAACTGGAACACCATCACAGCTCCTATTGGCTATGGAGGATGGGGAATAATCGACCTAGAAATTCATGCTCTTTTCCTAGTGGTCAAAATCATCAACATACTAGCAAACAACAAAAACAAGATATGGAGAAACCTGATCCAACAAAAATATTACAAAAAAATCCCACCATGGTAAAAAACTTCTAAACGCACAACCTCACCTCTCTAGAAATATATCAACAGACACATCTCCTTGATCAAAATATCATTCATACCCCTCCACACGCCCACTGCAACACAAATTTCTGGAAGGATCCTTGGTTCCATCAAAATACCATCAAAAACCTGAACCCACAATGTTCTATCCCAAAAAAATTATCAAATATTTCAACGGCCAAAGCCCTCAACCTCTTAACAAGCAACAAAACAAATGCACTCAAGCAACTGCTTCACACATACCTAGACAATCTGAATATTAATAATATCATCCATGAGTTGGAATACAACACAAATAACAAGATCTACTGGAGATGGGGTGCGTAATACACCCCCAAAGCAGCATACACCTTTCTCACCTACAGAGGCATCACCCCAAATTACTCCCTCATCTGGAAAAACAAATGGTCTCAGAAGCACAAAATATTTTTCTGGCTCCTACAAAACAACAAACTCCTCACCGACCAAACCATCATCAAGAGATGATTCTTTGGGCCTATCGGATACTATCTCTACCTAGCAGAATCGGAAACAATCGAACATATTTTCAACAACTGTTCTTTTTCTAAACTCAGCATCAACAACTTTTTTGACATAAGATCTGAAAATCAAAACTTTATCTCTATACCTGTTTCTACCAAGCCTCTTCATAGAGTAGCTCATTTCTTCTCTGAAGACATCATAATCACAATTTTATGGCACATTTGGATAGAAAGAAACCACAAAAAATTCAATAATTCCAAAAATCTTTTACATATCATATTCTTAAAGATATCATCAGATCTTTCTATCCAACATGCTTGCAGGACAGGCATCGACATCATCAAGGAAGACTCTAACAGAAGATAGCCCGAAAAATAATACAGCAGCAGGCGATGTCTTCTACACTTTGGAGGAGATCTTGGAGGAAGAATCAGACTTGTGATTGTATGCTTTGGCAGGCCCAATAGACCTAGTTCTTTTTCTCTCTTGATTTTCATCTTTTAGAGGCTTGTTATAGGGGTGTCTCCCCCATGAACTGTTTCCATCGTAGTTTTTATTTCATCCTATCCTTAGCTTCTGTTTGTACCAATCTAAATACCTCGCAGGCGCTAGCGTGCCTATTTGTAAGTTTTTTTTAGAAATGCATGACCTTTTATTCAAAAAAATAAGTCTGAGTGTTGAGCTTAACCAGTAAATCGACTGATAAAGCATGCTGGGAGTGGCACCGTAGGTTGTAGGATCAAACTCCTAATCCCTCCAGGTCACTACAGGTACCAAAAGGTCGAGATGTGTAATCTCACACACAGTGATAATGCAATCGGCTGGTCACTTCTAGGATTGATAACATAAATGGTTATAGAAAAAAGTTTGAGTACTGTCGTACGGCCGGATGCATAAGGAGGATAACTCAATTCCATAATGTCAATAGTAGCCCGAAAGTATAAGGTTTCGATTCAGACTGGATTAAGTTAACATCTGCCACAGAGTACTGCTCTACTCTATTTGGGAACACTAGAGTTTGAATTCTAGTCTACCGTCCTCGACAGGGAAAGCCATCCGCCTACTACTTGACAAGATAACAAACATAATTTTCATAAGGTTGACAACAACCAAATACGTTGACCTTGCATTGCCCAAAACAACGCCATTCCTTGAAAAGAGATCTACTGTAGTGATTAGACGATGATCTTTTTTTGTGAAGTTGTTCCGTGCACCATCTGAAAACAGATGATGTGGTCGGTTTCTGGTTCCGGCCTGATATTAAATAAGTATCCCTTTCTCGTTGCTATTCTTATTTTTAGTTTTAAGATAAGATACTAAAAAACAATTATGTCCATACTGATAATCAGCTGCATTTAGAGAGGTGGCTCAATATTCATCATAGCTAGAAGGCTACGCCTACAACAACTGCTTTGCTTAGATATCAATGTTTTAAGGTAAGGACGACAAGAAAGAGATCTGGATTGCGTGGCACGTTGCTTTTTGTTTGGTTGAGGAACATGTTGCAACCTGAGCCGACAGTGGGGATCGTGATGAAATCAAGCGTGGACAGCTCGAATCAATGTCTACTCCATGTCAACTCCCCAAGGATATAAAACGGATGTAAGGACGCCTGAGTAGTACCACACAGTTAACGGACTAGGAAAAAAAACCCAATTCTTATGTTATAGGGTATAAATGGATATTGGCGGTTCATTTCACACTGTGATTGAAATTCATTTATTTGACTGAATTCATTAGAGAAAAGACATGTTGCCGTTAAATAGCTCGATTCCTAGCTTCCTTACTAAACTTCACTCAGAATGATATGATAAATTAAAAACCGTCATTTCCTCCATTCATTTGCTTACTACCATATCTTATCCGTACAGATGATCAAGTTGGATTTGAAGTTGTCTTTCGAGATTCTTTATATATAGGAGGGTATACATACTACTACAGATCTTGAGTAAGCAAATAAACAAACATTCTGTGGATAGTGATCAACGGCATATCTACAAATTACTTAATTTCACAACCAACTACTGATCGGCGTTAACCTTCTTTGCGTTATATCATACGCTAACTCTGCCACAGCTAGAATACACAAGACAATCAATATTTTGTCAGCTTGACTACAAGCGTGAATGATCGAATTGGCGCTTCACTTTATATATTACAGGCATATAATTGGCGCTTGTTTGAGTAGAAAATTACATGTTGGGTTGTGTTTTCAGATACAGCAGGAAAGATTTATGTGTACGTTGCAAGGGTCATACAAAAAGGCAATATGAGGAATTTCACAGGTAGGGAATGATTGCTTTGCAAAATTAATAGACACTATGAAAGAATACGATAAGGATTAAAATCAAATCTCTATACCAGGTATGTCTGAATTGTTGACGCCGACTTTTTTGCAAGGCATGACCCTAACCTTCATTTGCTAAGTAGAAACTCAATGAGCAGAAATTCTAGTTCGAGCCATCTGTGAGTATGAAGATTTAATAGTCCCGAACATTTAATGATACAGGAATATGGCCGTGAGGCGATATCTTTGGTCCCGGGAAAATGTCCCAACACATCATAACCGTGCACTCTCCACGACTGAATGCAATATCAACAGTTAAGATGCGCCGGGCACCGACAGGAGGACAAACACTGGACACATAAGATTTGAACCCACAATATGTGTCTACAGGTAAAAGCCTTTTAATGCCGGTATATCTAATGTTATGAATATATAACAAAAGAAATTACACAAAAGTTCACAGCAATCAACAAAAGAAAACATATCGACATTTATTTTCATACGCATACATATTTCTTTGTGCATGATTCAAATATATACAAATGACCCTTGTCCTCCAAAGATTGTGCATTAATTGTATCAAGGCATCAAAGTTCCATTTTCTTAACTAATATTACTACGCAAATTAAAAAAGTAAGTTTGCGGCACCTCTAGTGTACACTATCTCATAGTTTTTCTACTGGACGACTTTGTCTATTGATGATTACGTTGCCTCGACCATGGGGGACGTCTCCGTTGTCACATTTACTTGCAACCAGAGGAGTCTATCATCAATATCCTAAATGAACAATTACGTAAAAGTATTAAGCATATGAAATGAAAGTTGGAACAGTTGTAGATCACAAGTATATTAACGTTTTCAAATTCATATTTAGAAGCGAACAACATGCCAATCATTTCAACATATATTTCTGGATGAAAGAAATTCTATAGACAAAAATACAACTAATGTATGTTTCTTTCCCTTTAATTCAACGTTTAGTTAAGAGAAATGAAAGACATGCAGTAAATTTGATATTTAGTAAAAATGAATGATATTTATTATTTGCTTGTTCAATCTAACATTAAGATGAGGCAAATCTGTAGACGAGTTCACCATAGGCCAATATTTGGAAGCAGCTCTATCAAAAATAATAACACTATTATTTTCATGATAAATTGATATAAGAAAATACTGACATATAGACTAAAAAACATGCACGCTAATGGATGGAAGGATATATTTAACAAATATAAATATTTTTCTTTTTAAAATTAAATAGAGAAATAAAAAAAGTAATCTTTTACATTTTTGTATAGGAAATGATTGTGTACTGCATACGAAGAACAAGATCTAATCTATTTGATTAAGTTGAATACATATTTGTTTACTAATATATGTTAGCTGGAACCTCATTGCCCATGTATTCAAGATTGTATGATGTGTACTGGTCTAATTGGTAGAGTGTCATAAGTATCATGTGAAATGCCAACACCATTTATTTTAAGGTGATTCGATACTTTATTGTGCGATTACAGACCACTTCTGACCTAAATCTCTCTCTAATATTGCTTTATTATATTAATTTCATTCTCGATTAAGGTTTTAGATCAAATAATTTAGAGAAATCCTTAATTTGGCTTAATTTATACTTTGTTCCCTAATTTCAAGTTTCCTTACAAGTTGTGTACTTAATTATAAATTCATTGTCAAAATGAGGAACTAATTGAAAATAGCGTGCAAAATATCTTCGGCTATGTTTACTTCATGTTCATACTTTTTGATCCCTAATATCAATTGGTTAGGATTTGACTTCATTGTACCTTAGTTGCCTTGATGTTGTGATTTCATGAATGTTTGTTGATTAATGTGCAATTACACCATAATTGAGGGTTTTTATTTGCAAATTAAATGCTCATTCTCTCACCTTGTGATGTTCTTCATAATTATGCTTGTTTGGCTGCCTTTTGAATGTTTTGAACTTAGAGGATTAGAGTATCATCCCATGCTGTCTAACTGTTAGATCCTCACATTTGGTAAATTTAAATTCAACAAATATAAGACTTAGTTTGATATGTTCTCTAGTTACATAATTGATTGAACAATAATGCTATCTTGGAGGAAAGGGTTCAAATCATAGTCCAAGTGAGGCCCATGAGACTATTTGCTTTGCAAATAGGTCCTTATGGTAAAAGTTTAAGAAATAAAATAAAATTTGTGCATAAATAAAGGATAATGGTTTTATGGTTTGTTAGAATATGGAAATATTGAATAATAGACAAGTATCCAAAAGATTACAAGATAATTTTTGATTTAGATAATTAATGGCAACAATTAGCTAATCATTTCTTGCAACACAAGTTTGAGGTATCAAATAAGGATAGTTAAGTCTATTTTTTTGAACACATAAAGATGACAAGAAAACTAATATAATTCTAGTATTTGAGATAAAAAGGACTTTCCATATGATGTCGGTAATTGTTTCAAGGAAATACATAAAGGACAAGTTTCTCCTACGAAAGTTATCCCAATAAATCCCATAAAATAGATGTAAGTTAGAAAGACATTAATGAGTTTCCCATCAAGTTTCATAGTGAAAGGATGCTCTTAGTAGCCTCTAAAAAATTGAGAAGGAAGAGGGACTTACTTGTAAAAATTAAATGTTGTTCCCCTTGTTTGAAGAAAGAAAAAAGGGTATCTCGAAACGTCCTTTAGTGACCAAACTTGGCTCAATATGAGATTCTAGGATAATAAAGGAAGTATGTAATGTTGGGACCAATTGGAGTAAAGATGAGAGAGATGTGAACTACTTAATTTCCATAATGAATGTTTACAAAGGGGTCCTTGGGATACCAAATAGGAAAATAAGTATTTTCAAACTCATGAAAAATACTCAAGATAATTTATGAGATAGATAATCTATATATAAGATTATGGAAGAAAATGCTAGAAGTACTATGATATTTTGTGGCTAAGATAATTTAGTTGATTATTATGTAGATTTGCCTTTGAAGCTAAGTTTCAGTTAAACAAGGGAGTAATGAAGGAGTTTTCCTTTTCTCAATGGAAGGTAATAGGATGAATAGAGTTTATCTTAAATAATGGTATAAGGGTTGGTTTCTTTTACGTGACTTTTGGGTCTAAAAAGTAAAATATATGAGAATGTTATTATAAAGATAGGAGGGAGGAATATAGCTATTACTTTTCTAGCATGATACCTTGTGAATTGCATAAGGAAACTTGTGAAAAATAGACCCATCGATCTCCAACCCTTGTGCTATATAAGAAGTGGCACAAAGAGAGTATGGACTACCCCAATCTCCTCCTTCCTTGATGTACATCCTTACATGGCAGTGCGGTAGCAATTCTCTCTCCCTTCATCATGGCAATGCTCTTACTCATCCATGGTGGTCTTGTTGTATCTCATAACATGGTGCTTTCCACAATGACATGGAAGTTTAGGATCTTTTGAAGTACTTCACCCCTCATCTTTTTTCTTCTGAGTCTCCATGAAAGAGGTTGTCATGTCACCCCATGTTTGAGGTCTAGATTCTTATTTTATTAAATTTGTAGAAATTGCTAAGATTACCCAAATATAGGAAAATTATATACCACAATGATCTGGAGAATGAGTAGAATATAAATAAAACAGTATCATGATTGGTATCTAATCCTAATTCCAAAAGTAAGACTAATGCATGATTAAATAATGATTAATACATGGAAATCTTCGATCGGATATTTACCATGTTGAGTAAAAATGTTTATTTTTTCATATAAGATGATATAGTTGACTATAATGAGACCAGATATTGATAAGGATGATGAATAATTAGGGTTTCTAGACCAATAATCGTCAACATGTGTAATTAGGATTTTGAACACCAATGATGTAACTTGCTATGACCTTAAGGCACATAATCTGATATAAGTGTGTGTGACGCAATAATATGGTAATTTTGACAATTATGATTACACCTAATATGAATTAGGTTTCTTCAATCATTAGATCAATGAACATGGGAATCAGGATACTAAGGAAACCTAAACTCTAGACTAAATCATGATTTATATTTTGAATATGATTGGTGGCACTTTAGAGTATACATATATGCAGATAATGTTGGTTGCTTATGTTGAATGCTTGGATATTTGGATGTATGCTTGAAGTACATGTTGCATAGTTTCTGAATGGAAACAAAGGTGCAAGGTTACACCTATGAATAATCACCTTATCAGCTTTTGTGGTTTTTTAATTTTTCAAATGGATTGCAATTAATATTCTTGGTTGTTTATTTATTCCCTACAATCTATAAGGCCCATATGAGTATCACTTTATATAAACATAACTTACTCAAGCCCAGAGTATTATCTCTAAATAGATGCATGAGTAGAATCTATAGAGATTAACCCCAACGAGTGGGTATGCCATTGAATACTCTTAGTGAATGAGTATGATATTATGAATACACCCAACAAGTGGTATGATTAGAAATTACCCCCAGTGAGTCTATACATCATTAAAATACTTCCAACGAGTGAGTATAATATTATGAATATCCCTAGTGAGTGGGCATACCACAGAGATTGAATAAATGTGGATTCAGAAGTTATAATAAGAAAATATAATTGATTATGTGAAAGTAATTGTTGCTATGGTTGTTATGGTTGTTTATGTTATTACACCTACACACATATATTTTTTTCCTCCACATACTCAGTATATTTTGATATGCCGACCGCATTTTTGTTTCACACTATTTTAGGTTAAACTGCAATTAATATGAAAGATGGATATCCGGAGAAGGAGATGCCAAAAGGCAAGATACTTAAAGTCTACTGGAGGATTATAGATACTTAGATTTACTTTATGTTGCACCTTTAGTTTCTCTATTTTATTTAACTCCCTAGAGGATTATCTTGTAAGCCATATTTTAAATAGTGTAAATTATTTTCTATTATTTGTTATTTGTTAAAATCTAGATCTTGGGAATTTTAGATAATGGCTCTCTTCTTTAAGGTCATTCCCTAATTGGAGGATGTTGAAAAGTGAGTTCATTGCACTAACCCTTTGCTAGTATGTAGTGGTAATGGTGGTTAAATGTTGGTTGGTGGACTCCATCAATTGATGGAGATTCTAGGTTTACAATTGATGACATTCATGGGTATCTCAACCAATAAGAACCTTATAACTCTCAACTGATGGAAGTTCTAGGTTAACAACCAATGAGAAGGTAGGCTTGACAATTGATGAGTCTTTTGAGTTGTCAAATGATAAGGAGTCTGGATATGAACTGATGAAGCTCCCATGTGCCCCAACTAATGGAATTTTAGTTTCCACTGATAATGGAAATGACTATTTATACTGATGAGGCAGTAGGTGAATAACTTATGGAAATTCTAGCATATGGATTGATCGCTAAGCAGTGTTGAAGGGGGAGGGGGTTCATGATGATGTCAACCAATGAGCTTGTTGGATAATGACAATAAATGGATTTTCTAATTAATGGAAGTGTTGTATCAATGGGAATATTGTGAACATTAATGAGAATGATGCCATGGTCAATGAGAATTCTAGAATGGTCAATGGGAAGGCTACTTGTACCAATGAAATTTCTATATTGACTAATGGGAATTCTGGATACTAGTGATGGGTAGTTTTGACATTTTCATGCATTCTAATTAATTAAAGTGTTTCCCAATCAACCTAGACACTTATTTGACATCTCATGTGCTACTGGGAATGTGGAGGAGTCATGGTGGTTGATGATAGCACCAAGGAAGTTGATGGCTATGGATGGAGCATTGCATGATGATACATGTGGATTCATGTTGTTATGAAAACTTATGTAAGGTGTTTCCAAGTGAGGTGAATTTATTTCCACACCAAATATCTATATTGGATTTCTTTTTTCTTGATGTTCCTCACCTCATCTTGTTCCATTGGATAAGCCCCCCTTCTACCCTTTCTTTGTCCTAGGAAAATTAGATCTTTCTTGGAGTTTGGTTTTACATATTATGAAGGGATGGCCTAGCATATTGGTGGATAGTTGTGGCTCTTTAGAGTGTACCTCATGATACCCTTGGATACAAGTCACCTGGTTTCAACAACATTTTCCTACTTGTTCATGAAAATCAATAAAGTTGCTCTAAACATAATTAACATGCCTAAAAGTTGAATCTTTAGGGACTCTTGTGTTGCTATTTGATGTGATTAAATTTTTTTGGCATCCCTTAAACCATTAATTATGATTATAATAGCCTACTCTCTAAAATATAGATAAACCAAACTATCAAAATTAGTACATTGGTGATATAAAATGCCCTAATCTTGCTCTATAATCCCTCAATATGCTAAATGACGATCCCTTATGACTATTTTGGATAAGATGGGAAGCGATATATATTATCTTACTAAACCTTTGAAAGTAGTACATTTTGTTAATATCGTGCTCTCTTAACCATGCATGGGTTGACATTCGAAATATATGTGAACATATTACTTAAAATGTCATCTTTATGGTATCTTCGTACATATGATAGAAAAAATGACTTACATGTTATTCTTACTTGGTGAGAGTTGATTATTATTATTCTAATGCATTTTTCTAACTGTTACTCTTCTAAAATTTCATTTGTATTAGACCTATTATCTCAAAATAGCTTGTCAATGCATAAAGGTGGTCTTTTTATAGACATTCTTGTAGTAGATGCAACTTCCACATGCTTTTAAATTTGAGGCTAAAATTTTGTATCGTGGTCTGCTACTATGATATTAAGTGAAATCAGGAATTGAATGAGGTTATGATATTTCTACAAGGTATTTGCCTCAACTTGGCCTTATATGATGAAATTAGTCTTGTTATTGCTAGTATTGGTGGTTTATGCCCTAATGAGTACTTTAAATAATAATATGAACCATATTACATATCTTGAAGTTGTGTATATTTAATGGATCCATTAATGAAGTTAAAGTTAATTATCAATTAATAGGCAAAATCATGTTAATGAGCATGGTATACATCATAAGGGTAATTAACAAAGTTAATAAGAAGTTATTTGGGGACTTCTTAGTTCAATGTGAATTTTAACAAAGAATGTTAGTATTTTTGTTATAATAATTTCAAGGGGGTAATTCTCTTCTTCATATGTTTAATATGTCTTCCATATCTCCTCTTTCTATTATCTTCAAAGATTGAATAAATGTGTAATAAAATGTGACATTATTAGATATAATTTGGATATGGGATATACATTAAGTCTTGATCGAGGTTGATTACTACACTACAATGATATGAGTTTCATTATTAGGATGATATTAAGTCCTACGAGTTAAAGTTAATCCATGTTTGGATATTGATATAATATAAGTTGATGGGTAAGATGGTGGAACTATTAAGGTGAACAAATATTGTGATCTTATCAGTTTGATAATCTTTCCCTTAAATGATGATGTACACTTTATCATAACCAAGTATGCAACGAAATATATATAAAATGATGATTTATGGAATTGAACTAAATGGTCTTAATAACGACAAAATATTAAAGTTCCTCGTGATAACCCTTACAATGAATTAATGATATTTAATCTTGTTGCATAATCATGCTTTATACTATATGTTATTATGAGATATTGGTCTATACTTTTTGTTTCTATATTAATATTAGAGATGAACTTGTGGAAGGAGAAATATTGCATGTTGATGTCTTATTTAAGCCTATTGTGCCCTAACCTAATGTTTTGGAACTTGCTATAGCTGAGATCAGCATGTTAGGCGTTGTTGTGCCATAATTTGATGCATTGGGCCTTGGATTGGTCAAAGGTGATTACTTGTGCCCTTCTAAGGGTGGTTTAGTATATTTGAATATGTGTTATATATTGTTAGTTGTTATACTTGACCAATGTTGCAAATACAACTATATCCCTTATTTATAACTTCTTTGGTTCAGTAAAGAATTAGTAATTGGCTTAATTAATCAAGTGTAATTCTATCATGTAATTCCATGTGATCATAAAACTATCTCAATGTTAGAATTTTATAGATAGTGAAATGAGTTTCTTGTAGTAGTATTTAATTAGGAGAATGTGCTCAAAGTCATATATTTTTTAGCATATGTAGGTGTGGGGAGGGTTTCTATCTGACACCTTGGTTTTAAGTTGACTGGGGATAAGGTTGTAATTGAGATATACGTGATTGAGAGTGGACATAGATGTAGCCCTGATTTGAAGGTTGTTATATCCTAGTTTTGGTGTCTCGGCATGTGTATCTAGAGCGGACCATTTTAGTGAGATGTTTGTTGAGACCTGATTGGTAGTTGCACTATTATGACACTATGGTTTGTCACTCATATTTATCAAGGGGAAATGATCTTTATGAGTCTAGAAATCCAATCATTTTATTTTTGTCTTGTTGTGAATTTGTACTAGTTAGCTTGTAGTTTGAGTGGTATGCGTCAAACTACCCAAGTCTTAATAAAATAATTAACTCATCTGTGTAGTAGATTAGATTTATTTAGAGAATTATATTTTGTGCTTTTATTTCTCTTTAACATCTGCAAGTGATACTTGACTCTCTTATACTACATTGATTGCATGTCTCACTCCAAAAAAAAATCTAATCATTATATGCATGTAAGCAGTATGTATGATAGTTTTTTCTATATTGTATTGTTGGATCTTTGGGTCTCACCCTTGTGGTTCTCTACATCTTTTAGGCATGTTGGATCAGGAGAAGGATGTGTTGATCTAGATGTAATAATAAATAATTTGGTTGAGCTTAGAATGTTCATGCACACTCACTTTTTTGAGAGATGAGTGGGTTGTTGATGAATTATATGATAGTTTGCTTTAACTAGTGTTTATTATGATTATGATTTCTAGTTTAGTTTAAACATATCATAATATTGCATCTTCATAGATATAAATCATCTTGTAATTCTTCTTTATGAAGTAAAAAAAGGGTTTTATTTTGTGCTCCTATCATGTCTTCTCTTGGAATGGTTCTAGTGTGAGGTAACATGTCTTTACATTGACGTTATATGATGTTTTATGATTATCGCTCATAGTTAGATCTTTGTGTGGGTTGTCTTACTCAAAATTGTTTGACTCAATTTTTTTATTCTTGTTAGTTTCAAGTTGGGTTTAGTACATAGATTTGTCATTATGATCATTTTGTGCTGGATCAGGAAGGCAAGTACTTACACGTGTGGTATTAGAGTATAGCTTAGATGAGTCTATAGGGAGAACATGAATTAGGAATAAATGTTAATTATGCGATGAACATGGTACAAACATGATACATACTACTTGAGTTGGTATTTGGATACCATAGATAGGTATCCAAGTGTTGATAGAAGAGTAAGTATGGAATTCTTTGATTGTTTTCCTTTTGGGGTTCATAACTTAGTGGTCATTGAAAACAATCCAAAGAGTATAATAAAATCAATCCATGATGAAATGGATATTTAGATATGTGGAACCCAGATTAATTCTAGATATATTAGATAAGAACTATGTATAAAACATCCTAGTAAGTGATGGAAAGTTTTAACCTAATTATTTTAGAAAGATAAACGGCATATTTTAACTCATTGAAACGTATTAGTTTGGTGAATAAAGGAAAATATATGACACTATGATGATTAATTTGAATATACATATTGTAAAAGAAGTTCTTGAAACTTGGAAGGACGCCTTCTATGGATAGGATTCCAATGTTTGAAGATAAGATTTTAGAGAATGATGATGTTAAGAGAGATGAGTATACGCATAAAACTTTAATTATGTGAAATGATCAAGGGAATCATGAAGTAGAGTTTAGGATGTATAGATGTGTATAAGGAATTCCATAGATAAAAAATGTTATAAGAATGATGTAAGATGTAAAATCCACATAAGAATAGAGGAACTTAGATTATGAGTATGGTTTGAGATGATAGAGATGAAGAATTGAAGAGGAGATGAGGTAATAACCAACATGTGTTATGAAAGGATTGAGGTAAATAATCTTGAAAGAATGAGGAGATTATAGAAGTTTGTTAGGAAATGATCCCTTGTGGATGAAATAATAAGACTAATCATGAGGAATTGAAATAAATTCGAAGCAACATGAAGAGACAGAAACCCTTATCATGTATAGGGCAAATTCATGTCAAGTATATATGGTGGCAATCAAGATGGAAAGTTAGGTTCAATGACATAGAGGGGTAACTATGAGATTTTACTATAATAATCATGAAGTTAGTTGGTTGACACCATTAAGATACAAGAACAGGATGATAAGATGATCAAGTGTTGGTACATACCATATAATATGGTTAAAGGATGACATATGTATGAATCAAATGTTTTAAGAGGGCTTGTTTGGCAAGAACATATTTTCATCCATAGAACCAAGTGAATATGGTTATGATTAAGTGGAAAGCAACATTATATGGTATGTACACATGTGAATATGAGTTTGTTATGAATCTATAACAAGGAAAATGAAGTTACCTAGAAGAATAGAATGCACCTATGCACATAAGTGATGATGGATAGTATGAGATTCACGAACACATGAACTAACTTACTTAATTGCAAGAAACCCTATAAACAAAAATCTGATAAGAAAAGTAATTACTTGGGAATGCACATAAAGTATGTTGAATCTACTTTAATGGGTAATTGAAATCTATAATTATAGGAAAATAGACATAAGGGTGATTAAAATATAACAACCAAGAACAATATAAACAAATTATCACTAATTCCTAAGTGGATTCCAAGGAACCTTGATAAGTCAATGAATGATGCATGATAAGTTGAAACTTAGAATCAACTATAAAGAACTACACCAAGAATTTATAATAAATTATGTCATAAGTAAGAATTAATGATAATGAGGTAACATAAGCCATGACAAAACACTTGTGAGGTAGGGTTACATTGTTTGTCATTGTCCTAACATTGGGATTTCATGGGCAAAGTCCATGTGACAAACTTTTGTTGTGATACCATGAATATAGATTCACATTAATGTCTATCTAATATTGATTTATAATCATAATTGTATGCTTTATTAAATTTTTATATCAACCAATTAAAATAAATTCTTAATTTGCCTCAGTCAACACTTTGTTTCCTTACAAATTGTTGACTTAATTATAAATTTAGCATAATATAAGGATCTAATTACAAATGGTGTAAAAACATCTAAAATTTTATTACTTTATATTCATAATAAGTTAATATCTTAAATCAATTGGTTAAGAGATCAATCCAATTTGACTTCAATTGCATCTTAATTGCCTTGATTTTGCAATTTCTTGTATGTTTGTATACTAATGCACAATTCTGGTATAATTGAGGGTTTAATTGCAAATAGAGTGCATATTATACTAGATCACGTTGTTATTCATAATATTTATTGTTTTATTTCCCTTTATATAGATTTTAACTAAGAGGATTAGGTTCCATACCTTGCTCCCTAGCCCTAGCCTAGCATGTGGTGGCAGTGATGGTTGAGTGATAACTGAAGGACTCCATCAACCAGTGGAGATTCTAGGTTGAAAATCAGTGAGAGTCATGGGTGTATCAACTTATTAGAACCCTAGAAATATCAATTGATGTAAGTCCTTGGTTGACAACCAATGAGAAAGTAGGCTTGGAAACTGATGAGGCCTCCAGATATGTGAACTGGTAAAGCTTCTATGTGCCCAAACTAATGTAATTCTAGTTACACACCAATGATAGAGATGACTTTGTAGGAAAATGATTAAGTAACTAATAAACTGATGAAGATCTTAGCATATGGATTGATGGCTAGGAAGAGCTATAGGGGGGTCGATGAGGGTGTCAATCAATGAGCATCTTGGTCGATGAGAGTGACAAATGATAGATTTTTTGTCAATAGAAGTGGTAGATCGATCAAAATACTATGTACATCAATGACAATGATTCTCATCTCAATGAAAATGCTAGCAAGTTTGACAGGAAGGCATACTTGACCAATGAAATTTATGCTTTGACTGATGGGAATTCTAGACACTAGTTATGGGCAATTTTGATATTTGCACCTATTCTAATTTGTAAAAAGCCCTCTCAACAACCTAAAGAAAGATTTGACATCCCAAGTGCTACTTTAAACATGGATGGGGACATGGTTGTCGATGGGAGATCCAAGTAGGTCGGTGGACCTAGGTGGAGGATTGGATGTTGATGTATGTAGATGCATTTTGTTCATCAAGCTTCTCTCAGGTATTTACAAGCTTGGTGGCTTCTTTTTCCAACCATAACCTATTAGACATCGAATATCACTTTTGTTTCTATTATCTACCTCAAGTCCTTTCTTTGACCGAGTCTCATGGATTTCCATGGAGGAACCTACCCCATATAGCTAAACAACCCTCCTTTTCACCTCTCTTTGTCCTGGGGAAAGTTAGACTTGCTTGGAGTTCTGGTTTAGGGATTTTCAAGGCTTGGTCTAGGGTTTTGGAGGATATTTTTGTATATATTATGTGTGCCTCTTGATCATCACCCAGGGAGTCGAGTGAGATAGCAATTGTTAACTATTTTTGCATGCTTGTGCATCCAAATCCATAGAATTACTCTATACTTGATTAACATGCCTAAAAATTGAATCTTTAGGAACTATTTTGCTAAAAATATGATGTGATTATGAACTAATATCGATTGTTAATCTTGTTGTAAAATCATGAATTGTACTAAATTATTATTATGAAGTGATGGTCTGAATTTTGTGTTTCTATATGCATATTAGTAATGAAATACTGGATGGAGAAATATTACATGCATATAACTTGTTTAAGGCTAATGTGATCCAACTTGATGTTTTGGGCCTTGTTGCAGCCATGATTGGTAATTTGGGCCTTGTAGTGCCCTAATTTGATGAAATGGAACTTGGGTATGGCCAAAGATGATTACTTGTACCCTAATTTGGGTAGTAAGATATATGTGAACATGTTTTATATCTTCTAAATACTCTATACTTGATTATTTCTACAATTACATCTTTATGCCTTGTTTGTGACTTGTTTGATGCAATAAAAAATGAGTAATTGGCTCAATTAATAAAATGCAACCCTAATCATCTATTTTTATGTAACCATAATACTATCTCAATGTTAGAATTTATTGTATGGTGAAACGAATTTCTTTCTAGCAATTTTTAGTTATAAGAAGGTGCTCAGTCATTTATTGTTGAGTACATACATGTGTAGGGAGGATTTTTCTCTAAAACCTTGATTTCAAGGTGATTAGAGAGGCTAGGGTCAAAACTCAGATATATGTAATTGAGAGAAGTTGATGCTTTAACTTGGATTTGAGGGTTTTTATACCTTGGTTTTGGTTTTGTGATCTATGTACCCAAGGAAGATTGATTTTTGTGGGATTGATATTGTGCCCAAGGCGGTAGTTGGGTCATTGATCGATTATAGTTTGTCTCTCATACTAACCGAGGGGAAGAGATATTTAGGAGTATAGTAATCTTAAGATCTTATATGGCATTACATCTGACTTTAGTAGTTTGAGTGGTGTGCCTTAACCTACCCATCACTTACTAAAATAAGCAATGTTGTTGTGTCATATATCTATTTAGGATTTATTTAGCAATCAGATTGTGTGCTTTGTTTTCTCTTTAATACCTACAAGTGATACATGACTATCATATACTAAATATATTATAGGCCTTACTCCTATAAATTAGATTAGAATTTATTAAATACATCTTGTGTAGAAATATTTACATGTTGATTAGTCTTCCTTTAAATAACAAGGTCATAACATACATGCAAGCAATAAGTGTGTTGGATTTTGTTGTATCACACTGTTGGGACTTGGGATCTCACCCTTGTGGTTCTCCACATATTTTAGGTATGTTAGAGAAACAAAATAAAATATTGATTAATATGTAATAAGAAATAATATATTTAATCTAGAGTGTCCTTGTACTCTCACTTTCCTAAGAGATGGTTGGGGTAGTTAATTACATATACAATAAGTTGCTTTATCTAGTTCTTTCTTATGATTATGAGGTGTAACTTGATTTATACATCTTATATCGTTCTATCATAGTGGACATGAATAATCTTATAATATTATTTGATGAAGTAAATAAAAAGGATTCCAACTTTTGTTCCTTTCATGTGTCCCCCCTAGAATGATGTTGATGTGAGATGACATGTATTTATACAATGTCATGTGAGGTTTTATGATGATCGCTCAAAGTTAGATCTTTATGAACATAGCCTTACTTGTATTTTTAGACTTTTTTATAAT
Organism: Alisma plantago-aquatica; assembly: GCA_963693085.1. Classification (NCBI taxonomy): domain Eukaryota; kingdom Viridiplantae; phylum Streptophyta; class Magnoliopsida; order Alismatales; family Alismataceae; genus Alisma; species Alisma plantago-aquatica. The sequence goes on along the minus strand of OY856412.1, from coordinate 1,181,912,927 downwards.
GTTGATAGTTTTAGTTGGGTTTAAAGTAAGTATTTGTCCTAGTGATCAGTTTGGACTTGGTTGATGAGATAACCCCTTACATTTATAGATGACCATGGACTTTGGTTTTTATTTTTTTATAAAAATAATGAAAAAACTCCATGCTATCCAACCACTTCTTTAATAGTATTTTTTGAGAATGAATCATTATTTAGATTACGTTGAATTTCAGCCTTATAAATCTTAATGGTTGGCAATATAATTAAACATAATTGTGATACTTGTAATTTTAAATGTGAGTGTAAGTTCGATGAGACTGTAGGTACAAAAAATGTATTACCCAAAATAGTTGTGTAATAATTTATGGAGATATGAAATAATCCTTCATATATGAAGTATATGAGACTCAGGGAATATAAGATAAGATGAAATTGAAAGTGATACCCAAATAACATAAATGATAATGAAATTCAACATTTTCTACAATAATGAGAATAAGATTATAACATCCATACCTATGAATCTATAGTCCACCAAAGCTCACTTATGATATATAAATGATATTCTAAAATATACAATTGATGTTAATATGAATATATAATAAGAATTTAAATATTCTTATATGGACAATTTAGAATGACATTCTAGAAGATCATATAGTAAAAAAACATAGTATAATGTTAAATATGGGAGAGACAAGTGTTTAGATATGGTAATCTCCATCCTTTTCTTGTATTTTGAGCTCCTAGAAGGAGGGAAATTTTGTGAGATATAAAACCATTTGGAGTTGTTATTGTTTAATGAAAACATCTTGCCAATTAGTGGTATAAACTTGTTTATATATCTATATCTTAAATGACATATATTGTACTTCATGGAGTGAGTATTTAGGGTTTGATAAATCAAACCCCTAGATTTGGATAATGTAGGATTTTGGGAGTACATTTGCCCTAAAACTGGCTAACGTAACACAATACTAGTATGTAGTTATAAGTAATGTTTTCTTGATGTTTGGATGTGGATCAAGGTTAATAAGAAAACTTACAATGAAAGATAAGATCACATAAATAAATATACATTGAATCATGTCTCATTTGTGAAAATTCAAATAATTGACTTAGTTGATGCCCAAAGAAAGTTGAACCTATTACAAATGTTGACCACCCTTTTCAAAGGCTAGCTAAACCTTTTAAATGTCGTCCAAACCTCTCAAATGTTATACAAACCTTTGGATACAGACAAAAAAGTGTTGGAATTTGATAAAATGTACAAGCTTTACAATGTTATATATTTCCTAATTTTAAGTTTATTTACATTGAAAAATCATCCATGTAAAAGAGGAATCAAGACTCAAGGTGGATTCTAAAGATATTTACCTAGATATATATATTACCTAATTATTTAGTTCTCAAATTAGGTTCAATCTTAGTAACTTCGTCTTCTCTTCACTTCTTTTCTTCGTCTTTTGTTGGTTATATATATTTGGCTTAATATATTTAGTAAAGTTGGTTAAACCCATGAATTCCTTCGTATTTCAAGAATTTCTATTTTTGATCTTGCAAATGAGCATAGCTAGAATGTTGGGTATGAAGTTCAAACCTCATTTAATTTGTTTATGACTTCAGTGGAGACTGTAATTACATCCTCTTATTTAGAGATATGAGTGGTTCGACCCCTATTATAGATATTTAAGCATGCTTCCACTCTAATTCATCCTAATGGATACTAATTAGTTGTGATATAAATATCTTGTGAGAGTTTGGGAAGAAGTGTGAAATTGAAGATGAGACTCAAAAATATTACTTTCAACATAGTAAATTATAGATACTTAGCCTAAAATATATTACTTACAATGTCATCAAAATAATTATCTTGAGATTACCCTTTATCATTGGTTTATGCTAAAAGTTGTTTGTTTTTCCTTCTACAAAAAAATTTGTCCTAAACTCATATTTGATAATGAAATATTATGCATTGGTATTATATCAATTGAATAACATGCTGCTGGTGTTGGTTATGACTAATTTGACTTAAAACCTAGAATTTAGCTACTTCATTGTACTTCACATGTTTATAAATAGTCTTTGTCTGCACATTGCTAGAAAATTATGAACATAAGTAATTGAAAATGAGATATGGTATTGTATTTTATCGAAATGATGTATGTGCTTTACACTTAATGAGTTCATATAATAATGTGGAAAATGACTAACATGGGTTTTTGTATAAGCATGGGGCCTTAGTGTTCTGTATAGGGTTTTACCCATTTCCTAAAATCTATTGGGTATCATATTTGATAAGAGTGATTTATATTATAACTTACTATTATCATATTAGAATTTATATTTCATCAATCTTGCATGAAATGAGTCTTAGCTAGATCATGCATAAACTATGGCTTTTAACCAATATAAACTTAGTTCTCTTATCATCGACGAATGGAATGTGTCATAGAGTAGTCAGGATATGTGAATATTTGTAATTATTATACAACAATGAATCAGATTATTAAAGAATGGTAATGATGAAATAGGATGGAGAAACATGTTTGAGCTAATCTAGTCATAGAGAACTTGGATATTCATTTTGAGATTAGAATAAGAAATTAAGTTCAACACTTCAAAATATTATGTAAATAGAATGAGAGAATACCATGTAAATTTCCTACCAAAATTGTTAGTATCAAGACCAAATGATGTTTATCATCCTTATACCTCATATATGGCTCATTTTTGTGATAAAGTTGGGAATTGCACGCAAATGTAAGATTGTGCATAAATAATAATATAATAAAACTTAAAATAAGTCACTAGGGTGAATTAGTTATAAATTTAAATTTATATTGCTTCAAGTTTAACAAGTATCTTGCTAAGAATAGAAAGTATTAGTATCAAGATGTCACTAAATATAGTATAATATAAAATGTGAAGGATTTGATATGAGAAGGATGAAAATAAAGGTGGATTCAGTTGGTTTGTTATAAGAAGTGAATGTTCTTATATAAATGTGTTTGATTTGTATTTAATTTGATTTGTTCTATCTAATAAGTTAACACGATGGTAACATAACCAAGATAATGCCTTAAGTAAATGTAAGTAAAAAAGTTACACCAAACACCAATTCAATAGAGATTTAGTTTGCAATATAAAATTGAATACAAAACAAATAAATATTTAAAGAGCTAGAAATGAAAAGTGAGTCATAAAATAAAATGATGGAGTTGGAAAATCGGCCCGTGCAACACTGATATTCATGTAAGAATCTAAATAATATGGATGGAAAAATCACTAGCTTGTGATATGGGGCCATAATGGGAAACATAAGTCATTCAAGTGTGGAATGCAACCTAAAAGAAATTCAATTGAAGAAAGATATTAGGGGTTCTAGTTTAACAATATATAGTAAATATGATTCTTGTACTTAATACCATATATTAGTCTTATATTATTGTGAGATATTATGTAGTATATGCTTAATTTCATTGAAATGTAACATGAATGATTAATTATAGATCTTTATTTATACAATGGCCTACCAAAAATTATTGAGAGAAAGTAATTATGATATCCATTCTTCTACTTCCATGATACAGTTCAAAGGTGAACTTACCAATATTTAGTGAAAATATAATTTAATGAGCAATTTTGTATACAATAATCATGTATAGCTTAAGTTAAGTTATAAACAATGGTCGTTTGAGGCTCCAAGAGGCAGACGATCATCCTACCCCATAGGAAGCATCGCTATTTGCTGGTTGCCCTAGGGACAACCATCATCCCCACTCCTATCTCGACATTCCTCCTAGTACGGTATACCCCCTCCCTCAGCCTTCACCATGGTTTAGAAGAAAAAAATAATGTTTAGGTTGCTGATACTTTGGTAATTATCAAACAAAGTAGGCAATCTAACATCACCTCATCAGCCTTAGTGGTAACCAAGGGTTTGGAATCTGATAGTTTGGCTTGTTCCATACAAAGTAGGATTCAGAATCACCCTAGTCACCACAAATCTCTATGATTGACTCGGTCTAACTTTTGGAGATGCTCGCTATGCTCAGGAGCTCCTAACGACTGGGAGGGATTTCTGATCATCTCTGGGTGGTCTCGTTCTCTAAGCAGTGTGTCTCTACCCTAGAGAAATCCTGACTATCATGCACCCACAATCTTTGAGCATAGTGGGTTGTTGTTTCTAGAAGACAGAATGCTTAATCCATCTCCACACCATCTGAAGTCACCACCCAAGATACTAAATCAACTCTTCTGCACTTAGGGAGGGCACCAAGACACAACCGACCAACCCAACATCAATAGCATGGTGGGATCTCAAACCAGAACCACTCATCCACCCCCTGTACCTCCCCAAGTTAGCAAGACGATGTAGCAACATATGAGGCCCAACAGACAATAGTCGTTGAAGGCACCCCACTACATAGTTCCTCACAATATGTGTTATTGGTGTTTGAAACACGAGCATTGGTAGATCCAATCCTCAAATATGAAGGTGAGTTACAGATGCAGAAGATTGGGACACCTTGCCAATCACTGTCGTATGTATCTTCTACCACCACCACCTAATATCAACTCAGAGTATTTCTTCTCACCACTATCAAGTAAATAAGGAAGATGGATGGCCATAGGAGACCCAAAGCATGTCCCCAAATGACTATCAGTTACCTTGAGCTTGAAGGATCAAGAGAGACAATGATGAGCGGAGAAGCTTTACTAGGTGGTGAAAATATCATGGCCAATAGAGGACTGTTGGGAAATGATTGTCCCTTTCCTCAAGACCACCTAGCCGAAGGTAGATGATATCTACCGATTTGTATATAGGAAAGTGGTGATCTTCTTTCCCACCATTGAGGATGCTCAGAAGGCTCTTGACGCAAAAACTTTGAAATATAACAATAAGTTCCTTCCTATTAAGCCTATGGACATCATAGGATAAGGCTTAGGCACGGAGAGAGCATCCTATTAGATCTATGACCTCCCCATTTCATGTCTCAATGGCGATCCCATAGATAAGATCATCACGGCCTTTGGTATACTAGTATGTATATTCTCATGATGCAAACGTAGTAATGATGAATTAGGGATCCTTGTTCTTATTGATGTCTTCAATGAGGACGTCCCCCAATTCCTTGTGGTTATCTTCTTGAGTCATCGAGGTTACACGGAGATCACCAAAATTACAACAGTGCCCTAAGGAACTACAATCCCTTGTTTAGAATGAGGTTGGTAAAGAGTTGTGTATCCCTCTAGAAGCCTTCACGGAGGCTTTAGGCAGAAATAGACTACCCCAGAAGATTTCCCCCATGATTTCAACACAATCTAGCATCCCATAGAAGAATTGTGAATGAACAAGATGGCCATAAAAGGGTCCTCTATAACCATCAATTGGAAGACTTTTGCTATTTTGATAACCAGGAGATATAGAGAAGATATCACAGGAGCATAGGTCGCTCATACCATCATTGCTCAACTCGAAGACATGGGTAAGATTCTCAGAGGGAGAGGTACGCATCAGAGGTTCAATTTGATAGGTCATATAATGAGAGACTATACGCTGGTCTTGAATTTTTAGAAGGGGATGATCAAGGATTATGAGATAATCATGAGAGGAGTCGAAGGTGCAAGAGAGGGGGTAGTTTCCCCTGAGCCAGTGGCACCAAGGTAGAGAAGATGGATTTTTATCATCACCACAATCAATATAACACCTCTTCTAGAATATTGGGGGGGGGGAAACCAACAACCCCATGTGCAAGATTCTAGGATACCTCTATAGGAAGCACAAACCAAGTCTAACTAGACTGCTTGAGACTTTTCTTCATGATGAACGCGTCGAAGAGCTTATGGATATCGTCACGCTTGATTGAACAATGGACAATGAAGATCAAGGAGGAAAATTTTGGGCCTTCTCTGATCCCTCCCTACTCCCTTCTGTTTTCTCCTCCCACCCCCAACATCTCATTATTTAGCTGACCAACTGAGAAGGGATCAACTCCTATGTCACATTTGTCAATGCTAGATGCATCATGGTTTCTACAAGAAACCTGTGGTTGTCTTTGATTGAGTTTTCAGAAACTATTGGTGATTAGAAATGGGAGACTATAGGATATTTCAACATCATCAGGCTTGGAGATGAAAGAAGAGGGACATACGACTGAGATTTCTTAGGCATGATGGATTTCAATAATTTCGTGATTGATGCAGATCTCATGGAAGTACCTTTTGAAGGAAGTCACTTCACATGAATCAACAAACAACATTGGACCCCCACAACTTGGGAAAGACTACACAGAAGCTTTCTAGACTCCACTTTGCTCTCTCGCTCCCTCGTGGCCAAGGCGACACACCTCACCTAGTTCTGGGTGTCATATCAATGTCCTATCTTTGTATCTTTTAAAGACAACAACACACACCCTATATTGAGTCCCTTACTCTTTTTAGAAGTATGGATGTCACATTCAGACTGCCAAGATGTGATACATAGAGGATGTGACATCCTTACACAAGAACAATCATTTTGGAATGAGAAATCTCAAATAAACTGGTTGCGAGATGGAAACCACAATATCCATTTCTTTCACTCCATCATCAAATCTAGGAGGAAGAGAAGGAGGGTGACACACCTGACCTTGCCCAATGGGGACACCATGGATGACCCAGACCAAACGGTTCAGGTAGTGGTAACACGTTTTGCAAAATCCTACTCACAGATTAGCCCTCAATCAAACCATGACACAGAGTTGGATGCCTTCCTAAAACTTATACCTCCTACCCTGTTGATAGATGATGATATTACTCTTATGTCTACCCATCCAACAATGAGATCTTCAATACTATAAAGATGATGGATAAAGACTTGATGTCATGTTTGGATGGATTCTCATTACATTTCTACTTGGCTATCTGGGAGGTGATTATAGAAGACTACATGAATCTAATTAAATTCTTCTTCAAAAGATGATGTTGCCATAGAAGTATATTTTGTTGCAGATTGGCCTTGATTCCAAAATCTGATCATCCCAAATATCTCGCTAAAGACTTTCGTCCAATCTCTATTGAAAATGTATCTTTACGCATCATGACGAGAGTTATTGGCAATCGACTCACCACACAAACCAAGGATGGTATCCATGGATCAGGAAGCTTATGTTAGGCACATGGATAATACTTATCATATTCAAATAACTAAAGAACTGGTACATGATATCAGACATGGAGGAGATGCCCCAACCGTGGTGGTTAAATATGACATGAAAAAGGCCTTTTATATGGTAAACTAGAAATTTCTAAAGAAAGTTTTAGTTGGTTTTGGTATGATGATGGATCTTATTGAACTTCTGATGGAATTCTATGTAAATAACTAGATGTCAATTATACTAAATAGGAATATAGATGGTGTCCTCCAAGTCTATAAGGGGTTGAAACAAGGAAATCCTCTTTCTCCCTTTCCTTATATCCTTTTTAAGGAGGTGCTATGTAGGCAGATTCACACAGAAGTACAAGTATTGGAAAAAAACTGCTATAAAATTAGGGGTAAAGGTTGTGTGCCATCAATCCTTTTATATGTGGATGATATTATTCTATTTGCTCAGACATCCCCTTCATATCCTTACAAGATAGAGGAAATCCTAGAAGCATATGAACAAATATATGGTTAATAAGTCAATCGTATAAAATCTGGTTTCTTATGCCGCTCGACCCTTTATGAATACAGAATTGCTGACGCATTGAGAATACCCTATATAGTAGACAGCTTTACATACCTTTGTATCCCTATATGATTGGAAGACAGAAAATATCAAATTATGAATTCCTTTTGAGTAGGTGCTATGTAGGCAAATTCACATGGCAGTACAAGTATCAGAGATTAACAGCTATAAAATCAGGGGTAAAGGTTGTCTGCCAGCAATCCTTTTATATGTGGATGATATTATTTTATTTGCTCAAACATCCCATTCATCTCCTGGAAAGATAGAGGAAATCCTAGAAGCATATGAACGAATCTATGGTTAACTAGTCAATCATATGAAATCTGGTTTCTTATGCAACTCGACCCTTTATGAAAACAGAATTGCTGACGCACTGAGAATACCCCAGATAGTATATAGCTTTACATACATGTGTATCCCTATTATGATTGGAAGATATAAAATATCACATTATGAATTCCTTTTGAGGAGGTGCTATGTAGGAAGATTCACATGGCAGTACATGTATCACAGATTAACTTCTATAAAAGAAGGGGTAAAGGTTGTGCGCTAGCAATCCTTTTATATGTTGATGATATTATTCTATTTGCTCAGACATCCCCTTCATCTCTTTGTAAGATAGAGGAAATCCTAGAAGCATATGAACGAATCTATGGTTAACTAGTCAATCGTATGATATCTAGTTTCTTATGCAGCTCGATCATTTATTTCTTATGCAGCTCGACCCTTTATGGAGAAGAATTGCTGACACACTGAGAATACCCCAGATAGTAGATAGCTTTCATACCTGTGTATCCCTATTATGATTGGAAGACAGAAAATATCACATTATGAAGTCCTTTTGAGGGGGTGCTATGTAGGCACATTCACATGGCAGTACAAGTATTGGAGATTAACTGCTATAAAATCAGGGGTAAAGGTTGTGCACCAACAATCCTTTTATATGTGGATGATATTATTCTAATTGCTCAGACATCCCCTTCATCTCTTCGCAAGATAGAGGAAATACTAGAAGCATATGAATGAATCTATGATTAACTAGTCAATCGCATGAAATCTAGTTTCTTATGCAGCTCGACCCTTTATGAAGACAGAATTGCTAACGCACTGAGAATACCCCAGATAGTAGATAGATTTACATACATGTGTATCCCTATTATGATTGGAAGACAGAAAATATCATATTATGAATTCCTTTTAGGAGGTTTTATGTAGGAAAATTCACATGGAAGTACAAGTATTGGAGATTAACTGCTATAAAATAAGGACTAAAGGTTGTGCGCCAGCAATCCTTTTAAATGTGAATGATATTATTCTATTTGCTCAGACATTCCCTTCATGTCTTGGCAAGATAGGGTAAATCCTAGAAGAAAATGAACGAATCAATGGTTAACTAGTCAATCGTATGAAATCTGGTTTCATATGCAGCTCAACCCTTTATGAAGATAGAATTGTTGACGCACTAAGAATACCCCAGATAGTAGATAGCATTACATACCTGTATATCCCTATTATGATTGGAAGATAGAAAATATCATATTATGAATGCATTTTGGGGAGGTGCTCTGTAGGCAGATTCACATGGCAGTACAAGTATCGGAGATCAACTGCTATAAAATCAGGGGTAAAGGTTTTGCGTCAGCAATCCTTTTATAAGTGGATTATATTATTCTATTTTCTCGGAAATCCCTTTCATCTCTTCGCAAGATAGAGAAAATCCTAGAAGCATATGAACAAATCTATGGTTAATTAGTCAATCGTATGAAATTTAGTTTCTTATGCAGCTCGACCCTTTATTTCTTATGCAGCTTGACCCTTTATGAAGACAGAATTGCTGACACACTTAGAATACCCTAGATAGTAGATAAATTTACATACCTATGTATCCCTATTATAATTGGAAGACATAAAATATCACATTATGAATTCCTATTGAGGAGGTGCTATGTGGAGATTCACATGGCAGTACAAGTATCGGAGAATATCTACTACAAAATCAGGGGTAAAGGTTGTGCGCCAACAATCCTTTTATATGTGGATGATATTATTCTATTTGCTCGGACATCCCCATCATCTCTTCGCAAGATAGAGGAAATCCTAGAAGCATATGAATGGATCTATGGTTAACTAGTCAATCGTATTAAATCTGGTTTCTTATGCAGCTTGACCCTTTATGAAGTCAAAATTGCTGACACGCTGAGAATACCCCAGATTGTAGATAGCTTTACATACTCGTGTATCCCTATTATGATTGTCAGACAGAAAATATCACATTATGAATTCCTTTTAAGAAGGTGCTATGTAGGCATATTCACATGGTAGTATAAGTATTACAGATTGACTGCTATAAAAGGGGTAAAGGTTGTGCGCCATCAATCCTTTTATATGTAGTTGACATTATTCTATTTTCTCAGACATCCCCTTCATCTCTTCACAAGAAATAGGAAATCCTAGAAGCATATGAACGAATCCATGGTTAACTAGTCAATCGTATGAAATATGGTTTCTTATGCAACTCGACCCTTTATAAAGACAGAATTGCTGACACACTGATAATACCCAAAATAGTAGATAGCTTTACATACCTGTGTATCCCTGTTATGATTGGAAGATAGAAAATATCACATTATAAAATCCTTTTGAGGAGGTGCTATGTAGGCAGATTCACATGGCAGTACAAGTATCAGAGATTAACTACTATAAAATCAGGGGTAAAGGTTGTGCGCCAACAATCATTTTATATGTGGATGATATTATTCTATTTGTTTGGACATCCCCTTCATATCTTCGCAAGACAAAGGAAATCCTAGAAGCATATGAACAAATCTCTGATTAACTAGTCAATCGTATGAAATCTGGTTTCTCATGCAGCTCGACCCTTTATGAAGACAGAATTGTTAACGCACAGAGAATACCCCTGATAGTAGATTGCTTTACATACCTGTGTATCTCTATTATGATTGGAAGATAGAAACTATAACATTATGAATTCCTTTTGAGGAGGTATTATGTAGGCATTTTCACATGGCAGTACAAGTATCGGAGATTAACTTCTATAAAATTAGGAGAAAAGGTTGTGCCAATAATACTTTTATATGTGGATGATATATTCTATTTGCTCAAACATCCCCTTCATCTCTTAGGAAGATAGAGGAAATCCTAGAAGCATATGAACGAATCTATGATTAACTACTCACTCGTATGAAATTTGGTTTCTTATGCAGCTCGACCCTCCATGAAGACGGAATTGTTGATGCACTGAGAATACCCCATGATAGTAGATAGCTTTACATACCTGTGTATCCCTATTATGATTGGAAGACAGAAAATATCACATTATGAATTTCTTTTGAGGAGGTGCTCTGTAGACAGATTCACATGGAAGAACAAGTATTGGAGATTAACTGTTATAAAATCAGGGGTAAAGGTTGTGCGCCAACAATCCTTTTTTTATGTGGATGATATTATTCTATTTTCTCAGACATCCCCTTCATCTCATTGCCAGATAGAGGAAATCCTAGAATCATATGAACGAATCTATGGTTAACTAGTCAATCATATGAAATCTAGTTTCTTATGCAGCTTGACCCTTTATGAAGACATAATTGCTGACGTACTGAAAATGCCCCAAATAGTAGATAGCTTTACATTCCTATGTATCCTTATTATGTTTGGAAGACATAAAATATCACATTATTAATTCCTTTTGAGGAGGTGCTATGTAGGCAGATTCACATGGCAGAACGAGTATTGGAGATTAACTGCTATAAAATCAAGGGTAAAGGTTGTGCGCCAGCAATCCTTTTATATGTGAATGATATTATTCTATTTTCTCAGACATCCCCTTCATCTCTTCACAAAATAGAGGAAATCCTAGAAGAATATTAATGAATCTATGGTAACTAGTCAATCATATGAAATTTGGTTTCTTATGCAGTTCGACCTATTATGAATACAGAATTGCTGACGCACTGAGAATACCCCAGATAGTAGATAACTTTACATACATGTGTATCCCTATTATGATTGGAATACAGAAAATATCACATTATGAATTCTTTTTGAGGATGTGTTATATAGGTAGATTCACATGGCAGTACAAGTATCGGAGATTAACTGCTATAAAATCAGGGGTAACGTTTGTGCACTAGTAATCCTTTTATACGTGGATGATATTATTCTATTTTCTCAGACATCCCTTTCATCTCATCACAAGATAGAGGAAATCATAGAAGCATATGAAGAAATCTATGGTTAACTAGTCAATCATATGAAATTTGATTTCTTATGCAACTCGACCCTTTATGAAGATAAAATTGTTGACGCACTGAGAATACCCCAAATAGTAGATAGCTTTACATACCTGTGTGTTGGCTAAATTGGACATTATTATAATCCCTTTGTTTTGATGATGACAAACACTTCATTCTTGTGGATCTAACATGCTACTTGAGTGTTGCAGGAACTAGGTGGATGACAAACCCTTGGAAGATCTATATGCTCAAAATGTCTTAATTTCATGATTATAATCAAATGTAAAAACTTGTACAAGTATATAATGTACAAGTACTTAGATATCATGTAAATTAAGTGTTTTGATCTTCCCTAGCCAATCACAATACTAAGATAGGTCATCCCCTACAATAGTGTCACAACTGCACATTGATACGCACACTTAGTACATAGTTTAAAACATTGAAACAGAGTCATTCTCGGTCGACAAACTCCTCGACCGAGACACTCTCGGTCGACAAACTTCTCGACCGAGAATGACCCAAATAGCTGTTAGACACAGCAGCCAAGGTAGTTGGGAGTTAGAATCGAATGTTATATACACTTGCTCCATACCATGTCTCGGTCGAAAAAATCTTCGACCGACTGATGTCTCGGTCGACAATTCCTCGACCGAGAAGAGCTCTATCTGCACTTTTCAGGATTAATTAACTAGTCATTGCTAAAGTAATTAGTAGATACCTAACAGCTAGTTAAGCACTAAGAACCCCCTAGAAAGTTTCTAGAACGCCCTTAAGCGCTCATAGGCCATTCCTATAAATAGGACATGCCTTAGGACACCCAAAATACACTTGTGCAATACTTGAGCATACTACTTGCAATTGGCAATCATCTCTTCTGAGTAATTGAGCAACTCTAACATTTGCAAATCCTTCCCATTGCTACAATTTCATGTCCAATAGGCTAGCATCTCCTACCCACTGCACTTTCACTTCCATACACATTGGTTAGGAGATCAAAACGCTTGGTATAGGAAATCAAGCCTTGAGCTACAACAGTAATTGTAATTTCCATTTTCTTTCTTGTTCTTTCTTATTGCTTGTACTCTCCTTGCTACTCCTAGGGTTGGAGGCTGCAGATTGGAGAGGGATTGATCTTCTCGGTGGAGAAGGAGGACTTTGGACTACTTCAAGAAGGTTGTCTCAATGGGAAGCTACTTCAAGAGGAAGGCTACTTCAAGGGGGAGCTTGAAGTTACTTCAAGGAAGGCTACTTCGAGGTTGGTGAGACTACTTCAAGGTGAAGGTTGTCCAAAGGATGTTGAAAGTGTTGTAATTTTATGTAACGTCCTTGTGAGGTAATAAAATTAAATATTTTCAAAATCCCAATTGGAAACAATTGGGTAGTGGATTGACTCCTTTAGTTTTTGCTAAAGGTGGAACCACTCTAAACACCTTGCCTCCTTCTTATTATCTCAATTGTTTTTATTTGAGTTGAATTATTATTAAAATTTATATAAAACCCTATTCACCCCCCTCTAGTGGTTTTTCATTTGGTATCATAGCACGCTTCAAGGAGCTCTAATCGAGTCTTGAAGAATGAAGGGTGGTGGTGTCTACAACCGCAAGCAAAGGAAAAGCATGGACAAATCTTCAACAAGCTGTAATTGGTGCTTAGGAACAAGGCACACAACATCTAGCTATCCATGGAGGTTAATGAAGGAAGATGTGCATAAAGAATGCCTTATTGCTACAATAAGTGAAGAAGAAGAGGTAAACCTTTTTTATTTATCTAAAGAAGAATTAATTGCTAGCCTTCAAGAGATACATGATAAGTATATTGAGTGCAAGAAGAAATTAAAGAAATTTAATAAAGCAAATGATGAGTTACATGCTAATCTTCTTGCTCTCACATATGAAAATGAAGATCTTAAGGAGACATTAAACTTAGCTATTAAAGACCATGATATTAAGCTGAAATCAATAGAGGCAAATTGCAATCTTCTCTCTCTATAAAAGATAAACTTGCAAGCCCAAATTAATGATATTCAAAAACAACCAATCCTATGCAATCATCTAGATTATGATACTATTGTGAAAGAAAGAGATTCTTTATTATCTAATCTAGATCAAGAAAAGTTAGATATCAAAAAGAGAATGGATGAGATTGCTAAGTTACAACAAGAAGTTAGTAGCTTAAGAAGAAATGATGTTCTTGATAAGATCTTAAATGATTCTCATGGTCAAATTGGAAGGAGATGACTAGGTTACAAGCCTAAAGGAAAATCCTATCAAAAACCTAGTGGGAGAAGGACACAGTAGCCAAAGACTCAATCTATGTATGTACCTAAAATAATGTATACATATGTACCCAAGAACAATCTAGATCAAACTCATAAAATGAGAAATGAGATTGATTCCATATATTGCCATTATTGTTTGCGTCTTGTACATTATTCCTTCTCATGTCCCTACAAGAAAAAGGATGTTGAGTTGGTATGGGTTTCAAAACCCCCAAACTAAATAGATTAAATTAAGTTGAGATATGACCAAAGACTCTAAATTGTATATCTTCATGTCTATCTCAACTTAACATAATGAGATAACAAATTGATTCAAGTAATTACAATTTCTAAACTTGAAAATACACATTTTTATATAAACCTGCAAAGACACATCTTTAATAACTTGTTTTAGTTTAGATTCCTAAAATCTGGAGATTTGAATATGATTAGTTGAGATTTGACTCAAATGTTACTTTGATACTTAAATGTTTTATCTCAACTAAATTGAGTTTTAAATTGCATAATTGAATTGAAAGTGATCTATGTTTTACTTGCAAATAATTACTGAAAAATGTTACAAAAACATTCTCGGTCGAGAAAATCTTCGACCGAGAACACTATCGGTCGAGAATTAGTCGACCAAGTAGGTTACTATTTTTAAGCTTGAAACAATATGATAAAACCTATATAAATAGTAGCATTCTCGATCGAGAAAAATGTCGATTGAGATAAATTCGCTCGAAGAATAGTTCGACGAAATCAAGTTCTGCTGAACCTGTTTAATTGATCCAGTTTGCTATCAATTTGCTATTAATGATTGATTTAATTTGCAAATCAAGAATGAATCTTGGAGAAAAATTCTTTAAGCTTGCATTGTGACTTATTAAATATACTTTTATCAAACTTGTATACTTTTTGCAATCTAAAATTGAACATGTCTTCTTACAAAATGAATCAATACAGAAATAATATAGATTGCAAGTTCATTTTTAATTGCTATAATCTCCTACATGGTTTGGCTTGAAACTAAAAATATGAACAATGATTGGTTTAATCAAGGAAATTACTATTTTATCACAATCCACATGGTTTGTCCTAAGTATTCCTTGGTCCATCTATATAAAAACCATGTGTCTTGAAATTTGCTATTAAATGATCATCATCATTGTATTTCATAAAATTATGGATATGCTTTTACTGTTTTCCATTCTTTACGTGGTTTGCCTAAAATAATCTTTGATCTATATATACAAACCATGAATGGATATTGTTTTCAAAATGATCATTGTGATTTACATATAACGATGATGAAAATGCCATTTTGCATAACAGTAAAACTCTATGGCACAAATGCATCTTGACATAATATATAATGATTATCGTGTGCATGGCTTGTATCATCTCATGTAATAAATGAATGATTTTTGCTAGATGACACTATGGCAAGCTAAATAGTTTGTTTCTTAGAACAAGAATATTAATATCTTATCTAGTTGTTTGTTCTAATTAATCAAAAGCAAACCTTGATTTCAAAAACTTGAGTTCTATGGGATATAAAACTTGTTCTTAATTTATACTCAAGAATGACTGATTCTAAAGAGTTAATCTAAAATAAGTTTAAAATAAGAGACTTGTTTAGAATAAATAAGCTACATTTAAAAACAATTTCAAGAGCAAGGTACTAAATCCATATATTGCTTAAAATTTTACACAAGATTGCTTTTAGGATATAATTTTTCATCATGGTAACAAAATGACTTTAATGTGTAACTCAATGAAAGTGCTCAAATTGGAAATCTGTAGAAATTGCCTCTTGGTTAAAATTAAGTTTGACTAAGGGGCGTCAAGGTCGACCTAAAATAAGCTTGACAAAATGCTTAATTGTAAATCATTCTCTTGCACTTAATCTTAATATATTGAAAACAAGATCTTAGTGCATAGTTCTCATAAAAGGTTAACTTTGTGACCTTATAATCCTTAAATTATCTTGATTATAAGATTAAGGGGGAGCTCACAAAAATTATCTTGACTATAAGAAGAGCTTACAAAACTTTGTAAACATCATACAGAAAATTTGAGGCTAGTTATGACCTTAGTATCTTTAAAGTAATTTTGGAGCCTACAATATGTACGAATATAATGGAATTCTCTAAACAAATTAGGGCTTAACATATCGTGTATTTGGTTAGAGATACATTCATATATTCCACTATAAGCTTAAAGGATTCTCATGTCATTTTTAGGGCTTAACATCCCTTGTAAAATGGATGCGAAATCAAAACACATATGCCATGAATCTAAAAGAATCTCATATCATTTCAAGGCTTAACATCCTTTGCAAATGATTGAGACATAAATTGTGGCTAAATTTGACAATAAATGGTTTGCATCCCTTGTTTTTTTTAAACTGAATATCTTAATAAGGGGGAGCATCTAATTATCAAATTAAGGGGGAGTAATAAAAGTCATACTTAATGATTATCCTGGTTATCTTTTTGAAATGACAAAAGGGGGAGAAATAATATAAAATCAAAAATATAAAATAAAATGAGTTTCATCATCAGCATACACTTGCAAACAAGAGAATGGCTACAAAAGGTAAACTTCAGGTATGAAACTCATATGCTTTACATTTCCTTATTTTATATTTTGGAAATGTTTGTCATCTTCAAAAAGGGGGAGATTGTTGGCTAAATTTGACATTATTATAATCCCTTTGTTTTGGTGATGACAAACATTTCATTCTTGTGGATCTAACGTGTTACTTGAGTGTTGCAGGAACTAGGTGAATGACAAACCCTTGGAAGATCTATATGCTCAAAATGTCTTAATTTCATGATTGTAATCAAATGTAAAAATGTGTACAAGTATATAATGTACAAGTACTTAGATATCATGTAAATCAAGCATTTAGATCTTCCCTAGCCAATCACAACACTTAGATAGGTCATCCCCTATAATAGTGTCACAACGGCACACTGATACACACACTTAGTACATAGTTTAAAACATTGAAACAGAGTCATTCTCGGTCGACAAACTCCTCGACCGAGACACTCTCGGTCGAGAAACTTCTCGACCAAGAATGACCCAAATAGTTGTTAGACACAGCAGACAAGGTAGTTGGAAGTTAGAATCGAACGTTATATACACTTTCTCCAGACAATCTCTCGGTCGACAAAATCTTCGACTGACTGATGTCTCGATCGAAAATTCCTCGACCGAGAAGAGCTCTGTCTGCACTTTTTAGGATTAATTAACTAGATGTTGCTAAAGCAATTAGTAGATACCTAATGGCTAGTTAAGTACTAAGAACCCCCTAGAAAATGTCTAGAACGTCCTTAAGCACTCATAGGCCATTCCTATAAATAGGGCATGCCTTAGGACACCCAAAATACACTTGTGCAATACTTGAGCATACTACTTGCAATTAGCAATCATCTCTTGTGAGCAATTGAGCAACTCTAGCATTTGCAAATCCTTCCCATTGCTAGAATTTCGTGTCCTATAGGCTAGCATCTCCTACCCACTGCACTTGCACTTCCATACACATTGGTTAGGAGATCAAAACGCTTGATATAAGAAATCAAGCCTTGAGCTACAACGGTAATTGTAATTTCCATTTTCCTTCTTGTTCTTTCTTATTGCTTGTACTCTCCTTGCTACTCCTAGGGTTGGAGGCTGCGGATTGGAGAGGGATTGATCTTCTCGGTCGAGAAGGAGGACTTTGGACTACTTCAAGAAGGTTGTCTCAATGGAAGATAGAAAATATCACATTATGACTGGAAGATAGAAAATATCACATTATGAATTCCTTTTGAGGAGATGCTATGTAGGAAGATTCACATTGCAGTACAAGTAATAGAGATTAACTGTTATAAAATCAGGGGTAAAGGTTGTGCGCCAGCAATCCTTTTATATTTGGATGATATTATTTTATTTGCTCGGACATCCCCTTCATCTCTTTGCAAGATAGAGGAAATCCTAGAATCATATGAATTAATCTATGGTTAACTAGTCAATCGTATGAAATCTCATGTGTATCCCAATTATGATTGGAAGACAGAAAATATCAAATTATGAATTCCTTTCAAGGAGGTGCTATGTAGGCAAATTCACATGGCAGTACAAGTATCGAAGATTAACTTTTATAAAATCAGCGGTAAAGGTTGTGTGCCAGCAATCTTTTTATGTATGGATGATATTATTCTATTTGCTCAGACATCCCCTTCATCTCTTCACAAGATAGAGGAAATCCTAGAAGCATATGAACAAATCTATGGTTAACTAGTCAATCGTAGAAATCTGGTTTCTTATTCAGCTCGACCCTTTATGAAGACAAAATTGCTAACACATTGAGAATACCCAAGATAGTATATAGTTTTACGATTGGAAGACCCAAATACCCTATTATGATTGGAAGACAGAAAATACCAAATTATGAATTCCTTTTGAGGAGGTTCTATGTAGGAAGATTCACATGGCATTACAAGTATCTGAGATTAACTGCTAAAAAATCAGCGGTAAAGGTTTTTCACCAGCAATCCTTTTATATGTGGATGATATTATTCTATTTGCTCAGAAATCCCCTTCATTCTTCGCAATATAAAGAAAATCCTAGAAGCATATGAATGAATCTATGGTTAACTAGTCAATCGTATGAAATCTGGTTTCTAATACAACTCGACCCTTTATGAAGCCAGAATTGCTGATGCACTGAGAATACCCAAAATAGTAGATAGCTTTACATACATGTGTATCCCTATTATGATTGGGAAGACAGAAAATATCACATTATGAATTCCTTTTAGGAGGTTATATGTAGGCAAATTCACATGGCAGTACAAGTATCGAAGATTAACTACTATAAAATCAGGGGTAAAGGTTGTGCACCAGCAATCCTTTTATATGTGGATGATATTATTCTATTTTTTTAGACATTCCCTTCATCTCTTTGCAAGATAGAGGAAATCCTAGAAGCATATGAACGAATCTATGGTTAACTAGTCAATCATATGAAATCTGATTTCTAATGTAGCTCGACCCTTTATGAAGACAGAATTGCTGACGCACTGAGAATACCCCAGATAATAGATAGCTTTACATACCTATGTATCCCTATTATTATTGGAAGACAAAAAAATATCACATTAAGAATTCTTTTTTAGGAGGTGCTATGTAGGCAGACTGACATGGCAGTACAAGTATTGGAGATTAACTGCTACAATATCAGGGGTTAAGGTTATGTGCCAGTAATCTTGTTATATGAGGATGATATTATTCTATTTGTTCGGATATCCCATTCATCTCTTTGCAAGATAGAGGAAATCTTAGATGCATATGAACAAAACTATGGTTAACTAGTCAATTGTATGAAATATGGTTTCTTATGCAGCTCGACCCTTTACGAATACATAAATCCTAACGCACTGAGAATACCCCAAATAGTAGATAGCTTTACATATCTATGTATCCCTATTATGATTGGAAGATAGAAAATATCACATTATGAATTTCTTTTGAGGAGGTGCTATGTAGGCAGATTCACATGGCAGTACAAGTATCGGAGATTAACTGCTAAAGGTTTTGCGTCGGCAATTCTTTTATGTGGATGATATTATTCTATTTTCTCATACATCCCCTTCAACTCTTCATAAGATAGAGGAAATCCTACAAGAATTTTATCGAATCTATGGTTAACTAATCAATCATATGAAATATGGTTTCTTATGCAGCTCGACCCTTTATGAAGACAGAATTGCTGACGCAGTGACAATACCCCAGATAATAGATATCTTTACATACCCATGTATCCCTATTATAATTGGAAGACAGAAAATATCACATTATGAATTTCATTTAAGAAGGTGCTATGTAGGAAGATTCACATGGCAGTACAAGTATCGAAGACCAACTGCTATAAAATCATGGGTAAAGGTTATTCGCCAGCAATCCTTTTATATGTGGTTGATATTATTCTATTTGCTCAGACATCCCCTTCATCTCTTTGCAAGATAGAGGAAATCCTAGAAGTATATGAATGAATCTATGGTTAAATAGTCAATCGTATGGAATCTGGTTTCTTATGCAGCTCGACCCTTTATATACACAGAATTGTTGATTCATTGAGAATACCCCGGATAGTAGATAGCTTTACATACCACTGTATCCCTATTAAGATTGGAAGACAAAATACATCACATTAATTCCTTTTGAGGAGGTGCTATATAGGCAGGTTCACATGGAATTACAAGTATTGGAGATTAACTACAATAAAATTAGGGGTAAAGGCTATGCGCCAGCAATCCTTTTATATGTGGATGATATTATTCTATTTGCTCGGACATCTCCTTCATCTCTTCGCAAGATAGGAAATCCTAGAATCATATGAATGAATATATGGTTAACTAGTCAATTGTATGAAATCTGGTTTCTTATGCAGCTCGACGCTTAACGAAGACAGAATTTTTGACGCACTGAGAATACCCCAGATAATAGATAGCTTTACATACCCATGTATTCCTATTATAATTGGAAGACAAAAAATATCACATTATGAATTTTGTTTGAGGTGGTGCTATGTAGGCGGATTCACATGGCAGTACAAGTATCGAAGATCAACTACTATAAAATCAGGGGTAAAGGTTGTGCTCCAACAATCCTTTTATATGTGGATGATATTATTCTATTTGCTCAGACATCCCCTTCATTTCTTCACAAGATAGAGGAAATCCTAGAAGCATATGAACAAATCTATGGTTAACTAGTCAATTGTATGAAATTTGGTTTCTTATGCAGCTCGACCCTTTATGAAGACATAATTGCTAACACACTGAGAATACCCCATATAGTAGATAAATTTACATACCCCTATATCCCTATTATGATTGGAAGACTGAAAACATCACATTATGAATTCCTTTTGAAAAAATCCAAGAGGAAGGTGGCCAATTGGAAAGCCAATTTGCTCTCATTTGTAAGTATGAGAATGTTGTTGGCCCACACTCTCTCATCCCTTCCTTTATATATACTCTTGCTACTGCAGATGGAGGATCAGGCCTCCTTATTTCCAAAGCATACATATACAAAGCATGTTGGGAATTCCTTCCAAGTGAATCGAGTTGGGCAAACTTGTGTAGAAACAAGTATTGGAGCATATACCGAAACCACGATGGAGCCTACCTCTTTATCTCAAGAGCTTACCCCCCTTATCTCAAGACACTCCTTGCCCTTGGAAACTGACCTACCAAGTTAGAGAACTGAAGAGATGATGAAGAGCCAGGCCATAACAAGCTTTCATGTCCCGATAGTTTTGAACACCATTCCAAGACATCTTGAAAATTTGGAAAGGGGGCACACCTTTGGGAGGGTATTATGTTCACAAAACCCTTATTCATTCCTTGTAAAGTGATAGGCTTGATGAACATGGGACAGAGAGGTATATCGTACGTTTACACCGAATGAACAGATACCTAGTGGCTCAGATAGGTATAGGTATACTGAGTGACCCGTTTTTGTTCTTTTGAGTTGTTTTTTCTTTTATTTCTTTTTGAGAGTTTTGATGGGACATAACCTGTGTTTTTGTGACCGGTGATGTAATTTGGATCAATTTTGCCTATATGAGGGGGGTAGGATGAATGCTATTACCTTTTGGCTTAATTAAGAAAAAGGCTATAAACATTGTTGTATCTAATATCGTGATTAACATTTGGTGCATGCATAAAAAAGGATATTAACAACAGTGATTCATAGCTGCTCGCAGAGTGCATGTTGAAAATGTGGTCATATGCATGATCATGAATGGAGACAACACTAGGTACACACCAAGATGAATTGATCTGTAAGGGTAGCGTGAGAATCATCGGTTGATAGCGGATGTCAGACTCGGGTGTTTCCGATCTGATTCTTTTTGACACCAGTGCGTTGTTTGAAAGCTACACCCCCACATCACTTCACATTCTAGCCTAGCTTGTGTGAAAAGAATATTCTATATTAATAGTCGGCAATTGGAGCTTGTTCCGGACCGTGATTTCACTACCGCAAGCAATATGTAGTTTTGAAAATGGAAATAAACCGGTGGTTTGTAATTGTGGACGTGGTTCCCTCAATAATGATTTTTATAAGAAAAAAAGACGTGGGCACAACATAGATATGATGGTGGTCGGATGGAGAAATGTCCACTATGGTGACGTAGGATCGAGTTTTGAGACCGGCCCTGTGTGGGGTAGCTACCGTCCGGTCAATTGTGATGAGGAATGCAGCGGAGGAGGAAACAGAGATGCGTGCTGTTTTCTCAAACAAGTTGTGACGGAGATGTTAGTGGGGGAGAAGAACTGAAGGTACAATCTGGTAGTTGGTTAGAAATTGACCATTTGTAATTAATGTGAACTGTGAAGGCAATCCATCCATCCGATCCCTGATTACACATGCAACTATATGCCAAGATACGTCTATTTATGTTTGATGATGGGAACAACTAGTGCATTCTTGGATACCCAAGCTTACGACCAGTCGGGCATGCAATTCCTTTGCTAATAATATATGATGTAATTAACCGCTTTCTCACCTCAATCTGTGTATGTGCATATACATGAGTAGACACAAACATGGACAGTACAGCCATCCGATACGGTCTCTAGGAGTCATGAAACCAGCAGGGAGAAGACAACCTAATCGATCGAAGCACTTGGCACAGGTGGATCAATCACCAACTGTAAATAGCAAAGATTTAACCAGCTAGTATCTCGCGATCCACTTGGGCGATGCAGCAGCAGGCGGCAGTGGAAGCAGAGGGGAAGAATTGAACCCGTTATTCCTCCCACCTGACCTTGGACTCCCCAACACATGCCTCGGTGACCTCGGCGGAACGCCAGACAGCCTCCTCCCGTTGCAGTCGTAGTAGATGGCCCCTGAGAAGTTGATCGGGTCGCACTTCTCACCCATGAGGATGGACCGCTGCCACAGCTCCCCAGCACCGGACGCCGGCGCTAGGGTCGCTGCAGCTGCTCCGGCTACCTGTGGATGAGTTCTCTTGCCGACGGCCGCCCTCTTGTTGACTCTTCCCAGGACGGCGCACGTCGTCGTGACTGGCTTGTGGCCGTGCGACGTCCTGCGAGTACGGCTCCCTCCACGGACCAGGAACCCCTTGAATGCCTCGAAGAGGTGTTTGTTGCACGCCATCAGCAAAGCTGCCGCGCGTTGCACGGCCTCCATGCCCATAGTTTGGGGAGGTAGATGAAGTTATAGAGGCTAGAAAGAGAGAGAGCAAGGGGGGAGCGCCTGGATGGGACTGGCGTTGTTTGGTGCCTGGATAGGTGTGATTAGAAGGGATTGAATTGGGAGCTAGCTAGCTGGTGGTCTTGGCAGTTGGCATGTAGTAACTAGCTAAAGGGCAGATGGATGGACATGTAGTAACTAGCTTAATAGAAACGAGGGGAAAGAGGGAGACGGAGGAAGAAGCTAGCTAGCGGCCATGGACTGATGGGTGGGGCGCGGCGGTCATTGAGGTGGTGTATTTATATAGAATTCTCATCGGCCTGGAACTAGTAGTTGGATGTTTCTGTACTTGTGAAAATGCGAGCAAGCAAGCAAGCGAGAGGGGGCTCAGGTGGGCGGGCCCAGTAATATAGTATTTAGTGTGCAACAGAATATTGAGGCGTCCACCAATAAATTTCGTATATTTGTCTCCAACTGGTAAAAGTAGTTTGGTTATGGCTGCGGTTGGATTGACTCTTGCGGGCGAATTAGGTCGGTTTTTACGCGGGTGGAATCCGGTCCAGAGAGGCTCACGCGTGGCGTGGGTGTGGGTTGGATGGCGTAGGATGTTGATTGTAGAATTGTCTTGCTACCACTCAGATGTAGGGGACGACAACAACACAAGCGTAAAGAAGAAGACAAGAGGAATCCTGGTAAATCCCATTGCCATGAATGTAGAGAGGAGGGACGGATGTGGCGGCATCAGGCATCGGTCAAGTCAGGGAATAACCGCTCTGGATGAATTGAATGGGCGTTGCGTCGGATTTGACCGAATATGGCAATGAATGGAAGGTTGTAAGGAAGAACCGACTTTCGGCAGCAGCAATGAAAAGCAGGTGCCAAGTGGGTGAGCCGTCTGGCGGTGGTGGTGTGGCCACTACTAATCAGCCGGCACGGCAGACTTCATGACTCAATATGCAACTACCTGGCTGCCCATCCCATAAGTGGTGCTCAGTAGGTCAAACTTTAACTAGCTAGATAGATAGCACTTTTTAACTGGATGGAAAAGTGATTCTCGCTTCAACCAATTCGTGTATAATTTTGATCCACTGTGTATTTTAAATGGTTCCTAAGTGACAAGGACGTCTGAGGCACTGAAGGAGATTTTATAGGTCACTAAAAGTGTGCAGATAAATACTACTAAATTCGTATTATTTTTCTCATCAATAGTTCTTGCTTTAATTTGGGGAAAGAAAAAAAAAAGTAGACAAGAGAGAGCAACGACCCTCTGTTTAAATTCTAAATTCCAATTTCAAATCAACGGTGATTGTGTGTTCTCACACATATATTTTGATGGTCATGCACAACAGTGAGAATATGGACAACACATTTCGACATTTTGCTCGTCCTCTACTTCACGTCCCATTGTAGGGAATGTTGATGGGTGTATCAACAATATAATCTGTCCAAGTCTCAACTCTGGAGTGGCGGTCAGTTGCGGAGGTACAAAACTTTCTCAAACGGGGCACCACATGATTCTAGAGCATGCATGTGATGTTTAGGTTTGACACATACGCATATTTTGCTTTTATTAAACATGTCATGTAACATAAAATATTATATAGTTGTATAGATAAAGATATGACATGTGCCTACCCGATCGCGTATTTAAGACCCTCAACCTTACGTTTTCTTAGTGTAGCCTTTTGTGTCTTAATTGCATAAGTTAGCATATACAATGACAATATATTTCAAAATATTTATATAGTAAAATCATATTATGTGAAACACACACATATGTTCTACATTGTGGCAAAATAATATGTTCCACTTCTGGTGATATGATGATGTGGATTACAAAAAAAAAAAATCTTAGTTTCGTATCTTTTTCAAATGATGTGTGTCAATTGATATGTGGTCTTCAAAGGAGCCTTTGATGGATCGCTTCAAGCTAAAGCCCAAATCTATGCGGATGCACAGGCCATCGACCACCAAATTCAAGCAGAGGGCATGGGTGATGTGGTCACAACGATTGGGTTGGAGGCAAATGTGCGTCAATAAACGAACGATTCATGTTGTGGTGTGCTCGATGTGCATTTCGAAGAGGTTTCGCATACTTTGGAGGCTAACACTCATTCCTTGGGTTGTGTTTTTTAGTGTTTCAATCAATGAGGATGTCTGAAGCGAGCTATTTATGGGTAGGCATGGGACTTTTCCTCACCATGGGACATAAATATGCAACACCTACGACTTGAGGGGTCATTCGTATCATTTAAACATGTTGAACTCATGCATGTCGGTGTATGGCCAGAGAGTTATTCACTTTTCATAAGATCAAAGTTTGGAATCACCAACTTTTCATATCAAGCTCAAATTCATGTAAGTTCTTCTATCCTTTCTCGTCTTTTCTTGATTTTTCTTCCTTTTCTACTCTCTTTGGACTAATTTATTCAAGTTCGGTGGTGAAAATCTCCCTCATTTTATCTAATGATGTATCCTTTTCTACTTCTTTGGCCTGGTTGGAGATAGAGCTAGCAAGAGAGAACATTATTGGGTTGTTTGAAGCTTCCTTGGATCTAGGGGTCGTCAATGTGCTTGTTAGATTTCTTGATATTCATATAACACAAGTGGTTTATCCTATGTTTAATATTCTACATGATGCAAATAATACATGATATCATTTAATTTTACTAATCACATGCTAAATGACATAAAATATGATATTTATATGGGATCTTTTGTCTATAGCTCGGGAAATATCTTGATTATCACGCCCTTTGTTGTTGCATGTTGTTACAAAAGAATGGTAAACATTTTCCCTATCACATTTTCATGACTTTTTTAGTATATATGTATCTTTCCCAAAAATGGTCTATCTAGGTATTCCTACTACATTTTCCATATTATGCATAAACAATGAAATTTGTGGATGAAATATTATATGGTGATTCCTAGTTCTTGTAGTAAGATATTCCAATAAGAAAAAAAATGTTTCCAAACCCCTTATGATGGTATGACATTTGTACGGAAGAAAAGGTGAACTAGCAGTTATTTTACGTGCAAGTTGAGTTTAAATTAAGTTTTAATTGCTTCAATGATTTACTTGTGCATTCCTATAGCATCATGATATGAATTATACCCTCTTAGCCCTACAAAAGATGAGTGATCAGTTAAATTTATCTATTGAAACCCTAACTCATGTAGTGCCCTATAATAGTATGACTACGCAGTGTTTGAAAGTCTAGATACAAAAAGAAGTATCCATGTAGCAATTTGATTCTGATAAAATTACTCAAAGTCATATGTTCTTGAATATCTAAAAAGTGTAAAGGGATAGTCCTAGGGGAGAAAGGAAGTTTAGTTTAAGACCCACCATATCTTGGAGGTACCACATTGACTCCCTACCCCTTCCAAACCCATGCATTTCTCTTTTGGAGTCAATCCCATGTGGGTGATTGAAAATTCTCCATGTGGTTATTAAGAATCCATATGATTTATGGTCCACAAGTGCCTTAAAATTACCAATTTACATGAGTGTTTGAGGTTGCATCTCTTATTGTGATTTCATTTTTTCCAATTTGATTGAAAATTTTGTGATACGATAATATAAGGGAGTATCGCCTATGTGATTTGATAGGTTCAATGTTCAGAATACTCAGGAAGGTCTTAATGTTTATGCATAGGTGGCATGTTAATGGGGGCCCTGCTTGTTATACTTTCTTCGGTTGAGACCTGGATGGATGGGTCTTAAGGAGAAGAAATTATCCTAAGATCATCTATGGTGGACTAGGGACTTCATCGTCACCAGACATTAGTGTTGTCTATACATCCAAATTACTCAGGGCTTAATAAAAAAACATGTAATCAAGTGTCTTAGATTTACTTGTGTACTTAGACTACCTCCTTCACATTGCATTGTGTTTATTTGTCAAGTGTACCTTATTTACGTTGCAATTATTTACTTTATATTGTCCTCACTACAAAAAGATGTTTAAAAAAAGTTGTTCTTAATACATTAATTGTTCATTCAAAATATATAATAGAACTTGTATACTTGGAATACTACATAGATGGGGCTCTCCCTGGGATTCTGGCCTCACTATTGTGGTTTTCACACTTTTTAAGTTCCCGACACTCAACTTAGTGTTTTGGTGGTGAGGGGTCTCCAAACCCTAGCAGTAGTGCTCAGAAGATGGGAAATTTTATTTTATATGTGAACTAGATTTGTGTGCATTCTTGGGTCTAAGTAGGGTGTTTTTATCTAACTTGTATCTACATATCAACTTTTATATTGTATGTTGTGTATGCCCTATACATGGGCGACTGGTGCCAATATTGATGCATTGCTGGTGATGGTAGTGGTGTGGCCACTACTAATTAGGCAGTAGGAAAGGCTTCATTCAAGTGGTTTTTTGCCCATGCCATTAAAGGCTTGAAGTTGTGGTGAGTATATTAGACCATGTAGATAGCCCTTTTAGGGGATGGAAATGTGATTTTGATTTTTTGCAACTAGACTTGTCCATGTATGAAGTGTAACATGTTTGTAATTTACTCTTCACCCATACCTTGTAGAGTAAGGATCAAATTAGGGATAGATAATAATTTTACCCACTAACTCAATATTTTTAACCTGCTACCTTATTGGTTAAGAATAAAACAAAACCATTTTATCAACCTATAGTTGTAACATGTATTCTTAAATGTATAATGTATCTTCAAACTATAATGGTAAGATTAGAAAAAGTAAATTTTCCAGTGTATGTTCTTCTCCATCATAATTCAATATGCAACACAATATTATGCAATTGTGATTCTTTGACTTCATAGCCTTATTATATTAATGTTGGGCAAGATACACACTTTTTTATTATTGATTTCCTAATATTTATTTGGATTAACAGAAGTCCTCACTAGAAGCATGTACATTTTGGACTATCTAGTGTGAGCATAATAAAAGAATATATGATCATCATTATAATCATTGCACTTACTTCTTCTCCCTTATCACCTCTTTTGTGGTGCTTCCTACATGTTGATGATTCCTCCACCAAAATACCAAAGACCTTGGCTTCCCTAGATCCTTTTTGGAAAGAATAAGTTAGGAGGGATTTATAAGGGAGTGCTTGAGTAATACTAGCGGGGGAAAATTATATAGTTTGTAGAGACACCAAGGACATATGAAAAAGGTACAAAAAAAATCTAGATATGTATTAGTTTTTCTATTAGTTTTCTTGCTCTAAGAAAAGGAAGAGATATAATAGAGAAGAGTGAGCAATGACCGTCTATGTAAATTCCAATATTTGACTAATGGTAATTGTTTATTAATATGCACTTTTTATTGGCAACCAAATACGAATTTCATGGATGACATTACTCATCCTCCAATACATGTCTCATGATAGGAAATATTGATGGTGTAGGCGGAAATAATCATGCTATACTCCATGTTTGGACTTTGAAGTGGTTGGGTCCAAATATCACCGTATTGTGTTTGTCTTTATGGTCTGTCCCTTCCTTCCCTTCTCTCAATTATCATTGTTACTTTGACCCACACTACCCTCTTTCTTACTCCTCCAATAGGCTCCAATGTTGTCTTTACATCATGGTGGTAGGATTAGTGACTTGCCACCTTCATCGACTACTTCCCTGGATTTCTATTAACATATTGGAAGGGGAAAACCATAATAACATGAACCATATTGACTTGGCTCAACCGATTGCACCAAGCAAAAACACATCATCAACCTCTCTGGCACAAGTGCTGGTCATCAACGACCACAACTGATGGCTCTATTGTGCACACAACTTGCAACTTTTTTACACAAACAATTACTGTTGACCATTAATAACAAGTGACCACTTAGAAATATACTAATATTTTGGGACATGTATATTTCTCCTCCCCACTGCATACATGTGTTTGAAGTTGGTCTTTATTTCTATTCTTTTTTGTCCAATATATTGATCACAAATTCCTTTTTCTACGTATGCTCTTAATTTTATTTCCTTGTAATGTCCATCTTTTACTACAAGAAAAAAATGGCTTGATGTCTAATTACTGATTTTTGAGCCCTTGTAGTTATTGTAGACTCCTTAAAATTGTTTCATGGTCTTCTCATCAATTTTATTTGTGATATTAATTATAATTATTCCTTTTTTATAACATTACTCATATATAAATGCCATTGTGTGTAATCCATATTATGCTTATTGCAAAATATGCTATTATCGTTTGTCATGTTTAACAAGTTGTGATATATATATATATATATATATATATATATATATATATATATATATTGTTGTTGTTACAGAAAAACTTATGAAATAAAAACCATGGCCATCATATTTTCTAGTAAATATTAAAACTCAACATATTTCATTTTTTATTATCCTATATTGAAAAAAGCACAAAAACATGCAAGTAATACTGACCTTAATGACAATATGACTACATCGGCTTCTATTCTGGATTTGATAGTGTAAGGTTAAATAGAAAACTAGTACTAGAAGAAGTAATTCAAATATAATCCCAACATGTGTAGTGTACATGGTCAAGCACATAGGTCCTCTTTGGGGGACTCAGGTTTAAACCACCCACGATGCACATTATTTACCACCCTTGTGGTCATCTAGGCTCTGACATGCTCTTTGAGGAGGGGGAACGTAATGTCTCTTCCATCTTATAAAAATTGTAAGATTTGTTAACTTATGATAAAGTCAAAGTTGATAAGGTCTAAAAGCAAAGTGCAAAAATGTTCCTAACTTCTAACTTTTCATCCTAAAGATGAAACGATATCACCTAGATTAACATCAAATAAAGAAACATTTTTGATATATATATAAGGGGTGAATGGTCAAACAATACTAAGTATGATCCCTAGTAAGAAATATAGTTCTTTGGAGTAAAAAATGATAAATTTGATCAAGAGTTAAGTAGACAAGATTTATATAGGATGATAATGTTGCAAAAATACATATATTATATAGTTAATTGTGTTACATTCTATGATTGTATTCATATCATAAAATTTCAATGTAAAATGGTTATAAAGAACAATATTATAAGTGACTGGATCCATCTCTATAAACAAGATAGAACCATGTAACATAGTTTTCTTGATGTGATTTGTCTCACCTTTCTATTACTAGTGATTGATGCAACACAAGGTGCATTTATTTTTAGTTCACAACTTCAAAAATTTCAATGAACCAAACTTTGACCAAATCTTCTCCCCCTTCATTCTAACAAATATGTATATTATATCATAGAATGATACTTAAAGTTTAAATTAGTTTAAAATCAATACAAAATAAATCATATATCATGATATTAAGACAAACGAACATGACTAAACCAGGGAGTTTATAGAGGGCTCCAGAATGCTCTGGCGATCACGAGAATGTGCTAGGGCTTGGATGAGTTTTCTTCCCACTCGGGGGGGGGATTGGTTCCTGGCACCCTTCCCATCTTTTCATGGGCCTGTGCATCCTCTGATTTGGCTCAAGGTGTGCATCCGTGAGAAGGATAGTGTCCTACGGTTGCTGCTGATCTTGCAATGAGTTATGGTCTTCTTGCTAGCCTCCTCTCCTGCTCTCTGGCTAGAGTCGAGACCGCCAGAGGTGATGATCTTCGAGCTAGGTTGGTGGCCTGCTACAACCATCCGAATAATGCACCTACCTCCATGTGAGTCGGGAGCTGTCCTTCCCCCGTTCTCGGTGTTACCCCTATCAGATCAGGTCTCGATCCCTCTTCTCTGATGTTCTTCTTTTTCGTTTCCTTTTTTGTGTTTTAGCTTAGTATTTCTTACCGACAGGTTACTACCTTTACCCACCGCATTATTGTGACACCTTATCCCCATCCTTGTTGATGGTTCCCTCCCTTGTGGAGGCTGATAGGATCTAGGATCCACCTAGATTCTTATCTGGTGTTCGGGCTTTTGCACTACATCATTTTTTCATACAAATTGGTGTATGTTTATCAACATTGGGCGTTTAACTGTGTAAGGTGTATTGTGTCTGATTTGGGAACTATAGTTCCAATTTATGTATGAGTTTTTGGGGTCCTTTCAAAATGGATGATGATCAAGATTGATGAGGGATTCTGTCGAAAAGTCGTTGTTATGTGCAAAAATATGGAATCTAGCCTAAAGCTTGCTTTCTATTTCCAATCTCATCTTTGTAATGTTATGTACCCTTGCTCCCGATCTGGCGTCACTACAGATCTCTTTGTCGATGTCGTATGGCTTTTGTGATATATTACATGTATTATCAAAAAAATGACTAAAGCAAAGTAAGGTTCATGGTCTCAAAAAATGTGTACTTCTAACCACAAAATTCAAGCCTAGAATATTTATGTACATTCTCCTATACTCACAAAAGTCTCCAAAAGATTTAGTGGAGATGTTAAGTTTCAAATACATAGTTTATTGAAGATAGTCTTATATTACAAAACTAAACCCTAGAATCTTTATGTACATTCTCCTATACTCACAAAAGTCTCCAAAATATTTAGTGGAGAAGTTAAGTTTGAATAATTACAAGAGGATGATGTGTGTGCTTGATAAATATACCACTAATGATGACGCAATTGTGGGATTGAAATTGCAATTAGCTTCTAAAGGTGTTTTTGTTGTGAAACAGAAAAATAATTTGTTTGCATTATTTGCACATATATTGAACTTATATGTGCAAGAAGTGTTAATGTTCTATCAACTACATTTGGAAAAATTCATGATTTTTTGAGTTTTTCATATCATCCACATCAAGGCTCCCAACATTTGAAAAGGTAGATTCAAAATAAGGGGGCAACAAGAAAGCTATTTCTGTTGAACTTAATTACACATTATATTTCTACATTTATCGATTGATTAATGTTGTCAAATATACCTATAATGACCTACATCATAATTTTAAGAGTGCAACCTATGAAGAAGAATGGGAGAACACTACACTAGTCTATGACGTTTTAGGCCCTATTTGATTTGTAGGATTTATGTAGGATTGGAGAACTAATCCTGTTAAAAACTTAAGCATTGTGTTTGGCTTTGTTAAAGACCTGTTAGGATTTAATTTGGACAATAGTAGAATCCCATCCTAATAGGACTTTTATGTTATGCATAACACCAATGTATATCTATGATACATACTACCTCACATTCTCATCGACACCCTAACTCGTAGCCGACTCCAGTCTCTCACTTATGAACATGATTGTACTTGAACCCTTCCACCTATGCCTTTCTCTCTTTCTATGCCTCCCTCTCGACCTCTATATTCTCATCTTCTCTCCTTCTTAATTCTTTTCCTAGCTATTTGTCCATCATGTCAATATGGTTCCTTTTATTTTTATCCCCTTTCCTAGTCTTTCCAGTCCCCTTGTATGCTCTGCTAGTTGTTTCCTCACTCAACCTCTAAAATTCTTAGGTGTGTCCTCATCCTCTTCCCTTCAGATTCTACAACTTCGTTGTTCCATACACAACACCTGAAACTATCCACACATAGTGGTTGAACCCAACCATACCAATTGTCATACTCTCTTCCTTTTCCTTTGCATCATTGTTACAAAGCTATAGTTTCCAGTATGCCCAATTATCAAATACCCTTAAAAACCTAAACCAAAATAATATGGATGGTAAATCAGATTTTTTGGTAATGGTTTACTTGGTTATACCCAAACATAGGATCAAAAAGTAGAAATGTCATCCAAGCATGTAACTCCTTATACTTCTCCTTTCTACAACCTATTCTCATCCATTCCACTAATCCACACATGGCATTAAAGAACTTTTATGAAGTTACAAGTTTGTTTTCTTGCACTTTGTATCCTTCAACATATTATTTCAAAATGTATGTACAACTCATATCCATTAAGGATATCTTTTTACTTTTCCAAGTGATTTCCTAGAGAGAATGAGAAAAGAAATTTTGTTATACCAGGATGTCACTTGTTTAATTCTTATTGTAGTAGTAATTTTGTTTCCCTATATGAAAACCAATTTTGTTGAATTGAACATGCAAAGGATTTATGGTAATAAATATAATCAAGAAATTTTTGGGTACATTGGTGGAGATGAAATGTCTAGGAATAGTGGAACAAGTAATATAAGTAGTGTTATGAT
Source organism: Alisma plantago-aquatica (assembly GCA_963693085.1). NCBI lineage: Eukaryota > Viridiplantae > Streptophyta > Magnoliopsida > Alismatales > Alismataceae > Alisma > Alisma plantago-aquatica. Next base: position 1,181,879,402 of record OY856412.1, on the reverse strand, counting down.
TTATTTATTTTTGCAAAGTTTCATGTTATATATAAAGAGTTAGTCAAGGTTTATGTGATGAATCTTCTACCAGACCCATTCAATGACCTACACACAAATTTGACTAATGCTATCCACATAATGAGTGTGTATTAGCTTGATGAAAAATCAATGAACCAAACTATTATGTCACTGCAAAGATGGATGGTGGTGTATTAATTATTCCTATCACCACTGCTACTACTAAGGTTGTTTTTAGCATTGATGGAAGAACACTTTATATATATAGGAGCTTAACTAAAACAAGCATAGTTGAAGGAATCACACATGATAAGATATGAGCTTTGTGGTAAGTTAATTGTATTTCTTTGATTTTATTATAATAATGTTTTCAATTATCATGATTTGTGTGACATCTTCACGATGCACTATGAGATTCCTCTAAAAAAGAAATGGATTATTCTAACCAACATCATTAAATAAAGATAATGAAAACCATAGAATAAAATTTATGATTGCATTTCCATGAAATTTACACAAAAGGCTCAACATTCATTCTCTCATAACATGTAGCTTTACAATATATAGTTTATTGACCACTGTCACATCCCGCTAACATAATTACAACATGTGCATATATACAAGTCATGCAAGCCAAAAGAAAAAGTTATAGATACACCCTATCAAATCCACCATGCTCAGACCTTAGATCACATGGATGACTCTATGTCACACCACAAAAGATATCCATCGATCTCAAAGCTACTATTGTCCTCAAGATAAATGCTCCTTACCAAAAAATCCCTAGTTACACTCTTAACCACCTAAAATATGTGGGTAAACACATAGTGAGACCCATGTTCCAATGATATGATATAATAATGGATAACATTTAATGCTTATAGGATAATAATTTTTAGAGTGATAAGGACATATATGAAAGACAATGATCATATTTACAAGGTATGAAATAGTACTAAGTGTAGATTATGAAGAAAAATAATGCATTTTTATGTATAAAAGATGAATACAAGCATTACATTGTGAATCACCAAGTAAACCTAAGCAGATATACTACACGGTTGGATAAATTATTGTATGATTAAACCTTAGACGTGTCAAAACAAACCATATATCAGTGATTGAGAAGTCCCCCACTCACTGTGTAAGGTCTTTAGGATTACCAGACTCCATAAGACCCGACCATATCTCAGTTGGTTCAAGCATATAAGAGTAGTGTGCTCAAAGGCAGACTACTCATGGAGTGTTTAAAAATTGGTACATGTAAGCTAGGTCCACTAAGGTATTGACACCTTAATTAGTGGTATAAAACCCCTATAGACATCTTACATCACATTCCAATTTGTATATATTATTGGGGCCACGACCTCAATTTTACTCAATCATGTTATCACACTGGATGCTGAAGAAATAGCCTTCAATCACTAGCATATACTTAACATTGCACGACTCTTTGTTCCTTCTCACAGATTAGGACCATTGAAGGAAACTCATTCCTATATCCAAAGTTCTAAACATTTAAATAGGTCCTACAATCTAGTGTCAATACATTATTTGGTTTCACCAAATTAATAAGGTCAATTAGTTATATATCAATGCATACATCAAATTAAAAACAAGGCATAGACATGTAATTGTGGCATTCATCAAGTATATTGACTCCATAATATATAAAACATATAAGAGATATTTCAAAGTACCTAATCAAGGTGCTATTAACCATATTTGTACATACCAAGGCACAATTCATCAATTTAGGGAACATCAAGGCCCAATTCCGTATTTAAGACCATACCTATAATGCTCGGGTCCAATGCCCAAGGCTCTATTAGAGTTTAAGGAATGATGATTAACACCACATACCACCACTAGCCTTAGGTATGCTCTTTTTTCTCATTCATGCTCAAGTCAATATTAATTTCCCAACTGGTCACCCATCCTACTACTAGTCCAAGCTGAGAACACTTATCTTTGGAGTTGTTAGTGATGGGCTCTCTAGAAAGGATTTGCACCTTGGTGATATGGGTAGTCCAATCATTTCATATGAGGCCCCAAAACTTGAGATGTTACAATCTCCCCACTTAAAGTCTTTACATCCTCTTCAAGGATCAACTATAAGGCCTCATAATCATTTCCTAATTTAGTGTAGACCTAGAATGACCCATGGGTGACCCAGCTCCCCATCACAAATACTGTTACAATCCCAACTTTTGGGTTCATTTGGTGAGAAATGTAATTTCTCATATTAGAGATATTGGAAAAAATAATGATATAATTTGGTTTGAATAAATGAGTTTCGTTTACAATAGCCTTGTTGGTTGTTTAGTGGGCTTTATTGGCTATTGGGCCCAATAACAAGGAAAAGACAAAAAGGAATTCCATTATTAATAAGAAATGGAGGAAAGAAAAATGTAGAAACCTCTAGAAGGCAAAAGAATTTAATCCAAAGGTGCATTTCGTGCCTGTTGGGTTCCTTGGGTCCCAAGGATTCCAAAGTTGCAAAGATAATGCAACAAGAAAAGAAAAGACCAATTAAATATTTCTTTATTAAGAAAGAAATTAAAAACAATGATAAAATGTGGGAAATAAGTGAAAAGAGGTATAATTGAATTATCCTTGGTGGATTTTTGTATCCAAAGGATTCCTAATGTTAAAAGGAATGCCAATTAGGAAAATAAAAAGAAAGATAAAGATAAATTCTCAAAAAGAGATATTTTAATAAGAAATAAACAAGATAATGAGAAATAATGAATATAGATGCATCTAGAACGATAATAAGTATCTTTAAAAAGGAATTTTGAAATAATAGAATTTCTTGGGGTCCAAGGAGTCTCAATGAATAAGAAGAAAGAGAAAATATAAATAATACAAAGTAAGAGGATAATGTGATATATAATTAATGACTTTTGGTATTATCAAAAAGAAATACTTTTGTTATAAGGAAGTGATTTGCTTAGCCAATGGATTAAAAGACAAACTCAAAAAGATAAAATTCGGATTTCCTAATGACTAGAGAATATGGATTATTAAGGAGATATTTAAAAAGAGAGTCTTTGGATTAAACCATCATGGACACGGTAGTAAGTGATGAATTTGGAAAGAAAATAAAAGGAAAGTTTCCTAAGCACGATGCCTTGCCTTTTGGCGTCTTTCTTGTGCACCAAGAGAAGGAGACACAAAAAGGAGCAGTGTAGGTGTATATAAATATAGGAGGGGGAGACTACCACCAACCTATCGAGCCTAAGTAAGTCTCTAATATCATATTCCAGTAATAAGGGTTTTCTCCTCATAACTTCTTCAACCATGATAGACAAAGTTTTCCAGCGACAAGACGTCTTTTGACTCAGATCTGAATGAGACAGGGAGCAGATATCTACGAGTTGATCACCTCTTCTGTTGAATAGACCAGTAGAGCCCTAGCCTAGTACGTGAGAAGTTTGTACCATGAGCAGGTTGGCACCGGAGATGAAGTCGTGTGGAAAGGAAGAGAACCTCATGCTAGGAGGACCTGGGGGTAGAGGAAGTAGTAGATGGGGTTGTATTTGGACCACAGTTCAATAGCTTTTAGCTTCGGCGACAACATCGCAGGTCCAATCTGCATGAGAGACAGACTATGGCATGGGCTCGTGTAAAGGAGAAGGGATGAAGGGGCAGGAAGGGTGGTCGAGGTGTAGCCGAACCCCGTCGAAGCAGGCTGAGGAGAGGAAGTCTTGGCTTTCTCTACAGGGTGACGCCACCAGATGACAGGACTAGTTGCAACGCCTGTGGCAACCGCTGAGGAGAGCATCCCGCAAGGAAGAAGGGAGCTTTGGGGTGGCAGTGACGTGGGAAGAGTCCTAGCAGGCGACACCTGGAGTTTGAGAAGGAGGTAAGTGTGCCAAAGTTGACCTTGGCCGGAACATCAGCAAAGGAAGGATCACCCAGTCGCATAGGGCAGGAAGAGGCCCCGACACGAGGTGAGGGGAGAAATACAACTAAATGACCAAAATGGCCCTCCGTGTAGGCGTGACGCATGGGGGCACATCAGTATTTTTGTTCTTTCTCTCAGTCAACTGATAAAAGGTAATAACTGCTACTTGGCGCTTCCCTATTGGCTGATTAATGATATATCTTGTGAAAATTATAGAAAATGCTAGGATGATCGGATGTAGACAAGTAATATATGAAACTTGCTTAGAAAAATGAGAGGAAACGAAAAAAAATATTATTAGAACTTGACTATGCTTCCTATTCTAAAAGTATGTGCAATGCATGTTTAGATGTGTTAATGTAAGGGAAAACCTAGATTTGCCTTAATCTGATGCTTAATTGAATATGTTCGTTCATGTTAAGCTAATACCTGATCTAGACATGTAAAATGAAGAATCATTGATAATGATGATTAATAATCTCATACATATGGATTTAGGGTTTTGAAACCAACGTGGACATCTTGTTATAATCTTAATGTTAGTAATGTGATTTAGGTGTCACGGGTAATCTAATGTGCTTAAATTGATAATTAGGGTTTCCCCTAATATGCATAATTGAATTTGTAATATTAGAAACCATAATATGATGGAATTTAGGTTTGTAACCCTAATCCTTAGTCCAAACGAGAGATAACCCTAAATCCTAGTTTAGGAGCACATCTAGATCTAAGTAATGTAATGTGAATACATGGTGACACATATGTAGTATGCATGTTTCAGATACTGTTGATTATATGCTTGGTTGCTTGGATGTTTGGATACACTCATAAAGTATATGATGTTCTGCATGGTTTCTGCAATGGCATAAGGTATGTGGTTACGCTTATGGATAATCTCTTTAGTTTCACGGTGATTCCCGAACGTTTTTATCAGTTGCCTGAAAATAACTGCTTGGATGACTTTTATTTCATGCAACTATAAAGTGACTATGATTATCACTATAAATATATATATAACTGGCTTAGATCCAGGTCCTCCTCTGTGGCTTTGCAAAGGCTAAAAAAAGGGTAACCTAGAGTAAGGTCTAGGTTATTAAGAGTTAGGGATTGGGCTACCTATGTGTAGTTCCATGCAACTCTTTAGTGCACCATGAGTTAAGGAGTGGGCTACCTACGGGTAGTGCCATGTGACTCAACCCTAGAAATTAATTCACCTGTTAGGTAGGATCATGAGGGGTTTAATGGGGATCTACCATAAGGAAGGTAGCATCCAGGTCCACTATAGGGACAACACAGAGGATAGGATATGTATGGATCGTACAGTTATATTTAAAACGTAAAGTTGTTTATTAAATCATAGTTGACTACAATATGTTGTTATAGTTAATTGCACAATTATTGTTTCCCCCACATACCATCTTTATGCTGACCGACGTTTTGTTTGTCAGCGTTTTAGGTACAAGTGAAAAGAACCAACAGTAAAGTGGCAAATGTGGAATTAAATATGAATTAAAGTACAAAGGAGGATTAGTTAGAATAGACTCCATATGCCGATAGAAGTAGATATCCAAGTTTTTGAAAAATGTATGCAAAGTTTAATTTTATTACAGCTTTTCAGCTTAGTTTGTAGAATTTGATAATTGTTATTGATTATTTGTCGAACCTTTGATCATGTTAATTGGGATAACGGCTCTGACCTCTTGGTCTCCCTTAATTGGGGGTTACTGGGAGGCGGGGTTGTTACATTTGGTATTAGAGCCTAGTTTCCTCATTTAATCTTTAATAATTATTAAAATTTACAAACTCTGTAGAACCCAAGGGAGTTATTAGAGGATTTTCCGAAAGATAGAGGTGTCTAGAAAAGGATCACGTCTGGGGGTTGGTAAGATTTTCCTCCGCACCGCTAGTCGGAATACGAGGACTCCCAGATTAGTGTGACCGCCTGGCCGATGTCTTAGGATCTGACTCGAAATAAGATACCTTTAGGACTCTCTCATCTTGTTCATCCCTTCTCAACTCAAATGTTGTTAAGGACCTTAATGATTAGGGTTTTCTCTATTTTCCTCACCCTCTTGAGGTATGGGTAAGGTTGATAAGTTCTAAGGAATCCTCCACCAAATTAATGAAAACATGTAAATAAGATGTCATGGACATAAGCTTAATAGATTAAGCGTAAACTAAAGAATAGATACATGCTTAGGTCATATGGCATAAGTTGTCATGCCCTCAGGAGAGACCCGAGGCTAGACCTTCTTATCAGGAAAGAGAGTTAGTCTTGGAGGTAGAGATCTCCATTACAAGTAGAGACCTGGCACATCCTCTGAGGATGATGTTAACCCTAACCCTAAGTGAAGGTTAGAGAGAGAGAGAGATGACATGATGAGTTAGATGTCATGGTAGACCAGTGTTTGGATAGACATGCCTTGGATGCCATATGAGCCATGAGAAGTTGGATGATCGAGTACCTTTGGCGACCCAACCCTGGGAAGGGTAGTGCATGTTAGAGTGAAGGATAGCACCTTCTTTGATGAGGTTAGAGAAGAACCTATAGAAACCCCATGAGCTTATATGAGCATGGCATAGTAGGCACCCAAAATACATCAGTAGTGTGAGAAGTAGGTTGAAACCCTGGCCAGGATAGCTATGGATAACCTTGACTAGACATAAGTTTGAACATAGGCTTAACCCACGTAGAGGTGTGCTTGTGAGCTTGATCCATCTTCATGGAGAGATGACCTTTAGTATAGGGCTGGTTGTGGAGTTATCTCTAGAGAGAGAGAGAGAAGGACCCAAGTAAGAAGGTTGGAAGCCTAGACTCCAAGATATGAGGAAAAGTGGGGAGTTGGGGATGATGCGACCTAAGTGGATGATAGGAGTTGCCTCATGCCTGATCCTTGGAGGTTGATGATATCTTGGTTTCCATTAGAGGAACCAAACCCTAAAGAAAGGATGAGGCTTCTGGTACCTATGTGCCTATGGTATAGGTGTTTACCTTTCGAGATAGGAAGAAGAGTTCCTTAGACTTGGAGAGGTTTAGTAATAGGTTGAGAGGCCTTGTACCATGTTGATTGTCCTTGAGGAGGACTGAACTCTGAAGTGTTGCTGGAGTAGAAGGATGACGGGAAGTGCATGTCATGCCTTATACATGTTTGATTTGTGGTTAAGAGGTTGAGCATTCACTTTGACACCCAAAAGTGAACCTAGGGTTCCTAGGCCTAAGAGGGGAAGTGGTGTACCTGATGTTCATGATGAGATTTAAGTTTCTATAGATTCGAGAATGGTACTCTTCATGGTTAGAGGAAAAGGAAACCCCTTAAGATTAAGGTATGTTTGATGAATCCCTCACAGCTAAGGTGGTGACATGGGAAGGTATGATCTTGATCCAACATTGAGGAAAGAGAACAAGTATGACCTAGCATGGTTTAGTAGGTGGTCTGCTTATGCCTTAGAAGCTGCTGGGTTAAGCATGCTCATGTGGATGTAAACCCGAGACATAAGGGTGTTTGTGACCTTTGTTATCAAGAGGTGTAGTTTCCTCCCATCCTGGGAGAGGGACCCTTTTTGTAGGGTGTATACTAGTTTGTTGGTTTTGAGGTAAACTAAAGAGGTCTCAATAGGATCTTGAGAAACTAAGTGAAAAGTGCATGGTATGAGAATAAGCCTATAGACCCATAGATAACCATCTCTATGTACATTTGGATGTGTTACCATGGAGGTAACCGGTATGGGGCCTGACCAAGGTAGGCAGGTTTCCATGATACCTAAGAAAGGATGAAAGTCAACCCATAAATGCAGAATGAGAGATGATGAGGGCTTGGGTAAAGTTCTAAGTTGGACATGTACTACAATAGAATCATAAGTCTATCCTAGGGTCAGGTAGGGATAAGACCGATGGAAGAAGAAGTTGCCTAATTCCCTAGTTTCACATGACCATAGGGTCGGGAGGTAACATCTATCATTGTCTAAGGGCCATGGTTTAGGAGATTGATCACCTTCATGAACTCATGGGACCCAAAGGGCAGATGAGTAGGGCACTCTCTGGATGCATAAGGGAAGAGGGATGACCCCAAAAGTACCGTCACCCTATAGACCTAGAGGAGATGACCAAGGAATGTGTGTGGATCCAAGTAAGTTCGAGACCAGTTTTCCATGGAAGTAACTTTGATATCGAGATGTTTGTTATGTAGAGACATGCGTTGCACGTTTCAACTTAGATTTAATGGTGTACTGGCAAGGTGGGATGTACCATCTCTACTCTTGGAACAGGAAGAACTCTGTATTTGGACTGCAACCAAATGCTTGTTTCCTCTTATTATGGGAGTGAGAGATAGGACAATACGCATGCCATACACCAAGGATAAAAGGTGATGTGAGTTGGAACTTTACATGGATGGAAACAAGGTAGTCATCTTATGAGGATGTTTTTATCATGAGATATGAGTCATATAAGGTTGAGTTTGAAAAACCAAGAGAATACGCTCAGATTTTTCTTGATGAAGATAGACTTAGAGATGAGATGAGATAATAAGTGGAATACATGGAGGTGTATGTCTTCAACGTTACCTAACACCTAAGGATGTGAAGTGGTAATGGATGCTCTGGATGGGATACAACTGTCTAGTTTATATATATATATATAACTGGCTTAGATCTGGGTCCCCCTCTGTGGCTTTGCAAAGACAAAAAAAGGGTAACCTAGAGCAAGGTCTAGGATATCAAGAGTTAGGGATTGGGCTACCTACGTGTAGTGCCATGTAACTCTTTAGCGCACCATGAGTTAAGGAGTGGGCTACCTACGGGTAGTGGCATGTGACTCAACCCTAGAAATTGATTCACCTGTTAGGTAGGATCATGAGGGGTTTAATGGGGATCTACCATAAGGAAGGTAGCATCCAGGTCTACTACAGGGACATCACAGAGGATAGGATATGTATGGATCGTGCAGTTATATTTAAAACGTAAAGTTGTTTGTTAAATCATAGTTGACTGCAATATGTTGTTACAGTTAATTGCACGATTATTGTTTCCCCCACATACCAGCTTTATGCTGACCGACGTTTTGTTTTTCGGCATTTTAGATAAAAGTGAAAAGAACAAATAGTAAATTGGCATATGTAGACTTAAATATGAATTAAAGTACAAAGGAGGATTAGTTAGAATAGACTCCAGATGCGGATAGAAGTAGATATCCAAGTTTTTGAAAAAGGTATGCAAAGTTTAATTTTATTACAGCTTTTCAGCTTAGTTAGTAGAATTTGATAATTGTTATTGATTATTTATCAAACATTTGATCCTGTTAATTGGGATAACAACTCTGATCTCTTGGTCTCCTTTAATTGGGGGTTGATGGGAGGCGGGGTCGTTACAAATACCAACGCAAGGGTGGCTACATCACCATATATATCCCTTTCCAACATGCCTGGACCACATGACTCAAGAGTGGCATGCCACATGCCCATGTGGGCCCCACCTAATGGAGGCATTTTTTCTCTTACACCATTTGTAATGCTTGGACCCACTATCCAAGGATTTAGTAGAGTTTTAGGAATGATGACTAACCCCACAGACCACCACTAGCATTAACTGTGCTTTTTTTCCTCACTCACTCATAAGCAGGGATCAATTTTCCCACTGTTCAACCATGCTAGTACTATTCCATGCTAAGCACATTTAACTTTAAAGTTCTTAGTGATGGGATCTCTGAAAAGGATTTGCACCTTGGTTCCAATCATTTCTTTTATGATCATTTCATTTGAGGCCTCAAATCCCAGAAGGTCATAAAACCAAGGCCAAACCCTAGGATTTCACATTGACCTACAATGATACATTTCTCTTATCATGCAACAACAAAACACCATGCAAAATTTTAGATTAAAATTTACAAGTATGTTAAAATTGTATTTAAAGGAACAAAAAAAATTGTATTTAGAACAATATTTGGCATAAAAATCCATTTTTAGGAACAAATGAGCTACTTCTGGGTATTGATTCTAATTCCAACAAATTTTAGCATCACAAAGGTTAGGAAATCATCCCAATTTCCTTTTGTATGTACATTCAAATAGTAGATAGAGTTTCATAATTAATTTTTCGCCAACATGTATAAAAAAACTATAAAAGAATAATTTTGGGGTATAAAAGCATGCACTTCAAAATTTTATCCCTCATGCGAATAAGAGGTCATATTAATATAATTATGGATCTCCATTATAGATTATGGGATGAGATATAAATTCTTAATTAGTCAAAATTATAGAATATTATTCTAAAAAGAACAATTTTTAGACCTAAAGAGAAAGTCTAAGCAAGAGTAGAGTTTGTATATGAACGGTAGGCAAGAAGTGATAGTAAAGGTTATATAACTCATCTTATATGGTAGTTAATATGTGCAAAAAATATCCTCAAGATAGCCTCTTATACACGTCCAAACAGTCTACTCAATCTCCAAGAAGACACCTCCAATCTAGGGCTAGGTCAACTAGGGAAAAAGAAAGAAAGAAGGAGCTTTAGCTAGATGAAGCAAGTTCCAACATGAAATTTCATGAAGATCGGCTCAAGAAAGAATATGATAATGAAATAAGTATAAAAGGGATCATAAAAGGAAGGTCTTATGTGGAATAAAGTTGGAAAGAAGCTACAATGTCTTGAATCCATTAATGAAGCTTGAATCATCAACATGCAAGAACTTTCTCCATGATATCGACCTTTTAGAAAGGGTGTCGAGGATCTAGAGCTTGTCCTTCTCATATAAAAAAGGTTCTTAATAAAAAATGAGGGTGTTGGGTATATATAGGAAAAAGGTCAAATGTCTTAAACACCCTCACTTATGTATGGATGTTGAGGGGCAAAGAGGGAAAAGATACCAAGGCGGAAACCATACAAGGTGTTGAGGTACCCCCTTTAGGGTCCTCACCTTGGAGGTAATTATTGAGGGTCATCTTACCTAAAGTTATTCATGATCATGGATTGACCTATGGAGATCCTAGTGGCATGCTATCATATGCACAAAAGGAAGGTATCAACGCACCATGCAACCTATCGACCCTCCCCCATACACAACCCTATTGAGGTCCAAGGTAACATATCGAGGATATCATTGGTACCTAGCCACCAATGGACTAATAAAGTATATCTATAGTGGCTGGGAAAGGCCCAAGCAATCAAGTCTTATGGCTGAGCTATCGTCCTCAATCATCTATGCACTCACTTAGACTAGGTCCAGGGTTAGGAACTATAAGATGAAACCTTATTCAAACCAAGTCAAAAAGCATACAAAGGTTATCAAATCAAGCATGAATTATGCAATTAAAAAATTTACATTGAAATTTCAATTAGGTCCTCAATTATGGTATATGAACTCATTAGTCCACAAATGTATATGAAATTGCAAAAAAAGGGAAATCATAGTGAAAATTGAGTTGGAATAGAGATTTGTCTCAATCAATTGAGTTCAAAACATAATCAATCATTTAATTAGGATTAGCAAAATTGGTCTTACAATTGGTGTATTCCTTTCTTATTCTTTTTATCTTGGTAAAGATATTTCACTTGATTTTGCCTGTCAATCCATTAATGAGATATTGATTATGATAGTGTAGTCAACTAAAATAGTTTTGAGACTAGTAGGTTATATCTCATTTTTTGTTAAGCCTCTATTGTCGTATTGACAAGGATAATACTTGTTGACTTCTTATGGTGATGTTGACATATAGGTGTAGTAGCAATAGTAGTGATATTTGATGGTATTAGTAGACCTAGGTATTTTATGTTATTGTAGCTTTATTTAATAAAAATATAGTTTCATTTATGCTACACATGGTTCGTTTATGCCATTTATACATGTATAATTTTTATCTTAACATTTATGTGGTTTGTTTATACATAATTGTATGCACATATATAATGTATCAAATATATATTATGTCGATCTTCCACTTTTCATTTAATTAATATTTTGATTCATCTATATAAATGTGTTTCTCTTTATAAAAAACATCAATTCTTATAAAGTTGAATGCCATTCTTAATCACAGACTAATGTATGTTATCTACATAAGGTGGCTCTCTTACATTTGTTATTTCATTGACATTTTTAGTCAAGGTAAATGTCATCAGTTTTGAAAAATCATGAATTTTTTTAACTGGTAGAAACATGTTATACTCATACATGTTGTACTTACTCATACGAATTACATTCTTCATCTAGTTTGCTACATTAGGAATAGTTTTGGATTCCTAATTATGAAGAATAAGATGGGAGACTGATGTGATATTTTCTAATTGATCGATTGTACAATCCTCTCCTTTATATAGGAAAGGAGGAAAGTACAAGGGAAGCAAACTTGACTCCAATGGTTGAAGACAATTAGGTCGATATGATATAATAAACTAAATATTAATATTTCTAACACTCTAAACAAGATGGAGTATGGGCGAAACACATGTCCATCTTGGGCTAAAAAAACTCAATTGGATGCTAAAAAAATAAAAATTTCACTGCCCATACATTTTTTTTACTCCCACTTAAAAATGAATCTCCAATGAATAAAAGATTTGTCCTAACATGTGAATATTGCAAATCATATCCTTTAATGTCGCATGAAGTGGTTCCAACTAGAAAGAAGAGTATAATTGAAACCTACATGCATATTGTGGCATAAACACGAGAAAAGCACAATGTCACTAGGAAAGAGATACACATGTGATGCACTGGAAGCATGAAGAAGCTCAATGTTATTGGGAAGGAGAAACACCAATGATGCACTGGAATCACAATGCTTAAAAGGAATGAAATGCCACAAAGACATAAGATATAGATGTTTTGAACAATAAGAAGCTTCATGAACATCAGAATAGCTTGGACTAATACATATTTTCTCTTTTAACTCTATCTCCTCATATTCAATCTTCATATATTCTCTCTCCTATTTCTCCCCCTGCACACTAATCCTAAAATGATTGAATAGTTGGTGTGAAAAAGTGATAATACCCCTTTTGTTCATACATAGAAATAGATACATACATGAGTGGTGGTATGTGTTTTATTAAAATGGATAGGAAAAAATGCATGCCTCCTTTTTTGGTGGTCTATAAACTAGCACGGGGTATTTTATTTATCTTTTTTTTCGAGTTTCTTTGTTCTTATTTCTTCTTTTTCAATTTAATAGGTTTCCTTTCCCCTTCAATAACGTTCCCTTTCTAATTTCTCCTCCCTTCTGGTTTCATGTGTTTCCTTTTTCTTACGTGTAACACAATGAGCCCCCGCTTCCATTTTTCTTTTAGTCATGTATGGCGGTTAAATATTATGGCTTTTTGTGATCAACAAGAACTAAAATATATATACATATAATTAAATAAAAGTAGGAACAAAAAAGACACACATAAAACTTTCATGACTTTCTATGATCATGAAAATAAATAAATAAAACAATTGTATCATCAAAAAAGAAAGTCACCATCAAATAAAAAAGGTTTGGATCAATTTTTTGAAAGGAGATTGGTCAATGTTGGTTATGTAAAATATAAAAGAATGTGGTTCGTAAGAGGCTTCAAAAGAAAGAAAACAATAATGGGCGATGGTTCAAATAGGAAAATAGAAAAGAAAATATTGGTTGGTGACAGTGACATGAGAAAAGTATTGAAAAAAGAGAGTTTGGTCGGGTAAATGATGATGATACAAAGCAAACCAGACTAAAAAATTAATGACATTGCTATTGGAGAATGAAATGAAAAAATGAAACCTTAGACAAAAGGAAGATTTTCTTAGCATTGCTAGTTGTAGGAGACGGTCTTTACAAACACCAAATGTAAGTAGGATGTCAAAAAACAATGACTAGATATATAAGACTCAGTGGAGGTAGATAAGCATAGATGATGACTACAATGGAGAGTGAAGGAAAAATAGCTGCATTTTTATGATGAAAGAAGAAGAAATGACGACTTTAGAGGTCGGGATGATGTTTGGCAGGCAACCAAGTCAAGAAGAGAATGCGGCCGCTGGCAGTAGAAGCTCTCTCTTTTGCTCCCTAGGTTAGGATCGATGCCCTAATTCCATGTGAAAAATAAGACGAGAGACTATAATGAGATGTTTTCTTATCGATAGACGGCACAATTATCTCATATTTATTAAAAACAAAATAAGTACAACGTAATCAAACTTAACTCTAATGAGCCAAGACAATTAGGCGCATATGACATAATAAACTAAATAACAATTATTCTAACACCAAAAATTTATGTAAAGAGCCTTGTTATTCAATTTAAACATTTAGATGTCGTTGTTGATATTAGCATAACTTTTGATATAAATATGGATTCCCGCCTAACCCTCACCTCCCCATCACCAATGTGGGTAAGAGGTTATGGGTATGGGGGCCGGAGGATAAAGAAATTTGTGGAGTGTTGAACTATCTTTACTCTTACCCACCACACTTAGTGGGTAGGGATAAGAGTAGAGCAAGCAAAATCAGGTTCGACCTGATGGATCTCATCCACATTCCAATTGTGTAAGTAGGTTAGAGTCTACAATTTTTCATTGATCTGAATCTGATCTCAACCTGAAAAAATATTTCAGGGTCGGATGAGGGTGTGGACATTAAACCTGGAATGACCCTATTGACCTAACTTTCACAATTATATATTCAGCTTTAAAAAATACTATGTATTTTCTATCAACCAATAACATGTTACATTAGTAATACATCCATCAACCCATTCCGTCCTTTTGACAGTCCTAGTACCAATTTTTATGTTTTCTAACTGTTAGTATTACCGTTTATCTTCACATGGCCGAAATATATTGTTAATTCGGCTGCCACGTAGCCATGACGGAGATATATATTGGAAATTGTCCTTGTCACTTGGGAGTCATGGACGCCAGCTGATCAAGGGGAGATGGATGGAGGAGGGGGGGGAAGGGAGGGCAGCGTGATTAGTGCAGCAGCCTCTCGTAGTGGCATCCATGTACGCATGTAGTGTCCACTGTTGCCAGACCGACGAGAAGGAAACCTTTTTTGGATGTTGACGAGAAGGAAACCTGAATTCAGGTCTTCCTTCTTTCTTCGTGCATACGTGCCTGCGGCTGCGGGCCTGCGTGCGTTGCATCGTCAGCTCACGCCGGCTGGCCAAGCACGAAGCACTGCTGACTTTCCGTCGAGCGAGTCGACATCCTCCCAACTCAAGCAGCACGGGAAGAACATGTACCAACCAGAAGCATAAAACTTTTCCTCCTCCCCGCTGGTGGCAGTGGTTTGGGGTTTTGTATGTCAGTGTTCGAAGAACATCACTCACTCCCCGTCATCGGCAACTTTCCATTCATTCCCTCCAGGATGGCAATATACGAATGGACAAACGTCCCGGAGCCTTCACCAGGTTTGGGGTTTTGTATGTTATTTTCAATACGTCAACTTGCTGGACCTGGTACCAGTAAATGCTCCCCCACGACGGACTCCATCTTGTTTGCCAAAAGATAGAAAAGTCTAGCGCTGTAACTAAAATGCTCCCTCCACAACACAAAAACAAAAGATATATGTTAATATATATATATATATATATATATATATATATGTATATATATATGTATATATATATGTATATATATATATGTATATATATATATATAGGGCCCATCTTTATTGCCCGCACGGGTAGCTACCCGCCCACCCTTCCGACCACTTTTTTCAAAAAAAAAAATTCTCGTTATTGTAGAGGACTATTTTGTCTAGCTCTCCAAAAAATTTTAGCCAAAAATAATATCATTTGCCCCTCCAAAATAAAAAAATCCGTCGTTATATATATCTGTTGTATATTTTGTACAGAGTTACTTTTTTTGCAGCAGAATTACTTTTTTGACACCATAGTTACTTTTTTTACAGCAGAATTACTTTCTTAACGAGGAGAGTTACTTTTTTGGCTGCAGGGTAGCGAAAATCCAGACTACCCGCACGGACAATGAATGAATGCCCATATATATATATATATATATATATATATATATATATATATATATATATATATATATATATATATATATATATATATATATATATAAACATGGCGTGCGCATGTTCTTATCGGTTAGCAAGTGGTTATGCGTTTAATTTAATTGAGTGCCAAGATGGGCAAACAGATCTAGTCAGCGTTATCGCCACTGACGTTATGAGTTGAACATCACATGATAACTCGAAAAAAGTAACTAGCATGTAACCAGTGGTCACGAGGACATGATAACTCGAAAAAAGTAACTAGCATGTAACTTGGACAAGTTGTAGACCGTTTGGTGTTTACCATGAGACGTTTTTCAGAAAGTATAACGGCGCCACCCCCACCCCCACCTCCACCCCCTTCCTCATGCACTAGCCCACGGCCACTCGAAAGAGTTCCTCGAGCCGCTGCATATTGTGACTCTTAAATAAAGATTGTTGAGAGTTAGTTCTTCAAAGACAACTTGTCAATTCTAAGAGATCCCCCCCTCTCATCAAATCCCATTTTAAGCCAAACACATGTTATTTTGTTAATCCCTACTAAGGATTTTTCACTCATCCCTCCATAATTTTAGATAATTTATTCACTGCCGTTTCCCTCTACTCTCCTCGTACCAAAAGAGCCCCAACTCACATGTTTCCTTCACCATTTTTAAAATGCATACATAGTAAATCTATCCAATACCACTTGTAAAAAGCTACATCAAATGTACCATCGGTCGTATATTTTCTGAACAAATTCGGTCGATGATCAAGTAACTTTCACAGAGGAGACTGGCCGACTGAGAAAACTTGGTCGAGGACACTCTCAGGCCTTTGCTCTCTGCCCGTAGGCTGAGCTTTTGAGTTTGCTCAAGGAAAACTCATCTGACGGAGGAGTCTGTTTGGGCCCTTTTAACTCAATTCCAGACGTCCCAAAGTATGTTTGTTCAAATCATTACAATAACCATAACAAGTCAATCACAAGATCTTATTTACAACAAAGATCTAAGGGCCATATCAACTATACTCCACTCTTGATCTTATGTGTATGTATGACTTAAATTCTCCAACTTACAAGTGATTTACAATAAGGATCTAAGGAGAATCATGTTATCCTTCATTCTTGATCTTTTGTGCATGTATGACTTGAACTCTCTAGTCATGCTTGTAAGTAAGGGATTTGAAGGTGTATATCAAATCACGAATCACTCGGATAGAAGCCCTCGACACAAATAAGTGGAATGATTTAGTCATCATTAAAATATAAGTGATGACATCCATTTGTGATTATTCTTGTTAGAATAATAAGTATTTATTATTCATTATTCTTTTATTCTAAACCTTTATATATATGAAACTGGTCCCACATTGTGTAATTAAGTTATTGGCCACTGCCCATGTCCATATATGTAAGTGTTCCCTATGAATACAAAAGATACAAGTTGATCTACCTCATTCTATTCCTATTAACATGGTATCAGAGCATGCCTTGCCCTAATTTTCAAGAGAGAGTCATCTGACGACTACCACCATCAAGGATTTATTCTCACAACCATCATCATCTTCTCTTTCTTTCCATGGTGGAAGTCATATGCATTGTTGTCACTTCTTCATGGTGGAAGTCACCTCCCTCATAGTGGTGTAAATCATCTCTATCACCCTAATCTCCAAGCCATTCTCTCTCTATTATGGTGGAAGTCATCTCCATCACCTAGATTTGGGTTGTCAACTCGTGGTGGAAGTCATCTCCATCATTCGAATCAGATTTGGATCGTCATCTCTTTTGTGGTAGAAGTCATCTCCATCACCAGGATCGTTATCTTTCTTATCTGGGCCATCTTTCCTCTCTCCTCCTCTAGATCTATATCAAGGAGGTTTATTTTAAGAAGAGGGGGTCATTTTTTAAGCTAGGATTAAACATTTCTAGGTGTTTCTCCTTCATCAGGAAGTGCATGTCTCTATACAGAATGCAAGCTACACGTCATGTTGCATCCAGACATATTGTGTTGTCAGAAAGTGAGTTTATACCTACATGTCATGTCGAATCTGGATGGACTATGTTGTTGGGAGACGAGTTTACACCGACACACTGTGTCACATATGGACATGTCGTGTTGTCAACACTACATGCCATGTATCTCTCCTACATGTTGTGTAAATAGTTTGTTTCCATCATGTCTAAAGAAGATGTGAAGGATGTTATAACCCTAATTTTTGGGTTTAATTGGTGAGAAATGTAATTTCTCATATTAAAGATATTTGAAGAAATAATGATATAATTTTCTTCAAATAAATGTATTTCATTTAAAATAGCCTTGATTGGTTGCTTTGTGGGCTTTATTGTCTATTGGGCCCAAATAACAAGGAAATTCAATTAATAAATGGATAATTGAATTTTTAAGAAGAGAAATAAAGAGAAATCCTTAAAAAGAAATATTTTATTAAGAAATAAACATGATAATGCAAAATAATGCATATAGGTGAATTAAGAAGGATAATGAGTATTCCAATAAAATGAATTTCGAAATAATGGAGTGTCTTGGGAACCAAGGAGTCCCAATAAAGAGGAAAGAAAGAGAAAATACCAAAATAGCAAAATAAGAAGATAATGTGGATACACAATTAATGTATTACATTGTATTGCTAAAAAGAAGGAAATTACTATTAAAGGAAAATAGGATTTCGAGATAATAGATTCCTTGGGGTTCAAGGAACTCAGAATCAAGAAATAATGATAAAAGAAATAAAGAAGAGATAGGAAATATGATTAATATGATGATAACTTGCATATTAAGAAAAGGAATTGAATCCTTATGATAATGACACAAAATTTTACAGGATGAAAGATAAGACTGAAATCGAGTTTCCCTCAAAATTTGGGAAAGAAAAGAGTAACCAATTGGGAGATATGAATTTTCCAAGATTCAATTGGAATAGGAATAAAATCCAATTTTATTGGGAATTAGTTTCCCTTTGTTCTTGCGCGTGTGATGAGAGCCCTTGGATCTTAATCCAAGGGGAACGGCTCATCGTCTAAGTCCCAAAGGGACAGGGACTGTAGGCGCACGAGGGGGGTTTTTAATCCCTTGATTTCGTGAGCCCTGATGCATGTGCATCTTTGGAAACTCTCCCTCTGAGTCCGGGAGAGCAAGAGGTTGAGTTCTAACCCTAGTTTGATGGGGTTTTGACGTAAATCCAAGAAACGCCCAATTGGGCTAGGACTGGAGCTGCGGCGGGGATTGGGAACCCTAAAAGGGACCTCCCATAGCCTATAAATAGGGGACCTCTCGGTCCCTTGTGCCAGAGCGATCTCGACCGGCTCCATATTGTTTCCCCTTGCTCACTAATCTGCTCGATCAAGTCTTCTCTAGCAAGGGCGCCGCCGCGGCGTGAGCAGCAGAAAAAGGAAGAAGACGAAGAGCAGCCTCCGTTTGATCAAGATCTAACGGTCGGGTCAACGTTAGGCAGAGACCCTTAGATCTTGAGTCCATCGTAGACTCGGGGTGATCCAACGATCAGGGCAAGGAGGCGGGGCGCGCTTCAGGGATAGTGGAGACACGCAACGCTGAGCATTAGATCCAGAGGTGGACCACGGGCACAACGATCCAACGGCTCGCGAATTTTGGTAAATCCCTCTCTAAGCATATAAATCAGGAAAATAGTTTTCTTTACAGAATTCGTAGTAATAACTAGGAATCTCGTATGACAAAACTTTATATATGAAAGTTGTGTAGAAAAATGCAAGGAATATGATAAAAATATTTCTAGAACCTAATTCCACTCCGTTTTGCAAAAGTGCCTTAATTGGCTAATAAAGTGTATTAAAAATTGATGAGAAACCCTAATTGCATGTTAAGAGCGTAATTTAGTAAATCAATAGGTCAAATTGTTAAGTTTGACTCTGATAATGATAATGGTGGTTTGATTTACTGTTTGATTGCAAAAGTGCTTAAATTAGAGTTAGAATATTTAAAAAGAGGGTTAATTTACATGGAAACCCTAATTTGGGATAAAAGGAGATAAAAATCATATTTTTATGAAATAAGGGAATCAGATGCCTAATAAAGGAAATTCAATAAGAAATTAGGAGTTTGATAAATTAAGGATGATAATGGTGAAAGAAGAAGTAAAACCCTGATTTCCAAAAGAAACCCTAATGTTGGAATTGAAATCCTAAATGGTATAATGAAATTGGATAATTATTAATAAAAGGAATTGGTACTTTTATTTCAGGATTTCTGTTCATCATCGCTTGTTGATTGAGTTACTCTTCATAATTTGAATCTGTCTTGAAAACTACAATTAAAGGTATGTGGTTACAATTATGAATAATCGCTTTAGTTTCCCGATGGATTCTCGGATGTTTAAACGCATTGAATGCAACTAAACTGTTGGATGCTTATATATTTCTTGCAACTATAAAGTGACTACGATTATCACATAAGATATGTGCCTACTACCTCAGATCCTGGTCCCCTCTGTGTCGTAATGGATGACCTAGTACATGTCTACCTAGAGGGTAGGTCCATCAGGTCATGAATGACTTTGGCTGCCTAGAGGGTAGGTCCATCAAGTCACCTTTATAGAGGTACCATATAAGTCCTTACAGGGATAACACAGAGTTGCGGATAGGTATGGATTGAGTAGTTTGTCTTAAAATGTAATATTGGTTGATAAATGATTAATTGAATGATTACATTGTTACCATAGTTGCATGTTTATTTGTTTTCCCCACATACCAGCTACGGCTGACCGACATTTTGTTTTTCGGCATTTTAGGTACAATGAAAAGAACAAACAGTAAAGTGGCACATGTGATACTAAATGAGAATTAAAGTGCAAAGGAGGATTAGATAGATTAGTATCGGTGTGGATAGAAGTTTAGAGATCCAAGTTTTCAAAAGGTATGTAAAAATTTATTTTCTTACAGCTTTCAGTATAGTATGTTAAAATTTGATAATTATTCTTGGTTAATTGCCGAACCTTTGATCCGGAAATCATGGGTGCGGCTTCGACCTCTCGGTCTCCCTTAATTGGGGGTTATCGGGAGGTGGGGTCATAACATTTGGTATCAGATCGTAGGTTCCCCAGTTAACAATTAATAATTATTAAATTTTACAAACTCCATAGAACCCAAGGGAGTTATTAGAGGAGTATCTGAAAGACGGAGGTGTCTAGAAAAGGATCACGACCGGGGGCTGACAAGATTTTCCTCCGCACCGCTAGTCATAATATGAGGACTCCCGGATCTGTGTGACTGCCTGTCCAAAGTCTTAGGGTATGAAACGAAATAAGATACCTTTAGGACTTCTCATCTTATTCATCCCTTATCATCACAAAATTCTGATAAGGACCTAAAGGATTAGGGTTTTCTTTCTTCTCCTCACCCTCTTGAGGTATGGGTAAGGTTAATAAGGTTTAAGGAATCCTCCATCAAATTAATGAAAAGCATGTAAATAAGACGTCATGGACATAAGCTTAATAGATTAAGCACAAATTAAAGGATAGATACATGCTTAGGTCGTATGACATAAGTTTTCATGTCCTCAGAAGAGACCTGAGGCAAGACCTTCTTGTCAGGAGGATACGTTAGTCTTGGAGATAGAGATCTCCATTGCAAGTAGAGACCTGGCACATCCTATGAGGATGATGCTAACCCTAACCCTAAGTGAAGGTTAGAGAGAGATGAGTTGGACCAGGTGCTTGAAAGGACATGCCTTTGGGATGCCATAGGATCCATGGGTGACCTAGCACCTTTGGCAACCCAACCCTGGGAAGGGTCATGCATGTTAGGGTAAAGGATAGCTCCTTAGATGATGATGTTAGTGAAGGAACATAGAAACCCTATGGGCTTGTGCAAGTAGGGCATAGCTGGCACCTAGGGTATGTCATAGTGCTGACAGTAGGATGAAACCCTGGATAAGGAATTATGATGGAACATAAAGGGTTATGGATGATCTTGAGCAACCATAAGTTCGAACCCAGGCTTCACCCACGTAGAGCATGCTTTTGAGGATTATCCTTCATGAAGAAAGGACCTCTAATGGTGAGGTTGGATGTGGGGTTAGCTCTAGAAAGAGCTGGAAACCCGACAAGAAGGTTGGAAGCCTAAAACCTTGAACAATGGATGATAGTGGTTGCCTCATGATTGATCCATGAAAGTTGATGATATCTTGGAGGGACCAAACCCTAAAGATAGAAGATGAAGCATCTGGTGCCTATGTGCCTACGATATAGGTGTTTACCTTCTGAGGTAGGAAGAAGAGTTCCTTAGACCTAGAAAGGTTTAGTAGCAGGTTATGAGGCCTTGTACCTTGTTGGTTGTCCTTAAGGGGGACCCAACCCTAAGTGTTGCTCGAGATGAAGGATGAAAAGAAGTGCATGTCATGCCTTTTGCATACATGGTTCGTAGTTAAGAGATAGAGCATGCAGTTGGACACCTACAAGTGAACCTAGGGTTCCTAGGCCTAAGAGGGGAAGTGGTGTACTTAATGCTCATGATGAGAAGTTGAGTTCCTATAGAGGCGAGCATGGTACCCCACATGTATAGAGGAAAAGGGAAGCCCCTTAAGTTTAAGGTGTGTTTGAGGAACCTCTCACAGCTAGGCCGATGATAAAGGAAGGTGTGATCTTGATCCAGCATTGAGGAAAGAGGACAAGTATGATCTAGCATGGTTCAGTAGGTGATCTGTTGGTGCCTTCATAGCTTTCTAGGGTTAAGTAGGCTCGTGTGGATGTAAATCCTAGACCTAAGAGCTTTTGTGACCTTGTTGTCAAGAGATAGTTTTCCTCCAATCCTGGAAGAGGGACCCCTTTGGTAGGGTGTATATCAGTTTTGTTGGTTTAAGGTAACCTAAAGAGGTCTCATAGGATCTAGAGAAGCTAAGTGAAAAGTACATGGTATGAGAATGAAGATGTAGACCCATAGATATCCATCTCTAATTGCATATGAATGTGTTACCATGGAGGTAACTAATATGGGGCTTGACCAAGGTAGGCAGGTTGCCATGATCCCTATGAAAGGATGAGAGTCAGCCCATGAATGCAGAAAGAGAGATGATGAAGACTTGGGTAAGGTTCTAAGTGAACATGTACTATGATGGATAATCCTAAGTCTATCCTAGGGTCAGGTAGGGATAAGACCGATGAAAGTAGGAGTTGCCTAATTCCCCAGTTGCACATGACCATAGGGTCAGGAGGTAACAGCTATCATTGTCTGAGGGCCATGGGTTAGGAGATTGATCACCTTCATGAACTCATGGGACCCAAAGAACAGATGAGTAGGGCACTCTCTTGATGCATGAGGGGAGGAGGATGACCCCAAAAGAGCAGGTACCCTATAGACCTAGAGGAGTTGACCAAGGATATCAACCTCAGTAGGTTCAAGACTAGTTTTCCATGGAGGTAACTTGATATCGAAATGGCTGTGATGTAGAGACATATGTGGCACGTTGCAACTTAGATTTAAAGATGTACTGGCAAGGTGTGATGTACCATCTCTACTCTTGGAACAGGAAGAACTCTGTATTTGGACTGCAGCCAAATGCTTATTTCCTCTTATTATGGGAGTGAGAGATAGGACATTACGCCTGCCATACATCAAGGATAAGAGATGATTTAGGTTGGAACGTTGCCACGAGAAATGAGGATGGAGAAGATAACCTACCCGGGTAAAGTGAATGATACATGGATGGTTTGCAAACACTAAGAGGAATGAGGTAGTCCCCTTATGAGGATGTTTTTATCATGAGCTATGTGTAACTTACATGTTATAACAGGTTGAGTTTGATCACCATGATGATGGAATCAGAGAGTGTTCTTATGAAGATAAATATATAGTTTGAGGTGACATGATAAGTGAAATACATGGAAGTATAATGTTACCTAATACCTAAGGATGTGAAGTGGTAATGGATGCTCTGGTTGAGATACATCTGACTTGTCTGACCAGAAGCTAGAAAGGGGTTGATTGGCTAACCTTAAGTTCAAAAAGGAGAGGTGTTTGGATAACACTCAGATGTAACAAGATACATTGAAAAGTATGGTTGTTTGGTTAGCCAGTCTAGTCCTGGATGCAATGAAAGGATGGTGGTAAAACCTCAGATGTACTTCTTTGGAAGAGAAGGTGATGAAACCCCGACTAGAGTGGTTTAGGGTTTCGGAGGAATCGATCTTGGAAGAATCATGACATATAGGAAATCATGATTGAAGATCACCATACACCATGGAAAATGGCAATAGCACTTTGGATGCTTAAGATGAAGTTGCATGTGGTTTATGGCCATGCAAGCCAGGAGGTAAAGGACGAACCCCACTAACCCAGTGTAACGATATAGAGGACAAAGAGTCCCTGAGAGGGAACGGGAGCTCAACACTATGGATGTTCCCTGGGCCAAGGAGGGTTACGGTAGGTCGCCTTACCTAGATAACATGAGAAAGAAAGAGTTCTGTTAAGGGACAAATCTAGTTGAACTATCCTTGCGAGAGATGGTTCAACTAAACCATGATGCGAGTTAAAAAGTTCATGAGTATGACCTAAAGGTTTCCTTCCAAAAGATGGAAGTAGGTGCATGAAGAACTCAATGTTAGTATAGTTTATCACACCTAACTATGGTTAGTATGATCCAGATTAGAGGGTCTGATGAGGGCATGTGTGCTCGTTCAGGGTGATATCTAGAGACAGTTTTTGTCCTATGAAAGATGTGATGATGACCACCATAGCCAGTATCGGGTTTTATAAGAAGCTCTGTAAGGGAGGTTGTGTCGGTCACCACTTCAGTAAGGTGATGTTGGTGAAAGGACCACATGATGGTTAGAAAAGGGCCACATGATGGTTAGAAAAGGGACCACAGTGTGTGTAGATGAAGTCACTTTGATTGTGCAAGGGTTGAAAGGAGCCTAGAGACGATGTGAGTCATGAGCAGATGCAAAGTAGACTGACATACAAGTTACTGTGGAAGAATATGTGAAAATCCGACCCCTCTGAGTTATAGCTAAGAGATCTAAGTCCCCGATACATGGGTCCATTAGAGATGGATGGGTGGAGAAGGTTAGACCCTACCCATCAGAATAGAGTAGAGGGAGATGTTTTCCATGTGTCTAATTTAGAGCACTATGTGAGGTACCCCGACCATGTGCTGAGCAATGAACCTAGTGAGCCCCAAGGGAGGCTGAAATGGCCTGAGTCACCTGTGTAGTTTATAGACGCCAGGATGAAAGAACTCAGAGAAAAGAATATGTGATGATAAAGGTTCTTTGGAAACGCCATGAGTACGGCAAAGCCACATAGGAGCCAATGATGGACATGGAAAAGTCTTATCCTGAATTGTTTGTTTGCTTGCCTAAATTTTGAGGACAAAATTCCTATAAGAGGGGAAGGAAGTTATAACCCCAATTTTTGGGTTCAATTGGTGAGAAATGTAATTTCTCATATTAAAGATATTTGAAGAAATAATGATATAATTTTCTTCAAATAAATGTATTTCATTTAAAATAGCCTTGATTGGTTGCTTTGTGGGCTTTATTGTCTATTGGGCCCAAATAACAAGGAAATTCAATTAATAAATGGATTATTGAATTTTTAAGAAGAGAAATAAAGAGAAATCCTCAAAAAGAAATATTTTATTAAGAAATAAACATGATAATGCAAAATAATGCATATAGGTGCATTAAGAAGGATAATGAGTATTCCAATAAAATGAATTTCGAAATAATGGAGTGTTTTGGGAACCAAGGAGTCCCAATAAAGAGGAAAGAAAGAGAAAATACCAAAATAGAAAAATAAGAAGATAATGTGGATACACAATTAATGTATTACATGGTATTGCTAAAAAGAAGGAAATTACTATTAAAGGAAAATAGGATTTCGAGATAATAGATTCCTTGGGGTTCAAGGAACTCAGAATCAAGAAATAATGATAAAAGAAATAAAGAAGAGATAGGAAATATGATTAATATGATGATAACTTGCATATTAAGAAAAGGAATTGAATCCTTATGATAATGACACCAAATTTTAAAGGATGAAAGATAAGACTGAAATCGAGTTTCCCTCAAAATTTGGGAAAGAAAAGAGTAACCAATTGGGAGATATGAATTTTCCAAGATTCAATTGGAATAGGAATAAAATCCAATTTTATTGGGAATTAGTTTCCCTTTGTTCTTGCGCGTGTGATGAGAGCCCTTGGATCTTAATCCAAGGGGCACGGCTCATCGTCCAAGTCCCAAAGGGACAGGGACTGTAGCCGCGCGAGGGGGGTTTCTAATCCCTTGATTTCGTGAGCCCTGATGCATGTGCATCTTTGGAAACTCTCCCTCTGAGTCTGGGAGAGCAAGAGGTTGAGTTCTAACCCTAGTTTGATGGGGTTTCGACGTAAATCCAAGAAACGCCCAATTGGGCTAGGACTGGAGCTGCGGCAGGGATTGGGAACCCTAAAAGGGACCTCCCATAGCCTATAAATAGGGTACCTCTTGGTCCCTTGTGCCAGAGCGATCTCGACCGGCTCCTTATTGTTTCCCCTCGCTCGCTAATCTGCTCAATCAAGTCTTCTCCGGCAAGGGCGCCGCCACGGCGTGAGCAGCAGGAAAAGGAAGAAGACGAAGAGCAGCCTCCGTTCGATCAAGATCTAACGACCGAGTCAACGTTAGGCAGAGACCCTTAGATCTTGAGTCCATCGTAGACTCGGGGTGATCCAACGATCTGGGCAAGGAGGTGGGGCGCACTTCAGGGATAGTGGAGACATGCAACGCTAGCGTTAGATCCAGAGGTGGACCACGGGCGCAACGATCCAACGGCTCGCGAATTTTGGTAAATCCCTCTCTAAGCATATAAATTAGGAAAATAGTTTTTTTACAGAATTCGTAGTAATAACTAGGAATCTCGTATGACAAAACTTTATATATGAAAGTTGTGTAGAAAAATGCAAGGAATATGATAAAAATATTTCTAGAACCTAATTCCACTCCGTTTTGCAAAAGTGCCTTAATTGGCTAATAAAGTGTATTAAAAATTGATGAGAAACCCTAATTGCATGTTAAGAGCGTAATTTAGTAAATCAATAGGTAAAATTGTTAAGTTTGACTCTGATAATGATAAAGGTGGTTTGATTTACTGTTTGATTGCAAAAGTGCTTAAATTAGAGTTACAATATTTAAAAAGAGGGTTAATTTACATGGAAACCCTAATTTGGGATAAAAGGAGATAAAAATCATATTTTTATGAAATAAGGAAATCAGATGCCTAATAAAGGAAATTCAATAAGAAATTAGGAGTTTGATAAATTAAGGATGATAATTGTGAAAGAAGAAGTAAAACCCTGATTTCCAAAAGAAACCCTAATGTTGGAATTGAAATCCTAAATGGTATAATGAAATTGGATAATTATTAATAAAAGGAATTGGTACTTTTATTTCAGGATTTCTATTCATCATTGCTTGTTGATTGGGTTACTCTTCATAATTTGAATCTGTCTTGAAAACTACAATTAAAGGTATGTGGTTAAATTATGAATAACCGCTTTAGTTTCCCGATGGATTCTCGGATGTTTAAACGCATTGAATGCAACTAAACTGTTGGATGTTTATTTATTTCTTACAACTATAAAGTGACTACGATTATCACATAAGATATGTGCCTACTAGCTCAGATCCTGGCCCCCTCTGTGTCGTAATGGCTGACCTAGTACATGGCTACCTAGAGGGTAGGTCCATCAGGTCATGAATGACTTTGGCTGCCTAGAGGGTAGGTCCATCAAGTCACCTTTATAGAGGTACCATATAAGTCCTTACAGGGACAACACAGAGTTGTGGATAGGTATGGATTGAGTAGTTTGGCTTAAAACGTAATATTGGTTGATAAATGATTAATTGAATGATTACATTATTACCATAGTTGCATGTTTATTTGTTTTTCCCACATACCAGCTACGGCTGACCGATGTTTTGTTTGTCGACGTTTTAGGTACAATGAAAAGAACAAACAGTAAAGTGGCACATGTGATACTAAATGAGAATTAAAGTGCAAAGGAGGATTAGATAGATTAGTATCGGTGTGGATAGAAGTTTAGAGATCCAAGTTTTCAAAAGGTATGCAAAAATTTATTTTCTTACAGTTTTCAGTATAGTATGTTAAATTTTGATAATTATTCTTGGTTAATTGCCGAACCTTTGATCCGGAAGTCATGGGTGCGGCTTCGACCTCTCGGTCTCCCTTAATTGGGGGTTATCGGGAGGTGGGGTCGTAACAGTATCAATGTCCTCTCTCCTTGTATGTGATCAGATTATCACTACTCGAGAACTCAATGAAAAGAACTTCACTCAATGGAGTTGGTACAATCACGATTTGGTTCAAAGGATAAGGGAAGTATAAACATCTCAAGGATGGTCCTCCTAAAGATAATATTTTAGATTAATGTGAGCAAATCGATGGAAGTATTCTATCAATTTTGTAGAATTCCATGGAGGCACATGTTGTCGATCTCACCAACCACTTTGAGAGATGCAAGGATGTCTAGGATCATCTCAATATCATTTCTGAATCAAATGTCTCATGTATGTATGAGATGATGGTGGAGATGTATAATCTTCAATAGGATGATAAGTGTCTAACCCAATACTTTGGGGAAGTAGCTCGAATAATTGAAGATCTTCATTATTTACCTGTATTGACTCTGGACCCCAAAGAACTCCAAAAATAGAGAGATCAGATGACAATAATGAAATTTCTATATGGTCTCTGATGTGAATTTAAAGGAGTGTGCAGTCAAATCCATGTTGAATCTAAAACTCCTAAATTAGATGAAGCTTATCAGTGAGTCTCCTCTGCCTGTATAGATCATGTTCCACACACCTCCTCGGATAAACCCCCTATGGTTTCTTCTACAAATAGTCATACCAATGCTAGTTTGATTAGTCATGGATGATAACAAGGAGGCATGGAGGAAGACCTCCTGGGGGATGAGACTGCCCAGATTGTACCCATTGTGAAAAAATGGGTCAGTGCAAAGAAATGTGCAATGAGATTTGTGGATTTCCTCCAAGAACTCCATCTACAAATGTTGCATCCACTGAAGGTACTCTATAAGAAACCACCCGCTAAATTCAACTGGCTGGTGATGAGTACAATTACTTCTTCCAGTTTAAGGCTTCCCAACAAGCTTCATCATTTGTTGCACCTATGGCCTCCTTCGCCCAACATTCTAGTACTCATGGTGATCAAATTGCATGCATATCTCGATCCTCTTATACATGTTCATCTTCTTGGGTTCTTTATTTGGGTGCAACATATCACATTACAGGTACAAGAAACCTCATTTCTAACCTATCTACCAACAAATCATCTCTTCCACCTGTCACCATTTCCAATGGTTCAAAAATTCCTATACAAGGAACAAGAACCATCAAATCCTTACCTACCATCAACTTTCTTTGTTCCTGAATTTCCCTTTAATTTACTTGCCAAGTTAATTCATTCTCTTCAGTCTTAGTTACATTTAATCCTGATGATTGTGTTATACAAGACCTCTGAACGCAACAAGTGATTGATGGGTTTGACTTCCAAAGTGTGAGTAGCAGCTACTCCTCTTCATATTCATAGACGGCTTGGACAAATGTCTTTAGATAAACTCAAGATTCTTCATCCTCATCTATCTTCTCTTATTAAATCAGAATGTCACTCATGTCAGTCAGGAAAGCACCCTCGATCTAACTTTAGGGATAAGAATTAGATGAGTTCTAAGTCACAATTTGAAATTATTCATTTATATGTTTGTGGATCGTGTCAGGTTCTTTCAAAACTTGGTTATTAGCATTTTGTTTTTTTTCATGATGACTTATCTAGAGTCAGATGGTTATACGTAATGACAGATCGGTCAAAGATTTTATCTATAATCCAAATTTTTTCATTGAGATTGAAATGCAATTTGCTCAACATATTTGTATTCTTCAAACCAATATTGCCAAAGAATATTTTAGTCATGCTCTCAATAAATTTTTATCTTCAAAATGGATTATTCATCAATCCCATGTCCACACACAGCTCAATAAAATGGGGTGGCCAATTGAAAGAACCATCATATTATTGATACAACGCACACTCATATTTTACACATGAAAGTCCCAAAAGAATTTCGCGGTGATTTTTCTCTTATTGCTACATATCTCATTAACCACATCATATTGTCTATCTTAAACAATTGCATAAAATTCCAAAAAAATTGGATATGTTTGTTTTGTTCACAATGTTAGACCAGTAGGGATAAACTAAGTTCGAAAGATTCAAAATGTGTGTTCTTTAGTTATTCCAAGACTCAAAAGGAATGCAAATGTCAGAAACTAGTTGAACGCAAGTTTATACTATCTTCTAATGTCACCTTTTTTGAAGAAATTGTTGGTTAAGTATGTCCAGAGAGACAATTATGTGATGATTGCAATGGCATAACTTGTAAAATGATATTATTGTTAATAAAAGGCAAACTTTCAATTTATTCTATTTAATTAAATTATAAAATAATGATGTAGCATTATAAATGTCTAGAGAATCATATTACTCAATGGCATATGTAATCAAGTTACTACCCTTGTGGATGAGATCATAAGTATGTTAAGAGTACATATACATATTCTCATTATGTCTCTGATCAGTTGTTATTGTAGAAGGTGGATAGACAATAATAACACATAAGATCAAAGTGTGAGTTGGTTGATGACTGAATCTCATTAGTCATGATATGGCAATATCAAGCCAAGCACACATACATGTTAGAGAATAGTGTATCGGGCGGACTCACCATGAGACTAACACATGGAAGCTATCATCATGGAAGTCATAGTCAAGTCTCACAATGATGGTGGTGGTTGTGGTTCTTAGACCAAAAATTGTTGCACTCATCACATGTCGTTGGGTACACTTTGACATCATCAAACGTAGTCCTAAAACATGGGTTATTATAACGGTGATGATAGAGTGACTTCAACACATGGGGATTGACTGTGAGTGATAGATATGGGATTTGTCCCTCCTACTAGAGTGTGATGTCCTAGGCCTCTTGATTAGCAAGATTGAGAAATGCATGGACATGCACATGTAAGTCAATATGTGATATTGAGCTTACATATATCTCAGAAAATCTGCTCTTAGTTAAATAAACAAGATTGAATAATAATTAGGATGACTGATCCATGCCTCTAGTTCAATCTGGACATCAGTGACAAAGGAACTATACAAACACTGCAACACCATACACAGATCATAGGTTGAAGTTGTTCTCGAACTTTTCATTTACTTGGGTAGTATTGATGTGCGAATAGGCACCACTCATTTCTTGTGATGTCATAATTTGTTATGGACATTCATTTCCAATGTAATATGGGACCTATAGGGTCACACACATAGGTCTCGACCTAGAAGAGGAGTTCGGATCTTAAATGACAATTGAATTAAGTACTAAAGTGTTTAGGTATTTGATGCATGCAACAAATAGACTGAAAACACTACCAAATGCCCATATCAAGTGTTGAGATGACCATGTACAAGTGCCAAATGGCTGTCTCAAGTGTTGAGATGGGTGTCTAGGGAGTCAGGTCTATTATGAGTTCAAATTGGCTTAGGAAGTGAACTGACCAAACTGACCGGCTCGACTCCAGTCACCAAAATGTTGTCTAGGCGACGGATACGGCCATCTCGCATGGGCGAGATTGTCAGTTTGGCTAAGGAGAGGTTCTAGATATTTCTTAATTCATTTGAGTTGCACATTACTTGTTGTGCAAGGAAATTAATATGGGATATTAATTGGAAACGAATTGTCAATTTTGTCTACAACTGGAAAACAGCCAAACGACCGTCGGGGTTGTACCAAATGACTGTCTAGAATATCAGATGACCGTCTAGGAAGCCAGACAACCGTCTGGGCTGTCATAGGTTGCGAGATTTCCAAAATTGTTGTGAAAATTTGAGATCTTTCAGTCTCTTCCACTCCCGCATCGAATGGGAACTTGGACCCAAACCTCACCTATAAATAGAGGGGTATTGGGGGCTTCCCAGAACATGACACAGACAATTGAAAAATAGTTTCTCTGACAAACATTGTCATCTCTTGTTGTGGTAACCACAAGAGCCCAGACAAGTCCTACTTGACTAGGGAGGGATAGCCAAGGGAGAGAGAAACTAAGATCATTGTTGTAGAAGAGCACATTGGTGATTTGTACACCAACGGGAGGGACAACTCCTTCCTAATCGTTCTAGTAGAACAACATGAGTTCTAGGCAGTCCATGTGGACTACCATAGAGGTGATCATTGTCTACCGCTAGGAGGAAAACGTCAACCAGCAATCTGTGGCAAGAGGAGTTGTTGAAGAAGACAAGGTCCATGGCAACAGTCCTTGGTACAGACCAAGAGGCACAATAGTCAGACGAGTCCCAGTGCAACTAGGATTCAGAAGTTGCACATCTACGATAATGAGGATTGTCGTTGGACTTGCTCCAAGACCAGGTATATATTCAAAACAATCCTTTCTATATTATAATTCTTGATGTGATCTGCTCGTTATGGGAATATGGTAGATAAAATTTTTGTTTTCGTTGTTTGCTCTGTAGTCACTTTTCCCAACAGAAACTCTATTTTTTGGAGAGTCTCAGTCAGTCGAGGAACTTGAGGAAGCTCTCCCACTTCCCACATTTATTGAAATCTTGTCATCTGATCCCCATGTCCAAGGTGAATCACACGTTGAGGAAAATATTCTAGAATAAGTATTAGACAATGCAAATGGAGACCCTCGTTCAATCATCACTCACTCTAAAGATCATGTAAGTAGCAACAACTCTCTTGATCTACTTGTTGCACTTCAAAAAGGAAAATGGTCATGTACTCTTCACCCTATTTACAATTTTGTATCCTATGATTGTTTATCTCCTTCATACAAAAACTTTATCTCATCCATATATGATATTGTTGTATCTAGTTATGTATCTGTTTCTATGGGCCACCCAGGTCGACGTCTTTCTATGGAAGATGAGATGAATGCTCTCCAACTAAACCACATATGGAGTCTTGTCCGTACTCTAAAAGATAAGGATATTTTTGGATG
Organism: Alisma plantago-aquatica; assembly: GCA_963693085.1. Classification (NCBI taxonomy): domain Eukaryota; kingdom Viridiplantae; phylum Streptophyta; class Magnoliopsida; order Alismatales; family Alismataceae; genus Alisma; species Alisma plantago-aquatica. The sequence continues at coordinate 1,181,846,447 of OY856412.1, read as the reverse complement.
TCGATGGGTCTTCTTTGTGAAAGTAGGTTCTACATGTGTTGTTGATCGTCTTAAGGCTCGACTAGTAGAAAAGAGATATACTCAAATAAATTGAGAAGACTACCTTGAGACCTTCTATTCGGTATCTAAAATGTCATCTATATAACTTTTTATCTCCCTACCTGCTCATTTTTCTTTGCCTTTGCATCACCTGGACATTAAGAATGCTTTCCTCCATGGTGATTTGTCAGAAGAGATCTACATGAAGAAACCTCTTGGGTTCGTTTCTCGGGGGGAGTCTCATCTTGTTTTTCAGCTTCATAAGTCATTCTATGGGCTCAAATGGCTCAATGAGAATGGTTTAGCAAGTACAAAAATGCACTCCAAGAGATTGGTATCCTATTATCTGATCTTGATCATCTACTATTATATCAATAAGGGTCCTCAGGTGTTGTCCTCCTTATTTTATATGTAGATTACATTGTTACCACTAGAGATAATGCACATAGTATTGTAAAACTCAAGCAGTTTCTTCAAAATAAATTTCACACTAGAGATTTGGGTTCCCCTAAAATACTTTCTAGGTATTGAAGTGGCTAAATATTCAGATGGTATTATTATTTCACAAAGAAAATACACTCTTGATCTACTTGAAGAAATGAGTCTTCTTAGAGGGAAACCTATGGATACTCCAATGGATCCCAAAGTCAAGCTACATAAGGAGCAGGGGAAGCCACTTGAGGATCTGTGGAGATTTAGACGACTGGTCAAGAAACTTAATATCTTACCATTACTTGTCTAGACATATATCCTTTGATACTAGTGTGGTTATTCAATTTATAGATAACACACATGCTAGTCATATGGAGATTTTCATCAAAATTATTTGATATCTCAAAGAAGAGTCCAGGAAAGAGAATACAATCATCAAATCATGGACATCTCAAAGTGCAGGGATTCTTTGATGATGATTGGTCTGGATGTGTTAATGAGCACAAGTCTAATTCAGGATATTGTGTATTTTTGAGAGGCAATCTAGTATCCTGGAAAAGCAAAAAGTAAACTATTGTAACATGATTCAATGCTTAATTTGAATATCGAGCCATGGATCATGCAACGAGTAATCTCTTATGGACCAAAAATATACTCAAAGAACTTGGATACATCTAGTGTGAGGTAATACATCTCCATTGTGATAACCAAGTTGTTGTCCACATTCTTCCAACCTAGTTTTTCATGAAAGAACTAAAAACAATGAGGTTGACTGTCATTTCATTTGGAAAAAAATAAGATCAAAAAATCATGCTTGTCCCAGTCCAAGCTAAAGATCAAGTAGTAGAGCTATTTACTAAATCACTTAATGGTTGTAGGGTCAAATTATTATGTAGCAAGCTTCTTAGTGCCAACAATATATAGGCACCAACTTGAGGGGGAGTGTTAGAACAATAATTATTTATTATTCATTATTCTTTTATTCTATTCCTCTGTATATATGGGATTAGTCCCACATTGTGTAATTGGGTTATTGGCCACCACACAAGTTCATATATATAGGTGTGCCATGTGAATAGAATTTTTTTTGAATCATAAAGCATATGGAGTGAGTTATAATACTTTCATTAAATAATATTAAGTTATATGGAAGTAGAAGACAAGCGGGCAACAAGCTACGCCACTAGTCCTTTTTTAATGGAAAAACCTATCCTTTGAAATACTACATCCATACACTTAGGAAAGGAAACATTACTATTCATGACTTTTTGCACCCTCTTCAAAAGCTCCACAACCTATGGTGCTAAAAAACCAAAAGTATCAAATCCAAAAGGAATGAAGGCATGTTGATTCTCAAAATACACAAGTTGATGAACAATTCTCATATATAGAAAGTTGCATTTTAAACTTTGAATGAAGAGAAATATTCATGAGTTGTGTCTGAATCTTGATACTTTTTGTTTTCTTGCAGAATGATAGTGGAAACCACTTTTTTCTTGAATTTGACCTCAAAGCAAAGACTCCCTTGACTACTCAGCCAAAGATGATTCTTAACTCTGCTTCATCATGTAAAAAGTTCACAATGACAATGCACCACTCATATTTGCTATTTGACTAAGTTGGTTCTCCTATAGTCAGATAGCGAATGTTCACATTTGATCGTGCCAAGACAAGTGAATTTAAGTAAATTAGAAAAAGTCACATGGTATAAGGTCTTGAAAGCCGATTCAACTACTCCAACTCCACTCATTTGATTACGAGGAGCACTTTCAAAGCATCAAAATTTGGCCAATGAGCTCTCCATGTGCCTAAGTCCAGATAATGAGTCCCATACTCAACCCAAAGCTCCTCTAAGCACATGGAAACAAAAATCAACTAGTCTTGGACTTGGGAACCTCCCATATGAATTCCACTTGAGTATCAGAGAAAGGACTCTCATAGCCTTTATCTAGGATCCACACCTATAAATATAACCCACTCCACCAATGTTTTCATGGTTTGAAACTTTGCATCAAATGTCGCTCCACCATGTGCTCGTCATTCACCCTATTCTAGTTACAACATGACATTTCCACAAAACCTCACCTATAGTAAGTGATAGAATGTCTTAGTAATCCACTGTATCACATCATCCACCTCTATAGAGATAGCTATTGGTTAGACTTGCAATCACAATATAGTGTTATAGTATCATACATGTTGTTTTTGCCTCCACCCTTAGCAGCCTAGAGTTTGATATTTCCAACTATTTTTTTTTACTACTTCCTCCTTCCAACTATTATTTGGAGATGTCTCGTTAGACAAGTAACAATGCTTATATTCTATGGGTGAACCATGGGTTGAGAGAATATTCTTCCTAACCCCAAAAGAGGAGGCACACGTTGAATATTTTGATTTCCATGCTATATTCCATATGTATTGACATTTAGCCCCAAGAGAGGAAATGACCACAAAATCTACATGTCCTTCACTCATACTCCCTAGAGAATAGAGTAAGGGAAATCTAGATGACTGATTTAGTTAATCTATTCTTTTCCACTTTCACCAGTGAAGTAGGGGACCGATCAGGAAGTAGAAAGCTCTAATCTAGATTTTTATTTCAATATCTCCATCATCTAACATGGATTTCAAATAGATATATATAGTTTATCTTTATACTTCTTTTCTTAGTGTAAATCTTGATTTAGTATTAGCTAGAAACTAGTTTTATCTTTAAACTAAAGTAGATAATATAAAAGTAACAATATTTTATAGTTGTTTCAAAGATCCAGTCAGCATCCTAAGTCCATTAAACCCAACCTAACACACTAGTAAATATCAATTTTGTGGTCAGTTTATAAATTTAAAACTTTGCATGTAGTAGCCAGGGAAACGACTCATATATGACGAGAGTGACGGCTTGTATTCAGTTAGATATATACCATATTCTCTGTATCGTCTCTCATACGCAATAAGTTATTGGAATCCTTTCTTGGGATCACAATTAATGTGAGAGGTTATCAATTTAACCAATCTTCTTCTTAAATTATTTACTACATTCTATTATCAAAAATATAAAAACACTTTCTTTTATGTAATCAAACCAGTTTTTCATATCTCTTTAGGTACCTTAGGAGATTATGTTGAGAAAATATTCACCTCGATTGGATTGAAAAACCTCAAATGGTAGCTTAGAAGAACCTTCCACAAATGCTTGCAATATAAGCAAAAAGGTCTGACAGAGTCCATACAAATTGAGATGGGAGATCAGGAAGTAAACTAGCTAGAGGAGAGGAGGTTTGAAAATAAAGACACTCCAAAAGGTATGTCACTTAAGGACTTTCATGTGCCTAAGATAAATACTCTTATGTAGGGTGTAGTTAAGCCTCCTATCAATGTCAATAACAACCAGTTTCCTACCGGCCTTATAACTCTATTCCAGACAACAAAATTCAATGGTATTATAACAAAAAACCACAAAGTATATCTAGAAGTTTTAAACCATATATGATGTTGGGAAAATGAATAAAGTCACACCAAAGAATGTTTACATGCACATGTTTTGTAGAAAACCCAAACTCAAGTATATATATATATATATATATATATATGATATTTTATCTTAGAACCCTCACTACTACAGAAATAAGATATACCATCAGTCATTTTAGGAATACATTGTCAATTGCCAACCAATGATTAGGTGGGCAACACTAAAACTTAGGACATACATCATCAGGTAATGTAACTGATGACATTTATGTAATCATCAGTCCCTCGTTACAGTCAAACAGATGACATAACACACATCGTGCGATGAAATTGTGGTTTCCCTTGACCTTTCCTCGTTGGTTATTAGAATTAGAACCAGAGACTTAACACTAATTATGTAATGAAAATGGTTTCCTTAGATAGTTCCTCATCATCTAATTAATGAGAAATAACCGACGACTAAAAAAATGACGTCAGTTTTATTAGTGAATGAACAATGGAATTTAAGGTATCTCACATCAATTTACAACAAGTAACCGAAGTAGTACGCATCCGTAGTCATTTATTTCATAATAATTGACAAAAATGTCTATGTTTCTTTTATATAGTAGGTTTAAAGACCTATTGTCTGGCTGCTAGCATGTCTACTATTTGTAGTTTAGAAGAATTGTAGGTCTCTACAAGCATCACAACTTAACAATAGGCCACCAAACCTACAAGAAGATATATCTATAATATTATTATATATGCATTTGATACAATATGCACAAACATGCCCTATGACCTCAACATTCTATAAATATTTCACTTCAAATGCACACACATATGTATGAACTTATAGCTCAGTTGATTCATTTTCTCAGCGACACATTCAGTTTCATACATATGAACAAATACACATCATTCTCTTCCTCATGCACTTCAAATTCAATTCACACACACATATGCATGAATATTAACATCACCTACCACCCCAGACTTTAAATCTACAACATATTATAATATAACAAATAAAATTTTGACATCAAAGTTTGAACTACAAAAATATCATTTAACCCTTCCAATTATCTGACAAGTCCACATGTTTGATGAAGTAGTCTACCCACTATTCACATAGGCCATTCAGTTACTCCAATGTATAAGCTTTAGTAGTGTCAAAAAACTACAAAGAGAATGAGGCATAATTCTAATTAGATTTGATTATTTCTATTATCAAATGAGACTACTTCATTAATTTATAATCCCAAACTAACAACATTACCTTCTCTATACATTTGATGTGTGCCACATGTGTGACAATCATTTATAATTATGTTAATAAATGTAATTAAGCATAGTTGGTAATATATGCATTGGAATGAGAAGACTACGTCAACACTCCTCCAAGTTGCTGATTTTCTTATCTACTTTTCCTCCACCGCTACAAAATTCTTTCACACCCCTATAAGTTAACTTAACAAATATATTGTATTATTACACTGTCATATGATATAGACATTAAGAAATATGTTGATCATTAAAAAACTATACTTAAGCATGAATCACCAACTTCATTGGGTGTCCCTCATTTGGTGTTAATTTTATACTCAAAAGATAAAAAAAATCAAATAGTGTAAGTCTTGAGAATAATCACTAACAACTGCCAATGCTTATTTCTAAGTGAATAGAAGGCAAATAAAGTCAAAATTAAATTCCAAAAAAAATTATATTCATAAGTTATAAATATAAACAACAAGCCCAAAGCTTATATAATGTTGAATGGAGTTGTGATCATGATCTTGGAAGCACCAAAAAACTTCATTGGGGTAGACACATAATATTTCACACCACTCGGATATCTAACTACATCACAATCATTGATGGCCTTGGAAAAAGCCACATTTGATATTCCAAACTCAACAACCGCGTAATACAAATCACTAAAAATAATATATATATATATATATATATATATAGGGCCCATCTTTATTGCCCGCGCGGGTAGCTACCCGCCCACCCTTCCGATCACTTTTTTCAAAAAAAAAAATTCGAAATTGTAGAGGACTATTTTGTCTAGCTCTCCAAAAAATTTGAGCCAAAAATAATATCATTTGCCCCTCCAAAATCAAAAAACCCGTCCTTATATATATCTGCTGTATATTTTGTACAAAGTTACTTTTTTGGCCAGCAGAGTTACTTTTTTGACACCGTAGTTACTTTTTTTACAGCAGAGTTACTTTTCTTAGCTAGGAGAGTTACTTTTTTGGCTGCAGGGTAGCAAAAATCCATGCTACCCACGCGGGCAATGAATGAACACCCATATATATATATATATATATATATATATATATATATATATATATATATATATATATATATATTTGTGTGTGTGTAATAGACAGTTAACATATAGGAAGTAATTGTAAAATTTGTATTCTTTACATATGACAAGGTATTCAAACTCACCAAATCTAAAGTTCTATCACTGATGTGTTCAATCATTGATACTGAAATAGCTCAAAAATATTTATAAACATTGTAATATTGTCACGATCTATACCTACGATCTCCTCCTAAAGGTCGATCACCATGGTATCTGATTGTTCTATATTGTCTAACCATACGGTCAATGCCTTGCAGTTAGGGCCTAAATATTGAATCAAAGGGCTCTAGAGGGGGAATACAACTAAAAACACTTGCACAAAACTAGTTAGACTTTCAATTTACTTCAACTAGGCACAATTGCAAATAGTGAATTTAATGGCAATCTAAACATGCATAGTAAAGATGAGAGAGATTGAAACAAAGACTTGAATAAGATTTTTTAGAGTGGTTCCACTCTCCAAACTAGGAGAGAGTCATTCGACTAACTAGAGAGGTCAAGCCCTAGTATTTTGCAACCTATGTATACTTATATTCCATTATAAGACATACAATTGGCCTTCCTTTTCTGGGACAAGGATACCCAACTTCCCTTTGAGGTTAAGGGAGCCAATAACCTTACAACCAAGGTCTTACCTATCTAGATTTAGAGTCTTATACCTCACCAATGTCTTACCCACTCTTGCAAGCAGTTTGACACCTTCACCAAGGAGATCCCTTCTTTCCAATGAGTCTTTAGCCTTAAAGGATTTACCCACTCTACTCCCAGATCTTCTGCCTTATCCTCCTCCTTCACTCAGAGAAGATTTTTGCACCTTCTTCTACAACTTGCAGAAGCTTGCACCTTCTCCTTCACTTAGATAAGCTTTCACCAACTTGATCTTGAAGAAAGGGGTTGGAAAAAAAAGCTTTGAGCGCTTTACAAGTATACAATGAAGTAGCTCTCTCACACAAATCATATCTCACTTATAATGACAAATTGATGTGTAACTAAGAGAGAGAAATGGGCTCAAGTGGACTATTAGTATTCAACTATAGCAAGGAGCTTGAATAGCATGAAGGAGAAACCTTGGAATGAACTCCAAGAGATCCTATTTATAGTTGGGGGTGTCCACTAAAAGGTTGGAACACTTAAGAACATTTTCTAGATGTTTTGAGGGTCGCAATGAATATAATTTCAAGTTTTGCAACTTCTCAATGTCTAGAGTCACTTTTTGTACATTTCGTACAGTGCATTCGGTCAAATTTTCATAAAGGTAACTCGATCGATTGTACTATGAGAAAAAGTCAATTTGAAGCATTGACCAAGTTTGTTCTGTGTGCAACTCGATCGGTCGCTTGAAATCAATTTTGCTCAATGCAGGAATTAGTCGAGCTTTGAGAGTGGCAAACTCGACTGAACTAAAGAATTCTCAAAATCTATCAAGGGATCGGTCGATTTTGTATCTCAATCGATAAGCAGTATGTGATGAATTTTGGAAAATTCTTTTTGAGTGATCAAACATTCAAATTAGGGGTTCCTAATTTTTTCTCATCTTTGTTACCAGTCATATCATCAATAAAAATAATTACAAAAATCAGCTAAGGTGATTTGGAGCGTTTTCCACAAATGTGCATTTGCATTACTTTTGACTTGAACTAGAACAAGCTAGGGCTTGATAGATTTGATCCTTTTCATGTACATGGTTCCTGAAATCAATCTCAAACAAACATATTAGACACATGTGAATGGAATGGTTAATTCATTATCAAAATATGGACAATGTGTAACACTTAGGTCAACATTTTCCCCCCTTTTGACAATGAGAAACTATTCCTCAACATATTGAAAAGGATACAAAATTTAAACATTTACCTTTGAGAAAGCGTGTGAGAGTTAAACCTTTACCTTGTGAATTGCAAGGGGATACAGGAATGAAAAATGTTGATTGCCCCCCTTCAATTCATGCTTACCTAAGCCTACATGGTTAGTCTTTCCACAAATAACCATATCGCATATACATACTATACGGTCCTCGAGAAAGTCACATGATATGTGGATAATTGATAAGAAAAGGATCATATAAGTAATAAAAGAATATGTCTGAGATCAATTCTCCACCTTTTTCATATCAAAAAATGTAGGGAAGTAGAAGAGCTAAAAAGCATAGGTCTTATCCACAGGCACAAGCTAAAGCAAGCAATCACATATAGAACACACCAAACAGAGACAAAACACATAGAAACAAGCAATCTAGTGTCATAATCAAAATATGGATAACATACCACTAGCTCATAAGATATAGTCAACCAAAGAGTTAAGGTACATAAGATTAAGATTACAACACTAAACATGTCCTCTGGAGATAAAAACTACAAACCAATGAGAAAAGAACAAGATGATAAAATAGTATGTCTTAGATACACTGTGCCCAAATGTCTAATACATGATAGTCTATAAAAAGATATATATATATATATATATATATATATATATATATATATATCTGTGTGTGTGTGTGAACTCTAAGGACTATAGAACTAAACATCGAAACTATCTACGGCATCAGCAACATCATCATCCTTATCCTAGGGATGGTAGTCCTCCTCATCATCAGATGGTGAAGAAAAAGCAACAGTTGTAGCCTCACCATCATCACCAGAAAAACCAGTAAAACCTTCATCAGAACCATCCTTAGAACCATCATCCTCGACATCCTTTGAATCCTCAGTAGTGTCCTGCTATGACATCTCCTCATCAGTAGGAGTTCCAAAGGAACGACCATGCCACCTGACATTCTACTCAGCCCATGACATGTCACATACATGTAATGGATTTGCTTGCTTAAAGGAGGGAGAACAAGTCCCATCAAGACTAGCAAGTAGAGTGGTAGCAGGACCAACATGTAGAGCCAGCAGAGGAGATGCACTAGGGGTAGGGGAAAGGATAGATCCACCATCAACAGTAGGGGTGGCAACGGAAGCACCAAAGGGTGGAGGGTCAGGGTGGAATTGACTGTATGCATAGGAGGCATAGTCAACTCTAGGGTATGCCTGGTAGGTAGGGTAGAGATTGCTACAGGATAGGTTCATGGTGGACATGATCTGGCAAAGGTCCTGGTGGAGATGATTCTAAACCTTAAGGTTGTATGCCTATTGATGCATCAGATATCAGATGAGGGTTTCATTTGATACATAAAAAGAGGCGCGATCAGGATGGGGTGGTGGAGGTGGTGGAGGGGCCTGGGTGGAGGTGCAGGCTCTAGGATTGATAGGGGAGGTAGGAAAAAAAGTTTTCTTTATGGTAGTCTCACTAATGTTGACTCCTTTTTTACTAGACTTGTAGTGAAGATCATGGAAAAGATATTTCTGAGTTAGAAAAGAAAAAAGACCACAAATCAAGGTAGGATAAGGAGGATGGGTTCCAGAGGTGTTCTTCCCCGAGTCAAAGTAGATCATGTGATGAAGAATGTAGAGAGACCACTTGACTCCAATATTATTCAAAAGATAGTGCATTATCACAATAGTGTTTTCTGCAATCTCCATTTGATTTTTCTTTGGTTGGACATTCCAATAAACAAATAATGCAATAAGAATATGTTTGATATCGAGGGAAGAGGATGGAAGGGTTGACTTCTTCCTATAGGGAACATTAGGATTCTTCAAAAAATTATCAATATAAGGAAGTGTAAGATCGTTGCTTTTGTAGAAAGCCTCAGGGTCAAATAGATCATAATATTTTGGATAGTCGTCCCTCCATGAGTCAGTAACCTCAGTGCCATTGAAAAAGATATTCAAAGAATCTTCAGAAATGGTAAATTTGATATTGGCAATCATAGAAGTCATAACTATTTGAGTATCATGTGGTGGCACATTTGTAGTGCATTTCTATTGGAGATTTGAATAGAACTCATGAACTGCCTTGGTTCTAGTGATAGAATTGGAGTAGCATAGGTGTTCTACACATAATGTGCTAAGATGATGGGTTGCAAACACCTCAAAAACCTCCTTAATAACCTCACTAATGGTGAAATGAGGTTCATATAGATCTCAAAAATAGAAAGGCTTCCTAGGAAGGAGTTCATTATAGAAATTTAGAGCTTGTGAAGATAAGAAGGAGGTGCCATCAAAAGAAATGGGGTAAGGAGAAGATGAAGATGATGGTGGGCCAATATGGGCAGCTCTCTTCCTATGGTTATAAGTGATGAAGGTAGATGGATAAGAAAAGGTACCAAAAAGAGAAAAAAGTTACAAACAAGTTGCCTAACCACCTAAGATGGGTGAGCGAAGAGGCAAGAGAAGTCAAACGGATCTTGAGAGAGGAGAGTTGTACCTAGGGTTGGAGAACTAGAGTTCTGGAGCTTGGGATTAGTTGATTTTTCTCTGGTTGAGAGGGAGAAAAGTTGGTCAATATCCTATTTCAATTTGGTCCAGTTGCACAATCGATCGAGTTTTGTGGGGTGAAAACTCGACCAAATAGGCAGGTCAGCTTAGTTCTCGGATAGAGATCGATCGAGTTGTGAGTAGGACAAACTTGGTTGAATGGTCAACTAGGACAAACCTAGAAAATTTAATTCCTAGCCTCTAGAGTGCTATATAAATGTACTTTTCTAGCCTGCCATGTATTTTAGACATATTGAGGCACATTTCACTCATCATAGGGTACTATTTTGCGATAAAACATTCATTTGTGAAAAAATACACAAAAACAAGTAAAACAAGGCATGAAAACTTAGCCAATTAGCTCATAGCAAACATAAGGTGAGAAAGACATGAGCAGGAACATATAGGAAAGAGAACAACTAGATAGAAGGCATGTCTTTTTTTTGGTGAACCTAGCTCATCGTATTGCTTTTTTTGAATTTTCAGAGATACAAGAGTATAACAATATAACACTCAATATGGAACAACTTCCATATGAATGTTATCAAAGAAAGGTATAAAACTATACACAATCAAAACTGAATCTGAAGAAATCCAATAGGAAAATTGCACAACCAAAGGAATCATCTTTTGAAAAAAGCTTTGACATCACTAAGGATGAACAACCATAACCTTTGCTCATATTTCTCAAGACTTCTATGAAACCTGTCGTTTCTTTCTTTCCACGACCAGTATAGGACTGAAATACTGGCTAGTCTGCTCTCTTTGTCATAAAGACTGCATAAATCTTTAGTCGAGCTTGGAACAGAACAACCATAATAGGAACATAAATAACCCCACACTACTTTAGAGTAACTACAAGAATAGGTGGACAGTGTCCTCTTCCTCCCTTTTGCACAGAGAACATCTCAACGCCAGACTGATTCCCATGTGTTTCACATAGCAGGAGGTCAAAACTCTACCATGCCCAACCTTCCAGCCAAGCAGAAGAAATCTTTTAGGGACTTTAAATTCCCAAAGCCATTGGAAGAAAGGAGAAATATCAAATTTTGTTCTTATGATATCAAGAACATCTCTGAACTTCAAATCTAGCTTCCCTTTTAAGAGAAATTCATCAGCTCCTCCATTTGGAACTGGCAGATCCTTCAAAATGTTATTCATATTAGAATGCAGCCTCATTTTTCATAAAACCAAGACTTGTTCCTAATGAAATAACTGACTTTAGCATCACTAGCAATCCCAAGTTGGATAAAGCACTACGGACCAAGAGTATCATCCAGAAAGTTGGCACCAGGGAGCCAAGGGTCGTTCCAAACAGAAAGGGAAGACCCATCACCAACTTTAACTTCAATATGCTTCATAATGTCATCCCTTGATAGCAATAATTTCTTAAAAAACCATGAGAAGGAATCATTGATGTGTAAAGACCAAAAGGAAGACTTAGCTAAATATTTTTCATGGACCCACTTTATCCATATGCTATCTTTTTTCTTTGCTAGATTCCATCCATTAAGCATAATAGATGCTTTGGTGACCTCTCTAATATTTCTTATGCCTAGACAACCTTCGTTCCTATTCTTGATGATATTACTCCATTTAACAAGATGGACACCCCTCTTGGTCTCAGATTTACCCCATATAAAGTCTCTACAGAGCTTATTAATGACATCACAAATAGCAGAAGGAAGAGGGAAAGTAGAAGTCCGGTAGAGATAAATGGTCGATAAAGTGGATTGCACAAGTTTGATTCTACCTACCATAGACAACTGGCTTGCTTTCCAGCCCTCCAATCTCCTTTTAATTTTATCCAGAAGAGGAAAACAATGAGTTTTTGAGAGTTTACCTGTAAACAGAGGGACACCTAGGTACCTCATAGGTAAGCTTCCTTTATAAATCCCAAGAATTTCCCCAATCAAACTCTTATAAGCTCCAGAACTAAAGATGACCACACTTTTCTCAAGATTAATCTCAAATCCAGTAGCTTTGTACAGTTTGTCAATGACCCTTTTGATGGAATAGGCACTTTGAACATTAGCTTCAGAAAAAAACTAATAAGTCATCTGCAAAAATTAAATGGGAGATAGTGCAAGAGGAATAGGCTTTCAGAGGCATAAGATTGCCCAATTTGACTTCACTATCCAGAAGAAGAGTGACCACCTACATAATGATAACAAAGATGTGTGGAGATAAAGGATCACCCTGACGAACTCCATTGTTGGGTTTAAAAGATTCAGCATCTACTCCATTGATCAAGAACTCATAGGTCGTAGTATCGAAGATCTCTTTCAACCAAATAATCCAGCAATGTGGGAAATTCATCATACGGAGGATGTAAAAGATAGAGTCCCAGGAAATGGTTTCGTAGGCTTTTGAAATATCAAACTTTAAACACATTTTAGGAATTCCATCTCTCCTACTAAAGTCATGAATCAACTCATTAGAAAACACTCAGACAGACCATGCCTTAGCTTTCTAAATTTATAATAAAGCTTGAAGATAGGGAACCCAGAGACATCACTACTCCAATTACTTTTGACAACATTCAAAAATTCAGTTTTCTCAGCCCATGCATTAATAAATCTAAAGGGAGTAACAACCTTAGATCTTTCACCAATGTCCAATGTCAAAATCTTGTGATCACCTATAATATTGGAATATAAAATACCTTTGAACTCATAGAAATCATTCATAAATCTATCATTATAAAGGAATCTATCGAGATAAGAAGTAAAAAACCTATCTCCACTTTGATGATTGTCCCAGGATAACAAGGGACCCTTGAGACTTAGCTCAAATAACCTAGAAGACAAAATACAATTGTTGAAGTCCTCCATGGATTTGGAAGAGTAGGGATCCTTCCCCATCCTTTCATCCACCTTTCTAACAACTTTAAAATCATCTAGAATCACCCAGGCACACTCCATGGTAGCATTTATACTTTCAATTTCATTCCAAAGATGAACTCTATCAACATCAGGATTGTGCCCATACACAGAAGTAACATGGAAATTCTTGTTAGCACAAGAGAACTCCATATGAATAGATTGATCAGTCTCTCAAACCTTTCTCACATAATATTCATTATCCTTCCATAGAACAACCACTCTACTTAATGCAGGGAAGTCGTGGTTAGAAATCTAGTTGTAACTAGGGAAATGTTTCTTGATAAGTTTATCAATTTTCTTTGTTCGGACTTTAGTTTCATTCAACATAACCAAATGAGGCTTCATATCACTTATTTTATTGCATACTGCAGAAGCCTTAAGGTTAAGACCTATGAAATTCCACGAAAGCAGGTTGATGTAGCTATCCATCTAAACCTTTTGATGCCAATACTTCACTGGTGTGTAGCTCAGTCCCCTCCTCACCACTAATGATTAACTTATCAAACTTGGTGGACAACGAAGTTTGAGAAGTCTGGTTTATATCTTTACTATTGATCGAACCTTTCCCTTTTCCTCTGCCTTTTTTCTTCTTGTTTCCCTTCTGCATTTCAAATCCATCCTCCTCAGTCACCAGGCCCTCGTTAACTGGAGGAGTTGATTGATCAACTATGGACTCCTGGCCAATGCCATCCGCTTCTGATAGATCAAAATTTGAAGAACCATTGTCTTCGAAAGAGTCAGTAGGAATGTGAAACTCATGTTCTACACCAGTATTGACAGCATCATTTGTAGCCAGAGGAACTTGATTAATGATTTCTTCTTGAGACACCAATGGGACAACCTGATTAATAGGTCTTTCATCAGTAACCTTAGCAGCAAACGGAATGTCTTTTTTCTGAACCCATACTTTCTTTGTCACAGGAGGCTTCACCTCGCAATCATTGTGACCATACAACTTGCACACAGAACAAACCTTAGGCTTCCATTCGTATTCAAATGAAATCGTATGGATGACTCCCTTGTCACTTTCTACTTCCAGTTCTATCGAAAACTCAGAGTTGGCGGGCATAAGAACATGTAGTCTCACAAACTCTAGATTCCTAAGTTTGAAGGTAGATTTATCAACATGAAGAGGTTGCCTAGGAATGAACCAATCCTAGAAAACATCTTCATATCCCACAATTTGAGTGGCAAGTTGTGGAAACGAATATCTGACGTTTGAAACCTTCTAAGCAATGTGCCTGGCTTCCATTTCATTAGAATTAGCGGTTTGTTCCTCACGAAGTATAGTCCACCATCGAGAACATTATCTATATCTGACTCCTCTGAGAATTTGATTAAGAAGAATCCTTGACCGTGGTTCATTATCTCAATCTTTCCATTCAGAATCCATATTTGCGACAGGTATCTCTCCAGTGTAGGCAAGTGCGGCTTGAAACCAACGATGTACCCTGCAATGCACTTGTTCCATCTCTCCGCATTTCTTTCCGCCTCCGACCCAGGGTAGATGAGCTTCTAACCTTGCATCTCAATCTCTACTTTCTCCAAAGAGGTGTCATAAGTTCTTGGTTTCATCAGTTCTGCCCAGGACTTGATGGTGTTAGAAGAAAGAAGATCGATATATTCAGTAGAAGGCTCAACAATGGATATCACATCCGATGAGTTGGCTCCATAAGAACCTTCCTCCTCAGTAGATCTAGTAGCGTGCCGCTGGCCTCCGCCTCCACCATCGCCAAACACCACCATCGGGGAGAGTTTACTTTCCAATCTTGATAAGGTGTTAAGAAAACTAATTGTTAATTAGATAGAAGGCATGTCAATATCATCAAAAATAGTTATAAGCAATTTTGATCTAATAAAAGCAAATTTCTCTCTAGCTAGAGGTTTAGTGAAAATGTTTGCAAGCTGATTTTCCATGTCCACATGCGTGATATAAATATCTTTCTTAGCAATGTGGTCACAAAAAAAGTGATAACGGACCTCCATATGTTTAGCTCTACTATGCAATATAGGATTGTAAGATAGATTAATTGCAGTAGTATTATCACAATAGATAGGAGAAGCATCAAAATGAAGTTAAAGTCTTGGAACATATGATTCATCCATATGACTTGGGCTAAACAACTCCCAGCTGCAATGCATTCATCCTCGATAGTTGAAATAGACACAATGCTTTATTTCTTAGAGAACCAAGAAACTAGGCATGGTCCTAGGAAGAAGCAAGTGCCACTTGCGCACTTTCTATCAATCAAACAACATGCAAAATCAACATCACTGTAAGCAGTAAGAGTAAAGTTCCTTGACTTGGGATAACATAGTCTAAAATTTTGAGTTTTGGCTAGATACCTCAAAATCCTCTTAACCACTATGAGATGTGATTTTCTTGGACTTGATCGAAAGTGAGCATACAATCCAACACTAAACATTATACTGGGTCTAGAGGCCGTTAAATAAAGTAAAATTCTAATCATACCTCTATAGTTCTTCTCATCTACCTTTTCTCCTTTCTCATCTCTGTCAAGCTTGGCGGTGTTTGACATGGGGGTGTCCATTGTCTTGGTGTTCTCCGTCCTAAAGTTTTTAAGTAGTTCACTAGTATACTTGCCTTGGTTAATGAAGTTCCCATCTTTTGTTTGTTTGATTTGAAAGACAAGGAAGATAGTAAGCTCCCCCATCATGCTCATGTCAGACTCACTCTGCGTAAGATAACTAAACTCCTTGCAAAGATCATGGTCAGTTCCACCAAAGATAATATCATCAACAGAAATTTGAATAATCAAGAAATTGTTAGAAGTGTGTTTTAGAAACAAGTTAGAATCAACTTTTCCCATGATAGCCATTGTCTAGCAAAAAGTTCTTTGGTTTCTCATACCAAGCTCAAGGTGCTTGTTTGAGACCATATAGAGATATTTTGTAAGAAATAAACATGGTTAGGCAAATTATCATGTTCAAAGTCGGGATGTTGAGCAACATATACTTTCTCCTCAATTGTAGAATTCAAAAACACACTTTTAACATCCATTTGATAAAGTAGAAAATTCTTATGGCTAGAAAAAGTAAACAACATTCTAATTGACTCAAGTTTAGCTCCAAGTGCATATGTTTCATCAAAATCAATACCTTCCTGCTGATTGTAGCCTTGAGCAACTAACCTTGCTTTGTTTCTTACAACTTTTCCGCTTTCATAAAGCTTGTTGCGATAGACCCACTTGGTGTCAGTGGTCTTTCTATCACTTTATCTCGGCACAAGAGTCAACACTCGGTTCTTCTTGAACTGTTTGAACTCTTCTTGCATGGCTATGATCTATTCATCATCCATCAGAGCTTCTTTGACATCTTTTGGCTCAAGATGAGAGATGAAGGCATTGTCTTCTTGTTATTTATTGTGGGCATCCATCATCTTCACCCTTTCAAAAGGATTACCTATGATGATCTCTTTTGGATGATGCTTTGCAAAGTTGGGGGGGCATGAATCCTTCTTTTCTTCTTCTTTATCTTCTTCATCAACTAACAACTTCTTTCCTTTATCAACAATTTTGATATCTTTCAAGTGAGGGATCACCACATCTATAACATCATCATTAATAATGTTCTTGGAAATAGAGGGTTTAGTTTCAAAAAATCTAACATTGATAAATTATTGTACTTTAGAAAAATCAATGTTAAATTCTCTATAAGCCTTGCTAGTAGTGCTATAGCCAAGAAAGAAAGCATTGTAAGACTTTAGATAAAACTTGTGAAGGGGATCCTTAGTGTTCAAAACAAAATAAGGACAACCAAAAACATGAAAGAAATCAATGGACGACTTTCTACCACGCCATAGCTCATAGCAGTTTTTTTTTCAAAGATGGATGAGTAAAAACCCAATTTTGCACAAAACATGAAGTACTAATAGCTTCGGCCCAAAACTTCTTTTGAGTGTCATACTCTAAAAGAATAATCCTAGCCATTATCTGTAGTGACCTATTCTTTATCTCTATGACTTCATTTTGTTGAGGTGTATGAGGTGAAGAAAAGCTACATACATACTCATATTCCTCACAAAACCGTTCAAACAGATCATTTTCAAATTCTCCCCCATGATCACTATGGATAGAGAAGATCCGACAAGAAGATTCATTTTCAACTTATTTGCAAAAAGTTGAGAAAATATCAAGAGTATCACTTTTTGAAATAAGAAAGAAATTCCAAGTATATCGATAAAAATCATCGACAATCACAAGACAATACTTTCTACCACGAAGCGATTTCATACACATTGGTCCAAATAGATCAATGTAAAGAATCTCAAGAACTCTTTTGGTGCTAAGGACTCCTTTGGATTTGAAGGAGGACTTGGTGTGCTTTCCTTGGGTACAAGGTTGGCATTCCTCATTCTTTCCAAAATCCAATTTAGGAAATCCCTTTACCAAATCCTTTTTGCTCAACTCTTCAATTGATGCATATTTACATGACCAAGCCTATAGTGCCACAAAAAAATATCATTCAAATTGTCAATAAGACATCTACTAACAATAGGATTAATAGAGTCAAGCACAATAATATAGATATTACCATTTCTGATTCCCTTATATATAACATTGTTGGAGAGGGAATCTCGAAGCAAGCATCCAAGTGAGGTAAAAGGAACAAGATAGCCATTATCACAAAGTTGACTAACACTTATTAAATTTTGATGTAGGCCATCCACAAGAAGTACATTCTTGATGCATAGTGAATCACCTACATCACCCTCACCTATCACCTTACCCTTGTTGTTATCACCAAATGTCACCGATACTCCTTTCTTCTTTGTGGATTTGTTGAAGTGGCAGATTTCACCTATCATATGCTTTGAGCATCCACTATCAACAATCCATTTTCCTTTTACCTACAATAAAGGAAGATGTTGGTGCTCAATTCAAACCTTGAGATCCAATGTTAGATTGGGGACCCATTTCATCTTTGGGTTGGTCCCCTTCTCACTATAAGGAAAATAAGTAGAGTAATTGTCGCGCCCCAATCTCGCATTAACCTCAAACCATGAGATTAGGACACGACAGGATGGATTAACACACAACCAACCATTCATTACTTTTTAAAACAATTTAAGACATTTAAATGATAACCAAGTATAAGCTGTAAACAAGAATTAACAAACTGCAGAAGCATTTCTATTAAACTGACAAGAAATATAACAAGTCTACAGCGCACTGCATTGTTCAACATAAAATAAGCATAACAGTTAATTTACATCTTTGTACACATTCTCTCTCTCACTCACACCTTGTCCCAAAGATCGAGGGGAATGGACTAAGAGACCTCTAACTAGACTAACTACAAACCTTCTATCTACTAAGCGTTGGGATGAAACGATCCATCTGACTCCTGATGCTGGTGCTGACCTGAAAATGTTTGAGTAGAGGGGTGAGCCTACTCGCTCAGTGAATAACATTTCACTTAGCTATCAATAAATAACTCGTCAGGTTTATTAACTGAAAATAAACAGGTATACAGTTTAAAACAGGGAAGTTCTATTGACATAGCAGATGTACAGATAAAAATCACATTCCTATGCATCATCAGATATTTCAGATAAGTAGACAGATTTATAAATTTACTGTGAATCCTAAGTGAATACTTATTCATTTTATTATTATGCCCTAAATATATGCAGTGTACTCTGCATATAAAGATCCGTAACAAGTCCATGCTACGATCCCACCGTACAAGACTTAGCGACACACCCGGGAGATGCTAAGTCTGACACCAGCCCTGCTCTGCCACAGGGTCACTGGCTCGCCGACTAGAAACATAGGCTCTACGGCCTCCAGCACTACTCTGAGTGCACCCAACTCCTCCTTAAACCTGAGTACACCGGCGGAGAGTCACAGGGTTACCTTCGTGACACAAGCACGAATGGTGTTAGATAACCGTGTTTTCCTTTTTCCTTGCCCAGTGCCATCGTGATACAAGCACGATTGTTGTTAGACACTGCATTTTCTCTTTCCTCGTTTGTCCGTGACACAAGCACGGATGATGTTGCAACACGAGTTTCACCCCTAAGTTGCAGATACCTCTTAGGGGTTCTACGGTGTTAGGGCATCTATTCTATTAATTAATTAACAGATAAACAGCTTAGCAGAGATATCATATTACAATTATAAAACATAAAGTTTCCTCTCTTTTCATCATTTAAATCACGCATTCCAAGTTCCAATGAACCTATCATTCTTTAAAATACATACTACACTGTTTAAGATTCATATCAACTGATACTGAAGCAAATAAGCATCTTAAATGAGTTTAATAGTGATTTCTAAATGAACTGCCACTCACCACTTGAAACTCGGCCAAACACTATGAAACTCGGCCGATCACTTCCCAGATCCTGAAACTCGGCCGACCAACCTCGGCCGACCAACTGGAAACTCGGCCGATCCCCTGGGGAACTCGGCTGACCAACTCACCGCTTGAAAAACCTACAAAGAAAACTCGGCCGATCAGGACCAAACTCGGCCGACCAAAACGCTGCTCGTATATCTAATTAAGAAACTCGGCCGATCCAAGATCAAATCTCGGCCGATCAGAAAACGCTGTACAAAAGCCCTAAATAAGAACTCGGCCGACCGAATTGGAACTCGGCCGAACCGCACACAGGCAGAACATAAAAACGGCCTGCAAAAGTCGATTTCTCTCAAATCGACGGGCAAACTTCGAACAAACACCACCAAACGATCACAAACGACGCATACAACTAAACCACACCTGAAAGGAAGAAAGGAACAAGCTGGGGCTGCTCCGTGCACCCCAATTCCTTGGTTGTTTTTCTTGCAAACGTAGCTCCAGCTGCGAAATCGATTCGAATCGATGAAGATGAAGATCTACGGGGGAAAGGGACGATCTGCAGCAACTGATCGGAGCAAAACGAAGCTCCAGTGCTTCTCCCTCCTCAGCTCCCTCTCTCTCTCTCTCTCTCTCTCTTTCTCACGCAAGGAGCAGAACGCAGGAGCGTTCTCTCGTTTCTGTGAAATGAAACGAGAAAAGAAGAGAGGTAGGATAAGGGAGAAAACTTAGGGGCCTAATCGCAAAGTTTCAAACTTTCACAAAATTACAATCAGGTCCCTAGAAGCCCAAAAACTTGCAACTTTTGACTCGAAGGTCGGATTCGAACGATTTCTCTGGCAACGCTTCAAGCGTAAGATACTACACGCTTTAGAAGCTAGAAAACATACTAAGCACATATCATGACCATTTTAAACATTATTAACAAAAACAGGCTTATAACTCAACACACCAGCTAAACACATGCTGAACAACTTACTTACGGGATAAGCTCGACGCGGGTCGTAACAGTAATGGTCATTATTCTTGTAATGCACATAAAACATAGTGTGCTTAGATCTAGAAGACTCTCCATGGAAGATAGGAGGTCTCTTGCTCTTTTTCTTACCCTTGCCCTTACTTTTTTTTCTTTGGAGCTCCCCTTACATATCCCAAGCCACTAGTATCGACTTGTTTGGTAGAGTGATCTAGAACTTCATTGAGAGACTTTTTCTCTTTGAGGAATTTTCACAAGGAAGATCTTAGATTGTGATTATAATCAATAAGAGTAATGATAGTAGAGGATAATCTTGCAAGACCATATTATGCATGAAGTAAGTCGACCTCCAAATAGAGGGATTTAGTAAGATAATAATTTTTTTTCTAAAGTAAGACTAGCAACCTCATGACTAGGCAAAAAAGGTCTAGAAGAAAGATCATTAACTTGAACAAGCAATCTAGCATTTTCAATTCTAAGAATAACAAGCTTATCAAGATAAAATCTATTTTTATCCTTAGTAGTGTCACAAGTAAGCTTAAGATCATCATTTTTGGTTTTAAGTAAAGAAAGCTCATCTGCTAGAGCTTGGTTTTCTTCCTGAAGACTATTTATGTTCTTAAGATAGATACCATTCTCTACTTCAACTCCATTGTATTGGAGCTCAAGGTCAAGAAATTGGCCTTGCATGTAATCAATGCTATCAAGATGCAACTTCTCATTTTGATCAAGAATATCTATTTTATCATGCAAATCATTTATGACCTTACCCAACCTCTTCTTTTTAGACTTGCATTCAGAATAAAGAGAGCGGGAAGCATTTAACACATCAATAAGAGTTTCTTTGTATAACTCATATAAGCTTACCTAACTTACCTCACCAATGTCTTCACTTGTAGAGGCCATGAGTGCAAGATGGCATTCACCTTGATCAGAGGTTGAACCACTTTAAGAGGATTCCTTCCAAGATGCATGAGTTGCATCCTTGCTCATCTTCTCCTTATTATCCTTCCTCTTGTACTTGTCTTCCTTCTTGTAGTCATCCTTCTTCTTGTGTATGCTCTTGTGGTAGACCTTCTTTGCCTTGGGGCATTCATTCTTGTAGTGCCCCTTTTGTCCTTATTTATAGCATCTAGGGGTATAGGATGAGGAAGACTTTCCCTTGAAGTGGTTGTCCTTAGAGTAGTTTTCTTCATGAATACTAGGGCTATCATCTTCACTTGAGGAGGGTGGAGAGGATCGGCAAGCAAGTTGTTTTTAGAGAATCATTGCCTCCACTTGAGATTTGAAGGCATTATCTTTGATCTTCTTTGATTCCTTCTTATATTGCTTGTCATCTTCTTCTTGCTTGTCTAGCCTTAGCTCATGAGCTTGTAGGTTTTCAATGAGCTCCTCGGTGGCTAAGTCACCAAGACTTCTAACTTGTTCAATGGAAGTCATCTTGGGTTCCCATCCCTTGGGAAGAGATCTTAGGATCTTGGAGTTGATAGTTCCTCTATCCAAGGTGTGGCCCAAAGCGGCAAGCCCATTGATGATGGTATTGAGCCTTGTGTAAATCTCGACCAGTCTTTCTTTCTTACCCATCTTGAAGTTTTCAAGCAGTCCATGAGTATGTAGATCTTTGACTCTTTGACTTGTTGTATGCCTACATAGGTAATGCACAACTTGTTCCAAATCTCACGGGGTGCGTCCCAAGATGAGATCCGATTGAAATCAGTGGGAGTGACGGCAACATAAATGATTCTTATTGTCTTGGCACTCAGCTACACCTTCTTGAGCATAGCTTCATCCCAAGTAGCTACATCACCCACTGACTCTTTGTATGGAAGAATCATCACTTTCCACATGTTGTAGTTCATCCCTTGAAGGTAGAACTACATATGCTATTTCTAATAGAGGAAATGTGTGTCGACGAAGATGGGGGGTCTCATGGAGAAGACTCCCTCTAGGTTGAGAGACCCAAGTAAGTCGCCCATCTTCTTGTCTCATGGGAGATGTGTCAGAGAAGACTGTGGCTCTGATACCACTTATTGGATCAAAGGGCTCTAGAGGGGGGTGAATAGAGCTAAAAACACTAGGGCAAAATTAATTATACCTTCAAGTTAATTCAACTAGGCACAAGTGCAAATAGTAAATTTGATGGAAATCTAAACATTTGTAGAAAAAATGAGAGAGATTGCAATAAGCACATGAACAAGCTATTTAGAGTGGTTCCGCTCTCCAAACTAGGAGAGAGTCAGTCCACTACCTAGATAGGTCAAGCTCTAGAATTTTGCAACCTATGTATACTTATATTCCATTATAAGCCATACAATTGACCTTCCTTTTCTGAATCAAGGATGCCAAGCTTCCCTTTGAGATCAAGGGAGCCAATAACCTTACAACCAAGGTATTACATATCCATAGCAAGAGTCTTCTACCTCACCAAGGTCTTACCCTCTCTTGCAAGTAGTTGTACACCTTCTCCAAGGAGATCCCCTCTTTGCAATGAGCCTTTAGCCTTGAAGGATATACCCACTCTACTCCCAAAATTTCTTCCTTGTCCTCCTCCTTCACTCAGAGAAGCTTTGTGCACCTTCTTCTATTAGTTGAATAATCTTGCACCTTCTCCTTCTATCGCTTGAATAAGCTTGCACCTTCTCCTTCACTTGGAGAAGCTTTCACCAACTTGATCTTAAAGAAAGGGGTTGGGAAAAGAGAAGCTTTTAGAGCTTTACAAGTATACAATGAAGTAGCTCTCTCACAGAGATCATATCTCAATCATAATGACAAATTAAAGTGTAATCAAGAGAGAGAAAGGGGCTCAAGTGGACTGGATATACTCAACTATAGCAAGGAGCTTGAATAGCATGAAGGAGAAACATTGGAATGAACTCCAAGAGGTTCTATTTATATATGGGGGTGTCCACTAGAAGGTATGAACACTTAGGAACATTTTCTAGCCATTTTAAGGGTTGCGAAGGATATAATTTTGAGTTTTGCAACAACTCACCAATGGCTAGAATCATTTTTCTACACATTTTGCACAATGCATTATGGTCGAGTTTTCATGAAGGTAACTCAACCAATTGCACTATGCGATAAAGCCAATTTGAAGCATCGGTTGAGTTTATGCTACCCTAAGGACAATGTGTAACACTTAGGTCAACACTAAGGATTCGAACAACAACATTGGAATAATATATGGGGGAGGAGACTTTGGAACCCTAGGGATATTCTTAGCTATTGTGGGTTGCATACATGCATTCTCATATTAGCTTTCAATTATTTATATAAATTTCAATATACATTTGTCATACCTCAAAAAATGCAATGAGTAGTTTGTGCCACCCAATAAACCTGCCTTATACCTTTCCAACTATGGTGGCATATGGGTACTCGTATGGGAGAGGTGCATCTCTCCATCTAAGAATGACATGTATGACAGATAAATAGACATGATAAAAGGGAAGGGGAATACCGTGAACTATATGAATGAGTGGATAAGCCTCAGAATATGTCATGACATTGTATGATGGAACATCAATGACAATACAACATTTTCTGGCCACCTATAATTTTATGAAACACAAAATTCAAATTGACACACATATATATTGACTTGAGGGGTTACTTTATTATGATGTATATATAAATTGACTTAAATTGAGTCTTACCCCAGTCGTGCCATGCGGGTCTGAAGGACTACTCCCAATACATTTTGTGGGTGTTTGATGTTGTACAAGCTCAGTGAGTGATAGAGGAGCTTGCACCACCTGAGAAGCCTTAAAGTCCTCCAAGGTTGTAGTTATCAATATTTGCACATCCTTCTGGTTCATTCCCCCTTTCTTGGCAGGTTTGCACTTTTGTTGGGATGTGCCAAAAAAAGATTTTATCCTAAACCCAGCTCCAATTTCCCTAACATGTCCAGGGTGCACTTTCATCCCTAGAACAACTATCAATTCATCATGTGTGCCCTGAGGGGTGAACTTGCCCTCCTTTGCTTGCTAACCCAGCTCCATCTATTCATCATAAAAACTGTCTGATCTGTAAAATTAACAATGTAGTAAAAATCAACTTGGACATATTTTATCATTTTTGAAGCCATCTCCTGGGTTGCTTGGACAAGGATTTCTTTGGCTTTGTTTTTCCTCACATATATCCACTCAATATAGTATACCAACTGTCCAAAAGAAGTAGAAGACTCAGTAGTAGGATTAGAATTAGAAGGCCCTTGAACTTGCACTCTCAATTGGTGGCATTTAATATAACCACTTGAACCCAACCGATGGTTGTGCACATTCTTTTCACCCCTTTATTTTTTAGCATCGTGAATGGACTAATTAATTCAATAAGAAATATTATTGAGTACTCATAAGAAATCATAAAAATACAATATATCCAATATCTTGAACACATATTTTTTCTTTGCTCAACAAACTCCAGTATATCTTTTATATCAAGATATGGCCCTTCCAGAGTGGAGTCCTCATCCTTCTTATCTTCAAATATGTAACCTCTTGTGAAGATTGTCCACCAATCTCTATGTCTTCTCCTGACAAGCTACATAACAAACTTGCGATGCAACTTTCCATCAAGCTCATACCGGTCCTAAAAAGGTTCAGCATCCACTAGTTTTTAAAAATGTGAAAAGAAAGAATAGAAAAAAACTGTAAAAACATAAATGCATATATCTCACCTCTTACTCCCTCCAAATGAGGTCTTTATTGGCCATAATCACTTGTCTCCAATCATTAACACAGAGAGGCAGTTTACTTCTAGCAAGGACCCCACAGTAACTGACGAACTCTTTAGTAATAGGCTTACCCGCTTCATTAAATTCAACAATGCCCTTCTTCCATTCCCTATTTAAAGAAATTTTCATCAAAGTTATCCTGCTCGTATGTTTAGATTTATCTGCACCATCATCACCCTAGTCAGGATGTCTAGTAGAATCCTTATGCTCATGGTTCCGACGCTCAGCATTGTTGTGCTCCTGGTCAGATGTCATCTATAAAATCAAAAGAAAACATATGAAAAAGTCATATCACATACAAAAAGTCAGATCACGTATGAAAAAGTCAGATCACGTATTAAAAATTCAGACGTATGAAAAATAAACGTTTTATACAATGCAAATAGCATATGAAATATTACATCTAATATACCTTAAACTAATATCCCTTAAGTTTGATCTTTGTGTGTACAATCATTAGTGTTATATTCAACATTTACACTTGGTAAGCCAACATAGAATAGACTAGATTCATCATACTTGTCATGGTACTCTTCTTCATTAATAGGATCTGAAATGAACTGTCTTCTACCATGAAAAAATGACAGACCGATTATCTTTTGTAGGATCGTCGATATAGCATACTTATTTTCCATGTCATGTCATGATGAAGGGTTCAACCTTCTCGCCCATCCATTAAAAATTCACTATTGTGAAATTGATTTTGTCTACTACAACTCCTTTCTTGTTATCAAATCATTTGAACCTAAATAATGGAACTCTAAACTCTATGTAGTCAATTTCTCATATGTCTTCAATGACACCATAATAAGACAATTTTCCTTCAGGTGGACTCTTATCCTTAGCATTAGAAAAATACAAATGAAGACACCTTAAGGGTGACCCCACTATTTCAGATGACACTCCTATCATCTAGACATTTTGTGTAGTTTGGAAATCCATTTATGTCAAACCCTTTGTAAGATAT
Source organism: Alisma plantago-aquatica (assembly GCA_963693085.1). Lineage (NCBI taxonomy): Eukaryota > Viridiplantae > Streptophyta > Magnoliopsida > Alismatales > Alismataceae > Alisma > Alisma plantago-aquatica. The sequence continues at coordinate 1,181,819,895 of OY856412.1, read as the reverse complement.
AATGTGCATCTTCAGCTTATACGTGAGCCATTTGAAAGTTTATGTAACATCATTTGGTGTTTGAGATAGTTGATTGAATACGTTCTCTTCAAACAACTTAATAAATGTTCAATTATGCCCTCTAGAAATCCACATTGAACTAGCTCGGGGATAACTTGTCTTGAGCTTGTTTGTGTGATCGGTTATAAAAATACCCACATTGTTAATATTGTGTAAAACATATGAGTGTGCTTGTTCCCACTTCTCACAAGTGATATTTATTTGTCATTCTCCCGAAATACCTTTGTCAGAATAAACGTCAACATTCACAGTATTAGCAGGAGTTTCATTACAACTCAAAAAGTCATTTCAATAGTCCATAACTTCCCTATCGACTTAGACCTCAATGATACTCGCTTCGGGGTGACAATGATTCTGAACATCACCTTCAGAAACACTCATCTACTGCTAAGAAAGATACATCCAATGCAAGAAAATTGGATCCAACATTTTCACTCACCTAGTTAAATGGACAACTAGTGTACCATGATATCAAAGAATGAAGCGAGAAAATAATGCTCAAGTTGGCATAGGGTAATGGCCACTTCTCTTTGTAACTTATCTAGAATCTCAAAATCAATTACTTTACTGCATAGAGTGTTGAATAAGAAGCAAGACTTACTGATTGTGAACGTTACATGCTTAGGAACGATAGATCGATTATCCACAAGCAATATATGTTGCATTGGAGTGTGAAAATTGTGAGATTTAATACCTAACAACTTTAGATCCTTCATTAATACCAATATACAGATATTGGCTGAGTATCACTGTGATACCTTAACATTACACAAGCAATCACAAAAAAATTATCTTCTCCTATGTAGACAAGGTGTAACAAGTAGGAGGTAAATATGTGCAGTGACCCTTGGTAGCTTCTTTTGTTATTTCTTTTGTTATACCCATGTTATGTATGTCCATTCTAGATTTGATGTCATCTTTAGTCTTACTGGATCGATTCAATAGAGTATCAATATTTCTATCACAAACATTTTTCTCAACATGCATGACATTGATACAATATTGAATTGTCAAAGAACTCCAATAAAGAGGATCCCAGAATATCAACCTCTTTTTGAATAAATACTTTTCACCTGTGGGAGTAGTACATGGTCTCTTATTAAAATGATTTACAATATTGTTTACTCTTACATAAACATCCTCCTTTGACATAGGTTTAGGGGAACTCCATTCCTTGGTTAAGCTATTGAATGTTTTGCGCAACTTTTGGTAAGGATGCATCTTTGGCAGAAACCTCCGATGACCAAGATATACATTCTTATCAACAAGTTTTAGTCAGGTTGAATCAGTATTTTACTCACACACAGTACATGCCTTAGTCCTTTAATGTTGTAGCCAAACAAGCTCCAATAAGCTAGAAAGTCATTAATATTACAAAACAACATAGCACGTAAATTAAAAATCTCTCCGTGAAAAGAATCATAAGTCATCACAACTTCTCCTAGAGTTTCTTTAGGTCATCAATCAGAGATTCAAGATAAACATCAATATCATTACCAATTTTTTGGGGCCCAAATCAAGAAAAATGGCATCACATATTTATTCTTCATAAACAACCATGGAGGAAGATTGTATATAACAATCATGATAGGACAAGTGCTATGTTGGATGTTTGATGTTCCATATGGATTAATCCCATCAATACAAAGTCCAACTCTTGAATCTCTGGCTTCTTTGCCAAATTCAGGATACAAAAAATCAATCTTCTTCTGTTGTAGGGAATCAGACACATGTCGCAGCATACCATCATTGTTTTATTGACCTTTACATGCCAAGATAAATTGTGTACATCTACATAATAGCATATAAGCATTGAAACTATGGTATTATAGGAAGATACCACATCACCTTGGCAGGAGACTCGGCCTTGGTCTTACCCGATATTATCCTTCTGTACCTAGACGCTCCACATTTCGGACATTCTTTCAAATAAATGTAATCCTTTCAACATGTAGTCATTCGGGCATGCTTGTATCTTCTTATCCTCCATTCCCATTGGGTAGATCATCTTTTTTATTTCTTATGTTCAGATTAGAAGCTTGTTGCCTTTAGGAAGAATTTCTTTCAACAAAAACAACATAGAAGTGAAGCTTTTTTTCTCCATCTATTGTTATCCTTCTGAATATAACTTAGTACAACCTAAGTATAATGGTTTCTCAACATCACACAACTTTTATAATAAGGGAGGTGGATATGTAACATTTACCCCGCAACTATCTAGCATCGCATCAACCATGCATGTTGGAATCGGTTCTTTCTCATCAACATTGTCAAGCATTTCTTCTTCGACACAACTACCACTACTGACATATGCTAATATCATACTAGGAATCTCTTCATGCCAGTACCATTCTATATAGTCTTGTATATGACAAGATCTTTGATCATGTCAACAATGTCAACTTTCAAGTTGTTACTACATTCCTACAGGGGCAATAAAACCTATCTCTAGGTTGTTTGCTATGTTCCTCACAATTTTTACAAACTCATCGAGACCATTAATAACTCTAAAGTGAAAAAATTTGGGTTAGACATCCATGACCGATCTATTCTATGATCATATGGGAGACAAGTAGCTTATCTGGTGTTATATAATAAGTTAATTTTAGAAAATAAATATGTTTGGATTTGGGCCATGATCATCTATTAGCATTCACTTTCATGAATGTGTACCACCTATCCCATTTTTGATCACTTCATCTCACTAAAAGTGTATAATGTGTGTTTTATTGCAATAAATTTTGGCACCATTTCCCAACAATTTTCTGAGTAAACCGATGTAGACAGGAAAATACCGACCTACATATATACCCAGAGAACAAAAGGGGAATCGTAGTTGAAATTTCTTGAAAACGAACACGCATTATACACTAATATCCTAAGTGAGATGAAGTGCTAAAGAATAGTCCCAAATTCGGGATTGTCCAAGGTTTACTCCTAATGAGTAAATCTTGGTCGGGTTTCTAGGCCAACAGAGTATAGGGGTTAGGGTTTACAAATTAGAATTTACTTTTTAGAAGTTTAGGGTATAGGGTAATAAGGTAAATTTATACAAAATTCAATGTAAATTAAGTTAATTTAGAGAAATTCATATCAATTTTGGTATATTAATTACTAGGTTTGATCATTTATCCATACTAACATTTAATTACTAATACTAAACAATGCACTTAGATATAACATTAGGATTACAGTTCCAAATAAACAACGAATTTATCATAATTCATTAATGAGACTTAGAATTTGATTCTCTCCTCATCCAAGTTATAGTTTTATTACGAGCATGTAATAATCCTAACAAAGCCAAATAATCAATAACGAGCATGTAATAATTTATCACAGCATCCAATAAGTCATTACAATTTTTGACTCTATTTATACGATTTGTTCTCAATTTCATCACAATTCACTACAAATTGAAATCAAAACACATTTATCCATACAATTGATCACAATTTCCTCCTTCAGTGATCTCCATATCCCTTCCTCCTCCCCTCCTTCCTCCTCTCTCCTCCTCCCCTTCCCTTTACAATTTCTTCTCAATACTGAGGAGAAATTGTAGGGAAGGGGAAGGAGGAGAGAAGAAAGAGAGATGGAGATAATTGAGGGAGGAGAGAGGAGCAAGGAAGAGAGGAAGGAGGAGAGGAAATACATGTGGTTGTGGCTGGCTACAACGGAGGAGGAGGAACTGAGAAGGTGCTGGTGGAGGAGGTTGTTGTTGGCATAGGAAGTGTAAGATGAGTCTGGCGACGAGCATCTGTCGTGGCACTGAAGGTAGATAGATGGGGGAGGTAGATGTATGGGGGAGAAAGTGAGGAGGTTGGCAGATGCAGATGGCTAGGGGAGGATGCAAGGAGGCTAGTGGCAGCTGAAACATCTGTGGCAGACGATAGTGAGCGCAGGTCCACAGAAGCAACAATGGAGCTCAGAGGAGGAGAGTCCTAGTATTGTGAGAGGAGAGCAGTGTGTAACCAGACAATATTGTGGGGAGGGAAAGAGGAGAAAGGGTTTCTCATGGGGTTAATTAACAAGTGCATTCCTCATCAGTTATTTGAAAAATGGACAATGTACAATCATCGTCTTTGGTTGCAACCAAAACACCATCGACAAAATGATTGTTTGAAGTTAACTTTGTCATGGGCTAACTTGACAAAACTAACAAATAACTCTACATCCTAGATGCAACCCAGCGATACCTACATCATCATTTTTGGTGAATACATTCGACGACAAAAACCAATTTGGGAGGGGGGGAGTTTGCGGACACAGGCACATATCCCTTTCTCATTGGTCTCTATAGGTGCAATCAATGATATACACACATAAGAAAATTATGGAGACTTTTGACACAACCATTTATATTGTTGATTATATAACAACAGACTGACGAAATAGGTTTTTGGAGGAAAATGAAATGCCTCACAAAAATTTTGTGCTAAATTCCATTTTTGTTGATGATATATAGCATCGATTGCTTTGTGAATCAACCGAAACTAGAAAGAAAATGCAACTCGTGTTTTATCACCTAGTCAACCGTGGCAGTTGTCTTTAACGAACCAATGATAAAGAGTGCACTGTTGGTTTCTCTTGATAAAACAACCAAAGAAATATGTCATATATGTAGTAGTGCCTCTTCTAAAGTTAGATTGAATAGGATGTTAATAATCTTCAATTATAAAAGTTTAAGAAAAAACATAATTATTTGAGCCATTTATATAAGAAACATCGAGAAATATACAAGTTTGGGTCTAGTTGTGCAAATTTACCACATTGGAGGATTTAGGTTCAACATAATTCTTCTAGACTTTTCCTATGGATAGGTTTAGGTAAGAGAAAGTTACACACAAATTTTGGCTATGAATAATAAAGGAATACATTAATATGAAGATAAAAGACTTTCCCTCAAATTGTGTGTTTCGAGTTTCAAAGTTTGCCTAGAGGCAAAATTGACTTTAAATTCGGATTCTTTGGGTCCTTATTAGTGTACCTACCTATTTCACTTTATTTAGACATTAATTACTCATCTGATTTGTTTGGGAAAGAAACGAAATTGAGAATACATCACTTTATTTGAATCATATTGGGAAAGGTATTAAATGTCATGCGGTCATGCTGCACCCTGAACTTGAATGGATTCACACATATTTCACAATCATTGGATTCAAATCAGACCACAGGCATGTCGTCACCTACCTCACACTATTTTTGGAAACCATCCATTCACCACACAGTAGAGTAAATTTGTGAATTTGCCCTCCACTCTCCATATCTATTTGAGATGTTTCTTTCAATGTATTCCTTATTCAAATCCGCACCATGTGATACCCTACTCGAGATCTATCATCGAGGATTAGAGATTTGTCCAATTTTTACCCCAAGCTTCTCGAAACATCGAGCTACAGAAACCCTAGTACCCTATCCTATATAAACCTAACCCAACCCCAAGGTCAAAAGCACCATGTGCAAGAATTCCCCTCTTCCAATTTCCCCTCACACTGCCATTTCAACTGTCGTCGATCTAGATTCATGTGTTGTTCTTGTGGGTCTTTCCTTTGACAACATCGCCAAAACCTAATCAAATCAAGGGGGTAAGTTCCCTGATCCTCCCTATTGGTCTTTGTTCTTTTAGATTCATGAGAACATTATTCGTAGGTTTTTCCCCAATCTTGGTATGCTCTCATTGCCATGCTTTCACCCATGGATCATGTGAGGTAAGGAGGAATATGACCAAGGACATGTTTACTTGACTACCCCCCCCCCTATTTTTTTCTAGTACTATTTTCCTTCATGGGTATTACTGTAATTACCTGTGCTTCATTTGATTTTAGTTGCATGTTTATGTAAATGAAATCAAGGTGATATTTTCCATTATGCTATATGTTTTGGAGAAATATTGCAAGGTGATTTGAATCTTTAGCAAACATTTTCAAAAATTTTCATTAAATTCCCTAAAACTTGTAAAAATTGTATCATTTTACTAGAATCTCAAAAAATTACACAAAAATATGTTTGGAATTGTGAGAATTTTCTCTATCTTTTGGAAAACTTTTTATTTCCTGGTTTACAAGTGTAAAAGACTAATTTTTATGGTTTTGATTTTAGTTATGATCTTAACAATAATTAAGGACAACATTATATTTAATAAAGTTGAGATTTTGAGTCAGGATATTGTTAAGACACCCTAAACCCAAAGTTGGTTCAATAACAAGATCAACCTAGGGTTTTGTCGTAAGATTTGTATTTCTAGGGTTTTATCGTATATAATATAAACCTGAATTGATGGATAAAATACTATATGTAGGTTTGAGCTGACTTTAGACTTGAATGGGTATATTTCAATATCTAACTCAATATGCAAATCCAGGTATGTGCATGTATTCCATTTAAATTGAGCATACTATCATGACAAAAAATCTTTTCCCATATGAGGCATTATGTACATCCATATCATCTTGTGAAAGTACTCTTCCTTGTGAATATCTTCTTGATTTTTCAACATTTATGTGTGACCTAATCTTGATAATGATTTGGGTCCTCTGACCCCATTTGATGAAAAATTGATATTCTCATCCTTTGCATGAAAATAACTATACTTTGTTCCTGTCTTCCCTATTTGCACATTTGGATGAGTAGTCATAACTAGAAGTAGTGACACCAGTAGGCTTTCTTCCCCTACCACATATGATATTATGCATTGGGTTTTATTCCCCTACCAGGCATTGGGTTTTATTTCCCTAACATTTATTATATTAGACATTAGATTTTATTCACATGTTATGCACTGGGTTTTATTCCCCAACAAAATACTATATTTGTTTGGCACGAATGTTTTAGTTCTCCTACCATTTGCTATGGAATACATATGGGCTCCTACCCTTCTTTTAGTATATGATAGTCATATTTTATTTATATCATGAAACTATTTATCTTGTGACTATGTTGATGTGAGTATGGCAAGAACTTTTTGTATATGATAGTCAGATTTTATTTATATCATGCAACTATTTATCTTGTGACTATGTTGATGTGAGTATGGCAAGAAACATTTTATTAATCATATCCTTATTAATAATTGTCTCATCTTTTGAATATGTTAAATCTTTTTGACCAACTCTTCTCTTTTGGGTATCTCATTATTGAGATCTCTTTATTTCAAATCTTCTAGCAATCTAATTAATGCCCAATTATTTTACTATGTGCATACTCATCATTCGTTTACTTACTTCTTTTTGTCTTTTTCTTCCTCCTTGGTGTTGTCTTACACCCACCCATAGGTTGCACAACCTAAGGACCAAGATATAGGCAATGTTGATCAGATCTAGATATTATAGAATTTCTTAGATGGATAGGTTGCTCGCCGCAAACTGGTCCTAATAGTTTAGGTTTTAAATCTTATTAGATGACATTGATGACCCCTTATTTGAACTTTGAAGAGAAGATGTTGTAATAGTTATATTTTTCTTGTGCTGCAACAAAAACTATGTTCCTATTATCATTAGATTCAAGAAAATGTTGTGAACCCCAATTATTGAATAGTTTTATTTTATGGATTTTTTGGTTGGTGTATCACACAATTATTTCCTAAAATTTAAGTAAGGAGTGGTCCCTCCCGAGCCTCACTCCTTACAAGAATAGTATCATAGCATGTTTGTGCTCGATAATCTGGCTATCTTAGTGTTTTCCTTTATACATTTACCTTACCCGATAAGCTATGTTTCAGGAAGTCAAACCTATTTGATGACATCAAAACTCCCCCTGAGTCTGGATTTTCAAATAGGTATACTACACTGATAAACCATCATTTTGACATGGATTCCCCTCCTAGGAGCAACTCAAGTTCTCAGGCTACACCCACTACTCATGGGGTTGGTGATATCACCACCTCTACTTTGAGTAGTCTTAACCCTAATCAGGAGTTAGATTTCTTGCAATAGTTTCTCACCATGGCTATGGTGGGAATGTTGAACACCCCACCTATGTCTAATAAGCTGAAGGAGTACACACTGATTGATTTCATGAAAATGCAACCACCCTATTTCAAGGGCGAACTGGAACTGAAGTATCGATAAGGCTGATGAAAGGGTTTTAATCTTAGAGTGAACTTTTGATGGCATGGGATGCCATCCACACCAGAAAGTCAAATTCACCTCATATGTGCTAGATGGACCAGCACGTGTCCAGTGGAATGGGATAGCACATACTCATGAAATCTCCATTTTGATCTGGGAACAATTTTTAACACAATTTTGTAGAAAATACATCTACATTGATGCTCTTAAGAAGAAGGAAGTTGAATTCTACAATCTAAAGCAAGGTTCCTTATCTGTTCTCACATATGTGCAAAATTTCTACTACTTGAGCATTATGTTGTTGGGTTGAGTGAGTATCGTAGGGTTGACCTGTTCTTGTAAGGACTCAATTATCATGTGGTTCATGCCATAGTCCCATAACTCCCCCTCACCTTCCAGCAGATAGTTGATAAAGCCTCAGTCATTGAGTCCTACCCATGTTTTTAGGCCCTAAGACATAGTGGGAACATCATCAAGAACAAGCATGCTACGGAGGAATAGAGAACTTCCATGTAATGACCCCGCCTTCCAGTAACCCCCCAATTAAAGGAGACCAGGAGGTCAGAGCTGTTATTCCAATTTCTGGATCAAGGTTCGACAAATAAACATTAATAATTATCAAACTTTACCAGACTATACTGAAAAGTTGTAATGAATAAAATTTTGCATACCTTTGAAAATTTTGGATTTCTAAACTTCTATCCACTTATGAATTTGAGTCTAACTAATTCTCCTTTCCCTTTAATTCATGTGTTCACAATGTGACAATTTATTGTTTGTCCTTTTGGGTTTGTACCTAAAACACCGACAAACAAAATGTCGGTCAGCATAAAGTTGGTATGTGGGAGAAACAATAATCATTCAATTAATAACAACATATTGCAGTCAATTACATTTTAACAATCAAGTTTACGTTTGAAATATAAATGCATGATCCATACATACCCCAACCTCTGTGATGTCCCTACAGTGGACCTGGATGCTACCTTCCTTATGGTAGATCCCCATTAAACCCCTCATGATCCTACCTAACCGGTGAATCATTTTCTAGGGTTGAGTCACATGGCACTACCCATAGGTAGCCCACTCCATAACTCATGGTGTGCTATAGAGTCTCATGGAACTACACGTGGGTAGCCCAATTTCTAACTCATGATAGCCTAGACCTTAATCTAGGTTACCCTTTTTAGCATTTGCAAAGCCACATAGGAGGATTTAGATCTAAGCTAGTTTTATATATATATATATATATATATATATATATATATATATATATATATATATATATATATATATATATATATATGTATAGTGATAATCATAGTCACTTTATAGTTGCATGAAATAAAAGTCATCCAAGCAGTTTATTTCAAACAACCGATAAAATCTCCAAGAATCATCGTGAAACTAAGGCGGTTAATCATAAACGTAAGCACATACCTGTAATGGTAGTTTTGGTGATAGAATAAATTAAGTAGAGAAACCCAACCAAGAAAGCAAACATGAACAGAAATCCTGAAATAAACATATAAACTTCCTTTTATCATTATTTATCCAAACTCATCTTATTTCTTAGGATTTATATTCCAATTTTAGGGTTTCCTTGGAAATTAGGGTTTTATCTCCACTTTTAACATTATGAATCCTTATTTAGAAAAACTATATAAAAACCTTAAATTTCTCACCTTACTACTCCTAATCATACTTAGGATCATTATTTAACAACCTTTTCCCATAATTCAAAATCAACAAGGTTTTTCTCTTCTTTTACCCTAAATTAGGGTTTATATATGTATTATCCTTCATTAATAGATTAAAACCATAAATTAACCAACTTTTCATTCAAAATGGATGAAAACTCTATCTTAATAATCAACAGGTTAATACTTTTCAAATTAACCTAGTAATCCACAAAGATTCACCTTTTATATACAATTAGGGTTTCTAATACCTTTTAATACATTTTTCTATCAAATTAAGGTACTTTTGTAAAACTTGATAGAATCATGTTATCAAAGCATTTTTATCTTGTTCCTCATATTTTTCTATGCAACTTTCATATATAAAGTTTTTCCATTGGAGTTTTCTAGCATTAGATATGATTTTTCCAAGAAAAATGCATTTTATTGGAAATTCGACTAGAGAGAGCTATTTACCGAATTTCGTCAACTGTTTGATCACTGCGCTGCTGGTCCACCGAAGATCCAACGCTCTACGTTTCTCTTTCACCCACTAACATGGTCGCACGCCCTGTGCCTAACTTCAATCCGTTGGATCATGATCCAACACTCCGCGTTGATCGTCCCCTCCCCGTGAGCTAAGTTAGACGCGCTGGCCAGGGATCATTTGATCACACACGGGTTCACCGTGGATCTCAATCCCACAGTCCATGTTCTTCACCTACCTCCTTTTCTTCTCAAGACGATGCGGCGGTGCCACAGTAGAGCCTTCGTCGGAGAGAGGTCAATTGAGAGAGGAAGAGGGTGCGATGACCTAGGGAGTTGCCGCCAGGGTTTGTGAGGGTGAGAGCAACCACATGAGGGTCTATTTATTGGCTATGGGGGTCTCTTTTAGGGTTCTTGATCTCTGTCATAATTTGTTTCCTAGACCAATTGGGCGTTTTGCAAAAACACGATGAAAGGTCATCAAAACATGGTCGAGAAGCTTCGTCTCTTTCTCCTGAATCCATTGGGACACTTCCCATGAGTGCACATGCACTGATGCAATCAAAATCAATGGGAAAAGTTCCCCCTGTGTCTCATGCACAGTCCATGTCCCACTATGACTTGACGATAAGCAGTTCCTGTTGGATCAAGATCCAACGACCAACATTACACGCGCTCAACCAAAAAGAAAGGAAAGATTTTCCTTTTTCCCAATTAAATCCATATTTGAGGATAACTTGAAAAAGAAATAACTCCCAAAATAGAACTCCTTATTATCTCAAATTTTAAGGGAATCTCGTTTATGCTTTTATCTTTCATCCTGCAAAAATTGGGATTATTATCTAAAGAAAACGAGTCCTTTTCTTTAGTTGCAAGTTAACACTTAATTATTCATATTTTCCACATATTTTCTCTTTCCCTTGCCTTTATATTATTATCCTGAGTTCCTTGAACCTCAAGGAACCTTAATATCATGAAATCCCAATTTGGAAAATATTCCTTAGCCTTTTATTCTTCTTTTATCTATTTTCTTATTTATTCCTTTATCCAATTGGATTCCTTTTCTTTTTCTTTTTCTTTCAATTGGGCTCAATAGCCAATAAGGCCCATTAAGAAAACATACAAGGCTATTATACATGAATTTCATACAAATCAAATCATTAAATCAACCATTTATTTCATTTATATTTTAAAAGGAGATTTACAAATCTCATTACATGATTTAGAAAAATGGGGTTATAACATCCTCCCCTCCTCACAGAAATTTTTCCCTCAAAATTCAACAATCAAACAAACAATTTAGGATATTATTTTTCCATGTCCGTCTTTAGCTCCCTTGTGGCTTCATCCTCTCCATGGTCCTTCCAAAGAACCTTTTCCATCTCTATATTCTTATTTCTGAGCTCTTTTACCTTGGTATCTAGAATCCACAAAGGTAACTCAGGATAAGTTAGCTTACCTTGAAGCTCAATGGGTTCAATGCTCAGCACATGGCTCGTATCTTGCACATATCGCTTTAGATTGGACATGTGAAACACATCATGCATCATACTATATTGAGGGGGTAACGCCAAATGATATGCGGCTTCACCAATCCGTTCGAACACTTCAAACAGACCCATGTATCGGGGACTCAACTTTCCTCTGTTCTTGGCTATAGCTCATAGTGGCCGGATTTTCAGAAAAATATTTTCTCCCACAGTGAAATGCACATCAGTCTGCCTCGCATCAGCATACGAATTTTGTCGATCCTAGGCTTTCTTTAGCCTTTGCCTGATCAAAGCGACTTTATCAGCATACACTTGGAGTTCATCTGACCTCAACAAGGTCCTTTCACCAACATCATCCCAGTAAAGTGGTGACCGACACAGTCTCTCATATAGAGCTTCATACGGAGGCATCCCAATAGTGGCTTGGTAACTGTTATTATAGGCAAACTTAGCTAATAGTAAGTACTACTCCCATGATCCACCCCAATCGAGCACACAAGCTCTCAGCAGGTCCTCTAAGGTTTGAATTGTCCTTTCTGACTGACCATCTGTCTGGGGGTGATAAGCAGTACTGAACTTCAACCTTGTACCAAGTTCCTCTTGAACTTGCTTCCACAACTTGGAAGTAAACCTTGGGCCTCTATCGGAGATGATGGAATCGGGTACACCATGTAAATGCACTATCTCTCTGATATACAACTCAACTAAATCTGACACTTTGGTAGTGGTCTTCAGGGCAAGGAAGTGTGTTGACTTGGTAAGGCGATCTACCACAACCCATATAGCATCATGACCTTTATTAGTCTGAGGTAAACCCACCACAAAATCCATGGTGATCTGCTCCCATTTCCATTCTGGAATCTCTATAGACTATAACAGTGCACTGGGTCATTGGTGTTCAGCCTTCACCATTTGGCATGTAAGACAGCTGGCCACATATGCCGCAATATCTCTCTTCATCCCTGGCCACCAGAAAAACATCTACATGTCCTTAAATATTTTAGTAATTATCGGGTGTGCTGTGTACTTAGAACCATGAGCCTCTTGTAGGATACGTCCCTTCAACAGTGAGTCATTTGGGGCCCATATACGATTCTCAAATCTAATCCCTCCGTCTATTCCCAAAGAAAGACGGGTCTGAGGCTTCTTCATCAAGCCTTTCATCTTGTCAAGTTCTCCACTGGCCAACTATGCTACTACAATCTCACCCAAAAATTCCAACTATATTTGGATGTTGGCCAATCGAACTCAATCATCAAACAGTTGGGGAGACCATTCTACAAGCTCTTCTAAACTCTTCCACTGAATGGACAAAACAGTTGCACACCTAAGATGTTTTTGACTCAAAGCATCTACCACGACATTCGCCTTTCCTGGATGATAAGCGATGCTGAAGTCGTAATCCTTCATGTACTCCATCCATCGTCGTTGTCGTAGGTTCAGGTCTTTCTATGTCAGGAGGTACTTCAGGCTCTTATGGTTAGTGAGGATCTCAAAAGTAGCACCATACAGGTAATGCCGCCAAATCTTCAAGGCATGGATGATCACAGCTAGCTCTAAGTCATGTGTCGGGTAATTCACCTCGTTGGGCTTGATCTGTCAAGAGGCATATGCAACTACATGCCGATTCTGTTCTAACACACAGCCAAGTCCCATCATTGATGCATCAGTGAAAATCATGAAACCCTCATTGCCTGACGGTAGAGTCAAAACTGGTGCAGTGGTCAGCTTCTCCTTCAGCTCCTGAAAACAAGCTTCAAACACATCGGACCATACAAACTTCACATCCTTCTGAGTCAACATGGTCAGAGGCAAGGCAGTCTTTGAGAAATCCTTGATGAAATGTCGATAGTATCCTACTAACCCCAAGAAGCTTCGAATCTCAGAGGGGTTCTTTGGTGCATGACAGTCTCGTACTGTCGACACTTTAGCTAGATCTATGGCGATCGTTCCTCCTGAGATGATGTGTCCAAGGAACATGACTCAGTCTATCCAAAACTCACATTTAGAGAATTTCCCATAAAACTTCTACTTTCTCAAGATATCAAGGACTTTACTTAGGTGGTCTCGGTGTTGATCTAAGTCATCCAAATAAACTAGTATGTCATCTATGAAAACAATGAAAAACGAGTCAAGGAAGGGTTGGAACACACTATTCATAAGGTTCATAAAAACACTGGGTGCATTGGACAACCCAAAAGGCATAACCACAAACTCATATTAGCCATAACGAGTTTGAAAAGGTGTTTTCAGGATGTCCTCACTCTTAACTCCCAACTGGTGGTAACCCGATCTCAAGTCAATCTTGGAAAAGACTCGAGCTGACTTCAACTGGCCAAACAAGTCATCTATCTGGGGTAAAGGATATTTGTTCTTAATGGTAGCCTGGTTGATCATCCGGTAGTCTATGCACATTCAGAGCGAACCATCCTTTTTCTTTACAAAAAGAACCGGTGCTCCCCATGGTGATGTGCTAGGGCAGATAAAACCCTTGTCTAGCAATTCCTACAATTGTTTCTTCAACTCGAGAAACTCCACAGGGGCCATCCTATAAGGTTCTCAGGAAATAGGGCTTGTCCCAGGAGCTAGCTCTATTGAAAAATCTACCTCTCTCTTAGGAAGAATCCCAGGTAGATCATCTGGAAAAACATATTCATAGCTCCTAACTACCTCTATTTCCTCTAATGGTTGTACCCTGGGTTCTGACTCGGTGACTATTGCCAGGAAAGCTCGACACCCTTTACTCATCATCTGCTCTACTTTCAAGGCTGACACATACAGGCTGGTAGTGGCATCTTTCCTTCCCCTAATGATAAAAGGTGGGTGACCTGGTTTCTTAATGATCACTTTCTTCTCCCTACAGTCAATATTGGCCCTATAAGTACAAATCCAATCCATACCAATGATCACATCAAAGTCATTCATATCAAGAAGGATAAAGTCTGTAGGAAACTCATGATCTCGATATTTCATAGTTATCACCGGAGTTTTCAAAAGAGATGTAAATATATGACCACTAGGGGTTGCAACATCTAAGACATACCATAAATCCTTGATATACAAACAAAGCATAGTTGCTAGATTTCTCGAAATGAAAGTATTAGTAGATCCAGAGTCAAACAAAGCTTTTACATTATGTCCCATGACTTCAAGCATGCCTACATTGTTTTTCATCATGCAATAGACCATTACATGCTTAACTTTAAAACATAAAGGAAAACTCTAAGGGTTATTACCCTTGATCAATTGATTATCATTAGCTTGAGCTTCCTCATTATCAATGGCAAACACCCGAGCTTGTCTTCTCTCTCCTGTAGGTGGGGCTGCAGCTATAGGTTGGGCTTCCACAGGTGGAGTTGCTATTGGTGGGGCTGCTACCTGTCCTGGTCCTCTTGGATCTGGTAGAGGGAAAACATATTGTAGGTGTCCTTCTTGATGGAACTGAAAGCATGTCTTCTTCTTATAGTGGCACTCACCGGCGTGCCCCTTTCCGTAGGTGCAGCAAAGCGGTCGATTGTTATCTTAACGGGGTTTCCCTTTTACTCCCTGTCTTCCTTTAGCATGATGACATCCTAGACCTTTCTTGTGGTTGTTCTTCTGACCTTGAGTTCCTTCAATGAAACCCAAATACCCCTTGGGTGGAAACTGGGCAGGCATCACAGTCCTCTCCATGTCTAAAGCAGTGTTGTAAGCCTCGACAAAGGTTTTGGGTTTACTTGCCATCACATGGGGCTTGATGGAAGGGTGAAGACGCTCTATGAAGTAATCCACCCTTCTTTCCTCATCCATCATATGCCCAAAATGCTCTAGGATTCGAAACCTACGCCTTAAGTCTACCATTGAAGAGTTTCATTGAGTCATGTTGGTGAACTCCCTTTCCTTTTCCTTCTTAGCCGAAACAGGGATAAATCTAGCGGTGAAGATTGTCTTGAAGTCAGCCCATGCCATTGGTTCCTCAGTCAGGTGTCGGCCTATGATGTGAGTCTCCCACCATATCTTGGTTGCTCCTTCCATGAGATGAGCAACAAAGAGGACCTTCTTGCTCGGCTATACGTCAAGCATGCGGAATCCATTCTCGACTGCAAGCAGCCAAGCTTCTGCCTTGTCGACTACCTCAGATTTGTCTTCTCCCTAGAATTTCTCAATGTTCAGCTTGACGAAGTCCAAGATGGTGGCTCCCAGTCGAGGATGAATAGGAAGTGGCTCGCCATTTTCACCTCTAGTTAAGTCTCGGAGAGCCAAGGCACTTATGGTCTCTGTCAACTTCTTCTGTTGTTCCATCCACAAAGCATCAGGGGTGTGAATTATCATGGTTGGTGCGGGACCACCAGCTTGATCTTCTTCCATCTGGGCCACCTCCTCATACTCATGTTGCTCCTTGTACCCTTGGTCTTCTACTTGATCAAGGTTGTTGAAGGGTATCGGGTCAGGGTTAGGGGCCTCCTGAGTGGTTTCTTTGGGTCTCTTCCTCTTCTTTGAGGAATCTCCACCGTGGTTCCTATTCCTCTTCTCGGAAGACACCTTTCTCTTATGTGAAGGCCCACCACCATTGGTGGTATCTGGGACAACCACTGTCTTCACGCGAGCCATCTGCATAAGCATACACATAGACCCTTTAGTCTATACCTTTAAAATAATTATACTTATGTTGATGACGTCTTATTACATATCTTTTATTAATTTGATGGAGGATTCCTTAATCCTTAAATTACTTACCCATACTTTGTAACGTCCCATGATTTGAGGCTTCAGATAAAATGATCTTAAAAGGAATGATTGGACTACCCATTTCGAATCATACCCTAAGACTTTGGCCAGGAAGTCACACGGATCCGGGAGTCCTCATATTCCAACTAGCGGTGCAGAGGAAAATATTGCCAGCCCCCGGTCATGATCCTTTTCTAGACACCTTGGTCTTTCGGATAATCCTCTAATAACTCCCTTGGGTTCTATAGAGTTTGTAAAATTTAATAATTATTAATGGTTAAGTGAGGAACCTTGGCTCTAATACCAAATGTAATGACCCCGCCTTCCAGTAACCCCCCAATTAAAGGAGACCAGGAGGTCAGAGCCATTATTCCAATTTCCGGATCAAGGTTCGACAGATAAACATTAATAATTATCAAACTTTACCAAACTATAATGAAAAGTTGTAATAAATAAAATTTTGCATACCTTTGAAAAGTTTGGATTTCTAAACTTCTATCCACTTATGAATTCTAGTCTAACTAATCCTCCTTGCCCTTTAATTCATGTGTTCACAATGTGACAATTTACTATTTGTCCTTTTGGGTTTGTACCTAAAACGCCGACAAATAAAATGTCGGTCAACATAAAGCTGGTATGTGGGAGAAACAATAATCATGCAATTAATAACAACATATTGCAGTTAATTACATTTTAACAATCAAGTTTACGTTTGAAATATAACTGCATGATCCATACATACCCCAACCTTTGCGCTATCCCTGCAGTGGACCTGGATGCTACCTTCCTTATGGTAGATCCCCATTAAACCCTTCATGATCCTACCTAACTGGTGAATATGTTTCTAGGGCTGGGCCACATGGAACTACCCATAGGTATCCCACTCCTTAACTCATGGCGTGTTATAGAGTCTCATGGCACTACACGTGGGTAGCCCAATTTCTAACTCATGTTAGCCTAGACCTTACTCTAGGTTACCCTTTTTAGCATTTGCAAAGCCACAGAGGAGTATCTGGATCTAAGCCAATTATATATATATTTATAGTGATAATCATAATCACTTTATAGTTGCATGAAATAAAAGTCATCCAAGCAGTTTATTTCAAACAATCGATAAAATCTCCGAGAATCATCGTGAAACTAAGGCGGTTAATCATAAACATAACCACATACGTGTAACGGTAGTTTTAGTGACAAAATAAATTAATAAGGGAAACCCAACCAAGCAAGCAAAGATGAACAGAAATCCTGAAATAAACATATAAACTTCCTTTTATCATTATTTATCCAAACTCATCTTATTTCTTAGGATTTCTATTCCAATTTTAGGGTTTCCTTGGAAATTAGGGTTTTTCTCCACTTTTAACATTATGAATCCTTATTTAGAAAAACTATATAAAAACCTTAAATTTCTCACCTTAGTACTCCTAATCATACTTAGGATCATTATTTAAGAACCTTTTTCCATAATTCAAAATCAACAAGGTTTTTCTCTTCGTTTACCCTAAATTAGGGTTTCTATATGTATTATCCTTCATTAATAGATTAAAACCCTAAATTAACCAACTTTGCATTCAAAATGGATGAAAACTCTATCTTAATAATCAAAAGGTTAATACTTTTCAAATTAACCTAGTAATCCACAAAGATTCACCTTTTATATACAATTAGGGTTTCTAATTACCTTTTAATACATTTTTCTACCAAATTAAGCTACTTTTGTAAAACGTGATAGAATCAGGTTATCAAAGCATTTTTATCTTGTTCCTTGTATTTTTATATGCAACTTTCATATATAAAGTTTTTCCATTGGAGTTTTCTACCATTAGATATGATTTTTCCAAGAAAAATGCATTTTATTGGAAATTCAACTAGAGAGAGCTATTTACTGAATTTCGTCGACCATTTGATCGTTGTGCTGCTGGTCCATCAAAGATCCGATGCTCTGTGTTTCTTGCACCCACTAACACGGTTGCACACCCTACGCCTAACTCCGGTCCGTTGGATCCTGATCCAATGCTCCGCGTTGATCGTCCCCTCCTTGCGAGCTAAGTAAGGTGTGTTGTCCATGGATCGTTCGATCGCGTGTGGGTTCACTGTGGATCTCAATCCCATGGTCCCTATTCTTCTCCTACCTCCTTTTCTTCTCAAGACAATGTGGCAGTGCTGTGGTGGAGCCTTCATCGGAGAGAGGTCAATTGAGAGAGGGAGAGGGTGTGATGACCTAGGGAGCTGCCGCCAGGGTTCATGAGGGTGAGAGCAACCACATGAGGGTCTATTTATAGTCTATGGGGGGTCTCTTTTAGGGTTCCTGATCCCTGTCATAATATGTTTCCTAGCCCAATTGGGCATTTTGCAAAGACACGATGAAAGGTCATCAAAATATGGTCGAGAAGCTTTGTCTCTTTCTCCCGAATCCATTGGGACACTTCCCATGAGTGTGCATGCACTGATGCGATCAGAATCAAAGGGGAAAGTTTGTTGGATAAATTGGATATTATGATAAATCCCTTTTGTTTCGATGATGACAAACATTTCATTCTTATTAATCTAACGAGCTACTTAAGTGTGCAGGAACAAGGTGATGACAAAGTTCTAGGGAATCCTTACGCTTGAATGTTTATAAATATCATGCAATGTAATCATATGTAAACTTGTACAAACATATAATGTACAAGTACTTAGACTTCATGTAAATCAAGCGTTAGATCTCCCTAACTAAACACTACACTTAGTTAGGTCATCTCCTTCTAATAGGATCACATAATGCACACTCATGCACTCACTTCGTATCTTAATTGAAAGATTGAAAACAGAGTCACTCTCGGTCGACAAACTTCTCGACCGAGATTGACCAAAAGTAGTCGTTAGACACAGCAGTTGACAGTTGCAAATAAACGTTAATCCAGAGAGCCTGTCGGTCGAAAAATCCTCGACCGACCGGGCATCTCGGTCGACAAGTCCTCGACCGAGATGGTCTCTGACAGCAACTGCAGAATTAATTAACTAGCCGTTGCTAATGCGCCTAACTTATTCCTAACGGCTAGTTAAGCACTAGGAACCCCCTAGAAGTTGTCTAGAACGTTCTTAAGCATACTTAGGCCATTCCTATAAATAGGACAAGCTATAGGACACTAGAATACACTTACACACTCAATTGTGCAATCCTTGAGCATACACTACACTGGCAATCTGTTTAGAGCAATAGTGAAATTCCCACACTTGTTATACATTCATATTGCTACCGTTTCGTGTCCTATAGACTAGGATCTCCTACACATAATAATCACATTGATATATATATCTTGGTTGGGAGATCCAAACGCTTGATATAGGAAAATCAAGCCTTGTGCTTACAACGGTATTGTAATTTCTGTATTTCTTTCTTGTTCCTATTTATTCTTTGTACTCTCCTTGCTACTCCTAGGGTTGGAGGCTGCGGATTGGAGAGAGTGGACTTCTCAGGTGGAGAAGGGGACTTCAAGCTACTTCAAGAAGGCTATCGCACGGGAAGCTACTTCAGAAGGCTGGTGCAACGGGTGTTGGTGCATCTACTTCAAGGGAAGGCTGCTTCGAGTTGGGCGATTACTTCTAAGTGAAGGCTGCTTGAAGGGTTTAGGGAAAAGAAATGTATTTTATGTAAAATCCTTGCGAGGTAATAAAATAATTTCTTTTCAAATCCCGGTTGGGTAAGCAACCGGGTAGTGGACTGACTACCTTAGTATTTGCTAAGGCTAGGAACCACTCTAAACCCTTGTGTCTCTTTGTCTAATCTTTCTTTGTGGTTGCTTGAGTTTAAATTATTATAAAATATATATAAAACTCTATTCACCCCCCCTCTAGAGGTTTTCAATTGGTATCAGAGCAGGCTTCAAGGAGCCCTAACAAGGTCTTGAAGAGATAAAGGGAGGAGGTGACTACAACCACAAGAAAAGGAGCATGGACCAAAGTTCGACAAGTTGCAATTGGTGCTTAGGAACAAATCACTCTACGTCTAAATGTCCATGGAGGTCAAAGAAAGGAGATGCACATAAAGAGTGTTTTGTTGCTACAATAAGTGAGGAAGAAGAAGAAGAGGTAAGTTTGCTTGATTTACCCAAGGAGGAGTTAGTTGCTATTATTGAAGAAACACATAACAAATATGTTGAATACAAAAAGAAATTAAAGAAATCAAATAAAGAAAATGATGATCTAAATGCTAGACTTCTTGAGCTTACATCCGAAAATGATGATTTATATGCTAAATTGAATACTCTTGGTTTTGAAAAAGATAGCATTATGTCTGACAATCGTACTTTGAAATCATCTCTGAGTAATAGTGAAGTGAAAATTTTCACTCTAGAGACTAACTATGATCTTCTATGTCAAGAAAAGACTGAATTGCTTGCAAAGTTAAATGATATTCAAAAACAACCTATATTGTGCACCCATGTAGATTATGACAATATAGTGAAAGAAAGAAATATGTTATCATCCAATCTAGATCAAGCAAAATTAGATATCAAGAAAAGAATGGATGAGATCGTTAAGTTGCAACAAAAAGTTAGCAAGTTAAGCAACAATGGAATCCTTGATAATATACTAGAAAATTCCTATCATCAAATAGGGAGAAGAGGACTAGGTTATAAGCCTAATGAGAAATCCCATCAACAACCTAGAAGAACACAAGTGAGTCAATCCGCTTATATACCTAGAGGCACAAAAATGTATATACCCAAGAATAACCTAGATCAAAACTATAGAAAAAGGCTTGAGGTTGATTCAATTTGTTGTCATTATTGCTCACGCCTTGGACATTATTCTTTTTCATGCCCATACAAGAAAAAGCATGTCGAAATGGTATGGGTTCCAAAAACCCCAAACTAAATAGGTTCGACTAAGTTGAGATATGACCATAGACCTTAATTTGTATATCCTTATATCTATCTCAACTTAACATTTAGGGATAACAAAATCTTTACATTGCATGTGAAAATTATTCTTGAAAGATTCTATTTAATCATTCTTTTTCAGAAATACTTGCAATGAATAAAACGTTTCAAATAAATTTTTGTGTATGCTTTTATATTTTAGTCTATCCAAAGTAATCTTAAATTCATGAATGGATATTATTCTTGAATATGCTTCACCATATTTGATGTCCTTATTAAGCTCTCATAATTAGTACACTTTAATGTGTCTCAAATTGATATTTGCAAGCTATCTGCAGAACTCATACTTCGCATATGAATGATTCATACTGGAAACCTGCAAAATATGCCTCTTGGTTAAAATAAAATTTGACCAAGGGGCGCTATGGTCGTAATCAAGGGCGACCTAAAATAAACTTTGATTGTTTATTTGAACATTATTGAACTTTATCTTAGCATATTTTTAAATCAAAACGTCAAATCATTTGTGGTAATTAGAAGCCTTAAATATTATTACTCCCTTGGAATATACATATGCTCTACAAAAATGTTCTATGATTTGCATTAAGATTCAGCCAAAAATTGAACTCAGAAAGTTAGTCGGTCGACAAATGCTCGACCGAGAACCACTCGGTCAGCCCGTCTCACTCGACCGACAAATTCTAAACAGACTCAGTATCAGACAAACTGTCGGTCGACGAGTGCTCGACCGAGACAATGTCGGTCGACAAGCGCTCGACCGAGAAATAGCCGTTGGATATGACCGTTGCGACCCGACCGTTATGACCGTTTTCTTTACCGTTGGTGGACCAAGTGGCGCGTCTGCAACTCGACCGTTGCGGACGCTCGGTCGACGAGCCGTCGACCGACCGGGTCGCTGGAATTCTATAAATAAGTGCAAAAACGAGCCACTTACTCACACTTGCATTTCCTTGCTTCCATAGTCCATCTCTAGTGCAATTTCGTGCAATCCTTCAGCACTCTTACTCTCAAATCTTCCTTGCTTCTTCTCCACTCTCAAGAAACACAATGGCCTCATCATCAACTGTCCGAGGGAAGAAGAAAGTTGCTGGAAGAAAAAGAAGAGAAGAGAGGGAAGCCACTCCGCCACTGACGATCATCAATGACATAGCTTTCGTCGACGGAGATGCTGGAGATAGATACTTTCGGCTTTCCTCTAAAGCTCCTCTTCCCCGACGTCCGGTCGAAGTGATGGACTTCATCAACATCGTAGACCTGGAGCATCTCTTTGGAGTACAAAAGCTGAAGGACTTCATCAATCCATCCTTTCCTTCCTACTCCATTAAGGTAGTCAATGAATTCTATGCCAATTCTTCTATCCCACACCGAAAATGACACCACTTTCTTCTATACCATGGTCAATGGGCATAGTTTTAAATTTTCCGAAGGGGATATTCTTGACATGCTTGAAATTGATATAGATGAATATCAAGATTTCCTTGACCTTTCCACCGGCAATCCAATAAATCTATTTTCCCATGATGACCACACCACTAGTCTTAGTGATATAAAAAGAGCCATATTTCAAGCCAATACCACTTGTCATGAAGATAGGGGAACCTATTATGCAATAAACCTAAAACCGGCATGTAGAATAGTAAACCTCATTGTCTCCACCAACATACATCCACGAGCCAATAAATCCGAGGTTCCTATCTTCCGTATGTGTCTAATTTATGCTATCATAAAAGAAATTCCCATCAACTTCATTCACATAATACTTAAAAATATGCTTGAGTTTTCTGGCAATCCACCATATGCCGATTTTGTGTGCCAAATTACTCAACATTTTCTTAAGTCAAACATTGAAGATATGGGATACATATGGGAGCGTAGACCACCAAAGATAAGTAAGAACACCGTAGAAAAGATGGGAATTGACTTTGGCCATAAAAGGGCAAGAGTAGAAGGAGAGTCATCACATCAGGATATACCACCCCCTCCTCCTACTAACCTTTCCATTGATCCCATCCAAAATACCCTTACTTATATTGCTGGCTCCCAATACCATCTTAGTAGACAATTAAACTACAATCACCATGCCATGTCATACTTAAATCAAAGAATGCAAAACCTTTCTCCTAACCAAACCGATGAATATCCGCATTCTTTAAACCCTGGCATGCTCAACCCATTTAACCCCTCATACAACTACTATCAACCTCCACCTTCACCCTCAATGGATCTTGCACATACTCAATTTTCTTCCATACAATTGCAAGACATAGCTGCTCACTTCCGTTTTGACCGAGTTCCCACTTTCCTGGAAGCATATGCGTTGACTACAACTGGTGCCTTGGATTGGAAAACTCTGGTCCAATACTATGGAGCCGAGCCATTTCTTGGGAAAGATCCGGACATTGATGTAATTCTTAAATCTTTCCTGTGAAGTGTTGGAGTTGTAATAGTTGTATTCTATATGATTGTAATCTTCTTCATGCCATTGAATGAAATTTGCCATTTTTATTTGATTCACATGGATATTTGTTTGGCATATGAGACTTCTTCAAATATGCATTATACGTTCATTATTGTAGAGCATAACAAATAAGGGAATAATAATAATTAAGACAGGCAACTATTACAAATTAAAATTAAATAACAAAATAGTTCTCCAGAAACATTCTCGGTCGAGCGACTAGTCGACCGAGAACATTGTCGGTCGAGCAACTGTCGACCGACTGGGTTTCTGTTTTTACAGATTGACATAATTGCATACATCTTTGTTAAAATCTTGGACATTTTATATATTTGCTCAGTATTCAAACTTTCATTTGAGATATCTATCGAAGGGGGAGCAAAACATAAGAAAAAGGGGGAGATCATTAACATTTTGATCATTGTTTAAAAGAAGCTTACAAAAACTTTGTAATCACTATGTGTAACTGAATATTTTCAAGAAAGTTATGAATTTATTGAAATTGGTATCTTGTACTTGAAGGAACTCTCTATCCACAATGGGGCTTAACATCCCTTGATGGAGACATTTTTAGGTACTCTAAGCTTAGAGGATTCTCATTTAATCTAGGGCTTAACATCCTTTGATATATGAGGAATCCATATACATTTCATCATAGGCTTAAAGGTATCTCATTTCATTTCAAGGCCTCACATCCTTTGCGAATGATTGAGAAACAAATTATGGATAAATTAGATAAAAATCAATGTTCCTAATAGGATATCTAATTAAGGGGGAGCATTATATTAAGGGGGAGAAGAAATATACAACATTCAACTTTGGATATCTTTTTGAAATGACAAAGGGGGAGAAAGAATATAAAAATATAAAAGAGTTTCATCACATCTTGGCCAGTACTTACTTGAAAAACATAAATGGCTACAAAAGGTAAATTTTCAGGTATGAAACTCATATACTTTATATTTCCTTATTTCATATTTAGGAAATGTTTGTCATCTTCAAAAAGGGGGAGATTGTTGGATAAATTGGATATTATGATAAATCCCTTTTGTTTCGATGATGACAAACATTTCATTCTTATTAATCTAACGAGCTACTTAAGTGTGCAGGAACAAGGTGATGACAAAGTTCTAGGGAATCCTTACGCTTGAATGTTTATAAATATCATGCAATGTAATCATATGTAAACTTGTACAAACATATAATGTACAAGTACTTAGACTTCATGTAAATCAAGCGTTAGATCTCCCTAACTAAACACTACACTTAGTTAGGTCATCTCCTTCTAATAGGATCACATAATGCACACTCATGCACTCACTTAGTATCTTAATTGAAAGATTGAAAACAGAGTCACTCTCGGTCGACAAACTTCTCGACCGAGATTGACCAAAAGTAGTCGTTAGACACAGCAGTTGACAGTTGCAAATAAACGTTAATCCAGAGAGCCTGTCGGTCGAAAAATCCTCGACCGACCGGGCATCTCGGTCGACAAGTCCTCGACCGAGATGGTCTCTGACAGCAACTGCAGAATTAATTAACTAGCCGTTGCTAATGCGCCTAACTTATTCCTAACGGCTAGTTAAGCACTAGGAACCCCCTAGAAGTTGTCTAGAACGTTCTTAAGCATACTTAGGCCATTCCTATAAATAGGACAAGCTATAGGACACTAGAATACACTTACATACTCAATTGTGCAATCCTTGAGCATACACTACACTGGCAATCTGTTTAGAGCAATAGTGAAATTCCCACACTTGTTATACATTCATATTGCTACCGTTTCGTGTCCTATAGACTAGGATCTCCTACACATAATAATCACATTGATATATATATCTTGGTTGGGAGATCCAAACGCTTGATATAGGAAAATCAAGCCTTGTGCTTACAACGGTATTGTAATTTCTGTATTTCTTTCTTGTTCCTATTTATTCTTTGTACTCTCCTTGCTACTCCTAGGGTTGGAGGCTGCGGATTGGAGAGAGTGGACTTCTCAGGTGGAGAAGGGGACTTCAAGCTACTTCAAGAAGGCTATCGCACGGGAAGCTACTTCAGAAGGCTGGTGCAACGGGTGTTGGTGCATCTACTTCAAGGGAAGGCTGCTTCGAGTTGGGCGATTACTTCTAAGTGAAGGCTGCTTGAAGGGTTTAGGGAAAAGAAATGTATTTTATGTAAAATCCTTGCGAGGTAATAAAATAATTTCTTTTCAAATCCCGGTTGGGTAAGCAACCGGGTAGTGGACTGACTACCTTAGTATTTGCTAAGGCTAGGAACCACTCTAAACCCTTGTGTCTCTTTGTCTAATCTTTCTTTGTGGTTGCTTGAGTTTAAATTATTATAAAATATATATAAAACTCTATTCACCCCCCCTCTAGAGGTTTTCAAAGTTCCCCCTATGTCTCATCCACAGTCCATGTGCCGCTGGGACTTGACAATAAGCAGTGTCTGTTGGATCAAGATCCAACAACCAACACTACACGCGCTCAACCAAAAAGAAAGGAAAGATTTTCCTTTTTCCCAATTAAATCCATATTTGAGGATAACTTGAAAAGGCAATAACTCCCAAAATAGAACTCCTTATTATCTCAAATTTTAAGGGAATCTCGTTTATGCTTTTATCTTTCATCCTGCAAAAATTGGGATTATTATCTAAATAAAACGAGTCCTTTTCTTCAGTTGCAAGTTAACACTTAATTATTCATATTTTCCACATATTTTCTCTTTCCCTTGCCTTTATATTATTATCCTGAGTTCCTTGAACCTCAAGGAACCTTAATATCTTGAAATCCCATTTTGGAAAATATTCCTTAGACTTTTATTCTTCTTTTATCTATTTTCTTGTTTATTCCTTTATCCAATTGGATTCCTTTTCCTTTTCTTTTTTTTTCTTTCAATTGGGCTCAATAGCCTATAAGGCCCATTAAGAAAACATACAAGGATATTATACATGAATTTCATTCAAATAAAATCATTAAATCAACCATTGATTTCATTTATCTTTTAAAAGGAGATTTACAAATCTCATTACATGATTTAGAAAAATTGGGTTATAACATTCCAGGTGTAGCTTTTTCCAACGACACCATCCTGTAGGTAAGTGTACAACCCAGAATGGCAACTAGAATCCTACCTGTCACCACTGCAATCTACCTAGACATATTTAACCAGAATGCCCTCAGCTTCAATAATGCCAAGTGTCATCATAGACTCCAAATCACCCCTCGAGGAACAACCTTGATAAACATGGAAGACCGCCTATTGAGAGATGTGTAGGTCAAGCTTTTGCACTGGAAGCTATAGTTGTTAGAGGTACCCAGGTAGTACATGAAGGTAACATGCATGTATATTCTTTGTCTATGCAAGTAACTTTATCTCAAATTGGTTTATGATTGTTCACATTAGAATATAGAAGGAAAGCAATTTTTAAGGATCCTATGAATATTAGTATATGGTCTCTAGGGTTATGAGTAGATAATAGGTTTTTCTGGAGTCATAAGTATGGTTATGGATCATCTTGAGACATTCATAGGATTTTGGAAACCTCCCTGAACCTAAAAAAATAAAATAGTTGGTTGAGAGGTTATGGTGGGTGACTTGGTTTCGTATTGATTTTGGTGCCAATTTTCAAATTTCTATTGCAAATTATATATATATATATATATATATATATATTATGAATATAAAAGAAAATTTTTGGATTTTGTCAATGTTTTCAAAAACCAAGTCACCACCATGTAAGGGTTTGGATCGATAAGTACCTTTTGAGACAAAATCTCTAACCTGTTAGGCCAACTGATATCCTTGACCTAGAAAATATTTATGATGGAGGTAATTGGGACATAGCAGTCATGCCTCTTGCTATCCATATAGAATGATTATTTAGATTTTTGAATCTCTTTTTTTGGGTAGGGTCTTAAACCCTTGGTTTTTAAGAAGTAGAGAACTAGTTAAAGATGTTAGACTAAAACACATTAGCTAACTCTTAGTCTATTAATCAAACTAAAATATTTGCAATAACTACATACTAACTAGGGTACCTTTTGGATATCTCATTGTTGACATCTCTTTATTGCAAATCTTCTCTCACTCTAATTCATGCCCAAATATTTTACTCTATGCATACTCAGCATTTGATGGCATACTTCCTTTTGCTTCTTTTTTTCTTCCTCCTAGGCATTGCCTTCAATCCACCCAGAGATTGCACATTCTAAGGACCAAGAGATAGGTGGTGTCACTCAATTTAGATACTGGAGGACTTTTGAGATGGACAGGTCGCTCACTGCAAACTAATCCTAATTGTTTACTTTTTAAATCTTGTTAGATGTCATTCATGGCCCCTTAGTGGAACTCTAACAAGAAAAATTTCTAATAGTTAGATTTATCTTCCACTGCAAAAAACTATGCTCCTGTTATCATTCGGTTTAAGAAAATATTGTGAACCCCAATTATTTGAATGGTTTTATTTTATGGATTTTTTATTGGGTTATCATGCAATTATTTCCTTAAAGTTAAGTAAGGAGTGGTCCCTCCTAGGCCCCACTCCTTACATATTTCACTTTTATGTGTAACAAGGAAATAACATAATATAATGTTACTCCCATTAGTATCATTAGATTTTGGAACTAATTGATGCCTTTATTAAGAAGTTTTACACCTATGCAAAGATTGGTCACAATCGAGACCGTCTATGTAAATTTAACAAGGGACTATAGGAAAACTTAACGAGGGAGGGGAGATGTTCAAGGGGTATGATAGGGAATGTCCTTACAATGGCGTACATGACTAGATGCTTATCAATAATTTCTTCATAGGTCTTAACACGGAGTTGAAACATCTTCTTGATGTTGTAGTAGGCGGATCATATGTTAAATGTGATTTTAAGAGGTGATTTCAAGTCATTTTGATGTGACTAGAGCAATCTTGCATGAAATCACTCTTGAAACTAATGGATCTCCTATCTATGTGTAAGACCCTCAAGGTCAACTATTAATAAGGGAGGATTCCATGAAGTTAAGAGTTTTGACATGTTGAAACCCAAGCTTGATCAAATACTAAACAACATGGAAGCTCTTACACAGATTTAGCTAGATATGAAAGTTAAAATCTAGTTCCAAACTTGAAATCCCAATCCACATGTAGTATATGTTAAATCTTGTCATATATGTAGAAAACTTCTATATACCTGAACTTTGTACCTATTCCTAAATCTTCTAGGAATGTCTAGAACATGTAAATTACATCGACAAAATACACATGAACCACCCACACTTTTTCTATAGAAAACCCAAGCCACTATGAATGGGCATGTGTTTTCCAATCAAAACCGAAACATCCAAAATCAGTCAACTACCCATATAAGAAGCAGTCCTTTTCCCTCAATTTTTTCATAGAAAAACCACAATAATTTCAACAATTTTAACCTTATTTTAGGGAAATTAACTTAATACTCAGAGGTTGATTCTATCTTTGGGTTCTCATTATTGGAAGTTAAAAAAAAAGGATCATCTATCTTCACTTGTTGTATCAACAAAGACTCTAGTATAATTTATTTTAGGCCAGGGATCCTAATCCTAAGGGGCCAAACTCATCTGATTTGACCACTTTATGCTTAATAAGGGTCAAGATAGATTTATATACAACACTTATGGGAGGCTACCAATGTTTCTTATTATTGTTTCAGTTCTATCTTTTTTCTTACATGTTTTCATTTTCTTTCTTATTCATATTATTATCTAAATGATCTAATAAAATTATACTTTGTCATTCTCCTTTTGCAATCATAAATTTTCTATCTTGCAAAAAAGGAATTTCATTTCATTTCTAATACATTATAATAAAAAAATCACATATATATATAAAATAAAAACATTTCATCTCTCCCCTTCCTGCATAGATGAAGACAAATTTGATGAGCATGCTTCTTCCAGTTTGTATATAGAATCTTCATTTGTTAAGTCATTCTCGAATAGTTCACCCTATTTAGTGCCCTCTAATGTATTCAAGACCAAGAAGAAATGTAGGAGGAACTAAATATCCATTCAGGTAGACATGGATCTCAAGTTTATCAACCTGGACCCAGTGGATGAAGAGCTCAAATCAACTACTAATCTACCAACATTCCATCAGCCTCACCATCCCTTTGTAAACATGAAGCCCGATACTAACATTTGAATTGCATCCTAACAATATTGAAGCCGTGAGAATATTAGATATCTCACATGCACTCTGGAGAGGAACCCTTCTTTCCCAGCTAGATGAAAACACCAGTCCATGAATGATTGGAAAAAATGAGTAAACGACCTATGGAAGGAGAAGGGTCACCATATTCATCAAGGCATGATCTCAATAAGTTAAAACTATTTAAATATAAGGAGAAGCATGTATGCATTGTCTTGATATAATGTTTTTTCCTATTCTCTTTAGATTCATAAAGAATAACTAACCCTAAAGAACTCAAAGTGATGCTTAAGTTCATCCATGAATGAATAACTAGTTCCATGACCACATGGCACTTTATATGTGATAATCTTTCCCCTTTACATTAAACAAATAACTAATTCGAGATAATTAACATTGAGGTGAGATAATAACAAGTCGCATGACCATAGTTTGATGAGAATATGAATAACTTTACCTTTAGTCATTGATGGGAGAAGTATTTTATAAACCTATAATTCAACGACCTCATACTTTCTAGTTGCATCAGTACAACACCTCGATATTTGATCCTCTAGATCCAATATTCATACTCTTTTTGCTTATTGAGACAAGAAAAATTTTAAGTTTGGAGTGGGGAGTGAGTCCAATCTTGAATGTTTGTATCCCTTGCTCTTTTCTTTCTTGTTGGGCACTCTTTCTTTTCCAGTTGTTGTTTCATAATTTCTTTAGAATGGTAATTTCTATGTATTTATGTATTTTCTTTGACAAATTTCTATAATATATGTTGTGAAATGCTTGTGTCTTCCAAATACTATCCAACAATAAATCTTCTTAATCAAGTGTATGCAATTCATTTGGACATTTTATTAAAATTATGGATCAAATTACTTTCATATTCACAACATATCATTTTTCTTAAAAGTGGATATAGGTTTTTGTTGAGTGATCTTATCTTGAATTAAAGATTCATTCTCTTCTGGGAAAAAGAATGATAGGGGATTGTGAAATGTGAATTATTTATCTTATGATGTCATTTTGGGATTGTTTCTCTTACGGAACAGAAGAGATTTTGATCTTGAGGAAGATGACTTTGGATAAATTTAGACCAATCTAGAGTTTTTGTAAAAGAATAAAATTCAAAGATTATCAAAAGAACAAAAAAGAAACTTTGAAATAGGGACATAAATTGGGTCCACCTAAGTGAGTCACGTCACCTCAGAAACCATTCTACAAAACATGAAAAACTTCTTGTAAAAAAATAATTCATAACATGTTGCTTATGGTATACTTTCACTTAGCAAGTAGTCGGGGGAGCAAAATCTTGTTGACTGTAGATAGAGGTTATACTTGAGGGAAAAAGGTTCTCTTACTTGCATCCTGATAAATTGTGACGACCGTCTCGCGAAAACAGGATTAACTAATGCGGAAGCGAATTATTTGCAGCGGATTAGTGAAAATCACTGAAAATTTAAAACTTTTTGCAAAGAGATCCATTCACAGGAAAACTCTTCCATTCAGAACCAAAGTAAAACCTTACATCCTGGTTCATATATACATCTCATGTACTATTACTTCTCGAGGAATACAAACATCAACTACTCTGTCTTAACTGTACACAGGTAGTATAAAACCCTCGAGGCTTAAAGCCAAAATCTCAGATCGATCCATCAAAACATTACTCCTAGGACCCGAGAGTACATAGACGACTCATAGGACTTTCTATATACAACTTGATAGCTCATATCCCCACCTAGGATTTACTGTTGTCCCTGCTACTGCTGCTGCTGCTCTTCCTCTGTAATAGGTTCCTTGCCTTTTCGTCGGCGGTTACCTAAAAATTTAATCCCACGGGGGTGAGACAATTATAAAAATTTTCCCAGCGAGAGATATAACTCTCCGCCAGAAACATTGTTATTGCAAATAATAGAATAACACTGAGCAGTAGAAATATAAACATTTATCAGCAGGTAATGCATTAGATAAACTAAATAGAGCAGCATTCTCTATGCAATCGTTTCAGTTGTAACTTGAATAAGTAGCAAGTTATCCATTTAGGAAGAAATATAAAGATAATGTAAATCATTTATCCAACTAGAACATGTTAATCAATGTATTCTCAACCATTGATTCTCGTAGTTCAACCCTAAGCAAATATGCTACATGGCTGATTACATATTACAAACATACTTATGCCCTGAGGAGATGAGATATACCGCTCATACTCCAACCGACCACTGCGAAGTCAAAATCGGTACCATACATAGGTCATCAGAAGAGCCGGATTTCTATGACCTCATCCTCCTCAGTCAGTGTGAGGAACAACATGCAGGACATCTCGTGTCTCTGCTATAATAGCTTTCCAGGGTATTCTGGCAACTTCGCTATTAGAGTTACAGTGGCATTCTGTACTCTCTTCGCCATCGAGGGATTTCTTGTTTATCTCTCATCGATGCGGCATTAACAACATCATCGGGAGATTAGTGATACATCATCCCGGCATATACATATAATGAAGAATTGAGAGATTTAGTGTTTATCTCACATCAATTCCTTCATTAGGGCGTAAGGATATTCGTGCCCATAACCCCCACATACTCAAAAGTATGCTCTCCAGGAGTTCCCTTAGGAAAACCTGTTTCACCATCACCTAACTACTGACGATGATGGATCTATGGTCAGGGCTCTACATGATATCATTTCACTTGATTATTTAAGTACATTACAACATTCTTTTAGCATCAGGCATGTTGTCAATCATATAACATTATAACATTTGCTATAAAGAATGAGTACTATTTCTATCAAGTTCATTTCACAGCTTTGCTAACATTGGGATCTCAATCCCTTATCATCTCATCATCATGATTCAAGAATATGGGTGTTCAAACCCTTAAATTATCAAGACACATGTTACCACTTTAACAGGTAACTTAATGCCATCAAGTCATCTAACAGTGTAAACATGATAAATGTAATGCAGGTATTTCACATGGCTCTTAAAGCCTATCAAACTCTTTTGTTACCTTTCACTAGGCAACATGGCATATCATTGCTTATAGAACTTATAAAGTGTTTTCAATACACAAGGCATCATAGCTCATACCTGACTATGTTCAATACCTCATGAAACCTGCATGATTAGTACACATGATAATAACACATCAATTTTATATCAGTACAATGCAAAATAATGATAACATCACTATTCAAGGATTACCCTACTATGCCCTTACTAGGGTTAGGGTTTCCTTTTTAATTCAATTAGGGTAACCATTCCCTTAGCTCAATTAGGGTTAATAACTTATCACTTCATTATCCAACCTTGGGGATTTACATTATAAAGAATAACCCAAAATTAGGGTTTCTATCATCATTATATAATAGAACTTCATCTATCAATGCCCTCAATTAGGGTTATGATTCATTAACCTTCATAACTAGGGTTTCATGATCTCACTATTAAAAATCATGCCCTTACTAGGAATTCATACATGAAGAATATCTTATCCCTCATCTTCTATAAGATGAAGTTACTTCAACCTTGATTAATCTAAGTCAACTCAATCTTGAAAGAAGAATTGACATCATAGGATATGTCATTATATCAAGATCATTAAGAACTCAATATCCCTTGGATTAAATCATGTGATTGATTACATAAACCACTGACCTTCATCCAATTTGAGAGTTCATACTCTTTGGTTGATTACCTTCCAAGTGATCTTGGAATAGGTGAAACCATTTAGTAGAATAGCAATTGAAACCACTTAACAAAATTGAACTTCTGAAACTGTTTAAGCCTCAACTGATTTGGGATCGTTTGGTCCCAAACGGTCTTGAGACTGTTTGGTCCCAAACGGTCTTGAGACCGTTTGGACTCAAACGGTCCTGAGACCGTTTGGTCCAAACCACCTCAAAACTGAAAGGACCAAATATGGTTTCCATCAATCACATTGAATTAGGGTTTTCAATGTTGAACCCTTCAATCGATCTTGCACATGTTAGAAACTAATCAATTGAGTTAATTAGATCAACCCTCAACTTTTTGACACTCAATTGGCCCTAAATTGATCCTCAATTAGGGTTGGAATCAATTGAATTAGGGTTTAGAATCAATGAACCTTCAATATTCATCAATGTGTGACTAGTTACTTCATAACTATTGAACCACCATTCAAATGGGGTATGACCTGACCCCAAACGGTCTTGAGGTCGTTTGGATGACCTCCAAACGGTATTGAGACCGTTTTCCCATCATATCACTCAAAACCAAGCAATCCAATCAGGGTTTGGTTCATTGAAGTGCTCACCAAATCAGCAATTTATTGCAGATCAACTTGATATCTTTAGACCTTCAACCACTGAACTATACCCCACCCTAGACCTCCAAACGGTCTTGGGTGACCACCAAACGGTCTTGAGACCGTTTGGATGAGCTCCAAACGGTCTTGAGACCGTTTGTCCCATCCAACCTTTGGACTTTAGTGAAAAATCATCATGGATTGGTCTATCAAGTTGATCAACAAATCAGCACTACCTTGCAATATGATTAGTACCTTTGGACCTTCAATTGGTCAACTATACTTGAACCCAGACCTCCAAACGGTCTTGGGGTGATCCCCAAACGGTCTTGAGACCGTTTGGGTGATCCCCAAACGGTCTTGAAACCGTTTGGGCTAATCAACCCAAAATCTCAACTTAACTCATTGGAATTTCAGCACTGTTTTCAATTAGGGTTTGCCTAATTGATTAGGCTTCAACTCACGTTTTTTGGGAGTTAACCCATAAAATTTGGTGAGTCATTGGCCAACATAATAGGGATCAATAATCCCAAACGGTCAACGCTTTGTCAACGCACTAAAACGGTCTTGAAACCGTTTGCCCAAAAGGTTCAAGTTAATCAGGTTAAAAATCAGCACTTAATTCAGTTCGATTTTCCTAATTGATTGGCCTTCAACCTATGATTCCTTTGGAGTTAACCCCTAAAATTTGGAGTGTCATTAGCCTACATAATTAGGAACGAGATTCCCAAACGGTCCACGCTTGGTCAACTCTTTCATACGGTTTTGAAACCGTTTTCCACCAAACGGTTTGCAAACCGTTTGGTCACCAAACTGTTTTGGTGAAACCGTTTGGTCCCAACCAATGAGATCATTTGCTCCCAAGATATTTGGTGAGGTGCTTGCTTATGATTATGTCATCATAATCTTCCTTCGTGCACCCAAGAACAGCAACCGTTCTTGATGGAATTTGCAGAAAAGAAGCAAAAGTTTATCAAATTGAAGAAATCAATCAACAAAGCATAGAAGATTGATGCAATAGCAATGTTTGAGGGTTTAAGTTATAAAACCCGCCTCAAATTTGATCTCCAAGCTCCAAGCTCCG
The DNA here is from genome assembly GCA_963693085.1 of Alisma plantago-aquatica. Lineage (NCBI taxonomy): Eukaryota > Viridiplantae > Streptophyta > Magnoliopsida > Alismatales > Alismataceae > Alisma > Alisma plantago-aquatica. The sequence continues at coordinate 1,181,784,507 of OY856412.1, read as the reverse complement.
TGGATTTAATGGTGGATGCAGCTCCAGAAACTATCCAAGGTTCGTTCTTGAGCTTTTGGATGAAATGGATGGCTAGAAATGGAAATCGAGTGAAGAAAGCCTAGAATCAATCATTGATTTAGGGTTTTCACCATGAATCCAAGGTAGAAGATGATGAAACCTTACCTACAGGTGGTGTTCGTCCTTCTCCTACTCCTGAGCTTCCCCTTGGTCGTCCAAAGCAAAAGGAATAAGGAAAAGACTAAGGGAAACGTTCCTTATGTGTTATTGAAATAAGGTATATATAAAGAATATGTATATGGGTCTTTAATGAAAGAGAAAATGAAATCATTTTCCTTAAATAAATTCCATACTAATTTCCCCCTAATCCTCCTCCATTACTTGATCACGAAACCACCTTCAAACTTTCTTAAAAGCTCTTCATTATCCAAGAATTAATGGAAAAGAAATTAAGCACCTTAATCCATTATAATAATAATATATATTTTTGAGTGGAAATTCTTTTCCTTATAATAAGGTGAGTGGAATTTCACCTCCTTAGGATATTTTTGATCCTTGAAAGCTCAAGGACGTCCACACACACATCTTAATTCCACCATTCAAGTTTTGATTGAAAGCCCTTCAATTATTTTTATTTATTTTTGCATTAATTGCATTAGGGTTTCAATTATGCTTATATCTTGATTATTTTAATGTCAAGATTCTCTCTCCTCCAAGATAATTCAAATGAGGTGCCCATCTCATTTTCTTTGCTCTACTTGATGCCAAAGATTATTAGGGACCTTATTGAAGTGGTAATTTGCATATTGAACCCTAGGTTTTGGGTAAATTGCACTTTACACCAAAACTAGGTTTTAATGTACAAACTTTGCTTTATCAGCACTTTCTTGGTATTCAGGCTATCACAAGCCATACCTCTGCATAATCTTCATTCTTATGATACATCAACACATGAGGAACTTATTATCATACACAATTTGCAATCTAACCCCTCAACTTGGGTAATTTTCACTTTAGTCCTAAATTAACAAAACAATGTTTCAACATTATTCAAAAAGGACTGAAATTGAAATATAAGTTCCTCAAGAGCCTTAATTACATTTCTAAAGTTAACCACAAGCATCAAATCACATATTTAAGCAAAACACCTAGGGTTAGTTCATAACCCAGGTCAGGGATGTTACATAAATCTTCAAGAAAAATCTAATAAAGAAACTCAAACCTTGTAAGGTCGAAAATTAGATTTGAAAGCCTTTATATGATAAATTAAGTTTAAGTGGCTCTAGGACAAGAAGAACCGATACATGAAAAATTTACTAAAACTATTCAAGACCCTGTAAATTTTGTGAGGTGGAAAGCGAATGAATATTTACATGTGTTCAAAATCATTTAGCACCAACTTATATTCTCTTTTTTAGAGTGAGAGAAAAAATTTCTTGATTCCAAAAATCTAGGTTACTTCTATACTTGTGGACAAACAACCTTTAAGTGTGGAGTGGTTCATCACATGCATTTTTTTGTTGTGCACATAGCTATGAATAGTCTCATTTTGATTCTAAATGAAGAGAAACATTCACGAGTTATGCCCAAATCTTGATACTTTCTATTTTCTTACAAGTTGGTCGTGGAAATCACATTTTTCCTTAAATCCATCTTCAAATTAGGATTCCATGGACTAGTCCTCAAAGCTTCTTCACAAACTCACTTTGGCACATGGAAAGCTCATGATACCAATATACAAGGCCCAACCACTACTGAAGGTCCCTCATTTGTAATATTTGACTAAGTTGGTTCTCCTACAGTCTGAAGTTCATACTCAATCACAGAAAGACAAGAGGATCTCAAGTGATTCAGAAAAAGCCATATGTTTCAAGTTCCAAAATATGATAACTCATATGAACTTGGAGTGTGTAACTCATAGTAATAGATAGTCCACTTAAAGATCAAGGTATTCGTACATAAATGTATGATTATAAATTAAACAACAAAATGTTTAAGACCTAGACTAGTCATTTGAAGCTATTTCTCTAGCTCACTTTGGCACATGGAAAGCTCATGATACCAATAGACATGGACTGACCACCACTGAAGGGACCGTCATCCCTCATTTGTGATATTTGACTAAGTTGGTTCTCCTACAATCTGAAGTTTATACTCGATCGCAAAAAGACAAGAGGATCTCAACTCTTTCAAACAAAGTCACATGTTGTAAGGTATCAAATATGATAAATCATATGGACTTGGAGTTTGTAACTCATAGTATTAGATAGTCCACTCAAAGATCAAGGTATGCATACATATATGTATGGTTTTTCATGGAAACTTACTACAAATCCCAATCACACTGCCTAGACATTGGTAAAGGGATTGAAGCGCATGTCCCTAGGTTGCCCAAATGAATCTCACACACTGGCATGTACAACAAGAAATAATAACTCATAAAATAAAATATTTAAAGATATAACCAACCCGATTATGATTAGTAGATTTTTACATATCAATAGAGTTTGTCAAGAGCAGAAGCGATTTAGTCAATTCCTCCTAATGATCCATCCTAATTTCTTAAATCAAAAAACATGAACCAAAGTCAATGCAAAAGCATTGAGTACGGTTATGGAAAACCAAGAACAAGATATGTATATTTAAAAGAAAAAAACCACTTGGCATATCTTTAATAAACAATAATTCACAAGAACTAACTTTCAAATGATCAACAAGTACAAGTTTCTAAATACAAAATTAAACACAATATACTCTGTAACAAGAGTCAATCACCTCACATGACAACAGTGGGAGAAAAGACTAACGAGATGCCAATTAATCCTAAGGGAAAGGCCTCGGGACACTTAACCTCAGGGGAAAGGTAAAAGGTTGCCACTTTCCCTACCAACGATAAGGGGAAAGGCTTAAGTTTGAAAACAAGGGGAGTATTGTGAAACCAACAATCGAATAAAAGAACGTTCAACATATCTATATCTATCTGAAACTCTATCCATAGGGAATGAGGTACCTCAACCATGTATATATCCAAGTGATTTTATCCATAGGTACATAATCATACCCTACATCACAACATCCAATTTTAAGAGGGTAGAGTACATATACCTTTGATTGAAGATTAGAGAAAGATCTTGAGAGTAAAAGTAGGGTCAAAGTGAAGCCCTAGCACAATAGTGGGTATTCATACATTAGTATTCTAGTCAATAATATGGAGGGGTCACAAGGACCATATAGGGTTTCTTAAGCCTCAATATGATCATGATTTCATGTTTCTCAAGATTATAAAAATTAGTTTCAAGATCCATACTTATTTCATAATATAACTTTACCCAAAAATTATGGTTACTAGTCATCTTCTAGATCAAGACTAAGATATGGATTTCCACAAAATTATTACATTCAAAAAGTTCAATATTGTGATTTGGATAATAGGTCTAAGACTAATTCTATAAGATTTCATGATATCAAGTCAAGATTTTTTGATAAAGTTTCAAACATATTTTGCAAGTCATCATCAAAGATCATTATATAAATATAATTGGGAAAAAGATCAAAAATTAGGTGTTGAAAGTATTTCTATTGTTTCTATCTCGTTCTTTCAATTAAAATAGACTATAGATTCACCTATTTTGGACATTAAATGTAGAAAATATGAACATAATATGATTTTGGAAAGAGAAAGAGAGAAAAGAAAAACCAGAGGAGAGAGGAGCAGGTCGTGGCACTGTAGCACCACGACTTATTGGGGCTATGAATGAGGAGGCGAGAGTAAGATGGCACAAGGACAAAATCCAAAGGCATGGTTGCGGTCGTGGGAGTAAGACAAAGTGAAAGAGGGTCATTTATAGTGTTAGATCTAGGGTTTTAGTGGATTTTAAAGCTAAGAAGCTCCATGGCGGCGACCACTTTTGGGGCTGGAAACTTCAAGAAAGTACTCAATCGCAAGACAAAAATGGGTGTTATGGGAGTGGGATCTGACGATGAAGAGAATCAGACTGATTTTGTACAAAACGGTCAAGAATCGACTGAGATTCAGGTAGATAGAGTACGGTTATGGCAGCTGTCTGATCTGAGGTAGGGGATGACCCCACTGTTGTTGAATCTCCATCCAATGGCGCATGGGTCACCCCCTTGTATGGGTTAGGTGCACGACCCATTAAGGGTGAGGCGGCCCAAAACCCTAGAAATGAGGGTAAACACGCCATAAAATGTGGTTTAAAGATGTGATTTTCAAGAATTTCTATAGGTAGACAGGATGCTCTGTTTGATCTAAAATTTGGACATAAGTCTTAAAATATGCTCTAGAATATTAAAAATTTTGAAATCTAAAGGTTACAGATAGATACTGGAATGAAATAAAAGATTAACAAGTCTAAAATAACTAGAAATTTATCTATTCCATGTATACAATGGTATCAAATACCTCAATTAAGTGTAACCACTGTCCTCAAATCACACTATTATCCAAAATTCCTCCAAAATGAGTATCTAATACCTCATTATTGATAAAGTGGGGTAATTGGGTACAAGAAATATAGAAATGGATTTAAAAATCAAGGGGTGAAAAATTCACTTCACTACAACAAACATTCACATCGGCAGTCTTTTAGAAATGCCACTGGAAAAAAAAGACAGTAAATAGGTTTAGCGACATTTGTTGACATTTAAAAAAATGCCTCTAGCGCCAATGCCACTAGGAAGATAGTGGCTTAAGTTGTAAAAGCCACTAAACGTTTGTCTTTAGTGGCTTCGAATAAATGCCACATAAAGGCCACTAAATCATCATTTGGCATTTATAGAAAAGCCACTATCCATCATTTGGCTTTTATACAAATGCCACTATTTTGTATAATGTTGCTATATAAAACGGTTTTGATTGAATGTAGCGTCTTATGAAAAAAGCCAATAATGACATACTAGTTCTGTATTACTAATTTTTTATGGATTTTAGTCAGTCAATTTGTAGTTCATGATCAAGTTTTCTAATTGAATGCCAATTGAAGTCAAACACATTTTTCCAAAAGTATTGAACCTTTTTATTTATAATCAAATGACAATTACATGGGGAGGACATTTCACCTTGCCCCTTATATTCAATACAACACCATCACATATGACTATATATGGTACATATTCTAGACATGATTACTAACTGGATATCAACTCAATTTGCACTTGGAGACCCCCCAAAGGAATACAAACTCATTTTCTTACAAAAACATACAACTCCATTCTAGCATTCCAAGTAGTTGTGAGCTTCTGTAGGATTAGACCAGCTACACTGCAATGAAGGTTCATCCTTTTTCTCAGCTGCAGTGATAGCATATGATAATTTGGCCATAAAGTTATCAGATTCCTCAGTAGCTTCTTCCTTCTTCTCTTCCAACTTGGCAGTAGAAGCCGCAGGTGCAACTACATAGCCTGAAGCAGCAGCAGGGGTAGCAACAACTACAAACTTGCTAGGATCCTACCATGAAGTGAGAAAAAAGTTGAGCACTTGCATGCAAACGTAAGACAAAAAAACTTACAGCACTAGCATGCAATAAGATAGTATCAAGGAAGATAACACCATTGCCAAATTTATAAATTAGGTCATCTTCAGTAAGGTCAAGGACCTTAGGGCTGAATACAGATCCACTATCATAAACTAACATCACAACCAGTCCATATGAGAAGGGCCTAATGTCGAGCTTTGTAAGAAGGGCAACCTCACAAGAACCCACCTTCTCACCACTCCTAATAAGTTCGACAGGGGTGATAATTTCAAATGTACCATTCACATTATGTCAGCTAAATAGAGTTTGCCATGTAGCAAAGCTTTAGACATTTAGCTAAGCACACAACTAAGTAGATTATAGAAAGGGGGCAAAGCTGACAATCTTGACAATTATGTAAAAGCAAAAGATTATAATCAAACTCAATCTCATCCAGTGTTCTCATAAAACTATAGTCTATAAATAATAAGTTGAAAGAATTTTAGTAAGGTAAGAAAGCATTAAATGATTAATAAGAGTAGAACCTGGTGAAGGCCTTCATGTTGTTATAGATAGATATCCCTTCATCAACTGCAATAAATATTGTACTGAAGTTATCATCAGCAAGAACCATGTCTGAAGCCTCCTTGGCAACCTGGACTGACACATAAAAAGAGAAGAAACATCATTATCGATAATAATTACTAAAAGACAAGAAGATAGATATACAAATTCCCATAGCAAATATAATCACCTCAGTTCCAGAAATTCCCTTGGAAATACCAATATCTGCCATTTTCAGAGCAGGTGCATCATTGACACCATCACCAGTCATGGCAACCATCATATGTAAAAAACAAGTAATTGCAAAACATGCAAGAAGACTTTTCAGAGTAGGAAGAAAAAAGACATTTACAACCTTATCTCTCGAGAATGGCCTTTAATCTCTTGGAGAAACCATTCTTCCTTGAGGCTTCTTTGTAGATTTCTCCACCAGAGCATAGTTATGCCATGTTGACAATGACTTCATGTACCTCTGTAGAGAAATTAGGATGCAAAACTATAGAGGTACACAAAATTGTTGTCAACATATCAGTAAGTGCAGAGCTAGCAGAGGTGTTAGTGAAGATGATTGCATAAAAATGAAGTATGATTACATACACCTACATTAAGGCAAGGTAAAAGGTGATTATCATTGTTAGTAAGTATAACATCATAATTTAAGCAGAACATACTACTTTAGATACTACTTTTACATACTACTTTGGCTATGTTGCAATACATCAACATAGCTGATCAGAAAACCTTATCTCTCAAGAATGGCCTTTAATCTCTTGGAGAAACCATTCTTTCTTGAGGCTTCTTCGTAGACTTCTCCACCAGAGCATAGTTCTGACATGTTGAGAAAGACTTAATGTACCTCTACAAAGAAATTAGGATGCAAAATTGCAGAGGTACACGAAGTCATTGTCAACATATCAGTAACAACAGAGCTAGCAGCAGTGTTAGTGAAGAGGATTGCATAAAAATGAAACTCTGATTGCATACACCTACATTAAGGCAAGGAAAAAGGTGATCATCATTGTTAGTAAGTTGGACATCAGAATTTAAGCAGAACATACTACTTTAGATACTACTTTTAGATACCACTTTGGCTATGATACAATACATCGAAGGAGTTGATCAGACAATCTTCTCTCTCGAGAATATGCGAGATAATCCAACACACATAGAAGCATGCGACTAAAATATGTCAGATACATTTTAGACAGTGGAAACTTCATGCCAACGAAACAGGCATATATAAGTCAAATAATAACAACAAACTAAAATAAACATTGGTTGCTACTTTGTAATTTTCTCATTCAAAATTGTCATCCTCATCACTTTGATATACACTTTCGTCATCCTGCTAAATTTGGGATTGGTCTTTCTCAATTGTTGAACTATCAACAGTAATGCCTTCCATATCCAATCTAACTATGTCACAGTCTTCATTTTCATCCTCTGTTGTCATTGATGGCCCATCTCTAGGTTCACCTTGCACATAAGCTTCGACAGTCTCACTACAAGATGGATCTTCCATGTTGAACGTATCTCGTGGGGGAATCTTTACAGCAAAATGCCACCATTTTGCAGTGACATGTTCTACATAAAATAATTGTCCAACTTTAGATGCCACTACATACGATTCTCCAGTTGATTGAAGTCATCTCAAATTAACAAGAGTCAACCCATGTTCATCATTCTTGATTGTCCTCTTGGAGTAGATGTCCACCCAATCACACTTAAATAATGTCACCTTAAAGTGTTCATAATAATTGAGCACAATAACATCCTTCAAAGCACCATAGTAGGTAACATCTCTAGTAATTGGATTGCGGTCAGTGGTTTTAGCATAACAATCAGTCTTAGCTACCAGAAAGACTCCACTATTTTGTGTTGTTAGATGTCGATCTTTTGCTTTGGTATGGAATATGTGACCATTGATAATGTATCCCTTGTACTTAACGGCCATTTGATGTGGACCTTGAGAAAGAAACTTGATTTTATCATCCACCATCTCTGTTCTTAGGAGTGTCTCAATCTAACACAAGAAAAGTTTGTTAGTATTTAATCATGAAGCATAACAAATTTAATTATGACAAATTAACTTACATGTTCCTTAAACCATCCATCAAATGAGTTACTATGTATTCTCTGTACCTCCATTAAGGACTTATGAGGATGGTTTAGGCTAATGATATCATAGTGCTTCCTGAAAACAAAATATGTGCAATATGTAATTGGAATATGTAATAATATTTTAATAATAGAAGACAATTGTCACTAACTTACTTAATGTAGGGTTCAACTATGTCACAATTGAATAGTACATGCTTATGGGCTTGTTGCAATGTATGTTCATCCAAGACACATGCTATCATTTTACCAACACCACGACCTACTGTCGAGAAAATCGACCAATCATCACTGTCATGTGTTGGCTCGTTTTCCAAATTTATTTCATCAGTATCATATCTATTTGGCCAATTTAATTTTGTTTCAACTCAATACAAGTATCTTGAACAAAAAGTAAGACACTCTTCATCTATATATCCTTCTGCTATTGATCCTTTTGGATATCTTTTATTACGAACATATCCTTTTAGGGTCTGTAGAAACCTGATAACAAAGTTGGTGAAAATATCATGACAAATTAAATTCCAATAGGTGAAGTCATCATGACGTATGAAAAGTTACCTTTCAATTGGATACATCCAATGATACTGAACAGGGACGGCTATCTTAGCGTCTTCCGTTCAAATGACGCCATTGTCTAGAATGGTGAGTTGTGCTAGTATACAATGGTCTAGGGTGATGTCCAGTTGTTCTGTTTTAGGGAAAAGGACAGGGAGGGTCGAGGCCCAGGCCATAGTGATTGTTGTGGGTGGAAAGAGACTGCAAAATATTAGTACTAACTATTGTAAGTATATATAATGATGTTATATATTTTCAATAAGTATATATAATGATGTTACATATTTTCACAGACAACTTGAGAAATACAAATCAGACTTAGATGGAAAGTAAGACGAGTATGTCATTATACCAACAATTATCGTAGTCTACATTATGAATTATTATGTCTGTTTTAAGGAGATCACTTATGAATTATTATGTCTACATTATGCTTTTCAATTATACTGATCACTACATTTCACATCACCTGGTTTCTCAAATGATTTTGTGGGAAGACCATGTAAACATCGAATAGAAAATACCAATCCACCATCTTAATAGGGAACTGATTAATTACATGTGATGTTTACATGAACTCTATAATTCATATTCTGTTAACATCTTTGAAGTGCTATAGTTTCTTCATTCTTGTCTTTCTTCAAAATTATAACACTACAGATAAAAATTACTAATAATGTATGTAGAACAGAAGTTGGATCCAAGGTAAATACCTTTTAAGTATTTTCAATTGAAATGGCTGGAAACAAGAGTGGACTACTATTGGTAAACAAGTTATTAGTCAGAATATGTTTTTTTATTCCGCTACAAGGTTTCTCATTAATTGTTATTGATGATTTAGGATAACCTGCAGATGAACAACAAATTCCAAGTGGCATGGCATTTGATACCTACATATTTTTCATCCAAGCATGCGGATTGTTGACACTTTACATGCCTATTAGCCACCGGTCATGAAAGAGACCTTGAAGGAGGTATGTAAGCTACATCTTAGTTAACAGAATAGGGTGCGACGATGGTTACCTGAAGAGGACTGATTGAAGTCCCTCACTCAAGCTCTCCGACGCTGGAGGGGAAGATTCTGTCTACGGCGGTGCTTCGGCTGGGCTTGGTCCGCCAAGGTAGATGAGGAAGAACAAACGGTGCCTGAGTATGCTTCAGTTGGGCTTGGTTCAAATAGGTGGAGGAGGAAGATCTAACGCTCGCGGTCACAGGCAAGGTGTCACTGCGGCACCGGCAACTTGGCACTCCATAGCCAACAACTATTGGCACCACAGACGGCAACTGGTGAACAACAGGCGTCACCAGTCTCTCCCAGTCTGCAGACGATCGCGAGCCACCAACGGACCTAGGGCATGATGGGCCAGGGAGCCAGGAAGTCACGTAGGGAGAGAGGGGGAGATCGGAAACGTTGGGTTGAATGAGCAGAGAGTGCAGTGCGAAGGGAAAATTTAATTTGGAGCGGAAAGTCAATATAGTTTAGAAAAATATTTCCTAATTTGATATGGCAATTTAAGATTACCACTACTTATAAATAAAAATGCCTTTAATGTTATGTCCTTTTCAGAAATCCTATAATAGGTGGTTCAGCAGTATTTTAATTAAAAATGCATGTATATTAGAAAGATAGTGACTTTTTTTTATAAATTCTACTTAAATAAATGCCACTAATGGGCAGTTTTGTTGTAGTGATTTATCACTTCCTTCCCCATTAAAGGGAATTTTTTCCTCAAAAATCAATATCCTCAAATACCGGGACTATTGAATCCATTTCACATCCTAAAAATTGGGAATTAATAATCAAAGTCATATCCTTAAACACATAAAAATCAAAAGTGTCCTATAAACTTGTATTGATCAACAAGAGGTCGAAATATGATAGATCACTAATCAAGCTTACTTTATAGTCATGTCTCCATATTGAGTGAGAATCAGAATCGAGAGTCGAGACTATAAGTCATGGATCAAATCGGGTCATGTACGAACAAGATCATGATTCAAGAGTCAAGATTCAAATAACCAAATTTTGGGTTCAAGTCTAGGGTTTTTCATTCCTATCCAGACCATAGGTTGGTCATTGACCCATAACAATAATCTAGCAATATTTTGAGATTTTAACATCAATTTTTTCATCAAGTATATTCGAGATGGGTGAATGATCCAGACCTAGGTCATTTTTTGGAAATTAACCCTATGCATATATTCAACATTACCATCCTCAACATTATTATTGAATCAATATCTTCAAGATCTGAGTTTTTGGATCAAATGCCAAAATATTGGATGATCATATCTTAAATCAAATGAATAGAGTTCTTGGATCAAGAGTAAAATAATCCCAACACCTGAGGGTCCTAGCCTATACATGTCCTAGGAGAGGTTACATCCATGATAGAGATTTTGTATTTCAACAATTCAAGACAAACATCATGTTTCAATATCATGATTTCATGCTCAAATTCAATAGAGGGTCCCACCCTAGTCCACAAGAGAGTTATATCATTAATTGAGTAAATACACAGTCAATTTTTCAAAATTTTGGAGATGTGGGAATACAGAAGTCACTAGTCATATATCAAGGGTGATCTCAAGATCCACATAGGGTGATTATACGAGTCACATCAATTTCAAGATCATGTGTCAAGATTTCATACATCAATAATGAGAGTCAAAGTTTGGGCATTGAGATCATAGGTCCAAACATTCAAAGCTAGGGCTTAGGTTCCCATTCAGATCATAGGTCCAAACATTCAAAGCTAGGGCTTAGGTTCCCATTCAAACCATAGGTCCAAACACTCAAATCTAGGGCTTAGGTTCCCATTCAGACCTTAGAGATATCATTCATCGATATTGAATATTCAAGCAACAATCAAGTAATAATTGAGCAGAAGTCAAGAAACATTTTTATATCAATCACCAATGTTATTACCATGCTATTGAGGTTTGATGAATGACATAGACTTAGGTATTTCTAGGAATTTATCCACAATCTATAGTCAACATTGTATTTAAATTAGGATTTAAGATCAAGTATCAGTATTGTCATAAGTGTGACCTATTCGATACTTAGGTCAAGGAATCATAGTCTAGTGGAAGGGGTTGCCTTTCCAAACTCTAATTAATCAACAAGGTGACATTTTAGATGCATTCATAAATAGGGATGTGACTAAGATTAGGGGAGTCATAAGTTAACTACCACCCTAATCTAGCACATATGTACTCATAGTCATTGAACATTGATCATAGAAAAAATAGAAGGAGTACTAATTATCAAATTGTACTTCATAAGGTCATGAGATTAAATATCAAGATCATAATAGGGCAAAAATATTTCAAGATTTTGCAAAGTTGGGATTATAATATATCTCTCTTCCTTTAATAGATCAAGGGAAGGATGTATTTTGAAAATAGAGAAGTCAAATTGGGAACTCAAGAATTTAATAATAATCATGTGTGGTTAAGACTTCATATTGAATCTTATAAATAGGCATAATAGTCAATAGGAAAGTTGCTTTTTGTAACACATATTCACATCAAGATCTAGGGGTCGAAAGATATATTCATATCAAGGTATGGGGCATGAAACATATCAATAGATAAATATGTGCTTAATCATGTTTGAGGCTTGATAAAAAATAGGAGCAACACAGGTTCAATCCATACTTTTTTTCTCAAATTTTAATTGTTATTCCATGCTGCCCAAAAATGGGCAAAGTACATGTCAAGTCAAGACACCCTATCAAAGAAGACAAGATGAGGAGTCATCCTACTACTTTCTAATAGGTGTTTAGGTGTAGTCCTTAAAGAAAATGTGAGAAGAGAGATTACTCTCTAGGAGAAAAGCCCTTCTGGATCAACTTTGTCCTGGTATGTGGGGAAACTTAGCCACCATTGTGGATTTTAGGGTTTCCTAGGTTCAAAAGACTCGAGAAATTATTTACTTAAAGTAATGTGGGACTATGTAGGCTCTAATACCAAATGTCATGGAATCGTTCTTACCACAATCCCAATCCCACTACCTAGACAGTGGTAAAAGGATTGAAGCGCCCATCCCTAGGTTGCCCAAATGGATCTCCCACACTGGAATGTACAATAAGAAACAATAACTCATAAAATAAAAGATTTAAAGAACTAACCAACCCAATTATGATTTTGTAGATCCGTCCATATCATCAGAGTTTTTCAAGAGCGGAAGTGATTTAGTTAATTCCTCATAATGATCCATCTTGATTTCCTAAATCCAAAAACATGACCAAAAGTCAATGCAAAAGCATTGAGTATGGTTATGGAAAAACAAGAATAAGATATGTATATTTGAAAGAAAACAATCACTTGGCATATATCTAATAAAACATAATTACCAAGAGCTAACTTTCAAATGATCAACAAGTGCAAGTTTCCAAATACAAAAATAAACACAATATATTCTATAACAAGAGTCAATCACCTCACTTAACAAGAGTGGGCAAAAGACTAATGAGAAGCCACTTAATCTTAAGGGAAAGGCCTAGGGCCACTGAACCCCAAGGGAAAGGGAAAACGTCTCCACTTTCCCTTAACAACGATAAGGGGAAAGGCTTAAGTAAGGAAATGAGGGGAGTATATATCGTGAAACCAACAACCGAACAAAAGTACAATCAATATACATATATCAATTTGAAAATCTAGACATATGGAATGAGGTAGCTCAACCATGTATATAGTCAAGTGATTTTATCCATAAGTACATAATCATACCCTACATCACAACATCCAATTTCAAGAGGGTAGAGTACATGTATCTTTGACTAAAGATTAGAGAAAGACCTTGAGAGTAAAAGTAGGGTCAACGTCAAGCCCCAGCATAATAGTGGGTATTCTTGCACCAGTATTCTAGTCAATAATATGGAGGGGTCACAAGGACTATATAGAATTTCTTAATCCTCATTATGATCATGTTTCTCAAGATTATAAAAATTGGTATCAATATTCATACTTAGTTCATAATTTAACTTTACCTAAAAATTATGGTCACTGGTCATCTTCTAGATCAAGACTAAGATATGGATTTCCACAAAAGGATTATATTCAAAAAGTTCAATATTTTGATTTGGGTAATAGATCCAAGACTAATTCTACAATATCTCATGAAGTCAAGTCAAGATTTTGGTACTGTTTTGAACTTGTTTTGCAAGTCACCATCAAAGATCATTGGATAAATATAATTTATAAAAGTATCATAAATCAGGTATCGAGATTATTTTTATTGTGTCCATCTCGTTCTTGCTATTAAAATACAGTATAGATTCTCCTATTTTCGGTATCAGATGTAGAAGATATGAATGTAATACAATTCTAGAGAGAGAAAGAGAGAGAAGAAAAACATGAGGAGAGAGGAGTAGGTCATGGTACTATATCACCACGACTTCTTGGGGCTATGAATGAGGAAGAGAGAACAATATGGAACAAGGACAAAATCCAAAGGCATGGCTGCATTTCTAGGAGCAAGACAAAGTGAAAGAGGGTCATTTATAGATCTAGTGCTTTAAATGGATTTTGAAGCTAAGAAGCTCCATGGAGGCAGCCAGTTTTGAGGCTAAAGACTTAACAAAAGTACTCAATCATGAGACAAAAATGTGCTATGGGAGTGGGATCTGATGACGAAGACAATGGGACTGATTTCATATGAAATAGTCAAGAATCGACTAAGATCCGGGTAGCTAGAGCTCCCCTACCTGGAGGCTATGGTAGTTGTTTGATCTGAGGTAGGGAATGACCCCACTTCCATTGGATCACCATCCAATGGAGTTAGGGTCGGTCCCCTTCCTAGGTCAGGTGCACGGCCCATTAAGGGCGACCCAGCCCAAAAGTCTAGAAAGGAGGGTAAAAATGCTAGAAAATGTGGTTTAAACATGTGGTTTTCAAGAATTTTTATAGGGATCTGAGAAGCACCGTTTGATATAAAATTTGGAAATAAGTCTTACAATATGTTCTAGATAACTCACAAAAATTTAGGCATCCAAAGGATAAAGATAGATATTGGAATGAAATAAAAGATTAGCAAATCTAAAACAAGTAGAAATTCATGTATTCCATGTATACAATGGTATGAAATACCTCAATTAAAGTGTCAATAATGTCCTCAAATTATACTATTATCTAAAATGAGTGTCTAATACCTCATTGATTATAAATTGTGGTGATTGGGTACAAGAAATATAGAATGAGATTTAGAAATCAAGGGGTGAAAAATCCACTTTCTCACAGATTGTCAACTAAACAATAAAAGTTTTGACTCAAAGATCAAGGTATGCAAAAAAATGCAAGAATAGAACACAACTTGTTTGATGTATGTCATAGAAAATAACAAATATGTATGATTATCAATCAAACAATAAAGGGCACTTGTAGGAGATATAAAGAGAGAGAAACAAAATAATATGCAATACATGAAATCGTAGATGGATTTTGATCACTAGAAGATATGAATCATAAAAATAGGATAAAAGATATGATATACAACTAAAGATAATTTTATTTGAATCTCAAGGTTGCATACAATATCAAAAAGATATATAGCTATAAATATACAACAAGTTATTGAACAACTAACGCATTCCAATCTTAACAAAGAGTTAATAATCAAAGCATGCATAAAAAGTTAAGAAAAGTAGTTACAAAACATCAAGATAGAGTTGCATGCAAGAAGTATGAGAACCATAATATTTGCAATTCTGAACAAGGTAATGCATCTCAAAATAAAATAAGACCAAGTAGGCAGTGCAAGAGAGTTGGGCATTGGTTGAGAGAATCTAGTTGAGAGGTATTTTCTCAGACAATGGTCCTTTATATATAATCACATCACAATGTTGTCAGTAAAGTTTATAAAATAGAAACTTGATCAAAGGCAATCAGTAGAAAAAAATGATGTTTTCTCAAGACAAACTCGGTCAGAGATAATTTTTATAAAAGATATGAAAATAGGTTCAAGAAAATAACATTTGAAGTCCAAAATCGTGTTAAAATAGAAAAACCATTGTCAATGCATATTATGCAATTTTTAACTCACGAATAAATGCTTAAAATTTTCAAAAAAATGGAGTAAAACCATGTGTGTGCAATAGCACAAAATGTCATGTTAGAAATAGTTTAGTTTAATGTCCTAGAATAACACATACACATGACGATCCAAGAATTACATTACATACCAACCTAATAATGTACACAACTTAGTCCTCAATATGCAAAAATGAATAATACGGTTTTAAATATCAAATGAGCCCACATTAGTACACATTATGTTGTTTTCATTGTAATTGAACGTTTCATGATGCATTAGATATAAACTCAATTTTTGGCAGTAGAAATCTTTTTAAATCATTGCCAGCTCATAAATAATCCTAAACGACATATCATGTAAAGTGTGCATCTCCCTAGTTAAGCCTGAATCCTTATATGATAATTGTATTACTCATAGTTGATTTAGTTAGCACAACTAATTTCATCAGAAATGGATGACCTTAACTATGACATTTAGTGTCAAAATGAAAGGGTGAAGATATATGCACATATTAACCTAGTTATCTAATAAATGCAATCTAAGTTTTAATGTTGTAATTTTTTCTTGCATTTTAGTTATGTGGATTCTTCTCTTAAATAGTGGATGTTGATTGGGGTGTAGGGACTTTATCTCCTACCTCACACATTTTTTGTGTTATGGAGGAAACAATCCCTACTACCTCCTTGACCTAATCTCCCACTCTCGATGTCCTCCCCATTTCTCGCCACCACCTATTTTAGGAATTTTCAAGTACAACAAACCTCACTTGACTTTAATTGTTAGTCCAAGTGAAAATCCCCATAATTGTCATTATTTCCTCCTCCACTTGGAAAGAAGAATGGGATCACCATGATGCAAGACAAATACCACTGAATTTCTTTGACCTCAAAAGTAACCTCAGACTCCCATTTAGGCCTATCCATCTTCCATTTTATTGATGCTACTACTGGCATCAACATAGAGTTGACATCCTAACTCAAAAATGGAGCTTGACTAGGAGACTCCATGCATGTAGTTAAATTGCACTTACACTAAGCTTCCTCATTTCACAATCTTCATTTACATTGACACACATAGCCATCACTTCTAACATAGATGGTCACCACACTCCATTTTCCCATCCAGACATGTGTGTGTTTTCTAGACCACTCTGATAGTGTATTCTCAATGAAAGTACTTCTTACACCTTGAGTGGATCACCCCAAAGCTCTCCACATTCTTGGTTCTCACTTTTCATCGATGTTTTAGAAAAGCCCAATTCCATGATGTGGTTACTCTATTCTGGCCATGGGGCAGTAATAAAAGGGGCTTGTGTACTCTTTTTTCACTTAGGACTACTAAATCACCTTTGGTCGATCCTTAAGGAGGTGTGTTTGGGTGTCGATCATAGCATTATGCTTCGTGTAGTGCTTTGTGTTTCATGGCTCATTCACCCATGGTGACAACTGGAGTTGGTGCTCCAGGGCTTGATAAAGACTTGTCATGGGAATTATAGGCTTCACGTAGAGTCTGAGAGTCCTCCTAAAAATTTCATTTGTGATATCAGTTGATTCTTTACGCATACATCAGATATCCTTGCTCATGGCTGGCAGAGAAGAAGCCAGGTTTCAAAATGACATCTCTACCGCTACTCTATGTATTAGTTTGTCACGAGGATATGGGGATCTAATGTATTTTGGTATTTTCATCTTAATGTAGTCACATGGTTTATTTCTTGGTCAGTCTAAAAAGTGTGTTACTGATAACCAAAACTTGAGGTACATAAGTTCCCCTAAAAGAGTCTAATCCCTGATACACTGAATAGCTGGTTATCAAGGTACTTAGACCATCACTCGGGGCATAACAAGAAAAAATAAACTTCCAATCAGCCCTTACAAACATACACAAGAGATCAAGAAGTCTAGCCCTAAGACATTACGAACACCCACAAATATAAGGGCCACACCCCATCATCCTGTATCTGTAAGTAGGAGAGGAGTAGAGATCATCTTTCTCAATAAAGAACCCAAGAAGATGGACCAAATCCAGATGTCGCATCCGGCTAAAGCTGACTTGAGAAGCCTAAGCAGACCCAACTTGGCTCTGATCGGCCAAGAAAGAAGCTAAAAATGGAACCGGTCTTCTCCACTGCAATAACAACACCCACAAAGATGGGAGGGACACAAGCTCCCTTCTTCAACAGCTTCCCTGACTCCTCCTACAAGAAAGGCCAAGAAAGTAGCCATGGGATAGCTCTACCACAGCCATCCCTCTAGGAGGAAGCTCCCACCCCACCTCCCTTTCCTTAGACTTCTTCACCTTTGACTTCTTATCCCATGTCGAACAAGCAGTAGGGCTCCTCGACGGAATCCTGGTACATCTGTCCGAGACCAAAAGGCACCCACACAAGGGCACGAAGCCCCTATTTGCACTGAGACATAACATCGAGCACCTAGGAGGCGCCCAGAGAATAGCAGCAGCCTGTTAGCTAACAAGTGCCTTACTGCTTGCAGACGACACCTTAGTGTATCCTTAAGGATGGTGCAACCTATGAGGGTGACCCAACCGCCTGTAGAGAAGCAAGAGAAGATCACCACGTCCATCGGTAAACCCCTGTCGGAAGAGATCGCCGCCAAACGAGCAGGGCAAACTCGGGCAAGTCACCCTACAATGTATGGATGTCCAGAGAGCAGGGGCAGCCACCTCATACACGACGCCATACCAGATCTCGGAACAGTGAGGTTCATCAAATCAGGACAGTCGAAGATGAAGGGACGACGAAGCCCTGGGCATCCAGATCTCAGCAGCGGAAGAGTAGGTGTAGAGGACTGTGATGATGGAGCAACTACACACAAGCATTAAGACTGGGAGGGCATCACTCCTCTCCATCTGCCACTCCTGGGTGAGATGGAGTCGACTAGGTCGACTATGCCAAGCTGCAAGCCCAGTCATTGCTGTAGCGACGCTCCCGTCTCTACTCATCCGCTACTGTGGAGAGCCCAAAGTTGTGCCATCCTATCAACATAAGACCGCACCAAGAAGACACCACCGAAACTTTGAGACCAAGGGGAGGAAAGCGTCGAGAAGTGCCCCTACCCCCAGCGGTGGTTGTTGGGGAAACTAGAGAGAAGTGGGAGCGTAACCCTAGAGAGAGAGAGAGACCACACTGTCTCTTTCTTATCATACGCCTTTGACTTCTTATCCCATGTCGAACAAGCAGTAGGTCTCCTCGACGGAATCCTGGTACCCCTGTACGAGACCAAAAGGCACCCACACAAGGGCACGACGCCCCTATTTGCACTGAGACATAGCATCGAGCACCTAGGAGGCGCCCAGAGAATAGCAGCATCCTATTAGCTAACAAGTGCCTTACTGCTTGTAGATGACACCTTAGCTTATCCTTGAGGATGGCGCAGCCTATGAGGGTGACCCAACCGCCTATAGAGAAGCAAGAAAATATTACCACGTCCAGCCGCAAACCCCTTTCGGAAGAGATCGCCACAAAACGAGCAGGGCAAACTTGAGCGAGTCACCCTACAACGTCTGGACGCCGAGAGATCAGGGGCAGCCACCTCACACATGACGCCATACCAGATCTTGAAACAGTGAGGTTCATCAAATCAGGACAGTCGAAGATGAAGGGACGACGAAGCCCTGGGCATCCAGATCTCAGCAGCGGAAGAGTAGGTGTAGAGGACTACAATGACGGAGCAGCTACACACAAGCATCAGAACCGGGAGGGCATCACTCCTCTCCATCTGCCACTCCTGGGCGAGATGGAGTCGACTCGGTCGACTATACCAAGTCGCAAGCTCAGCCATTGCTCTAGTGATGCTCCCATCTCTACTCATCCGCTACCGTGGAGAGCCCAAAGTTGTGCCATCCTATCAACATAAGACCACACCAAGAAGACGTCATTGAAACTTTGAGGCCAGAGGGAGGAAAGCGCTGAGAAGCACCCTCTCCCCCCAGGGGTGGCTGCTGGGGAAACTAGAGAGAAGCGGGAGTGTAACCCTAGAGAGAGAGACACGCCATCTCTTTCTTATCATACACCTTTGACTTCTTATCCCATGTCGAACAAGCAGTAGGGATCCTCGACGGAATCCTGGTTCAATGTCGTCACATGGTTTATTTGAATGTCTTTGACTAACAAGCCCTATCATACATGTAAAGTTGTGCATGAAAACATGAGGGGAGAGTAGCCTTTTGACCTAGATTTCCTCATAATTTTTTAAATGGTTTTATATCATTTTTTAGTGATAAAGAATAGTATAATATTAGAAAAATCATTAAAAATTATATATGTGTCATATCATAATTTCCAATATATAAATTTTCAATATATATTCATTGGTTTAGGTTATAGGACATTTTATGGTTTGGGCTCTCTTGAAGTTTCAATTTGAGTACAATTAGGTTTAGGATACTGATTCAAAAACCTTATATGATTGAAATTAGTTGATTAGCATTATGATTAGGAGAGTTGTATATGATTTATTCCTAGTGATACATGTACGTGGTTCACACCCATGAACATTCATTATTGGTTATACTTTGGTATTTTTACATGTTTTATGTTTTCAAGAAGATGCACAAGATTTCTCTGCCTATTTTATAAGATTTCAAACCAAGTACAATGTTTAAGATCGCTCAGTTTTGATTAAGTTTCATAATTAATTTGTCAATATAATACCCCATTAAAATTCCTGATAAGATAAAAATTTATAACATGTTATATGATTATGGAGATAGACTTAGAGCCTTAGTGTAGGTCAATTCAAGAGACATGACCCAGGCACTTACTACAAGTCGTGAGGCCCATGCACCAGAGTGCAGATGAACTCAAATTATATGACCCAAGAACCAGAGTGTAGGTCATGAGACCTAGGTACTAGAGTACAAGCATCTAGCATGGGTTTAATATTCATACAATCGATATTTCTCTTTGGTGCTTTCATAAAAGGAAAATATATTGAACAATAACCATCTTTTCTATAGTATTTCATTTTATGAGAAGAGTTGTTTTTCTTATTCTCGCAGATGTATCCTATGCCACTTCTACCAATTTGTTTGGATAATGGTATAGGATTACATCAAGAGACTTTTTACCACATTAAAACCTTTATAAATAGGATCTCAAAATATTATTATCATGCATATGAGAAGTATAATATATGAAAATTAATAAATTTTATCTTTAGGATGCAAAACATTAGACTCTAAGAAAAGGGGTTTATCCATATAGAATATTTCTCAAAAATAAGTGAATCAAGTTATATCCCTCTATTAGGAATAATTTGATGAGATAAAGAATAGTGACTTTGGGAATAAAGCAAGTACTTACATCAATTCCTTGCAATTGTAGGTCTAAATCATCATTGAAACTCTTAAGAACATCAATTCTAGAAGTATTTTTCTTTTGTAATCCACAATAATTTATTATATATTCCAAGGCTTCTTTAGATGGAGTGAAGATTTACCTCATTTGAATCTTTTTTTAACTTTCAAAGAGAGGGAAATGGCATTTACCATCTTGAATTCCATAAGTGCTTCCAATTATACTAGTACTTTCACTTTTGTAGGTGGGGTCCCTATGACCTTTGTGACCTCATTCACTCTTGCCCTTATTAGTATTCTACTCTTTCCTTTCCTTATTCCCCTTACAACTATGGGCCTTATTTACTTGTGGGAAATCATCCTTGTAGTGACCCTTATGTCCATCGCCATAGAAATTTAAGGAAGAATACTTGGCTTTGAAAGATTTCCCTTTGGAATACATGGCATCTTTTTCATTTTGGGAATATTGATCACTTGAGGAAGAATTTTGAGCATTGAAAGAAATAAATTTATCCATATTATTCTTCCAGTTGTATTCTTCATTTTCCTATTCTTCCCTAGAATTGAGCTTCACCTTATTGGTTTGAAGATTCCATATGAGGTCTATTGGATATATAGGCTCAATAGGGTGGGTAATTTAATCTATAAACCCTTAAACCAAAATTGCTAGGCCTTCAAGTTAAATCTCAAGGAAATTGTCACAAGTTTCAAAAGTAAGGGATGTAGAGATTGAAACAAACACAAGAAAAGGCAAGCATGTAGAGTGGTTTTGTCTTACAAGGACGTAAATCCACTACCTAAAGAGGTCAACATTTAGGATGTGCAACCTTGAGTATCACCTTATGTTTCACAATAAAAGATTACACCAAGAGACCCACTTTTGATATAAAGTACTAACTAGCTTCCATTTTTAGGACAAGGGAGACAACAACTATATAAATGGACTCACCTCCCTTACCTGAGGCCAACAACCCCTTATCTTCATATTCTTTATCCAAGGAAGAACTTCAAATAATCACGATTGAGAGACATGGAGAGAAGGATGTAGATATTTATATGTCACAAGTATGACTATCAATCTTACAAGATTACCATTTCACTCTAATGATTTTAGAAAATGTTCTAGCTTAAGAAGTGTTTAGGGGATCTACATTCACAAAATAGTAGTGATATCATAGGAACATAGGTGGAAAAAGTAACAAGTAATACTATATGTCCTATTTGTAGTTGAGGATTCCTAATAGATACCAAAGCTAGGTAGGACAAATTAGGGGATGATGGGATACCCCAAATGATATATTTAAACTTTCATCCCCCTCTAACAGTTAATGGCACTTTTCAAGAAGAAACAACTACAGTGTCGTAGATCGTGTTTAGGAAGTAAAATCTTGTCTGATAGAACTAATAGATAAGATTAATGAAATTTTGTGTTCAAAATCTCAACATATGGACATATTGAATTTTGCAATTAGTTGATTGGCTGAGCTTTATGATGGTAAAACGCAATCGATGTAGTATTATTAGAAATCCATAACAACATCATTGGATGAGATTCACTAGGAAAAACTCATATGATAGGAACTTCTATTTTTCATATTTCTTATTACTTCTAAATGCAATATTTTTATATGTGTTAATTATCTCTTTAAAAAATTTAAGCTTATTTATGATTCATAAAAATATCACAATAATTTACAACAAAGTTCTAAAAGAATTATAGATATTGTTCTTTTTCTTGAACTTTTAGTTACATGACTTAATATTTTCCAAATTTAAGGTTTTCAAACTTGCCTGATTGGATTATGTTCATCATCCTAAAATGATCTCCTTAGTAGTGTCAGATGCATATGCATAAAACATTGAAGTCATCATAAAAATATGGGTAATTTATAACTATGAGGTCAACTTTCTCCCAATGTTTGAAGATAAAAAAAATATTGGTAAAAGTATCAAAAGAATAATAATGGAATTCATTTACCTTTGAATCTTAGGGGGGTTATAAACTGATTTAACAAGATCCCAAAAAAACTCATGCTTAATTGTCCTATTTGTTAGTCATCAAAAAAATATAGTAGATGAACATCTATGTGTCTTAGCATAAATGAAAATCTCTAAAACTTCCATTCCTAAACAATATGTAATAAAGATACACAATTTGAGAATCTTTTCTATACAACTAGGTATTTCTCCCCCTTTGTCATATCAAAAAGAGGGGGAGGGGTCAAAAAGAAGCAAGTTTATCCAATTTAGGTTGAAACATTTAAATCACAATAAAGATGTAATCCTATAAGTCATAATCATCCAAAGTTGACTCAAGACCCAAGTATAAGTGTTGTGCGATTCGTATATCATCTTTTCTACATATATTCACACACAAATTTGGTTCTTTCTAGCGTAATTCAGTCTCTTTTGTATTAGTTTTGCCATCTTTTAGTTTCTCTACACGTCCCATAACTTGTATTGCAATATTGCCACAAAAAGGATTAATTTTAGATGATTTTTCTACAGAAACAGGGAAACGCACGGCGTGCACCTCCAAGGTGCACGGCGTGCACCATTCCAGACGAATCATTTGGCTGAAACAGCAAAGTGCACGGCGTGCAATCTCCAGACGCACGCCGTGCAACACTCCAGAGGAATCCGTTCAGTCCAGAAAAGAGAATGCACGGCGTGCATCTACAAGGTGCACGGCGTGCACCTGGGACGGAATTTACTGAAAACAACCTGTAAGGTTGCACGGCGTGCAACTCCTCAACACACGCCGTGCACAGATCAGCCGGTTACAACTGCCTTGCAGGTGCACGGCGTGCACCTCCAAAGTGCACGGCGTGCACCTGTCAGTTTCAGAATTCCGAATTTTCAGAACACGATTTTAAAAGAAAGAGGGAAGGAATGGGACGGTTACGTTCGACCATTTAGGAAGTTTTTCTCGTCCCAAAGGCAGAGGAGAGCAGAGCAAGGCGATTTTGGAGGAACTAAGGTGGTTTCTTGAGCAAAGAAGTCATTTCTTCTTCCCCACTTCTCCATTGTCTCCCCCAAGGTGCAGCAAAGCTTCTCCAACTCCGTGCAGCTTCTCGGGAGAGGAGTTGGGCCGTCTTGGAGCAGCTAAAGGAAGGGAGTCTCGTCCTAAAGCCGGATTCCTTACCCCTTGTGGTTACACCTTTGGTTCCTTTTGCTTTTCCTCCCCAAAACGATGTCTAGCATTGAGAATTCTGTAGAAATCTTGTTGTACACAGTTATGGACGAGTAGATCCTTTTTCTTGGGCATGGGAGAGTAACTCCCATGCCATAGCATGTTTTGAACAAGTTTTTTCGTACTAAATGTAATTGTTTCTTGTTTCTCTACCCTAAAGGGCGTCGGTGACTTTCTTTCCTTGCATGTATCGTTGGCCGCCATATATGCACGATTTCTGCTTTCTTGCTTAGTTTGAGAAAACAAGTAGGTTTGTATGGAGACGTCCCTTTTGGCAACTTTTCTTCTTCTACGAGAGTAGGGAAGAATGAGTTGAGGATCTGTTTGTGATCATATACGATATCCATGCACGAGAGTGCTGTTTTGAGTTATGGTCGTTGCAGTTACTCCGGGAGGTGAGCTGTAACACATCTTTTCCTAGAAACTTGATCTTTTGCATGTTTAAATTGCTTTGTTCTTTGTTTGCTATGGCATATGAGTGAAATCCTAATGTCCAAGATCCATTAACTCTGAATTAGAACGTTCCTCGTAATCTTAGTTTGTTGATAAAAATCTGAAATTTCTTGTAGTTAAAACCAAATCTTTTATGCTTTCGGAACAGATCTTTCTACCCCTCTAAAACCGATCTAGATTGTTGAACTTTAGTATTGCTGCGTTCAATTAAGTTATCGTTAGCTCCTCGTGTTCGACCTCGACTACAACTACTCTTGTATACTTGCAAGATATAGCTAGTTGAGTAAAAGATCATCTTCATGATTGAAACTCGTTAGTGTAAACACCAACAAGTTTTTGGCGCCGTTGTCGGGGAGCTTCGGTAATTAAATTGGAGTAATAAGTACTACTTAGTATTCGAGACTAGATCATTATACATCATTTTCAAATTCCATATACCTCTTAGTGTGTTCTCAAATTTTTTCTTGTTACTTTTCAGGTTGTATGCGTCGTTCGCAACGAGGTCTTCAAACAACTCCGTTGTTAGACCTTGAGATAGAGCGAAGCATCTCGAGCTTGAGAAGATCAAGGAGGAAAGAACAATCACAGCTAGAGGATACTACTCCGCCTCCATCACCGTCTCCATCTTTTTCATCCTTTGAAGAAACTTCACCAAGCCTTCCAGTCATGAGAGACGATCGCCCGCTCAAGGACTTCGCAATGCCGGTGGCCACAAACATATGTGGAGCCATCGACCTACCAGCCATAGAAGCGAACAATTTCTCCATTGCTCCTTCTATGATGCAGATGATCCAACAAAACCGCTTCGGGGGTACCGTTAATGAAGACCCAAGTCTTCACATCGCAGAATTTCTGGAGTACTTGAATACTTTCAAAATTAATGGCGTATCTGCAGACGGAGTACGACTGATGCTCTTTCCCTTCACTCTAAGGGATAAGGCCAAAACTTGGCTTTTATCTCTTCCGAAGAAGTCTATAAAAACTTGGGACCAGCTGCTTAATGTTTTTCTTGCCAAATATTTCCCTCCAAGCAAGAACGCTCATTTGAGAAATCAGCTCACTAACTTTTCTCAAAATGATGGTGAAACACTTTATGATACATGGGAGAGGTTCAAAGACCTTCAACGTCTTTGCCCTCATCACGGTCTCACTAATTGGCTACTTCTTCAGACCTTCTACAACGGGCTTTTCTATAACACCCGGATGACGCTAGACGCTGCAGCCGGTGGTGCTCTTATGACAAAATCTTATAGGGAGGCCTATGATATAATTGAAGATATATCACTCAATCATTGCCAATGGGGAGGTGACAGAAGAGCCAACTCATCATCAAATGCAAGTTCTTCTAGTGCAAGGCCGGGAGGAAAGTACGCTGTTGACGCCGTCGATCTTATAGCTGCAAAGCTTGATGTTCTCACCCAAAAGTTCGAGAAGTTGACTACATTGCCGGTTCAGTCTGCAGAAGCCACATGTGAAGCTTGTGGTAATCCAGGGCACGTTTCTTCTCAATGTTTTGCTCCCAACACTATGGAGGGAGATCTTGAACAGGTTAATGCGATTGAGATGCAAAGGAACAAACAGTACAACCCTTATTCTAACCAATACAATCCAGGATGGAGAGATCATCCCAACTTCTCCTACAAGAACAATAACCATGCTCAAAATTTTCAGCAAGGGCAACAACAACAACCACCTCAGCAATCACAGTTCAACCGCCAAGGTAATCTACAAGGTTACAATAATCGGGGTTATCAAGGGCAGCAACAACAGCCCCAAGGATCTTCTCTTGAGGCTTTGATGGAGAAATTTATCAACACACAAACGCAGCAAAATGAAGAGTTTAGGGGGAATGATAAGCTACTTAAAGATGCTATTCTTCAACTTTCAGCCAAGGTAGACAACATAACCACTCATACAAAGATGCTGGAAAATCAAATAGCTCAACAAGCTCTTTCTCAACAAGGACAGAAATCCGGTTCTCTCCCTAGTGTGCCGGAGGTAAATCCAAGACAGCAAGCCAACGCCATCATTCTAAGAAGTGGAGCTGAAATTGAAAGACCTTCACCACCCAAGGAGAAAGACATGGAGGTACTTAATGAGAAAGAGCCTCCCATTCCCCATTGCCGCAAAGAGCAAGGTAAATCTGAAAACCCGCCGTCTTTCAAAGCCTCAGCACCTTTCCCTCATAGGCTTGTCAATAATAAAGACGATGTCAAGTTCAGAAAATTTATGGACATTCTTAGCAAGTTGCAAGTTAATCTTCCTTTTACTGATGTAATTGCTGAGATGCCTTCTTATGCCAAGTTCTTGAAAGACATCCTGTCTAGAAGGAGAACAGTCGATCAAGTGGAAACAGTTAAGCTTTCTGAACATGTGAGCTCCATTATTCAAAACCGCATTCCTTCTATTCCGGAAAAGTTGGATGACATGGGACCTTTCACACTGCCGTGCAAAATCAACGATGTCACTTTTGAAAAAGGCTTAGTAGATTTGGGGGCTAGCATTAGCCTCATTCCAACCACCTTATGGCAAGAACTACATCTTGGAGATCTAAAGCCAACAAAGATGGTTATCGAATTAGCTGATCATTCTCTTAAACACCCTAGAGGTGTTTTAGAAGATGTCCTTGTACATATTGGCAAATTCTACATACCATGCGATTTTGTAGTACTTGACATGGTAGAGGCCCCCCGCAATCCTATTCTTTTTGGGAGACCTTTCTTGAGGACTGCCGGTTGTCTAATTGACGTCCGGGAAGGGAAGTTAACCCTACGTGTGGGAAAAGAAGAAATTGAATTCTCCATTTCAGATGCCATGAAAGCACCCGCACAAGTAAAGGAGATTTGTCTATTTGATACTATTGATCCAATGGATGATTACGTTGATGATATGATAGATTTCATGATAAACTATTGTGATGACGTGACTGCTCAAAATAATAATTCTGAAAATTCTGGAGCTATTCCTGTTTATAAAGCTCAAGCAAATAAAAAAGAAGCTCCACGTGAGGACGAAAAGGTTGATGAAGAAGCTCCAAAGAAAAAGGTAGAACTTAAAGCCCTTCCACCGGGGCTGAGGTATGCGTTTCTAGACCCAAATTCTTCATCTCCTGTTATAATAAATGATGAATTAACCAAAGAACAAGAAAATAAATTACTTACTGAATTGCGCCTGTATAAAGATGTAATTGGTTATTCAATTGATGACTTGAAAGGCATTCATCCTAAAATCTGCATGCATAGAATAAACATGGAGGATGATGAAAAACCAACCGTTGAACCACCAAGACGTTTAAATCAAAACATGCTTGATGTGGTAAAGAAAGAGATTTTAAAATTAATGGATGCCGGAATTATTTATCCCATTAGTGACAGCCCCTGGGTTAGTGCTATTCACGTAGTACCTAAGAAAGGGGGTGCAACTGTTATTAAGGGAGACAATGATGAGTTGATACAGACACGCATGGTCACAGGCTGGCGTATGTGTATTGACTACCGGCGTCTAAATAAAGCAACTCGCAAGGACCATTTCCCTTTACCTTTCATTGACTTAATGTTGGAACGCCTTGCTAAACATTCTTATTTTTGTTATTTGGATGGATATTCCGGGTTTTATCAGATTCCTATCTACCCGCCTGATCAAGAAAAAACCACGTTCACTTGCACATATGGCACATATGCTTATCGCCGCATGCCTTTTGGCCTTTGTAATGCACCCGCCACTTTTCAGCGGTGCATGATGGCCATTTTCTCGAATTTCATTGAAAATATTATGGAAGTTTTCATGGATGATTTTAGTGTTTACGGCGATTCGTTCGATCAATGCTTGTCTAATTTGTCTTTAGTCTTAGCCAGATGTAAAGAGGTTAACCTAGTGCTAAATTGGGAGAAGTGCCATTTTATGGTACAATCCGGTGTAGTACTAGGACACGTGATTTCTAACAAGGGCATTGAAGTTGACAGGGCAAAGGTGGAAGCTATTGAGAAAATGTCCACCCCATCTTCAGTCAAAGACATAAGAAGTTTTTTAGGACATGCAGGGTTCTATAGAAGATTTATAAAGGACTTTTCAAAGATCGCAAAACCCTTGTGTTCTCTCCTTGCAAAAGATGCAGATTTTGTCTTTGATGAAGAATGTAATAAAGCTTTCACTACGCTCAAGGAAGCTCTCATTTCAGCCCCCATCATTCAACCTCCAGATTGGGATGCTCCCTTCGAATTAATGTGCGATGCAAGTGACTATGCAGTAGGAGCTGTTCTAGGACAGCGAAAAGACAGGAAACTCCACGCCATTCATTATGCAAGTAAGACCCTCAATGATGCGCAAGTCAACTACACAACTACAGAGAAAGAGATGCTTGCTATTGTATATGCCTTTGAGAAATTCCGACCATATCTTGTGGGTTCCAAAGTGATTGTCTATACTGATCACGCTGCAATCAAATACCTCTTGAACAAAAAGGATGCAAAGCCGCGCCTTATTCGTTGGGTGCTGCTCCTACAAGAATTTGATCTAGAAATTCGAGACAAGAAAGGTACTGAAAACAGCGTTGCTGACCATCTTTCTAGATTGTCCACTACAGCGGGAGACTCATTACCTATTGAAGATCATCTTCCCATTGAAAGACTCTGTGCTCTATCATCCGTTCAAGCACCGTGGTTTGCCGACATTGCAAATTTCCTTGCTACAGGGCAGCTTCCACCCGGCTTGACATATCAACAAAAGAAAAAGTTCTTTCACGATGTAAAGTTCTATTATTGGGATGATCCGTTCCTATTCAAACATGGGAGTGATGGATTAATACGCCGCTGTGTGATCGAAGAAGAAATTCCCACCATCATTGCAGAATGCCATGCTTCTTCTTATGGAGGCCATTTTGGAGGAGAGAAGACTGCTGCAAAAATTCTCCAAGCCGGTTTTTATTGGCCTACGCTCTTCAAGGATGTAAATCTTTTTGTCAAATCCTGTGACAAATGTCAAAGAACTGGAGGTATATCTCGCCGTGATGACATGCCGCTCAACTCTATCCTAGAGGTTGAGGTGTTTGACGTATGGGGTGTTGACTACATGGGACCATTCCCGTCCTCATGTGGGTATCATTTCATTCTTGTTGCTGTTGATTACGTGTCTAAATGGGTTGAGGCCATTCCAACCCAATCACCCGATGCTAAATCGGTAGTAAAGCTCTTTCAAAAGATCATCTTTCCTAGGTTCGGTGTTCCACGTGCTGTCATCTCTGATGGAGGGACACATTTTGCCGAGAAGCAATTCAACAACCTTCTCTCCAAGTATGGCGTCACCCACAAGGTCTCTACGCCCTATCATCCTCAAACATCCAGGCAAGTGGAAGTTTCAAATAGGCAGCTGAAAAACATTCTTGAGAAGACCGTCTCCAGTTCAAGAAAAGATTGGGCTTTGAAAATTGATGATGCACTTTGGGCATACCGCACAGCTTACAAGACCATCATAGGAACCACTCCTTTCAAGCTTATCTATGGGAAGTCTTGTCATCTTCCGCTTGAACTTGAGCACCGGGCGCTGTGGGCTATTAAATTCTTAAACTTTGATATGAAGAAAGCTGGGGAGAAGCGCCTTCTACAACTGCAAGAACTTGAAGAGCTGCGCCTCGATGCTTATGAAAATGCAAAGCTGTACAAGGAAAGAACAAAGGCATGGCATGACAAAAGAATCCGCAGGAAAGACATTCAGGAAGGAGATCAAGTTTTATTATTCAATTCAAGGCTGAAGTTATTTCCGGGAAAGCTAAAGTCTAAGTGGTTGGGTCCCTTTCTTGTATTGAAAATCTTTCCATATGGAGCGATGGAACTACAAGGAAAAGATGGGAATTTCAAAGTGAATGGACAAAGATGCAAGCTGTATTCATCCTCTGAAATTCTAGACAAGGGAGCCTCTTGCTCCCTCCATGACGCATGAAAAGATTGAAGAGTCTTACTCCGGACCCTAAACGGAGGACCTTGTGGGAGTTGACCCCACGTTAGGATAGATTTGTTTGAGTTGTTTGAGTCAAAAACTCTCTTTAATTTTGTTAATTAGCTCGTCATGGATGAATGTAATAATTTAGACTTGGTCTCCATTCATTCCGTCATAATTTTATGCTGACCAATTGAATTTTTCTGCAGAAATTCCAAAGTGCACGGCGTGCATTCAAAAATGCACGGCGTGCACCCCACTACGAAATTCAGCAATGAAAAGCCTGTAAGCAAACACGGCGTGCATCTTTATACCGCACGCCGTGCATCTTGAAGGAGAATTCTACAGGAACCCTGCACGCCGTGTACATCGGAAACGCACGCCGTGCAGCTGGAGCTATTTGGTCCGAATTTTGCCTGGAAACATGCACGCCGTGCACCAAAAAAATGCACGCCGTGCACTTTTAAGTGAAATTCAAAATATAAAAAGCCCGAATGCACGGCCTAGAACCCTAACCCTAGCAGCCGTGCACTCTACCCTAGCAGATCTATCAGCGCCGAGTGCCCGTTCCCTGCTCCGCCGCTAGCCGCCGTGCAACCATCTACCGCTCAGCCGTGCATTTCCGCACGCCGCCGACCTCCACCAGCCCAACTCCAATCCACCTCCATACACGGCAGCTAACCGCCCCAAGCCCCCTCTCCCGCTCATCTGCTCGCAGCAAGCCACCGCAAGCAGCAGGCCGCAGCAAGCCGCCGCAAGCATCAAGCAAGCAGCGAGCTACACGGTAGCAAACCGCCGCCAGCCGCCTAGCAACCAGCAAGAAGCCGCCAAGCAGCCACTAAACCATCAGTTGCATCTCCGCCTCCACGCCGAGAAAGCAGCCGCAGTCGCCCCTTTCGGTTTTCAGGCTTTCCCAAACAGCACAGCAGACGTGCAGGTTTCAGGCTTCCCCAAATTGCAAGTACACGCCGTGCATCTCACATACACGCCGTGCAACTGCTCGCCGGAGACAGATTCCTGTGTTTTCTTCCTTTCGTCTCATGGCACCAACAAAACGCAAAGCAAGCAGCCGTCCGGCATACCACATTGCACCTGAAGCAGGACCTTCTGCAACAAGAACGCCAACGTTTGTACCTTCCACGCAGTTCGTAGTCAAGCCTGAGGAGGACGCAGATTATCAGTTTCTAATTACTAGGCGCGTTCTCCCCTCAAGGTACATGTGCAAAGAAGCAGTGACCAAGCTGGGATTCAAAGACGAGGTAGAACGCCATTTAAAATTCTTGGGCCTTGAATACCTCTGCACTCGGGTTACAAAAACCTACCCCCGGTTGGTATACGAGTTTCTTACTACCCTCAAAGCCGAGGGTGATCGTTTTCATATCCCATTTCAGAAAATCAGTTTCCGTCTGTTGGATAAAGAGTTCTGCATGAGTCTAGAACGGTTCTGTACTTTACTTAAATGCAATTTTGGTGGTTACACTGATTATCCTTCATCTTTCAATAGTGATCTGTTTTGGTCTGAAATAACTTCTGATACGATGCATAAGGCACGGAATGCAAGGGCTTCCAGCATACATAACCCCATTTTTCGCGTACTTCATCGTCTCCTCAGCACAGGACCTTTTGCAAAGAATGAAACACAGGGTGTTGTAGGAAAGACTGATCTGTTCTTTCTGTGGTGTGTGGTACAAAACGAGCGCATCAGTTCAGGTTACTACATAATGTGCAAGCTGCTTGAAACAAAGAAACAAAAGAAGAGGGAAGCGGGTGATATCATGTGTGGCGGGGTCATTAGCCTTCTTGCTATGCAGTTGGGGTTGCAGATAGGTGACCTTGAACCGGCTCCGGGAAAGAATCTCGTGGACATTACCTATCTTATTTCTTGTGGTCTGATCTCCAGACACGGCAACAGCGAGTCACGGTTCAAAGTTCATATAACAAAGACCCAGTTTGTCATTATCCCGGATGCCAGCCGTAATGACATTAAAGACAAAGCAACCTGGAAAGTGCAGCTTCAGCCAGAAAATGAAGAGGGGACACCCGTTGGGGGTGCCAGCAGTTCGACACCAGCACCCACTCCAGCAGCACCCACTCCAGCAGCACCCACGCCACAGCCACCGTCCACTGGTACTCAGACTGAGTATGGCTGGACGATGCCAGATGTTCAGCATCTCTTCACATATGTAGAGCGGCGTTTTGATCACTTGGACACCCGCCTGGACCAGATGAGTGCGATTAATGAGACCAGGTTCGACCATTGGAGTACACAGTACTCCGCTGTGTATGATATGGTAAACCGCATGGACGCGTGGCATATCTCACAGGGCCACTACCCAGCGCCCCAATCTTACCAGTCCCCGCCCCGTCAGGAGACGACAGCCCCCGATGCCCCACAACATCCATTTACTGAAGAACAACAGCGTCAGCACGATCAGCAAGAGATCAACGACATCGTCAACCAGTTCCTCCCAGACCTAGGAGGCGGCGGACCATTCTTCTGATATCACTCTTTCCAGGTATACGGTGTAAACTCCTAAAGTTTGGATAACGCAGTGAGGACACTGCTGATTTCAAGCTTAGGGAGGAGCATCCGGACGGTATCTTAGTTAGCTTTTATTTTCAATGCTATTTGCTTCTTGTCATATTGTTTTTGTACTTTTGTTCTGTTGTCTTCTTAGTTGTTGTCTTTTCTTTCTGTTGGCAAAATCTAATACAAAATGAGATTCATCCTTTTTATGTGGAAAGAACTCCCTTGCTTAACTGTTCGTCCTCTCTTGACGAGAAATTTTCTCAATTGAAGAAGTGTGAAAAACATGCATCAATCAAATGAAACCTTGAAACCATCAACATGTATTTAACTCCAGTGTATGCTTCTAGCCTGATTATTCACCTTTAACATCCCTGATTGTTTAAAACATGTAATGGTATCATTTTTGTGAATACAGTCAACTGTACAACATCATTTAGAATACGGGATGACCTTGCCAAGCTCTCAGTGCATATGCAAACTTTCTTTCAATGAAAAATTTTTCAAAACAGATGAATGAAATCTGGTTAATGTTGCATTACTGTTGGCTCTCCTTGAAAAATAAAAAGAAAAATATATATTTTTTTTTTGTACCCCATAAAAGATGGCTAAACCGCCCACATACCATGCTAGCCTAGTGTAAGTCCGATCTGGCAATGATGGTTAGGTGGTATGTCTTAAAAGAGGGTAAACTACCCCAACCGTCACTCCTCGTGTGCATAAGCCTACATTAGCAGCCGAGTGCCGGAGCCCCCAATCTTTGATCTTATCTTTTCTGAAAACAAAAGGGGAAAGAGGAAGAGTACAGCAAAAATTGTAATTTTTCAACTATGATTTCATCCTTTGTTATCCTTAATAGTTGAGAGTAAGAGTTGCACATCTACTGATTGTTTGGCTTGGTCATCCAAACTCTACCTAGTGTTGTTTGATTGATTGTTTCATTGAAATTGATGCAAACCCTGCTGAACAAAAATCTTTTTCTGGGGTGTTCGAGTTGAATCGATGGCTGTGAGCATAAACGTGTTGATCATGGTTGGTTTGGTTTTATGCATATCTTTCATTTCATTTGACCTAATCATGTTCTTCACAATTCTTCTATTGTTTTTCCCGTGCTCTTTTTGCTTGAGGACAAGCAATGGTTTAAGCTTAGGGGGATTTGTTGTGCGATTCGTATATCATCTTTTCTACATATATTCACACACAAATTTGGTTCTTTCTAGCGTAATTCAGTCTCTTTTGTATTAGTTTTGCCATCTTTTAGTTTCTCTACACGTCCCATAACTTGTATTGCAATATTGCCACAAAAAGGATTAATTTTAGATGATTTTTCTACAGAAACAGGGAAACGCACGGCGTGCACCTCCAAGGTGCACGGCGTGCACCATTCCAGACGAATCATTTGGCTGAAACAGCAAAGTGCATGGCGTGCAATCTCCAGACGCACGCCGTGCAACACTCCAGAGGAATCCGTTCAGTCCAGAAAAGAGAATGCACGGCGTGCATCTACAAGGTGCACGGCGTGCACCTGGGACGGAATTTACTGAAAACAACCTGTAAGGTTGCACGGCGTGCAACTCCTCAACACACGCCGTGCACAGATCAGCCGGTTACAACTGCCTTGCAGGTGCACGGCGTGCACCTCCAAAGTGCACGGCGTGCACCTGTCAGTTTCAGAATTCCGAATTTTCAGAACACGATTTTAAAAGAAAGAGGGAAGGAATGGGACGGTTACGTTCGACCATTTAGGAAGTTTTTCTCGTCCCAAAGGCAGAGGAGAGCAGAGCAAGGCGATTTTGGAGGAACTAAGGTGGTTTCTTGAGCAAAGAAGTCATTTCTTCTTCCCCACTTCTCCATTGTCTCCCCCAAGGTGCAGCAAAGCTTCTCCAACTCCGTGCAGCTTCTCGGGAGAGGAGTTGGGCCGTCTTGGAGCAGCTAAAGGAAGGGAGTCTCATCCTAAAGCCGGATTCCTTACCCCTTGTGGTTACACCTTTGGTTCCTTTTGCTTTTCCTCCCCAAAACGATGTCTAGCATTGAGAATTCTGTAGAAATCTTGCTGTACACAGTTATGGACGAGTAGATCCTTTTTCTTGGGCATGGGAGAGTAACTCCCATGCCATAGCATGTTTTGAACAAGTTTTTTCGTACTAAATGTAATTGTTTCTTGTTTCTCTACCCTAAAGGGCGTCGGTGACTTTCTTTCCTTGCATGTATCGTTGGCCGCCATATATGCACGATTTCTGCTTTCTTGCTTAGTTTGAGAAAACAAGTAGGTTTGTATGGAGACGTCCCTTTTGGCAACTTTTCTTCTTCTACGAGAGTAGGGAAGAATGAGTTGAGGATCTGTTTGTGA
The DNA here is from genome assembly GCA_963693085.1 of Alisma plantago-aquatica. Taxonomy (NCBI): domain Eukaryota; kingdom Viridiplantae; phylum Streptophyta; class Magnoliopsida; order Alismatales; family Alismataceae; genus Alisma; species Alisma plantago-aquatica. The sequence goes on along the minus strand of OY856412.1, from coordinate 1,181,748,984 downwards.
TCATATACGATATCCATGCACGAGAGTGTTGTTTTGAGTTATGGTCGTTGCAGTTACTCCGGGAGGTGAGCTGTAACACATCTTTTCCTAGAAACTTGATCTTTTGCATGTTTAAATTGCTTTGTTCTTTGTTTGCTATGGCATATGAGTGAAATCCTAATGTCCAAGATCCATTAACTCTGAATTAGAACGTTCCTCGTAATCTTAGTTTGTTGATAAAAATCTGAAATTTCTTGTAGTTAAAACCAAATCTTTTATGCTTTCGGAACAGATCTTTCTACCCCTCTAAAACCGATCTAGATTGTTGAACTTTAGTATTGCTGCGTTCAATTAAGTTATCGTTAGCTCCTCGTGTTCGACCTCGACTACAACTACTCTTGTATACTTGCAAGATATAGCTAGTTGAGTAAAAGATCATCTTCATGATTGAAACTCGTTAGTGTAAACACCAACAATAAGTCATAACTAATGGATTGAGTACAACTGATATTAGATAGATTACAACATGCATAAAAGGGAAAGATACAAGTTACAACATACAACATGACCAGGAAAGAAACACATAGATTATAAAATAAGTGTCCTATTTTATACATGCTAATGTCACAAAACACAAATTGATAGGGCACTCTAGATGCTAGACATAATAGTCCTTATCTAGATCACAGTCTAGGTCATGTCTCTCATTATGAGTGAGTGAGAGGGTGATATGTAGAACCTTTACAAAAATCATCCACATGGCCATATGAGTCACTAAAAGTGTCTCTAAAATGATGAATCCTCCAACCATCATCTTTGTCTTCTTCACCGACATCATATTTGATGAATACCTCACCAACAATCGTATTCACAATTCAAAAGAAATACTTGAGAGACATTTTACATGGATCTTAAAACTTCCTGAAAGCATACATAGCATAGTAATCTCTAGATAAATATGGTTATTATGATCCTTTGTTGATGGGGTACGGGGTTTGCTAGGAGAGCCTCATCTGGAATATGACATGTAGATGTTGTCTTGGAGGTAGGTTGTGGCTTTATGGATATAAACAATGCTTGGACAAAGTACACATTGTGTTGCTTCATATAATCTATAAGTTTCTCACTTGAAATATGGAAGGAGTCACAATTGGGTCAGATAAGCATGGGGGGAGATGTAGACTACATAGGGTGGGTGGGTGGGTTGTACAAGAGAAGTAGGCACCAAAAAGGGAGATGTTGTTGTTTACTAGGAATGTACTAGATGTTGAAGTCTCAATAATCACATTCACTCAACAATATAGTATGTATTTCAAGTCAAATAAGGATTTCGTATAATGACGGTAACACCCGAGCCCACTGCCCAACACTCTATTGGAGTTTCAGGAACAATGATTAGCCCCAAAAACCACCAAAGTAATTGGCTCCACACTGTCATCATGCACACCCAGCTCGAGCTCAACTTTCTGATAGGTTACACATCCTAGTACTACTCTAGGATTATGAATCTTAATTGTAGAGTTATTAGTGATGAGACCTAAAAAGGAGGTGCACCATGGTTATATGAGTAGTCCAACCATTCCTTTTAATATCATTAATATGAGGTTGCAAATCATGGTATGTTATAATCTTCCCCACTTATCTCTTAGCTCCCTTGTCAAGGCTCAACTATATGGCTTCATAATATTTCCTCATTTTAGTGTAAACCTATAATGTCCCATGTACACCTAGATCTGTATCACGACATGCAAGAGTGGCTCAATCACCGTAAATATCCCTTTCTAACATGCTTGGACCACATAGTTCAAAGACTAGTGTGCCACATGCCCGTGTAGGCTCCATCTACTGGAGAAGAACTAGCTCTAATACCATTTATAATGCCAAATCCACCTTTGAAGGCTCTAATAGATCTTCAGGAGCTCTAATACCATTTATAATGCCAAATCCACCTTTGAAGGCTCTAATAGAGCTTCAGGAATGATGACTGGCCTCAAAATCTATCACATTCTTTGGATGTGTGCTTTTTCTACACTCACACCCACTCTAGGAACCACTATGCTATATGTCATCCATCCTAGTAATACTCTAGGCTAAGCATGCTTAACTGCATAGTTCTTAGTGATGGGTTCCCTAAAAAGGAGGTCTGCCTTGGTGATATGGGAGTCCAATCATTCCTTTTAAGATCATTTTTTAATTGAGGATTCAAATATTGGGATATTACATTGATGTAGGGACAAATAAATAGATCATATCAGGGTAAGGATGTTGGGTCTAATGATTATTTTCCTTAAGTTGAAGCTAGTCATCCAGTGTCAGATATATCTAGCCTAATTCACCATAATACCCTTCTTAAAACAATATACTATCTATGTTTTCAAAAATATTTCCCATTCTTCTTGGGATGGGTATTTCTGTCTACAAGAAAGGTTATTATTCTTACCTTAGGGTCAAGGGAATAAGATGGGAGGTTTATAGTCTAGTGTATGGATAACCAGGTTCTTAATAGCAAGATGCACATCTTGAATAGTGATTGTAGGGTCATATAGATTATAAATATTACAAGTGTCAATAAGGTCAATTGTGTGTGAGTATGTATCATCTACTTGTTGAATCTATGGGCTCAAGAGGAGGTGAAGTAAGCTAGTATAAACTTAAAACAAACTTGTCAGACCTTCAAATTATACTTCAAGTTGAAAGTAACAATTAATACAAGAAAGTATAAGAGAGATCAAACAACCAAAAAAGGTGAAGGCAAGTATCTAGAGTGCTTATATCTCCAAAGATGTAGCTCGACTACCTAGAGAGATCAACTCTAGGATTTGCAAAATTTGAGATACTCCTTGCAATCCATGACAAGACTTACACTAAAAGACCTCTATTTTTATATCAAGAGTAACTAGCTTATCTTCTCCGTGATAAGGGAGCCAATAACCTTACATAAAAATTATCTACCCTTACCAGGGTTCTTCTTCCTAGAGCCTTCCTTCACTAAGGAATTCATTGCATCATTATAAGATGCATTCCCTTACTACAAAGCACCTTCCCTCCAGCTGCTCCTTTCCAAGAGAACACTACTTCACCAGGGGGTGTCTTTGTATTCCAAGTCCCACCTTCCCTTCACCTCTCTTAGCCAAGAGAGAGTGTTAATCTTCAAGGGTGAGAGAAACTAGAAACTAGAGAGTGAGAACCCCACAAGATATATAAGTATGGATTTATCTCTCCTATAAGGTATCTTATCCACTCTAACAAATGTGAGCAACTGATGAAGCTCAAGGGAATCGATAGGGGCTTGTTGAGGACAAATCTCTTTACTATAGTGTATGGGCATTTTGGGACACTTGGGAATCTACCATATGTTCATATTTCATAATTTAAGGTTCCTACTTAACATTTTAATTATATGAATGAATTCTAACTATTTTAGTAGGAGAAAGTGTGGTACTATAATGGTTACATTTCAACTTTTTGTCCACATCAAAGGCTATATTTTGGACTTACAAAAATCTACATCCAATGTATTATCGGTAATATTTCTCCAGATAAACTCGACCAACATTCAGGGAAACTTGGATGAGAAGTGAGAAAACTTGACCGCCCACTGAGGAAACTCTACCAACAATAGTTTGTAGACTTTGCATTTTTTCTATTGGATGAGTAGCCTCAGAGAAATGTTGACTGAAGAAGGGGTATGTTTGGGCCCTTTTGGGGTAATTCCAAATATGCCAAATTCCATCATATTTGATCTGATCATCATAATAACCATTATGAATTTAGTTACAACTGATAAATCTTTACAGCTGATTTACAACAAGGGCATGTTTGGTAGGATGTAGTTGGGTGACAAAGTATGTGGTTGATATACATTTTTACATTTCAAACTCACACAACTGCACCCTACTACACCCAACCAAATTTGCCCCAAATATACAAGTTGAATGTTATATATTTTTCATTCTTATTTGTTTGTGCATGTATAGTTTCAATTCTCTAATTCTTGGGTTTGCAAGTTAGGGGATTTAAATAGTGTCTATCTGATCTAGAATTACTCAAATAGAGTAATAAAACACAAATAAGTAGAATAATTTAGTCATCATCGAGATTTGTTAATAGGCTATGAAGCCTCTCTAGTCAACAATCCCCATCCAAGTAGTGTCGAAGAAGGGATGCATCATTTTTTACTTAAGACCAAGATGAACAAATATTGTTTTGTAAATAGTGAAAATGGAATGTGTATGTGCAATATCACAAGATACATGCATATACCAAGAAGGAGAATTTCCCTTTTCTATTAATAATATGGATCAAATACTATTTCCTTGATGATTACTCTAAGTACTTCCAGTGGTAGTCCACCTGGGTGATTGTGAGAAAACCACATTCATATTTGGCTGGGATATTTTCTCATACATAGAAGGATTTGATATTTGTAATAGGCCATACATGTTTCAAATATCTACGAATACATTTTTACCAATATGCTAGATTCATTTCTTGAAGTGTTTATTCATGATCTTTAGTTTAAGGAAAGATTTTTGAATATTTTGCGAAACACCTCACTGGCATGAGTGAGAGATGTCTTAAAGTGACTAGTGACAAATGGTGTAATATTTTAACACCCGATTTTCTTATATGTGGTATCAGAGCCATAACCCCTCCAGTAGGTGGGGCCCACATGGGAATGTGGCATGCCAGTCCTGAGTCATGTAGTTCAAGTATGTTGGAAAGGGTTTCCCATGGTGACATAGCCACCCTTGCACTAGTTATATGATCGAGAGATGGGTGTCCATGGGCCATTATGGGTCTGCACTGAAATGGGGAGGATTGGATTACTAGGATAAAATGATCTTAAAAGGAATGACTAGACTACCCATATCACCAAGGTGTACCTCCTTTTTAGGGAGCCCATCACTAAAGAACTTTTTTGGTTAAGCGTGCTCAGCCCAGAGTAGTACCAGAATGAGTGACTAGTCAGGATGTTTATCATGGATTGCGCGTGAGTGCAGACATAATGCACATTTAAGGGTAGTGGTGGTCTATATCATCATTCTTGAAACTCAACTATATTCTTGGGTAGTGGGCCCACATGTTACAAATATCCATTTTATGGCATCATAGGAGATAATGGTAGGACATAGAGTGTCCAAGGACATAATTGAGGTTGACCAAGACATGATTGACTTGATTTCAACATTGAGTATCACTACAATAGTACAAAGTGTTTGTTCCTTCTTGAGAATTTTCATTAGTTCCTAAATTATCTTTGTAAGATTTCAAAGAATTTGTATCATTTTCTAGGAAATATTTTGCCTTCATTTTTATGACAAATGCTTTGTTGTATTCTAAAAAAATGTGAAGTTGGTTTTTCTCTAGTTATGCATCACCCTAATATCTCAAGTCCATTGAAATTTATGAATGATGCACTTAACATGGTTGTAAGGGTTGTGGTTGGACAAATAAACTCACTGGGTTCCTTGTGCAATCCACTATGAAAGCGGGATTTTTAAAGAAGCACAAAGAAACTACACAACATTTGAGTAAGAGCCACTTGTCATAGTACTTTCAATACAAGTTTCATTCGTATGTGTTGCAAACCAAGGTGATGGTCTATATAAACCATGTTTCTAAATTACTCGATAAAAATTAAGGTTTTAAATCCTTACTTGATTTTTTGGATTCTTACTTTGTAAGAATTTTATTTCTGGAGTGGTGAAAATGGTTCACAAAAGTTAGTTGCAAACCATCTATCACAAATAGAGGAACTTATGGATACTACCATGAAAACTATAAGAGACAATCAACCTGAGAATTAGATGACAATTAGTATATTTTCATTTTCAACTTCATATAACGTGAAACGTTTTCATCAAGATTGAAACGTGAAGAGAGTAAGAGCTTGTTTGCAGCCGCAAGACATTTGTTTGGAGTGACACCCACTTATTCAAATAATTGTTTTGATACTTTGATTTTTGATGCAGACTAGAGTTTTTGAAGCTTGATATTGTTGAGATTTTCCACTTTGAGGCATGTAGAGGACACATTAGTGGGAATATATTGTGGCTAAGGTAGTACAAAGTAGATTTTGTTTCCCATTGATATGTAATGATACATAGTAGCATGACCCAAGACAATAGCCATGCATTAGACCTAAGTGAAGGGTGACATCTTGTTTACTCTAAATGAAATCATCTTGAACCTTTATTTCATTAATTACTTGAAACCTACCATATAAATATACAATATTTAGTTTATAAGAAATGAATTGTCTACATCTGTGATTATTAATATATCAAACACACTTGGTAACTAAATAGACTAGTTTGGAAATTTATATATAATATACATAATTATACAAATGTTCTCTCATCCACAGTGTCACATGCCAATGACTAGAGGAAGAATAAGAGACAATCTACTCATCTCTAAACACCCTTGTTGATAACTTGCTTCTAGATGTTCTTGATGGTATCTTATTCTTTGTCTATTATAGTTTAATATATTAGGTTAGTGTGGGAAGTCCACAAATATGCCTTGATGATCCAAATATAATTTATTCATTTGAATTCATGCATATTAAATATGAGCATGAGGGTTACATTCTAAATTAGAAATGCATGTAGTATGAAATCATGCATTATGGCAGTTTATTAATTCAATGCAAGTAATAAATAAAAAATGATATATATACTAATTTCTTATTGTTTTTATTATGTCTTAGATGCACATATATAGTAGCACAACATATAAAAGTATCACATCAACTTACTCCTCATCATGTAAGGCTTAGAGCAGACCAGTGACTCTAAGTATGCTAAACTTGCCTGACCTGCAATGGGATCAATGCACCTAGTCTTGGTGGCTATATCAGCTTCTTGGATGAACCAGGATCCTTCTCTAGTTCTAGTCCTCATATGTAGATTTAAGTCACTGGGATTAAACAACTTACATTAGTGAAACTCTAAGGTTTGACTCATTGGATAATAATCAAACTATTTTTACATTTTGTAACTGGATACCACTAAAATGTTTACTTGTTTTAAATATAAAATTTTAATAAGAATATTGTAACATACTGAAACATAAAAATATATTAAAACCAACATTTTCTTATGCCCTTTTTGTTAGAAATCTTAGTGTTTGTTTTTCCTAGAATTCAATGATAATGGGATACCAGGAGCTTAGAGATATAGTTTCAAAAATAATTGTTCACAAATAGGATGATATAGTATAAATTAACTATCACAGGGTTCAAGTGATAGCAAATTACAAATTCACTATATAATATATTTTTGTATTTGTAGAAAAGTAGACAAAAGGAAATATATATATGGGCCCATCTTTATTGCCCGCGCGGGTAGCTACCCGCCCACCCTTCCGAACACTTTTTTTCAAAAAACATTTGCAATTGTAGAGGACTCTTTTGTCTAGCTCTCCAAAAAAATTTAGCCAAAAATAATATCATTTGCCCCTCCAAAATCAAAAAACCCGTCCTTATATATATTTTGTATATTTTGTACATAGTTACTCTTTTATTCGTGTAGTTACTTTCTGTTTACCATAGTTACTTTTTTGATAGCAGAGTTACTTTTTTTGCCAGGAGAGTTACTTTTTTGGCTGTCGGGTAGCGAAAATCCAGGCTACCCGCGCAGGCAATGAATGAACGCCCTATATATATATATATATATATATATATATATATATATATATATATATATATATATATATATATATATATATATATATATATATATATATATAGGGGTTAGGAAGTGTGTACCGGCCGGTACACGTAACTTACGTGTACCGACCATTAAAATAGCACATGTGAAGTATGTTGATAAAATCCAACCATATCAATTGATTCAACACTACATATATTAGACATGTTTAAAAAATCATAACCATATCTCATATAGATTATGAGATATAGCAATAAATCATTCAATGGTTTATGTAATTTCTGCAACTAACTGTCGATCAGAAAATAATCATTTTCTTTCTTTTGATGATCTATGAATATCATATTGTGTTGATTTTTTGTATACATCTTATCTAAGGGGTATACTTTACATCCATAAGGTTGGATTATTCATTATAATTTTACAATCACCACAAACAAAGGTGGGTACATGTAAGCTACATGTACTCAGGTACATAATTCTTTTAGCCATATAATATATAAATATATATATATATACATATATATCTTGCATTAGAGAAGCCGTACTCCTATATATAGGAAAAGAGGGAAGCATATAGACAGACTAAACCATGATGGACCAACACACTTAGGCCCATACACAAATATACTCAATATTTTATTAATGAAATCAACAAAACTCTCTAACACTCCCCTTTGAACATGGATCTTGGGAGAATACCAAGTCATCTTGCAAAATAGACTAACTGACTAAAAAATTAAGAAGCAGAAACTAAATTAAGCCAATACCGTAGAAGAGCATTTATTTCCCTCAATATTACGATAGGGTGCATAACATCCAAGATACTTCCCCCCGATATTACAACAGAGCATTTAGCATTAAAAAATACTCCCCCTCAAGAATATAATCCGAAGAAAAAATGCAAGAGCTTCATGTGACATCTGAAGCAGTAGTAAATGGAAACATGTAGGTGCTAGGGTCTTCATCGTAGTCCCTAGTGTCAAAGTGTAGAGAGTGATAGATCACAGTCCTTAGAGAGTGGTAGGTCATAATAGTAGTAGTATATGTAACAATATAGCATAGATGGGTCAATGTGCAAATAGAGCACGCACAAGCTAGAGAGTGTTGGAACATAGTAGAAAAAAAAGTAGAGATGACATATTCTGATGGAATGAAAACATGTGTACATCAAAAGGTAGCAACTAGCATAATTAAAGATGTGAATAGTAGTAGAAATGAAGCTCTAGATACTAAACTATCATGCTTTACAATAGAAGGATCCACATAGAAGCACAAGTAGCGGCACATATCAACAAAATAGCATGAAGATCCATATAGATAGCAATAGAAATAGATTCTTACTCTCTGTGTTAATATTTCATTCATATCATATCTTCTCTTTATTCATTTTGCTCAATTATTCCCCTCACACCAACCACAAAATAATCAAGAGAGTGGGGTAGAAAGTTAAAAATAATGGTATAGATAATGTGATTAGCAATTGATATATTGTGCATATGGGGGGAAACAGAAGGATTTAGGGAGACAAAGCAATGTGTACATGGGGGTGGGGTAGTAGTAGGGAGGGGTGGGTAACAATGGTGGGAAACAAGGTAGCACGGGAGAAGTGGACTATGGCAGAGAGGGTAGCAACTAGTTGGGGACTTGATGACTAGGTTGTAACAAATGATGGGTTTGTGGGAAGCCAAGGAAGCAACAGATTGGTGGCATGTCGACCTATAGGGAGGTAGTAGGTGGCCCCGGTGGAATCTACAAATAAGATATGGTTGTTATATAGGAACTTAGTGCCATGTCCAAGCAACAAGGGATGTAAAACAAATGTAGATAAGTAGTGGCTAGAAACATCAAACAAGTAGGATAATAGGGTGGCCACAATAGGGAGGAAGTGGTGTTGGTTATAAAAGGAGAAGTATTCTAGTGGATGGTATTAGGAGGCAGAGGTATCAAGGAAGTCAATAATCAGTGTAAGGGAAATGGGTAGAAATAATATTGGGGTGTGTAGCGGGTCATGAGGAAGTAGTTATGGGTTTAAGCAAGGAGTTGATACTGGCATATGTAGAGGTGCATGAGCACCAGGAGTTGTGGCAGAATGGAAATAGGGGCAACAATGTCTAGGAGAAGTATGGTTACAATGTATCAAGGGATGATTATTGAAAGCCATAAAGGTGATTGGAGGGAAGAGAAGAAAATAAAGATGGTGTCCACTCACAGGTAGAGGCAAGTCCCCTTTTTTCACCTATCTAGGGTTTCCCAAGAGTGTCATGTTCTAATACCATGTAGAAAAGTGAATAGCAGGGTATACTAATACTTCATCAGAGAAGTAATACTCCTATATACAAGAGAAGGGAGAATTATACAGATGTTGACTAATCCTAGTGGTCCAATACACTTTGTCCCCTAAAAAATAGACTCAATACTTATTAGATGATTAAATTAAACTCTATAACAATATTAAATAAATAAATCTAGCACTTCCCTTGGTATATATAATCTGTAAAGTGAAAGAAAAATGAAATATCGCTAAAATATGTCTATAGGAATTATGAAATGTATAATATCACCAGATTTAACTTTTCAAACCTAAAAAGGGAAACTTTAAAACAATAGAGAAATATATTGATTAGAATAATAGACATGGTAACAATAACTACTAGCACTAATATATCAAGTGATATAACAAATAATCAAACTAATGAAAATTGATATATGCGCCTCCTAATTGTCTTGGGGTCAAGTTTCATCTTCATTTGACACTATTTGACCCCTGAACTTATTGTGAAAGGATAATATCAACTTAAAACTATAAAATGACCTAAATCAAAAGAATGGGATAAATTTTCCTGATTTAATAGTTGTGATATTTTTACTCTTCTTTATACATTGGGATTATGCTTTAGACAATTGGGATTTTCTCTCTCTCCTATAAGACACAAGCATATCAGAGGGCATTAGGTTTCCTCCCTTGCCCAACTCCCTTCCTTTTAGTTAACAGTTTGTTTAATTTTCCCCATCCTGATTTTCTCTCTCTCAATTTCTTCTCATAACATGTCTTTCTCTATACATTACTCTCATCATTCTACAGTCAAACACCCCCAATTATTAAAAATCATGTGTTCTCTACTATCCTATGGAACTTTAGTTACCTTATTTCCTCTTATTTCTTAATTGGTGACCCACATATCTACCCCAATTTTTTAAACTATTTTAAATTAATTTGTACAACCATAGTACCCCTTTACAGTATATAGATCACTCAAGTGGCCTCGTTCGTTCCTAAATACCTTCACCCTAGGGGTGCAAATCGGGTCTGTGTTGACCACTTCTTATTTTAGGTCATTTTGGGTCAACACATTTTGGATTGACCCTAAACTTGTAAAAGATGGATATTCATCAAAACCCTTTATCCTAACCCAAACTGAAAATATTTTTGGGTCTAACGGGTTTGACCTGTAAATCCAAATAGCAAAAGAAAAAATTTTAAAAATGCTATGTCTTCTCTAATAATCGATGATTGCCAAGTGTAATCAACAAATTTCAATGTAAACAAACTAACAATGTGATTCATATACACATATAAAGCATTTCGTAGTTTTTTCAAGAGTTTTCAACACAAATTCATATTACAATTAGCATTAAAGATCACACAAACAAACAAATAACTTTTTATAATTACCAGAATAAAGTTCATCGATGATGAATAGTAATCTAGTAGGCCATTGGGTTTCTAGAACTTTAGCATTTGTAATTTTATATGAATATATAATGTTGAACTTTTGGTCAATCAAGTTAATTTGGGTCTAAAGTTCCAACCAGGACCTGACCCTAAATTTGGGTTATATGGGTTCGGGTCAATTTTGGACCAGCTCAAAAAATCTTAGACCCTAACCCCCTTAAAATTATAGCTCTAGGTTGGGTATTGGTTTGCCAACTCTACTTCACCCAAACCCACCTATCTAGAGAAGGTGTCTTGAGTTTATGTCAAGGTTTTCAGCTACAGTGAGACCCAATGGAGGTTCTACTAGTCATTTGAGGTCCCTCCAATCATTGTACACTAAATTTTTAAGAAAAATTAATTTTGATTTTTTTGCTTTTTGTTCTTATTATATTTGGAAGTTTGCTATGAGTATTTTGGACTTTGACATCAATGCCCCTATTTTTTTGTCACATACACCTTTGTGGGGATACGCTAAGGTCATTTCATGTCTTGGTTTTAGGTTTGTAGGGTCCTCTTAGGTTATTGATTTTCATTGCTCCTACTGCCATTGTGGTGTGTCCCTTTGGGGACTCTAACCAACATAGAACCTCAAACTTTGGCTAATGGAGTTTATGATTGTCTTTATAATTCAAACAAGTAATCCCAAGTTTTGTTGGTAATATTTCTAAGAGATGATATTTTTCTTCATTTCTTAGTAGACCGGATGCATGAAAATGGTGACGAAGAACATATTAGCATATTTGTTTACTATATTACCCTTAATGTGATTTTAGTTTTTTCATGCCTCACAAGAGAAGTTTGGTCTTTTAAACATGTTTGATCTCACTAGGTTGTGTGTACTTCAAGTGAATAATTTTAGCAATATGTCTTGTCACATGGATATGACATTATCTTGTGATGTGGGGGCATGATTGTCCTTTCCCTTAGTTTTTATTCTACAAATTCAATAAATACATTTAAATTTAAAAAATGGTTACTCATTTATAAAGTATTTAAATAAATGGATATTGGAATTTAAGAAAGATATAACATTTACTTGATAGGTTTTCGAAATTGGATTCTAAGGTTTGGTGATTTAACTATGAAATACTAACCATGATTCTCTATATAGTGTATCTAGGTGTTTAAAATACCCTAAGTTTGAAGTCTAGGATTGTTATTTTGATGCTAAGGTCCAAATTTAAGGTACTGATAGCTCCCTATTTCATTGGGAATATTGAATGACACACTAATATATTGTCATAATGGGTTATAAACCTTATTTGGAAACTCTATGTGTTTCTCTTTGAAATTCCTTCTTAGAGCATCATCTATTATCATTTGATTTCATGTCGTGGATTCTTGAAATTATTGAATTCATCATGTTAGCCTCCTTTAGCCACATTTTCCATGATTAAGCATGAATATACTTTTTTTTTGCTTGAAAGTTGATAAATATTGAAGTATACATATTTACTTACTATAATGCATGCATAATTTGATTAGTAGTATAGCACAACCATACTTTAAGGAACTGAGCTTTTAGTCATCATATCTATTTATATATTTGACATTGATATTTGTGTTCTCCTGCCCTTAATAGAGAAATTATGGTGTTATTTCCCTTCTTCTAGATAGTGCTAGTATTTATTGTAATCAACATGTGATGAACTTGTTATTTGTCACCAAGGAATGTTTTCAAGGAAATAGATATTAACTGTTCGTTATGCTCTTTTACTAATTCCCTCATTCTCTTGTTAGTTTCATGAACTTTTAGTTACAACCTATTCTTTTATACTCTTTTCTTTTGAATATATTATAATTCTTAAAGTTCCCAGTTAGCTTTAACATGGCACATACCAGTTGTAAATTGGCACATACTTTCTTTTTTATTCCTTCTTCTATCTATTGTTCCAAAACCACCCAAGAGCTTAGGAGCCTACATCATATGACCAGGTGGACCTATTTTAATTCGTGAAGAAAAGGATGCATGAGATGTCTAGTATCTCTCTATAGTCGACCCTAATTTGGCTAAAATTAGTCTCCTTTATGTTTTGTAAACCATAAGAGTGAAGATGTTCAGTTCTTCTATTCCATAATAGTTAGTCTTTATTGTTTTGCTTCTTATACACTATACTTGGTATCCATACATTTAGGTGATGGAAATGCAACCATCCCTTTTAATATATATTATCTGGTTGTTTGTTTGGGATGTATTTTTGTTTCTAAATAAGTAATGAATGGATCCCCTCTTGGGTTTCACTAATTACAAGTATGGTATCAGATTGATAGGAGTTGGAAAATTTACTATCTCAGAACATCACATTCTTGTGTTATACTTGAACTTTCATTCTAGGATGAATGACCTTTTTCATGGTATGGACAACATGTTCTACTAGTCATTGGGATACATGTAAGCTTCACCTTGACCCACAACCTTTAATATTGGATGCCTACTATGGACCCTTCATTCACAATCATGATCTCCCAAGTTGCACCAAGGAGTTAGTCCATGTTGATTTGTGCCTCAATACCGCATGTAGGCCATCCATGGGCACCCCTTACAATCAGAAATTGGCCCTCTTCCATCATCTACTTACCACTATAATGGTAGGGAATCTCAATTCCATTCATATGTTGACAAGCCCAGGTGTTCCCCCTAATGAACATCATTAAGATGCAACATCATACTTCAACGGTGGCTGAGTTTCACATGGTGGATAAACCTAATGATTTGGTCCCTAGACACACCTTTGGCAGTATGGCAGCTCTCCCCACTATGAGGTTTGCTTCGCTACCTATGTTCTAGATGATTTAACAAGTGTAATCATCCATATTGAGATGTTTCCACCACGCCTTGGGAGTAATTCCCCATGATGTTTTGCAAGAAGTATGTGTACTTTATGACTTTATGGGATAAAGATCTTACATCAAAGTAGCATATCTTGATAGTTCTTTGGTATATCCATATGTTTCTATTATTAGAAGATGGCCAACAAGTCACCCTTTTCTTGGACGGACTTAAGTAAAATGTGGGATGCACTTTGGCTCCACAACACCCCCTCACTTTAAACATATTTTGGATGAAGCCTTAGCATTAAAACAAATAGGGTTGCAAAGCCACAAATAAACACAACAACAAAAACAACAATAGGAACATAATGACAAGTAGAGGCAAGTGAGAAGCAATTGGTGTCGTTTACACCATCCCATTTTCTAGTACCCTTCATGTAGGGGAGGCAATTAAGTTCAAATTGATCGAGTTTTATTTTAGGTCATTTAGGGTCAACACCTTTTGGGTAGACCCTAAACTTGCAAAACACAAATTTGACGGTCAAAACCCTTGACCATAATCCAACTAGTAGATATTCTTGGGTCTATGAGGCCTGATCCATAAATCCATAAACCAAGTGAACGGACAAAAAACCAAAACTGCTATTTGTCAAATCCTTTAAATAATAAAGTATAATAAATACATTTAAATGTAAGAAAAATATAAAATGTAACTAAAAACACATATAAAAACAATATAATTTGTATAAGATATTTATACAGGCATTTATAAAAAATATAGAATAATAAACATAAATATATAATGAAAGCAAATATTAAAATCAATATAAAACTATTTGTAACTATCACGAATGAAGACAATGAGGGATGTATTTGTAATTTCATAGTCCATAATGTGGGCAACACTTTATTTTATTAGCTTATTTGAATATATAATTGTCAATTTTAGTCAATCAATTCAATTTAGGTCAAAATAACGAACCAAAACTTGACCTTGATATATTACTCTGATTCTTCATGTTCAGTTCAAATTCAAGTTAGGACAAAATATTGTAGACCCTAACCCACTTAAATAGTTTAGGTTTGGGCCGGATCCATCATGTTAGGCCTGATATTTCTAGTCCTACCTCTTTGAGCCATTTTCCTTAGAGAGGTGACAGACAACTAGCATGTCTCCAATGTGTCCAAGTCAAACATATTGGACTTGATTACCACCAACTTTAGGGAGTAAAATCCTCATCTCACCCAACAGTACAACCTTAGAAGCTACTATAACACCAACACCAACCATAAAGAAAAAATAAAAAATATGGTCAGGGACCTTCAGTTGAGACATATGCATGATGCATATATGATATCAATGTTGAAAGTATTGAACATAACAATTGATGAACACACGTATTTCACTCCGAAACCCATAGCTTATGGTAGTACTATTTTCTTTATAGATATGTTTACCTCTGATCACCTATGTCATAGGAATATAGGAAAACATAGATAAATCAGGTGATGTGTATATTGTAGTAATGCACATGGTGGTTGTACCCAATGAGGACCCTAGAGGAGTTTACACTTTGTAATAGGTAAAAGTGCCCCTCATACTTTGTAATAGATAATAATCCTCTCTCCTAAGATTGAAAGATGGATTTGTTATTGTATGCCTTGTAGATGTTGGAAATTAAATAGCTCACTTGTATAAAATTATAGTGAAGGATTCAATAGATGAGTTGGGATGATAGATGGGGGGTTGAATTGGTTCTGACACTAATTGTGGTGCCATATCTAGTTCTTGATCGCATGGTTTTCCTTGTTGAACTCATTTTCCGCAATGATACTATATGTAAAAAATATGGT
This sequence comes from Alisma plantago-aquatica, assembly GCA_963693085.1. NCBI lineage: Eukaryota > Viridiplantae > Streptophyta > Magnoliopsida > Alismatales > Alismataceae > Alisma > Alisma plantago-aquatica. The sequence goes on along the minus strand of OY856412.1, from coordinate 1,181,732,985 downwards.
GTTGTGTGTTTTATGGATGTTTTTTAAACCAATTTGTCACATGTGCACGGGTGAAGGAATAAGAAAACTCCTAGAGAGGAACCACCTAGTTAGATCAATCCCTATAACCTATACTTGTAGAGCTACGAATGAGTAGGAGTTATATATATATATATATATATATATATATATATATATATATATATTAGTTGCATTATCCCTTGAAACATTATTAGGTGGTTTCTGGGTTACATATTTGTTCTTTAAATGGGTGGATACTTGCACCCTTTAGACGTATAACTTAACTTAGGATTGTGTAGGCTTAATAATAAATGCAATAAGCACCTCTGAGACTTTTTTCTCAACTAATATATCTACTCCTACTTTAGGAAAATGGATAATTTTGTCTACTTTTATCACCATGGTTATTAGTGGGATAATTAAGAAAAAAATTATAATGGAATTTTACTTATTAAAGAATTGTGAAAATTTCTAAGATGATTTTCCATGTTAGAGAAGCTCAATTAATTGTTAAAATGAAAATGTCTTCAAGGAGAAAATAAGTTAATTTATGTAGTGTTATAGGTTATGGATGGTTAGGTTTTAGGGATGAAATCCTCTTTAAGGGGTGGGCTGTTGTAGCATACACAGATATATATATATATATATATATATATATATATATATATATATATATATATATATATATATATAAGACCAATATTTCCTTGTGTCATTTTCATTGAGTTAGTGTTAATCCTTCTTTTCTCTATATTAGATGATAATAGGAATGTTAGGATCTTATAGATCTACAACTTAGGCTTAATGTTCTCAGCTAGGAGTATTTAGGGCAAACTAACAAATTTTAGATTCAGGTGATGGTTAAAATGCAAATTCACTACTTGATTGATTTTAGTTTTAAATAAATAACTCTAGAACTTTCTTAATCCTAGGTAAGCAAAAAAGTGAACCAAATACAAACAAAATTTAAAAATGCATAGATAAATGAATACACTTTTATGACAGCCTTGGGCTTCAACTTGTGTATTAAAATACCAAATTTACTTTACAAGGGAAACTTGCATAAATTAATGATAATACTGGCATATATGTATTATGGAAGGTTGGACTTAAAAGTATAATCCTATATCAAATCAAATCCAAAACATTTTTATGTATATATATTTGCTAAAATAATAGATATGTTAATAATAAAAGGTAACCCTAATATATTAAGTGATATAATATATACTCTCAAAATTTAATAGTGAAATATGAGATTTATACCTCCTAACTAGAACGGGTGTCAACTTTCATTTCATTGGACCTTATTTGACCCTGCAACTAACTATAGAAAGATATTATAAATATAAACCCTAATCCATCAACTAGAAAGTCACATGTTTATACTTGTCCTTCCACACATGGACAAAGCTTTGGACTATTGATATTTTCTTACACTCTCTCTTACTAGACCCAGGCAAATGGGAGGGTAGATAGGGTTTCTACCTCGATTGGCTCCTCTCATTACAGTTGACATTATGTATGATTATACCCTTCCTAATTTTTTTCTCTTTGTTCTTCCTCATTACACACTTTATTCCTCTTTAGATTCCTCTCATTTTTCTGCATTTAAACCCCAAATTCCCAATCTCTTGTGGTATGACTTACATCTCAAATGCCAATTATCATGTTTACTCTTATTTCTTCACTAGTGAATCCTATATCTACCCCAAGCCACCAAACGCCTATAAATATATCCAAATACCATTGTGGTTTCCCTTTGCACCATTATAGAGCATGAAAGTGGTCATGTTTGAAGTTAATCACAGTTTGTCATGATTCCTCATTTGTCTTCTTAAAGCCGGGGAACTTTGCTATCTTTCATTTCTTATGAAGTTGGTAATGGTAAGTCGATGAACTTTGGGGTGATCCCTGGTTTAAAGGAAACAAGTTATTTGGGGAGGTTATTGGTACTCAGGTGATACTTGGCATGGGTTTTCCTTTGGATGCCAAGGTCTCTTGCATGATTGTTGATGGCAATTGGAGTGTTTTGGAAAATAGAAGGAACATCCCTATTGTGTCTCTTATGAAGGACATTCCAAAACTAAGGAATGGGGAGGGTGTTTTGTTGTATGATGGTCATTCTAATATGAATCTAAAAGTGTCCTAGAATCTTGTCAAATCATGAAGAGAGGCCAACTACTTTTTAATGGCTTTGGTCTTTCAGATGCTTGTATGTGTACTACATCCACGCATGGAAAATTGGTCATAATAAGATTCAGACTTCTGACTATGTGAAAATGATGGGGATATCCATTGTGTCTATCTACTTCTTGTGTATGGATGGGCATGATGATACAAACCATGTTATGTTTCTCTAGACTTCGGCTGCTCAGGAGTGTAATGCCAAGATGCTAATTTTGAGAGCTAGTTTAATTGAATGGAATACAAGGAAAGCCCATTGTGATGACTTGATTATTCTTCACTTTCTATGGAGGGAAATGAACTGGAGTATTCATGATAATAGAAGCTTGGACTCTAGCAAGTTTATATCCATGGTTACTAGAGACTTTAAACTGTTATACAATGAATTTGTATAGGGTTTGATAGAAATTTTTTTATATAGATTTTCTTTGATCATGCCCTGCTGATGAGATGTATAGGACTAGGGAACACTTAGACATTGGTCTTGTAACTCCATTTTCGTTTTTTCTATACAAATATAGTGGGGAGATTTTTTACATCAAAAAAAGTGGTCATGTTTATCCGTGACACCTTCAACCAACCCCAGCTATCCTCGAAATAAGTTTGTTTTGATGTCTTTGACCATAGTGAGTCTTAGAGGGGGGTTTGAAATGGTTCTCTATGGTCCCTAGAAGCTATTTGTACAAGAAATTTTCCAAGAAAGGTATGATGATTATTTTCCCCTTTGTACCGTTGTTCTTACCGTATTTGGAAATTTGTGATGATTATTTTGGTAATTGGCCTTAATACCCAATTTATCTCATAGAAACCTATACGAGAATCTATTCAGGTTATTTTTGTCTTTGTTTTGGGTTTGTAGGCACGATTTGGGCTCATGATCTCCTTTCTCCATGTTGCCATGATGATGAGCCCCTTATGGACTACGACCATCATAGAACCTTGAACTTAGGTTTGTTGAGTTAAGGATGGTTCCAAGGACTCCAAGGGGTGATTCATAACTATTTTTCTACATTCATTTGGGAAGATGATGTTTTCCCTCATTACTTAATAACTATGAGGCCTGAAGTTGATGACAATGGCATATTATCATGATATTTTACCAAATGGCCCTCATTGTGATTTTGATGGTGTCATTCCTCATAAAGAAAGTTTGGTCTTTTGGAGATGGTTTATATCAATGAACATGCATACTTCATGTGGTCGATTTTTCAATAAGGCCCACCATTTGGCTTTAGTATTAGTTTATAGGGGCATATCTATCCTTTCCCTTAATTTTTTATTTGACAATTGTAGTAAATAGGTTTAACTTGGAGAGATAATAACCTCCTTATTGGAGTCTCCGAAAGAATACAAATAAATAAGTTTTGGAATTCTAAAAGTAATAATATTTACATATTAGGCTTTTAGAGATGGATTATAAGGTTTTCTAAGATGTAATATCAGAGTTTTTATTTAGTGTAAAATCAAAATACTAGTCATTTATATATTATATGTACCTATTTGAAATCTTTGAACTTGGACTCTAGGATTGTGATTTGGACAATTAGCATCTTCTATTAAGTATGTGCATCCTTCTTATTCCAAGGACATTATTGATGAAATGTTAAAATGTCATAAAGATGCATAATCCTATTTTGAATTCAATTTTTATATTGAAATTCCTTATTGAAATGTTATATATTTTCATTTTATTTGCCTTCGTAAACTTTTGAAATTATTGCATTCATCATTTATTGGTCATTAGACCCCACTTTCCATTCTTGGACAATATATCTTCTTTTTGTGATTTCAATTTGAAAATGATTGAACTATGCATCTTTCTTTCACTAATAAGCATGTGTTATTTTTATTAATAGTAACTAGGACTAGAAAAACCATACTTGTAGAAACTATGGTTTTGTTCCTTTTACCAGGCATTAAACTTTTGTACTCCTGCCATGATTTATATTAGACACTAAGGTTATAGTCCTCCAATGACATTTTAATATATGGCCTTGCATTTTATACATCTTGCCTTTTGGCTTGGACTTTTAATGTTGTTGCCCTACTTCTAGATAGTGCTAATCTTTATTAAAATTATCATTTAATAAACTTGTTAGTTATTATAATGAAATATTTAAAGGCAAGATTTCTTAATTTTTCATTACATTCCCATAACGATTGCCTCATTCTCTTGATCATTTCGTGATCTTATACTATCAACCTATGCCTTTATATTCTTATTTCTAAACAAGAATGTCTTTACTTGTGCTTAATTTCTAAAGTGACCGGTTAGCTTTGACATTGCACATAGCAATTTTATACATATACATACTTTCTTTTGTCTTCCTTTTAAGTGGGATGTTGACGTGTATTTTACTACGCGCTTAAACGCAAGTATACGTGTCGAGTAATATAGGCCTTGTGAGGCCCGAGTTGAACTCAGGGATACGTGAATTATTGGAGACTTCTACTAACTAATCGCAATCAGCTAGACCGATTTACAAAGTAGGGTTTTGTTGTTCAAATTGAAAGAAAATAAAAATCAAACAAAGAAAACAATCGATTAAAGGTTAATTTAATCAATTAAAAGGGATATCTTTAGGATGGCGGTTTCACCGCGGGTCAACATTGTATTAGATTTCATATAATTCCTCACACTTCTCTCTCTATCCGGGTAGTGGCCTAAAATGAGAATTACCCACTGTCGTGGTGTAATCCACTACTTAGATTTAGGTTGATTCCATCGTCATAGTAATCATTCCCCTAAACTAAGCGCATTAAGATCGGTCCCTCAGTTCCCACCATTAATTTTACAACTCCTTTGTCAAGGGTTTTATTAATTAATGTAGAATTTGTCTCTTTTCAACCGTTAATCCTTCTGTCGAAGTGATTAAGGGCATTAATTTATTATTATGGTGATCAAGCATAACAATAGCAATAGAGAAAACGAATTTATACCACGGATATGAGAGAAAAATATGAATTATCAATCTAAAATCATCATACAATGTATCCCCGGGCTACTCCCGGTCCTAAAGATTGAGGGTTTTAGCCTCTCATGTTCATCTTACACGAATACATGGTAGAAATTGGGGAATTCATAAGAAAAACATGAAATAGATGGGAAAAACCCCTGAACGGAGAAGAACCGGTGGATCCTTGGCGTAGAACACAAACTTTCCCTGCCTGTCGGTGGTGGAAATTGTCTTCGGCAGCGTCCGAATCAACCGGGATGAGCTTCTCGGCCTCCGTTCTCCTTTCTCTCCTCCTCGGCACTCGTGCAATCCAAAAATGAGATGATCCTCCCGTCTGGGTGGCCGTCATTAGGTATAAGTCCCTAATTAGGTCGTCAAATAACAACAGTCGTCCGATCGAGATCAAAACAAATCCAACGCATATCTGCCGGCGTCGATACCATCGACGCGGGTCGATGGTATCGACCCGGCGGATTAGCGGTAGCTTTCCTTTCTTTTATTCGGGGCGCCTGTGGTGATCTCGATACCATCGACTTGGGTGTCGATGGTATCGACTCCTTTAGCGTCGGTTGTTGTCGTTTAGCGACGCTGTAGCTCTCCTTGTGTCGATGGCATCGACTTGCGTCGATGGTATCGACTTCATCCTCGCCAGCAGCCTGGAGACATCTCGATGCCATCGACTTGGGTGTCGATGGTATCGACTCTGTATTGCTCTTCTCGGCTGACAACCTGTGGCTTGGTCGATGGTATCGACATCCGTCGATGGTATCGACGGATGTAGATACTTGTTTTTCCTGAAATTGCACAACAAGACCAAATAAATCCACACGATTTATGATAAGATGATCAATAATGCTTAAAATAATGAAATAAAGGGGATTTGATATAAAATGATGGCAAAGACCAAATAAAGTGAATTATGCAATAATATCCATGAAAATGAGTAATTAAGGCACAAAACACATATGAAATCGGTCTATAAATGCGACTCAAAATCATCGCATCAAACTCCCCTAAGCTTAAACATTGCTCGCCCTCAAGCAACTAATCCTTAGAATAGAATTGCGAATGTCAACTAACAATCAAAATACCAACCCACCTCACAAATGACTCCCACTGGACGTTCTCAAACCGGCCTACCCTAACCACAGAACAGTAATTACCCTATAGGCGACAATAACCATCAATAAAAGAAATTATCCTTCAAACCGATGAACACTATCACATAGGGCAGTTATCATAATAAAGTTCGCCGATTCAGCCATGGTGCATCTTGTGATCACCTAAACTACGTTGTTCGCCCTAACTACCATCTACATGGAAGCCATCCTCCTTATACACATGAGTGAGGAGAATATCACGGTGGAATACCAATCCGAGCAACGGGTGGATGGAATGGGTGGTTCATGGGAGAATATGGAAGTATTACACAGTTTCAGTATGCATATAACAAAATGCCCTAAATGCTGCAAATGCACATTAAGAATGCCCTAATGCCTAAAAGTGGGTGGAATGATGCATGCACTAACCTTCTACCTCAAAATGAGATAGAAATCTACTCAAGACACATCATGTACTCAATTCCCCTGTTATACAAGTGATATCATTCCTTTCTCCCTCTTATTCCATTTCCTTCTAAATTCTCTTCTTTTTTTTTCTTTTTTTTTCAAAAAAAAAAAATTTTTTCTTTCAGATTTTTTTCTTTTCCTCTTAGCCCACATATCCATACTTGCTTAGAGATACATGTGTTAGGCTATTTTCTTCATGATTGGAAATCTTTGTACTAATGCGAGGGTATGGAACAATTTTAGATCACTTTTCAGGTCAACTGAGATACATGGTGTACTTATGCATGAAAATCATGAAAGTATGAGTGCAACTACATGACATGCACCTAAAAGTAATGTGCATGAATCACTATACATTTTTTTTTCTCATTTTATGCAAAAGTATGAAAATAACAATGCAAATTCTATCTACATGCTATGCACACAAAAGAAATTGAAACTGCACTTTACTTCCAATTCTTGGGTGGATTATAGAAAATGGGGTGGAATGATCACAAGATTAAGTGACTGAACCTTAGAAGAAAATTATGTGTCCCTCCTTACTGACATGTGTAGTAGTTTAAAGGGTTCTTTCTCTTACATATGATTAAGGTCTCATTACCATTTGATTAGGTTAGGCTCAAACAACCGTTACTATCCACTTTTCATGAGTCAATGGGGGTGTGAGTATGACATATTGCTTCAAAGTTGACATAATCAATCATTTTCATAGAACAAGTTCCCCAAGGACAACCAAGTAAAGCTATCCAATTGACACAGAAAAATTTTAAATTCCCTTAATTTCCCCATGAAAACAGCAAGATGACAATTTTTACGACATCCACAATTACACTAGATAGATGTGGATCCTAAATAAAAACTTAAAATTGCAAAAACAAATAACAAAGCAGAAACTAAAAACAACTAAAGAAAAGATAAAAGATAGAGTTGTTCCAGCCACCCCCCTAAGATTGAATCCGACTATGGCCTCATAGTCAAAAACCAACTTAAGGGTGGAACAGTGATACCCTGATCAATCTTGCGGAGGTGGTGGTGGGTATTGTGGTGCCGTAGGATCCCAAGACGGTTACTCCCCCTGGAAGCTTGGATCATATTGGGTCCTCGGCGGAGGCTGTGGATAACCTCCAAAGTAGTCTCAACTCCAGTAGTGGTCGAAGAAGGGCTCCTGCTGTGTCTCTATCCGCTGCAACCGGTTGTGCATTTGTTCTTGGTTGGCGAGGATGAGCCGCTCGTTCTCGAACATAGCCCTTTGATTATCAAGCAACCGGCCCGTTGTCTCATGGATGCCGATATACAAAGTCATATGCTAGTGCTGCGTCTGCTGGATGTCCTGCAGCATGGTATACATCCCTTGCATGGAGTAGGGATCCGCAGCTGGCTGCTCTTGCGGTGGTGATGGCGGCGGGGGCTGAGATGATGAAGATGCACCTGGATGCATCCTAGGACGCTTCCGTGGTGCCACGCGTGCTCGAAGAGGTGTGAAAGCCTCCTCGTCTTCCTCGGCCTCGCCTTCTTGGTCTTCACCTCCGCCTTCTTCTTCCGAGGACTCGATGGCTATGATGGGCCATCGGAAATGCTGCTTGCCCTCGATGTGGAAGATGTCGTCCGGCAGGGATGCCTCCTGGTAAGCTTGGTTGACGTGGCAATGAGCGTACGCCAACCCGTCCCGGATAAGAATGAGGTTTGAACGGTGCAAGTGTTGCACGTTCACCTTACTCCGCGTAGAAATCGGAGTCATGGACTGAAAGTTCAGCCCCAAGTAAAGCGCCAACCCGGTGACCAAACCACCAAAATGAATTGGAGCCTTCCTTGTGCTCCGCTTCACCGCCATGACGCGCTGTAACCAGAATGCTCCCCAGTTGCACTCTTGATGTTTCAGGAGGGCGTACAGAAAGAACAAGTCGCTCTCCTGAAACTTGCTCAAAGCAAGATCGCTCCGCCCGAAGAAGGTCAAGCTAAGCATCCTATGCAATACCCGGACGAACGGGTGCTCAAAATCAGCTACCGCGGCATTGTGGTAGCTCACGGTCTTCCCTGCCGGCACTGTAACTAGCTCAGCGAAGATTTTGTCATAGTCGGTGCGGGTGTCGGGGCGTCGGTGATCGTGGCGGCTGTGGTTCCAGTTGAAGATGGCGTTGAACTGCTTCAACGTGATGTTGTAATTGTTGTTGAAGAGTCGGAAGGACACCCTTCCCTGGATCCACGTCTGGTCCGATGGCACCACGTCATTTGGTACGACGCAGATATCAAGAGACGCCATGAACTCGGCCACCAGTTCCTTGTATGTGGGCCATTCGCCAAAGAACGGCTGCCCATCCGCATGACAGTCCATCTCATATATGCGACCGGTGTGCCGCACTTGCCCGGCCAACACATAGGCCAAGTCGGCCTCGAATCCCAGGTCCCTGATCATTCCCCGGTCCACATACCGGGTGGCCTCGAACTTCCGCTTCATTATCTCCTCGTATACCTTCCTTACATCCATGTTGGCATGAATGAGGCGTGGACGAGAGATGGAAGCGGTTGGAGGAGGAACAAACTCCTCGATCTCCCTGGGGTGCGCGCTTGATGAAGATGCTCCGCCCGTATGCACCATGATTGCGAGAAGAATGAGATTGGAAGAAAAGAGCTCGGTGAAGATGGAGAGAAATTCTCCGCTCGGTGAAGATCTTCGCTCGATGGCGCTTCTCCGCAGGTGTAGAGGGCTCGGGGGAGTGCTCGGCGCAATGGGAGATACTTGCTCTGAGGGTGTGATGTCATATGACGTTGCAAGTCCCCTTAAATAGACTTGATCGGCGCCCCTGTTGACCCGTCGATACCATCGACGCGGGTCGATGGTATCGACATGTCTCGCGGGTAGCCGCATCTGTCGCTGGTATCGACGGCTGACGTTTGTTGGATTGAGAAACCCAGATCGCTGACGGGTCGATACCATCGACATAAGTCGATGGTATCGACGCAGCACCCGGATCGCTGACGTGGCTGTTGCGATCGTCGTCGATGTCTTCATGCGGATCGGTGACATGTCCGTCGATGCCATCGACGGGTGTCGATGGTATCGACTTGCTTTTATTGCGACACCTCCATTTATTGCATTCAACCTGTGATGATGTCGATACCATCGACGAGGCCGTCGATGGTATCGAGTTGACTGAGCAAAATTCGTCTGAATATCTCCAGAGATCTCGATGGTATCGACTGAGGTGTCGATACCATCGACACTTTTATTGCGACCTGCCCGTGACCATGTCGATGCCATCGACGGGGCCGTCGATGGTATCGACGCAGTGTGATTTCTGCTGTGTCAACCTGAACCCATGTCGATACCATCGACTGATGTGTCGATGGTATCGACCCTGCCTGTTCCTGCACATTTAACAAATGGATCAAGGTATCATTTTTAAACTAAAAAGTAAACAAAATAAAAGCAAACTACACCTAACATTAAACTATCCTAATGTACCAATGGTTGGGTTGCCTCCCAACAAGCGCCCTTCTTTAGTGTCTTAGGCTAGACGGTGTGACAATCATCATCTTTTCACCTTGGGAACTGGGCTTAGAGGATCATGCGGTAATTTGAATTCAACACGATCTCCTCCAATGCCCAAAGACAAAGTACCTCTCCCTAAGGCAGTCACAACATCTGCCGTTGCTTGAAACGGTCTTCCAAGGAGAATTTCACAACTTTGGAGTGGTGGCATATCCATGACGACAAAGTCCACAGGGAATATGAATTTATCCACTTTGACGAGAACATCTTCACATACTCCATAGGGTCTCACGGTAGACCCATCTGCCAATTCAATTGTTGCAGCCAACTTCTTTATCTCTTTTAACCCCAACTTTTGAAATGTAGCCAAAGGCATGAGATTTATACTAGCGCCGGAATCACATTGCGCTTTAGAAACATGTTGACCACCTATTGAACACGGAATGTAAAAACCTCCTGGGTCCTTTCTCTTCTGTGGTGAACTCCCGTGAATCATAGAGCTCACTGTCTCATTCATCCAATAAATTTCATCGTCTTTTATCCGCCTCTTCTTATTTATGATTTCTTTAATGAACCTCCCATAGGCGGGTACTTTCTCAATCATCTCCACCAATGGAATATTGATGTGGAGTTTCTGGAATATCTCCAAGAATTTCTTAAAGTGACGATGCTCCTTCTTTGACTTAGAATTGACCGGATCTGAAACATCAGCTGCATCAACACGCCTATGAGGTGGCACATAAGAGCTTTTCGGGGGTACCTCCCCTAAGCTTGCTTCAATCATTCCCTCGGACGTGGGCTTTGGCGAGACATCATCAATAGTAGCAGCTTGTTTTGGTTCCTCTCTCACCTTAGATGTCTCCACATGTGCACAAACAACCTGCACCTGCTCCTCTTGCCTAGATGGAGATACCATACTCACAACTCTCTCTGATTTTCTGAAGAAATGGTTTCCGCCCGGCAATCTATAGTACGTGCGTGGATATGGTATCGCCGGTGTTGCATTCACATTGAAAGTCATCTTTCTTTCTTCTACAGCTTCTTGCACCTGAGATTCCTCATTTCTTACCACCGACATGTACTTAATCTGATGATGTGCTTGAGCCACGTTCGCATTCTCAGCTGGTTTCTGTTGATTGGCGTGCTTGATGGCCACCACTTCATTTGAAATCTGTGCCACGGTGGTCTCTAATGCCCGCATCTATGCTCCATGGCTTTGCAGTGTCTGCCCAAACTTGGTTAGAATGTCACCTTGAGATTGCAATTGTTTTCCAAACATGGACATCATCTCTTGGTTTTGTTGTACCATTTGACTCAGCAATTCAGTGTTTTTGTCCTCGGCTTTTTGCTGTGATTTGGCATCCGGATCCTGCAGAAAATTATTCGGATCCTTCCATGAAAACTTCTTATCCTTTCTCCATGCATAGTCATTGTTTCTATAGCCCTGTTGTTGCATGAACTTCACTTGGGCCTCCCCATCATCAGATGCATCCTCCTTAGTTAGCACCTTCTTGGCTAGAAGATCTAACTTGGCATTCAGCTCCCTCACTATTCTGGATTCACCAGCAGCCTTGACATGTTCCATGGCACCTCTGTCACCCCATGACTGCTTCCTAGCCATGTTTTTCAGTATCTCCCAACATCTGGTATCGGTGTTATTCAGAAAAAATCCGGATCCAGCCGAGTCCAGGTTGCTTCTATCATGTTCAGACAGAGCAAAGTAGAAGATTTTCACTTGGGTTTCCTTGTCCAGTCCATGGTGTGGACATCTCCTCAACATGACTTGGAATCGCTCCCAAGTCTCAGAATAAGTTTCACCCGCCTGTTGGGTGAAATTGTGGATCTTCCGGATCATATCATTGGTCTTCTCAGGAGGGAAGAACCTCTCGAAGAAAACCTCCACCATGTGATCCCATGATTCAACAAACTCGTCGTCGAGGTTATGAAGCCACTCTCTTGCTACTCCAGCCAAGGAACTTGGGAACAACTTGAGATACAACGCATCTTGCGGGAACCTGTCGATCTTCACCATATCGCAATTTTCGACAAACTGACTAATGTGTGCCACTGGATCTTCATTTTTCAGCCCGTGAAATGCGTTAGATTTGACCAAGTTAATCAGTGCCGGATCGATCTTGTATGTCGGTATGTTGATCGCCTGCTTCTTTATGGGCCCCTTTGATGCTGAGGAAGAAGACGCCTTGATCTTCTCCCATATTGTCTGTGCTTCAGCCATTACTTCTTCTTGTTCTTGCTCAGATTCAGAATTTATATCACTTTGGTGTTCCTCCTCGTAGTAATCCTCGTCCTCTGTTCCCGCAGATGGAACCTCAGGTGAGCGATTCACGTAGTCTCGACTACGTGTGTGCACCATGCAAAGTACCTGAAATAAGGAAATCGGGGTTCAGTACTATGCTTTGAACGAGTAAACACAAATATAGAGAATTTTAAGAATATTTAAAGTTGTTTCAAAATAAAATAAAAAATGTGGCCTAGAGTGGCCGCTCTTAGCACTCGAAGTGCCAACAATTCGCCGTATCCCCGGCAACGGCGCCAAAAACTTGACGTGTATTTTACTACGCGCTTAAACGCAAGTATACGTGTCGAGTAATATAGGCCTTGTGAGGCCCGAGTCGAACTCAGGGATACGTGAATTATTGGAGACTTCTACTAACTAATCGCAATCAGCTAGACCGATTTACAAAGTAGGGTTTTGTTGTTCAAATTGAAAGAAAATAAAAATCAAAAAAAGAAAACAATCGATTAAAGGTTAATTTAATCAATTAAAAGGGATATCTTTAGGATGGCGGTTTCACCGTGGGTCAACATTGTATTAGATTTCATATAATTCCTCACACTTCTCTCTCTATCCGGGTAGTGGCCTGAAATGAGAATTACCCACTGTCATGGTGTAATCCACTACTTAGATTTAGGTTGATTCCATCGTCATAGTAATCATTCCCCTAAACTAAGCGCATTAAGATCGGTCCCTCAGTTCCCACCATTAATTTTACAACTCCTTTGTCAAGGGTTTTATTAATTAATGTAGAATTTGTCTCTTTTCAATCGTTAATCCTTCTGTCGAAGTGATTAAGGGCATTAATTTATTATTATGGTGATCAAGCATAACAATAGCAATAGAGAAAACGAATTTATACCACGGATATGAGAGAAAAATATGAATTATCAATCTAAAATCATCATACAATGTATCCCCGGGCTACTCCCGGTCCTAAAGATTGAGGGTTATAGCCTCTCATGTTCATCTTACGAGAATACATGGTAGAAATTGGGGAATTCATAAGAAAAACGTGAAATAGATGGGAAAAACCCCTGAACGGAGAAGAACCGGTGGATCCTTGGCGTAGAACACAAACTTTCCCCGCCTGTCGGTGGTGGAAATTGTCTTCGGCAGCGTCCGAATCAACCGGGATGAGCTTCTCGGCCTCCGTTCTCCTTTCTCTCCTCCTCGGCACTCGTGCAATCCAAAAATGAGATGATCCTCCCATCTGGGTGGCCGTCATTAGGTATAAGTCCCTAATTAGGTCGTCAAATAACAACAGTCGTCCGATCGAGATCAAAACAAATCCAACGCATATCTGCCGGCGTCGATACCATCGACGCGGGTCGATGGTATCGACCCGGCGGATTAGCGGCAGCTTTCCTTTCTTTTATTCTGGGCGCCTGTGGTGATCTCGATACCATCGACTTGGGTGTCGATGGTATCGACTCCTTTAGCGTCGGTTGTTGTCGTTTAGCGACGCTGTAGCTCTCCTTATGTCGATGGCATCGACTTGCGTCGATGGTATCGACTTCATCCTCGCCAGCAGCCTAGAGACATCTCGATGCCATCGACTTGGGTGTCGATGGTATCGACTCTGTATTGCTCTTCTCGGCTGACAACCTGTGGCTTGGTCGATGGTATCGACATCCGTCGATGGTATCGACGGATGTAGATACTTGTTTTTCCTGAAATTGCACAACAAGACCAAATAAATCCACACGATTTATGATAAGATGATCAATAATGCTTAAAATAATGAAATAAAGGGGATTTGATATAAAATGATGGAAAAGACCAAATAAAGTGAATTATGCAATAATATCCATGAAAATGAGTAATTAAGGCACAAAACACATATGAAATCGGTCTATAAATGCGACTCAAAATCATCGCATCAGATGTTCCCAACAACCTTGAAGTTGAACATCCTATGGGATCTGACCAGGAAGGAACTTCTCTATTTCTATGAATAAAAGGATATTAGAGACGAGAAGGTTTCCCAGATCAGCTAGTCCTAGTTAAATTATACAATTAGTCTTATTTATAATATGCAACCCATAGATGTAAATATTTAGAATGCTTCATTTATGTAATGCTTTTCTTTATTTTTCTGGTACTTCTATATTTTCTTGGTATTCATAAATTTGAGTTATTAAAATGCTCCCTTTGTTGGTATGGTATGCCCAAAGAATGAATCATATGATGATTGGCATGTCATATTACATAAAGGATTTGATTAATAATCATTAAGGCAAGCTACCAATTCATTATGTTTCACTCAGTTATGAGATAATGAGGAAAACATTGTGAATGTCTAGAAAATGAAAATACTCAATAACGTATGTCTTAAACTATGTGACTTGAACAATGAGATCATATGGATGCTAAGAGTATGTACATTCATATAATGTCCCTAGTTGGTTGCTACTATGGAAGGTAGAGAGACACCAATAACACTAAAGACTAGAGTGTGGGTTGGTTGATGACAGAATCTCATTAGTCATGATATGTAATACCAAACCAAGTGCACAAATACTTGTTCTAAAACAGTGTATCATACAAACCCACCTTGAGAGTGACACATGGAAATTGTGGCATCCAACTTACAAAACACAAAATTAACTAAGCGGAAGCGAATCATTAGCAGCGGAATACTGAAAATCACTAAAAATTAAAACTTTTTGCAAAGAGATCCAATCATTGGAAATCCTTTACAAAAAGAACCATGTCATAACATTTACATCATGTTTCAAAGTACATCTTTTGCACTATCTCTTCTTGAGAATTACAACATTAGCTATCTCAAGACATAATATACAAACAACATATAACTTCGAGGCATCAAGCCAAAATCTTGGATCGATTCTTTAAAATGCTAACTATAAAATTCGAGGACCTCAGAGTACAGAGACGACACATAAGACTATCTAACAATATGACTTGATAGTCAGGGTCTCCACCTGAGATCTCACTGCTGTCTGGGTTGTTGCTTTCCTTTTCCTATAAGAGAATATCTGCTTCTTTGTCTGTGACCACCTAAAAATGTTGGATCCCACGGGGGTGAGACAATTGTAAATTGCCCCAGCGGGAGATATAACTCTCCGCCAAAACATTTTTTTGTAGTTTAAATATATGATAATGGGCAGAGGAATAGAAGTTTAAATCCTTCTCATCCTTGAAAGCATTACAACTATTTATGACATAGTAATATATCATCTACTCTTTTAATAAGGAAAAGGAATGACATGTATATCATTTATCAATCATATTATGTCATCATATCAAACTTTTCTTGTGACACTCATTATCTTGTCATGTCACCCATGAAACATTCTTGTTTCAATCTGTTGGCCTTAGCCAATCTGCTAAACAGATAAGGAATTACATCTACCACATACTCATATATCATTGATACATGCATTAGGTTATTACCAATTCTGTGTCATTAATACAGGCATTGGACTACTTCCAATCCTATGTCATCATTGTAGGCATTGAGCCTCCGCCAGGTATTGGACTCTTCCAAACATGATTACACCGCCAGGCAATGGACACTACCAATCTTGATTTCACAGCCAGGCATTGGACTTTAACCAATCCTGATTACAGGCATTACACCTCTGCTAGGTATTGGACTTCTCCAAACCTGATTACACCGCCATGCATTGGACTTTAACCAATCCCGATTACATTGCCAGGCATTGGAATTTAACCAACCCTGATTACACAGCCAGGCATTGGACTTTAACCAACCCTGATTACATAGCCAGGCATTGGACTCTAACCAATCCTGATTTCATAGCTAGGCATTGGACTCTAACCAATCCTGATTTCACAGCCAGGCATTGGACTCTAACCAATCCTGATTTCAAGCATTACACCTCTGCCAGGTATTGGACTTTAACCAAACCTGATTTCACAGCTAGGCATTGGACTCTAACCAATCATGATTACATAGTTCAGGGAATTTAATTCCTTTAACTCATCATTATTCATTACATACTACTTTAGGCTCTGAACCCTAAGGTTAGCCTGCATAGCTTTACACATTCTTTATTGAATACAGTTGTTCCTCTTATTAAGTTTATTAAAACATTATCCTTTCTTATAATAAACTTTTATAATCATTTTGGTACCTCTCACTATGCCATAATTGCTCTCATGGCTCATAAGGCCCATAAAGCATCTTGTCACCTCTCACTGGGCAACATTTAACCATATGGCTCACAAGGCCATTAAACATCTTGTCACCTCTCACTATGCAACGATAACATATTACTTCATGTAATACAATAGTAACACCTCTATTCCCTCAATAGGGTTAGGGCTTACTATTCATATCATATTATGATTTCTCATGTCTCATTACCCAATTTAGGGTTAAGGTTTCCCATCTCACATTAATTAGGGTTTCATACTCACATTATTAATTCAACTTCTAATATGTTGCTCCACACCTCTTGGAGCATTCAAAGATATCATAAGTATTTACTTATGATCACAATTCTCATCATATATCATTAATGATCATCTATTCAAGGTATGAGTTCATTTCTCATCCTTATCATGGTATGATTACATCATACTCCTTGATTTGGCTTAGCCCCATTCTCAAGGTATATTAGTCAACATTTATCAAAGTACATTGAGTTTATTACATCTTTATTGTAACAATTGCATAACACACCCTTCATGTGTTTCTTATCCAAGAATGTTGGATTACGGGTCCATCAAGGTATGCTTACCCTAAAATGCTGAGTGTGATATCTATCATATCTTGATGTATCACTTTCTTCTCATGTCCATCTTACTTAAGTTAATCAACAAACCTTGTATTAAGGTATTTCCCTCTTAATACTTTATCCACTAACTTGTCACTTTCATCATATGTTGCATAGGTCACACATTGGGATTGTCCAATTATCTTTAATGATATGGACTTAACCAAAGGTTAGGCATTGCTGATATAGATTAAATCATTATCAGCCACTTTAGGTATTTCAACCCATAGGATGTTATTCACTCCATTATATGATATTGCATACATCACTCCTAAGAGTTTCATACCCTCATCATTGTAAGATGAATAGGGTTCTTACACATACATGAAATTAGATATATAATAATCTAGACATCATCTTGTCCTTTAGACCCTTATTCATTAGGGTATCAACACTATCATTCATATAGTTCATCAACTTTACCCTTCATGGTTATAACATCCTCATCTTACTTGATTGTAATAACCACATCCTACTTTAGTATATTGGCCATTATACCATGACTATGGTTGCACATAACATTATATGGCATCATATTGGATTTAAGTCTCACTTCACATCATTCTTCATGGTTTCCATAATACTACTCTTTATTAGGGTTTCACATGGCATTACCCTAGATTAAGGTTTCTCATAACATTAATCTTAATTAAGGATTCTCATAACATTACCCTCAATTAGGATTTCTCATGGATTCACCCACAATTAGGGTTTCACATGGAATCACCCTCAATTATGGTTTCTCATGGCATCACCATCAATTAGGGTTTCTCCTTTCCTGTCAATTTGGGATACTCATCCCAATTATGGTTTCACTCTTTATTCCCATAATTGGGGTTTTACATTATGTTACCCTGAACTAGGGTTATGATCCATTAACCTTTTGGATTACGGTTTCATGATCTCTTTATTAAGGATCATAACCTAATCATCACATGATCAATACTAATATATGAATTCCTCTCTATCTTCCTCCCAACCTGATTAGGTCACATCAACCCTTCAATCAAGTACATACAACTAAGGTTAACATAGTGTACTTAAGACATTACTCGCATAACCTTTTAGGGTTAATTAATCTAAAGGTATTGATCATCTAGGTACTTTAGGGTTTCAACCTTTGTACCTAGCCTTAATAATCATCATTGGATCAATGGATCATTCATCATCTTAATTCTTAAGAGATTCAATCACATTGGTCTTCCATTACATAAGGTATCCAAATGAATTGACCAATTGGATCTTCTATTACAATTGGTATCCAAGTGGATTAACCAATTGAGTTCTCAATTACATTAGGTATCCAAAAAGATTAACTATATTGATCCTCAAACAATTTTGATTACTTGGTCCCCAAACGGTCTTGGTCTTTCAAAGTTCAAATAGTTTGAAACTGTTTGGTAAAAGTGACCTTCAAGATCGTTTGCTAAAGTTTTTTTTTGAAACTGCATGAACTCAACCGGTTTGGGATCGTTTGGTCCCAAACGGTCTGGAGACCGTTTGGTCTCAAATGGTCTTGAGACCGTTTGGACTCAAATGGTCTTGAGACCATTTGGTCCAAACCTCCTCAAAACCGCATGGACCAAAGATGGTCTCAACTACTCCAATCGGTTTAGGGTTCTCAATGTTGATTCCATCAACCATTGTATTCATGTAACTAATCATCAATTGGACCTATCACCATACTTTGAGTGAGTTAGGTAGGTCATCCTTAAATTTATTTGAATCTCAATTGACCCTCAATTGGTCATCAATTAGGGTTTGAATCAATTGGATTAGGGTTTGGAATTGATGATCCTTCAACATTAATCAATGTGTAACTAGTTACTTTAAAACTATTGGACCATCATCCAAATTGAACATGAACTGACCCCAAACGGTCTTGAGGTCGTTTGGATGACCTCCAAATGGTCTTGAGACCGTTTTCCCATCTCATCACTCAAATCCATGTCATCCATTTAGGGGTTGGATCACTAGATTGATCACCAAATCAGCATTTGATTGCAAATCAACTTGGTATCTTTAGATCTTCAAACCCCTAACCATTGTCAACCCTAGACCTCCAAACGGTCTTGTATGACCCCCAAACGGTCTAGGGATCATTTGGATGACCTCCAAACGGTCTTGAGACCGTTTTCCCATCACATCATCATTAACCATGTCATTCAATTAAGGTTTGGATCCTAGGATTGGTCACCAAATCAGCAATTGATTGTACATCAACTTAATATCTTTAGACCTTCAATTGCTCAACCATACTTAACCCTAGACCTCCAAACGATCTTGGGTGATCACCAAACGGTCCTGATACCATTTGGGTGATCCCCAAATGGTCTTGAAACTGTTTGGGCCAATCAACCCAAAACATCATCTCAATCACTTGCAAAATCAGCACTTAGCCGATTAGGGTTCATACCATATCTTTGGGTCTTCAAACACTTAACCATAATCCACCCTAGACCTCCAAATGGTCTTTGATGACCCCCAAACGGTCTTGAGACCGTTTGGGTGATCCCCAAATGGTTTTGAAACCGTTTGGGTCAATCAACCCAAGTTTCAAACTCAATCACTTATGAAATCAGCACTCAACCCGATTAGGGTTTAGGTGATTGATGGACCTTCAACTCATGAACCAATTGGAGATAATCAATAATAATTGGTGGGTCATTAAACTAGATAATTATGAACAAGTACCCAAACGGTACAACCTGGTAAACATCACCAAACGGTCTTAAACCATTTGCTTCTATGCGGTTTAGTGAAACCGTTTCATTCCAAACGGTTTGAAACCGTTTGCTCCCAAACACAAACCGTTTGGACATTTGATTGAAAACTTTTGGTCTAGATATTTGGGTAGGTGTGTTCTTATGATGATTTCATCATCATAAAGCTCTAGACCCACAAAACCTTCTGTGATTTCCATGGAGATTGCATCAATCAACCAAATCAATAATTGTAAATTGAGAAATGATCATTATTTGATGGGGAATTGAATGAAATAACAAAGTTAGGGTTTCAAGTTATAAAACCCACCTCCAATTGAGATCCAAAGCTCCAATATCACGGAAACAATGGTGGATGAAGCTTTTGCAACTCCCCCTAAGCTCGTCCTCAAGCTTTTGGTTGAAAATATTAGCTAGGGTTGAAGAGGAGATCGAAATAAGAAGAAATCCATGATTTACTTTCAATTTCCACCATGGAATCAAGGGGAAAAGAGGTCAATAACCTTACCAACAGGTTGGGGTCGTCCTCCTCCTGTTCCTGAGATTCTCTTGGGGTCGGCCAAGGCAAAGAAAGAAAGGAAATCCGAAAAGAAGTCCTTAAGTGAGTGGAAAAAGGGATATGTATAAGGAAATCCCAAGGAGAGAGAAAATGGGATTATTTCCTTTAATTCCCAAAATAATTTCCATCAAATCCCCCTCCATTTCTTGGCCACTAATCCATATTAATGTTCTTGCAAAACCTCTTCATTATCTAAGAACAAAGGGAAAAGAAATTAAGCACCTTAACCCTTATAATATTAATATCCATTTTTGAGTGGAATTTCTTTGTCTTATAATAATGGTGAGTGGAATTTCACCTCCTTAGGATATGCTCGTGCCTTTGCAAGGCTTAAGCTCGTCCACACACATATGAGTCCAACCATTTTAATTTTGGTTGAAGGCCCCTTCAATTATTTTATTTATTTTTGCATTAAATTGAATTAGGGTTCCAATTAGGCTTAAATCTTGATTATGTTAATATCAAGATTCTCTCTCCTCCAACTTAATTCAAATGAGGCGCCCCTCTCATTTTCTTTGCTCTAAATGATGTGAAGAAACATTAGGGACCTTATTGAAGTGGTAATTTTCATATTGAACCTTAGGTTTTGGTTATATTGCACTTTACACCAAAACTAGGTTTTAATGCACAAACATTGTTTTATCAGCTTTTCCTTGGTACTCAGGCTACCACAAGCCATACCTCTGCATCATCTTCATTATCATGATGCTTCAACATATGAGGAACATCTTATCATGCAAAATTTGCAATTTAACCCCTTAACTTTGGTAATTTGCACTTTAATCCAAAATAAGCAAACATTGCTTCAACATTGTTCAAACAGGACCAAAATTGAAACATAAGTTCCTCATGAGCCCTAATTACTTTTCACAAGATAAGATTAAGCATATAATCATCTTTATTTATTAAAACACCTAGGGTTAAAGCATAACCCAGGTCAGGGATGTTACAAATTATCCACCCCTCATAAGGATTTCATCCCCGAAATCCCAAATAAAGGAAAACAGATATAATCCATGCATCATATCATCATGTCCTCACATAACACCTCATTATTATGGAGACACCATAAAGTTTTGATCAACAAAAAGTTATGTCACACAAATTTATCATTGAATGGTTCACATGGAACACATACTCCCATGTTCCTTAGTTGGTTCAGTATTTCTCTTTCAAGATCACCATTATATTCTATCATCCACTTAAGACTATAAGTCTTTTCATACCCTAATTGTGTCATCTCACCTGATAACACCATACTATCTTTCCTTATTACCTACACTAACTATCTCATTAGTTGTACATTCTCTTATCATAAGGAAAGGCTACTTATCAATTAAGAACTTATCTCAAAGATATCTTCAATTGTTATGTTTATGCAAAACATAAACCCCTAATATGTGATGTTCATATTATTTTACATGATTTATTTTATTTCATAATTGACCATTTCACATATTCAACATAAACCATCTATTATTTCTTAGATACCAGAATCTCTTACCTTGGTATCTATCACATGTATTAAAACACATCACTTATTTATCTTCCTTTCATCTTGGGGCATTACTTGTTACATATATCTTCATCTTGGAGCCAAAGTCCAAGATAAACTGATACCTTTCTAAGTATCCATCACATAAACATCTTTATATTATGCACATCAAGTGTCCTATGACCCACTTGATTGCCATGTCCCTGAGAGAAAAGAAAACAAGGAATCATATTCCTTATTCTAAACTTATGAGGACTATGCTTTTAATTCCTCATACAAACATGCTCATCTGTGGTTATCTCAAATTTCTCTTTCTTATGCTTAGAACAGGACACATTTATTCATTCCATGATACTCATTAGATTGTATCAGAATGACTGCTTGATCAGGGCAATCAAAAAGATTACAATCTAAGAGTTTCCATACTCACTTTATCATCAATAGTTGTATACCTGGCCAGGGTATATAAATACTGAGATTAAGTAGTATGCACTTTTATACTATCATATTCCTTCCTTTTCATATTATCACAAGTATAAAATTTAACATTACTGGATTTTATCCAGGCATCTCTTCATTACCTCCTCTTTTCCTATAGAGGTAAGAACAACATAAAACACCTATAATGTTTATTATGCAAAATATAATTCCTCATAGGAATAATCAAGGAAAGTTCAATCAATTACTTTCTCAATTTAATCTAGGAAATCATAAAAAGACATATAAGAATGACATTATTTTGTCAAACCTGTCATGATTCATGGATTATTCACTGCCTCAGGCTAATTCTGCCTCAGAGGTTGATTCACCATAACATTTCTGGCTGAGCAATCTCTTACCATATGTCCTACTTGTCTACATAGATAGCAAATTTTGGGTGCCATGTATGGTCTAGAGGGTTCTTTACCCTTTCTAAATGACCATTGCCTTGGTGCACTAGGTCCTGGTTTTACTGGTAATACCAAAGTCTTTCCCTTTTTGGAACTACTAGGCCTATGTTCCTGGAATTGGATAGGCCTTTTCTCAATTCTCTCTTCCTTATTCCTTGTTGGACAATTCTTTATAATATGTCCAGGCTTTCTACACCTATAGAAAATTCTGCTTTTGAGTTGTAACCTATTCCTTCCCTCATTATTTATTAATTCAACAGGCTGAGGTTGAGCACAAGTTTGTTCTAAGTCCAGAACTTCATCATTTCCCATTGTTTCAACCTGTTGTTGTGGATTACATATCCTATTGATGTCCAAAACATCATCATTAGGGGTTGGTAATCTAGGTTGTATTACTAGTGCTTGATCCACTAAATACATCATGGTTGGCCTAAGTTCCCCAACAGTGATACCTAGGGAAGGATTTCTTTTCATAGCTGGATTAGCTAGGGGATTCTCAAGCAATTGTCCCTCTCCTTCCTGCTCCCCTGCACCTCTTCTTAGTGCGGCATTATTGCTTTCTGAAGCAAACTCCTCATGTGTCCCAGTCATTTTCAAGTTCTTCTTCTCCTATATGAGTAGAAGACACTATCAGATGCATTGGATGACACTAGAACAGACTCTACTACCTTAGTCCTATGTCTCTGTAGACTCAGTGAACCTAGAGCTCAGATACCACTTAATTATGGCATCCAACTTACAAAACACAAAATTAACTAAGCGGAAGCGAATCATTCGCAGCGGATTACTGAAAATCACTAAAAATTAAAACTTTTTCCAAAGAGATCCAATCATTGGAAATCCTTTACAACAAGAACCATGTCATAACATTTACATCCTATTTCAAATTACATCTTTTGCACTATCTCTTCTTGAGAATTACAACATTAGCTATCTCAAGACATAATATACATACAACATATAACTTCGAGGCATCAAACCAAAATCTCGGATCGATTCTTTAAAACACTAACTATAAACTCCGAGGACCTGAGAGTACATAGATGACACATAAGACTTTCTAACTATATGACTTGACAGTCAGGGTCTCCACATGAGATCTCACTACTGTCTGGGTTGTTGCTTTCCTTTTCCTGTAAGAGAATATCTGCTTCTTTGTCTGCGACCACCTAAAAATGTTGGATCCCACGGGGGTGAGACAATTGTAAATTTCCCCAGCGGGAGATATAACTCTCTGCCAAAACATTGCTATTGCAGTTTAAAGATATGATAATAGGCAGAGGAATAGCATTTTAAAGCCTTCTCATCCTTGAAAGCATTACAACTATTTATGACAGAGTAATATATCATCTATTCTTTTAATAAGGAAAAGGAATGACATGTATATCATTTTTCCATCATATTATGGCATCATATCAAACTTTTCTTGTGACACTCATTATATTGTCATGTCACCCATTAAACATTCTTATTTCAATTTGTTGGCCTTAGCCAATCTGCTAAACTGATAAGGAATTACATCTACCATGTACTCATATATCATTGATACAGGCATTAGGTTATTACCAATTCTGTGTTATTAATACAGGAATTGGACTACTTCCAATCATGTGTCATCATTGTAGGCATTGAGCCTCCGCCAGGTATTGTACTCTTCCAAACCTGATTACACCGCTAGGCATTGGACACTACCAATCCTGATTTCATAGCCAGGCATTGGACTTTAACCAATCTTGATTACAGGCATTACACCTCTTCCAGGTATTGGACTTCTCCAAACTTGATTACACTGCCAGGCATTGGACTTTAACCAATCCTGATTACACCGCCAGGCATTGGACTTTAACCAACCCTGATTACACAGCCAGGCATTGGACTCTAACTAATCCTGATTTCACAGCCAGGCATTGGACTCTAACCAATCCTTATTTCACAGCCAGGCATTGGACTCTAACCAATCCTAATTTCAGGCATTACACCTCTGCCAGGTATTGGACTTTAACCAAACCTGATTTCACAGCCAGGCATTGGACTCTAACCAATCCTTATTACATAGTTCATGGAATTTAATTCATTTAACTCATCATTATTCATCACATACTACTTTAGGCTCTGAACCCTGAGGTTAGCCTGCATAGCTTTACACATTCTTTATTGAATATAGTTGTTCCTCTTATTAAGTTTATTAAAACATTATCCTTTCTTATAATAAACTTTTATAATCATTTTGGTACCTCTCACTATGCCATAATTGCTCTCATGGCTCATAAGGCCCATAAAGCATCTTGTCACCTCTCACTGGGCAACATTTAACCATATGGCTCACAAGGCCATTAAACATCTTGTCACCTCTCACTAGGCAACGATAACATATTACTTCATGTAATATAATAGTAACACCTATATTCCCTCAATAGGGTTAGGGCTTACTATTCATATCATATTATGATTTATCATTTCCCATTATCCAATTTAGGGTTAAGGTTTCCCATCTCACATTAATTAGGGTTTCATACTCACATTATTAATTCAACTTCTAATATGTTGCTCCACACCTCTAGGAGCATTCAAAGATATCATAAGTATTTACTTATGATCACAATTCTCATCATATATCATTAATGATCATCTATTCAAGGTATGAGTTCATTTCTCATCCTTATCATGGTATGATTACATCATACTCCTTGATTTGTCTTAGCCCCATTCTCAAGGTATATTAGTCAACATTTATCAAAGTACATTGAGTTTATTACATCTTTATTGTAACAATTTCATAACACACCCTTCATGTGTTTCTTATCCAAGAATGTAGGATTAGGGGTCCATCAAGGTATGCTTACCCTGAAATGCTGAGTGTTATATCTATCATATCTTGATGTATCACTTTCTTCTCATTTCCATCTTACTTAAGTTAATCAACAAACCTTGTATTAAGGTATTTCCCTCTTAATACTTTATCCACTAACTTGTCACTTTCATCATATGGTGCATAGGTCACACATTGGGACTGTCCAATTATCTTTAATGATATGGACTTAACCAAAGGTTAGGCATTGCTGATTTAGGTTAAATCATTATCAAACACTTTAGGTATTTCAACCCATAGGATGTTATTCACTCCATTATATGATATTGTATACATCACTCCTAAGAGTTTCATACCCTCATCATTGTAAGATGAATAGGGTTCTTACACATACATGAAATTAGATATATAATAATCTAGACATCATCTTGTCCTTTAGACCCTTATTCATTAGGGTATCAACACTATCATTCATATAGTTCATCAACTTTACCCTTCATGGTTATAACATCCTCATCTTACTTGATTGTAATAACCACATCCTACTTTAGTATATTGGCCATTATACCATGACTATGGTTGCACATAACATTATATGGCATCATCTTGGATTTAAGTCTCACTTCACATCATTCTTCATGGTTTACATAATACTACTCTTAATTAGGGTTTCACATTACATTACCCTAGATTAAGGTTTCTCTTAACATTAATCTTAATTAAGGATTCTCATAACATTACCCTCAATTAGGATTTCTAATGGATTCACCCTCAATTAGGGTTTCACATGGAATCACCCTCAATTATGGTTTCTCATGGCATCACCATCAATTAGGATTTATCCTTTCCTATCAATTGGGGATACTCATCCCAATTAGGGTTTCACTCTTTATTCCCATAATTGGGGTTTTACATTATGTTACCCTGAACTAGGGTTAAGATCCATTAACCTTTTGGATTAGGGTTTCATGATCTCTTTATTAAGGATCATAACCTAATCATAACATGATCAATACTCATATATGAATTCCTCTCTATCTTCCTCCCAACTTGATTAGGTCACATCAACCCTTCAATCAAGTACATACAACTATGGTTAACATAGTGTACTTAAGACATTACTCGCATAACCTTTTAGGGTTAATTTATCTAAAGGTATTGATCATCTAGATACTTTAGGGTTTCAACCTTTGTACGTAGCCTTAATAATCATCATTGGATCAATGGATCATTCATCATCTTAATTTTCAAGAGATTCAATCACATTGGTCTTCCATTACATAAGGTATCCAAATGAATTGACCAATTCGATCTTCTATTACAATAGGTATCCAAGTGGATTAACCAATTGATTTCATAATTACATTAGGTATCCAAAAGGATTAACCATATTGATCCTCAAACAATTTTGATTACTTGGGCCCCAAACAGTCTTGGTCTTTCAAAGTTCAAACGGTTTGAAACCGTTTGGTAAAAGTGACCTTCAAGATCGTTTGCTAAAGTTTTTTTTTTGAAACCGCATGAACTCAACCAGTTTGGGATCATTTGGTCCCAAACGGTCTTGAGACCGTTTGGTCCCAAATGGTCTTGAGACCGCTTGGACTCAAACGGTCTTGATACCATTTTGTCCAAACCTCCTTAAAACCGCATGGAACAAAGATGGTCTCAACTACTCCAATCGGTTTAGGGTTCTCAATGTTGATTCCATCAACCATTATATTCATGTAACTAATCATCAATTGGACCTATCTCCATACTTTGATTGAGTTATGTAGGTCATCCTTCAACTGATTTGACTTTCAATTTACCCTCAATTGGTCATCAATTAGGGTTTGAATCAATTGGATTAGGGTTTGGAATCGATGATCCTTCAACATTAATCAATGTGTAACTAGTTACTTTAAAACTATTGGACCATCATCCAAATTGAACATGAACTGACCTCAAACGGTCTTGAGGTCGTTTCGATGACCTCCAAACGGTCTTGAGACCGTTTTCCCATCTCATCACTCAAATCCATGTCATCCATTTAGGGTTTGGATCACTAGATTGATCACCAAATCAGCATTTGATTGCAAATCAACTTGGTATCTTTAGATCTTCAAACCCCTAACCATAGTCAACCCTAGACCTCCAAATGGTCTTGGGTTACCCCCAAACGGTCTTGGGATCGTTTGGATGACCTCCAAACGGTCTTGAGACCGTTTTCCCATCACATCATCATTAACCATGTCATTCAATTAAGGTTTGGATCCTAGGATTGGTCACCAAATCAGCAATTGATTGTACATCAACTTAATATCTTTGGACCTTCAATTGCTCAACCATACTTAACCCTAGACCTCCAAACGGTCTTGGGTGATCACCAAATGGTTTTGAGACCGTTTGGGTGATCCCCAAACGGTCTTGAAACCATTTGGGTCAATCAACCCAAAACATCATCTCAATCACTTGCAAAATCAACACTTAGCCGATTAGAGTTCATACCATATCTTTGGGTCTTCAAACACTTAACCATAATCAACCCTAGACCTACAAACAGTCTTGGGTGACCCCCAAACGGTCTTGAGACCGTTTGGGTGATCCCCAAATGGTTTTGAAACCGTTTGGGTCAATCAACCCAAGTTTCAAACTCAATCACTTGTGAAATCAGCACTCAACCCGATTAGGGTTTAGGTGATTGATGGACCTTCAACTCATGAACCAATTGGATTTAATCAATAATAATTGGTGGATCATTAACCTAGATCATTATGAACAAGTCCCCAAATGGTCAACCCTGGTCAACATCACCAAATGGTCTTAAACCGTTTGCTTCTATGTGGTTTAGTGAAACTGTTTCATTTCAAACGGTTTGAAACCGTTTGCTCCCAAACACAAATTGTTTGGACATTTCATTGAAACCGTTTGGTCTAGATATTTGGGGAGGTGTGTGCTTATGATGATGTCATCATAATCAAGCTCTAGACCCACGAAACCTGCTGTGATTTCCATGGATATTGCATCAATCAACCAAATCAATAATTGTAAATAGAGAAATGATCATTATTTGATGGGGAATTGAATGCAATAACAAAGTTAGGGTTTCAAGTTATAAAACCCGCCTCCAATTGAGCTCCAAAGCTACAATCTCATGGAAACAATGGTGGATGAAGCTTTTGCAACTCCCGCTAGGCTCGTCCTCAAGATTTTGGTTGAAAAGATTAGCTAGGGTTGAAGAGGAGATCGAAATAAGAAGAAATCCATGATTTACTTTCAATTTCCACCATGGAATCAAGGGGAAAAGAGTTCAAGAACCTTACCAACAGGTTGGGGTCGTCCTCCTCCTGTTCCTGAGCTTCTCTTGGGGTCGGCCAAGGCAAATAAAGAAAGTAAATCCGAAAAGAAGTCCTTAAGTGAGTGGGAAAAGGGATATGTATAAGGAAATCCCAAGGAGAGAGAAAATGGGATTATTTCCTTTAATTCCCAAAATAATTTCCATAAAATCCCCCTCCATTTATTGTCCACGAAGCCATCTTCATGTTCTTGCAAAACCTCTTCATTATCCAAGAATAAAAGGAAAAGAAATTCAGCACCTTAACCCTTATAATATTAATATCCATTTTTGAGTGGAATTTCTTTTTCTTATAATAGTGGTGAGTGGAATTTCACCTCCTTAGGATATGCTCGTGCCTTTGCAAGGCTTAAGCTCTTCCACAAACATATGAATCCAACCATTTGAATTTTGTTTGAAGGCCCCTTCAATTATTTTATTTATTTTTGCATTAAATTGAATTAGGGTTCCAATTAGGCTTAAATCTTGATTATTTTAATATCAAGATTCTCTCTCCTCCAACTTAATTCAATTGAGGCGCCCCTCTCATTTTATTTGCTATAAATGATGTCAAGAAACATTAGGGACCTTATTGAAGTGGTAATTTTCATATTGAACCTTAGGTTTTGGTTAAATTGCACTTTACACCTAAACTATGTTTTAATGCACAAACATTGCTTTATCAACTTTTCCTTGGTACTC
Source organism: Alisma plantago-aquatica (assembly GCA_963693085.1). Lineage (NCBI taxonomy): Eukaryota > Viridiplantae > Streptophyta > Magnoliopsida > Alismatales > Alismataceae > Alisma > Alisma plantago-aquatica. The sequence goes on along the minus strand of OY856412.1, from coordinate 1,181,703,227 downwards.
AGGCTACCACAAGCCATAACTCTGCATCATCTTCATTCTCATGATGCTTCAACATTTGAGGAACATCTTATCATTCAACATTTGTAATTTAACCCCTCAACTTGGGTAATTTGCACTTTAGTCCGAAATAAGCAAACATTTCTTCAACATTGTTCAAACAGGACCAAAATTGAAACATAAGTTCCTCATGAGCCCTAATTACTTTTCACAAGATAAGATTAAACATATAATCATCTTTCTTTATTAAAACACCTAGGGTTAAAGCATAACCCAGATCAGGGATGTTACAAAAATCATCATAGGTGATCATAGTCATCTCTCATAGTGAAGGTGATGATTGTGGTTCTTAGACCTAAAGTCACTAAACTCATCACATGCCGTTCGGTATACTTGAAATCATCAAACGTAGTCTTGAATCAGGATTATCATAAAGGTGATGATTGTGTAATTGTGATACATGGGGATTGATTGTGAGTGATGTAGATGGGATTTGTCCCTCCTACTGGAGTTTGATATCCTGGCCACTTGATAAGTGATACTGAGAAACATATGTGTATGCACATGTGAATCAATATAAGATATTGAGGTCATATATATATCTCAAATGGTCTTCTCTAGTTCAAGGAACATGTATTGAACATTTATAGGGTTATGTTTCCATTCCTCGAGTTCATTTCATTTTTTTTTTTGGTCGGCTAAAATCATGTTGCTATATTGAAAACCAAAAACTTTGGGCACTGTACAAAGGACCCCTAAAACTAAAACTAAAACTGAAAATGGAAAACAAGCTCACGCAGGAGCTGCTCCATTCCCAACAAGAAGCAAAAGCCTTGAAACCAACATGTTGGTGATCAAGGAACAATAGAAAACTAAAGACCTTAGACTAAGCATAAAAAGACACAAACCCTAAACAACTCAAGCTAAAGATACATAGACTGATGCAAGGACAAGCGCTCAATAGCACAAATACCACCCACAAAGTATGAGCACAAAAGCCAAGCAGGAAGGCCACACCCCATCAGGAAGAGATCTCCAGAGCTTCGGTTTCTGCACTCAAATCCAGGTTTCGATCGAAATCCATGACTTAGACAGAGTCCAAATCAACTGCAAAATAAAGCACGAGGCTCGAACAGTAGAATAACAGAACCAAGCACTGAAGAAAAACCAAGACCAGGGGGATCGGAGGCTGGAGACCACTGAGGCCTCTCTTCACTAGCATTTAGAACACCCACAAATTGTAAGAAGAGGATACAGGGATCGAACAACATCTTCATCCACTACTCCTGGAACAGCTGCAGCACCAAGTCCTGAGAGACTGGAAGACTCATGTTTGCTCAGACGCAAACCAACGAATACCAGAGAAGGAGCCCAGCCAGTCGTCGGGAGCAGGCTGACCAGAAACCCAGTTGATGTTGAGTCCCCTGTGGAGGGAACCCGTAGCTTAGCAGCGGACAGGAGCAAAGCCTACACACAGTGCCAGAAGATCTCAAATAGGAGAGGAAGAAGAAACTACCCCTCCCCCCACATGAGTCCTGCACGCAGCAACCAGGGGGCACCCAGGAGGAAATTCCGATAACCCAAGGTTGTTCTTGATCAACCAGTGGCCAGGAGGGTGACGGGACGAAGCATCCCACGCACTACTCGTGCCAGAGGAGAACAGAGCAGCCACCCTGCAGTATCTTCGAGTTCCCTGTGAAAGGAACCACCCGCCGAGAGCCTGACGGCCTGGGAGGACAGAGATGTCCATAACATGAGATTGGGGGGAAGGCATCACCTCCAGGACAGATTAAAGCCACCCATGAGACGCCCACCACCGCCATGAATGCCGGAAATTATCCAATCGAGGACGTGAAGCCCCATAGCCGATGAACAAACAACGGCTGCTGGCTTGGAGTCCCGGTGAAGGGAAACTGAAGCCGACTGTGGCTGGGCCGTCGCTAAATAGGAATAACCTAGGTTTCACTCAGAGACGCGGGAAGGGGAGGTGTTGATGGAGCCGCGCACGATTCCCAGGCCTGGTTGGGAGTGGCTCTCTCTACCCGTCTCTCTTGAACAGAATAGAGTCGTCTGAGACGAAAACGCCAGACCTCTTGTACATATCTGGACCTCGCGGCGCATCGCATCCTCCACCAAACCAGCGCAACCGAGGCGACGCCCAAAACTGCTTTCTTCTCCGTCGAGTCTCAGTACACCTCACCACTCAGACCACCTAAAGCGATTGGGAGCTAGGGGGAGGAAGGCACCGAGGCGGTGCTCCCTCCCCCCAGCGGGTGCCACTGGGAAGGAGTAGAGCGAGGTGGGAGCAAAACCCTCAATTTACTGTCTTTCATATATTATAGATGAAGGAATTTTAAAATCACTATAACACCTTACATGGATTGTAGGTTGAAGTTGTTCTCCAACTTTTCATTCACTTGGATCGCACTGATGTGTGACTAGGCACCGCACTTTACTTGTGATGTCATAAGCTAGTTATGGACATTCACTACCAACGTGATAAGGGACTTATATGGTCACACACATAGGAACTCAACAAGAAAAGGAGTTTAATCATGAATGATGATTGGATTGATTACTAAAGTGTTTAGGTATTCAATTCAAACAACAAATCAGCTAACTGATCTCCCAAAGGATTGGTTCATGCGATGAGACTACCGTTTGGAGTGTCAAGTTTATTAGAAATTGAACTGGCTAAATTCTGCATAAATCAGGGCACCAGTCGATCCACTCAGGTTGGTGAGGTGATCTGTTCACCTAGTGAATTGATTGGCTCGATCATGCCAACATAAGTTTCTTGTGATTTTCCTGATTCGTGAGAATAGTTGGTCGTTTCACTTGCTCAATTTGATTGGTGCAAGGAATTAATGTTGAACATTAATTGGATTCGAATTTGTCAATTCATATACAATTGGGAAACATGGAAAAATAACCAGTTCGGGCTACAAACTGGTCGATTCACGTGTGAACTGATCGGTTTGGTTGCCAACTAATCGGTTTGGCACTCACAGGTTGTGAAAATTCATGATCTTCTGGTCCCTTCCTCTCCTAACAGATTGGGAACCCAGACCCTAACCCCTTGTATAAATAGAGGGGTACTGGGGGCTTCCCAGAACACAACTCAATTGCCTCCAACAATTGTTGTCCTCTCTAGTTCTAGTAACCAATAGAGAGCCTGAGCAAGCCCTACCCACTAAAGGGAGGGATAGCAAGGGAGAAATAATTATGGGAGAGCAAGCTGGTGGCTAGCACACCAACGGGAGGGACAACTCCTTCTTGTTTATTCTACTAGAACAACATGAGTTCTAGTTGGCCCGTGTGTACTTCTCTAGAGGTGAGTTGGCATGTATCCATCTCTAGGTGGGAAACGTCAGCCTACAATTGGTGGTGAGACTGTAGGACCTGCTATAGACATTGTTTGAGTCTATCGTCTGTGGTGAATACCATGAGCTGCATAGACACTGCCCAAGAGCAACTAGAAGATAGTTGCATTGCAATGAGTTGTAGTCGTTGGACTTACTCCAGGACTAGGTATAAACTCATTAAAACCATCCTTCTCATTACATAATAGTTGATGTGATCTTGTTATTTATAGAAATACGACAATAAAAAAATTTATTTCTGCTACCTATTTTGTGCTGATATTTTCCAACAGTGGTATGAGAGCCACATCAATTTACTATATTTTAGGATAAGCAATATGATAAAAATTTGATTTTATCATTTGTTTATTGCATACAATGTGAATATTAAACTGTTCAATATGCATATCTGATTGAAGACTGCATATAATCTGAAACTAATATATATGATATAATATATATGTAATTTATATGTGTCTCCCTAAAAGTGAGTGTTGATGGTGGATGTGTAGTGTGGTTATGACCAATAACCATATATTTGTGTGTGGTTGGATGGTTTGATTTTATTTCTATTTTATCTTAGTTTTCATACCGAGCATCTACCCTCTTCTTCTCAATGTAAAAGTTAATTTTTCCTACTTTTACTCTCCTCACATGTAACTCAAGGGTTATCTTCACCATGTAATAAGTTTAATAGAAATAGGATAGTTTATTTTATTACAATGAAAAAGATGATGATCATCGTCTAGAGAGCTGATAGTTTCACGTGATTAGTCGATCGGCTGGAGGACCGAAGAGGATAGATCATAGAAGGGGCAAACTGACCGACTGGTGGTCCCAACCAACTGTCTGGAGGTGTCCATATATCAGCTAAATAGGAGGCCAATCGATCACTTTAGATGACCAAACGATCGGCCAAGAGGCTACATAACTGGTTCAAGAGTTGAACTGATCAACGTGGATTGGTAAGAATGGATCTACACCAATAGTAGGTTCATGCATGTGATGTGATGTTGACCAAGGTGGTAGTAATTCCTTGTGGCTCCAAGGAATTACAATAGACATGGATATAACCATCACTTTTTTATTTATATTGCATTTTTACGTTGTAGGATATAGCATATATATGATTTGTACTAGTATGTGGTGATTATATACAGTATATGTATATATATGATACATAGAAAATCACTCAATCAGACATATTAAGTCTTAGATGCTTTTCATTAGTGGCACACATGAAAAACTTGATCGACTAAACATAGGTTAAGCCCAAGAGTGGCATGACGTCCATCTCTTAGAGGTGCGATGGTAGTAATGTAGGTTCCTCCCAAGTGGGGCGCATTATTGTCATGTCGACTTTTGGGTTAGGCTTAAATGTGTATACTTAATGGGATTAAGCATCGAAAGCATACACATAAACTACGGCAAAGAGTTGTGCATATTATTTATCCAATAATTGCATATGATGCAATTGGCAAATGTCACCTACCTTAATGATTTATTATGGACGTCGGCGTTGGTCGGTTAATTGAATTATTTTGGACCTTGGCTCATTAGAAGATTGTTCATTGTAATATTTTGAATTGATAATTGAGGGTTGTCAATTTAATCATAATAATGAGAGCGATAGCTAATTGAAGACCTAATTAACATCATCAAATTTTGAATAAATCAAATCTAAAATGAGTTTTTTGACAAAATTGTAAATTCTTTTGTAGAAGCGAATGGCAACAAACAACAACCACTTTTCTTTGTGATCATTGCTTGAGAAGGACAAGATAAATGGGAACAACTTCCGCGATTGGTTCAGAACATTGAGAATCATTCTCGCATAGGAACACAAGCCATATGTCCTGGAGACACCAGAGACAGAAGAACCCTTCATAATGAACCAAAGACTTGAAAACCTCTAGAGGGGGGGTGAATAGAGTTTTATAATGATTTTAAAGTAATTTAAACTCAAACAACCAAAGTAAAGATTAAGAAGAGGAACACAGGTGTTTAGAGTGGTTCCACCTTAGCAAATACTAAGGAGTCAGTCCACTACCCGGTTGCTTACCCAACCGGGATTTTCAAAGTACTAAATTTTATTACCTCCCAAGGATGTTACATAAAATTTACAATACTTTCTAAACACCCTTTGGACAGCCTTCACCTTGAAGTAGTCTTGCCAACCTCGAAGCAGCCTTCCTTGAAGTAACTTCAAGCTCCCCCTTGAAGTAGCCTTCCTCCCGAAGTAGCTTCCCGTCAAGACAGCCTTCTGAAGTAGTCCAAAGTCTTCCTCTTCACCACAAAGAGCTTCACCCTCTCCAATCCGCAGCCTCCTACCTGGAGTAGCAAGGAGAGTACAAGTAATACAAGGAACAAGAAAGGAATAAAAGAAAATACAACTTATCCTTGTAGCTCAAGGCTTGATTTCCCTAGATCAAGCGTTTGGATTTTCCTAGCCAATATGATGGACTTGTGATTGCTAGGGTTAGGAAAATCTAGCCTATAGGACGAGCTTGAGCTAAGGGGAAAATGGCCAATTGATCACAAAGCTCAGTTCACACAGATTGCACAAGAGGGCTCAAGTATTTTCTCAAGTATATCAAGTGTAAGAAGTGAATTCTAGTGTCCTATGGCTTGTCCTATTTATAGGAATGGCCTAAGTATGCTTAAGGACGTTCTAGACAACTTCTAGGGGTTTCTAAGTGCTTAACTAGCCATTAGGTACAAAGTTGTTGCTTTAACAACGGCTAATTACTTTACTCTGCAGTTTCTGTCAGAGATCGTCTCGGTCGAGGAATGGTCGACCGAGACACCTACTCGGTCGAAGTTTTGTCGACCGACAGGCTCTCTGGATTAACGTTCATTTGCAACTGCCAACTAACTTGTCAGTTGTGTCTAACGGCTACATTGGATCTTTCTCGGTCGAGGAGTTTGTCGACCGAGAGTGTCTCGGTCGAGGAGTTTGTCGACCGAGATAGATCCTGTTTTAAGATTTCAAGTTAGGCATTAATTATGTGTGTGAGTGTGCATAGGTGATCCTATTGAATGGATGACTAAGGTGTTTAGCTAGGGAAAATCCAATGCTTGATTTACATGCGATTCTAAGTACTTGTACATTATATTTCTGTACAAGTTTTTACAATGATTACATTTGCATGAAAATATAAATACTTCTTGTTTAATTTCCCTTATAGTTTTGTCATCCTGCACACTCAAGTAGCTCGTCAGATAAATAGGAATGAAATGTTTGTCATAATCAAAACAAAGGGATTTTATAGATGTCCATTTAGCCAACAAGACTGACATGGATGCTTAAAAGAAGCATACTGAAGATATCATTAATGTCAAATGGCTGATGTTGTGATCCATGAACTTTGATTTACAGAGGTAACATGAGAACATGGATGTTATTGAGATGGTCACACATCTTAAGAACATGTTTCAAGATCAGGCAAGACAAGAGAGATATGATGTCTCCAAGGAACTATTCAAGTATAACATGGCAGAAGGCGATCCAATAGGTCCTCATGTGCTCAAGCTCATTGGAAATGTGGAGAACCTGGCTAGACTGGGAATCCCCTTGGGCGAAGAGTTGGCCAACAATGTGATTCTACAGTCCTTTCTAGATTCATACAGTCGGTTTGTCATGAACTACAACATGAATGACTTTGATAAGACATTGACAGAGTTATCGGGCATGTTGAGAATAGTTGAGGCACAAATGAAGAAAGACAAACCCAAGTATGTGATGATGATCAGGAAGACAAAGGGAAAGTCTAAAGATAAAGGAAAAGCTAAGAAGACTTCTAAAGTTGGCTTGAAGCCTAAGTCTTTAGATCTCAAGGAAAAGGGAGGAGTAAAGAAAAGAGGTTATTGTCACCATTGTCACCAGTCTGGACATTGGAAAAAAATTGCCCTCTCTTTCTGGAGGAATTAAATAAGAATAAGAATGAAGGGGCAGAGGCCTCTACTTCAGGTATAAACATTATAAGATAAATTTGATTACTTCTTTATCTCGGTATGTGATACCAGATAAAGATCTGACATACGTGATGTACAAGATTTGACAAGAAGTACAGACTTTATGAAAGGACAAAGAAGGAATATGCAGAGCAAGAGTTGATGCTACTTTAGTCTACATTTAAATTTATCTTAGACCATTCAGTATGTAACAGATTTTGTTGAACTATTATTTCATTCTACCAATAAATAGAAACATTTACTTTATGCTTCTTGTATGACAAGGATGGTGAATAAATAAAGAGTTGTTGATGTTTCTATTTCAAAGATGTGATCTTGTATGGTAGTGTCCAACCATCTAACAATGTTTATATGAAAGAATATTTAAGATGAATGTTTATAACACCAAAGGATTATATTTGATAACTCAAACAATCTATAACATTGTCATCTAAAGCACATATATAAGACATGCATTATTAGAATCCATACTGATGGTTTTCTAGACTCTTTTGGTTGTTGAAACAATAAGAGATATGAAATTCTTAATTATGATCAATGTGACACAACACCCTTCACTAAATGTAGTGGGAGGATAAGCATTCTATTAGAATTTATACATGTTGATGTACGAAGATCATATGGAATAAATGCTAAATGTAGTTGTTAGTACTTCATCATATACACTAATGATCTCAGTCGATATAGAGTTTGTATTTGGTGAAATACAAACATGAATCTCTTGAGGTGTTCAAGGAGATTGTAAATTAAGTATAACTTTGATAAAAGTATTAAGAAACTTTGATGTCATCAAATGTTTAAATACTTTACATTAATAGTTTGAGGACCTTCTGGATAGACCATGATAGTGTATCACAAGTCAAATCCACATGAACATGATGATGTGTCAAAAAGAAGGAATTACATCCTGATGGATCATGATATGATTATCATATTAATCTAATTTTCTAAATATCCTCATGAATACATGATTTACACTAAAACTAAGTACCATCTTGAATGTTTTAAAAGGACATCATATGTGATATGATATGGGAATGTCTTGATATGGCTTAAGGATTGAAACCTACATAAAGAAAGTAGTTTCTTGAAAAGGTTTATCCACATACCATGATCGTTGAATGCTACTTTTGATCTTAATCTGACAAAAAAGTGTTTGTTGCAAGGATAACTCAGTTCCAAAAGAATCAATGGGAGTAATAGTAGAACTTGAAAGGTTTGAGATCAACAAGGAGGTAAAAAGGGAACAAGTGGGAATCACAAGTTGTTGTGGAATATCAAGTTCCTTATGTAACATAGAAACTCATAATTCTAGTAGAACACATTAGATATTGAAAGATTATGAATCCAACAACTCAGTTGGGTTGTGCATAAGATGATGAGCCAACAAATCAACTAGAAGTGATTGAGAGCCATAATCTGAGAAGTGTCCTAAAGCCATTATGGAGTCCATGTCAACTAACAAGGTGTGACGTTACTAGTACCACCTAAAGGGGTAAAACCCAAAGGGTGCATTTGGGTCTTTTGGAAGAAGACCAACATGGATATCCTAAAAGGACATACTGGTTTAAAAGGTTATCAAATCAGTTCAAATAGTTGAACATGAAGAAATTCCTTTACCAATTGTCATGCTTGTCGTGGCAGCTTCTATAGACTAAGAGATTTTACATATGAAGATTAAAATTGGATTCCTTAAAAGGAATATTTAAGAGGTTGTGTACCTAAAACAGCCTAACGGTTTTACAACTTCAAGAATGCAAATAATGTCTATAAGATACAAAGTTCAATCTTGAGATTGAAACAAGCATCTCAAAGATGGGATCTCTTGACTTTAAAAGATAGTCAACGAGTTTGACTTAAGACAAGATAAAATATGAAATATGTGATTTTGTGGGAGCATATGTGAATATTCCATATGTTGATTGGGAATAGCATCTCAATAATATAAGTATTGAGACATGGCATGGAAAAAACCTTTAGCAATGAAGGATTAGGTGAAACATCCTATATGACAGGGAAAGAGGTCTATAGATATAGTTCTTGAAAGTTTTATAACCTAAGTATGAGCACATATATTAGCAAGATGTTTAAAGAGTTCGACATGAAGGATTCAATGAGAGAGAATTTGGATTAGTCTCTCGAACCCTAAGTTCCAATTCTTGTGAAGAATGAAAAGACATGAGTAAGATGTCATGTGCACTAGCAATGGATATATCATGTATGCTATATAAATGTATTCATCCCATTGTCCTATATGTACAGTACATGACAAGATGGTATTAGTTTCAAATGAAGGTCATCATAATGTCATTAAATACATCCATTAGTATTTCTGAAGCACTAAAGGATAAGTTTCTAGAAATAGAATTAAGGACAAGTTGGGTGTAAAGGGTTACAACGAGGCAAGCTTCCATAATGACAAGAAAGTGATCAAAATATATAATGTGTTTATTTTAAGAAAAAGAGTTGTAAGTTGGAAGTGTTCTGAACTACAACTCATTGATTTCATTTTATAATATAAGTTGAGTATCCTAGTGTTATGAACATAAAAGTGGATATTATATGAATCTAGAAGTTCATATGGATGAACTTAAGGGTGATTCAACCATTGATGACACAGTAGAAATATTGTGACATAATGGAGCTACTGGTTAAGCAAGAAATATCGGATACCATATCACGGCAATTTCATCTCACAATGAAGAGATGAGAAACATGCAATATACAGATGATTGGTAAAGTGTTGATAACCCGCTAGATTAGCACTTGCATAGCAGAAATATTATGGACATGTTGAAGTCACTAAGAATGATATTTGTGGGTGATTGGCTCTAAGTGCAAGTGGGAGTCTGTTTATATGGTACATCCATAGAGGCAATCATATGATGGTTGACATGGCATATTACATAAAGGATTTGATTAAAATCATAAAGGCAAGCTTCCAATTCATTATGTTTCACTCAGTTATGAGATAATGAGGAAAACATTGTGAATGTCTAGAAAATGGCAATACTCAATGACATGTCTTCAAGTAGGTGACTTGAACAATGAGATCATACAGATGTTAGGAGTATGTTTGTTCTTATACTGTCCCTAGTCTGTTGTTACTATGGAAGGTAGAGAGACACCAGTAACACTAAAAACTAGAGTGTGGGTCGGTTGATGACATAATCTCATTAGTCATGATATGTGATATCAAAACAAAGCACACATATACTTGTTAGGGAACAGTGTATCAGACAAACCCACCTTGAGAGTGGCACATAGAAACCATCATAGGTGGCCATAGTCATCTATCATAGCGAAGGTGGTGATTGAGGTTCTTAGACATGAACTCACTACACTCATCACATGTCGTTCTATATACTTGACATCATCAAACATAGTCATAAATAAGGATTATCATAAAGGTGATGATTAGATAATTATGACACATGGGGATTGACTGTGAGTGATGTAGATTGGATTTGTCCCTCTTATTGGATTTTGATATCTTGGCCACTTGATAAGCAAGATTGAAAAATTCTTGCACATGCATATGTGAATCAAAATATGATATTGAGGTCACATATTTCTCAGATAGTTTTCTCTAGTTCAAGAAACATGAATTGAACATTGAGAGGATGACGTTTCCATGCCTCAAGTTCATTTCAGATATTAAAGACAAAGGAATTATACAATCACTATAATGTCTTACACAGACTGTAGGTTGAAGTTGTTCTCCAACTCTCCATTCACTTGGGTAGCACTGATGTGTGACTAGGCACCGCTCTTTTCTTATGATATCATAAACTAGTTATGGACATTCACTTCCAACGTGATATGGGACCTTAGGGTCACACACATAGGAACTCATCTAGAAGAGGAGTTTAATCATGAATGATGATTGGATTGATTACTAAAGTGTTTAGGTATTAAATTCAACAAATCAGTTGATTGATCTCCCAACTAATCAATTCATGCGCTGAGATGACCATTTGGAGTGTCAAGTTTATTAGAAATTGAATTGGTTGAATTTTGCATGAATTAGGGCACCAACCGATTGGCTCACTGAGTGAACCGGTCGGCTCAGGTTGGTGAGACGACCAATTCACCCAGTGAACCGATCGGCTTGTTCATACCAATAGAAGCTTCTACAGATTTTCTGGATTTGTTAGAATAGTTGTTTGTTTCACATGCTCAATTTGATTGGTACAAGGAATTAATGTTGCTCATTAACTGGATTTGAATTTTCCAATTCATAGGAGATGGGGAAACATGGCAAAACAACTAGTTTGGGATGTGAATCGATTGGTTTGTGTATGAATCGGCCACTTTGATTGCCAATCGACCAGTTCAATGCTCAAAGGTTGCAAAAATTCATGATCTTCCAGTCCCTTCTACTCCCAGACAGATTGGGAACCCAGGCCCTAACGTCTCCTATAAATAGAGGTACTGGGGGCTTCCCAGGACACAACTAAATTGTCTTCAACAATGGTTGTCCTCTCTGGTTGTGGTAACCAATAGGGATCCCAAGCCAGTCCTACCCGCTAAAGGGAGGGATAAAAAGGGAGAAACAATTGTGGGAGAGCAAGTTGGTGACTAGTACACCAATGGGGGGACAAACCCTTACTATTTGTTCTACTAGAACAATAGGAGTTCTAGTTGGTCCATGTGGATTTCTCTTGAGGTGAGGTGGCCTTTGCCCATCTCTAGGAGGACAATGTTATCCTGCAATCTGTGGTGAGACCACAAGAGCTGCTGGAGACACTATTCGAGTATGTTGTCTGTGGCAAAGATTAAGAGATGCACAGACACCTTCCAAGAGGAACTAGAAGATATTTGCACCGGAATGAGTTGTAGTCACTGGACTTTCTCTAGGACTAGGTATGAATTCATTAAAACCATCTTTCCCATTACATACTAGTTGACGTGATCTTGTTGTTCAGGAGAATACGACAATAGAAGAAAAAAAAATGTTTCTGCTGTCTATTTTGTGCCGATATTTCCCAACACCCTTCCCTTTATAGATATCTCAACATGGTTTTTTGGGTTGGGATGTGATTTTGTTCCTCAATAAGTAATGAGTGGATCCCCTTTCAGGTCCCACTCATTACAAATATCATCTTTTTTGGGCTTAACACCCAACAACCCACCAATATATGGTGCCTACATAATCCAAGACTTTGTTATTTAGTATTTACATTTATCTCCACAATAACGAACCATGTGATTCTACATTGTTAGGGAATTTAGAGTTCGGTTGAACTTTCAATTTGCATTGCATAATGATCATATATTAAATTTATATTTAGCGCATTCCATTATGTTTCACTATTATATATTGCAATTTAGCTACTACATTTTCATATTGTGTATTGTTTCCACTAAATAAATAGAACTATGCAGAAGTACTAGAAAGATCCATACATTATTGACTCAAATCATGACTGGATTAATAATTATTTAATCATACCTTTTGTAATTTATTGTGGTATTGTATATTTCTGTGAGCACGAGTAGAGTGGTGCTTGTCTAATTATTTGTCTTGGAATTTCATAGACTTCATACACATGTACTCTAAAACCGATTTCAATCACATATTATCACTTATTAACCATGTCATTTACTAATATAATTTAAAATCAAAATCTAATCTTATTAGTTTTGTAATAGTAGTACGGGACAAAACATGTCAACTATCAGTTTATTTGTGATTTTGGGATTTCTAAGAATCCTAGCCTATAGGAGACTTCCACTCACTTTAGGGTAAAATTCCACTTATGCACATAAATCTAGGCTATCTAAGCTTGGACTTATAAGAAAAGACCCAAGATCCACTTCTACAAATCACCAGTCAATTCTTCATGTATGTAGGTTACACCTATAGGGGAAAGGGATAGAAGGAAAGAAGAGATGATATATAAATAATCTCATACTAATGAATCGCCTATGGACTAGTCACAATATATTTACCCTAGATCATCTATATAAGGCTTTTTCATTCTTATTTATTTCTTCTATTCTTGTGTTTCACCCAAAAGTGTCCAGTATGGAATATGGAGCTCTATTATTGGGCTTGGTTTAGGTGGATAGAGATAAGACGATTCTATGCTTTAGATTTTATACTTGCATGTTGATTAAATCTTAAGATATTGTCTTTTTTGTTTCTCTTGAGAAATGTCATCGACCTACAACCAACAATGACCTAACTAGTTATTGTAGTCATTTGGTGCACTATGGATTGTGAATCCTAGTAGCATCCTTCCGTAGTCACTAGGACCTATTTTTGTGGCCAAGCAATACCCATTGTGTCCTGGAAACAAGCCATTATTTTCTATGAACACGGGATGGAGACGCTCACAATGACTCTATTTTATATTTTTACTTTTTTTGTGTGAAAGCCCATGATCCTCTTTTTTAAATTTTGTAAAGGTATGAAAAGTCAGTGTCTATGTCTGTTAATTGACTTCATACAAACATAACACTATCTATACATTTCAACATGAGATCCAAAAGGAAAAGAAAACATGCAAAAAAATAAATCCACCAATCCTGTAGTATAAAAGAAGTCCTCTGGATATGAATCCAGATTCTATCCACCTTTGTATATCTATTATCATAAACACAAACATTCCTTTCATGCCTCAAGGTATCAAGCATAATGAGAGCCATACTATAAGAGTCCTTCATTGACCATAGAACAAGGTCATTACAACACTTAGGAACAAAATCAAACAAAGAGGAATTCCTCCATATTTTAAAAGAATACGAGTAGGAAAACATAACATGATCTAAGTCTTTGTAAACTGACATACACAGAAAATCGACAGGATGTAGTAGTAATACCCATATCCTATCATAGTCAAAACTCAAAAGATTTTTATGAGCTACTACTCAGACATGAATCTGGTAAACCCTTGGACATATGAACCTCCAAACCCAATCAAAAACTTGAGATTCTTCAAATGTGTTTTTAATAACATCTCAAACATATCCAATCTTCAAATTATCCTTCTCCATACACCTGATACAATCAAAACCATTCAAACACAAAGGAACATCTTTAAACATATCAATAATAGGAACGTTTTTGTGATTGTTAAAAACACACCAAGCCCCGTCTTTGATCATATAATCAAGAGATGCATCAACGGGAAACCCTAGACCAAGAACAGCTTTGGTCCCAATAACTTCCCTAGAAAACCTATTACCAAGGTACCAAGGATCCCACAAAATTTTAATGGCACTATGATTTCTTATTTTGAAGATCAAATGAGGTAGAATGTAAGATCTGACCCGAATCAACTTATTCAAAAGCTAAGAAAAGGAACTAATTATACCAACTTTCCAAATGGTATGTCTGACCGGATACTTCTCATGAATCCAACACACCCATAGATTATCTTTTTACTAGCCACATTCTAGAGACTCATTATAGAAGCAGCCTTAATAGTCAATCTAATGGATTTAGCATCAAGTCCACCCTCCGTTTTTTGGTAAAGTGACTTTATGCCAACTATAAGATGAACATTCTTCTTGTTCTTAGAATCACCTCAGAGGAAGTCCCTGTATAGAATCTCAATTTCTTCAAAAATAGAACAAGGCAGAGGAAATAAAGCAGACCAAATAATTGTATTGAAGAAATAGTTGATTGAATCAACTCTAGCCTGCCAACCATTGACAGCAACTTGGATTTCCATCCATCCAATGTAGCTTTGATTCTATCAATGAGAGTAGCACAAAAATCATGCTTCAACTTCCCAATAAAGAGAGGGAAATCCAAATATCTCTATGGAAGTACACCTTCTTCAATCTTCAAGATAGAACTCATCAGCTCCTTGTCAACATCACTGATGTGAAAACCAGAGCTCTTCAAAGAATCAAACCTTAAACTAGTGAAACTTCTTAAATATTCAAAGATCATATTAACACTTCTAGCATTTGATTCATTTTCTTCAACAAAGACCAATAGCTCATCAGTGAAAGCATGATGGAATATAGAAATTCTTTTAGAAGCTTTCAAAGGACAAATTCTCCCTTCATCAACATATTGATTAATCAGCTATGTAAAACACTACATAACAATCACAAATAGACACGGGGCCAGAATTTTATATTTTTACTTAGTAATGCAGAATCTTGGTTTATTACTAACGTGTATAATCCTTTCATATATAAATCCACTTTCTTTAATCTTGGATTCAATGCACAAAGACAACACTTATTTCAACTCGAGAAAACTAAAATTGTGTTACATACTATTACTATATTATCGATTAAAAGTTGAAATCAAGTCTAACAAGATACTATTACATAACACAATAATCACAAATTAAGCAAGAAAGAATGAAAATCAACAATTAGAAATTTAATATGAGACTAGAATTTTCCATAGAACAAGATTATCAGTTAAGATAGAATTGGATAGTAACATTCAAAACTTTCATAACATGTGCAAGCAGTGAAAAAAGGTGGCTATACCCCCACCATGACAGGATGCATCTATTGAACATTTTGGTGGAAAAGTTATATGTTGTGTAGAACATGCACTTCACGGGACTACCCCCCCCCCCCCGCACCCTATTTTCTTTTATTATAGCTAGTGTTTCGATTGGGTATTACAATGAATTGAGTGAATTGCAACAAGGAAGATCGTCCTTAAGGTTGTTTGTAATTTTGTGGAAACAAGCATCTTTATATGGTTTAGAATTACAAGAGAATTTATTAGAATAGGAATAAGACAATTTATTCATGAAGAATTGATTTTTTTTCCTTCATGTCACAGATTTACACATCAAATGAATACCTTACCATCTACAAACTATCACAAAGTGGAGCTCACCTATAGGTATATAAAGCTAATAACATAGAAGACTACTGAATTGGACCAAAAAATTGGTCACTTTGCTTCATTGGTGCTTCATGGACATATGGATCTCACTTTGAAACAACATCATTTATGCGTCGATGACATGTCTCAATTTTTTTTACTATGAGGAGCATTATGAAGAGAAGAGCAAGAATGATGAGATTGAAGATGAAGATTTTATACTCACAAGGCATGTAGCAAAAAGAAGGGAAGAAGATGCAAAATACCCATCTGCCACTTTCTAGCTACCACGAGTTTTCACTGCTTAGAGACAAAATTAAAGTTCCCTACAACAAATCAAATAAGTACAAATTCAATGTTATTTGATACTACTAAATTGTAATATTTAGACACTATACATTTACAATTCCATCATTAGTATATTATTGGATGATGGTATTGAGAATCTTACCCTTACAATGTCAAAAACATGTACACATTTGACTCTTGAGTTCTTTAGTATAGCATAGAAAGTTTAATCTCAAGAATTGAAGAGACCTTTTATTATAGAATATGTTAACACGGATGATACATATGCTCCAATGGCCACAAAATCAAATAGCATACTATTTCCACTCCAATATCATCACAATACCTTTTATGTGGTTGCACCAAGATGGAAGATGGTTCATGTAGTCCATCATAGGCATAAGAGGAGCTCACTAGTGTCCATAAATAATTGTATGTTCCTTAAAGATAAGATAGATCATCAAATTAGGCTTTCACTACATTTGAATGATGTTCTAAAACAATGTTATCTCCATATATGAGAACTAGTGTTCTTACATCGTCAAATAGTTATTTTTGTTGTATGACATCATCTCAAGGGATTTGATGACTTGGCTGTGATTTCATGTTGCACATCAAGAATATTATAACCAAAGGTAGTGTTGCCCTTACCAGTGGAGGCATCACTAAATTTATCATTCTTTATCATTGGCACAATCCCACTTAAATTTAAGAAGTCAGATGCATACTTCTTGTTTCAATAGTCTAGTTCGATCTCCTATGATGTATTTACATGGTGGAAAATACTTCTATAATTTCCATCCTAACTACTCCATTTTTATGCATGAGCTTCCCTAGCTTGTTTTTGTTCTTTAATCAAAATGCAGCAAGAGGAAGGTCATGAAGGATACTTTTAAGTGGAAGAAAGAACATGCAAGTAAATGTTACCATCTCAAATGAAATATGGAGGAACAAGTGCAAGATGAGGCACCTACAAATAAAAACACTAAAGATCCTATCCGATCTCACTAAGTGAGAAAATGCAATATATCAATATATATAATTCCAACCACAAGAACTGACAAGTGCTTATATTATGATTCCTATGGTGACATAATTTGATTAGATCCCCATTGCATATGAGAGAAAGTGGATTTATCAAAAACACTTGCAATATCAATTAAATCATCTCTACTAATACAAAATTAAAAATACAACTATTAGTGCAACCTTGGATATTCTCAAGAAAAAATGTCAAGGCACCCACCTTTTTATCCATAGTTGAGATCACATTGGTGTAGTTAGTACCAACATGAATCTTATTACTATACAAATAGTGGCTCAATTTAATACCCATGCGGTTTTCCATATAGATACTTCTTGTTGGTTGTTGGGAGTGGAAAACACAATGGGAAAAAAAATCCCGAATGCCTCTAAAAGGATATGTTAAAGGAAACAATATTGTATTAGGGTTACAAGTTTATACCGTAATGTGGAAGAGGTTCTGATGATTAAACTTGAGTTTCTTAGTACAGATATGAAACTTCTAGTCTACATTTCTCTACAATCTCATTGGAACAATAATAAGAACTTGCTTTTGGAGTTTATAGAGCTCAACTTGGGATGCATGCATAATTATGCTTTTTTTGGCAAGATGCAAGGTCTGCGTATATGACCACATGTGGAACAATGTCATCTTCCTATGCAGAGTGGCATGGACCTAAGGTCATAGAGATGCTTTGTTGGACTCAAATCTAACTGAGGATTTGCCTCTAGATGAACCCACCATTCCGTAGTTGAAGACCACTATGGAATATGTTGTTCTGTAGATGGCACTATATGTGGAACAAATTGTTTCACAATGGAAACCTTCTCCTTGAATTGTGTGCCACTAATAAGCCATTGTATGAAAACATTTTTTTGTGTAAACTTGTCTCCATGGTATCTATGTGAGTGCTTGAAAATAAAGGTCTAGAATCACTACTCTCTCTCTCTCTCAATTACTCTTAGGATTTCTCAATCCTTAGAGGCAACATTGAGAAAACAAGATGTGTCTGGAAAGCATCATATCATATATAGAGGACTAGAGAGGGTAGGATTTCCTAAAACCTAATTTTACTAGGTTGTGGGACTCCCCTATAGAATTAAGGATTCCTCCATGTACTAGGTCTCACGTATTGCATCATTTCACAAGTTTGTGTGATGGCAAATGTTGGCTAAATTGGACATTAGCATACTCTTTGTTTTGATGATGACAAACATTTCATTCTTGTGGATCTAACTTGCTATTTGAGTATTTCATGGTTCAAGAAAATGAGAAGATCATACTAAGTGGATAGTTGAAGATCAATGCACTTAAATGTTTAATATTTTTATGATTGTACTCAATGTAAAAACTTTTACAAGTTAATGTACAAGTACTTAGATATCATGTAAATCAAGCGTCAGATCTTCCCTATCCACCCAAAACCCTATCATCTTACACTCACATCAAGAGTTTAGGGTTGATAGGTTTCATATGAGTCATCAATAGGACCTCACATACATTGAAAATCTTACAAAAGTCCTTCCCAATCGACAAAATTATCGACCAAGAATCACTCGATCGAAGAATCAGACAACTGAAAAATTACTTTGCAAATCTTTAGTTCTGAGTCAAATTTGATCGACAATATTGTCGATTGAGATATAGTCATTGTAATAGGTTTAAACAAGAGAGAAACAAACATATATCCATTAGAGCTAGATGAACCTAGACAGTCATCCAGTCGACAATATTGTGGATCGAGTGTCATCTGGGATCGATAAAAGTTCTAGAAACTTCACATTTAATGAACATTTTAGCCGTTGCAACCCAACTACTTTATACCTAATGGCTAGTTAAGAACTAATAACACAATAGAGACTCCCTAGAACGTCTCTAAATACTTGCAAACCATTCCTATAATTAGGATAAGCCTTAGGACACCCAAAAGACACACAATCTACACTTGAGCATCCATTCTAGAGAGCAACAAAGCTGAGAATCACTTGCTATCTTCTTCCTTGTGCTCCAAAGTTGTATCCTATAGATACTATCTCCTAGCCACCATAACAACGTCCATATTAAGTGGATAGGAGGTGTAAACGCTTCATATAGGAATCAAGGAATCCTACATCATAGGTTAAGTATTTCTTTCTTCCAATCTATTTCTTTTATATTGTACTTTGTTCTCCTTAACTACTCCTAGGATTGGAGGTTATTGAAAGGAGGTTGCTTGGAGCTACTTCAAGGAGGTGAAGGATGCTCCAAAGTTTGCTTGAGGTTACTTCAAGAAGGCTGCTTCAAATGAGGTTGGAGCTACTTCTAGGTGAAGGATATCTCAAGGTAGTGAAGTTACTTCAAGGAGGTGAAGGCTGTTCCAAGGTGTGCTTGAGGTTACTTCAAGAAGGCTGCTTCAAAGGAGGTTGGAGATATTTCTAGGTGAAGGCTATCTCAAGGTGGTGGAGCTACTTCAATGAGGTGAAGGATGCTTCAAGGTTGCTTGAGGTTACTTTAAGAAGGATGCCTCAAGGAGGTTGATGCTACTTCAAGGTGAATGCTACTTAAAGTGAAAGGTGATTGTATTTTTTTGTAACATCCTTGCGAGGTAAATAAAATAAATCACTTTCAAAACCCAATTGGAAACAATTTGGTAGTTGACTGACAATCTTTGATTTAAAGGTTTGAACCAATCTAAATCGAAGTGTCTTCCTTATTTCCTCCTCCTTCTTTGCCTTAAGTTTTTAATTAAATTTTAGAAGTACCAAAAGCTCTATTCACCCCCCCCCCTCTAGATCTTTCAATTGGCATCAAAGCATGTCTTCAAGGATCTCGAAGAGGTCATGAAGAATGAGGGACAACTTGCTTAGCAACCTCAACCTTGAAGGAACTCATGTGACTCGGCCACCATCCTTTGATGGAAGCAACTACACTTCTTGGAAAAGAAGAATGCAATTTTACTTCCAAGGGATCAGTCTGGAGCTTTGGAGAATGGTGCCTTTACCTAATGCACTTCCTACTACTAAATATGCAACTTGGAATCCCAATACGGTAAAACAAGTTCAATTGAAAGCAAAAGCGATAAGCATTTTATATTGTTCTATTTTTTTGGTGAGTTTAATAGGATATCCTCAGGTGAAACTACTTATAAAATATGGTATAAACTTTGAATTACACATGAAGGTACAACTCAAGTTAAGAATATCAACATTAACATGCTTAAATAAAAGTTTGAACAATTCTGTATCCAACCTAATGAGTCTATTAGTGAAATGTATGCAAGGTTTTCTTCTATTGTTAACAACTTGAATGTCTTGTGTAAGTATACAAGTGAGGAAGACCAAGTTTCCAATATTCTTAGATCCTTGCCTCCAAAGTACAAGCCAAAGGTGATGGCCATTGAAGAAGCCAATGACCTTACCACATTGAAGATGGAGCAACTTCGGCAATCTATAGACTCATGAAGTTACACTTGATGAAGAAGAAAGATTGGTGATTGAACACAAAAAGGAGAAAAGGAAGGACATTGCATTTAAGGCAGCAACTAAACTTATCACTCAAGAAGTGATGAAATAAGTGAAGAAGATGGTGAAGAGGATGAACTCATTGTAAATGGTAAGCAATATAGAAGATTTAAATCTAAAAAAAATTATAGTGTTTCTTCCTCTTCTTCCCTTAGGTGTTTTGAATGCGGCAAGAAGGGGCATTTAAAGAATGAGTGTCATAAAGTCAAGAAGGGAAAGAAATCCTCTCTCAAGAACAAAGAAAAAGCCTACAAAGCAACTTGGGATGAGTCAAGCGATGATAGTGAGAGTGGAGAAGAAGAAGTAGAATGTCTCATGAATAAAGAAGACAAGGTAAGTTGTTTCATAACAACAAGCGATGAAGAAGAAAATGAGGTAAGTCTTCTTGATTTATCTAAAGAAGAGATAGTCACTAGGCTTGAAGAACTACATGATAAATTTATTGATTGTAACAGAAAATTGAAGAAGCTTACAGAAACTAATGATGATTTTCATGATAAATTTTATGATCTTACTTATAAAAATGAAAGTCTTATGTTTGAAAAAGATGCATTGAATTCATCTATCAATGATTACAATATCAAGTTGCTTTCTCTAGAAACCAACCATAATATTCTTTCTCAAGAAAAGGTCGAATTGCTTGCTAAAATAAGTAATTTTCAAACTCAACTTGTTTTATGTACTCATTCAAATTATGATATCATTGTCAGAGAAAGAGATTCCTTGATTTCAAGTTTAGATCAAGCCAAAATAGATATTGCAAAGAAAATTGATGAAATCGCTAAGTTACAAAAACACGTTGATAGTCTAAAGAGTAATGATATTCTTGATAAAATCTTGGAAAACTCATTTGGACAAGTTGGAAGAAGAGGTCTAGGCTATGTACCTAAATAAAAATTCTATTAAATTCTTATAACTAGAAAAACACAAAAACCCAAGACCAAGGTCATGTATGTGCCTAAAGACAATCTATATCATGACCAAAATGTTACGAAGAGAAATAAAACTGATTTTATTAGTTGTCACTATTATCAACATCTTGGGCACTCTTCATTCTCTTGTCCATACAAGAAAAACAAAGATGTTGACTTGATTTGGGTTCCAAAACCCCCAACTTAAAACTGTTGCACATATTACTTGAGATTTGACCTAAAACTTCATTTTGAAATTTATAAAGTCTTCTCAACTGAAATATGATTTAACTTTTATATTATTAGTTTTGATTGCTTAATTGTGTTAGCCAAAAATAATAGCATGATTCATTTACATTAGAAATGTTGAATTTACTGAAAATGCATAGAATTTCATCTTGGTCAAAAAGGAGCTTGATCAAGATCTCTTCTGGTCAAAGAAAAGTTTGATCGAAGATAGTTCTGTCAGAACCATTTATTGAAATTATAAAATCATCAAATTGCAATTACCTTTGGTAATGGACTCTTCATATTAGATTGTTCTAAATATTTGAATGATCCTAACCAAAAGGACCACTATATGGGGATGCAAACTTTCATACTTTGCAAGTTTGGTTGGTCTATAGAAATTTCTCTAAAAAGCATATGACCAGAAATAAGAAGATTTTCATACACTTGGAGAAAAGGTAAAATTATTAGTCACATTTGGAGAAAGTTTCAAAGGTAAACTATTGGCATAGGTGATGTTGGTACAATTTTTTAAATGTGTGATTTATAAAATAACTACATCATAATTACTATGACAATGGTTATGATTCATAAGAAAATATCAAAAGGAAAAATGATTGTAAACCACTTCACACTATGGACATTGTTTGAAAATAATGAATTGTTTATGGAATAAAAATATTGTCCATACCAGAAACTTTATTAGAATATAACCATTACCTAAATTTTTATGATAGATCTGAGATTTATGTATTCTAGGCGAGCAAAAGTAAGATTTCTTTTCAAAAACTAAAACTTTGCTCACTAGAACTCATTCACAAATATTTATTTGGCTCTATGTGAATTCTATATTTAATAAAAGATGGTAAAGAAAAATTTGATCCTAAGTCACAAAAAGACTTCAACCTAGAATATTCAACATCTAGCAAAGAATCTAGGATTTATAAGTCTACATAAATGATGATTATAAACAAAAAGACTTGGTCATATCCTAAAAGGGTTTATTACTGGACAATTGTTATATGAGATACTAAGAATAGTGAATAAAATTCACTTCCTAGACCTAAAGGAAAAAACATTCATTGGAACTATATATGTATTATGAAATTAAGAAATAGATTTTGATATGACATCTGCATTAATGGCTAAGACTTGAGGTCATTTAACTCTAGACAGTCATAAAGACATCCTACTCTTCAAATGGATGTAATAATTGTTTCCAAAATAGAACCTTAAGAGAAGATATCTATGTTGCTCAAACCCATGTCTTGAAACATAATTAAATATTCATAAAGTTGATTGGTCACTTTTTCCAATATAGATGAAAATGTTATATTTGTATCATACTAGATAAACTGCTTCAATTGGAAATCTGCAACACTACCTCTTGATTGAAAAATAGTTCGATCGAGGGGCACCCTAGTCGAAGTCATGGTCGACTGAAAATAAGCCTGACAAAAATGTTTATTTGTAAATCAAATCATTAACTTGCACCCAATGTTGTTATATTAAATCTTCAATTTTCTCATCATGTTAAATACTTAGAATGAGAGAAATTTCCAAATCAAAATAGTGCAACAAACAAGATTGCTTAAAGATCATAAAAATTGACTCACAAAATTCTTGGATATAATGTGGATATCTTTTTGATCTTGCTCTTAATTGCATTATCTACACAAATATGGGTTTAAAATTCCTTATTTGGTTAAATATATATTTATTGATCCCCTATGAGCATAAAGGAATCTCATATCATTTTAGGGATTAACATCCCTTGCAAATGGTTGAGAAATTAATATTGGTTTCTAAATTGTGGCAAAAATTGACATTCCTTTTGAAGTAAAGAATTAAGGGGGAGTCTTATTGGTTTACACATATGATTATCTTTTGGAAATGACAAAGGGATAGAAATAAAAATAAAGTAAAATATTTTCATGATCTCTTTGCTTGACATTAATTGGTGCTAAATTTCCTTAAGAGATGGATATCATGTTCCATATCTCTTTCGGTATATTAGTACACATTTTATGAGATCAAAAGAACTTATTCATCTCAGGAATATCAAAGGTATGAAACTCATTTCATTTCAAATATTTTGCTTATATTTTAGAAATGTTTGTCATCTTCAAAAAGGGAGAGACTGATGGCTAAATTGGACATTAGCATACCCTTTGTTTTGATGATGACAAACATTTCATTCTTGTGAATCTAACACGCTATTTGAGTGTTTTAGGGTTCAAGAAAGTGAGAAGATCATACTAAGTGGGTAGTTGAAGATCAATACGCTTAAATGTTTAATATTTTAATGTTTGTACTCAATGTAAAAACTTGTACAAGTATGTAATATACAAGTACTTAGATATCACATAAATCAAAACCCTATCTTACACTCACATGAAGACCTTAGAGTTGATAGATTTCATATGAGTCATCAATAGGACCTCACAAACATTGCAAATCCTACAAAAATCCTTCTCAATCGACAAAATTGTCGACCAAGAATCACTCGGTCGAAGACTTAGAAAATCAAAAAATAACTTTGCAAATATTTAGTTTTGAGTCAAATTCGTTCGACAATATAGCCGACCGAGATATAGACGTTGTAATAGGTTTAAACAAGAGAGAAATAGACATATAGACATTAGAGCTAGCTGAACTCAGACAGTTATCTGGTTGACAATATTGTGGATCGAGAATCATCTCGTCGACAATATTGTCGAGCGAGAAAAGTTCTAGAAACTTAACAAACAATTTTAGTCGTTGCAACCTGACTAATTTCTACCTAATGGCTAGTTAAGCACTAAGAACACTCTAGAGACTCGCTAGAACGTTCCTAAACACTTGCAAACCATTCCTATAAATGGGAGAAGCCTTAAGACACCCAAAAAACACACAAGCTACACTTGAGCATCCATTCTAGAGAGCAACAAAGCTGAAAATCACTTGCTATCTTCTTTATTGTGCTCCAAAGTTGTGTCTTATAGCTACTATCTCCTATCCACCACATAACAACGTCCATCTTAAGTGGATAGGAGGTCTAAACGCTTGATATAGGAATCAAGTCATTGTACTTCATAGGTGAAGTATTTCTTTATTCCAATCTATTTCTTTTGTATTGTACTTTGCTATCCTTAACTACTCCTAGGGTTGGAGGTTGATGAAAGGAGGTTGCTAGGAGCTACTTCAAGGAGGTAAAGGTTTCTCCAAGGTGTGTTGAGGTTATTTCAATAAGGTTGCTTCAAATGAGGTTGGAGTTACTTCTAGGTGAAGGATATCTCAAGGTGATGGAGCTACTTCAAGGAGGTGAAGGCTGCTCCAAGGTGTGCTTGAGTTTACTTCAAGAAGGTTGATTCAAAGGAGGTTGGAGCTAGTTCTAGGTGAAGGCTATCTCAAGGTGGTGGTACTACTTCAATGAGGTGAAGGCTGCTCCAAGGTTGCTTGAGGTTACTTCAAGAAGTCTGCTTCAAGGAGGTTGAGGTTAGTTCAAGGTGAATGATACTTCCAAGTGGAAGGTGAGTGTATTTTGTTGTAACATCCTTACGAGGTTAATAAAATAAATCACTCTCAAAATCCCAATTGGAAACAATTAGGTAGTGTATTGACAATCTTTGATTCAAAGGTTGGAACCACTCTAAATTGAAGTGTCTTTATTGTTTCCTCCTCTTGTTATGTGTATTTTGGGTACTACATTTTCACACCAAATTTTTCTATGCAGGGCATAGTAGTCATGAAAGGTTTCAGGTATGTGTATATATATGTATATATTTATATTTATATTTATATTTATATTTATATTTTTATTTATTTATTTATAACAGCTATAGCATTGCATTACACATTAATACACATAATTGTGCACATTGTTATATAACAACAGTCAGTAATACACATAATAGTGCACTCGAGACATAACTGTTATTGACTTTATACATGTTCAATTTTAGGTTTCTGATATCATATTTGTCGCAGGTCCTTTCTATTTTATTACTTATTTAGGCAATGTAGGGCTCTTCCTCAACGTTTAAGAAAATATTTTTTGATATCATATCCATCAAGGGCATATGACATGTTTTTATTTTATTTTACATCAATTAGATCCTTTACCACTAACTTTGGTGATTAAATACCAAGAATCTCACCATGTTTGTCTATTTTTGAGAAACTTTTCAATTATATCCACTTGTGGAGCTCTTTCTAAAGTGGTTTCATTTTTGAGTCAATTTTTTTGTAAACAACTAGCAGTAAGGATTTATAGAAGTTTGTAAAACTATTTGTTTTCCATTTTTCTTAGTCATGATAGTCTCTAAAAGGCGTCGACAAGTCAATCAAATAATTTTGTTTTTATAATCCAAGATGGATTATCACATAATTTTTTTATTCTTCCTCTTATTTCTATTCATTATGTCATTACATACCTAATCACAAAAATGATCCTTAGAGACCCTTAAAAATCTTGTTATGGAAAAATTCCCTATATCCACTTCTTCCTTCCACTAGAATCCTTAAAAAAATTCAATGGGGCTAAAGAAAAAAAAATAAATTCCCAGAATAAAGGCAATAAGTGCAAATTTAGAAAACAAAGGGGGGATAGAATAATATATCTCTATTTAGTAGCACGACTTCTTCATTGAACCATTCTTCACTTTTTAACCTATAAATTTTGGATTGCTAAAATCCTAACCCCACTTGAAAACTCTTATTCATGTTCATAACCAAATCCAGTGTAACTGAAGTCTTATGAACATGAGAGAAAGATAAATGGTACTATGAGTTACACTCTTCCACTTTTGTCGTGATACCATATCATTGTATATTCTTTGAGAAATTAGATCGTAACACCTCAGAAAATATGAAGTTTTAGTGAATGGAAAATGATCTTTTTTATGTTTGAAAAAGAGAATGGAAAATTCTATGTCTTTGAAAATATTTAGTTTGATTTGTGACAAAGATCGCTTGTATGAGAAATCATGATTTCATATAGGTTTGCTTCACTAGGGTTCTTAGTTAAAGCATACCTAGAGGCAAGCACACTTCAGGCTTGGGATGGTGATGGATCCCTATTTTGGTTGAATATCTATATTTAGATTACTAAATTTCATATGCAAGGGATAACATAATAGATTATTAGTTCCTAACAAACCATTACATGTTTGGATTATTCTTATGGATGTTTTTATGGTACCTGATAGGGTTTAGGTATTAGGTATACTGAGGATCTCAAGAAACATCTCTAAAGCTCCTTGTCATTCCAAAGAGTCCAGAGACGAGCCAACTTAGGTCCTATAATGAACGAAGACTAGTCCAACATGATTGGAGTTGAAGAATATCATAGTTGGATATTATTGACCAAAGTAAGAACAAAGTCATTAGTATGATAATTTTAATTGCACATTATCATGGGAATCCAAGTCGAAAGGCACAAAACCACTACACTATAGATTTGTATCACCATGGTTGTGTTGGTATGTATGCCCAAATAGCCAATCATATGATGATTGCGATGGCATATTACGAATAAAGGAAAGCTTCCAATTTATATGTTTCACTCAGTTATGGGATAATGAGGAAACATAATGAATGTCTAAAGAATGGCATTACTCAATGGTGTATGTCTTCAGGTACGTGATCTGAACAATGAGATTATATGGATGTTAAGAGTATGTACATTCTTGTTATGTCCCTAGTCATATGTTATTGTGGAAAGTAGATATACAACAATAACCCATAAGACTAGAGTGTACACAATCTCATCAGTCATGATATGTGATATCAAACTAAGAACATAGATACTTATTAGAGAAGAGTCTATCAAATAGACCCACCTTGAAAGTGACACATGGGAACCATAATTGGTTGTCATAGTCATATCTCATAGTGAAGTTGGTGATTGTGGTTCTCAGACCTAAAATCACTACACTCATCACATGTCATTCAGTGTAATTTGACATCATCCATCATAATTCTGATTAAGGGTTTCCATAAAGGTGATGATTGGATACACTATGACATATGGGATGACTGTGAGTTATGTGGATGGAATATGTCCCTCCTACTAGAGTTTAATATCATGGCCACTTGATAAGCGAGACTGAGAAAGGCATGTGCATGCACATGTAAAACAATATATGATATTAAGGTCACATACATCTTAGACAGTCTGCTCTAGTTCAAGGAACATGGATTGAACATTGAAAGGATGATGTTTCCATGCCTCAAGTTCAATTCAAATATTAGAGACAAAGGAATTATACAATCACTATAACACCTATCACATATTTTAGGTTGAAGTTGTTCTCCAACTTTTCAATTACTTGGGTAGCAATGATGTAAAACTAGACACCACTCTTTACTTGCGATGTCATAAAAGAGTTATGGACATTCACTGCCAATGTAACTTGGAACCTATAAGGTCACACACATATGATACACTTGGAATACGAGTTCATTCATGAATATGGTTTAAACTTGTTTGCTAAAGAGTTAGGTATTCAATTTAAACAACATTGGTTGAAAATTGACTGGGCCAAATAAGTAAGCTGACCGATTCAAGTGTTGAATCGACCGTTTCAATGTGTCAGTTCAACTGAACGAATTTTGGCAATTCTGGACAGTGAACCAACTAGTTCAAGAAGTGAACCGATCGGCTCAGAACCATGAACTGATCGGCTCATGTTGTGAACCAAGCAGTTGGTGGATCAATTTGATAAATTCAAGGATTTGTGTTGATGTCATGTTATGCATTAAATCAGATATTAATTTCCAATACAATTGTGGATGGAAAACATGATGAAACGACCTGTTCAAGGGTTGAACCGATCGGTTCACTTGTGAACTGGTCTTTTTGCCGCTCGTGGGTTGTGAAAATTCTTGAAATTTGGGTCCATTCTGCTCTCACTGAGATAGAGAACCCTGACCCTAACCCTCCTATAAGTAGAGGGGTATTGGGGGCTTCTTAAAAAACAACTCAATTGCCTCTGACAATTATTTGTCTTCACTGGTTATGATAACCGAGAGAACCCGAGCAAGTCCTACCCACTAAATGGAGGGATACCAAGGGACAATAATTGTGGGAGAGAACGTTGGTGACTAGTACGCCAACATGAGGGGACAACTCCTTCTTGTGTGTTCTACTAGAATGAAAAGACTTGCTAGTGGTCTGTGTAGACTACTATAGAGGTGAGAAGGATGTTGTATGTTGGTAGGAGGATAACATCAACCTACTGTATGTGGTGACCAACCAGGGGGCCAACACAGACGTTGTTCGAGTGCAACTAAAAGAAAGCTTCATGATTGCAATAGGTAATAGTTGTTGGACTTTCTCCAGGACCAAGTATGACCTCATAAACCATCCTTCCCATTACATAGTTATTGACGCGATCGTCTATTGAAGGGGAATATGGCAGTCATTTTTTTGTTTCTGCCACCTATCTGATACCATATTTCCCTACAAGTTGTAGTAGCAACTAGAAGCACAACTAAGGAGAGCCACCACACATAGTTGTCTTCCCCATGGTTTGGCCTTTTCAGCATGAAATCAATAAATTCAACAAATACAATCACATATCACATGACCATTTGACACCACCATATTTGTGTACATGTAAGAACATCACACAAATTGATAATAGCTTGTAGTGGAGCACGCTTTTTGACCTAAATTCCTTGATTTCCAAAGCCCAAATTCAATGACAATGGACAGTCCAACATTTCATACCTACCCACAATGCGATCATATCACCATTCACAATCATGGTGCACCATAAACCTTACAAGATCCATCCAAATTATTTCTATACCCTATTTTTATTATGGGATTAAGAGAGAAAGATTTCTCCCCCCCCCCACACCCGTGGCAGAGGCCGAACGCCTGGGAAGGTGGTAAATCAAGGCGGCAACTGGGATTCGAACCTGGGTCCCTTCATGAGGAGACATCGTGCTTGACCACTTGAGCCACTCCTTGTCGGCTCCCTACTTTTATTATGAGTTTAAATCTACAACTACCCCACTACAAAATCAGTCAACGGTGGTGATCATCACATCATCCTATGTCTTGTCACTTATCTTTCACCACTTTCCTCCACTAATTGGGGTGCTTCTCCCTCCACCTTAAAACTCTAAACCTAATTCATATTAATCAATCCACCCTCAATTTCATTGCATCTCTCCATCTATACAACGTGCCATACCCATATATACAACACTGGAGGATCAAGGAGAATGAGGAGGACGTCCAAGACTTGTAAGATCCATATCTACATGGGTTTCTCCCTCTCTCTATCATCTCTTTTTTTGTGGCATCGATCATGAATAGAGAAAACTCGTAGTGGTTTTATTTGGTTGATGGGTTCATCCTTCTATTTTGTAATAAGCATGACATTGTTAATTTTATAGTTTTATATTCAATTTCCCTTTTATATCTATCATATCTCTCTTTTATTCTTTTTTTTTACATTTCCTTTTTCCACATAAAGCTTATTTGAAGTATGGACAGGGTAGGTGATGTAAAGGATCCAATTCACCTTATAGGGATTTGGTTCTTCTCCCCACTCACCCCATATGTTTCTTCTCCACTATTCCTAGATGAGATTTCTAGATTTCTATGTGGATTCCTCCTCCTCCAATTTATAAGTAACATCATAAGGTTGAAATATAGAGTGATATTGGATGAAACTCTACCATACTTCTTTTATAATCCATATACACCAAGTAGAGATATAGGTAATCATATATCAATGTAATATCTTACATATAAGTAGGTAGCTTTAAAATTTCCATTTATATTCATGCATTGTAAGGGTGTATCAGTGTTGATACAAGATTCAAAACTCTTCTATACCATTCATTCCATCAACATTGATTAAGTAGAACGTGAAAACCACTAAGACCATATGTTTGTAGCTTAATTTAATGGTGTATGGTTGATCTTGATGTGAAATTTTCATCCCTATATGCATAATTAGGTGAAACCTTATCCCTAGGCACCCACTTACTTTATCTGCTAATAACAATTTCATATTTTTGGCCTGCTAGGTTTTTTTGTCTAGTTAAAATTTTCCTTATTTTGGACAATCAAATAGTTTCTAGTTTGTAGTTGTTTTTTCAACATACTTTGTTAATTATTAGTTAATGCTAGTTGTGGTCTGTTTCAAATTTATATCTAATCATGCTTAGTCAATTCATAGAGATTATTAATTCATGATTGTATCAATGATGTATTTTTCATAAAGAACCATGTTATTAAGATTATCTCATAATTTTGAGCCATTCGTATACAATGGGGAAGAATTAGAAACATTCAATATGATTACCAACTTAGCCAATTCTTCAGTCTTGATTTTAAGGTCATAGAAGTTTCTATGCTTTGGTGATATTGAATCTATAGTAGGATACCACTATGCCATTGTAGATTTCTTTTCCATAAAATATCTCATGTTAGTTTTCGCTACAGACGAACTCATAGCCGCGGAAAACTTACCATCACACAAATCAAGAGTGAAAATTCTTCACCTTTCTCCAATCTAGTCACCCAAAGAAAGTATTTGTGCAAATTATGTTATTACTTCACAATACTTTATTTCACACTTTTTAATTTATTTGCTTCACTTTTTGGAGTTTTGGGTTTTTTATTTGAAGGAGATATTATTTCCATTTGTTAAGTGAAATGGGTCTCTAACATCTAGGGAAGATGTACATTGATATATTACTCATGCTTTTCATTTTTTAAGCATCTTCTTGACTTTAGAGTTCCATTTTTGTTTCTCGATATTCTTCCCATATATAAATGTGCCAATGAATGTATTTCTAATCCTCTTTGACCTATTTTTCAAAATTAATTCTACTATGGATTAGTCATTTCAAGGCTCACCACTTCCACTAAGGATTTCAATAATATAGTAACAATTTATAAATCAAAGTAGTTTTTTTCATTTTTTTTAACTTTCTACATCCATATCAAAGTAGATTCTTGACATGGTAAGCCCAAAACTCCAGTGCTTGTTATCATTGTGTGAATCTACAACCTAAGGTAAGAAGTTACTTCCTACACCAAACTATGCCTAACCTTCATAGATAGCCATATCTTATATTTATAATTATTTATTTCATCAGTACTTGCTTAGTGTCAAAATTTCTTCTTGACGTATTTTGACTTGAAGTTATTTTCTAGTGGCATTTAGGGTATTTGTTTCTCAACATCCATCAAACATAAAACCAAGAAAAAACTAAGTATCTCTAACTTCACTGCCCACTCATATAATTTTATGGAATAGTGTTTTACTTTCACATGCATTCCAATATGATCTATGGCCCTAAATAAAACCCAGATTGTTCTTATAGGAAATAAGACATGGGGGTGGAATCCTCTTTTACTGTTTCATGCTTTGGTTTGCAAATTGTATCCCAATCCACTAAATGGATATGTCTACTATTCTCATTGTCTCCCCATAGGAAATCTCTACATAACTTATCAATTTCAGAAATAGTAGTTGCTGGAATAGGGAACACACCAGTCCAAAACAAATGGTATGCCGACAGATTTGAAATGATAAGCTCCAACCTTCCTGCCATAGAGAGGAGCCTCATCTTCCACTACTCAAGTTTTGTCTTGAATTTATCAATTAAAGTTGAGCACATTGACTTAGTAAGTCGACCTACAAACAAGGGAAGACCAAGATATCTAACAGGGAATTCCACCTTACTAACATTCATAATGGATTCAATCTGAGTTGGAGTTGAGCTGCTTAGAAAAAGCTGACTCTTATCAGGATTTAGTCTGAGACCAGAGACTTCCCCGAATTTATTCAAGCAGTTCATAATGCCAGATGCATCATGCTCACTTGCTTTAGAGAATATAAGAAGGTCATCTGTGAATATTAAGTGTGACACCTTGGTATCACTGGTACTCAAATGAGTAAATTCATTATTGGTAGTTGCTTTGTCGAGTATTGTTGTCAGCCCATGCATGCCTATCACAAATAAGTATGGAGCTAAAGGGTCACCTTGACGGATGCCACTAGTGGCTTGGATCAAGTCAGATGGAATCTCGTTCACTAGAACTTGAAAAGATGTTGTGTTCAGACATTCCTCCACCCA
The DNA here is from genome assembly GCA_963693085.1 of Alisma plantago-aquatica. Lineage (NCBI taxonomy): Eukaryota > Viridiplantae > Streptophyta > Magnoliopsida > Alismatales > Alismataceae > Alisma > Alisma plantago-aquatica. The sequence goes on along the minus strand of OY856412.1, from coordinate 1,181,670,039 downwards.
CCACAGCCAGCATTCAGGAAATCACATGCCTTCCATGATGTGGAGAATATACTTCCTGTCTATAGAGTCATATGCCTTGTTAAGATCAGCCTTCAGACATAATTTCTTTTTAGCATTAGTCTTCTTAAAATCATGTATGAGCTCATTAGCCAATAGAATAGCATCTGAGATTCGTCTCCCTTTCACAAATGCACACTGGTTCGTGCTTATGATGGTTGGCATTATGTCTCTCAAACGATTTGACAGAATCTTAGAGATCACCTTATAGGCAAAGTTACATAATGAAATAGGTCTCCAGTCTCCAATCTTCAAAGGTTGATTAACCTTGGGGATAAGAGCAATGTAGATTTTATTCAGTTCTCGTAGCATTCTTCCTTTGTGAAAGAAATCTTTAATTGCATTACATACATTGTATCCCAGTCCTCTTATTGGATACAATTTGCAAACCAAATCCTCTTTTACTGTTTCCCAAGAAGACTTGAAGAAATGTGCATTCATACCATCGGGCCCTGGTGCCTTATCATCATTGGAATTTTTCACATCATATATTTCTTCATCTGTGACTAAGGCGCAGATGGCCTGTATTTATGAGTTGTTAAGCTTTGGGAGACAGTTCTAGTCCTGGGCGTTCACATTAACTTGACCAGCATTGAATACTGACTTATAACGATTGATAAAAGCCTTAGAGATTTCCTCATCGGACCTCAATATCTCTCCATTCACATCTAAGAGATTTATTTGGTTTCTATACCTTCTCGTCTTAAGGGATGCATAGAAGAACTTGGTATTTGAATCTCCATGCTTTAGCCAGATATCCTCGCTTTCTGCCTAATCATAGATTCTTCTCAATTGCTTCATCCTTCTTTGTTTTAGCTATTTCCCACAGCAATTCATTATCTGGATCCTTATCTGATAACTCTTGAGCTATGAGGGCCTCTTTGACTTTGTTTTCAACTGAGTCTGACAGATCCCCTAAACTCACCTAGTTCCAGGTTTGTAAATGCCTTTTAGTACATTTGGTTTTTTGGCATAGTTTGTACAGAGGTGTCCCTGTGACTTCAATATCCCAGGCTTTCTTCACAGTGTCTAAGTATCCCAGCATAGAGGCCCACGCATTAAAGTAGCGCGTGGGGTACTTTGTTTTCTTCTTTTCCTGATCAAGGTGAAACATCAAGGCATAGTGGTCACTATATATGGTCGGCATAGTTTCCAGCCATAGATTTCTGAAAACATCATGAACCTGCAAAGAACAGAAAACACAATCGATTTTACTTCTCGTATTGTTCAATCCCAATTGCTGGTTGTTCCAGGTGAAATACGGTCCTTTGGACTCAATTTCAAGCAAATTATTTCTCAGAATAGTTGCATTGAAATCCTCCATTGACCTGTTAGAAGGTGTGCCCCTCCCTCTTCTCTCTTTAGACTTCCTAACTGCATTGAAGTCCCCCAAAATTATCCGGAGGGCTGCAGCTTGGATTTGATAGTGTCCAGATCGCTCCACAAGGCTTCTCTCTTCTTGTCATCATTCTCTCCATAAATGGCAGTAATCTCTAAGATACAATCGACAATGGTCAGTTCAAAGTGAACCACCTATCTAGATTGTATATTCAACACAATCGTGTAGTCGTTTCTCTCCCACATCATAAGAATTCTAATCTTGCTGCAAGTCTGCGAGTTATCAATCCAACGCCAGTCTGGCCAGGTCCGCCTCATAGCCTTGCAGATCTTGCTTCTTTTAATTTTGACTTCTGTTAGGGTAGCTATGTCTGTCTTAGCCCTCCTTAATTTCGCTCGGACGACATCTTGTTTGTCCCAACACGACAAACCCCTGATGTTCCAAGCGGTGATAGTTGGGAACTCAACCATTAACACTGTCAGTTGGCTTGCCGCCAACTACAGCATCAGTAGTTTTGTTCTGGTTGTTGAGTGATTTGTATCTATTTCTATTCTCACCATCGTGATCACTGTTCTTTGAACCACTTTGGCTTCGTGTTACTCTTCGTCTTCCTGGACTAATAGTCTTCTTTAGTCTTTCAAATCCTTCTTCATCGACAGACTTCTCCTTACTTTTATCAGGAGTGGCTTGTACTTTCTCAATGTTCTCAGCAGCATTCTGTTGAACATGTTGTGTCCGACCTTCTTCCACTGTCTTCTCAGGCTGCTCCTCCCCCACAGGCAGTTTAGAATAGAGGGCCTTATCGTGCCCGAAGTTTCCACAATGCGGACACTCCTCAGGTATCCATTCCTATTCTATCTTCACTTCATACGCAGTGCCCTTGTCCGTTCTCATCTTGACCACAGTCGGAAATGAAGAACTCGAATTCATCAGCACATTTATTCTGGCATAGTCAATCATGGATCGGGTTTTAGTTTGTCTATCCAAGCATTGTGGCTTCCCCAGAAACGTAGCGATCCTAGCCAGCATCTTGTCGCTCCATAGCTCCAAGGGCAGATTCAATAATTTCGTCCACACGGGAACAGAGGACAACTTCTCCTGTTCCAATGGCTCTCCTTTCTCCAACTTTTTTAGGATCATCGGTTTCCCTTTGATATGCCACGGGCCTCCTTCCAGAGCATTGGTCAAATCGACCCCATTCTGAAATTTGACAATGAAGCTTCCGCTTGCTCTGCCAAGGACTTCAATGGTCTCTGCCGGTTTCCACATCTGCGTCAAATGATCTTGCAGGGTTGGAATATGTGGCCTAAAGCCAATTATATATCCTGCAGCAGTATTCTTCCATAACTCCGCATTCTCATCAACCTCGGACTGAGGGATAATGATGGGGTGTTTACCAAAAGAACAAGGCAAAGATGTTTCAAATAAGCAAACTATATGACAAAGTTCCAAAATTGGTAGAAAGAATGATGCACTAAAGAGGTAGTTGACCTTGTCATAGCCGGGTCTTCAAATCTCTCCCCTCATGCTTTCTTTAGGGATTAATGCTTATTTGTTTGGTATTTCTGATAAAGCTAGAACGTTGGAATGGTATGGCCTTATCGGCCTTTATGCTAACACAACTAATCGAACAATTGTCCACGAGTTTCAAGTGGATGTTACGCAAAGCTTATAAATATGAACAGGAGAGAGACCTTTAAAGAGTGAGCGTCACTTCCGTAGAGAATAACTTTCCTTCATAAGAGTATAAGTGGACTCGGATTGGTTTCATTTGATGTCAACTAGCCTCATTAGTGAAATAGCTTCACTATATATGTGTGTTGTTAAGTATCAATATGCCGGTAAGGACCTTAAAACAAAGATATTAACCAAATTCTTGTGGAGGTCAGAATCGAGCAAATACGTTTCTCAATTTGGGCAATTCATCGCTCTAATTCTCCTTTCCTTCCTACAACTTCTGAGTCGGGTGATGTGTCACATATAATCCTTAGACAGGCGTTGAGAATATGTGTATGGAAAATGACTTTCGCTTATGTCTCAAGTTATATCTACTACCCTATAATTAAAGCTAAGTGACCAGTGTGCTCATTCCTCCTGTGAGCCTGGTTGTTTGACTGTTATATTTTTTTACTCCACCGTCCCATATGCACACCGTGAGCTTATCTACTGATGACCAATCTGCTAATTTATCCGGTGAGAATAAAAAGCAGTCACATGTTGGAGTGTTAATACAGTTTGCATAGTGGGTTTCAACTGAATATGGTTACTTTTACCACCTGTATGTTAATCTTTGGCGAGTAACATACTAAATATTTTTATTACGCCTGGTTATTTTTCCGGTCTGTCTAATTGTTTCTTTTTTTACTTCAAAATTTATTATCTAAACTAAAGTACAATTGACCAACTTCTTTGTCTGTTCAATGGAGTATGTTGTTTGCTTGCTAAATCAGTCGCGGTCGAGCTGTTTGCTTCAGTGCTAGGTTTGGAGGCTCTTAGCCGTGTTTATCTTTTAGTTGCTTTATGTTTTTGCTTTCAGTTGTTTCTTGACAACTAACGAACATGTGTAAAAAATTGTGAATACATGTAACTATGACAATGCCCACTGTTGAATAGGAGCCTGTATAGCAGCAGACAACATAATACACGATGTAGGTGTCAGTTCTGAGAAGTTCGTGTGATAACTCATCATAATAGATCACGTTATAAGTCATTAGTTCTAATTTTAATATTGAAACATTCCAGGCTACAGGAAGTCACATCGAGTCATTCTCTTTTAGTTGATTATATTTAAAATATTGTGAGTGCTAATTATATATTTTTTGTAAAATATAAAATGTCAAAGAAGAGATGCAGAGTTATTTTAGTAACAATAAGCTATATGCTGGAGGAAGTCAGTTGGTGCTTAACCAAGATGTCTTTTTTTGCCGATTGTATGTAAATTTTTTCGTTACTATTCAAGCTACAAAAAAAGTCAATTTTGAAGTTGACTATAATTCACCGGCTTGCTTCATCCCTTTTATTCTGTGTATTCAATTTCTTGCTACTTTTAGTATTTCTTTTAGCAATGAACATGTACATGCTAGAGAAGGGGACTAAGTAATTTAGTAATGACACGCTACAATTTGAAGGGAGTCAGCTAGACGTTATTCAAATCGTACTCTTTTAATGAGTTGTATGTAAATTATTATGAATACTAATTATGATTTCAGTAAAATAAAAATTGGGTGCAATTTTGTCAATCTGGTTCATAGATCTATTTAATGGCGAACAAAATCTCTCAAAGACTAACCTCTTTGTGATCAATAATGGCGAACAAAATCCAACACGATGGGCAGCCACAATACAGCAAATCTAGAAGGATAGAATCTCTCAAATACTAACCTCATTGTGATCAATAACGTGTTGATTCCCTCGTTTTGGGATACTTGATGCATTTACTAGTGTACGTTCTCTTCATTATCTTAATGAAATTGAGACTGTATTTTCTTTTAAAAAGATCTCACAAGTATGTATATATTGTGTGAATACATTTAAATGTACTATTGCTAACATCTTGTTAACGCATCAATAAGTTGCATAATTCCATATGATGTAAATTATTTTTCAAAACTATGAAACTTCATTTCTCAAAACCACCACTCAACACTTCATGACATTGATATCTACTTGAACATCCATGCCACCGAGTAGAAAGAGTATAGTTGTACTACATTATAAAAATATAAGGAACAAAATCATGCCCATTCGAATTCTAACTTACATATAAACTGAAGTGAAACGGATTCAAAATACACTATGATTAGAGGACCAAAGAATACAATTTAATCATACATCATCTATTATGAAAACCAATACATTATCTGGACAAGTAAACTTGTCTAGATTTAGTGGGAGAAACACAAATAAACAACTCAAATTTACATATTATTTATGAAGTCAAAATTATGTTTTAGGTCACTAAGACCCAGTTCATTCGGGTAGGCACAATCTTTCCATCGATTTTGAGTTCATTTCTACATAATCATCCCAACTGACTTGGAGTTGTCATACTCCGGCTCCAAAAACTGCATCTTCTCTCTGCTCTTTCAACCTCCTTGCTTCTGCCTGCAGCTTACTCTGGTTGCCAATAGCATCAGATATCGCTTTTGGAAGTAGAAAACCAGGCCTTTCAAGGAAATGAGCTCTATCGATGACTAGCGGTTCTCTCTGAGTTATCTCCACCTCATTGTAGGTCCACAGAAGAACTGTAGCTTCACCTTTCAGTCCAAAGGAAAACCAGCCCAGCCCGGCAATAGAAACATCTAAACTATTTACTTCCCAGCTGTTTCCAGATACTTTGATTTCTCTCTGACCAAACTGGTCTAGCTCAGTTGCTCCATCCTGACTAATGGGTGGCTGACCAAAGGAAAGATTAGACGTCAGAACAGTAAGGAGTGCAGAGAAGTAAAAGTCTGAAGCTTAATGCGGTAATTTGATTACACTTATCAGGTTGCGTAACACTTCCAGGTACAGTTATCCAGTGTGTTTGAAGGAAAGAGTGTTGATATATTAAATATGTGGGCCATGAAAAATTGGTATAGGGTTGTGATGTAATCTTCTATGGTGTGATATGTGACGTCAAGCATGCGTCATTAGGTAGGAGTTATTAGATAAGCTAATGCGACACCAAATTAGGAACTCTACACTATTTCAGTGGAGATATAATTACTCTTGATAGCAGCCTTGAATATCTCATAGTATGACCATTCATTATAAAGAAAGTAATGATGATATAGAAGACCGAATTCGGCCAATGTTTAGGCAAGTGTTTGGACAGATTTCGAGTCAGGTCTGATATTGTGGGTTAGATTTTATTATACTTTAACATTATAAGCAGAGCTACTTTCAAGATTTCTAATGAGGTTCATTTATAATGCTATTGGTGAATTATTTATTTGCTATACGATAGAGTGCCATTAAATTTTGAAAAATTAAGAAAATTCATGTAGGAATTTATTGGAATCAAACCCTGCTGATTCGTAAAAGTTTATCCAAGCTTAAAGAATCATCCAAGCCTTGGGTTAATTTTATTTATTTTAATGGGAAGTGAAGAAAGGTTTCAATTCAATTAGAAGAGAAGAAATGTACAAAAAAATGGAAAAGGTTCAACCCATACAACCAAACACCTGTCTCCCTCAAAAATTGAGGTGTCCGTACACATACTCCAGACCTCAATATTCAAGCCAACAACCAAATGGAAAAGGTTCAACCCATACAACCAAACACCTGTCTCCCTCAAAAATTGAGGTGTCCGTACACATACTCCAGACCTCAATATTCAAGCCAACAACCAAATGGAAAAGGTTCAACCCATACAACCAAACACCTGTCACCCTCAAAAATTGAGGTGTCCGTACACATACTCCAGACCTCAATATTCACCCTCAAAAATTGAGGTGTCCGTACACATTCTCCAGACCTCAATATTCAAGCCGCGCCAAGTGATTCCCCCAAACCTTTGGTTCTAATCCCAACTTTCAGGTGCAGGCATTTCCCAGATTTCCTAAGTCTCCCTTCCAAGATAAAGCATTTGTGCTTAATGTCTGGCTGAAAGAGAACTTTATCGTTCACCAAAAAAAGAGGACTTTATCTCCTTTTGTCCCCTTCCCATCAGTAAACGCCGTACTGCCTTATCCATAACACCTCAAGCAGACACTGCCATTATATTGCTGAGCTATTATGTCAATGCCTCAACAAATTCAGTAACAGAAATTTCCTTTTCCTCATACCTTGTGGAATACAACTCACTGTCATATGCTGCATTCACTCGTTTCCACTACAAGTATGAGTTCGTATTGGGAAACTTGTATATTATTACAATAGAGGACCAAGGATCGATTATTCCAGCTTAGCTCCGAATAATAACAGTGGGTTTGACCAACCAATAGGCCGCTAGGGAAACCCTTAAACTCCAAGCTAACAGTGTACTAGTGAAAGATAAGGCCACACAGAGACACAACCCCAACCCCAACCCCCTCCAAGATCATACTCACCCTGGAACATCCAACACCTGACCCAATTGCCCAAGCTTCCATCCCCTACACTCAACCAGGACAGCAAAATCCCAAAACACCATCTCCCCAGTCATAGATAAGAAAGGCCCTTATTTTTTTTTAAGTTGGCTCTAGCAGATAACCAACCCTAGAGATCCCCAACCTCTTGACATCATCCATATATTTGATTAGTTCACCGTTTCATCATTTATCATTCAGCAAGCCACAAGGAGTAGACCCTGAGATCTTTTCTCATCATGCACAGAGTCCTCTCGCAGAGAAGCTAGAACTGAATTCCATTTTTTTCGAAGTTCCTTCAAATCAAGTTAAGACAGCTTCCTTTTCCATTACATGTAAAATCAGATATATTTTCTGGGTCACTAGAATTTATATTTTATGCACATGCCCCATACACAAGGGAAGTTTTGATTGCATCTAAAGCAACATGTTCCAGTGAGTGTTGCATGTACCTTTAGTTTCTGCAGTTGTCAGATTAGCCCAATAAAAGGGAGGACACAATTTCCATATTGAATCTATAATAGTTTTTCCCCACCATTTATATAACCTAGGGAAGTGAGCCAACCTTATTTAAAAAGAGGACTGAGAAGACAGCATAAATAACAGAAAATACAATAGAACACTGCATCACACTTCTTAAGCTGATGCAGAACTGTCATGCATGCTTGGCTTGCCATAGACATCCTCTTTCTCCTTTCAGTGGTTTTGTAAAGAGATTTGATGTCTGCTTTTTGGATCTTAGCAACGTAGTAGTAATCCCCTCGGATAAAATGTTAGACCCATTTGAACTTGCTATGTCCTTTCACAAAACTTGGGGATGCTTGCAAAGAAAGTAGCATCATGAATCTACGATTGGAGTACATAGGCAGAACAAAACAGTGATGTGATGTCTAAACTCAGCAAGAATTGTTTTCACTCATGAAAAATTCACAGCTTATGTGGGCCATGTCTATCTATTACCTCACTAGATTTAGCTATCACATTTTTTTTGCTTCTCTAGGTAACATGATAGTCACCTACCATAGTACAAGTAATTTGAGCTAGATTGTCCAATTGACTGTTGCATAAAAAGAATTAGAGTAACCCAAAAAGTCATTATTTCTAATCTATAAAATAATCATTTCCAAAAGATTCATAGCGGTAATGAAAAACAAGGACTGCATCCAATAGGTTATCCATGAACTAGCTGACTTGTCTCACAGTAGAAGAGATATTTGATCTATATATAGTAAGATGAAGAAACTTTCAAAACGTGTTTCATACCTGTTTTTATCTTGCAACTCATTTGCACTATCGTGGTAATGGTTGTGAGCATAATCTATACGAGAGTTCTCTAGTCTACCATCCAACTCGATTGATCAAAGAGATCAACAATGTATTTCCTTTGAGAAAGCATATCCCATTTTCATTGTGGACTGCCTTGATGGCTCGAACCCTACATCTATTCAGTAACAAGCCCTTTCAGCAGATGTTTTGTAGTTGTTCTAATACCAGTTAGATGACTATTGAAAAGACAATATCATCAACATACATCGTAAGGAGCACAGCACCTGTGGTAGTCCTCTTTATAAATATATTGATCAATGTCATATCCAAGAAGCCAGAATTAAATAGCAGAGTTTGTCAAACCACGGACGCAAGCCCTCTATAAGTGATAAATCACCTGTTTTGGCCTAAAATGTTTCCTGCACACCCTCCTTAGGAATTTGCTACAGGTATACAAGCTTCCATCAAAACTTCATACAGATGCATCTTTACATACTAGCAATAAAGGGGGTGATGATGTGGCTGGGAGATTGACAACGGTATGAGGCAGCAGCAGCAGCAGACTGCCAATAACAACATATTTGCATCCTAGAACGAAAGGGTTTCCCAACAATTGCATTGTGAAACACCTCTTCTTCCCTCTCTGACTTCTCTCTCCCTTCTTCACAGTCTTACCTCGTCAAAACTCAACCAGAGAGATGGATCATGGAGGATACGCTCCATTATCGAGAGGAAAGCCACCTGACGGGGGTTCTTTTCACCTTCCCTCAGGGTACTTCAAATGAAGTATTTTTTATACTATCAAATAAATCATTAAGTGAAAAAGAAGGATGAAGGGGTATTTTGGGGTTTTAACACCCAAAAAGAATTTGCGACACGTGGACATCACGAAACAGAGGTGGTGTACGTATTATAACAATTGCAAGGGATGAGATGGCCACATGACACGGGCCAAACTTCAAGATAGTGTCATGCCAAACTTCAAGGTAATACGTAACAAGGGAGATACACATTACGAAATGAACGAAAAAATAGATGACGTAAAAATAAGATTAATAACAAAAGAAGAAACTAAGAAAACTAAGTTTGAAAAGGGCAAAATCATATTAGAACTAAGAAAACCTGAATAAAGACTATATACTCATGGAACAGAAAGTTGCTCAATAGAAAATTTGTGACATGACATAACCTTTTCTAAAGGCCCATCAGTCAATAAAGGTTTTAAAATACTGTACGAGTTTGTTGGTGCATATGTAATGCATGTCAAAAAGTTTCTCTTTATAAAAGTGGTTGTTGGATCATTGTTGTTGCTGCTCTTGCTCATTTGCCATTGAGGGAGTTGTTGGCTACCTTCACACTCGTATCAACTTATGGAGGTAAGCATTGTGCTATATTTTTTAGCAATATCTCTTTGCTGTTCTATTCCATCTACCGCTACTGTTTTGATCTTTTATTTGATTCAGCTAAAATTTTCTACCTATACTTAGACTAAATTATGGCTTGAGATGTTGCATTACTAAAGCTATGCGTGTGTGTATACGCCTGCAAGGGTAGCACTTTCAAGTTATCGGTTTACATTTCACATCTATTGGGTTACATTTCTTTGAATGTAAATAGAAATTGTATCCGACAAGTGCGCAAAATGTAGTTGTGTAACATAGACATGCCACCCGCATGGATGCAAAAATGTAGTTGGGTAACATAAACATGTTACCCGCAGAAAAAAATACATGTACTCTCTCTATCTAGAATGAGAGAGCCCAGCAAGAATACACTCGACTGTATAGATCGAACCGTACTGTTGGAGAGTCTATATTAGCCTATTTAGTTAATAGGTTAATTAGTTAGTGGGCTTTTGTATTTTAGCCCGTTTAGATTACTTGCGTCCTAAGTCTTAGGGCGTCTCCCCTCTCCTATATAAAGGAGAGGGCGTCCAATCTTGTATTCATCCCATTGCATTCAATATAATCTTATTTTCAACATGGTATCAGAGCGGTGAACAGTAATGGCGGCGTGAACAGTAACTCCAGCGGTGAATAGAGCGTGCTCGCTCCTAAGGGGAACCTAGCCGCCACCTCTCTTCCCTCTCCTCTCCGGCGCGCACGCATCCCTAGCCGCCGCCGCCGCTCGTCTCTTCCAAAGAGCAACCAAGGGGGAGAACCCCCGCCTGCGGGCGGCCGCCGCCATTGCCATGGCTTAGGCCGACTGCCTGCCAGGCACATCCCGGCCTCCATGGCTTCTCCTTCTCTTTCTTAAAGATTTAATTTTTCTTTCCATACGTCGGCTATCTTCGTCCCAGTGCATTCAACATCTATAACCGCCGGCCTCCAAGCAGCCATCTCCACGCCTTCGCCGCCTATCGACGCCACTATCACCATCTAGCAGCAGCCATCATCGCCATCAAGCAGCAATCAGTCACTGCCAACCTGCTACCCGTCGTCCAGAAAGATCTCAGTACTACCGACATCAACTCGGTAGTACCGAGTTCTGCACAGGCCATCACCCTGATGTCCTCAGCTCCAGCCTTCGTTGTCTCATAAGGAGAGGCTCCGCACTTGACTCTACATGCAGCCTCATGGCATGCAATATCTCCAGAGCCGTACAGGAGACCAGTATCATCTCTTTCGTTGCGGCCAAGTGCTACATCAGTCGAGCGGCACAATCATCGTCATCTGTCATGCTGCTGTGTGGCTTCCATATCATCCAACAACCATATCCCCAGCCGCCGATCACACCATTCAGCCGACGTCGTCATCCATGCCCCTGGTCGTTGCTCCACTGCTACTCTCCATCTCGTCGTTGTTGCCCCAACGTTTTCACCTATCCTTGGCTGAAGCACAGTCACCCATCACTCTCCACCGCTACCAAACAACCCTATCTACTGCCCCATATACCAGATGCATGTTGATATTCAGATACTTAATCGGATCTGCCCTTGGCTAATCGAATCCAGTTTTAAGCCTATCCATTTAATTTTTCTATCTGGATCTTACATTGACCCATTTAGCATATTCTCTCCGGTTATCGGTTTCATTCTCCACATATTACACATCTCCATATCACAAAATCCTCTCAAATCCACCAATTCCCTTCCCACCCACCCATATCATGTGTGTATCCCTTTCCACAGTGCGGGGGGTCATATGTCCATTTCTCCACATCAAACACTCACTCTTGTCGTATTTGGTGTGCAGGGAGGATAGAGAGGAGAGGAAGAGATGAGAAGAGAGAGAGTGAGAGAATATGTATGAGAGAGAGAGAGTATGAGAAGAGATGATATATGTATTCAGGCTATATATCTTCTAGGCTATTATCTTCATGGAGCTTCGCATTGTTCAGCACATCCGTTCTCTACTTCCAGACAGTAATGAAGGATCTTCATTCAACATCAACACCGAGCTATCCGCGTTCGTACCGCGTTATGTACGTCAGGTGTTGATGGTGTACTTCAGCTGCATTCACATGAGACAGAGGGTGCTTCTTCAGATTTCAGAAGCTCAGCAAGCATCTACAAGGTTGATAGTTCATCCAGAGATATCTTCACCGAGCTGCTTCATCACGTATTCTCTGAGCCGCATCTACTGTATTAACATCGCCTTTCGCTGATCTACTTGGGACTTTCCTTGATGGATAATATCTGCTTTCCTGTCAAGCCCCCAAGGTTCATGCGTTAGAGTTATGGTACCTGAATCGTATCACCAGCATATCATCCATTCATGTTCGTGCCACGTTATGCACGTCTTCCCAGACAATTTGAAAATTCCGCTACTGCTACATTGACACTGTGTATCCGCGTTCGTGTCGCGTTAAGTACGTATTAAAGTGAAGATAGCGTAGTCGTGGTATTGATGATCGCCTGCTCCAAGTGGCGAATTACTACTGCAGTATTCAAGTTCCATTTCAGATGTTCTTCATTCCAGATGCACTCCAAAAGACCTTCATCAAAGCTCGAGGATCTCCAGCCTACAGAATACAATTTCAAAGCAAAGAGGCACCATCGTATGATTCAGGGGGAGTATTAATTAAGGGGGAGTATCAATTTTTGTATGGGGAGTGATATTTATCTTTTATCTTTCATTTATCATTTCTTTTATCGTTTTATCGAGTCTTGTAACCTCCAAGCTTTGGACATGTGGTTCACCCATGCTCCAGCTTGAGGGGGAGTGTTAGAGAGTCTATATTAGCCTATTTAGTTAATAGGTTAATTAGTCAGTGGGATTTTGTATTACAGTCCGTTTAGATTACTTGCGTCCTAAGTCTTAGGGCGTCTCCCCTCTCCTATATTAAGGAGAGGGCGTCCAGTCTTGTATTTATCCCATTGCATTCAATATAATCTTATTTTCAACACGTACAATCAAGTGGCATGTACATACCAAGACTATTTTTTTCAGGTATCCGAACCATTAAAATTCATTTTTTATAAAAAAAAATATAGGGCACGTGCAAAATTTGACCTCGTTTAGATTCTTATAAGACACTCATCTGAGAACAACAAATTGATGTACATAACATAATTATATGTATTGTCCATTCATAAGTTATTTAAGAAGATCACTGGTTTGGATTTTCAAAAAATCATTGCATGATGGAAAACAACTCGAGTCTATTCTAGCCTGACTCTCTCACTCTCTCGCTCTCTCTCTCTCTCTCTGTATATATATATATATATATATATATATATATATATATTATATATATATATTATATATATATATATATTATATATATATAATATATATATAATATATATATATAAGAGAGAGAGAGAGAGAGAGAGAGAGAACACTCGGGTCTACAAATCACACTGTATATTCTTAAGTGGTATTTACATATCTAAACTTGTTTTTGACAAATCCAAACTGTTGATATTCATTCTGATAACAAATATAGGCTACATGAAAATTTTGAGCTCATTTGGGTTCTTGCAATTTCACTCTTCCATGACCAACCAAATCGACGCACAAAACTAATCTCAACTGCATCATTTTTTTTGCCTTCAGATGCATGACCTATAAGTGTCCAAATGGCTCAAATTTTATATGTAATATGAATTCATAAGATATTTAAGAAGATCAATGGTTTAGATTTTCAAAACAAACATTGAGCGATGGAAAACAACTTGAGTGTATTCCAGTCTGAATCATATAGATATATGTGTGTGTGTGTGTGTGTGTGTGTGTGTGTGTGTGTGTATAGACGAGGTCGACTTATTTGGTATCAACTTTTGCTTATGGTCGAAATTCAAAATTTCACCAAAGTTCGTCAAACTTATGTTCCATTCTTTCATGTGTAATGACTTAGTACAAGCTTTTCGGTTTGCCCTCTTGATTAGTTCACCTTCTAGATATCTGGCATTGGTGACCATTAAAACGTGTAGTTTATTTTTGTGTGGTCACTTACTATTCACATGTATTTTTGTATATCTTGTCTAGACTATTAGGGTATTCAAAGAGTACAAAAAAAATAATAGGCTTTAAACATTCAACACCATAACTTTTGAAGATTCCATTCAAGGCATTTTATCTCTTTTCTTATTCCAATTTCATTACTGTTAGCACACTTGTGAAGGCGCTAATGCGATCTTTAAAAGTTGAATCATTGTTCAGTTTTTCCATATGTATACATATATTTTATGATTTTTATAGACAATTATGTTGGTAGTATCCCCTGAGAGTCAGTCATATGATGATTGTAGTGGCATTGTTTGTAACTGATTTGAATATTGATACAGAAAATTCCAATTATTATATTTGCTTCAATATCAGATAGTGAATAAATGTAACAATGTCCTAAGAATAAATGACTCAATGACGTAATTTTGGGTTGAGCACCTGAACATGAGATCATATGTATGCTAAGAGTATCCATTCTTGTATGGGTCCCTAGTTAGATATTATTGAAATTAGGACAACAATAATACATTAAGACTAGTATATGTTTTGACTTATGACTACTTATCATTAGTCACGATATTGGGTATCAAATCAAATACATAGGTACTTGTTATGAACAAGTGTACTGAACAAACTCATCTTTATTATGATACATGAAAGCCATAAATGGCAGCCAGAATTATCTCATGTGACAGTGGTGATTGTGATCCATAGACCTAAAGTTACTATAATGATCACATGTTGTTCAGTGTACTTTAACATTACCCAGTGGGACCTTGAATTAGTGTTGTCATACAGGTAGTGCCTGGGTGCAATGTGACACATGTAGATTATTGTAAGTGATGCAGATGAAATTATTCCCTCCTATTGGAGTGTTATCTCGGCCTTTTGATGAGTGAGACTATGAAATACATGGTCATGCTCATGTGAATCAATATATGATGTTGAGCTCATATGTATCTCTGATAGTCTACTCTAGATCAAGGAACAAACATTGAGCATTAAGAGGATGACATTTCTATGCCTCAGATTCAATCTAGATAGATAAAGGGATTATACGATCAATGTAACATTGCTCACCATACTAAATTGAAGTTGTTCTCCAACTTCTCAAATTACTTGGGTGGCAATGATGTCTTGCTAGATACCAATCATTGTCTATCATAATATGATTATGATATCACTACCAATGTAATTTGGAGCCTATAGGGTCACACACATAGGATGTATAGGGAAGAGGAGTGTTATAACAGACATATGACTATTCGATTACTAAAAGGTTTAGGTAATCAATTGAATCATTGATGAACTAACTGGAAGCTCATTCGGTCAAATGGAAAGTCTTGTCGTCCGACTGGATAGACCGGTCGATTGACTGATTGATTGACCTGGCCAAATTCACCCAATCGGTCGACTAGCTAGCTTAGTCGACCAACTGGACTAGATCAACCAAACGGTCGACTAGCTGGCCCAGTCGATCGACTGGACTTAGATCAGTGAATAGGATTATCGGTTCCAGTATAAGTCTAGACCCAATCCAATGATTGAGTGGACTAGCTCTTCACTCAATTGGAAGTCTGAACAGGCCGCCAAAAAGCAACCCAACCCGACTAGTCGATTAACTGGACTAAGACAATCGATCGACCGGCTGTCCGCGAGCATATTGCTAAAAGGCGGCCATTGTCTTTTCATTTCCCAAGGTTTATTAGAAATCTTGCTTCTCTGCCATTTCTATAAATAAGGACACGATGATCAGGGTTTTGGTTATACCTTTGATCTAGCCTTTATTACCTACAAGGAGAGAGAGAGAAGGTGAGATTATGCAATGCTAGCACGTTTTCCTTCCCCACCAACTCTTGAAGCGCGATGTGGAGTTCCCTTCATCTATATTGTACGATGTGGAGTTCCCCTCATCCGCGTCACGCCATGCAGAGTTCCCCTATCCGCGTCGACGGTAAAGAGACATGGACGCGTTAGTGGCTACATTAGGAGAACGTCAAGGACATTCTCCTCCATCATATTCTTATGAGCATGTTGTCGGATCTATTCTGTGACAAAGATATAACTCACATCCTTTCCTTCCCAGTATGTCGTTGTTGACTAGATCAAGTCGTGGGAAGGAATTCAATGACCGATACCGATGCCATTTCGACAGCTTGGATATAGATATTTACCGGTATACCGACGGAAATATCGACAGATGCAATCCTGGCCATATTGATGCCAAAATGAACGAATTAAATCATGAAATTTTACAGGTGTAATCTCTACACCTAAATGCGTCATTTTATGCAATAAAATTCTATAAGGGGTGTGTGTGTGGGGGGGGGGGGGGTTGTCCATCATGTGCGAGGTAGGGAACTTGTCCTGTTTTCTGCGGATTTCGATAAAGGATTTCAATGACAAAATATTGGAATGAAGATCTGGAATTTTACTAGCACAATCCATAAACATAAATACACACACTTATGCAAGAATATCCAATTTACAACACATGAATAGCATAGTAACTTACTAACTCATATCAGTTGTATGTCGAGTTACACACTGATTCTCCATAAAATATTGAGTCGATATGGTTGACATATTGCTCCCATGACATGTACATTATGTAAGGTTGGTGGTATGAAGTTATGTGTTGCTCATACACGTCATGTATAATACTACATCAGTGTACAATACTCGTTCGTATTATATAATTAAACACATATGTTTTAGAATTTTACAATACTATGTCTCCATATGCATCATATTAGATTCTGAAAGAAAATATACACCAGGGCTTTCTATTGCTCTTCTTCAATGTGTGACTTTGACAATTAACTTCATGACTGTCAAGGAAGTTAGGCACCATCACTATTGTGACACATTTTCTCCGCCGTTGTTTATTACCACATGATCTTGATATGCGGTAGTGAGTTTCTCCATGGATTATGCACAATAGCGGGATAAGTATAAAAGTCATTATTACCATGCCCACTATATGCATGTCGTGGGGATGAGATAATATAAAAGTGTAGTTACCATGTCAACCATGTCCATGTTGTGGGATATATGTAGCAAGTGCCATATATAAACAAATATAAGACTAGAAAATTACAAAATCTATACTTTCTTACAATATTTGTTTGTTGTGTTGCGAAGTAGTACATTTTCTTTCTTTGTATGATAAAAATACTAGTAAGAAGAACATATGTATACTAATTAGCTTACTAATAAAAATGATAGCAAATTATACTTATATTTCGTGGATTATTTAGGTATATTATATGATTATAATGTAGATTTATGAGAAAGTGTTGTAGATCTAAGAACACATACAATTAGGAAGACATAAAACGCAGGTGGCGGGATCTTTGCCAATTTAAGGCATTTTGGGATGAATTTACATTTTAATTGAGATAGATGAAGTGTAAATGAGAAAATGGTAGAAAACATAAAGGCATACCTTAGATTAGACTTATTTGAGCCCTAGTTGTCGAGATCCCTTTGCTCCGCCATTTCCTCCTCTCAAACAATAGAAACAGACTCAAGTACGAAAAAAATCGGTATTTCTGTCGTTATACAAGTACATTTCGTTGATATTTGGCGGTATTTGGCGATATTTGGCGGTATACCATCGGTTTACCGATATTTGCAATCCCAACGACAGGTTTGTGCGAACCGATGACCGATGTCGTCGATGTCGGTATACCGATCGGTATACCGACGGTATCGTCGATATCTCTTTCATTTGTCGCGGGATCGTGGATAAATATTTAATTTTGTTACTTCTATTGCACCAGTCACATCCACAGATCCCTACAAATTCCCCGTAATATACATATATTTCATTGATATATATGTATGTCTACACAAAATTTATTATTAATTCCTTCATGTACATATATTCTATAGTAAGAAACATAACCATTACATTTCTAACCATTTCATTTAACATTATTGCGAAAAAAGAACAATTCTAAGCAATATACAATTTACAGAATAAATAAAAACAAATTCAAGTCAAAATGGCTCCAAGCCTTCATAACAAAATAATGACTCCTATAGCCCCACATTAATATATTATTTTTTATGTTCTTTATTTTGTGTTCTTTAGTATCTTGTCTTTTGTCACATATTGGTGAACTTATAGTTAGTGACTCCTCCTACCCTATATAGGGATGGAGTCTATGCCTCTATTCGTTATCTTAATAATACAATCCTATTCTAATCACATGGTATAGGAGCTTTTGATCTGCCCTGATCTTCTTTCCCCATCACAATGC
Source organism: Alisma plantago-aquatica (assembly GCA_963693085.1). Classification (NCBI taxonomy): domain Eukaryota; kingdom Viridiplantae; phylum Streptophyta; class Magnoliopsida; order Alismatales; family Alismataceae; genus Alisma; species Alisma plantago-aquatica. The sequence goes on along the minus strand of OY856412.1, from coordinate 1,181,651,666 downwards.
CACCTTCCCCTCCTGCCGCCATCTCCTCTGCCACTCCCTGCCCCGCATCACCCCGCTGCCCCCTGCCATCCTTCTTCCCTGCCGCTCACGGCCACCATCACTTGGTTGCCCCCTATTCTCCCTGCAGCCCACCGCCATTGGCCTCCATCCCTGCAGCTTGCAGCCCGCCGCCCTGCATCCACCTGTTGCTACCCTGCACTTCCGTTTAAACAGCCACCTGCTCCATCCAACCCACTGCCCACATCCCTCCACCCCAAACCTGCCTTCTGCCTGCCACTGCCCATTCATCACTTCAGCCCACCTCGCAAACATGCCCCGTCATCCACCCGCAAGCACCGCAAACCTTCACCTGCATCTACCTGTCAAATCTTTTCCACCCTACATCCCCCCGCTAGACCTCCAACCGCCATCCATCTCTCAGTCGGAAAGCCTCCAGCCTACCAACCTCCAACCCGCAATCTTCCCTACATGTGTTCCATCTCTCTCCCACCACAAACCTCACCCCTCCATCGTCCATAACAAATCCAGGTTGACCTACTTTCCTGGACTGTTTTTGATATATAATGCCTCTTCTCTATTTGACTTCAGGAAAGGGAGGGAGCTTCTCCCTCCCGTCGATTTTTGTCGCATGTCGGTCTAAATTGACGATGTGGTGTTGGTCTATTAATTAGAACATCTTAATGCCCATTCTTTGGGTTTTCAAACTCTTCTGTTGGTACTTTGTGTGATGTCTTCTGTTGGTACTTTGTGTGATGCTTCACGCCCTTCTGAACTAATAACCTTGTGTGGACTAATAAAGCACTGGAAAATAACATGGTCTCTAATGATAACTTAAGAACTCTATGTGTGACCATAATAAAATTCGATGGTTATAACTACCATGTGAGGTCCGCTTCTTTTGAGTTGTATGTCAAGGCCCGAGGTCGGTACTCTCACCTTATTACTGAAGCATCTGCTACTCCTGTCGAGAATGCTGATGAGAAAACTAAACAATCCTATGACTTGTGGATCAAGGATGACTCGGGGGTGATAACCTGGATGGTCAACATTGTGGAACCAAAAATAAGTCAATCTCTTTTACAACTTAGAACGGCAAAGGCTATGTGGGATCAATTATCTCATGTTTACTCCCATCAACAAAACCCTAAAAAGGTGTCTGAAATCCTTAAAATCTAGCTAAAAAAATTCTCTAATGACTTATCAATTGAGGATTATTATAATCAATGATGTGCTTTGTGGGATAAATTTGAAGTGTACCAACTCCAGACTTCTGACATCACTGAAATACAAAGACAGTGAACTGAACTACAATTGGTACAGTTCCTCGTCAGCTTGCCTGCCTCCTTTGCAGGAGTTGTGGGTCAGGTCATATCCAGTGATCCCCTCCCAAAACTGCTCATCATCATCATCTAAGCCTCAGTCCCAACCATGGTACTAAATGTCGTCGACATGGGGCAAAATTTCGCCGATAATGTCTATGTCGACAGTTGGCGACGTGGAATCCACGTAAACATCCTTATTCCATAATATCCTCGACATTTCGTCGAAGTTGTCGACATTTCCCCACATGTCGACGAAGTTGGCCCAAGTCCATTAAAAAATTCCACAATGACCTCGACATTTGTCGAAGCCGTCGAAGTTGGCGACATTCTTTTGGTGTTTTGTGGAGTTTGCTATGTGAGGGGGGAAAAGTGTTACAGCTTGAGGTAAGATGATTTTGATGTTATTTTTTACTATTCTAAGCTAATAGTAATAGACCGACCCCCTCTCTGCTAAATCTACCATAGATTTATACCATTTTTATGTAGTTTGTTCAGTGTCACAAACTTTATATATGGAAGAACTCTATAGTTCGGAGACGACTGTATGTAATCATGTATTTATCTACATATGTAAACCTATATGGATGGCAATATGTATACATATATTGTGTTTTTTAGTTAGATTTGATGAAATCTGTCGATTTTCATCACAAAATGACTATTTTTAGCTTAATTTTGTCGAAGTTGCGTCGAAGTTTGGTTGCAAAAATCCTCGACATTTCCACAAACTTCCATGTCCACACCTGTCGAAGTAGGCTCGAAGTCAAAATCATGTTCCATGGTCCCAACTATGTTGGGGTCGGCTACATGGATCCTTCGTTTCCATTCAACTCTATCATGGGGTATATTCTGGTTGAGATGTAGAGATTCAAAATCTCTCTTTATAAGCTCATCCCATGTTAATTTAGGTCTTCCTCTTCTTCTATTTATTGTGCTTGACTCAATAGCATTGCTTTGTATAGGCGCATTTGTCGGTCTGCGTTGCACATGTACGTACCATCTGAGTTGGCCCTCGCGCAACTTGTCCTCAATGCTCACCATCCCCACTTTATTCCTGATATAATCATTTCTCAAGCGATCTTTCCTTGTCTTCCCACACATCCATCTCAACATACGCATTTCAGCTACATTCATCTTGTTGAGACCTTGTCTCTTCACCGCCCAACATTCACTCCCATAGAGCATGGTTGGCCGTATAGCTGTTCTATAAAACTTACTTTTTAGCCTGAGAGGGATTTTACGGTCACATAAAACTCTAATTGCACTCCTCCATTTCAACCATCATGCAGTGATCCTGTGACAAGCGTCATTTCGGACATCCCCATCTATTTGAATAATAGAACCCAAGTAAAAGGATCCATGTCATAGCAAGAGTGACAAAAATTTTATGGCTGGCTGTCAACCTACCACCAACCCTCCTCCTTTACTCGGACTTGGGACCGGCTATATTTGCACAAAATATACTAAAACATAGGCGGAGTTCCCTCCCAAAACTGCTAAATGTCCAAAATGGGTCCAGCACTTGCCATTTTTTTCTTCTGCTCCTGTTGGTTCCGCTGAGGCATCGTCCCTTGCAGTACGATCTAGAGATTTTGGTTGTGGACGTGGTCGTTTTAGCCCCTTGAGACTTGGTCGTGGCCAACCCCCTTCTGGACAGGGATGTGGTCATCCATCCACTGGACCTAGCAATGTTGCTCCTCCTAGATCTCGTCATTGTAACTTCTGTGGGCACAATAATCACGATGAAGATTGTTGCAAGAAGAAACATGGCTACCCCAACAAATAGCCGAATCAGGCGTCTACTGACTACACCGAGGATGAATCGGCACAAACCTCCACTATTTCTGTAGATTGGGTTCAAGCTGAATTTGAAAAACTTTTCCAAGAACAACTCCATACCTCCAACGTCAGCTCCACGCTTGGATGGTAATTTTGCCTTTTTAGCTTCATCAACTCCTTATAGAAAAAACAAATGGGACATCGATTCTAGTTCTTCTACTCATAATTCTGGCAATTCGAAAGTGTTTTCTAGTATGACTCCTTCTGTCATCCCATCTATCACTATTATTGATGGCACTCAAGCCCCAAGGTTGGTAATTTTCAGACTAAAAATGAATTTTTGTTCATATTTGCATTATATATTCCTCACTTTCCTCGAAATCTTCTATTTGTTAGTAAAACTGTCAACTTCAGTGTTCTATCACTTTCAACCCTAATGGATGCTATAGAATATTGAAGAGAATTGTATTGGATGATTAAAAGGGTTTACAGTACATTCTCTTATATAGGATAAGAGAGGAGAAATGAAAATAGAGATGAGCAATATGGGACTAAACCACATAAGTAAAAACATAAGTGAGGCACATGTCACTTAGTGAAACATAAACATATCTCTATACTCCCCCTCAAGTTGGAGGGTAGATGTTGAACATGCCCAACTTGTCTACTAGAGTCTAGAAACGAGCTTTTGGAAGAATTTTAGTGAAGATGTCCGCTACTTCCTGCTCAGTGCTGAGATACGAGTGCAAATACGACTAGAAAGAACAGTCTCCCGAACAAAGTGACATTCGACCTCAATATGTTTTGTCCTTTCATGAAATGTTGGGTTGCTCGCAATAAAAATAGAAGCCTTGTTGTCACAAAACATTGGTATAGGGTTGGAATAGGATATGTCAAACTCCTTGAGGAGACTCTGGACCCACAGAAGTTTACATGCAGTATGAGCCATGGCTCGATATTCTGACTCTGCACTGGACCTGGCTACGACAGTCTGATTTTTGCTTCGCCAGGTAACAAGATTGCCACACACAAATGTGCAATAGCCCGATGTAGATTTACGATCAGAGCGACTTCCTGCATAGTCAGAGTCAGAAAAACCAGAGAGATTGTAGTGGTCGTGCTTCTTATATAACAAGCCTTTGCCTGGAGAGCTTTTGAGATAGCGCAGGATGTGACATACAGCGTCCCAATGACACTGTCGTGGTTTATCAAGATACAGGTTGATGAATCCTACAGTGGCAATGAGGCCAGCTCTTGTGACAGTAAGATAAATAAGCTTGCCAACAAGCCTTCTGAACTGGTAGTGATCAGCACAAGGAGGAGAATTTTCATCGTCCCAATCCGTATTTGGGTCAAAGGGGTGTTGGTTGGTTTACAGCCAAGCATACCAGTTTCCTGTAAGAGATCAAGTACATATTTTCGTTGGGAGAGGCACAATCCTACAGACGATCTGGATAACTCGATGCCTAAAAAATATCTCAACTTCCCGAGATCTTTAGTGACAAAGTGTTTTTCTAAGTAAGTTTTAGTTGTCTGAATGCCCAAGGTATCACTGCCTGATAAGATAATATCGTCAACATAGACAATAAGAATGACTAGCCCTGCCACAGTTTTGTGGATAAAAATCGAATGATCTGAGTGGGAACGACGAAAGCCAAAGTTACTAAGATCTGACTAAGTTTGTCGAACCAAGCACAAGGGCTCTGTTTGAGACCGTAGATGGCTTTCCTCAGCTTACAAACCTGCAAGGACGACTCCCCCTGAGCAACAAACCCTGGTGGTTGCTCCATGTAAACTTCTTCCTGCAAGTCTCCATAAAGAAATGCATTTTTGACATCCAACTGGAATAGAGGCCATTCTTTGTTTACAGCAACAGAAATCAGAATGCGAACAGAATTTAAACGTGCTACAGGAGAAAAGATTTCAAAGTAGTCCACACCATATGGTTGTGTATATCCTTTTACCACAAGACGAGCTTTCAGTCGCTCAATTGTACCATCAGGTTGATACTTAATTGTGAAGACCCATCGGCATCCAACAGTAGGGCGGGAAGGATGACGACCACAAGTTCCCAGGTCTTGCGATCAGAGAGTGCCTGCATTTCATGGTCCATCGCCTGTTTCCATGCAGAAGTAAGAAGAACTTCTGCAGCAGTCTTTGGAATAGTGACGGCAGAGATAGTGGAAGTGAAGCATGCAAAACTGTTATTCAGGTTAGCAGATGAGCAGAAATGAGTAATAGGATGTTTTATGCAGGAACACCTTTGCGTTGGATCATAGGCAGGTGTAAGTCAGAAGTTACCTCAGTGGTTGTATGATCATCCGCAGAAGGAGGAATTGGTTGTGGCGGGGCCATAGAAGGAGTACTTGTCTTGGTCCTTCACTTGTATACTTGCATGGGGCGGGCTTCAGGTAGTTCAGAAGATGGCAAAATCTCAACAACATTAGGCAACGGCGTTGGCGCCAACATATCACTGGAGAGTGATGCTCCATCATCTGAGAAATATGGCATATGCTCAAAAATTACTACATCCGCACTCGCAAACCATTACTTCAGAATAGGATCAAAACAACGATAACCTTTTTGGGTTCTAAAATATCTCAAAAAGATACACTTGGTGGAGCGAGGATCAAGTTTTGTTAGCCCCGGGCGTAGGTTTTTGACAAAATAGGTACACCCAAAAATACGAGAGGGAACAGAGAACAGCTGAGCATCAGGAAAGAGAATGGTGTAAGGTATGTTATTGTGCAATACAGAGGATGGCATGCGATTGATAAGATAGCATGCTCTAGAAACAGCTTCAGGCCAGAAGCGGTGAGGTACTTTATAATGAAGAAGTAAAGGGCAAGCAAACTCTAACAAATGGCGATGTTTACGTTCAGCAACGCCATTCTGTTGTGGAGTGTAGGGACAAGTAGTTTGATGGATGGTGCCACGAACAGAACAAAAGGATGTTACTGACTTTTGCATAATTCAAGGGCATTATCGGTGCGAAAAAAAATTATGGGTTTGTTGAATTGGGTCTGTATATCAGAGAAAAAAACACTGATATTATCCAAAACTATGTTGCAGTCTTTCAGTAAAAACAGGCAAGTAGCACGGGAGTAATCATCAATAAAGGTCAGAAAATATTTAACACTAAAATGACTAGGAACAGAACACGGCCCCCAGATATCCGCATGAACAATATCAAAAAGTGCTTGAGAACCGATTTCTTTCTTAGCGGGAAACACAGACCGCGTTTGTTTACCCAACTGACAAGATTCACAAGAAAATGTTTTTTCAGATAATGCAGGAAATAAATGTTTCAACTTTGCCGCAGAGGGATGACCAAGCCAGTAGTTCCACTGGAGTCTTGTGACTGATGTAGACAGAAGAGCAGACGTTGTTGGTGGTCCATCCAGATAGTAAAGTCCGTCTAGTCCTTCATGGCCCGAACCAATGCTCGTCTTTGTGCGGAGATCCTTCAAAACACAACCAGAAGGATCAAATTTATTGGAGCACTGAAGATTTTTTACTGACAGAAAGCAAATTAACAGGAAATTTTGGGATATATAAAACAGATTTCAGATGCAACTTCCGAGACAAGAGAACAGTGTTGATGCCGTGAATAGAAGTTTTAGAGCCATCAGCGATAGTAATAGCGGAATATGTGTGGTTTTTGTAAGGGCAGAAAATAAATTGATGTCGCCAGCCATATGAACTGACGCACCAAAGTCAATGCACCATTTATTGTTACCAGCATAAGGAGAGGCGAGCAAGGTGGAGGAACCAGCAGTAGACGTAGAGGGAAGCTGAGTCATGCGTTCTTGAAAAAAATTCTCGAACTCCGAGCGAAGCCACTCAGTGGAAGGCATAGCAGATGACTGTTCAGGTGCAGTATCAGTGGAAGTCTCCGCACATGCTTTGTTTGCCCAAGCAGGTTTACTGTGCTTGATCCAGCACCGATCTTCGTTGTGATTGTCACGGTCACAGAAGTTGCAGAAGCGAGGGCCAACAGATTGTCCTCGACCATGGGCAGTAGAAGATGTGTGTCCACCGTTAGGAGGGAGACATCCTCCACGACCACGTCTGCGACCTCGGCCACGACCAGATTCAGAAGTGTGAACAGCCAGAGCAAGATGTTCGATGGCAGGGGTGGAGGTCATAAACGGAAGTCTTTGAACTCGTTTAAGGACGTCACGGAGAGTAGGCAATGGGTCACTGGACAGAATCTGATTGACCACTCCAGAGAAGGAAGCAGGAAGAGCATCCAGAAATTGGACTAATTGTAGTTCATTGCGCTGCTTCTAGGCTTCTTAGATGTCAGCAGTCAAGGGGTGATAAATTTTGTACTCATTCCAGAGGGCAGAGCACTGATTGTAGAAGTCTTCAATAGGAGTGTCGGAGGAGAATTCCTTCTTGGCCAAAGTATTGAAAATTTCAAAAATACGCTTGGGATTTTGTTGATGAGAATAGACGTGAGATAGTTGATCCCACATGGCCTTAGCATCATGAAGACACAACAATGACTGGCTGATCCGTGGCTCAGTGCTATTAAGAAGCCAGGACATGACACCGGAGTCGTCTTTGGACCATTGTGCCTAAGCTTGATTTCTTTTGTCATCCGCAGTAGCAGCAGGAGCAACAGGAGGTTCATTAGTGAGATGAGAATAATGGCCTTGTACTTTGACATACAGGATAAAGGACGCCGACCAAAGATGATAGTTGGAGCCATCGAGTTTAACTGTGGTAACACACAGGCAACGGGGCGGCTCGACAGAGGTCATGGTGAACAGAGTTGAAGCAGTAGTAGAAGAAGAGATAGTCGGTGCAGTAGCAGCAGTAGAACTCAGCAACAAAGGTCAGATCCAAAGGAACCCGCTACGGGGCAGTAAAGCAGCACTGTAGATCTGAAGCATCGGATCAGAAGAGACCCGCTACGGGAAGAGCAACTGATAAAAGAACCTATGCCGTCATGAGGAAAATCAAGATTCCATCATGAGGCACAGGCAGAAGAAACCAAAGAGCCGGAAGAACTCTCAATGTGCAATAGCTATGGCTATCCGAAGACATAAAAAGTGGAAAATTAGAGTAGTAGGGAAATGGTGGTTGTGGGTAGTGGAAGAGGAAGAGGGGATGAAGCGGGCGGGGGAGACGGCGGTGGGGACAGCAGGAGGGGTGGCGTCGGGGAGGGGAGGGCGTCAGGTTGGGGAGGAGGGGGTGGCGGCGGCGGGTGGTTGGGGAGGGAGAGGGGGTGGCGGCGGCAGGTGGGAGGGGAGGGGATGGGGGCGGAAGAGAGAGGGGAGGGAAGGGGCTGCAGCGGCAGACAGGGGGCGGCGACGCGTGGGGGGGGAGGCTTAGGTCATGAGGGTTAGGGTGGGAAATTGCACAGGGGAGGGAGAACCTGCTCTCGATACCATATAGAATATCGAAGAGAATTGTATTGGATGATTAAAAGGGTTTACAGTGCATTCTCTTATATAGGATAAGAGAGGAGAAACGAAAACAGAGATGAGCAATATGGGACTAAACCACATAAGTAAAAACATAAGTGAGGCACATGCTAGGCACGTCACTCAGTGAAACATAAACATATCTCTATAGATGTGTCTTTCAGGATCTCCGCACGAGGATGAGGGTTGGTTTGGGCCATGAGGAACCAGACGGATTATACTATCTTGATGCTCCGCAGAATGTTGCTCTTCTCTTTTCGGCGGTTTTAGGACTTCAGTGGCACTACAGATAAGGACATCCATCAACATCCAAGCTCAAGCATTTGATTCCTTCTGTATATGAAACTTTATTTAAATGTGACACTCGTCGGTTTGGAAAGCAAGATCGATGTGTTTCCTAGAAAAATGACTCTTATCTTCAAAATCTATTTTCAATATTGTTCATGTTGATATATGGGGACCGTATTCTGTCACCAAGGTAATTGGATCTCGTGACCTTATGACCTTTATCAATGACTTCTCTAGGGCCATTTGTTGTTTTATATTTAAAGATGAAGACAGGGCACATGTTCTTGACACTACTACTTCTTTCTTTGTTGAGATTGAGACTCAATTGAATAAGCCCATCAAAGTTTTTCGGACAGACAATGCCCTTGAATTCATGCAACAGTTTGTCATTCTTTTTTGTAAAAACATTGGCACCATTCATCAAACCTCTTGTTCTTACACTCCTTAGTAGAATGGTGTTTCCGAGCGTAAGAACTACCATCTCCTTGAAGTTTCCTGATCTCTTATGTTTCACTACCATGTGCCCAACTCTTTTTGGGTTGATGTTGTCTCCGCCGCCTGTTTTTTGAGCAATAGAATACCCTCGTTTGTCTTAAGCAACCAAGTCCTATATAGTGTTTGTACTCGGAGTTCCTGTTTCTGTGCCACCTAGAATTTTCGGCAGTACTTATTTTATATGGAATCTTCAGACTGGGTTAAACAAACTTGATCCAAGATCTACGAAATGCATCTTGGGATCATAACATCGGTTCCCTTGGGTACTCACAAACTCAGAAGGGGTATTGATGTTATGATCCGAATACTAAGAAATGGTTTGTTTGGGCGGACGTGGTCTTTTTTTAAGCATAAATTTCTACTACGGGTTGACTTTGTCTACGGATCTGCTCGTTGACACTCCTCTTCTTGTTCTTGTTTAGCCAGCCTCTCCATAATTTGTTGTTCCTACTATCCCTCTTAAACTTTATTAATGATGTCGCAAGACTACAACTCCCTCTATCGGTGGCGAAGCCAGGATTTTTAACCAAGGGAGGCACCATACAACATAGTTGTGCAAATTTTACTCTAAAACGTGATCTAACAATACTAGTTATTTTTTAAGTATTCAGTTTGAAATATAGTGCACATGTTTATGTATCTAAACAAAATATCATTCAGAAACATGCAAAGATCTAGCTTGCAATACAACTTTTTGTGTTTACAAAAAGTGAAAATTTACATATAGTTTTCGACACCTATGAGGTATGACATCAAATCTATTTAGGATAATTTCATAATCATGGCGTATATCTTATATTTCTAATTAGCGAGAAGATGACTATTGAGCTATCTCTTCTTCAATTTAAAGCACAGAGACGGTTTAGGACAAGAAAAAGAAGTAGCTAATGTAGTATATACCATATATGGAAGTCAGGCTAGTAATAATATAGTGAACATTAGCTGAAGGTCATTTATTTCATGAACAGAATTATGCACACAAATACTTCATGAAAAGTTTACACGGGAGGGTGTTGCTGCTGATTGATAACATAATTTTGTTATGAAGATTTTTCTTTATTAAGGTTAGAATCTGACATGTAAATTTATCAAATGTATTCTTCTCAATACTCATTGTACGTAAATGTCAAACTTGTGTTTTGAACAAAAATAAATGCAATGATAAAAATTAAAAAATTGTGACGTTACTTTTGTGACAACAAGTAGTTTGTGCCAATATAGTGGTCCTGGCGTTTCTTGTCAAGGCAACCAGTGAAAAACAAGAGTTGTTGAAAGAATGGCTAACTTGTGTAACGGTTGTCTTTTTAAATCTTTAGAAATATTAGTAGAGAGAGATTTTCATCACCCCGTCTATCAATTATAACTGTAACATAAACGTTGTTATTCTGATGCCAATCTATTTGAACATCTAGCGGTTTGTTTGGCTATGTTTACATGGAAGAGACCAATTTTCATGATAATTGATGCAACGTCAAGACAAAGTGACAAAGACAAGAGAGGGCACTGGGCACTGCATAATTCTCATTTATTCCTAATTTTTTGCAAAATGTTAAGCCAATAAGGTATTCAGGGGGCAGAGGGGTATTGCCCCCTTAGCCTCAATGTGGCTACGCCACTGCTCTCTATGGCCCCTCCTTCAACCAATCCCCCATCTTTGTTGGTAGATCGCGACACCATTCAGGTATACACTGACTTAGATACTCCGATTAGCATAAGAAAAGGGGCGCGCTCTTGCACTTTACATCCTATCCGCAGTTTTTGTTCTGATGCTAATCTTGGTTCAAATTTTACAAATTTTGTTGTTGCACTTTCCCCTATTGATGTTCCTAAAACTGCGGTTGAGGCCCTAACTCATCCTCCCTAGCATCATGCCATCAAAATGGAAATGGAGGCTCTACATCTAACATACATGGGACTTCATAGATGCTCCTGCTCATGTTCACCTGTAGGTTGTCATTGGATCTTTACTAAGATATATCATATATCAACTTGATGGCACGGTTGAACGTTTTAAGGCTCGTCTTGTTGCTAAGGTCTACACACCAAGGAAGACAATGTCTGATTTTGACGTCGTCTTAGTGGCCACGAAAACAGAAATTTTGAAAAAAATTGACGGAAATTTTGAAAGATGCATTCCTGATGTTTCGACGATAACAAAATTTTACCAGAATGGTCTACTAGTGTAGATCTACTCAAATATGCAATGAAATTTCATATTGGATATGTGGGGAGTGGGGCTCCTTGTAACATAATGAATCTTAGATGTAATATCCATGTAAACCTTTTTCCCAAGTTTCCCTCTCATTTCTATCATTTATGTCATTTATGTTTAATTCGTGGAATTTATAGTGGTTTAGTGAACATTTATTCACTAATTGTACCAATATAAGGGTTTATGCACAAATACCTCAGCGAAAGCTTAATTACCATAATTAAGTGCTCTAAACCTTAATCTAACTTTTTGATATGATTTGAAAACATAAAATGATCCTAAGTTTCAAATTTGGTTCGATTTGGATGTTGTTTGTGCAAGTTATGCAATTTTAGGTACATTCTGGACTTTTATGCAATTTACCCAATTGGGAGGTTTTCTTTGCAAATTATCAACTGAATTTTAATCCTTAGATATTCCCTTACCATTAACGAGATTTTAAACCATTGAAGAACCTAGTTTCACCTTGGTTTGATGATATTTCTTTCCAAGGGCATTATAGGGATTACCCTCTTTATAAAGATGTTTATCCTTAAAAGCTATCAACCAATGAGGTTATTTCTTTCTTGAAAAACGGTGGGGATGGCCTAGAAGGATCTATGGGCTCTTATGACCGACTTTTGATATCCAAGAAGAGTCCATGAGCTGTCCTCTTGCATGGCCATCAAGCCCTAGGCTAAAGACACATGGAAAGTCCCTTAAGATACCTCATGCTTCACCTCTTTCTATATATAGCCATGTATACCCCTTCCCAACTCACAATTCGAAAACTCTTGCTCTCCTTTTCTTTCCTCTAGCTTAGATAATAGTTCCTTCTGTATTTGGCCACGAAGTTTCTGTCCCAAGGTAATAGAGGGAGCCTACCTTGGTGAAGAAGGCTCCTAGGGCTTCCAAATTGCTCTATTAGGGTTTCTAAATCTCCTCTTTGGTAATTTTGACCAAAACTAGTAAGTTTCCTCCCTTACTTCCCTATTTTCATACTTTTAGTCTTCCTTACACCTTCTTATAGGTCGGAACCATGACCATACATGGTAAAACTCCACCTAAAACCCTAAAACATCTCATCTCCATGCTCTTTTTGTTGGTGTGTATGCCCCGAGAGCCAATCATGGGATGATTGGTGGGATACATTAAGATTGATTTGATAAACATCAAAGGCAAGCTTCCAATTCTTTCTGCTTCAGTCATATGAGATAGTGATAGAACAGATTGAATGTCTAGAGAATGACAGTACTCAATGACGTATGCCTTCAGGTTCAGGACCTGAACGATGAGATCATACGGATGCTAAGAGTTTGTACATTCTTGTTATGTCCCTAGTCGGATGTCATTGTGGAAGGTAGATAGACAGCAATGACACACAAGACTAGATTGTGGTGTTGGTTGATGACAGAATCTCATTAGTCATGATATAGAGATATCAAACCAAACACATAGGTACTTGTTAGAGAACAAGTGTACCGGACAGACCCACCGTGAGTTTGACACATGGAACCATGACATGGTAGTCACAGTCAGTACTCACAGTGATGGTGGTGAGTGTGATTCTTTGACCTGAAATCACTACACTCAACACATGTCGTTGGGCACACTTTGACATCATCAAACGCAGTCCTGAAACATGGGTTGTTATAAAGGTGATGATTGGGTGGCTTTGACACATGGGGCTTTTGAGGGGTGAGTGATAGATATGGGATTTGTCCCTCCTGAGGGAGTTTGATATCCAAGGCCACTTGATGAGTAGGATTGAAATAGGCGTGCGCATGCATGTGTGAATCAGTATGTGATATTGATGTCATACATATCTCTTCCAATCTACTCTGAGATCAAGAAAGTGAATGAACGTTGACAGGATGACTGTTCCATGCCTCGAGTTCATTCGGGATATCAGCGACAAAGGAATTATACATTCACTGTAACACCATTCACGGATTGTAGGATTGAAAGTTGTTCTCCAACTTTCTACTTTCACTTAGGTAGCACTGATGTATGACTAGGCACCGCTCTTTGCTTGTAAAGTCATAAGTGTTATGGACTTTTACTGCCAACGTGAAATGGACCTGCAGGGTCACACACATAGGATTTAACCTGGAAGAGGAGTTTTGTCCACAAACAATGTTTAGATTGATTACTAAAGAAGTTTAGTAGTTCAATTAAACACTCAATTGATTGATAACTCAAAATCATAGTATTCAAGGTGTTGGACATATTGATTAGAGTATCGGATTGATTGAATTCGCAATTGACTGATTCTGCACAATCTGCACTCCCAACCGATCGGCTCATGTGATGAACCGATCGGCTCAGCTTGGTGAACCGGTCGGCTCAAGTTGTGAGTCGATCGGCTCATGGACAGGGTGAACGATTGCTTCAAGTGTTGAAACGATCGGTTCAACTGTTGCAACCGAGCAAGTTGGGAAAGTCGGATTGGTGAGAATTTTCCTTGTGTTTCACTTGCCCAATTTTATTGGAACAAGGATTGGTATTTGATACCAATTAGAAACAAAAGAGGGAAAGTCAATCGGGAACTAATCAGGACCACGAACCGATCGGTTCAGGCTCATGGGTCCCAACCGATCGGTTGAGTGTCAACCGACCGGCTCAGATCCCCAACCGACCGTTTTAGAAATGAAACGATCGGTTCAACTTGCGAGTTGGTTGTTTTTGTGGAAAATCTCGAACCCTTCTACTCCTGCTTTTAGTCCCACATTGCCCGGGATGGAGAACTCTGTCCCATGACCCTCCTATATATATAGGGGTATTGGGGGCTTCTCAAAGTACAACTCAGTGCAACCAGTTGCTCTGCAAAGTTGTCGTTCTCTGATTTTGGTAACCGAGAGAGCCCGAGCAAGTGCTACCCGCAAAGGGAGGCGCAACAAGGGAAAGACAACTGCAGTTGCAACTGGCAGCAGGAGAGTGTGTTGGCGACTAGTACGTCAACAAGAGGGTGCGACTCCTTCCAACTCCTTGTGGGACAAGGAGTGTGGAGTTCCAGGTGGTCCGTGTGGACTACTTCAGAGGCGGGAGGTTTCTGCCGCTCAGGAGGACAACTGTCAACCCAACAGTCCGGTGTGACTAGGAGTCGTCAGTCCCGGTGCGACCAGGAGCTGCACAGACACCGTCCAAGACTGGAATTGAAGACCGCGCAAGGCGCGAGGTATTGTCGCCGAGCAAGCCTCGGGACAAGGTATGATTCCACAAACCATCCTTTCCTATTATATAGACGTTGACGCGTTTCCTTGTTCTGGGTTTTGGGGAGAAATTTTTTTGTTTCCGCTGCCTTCTCTGCCTCCCCTAAAACCCAACACTTTTGCTAGGGTTTGCACCTCTAAAGTGGAGAAGGTGATCTTTGCTCAAGAAAGGAGCTTGGCTTGGAGCAACCAGACCTTCTAATCTCGGAATCCTTTCTGTTTGAACCTTATTACCTTCTTAGAGGCAAATTTTGTTAACCCCCTTCTTATATATTGCTTAGTACATACTTAAAACCCATGCTTCTATGTTGATAATCGATGATTTCCATCTCTTTTTACCATGTTCTTCTAAGATTTTGGTTTCTTGCTATTTTATCTTCTCTAGAATCTCTAGTTTGGTTATCTAAGAAACTTCAAACCTGATCTTGGGTCAAATGGTGTTTTCTCCCTCTCCCTCTCTCTTTAATTATCTCGATCGGTTTGATGATGTGGCAATTTCCAATTGGTCAGTATTGCAAAATTCATATTTTCTAAACCGCTTATCCAAATTTGACAAATAAATATGTTTTAGAATTGGAAAAATTAATCTCTATCTAATAAAAATATTTTCAATGTCTGATTTCATGGTTTGACGAAGGGTGATTTTTGTAAAACGAATTTAATGCATAAAATCCATAAAAATCACATCTTAATCATCATAACTCCAAAATTAACATAAAAATATGTTTTCTTGATCAGGAAAACCTAATAAGTTCAATGGTGATATTTTCAAAAGCTAAATCTGAATTTTGCTAAAAAGTTCTAAAATTAGGGTTTCTCTATATTAATGTGCACTATGTACTCTAATACATGTTAATACATTGAAAATAGGCAAAGTGGAACTTGGACTCAATTAAAGTGGTGAAAGTTAGTAATTGATATCAGTAAGAGAGGTATGTGCATTTACACCTTAAGTTGGGAATAATTGTGCCTTAAACTTATTTCTCTATAATGAGGCTTTATTAAACCGTATTTCATATACTCTTGAATCTTTTGCTATACTTGCCTCATAAATCAGTTTCGGAACATTATTCTTGGGTCTTGGTACCCCACTGCCATGTTTATTGATTCATATGATTATTCTTGCCATGACTTCTTTTTCTAGCATGTGGATTTATGTTCTATTTAAAATAAAGTAGCGGTACTTATGTACAACCACCCACAGAGGGCATGTAAATAATCGCCCTAGGGAATGTCTTATTCTCCCTATAATATTGTAGGTGACTGGAAATGTCTTATTCTCCCCTCACCTAAGGTTAGAGGTCCGGTAGGTCCCTCAACCCTACTTAGTTAGGTAGACATAATTATCTTACATGCAAATCCTTTTTGATATAATTGTTAATGGCAAGTTTCTTTTGAATATAGCCTCATACTCTTGTTATCTTCATCATATGATGAACCCTAGCCTGTTTTCATTTGTTGTACTTATCTTGATATCCTAGATTAGTTTTGTGACACATACCTTCTTTTCTTTCCCCTTTTGCTGGGTGCTTTCCCAACCACCCAGGTGCTGGTGCTGAGCAAGGAGAAGGACAACTTTGAAGGAATTCATCTCAGGAGTAGATCTCAAACTATCTGAAAGGATGTCTAGGTTGCTATAGCTAGATCCTTTTCTCTTATCTTTTTCTTTTGAGAACAATCATGTAATGAACAATGAAAGCCATGTAATAGGCTTAGTTCTTTTATTTCCGCTGCTATTGACATTTTGTAATGTATCTGGTGCATGCTTATTTACTTGGAATATTATACATGCATCCCTCAATATCTTTTGTCTTTCTAAAAAGATGGATGTTTTGTAATTCCTTTAAATTTTAGTAAGGAGGTGATCTCGCCTCTTTACACTCCTCATGTGCGAGTGAAGGAAGCTGAACTGTTTTTATGGGGATTTCAATGAGGATTTTGAGGTCAATTAAATGGTGAAATGAACATTATAGTTGGCAAGCAGAAAATATAGACTTATAGACAAATTTATGGAAACATAACATGATTTAGGATGTTAGACCTCTAGGTAGGATGACAAGACGTAGTACATAAACAAGTGGTGAGTGAGTATGAAGGAAGCAAGAGACAACTATAATTTATGTATCTAGTTGAACAATGATGTTTGTCATCCTCCTTGTTGATTATACCTATCAACATATTGGCTCCAGTTTATTCTGTTTTATACAAGCATAGATGTGTCTCAACATTAATCTCTATATGCCTACTAGTAATAAATGGCATACTCATGGATTAACTCAAGCTTTGTTCTTGGTCGTGTGCTTTTGTAGCTAGAGCCTATAGGAGACAACCATGTAGTTAGAGGTGTGATTGATAATGGCATACATACAAACTACCTCCGCGGTCATGCTATTTTGCCCACTATCATTACAAATCATGTGACCTCAAAAATGAAAGCTAGCAGGTCATAGCCATAGATAAAACTCCACGCCCAATTTTAAATACTTCCTTCATAAATCTTTATAGAAGTGGGAGAAATAGGAGAGAGAGGTAGAATTAGGCTAGGAAGAGAAGAAACATAACTTACATTTCCCCTAAACAGCTCAAGGAATCATATAGTAAAATTTGCAGACATCGTACCCCATTTCTCGAAATAATAATGTGTTTATGGAAATTTTTCCGAAATGAAGACAATGGGCTTTTTTCATCAAAAGTTACCTAATTTCGTTGAAATCCGAAAAAACCCATCAAAATTTAATTTGATCTGGTGAAATTCCCTACGTACAGACACGTAAGGCCATTTCTATGCCTGATGGTCGTCGGCATCGAAATAATTGGCGAAATTTGGCCAATTTCAACAAAATTTTGAACAATGCTACGGACAGACTTGTGGCGTGGATTATGTTGAGAACTTTCATGCCACTCGTCTTAACTCTTTTTGAATTCTTATCTCTATTGTTGTTAACAAAAGTTGGCCTTTTTCAGCTTGATGTTAAAAATGCTTTCTTATATGGTGATCTGCATGAGGTGTATATGGAGCAACCTCCAGGATTTGTTGCTCAGGGGGAGTGTTTTAAAGTACGTCGTCTTAAGAAAGCCATCTATGGACTAAAACAGAGCCCAAGAGCGTGGTTTGATAAACTAAGTTAGATCTTTGCTAAATTTGACTTTCAATGCTTGCATTCTGATCACTCAATTTTTGTAAAAAAAACTACTATGGGAATAGTCATTTTGATTGTATATGTGGATGACATCATCTTTTTTGAGAGTGACAATCAGGAAATTCAGGATACAAAGTAATACTTACAAAAACACTTTATTACAAAATATCTAGGAAAATTGTGTTATTTTTTGGAAATGAAGTATCACATTCCTCCTCTAGTGTTTGTTCATCTCAACGTAAATATGTTCTTGATCTTCTACAAGAAACTGACATGTTGTGTGCCAAGTCAGTCAAGACACCTATGGATCCCAATACCATTTGGGATAATGATTCTTCTCCATCCTAACCTAATAGCAAGCAATATAAAAGACTTGTAGGAAAGCTTATTTAATTGACCATTGCTCGAGAAGATATAACATCAGTTGTTGGACTTGTCAACATGCATTTTGATAAACCTCGACATCGTGATTGGGACGTTGTTTGCCACATTCTCAAATACTTAAGCTCTCTTGGAAAGGGTCTTCTATACAAAAAAGGGCAATGTAAGATCACTAGTTGTTCTGACTCCGACTATGCCAGCAACAGGATTGATCGAAAATCTACTTCAAGTTATTGCACCTTTGTAGGTGGTAGCCTTGTCACTTGGAGAAGTAAGAAGCAAACTATCATGGCCATGTTGAAGCTAATTATCGAGCCATGGCTCATACTACCTGCAAGCTATGAAGCACGAATACTCCAAAACAGATGTCGTACCCGTATCCGATACGTATCGGATACCAATACTCCGTGGATACTCCTGAATACGTATTGGATACTCCTAATCCGTATCCATCCATATCCAAGCCGTATCCAGCCGGTAAAAACTAGAAAAAAAATTTGGGCCTGACGTTGCTTGATTAGCATTTGACACCAACTCATGCCTCAACCCTCTCTGCTAAGTAATAGCTTGCAGCAAGGCTGTCACAGTTGCTTCCTTGAAGTAGTTCAAGGTTAGTCACCATTCCTCTTGCTAAATACAATCTTCCTTCTTCTCTTTATTGTTTGTACCTCCTCTGTTTTTTGGGATTTCACTTTTTAAAGAACTTCCAAGCACTGATACTCCAAAATAGGTGCCCTACCAGTACTGAATGCATATCTGATACTAATACTCCCTAGATACTCTCTAATACATACCAAATACTTCTTCATTCGTATTCCTTTTTTTATTAGCAAGATATGACCTCAATGCAGCGAGGATACAACCAACCCATTTAGCAGCCAAGAGAGCACCCCACTCGTGTGATCCCTCAAAATCCCAAAACCATGTGACTTCCAACTCTAGACTCCCCCTATTGTATTGTGATTTGAGAATGAAATTGGTATTTTCTATTAAATTTTTAAAATAAACATTAGAAAAATTGTTGTATCCATGTACATGTATCTTATATTTTCAAAAATTGTCGTATCCCCGTTCCGTACCCATATTCATTTTTGTATCTATATTTGTGCTTCATAGTAGCTAGCCATACATGGCAGAAGATAGTTTGGTATCACAGATGACACAACTCACTTTACAACACAACATTACATGATACATGAAATGTGAAAGGTTTAGAATATGATATTATCATGTCTTTTTGTAACTTCTGTCTCACATTAATATGAATGAAAGACCCCATTTTAAATCATTGTTTGATATTATGGTATTGGTTTCCATTTTCTTTAGAAATATTGTGATTTTTGAATGAAATTTGATTGTCTTCATCTATTTTTAAAATAAATTTATTGGTTGTTTTTAAAATATTGAAATAAATATTAGAAAATTGTCATATCCATGACGTACCCGTATCCTATATTTTTGAAAATTGTCGTATCCCCGTACCCGTATCGGATACGTATCCGTATTCGTGCTTCCTAGCCTGCAAGCTTATGTGGGTTCAAGGCTTATTAAAGGAGTTTGGGGTATGTGATTCTGAACCCATGCATATGTATTGTGATAATAAGGCATCCATCTTCATTGCTAATAATCCCACATTCCATTAGCGCACCATGCACATTGAAGTAGACTATCACACATTCTAATACTATATACACACATTTCCATATATATGTTGATGAATTTATTTGTATACATTCCAATATATATGTACACACGTATTTATGTGAGGTTTGGAAGTGTTTACTAGTCGGTACATGTAACTTACATGTATCAGCCATCCACATGGAAAATGTAGTCTTTCTTAACTAAATCCAACCATATATATTGAAAGAACATAGTCTAGATGTTGTTGCATCTCATGTATTACATGAGATGTAAACGAAGTCATCCAAAATCTATGATTGATTAATAAATATACATCATGGATGGTCCACAAATGTCTGATTGAAGGTGATTTTCAAAAAAAAATAATCCGAATACTAGATCAAACTTGTACGGTTTGATTATACATTATGGTGTTGCAAAAAATTCATGTTCAATTGGTACATATAGGTTACATGTACTTAGGTACACATTTCTTTTGTATATAATATATGCAAACATATCAAATATATGCATATACATACAAATATATAAACCTGTAATAAATGGATATTTAAATGTTTACATTTTAAATATACTTACTTCTATACTTTGCTAATCAAACATTTATAATGATCAATATATGGCTTGATGCTATATATAATTTATTTATAAAAGAATCAAAATTGCTCACATTCCTGCTTACGGCATATACCCTATGCAGCAACATCTCTGCCCTTAGGGATGGCAATCCCGTAGTTTCGTCTCATCCATTCTCACCATCACCCGATCACAAAAGTGAAAAGTCATCTTCATCCATCCACATTCAAACATATCCACATAAGTATCCATTACAAGGATCAATGGACACCTAACCCTCATGGATTTTTTTAATCGAGCCATAGGGAACCGAAACTAATAAAGCTACATATGTCGACAAAAAATCGAGCAGATGGCACATGATACGGTTAGATGGCTACAAGTCACACTGTATATACAAAAGTGTGACAAAGTCAGGAATTGCAGAAAGCTCAGGGTTGCACAACGTGTGCACCCTCATATATATATTACTGAGACAATTACAGAGAGGTCCATATATAAAGGAAAAATAACAAAACAAATAACATGCTATGTAAAACAGGAAATATATATAATGTAACACTCCCCCTCAAGTTGGAGCATAGATGTCAATCATGCCCAACTTGTCCAGCAGCATGCAGAACTGTTTCTTAGCCAAGAGCTTGGTGAAGATATCAGCAACTTGGTCTTCAGATCTTGTGAATGGAGTGCATATCTTGCCAGCAAGAATAGATTCTCTGATAAAGTGGCAGTCAACTTCAATATGTTTGGTGCGCTCATGATAGACAGGATTATTTGCAATGAAGATGACAGCTCTGTTATCACAATGCATAGGAATGGCCGATGAAGACTCAATCCCAAATTCTTTCAGAAGAGAACGCACCCACAGCAACTCACAAGCAGTATGGGCCATGGCCCTGTACTCAGCCTCAGCACTAGATCTGGCCACTACATTCTGTTTCTTGCTCCTCCAAGTGACAAGATTGCCCCCTACAAAGGTACAGTAGCTAGAAGTAGATTTCCTATCAACTTTGCTGCCTGCATAATCAGAATCAGAATATCCTTCAAGAACACAGTGCCCATTCTTTTTATAATGAAGTCCCTTGTCAGGAGATTTTTTTAAGTATCTCAAGACTTGGCATGCAGCATCCCAGTGGCATTGTCTGGGTTTGTCGAGGTATCTGCTAAGAAGACCCACTGCAGTAGCAATATCAGGACGAGTAACAGTTAAATAGATCAATTTACCAATCAGCCTCCTGAATTTTTTATGATCAGTAAACATAGCAGAAGAATCATCATCCCAATTGACATTGGGATCAAGAGGAGTATCTGCAGGTCTCGCACCAAGCATACCAGTCTCCTGCAGGATATCAAGATCATACTTTCTCTGCGAAAGAACCAAGGCATTAGAATTTCTAGAGACTTCTATGCCAAGAAAGTACCGGAGTCTGCCTAGATCTTTGGTAGCAAAATGCTTGCCCAAATGATCTTTGGTAGCCTGAATACCAAGAGTGTCGCTGCCAGAAATAATAATGTCATCAACATATACAATCAGAACAATAATACCAGCAGAAGTCTTTTTTGTGAATACAGAATGGTCAACTTGTGACCTCAGAAAGCCAAAATCAATCATGATCCTGCTCAACTTATCAAACCAGGCACGAGGACTCTGCTTGAGCCCATAGATAGACTTCTTAAGCCTGCATACTTTGTGAGACTCCCCCTGAGCAACAAACCCAGGAGGTTGCTCCATATACACCTCCTCCTGTAAGTCACCATACAGAAAAGCATTTTTCACATCAAGCTGCATGAGAGGCCAGTTTAGATTCACGACAACAGATAAAAGAATCCTGACAGAGTTAAGGCGAGCAACAGGAGAAAAAGTCTCAAAATAATCAATGCCATAAGTCTGAGTATATCCCTTCGCAACAAGCCTTGCCTTCAACCTCTCAACCGTACCATCAGGTTGATATTTGACTGCATAAACCCACCTGCAGCCTATAGGCTTACACTGAGGAGGTGGATCCACCAGCTCCCAAGTGTCTCTGTCAGTAAGAGCAAGCATCTCATCCTTCATAGCAGATGTCCAAGCTGTATTTTGCAAAGCTTCCTGAACATTCTTAGGTACAGCCACAGCAGATAAGGCAGATACAAAATTGCTGGAATGAGTATTTAGATGAGCAGTAGACACACACTGAGCAATGCTATGAGAAGTGCAAGAACGAGTACCCTTACGGAGAGCAATAGGTATGTCAAGATCAGAGTTTACCTCAGGAGCAGCAGAACCTTCTGGAGGAGAAGATTGGTTGTCTTGGGGGGGTACATGTGTGGAAGGTGCTTTATTCCTGCGATGATAAACAATAAGAGGAGGGTCTTGCTTTGCAGTAATCTCAGTATCAGTGCGGTCAGGCATACAGTCAGAAATAACAGGTAAAGGAGGAGCCAGAATATCTATCTGCAAACTATCTCCTGCTGAAGAATAATACGGTGTATCCTCAAAGAAGACAACGTCACTACTGGTAAACCACTTCCGAGTGCTGGGATTATAACATCTGTAACCCTTTTGAGTGCGAGAATAGCCCAAAAAAATGCATTTAGCAGCTCGAGGAGATAGCTTATCAGAAGTAGGTCCAAGCAACCAAACAAAACAGGTACACCCAAAAATTCTAGGAGGCACAGGAAACAGGGAGATGTCAGTGTGCAAAACCTGGAAGGGAATTTTATTCCCAATAACAGACGATGGCATCCTATTAATCAGAAAACATGCAGTCAAGATAGCTTCAGGCCAATAAGAGCGGGGCACATGAGAATGCATCATTATTGTCCTGGTAACTTCTAATAAGTGCCTATTCTTTCGCTCAGCAACACCATTTTGTTGTGGGGTATAAGCACACGAAGTTTGGTGAAGAGTACCCACATATTTACAAAAAACAGCCACATCTTGCTTAACAAATTCTAAAGCATTATCAGTGCGAAAAGTTTTAATAGGCAAGCCAAACTGCGTCTTTATTTCAACAAAAAAATATTTAATAGTAGACAGCACTTCGGACCTACTTTTTAACAGAAACAGCCAAGTAGTCCTCGAAAAATCATCAATAAACAGAATGAAGTACTTGTAACCAGACAAGCTTGGTACATTGCATGGACCCCATACATCAGAGTGAACTAAATCAAAAATGTTTTTACTGCTCACAGTACTACGTCTAGGATACACAGTGCGAGTTTGTTTCCCTAGTTGACACGAATCACACTGAAAATGACAACTGCCAATATCAGGAACTAAACTACGCAGCTTCTCTGAAGAGGGATGGCCCAGCATGTAGTGCCACTGGAGAGCAGAAACAGAAGCAGATAATGCAGATACCACAGCAGCTTTCTCTGATCTAGGTAACTGGTCCAAGTAAAACAGCCCATCAGCACCTTCATACCCCCCACCAATCTTCATCCTCGTGTGAAGGTCCTGAAAAACGCATGAACCAGGAACAAATGTCAGGCTACAATTTAAACTCCGTAAAATTTTGCAGACAGATAATAGGTTAAGAGGAAATCTGGGCACATATAAGGCAGATTTTAGGCCAAAGTGAGAAATAATATCACCGACTCCAAGGACTGACGACTTAGAGCCATCAGCAAGCATAACAGAAGAATGTCGGGCAGGTGCAGATATATGTTTAAATAAAGATCTATTTCCAGAAATATGTGCAGATGCACCAGAGTCTATCACCCATTTGGTATTACTAGAGGTAGAAGGTGAGGAGGAGCTCAGGAAGTCAGTGTCATAACCAGAAAAGGCAGCATGTGTTCCACTCGTAGATGCAGCAGGAGAAGATCCAGCACGCTCAAGGAGAAGACGCTCCACCTCATCACGGATGTAGTCTGCGGTAGCCCCCGCAGGCTCTGGTGCAGGTGTCTGAGTAGAACCCTCAGACGCAGTAGAATCAGCCGCAGCATTGGCCCATGCCGGCTTACCATACTTTTCCCAGCATTTTTCCTCAATATGGTTAGACCGGCCACAGAAAGTACACAGGCGCTGTCCTTGCTGAGGACGCGCAGCAGTAGAAGGCGGGGCAGCAGGAGGAGCTCCTCGTCCAGCACCAGGTCCACGCCCCCGGCCTGCACCCAGGGGAGGACGGCCATCATTGGAGCGGCCACGACCACGACCACACCCGCCCCAAGCGGCCAAAGCAGTAGAGTCTCCAGTCTCAGGAGGCGGAGACGGTGTCGATGACGGAAAGCGCTAGAGACGCTTGTAGGCAGTCTGCAAGGTAGGGAGTGGATCACTCGCCAAGATCTGATCTACCACTCCAGTATAGGACTCAGGTAAGCCACTGAGAAACTGAATCAGCTGAAGCTTCGCCCGCTGTTTTTGCATAGTAGCTAAATCGGTGGACAGCGGGTGATACATCTCCAACTCACCCCACAGACCAGTGAAGGTGGAGAAGTAGTCTGAAATGTCAGAACCAGTAAACTGTAGGCGCCCCAGTTGCTTTGTGATATCAAAGACTTTCTTTGGATTTTCACTATGCGAGTAGGTGCTGGCGAGCTGATCCCACATCTGCTTCGCCGTAGACAGCTGAAGAAGAGTGACGCTAATCTTCTCAACGGAGTTGTTGAGAATCCACGTCATGACGGTCGAGTCATCACGAACCCAGTCATCAAAGGCCTTGATGTCCTTTGCATCCAACCTCCTCTGCAGGCTGAGGCGGACCCGTCCGAATCAAGTGAGAGTACTTCCCTTGTGATTTGGCAAAGATCATAAAGGAACATACCCACAGCTGGTAGTTGCGCCCGTCAAGCTTAACAGTAGTGCCTTGACGGCGCGACTCTCTCCACATGTCATCCCCAGAAGACGCCATGAGTATATGCAGGAAGACAGGCACAGGCACAGGTAGGAATAGACAGAAGACGGACTACGCCGTCAGGCAGGCAGAAGCAGACAGAAACAAGTCACCGTGGACCTCTCACATACGCACTACGCCAAAGCGTAGCAGAGAACCCGGAGGCTGAAGCCTACAGGGGCAGGCAGGCACAAACAAGCACGAACCGACGGTAACCCCTTAGACGAACAATGCGCTGATCTCCCCCTAAAGACTGATCTAGTCCAGATCTACCAGTGGGTCAGTGGTTCCGTAGAAAACGACCACCCAGCAGCGCACCTGTTGTGCGAACAACAACTACGGTTGCTCAAGCACTAGCGGTGCACCACGCCAGGAGGCAAGACGGAACCACGAAGCTCACGGAGAGACCTGCGGCCCGCTGGAGACGGCCGGACGGAGCTGCGGCGGCCCTGGCTAAGCCAGCGGCGGCGTCCTGCTGCTGCCGACCGGCGGCCTGCTGCCGGGCGGCGAGCGGGCGAGTGGGGGGCGGCGGAGGAGAGAGAAGGGAGGGAGGGAAGCAAGGATGGCTAGGTTAGAGCCTGCTCTGATACCATGTGATAGAGTCAGGAATTGCAGAAAGCTCAAGGTTGCACAACGTGTGCACCCTCATATATATATTACTGAGACAATTACAGAGAGGTCCATATATAAAGGAAAAATAACAAAACAAATAACATGCTATGTAAAACAGAAAATATATATTATGTAACAAAAAGGATACAACAGCTGGAAAGCAATGATGGTGTGGGGAATGGAGGGAAGCAGGGTGATCGGTTTCTGACCGTTATCTACACCATCCACCAATTTTATGAGTGCCCAATCAGCGTTCTGCCCATGCTACTAAATATGTGGTTCTTCTCAGACTGGTTAGATAGATGAAGTTGAATTACTCTGTCATGCCTACCCACCGTACACCACATACCATATACTGCTTTTCAGAACACTAGGATAAGTATAATGGACTTGTTTAGGTTTTCATATCAATTATGCACAAAAACATTCACGAAAAACTTAGCTCTCACTGTCCAATGATTCAACGTAATTAAGTAGATTACAATTCGGATACTTTATTGATATATGGAATTAAATTATCCATTTCTAAGTGTAAGATCCTATTTGAATTAGAAACAACTAAAAAGAATATTTGCAGAGTTAAAGATAACAGTTAAAAAAAATGATATTCTAACATCCAGCTTGTTTATTTTCTTGGACAGCCTTTTCTTGTTTAACTGGGTGATTGCTGAGCAGACCACAAATAAATTTTAACAAACTGCTTGTTTGACAGCCGTAACAAGACTAATACTGTAGGCAAGAGACCACAGGAGTGTTGTGATAATTCAATTTCGTTGAAGACCGATGCAGTTGACCATGCAATATGCAATTGTTCAAAGAGAACTGCCTTCCTTTTGTGTGATTTAGAATGTTCCTTTTTTAGGTCACTTCAATAGAATGTTTCCGCTTATGAAAGACACGTTGCATACTATCGCTATCTGTTTATATCAAAACGTACCTGCAACCTAATGCCAACATGGTTACTCCAGATTTCATCTGCAGTCATTGTCTTTCCTAAATGAAGAGAGACATTTGGTGACGCCCAGACAGTTATATAAATGGTATCAACTGTACTTTGAATAACATCCAATCTTGCTAAACCGCCAACATAGATAGTCTGCCCTGCCTGCAGAAAGCAAGAGGTTAAAAGATCAGTTGTATCATAACTAGTAATCAGTGTAACCAACAGAAAGCCTTTTTGAGGAAAAGAAAACAGGAAAAAAGGCACATGCAGGCCTTATCCTTGAAGTTTTTACTACGTATATTACAATATGTGCATTATTAATCGCCTCAAATCTAAATGTTCACTTGGTGTATTGTAAACAAAACCTGACATGATGATCCAAAAAGCTTTGAAGTTACAAATCGTGAATACAACAAAGTTCTGATAAAAGGCTTCAGATTTCATTAAGAAAATAGAGATTGTGCAATTCCAAAATACATCCCAAACCCAAAATCTGAGTGATAAGGTCATACACAATCTGCTGTCTCCCCAACATCTTAACCCAATAAAAGGCATTAAAATAGCTTCTTAGATCTGATTAAAGGGTGGAGCGGGAAAACAGGCCGACCAATGCCTAGTCAAAGGCAACTGACTTCATATTTTCTATGTCCCAGAAGAAAATTGTAATTGAACTGTAGTATGCTGTGCACATAAAGCATTTATGGCAACAGCTATGTTGTTTTTTAAGAAAAGTTGCACAGTAACTTGAAAGAGGAAAACGGAAGTCAATGCTAGATATAATTGATTCTAATTTGCCTCTTAACCAGATTGAGAAAGTGTTCTGCAGAAATAGGGAAAAACTATGGAAACCGCCCCGGAGGTTTTAATTTGATTGTTGAAAGAAATGTGGCTAGTGCTTACTCAGATAAGATTAACAACTACTTTATCTGTTGTACTGATTTCCCCCTGCTTAATACTGTATTAAGATCTGATGCTTTACTTTCACATATATGTCACGAGGTTTACGGACCGACTAATGCGCCTATACGAAGTAATGCTATTAGGTCAAGCACAATTAATAGAAGAAGAGGAAGGCCTAAATTGACATGGGAAGAGCTTATAAAGAGAGATTTTGAATCTCTACATCTCGACCAGAATATGACCCATGATAGAGCTGAATGGAAACGAAGGATCCATGCAGCCGACCCCAACATAGTTGGGACTGAGGCTTAGATGATGATGATGATGACTTATTGTTAACATTATAGCATACTATTTCAGTAAGCATGGCTTGATACTTTCCTACATATGGTACCCTCTTCACTTGGTTAAGCTCAAAACATGTGCATTTCGTACAACAAGGCACTTGGGACTAATACTAGCACCGAACTAAACGTTAGTATCGACCACCAGGTCATGGGCTTGCGCTCAGAGTTCATAACCATGCTATGATGCTAAAGGTCGCAGAACATGTCAACGTCGCAAAATACATTGTATCAGGACCTATTTATCTAGGTTGTGTGCATGCTTCTTTTTTATAATTGTTGAGATAATTAGTTATTTAGTTCTGTTGGGCTTGGACCATTTAGTATTGCCTCTTGCCTACTTAAGTGATTGTAGTTGTTGAGGCACTCGCCTAGGCGGCAAGGCGACCCAGGGTGATGTGCCTTGCCTATATTGCTTGCCTTGACCAATTTTTGTGGGTCATATAGTGTTCTATATATATGTGTGTCAATGTTCCATCTGGCTGTCCTAATTTTCAAAGTTAAGATGTTGCCTATATTATGTGCCAAACATCATTTTTATTTGGATCTAATACTCTATATACAAACCTTTTGATTTTTCTTATTTTGCATGTTCAATTCAGTTTTGTTATCTTTGCGTGTTTATGGGCTAGGGAGATGACCCATTTACTTATTATTTTATGTTTCCTGTATGTGGTAGATGGATCTTGGAGGTGGATCCATTTACCACCTTTTATCTATTTATTGTAACATCTCCCCCTGTTATCTGTGAGACAAAAGAATAAGAAAAACCCCAGCCGTCAAAGGCTTAGGGTTATCTCCTCTCGTGGATTTTCCCATCCTCTTGAAAGGCTTTCCACATAAATCCTGTTTTCTGTGGTATTTGGCTTCTTTGTTCATGGTATCAGAGCTTTATGGTCCTGCCTTTGCTAATTTCTATAGATGCTACAGTAGGGTACTGTAGCAACGTCGATTTTGTGGAAGCATCTATCGCTTTCTCTGCAAGGATGTGCTCCATCCAGCCTCTTCCTCTCCTATCTCTTGGTCCTAGTGGCCAGCAGCTGTGCAATGGAGGCTCTCCTTAGCCTGGAACGGAGCTTTGTGGCCTTGTTTTTCTGGATCCAGCAACAGCTTGTTCTGCCCCCCTTTTTCAAACGCCCCTAAGTGGCGGTGGGTGGGCCCTTCCCTTCTTGAAAACTTGTCCCTGGGGGTCACCACTAACCCTACTTTCTTCCCCCAAAGGCGTTCCGCAAGGGGAGGTATGAGGTGGAGGTTGAATCCCTTTTTTGGAAGGCTACAGGGCTGTTTTTACTGTAGGAGCTGCTGTTTTGCAGCTTAATAAATTTATTTCTGGTCTACAGATTTTATTCTGGCTTCTCCCTTCATTTCTTTGGACTGATCCTCATCTTCTAGGCTTCTTCTTATCTATTTTAACATGGCTGAGGAAAATAAATCTCTAGATCTTCTGAAATCTCAATATAGCATCATCTTCCATATAACATCTGCAAAGCTAAATCAATCCAACTACCTTCTTTGGGTTGTTGCTGTAGACGTGGCCATAGCTGGACGTGGACGAATTGGTTATATAAATTGAACCGAAAAGACACCAGCACAAACTGAAAAAAAATGGGATACTTGGTATCTTGAAGATAGTCAAGTAAAGTCTTGGACTGTGAACTCTGCCTCTGTAGAACTCCAGTCATTAATTCTTCGCAAGAAGACAGCCCGTTCTATGTGGGAGATGTTGAGGAGCATGTTTGGACAGGAAAAGACTGACATTCGTATCTATCAACTAACCAAAGAAATTTGCAATCTTCAACAAGGAAAGATGTCTGAAACTGAATATTATAGTACTCTCAAGTCCAAGTGGGAAGACTTAGATTTTTATCCTTATGAAACATGGTCATGTTCAGTCGATCAAAAGCTATATTGGACTAGAGAATGGAAGACTCACACTTTTATTTTTCTTGGGGGTTTGAATCCGGAGTTGAAAATGTCAGGAGCTAGATCCTAAACAGTGCATTACTTCCAAGTGGAGGCAGAAGAAACTAAATGTTCTGTAATGAGGGGCAAGACTGAGGAGAATACTTATGATGTTATTGAGCATTCAGCGATTGCGAATCAGCAACTCCTCAAACTCTAAGCCATCTTCTGCAACCAAAGGGAAAGCTGTCTTGAAATGTACTCACTGTCAAAAGATAGGTCACTCTGTGGACTTTTGTTGGGGGCTGCATCAGTCAGAGGGAAAAGTGCTCATTCTTATGGGAAGAAAGGAATTGCTGTTATTGCTATTGATGTGAATGAAGACAGTGTTCTGAATTTAAATATCGATCGGATTAAGGAATTGCATGGGTTGCTTTCTAAAGTGATGCATACTAATGAAAATGATTCTGCCACCTGCTCCATCAATCATCCCTTACCTGCTAAAGGAAATCAAGGTATATATCTATCCCCTCTTAAACATGATTGGGTTATTGATAGTGGTGCCATAAATCACATGACTAGGAACTCCAAGTGGTTCTCCAAATATAAATTGGGATCTGGTCAAGAGTGGTTTTTATGGCAGATGGCTCTCAGGCTAATGTGGCGGGAAAAGGGAGTATACCTCTTATGCATGCTCTTATACTTTCTAACTCTCTGTATGTTCCCAATCTTTCCCTTAATTTGCTTTCTTTTAGCAAAATTACAAAAGATCAAAATTGTTGCCTGAGTTTCTATTCTGATAGATGTACCTTGCATGACCTAGTGACAGGGAAGAGATCGGGATTGGTTTGGAAACCGATGGTCTCTACAAGATACCCAAAAATGTCTCTAGTGTTGTTCAAGCTACTCTACATGACAAATCGAATAAAGTTTAATTGTGGCATGCTCGTTTGGGCCATTTGATTTGAGTTTTCTTCCTTAAAAAAGCTTTTTCCTAGTTTATTTTCTCAGATAAATAAAAATTAATTTTAGTGTGATATTTATGAAATATCTAAGCATCATTGTGGTTCTTTTGATAAATTTATCAATAGAAGAAGCAATTTTTTTGCCTTGATTCACTCTGATGTTTGGGGCCCTGCTCCTATTGTTTTGGTGGGGGGGGGGCATCGTAATTGTGAGAAATAATAAATTGTTGTATATTCAATTGATATGAAAGACTGAACATCCTTGTCCTATATATAGGAGCAAGGGAGAAACCCTGAGAGTTGGGACACAAGTAATCTAAACGGGCCGAGAAACTAAAGGCCCACTAACTAATTAACCTATTAACTAAATAGGCTAATATCTACTCTCTAACACTCCCCCTCAAGCTGGAGCATGGGTGAAACACATGTCCAAGCTTGGAGTTATAGGACTCGATAAAATGATAAATGATAAATGAAAGATAGAAATGATAAAAGATAAATATCACTCCCCATACAAAATTTGTTTCTCTCCCTTAAACAATACTCCCCCTAAATCATATGACAACGCCTCTTTTTAGTTGTGTTTTGCAGGCTGGACATCGTCGAGCTTTGAAGGTCTTAGTGCATCTGGAAGAAAGAACATATGATGCATGGAACCTGAATACTACAGCAGAAATTCGCCACGTTGGAGCAAACCATCATCAATACCATGACTACGCCATCTTCATTGGAATACGTACTTAACGCGACACGAACATGGATATCCAATGACGATGTAGCAGTGGTGGAATCTTCAAAGCATCTAACAAACATGCGTAATGTGGCACAAACACAAACGGACGATGTGTTGATGATACGATGCATGTACCATAATTCTGGCGCATGAACCTTGGGGGCTCGACGGGAAAGGAGATCATCCATCAAGGAAAGGCCCAAGTAGATCAGCAGATGGTGATGCTAAAACAACAGATGCAGCTTGGAGAAGACGTGATGAAAGCAGCTCGATGAAGATATAACTGGATGAACTATCAACCTTGCAGATGTAGACTTGGCAGGCTTGAAATTGTTGAGCTTCTGAGAATTCTGAAGAAGCACCCATCTGTCTCTCAAGAATGCAGCAAGAGTGATCAGCTGAACCACCATTAACACCGGAGGAAGAGGAAACAAGAGGGCTGAAATATACGTAGCAAACTCTTGCCCTAACGTACATAATGTGATATAAACGCAAGAAGCTCGGTGTCAACGCTGCAATGGAGATCCTTCACTGTTGTCTGGAAGTGGAGAACATGTGTTGAATAATACGAAGCTCCATAATGATAGTAGCTTGGAATATATGTATCATCACTCTCATCTCTCTCTCATACTCTCACTCATGCTCTCCCTCATACTCTTCTCATGCTCTCTTTCTCTTCTTATACTCTCCCTCTCCTCTCTATCCCCCCCCCCCCCCGCACACCAAATACGATGAGAGTGAGTATATGGTGAGGAGGAAAAGATAGGGTTGTCAAAATTTGTCTGAACCAGTGAACTCGGTTGTGTCCGACCCGAAAAAAACAGGGTTTGGGTTTCAATTGTGACATTTCGGGTCGGTTTCGGGTTTAGGATTATGTGTCTGAATCTAAATCGGGTCGGTTTCGGGTTTAGAAACCGGACAAAATGGGTTCTAAATAGTTACTTATATACATATACTTATGGGATGGATACTACATTTTGAAGTGATATGTGTTGCTTTGACATTATATATGTGATATTGCAGCATATTATAGTTATTTGTGTGAAAATTGGTTATTTCTTGATTGTATTATGATATTCCTATTATGTTAGAATTTACTTATGTATTAGATAACACAGATTATTCCTTTTTTAGATATTGTTATGATGTGGCATAACTATTATTTTTGTTAGTAATAGTCATCTCAATTGGTTTGATGGGCTATACTTTGATGTATGTGTTGTTTTAGTATGATTTAGGTGATGTTGCAACAATTTTGATGTGATACATGTGTTGTCTTAGTATGATATATGTGATATTGCAGTTGTGATGAGATTTTCTTGTATTTAGGTGAGTTAATGTTCTATTTTTGGTATTATTTTCTCTAATAAAAGTAAAGAAAAGGTAATATTATAATTGTTTAATATTGTATAATCATTGACATCTTTGGTAGTTTATTTTAGATAATGAAATTATTTATAATTGTGTAGGTCCTATCAGGAATTTTTTTTCTTGAAAAAACCACCTTCAAATCCGGGTCGGTTCTGGGTTGAGAGGTATGAGTAAAATTTGGGTCCGGGTTTGGTTTGGATTTGACAGTCAAACATTGCGGACAAGATTTTTTAACCTAGAACTGACCCCAACCCGATTTTTTATCCTATATATAGGAGCAAGGGAGAAACCCTGACACTTGGGACACAAGTAATCTAAACGGGCGAGACACTAAAGGCCCACTAACTAATTAGCCTATTAACTAAATAGGCTAATATGTACTCTCTAACAGTAATTTTGTGAGTTTTATTCACGATTATTCCTGATGTACTTTTCTATATCTAATGAGGGAACATATCTGAACTCCCTAGAATTGTTCAAACCTTTATTGCTATGGTGGAGAATCAACGTGATACTACTGTTAAAAGATTTCATTCTGATAATGCATGAGTATGCTACAAAACTCTCATATCCTTATTTAATTCCAAAGGCATAGTTCATGAAACATCATGCAGTTAAACCCCATATAAGAATGGGGTTGCTGAACGGAAGAATAGGCATTTGCTTGAAGTTACCAGAGCTTTACTTTTACAATGGAATGTTCTGCAACGGTTTAGGGAGACGGTTTAGGGGAGAGGTTGTTTTGACCGCATCCTATCTTAAAAGTTACACGCCTAGTAGTGTTCTTAATGGATCTAAATCCATCTCCTTGGTATCCAAGGATAAACCCCATTTTTCTCCTACTAAAGGTTTTTGGATGTTTCTGTTACGTTCATGTCTTGCAGCCTGGCAGATCAAAATTTGACCCTCGTGCTATTCGTGCTATTTTCTTGGGATATTCTTCTACTCAGAGTTGATTTGAAAAGAAGGATCCATGTAGCTGACCCCAACATGGTTGGGATTGAGGCTTAGATGATGATGATGACGATGATGATTCTACTCCGAAAGGATATAAGTGTTTTGATCCTACCACAGGGAACACTATGTCACGAAGGATGTAACTTTCCATGAGAATGTTGCGTATTATGTGAACAAATATCCCCTTCATCGGGAGAACTATTGTAATGAAAAAGAACCTAGTATCTTGATCAATTGTAAATCTTCTTTTACAACCCTAAATGAAAGTAACAGTCATGGGGAGCATAATACCAATGAGAAAGAGTCTAGAACTGAAAGCGGAGAAAGATTTGCACAATTATATGAGAAGAGACCGATAATTCCAACCAATCCCAATCCATCCTCTTCCCAAACCAGATCAATCCTCTAATTCTAACCAGACGCACAATGATGCAGAAAATATTTCTGATGACCGGCCTATTGCTCTTAGAAAGACGATCCGTGAATGCACTAGGCATCCTATTCGAAGATATGTTACTTTCTCCCATCTTAGTATACACTATCAATCATTTTTTCTTCACTTGCAGCTTCTTTTGTTCCCAGGTGTCTTGCAGAAGCCTATCTTAATCCAAGATGGCTCCAAGCTATGAAGGAGGAGATGAATGCTCTTACTAAAAATCAAACTTGGGATGTTATTGATATACCCAAGGATGCTCATATTGTGGGATCCAAGTGGGTATACACCATCAAATACAAAATAGATGGAGTTGTGGATAGATATAAAGCCAAACTTGTTGCTAGAGGCTTTACTCAAAAATATGGAATAGATTATCTGGAGACTTTTGCTCATGTCGCAAAAATGAACTCTGTTAGGATTTTCATTCACTTCTCATCGAAATTACACCAATTGGAGGTGAAGAATGCCTTCTTAAATGGGGATCTAGCTGAAGAAGTTTTTATGCAGATGCCATTTGGATATGAGCAGGAAGGAAAATGTTGCAAATTGGAAAAGGTTTTATATGGCCTCAAACAATCGCCACGTGCTTGGTTTTAAAGATTGAAGATTTTCATGAAAAAGATAGGTTTCTTGCAAGGAAACGGTGACCACTCTTTTTGTCAGAAGGATTGCAAGGAATGTTATCTTGATGTTTGTTTATGTAGATGGCATGATAATTACTAGGGATGATGAGGATGAGCTCACGCAACTTAAAAATAAACTTTCACATGAATTTGAAATCAAAGATTTGGGGAAAAAAACTGTGGGAATCGACATAGCAAGGTCTAAAGATGGTCTTAGCTTGTGCCAACGCATATATAGTTTGGATTTCTTCAAAGAAACAGGAAAATTCGGGTGTAAACCGGTTGATACTCCTATTGAGAGATATCATAAGATGAGTCTCAAAGATGGAAATTTGCTTAATAATGAACAAAATAACTGTTATCAAAAACTGGTTGGAAAGCTTATCTATCTTACTCTTACCAAACCTAAAATAACATATTTTGTCAACATTGTAAGTCACTTTATGCATGCTCCTA
This sequence comes from Alisma plantago-aquatica, assembly GCA_963693085.1. NCBI lineage: Eukaryota > Viridiplantae > Streptophyta > Magnoliopsida > Alismatales > Alismataceae > Alisma > Alisma plantago-aquatica. The sequence goes on along the minus strand of OY856412.1, from coordinate 1,181,616,144 downwards.
CTGATTTTCATCTCCGTGATGTTTAGCGTATTCTTGCTTATTTGAAAAAGAATCCTAGCAAGGGCCTCCTTTACACTAAAGGTTATGAGCAAAAGAATGAATGCTTCATTGATGTTGATTAGGCTGGGTCTCAAGATGACAGGCATTCTACCTCTGGATATTGTGTTTTCTTAGGAGGAAATCTTGTCATTTGGAGAAGTAAGAAACAATCAATTATTGCTCGGTCTAGTGCAGAAGTTGAATATAGAGTCATTGCTTTTGGGGTCACTAAAATGCTTTGGGTCTAAATACTTGTATCTGATATGGCCATCACTCGACAATAAGGCTCCATTTGTCTTGATAATAATCATGTGTTGCATGATCAAACCAAGCATGTGGAGTTAGATCGACATTTCATCTGTTAAAAAGATTGATGCTGGGATTTTTTGCCTACCGTACGTGAAGACAAGCGAGCAAGTTGCAGATGCTTTCACAAAAGGTGTGCCTGTCTCCATCTTTATTGATTCTGTTTGCAAGTTAGGCATGTTTGACTTGTATGCCCAACTTGAGAGAGTGTGAAATTATTTATATGTGCTTCTGGGCTAGGGAGATGGCCTATTATGTATTATTCTATGTTTCCTAATGGTGGTAGATGGATCTTGGAGGTAGCTCAGTTTACCACCTTTTATCTATATATTGTAACATCTCCCCCTGTATTCTGTGAGACAAAAGAATAACAAAAACCCTAGTCGTCAAAAGCTTATGGTTATCTCCTCCCGTGGTTTTCTCTTCCTCTTAAAGGCTTTTCCAATTTCCACGTAAATCATGTTTTCTGTGGTGTTTAGCCTCTTTATTCAACTTTCTATTCAGCAACTATGCCATGAAGAATAGTGATTACATTGCTTAAGATTTGGAGCTATGACATTAAATTTCCATTTACTTGTTGACCTTTCTCTTAGATTGTTAGCATCAAATAACTGAAAATGATAGAATAGACATCAACTTAGTAGTATCTCACAACTAGTAGACTAGTCTACACTAATATGTAGCACATTGGTCTGAACATATATTTAGATAAACATGTAGGGTCAGTATACGAATACCATTATACAGGAAATTAGTAATCACTGTACGATGATGCTAATCACCGTCATCATCATCTAAGCCTCGGTCCCAATCATGTTGGGATTGGCTACATGGATCCTTCATTTCCATTCAGCTCTATCATGGGTCATATTCTGATCAAGATGTAAAGATTCAAAATCTCTCTTTATGAGCTCTTACCATGTTAATGTAGGTTGATACTAATAAATTAAAGAAATGCTTATACGATAACCAGGGTGATTTGGAGTCCTAAAACCTAGTTATACAAGTTATCTACAACACGTAATCAATTCAGTAATATACATGCCAATTTATTAGCATTAATAAGTAATAAGCCTGTAATTTTAGCAGCCTACTGTATTTCATATTTTAGAAATGGAATAATGATGTAATATTCAGATTTAGATTTCTTTTTGGAGATTTGATGATAGTATGGAAGCATGAATTTAATAGTACTTTTTACCTTATTCTTGGCATCATTTTTAACAAGAATTTATTAGAAACGTAATTGGTTATGTTTTCATACAACAAAATATATGTATATTGGGTGGGGGGTTAACCATAAATATGTATATACCTACATATATTGTGTATATGAGTAGGGGGGAGGGAAATGTTCAGATTTTCATGACAAATATGTATATACTATATATACAGCAAAATGCATATAGATTTTATATTTTTAAGGCCGCCTAGGCACGGTGCTCAAGTCGCTCGCCCGGTCGCCTTGCCACCTTAACAACAATCAGTGATCGGTACAACACTTACATTAGATCCAGGTAATCTTCTCTCCTATATATAGGAGAGGTCTTTGCATCATTCTTTTCCACATGGTATCAGAGCAAAGTTGCTCTGGAGACCTAACCCAAACCTAGCCACCCCCTCCTCTCTCTCTCTTTTCCCCTCCCTCCCTTTCCAACACAATAGGGAGTAGCCTCCTGGAAGCATTGCATCCATCCATCGACCATGCAGTAGCGTGGCTAGCCACTGGCGCATAGCAACAACAGGTAGCCATCCTGTCGCTGTCAGACACAAGCCGCCGCTTAGCATCAAGCATCGTCGAGCAGGCTAGGCAGCCACAAGTAGGCAGTGCCTCCGTCTCTGTCGTCAATATCCACTATCATCATCGCCAACTTGCTATTCGTGGCATACATTCTTTCTCCCTCCTATTACTTCTCTTCCATCTACTTGTTCCTTTTTATATTAAAAGAAAAGAGAAAAGACTCGTTGGTGTTAATCTTATAAAGCATCTATGAAGAGAGGAGGCAAAGCATTTACATGTTTTACCTCTCCCTATGGTTCCCCTAAACCACATGATTGAGTGTTATATATGACAAATTAGAGGCTTCATGCTTTTACATCACATCATTATTTTCATGTGATCTTTTTCGTATTGCGTATAATATTCAGGTAGTGCCTATCTTCTATCTATTTCTTATTGTCCTACCGTGATCCTATACTAGTAGAGCTGTCTTTGTATCTTTGATCTATCACGCTAAAGTCTGGAAGGATATTTGTCTACCATGCCAACATGTCGATAGTATAATTTGTTAACGTTCTTGCTAATCGGTAACTCACCTAAATATTGTGCCTACATTTTGGTAGCTCATGGATTCTGATAAAGAAGACACATAATCAAATTTCATTTACAATGAGATGCCCATGATCTTCATCATCAAGTAGAATGGAAATTATTACCTCCTATAGATGAACACAATGTCAACCTCCATACATGGATATCCCTCTACAGTCGAGGTCACGGTCGGGGTGCTGCTTATCAGACTCATGTTCCAAAGATGTAGTTCACCATTGCTACCGAAGAACCGACTACAAGCTCCACTCCTATCTCACTCACTAATAAAAAATATGAACATCTCTCCTAGCTTCACACTAAGCTAATGATTCTTCGATGCATGCTCAACTTGGACCTCCCATTATGTATCTTGCACAATAAGACTGGTAGAATGGCGACTCTTCAATGTATCCTCCGAAAGGCTCAACATAGGACATCAATGCTCGCTCCCTGACTGGATTGTTGACTCAAGTAAAACCCAGCATATGACAGCCTGGTATGCCACATCCTCAAATAGTTCTCATATCGCTCACTCATGTGTCACCCTGACAAATGGGATTATTAATAGGGTTGTCAAATGTGGCTCTATTGCACTTCCTCCATATAATAAACCTTCTTCACTATGTTCCAAATTTCCTGTACAATTTACTTTCAATTGCCAAACTGGTTGATTCTTTGTGATGTTACCTAACCTTTGGACTTGCGGGTTTTTTCTACTGGATTTGCAAAATATGACGATAATTGGTTGGGGAGCATGCTTTGGTAACCAGTATTACTTCGCTCTCATCTAACACCTTCTGCCACCTTCACCGTGAGTTTGCCGCCACAGTATCATCTTTGTTTTGGCATCGATCGCTTGAAAAATTAAAGGTTTTAGAACCAATTGTATCTGCCTTTCCCTCATTATATGTGATGCATGTCTATTGGCAAACATCATAGCGTGTCCTTTCCTGCCTGTTATCAAAACCTTTGAACTTATTCATAGTGATGTTTGCAGACTTTTTGTACTACTAGTTACAAGAGATATAGATATTTCATGTTTTGTTGATGATTTCTCCAAAATGAACTGGCGTTTCTTACTTAAGACTCGTGAAGAAGTTTAATCAAGACCTTTCATAGAATGATTCTTGTCCAGATTAAGGCATCCATTAAAACTAAAAATTGAAAAATGTGCTAACATGTTCAATCAATGGTTTCTTTTGTTTGTTGTGAGGTTGGTATGTTGCATCAATGATTGTGTGATCATACCCCCAAACAATATGGTATTTCCGAACGTAAAATCGCCACTTGTTTGATGTTACTCGATCCTTGGCAATCCATACTAATTTATCAAAACATGTTTTGGTTTGAGGCCATTTTAATAGCATGTTTTCTAATCAACCGTCAACCGTCTTCTATCCTCAAGGGTAAATCATTGTTTTATATACTTCACCCTCAAAATCAGCTTTTCTTTCTTTCATCTTGGTTTTACGAATGTGCTGCTTTTGTGCACAACTTCGATTAAAAGTTGATTAACTATGTTCATGGGCTATTAAGACTGTCTTCCTAGGATATTCCAATGTCCAAAAAAGTTATTCGGGATTTGAACCAAAAACCTAACGGTTGCATGTCTTTCCCCATGTCACCTTTCACAAAAACCAACTTTTCCCATTGACACTATTGTGCCTGATTTACCATCAAAATTTGTTTCTTTACCGCTAGACTGTATCTTGTTCCACCTCAGATTCTACTCCACCCACACCCCCGCCACCACGACCTTAGTTTTATCGTAAAGTTATCAATGCGAGATTATTACTGAACCACCACAAGCTGCTCTACCATCATCTTCTACTCTAGCAGATTTTGATAAACCAATGGCTCTTTGGCAAGTTCCTCACACATGTACCAGTAAATATCATATTTCTAACACTTGTTGCCTTACTCGTTTATGTCCCTCTACATATTTCTCTTGATTCTACCACCATTCCTAAAAATCATGTGAATTCTCTTTGTCATCCATGGTGGAAAGCTGCGATGGACGACGAGATGATGGCTCTACGAGAGAATAACACATGGGAGTTAGTCGATCTGCTGCCTCATAGCAATTATATTGTTGATAGTTGTTGGGTCTTTTTGATAAAACACCATTTCGACGGGACAGTTGGAACGCTTGAAGGTGTGCTTAGTCACCAAAGGATACACCCAAATCTTTAGGGTGGACTTCTTTGACATCTTTTCCCTAGTGACTCATATCTCCTATGTACGCATCTTGATCTCCCTAGACGCCAACTTCGATTGGCCCCTACTGTAAGGCCCCTAAACTTGCTTAATGCGTTGAATAAGTTTAATTACCATAATTGAATGCTTAGAACCCTAATATAACCTTTTGATATGCTTTGAAATCATAATACAAGCTTAAGTTTCAAATTTGGTCCAATTTGGACACTGTTTGAGCAAGTTATGCAATTTTATGTATATTTTGGATTTTTCTGCAATTTACTCAATTGAGGGGTTTTCTTTGCAATTTGTCACATACATTATGTTCCTTAGATGTTATATTATCATTCTTGAGTATTTTGATCCATGCGGCTCTTAGTTGAGCCATGGTTTGAAGGTGTTTTCTTCAAGGGTATTTTAGGGTTTACCCCTTCATGGATGAGCTACCTTTAGTAGCTATCAACTAATGAATTATTTGATTGGCTGAAAATTTCAACAAAGGAAAGCTAAGCAGGTCTATACAGATGATGGGGGAGCTGCTTGTGTGTGTTCTTGTATATTCTTAATAAATTAAGGCCATGGACACTTGGATAGATACTAGAACTTCAACTTTTTCTTTTTCTTTATCTTAAAGTTTCATATACTTATCCCTAAGCACCAAAACGACCCATTTTCTCTCCACCACTTCCCTCCTCCCAACCTCGTTCTCCCTCGTGCTTCTGCGAATTTTCCTGTCCAAGGAAGAAGAAAGTGGGGACCTTCTTGAAAAAAGAATCTAGGGTTGCAATTGACTTCCTTTAGGGGTTTCTAAAGCTCCTTCCTAGTGATCTTGACCTAAAAGTGTAAGTATTACCTTATTTCCTTCGTTTATTTCTTTGCTCTTCTTCCTCCTATATCTCTCCAGGTCGGAACCATGTTGTTCCATGGTGAAAGTGGCTCTAGAACTCAAAAATCTATCCTTCTTGTTTCTTTTTCTAGGGTTTTGCTTCTTTGTGGAGAGAAGTGCCTATTTAGCCAAGTTCAGATCTGAATCTAGGGATTTATTGCCTTATTTGCTCGAGATTCTTGTTGTTTGAGATCTGACCTACTCTATAGAGGCGAGTTATATAACATTCTTCACTTATATTGCTTACTAGAAGCTTGTTCGTTCATGTTTATGCTTTAATGTGATGATCTAAGCATAAAGAAATCATGCTTGTTTAGAATTTCGAAATTTTTGTGGTGTTCCCTGTTCTGTTCCAGTTCTATATGAACTTGTAAACATGTGTACGACCTTTCTAAGGTGTAACATGATCTGGGACAGGTTGATAGCAACAACCTATGGTGCTAAGTATAAAACGATTGATGGTTCAAATTAGGGTTTTCAAGCTATTTCCTTCCCTATCACACAACCAATGGCCATACCATTCAACAACCAACGGTGTTGCTATCTTGGCAACTGATGTTCGTGATCAAGGGTGTCAAATTTATGGTGACAACCTATGGTCACCCCCTTAGGTCAGGTTTTGGCTCAATTAGACGTTTAATTATCATCCACTAAGTATTCTAATGATGTTATCAATCGATGATGACATTAGCTTAATATTTGATGGTGTTAACTAAATGTATTACTGATCTAACAACCAATGGTGACCTAATGATCACAATTAATGGTGGATCATGTCATCACCATATATGATGAGTTAAGAATGTAATTGTAGATTTGACTAAACCTTGAACCAATTGTTCCTTGGTTCAATTGATCTAATGGTTAGACCTATACTTCAATTGATAACCTTGAACAATGAACCTGATCCAATGAATAATATTGGATGCTTCAACATCCAATGGATTAGAATAAATCACATGGTATTATATGTGGGTCCTAGTGATGATAATTTGATGGTTCAATACCATTAATTTGTAGTCTTACCTTTGCCATTATATAGTTATATTTGATAAATCACTATAATAAGTGGATGTGTTACTCCCATGTGATCTAGCTTGTTATACCTAACCTTAATGTAATTATATGATGTTGATTGGTTATAATCAGACCTCTTGAATGATTAATGTGATAATGAATTACACTCTTCTTGTGTTGAAACCACAATATAGTACTATTTGAATATCATAGTACATTGCCATGTTAATATCTATGGACACATATGTGCTAATGATCTTTTGAGCCTTGTTTAAGGCATGGAATGATGATGATAACCTTACTATGAATAATGTGATGGTCTTAACGACCTTTGGGCATGTTTGAAGCCATGATTGAGGTGAAATCATCTTCATGTTCCAATAAGGGTTAAAACCCTAGAACTTGTCATAAGATATTGGTATCTTGTATAGTATGATGATAAGTGTGGTCCATTAATTTGCAACGAATGATAGCATGTGGTAATGTGATTAAGATTTATATCTCAAATGTTTTATATCTTTTGAAGTTGTAATACATATACTCTTGTTAGAAAAGAATTAGGGTTTGAATGTCCACTTGTATGATAAAGCATTAATGCATTCAATTGGCAGTAATTAATCAAGTGTAACCTTAATCATGTAGAGCCCTGTGTCGTAGAGCCATCTTCAGTGTCAGCACTTACTGGATGGTGAAACGAGTATTCCCAAGGGAAACTCGGAGCGCATACTGTTGAGTGTGGGGGGGTGGCAAGTTGAGGATATATCCTTGTCATCCACAATTGTAGGTTATAGAGGATGGCTATGGTCATGCCTCTGACATTTGATGTGATTGAGGACAGCTGCGGTTGTACCTCGGATTAGAGGGTTTTGTATACCCTGTTTTCTAGTGTCATAACTTGTACCAAGTACGGACTAGTTGTTATCAGTTGACTATATGTCACTGTTGCCAGTTTGACTGGTATGTCACTGCAGTTTACTCGTACTGGCCGAGGGGAAGAGATCTTAGGATACCGGCACTCCTAGATCTTATACGGAACTGAATAGCACTTCGCAGTGGTCAGTTGGACTTTGAGTGGTACGACTCAAACTCCCCAGGGCATAATAATAAAAGATATAATACCAGCTGTGTCGTATAATTGCTAGGGTTTAATACGTATCACATTGGTTGATTAACCCTTGTCTTGTCTTTACACTACATAGTTCTTACATGATGCAGACTTTTGAAAATTGTGTAATTCTACTTGATGTTACAACTTATTTGCTTAACTACTTAGTATGCTTAAACTGTTCAATCTGTTGATAATGCTTATTCAATACCCTAACTGCTCAATGTATTTACTGGTAATTAATATGTTATAATCAGTATATGTTGGAGACAGTTATATCTCTCGCTGGGACTGGGTCTCACACGTGGGTCACCACATTTTTTTAGGTGGTCGTGGGCAACGAGGTCGAGGTCGCGCTGTGGAAGAGAGCCAACCTGATGATCAATAGATTCAGAAGGTTGGTTAGTTGTAGATGTTAGTAGTAGAGTCCTAGTGTCGTCCCTGTACTCTCAGGTACGGGTATGTAATGTGTTTTCTAGATGATATACTCATATCGACACGAGATTTTGGTAGTATGCCAATGTTTGAAAATATATGGCATGTACATGTGAAATATCGTTTGTATGCAGGATGTGACTGAGGTCTTTGGACCCATATGTAGATATTTGTTACAACATATGAGAATGGAATGATGGACCTTTTGTACATGTTCTAGAGTTTATTTACATTGTTGGAATTGGTTTTAATTATCCCACATTTTTTTTACCATGTGATTAATTAGTAGTTGATCGTGTTTTGTGTTTTGAGTAATCTCGTTTAGCGTGACGAGGTGTCACACCTACACTAGCTGGATATCAAGAATGTCTTCTTGCACTGTGATCTCTCTGAATGAAGTTTAAATACAACCTCCCAGATTCATTATTGACGGGGAATATGCTACCAATGTATATTATCTACAATGTTCTCTATATGACCTAAAACAATTTCCTCATGCTTGATTTAACAAACTCAATGTTGTTCTTGAAGAATTGGGATTCAGGAGTTCTACGAGTGACCACTCATTATTTTCCTCATATTTCCAAAAAGGACATGTCCAACTTGCCATCTATGTACATGATATTTGATCACTGTGAATAATACACAGGGAATATATGATCTAAAGAAGGCTCCCCAACTCAACTTCTATACTAAAGATTTAGAGAATCTCGGATAACTCATTGGCATTGAAGTTCTTCAATCCAAACAAGTGATCAATCTTTATCCAAAGGTGATATGTCCTTGATCTATTAAAAGAGACAGGCATGACTAACGCAAAACTTGTCTCCAATTCAACAAATTACCACATGAAGACTCAGCATGAGGGGGAGTTGTTCCTCGATGCAAAAAAATGCCAACAGATAGTGGAAGAAACTAATATCTCTAATCACATCACCACATATTTCTCATGTAGTTGAGGTCATGAGTCAGCTGATGAGTACACCTCTTCCAACTCATTGGACCAGTATACAACCTATAGTGATATTTAAAGAGTTCCCCAGAAAAAGGCTTATTTTGTGATGACCAAAACACAAGTCGCTAACTATCATAGGATAGGAAGATATAGACTGCGCCAAGATCCCTCAAGCAAGAAGATTCACCGCCGGATATGTATAATACTGGGTAATCACCCAGTTGCCTAAAGGAGCAAGAAACAAATGCTCATTGCCCATCCAAGCACCAAAATCAAACATCGAGCCATGGCACATACATGATGTGACTTGCACTAAGTCCAATCCATCCTCTCTGATTTGTGAATTCTCATCCAACAACTGGCATCATTAAATTGTGATACCTAGGCTGCCATTCATAACGCCAACAACCCGGTCTTCCACAAGTGTACTAAGCATATTGAAGTTTATTGTCACTTTGTACGTGATCTAGTCAAAGAAAAGAATATGTTATGTCATACGTGAAGACTGGGGATGAGGTGGTGGATATCCTCACAAAACTACTTCCTCCTGGTTTGCTTCAGTATTTGAATAATAAGATAAGATTATATGACGTATACTCTCTAGTTTGAGGGGTATTGTTGATATAATTAGTTATGTGTTGTTATTAGGCTTGACCCATTTAGCATTGCCTACTTAATTGATCCATATAACACTTAAGTTCGATTGACGTATTCCCCTCTCCTATAAGTAGAAGAGGTCTTCACGAATTAAGTTTAAGTTGTACCATTCTTTTCCACAATAATAAATATGAATACGGGAGATTATTTGGTTTGTTATAGATTTACAATATGTAGGAGAGGTCTTCACGAATAAAATATTTTATATACTTACAAATCTATTTAATGAATTTGTTAAGGACTAACATTTTCCATATTCAGCTTGTTTGAAATAAACTTTTAGTTTGAGATTGCAAGTTATTTAATGCATCTAAAGCTACTATATAGGTTTGTGTCTACTGTTTTATATATAATATTTCGTATTTGATGGACTTTTAGCAGTCAGGATTTTTTCAAACCAACATTTTTTATTATTAGATTAAATTATGTAATGCAAACTATAGAATAGAAAAGTCTTTATTTGATGTGTTTAAAACAAATACAATGCTCTCTCTTATATAGGATAAGAGAGTAAGTAAGAAATAGAACTGGGCAATGTAGGATAAAAGAAAAGCTAAAGGCAAGACAAGTTTAAAGCACATAACAAAACACACAACATAGCATAACGCATAACACAACACATAACATAGCATAATGCAATAAAGCATATATACTAACACTCCCCCTCAAGCTGGATCATAGATATCAATCATGCCCAACTTGTCCACCATGGTAGTGAATCTGGCCTTGGGAAGAAGCTTTGTGAAGATATGTGCTACTTGATCAGAAATATGAGTATGAGTAGAGATGTTGCCAAATAAGACAACTTCTTAGACAAAATGGCAATCCATCTCAATATGCTTGGTGTGCTCATGAAATGTTGGATTGCTGGAAATGAATATAGCAGCTTTACTGTCACAATACATAGGAATAGGATAAGGATCAGAAATGTCAAGCTCCTTCAGAAGACCACGGACCCACAACAGTACACAAGTTTAAGCCATAGCTCTATACTCAGCCTCAGTACTAGAACAGGCAACCATAGTCTATTTCTTGATGCGCCAGTGAACAAGATTACCTCCCACAAAGGTACAGTAACCAGATGTAGATATACAATCTATCTTGTTGCCTGTATAATCAGAGTAGAATATATTGTGATTTTGCATGCCTTTTGTAGAATAAGCCTTTTCTTGGAGAATTTTTCAGATATTTCATAATATGACACAGCATCCCAGTGGCATTGTCTACGTTTATCCAGATATCTACTGACTAACCCAACTGCAGAAGATATATCATCCCTTATAACAGTCAGATATGTAAGTTTACCAACTAATCTACGATATTGTTAGTTATCTGGGTATGGAGGAGAAGAATCATCATCCCTATCACTATTAGGGTCTAAGGGAATAGTAGGTTTTGCTCCAAGCATCCATGTTTCTGCCAAAAGATCCAGAACATATTTCCTCTGCGATAAGCAAATACCTGAGGAAGAGTGGGAAATTCTAATACCCAAAAAAATCTCAATTTTCCCAAGTCTTTAGTGATAAAGTGTTTTTCCAGGTATTCTTTAGTAGCCTGGATGCCTACTTGATCACTCCCAGATAAGATGATATCATCAACATCGACAATCACATTTACAGAGCCAGAGGACATTTTCTTAATAAAAACCGAGAGATCAGAATGAGAGTGGCGGAAGCTAAATTTCTGAAGAATATGACTCAATTTGTCAAACCAGGCACGTGGATTGGGTTTCAGTCCATTGATAGCTTTGTGTAACATGCATATTTTAGAACACTCCTCATGAGCAACAAACTCAGGTGGTTGCTCCATATATACCTCTTCGTGTAGGTCACCATATAAGAAGGCATTTTTGACATCCAATTGAAACAGGGGCCAATCACAGTTCACAACCATAGAGATAAGAACACTGACAGAATTTAGACGTGCAACATGAGAGAAAGTCCCAAAATAATCAACTCCATACATTTGGGTATAGCCTTTAAAGACAAGACGAGCCTTCAATCTTTCAATTGTGCCATCCGGCTGATACTTTATGGTAAAGATCCAGCGACATCCTACAGGAGAGCAATCGGTAAGAGCATCAACCAAGTCCCACGTATGTCGATCAGTAAGGGTCGGCATTTTAGTCTCCATAGCCTGGCACCATGCAAGATGTTGTGAAGCCTGAGAAACATTCTTAGGAATAGAGACAGCTGATAAAGCAGAGGTAAAATTGGCAAAGCTAGTGCCCAGATTAGCAGTAGAACAAAAATTTCCAGTAGGATGCAGAGTGCAAGATCGGGTCCCTTTTTGTAGACCAATGGGAACATCTAAATTAGAAAATACATGTGGTTGTGGGGGATCTGCCGACGAAGATGTAGGAATTGGTGAAGGAGGGGTCGCGGAGGGAGTTGTTCGGTCTTCATTTATGCACTTTCAGAGGTGGGGATGGTGCAACTTCAGTAGGAGGCAAGTCAGTTTCAACGGACACATGTAGTGGTGCATCAACCAACATATCAGATGACAGAGTCAATCCTACTGCAGAGTAGAATGGCATATGCTCAAAGAAGATCACATCGGCACTGACAAACCATTTCTTTGTAGAGGGATCATAGCATTTGTACCCTTCCTAAGTCTGAGAGTAGCCCAAGAAAACACATTTGGTAGACTGCGGATCAAGCTTAGTTAAATGAGGACGTAAGTTCTTGACAAAGCAATTGCTTCCAAAAACTTGAGGAGGCACAGCAAAAAGGGGGGCATCATAGTACAAGATTTGATAAGGCCCCTGATTGCCAAGAATAGAGGACATGCGGTTAATGAGATAACAAGCAGTAGAGATAGCTTCAGAACAAAAAGTTTTGGATACATTATAGTGAAAAAGAAGGATGCGGGCAACTTCTAGAAGGTGACAATTCTTGCACTCAGTAACCCCACTTTCTTGAGGGGTGTACGAACAGGAAGTTTGATGAATAATACCCAACTTGCGACAAAACTGGCTAACGGAGGATTGCACAAACTCTAAGGCATTATCAGTACGAAAAACCTTAATTGGTGTGTCAAACTCAGTACGGATCTCCGCATAGAAGGTGGTTATAGTATCTAGCATGTGAGATCGGTCTTTCAATTAAAAAAAATCATGTAGTTCTACAAAAGTCGTCAATAAAGCTCATAAAGTACCAAAATCCAGATGTACTCGGAATAGAACTTGGACCCCAAACATCAGCATGCACAATATCAAATGGTTTTCTTGAACCAATATATGGTTTTTTTGAAGAACTGACACGGGTTTGTTTGCCCAACTGGCAAGTTTCACAATGAAATACAGAATCTGAAATAGCAGGAATTAAATGCTTCAATTTTGTAATAGATGGATGGCCCAGTCGATAATGTCGTTGTAGGCCTGCCACAAAACACAGTCAGCAAAGCAGTAGTCTTTGGCGTATCCAAGTATAATCCATCTAGTCCCTCATGGCCCGAACCAATCTCCATCCTCGTGCGGAGATCCTGAAATACACAACCGTCCGGGTCAAAAGTAATAGAGCACTACAGGCTCTTCACAGTTTGACTAACAGATAACAAATTCAATGGAAATTTGGGAACATAAAGAGCTGAGCGCAATAAGAGATTGCCAGGAGTACAGATATTCTCTATACCAGAAACAGGAGTTTGAGAACCATCAGCAAGAGTAACAGGCGGAAGAGTAGAAGTTTTATGGAGTTCAGAAAAAAAAGTGCATAATTGCCAGAAATATGGAAGGTGGTGCCAGAATCAATCACTCATTTATTTTTACCACAAGATGCAAATGAGGCAAGGAGAGCAGAACCTCCATCAGCAGAGGCATCAGTGGTGGAGAAAGTGAGACGGGATTGAAGTAGCTTTTCAAACTTAGAGCAAATCCAATCCGTAGATGGTTGGGACGACGAGGATGGTGTAGAATTAGGTTGATCTATAGTGACCTGACTGCCCCATGCAGGCCTACCATGCTTAATCCAACAGCTATCTTCCAATGTGATTTGTGCATTTACAGAAATGACAGTGTCGTTGTTCAGAAGAGGATAGGTCTTGACTAGATGATGAAGAACCACAACCGGAACCAACAGTAGAGCAGCCACGACCACGACCACGAGAGGAGTCTCCTGAGCGGACAGCTAGAGCAGTAGCATCGGAGTGGTAGGGTGACAAAGGGGAGACAGAAGGGAGTCGTTGGACCCATTTCAAGACATCACGTAGTGTAGGCAACGGATCGCTAGACAGGATCTGATCTACCACATCAGAGAATGAGTGTGGCAAGCCCGCAAGAAATTGCACTAGTTGAAGTTCATTGCACTGACGTTGTATTTCAGTGATATCAGTAGAGAGGGGTGATATACTTCAAACTCGTCCCAGAGAGCGCAACATTGATTGTAGTAATCCTCCACAGATTCAGTAGCAGAATACTCCTTTTTGGTCAGGTGTTAGAAAACTTCAAACACTTTCTTTGGGTTTTGATGATGAGAGTAAACATGTTAGAGTTGGCCCCACATGGCTCTGGCGGTCCGAAGCCGAAGAAGCGACTGGCTGATCTTGGCCTCATCAATATTGGCCGTCAAGGTCATGACGTCGGAGTCCTTAGTTCGCAGATTGTTGGCTTGTTTAGTTTTATCATCGGCATTATCAACAGGTACGGCCGGAGCATTAGAAGTGAAATGTGAGTAACGACCGTGAGCTTTGACATACAGACATAGAGCTCGAAGGACGCAGACCAAGTCTGATAGTTGGAGCCATCCAACTTCACAGTAGTGACGCATAGCGTCTGAAGCGGCTCAACAGATGTCACAGATACATCAGCAAGAAGCAGTAGTAGGGAAAAGGACCCAACATAGGGGCAGCAACAGTACTCAACAAGAAGTAGCAGAAGAAATAACCCAACTCATGGCATTAGTAGATTTGGATCATTAGATCTAAAGAAACCCACAACGAGGCAGTAGGTAGCAGTATCTAAGAAACCCGCATAGGAGCAGAAGAGAAGAGAAAGACCAACGCCACCACAGGGAGAGAGTTACTCCACCATGAGGTGTAGGTAGGCAACACGGATAAGCCTGTTAGATCCTCAACGTGTTATTTTAGAAAGTGTCGGAAGACATAGAAGAGGAAGGAAGAAGAGAGATTGGGGTGGTGGTGTTAAGCAGAGGCGAGATAGGAGGGATGTGGCGACGGGGTAAGGAGGGGTTGGAGACAGCGGGTTGAGGGTGGTGTGAGGAGAGGTTAGAGGCGGCAAGGAGATGAGCGGCGGCTGGGTGGGGGATTGTGGGTGGCGGCGGGAGAAGGGAAAGGGGGAGGGTGCAATAGTAGGTAGGGTGAGGAAGGATGGCGGGTTGGAGAGGGGACGGAGAGGGATGGGTGGTGGCTGGAGAAGAGGGGGCGGCACTAGGTAGGGTGGGGGAAGGGGGGCGACAAGGGGATGAAGAGGGATGGAGGGGTAGCGGCTAGTAAGAGGGCTACGGAAGCATTAGGGTTGGAGGGGAGGGGGTTATAGAGGATCATAGCCGTCTGATACCATATAGAATAGAAAAGTCTTTATTTGATGTGTTTAAAATCTAGAAGTTGCGGCTAATTGTCTTATTATTGAGTGATTAAAAAAGGAGTACATGGTTCTCTTTTATAAGACAAGAGAAAGCCACATGGTTTAGATATAACCCATGTGAGATAAAACAAGACATAAGAATAACAAAGAAAAGAGTAAAATAGACTAAGTAAAAACGCAGGAAAGTCTATATACTAATACTCCCCCTCAAGCTGGAGCGTAGATGTCTATCAAGCCCAGCTTGGATGTCATAGCAGTGAACCTCGTCTTTGGTAGAATCTTTGTGAAGATGTCAGCCACCTGATCAGACGTATGAATGTAGGGAGGAGTAGAGATTTGGTCCGATAGAACAGCTTCGCGGACGAAATGACAATCCACCTCAATGTGCTTGGTCCGCTCATGGAAAGTAGGATTACTAGCAATGAAAGTAGTTGCTTTGTTGTCACAATACATTGGAATAGAAGACGAATCAGAAATACCAAAGTCCTTCAGCAAGCTCCTGATCCAGAACAGTTCACAGGTAGTGTGTGCCATGGCACGATACTCAGCTTCAGCACTAAAGCGAGCAACAACAGACTGCTTCTTGCTTTGCCAAGTGACAAGGTTGCCTCCCACAAAGGTGCAGTAGCCAGAAGTAGAGCGACGGTCAACCTTGTTGCCAGCATAATCAGAGTCAGAATAGCCAAGAAGTTTGCAGTGCCCATGTTTCTTGTAAAGCAGACCTTTTCCAGGAGAACTTTTCAGATATTTCAGAATATGGCAGACAGCATCCCAATGGCATTGCCGAGGTTTATCCAAGTAACGACTAACCAGTCCAACCGCAGCAGTAATATCAGCCCGTGTAACAGTAAGATAGATGAGTTTACCAACCATTCTTCGATACTGATGATTGTCAGGATAAGCAGGAGAATTCTCATCATCCCAGTCGGTGTTCGGATCCAGAGGTGTGCTAGCAGGTTTAGCACCTAGAAGACCAGTTTCAGATAGTAGGTCCAGAACATACCTCCGCTGAGATAAGCAGAGACCAGAAGAAGACCGGGACACCTCTATCCCAAGAAAATACCGTAGCGAGCCGAGATCCTTGGTGACGAAGTGTTTCTCCAGATAGCACTTTGTTGACTGAATACCAGCAAGATCACTTCCGGAAAGAATAATGTCGTCAACATAAACAATAAGGACAACAATGCCCGCAGTAGTATTTTTCACAAAAACATAATGATCGGACTGGGAGCGCCGGAAAGAGAATTTCTGAAGAATAGTGTTGAGCTTGTCAAACAAAGCTCGAGGGCTCTGTTTCAAGCCATAAATTGCCTTTTTCAACCTGCAAACTTTAGAGGACTACCCCTGACACACAAAACTGGGGGGCTGTGACATGTATACTTCTTCATGAAGGTCACCATACAGGAAAGCATTCTTGACATCAAGCTGATACAGAGGCCAGTCAGAATTTATAGCAATAGAAATCAGAATTCTCACAGAGTTCAGGCGCGCAACTGGAGAGAAAGTCTCGAAGTAGTCGACCCCATAGGTCTGTGTATACCCCTTTGCCACAAGTCTCGCCTTAAGCCTTTCAACAGTACCGTCTGGCTGGTATTTGACTGGGAAGACCCAGCGGCAACCAACTGGAGAGCAAGCAACAGGTGGATCAACAAGGGCCCATGTATTTCGTTCTTTAAGGGCCTTCATTTCTTCTTCCATAGCCTGACGCCATGCAGGATGTCTAAGAGCCTGAACAGCAGTTTTAGGAACAGATATAGCAGAAAGAGCCGCAGTGAAGTTAGCAAAATTAGCACCCAAATTAGCAGTAGAGCAAAAATTCCCAATCGGATGCATAGTGCACGTTCTTGTCCCTTTCCTCAGACTAATAGGAATATCAAGATCAGAAAATACCTGCGGAGGTGTTTGATCTGGCACAGAGGATGAGGACGATGGAGAGGCCATAGAGGGAGCTGTCGGCTTCGGTCTTCTGTGATAAACTTTCAGAGGTGGCTTTTCACTCGGAGCATCAGAATTATCAGCCAAATCATCCACCACGGGTAAAGGCGTATCCACTAGTAAATCCGAAGTGAGTGCAGAACCAGCCGAAGAGTAGAAAGGCATATGCTCAAAAAATACCACATCCGCAGATACAAACCACTTTTTAGAAATAGGATCATAGCATCGGTACCCCTTTTGAGTGCGAGAGTACCCTAGGAAAACACACTTAGTCGCTCTAGGATCCAATTTTGTAAGGCCTGGCCGAAGGTTCTTAACAAAACATGTGCTCCCAAATATGCGAGGCGGGACAGAAAAAAGAGGTGCATCGGGAAACAGAACCTGAAAAGGAATCTGATTTCCGAGCACAGAGGAGGGCATGCGGTTAATAAGATAACAAGCAGTGGATATCGCCTCGGGCCAAAAAGATTGGGGAACATGGTAGTGAAAAAGAAGGGTACGAGCAACTTCGAGAAGATGACGATTCTTGCGTTCAGCGACACCGTTTTGTTGTGGGGTATAAGCACAGGAAGTTTGGTGGATGGTGCCCTGACGACGACAAAAGGTGCTAACAGAGGCTTGCATGAATTCCAACGCATTATCAGTGCGAAAAAATTTTATAGGCTTAGCAAATTGAGTGCGGATCTCAGCAAAAGAGTCAGTAATTTTTTCAAGAATAGTAGATCTATCTTTAAGCAAAAATAACCATGTTGTTCTAGAAAAATCATCAATGAAGCTCAGAAAATATTTAAAACCAGAAGTGCTCGACACAGAACATGGACCCCAAACGTCAGCATGTATAATATCAAAAGGTGCTTTAGAACTGATACAAAATTTTTGGGAAAAGGTAGCACGAGTCTGCTTGCCAAGCTGACATGTCTCACAATGAAAATCAGAACTAACTACATTAGGTAACAAGGCTTTTAACTTCGCAACAGAAGGGTGGCCCTATCTATAATGCCACTGGATGCCTGCTACAGATGAAGTCAAATATGTAGCTGTCTTTGGCTCGTCCAAGTAGTAGAGTCCATCCGGTCCCTCATGGCCCGAACCAATCGTCATCCTCGTGCGCAGATCCTGAAACAAAACACCGTCCGGGTTAAATGTAATTGAGCAACGAAGGCTCTTCACAGTTTTACTGACAGATAGTAAGTTAAGAGGAAATTTCGGGACATAAAGAGTGGAGCGCAGAGGCAGACTACCAGTGGAGCAAATATCACCAATGCCAGTAACAGGTGATTTAGAACCATCAGCTAAAGTAACAGGAGGTATAAAAGAAGTCTTGTGCAGTTTAGAGAATAAATCACGATTGCCAGATATATGAGAGGCCGCACCAGAGTCAATCACCCAGGAGTTTTTACCAGACGTAGTCAGAAGGGCGGCACTACCAACATTTGAATCCTCAGTAGAAGACGCCAGACGAGCTTGTAGCAGTTTTTCAAATTCCGAGCGGATCCAGTCAGCTGTCGATGGAGCAGGTTCAGTCTGATCAGAAGTCACTTTATTGGCCCAGTCAGGTTTGCCATATTTGATCCAGCAACGATCTTCAGTATGGTTGGTGCGCTTGCAGTGAGTGCAGTAGCGGGACTCAACAGGATCAGCTCCAGAGCCACGGCCAGGAGCAGAAGAACGTCCTCCGCGGCCACGACCTCTGCCACGACCGCGACCACGAAAGGAATCACCAGAGCGGACAGCGAGGGCTGCGCCATCAGAAGAGTCAGGCACGGACTGGGACACAGAAGGTAGGCGCTGGACCCTTTTGAGCACATCGCGGAGAGTGGGTAAAGGGTCGCTGGAGAGAATCTGGTCCACAACACCAGTAAAGGAAGCAGGTAGGCCCGCGAGGAACTGAACTAACATAAGTTCGTTCCGCTGTCGATTAAGTTCATCAATGTCAGTAGAAAGAGGATGATACACTTGGAACTCATCCCAGAGGGCACAGCAGGAGTTGTAGTAATCCTCGACGGAATCAGTAGTAGAATACTCCAGTTTGGCAAGTTGTTTGAAGATCTCAAAGACCTTCTTAGGATTATGTTGGTGCGAGTAAACATGGGAGAGTTGCTCCCACATTTCTTTGGCAGTATGAAGACGGAGAAGGGACTGGCTGATCTTTGCTTCAGCGTTGTTGACCATCCATGTCATGACCCCATAGTCCTCCTTGGACCAGAGATCATAGGCTTGTTTCGTCTTCTCGTCAGCATCATGAGCAGGAGGAGACGGGCCTTTTGTAGTCAGATGGGAGTAGCGACCTTAGGATTTAACATACAACTCAAAGGAGGCAGCCCATAGGTGATAGTTGGAACTATCCAACTTCACCGTAGTAACACAGAGAGTGCGAGGGAGATCTGAAGTCGCCATCGGACCAAAGTAGAAAAAAACAGTAGCACAGGCGCAGATAATAGCAGGCGTCAGCAGAGGGCAGCAGCAGGAGTCCAATACATGGACTAGCAGTAGTAGTAGGTAGGAGATCCAATCATGGACCTCAGAAGACCCTCACGGGGCAGAAAGGAAGAGCAGAACCTACGCCAACATGGAGGAAAGATCACTCCACCATGAGGCGCAGGCAGTCAGATGCGAAAAATTGATTTACTCCTTCAACGTGCCAGAACTGGAACAGACCGGGCTGTACGTAACTTTTTCGGAAAAAGTACGGAGGCCGAAAAAGGAGCCTTTAGCCGGACAAGATGGTGAGCGAAGGGTAAGAGAAGATGGATAGAGGAGAAGGGAGGATAGGGTGGGTACTCGGGGCGGCGGAAATGGACAGTGGTGGGGCTATGGTGGCGGCGGCAAGGAGGTGGAGGGGTTGGTGGCGGCGGGCAGCAGAGGTAGCTGTTGTGCGGCGCAGCAGGGAAGAAGGGGAAGGGTGGCAGCTAGGGTTGATGGGAGGGAAGGAAGGATTAGGGTTAGGGAGGATCGGGAGGCTCTGATACCATCTAGAAGTTGCGGCTAATTGTCTTATTATTGAGTGATTAAAAAAGGAGTACATGGTTCTCTTTTATAAGACAAGAGAAAGCCACATGGTTTAGATATAACCCATGTGGGATAAAACAAGACATAAGAATAACAAAGAAAAGAGTAAAATAGATTAAGTAAAAACGCAGGAAAGTCTATATACTAATATAAAACAAATACAATGATCTCTCTTTTATAGGATAAGAGAGTAAGTAACAAACAGAACTAAGCAATGTGCGATAAAAGAAAAGCTAAAGACAAGACAAGTTTAAAGCACATAACAAAACACACAACATAGCATAACGAATAAGACAACACATAACATAGCATAAAGCAATCAAGCATATATACTAATACAAACTAATTAAAGGTTTACAATTTATTCCAAAAAAGATCGACAAATTTTACATATAACAAACTTTAAGATCATATTTTCTAAAAATACAAATTTTTGGTCTAATTATCTTTATTAATGCTAAAAAGAATTGGTATATCTTTGCATCTATGTGTTGCTTTTCATTATACTTTTGTTATACTTACTATGTTAATACTTGCTTTTGAAATTATTCACGCTTATATGCATGTGTTGCTTTTCTTTGATCAGGTAATGAAACTCTATAAAGTTCTACTTTCACCTATAGTTCTAATTCTAAGGTTGATAGGATGAGCCATGATGGGAGTGGCAGGGGGCTTGGTGAATCTGGCACTAGAAGCAAGATTGATCCGGCATGGGAGCATTAGGAAATGGTTCACGCCAGTAAAAAAAGATAAAATGAAAATACTTTGCAAGGCAGTTGCAAGTGATAGAATCTTTGTATTTAAACATGATGGATCTACCAGGTGGGACAATAATGTTAAGGTGTGTATGAAATGCCCTTATAAAGTGAAGAACCACTTCAAAGTTTTGACAAGTAAAAACAAAAAGAAAGATGACGATGCAGTTAAAGGAGATTTAGAAAGGCGATGTTTATCCTAAGGGTTATCTGTGTAGATGTAGTGATAACGATGACGATATGTCTACCCTATCGATATTGGTACACCAACAAAGAGAAAGGCATGGGGGATGATGATAAAAGAACCAGTGGTAAAGAGGCATAGAAGGGATGACATTAGAAAATTCAGGGAAACACCTAAGGGTTTTGTTCCTTCTGTGTATGAAGTTGGTAGTGGAATTGATATTCCTCCTAGATCAAGACATGCAACGTGTCAACTTTTGAGCCATAGAATGGAGGATCGTAGATATTGTCAAGAATTCAAAGTGCGTGAGGCACAACAAATTTTTGTCTCGGTGAGATGAGGTGCAAGCTTCGAGGCGTTTGAAGCGTAGGCCTCCAAATTAGTACGAGGCATTCATAAATTTATACATATATATATATATATATCTAGATGTATGTATATGTGTGCATACATTATCTATATGTATATGTATGTATAATATGAATATGTACGAAAAAGTATAACTAAATGGAAATTTTGTGTAACTTAACAAGCATAAATAGATATCAAAGCTAGCAATAATGACAACCACAATAACATATAAATAAATAAACAATAAATTGTAAGATACATATGCTTTTTACTATTAGTCTATATATGTAATTAAACAAAGAAATTACGAAAACATAATTTGGTATTAGTGGAACAAGTTAACAAAATTAGTTAAAATTGAGATATGAAAGCAATCAAGGTAGTAAACGAAAAGGTAGCACAAAGATTAATTTAGCAATGAAGATTGATAAATTAATTCAGAGAATGATAATTAAATTTTCATTCATGAGAAAATGATAATTAACTATAAGAGCTGCAAATGTAGATATTTTGAAGGAAGTGATTGCAATAATCTCAAAAGTAGAAAAGTCGGTTGTTAATAGAAGACATTATCATCTAGAACTTAAGCTTGTGCCTCAACTAAGCCTGAGAGCCGTAGTGTTTTAAGGATAGCCTCGAACATTTTAGGGCGTAAGCCTCAATCTAAGACACTAAGGCTTAAGCCTAAGAGGCACAAGTAGAATACTTCGCCTTGAGGTGTAAGCCTTGAAGCCTTAATGCGGATTTCTCAAACCATGGATATTGTAGCATGGCATTCACTTTTCCATAGTCTGCTTTCTACAAGGATGCAAGGCAAAACATCATGACAGGAAGATGGAACAATGTTACAAAGATAGTGGATCCGGCTATTAGTTAGTTCACATTTACACATTATCTTATTCCTAATATAGCATTTGACTCATGTATACATACTACCATTGATGTATGTATACAACATGGACCCGGGTTCGAATCCCAGTTGCCGCTTTGATTTACCACCCTCCTGGGCGTTCGACCTCCGCCACAGGCGTGGGAGAGGGGGAGAGAAATCTCTCTCTTAATCTCATGTATACAACATGGAATGGGGATTAAGCCCTAAACTCTCCACAAGCTTATAAAGAAATGCTAGTTTGTTTAAAATAAAGAACTAGATGACTAGAAAAAAGGTTTAGAGTTGGATCTTAGAATATTGGCTCTTTGATAGGAAAATCTTTGGAGATAGTAGATACCATGATGAGAAGAAAAGTCAATATAGCTTGCTTACAGGAAACTAAGTGGACAGGGGAACGTTGTAGAGAGATTGGAGACACAGGATACAAAATTTGGTATACATGCATTGATAAACATAGAAATGGCGTAGGTATTATTGTTGATAAGATGTTGAAGAATGATATTGTCAAGATCACTAGGATGGGTGATAGAATCATAGCTATCAAGGTCGTTCTTAGGGGAAAGATTTTTAACATTATTAGCGCTTATGCCCCCCAAGTTGGCCTTAGAGAGGAGGCTAAGAAGGATTTTTGGGATAACATGGATGAATTGATGCAAGGAATACCGACAGAGGAGAAGATCATTATTGGGAGTGATTTAAATGGCCATATGGGGAGTAGCAATGATGGATATGAGAGAGTTCATGGTGGTTTTGGATATGCCAGCAGAATCGGAGAAGGAGAGAGGATATTAGATTTTGCAGTTGCATATTGTTAACATATATTCCTGTTTTATATATTCTGTTAGTTGTTTTGTTATTTCCATATTATATGTGGACCTCTCTGTAAATGTTTCAATGTTATATATATATGAGGGTGCACACATTGTGCAACCCTACGCTTCCCAAAACTGTTTTCTGTTTCACATGGTATCAGAGCAGTAGATCCAGCCGGCCGTCACCCTTCCTTCCCTCCTCTCCCCCCCCCCCCGCGGCCCAGCAGCAAGCCGCCGCCGGCCCGCAGCAGCAGCAGCCGCCGGTCGGCAGGCCAGCAGCAGCCGCCGGTCGGCGGGCGCCGGGCCAGCCGCCAGGGCCGGTCCTCCTCTCCGCCACAGGGGGCTCGTGCGCCTCCGCGGCCGTTTGCCACCGGGCAGTTGGCTCAGTGAAGGTCCGGTGGCTTGAACTGACGCAGACCGTTTTTCGGTCTTGTGCCTGCCTGCCCGAGTAGGCCTTTGTGTCGCCGGGTTCTGTTCTGCGCTTCGGCGTAGACCGTATGTGAGAGGTCTTCTCCGTGTTCCTTGTGCCTGCTGTGCCTGTCTGACGGCGTAGCCCGTCTCCTGCCTGATCGTGCCTGTTCCTGCTGTGCCTACTGCTCCCATGGCGTCCTCGCATGATGACTTCCGCCGTCAGGTTACCACTGTGAAGCTTGATGGGCGCAACTATCCGCACTGGGTCTGCTCCATGACAATCTATGCCAGATCCCAGGGCAAGTACTCACATCTTATCCGTGCGGGTCCGGCAGCACCCGCAGAGGACGTTGATGCTAAAGATGTAAAGGCATATGACGACTGGGTTCGTGATGACTCCACTGTGATGACCTGGATTCTCAATAGCAGCATTGAGAAGATTAGCGTCACACTTCTTCACCTACCTACGGCGAAGCAGATGTGGGATCAGCTCGCCGGTACTTACTCGCATAGTCAGAACCCCAAGAAGGTGTTTGACATCACCAAGCAGCTGGGACGTCTACAGTTCACGGGGACGGACATTGCAGATTACTTCTCTGACTTCACTGGATTATGGGGTGAACTGGAATCCTATCACCCTCTCTCCACGGACCTGGCTACTATGCAGCGTCAGCACCAGGAGCTTCAGTTGGTCCAGTTTCTCTGTGGATTGCATGAGTCATATGCTGCAGTTGTGGACTAGATCTTAGCCAGTGACCCTCTGCCGTCACTACAGAGTGCCTACAAACGCCTTCAGTGTTTGCCTTCGTCTTCCTCGTCTCTGACTACTGATGTTGGAGACTCTTCGGCCCTTGCTGCAGCTTCTGGTCGTGGTCGGGGTCGTGGCCGTGGTCGCTTTACTGAGAGTCGTCCTCCCCTGGGTGGAGGACGAGGACGGGTTGCTCCTGGTCGTGGAGCCTCTTCTACTACCCCTACTGCTGGTGCGCGTCCTTAGTCAGGACAGCGCCTTTGTACCTTCTGTGGCCGGTCCAACCATATTGAAGAAAAATGCTGGGAGAAATATGGTAAGCCGACGTGGGCCAATGCAGCTGCTGACTCCACTACTACTGCATCAGAGGGAACGACTCAGCCTACTGACTCTGCCTCCTCGGGTGCGACTGCTGACTACATCCGTGCTGAGGTGGAGCGTCTTCTTCTTGAGCGAGCGGGTGCGTCGTCTCAAGCTTCGACTAGTGGAGCTCATGCCGCCACTTATTCTGGTTATGACACTGCCTTCCTGAGCTCTTCTTCTACTCCTGGTAATACTAAGTGGGTCATCGACTCCGGTGCCTCTTCACATATTTCTGGAAATAGATCACTGTTTCACAAATTATTTAAACCTGCTAGACCATCATCTGTTATGTTGGCTGATGGCTCCAAGTCTGCGGTGTCTGGAGTGGGGGATATTGTTTCTGACTTTCTGCTGAAATCTGCCTTATATGTGCCGAGATTTCCTTTGAATCTGTTATCTGTTAGCAAGATATTGCGGAGCCTACAGTGTAGTCTGACTTTTATTCCTGGTTCATGTGTTTTTCAGGACCTTCGCACGAGGATGAAGATTGGTGGGGGGTATGAAGGTGCTGATGGACTCTTCTATCTGGATCATTTGCCAAAAGCAGCTAAAGCATCTGTGACTCCTGCATTATCTACCTCAGTTTCTGCATTACAGTGGCACTACCGGCTGGGCCATCCATCATCTGAAAAGCTTCGACATTTAGTGTCTGATCTTAGCATTTGTAGTTTTCAGTGCGAGTCATGTCAACTTGGAAAACAAACTAGAGTTGTTTATCCTAGACGCATCCAGATTAGCAGTAAAAATATGTTTGATATAGTGCACTCTGATGTATGGGGACCCTGTCATGTGCCGAGTTTATCTGGTCATAAATATTTTATTTTGTTTATTGATGACTTTTCACGGACTAATTGGTTGTTTATGATGAAAAGTAGGTCCGAAGTTTTGTCTGTTATCAAGTTCTTTTTTGCTGAAATAAAAACTCAATATGGTATGCCTGTCAAAATTTTTCGTACTGATAATGCACTGGAATTTGTTAAAAAAGATGTGGATGTTTTTTGTAAATCTGTGGGTACAATACATCAGACCTCCTGTGCTTAGACACCCCAGCAAAATGGTGTGGCTGAGCGTAAAAATCGACATGTGTTAGAGGTTGCTAGAACTATTATGAAGCATGCACATGTTCCTCGCTCGTTTTGGCCTGAGGCTATATTGGCTGCTTGTTTTCTGATAAATCGAATGCCATCTTCTGTGATTGGAAACAAAATACCTATTCAAGTTCTTCAACCCGATATTCAGCTATTTACTGTGCCTCCTCGGATCTTTGGATGTACCTGTTTTGTACGGTTAGTTGGACCTACTTCTGATAAACTGTCTCCTCGTACTGAGAAGTGCATTTTTTTGGGATATTCTCGTACCCAGAAGGGATATCGGCGTTACAGTCCTACTGCAAGAAAATGGTATACTAGCAGTGATGTAGTTTTCTTTGAGGATACTCCTTACTATTCGACTCGTGGTGACAGTTTACAGTCTGATCTTATTGCCTCACCTCTACCTGTTACTTCTGATTGTGTGCCTGATACTACTGACAAAGTCACTACTGAGACTGATAAGCCTCCTCTTATAGTTTATCAACGCAGGAACAGAGCACCTTCTACTCAAGAAACCCCCCATGAAAACCAATCTTCACCTCCAGAAGGTTCTACTACACCTGAGGTACATTCTGATCTTGATTTACCCATTGCTCTTAGAAAGGGTACTCGTTCCTGCACATCACACAGTATTGCTCAGTTTGTTTTCACGGATCATCTGAATGTTAATTCTAGCAATTTTTTATATGCCTTATCTGTTGTTGTTGTTCCAAAGAATATCCAGGATGCTCTACAGAGTACTGGATGGTTGTCTGCTATGAAGGAGGAGATGTTAGCTCTTGCTGAACGAGATACTTGGGAGCTGGTGGATCCACCTCCTCAGTGTAAACCTGTAGGTTGCAGATGGGTGTATGCGGTCAAATATCAACCTGACGGCACTGTTGAAAGGCTGAAGGCACGGTTAGTTGCTAAAGGCTACACCCAGACGTATGGTATTGACTATTTTGAGACTTTCTCTCCTGTTGCTCGTCTTAATTCTGTCAGAATTCTTCTGTCTATTGCTGTTAATCTTGACTGGCCACTGTTGCAACTAGATGTGAAAAATGCCTTCTTGTATGGTGATTTACAAGAAGAGGTCTATATGGAGCAACCTCCTGGGTTTGTTGCTCAGGGGGAGTCTCACAAAGTTTGCAGGTTAAAGAAGTCTATTTATGGGCTTAAGCAGAGTCCCCGGGCTTGGTTTGATAAATTGAGCAAAATTATGATTGATTTTGGGTTTCTGCGATCTCAGGTGGATCATTCTGTTTTTATCAAGAAGACTTCAGCTGGTATTATTATTCTGATTGTCTATGTTGATGATATTATCATATCTGGCAGTGATTCTCTTGGTATTCAGGCTACTAAATCTCATCTGGGCAAGCACTTTGCTACCAAAGATTTGGGCAAACTTAGATATATTCTGGGCATAGAAGTTTCTAGAAATTCTAATGCTCTTGTGTTGTCTCAGAGAAAATATGTCCTAGACATACTGCAGGAGACTGGTATGCTGGGGGCGAGACCTGCTGATATTCCTCTAGATCCTAATGTAAATTGGGATGATGATTCTTCTCCTCTGTTTGCTGATCATAAAAAGTACAGGAGGCTGATTGGTAAACTCATTTATTTGACTGTCACCAGAGCTGACATTTCTACTGCAGTGGGTCTTCTTAGCAGATACCTTGATAAACCCAGACAGTGTCACTGGGATGCTCTTTGTCAGATTCTACGATATTTGAAGAAGTCTCCTGGCAAGGGACTTCACTACAGGAAGCATGGACACTGTTCTCTTACAGGGTACTCTGATTCTGATTATGCAGTTAGCAGAGTTGACAGAAAATCTACTTCTGGGTATTGTACGTATGTTGGAGGCAATCTTGTTACCTGGAGGAGTAAAAAACAAAATGTTGTGGTCAGGTCAAGTGCTGAAGTTGAATATAGGGCCATGGCCCATACTGCCTGTGAATTGTTGTGGGTGCGCTCTCTGTTAAAAGAGTTCGGGGTTGACTCTTCTTCTGCTATACCTATGCACTGTGATAATAAAGCTGCTATCTTCATTGCGAATAATCCAGTTTATCATGAGCGCACTAAACATATTGAAGTAGATTGTCATTTTATTCGGGAATCCATTCTGACTGGCAAGATCTGCACTCCCTTCACTCGTTCTGAAGACCAAGTTGCTGACATCTTCACCAAGCTGCTGGCGAAGAAGCAATTATGCACACTGACGGACAAGTTGGGCATGATTGATATCTATGCTCCAACTTGAGGGGGAGTGTTAACATATATTCTTGTTTTATATATTATGTTAGTTGTTTTGTTATTTCCATATTATATGTGGACCTCTCTGTAAATGTTTCAATGTTATATATATGAGGGTGCACACATTGTGCAACCCTACGCTTCCCAAAACTATTTTCTGTTTCACACATATGATATGATTTTGGCAAACACCCATTTCGAGAAAAGAGAATCTCATAAGATTACTTTCAAGAGTAGGCACAATTGTAGCCAAATTGATTACCTCCTTACAAGGCGGGAGGATCGTAAAGTATGCAAGGATTGTAAAGTGATTCTTGGCGAAGAACCCACGACCCAACATAGGTTGGTGGTTTTGGATATTAACATGAAGATCAATAAAGGAAAGCATAACAAAAATCAAGATAGCAGGATCAAGTGGTGGAATCTTAAAGGAGAAAAGAAATTGACCTTTCATGATAAACTCATCAAAGAGGGAACTTGGAACTTAGAGTCTAATGTCAACAATATGTGGCAGAACATGAGCTCCTGCATAACAAAAATTGCCGGAGAGGTTTTAGGGGAGTCCAAAGGTTGTGGGCCTCCACAAAAAGAGACTTGGTGGTGGAATGATGAAGTATAGAAGGTTATTAAACTGAAAAGGCATATCTATAGGAACTTGCCCAAATCTTGAGATGATACAACGTTCCAGAGATACAAGCAAGCAAAGAAGGAAGCGAAAAAGGTTGTTCAGGAGGCAAGGTCTAGATACTTTGATGATATTTATAAGAAGCTGACTCTAGAGAAGGGGAAAAAGATATATATAAAATGGATCGTATAAGAGAAAGGAAAGGAAGAGACTTGAGTCAAATAAAATGCATCAAGAATGAAGATGGTAGAGTGTTGATAAAGGACGATGATATCAAGAACCAATGGAGAAATTGCTTCCATAAGCTTTTCAATGGAGATATTGTAAATAATGTTAGAGACTCGTGTGACAGGGATACAAGAGATGTCATTTACACACGACGAGTTTCACATTTTGAGGTCAAGAATGCCTTGAAAAAGATGAAAATGAGAAAGGCATGCGGACCAGATGGCATTCCCATTGATGTATGGAAGAGTATGGGGGATGAAGGAGTTATGTGGTTAACAAATTTATTTAACAAGATCATGAAGACAAAGAAAATGTTCGATGAATGGAGAAATAGTATTATAGTCCCCATCTACAAGAACAAAGGTGATGTTCAAAGTTGCACAAACTACAGAGGTATCAAGTTGATGAGTCACACAATGAAGCTATTGGAGAGGATTATTGAGCAGAGGCTAAGATCTATAACGCAGATATCAAACAACCAATTTGGTTTCATGCCTGGTAGATCAACAACAGATGCTATTTTTCTGACAAGGAGGCTTATGGAGAAGTATAGGGAAAGAAAAAGAGATCTTCACATGGTTTTTATCAATTTGGAAAAGGCTTATGATCGAGTACCCAGACAAGTGTTGTGGATGATTTTGAGGAAAAAGTGTGTGTCAATCCAATACATTGACTTGATTAAAGACATGTATGGTAGCTCTAATGCAAGTGTGAAGACTCCTGGAGGTGAGACACCAACTTTTCCCATCACAGTTGGGGTACACAAAGGTTCCACACTCAGCCCATATATGTTCATTCTTGTTATAGATGAGTTGACAAAGAATGTCAGGATGATGTTCCTTGGTGTATGTTATTTGCTGAAAATATTGTATTGATTGACGAAACTAAAGATGGTTTGAATGATAAAGTTGAACTTTGGAGAAAGGCATTGGAATCAAATGGATTGATGATTGGTAGGAGCAAAATTGAGTATATGCATTGCAATTTCAGCCAATCTCGCAATGTGAATGGTGGAGCCAAGTTGGACGGAGTAGATATACCAAAATGTGATAAATTTTGTTACTTGGACTCTATCATTCAAACAGATGGCGATGTCCAAAATGACATTTGTCATAGGATCACTGCAGGATGGTTGAAATGGAGGAGTGCAACTGAAGTATTATGTGATCGGAAGATCCCTCTCAGACTAAAAAGCAAGTTTTATAAAACTGCTATACGGCCAGCCATGCTCTATGGGAGTGAATGTTAGGCCGTGAAGAAACAAGGACTCAACAAGATGAACGTGGCTGAAATGCGTATGTTGAGATGGATGTGTGGGAAGACAAGAAAAGATCGCTTGAGAAATGACTATATCAGGAATAAAGTGGGGGTGGCGAGCATTGGGGACAAGTTGCGCGAGGGCCGACTCAGATGGTATAGACATGTGCAACGCAAATCGACTAATGCGCCTATACGAAGCAATACTATTGAGGCAAGCACAATTAATAGAAGATGAGGAAGGCCTAAATTAACATGGGAAGAGCTTATAAAGAGAGATTTTAAATCTCTACATCTCAACCAGAATATGACCCATGATAGAGCTGAATGGAAAAGAAGGATCCATGTAGCCTACCCCAACATAGTTGGGATGGAGGCTTACATCATGATGATGATGATGATGATGATGATGATGATGACTAGATAGATTAGCAAAGGAACAACAAATGGCATGTCTTTTGTGTTACATTTATGTGTGTTGCGTAGATTAGAGCCACTAGGCCTTAAACTATATGTACTATATTGATTTCATCATCTTAACCCTAGAAACCCTATTTCATGAATCATGTACCAACAGGTTTAGTTCATGAGAATATCCCAAACAAAGGTAAGCTATACCCTCGTGAAAATAGAATGAGTATACATGATACTCAGGTGCAAACCCTAGCCTTAGTTACCAACTAGGAAGTGAACACTTCACGGAGGCTGTCGTGTTTGTGTCCAACAAGGACATGTCTTGGACACGTGGACAGCGAGTGGAAACGGACCAAGCGTGTCCAAGTCTCCATTTTTTATTAGGATCTAGACACCTCTCGGACACAGCTTGGACATATATAGCACATGACCAACACTAAATAAGAAGGGGAAACACCTTGTACACAAACTCCCTCCTCACTATTCCTGACACCCTTGTTTCCCCCTACTTATCATATCACTGCTTAAGTGGTTGCTCCTCTTCCTCTACATGTTGCCATTGACCTCTCCTATCTCTCCACCCGTTACTGCCAATCTCTCCTCTTCGTCCCTCTCCTCTTCTTCCTCCCCCAATACCTATGCTTTATTTGTTCACTAAGTAGGAGAAACACCCTATTATACACAAACTCCCTCCTCGCTACTCCTGACATCCATGTCTCCCCCTACTTATCATATGATCATATCAATTCTTAGGTGATTGCTCTTCTTCCTCCACCTATTTCTGTCGGCCACTCCTATCTCTTCACATGCTATTTTTGACCTCTCATCTTCCTTCCTCTCCTCTTCTTCCTCCACCTCCAATACCTATGTTTTATTTGTCCACTACCATTACCACCAATAGTGGTCTCCTCTTCTTCCTCATCCTCCACCTCCATCACTGTTTTTGCTCTCCTTTTCTATTAATAACAACTTACCTAATGTTCTTTCTTTGTTGTCCATCACTACCACTACTTTTTACTGTACAAAATTTATATGTGAAATTTTTTTATTGAGTTCATTTTGTTGACTCTAGGTCAATGTTGACTCAAGGTCTAAATTGACTAAACTCTTGTTTTGATTATGACTAAACCATTCCACTTATTTGTGTCTAATGCATCTACTTGAGTGATTTCAGATTAGGTATAGACGCACTCCAAATGCCCTAACTTGCGCATCCTAACTTGGAAAAAAGACGAGTCAAAATCAATGCAAGTGCACTTTTGAGGAATATGATGTAAATCCATTACCATGTTGTAAACCACTTGTAATGATTGTATGACTTGTAATTAAGCTTAGAAAAAATCAGAAGCACTTAAATTGAATATTTAAGCACTTTAATGACATTTTCCAAAATTCATTACAGGTTGTTAGTCGTTCGAGTTACAAACTCGACCGATCCCTTTATGGGTCTTGAAAATGTCATGGTTCGGTCGAGTTGCCCACTCACAGAACTCAACCGATCCCTACACTGACTAAAATTGTTTTAAGTGGTTCGATCAAGTTTCATCTAGGATAAACTCGACCGATGCTTCAAATTAGTTTTGTCGCATAGTGCAATCGTTCGAGTTACCTTTATCAAAACTCGATCGATCGCACTGTATGGAAAAGTGCAGAAAAGTGTTTATAAGCGTTGGAGTGTTGCAAGACTCGAAAAAATATCTGTTGCAACACCCCAAACGGCTAGTATTCGTCCTTAAGTGTTCCCAAAGGCTTCTAGGCATCCCTAACTATAAATAGGGCCCTTTGGGCTTCATCCCATGGTTAGCCAAGCACTATGAAGGTCCTTATTCTATAGTTGACTGCATCCTACAGCCTCCTATCTCTCTCTAAGCTTAATCACTTGCTACATCCATTAGAGTAGGAGATTTATAAGAGAGTTAGTCCTAAATGTATATCTTGTGAGGCTCTCACTTCCACCACCTCCCAATCTCTCATTTCCACCATGAAGATGAAGATGAAGACTCTCTCTCTTGGCTAAGAGAGGTGAAGAAGAAGAAGAGAAGGCGTCCCTTGGTGAAAGTTTCTCCTTGGCAAAGGTGAAGTCAAAGGCAGAAAATCCAAGAAGAGTGGGTAATTCCTCAAAGGCTGAAGACTTGTGCAAGAGTGGATAAGTCTTTAGTGAAGGTAGAAGACTCCTTGTAAAGTGGGTAAGTCTTTGGTGAGGTAGAAGTCTCTTGGTTGGATAGGTAAGTCCTTTGGTAGGTTGTTGGCTCCCTTCCCCTCAAAGAGAAAAGTTTGGGTATCCTTGTCCCGGAAAAGGAAGGTCATATATTGTAACTCTTATAAGTGAATATAAGGAGGGAGACATGATTTAGAAAACCTAGAGGTTGACCTCTCTAAGTAGTAGACTGATAATCTCCTAGTTTGGAGATTGGAACCACTCTACATAGCTTGAGTGGTTGTGCTTGTTTCAATCTCTCTCATCCTTGTTATGTATGTTTAGTCGCACTCGAATTCCTAATTAGCAACCTTATCTTGTGATATATCTTGAAGGTCTAATGAATTTTGTTTAAGTGTTTTTTAGCTCTATTCACCACCCCCCCTCTAGAGCAAATCTCCCATCCTAGGATCCAACACATTTTTGTGGTGTTTAACTCAGATTCTTATTTGTGAATAGACTATCTATTAGTTTGACTATTATTGTTATTACAATGTGGGTTTATTTGATAGTATGTCTTTGATGGATTGATTTCATGATATGTGCAATATATCATTAAATGTACATATAAACAAAAAACATGTATGTATTTTTTCCCGTGTCCGTCGCCATGTTCGTGTCCTATTTTTTGAAAATCATCGTGCCCCATTTTGTCTCTCTGTCCGCAGTTGTGTTTGTGCCCATGCTTTATAGGTTAACAATGATCACGACATGTACTTATGTGGTACAACCTATTTTACAATAATGAGCTTAGGTTAGAAGATGTCTTATTTTAGCTTAATACATGCTTGATGACCTTAGTAACCTCAGGACCTAATGGATATAGTAAGGTTTACATAATGACTAGTGTAGTTCCTATGCTTCATTAGTGTGGAAAACGATATAAGTTGGGAGAACCCCTAACGTGTAGGTTTTGTTATTGCTTGATAGATAGGAGGTTGCTACCCTTTCCTATAAATAGGATAAGGGGGAAGCATACAGACGCTTAGACAAACCCTAATGGGCCAATGGACAATTGGGCCCATGTTACAAATAGACTAACGACAACTTAAGTAAAAGACTAAAACACTTAAGCAAATAGACACTATAACACTCCCCCTCAAGCTGGAGCTTGGGAGAATCCCAAGTCAGCTTGCAAACAGACAGACAGACAGACTAAACAGAATAAAAAGATAACCAAACCCATACAAAAATTTCTCCCCCTCAACATTACAATAAAACCACTCAAGCACACAAATACACAAAGACTCCCCCTCAAGTAGATACTTCAAAGAAGTAGATATATGGGCAGGCATAGAGGCTTCTTGATCATCATAATGGCCTCTGGAGAAAAAGAAAGAATAGCGGATAGGGACCAAGATCTTCATCATAGTCGTCGTCGTAGTAGCCAGAGAGTGTTGGATCATAAGTCCTAGAGATTGCTAGGTCACAAGTAGCAACAATAGTCAACTTGCAAACAAAGCACGGACAAACAGAGAGTCAACATGCACAAAGAAATAATAGCGGATAGGCACCAAGATCTTCATCACAGTCGTTGTCGTAGTAGCCAGAGAGTGTTGGATCACAAGTCCTAGAGAGTGCTAGGTCACAAGTAGCAACAATAGTCAACGTGTAAACAAAGCACGGACTAACAGAGTCAACATGCACAAAGCACGGACAAGACAGAGAGTGTTGGCACATAGAAGTAAAAGTCGACGACGTAGGTGAATAGCAGACCAGTGGGTAAAGTAGCAACCAAATAAATAACTCCAATATGCAATGTAGACGAAGCTTTATGTAAAATCAGCAACAAAAGCCTTCATCACTTCCCTCTTCATAATGTATCCATCATGGTATTAGGCGTCAAAGTCCAGAGAGTGTTGGTCCACATAGTCCAGAGAGTGATGGTCCACAGTAGAAAGTCAACGTGCAAAGAAAGCACGAACAGCAGATAGTGCAAAAGCACAAAGTAGCAGGTAAAATGTGCTAATCATAGCACAAGTAGCAAAGATGACGTCCCAATATGTAACTTCATAGCAGCAATCGAGGTAGATGATGAATAAGCAATCATAACAGCAAAAATCTCCATATAGTAACAACACAATCATGAACAGTCCACATAACAATAGGCGGATCCACATAGAAGCAAAAGGAACACCATATAGTAGCAAAAGGATCCATATAACACCAGTAAATGTGGCATGAAGATCCATGTAGCAGTATTACTAAATTCTTCTTCATTTCTCTCTTCATCTCTCATCCATCTCATCTCTTCCCTCTACTCTTCATCCTCTATTATCCCCCTCATGCCAACCACGAAAAGAGTCAATAGAGTGGTTGTCGTGGAGAGTCAAAAACAATGGTAGAGGTGGGGTTGTGTAGGCAAATATGTGAAGGAGGTAACCGATAATGAGAGTCAAGGTGCAACATGACCCGATTACATAGATCCGGATAGAAAAATAAATGGATCTGATTCCAACCCGAAAAAAAAATTAGACTAGGTCAAAAAAAATGTGAGAGTAGGACAAGAAGAACAAAAAGAAGACTACCGGAATGGAACTCAGTAGAAAGAGAAGATACACTACTGGAATGTTACTCGGTAGGATGAATAGTTTTAATATGTAAAGGGGGGTGGAAAAAGTATTGGGGAGGTAGGCAAAAATAAAGTTACGTAGGGTTGGAAGACCGGGGGGTGTAAACAAAATTATAAAAATGTTGAAAACGGGAAGATAATTGTTAGTTGTAAAAAAAGAAGGGACACGCCATGTATAGATACCTCTACCATGTGATATAATTATTATAGCATGCCACGATGTAGCAACAGTAAGCAGCGGACACGTCGTGTCGTTGAGCGACACGTCGCGTCCGTTGACACAGGAAGCAGCAGTAGCAAACAACACGTCGTGTTGATGAAGAAACATGTCGTGTTTGGTAGCATAGTAGCAGCAGTCAACGCAGCAGAAGTCGGCGACACGCCATGTCATTGAAAGAACACACCGTGTCAGTTGACAGAATCTCAGGGCAGAAGTCGGCGACACGCTGTGTCAAAGGAGGACACGACGTGTCTCACACCTGCGAATCACCGAGCACACCGTGTCCAAAGACGGCGAACGCAGTCATGAAGAAGCATAACACCGTCTGCACATCGTGTCAAAAAAAAGGCATGCCATCAGCAGCAGAAAAACCCCAGAGACAGCAGCAAAAGGGGGGGAAATCCTTCCAGATCTCCACCATAGCAATACGGGGACGATGTACCCCCAATATCAGCAGAAAGCGGAGATCTTTTTCTTGATTTAGGAGTAGATCTCAATAGGGGTGGATGTATGGAGTAGATCGATGGTGGAATCGGTAATGGCGGTGTAGATCTGTGATGATGGTGGTGAATAAGATAGTGGCAGCTTCATTAGCAAGCAAGGCTGACGGATGCATGGCGGCCCTTATAGATCTGGATCTAGCAACTTCATAGGATGATTTTTATTGTTGTAGATGAAGATGGAGACGACTCCATAGAGGCGGCTCCAACAAGAGGCAGGGATACCGTGTGGAAAACGATATTTGGAATCGGTAACGACACTCTCCTTTTCCTGCAAGCAGCCATCAGCAGCGCTTAGCGGCGACGACGACC
This sequence comes from Alisma plantago-aquatica, assembly GCA_963693085.1. Lineage (NCBI taxonomy): Eukaryota > Viridiplantae > Streptophyta > Magnoliopsida > Alismatales > Alismataceae > Alisma > Alisma plantago-aquatica. Next base: position 1,181,579,581 of record OY856412.1, on the reverse strand, counting down.
GCCCGCAAGGGGAGGCACTCTCCTTTGTGCTCTCTCGCTCTCTCTCTTAGGGTTAAGGGCAGCACAGGACTAGTCTGACGTGTAGGTTTGGTTATTGCTTGATAGATAGGAGGCAGTCAGCCTTTCCTGTAAATAGGAACATAATATGATAAACTAGTCTGACGTTAATGGGCTTAAGTAGGAGAAGCCCATTAGTCATAATTAACCAAATAAAATATAATTGTTTATTACACTAACACTTCCCATCAAGTTGGAGAGTATACATCAAGGGGGCAGCGGCGGCGGCTGGGAGAGGAAGAGGGAGTCGATGGATGGGGGGGGAAGGAGGGGTAGCGGCTAGGGCATAGGAGGCAGGGTTAGGGTGGGAACTTGCAAAGGACCGGGACCGCTTCTGATGCCATTTATTATAGAATAAGGAGAAGAATTGTATTCGGTGATTTGAGAGTTTACAATGCTCTCTCTTTTATAGGATAAGAGAGTAAAGCAATAAGTAAAACTGAGCAATTTGGGATAAAACACAAGTAGTGTAAACTACATAAATAACATATCTCTTTGTATCTCTTTAAAAATGATTGTGCATGTTGGTTTATGGGCATTTTGCATCAAGTTGAAAGAAAAATATGTGTGAAAGATTTAGTAAGCCAATAAAGACTTTGTGTCGAGGATGTACTTTATTGGGCTGCAATTCATTATGAATATTATGATGATGATGATGATGAGCCCCTCCAAGAAACGATATTGAGGCTAATATTCACACTACAACGCTGAATAGAGGAATTAGGCAAATTCCACAACCAAACAAGTTGAGCAAAGATCCAGATGATCTACGTGATTTCATTCGGCCTTTACCAATAGATGAAAGTGAAGCATTCTCAGGTTACAGGCCTCTAGTAGAGGACGAGATGACAAGTATACAGATGATGATCATTGTTCGCCTCCCTCACATGGATGACACATTAGGACACAATTCCACGACATCGAGTCTTCCCCGCCAACCATGGTTCTGAAGGGTGGTATCTGTGGTAATACGGGAGTATATATGGTTCTGCATTTTTAATTAATTAGTATTATTTTAGCATAAATTTCATTTTAAGTATAATTATTATATATATAAATTGTAAATATGCAATCATTTATATATATATATAGAGAGAGAGAGAGAGAAAGAGAGATCTATATCTGAATGTATAATATGTTTGTAAGTACGTGTATGTATTGAAATATAAATGTCAGGATATATGTGCGAAAATGTGTGTGTAGATATGTATGTAGACTACATGTGTATATGTTTGTGTTTGTATATCAAAAGAAATTGCATACACACGTGTGTATATGTGTGAAAATGTGGGTGTAAAATGTATGGTTATATGCACGTTGAAATGTGTGCATATAGATATGTATGTAGGAGACACATGTATTTGTATGTACAACAAATACGATGCATATACATATGCAAATGTATATATGGAAATGTGTGTGTTGGCATACTATAAGTGTTTGCAAATTACATTTGCAAGCTTACAAAAAATATGCATTTAGATATGCAAATGTATGTAATGCCATGTATGTGTATGTATATTGTATATGTATGTATCGATGTATATATATTGAAATGTGCACATGTATATACATACAGAAATGTATACACACACACATGAATATTATATATCGATGTGGTATACATTTGTATAAGTAGTTTGAATACATTATATATTATACACTGTTAGAACATATACATGTATACATCAATTTTAGTAAGCAACAGCCTATACGGCGCATATGGGGCCGGTGGCCGCATACTCGTCTGTATATGCATATGTGGTCGCCTAAACCGATTTCTTGAACACTACTACTGACTTCTTAAGCCACAAAAGGCTAGGTAAACTGATGCTCCTAGACCTCAAAGACAATTAGAGAAAAGGAAAGGAAACATCTATTCAACCAAACGATCCCTGACAATCAACCTCCTTGCCCCCACCACAGAATTATGTTTCTTCGGATATGGCTGGGGACAAGTGCAACAACCACTACCAGATGATAACTTAGCACAATCTATGGGATCGTGGCATCTTAGTGGAAGTGCTAGAGGATCTACTTAATGTACCAACAATTTAGCATGGGCAGTAATGGATATAACACAGAACCTGAGCATCACCAAATCAGTGAGCATCAGGATTGGACTGCAAGTGTCTAGTTTGAGAGCGGCCACTGTGCTTCCAGTGAATCTCTTGGGAAAAGCATTCAAAGTACAGCACTTGATCCATTAGTACTACTGGGAAGCACGGACACTTCTCGGAGGCTGCCGTGTCCGTGTCCAACATGGACACACTTTGGACACGCCTCCGGCGTGTCCACTTTGAATTTTTTTTATTGAAGTGTTGGACACGGCTTGGACACTCCATGGACACCTCCAGGACACACCACTCCGACCCACTTAAGCCTAGGCGTATGAAAAAACATAAGCCTTCTCTAAATCTTTGCCTCCTGTCCTCCACTACTCGCCCTACTACCATTAGTTAATTAAGCTTCAGGTGCTACATGCAAGTCGTTGACATCCTTCTTATCATCTCCATCAGCTGTTGCAACATCCGGGGACTGCCACATCAACCATGAGGAGGAAAACAATTGGATTCACCTCCTCTTGATAGTACATGTTGTTAATCATTACTTCCATTGGAACTATTGTCCCCAAAATTCTACTGCTCTTAATTTTTACAATTCATATTACAACAATATCATATAATCAAGCACCGTAATGTTTGTTGTGAACTAATCCATATTGTGACTTGTAAATATAATGTTATATGTTGATTGCTTGTTGGATTTCATGGTGATTGCCCATGCGGATAATCTATCTAGATCATTTTGTGTTAATACACATAGCATATTACACATTATATGTCATAATATGTTATACAAATATGAAATATATATACATATACTTGTCGTGTCCAGTACCGTGTCCGTGTCCTATATTTTTTAAAATTGACGTGTCTCGTGTCCGTGTCTAAATCCGTGTCCGTGTCCGTGTCCATGCTTCCTAGGTACTACTCTTAAGGTGTATTCAATTGATGAAAGGCCGTAGAAGCAAAGTTCTTTCCAAAGATGAGCCCTCCCACACAGTCTGAATATGCAAGAAAGCTAACACCTTTATCGTTATTCTAATTTTTTTCTGAATATGCAAGAAAGCTAACACCCTTGTCATTATTCTAATGTTTTTCTCCAATGAAGTCTCATAATTAAGAGGCTATTCACAGAATGAAATTATATGAACCTTTCTTCGTATGCTCAATTTGAATGCCTTGCAGACAACTCCAATTCTAGTCGTGTTATATTTGTAGCTAATTATGATCTAACAACTTTCAAGAAATGACCTGGATGCAATATACTTTTAAGAATTGAAACCATGATAACAGGCTCCAGGAAAATTGGTAAGTGTGAAAATTGGGATTCAATTTGTATGTTTGTTATGTTGTTTCTTGTTTAGTTTGTTTTGTGGTAAGTTTGTAGCTTGTTACTATATCTCAGTCAACATCAGAGAACTAAGAACTTCAAAGCTATATGTTTAAATATGTGTTCAAGATACTTCTTATTGAAGAGGACAGAGATTTTATGTTTAAAATTCTCAGCATATGATGAATTCTATCTAGTTACATAGCCTAACTAATTTTAAAGCTAATTTGCCTCAAAGTTGTGTGGAATTTTATTTGGCAACTTCGCCCAAAAAGTTTTCACACGCGTCCATTTCCAAACTCGTGAAAAGTATACCATTTCTAGTTTGTACACAAAGCTTATAGTCTGTTTTTATTTATACTAATCATGCTCAGAAGACATAGATGGTATCTGCATTTTGGTCAAAACAGAGTTGGCTAACCAAGTATCTATATTTGAGATTTTCAGAGTTACTAAAAGGATCAAAGCAGGAGTACGAAATTGAGACATAGATACACATACTTCAAAGAATGTAATATCTTTGAATATGACAGAACAATGAACTTAAGATTCGAAAGGGATATAGAGATATATGGTGAAATTTACCTTAACCCTGTATGTGCTTGGCTGGAGTTCCTTTCTAATTTCTACCATTTTCTGTTCTTCCCTATTTAATCTCATGCTCAACAGGTATGGATGCAGAAGGCCTGGAGTGTCGTACATCTTTGCTTTTGCTGGCAAAACACCTCCAATTCTTACGATGCCAAGAGTTGTTCCTGGCACAGCTGCCTCCGTTAACCGTGTTACCTTGGAACCTTCTTTTTTGGCGAAGGCGTTGATCAGCGTAGACTTTCCAGCATTCTGAGCGCCAACAACCCAAATATTTCCACGTGGGCCAGCTAATTCCTTGATGAACGACAGCAAATTCCTCACGCCTAAATCCTTGTGAGCGCTAACAAGATAGACACCAGAAAGCCTTGGTGCTCCCAAGGCCTTTGCACGGTGGCGCACCCACCTGTCCAGCCGAGTGGGAGAGACTTGCGACGGTAGGAGATCCACCTTAGTCGCCACAAGAACAAGTTTTGGCAGCAATGACTTCTTCCCGTCTTTCTTGTTCCCGTCCAGCACTTTGAACAGCGATTTCACTGCACGTTTCGGAAATGAACCATCGAAATCCACACAGTCAACCACCATGACCACAACTGGAGCTGTCGACATGGGTTTCATCAGTCTGGTGGATATCAGCCGGTCGAAATCAAAGTCGGGAATTAAGTTATCAACATTTGGGTTCTTCACTTGTCCATAATTCCTCAAGGAATGGCACCTGGCGCAGACAGTAGAAGTGTCAGCTAATATTGCTCTCCGGGCTTCCCTGGCCCTCTTTTTCCTCTCAGCCTTTGAAAGCTTTTCTCTTGTTTGCTTTTTTAGTACCTCCTCAGTGATATTGCCATATCCTACACCAGGAGGTTCAAAACCATCTAACTCTTTCTTGTCATTATCATCGTCATCATCAAGGTCCCAGTCCGATTCCCAATCACTTTCAGTCCACATGTCCTTTGTTTCTCCTTCCACTTCATCATCACCGTCATCCTCAGCTGAGAGCCCTTCAGTCTCCAAATCCTCATCTAGAGCCACGACACCTTCTTCATCAAAATCCGAACTTGAATTGACCACGTCGTCCTCTTCCTCAAAGACGTCCTCGAAATCATCAATTTGGGAGTCCAATTCATCCGAAACACCGTTTTTCTTGGTGGCCTTCTTCTTGTAATACCCTGGGAGATTGGCGTTCAAGTCTTGCATGAACACACCGCATCCAGGACAGACAAGGCGGCCTTCCTCCATGGCCTCGCTTCCGTCGCTGAAAATGAGATCATTCTGGGTATTTGGACCCTTCTTTCGAGGTTTTACTACGGTGGACGCCCCCTTGGCACAGACGCGGAACAGATTACGAGACGGCGAGTCTCGCGGTGTCCGGAGAGGAAAGGAGACGAGAGAGAAAGGAGCTTGGGTGAGCGGACGAGTTCGGTGTCTAAAGGCAGATGAGGGAACAGTGCCTGCGTGTGTGTGAGAGGTGGAGTAGACGACGTTAGCCTCCGCCATTGAGGCAGCAGTGGCAAGGGAAGCTGGTCAGTGAATGCAGCACTGCAACGCAGTTCTTACCCGTTATCCCCCGAGAGAAGGGTAGGGGAGATTTATGTTTTCTGTATACGATCTCGTAAGAAAGAACCCTGTCGGCCCCACCTCTCTCTAGCGCTAGTACGGAACTAGCTAGTCGCACAATTGGCCCTGTTTGGCAAGGCAGTAACGTCACTGCTTCGGCCTTTTGGCGATTGGCACTAACAAAATTGGGTTAAAACTAGACTAGCGAGGTCATTAGTTCAGTATTCATTCTGCATTCAATTCAGATTATGAAATCATATTGTTGTAACTTTTCTTAGTCTAGGGCTCGTCTGGTTGCAAACAGTTGCAACACACTGTATGATTTTAAAAACCGGAAATGCAAAACAGGAATTGTAACCACACCTTCAACCGTTTGGTTGCTGGTAACTTCAACTCAACTTCTTTAATCTATTACGTTTGGTTGGAAGCTGTTTAAGTATGCAGTTACGTGAAAACTTGTTATTAATGACCTACTAGTAGAGACGCGCCAGTGCAACAACCCAGTGCTGCACAAGTGTGAAAACCAACCGCGCAGAAAAAGGGAGCGGTTCATTTTCCTGCTTTTGCTGCATAATTGTACATAGTCGTGTGGTTGTCTTTCCTACTGTGTGTTGCAACCGCGAGAAACCAAACAGTTGGAGTTGAAAATCGTGATGACTTGGAACTGCAAGCGCTGGAACGCAGCCCAACCAAACTGGGCCTAGTTCAGATTAGCGTCTCTATTTTAGAGTTGAGGTGGCATTATATTCTAAACGTAATTGGATTGAAACCGGACTGAGTTCTCAAACAATAATTTTTCTCATGTGAGACTATCAATGTCCCGTCAACCAGACTAACTCAATTGAGACTCTAGGCCCCTGAATGAGAATGGATTGCGTCCGAGTTGAATATGGACTAGCAATTGTCTTTGGTGCAACATATGTAGGGTTCAATCCGGATTTATGTTGATTAGACATGAATTACGAGGGCGCTTACTCCCATTTGAATCTAGATATCGAAACTCACTCGACCTTGTACTCAGCAGGGCTAGAAATTCAACCCCAGTTTTACCTCCTCTTATTATTAGTGGTTGTAATTTTTTAAGCCAATTTGTGTGGCTTGTGTTTAAATCCAACGCAAGTCTCGTCTCACTCCAAGTTGAGTGTATGATTGGTGCCAAGCCAACTTAATTGTGATATCCCACCAAATTAATATGGATATTCAAACCACAATTTTTGGGTTCCTTTGGGTGAGAAATGTAATTTCTCACACTAAAGATAATTGGACAAATAATAATACAATTTGTTGCGAATAAATGGATTTCGTTTACAATAGCCTTGGTGATTGTGTTGTGGGCTTTATTGGCTATTGGGCCCAATAACAAGGAAATTCAATTAATAAATGAATAATTGAGTTTTTTAGAAAAGAAAGGTGTGGAAACCTCTAGAAGGCAAAAGAGTATAATCCAAAGTTGGATTGCGTGCCTCTTGGGTTCCTTGGGTCCCAAGGAGTCCAAAATTGCAAAGATAAAGCAATAAGAAAAGAAAAGATCAATGAGATATTTCTTTATTAAGAAAGAAATTGAAAACAATGATAAAATGTGGAAAATAAGTGAAAAGAGGTACATTTGAGTTATCCTTAGTGGATTTTCATATCCAAAGGGTTTATACTATTAAAAGGAATACCAATAAGGAAAATGGAAGAGAGATAATGAGAAATCCTCAAAAAGAGATATTTTGATAAGAAATAGATAAGATAATGAGAAAATAATGGACAAAAGATAAATGAAAGGCTAAGATATATCCCCAAGATGGGATTTCGAGCCATTAAGGTTCCTTGGGGTTCAAGGAACTCAGAATAATAGTTTAATAGCAAGAGAAAGAGAAAATATGTGTATATATATATAAAGTGATATCTTGCACGTAATGAGAAGGAACATTTTCTTTTAGATAATGATCCCAATTTTTGTATAGAGGTATATTAAGTCATGATGGACTTTTCCTCAAAATTTGGGAGCAATTGGATCTTTGGTTTGGGAGTTATGGCTTTTAAAAGATTCTCTAAAGTGTTGGGATTATAGTAAATGTCACGATTTCTTTAAATCGTTTCCTTTTGTATCGCGAGCAATATGCACCGTTGATCCCCAATTCGATGATGGCTGCTTGTCATCTAGTTTGAGAAGGACTGAGATCAGGGGGAGTCCTGCTCAATCTGGATTCTCCCTCGATACGGTTGATGTGCGAGGATGGAAGGGTTCCAATGTATTTGGGATAGAATTTCGCACCATCCAATCCTTAATTTGATGGCCTTTGGACATGTAACTGGAAATCCCCAAATCTCCAGACACCCACCGGCCGCCTATCTTGGCCACAGGCTATTTAAGGGGGTACAGATCTCCCTTTAGAAATGTGACCTCGCTCTTGGGACTCCGGCGGAGTCCGCAATGCAATCCTTGATTCAGTTCGTGCGCCAAGTCATGTGTTCCCCTCTCCCAGCCATGGCGGCCTGGCCGAGGAACCTCCTGGCCATTCTGTCGACTCCAGCTAGCTCTAGCATAGTTGAGACCACCGAAGAGTTTGGTGGCTCATGGTGAAGGAGGAGGAAGCGTCGCCTGTTGTTGAGGGAACCAGGATCGCAAGGTCAACCTAGAGGTTGACCGCCGGGCAACGTTGGTTCACGAAGCACAGAAGAGCGGAGGAAGAAGACAACCTCGGGTGAAAATACACGAGTGCCCCTGGTGCGCGTGCATGATAAGAAGGGCAGGGAAGTCTTTCCCCCCTTTATAGGGTTGGTCCATTTGGGATGACGTGTCAAGCCGCCATTGGCCAAAAGGTACCTTTATTTGCAAAATTTCTAGAAATTAATTGGTAGCTCCAATGAAAACATGCAAAATATGAAAATTGATCAGGAGAACGCGTAGAAATCAATAAAAATACTTTTAAAGCCTGATTTCGTTCATATTTGCAAGAGTGTGCTAAGTTAATGAAAAGTGCTTTGAAATTATGTTAGAAACCCTAATTGAAATTAATGGCTAGGTTCATGATGCTTAATTGGCGAAATTAAGTAATAGTAACCTGATGAAACATTAATGATGAACTTGAACCTGATCTAGATGATTTATTACATGATTTAGGGTTTTACACCAATTATGAATGATTAAGCACTTAGAAACCCTAATTTAGGGTAAAAGAGGATAAGATCACATTCAATTCGAAAAATATGATAATATGTTGTTAAATGATGGTTCTAAGATATTTGGAATATAAAAAGTTCCTAATCATGGATAGATACCCTTAACATGATAATTAGGGTTTTCTAATGGATAAAGTTGGAATTAATGATAAATGGAATTCATAGGTGAATTAGATCATAATGAACTAGGAGTTGTTAATCCAGAAGGAACCTAAGATGATAAAAAAGGTTGTAATGTAAATATGTGAGTAATTAGGGTTTTGCACTTAGAACTGTTGTTCTAGGGTATGAATGAGGAAAGTTGTAAAAAGAACCCTAATAAAACCTAATTTGGATTAGAAACCCTAGAAAGTGAATCCAAGTCAATTAAATAGATATATTCTTGGTAAAGTGTAGTAAATAGGTTACGTGTGCTTTTCAGGAATTATGTGATTGTTGAACTGCTTCTTGGATTACTTGCTTGCTTGGAATTATTATTAGCTTGTTGAATCTACAAATCAGGTATGTGGTTAATTATGAATAACCGTCTTAGTTTCCTGAGGATTTTCTGGATGGTTAATCGCATTGAATGCAAATTATCAGTTTGGATGTTCATACTTGCAAATCATAAAGTCACTATGATTATCACCTTAATAATAGAAGTATGTATTCTCACACCTACATGCCACCCTGATGGATGATGCCAAAGGTCAGGCCCATATGGGTAGACCAATGGGCACCATGAGTGGTGACTCCAGGCACCAAGCTCAGGAATGAGAAGGTGGTCTATGATATTGCATGACTAGTGGGCACCATGAGTGGTGACCCCCAGGCACCAAGCTCGGGATTGAGAAGGTGGCCTTAAGTCATTGGCAAAAGAAACCCTAAGGTGGGTATGCCAGGGTTAGGGCAAAAGCGGTGGAGAATGTCATACTAAAAAGTGTAAATTGGCTTGTTAATTAACTTGATTGTGATAATTAGATTGTTATCCATATGTGCAAACTTTTGGTTGTCCCCACATACCAGTATATTTCGATATGATCGGCATTTTGTTTGTCGGCGTTTTAGGTACAACCCTGAAATGAACAAACAGTAAAGTGACACATTATGAAAATAAAACATAAAGTGTAAGGAGGATTAGATAGAGTAGAATCAAGCTTGGATAGATAGATTCCCAAAGTTTTAAAAGGTATGCAAAGTTTTAAATTTTCTACCAGATTTCAGTTTAGTTAGTAGAATTTCATAATTATTATTGATTATTTATCGAACCTTTGATCCGGGTTAGTGGATAACGGCTCTGACCTTTCGGTCTCCCTTAATTGGGGGTTACCGGGAGGCGGGGACGTTACAATTGGTATCAGAGCATAGGTTCCTCATCTAATCTTTAATAATTATTAAATTTTACAAACTCCGTAGAACCCAAGGGAGTTATTAGAGGATTGTATGAAAGATTGAGATGTCTAGAAAAGGATCACGTCCGGGGGCTGGCAATATTTTCCTCCGCACCTCTAGTCAGAATACGAGGACTCCCAGATTGTGTGACTGTCTGGCCGATGTCTTAGGATATGACTCGAAATAAGATACCTTTAGGACTCTCTCATCTTGTTCATCCCTTCTCAACTCAAATTCTATTAAGGACCTTAAGTATTAAGGTTTTCTCTCTTCTCCTCACCCTCTTGAAGTATGGGTAAGGTTGATAAGGATTAAGGAATCCTCCACCAAATTAATAAAAAGCATGTAAATAAGATGTCATGGACATAAGCTTAATAGAGTAAGCGTAAAAGAATAGATACATGCTTAGGTCATATGACATAAGTTGGCGTGCCCTCAGGAGAGACCTGAGGCTAGACCTCCTTATCAGGAGGATGAGTAGAGAGAGTTAGTCTTGGAGGTAGAGACCTCCATTAAAAGTAGAGACCTAGCACATCCTTTGAGGATGACGTTAACCCTAACCCTAAGTGAAGGTTAGAGAGAGAGAGATGACATGATGAGTTAGATGTCATGGTTGACTGAGTGTTTGGTTGGACATGCCTTTGGGATGCCATAAGAGGTTAGATGACCTAGTACCTTTGGCGACCCAACCCTGGAGAGGGTCATGCATGTTAGAGCGAAGGATAGCTCCTTCATGGATGAGGTTAGAGGAGAACCTATAGAAACTCTATGGGCTTAGGCAAGTAGGGTATAGCTTGCACCCAGAGTGCATCAACAGTGCTGACAGTAGAATGAAACCCTGGACAAGGGATCATGATGGATGGATTATGAGATAAGCATAAGGGGATTGGATAATCTTGAGCAAACATAAGTTCGAGCATAGGCTTCACCCACATAGGGGTATGCTTGAGCCTTCATGGAGAAAGGACCTCTGGTAGGAAGGCTGGATGTAGAGTTAGCTCTAGAGAGAGAAAATAGGACCCCAACAAGGAGGTTGGAAGCCTAAAACCCCGACATATGAGGAACAATGGGGAGTTGAGGATGATGCGACCTAAGTGGATGATAGTGGTTGCCTTATGCTTGAACCCTGGAGGCTGATGATATTTTGGTAGCCTCTAGAAGAACCAACCCTAGAGAGAGGATGATGCTTCTGGTACCTATGTGCCTATGGTATAGGAGTTTACCTGCTAAGATGAGTCAAAGAGTGCCTTAGACCCTGAGGAGGTTTAAGTAACCAGTTGTGAGGCTTTATACCTTTTGGTTGTCCTTGAGGAGGACTTAACTCTAAGGTGCTGCTTATATAAAAGGATCATGGAAGTACATGACATACCTTGGACATGCTTGATTCGTGGTTAAGAGATTGAGCATGCAGTTGGATACCCAAAGGTGAACCTAGGGTTCCTAGACCTAAGAGAGGAAGTAGTGTACCCGATGCTCATAATGAGATTTGAGTCTCTATAGTTTCGAACATGGTACTCCTCACGTGTATAGGAAGAAGGAAACCCCTTAAGTTAAAGGTATGTTGGCTGAACCCCTCACAACTAAGTTGATCTAATGTTGAGGAAAGAGAACAAGTTTGACCTGGCTTGGTTTAATAGGTAGTCTGCTTGTGCCTTAGTAGCTGCTGGGTTAGGCATTCTCATGTGAATGTAAACCCTAAGGACGGTTGTGACCTGGTTGTCAAGATTTGTAGTTTCCTCCCATCCTGGGAGAGGGACCCTTTGGTAGGGTGTATACCAGTTTTGAGGTAACCTAAAGAGGTTTCATAGGATCTTGAGAAGTGAAAAGTACATGGTATGAGAATGAACCTGTAGACCCATAGATAACCATCTCTAAGTGAATATGGATGTGTTACCATGGAGGTAACTGGTATGGGGCCTGACCAAGGTAGGCAGGTTGCCATGACACCTATGAAGGGATGAAAGTCAGTCATGAATGCAGAGAGGGATGGTGAAGGTTTGGGTAAGTACTAAGTTAGAATACTAAGTCTATCCTAGGGTCAGATAGGGATAAGACTGATGAAAGTAGGAGTTGCCTAATTCCCTAGTTGCACATGACCATAGGGTTGGGAGGTAACAACTATCATTGTCTGAGGGCCATGGGTTAGGAGATTGATCACCTTCATGAACTCATGAGACCCAAAGGGCAGATGAGTAGGGCACTCTTTGGATGCATAAGGGAAAATGGATGACCCCAAAAGTGTCAGCACCCTATAGACCTAGAGGAGATGACCAAGGATAGTGTGGTGACCCAAGTAGGTTCCAGATCAGTTTTCCGTGGAAGTAACTTCGATATCAAGATGATTGTGAAGTGGAGATGTATGTGGCACGTTTCAACTTAGATTTGAAAGTGTACTGGCAAGGCGGGCTGTACCATCTCTACTCTTGGAATAGGAAGAACTCTGTATTTGGACTGCAGCTAAATGCTTATTTCCTCTTGTTATGGGAGTGAAAGATAGGACAGTACACATGCCTTACACCAAGGATAAAGATGATGTAAGTTGGAACATTTCTACAAGGTATGAGGATAGAGATAATAACATACCCTTGTGGAGCGAATGATACATGGATGGTTTACAAACACTAAGAGTATTAAGGAGATCATCTTGTGAGGATGTGATACCATGATCTATCTGGAATTTACAAGTTATGCAAAGTTGAGTTTGATCACCATGAACAGGAGCTCAGAGTTTCTTGAAGAAGACAAACTTAGAGATGAGATGATAAGTAGAATACATGGAGGTGTATGTCTTCAACATTACCTAACACCTAAGGATAAGAAGTGGTAATGAATGCTCTAGTTGAGATATAGCTGCCTAGTTTAGCTGGAAGCTAGAAGAAGTTGAGGTTGTTAGGCTAACCTTAAGATGAGAAAAAGAGATAAGTTTGGCTAACACCCAGATGTATCAATAGCGGTTAATCAAGTAAATGATTGTTTGGTTAGCCAGCCTAGTCCATGATATAATGAAAGGATGGCTGTAGAACCTCAGATGTGCTTCTTTGGAAAGGAAAGTGAGGAAACCCTGATGAGAATGGTTTAGGGTTTCTGAGGTATCAAGCTTGAGGAATCATGACATATAGGAGGTCATGGTTTTAGGATCACCAAACACCGCGATACTACAAAGATAGTAAGTGATAGTAGCACTTTAGTTGCTTGATGTGAAGTTGCATGTAGCATGTGGCCATGCAAGTCAAGGGTGAAGGATAAACACCAGTAACCCAGTGCTTTGACATAGATGATAAAAAGTCCCCGAGAGGGAGTGGGAGTTCACCACTATGGAAGTTGTGGTAAGTCTCCCCTAGACTAAGGATGGTCGAGATCCAATATGGGTTATGGTAGATTGCCTTACCTAGATGACATGAGAAAGAAAGAATACTATCAAGGGACATATCCAATTGGACTACATATGAGAGAGAGATGGTTCAACTAGAACATGATGCAAGTTCAAAAGTTCTTGAGTAGGACCTATAGGTTCACTTCCATAAGGTGGAAGCAGATGCATGAAGAACTCGATGTTAGTACAGTTTATCACCCCTTACTAATGGTTAGTATGATACAGACTAGAGGGTCTGATGAGAGCATGTGTGCTCATTCAGGGTGATACAAAGAGACAGTTCTTAAGATGTGATGATAACCACCATAGCCTTTATCGGGATGCAAGAAGGAGGTTGTGTCGGTCACCACTTCATTAAGATGATGTTGGCGAAGGAGGCCTCATGAAGGTTAGAAAAGAACCACAGTGGGTGCAGATGAAGTCGCTTTGATCGTGCAATGGCTGAGAGAGAGAGCCCTAGGACGACATGAGTCATGAGCTGATGCAAAGCAGACTGACATGCAATTTACTGTGGGAGAATATGTGATGTAAAAATCCGACCCCTCTAAGCTACAACTGAGAAAGCTGAGTCCCCAATATATGGGTCCATTTGAGATGGATTGGTGGAGATAGTTGTGTTTAGCCTTGCCCCTCATGATAACATGATGTGTAATGTGTTCCATGAGTCCGATCTAGGGCACTATGTGAGATACTCAAGCCATGTGCTGAGCCCTGAACCTATTCAGCTTTATGAGAGGCTGAAATGTCCTGAGTCACCTTTGAGGGTACGATATACCAAGGTAAGAAAGAACTCAGATGGAAGAATATGAGATGATGAAGGTTCTTGGGAAGAACCATAAAAAGAGTGAAGCCACATGGGAGCCTTGATGGACATAAGAAAGGCTTATCCTGTTTGTTTGTTTGCTTGATGGAATTTTGAGGACAAAATTCTTATAAGAGGGGAAGGATGTTACAACCCCAATTTTTGGGTTCCTTTGGGTGAGAAATGTAATTTCTCACATTAAAGATAATTGGGCAAATAATGATACAATTTGTTGTGAATAAATGGATTTCATTTACAATAGCCTTGATGATTGTGTTGTGGGCTTTATTGGCTATTGGGCCCAATAACAAGGAAATTCAATTAATAAATGAATAATTAAGTTTTTGAGAAAAGAAAGGTGTAGAAACCTCTAGAAGGCAAAAGAGTATAATCCAAAGTTGGATTTCATGCCTCTTGGGTTCCTTGGGTCCCAAGGAGTCCAAGATTGAAAATATAAAGCAATAAGAAAAGAAAAGATCAATGAGATATTTCTTTATTAAGAAAGAAATTGAAAACAATGATAAAATGTGGAAAATAAGTGAAAAGAGGTACATTTGAGTTATCCTTGGTGGATTTTCATATCCAAAGGGTTTATACTATTAAAAGGAATGCCAATAAGTAAAATGGAAGAGAGATAATGAGAAATCCTCAAAAAGAGATATTTCGATAAGAAATAGATAAGATAATGAGAAAATAATGGACAAAAGATAAATGAAAGGCTAAGATATATCCCCAAGATGGAATTTCGAGCCATTAAGGTTCCTTGGGGTTCAAGGAACTCATAATAATAATTTAATAGCAAGAGAAAGAGAAAATATGTGAGATATATATATATATAAAGTGATATCTTGCACGTAATGAGAAGGAACGTTTTCTTTTAGACAATGAGCCCAATTTTGGTACAGAGGTATATTAAGTCATTATGGACTTTCCCTCAAAATTTGGGAGCAATTGGATCTTTTGTTTGGGAGTTATGGCTTTTACAAGATTCTCTAAAGTGTTGGGATTCTAGTAAATGTCATGATTTCTTTAAATCATTTCCTTTTGTATCACGAGCAATATGCACCGTTGATCCCCAATCTGATTATGGTTGCTTGTCGTCTAGTTTGAGAAGGACTGAGATCAGGGGGAGTCCTGCTCAATCTGGATTCTCCCTTGATACGGTTGATGTGCGAGGATGGAAAGGGTTGCAATGTATTTGGGATAGAATTTCGCACCATCTAATCCTTAATTTGATGGCCTTTGGACATGTAACTGGAAATCCCCGAATCTCTAGACACCCACCGGCCGCCTATCTTGGCCACAAGCTATTTAAGGGGGTACAGATCTCCTTTTAGCAATGTGACCTCGCCCTTGGGACTCTGGCGGAGTCCGCAACGCAATCCTTGATTCAGTTCGTGCGCCATGTCGTGTGTTCCCCTCTCCCAGCCATGGTGGCCTGGCTGAGGAACCTCCTGGCCATTCTGTCGACTCCAGCTAGCTCTAGCATAGCTGAGACCACCGAAGAGTTCGGTGGCTCATGGCGAAGGAGGAGGAAGTGTCGCCTGTTGTTGAGGGAACCATGATCGCAAGGTCAACCTAGAGGTTGACCACCGAGCAACGCTGGTGATGTGATGATTTTGAGTCGCATTTATAGACTAGTTTTACTTGCGTTTTATGTGTTTATTGGTCACTTTGGTGGTTAATATTGCATAATTCAGTTACTTTAGTCTATGATCCTTCTCAGTGTCAAATCTCTCTAATTTTATCGTTTTGAGCATAAATGATTATAATTATAGGTTTTATCTCGGCTGATTTGGTTTTGTTGTGCAATTTTAGGAAAAACACATATCTGCAGCTGTCGATACCATCGACATTAGTCGATACTATCGACACAGCCACAGGCAGGCAGCCGCAAGGAGCAGCGCAGACTCGATACCATCGAGTGGGAAGTCGATGGTAGCGAGTTACCATCAGGTTGCCAGCAACCAGCCAGTCGATGCTATCGACCCCAAAGTCGATACTATCGACACTTATAGCTTCGGCGACAAAAAAGGAGTAAAACCAATGCCTAAGGGTGTCGATACCATCGACCCACGTTGATGGTATCGAGTCAGCATCAGGAGGGACGACAGAAAAGAAAGAAGGCTTGTTGATATCGCGAGGGGTTGATACCATCGACACCGTCAGATCACAATTTGCTTTAGATCGACCCGAATCAAATGACTGTGATATTTTGGCGACCTAAATCGGTGTTAATAACTAATGACGGCGGCCAAGAGTGAGGAATCACATCATTAGCCGCTGCACACATCCCGAGAAGGTGTGGAGAGAAGAACGGAGCCCAGAAGCACGCCCTGACCATTCCGAAAGCCGAAGAAGACGTTTTCCACCGCCAAAAGGTTGTAGATCGCGCACTTTATGTCGAGGAACGATTGTATCTTCTCCGTTCAGGGGTTTCATCACTTTATCCACGTTTTTATCCATGTTTCCCTTTTCTTCAATCATGTCTTGCTCTGAGATGAACATGCGGAGCTAATCCCCTTTATCTTTAGGACTGGGAGTAGCCCGGGGAAGCATTATATGACATTTTTATCATAGTAATTAATAATTTGTCTTTTAAATCCGTGGTATGATTTTGTTTTCTCAATTATATTATTATGCTTGATCACCATAATGATAAACTAATGCCCTTAATTACTTTGAAAGAAAAATTAACGGTTGAAAAGAGACGAAATTCACATTAATTAACAAATCCCTTGAACAAGGTGATGTACGGTTAATGGTGGAAACCCAGAGGTCGATTCTAATGCACCTAGTTTAGGGTATAGGTTACTACGACGGTGGAACCAACCTAGACTTAGGTAGTGAATTGTATCACGACAGTGAACAATTCTGACTATAGGCCACTACCTGGATTGAGAGATGAATCTGATTAACTATGTGGAAATTAATACAATGACAACCCGCGGTGAAACCACAATCCTAAAGATCTCCATTTGAATTGATTAAACTAAATACTTAATCGATTGCTTTGTTTTATTTTATTTTCTTTTATTTTTCAACAATTCTCAGAACCTTTTAACTGGTCTTGCTGATTGCGAGAAGTTAATAGTAGTCTACCGATAATCCAGTGTCCCTGAGTTCGACTTGGGCCTCACAAGGGCCTATACTACATTGTCGCGTGCACTTGCGTTATACGCATGGTAAAAGCGTGTCAAGTTTTTGGCGCCGTTGCCTGGGACACGACAATTGTCGACACTATGATTGCTGCAAGCGGCCACTCTAGGCCACTTTTTATTTTATTATTAATTTTGAAATTCAACGTTTTTATTCATATTTAGAAATCGTCTAGCACGGTACTGAAGCTAAATTATAATTTTGTAGGTACTAGTGCATGGTAAGGACACGTAGCACAAACTACACGCAGCTATCACCAGAGGTTCCACTTTTGGGACCAGACGACGAGGAGAACAACATTCAAAACCGACCTGAAGATATAGATTCAGACTCTGAACCAGAAGCTATGGCTGAGGAACAGACAATTTGGGAGAAGATAAAGGTGTCTTTTGCATCTGCATCTAAAGGGTCGATCAAGAGGCAGGCTATCAACATTCCCAACTATAAGATCGATCCAGGCCTAATAAATTTGGTCAAATCAAATGCATTTCACGGGCTCAAAAATGAAGACTCGGTGACTCACATTAGCCAGTTCATGGAGAAGTGCGACATGATCAAGATAGACATGTTTCCACATGAGACATTGTACTTGAAGCTGTTCCCCAGCTCTCTGGCGGGAAATGCACGAGAATGGCTACATAATCTTGATGATGAGTATGTTGAATCGTGGGATCATATGGTCGAGGTATTCTTTGAGAAATTCTTTCCACCCGAGAAGACCAACGATCTGGTACGAAAGATCCATAACTTCAGTAAAAAGGTCGGGGAGACTTACTCTGAGACTTGGGAACGTTTCCAAATCATGTTGAGGAGGTGCCCATATCATGGGCTTGACAAGGAGAAACAAGTTAAAATCTTCTATTTTGCTCTTTCCGAGCATGATAGAAGTAATCTGGATTCAGCAGGTTCAGGTTTCTTCTTAAACAACACAGGCACAAGGTGTTGGGAAATTTTAAAGAACATGGCCAAAAAGCAATCTTGGGACGACAGAGACGCAGTAGAACATGTTTGGGCTGCAGGTGAGTCAAAGGTCATCAAAGAGCTAAATGAGAAGATGGACCTTCTCGCTAAGAAACTACTTGCAAAAGAAGATACAGAATCCGAGGATGAAGCTCAAGTGAAATTTGTGCGCCAACAGCAGGGGTACAGAAACAATGACTATTCTTGGAGGAAAGACAAGAAATTTTCATAGAAGGACCCAAATAATTTCTTACAGGACCCTGACGCAAAACCCCAACCGGCGGCGTAGGATAAGAGCAATGAGTTGCTCAACCAAGTAATCAAGCAGAATCAAGAACTCATGAGCACGTTTGGCCAGTAGATTAAGCAACAAGGAGAATTTATGAATCAATTTGGACAGACCTTACAAAGTCATGGGGCTCAAATGAGGACAATAGAGACATATTTGATGCAGATGGCAGCTGAGATAGCAAATCAGAAAAAACTAGCGCAACAAGGTTTTCCCAGAAATACAAACATTCTAGGAGGAAACCAACAAGCTAAGGCAATTCTGCTATGGAGCGGTAAGAAAATTTTAAACCCCAGGGCCGATGAACCAAGCAAACCCCAGTCAGAAACCACAGGTGAGGCCGTAGAGGAGGTTCTGATTCCAATCACAGAGCCGATAGAGGATGTGGTAGAGGATGTCACAATAGAACCCGTCATTACTGAGGAGGAGACATTGAAGAAGACCCCATATGCGCCGCCACATCAAAGGGCACAGACAGTCCCGGTCCCATATCCAAATAGCGTGAAAGCCAAGAAAGTGGATACTCAGTTTAAGAAGTTCCTAGATAGCTTTAGGAAGCTTTCTGTCAACATTCCATTGCTGGAAGCAATAGAGCGGATTCCCTCTTACGACAAGTACTGAAAGACATAATCACAAAGAAGAGAAAGATTCTTGATACCGAGGTCATGGTTCTTAAGGAACATATGAGTGCTTTCATTATGGCCACATTGCCACCTAAAAGGCAGGATCCGGGCTACTTCAATATTTCATGTTACATTGGTAAAGTGAAATTCGGCAAAGCACTGTGTGATGCCAGGGCAAGTATAAATCTGATGCCTCTCTCTACGTTCAAGAATCTGGGACTGAAAGAATCAAGGCCAAGCAATATGATGATTCATTTGGCGGACAATTCTGTGGTGAAGCCGTATGGTATTTGCGAGGATGTGTTGGTTAAAGTAGATCGGTTTGTATTTCCAGCAGACTTTGTGGTAATGGAAATGCATGACGAATAAGGAAATGCATTACTCCTTGGAAGACCCTTCCAAGCTACTGCAGATATGATACTTGAGATGAGAAGAGGCTGTTTGACCATGGGTATCGCTGATGATCGGTTTGAAATGGTTATGCCCTCAAGCACAATGCAATCTAAAGCAAAGGAGCAATGTCGCATGGTGAAGCACTTTGATCAGAGTATTTCTCTCTGTCTAGGGAATCCGTTTGTAGATATGGCTCATGTAATGACTAAGGTAGAGAAGGGGACACTGGCTGTAGACATTATGGAGCAGACCAAAGTTGTTTCTCTTAGTAAGGTTGTGGGTTTTCCGAATGATGAAGAGGAGGACATCCCTCCTTCTACTGAAGATGATGCCATAGCGAGTTCTGTTCTCAATGCATATCCATAATTGCCTCTTGAAGCTTGTCTGGTCAATATAACACATGATTGGATAAGAAGCAAATCACTACAAGAATGCGTCAAGATGCTTCAAGTACTGCCTTATTTTTATGCTAGGTACTATGAAGATCTTGGAGAACTCCCACCACCGCTTCAGTCATCCTTGATCAGTCCTCCAGAGTTAGACTTGAAGCCATTACCGCCTCACTTGAAATATACATTTCTAGCCGAGGGTGAAAAGCTACCAGTGATTATTTCGACATATCTGAGTGTCGAGGATGAGGATCAACTGATGATCATGCTGAAGAACCACCGAGGTGCATTCGGGTGGTCGCTCGCAGACATCAAGGGGATCTCCCCTACATTGTGCCAGCACAAGATCCGGCTCGAGGAAGAAGCCAAACCTATAATTCAGCCACAACGCCGACTAAATCCAAGCATAATGGAGGTCGTTAAGAAGGAGGTGATCAAGCTCCTTTCCAGATGCATCATCTATGCTTTCTCCAACTCGACGTGGGTAAGCCCCACATAGGTAGTCCTTAAAAAGGGGGGAATAACTATTACTCATAATCTGTTAAATGAGCCGGTCACGACCTGTCTGGTAACCGGGTGGCGTGTGTGTATCGATTACCGTAGATTGAATGCTGCTACGTTGAAGGATCATTTTCCTCTTCCATTCATTGATCAGATTTTAGAGTGATTAGCAGGTCGATCTCACTTTTGTTTTCTAGATGGTTATTCGGGCTATAATCAGATTTCCATTGATCCTAAGGACCAAGAGAAGTCCACCTTCACTTGTCCTTATGGAACATTTGCATACCGCCGTATGCCCTTTGGTTTGTGTAACGCACCAGCAACCTTTTAGCGTTGCATGCTTGCCATTTTCTCTGATATGGTTAAGCACTGTTTGGAGGTCTTCATAGATGATTTTTCCATCCATGGTGCGTCTTTCGATGAATGTTTATATAACTTGGATAAGGTTTTACAACGATGTGAGGACACACATTTGGTCCTCAACTGGGAAAAATGCCATATGATGGTTAGTGAAGGGATTGTGCTTGGACATAAAGTGTCTAGCAAGGGGTTGGAGGTTGATCCGGTTAAAATTGAGGTTATTTCCAAATTACCCCCACCAAACTCGGTTAAAGGGGTACGGAGTTTTCTCGGTCACGCAGGATTTTACCGCCGCTTTATAAAAGATTTTTCAAAAATCGTTAAACCATTGTTTGAGTTGTTGGAGAAAGATGCGGTGTTTGATTTTAATGAGAAGTGTTTGCATGCTTTCAATGTGCTTAAAGAGAAATTAATTTCTGCACCGGTTGTACAAACACCGGATTGGACAAGGCCGTTTGAATTAATGTGTGATGCGTCGAATTTCGCAGTAGGGGCTATTTTAGGACAACGTGTGGATAACAAACCCACTATGATTTTCTATGCATCCAAAACTTTAAATGAAGCACAACTTAATTACACTACAATGGAAAAAGAGCTTCTTGCCGTCGTTTTCGCATTTGAAAAATTTTGGCAATATCTTGTCGGGTCAAAAGTCATGGTATGGACGGACCACGCCGTCATAAAGTATTTGATGGAAAAAAAAGATGCCAAACCTAGATTGATTAGGTGGATCTTACTGTTATAAGAATTTGATATTGAAATTAAAGATAAGGCGGGAATAGAGAATGTGGTTGCAGACCATTTGTCTAGGTTGGAACGGGTTGATGAGAAGGACATTCATATACCCATTACCGAGACATTCCCTGATGAACAACTTCTTTCTGTAAAATCTAAAGATCCATGGTTTTCTTATATTGTTAATTATCTTGCTTGCAAAATTATCCCAGATGATTGGACAAATCAAGAGAAAAAGAAAATTTTCCATTCTTTGAGATATTATTTCTGGGATGACCCCATTTTGTTGAAGCAATGCAGGGATGGCGTGTTGCACAGGTGCGTACCGGAGGTTGAGTATGATAGTGTACTTCGTCATTGTCATACTCTACCCACGGGAGGTCATCATGCCAGTTCTAGAACAGCGGCTAAGGTACTTGAGAGCGGCCTTTACTGGCCTACATTGTTCCGGGACGCATATGACTATGTGCGGCGATGTGACTCCTGCCAACGAGTAGGTAATATTTCACAGCGACAGGAGATTCCCCTCAATGTATTTCAAGAAGTTGAGGTGTTTGATCTATGGGGTATTGATTTCATGGGACCCTTTGTGTCCTCAAACTCTAACTTGTACATTTTATTGGTTGTTGACTATGTATTGAAGTGGGTAGAGGCAATACCCACTAGGACTAATGATGCTACTGTAGTGTGCATGTTCGTAAAAGACTATATTTTCTGTAGGTTTGGCATACCAAGGATGATTATCAGCAATGGAGGTACCCACTTCTGAAATCAAAAGTTCGCTGCATTGTTGAGAAAGTATGGGGTAAAGAACAACATTGGTACCCCGTACCACCCGCAGACACAGGGGCAAGTCAAAGTCTCCAATAGGGAAATTAAGAAAATCCTGGAGCGTATAGTAGCTTCGACACGGAAGAACTGGAGCACCTTGCTACCGGACACTTTATGGACGTATCGGACGGCGTTTAAGACACCTATAGGCACTATGCCTTTTCGGTTGGCTTATGGGTGGGCCTGCCATTTTCTGGTAGAGTTGGAGCATAAGGCGCACTGGGCGCTAAGGAAGCTGAACTTGAATTATGATGAAACAGGAAAGAAACGCTTGCTAGAGCTGAATGAACTTGACGAGATGAGGATGAATGCATATGAAAGCTCGTGGATTTACAAAGAGCGAACAAAGCTGATTCACGATCGACACATTCAACTGTGCGTCTTCAAGAAGGGAGATTGTGTGCTCTTGTTCAACTCAAGGTTGAAGATGCATCCCGATAAATTGAAATCCCGGTGGAGTGGACCTTTCATTGTAGAGGAGGTCCGACCACATGGAGCAATCATGGTGCGTGATGGAGAGACAACATTTTTGGTTAATGGACAACAGTTGAAGTTGTACTTCGGTGAGGATTACACGAGGAAAGTGCATGAGGTCAAACCCATTGCACTCAAGGATGTGTGATATGCTTGATTTCGTCTAGCCTACGATGTTAAATAAGGGCGCTTGTTGGGAGGCAACCCAACCATTGGTAGTTTCATCTAGTTTAGTTTGCATTTACAAGTTAGTTTGGTTTAATTTTGTTTTTAGTGTAAAAATGATACCTTGATCGTTTGTTCAGTGTGAAGGTCTGAGGCAGGGTTGATACCATCGACCATTGTGTCGATGGTATCGACATGGGCACAGTTAGGCGGCTGCAAAAATTTCTCTGAGTTGATACTATTGACGAACTCGTCGATGGTATCAACCTACCATCAGTGAATTGCCAGAACGGGGTCAATAGTATCGACATGGGTGTCGATACTCACGAGATCCCTGAAAATTTTCAGACAAAATTTGTCTCAGTGAAGTCGATACCATCGACGGACCTGTCGATGGTATCGACCCAGTTACAGGCAGAAAGCGGCGGTCGGGCCTCGCGAGGGTGTTTAACATAAGAAGTGTCAATACTATCGACACGACACGTCACCGATCTGTGAGAGGAAATCAACGACGATCGCTACATCAAGGAAGTCGATCCGTTCGAGGGGTCGATACCATCAACCTACGTCGATGGTATCGACGCGTCATCGATCTGGGCCCCCACATCAGGCTATCGACAGCCGTCGATACTCGCGAAACACGGATTGTGCTACAGGTGTCGATACCATCGACACCCCGTCGATGGTATCGACGGGTGCACAGTAGCGACGGATGAAGTTATAAAAGGAGGGATTGTTCGTCAGATTTCTTCAAACCTTCAGAGCTTCTCCCCTCTACTTGTTCATTGAGAATTGGTGTGCGACCGGAGGCCTGCTACAAACGTCCAAGGATCGTGATCTTCACCGAGCCTGCACCGAGCGGAGATCATCTTCTCTGACCTTCACCAAGCTCCATCTCCTATCCTTTTCTTTCTCGGTGACAATGGTGCGTACAGCCGGTGCATCTTCTTCACGCGTGGCCCCAATGGAGATCCCTGAATTCATTCCTCCACCACCCACGTCGATTCCTCGTATGAGGATTGTCCACCCTTCCGCGGAGATCTGGAAGGTATACAAGGAGCTGCTGAAGAGAAAGATTGAGGCCACCCGCTACGTCGACCGGGACATGGTTCATTACCTTGGGTTCGAGCCCAATCTTGCCTACGTCCTGAAGGGGCAGGTGAGACACACGACCAGGAGTCCCGACGAGTTGGAGTACCACGCCGACAGCCAACCATTCTTCGGTGAGTCGCTGACTTACAAGGAACTCGTGGAGGAGTTCATGGTGTCATTGGATATCAATGTGGTGCCCAATGACTTGATCGTCACCGACAGAGAGTGGAAGAAAGGGCAGGTGTCATTCAGACTCTACAACAACAATTACACCCTCACTCTCGCGTAGTTTAATTCTGTGTATAACTGGTATCATGATGATTACCAGCACCGGAGGCCAGACAACCGGACGGACTAAGACACCATCTTCGCCCAGCTGGTGACTGTGCCTCCGGGCAAATCCGTCAGCTACCACAACACTGTAGTTGCCGACTTTGAGCATCCATTTGTGCAGATTCTGCACTGCATGCTCTGCACCACGCTCTTTGCTCGCGGTGACTTGTCTCTTAGCAAATTCCAAGAGACGGATTTGTTCTTTCTGCACAAACTGTTGAAGCGCGAGGAGTGCAACTGGGGCGCGTTCTTCTTGACGCGTGTGTTGACCATGAGGAGGAGTACGCGGAAGGCTCCTATCCACTTTGGAGGTCTCATCACACCGCTGGCCCTCTACCTTGGTTTGGATTTTTCCCAGCTTACTCCACTTTCCAATAGGCATAAGGTCAACCTCCATCATCTGCACCGCTCCAACCTCCTCCTGCTCCGTGATGGCTTGGCTTATGCACATTGCCACGTCAATCACACATATCAAGAATGTGCGCTTCCGGACCCCATATTCAACATTGAGGGAGCTCAGCATTTCCGATGGCCTGTCATCGCCACCGACGACTCTGATGAAGACGGCGGTGATGATGACAACAATGATGAAGGCAAAGAGCATGAAGAGGAAGAGGAGGCTTTCACTCCTCTTCGGGCACGAGTAGCACCCCGGAAGCGTCCCTGCATGCATCCAGGTGCATCATCTTCTTCGTAGCCTCCACCACCTCAGCCCTCTCATCAAGGAGAGGATGTCTATTCAATGCAGGGTATGTACACAATGATGTAAGAGATTCAGCAGACCCAGCTGCAGCATACAACATCCCACGTCGGTATTCAGGATACCACAAACCGGCTGTTAGAGAACCAGAGGGCAATTTTCAAGAATGAGCGCCTCCTCCTAGACAACCAACAGAACATCCACGACAGGTTGCATAGGATGGAGATGCAGCAACAACCCTTCTACGACAACTACTGGAGCCAGAATTATTTTGGGGGGTATCCACAACCTCCACCAATGCCCCAGTATGATCCGAGCTTCCAGGGGCAGTACCCATCATGGGACCCCACAACCCCGCAGTACCCGCCTCCACCTGCAGAATGATCGATATCACTGTTCCACCCTTTAAGGTTGTTTTTGACTATGAGGCCATAGTCAAATTCAAGCTTGGGGGGGTTGGAACAGTTTCTCTCCTTTATTTTTCCTAGTTTTTAGTTTTTAGTGCTTTGTCTTTTATTTCTCGTAGTTATTAGTTTGTTTTTAGGATCCACACTCTATCTAGCGTAATTGTGGATGTCTAATGTCATATGTCATCTTGTTGTTTGTACATGGGAATCATGGGTAATTTTGAAAATTTTTAGTGCTTTTGCAAGCTTGTGTTGTTTAACTTTGAGCACATAACTTAAGGAAATAATTGAGTTTGTCAACTCTAAAATAGGAAACCACAATTGTACATTCCTGTGATTCATGAAAGTGGATGGAATTGGTTGTTTGAGCCTAAACTGACCAAATGATAATGAGACCTTAATTTGAAATAAGAGAGAGAAACCTCTTAATTACTACATAGGTCAGTAAGGAGGGACACATAATATATATTTTCCAAAGGTTTAGTCAGTTAATCTTGTGATCTATCCACCCCATTGTTTTCATTCTCCACCATAAGAATTGGAAGTACATTACGGTTTTCATCTCTTTGATTGCATCCCATGTAGATAGGTCTTGCATTGCAAATATTTTCACATATTTTTGCATGAAAAAAAGATAGAATAGTTATACATGCACATTATCTTTAGGTGTGTGTCATTTAGTTGCATAGCTAGCATTTTGTAGCTGCATTCACATTTTTTTGCATTTAATACATCATGCATCTTATGTCTTCTGAAACATTAAAGGTGATGAACTCGTTCCATACCTTGTGGATGCTTCAAATGTATAAGTTGTGTAGCAATAAGTGAGCCCGACAAATAATTCAGTGTCAACTATGAAAATAAAAGTTAAAAAAAGTTTTGAAAAAAGAAGAAGAAGAAAAGAGAATCGAGAAGTAAGTAGGAACGAGAGGGAGAAAGGAACCTGTTCTCACTTGCATACTAAGAAGAATAAGCACATGGTGTAGTTTCTTAGATATTCCATCTCACCTTGAGATGGAATGATAGTGCATGCATCATTCCACCCAAATGTAGGAATTAGGGCATTTTCATTTGTATATGCATCATTTAGGTCATTATTGTTTTTGTGCATGTTAAAACCGTATAATGCTTCCATTTCATCCACAACTACCCATTCCATTCACCCATTGCTCGAATTGGTAGGCCACCATGATTTTCTCCTCACTCATTAAGACCAGGAGAGCTGCTTCCATTTAGATGGTAGTTAGAGCGGACAACGTAGATAGAAGATCACAAGATGCACCGAGTCTGGACCGGCTGATTTTATTATGTTAACTGTCTTATGTGATAGTGTTCATCAATTTTGAGGTAGATATCTTTTATGGATGATTATTGTCACCTTTAGGGTTATTATCATTCTGTGGTTAGTAAGGGCCGGAATGTGAATGTCTGGCGGGGATCATATGGCGCAGTCTGTTGTGATAAGCTGTTCTTTAGTTGACTCTCACAATTCTATTCTAGAGTTTTGTTGCTCGAGGATGAGCAATGTTCAAGCTTAGGGGAGTTTGATGCGATGATTTTGAGTCACATTTATAGACTTGTTTTACTTGCGTTTTATGTGTTTATTGGTCACTTTGGTGGTTAATATTGCATAATTCACTTACTTTAGTCTATGATCCTTCTCAGTGTCAAATCTCTCTGATTTTATCGTTTTGAGCATAAATGATTATAATTATAGGTTTTATCTCGGCTGATTTGGTTTTGTTGTGCAATTTCAGAAAAAACACATATCTGCAGTTGTCGATACCATCGACATCAATCAATACTATCGACACAGCCACAGGCAGGCAGCCGCAAGGAGCAGCGCAGACTCGATACCATCGACTGGGAAGTCGATGGTAGTGAGTTACCATCAGGTTGCCAGCGACCATCCAGTCGATACTATCGACCCCAAAGTTGATATTATCGACACTTATAGCTTCAGCGACGGAAAAGGAGTAAAACTGATGCCAAAGGATGTTGATACCATCGACCCGCGTCGATGGCATCGAGTCAGCATCAGGCGGGACGACAGAAAAGAAAGAAGGCTTGCCGATATCGCGAGGGGTCGATACCATCGACCCGCGTCGATGGTATCGACACCGTCAGATCAGAGTTTGCTTCAGATCGACCCGAATCAAACAGCTGTGATATTTTGGTGACCTAACTCGGTGTTAATACCTAATGACGGCGGCCAGGAGTGAGCAATCACGTCATTAGCCGCTGCACACATCCTGAGAAGGTGTGGAGAGAAGAACGGAGCCCAGAAGCACGCCCCAACCATTCCGGAAGCCGAAGAAGATGTTTTCCACCGCCGAAAGGTTGTAGATTGCGCACTTTACGCTGAGGAACGATTGGATCTTCTCCGTTCAGGGGTTTCATCACTTTATCCACATTTTTATCCATGTTTCCCCTTTCTTCAATCATGTCTTGCTCTGAGATGAACATGCGGGGCTAATCCCCTTTATCTTTAGGACCGGGAGTAGCCCGGGGAAGCATTGTATGACATTTTTATCATAGTAATTCATAATTTGTCTTTTCAATCCGTGGTATGATTTTGTTTTCTCAATTATATTATTATGCTTGATCACCATAATGATAAACGAATGCCCTTAATTACTTTGAAAGAAGAATTAACAGTTGAAAAGAGACGAAATTCACATTAATTAACAAATCCATTGAACAAGATGATGTATGGTTAATGGTGGAAACCTAGAGGTCGATTCTAATGCACCTAGTTTAGGGTATAGTTACTACGACGGTGGAACTGACCTAGACTTAGGTAGTGAATTGTGTCATGACAGTGAACAATTATGACTACAGGCCACTACCCGGATTGAGAGATGAATCTGATTAACTATGTAGAAATTCATACAATGACAACCCACGCTGAAACCGCAATCCTAAAGATCTCCATTTGAATTGATTAAACTAAACACTTAATCGATTGCTTTATTTTATTTTCTTTTCTTTTATTTTTCAACAATTCTCAGAACCTTTTAACTGGTCTAGCTGATTGCGAGCAGTTAATAGTAGTCTACCGATAATTCAGTGTCCCTGAGTTCGACTTGGGCCTCACAAGGGCCTATACTACATTGACGCGGGCACTTGCGTTATACGCACGGTAAAAGTGTGTCAGTTGGCTCGCGAAGCACAGAAGAGCGGAGGAAGAAGATGACCTCAGGTGAAAATACCTGAGTGACCCTGGCACGCGTGCAAAATGAGAAGGGTAGGGAAGTCTTCCCCCCTTTATAGGGCTGGTCCACTTGGGATGACGTGTCAAGCCGCCATTGGCCAAAATGTACCTTTATTTGCAAAATTTCTAGAAATTAATTGGTAGCTCCAATGAAAACATGCAAAATATAAAAATTGATCAGGAGAATGCGTAGAATTCAATAAAAATACTTTTAAAGCTGATTTCATTCATATTTGCAAGAGTGTGCTAAGTTAATGAAAAGTGCTTTGAAATTATGTTAGAAACCCTAATTGAAATTAATGGCTAGGTTCATGATGCTTAATTGGCGAAATTAAGTAATAGTAACCTGATGAAACATTAATGATGAACTTGAACCTGATCTAGATGATTTATTACATGATTTAGGGTTTTGCACCAATTATGAATGATTAAGCACTTAGAAACCCTAATTAAGGGTAAAAGAGGATAATATCATATTCAATTCGAAAAATATGATGATACGTTATTAAATGATGGTTCTAAGATATTTGGAATATAAAAAGTTCCTAATCATGGATAGATACCCTTAACATAATAATTAGGGTTTTCTAATGGATACAGTTGGAATTAATGATAAATGGAATTCATAGGTGAATTAGGTCATAATGAACTAGGAGTTGTTAATCCGGAAGGAACCTAAGATGATAAAAAGGTTGTAATGCAGATATGTGAGTAATTAGGGTTTTGCACTTAGAACTACTGTTCTAGGGTATGAATGAGGAAAGTTGTAAAAAGAACCCTAATAAAACCCAATTTGGATTAGAAACCCTAGAAAGTGAATCCAAGTCAATTAAATAGATATATTCTTGGTAAAGTGTAGTAAATAGGTTACGTGTGCTTTTCAGGAATTCTTTGATTGTTGAACTGCTTCTTGGATTACTTGCTTGCTTGGAATTGTTATTAGCTTCTTGAATCTACAAATCAGGTATGTGGTTAATTATGAATAACCGTCTTAGTTTCCCGAGGATTGTCCGGATGGTTAATCTCATTGAATGCAAATTATCAGTTTGGATGTTCATACTTGCAAATCATAAAGTCACTATGATTATCACCTTAATAATAGAAGTATGTATTCTCGCACCTACATGCCACCCTGATGGATGATGCCAAAGGTCAGGCCCAGATGGGTAGACCAATGGGCACCATGAGTGGTGACCCCAGGCACCAAGCTCCGAAATGAGAAGGTGGCCTATGATATTGCATGACTAGTGGGCACCATGAGTGGTGACCCCCAGACACCAAGCTTGGGATTGAGAAGGTGGCCTTAAGTCATTGGCAAAAGAAACCCTAAGGTGGGTATGCCAGGGTTAGGGCAAAAGCGGTGGAGAATGTCATACTAAAAAGTGTAAATTGGCTTGTTAATTAACTTGATTGTGATAATTAGATTGTTATCCATATGTGCAAACTTTTGGTTGTCCCCACATACCAGTATATTTCGATATGCTGACCGACGTTTTGTTTGTCGGCGTTTTAGGTACAACCATGAAATGAACAAACAGTAAAGTGACACATTGTGAGAATAAAATATAAAGTGCAAGGAGGATTAGATAGAGTAGAATCAAGATTGGATAGATAGATTCCCAAAGTTTTAAAAGATATGTAAAGTTTTAAATTTTCTACCAGATTTCAGTTTAGTTAGTAGAATTTCATAATTATTATTCATTATTTATCGAACCTTTGATCCGGGTTAGTGGATAACGGCTCTGACCTTTCGGTCTCCCTTAATTGGGGGTTACTGGGAGGCGGGGTCGTTACACAATTTGTTGCCAAGTAGGGGTTGAAACCCTATATATCTAGAAATGTCATCTGATGTTGAATCCAATTCACTATGTGTAATCCCCTTCAAGTTACTTGTAGATTTGTGTGATACGCCATTAATATCAAACTCTCAGAAAATAATTTGGTTATCCTTGTGCATAATCCAAGGTATGAAATTTTAATTTAGATAGTTGACATATCCATCCCTAATTGAAATCTTACGAAATGGGAATGAATATTAGGATCCCTCTTATTCATAATCTTGGTGCTATTTAGATGTCTTTCTCCTTGCAGGTTATTGGAAACTCTTGATTGTCTACATCACTTTTGTATTTATTAGACTATATTTTGTCATGTGGAATGTATTCCCTAGGGGAATGCATGGAGATGACTGGCTATTGTTGAGGAGATGATTATTTGTCAGGAGATCTATAAATAGTACATGTGAAGTTCTTGCAGATGACTAGGTGCATGTTAGTTTTCTATATTTCATATATTTTTTACTGTTTCATATTTGAGGATGTTTCCTTTTTGTAACAAACATGATGGGGTATGGATGGTTTAGAAAACAATTGTGCTTAGTGATACCAACTCTTATATATTTGAAATTCATTAGGATTCTTAAAATAAGATTTGGACAGGTGATTGCCATAGATAGTCGTCACAAATTAATCATACAGAATTTTTTTTACTTAGTTATAAAATCACAAGATGTTATAAAAACACACCAATAATATAAACACAAGCTACATTCCACCCCTCATCATGTACCCATTATTCTCATATAGGTATCTAACTACTTCCAATTTATCTTTTATATTCATTGTTCCAATGTCATGTTGTTTCTTTTATATTTTCTTTAAATTATGTGCTACTGAACCCTATTGGGTGTATATACCAAGGAAATTTGTTGTGTCATGCCTTCATGTATGAAACATTCTGCAAGTTTTAACATAAAACTAGGAATGTGTGTATGTCTGGAATTTGAGCTTTCCAACGACATCCATATTCAACATTTTAGAAAAAAAATCATATGGTGGGTTTGGATCAAATTTCAAATATTATATTTCTAATCCAATAAATTTGAGGTGACTTTGAATCACTTAAATATTTGATTGAAGCTTATGAATTTGAAACTACATGCATATTGTATATAAAAATATAATTTATACATATAAATATAAAAACGTAAAGGCTATATATATAATTTTGGTTCATAAATACATTCTATATTTACCTTTTCTATTTATTTTGTATATCTACCCATACTCAACTATAACTTGGTTGGTTTGGATTTGAATTCAATATGATGTCCATTAGACTTCAGATCAGATATCACATTGAACATTTTCAGTCATATTTAGATTTTGATATTGCACTATATGATGAGAATGTATGGTATTTTCATGCCTAGGTAAAACTCAGGTAACATCATGATATATTGACACCAATTAAAGCCTAATTCCCCTTAAGGTTTCCCCATATTGATCTAGACATTAGGTTCTCTAGATGTAAAAATCCCACCATGGATTAGGGATGCATAGCCTAGGTCCTTATAGTGATTGGTGTGACATGTGGGTGCAATTTGAAGTTAGTACCTTGGTTGTTTGATTCCATCGACATCCACAAAATAAGCATATCATTCTTGGTCTAAAGAATTCAATCCTTGTATCATTCTAGCTTAACATCCTAATGTGATCTAAATACCTTCACATAATCAATCTAAGTCAACTATCTACATTTACCTATTCATCAAGAAGCTTTTTTTCATTGTTTAATCATCACATGTTCTTATATGCATGTTTCAACCTCACCTATTTAATCTTGTTGGAATTCGTGACACGCACATTCACTGACATAATGCATCTATAACCTAGTATAATACTAGAATATTAGTAAATGAATATCTTCAAAGGTCCTTTTTAGCCTTGTTTATAACCAAATATACTAATTAAAAAACTCCAAGATATTATGTCACAACCACAATTGGAATGCAAGTTAGGATATATAGAAAAACTCATAAATTTTCAAGTAAT
The DNA here is from genome assembly GCA_963693085.1 of Alisma plantago-aquatica. Lineage (NCBI taxonomy): Eukaryota > Viridiplantae > Streptophyta > Magnoliopsida > Alismatales > Alismataceae > Alisma > Alisma plantago-aquatica. The sequence goes on along the minus strand of OY856412.1, from coordinate 1,181,546,814 downwards.
ATGTACATTAGTAAAGAAAATGTGAGAAATAATTGTTATATAACCATGAAGAGAACATTCTCAAAATATTTCCTTCAATTTGAATATTTCGTAAGCATATACTCATTTCTAAGTAAATTAGTTCATTCATTGATGTATGTAATTTTATTAGGAATAAAGTATACAATACATTCATTCACATACTTAATCTTATCACTAACCAAGAAACTCATTGGTTGTGAATTCAATGCTTGAGAATTTAGTAGAAGTTTAACAATAACTCATCTTAGAACATTAGAATTCTTCATTTTGTTACCAACAACCATTTAGAATGTGCGTGATTTCACATTTAGCATTAGAATTTTGTTTCTAAGCTATGTAATGAATATTATGAACAATACCTACTCATCATGAAAGTTGATAAGTTAATCATAAAAAAGTTATGAGATTGTCTTTAAAGCACTTGATTCCTAGTTAACTGAGCCCATTTTATCATGAAACAACACCCTAAGACCAAAAGAAATAAATGAAAAGGGATCCAATTATTTTATGTATGGAATTGAGGAAAATACTCAAAGAAGGCACATATATAAGAACTAAATCCATAAATTAAATGTTCTCAAATCTACAATCTAGTTATATCTAACTTCTTCTTTCACCAAAATTTTCCCATATTTCTCACTTCTTTGAAGCCTATGGAAGGAGAACACTAGTATGATAGTTATAGTCGGTCAAAAAATGTCATATGGAGGGGGAAGAGTTGATTTGGGTGAAGGAATGCTATAAAATTAGGTAAATTACCTAATAAATATAAAAAATAGATGCTTGACTTTATCTTATTTCTATTGGAAATGCAACCATTATGTGCAAGTCTATCAACTTTCTAGAAAATTTATTCAACATTTTTATCTCAATATAACATATTTAGGGAATTTGGTCAACTTTTTGTATAAACATTTGTTGTCTCCGGCAAGTGGTTTGATATTCATAAAGTTAGTTGGCTTGGGCCAGTGGGTTGCTATTCTCATCTAGATTAACCTAGTTCTTCCTAATATCTAATGTCTCATTTATTTTCCAACTAATTAAACTACTACGTAAACCTTAATATCCTATACTCCATTCTAGATTATTCTAAAACCTACATTTCACATCAAAACATATTATTATCACCAAAACCCACTTTTAACATATTATTGGAGTGATATCCACCCCACTAAAAGTTATAAAAATTGGAGGAACATAAATAGTTAATTGGTAATCTCCCTCTAACTATGTACACAACAATTGTAGGAAACTTCTTATTTTCCATAGCATAAGTCACTTAGCTTGTAGGAAAATCACAATACATGGAATTTGAGCCAAGAAAGTATATAATAACCACAACAAATCAAGATAGCCGGATCAAGTGGTGGAATCTTAAAGGAGAAAAGAAATTGACCTTTCATGATAAACTCATCAAGGAGGGAACTTGGAACTTAGAGTCTGATGTCAACACTATGTGGCATAACATGAGCTCCTGCATAATAAAAATTGTCGGAGAGGTTTTGGGGGAGTCCAAAGGTTGTGGGCCACCACAAAAAGAGACTTGGTGGTGGAATTATGAAGTACATAAGGCTATTAAACTGAAAAGGCATATCTATAGGAGCTTACCCAGATCTCGAGATGATGCAACATTCCAGAGATACAAGCAAGTAAAGAAAGAAGCAGAAAAGGTTGTTCAGGAGGCAATGTCTAGATACTTTGATGATATTTATAAGAAGTTAGACACTAGAGAAGGGGGAAAAGATATATATAAAATGGCTCGTATAAGAGAAAGGAAAGGAAGAGACTTGAGTCAAGTAAAATGCATCAAGAATGAAGATGGTAGAGTGCTGGTAAAGGACGATGATATCAAGAACCAATGGAGAAATTACTTCCATAAGCTTTTTAATGGAAATACTATATATAATGTTAGAGACTCGTGTGACAGGGATACAAGAGATATCATTTACACATGAAAAGTTTCATATTTTGAGGCCAAGAATGCCTTGAAAAATATGAAAATGAGATAGGCATGTGGACCCGACGGTATTCCCATTGATGTATGGAAGAGTATGGGAGATGAAGGAGTTATGTGGTTAACAAATTTATTTAATAAGATCATGAAGACAAATAAGATTCAGATGAATGGAGAAATATTATTATAATCCCCATCTACAAGAACAAAGGTGATATTTAGAGTTGCACAAACTATAGAAGTATTAAGTTGATGAGTCACACAATGAAGTTTGGGATAGGATTATAGAGCAGAGGCTAAGATCTATAATGTAGATATCAAACAACCAATTTGGTTTCATGCCTGGTAGATAAAAAACGGATGCTATTTTTCTTATAAGGAGGCTTATGGAGAAGTATAGGGAAAGAAAAAGAGATCTTCACATGGTTTTTATCGATTTGGAAAAGTCTTATGATTGAGTACCCAGAGAAGTATTGTGGATGGTTTTGAGGAAAAAGGGTGTGCTAATCCAATACATTGACTTGATTAAATACATGTATGGTAGCTCTACTACAAGGTGAAGACTCCTGGAGGTGAGATACCAACTTTTCCCATCACAGTTGGGGTACACCAAGGATCCACACTCAGCCCATATCTGTTCGTTCTTTATGGATGAGTTGACAAAGAATGTTCAGGATGATGTTCCTTGGTGTATGTGATTTGCTAATGATATTGTGTTGATTGACAAAACTAAAGATGGTTTGAATGATAAAGTTGAACTTTGGAGAAAGGCATTGGAACCAAATGGATTGATGATTAGTAGGAGAAAAATTGAGTATATGCATTGTAGTTTCAGCCAATCTCACAGTGTGAATGGTGGAGCCAAGTTTGACGTAGTAGATATACCAAAATGTGATAAATTTTATTACTTGGGCTCTATCATTCAAATGTATGGTGATGTCCAAAATGACGTTTGTCATAGGATCACTGTAGGATGGTTGAAATGGAGGAGTGCAACTGGAGTATTAAGTGATCGGAAGATCCCTCTTAGACTAAAAAGTAAGTTTTATAAAATTGATATACGACCAACCATGCTCTATGCGAGTGAATGTTGGGTGGTGAAGAAATAAGGACTACACAAGTTGAATGTGGCTAAAATGCGTATCTTGATATGGATGTGTGGGAATACAAGAAAAGATCGCTTGAGAAATGACTATATCAGGAATAAAGTGGGGGTGGCGGGCATTGGGGACAAGTTGCGTGAGGGCTGACTCAGATGGCATGGACATGTGTAACACATACCAACTAGTGCGCCTATAGAAGCAATACTATTGAGGCAAGAAAAATTAATAGAAGAAGTGGAAGGCATAAATTAACATGGGAAGAGCTTATAAAGAGATATTTTAAATCTCTACATCTCAACCAGAATATGACCCATGATAGGGCTGAATGGAAAAGAAGGATCCATGTAGCCGACCCCAACATAGTTGGGATTGAGGCTTAGTTGTTGTTGTTGATGATGATGATGATGAATGCATTAATTGAAAATTCATTCCAACATAGTTTTTTGGAAAGAAACCTTCTACATAAATTGTCTCAAAAAAGGAAAATATAACCTCATACATGTACTCGAAGAAATCCTAAAGCTTCAAATAGTAAACTGAATTAATAATTTCTCTTCTAGAGAGACAAAACCCCACCAAGATAAGATCCCACAATGTTGAAGTGCTCTCATCCCAAGGCAATGCAAAAAGAAAGTAACAATATAAGTAAGTGATATTGTGTACACTATATAGCATAAATTAATTATAGCTTAAGTGGAAAGATTTTGTAGGAATTCTACTTAATATTTTATTGAACGTCTTTCATCATTTAGTTGCATGACTGAATTGATATATATGCTATATGTACCCCCCCCCTTTATGATTTCCAATTGAAGGCCATATACTGCTAGGAAAGCCCTTGAATACGTGATCAACAAGCATATACAATAATTTCTATTCATGTTGTTACATCATTAACTTAATTTAATCATTAACATTATAGGATTTCTCCCTCTTTAGTATGATGATATTTCTCCCTTTATGAAATTAAACATGATTCTTGATTTGAATATGAATGTTAAATATAATATCAACATCGAATATGATTGCATTGGCACAACATGTTGATCATTAGAATACTTATATCACATATTTGATGATGATCATAGTGTTCTATTATAAAGCAAACATCACGGAAATATAATTAGAACATGAACTCTATTTAGAATTTTCCATGACATTTCTCAACTAACAGATAACTTGTGAAGGCATAATTCATATATAGAAATTAATCAATAAAATACTAATACAAAATGGCAGGCTCACTTGCTTGGTGCTAATGATCCCAAATTAACCTTCATGGTCTTGATTCAACCCTACTTCTTCTGTAAATAACATTTTTCAGATCAAATTCCACATTATTCATTGCCCTATACCCTAATAGAAAACTAGGGTATGTATTAGGGGATTAGAGTTAGAAGTATAGATATTAAAGTTCTTCATGAAAAATTCCTTCCTGGAACATATTTAAAATATATTTTTTGAATATCATGTATATATTGTAATTTTTTAGGAATGCACTATTTTAGAAATCCTATTATCAAAATATTAAGTGGTGCACATTCATCATGAGGTGGACCAACTAGATTTGGCCACTTATCTTAGGCTAGCACATCCAAAAAGTGATGAAACAACATGCAATCCTCAATTTACCCATGTGTGTGTGCCATCTATGAATAACAAAGCAATGTCAAAATCATTGAACAAATTATGAAATTCATGGACTACAAACTCAAAAAATATGATGTAATCAAGGGGAAGAATCTTAATACCAAAAAGAAATTGAGAAATTAGCATTGCACATAGAAGTTGAAAACATCGCTCCTTGCATCATGATGATCACAACATTCCAAGTTGGAGGCTATATGGTGGATGAAAGCCCTAGAAATCTGATCCACCATGGCTCGCAAGATGCAGAAACTCGATAATCATTCTAGAGTTGAAAATACTCACTGACACCATCATTGAACAACCTACCATGATCCAACAAAGTTAACTGTGGTGCGTTCATTGAAAGAATAGGTCTAAAGCACTGACATTACCTAGGAACTGTTATATAGCAAGAATTTGGACTCACCTTCTAGGGCAAATTAAATTAGCAAGAAGCTTCTCAAGATTCACCAAAGTCAATACAAAGTGCCTTTTCTTTATCTCTATGGATTCCTTAGTTGTGATGAATTAGTGGATTCAGTTAGGGGAGATAGAATATGGCGATATATAGGCCAAGTAATTGGCAGAAATTGTTTCAATTTTTATGGGTCACTAGTCATTTGTTAGGCTTTTGTTTATATAAAAAATCTTAAGGATGTGTGAGTGCATAATAGAGTTCTAATAACAATGGAACAACAAATTCAATGTTCATTTGGGATTTATAGGAGACAAAACAATGTCAAGGTAGGGTTCAGGGTCTTTGTCTTTTTGAGATAAAGCTAAAAAAGTGATTGTCCTGGGATAAGGTATAGTAGGGAGAGAGGGATGGACTGGATATTGTAACACATATTGTAGAGTCCCTCTATGTGGGAGAGGGGATAGGGAAGATAGCTTATGAGTTGTTTGTTCAATCAACATCATATAGGAAATGGCCATTGCCATCATGTCAATTTGCTCAATCCAAGTTGAAAACTAAACTTTTTGATTTTTAATTAGGATTATCTAGTTATTTTTAGGAAATATCTCTTGAACTATTTAGGGGCCAGGATGATCCAACTACCACTAAGATTTGTGAGTTACTTAGTTGGAATTAGTGTATTCTAGAAATAATATTACATTTTATGTATGAGATTATCCAAAAATCATATTTATTTCATAATCTTGGATTATCCAAAAATCATTAAGGAGCCATATTTTGAGAAGATCAACGTATTAACATATTAAAATCATGTAGTTTTTATTAGTATGTATTATTAATATTAATAATGTCAATTCAATTTTAGCCCTTATGAGTCACTTATTAATCCATTAGGGGGTATTGTTTGTGTGATAAATTAAGAATGACTTAGTTATAGTTTGAACCTAGTTGATTTTGGTGGAAATGACTTTTGGAGGAGATGACTTTACGTATGTAATTGAGTTAAGTAATGCTTTATTATAGTGACATTTTGATGACTAGTACATTTGGATTGATTGGTGCAAACTAAATTATTTCGTGCATATCTAAATGAAATTTAAAATATAGGGCAAGTTATGTTTCAAGTTTCTAATCTACATTTTTAAATTGTTAGTGGATTTTTAATATTCGATTATATTACTTCATGTACACCTTATATGAATTTTTTCCCTCAAAATGTAGTTAGCCTAACCACCTTAGGAATCTATCTCTCATCTAATACTAGATACAATCCGGGCTTCATATACTGTGTACTTTACTAAATTCATGAATTACACCTCATTAAGTGGTGGGGGTTCTAGTTTTGTCCTGCATATAGGGCTTATAATAACTTATTAGGATGTGAAAACCAACAAGAAAGCATAATCAAACTCCTTTAGACCAGTAAATTTGTATCAACCTTGGAATCACATATCAACCTTGGAATAAATTTTGATCATGTAATTGACCTTCAAATTAATATCCTCAAATAAAATCTTATTCATCAATCCTTAATGCTCAATTGTAGTTATTTTATCATGGTAACTTCATCTTCATGACTTATTCAAGGTTCGAGGTATCTAACCTTGCATAAATAGGGACTTTCTAGTATCTATCCATGTTTTTTTTGGTCGGTCTAAAAAGCGTGTTACTGTATTACCAAAACTTTAGGTACAAAATAAATTGCGCCCCCATTACAACCCTGGATGAAAAACATCCACACAACCAAAGAAACAAACTAAACACAAGCTACGCAGTAGCCATCTACCTAGATAAAGAAGAAATAGACCCGCAATACTAACTCCATAGATAAACAGAGAATCTGAAACGACTATCCTAACTACACATGCCAACACTGGCAATAGGCTCATCCTCTGAAATTGTGGCAACATGGGCAGCTGAAAACATCACTTCAGAAACTTGGGAACCTCAGGAGCAATATAGCAGAAGCCTCCACTGCTAACATCCAGGCCGTTGAGTTTCTGAACTAGAGACCAAACATCGAAAATATATACTCTAGGTCTTTTGTTTTACCCATCTTTGTGACATACCCAGATATGCTTTCATTGGGCCATACCATGAGATTTGAGATTTTATTATGCTATTCTTTGAAACCAATTAATGCATGTAACATATACCACACATACTAATAAGAAGAGAAAAGATGCACAATAAGTCTTTATGCATATGACATCCCTCCACATATCCTAATTGGTGATCATGACCATTGAGAAAAGAGGGGACATCTCACTATCTAAGACTAGGAACATAGGATCTAAATTAGATTAAGATATATCCCTATAATATGTACTTTGTCTATATAAGATACGTCTAAGCCTCAAAAATTGATTCTTCTTGGGGTCCCATAACTTTACCCTATCCTCAAGTCACAAGAGTATCTTTTTTTAGATTGAGCAAATTAATTCAGTACTCTTAAGGCATATAGAATCTACAAGAAGAGGGCATGATACCTTTAGAACTACAATAAACATGATCAATAACAAAATACTATGACAACTTATATTTGGATAAGAATATGTAGCTTCTGCATAGATCCCTCTTCCACAATGTGGTCTAAGGAAGCTTATCATAATGAAGACCTTCAACTTGAGCATCAAGAGTAATACATAGCTAGAACGAGAATGGTGTTATGACAGTATGTAACCTCCTCTAAAGAAGCCATACAACTAAGCAATAAGAACCAAGAGGCCACCAAAAATATTATGATTGTCCTTCAAGAGAATTGCAAACCTACACATAGATGACAAAAGTCAATATAAGATGACTAGAAGCAAAATAATTATCTCTAAAAACAACCACCAACTTAGAAAGAAAAAAGCAAAACAAATTTAGAAGGAAAAATGAAACTATCAAAGAAGAACATAAAATAAGGGAGTGGGTGTAAACCACATAGCTATGACTAGTGGATACCAACGTCACTACCGACTGGAAAGCACAATAAGTATACAAGAAATTACCTACCTCGGCCACCCCATGGTTTCTTTCACCTCCTTCAACCATGAACCAAATCTAATTGGATATAGGATCTAGATCCATGCATACCTGTAGAGATCAAAGGATCCCAATGTTTCTCACCATAAGAGTCGATAGGATGTACCTGGGTAGGATAAACTAGGGGGAGTAGTTGATACTCATTGGTGGTTAGATCTCATCCCCCAATTTGGCCTCTATTCATAGGGAAATCCCTACTTTGCCTCCGTTCTCTAGACTACATAATTGGGACCGCTCTTAAAAGGCATGTCTATTGGAATTTCACATGATAAACTTAGCCGAGTGTATATTCATATCGCTTGAATTCATATATTTAGTCTAGAGCATATTTTGAAGAATATAATATCTCTAGCTTAGTGTCCATCTATCCATGGCTCTGATACAAGTTTTAATGCCATACCAAGTATATACACAAGAAGGAAACTCCATCTTTTCTATAACATTGGGCACTTGGATTGGATGAATGTCAAAATACATGACATTTGAAACAAAAATGTGTATAATAACCAATATGGATCAATTAAAAAGATATTCATAAATATATCTTTGAAAAGAAAATTTCTACATGAACTATCTCAACAAGGAAATTATAGTCTAATATATGTATTAAGCAATCCTAAAGCATCAAATAATAAATTGAACTAGATAATTTCTCTTCTTGAGTGGTATATGCTCCCCACCAAGCTACTTTTCTAGTTTCAATTAAGATGAAATTTCCACTTCATTCCTCCATGGATCATTATCTAGGGACATCTCAGCCCAGACTAAGAAAAGAAAACAACATTATAAGTAGGTGATGTGTGTTGCATTATAGAAAAGTAAATATAATTAAAAGTGTAAATATTTTACCAAACTTTTATTTAATATTTTCTTGATTGTCTTTCATCATTTACTTACATGACTGAATTGATATGTATGTGATATGTACTTCCCTATATGATTTCCCACTTCATGGCATATTATGCTAGTAAAGCGCCTGAATAACATTACCCCAAAGCATGTACCATTATTTCAATTCGTGTGATTACACCATTAGCTTAATTTAACTTTAACATGATAGGATTTCTCCCTCTTTAATATGATGGGATTTCCCCCTCTTTAACATGACATAATTTTTATATGCACGATCTTAAATATGATTTTTGACTTGAACATGAATGTTGAATATAATATAAATATAAGTCTCAACATTGAATATGATTTCATTAACATGATATTTTGATCATAATACTAATATAATTTATATGATGATAATTATACATTTCTCTTTTAAATAAAAGATGCAAAACACAATTAGAACATGAACTCTATACATCATTTTCCATAACATTACTCAAATAAAAGAGATCATATTAAGTCATAATTCATACATAGCAAACATATAATTAAATACATGTGCACAACAACATGACTCGCTTAATCGGTGCCAAGTGATCCTAAACTAACCTTCTTGGTCCTTATTCAATACTAATTCACATGTAAAATAACATCTTTCATATCAATTTCCATATTATTGATTACTCTAAACTCTAATATTATATTTGTAAGCTCTAGGGTCGAGTATATATAAATTAGAGTTTAAGAATTTAAATTCTTCATGGAAGATCCTTCAAAGAATATATCAAACAATGTTTCTTGATGATATATGTATTCAGTATGAATTTTGCAAGAACTTGCCAATGAAAATACTCCATAGTAGTCAATAAATTGTAGTATCAATGTATTATGTGGCGTGGCCCCATGCTGAGTTGGCCCAACTAGGTACAACCACCTGTCTCAAGCACACAAAGCCAAAGTGTAAGAACAAGATGTGATGAATCAACACAAACCCTCAATTTACCCATGAGTGAATACAAACCAGGAAAAACAAAGTAAGATCAAGATTGTAAAATTGTATTGGGGTTCATGGATTGAAAACCTAATGAATATGATGATGCAAGGACTAGGACTCTTGACCCAAGAAGCAACCAGATTATTAACAACATAGATAGAGGTTGACTACATGCTCCATGCATCGTGTGGGTCACATCAAGCTCTAGTGAAGGGTATATGGTGGGTGGGAGACTCAAAACTCTATTCCTCCATGGATGTCAAGATTTGGAGCTTGACAACCATGCCAAAGTTAATAGTACTCATCACTTCCATAATAGAACAACCCACCATGACCCACCAAACTAACTATGGTGAATTCTTTGAATGCAGAAGTCATAAGAATCAACATTGCTTGAGAAATTAGGAGATCGGTAGAAGAGGAGAAATGATAACTCACCTTAAAAGGGGAAACTAAATAGGTGAGAAGATTCTCAAGATCACTGGCTAATCTGAAGAACTTTTATTTTTCTTGATGGCTTTCTTATATGTGATGACCACCAGAGTCAGTTAGTGGGAGATCAAGTGTGGAGACATAATGGCCAAGCAATTGGGAGCAAATGGGTGATGGGTTTTGGTTTCTAAAGTATCCTATTATCATTTTTATAGGCCTTTAATTGTATACAAAAGCTTGATGATGTGGGGGTGAATGAGATATTTTAGATAATGGTGAAACATGGAACCTAGAGTTTGTCTAATAGTTATAGGAGAAGAAACAATGTCAAGGTAGGGCTTGAAGTCTCCATTTTGATGAGGCAAAGCTAACAAAGCAATTATCTTGGGGTTAGGTTTAGTAAAAAAAGAGGGATGGAGTGAATATCATTTTGGGGATTGTAGAGCCCCTCTACAAGGTGGGTAGGGAAGATGGCTTCTTAGACATTCATTCAATATTCATCAGATAGGAAGTAATGAGTGTCATTAAACTAGTGCACCCACTCCATGGTGAAAACTCAAAATTCAATTTCAATTAGGTTTGTCTAGTTAATTTTTGGCAATATCTGCTCTTATTTAACTACAAGGTGTATGCTTATCTGATTACAGACAAGATTTTGTTAGTTCCTAATTGGAGAGTGAGCATTACAACTACAATTATAGTTTTTAAGTTTGGGAATCAAAACCATATAGGTTTCTTTTTAGTCTATACATTTATTTAATTATCTATGATTATATACAAATAATTAAAGTTACAAGTTTTGAGGAGAATAACTTATTACCATGTTAAACTAGTATAATATATACTATTCTGCATTATAAATCATTATATTCCACTTATGAATCCATTAGGGGTATAATTTTTTGTATAGAAATTACAATTACTTTTCTATTGTTTAAAACTAGTTGATTTTGGTGAAACGAATTGTACCAATGGAACTGAGTCGATTAACACTTTAGTTGGATCTCACTTATATGATACTAAATTTGGTGTTATTTGAGGGCAAACTGTTGGATCTAGGGCTCTAGAGGGGGGTTGAATAGAGCTTCAAAAATTCTCACAAGATAGATTAAACCTTAAAATTATATCAAATTAAAACCAATAGCTTAAGTGTAATTTGAAGTCCTAACTAACAAGCATAGTAAGGATGAGAGGAATTGATAGCAAGCACTTGACAAGGTCATATAGAGTGGTTCCACTCTCCAAACTAGGAGAGAGTCAGTCCACTACCTAGAGAGGTCAACCTCTAGGACTTTGCAAGTGTTTTTCTCTATATATTCACCAATAAGAGTTACAACACACGACCACCAAAGGACTTACCCATCCAAGCACCAAGAGTCTTCCACCTTACCAAGGACCCACTTTTCCAAGAGTCTTCAACCTTCTCCAAGGTCTTACCCACTCTTGCACAAGTCTTCCACCTTCAAGGACTTTTCTACTCTTATTGGATCTTCAGCCTTTACCTTCTCCTTCACCTAAAGAAGATCTTCATCTCTTCTTCAACCTTGAAGAAGAACAACAACAACTTCACTTAATTCTGTTAATTCTGACCTTATTCCCATTTCACGTAGGTCCAGTCTGGATTTTATCCCATCTTTAGTCTTACCTGGTATATTTAATAGAGTACCAATGATGCTATCACAGACATTTTTCTCAACGTGCATTACATCGATACAATGCCTGACTGTCAAAGAACTCCAATAAGGAAGATCCCAAAATATTGACTTCTTCTTGAATGAAGAATTGTCACTCCGTGTGGCCATACTACATTGTGATTTCTTACCAAATTCATTGACAATGTCTTTTACTCTTTCATAAACAACATCCCCTGGTATAGGTTTAGGTGCACTCCGTTCATCATTCCATCCATTGAATGCTTTGCGCTTCCTACGATACGGATGGAATTTTGAAAGAAACCTTCGATGACCAAGATATACAGTCTTGCCGCCATGTTTTAGTCTTATTGAATCAGTGTTTTCTTCACATATAGGACACGCTTTAGCTCCTTTGACACTATATCCAGACAAATTCCCATATGCTGGAAAGTCATTAATAGTGCAAAACAACATAGCGTGCAAACGAAATGTCTCTTTTGCTGAAGCATCATAGGTCATCACACCTTCAGCCCAAAGTTTCTTTAAGTCATCAATCAAAGGTTCAAGATAAACATCGATATCATTTCCGGGTTGTTTAGGGCCCGATATCAACAATGACAACATAACGTACTTATTTTTCATACACATCCAGGGAGGAAGATTGTATATAACAAGCATGACTGGCCAAGTGCTATGTTGGCTGCTCAATGTCCCGTACGGATTCATCCCATCTGTACAAAGCCCAAGTCTTAGATTCCTATCTTCTTCACCAAATTTAGGGTACAGTAGATCAATCTTCTTCCACTGTGGGGAATCAGACGCATGTCGTAGGATCCCATCATTATTTTTCTTAACATCTGCATGCCACCTCAGATTCTTCGCATCTTTCGGATTTGCAAACAAGCGTTGAAACCGTGATATTATAGGTAGATACCACAACACCTTGGCAGGAGAACCAGTTTTGGACTCCCCCGAAGTCGTCAATTTATACCGTGACGCACCACATTTTGGACAATCTTTCAAATCTACATAGTCCTTTTGAAATAATACACAATCATTCGGGCATGCGTGTATCTTCTTGGCCTCCATTCCCATTGGACACAACATTTTCTTTACCTGGTATGTTGAGATTGGAAGCTCGTTTCCTTCAGGAAGAATTTCTTTCAACAAAGTCAACAATGAAGTGAAGCTTTTGTCGCTCCATCTATTGTTAGCTTTCAACTTATACAATCTCAAAACAGCGCTAAGCTTCGTAAACTTAGCACAGCCTGTGTATAACGGTATCTCAGCATCATGCACAATGTTTGTAAAGATAGGAGGTGGATCGGTGTGCTCTACCCTACAACTATCCAGCATCGCATCAACGATGTCTGCTGGAACTGGTTCGTTCACATTTACGTCATCGGAGGCAATTTCTTCTTCCACCCAAGCACTACTATCGACATCTACTGGTTTCGATTTTGAAATCTCTCCATGCCAGTGCCATTCTGTATAGCCTTGTACAATCCCGTTGCACATGACATGACTTTTGATTTCCTCACCAGTGTTGACTTTCAAGATGTTACCGCAATGCCTACATGGACAGTAGAACCTATCTGTAGGTTTTTTCCTATGTTCCTCGGCAACTCTAATAAACTGATCAAGACCAGATATAAACTCTGGGGTGCAACGATTACGAATGGACATCCATGATCTATCCATTCTATGATCAGAGAAAACAAGTATATATTAGGAAACAAGTATATATTAGGAAAAGATTAGGGTATACACTTACATCCTAAGCGTATAATGTGATGTCATTCTTATATATAATAAATGTGTACCACCTATCCCATCCTTGAACACCTAATCTCACTAGTAAGTGTATAATGTATATTTGGTTTTCAAGAAAATTTCGGCAGCATTTCCCCGCTGTTCTCTAAGTACATATGTACTTAGAGAACAAATGGGGAAATGCTACCGAAATTTTCTCGAAAACCCAATACACATTATACACTTACATCCTAAGTGAGATTAGGTGTTCAAGAACAGTCCCAAACCGGGGACTATCCAAGATTTACTCCTAATGAGTCAATCTTGGATGGGTTTCTAGGCCAACAAATACATTTGATGTCATTCTTATATATAATAAATGTGTACCACCTATCCCATCCTTGAACACCTAATCTCACTAGTAAGTGTATAATGTGCATTTGGTTTTCAAGAAAATTTCGGCAGCATTTCCCCGCTGTTCTCTAAGTACATATGTACTTAGAGAACAAATGGGGAAATGCTACCGAAATTTTCTCGAAAACCCAATACACATTATACACTTACATCCTAAGTGAGATTAGGTGTTCAAGAACAGTCCCAAACCGGGGACTATCCAAGATTTACTCCTAATGAGTCAATCTTGGATGGGTTTCTAGGCCAACAAATACATTTGATGTCATTCTTATATATAATAAATGTGTACCACCTATCCCATCCTTGAACACCTAATCTCACTAGTAAGTGTATAATGTGTATTTGGTTTTCAAGAAAATTTCGGCAGCATTTCCCCGATGTTCTCTAAGTACATATGTACTTAGAGAACAAACGGGGATATGCTACCGAAATCTTCTCGAAAACCCAATACACATTATACACTTACATCCTAAGTGAGATTAGGTGTTCAAGAACAGTCCCAAACCGGGGACTATCCAAGATTTACTCCTAATGAGTAAATCTTGGACGGGTTTCTAGGCCAACAAATACATGTGTTGTCATTCTTATATATAATAATTGTCTATAAACTACAGGAAACATGGTTAATCCTAATCAACAGAGCATTATTAAATAATAAATCAAGAAATCAATAGTTTTAAACAAAAGGTCTAGGAATCTTTACTAGACATTATATGTATCCCTAATCATCATATTTAACATACTACATTATTATGAACATCCAGATCAGATTAAGATCATACTATGTTATAACCATTGGTTTAGTAACCCTATTTCCGCATGTACATGTTTATCAACTTTAAAACCCTATAATTCATGAAATCATTCTAACTCAATTTAATATGTTGGGATCACACAATTATATAATGACATCAGAATATATAGAAGAAACATAATTAACATGTTTAACAACATGTTCATCAAACTAGGGTTTTCTTGAATATCATAAAAGGTAGAAGAGCATTCTTTTCGGTAAGTTGACCTTTTCATATTACTTTGACCATTACAAACACATGTTTCTAGGCCGACACAAGGTGTAACATGTAGGTGATATACCTAGGTTGACACACCTTAATGAGTGTAGGCCGATACACCTTGAATATAATGAATGGATACACTTGAAATTAATGAGAAGGATACACTTTGAAAAGTGTAGGCTAGCTAGTATACCCTAAAAAGCAGCAGACAATATAACAAGTTAAAGTTGAATCTAATATTCTAGTAAGGATGAAAGAAACTTGTACTAATTGTATGAGAAAGGTAATACCTTATAATGATAATTGATGAAAGTAATCAAGTATAATTGAATACTTAAAGTAATGAATTAAAATCCTAGATGTCGGGGTTATGAATTAGGGTTTGTCTGTTGAATAAAACCCTAACGACCTTAATCGGATACAATAGAAGTCCTAACCCTAATTATGAAAGGTTGTGACTTGATTGATAGATTATTTGTGATACAATTGAATGTAAAGATAATAATATAAGCTCCTAAGAATGAGGAGTTATGATATAGGGGTGATGATTGAACATAACCCTAAAAACCCTAGTCAAGTTCAAAAGAGCAACCCTAACCCTAATGACAAAAGGTAATGTAACTTGAAATGGAATGAGAATAATATTTAGTGGTAACCGTGAATTACTTATGATTATAGCCAAGTAAGGTAAACATGGGTTATAATCTATTATAGCTTGATTATACCTCATGAGAACTATGACATAATAGTTTCAAAAATAATGTATATAGGTCTAATGATCTAGAAAAAACATATATTATAGCTTGATTATAATCTATTATAGCTTGATTATACCTCATGTTTGTAAATGGCAGAGAAAAAATTGTCCCATCATCATATTTCAGTAAGAAAAAATTGTCCCATCATCATATTTCAGTAAGAAAATTTCAACTATGGCAGAGAAATTCATCCCCAAGCCTCACCCCTACTATCGTAATCTCTATTGCAGCAATACTACCCTCGTAATCCCACCAATCACCCGCAAGCATTGTCACACAAATAAAATACATGTACATCAATAAAATACAGAGAAGAGGGCATACCGGTTTGGAGGTCTGGAGAAGACGGCGGTAAAGAGGAGCTGTGGTGGCGGCGCGGCGGAGAAGCAGCTAGCTAAACCCTGGTGGCGGCGCGACGGCGGTGGAGAGCAGCTCTGTCGTCCTGGCGGCGGCGGCGAGACGGCGGTGGAGAGTAGCTCTGTCGTCCTGGCGGCGGCGGCGTGGAGGCACTAGCAGTTGCGGCGGCGGCGTGGCGGGAGCAGTCGGGTGGGGCGACAGCAGTTGGAGGGTCCAGCAGTTGCGGCGGCGGCGGTGTGGAGGGGAGGGGCGACAGCAGTTGGAGGGTCGGGCGACAGCAGTCGGCTGTTTAGGCGATGAAACAGAAGAAAGGGGAACAGTCGGGTGATCGCAGGATATAAATTTCACCTATAGCGTCGGTTGTTTGTCACAACCGACGCCTAAAATAATTTAGCGTCGGTTGTTTGAAACAACCGACGCTCAAATGGACGATATTTTCACGAAATTGTTTGGCGGGAACCACTTTCGGCGTCGGTTATCAACAGATAACCGACGCTATAAGTGACACTTTGCGCGCAAAGTTTTCATCACATATAGGCGTCGGTGGCTATTTAAATAACCGACGCTGTATGTGACATTTTTTCTTTTCGCTCGAAAATTGGATTTCGCAGGAGCTTTTAGGCGTCGGTTTGTTATTGTCAACCGACGCTAAATACAAAGCGGTACCCGTGTCTGGCTGGTCTTCGAATATAGACGTCGGTTTGCTTAAACAGCCGACGCCCTATATGATAGGCGTCGGTTTTTCTTAATAACCGACGCCCAGAAAAGCGACACTGAATGCTATTTCTGTAGTAGTGTTCACTCAGAGTAGCTTGCTTCACCTTTGCTTCATGGAGGAGAGGGGTAGGGAAGATGGAGTAGATGAGAGCTTTACAAGAACAAATAAGTAACTCTCTTACAATAGGCCTATCTCACTCATAATCATGAAATGAAGTGTAAACTAGAGAGATAAAGTGGCTCAAGGAGTTGCAACACACTCAACTATAGTAAGGACTTAGAATAGCATGAATGAGCAAACTTGGAATGAACTCTAAGGGGTCCTATTTATAGTTGGGGGTGTTCCCTTGAGTGTGGGATCACTTAGGGTTGCAACAACTCACTAACGGTTATAATCACTTTTTCTGCAATTTTTGTACAGTACATTCGGTCGAGTTTCAATAAAGATAACTCGACCGATCCACTAAATGACAAAGATAATTTTCAAACTATTAGTCAAATTTGTTCTGGGAAACTCAACCGATGAGCTAAAATCAGTTTTGCTCAGTGATTTGGTCGGTCAAGTTCTGTGAGTATACAACTCGACCAATAGGTCATCTTTAGAAAATCCATCATAGGATTGGTTGAGTTTCCAAATCGTCTGATAAACAGCTTGTGAAAAATTTTCTAATTTGACTTTTGAGTGATTAAACCTTGGAATTAAGGGTGTGTGATTTTTTCTCATCTTAGTTACAAGTCATATCATCAATACAAGTGATTAAAAAAATCATCTAAGGTCATTTGGAGTGATCCCAAAATGCACATTTGCATTGCATTTGACTTGAACTTGAACAAGCTAGGCCTTGTGTAATTTGATCCTTTTCATGTACCTAAAGCCTAAAATCAATCTTGAACAAACATATTAGATACATAGGAATGGAATGGTTAAGTCCTTATCAAAATATGGGCAATATTGTATAACTCTCAAGTCAGCATTCTCCCCCTTTTTGACAATGTCAAACCATTCCTCAATCATATTGAAAAGGATATTGAAGTTATACCTTTACCTTGTGAATTGTAAGGGGATTCAAGATTTGAACAATGTCAATTGCTCCCCCTCAATCTATGCTTACTCTAACCTGTAGAGTTAGTCTATCTACACAAAGCAATATAACACATATGTATTGTATGGTCCTTTAACAAGTCACATGATAAAACATATAATGAATAAGAAAAGGATCACATAGGCAATAAAAGCAATATGGTTGAGCTTTAAAACATTGAACTTATCTCCCCCTTTTGACATTATCAAAAAGGAAGGGGGATAGAAGAGCACAGAAATAGGTCTTCTTCAAGCACAACCAAGCATACATCCATAACATGCAATCTCAAGGCATACACTAAATAGATACGAGAGAAACAAACAATCTAAGTCATAATCAAAATACAGTAAAATATGGCACCAACTCATGAGATATAGTAAATCAAAAAGTAAATGTGCACCGAATTAAGGTTACAACCCAGAAAGAAAGTTCTTAGAAAATAGCTACAAGCCAAAATGATGAAAAGCTAGATGATAAAATAGTACAACTCAGAACATGTACCTAGATGTTTTTAATATGAAATAGCCTAGAAAGATATATATGATCAACATCTAGACTAAAAACTAGAACAACTAAAAATCTAATCTATCTATGTCCATAACATCATCATCCTCAGCATCAGAAGCACCTGGCTCGTAGTCGTCATCTCTGTATGAAGGTGCAACAGAGAGGACATCATCACCTTCATCACCGGAGGCACCAACAAAACCATCAGAGCCATCATCATTAGATGCCTCACCATCATCCTCATCATTACCAACAACCTCCTCGTCAGTAGCAACCTCCTCATCAGCCTGGTCTGGCATCTCCTCATCAACAAGAGAACCAAAACTGTGATTGGGCCAATGTGCATTTTTCTCATCCCAAGCCATACCAAGAGCATGGAGCTCATTAGCCTATGGGAAGGAAGGAGTAGAACTACTGAGGCTGGCAAGCAGAGTGTCCAAGGGGCTAGAAGTTAGAGGCAACACACCAGGGGTAGAACCACCAACAGTAGAGGGGGTAGCAGCGGTAAAAGTGATCATATACATATGATGCATAGTCACCTCCAGTGTAGGGCTGGTAGGTTGGGTAGGGATGTGCAAAGGACATGTTCCTGATAGACATGATGGAACATAGGTCCTAATGCAAGTGCTCTTGAACCAGAAGGTTGTATGCTTGTTGATGCATCATGTAACCCATAAGGGTTTCATTTGATACATGGAACGAGGCACGAGCAGGTCGGGAAGGATGAGGTGGTGGAGGTGCTCGGGTAGAGACAGAGGTAGAGGCACTAGGTGCGGTGGAGGATAGGATAGACACAGACTTCTAAAGAGTGGTCACAAATGCCTTTTTGGGCAGGTTTGTAGTGAATGTCATGGAAAAGAGATTTGCCAGTGGCAAGCTAGAATAGACCATAGATTAGGGTTGGGTAGGGTGGGTGGGTGGGTGCCACGGGTGTTCTTTCCTGAGTCAAAGAAGGTCATATGGTGGAGAATATATCTAGACCACTTGACTCTGATGTTCTTCAAGAGACAATACATGATCACCGCAGTGTTTTTTGCAATCTCAGTTTGATTTTTCTTTGGGTGGATATTACAGTTAACAACTAGGGTGAGGATGCATCTCTTGAGGTCCAAGGCAGAAGAGGGAAGGGTGAACTTCTTCTTATACGGGAATTGAGGTTTCTTTAAGAACTTATGACTATCAGGGATAGTAAGAGCATATTTCTTATAGAAGGCCTCAGGCTCAACTAAGTCAAAATACTCTGGGTAGTCCTTACACCAGGTGTCAGTTACTTCAGTACCCAAAAAGAAGATATTCAGGGTATCCTCAGAAACTTGGAATTTCTTCCTGGCTATCATGGATGTAAGGACTAATTGAGTATTAGGCGGGGGTACGAGGGTGTTGTAATTCCAACGTAAGTTAGCATAGAATTTGTGAACCACTTTCATTCTAGTGATAGAATTTTTGTACCACACACATTCAACACCCAAGGCGGAGAGATGGTGATCATAAAGCAACTCTTCTACTTGATCTATGACCTCTTGTCTTCATGGTCTAGGATCAAATAGGGCACGTAAAGGGAAAGGGTTCCAAGGAAGGAGCTCCTTATACCTATTTACAGCCTCATTTGAGACAAAGAGTGTGCCATCAAACAGAATCAAGTGGGAGTTGGATGAAGATGAAGGTGCATTAGCTGGGGCGACCCTCTTCCTCCTATTAGATGCCATAGAGTCGAGAAGGAGAGTAAGGAGAGAGAAAAAGCTAAGAAAACACCAGCAAAACTCATCCACAAACCTAGGTGAGCAAGGGGGAACGTCAAGGGAGGTCAAGCTAGGCCAAACTAGGGAAAGGGAGAGGAAGGTTAGGGCTAGGGTAGAGAGCTTAGGGGAGCTGAAGGTTAGATCAGTAGACTTTTCTCTAGTTGAGAGGGAGAATAGTCAACTGAACCCATCTTATATTTTCTCTAGCCCAGCCATCAGTCGAGTTCTGTGAACTTAGAAACTCGACCGATAGGCTCTTTAAAAAAGGCTTTCGGCCTCTGATCGGTCGAGTTGGCAACTCGACCGATGGTCAACCTGACCTCATCATAACAAAACTAATTTCTAGCCATTAGAGTGCTAATTAAATTTATTTTTCAAGTCCATTATGTATTTTGAACATACTTTGGCACATATCACTCATCATTGGGTACTAGTTTGTGGTAAAACATGTGTTTGTGAAAAATACCCAAAAATAAGAGAAAACAAGCCAAAATGAACATGAAAAACGAATTTTTAGCATGTTAGCAAGCAATGGTGATCAAAACGGAGCCAAAGCATATAGGATAGATGAAAACTAGCTAGAAGGCATATCATATTCATTCAAAGTAGTTATGAGCAGTTTGGATCTAATAAAGTTAAATTTCTCTCTAGTTAGAGGTTTAGTGGAAATGTCCGCCAACTAATTTTTCGTGTCCACATGCGTGATATAGATATCCTTCTTGGCAATGTGATCATGAAGAAAGTGATGGCGAACCTCTATATGTTTAGCTCTATTATGCAAGATAGGATTATATGACAAGTTAATTGCACTAGTATTATCACAATAGATAGGAGAAGCATCAAAATGAATGTTAAAGTCTTGGAGCATTTGCTTCATCCATGGGACCTAGACACAACAACTCCCGGCTACAATGTATTTAGCCTTGGTGGTTGATGATGCCACTATGCTTTGTTTCTTGGAGAACTAAGACACCAAGCATGGTCCTAGGAGAAAGCAAGTGCCACTTGTGCACTTTCTATCAATCAAGCACCCTGCATAATCTGCATCAATATAATCAGTAAGAGTAAAGTCCCTTGACTTGGGATACCATAGTCTAAAATTTTGGGGTTTGGGTAAGTACCTTAAAATCCTCTTAACAGCTATAAGAAGTGATTTCTTAGGATTTGATTGAAAGTGGGCACACAAGCCAACCACTAAACATTATTCAGGTCTAGAAGTAGTTAAGTAAAGTAAACTTCCAATCATACCTCTATAGAGCTTCTCATATACCTTCTCACCTTCTTTATCTTTGTC
Source organism: Alisma plantago-aquatica (assembly GCA_963693085.1). Classification (NCBI taxonomy): domain Eukaryota; kingdom Viridiplantae; phylum Streptophyta; class Magnoliopsida; order Alismatales; family Alismataceae; genus Alisma; species Alisma plantago-aquatica. The sequence goes on along the minus strand of OY856412.1, from coordinate 1,181,525,126 downwards.
AAGTTTGGCAGTGCTTGACATGGGTGTGTCCATTGGCTTGGTATTCTCCATCCCAAAGTGTTTGAGTAGTTCACTTGTATACTTGCCTTGGTTGATGAAGTTCCCATCTTTTGTTTGCTTGATTTGAAAGCTGAGGAAGAACGTGAATTCACCCATCATACTAATCTCAAATTTACTCTACATAAGATCACTAAATTCTTTGCAAAGATCAAGGTTAATTCTTCCAAAAATGATATCATCAACATATATTTGTATGATAAGAAAATTGTTAGAAGTGTGCTTTAGAAATAAGGTAGAATCCACTTTGCCCATGATATACCCATGATCTAACAAAAAGTTCTTTAATTTATCATAACAATATCTAGGTGCTTATTTGAGTCCATAGAGAGTTTTTTGCAAAAAATAAACATGGTTAGGTAAACTATCATGTTCAAAGCCTAGAGGTTGTGCAACATGCACTGCCTCCTCAATTGTACCATTCAAAAATGCACTTTTAACATCCATTTGATACAGAAGAAAGTTTTTATAACTAGCAAAGGCAAGAAACATACGAATGGACTCAAGTCTAGCTATAGTTGCATATGTTTCATTAAAATCTATACCTTCCTATTGATTGTATCCTTAAGCCACTAACCTTGCTTTGTTTCTTAGCACTTTGTCACTTTCATCAAGCTTGTTGCGGTAGACCCATTTGGTGTTAGTGATCTTTCTATCACTTGGTCTTGGCACTAGGGTCCAAACTTTATTCTTTTCAAATTTCTCCAATTCCTCTTGCATAGCTAGGATCCACTCATCATCCCCAAGAGCTTCCTTGACATTCTTTGGCTCGAGTTGTGAGATGAAGGCGTTGTTGACTTGTTCTTTGTTGAATGCAACCCACGTCTTCACTTTTTTAAATGGATCACCTAAAATCAGCTGTTTTGGATGATTCTTTTCACAATGGGGGGTTGGATCCTTCTTATCTTCATCTTTCTCTTCTTCTTGAGTGACCGCCTCTTTTCCCTTTTGGGTGATGTTGAGCTCTTTTAGGATGGGAATTACTTCACTTGCAACATCATCATTTGGAACGTCTTTGAAAATAGAGGGGTTAGTCTCAATAAACTTAACATTTATGGATTCTTCTACTTTAGCAAGATCAACATTGAATACTCTATAAGCTTTGATAGTAGTGTTATAGCCAAGAAAGAAAGATTTGTAAGATTTCAGATCAAACTTGTCGAGAGAATATATAATGTTTAAAACAAAACAAGGACATCTGAAAATATGAAAGTAATCGATAGAAGGCCTCCTACCACGCCATAGCTCATAGGTTTTTTTTGTTAAAGAATGATGAGTAAAAACCCAATTTTGCACAAAACATGAGGTACTGACAACTTTAGCCCAAAACTTCTTTGAATTATCATACTCTAGAAGCATGGTCCTAGACATCTCCTGTAAAGACATATTCTTCCTCTCTACAACCCCAATTTGTTGAGGTGTTTGAGGTGAAGAAAAGTTGTGTGCATCGATAGATTCTTGACAAAAACGTTCAAAAAGCTCATTTTCAAATTCCCCCCCCCCATGATCACTACAAATGGAAACGATGCGGCAAGAAGCTTCATTCTCAACTCTTTTGCAAAAGCTTGAGAAAACATTAAGTGTATCACTCTTGGAAATGAGAAAGAAGGTCCAAGTATATCTAAAGAAATCATCAACAATAACAAGGCAATACTTGGAACCATGAAGTGATTAAGTTCTCATTGGTCCAAATAGATCAATGTGAAGAAGCTCAAGAGCTCTCTTGGTACTAAGGACTCCTTTAGATTTGAAGGAGGACTTGGTTTTCTTTCCTTCAATACAAGGTTGGCATTCCTCATCCTTTTCAAAATCCAATTTGGGAAGTCCCTTCACGAAGTTCTTTTTGCTCAACTTCTTCAAATGATGCACATTTACATGACCAAGCCAACATCGCCAAAGAGAAATATCATTCAAGTTGACTACTAGGCATCTACCAACAATATGCTTAATAGATTCAAAAACAATAACATAAATATTATCACTTCTAGTTCCCTTATATATAACTTGGTAGGTGAGGGAATCTAGAATCAAGCATTCAAAGGAAGTAAATAACACATTGTAGATATTGTCACATAATTGACTAACACTAATTAAATTATGATGTAGGCCATCCACAAATAGAACATTCTTGATACACAAGGATTCACCTACATCACCCTCACCTTTGACTTTACCTTTCTTATTGTTCCCAAAGGTGACCGAACCTCCTTTCTTTTTGGTGAAGTTGTTGAAATGGCTTATATCACCTGTCATATGCTTAGTGCAACCACTATCAACAATCCATCCTCCTTTATTCTACAAGAAAGGAGAATGTCAATTCCCAACTCAAACTTTGGGATCTGGAGTTAGCTTGGGGACCCATTTCATCTTTGGATTAGTCCCCTAAGGCTTGTAAGTATAATAAGTAGAGTAATGGTAATCACATTTGCAACAAGAACAAACCATAGGATTCTTAGTACCGGAGGACTCTCCTACAAAGAAAGAGGTCTCCTTGCTCTTTTTGTTACCTTTGGCTTTGTTCTTTCCCTTTGATGCTACCCCTACAAATCCCAAACCACTAGTACCGCTTTGTTTGGTAGAATGGTCAAGGATTTCGTTTACAGAGTTCTTCCCTTTGAGGAATTTCTGTAGGGATTCTCTCAAACTATGGTTATCATCATTTAGAGAAATAATGGTAGAAGATAAGCTAGATATGTCATCCCTAGCATGAACTAGATTGGCCTCAAGACAGAGGGCTTTACTTAAATATGAATCCTTATCAAGTGAAATGGAAGTAACATTAGCACTAGGCAATTAAGGTCTAGCAGATAATTGACTTGACCTAGCAACCTAGCATTTTCAGATTTAAGCATTTGGCTTTCTTTAAGATAGATATATTTTTCATCTCTACGAGCATCAATAAGAAGCTTAAATTCAACATTTCCAATTTTAATCAATTCAAGCTCTTTTAGGCAATTCTGGTTTTCTTCCAAAAGATTTTCTATGTTCTTAAGGTAGATACCATTTTCAACTTCAACTCCATTGTATTGGAGCTCAAGATCAAGGTATTTTCCTTGCAAATTATCAATACTCTCAAGATTAATTTTCTCATTCAGCTCTAGGATTTGAAGTTTACCATATAGATCATCAATGATTTTTCCTAACCATTTTCTTTTAGATTTACATTTAGTAAAATATGAACGGGTAGAGATAAGCATGTCAGTAATAGCTTCCTTAGATAACTCATGCAAAATTACCTCACTTACCTCACCAATTTCTTCACTAGTAGAGGCCATGAGTGCAAGTTGGCACTCTCCATCTTCTTCGGAGCTTGAGATGCTTGAAGGTGAAGCTTCCCAAGCTACATGAGTTGCATTCTTGTGTCTCTTCTCCTTCTTGTCCTTCCTCTTGTACTTGCTCTCCTTCTTGTACTCCTCTTCCTTATTTGATCTGCCCTTATGGTGTGACTTTCTTGACTTGGGACATTCACTCTTGTAGTGCCCCTTTTGTCCACACTTGTAGCATCTAGGAGTAGAGGAGGAAGAGGCTTGCTTTCCCTTGAAGTGTTTTCCCTTGATGTAGTTGGCTTCATGCTTACTTGGTCCATCGTCTTCACTAGAGGAGGAAGGAGAAGTCCGGAAAGAAAGTTGTTGTTGAAGGATGACCGCCTCCACTTGCGCTTTGAAAGCACTATCTTTGATCTTCTTGGCTTCCTTCTCTTCTTGCTTGGCTTCTTCTTCTTGTTTGTCAAGCCTTGGCTCATGGGCTTGGAGGTTGCCAATGAGATCTTCGATTGGGATATCACTAAGGCTCCTCACTTCTTCAATGAAGGTGACCTTTGAATCCCATATCTTTGGTAGAGTCCTCAAGATCTTGGAATTGATTACACCTCTATCCAAAGTGTTGCCCAATGCAGCCAGCCCATTGATGATGACATTCAATCCTGAGTACATCTCCGCAATCCCTTCTTTCTTTCCCATCTTGAAGTTTTCTAGAAGGCTATTCAACATGTAGATCTTGGCCTCCTTGACTTGCTTTGTGCCTTCATATGTAATTCATAATTTGTCCCAAATCTCATAGGCGGTGTCCCAAGATGAGATCTGATTGAACTCTTTGGGGTAAGGACTGCATAGAGGATGCTTATGGCTTTAACATTGATTTGGCCTTCTTTGAGTGAAGCTTCACTCCATGTTGCAATAGCTCTGGTTGGCTCCTTGTAAGGTGTGACCATCACCTTCCACATGTCAAAGTTTGTGCCTTGCATGTAGAATTGCATACGCCTCTTCCAATAGAGGAAGTCAGTTACATCAAAGATCAGATGACACATGGTGAAGCCTCCCTCTAGGTTGAGAGAATTGAGTAGGTTGTCGCCCATCTTCTTATCTCGTGAGAGATTGTTGGAGAAAATCCTTCACTCTAATAGTACTTGTTGGATCTAGGGCTATAGAGGGGGGTGAATAGAGCTTAAAAATTTCTCACAAGATATATTAGACCTTCAAATTATATCAAATTAAAACCAATAGCTTAAGTGCAGTTTGAAGTCCTAACTAATAAGCATAGTAAGGATGAGAGGAATTGATAGCAAGCACTTGACAAGGTCATGTAGAGTGGTTCCACTCTCCAAACTAGGAGAGAGTCAGTCCACTACCTAGAGAGGTCAACCTCTAGGACTTTGCAAGTGCTTTTCTCTATATATTCACCAATAAGAGTTACACTACAAGACCACCAAAGGACTTACCCATCCAAGCACCAAGAATCTTCCACCTTACCAAGAACTTACCCACTTTGCCAAGAGTCTTCAACCTTCTCCAAGGTCTTACCCACTCTTGTACAAGTCTTTCGCCTTCAAGGACTTTTCTACTCTTCTTGGATCTTCAGCCTTTGCCTTCTCCTTCACCTGGAGAAGATCTTCACCTCTTCTTCAACCTTGAAGAAGAACAACAACAACTCCACCTTCACTGAGAGTAGCTTGCTTCACCTTTGCTTCATGGAGGAAAGGGGTAGGGAAGATGGAGTAGGTGAGAGCTTTACAAGAACAAGGAATTAACTCTCTTACAACATGACTATCTCACTCATAATCATGAAATGAAGTGTAAACTAGAGAGAGAAAGGGGCTCAAGGAGTTGAAACACACTCAACTATAGCAAGGACTTAGAATCGCATGAATGAGCAAACTTAGAATGAACTCTGAGGGGTCCTATTTATAGCTGGGGGCGTTCCCTTGAGTGTGGGATCACTTAGGGTCGAAATATAGACATTTTCCAAGATGCAAGAGATCTATTTTCACCCAAAACAACTCACCAATGATTATAATCACTTTTTTTATGTTTTCTGTATAGTAAATTTGGTCGAGTTTCAATAAAGGTAACTCGACCGATCCACTAAATGAAAAAGCCAATTTTCAAAGTATTGGTCGAGTTTTCTTCTAGGAAACTCGACCGATGAGCTAAAATCAATTTTGTTCAGTGAGTCAGTCAGTCGAGTTCTATGAGTGTACAACTCGACTGATGGGTCATCTTTAGAAAATCCATCATATGATTGGTTGAGTTTCCAACTTGACCGATAAACATCCTATGACAAATTTTCTAATTTGACTTTTGAGTGATTAAACTTTGGAATTAAGTGTCCCTGATTTTTTGTCATCTTAGTTACAAGTCATATAATCAATACAAGTGATTACAAAAAATCCTCTAAGGTCATTTGGAGTGATTTCCCAAAACGCAAATTTGCATTACATTTGACTTAAACTTGAACAAGCTAGGGCTTGTGTAATTTGATCCTTTTCTTGTACCTAAATCCTGAAATCAATCTTGAACAAACATATTAGATACATAGGAATGGAATGGTTTTGTCATTATCAAAATATGGGCAATGTATAACTCTCAAGTCAACACAAACTAGGGTTTTTCATGTATATCTAATTTAAAAATTGAAATAGGTTGTTCATGTATATCTAATCTAAAAATTGAAATATATGGAATATTATGACTGATGTTTCTAATGTAAGGTTTAATCTTACATGAGAAACCAATCTTTGATTTAGTTGAAAACTTAGTGTTGTAACACAATATAGATTCTATAAGATCTCAAATTTAGTAAGATTTTCCATATTTTATGATAGGTTAAATTACAGAGCCCGTTTTGGCTTCAAATGGAACATTACATCCACTATAAATGCATAAAAATTAGAAAATGGTACAATTTGACAAGTAACGTCAAGTCAAACCAAAACCAAAATCATAATCACAATTCACTATAATCAACAATAAATAAGCATCTGCTCCACAAGGTATCATCAATTTTAACAAGGTTACCACATAAAAGACGCTACAACCTCATAAGTAAAATATTATGATTGATGTATATATATTGGATTGTTGACAAGTTTTCCCTATATTCCCCTTCTTCTTAAGAGGTTTATACTCAGTTTACCACTAAGTGTAACCCAAATGAGGGCCTTCACAAAATATAACTACTCATTGTATAAAATATTAAAAGAAATACTTAGCTGGTCATCCATCGTGTGATTATTAAGCTACATGAAATGGTTGGATCTATGACCATAATAGGGGTTGAAGTAAGTTGAAAACTTTTAAACTAATGTTTTATACATTCAAATATATCTATAAGTAATAAAGTAAGTATTAAAAGAAAAGGAGAGAGATATTGAAACAATCACAAAGGAGGCAAGTATCTATAGTGTTTCCATGTCTTAGGGGCATAGATCCACTACCTAGAGGGCTCAATATCTAGTATTTATAACCTTGAGAACCACATTATATTTCAATTACAAGAGATTACACCAAGTCACCTCCTTTTTCAGATCAAGGGCTAACTATTACTTCATTTTATTCTAAAGGAGATAACAACCATGTAAAGGACTTATTCATCCTTATCCAAGGGTCTTCTTCCCTTTTTTGGGTTTTGGGGAAGGAGGGGAAGTTAAATATAAAAAAAGTTCTTCCCTTTATATCCAAGATGACAAATCCATCATATGTATATAACATCAGTGAATAAAAGACATAAGAGGGGATAAAGGTGCTACCTTTGTGCACACTACTTGTTCAACAAGTAGATGTGTCTTATGTTGATGACGAACTTGATGTTCCAGATCTAGATGTGGTATGGTTACTAAGAATCCAAATAGATCACCTATAGATCTATATTGTCTACCAAGTAGCAACTTGTAATTGTCTTATAGAGCGTGTGCTCTAAGCCTATGTCTCAGCATCTACTTTATCTAGGAAGATGAGAGAGAACATGGTTACCACCTTGGTCACCAAGTCAAAGAGGAACAAGAGTTTTCAGCATGCTGGGTGTCCTGAAACTCCTTATCTTCTCCTTTCTTAGGAAGCAGTCCTTAAGGTTACTTCCTCTCTTCAAGATGGAAGTTTGATAGCCAACATGTCTCACAAGTTGTATCAAAATATGTGTCTCACCCTTGGGGACATGCCCCCTTTATATAGAGGGTCATGGGCTTGGGAAAAGCTAATTGAATCAATATCCTAATTGTTATCCCAAAAATAGTTTGATTCTAAAAACAAAAACTGGATTTGTGATCACCCAATCACGTTTTGTGATCACCCTATCTCAATCCTTGGTCGCCCGATCTCAAAAGCTAATCAGCCAATCATGACTTTTCAGATCTATATATGAAATCTAACACTTTCCCTTTTGAACTGTAATTGTTCTATCATGGAAGTTAATTGTCTAATCACATAATTCTATCACTCAATGAATTGACAGTCGATTCATCTAATGACCAAATCATCTGATCGACCAGACATTTTGGTCACCCAATCGGCAGGATAATCAACATGTTTATGATTCATAACCATACTAATCATATATTTGATTGTGAACTTCAATTCCCTTATGCATCATTATGGATGTGAAATAGTAGTCTCCTAATTACGTTGGTATTCATGTTCATGGCCATGCATTTCATAGTCTCACTCATCAAGTGGTTGGAGATATCACTCCAAAGGAGGGACAAATTCCATCTACGTCACTCACAATATGCTCCATGTGTCATAGTGTACGCAACACCCTTTTGGAAACTCATATTTTAGAGAATGTTGGGCTAGTATCAAAGTTCACAGAACAACATGTGTTATTGTAGTGACTTCAGGTCTAAAGATCAAAGTCACCATTGTCACATTGAGATATGACTCTTAACATGTCATTACATGACTTTCATGTATCAATATCAAGGTGATTTTGTCCAATACAACTTGTTCTCTAACAAGTACCCATGCATCTAAGTTGATATCCAATACCATGTATAAATAGACATAGTCATCACTCGCCATACATGCCAGTCTTATGTATAATTGTGTTCAAACTATCCACAATGATAATCGACTAGGGACATAATATGAATGAGTACTCTTATTACAAATATTACTCAACCCAAACCATATGTCTTCGAGATAGAAATACTTAGGATATTATTCAGTTTATTCATTACCTTAATATTGAAATAAACATAATAAGTGGAGTTGCCTTTTATTAATAATAAAATCAAGTACAAAATATCTCTTTTACAATTGATACATGATGGCTCTCATGTTATATAACCAACAGTCGCCCACTTGCACTAGATCCAATCACTCATGAACCTAAGTCCAAAAGATCTAACATTACCATCATGTTTATGCTATGATAGTGCTTTAGTTAGGGGATCAACAACATTGTTGTATATGGTACTCAACATAGATTTATATCTTTTTGTTGTATGATCATGTGTATGAGATGGTATCTCCTGAGTATGTGGTTGAAACACTGATGTGATATGGGGTCCTTTTCCTATGCAATAGATCCATTATTGTTGCAATAAAGTTATATTGCTTCTTTAATGGTTGGAATCACCCCAAGTTCACTAGAAAACTTCTTTATTCATATGGGTTCCTTTGTTGCACTGGAGGAAGAAGTGTACTTGGCCTTTGTAGTAGAATCATCCACAACCTACTTCTTGTAAGTTTTTCAATTTACAGATCCACTATTTAGGTAAAATACATACATATTGTGATCTATTATCATCCCTGTCAGTTTGGAAACTTGCATCAATGTAACTTTCTACAATTAACTCTTTCTCACCACCACAAATTAGGAATTGATCCTTAGTTATCCTCAAGTACTAAAGGATGTTCTTTACATCTATCCAATGACCATCACCTCGATATAATTGGTACATGTTGATCATGCTCAAAGCATAAGAGAAATATGGGGGCATACATATCAATGCATATATGATAAATCCAAATGTTGAGGCATATGAAATCTTACTCAGTGTGCTTGCTCTTTTAAAGAGATGGGACATTTAGTTCTAGTGAGACTTATTCCATGTGACATGGGTAAGTTTCCTCTCATAGAATTATATATGTTAAACCTTTTTAGCAATTTGTCAATGCATGTACTTGGCTTAGGCCAAGAGACCCAGATCTATCTTTATATATATTGGTTCCTAGAATATAGGATGCTTTGCCTAAGTCATTCATAAAGAAGGTGTTTCCCAGTCATGTTTCAACCAATTTTAGAGTAGATATTCCATTTCTCATCAATAGTATGCTATCCACAAATAGTATGAGAAATACAAGCATGCTCCCATTAACCTTCTTGTAGACACATGGTTCATCATTATTTTGGATAAAGCCAAATTGTATGCTTGTTTCATCAAAATGAAGATTCCAACTTTGAGTTGATTGCTTCAATACATAGATTGGCCTTTCTAGCTTACATACTTTATTGGTTTTGTTTGGAGAGATAAAACCTTCAGCCTGTGTCATGTACACATCCTCTAGAAAATTCTCATTAAGTAAAGTAATTTTGACGCCCATTTGCCAAATCTCTTAGTTGTGACAAGATGCAATGAAAAACATGATCATGATGGATTCAACCATGGCAGCTGGTGAAAAATATGCATTGTAGTCAACACCTTGAACTTGTTTTACACCTTTTGCAAACAATCTACCTTTTTAGCTTTTTGCATTACCATCCATATCGATCTTCTTTTTAAAAACTTGTTTGCACCCTATGAATTTTACCCCTTCAGGTGGATCCAGCGAGGTCCATATCTTGTTGGTATACATGAAGTCCATATCAGATCTCATGGCCTCAAGATGTTTCTCATAATGTGGTCCCTCAATAGCCTCATTATAGGTTTTTGGATCATCATCCTCAATGACCAACACATTTTCTTCTTGAGTCACAAGAAATTGATATCTCTCTGGATCAATATGTGCCCTATAAAATTTTTGAGGATCATGTGCTACAATAGGGATTTGAGGTTCCAGAATTGTTTGTGGTTCCTCTTGTTCCTTATGTACCTCCATAAGTTCAATGGAATCTTATTAGTCTTAAAATTCTTCAAGTTCTATTTTCTTCTCACTGGTTCCTCTATAAATAAACTTCTGTTTGTGGAATACAACTTATCTGGAATGAAACACTTTGTTGTCAGATGGAATAAAGAAGTAGTAACCCTTAGTTTCATTAGGGTATCCAACAAAATTTCCTTTATCTAATTTGGGTCCAAGCTTTTCATAGAACAATTTATTGACATAAGATTCATATCCTCCAAACTTTCATGAAAGATATATTGAGATATTTTCCATTTCTTATCTCATATGGTGTCTTTTCAACGGATTTGGAAGGTACTCAATTTAGTGTAAATGTGAAAGTTTCAAAAACGCATCCTCAAAACAAATGGGAAGATTAGTTAAATTTATCATTGATCATACCATGTTGAACAAGGTGTGATTCGTTCTTTTTGACACACCATTATGTTGTCTTGTTATAACTAGAGTCCATTGTGACAATACTACAAACCCTCATAAGGAACTCAAACTATTGGCTAAGATATTCACTATCTCAACCTAATAAAAGTGTTTTAGTTCTTTTGTCAAATTCATTCTATAGTTCATTCATGAATTCCTTGAACTATTCAAAGGATTCAAATTTGTGTTTCATAAGATACACATATCCAAATCTACTAAAGTCATCAGTAAAAGTGATGAAGTACTAATATACACCTCTAGAACTTGTGCTAAAAGGTCCATGCACATTATTATGTATGAGTGGTGATACCTCACTCTCTCACTATTTCCAGTGAAAGGTGATTTTGTCATCTTACACAATAAACAAGATTCACATGTCTCTATTGACAAAAAAATAAAAGAGTCTAGATAACCATCTTTACAGAGTCCAGAAATGCATTTCTCATTTATATGACCTAGATGAAAGTGACAAAGATATATTTTGTTTGAGTAATTGAGTTTTAAATTATTGGTATTTATGTTATATATGTATGTCTCAAGATCAAATAAATAAAGATCATAAGACACAGGGGCAATGTCGTAGAAGATGTCATCTTTATAAATGGAAATACAACCATTCTTTATTGGAAATTCAAAACCATTCTTGTCCGAATAAGATATATAAATACTATATCTATATATGGAATGTACATGATAGTGGTTCTCTAATTCTATTACAAGCCCACAAGGTAGACGTAAACAACGGGTGCGTACTATAACAGTTACAACCCACTTCTTTCTTTATTGGCAATTCTAGGGTTTATGATAACCTTAATGTTAATTTTGTTTTTGTCACTAATATATTACCTTGTGCTTTATGTAAGCCTCATTCATCTTAATCCTTTGTTTGGATAACTCAAAATCATGACATGAGAAACCATGAGATCAGAGCTTTAGTTACTATAGAAACAGACCTCACATATACGTGGGAAGAGACATAATGATACATGAAAATCATACTAATACTCTAGGATTTTAGATAATCAAATACAAGTACAATGCAAACATAAGGAACCAAATCAAAGTTAAATGAGAAAGTTTTGTCAGTTTTAGTGAACATGGGTAAAGTTGAATTTAGTCTGCTTATTTTTTAGTTTGACGGACCATGCATACTGATGGCATACAGACCGATGGCCATACAGACCAAAGACACACTGCCTGAAAGCCATGCAAATTGATGACATGTTGGCTAATGGTCCACATAGAGTGATGGCCACAAGATTGGCGACACACAGAAAAACAACCACGTAGGCTGAGGACACATAGACCAATGACCATGTAGACTGATGACAACACAGATTGGTGACACATAGGCCAATGTTCACATAGGTTGATGACATGTAGACCGACAAATATGCAGAGCGACAACCACACAAATTGACAAAAAGGGAATACACGACCATCCAGGACAACAATAAATAAAATGGCCACAAGTTTTACTATACATATCCGAATTCGACAAAATTTGTGATGTTCAAATTGTATTTAAAATTTTCACACAATTAGCGTCCTAAACTTCCAAGATACCGATGGAGAGGAAATTTAGGGGATGAATTTTGGGAAGAATGTGAGGAAAAATGAGAGACTGGTGATCTAACCATAGATCTATGACAATAGGTAGTTTTTAGCTATAGATCTCTTCTATTATTCTTTCTCCCTCGGTAGAGATCTTCTATTTGACTCATCATAGGTGATGTTCCTCCTCCCCTCTTTATCTTCTTCATTTGGTAGACTGCTTTTAGAGAAACATATCTGAGGTTAAACCATGAGAAAATGTTTTTGGAAACTTCTAACCTGAATCCAAGATCTACATACCAAACTATTGATTCACAGGGTTAGATCCTAGATCAATGACTAGGTCAGATTCAAGTGAGTGGAAAATCACCTTCTAACCTTAATTTAAAGAAAATTAAATGGAATTAATAGTGTTTCTATGTAAATTCCTATTCATAATTTTTTGTTGCGAATTATTGTTTGTGCAAACTAGATTTCAGTAGAAGAAATATGTTATTCATTATATTATATGCCATGATTCCATATATTCATTTGTTGTGTAAGTTACTATGCAATGTAGTAAATAAGATGGTGGATTTAGAGATAATTGAAACCTCAAGTTTTCCCCAATCTTAGATTTAAAGAATGGAATTGTGACTTGAGAATATTAACATAGTTTATATTTTCTATATGTCATTGGTAATTTTATGTTAAATTCTTAGTTGATAGATATATGGTGGTATTATTAATGATAAAAATGTTATCTAGTCAAAATATATGTCATTAGACGTTAGAAGCTTTGGACATTATAGAATCCTTCACAGGAGACATGCGTTGTGAGGAGAAAACATGCTACTGACTGGAGGATAAGTCCACATCGAGTTATCTAGAATGCACTGAATTAGGGTGTGGGGGTCTAGCCCAGTGAGGACAAACTCCTTATTGTGATGTGGTACCCAAAACCAACTGGGGATGTTTATGGTGCATGTGTTTCTAGTCAATGGTCATCTTCAGTAGGACTGATGGAGACTGAGTCAAAGTGCTTTGACTCTCCGCCCGAGTACACGGGTTTACATAAGGGGTCTAAATATCTGACCTCTCCCATTAGTTGCCGAGAGTCAGAAATGACAAAACTCACTACATATAGGGTTGTTGAGATCAAAGAATTAGGATCCTGAGCATACTTCTAAGTCTTGTACTTGTTGTGATGATTTCACAAGTTTTGGTACGCCTCATGTAGGTCCAGATCATGGAAATGGACTAAAAGACATATGAAGGGTTTAATTTATTTACTGCAATCATTATCATATCAACTTCCATGTTGAATGAGTTATATTTTTATTGACATACTAATATTCTTTTGCATTTAATTTGATAATATGTAGCACCTGAAACGTCATGGTTACTTGTTGATTTTCTACTCATTGAGCTAGTATCTTATCAAACTACTAAAACATTTTTTAGGTAAAGGACCCACTCCACTAGAAGAGCTAGAAAGCCAACTATTATCAAGAATGAAGCAGTGGTGTTGAAAAGAGTAGTTATCTAGTTATATGGTCTCTTATCCTTCCTCTAGATATTGGGAATGGGAAAATGAGAAAAAGGAGTAGTTGTATATAGTTGTACTTGACGTATAAAAAGTGAGAACTCTTTCTTTAATGTAAAAGCCTAATTCTATTGTATTAGTCAGTGCTTGTTGTTATCTGATGTTTCTAGCTCATATAAATATATGTTTATGCACGTTTCTTCATGATTAAAGAAATAAAAATGTTAAGGCATTTTACGTCATGTGATAAAATGGTTGATTAGTTTTGATCCATCCTTGGTGGACCTAAACCTAGTTAGTGGGTGTATCAAGTTTTTAGTATAGGAGCCCAGGATGAACCTAAATTTGGTTTAGGATTGGTATAGGGACGATAAGAGATTAATAGAATTTAGATGCTTTCCTCTTTAAAAATGCAATTTTCTAATAGATATGTTTTTTTTATGGATGTGCAGATGGTAGGTAGGGGACGTGGACTTTGTGAGGAACATGGGGAGAGAAACTATGGCCCTAAACATCAATAAATGGCTTAAGGTGGAGAAGATAGGGATGAGGAGACAAGGATATACCACATTTCTTTGAATACAAAAGAAAATATAAGATGGACATGAGGTCTTCATCTTCTAGCAAGAATATAACGAGATCCTATGAGATAGTAAGAAGTTTGGTGGGTTTGAGTTTTAGTAACAAAAGATCTAGTTGTGGCCGATGAGTGGCTTCAATAGTTGGAGAAAGTATTCTATTTAATGGAATTAATAGAAGATAAGAAGATTAATCATGCAATCTATATTCTTATAGGTGATGTTGAGTTATGGTGGCGTGCAAATGAGATAAGAGGAAAAATGTAGTAATGACCTACAAATATTTCATGGACGATAAGATTAAGAAGCTAGGGAATATCAGACATGGTGGTATGACAATTGGAGAATATGAGGGTTTTACAAGGTTGACTAAATTCTTTCAATAGCTTGTATTTTTTATGACAAGGAACACCTCCTAGAACGAGCCAATAATGGACTCCCCCTAATAGGTTAAACCCCATGGTCATACATAGTGTGTCCATTCATCCCCATGCCACATCCGATAGCATGATGTGTCATCACAATGTCGCCTGGTCAGAACACCTACCAGTCAATTTTTTTTGCCTGGAACTCACTCCCGTTGGGATTCAAACCCAAGTGGGATAGCTGGGAGGCACCCCTCTTAACCAATTGCACCAACGTTGAGTGACTCTTAGCTTGTATTCAATGACATGGAGAAGTGTAGGAAATTTCAACAAGGATTAAGAATAGAAATTAGTTACAACATATCACCAACTGGTGGAAGGGATAGAGAACTTTGGGGAATTTGTGGAGGCTGCAAGACACATAGAAGAATCAATTAATGTTGATAAGTAGTTTAAAGGTATGAAAAGATATGGAGATTTCAATAGAAGAGCAAAAAGCAATCATGGATACAAAGAAGATGGTGGATCCTTTTTCAAGATAGGATGGGGACTTGGATATTTTGGAAGACAATGATCTATTTCTTCACATAATGGAGGAAGGTCCTCTTCTAGTAGATCGAACAAACCACCCAGGTGGGAACCTCCATCTATATCTTCAAGATCATCAGTGTTAGTAACAAATCCATAGAAATAAGATATATCTATGTGTGGCAACTATGGTGATACACATTTTTTTTTTGAAACGGGGAGTTATTACCCAATTGAGTTATAATTGTGGACATATGAGACATATTAAGAGGGAGTGCCAAATGCTTTAGTTTATTCTTGAATAAAGTCCATGATCAAAATTTCAGACTCCTCAGAGACATGCTCTAGTTATAGGGGCAACTGTTGGTAAGGTATGCCAATAGAGCCAATCATTTGATGGTTGACATGGCATATAACATAAAGGATTTAATTAATACTCATAAAGGAAAACTTCCAATTCATTTTGTTTCATTCAGTTATGAGATGATGAAGAAACATTATGAATGTCTAAAGAATGACAATACTCAATGATTTATGTCTCTAAGTACGCGACTTGGAGAATGAGATAATATAAATGCTAAGAGTATGCATAATCTTATTATGTCCCTAGTCGATTGTTACTATGGAAGGTAGATAGACACCAATAACACATAAGAGTGGAGTGTGGGTTGGTTGATGACTGAATCTCATTACTCATGATATGGCAATATCAAATCAACCACACAAATACATGTTAGAGAATAGTGTATCAGACAAACCCACCTTGAGAGTGACACATGGAAACAATCATTGGTAGTCATAGTCATCTCTCATAGTGAAGGTGGTGATTCTGATTCTTAGACCTAAAATCACTACACCTATCACATGTCGTTGGGTACACTTTGACATCATCAAACACAATCCTGAAACATGGCTTGTTATAATGGAGATGATTGGGTGACTTTGACACATGGGGATAGACTTTGAGTGACATAAATGGGATTTGTCCCTCGCACTAGAGCATGCTATACTAGCCACTTGATAAGTGAGACTAAGAAATGCATGTTCATGCACATGTAAATCAATATATGATATAGAAGTCATATTATCTCAGATAGTCTGCTCTTAGTTCAAGAAACTTGAGATGAATGTTGAGAGGATGACAAATCCATGCCTTGAGTTCACTCCGAATATTAGAGACAAAGAAATTATACAATCACTACAACATCTTACACAGATTGTAGGTTGAAGTTGTTCTCCAACTTTCCATTCACTTGGGTAGCACTGATGTATGACTAGGCACCACTGTCTTCTTGTGATGTCATAAGCTAGTTATGGAAATTCACTGCCAATGTGATATGGGACCTATAAGGTCACACACAAAGGAACTCATCTAGAAGAGGAGTTTGATCTTGAATGCTCTTGAATGATGATTGGATTGATTACTAAAGTGTTTAGGTATTCAATTCATGCAACAGATCAACTAAATGCACCCCAAACGATCATCTCACTAGATGATATAGCTGTCTAGAGTGCCAAGCAGTCGTTTCAAGGGTTGAGATGAGCATTTGGAGAATTGGGCTGATTGGAACCGAATTGGGTGGAGCTCTACATGAATAAGACCCAACTGATCGACTCACTAGGTGAATCGATCGGCTCAGTTGGGTCGGTGGATGATTCTAGCAACTTTCCTAAATTTGTGAGAAAATTTGACCGTTTTGACTGTACAATTCTTGAGATGCAAGGAATTAATGTTTAACATTAATTGAAAATGAATAGCCAATTTTGTATGCAGCTGGGAAACTATGAAATGATTGTCTTGTAGTATGAGATGACCAGTGCTAGATGATCATATCGTGATTTGTAGGTTGTAAAAATTAAAGATCTTCCAATCTCTTCCACTCCCTCACAGATCCCGAACAGACTGGGAACCCTGGCCCTAACCCCTCCTATAAATAGAGGGGAACTGGGGGCTTCTCTAAACATGACAATTACACAGACAATTGAGAATCAATTGCTCTAACAATTGTTGTCCTCTCCAATTGTGTTAACCAAGAGAGCCCAAGAAAGTCCTACCCATCTAGGGAGGGATAACTACGGGAGAGAACAACTGAGGTTCATTATTGTGGAGAGAAATTTGGTGATTAGTACGCCAACGAGAGGGACAACTCCTTCCAATCTGTACTAGTTGAAAGATAGGAGTCCTAGTTGGTCAGTTTGGACTACTCTAGAGGATGGAGTCCTTTGGCTACTGCTAGGAGAGAAACGTCAACTTGCAGTACATGGCGAGACCATAGGAGTCGTTGTTGAAGCTATCCTATTCGTTGTTCATGGTGAAAACCAAGAGCTGCACAACCACCATCCAAGAGCAACTAGAAGACAGTTGCAACTACAATGGGTTGTTATTGCTGGACTTGCTCCAGGACTAGGTTTAACTCGTTAAACCATCCTTCCTATTTCATAGTGGTTGATGTGATCTTGAGGTTATGGGAATACAAATAGATAATACTTTTGTTTCCGCCGCTATACTCTATACCCGTATTTCCCAATAGCAACTACTTCAGTGGATTTAGGTTCTAGAGGGGGAGCATACAGTACCACTAGTGGATTATAAGGAAAACATGGTAGGGGGAGAGATACATGATGCTTCTTCTCAGTGACACCAAAGGTGTATTCTCACCTAGAGGTGTGACATGTGAGACACTTCTATTTAATAACATTTTAATTATAGTTTTGATAGATCCCACTGTGACTCATTCTTTTTTTCAAATGTCTTTAATTAGTGGATTACATCTTATAACTCAAGATTTGTCTTATGAGTTGTTGTTAAGAGTGCCACTAGGTGAATCAACAATTTTTCTTTAAGTATGTCTCGGATGTCTATTGAGTTTTAGTTCATATACTATAGCAATTTATCTCATACCCTTAGATATTAATTCTTTTCAAATTATTTTGGGTATGGACTGCCTTGGGACACATCATGTTCAATTGGATTGTTCGAAGAAAGAAGTAATCTTTTGAGTAATGTGGTTTTTCATGTGTCTTCTCTAGGGATAGGAAAGTCTTACCCACATATATAGTATCAACCATTTTAGCTGATAAGATGATCAGTAAAAGGGAGTGAGGCCTATCTAGCACAGGTGCTAGATGCTAGGGTAGAGAAAAGAACAACCAATTTAGAAGAAATTCCAATTGTATGTGAGTTCTCAAATGTCTTTCTTGAAGAGTTGCTAGGTTTACCACATGAGAGATATTGACTTTGAGATACAAATTTACCTACTAGTCACCCAATGGCATTACCTGCCTATACAATGGCACCTGTAGAGTTAAAGGAATTTAAAGCTCAGTTATAATAGTTACTGGATAATGGTTTCATTCAACCTAGTACATTACATTGGGAAACTCCCATGATTTTTGTGAAAAAGAAGGATCAAACCATGGGTTATGCATAGCCCATAGGAAATTGAATAAGATAATCATTAAGAATAAATATCCTTTACCTAGAATTAATGAGTTGTTGAATTAACTACGTGGAGAAAAAATATTTTCTAAGATAGATCTCATGCTAGGTTGAGAATAAAGTCATTATATGGACCTAAGTCAATGTTCAGAACAAGGTATAAACATTATGAATTAGTAGTTATGTCTTTTGAACTAACAAATTCCCCAAAACCTTTTATGGACATGATCAATACATTTTTCAAATTATACTTAGATCAATTTATAGTAGTGTTCATAGATGTTATTCTTATATATTCTAGAGATGAATTACAACATGAACAACCTTTGAGGATAGCCCTACAGTTGTTGAGGCAACATCAGCGTTATGCTAAGTTCAACAAATGTGAGTTCTGGTTAGCTGAAGTTTCTTTTCTTGGACATGTCATATCAGGAGATGATATCAGTGTAAACCCTAATAAGGTGGAATCTAGTCTTTAGTGAGAGCAACCTATAATCCCTACTAAGATCAAAAGTTTTCTAAGGTTGACTGGATATTATAGGAGGTTTATAAGGAACTTCAGTGTATTAGGAGCACCTCTTACATGCTTAACAAGAAAGGATGTGCCTTTCATTTGGTTTGAAACTTGTCAAAAAAGTTTTCATACTTTAAAGAAAAAGTTAACTACTGTAACATACTAGATCTCAGACCCTACCTTGAAAGTTGACATTTCAGACTTAGCCAAACAAGGTTGAAGGTTAGACCTAAATAGATGTTTAGTATAACCCCAATGAGCTAATGCATGTATAGATCACCTTAATGTAACCTAATATTCTAACATTAATCTTAGGTTTATAATGGATACATAAAATATGCCACATAACTCATTTTGGTGGTAATATGAAGATAAGAAACTTAATTCGATGAATAATTTAGATAATGGTCCGTTAATGGGCCATATGACATATCTCATAAAAAGAAGTCTCAAAAGTGGAAACAAACTTCAAATCCGAAATCTACATATCAAAAGTAACATACATGTCAAATTTCATCTAATTTGGACCACCTTGAAATATTAGGACAAGTTTAGGAGAGAGAAAATTAGTAAAAAGCATTAGTAATGAATAATATGATTATATAACTTCCAAATATGTAAATAATAGCAAATTCATATTCGACACATCAAATATAACTTGTGGATGAAGTTTGGTCCAATTTGGATGTTGTTTGTGTAAGTTATGCAATTTTATGTACATTCTGGACTTTTCTGCAATTTACCCAATTGGGAGGTTTTCTTTGCAAATTTTCACATGCATTATAATCCTTATATATTTCCTTACCATTCTCAAGTTTTTTAACCATAGGGCGCCTAGTTGCACCTTGGTTTGAAGGTGTTTCTTTCCAAGGGCATTTTAGGGATTACTCTCTTTATAAATGAGCTTATCTTTAGAAACTATCAACCAATGGGGTTATTTATTTGATTGGAGGTCGGTTGGTATGGACTATAAGTGTCCATAAACCGACATTTGTTATTCAAGAATCCTTTATGATATGTCCTCTTGCATGGCCATGAAATCCCTAGGCTAAGGACACATGTAAAGCTCCATGGAGACCACATGCTTGACTTCTTCCTTATTCGTAATGGTTTGCATGTCCATAGGCACCCTTAGCATTGAACATATGGAAAGTAACTTGACACCTCATGCTTGAATTCTTCCTTATCCATAAAGGCTTGCATGTCTATGGACACCCTTATACATGACACATGGAAAGTCTCATAGACACCTCATACTTGACATCTTTCTTTATATAGCCATGTCTACCCCTTCCCAACTCCAAATTCGAAAATTCTTGCTCTCCTTTATTTCCTCTAGCTTAGAGCATCATTCCTACTCTATATTTTCATGAAGGTGTTTTCCCAAGGTAAAAGTAGGTGCCTACCTTGGTGAAGAAGGCTCGTAGGGTTCCAGATTTCTCTATTTAGGATTTGTTAAGCCCCTCCTTGGTGATTTTGACCAAAACTAGTAAGTTTTCTCCTCTTCTTCCCTATTTTTATGTTGTTAGTATTCCTTCCACCTTCTTGAAGCCCTGGTCTTCCATGGAGAAACCCCACCTAGAGCCCTTAAACACCCCATCTCCATGTTCTTTTGTTAGGGTTTTTCCCCTCTGAAGTGGAGTAGGTGCTTCTTGCTTGAGATAGGAGTTTTGTTGGAGAAACCAACCTCTATAAGCTGGGGAACCTTACTTATTGGACCTGTCCACCTTCCCTAGAGGTTCTTTGGAGTCCTAGGCTTGACTTGGATTGTTTAGACTCTGAAGTTGAGGTATGATGTATCCTCTATTTTTCTATGTTGAGCAATTCATGTATGCTTATTCATTCTCTTTGTCCTATGGACATTAGCCTATACACATTGTTCTTATCTCTTGACATTGTGGTTAATGTGAACTATCTTGCTTATTATGGTTTTGGATATTCTCTTGATGTCTTATCTTGTGCTATGTTGTATGATAAACTTGTTGATGGTATCTTCCCAATATGATGTGGATGTTTATTTGTGGATATGTGATATCTTTTTCCCACTTACATATGGATGTATGGGTTGTCCATTGTGTGATGGCAACACTATATAATTTCTGACTATACTTTATACTTGCCTCTACATTTAATATGCTATGTGATTTAGTAGCACTACAGTAGTGTAATTGCATTGGTTTTTATGGCAGATGTGTTATTTCATGCCGAGCAGATGTGATAATTCCTGCTCTTTTGGGATGGAAAGGAACCTCATACCCAGGGCAAGATGTGTGATTCTTGGCCTATGTTTTGTATATTTGGTAGATTGTCAATATTCCTTTCTCTATCAAGTCTCAATTCTATGAGACTTGGCCGCCTTTGGGATGGAAAGGAACCTCATACCTAGGGCAAGATGTGTCATTCTTGGCCCATGTTTTATATATTTGGGAGATTGGCAATATTCCTTTCTCTACCAGGTTTCAAGTTTATGAGACTTGGTCACCTTTGTGTTTATATTTTTCTAGGGCTATGTTTATCTCACATGCATGCATGTTGATGATATGGGGTGTCTGCCCTAATTCTTTACATGTGCTTGTGTGGCACAATCTTTTGTGTTTTATTAATGGCAAGTATTCTTTTGTTAAAATATGATTTCAATCCTTTTCTTTTGATACCCATTTGGGTGGTCCTTATCCTTTCTATGGGAAGACTTTTATATTTGATGTCATTTATTCCATATATTGCTCAATTTCCTATTTAGTATGCACATACCAACCTTTGTTGATGTCATCTATTTTCTCTTCTTTCCGAGGTATGCTTCCAACCCTAGGTGAGGGACTTGGATGATAAGGCATGAAGTTTTGGACTAGCTTAAGGAGTTAAAGCTTGGAGACAAATTTGTTATGGTTTAGATTTCCCTCTACTTAGATCCTTATGTTGTATCATACATGTAAACCCTTATGGGACATTATGATGTGCTTTTGTAATCGTTTATGAAAATTGAATATAGTCATTATGTTTATTCCGCTGTTGTAAATCTAGTTGTTTTGAATACCATTTATTGAAGTTTGAAAAATTTTCACCTATTCTAGAATACCTTTGAGTGTGTTTGGAATGGATATTTTATTCTTCAAATTTTTTTAGTAAGGGGGTGATCCCGCCTCCTTACAACATGGTATCAGAGCCCATGGTAGTCAGAATCTGACTATTTCAACTTTGTCTCCCTAGTTAGAATCCTTGCCTTACCTTTAAGTGACATGTTTACCCTAGAGTTGATCAATAGATGATGAAGGTTTGATTTAGGATCATATAGTTTCACAGTAGAATGATGATGAATAGATCCTTAAAATACTTACAACTAAAAGATGCCTAAGTAACCATAGTAACTTGAGGTTGTTTAGCTTGGCCTTTAGGCAACTACTAGGACATGAAGTTGAAAGCAAAGGTGTCTAAAAAGGATTAGGGTTCGGGGGCTGGCAAGATTTTCCTCTACACCACTAACTTGATTTACGAGGACTCTCGAATCCATATGATACCGGCCTGGCCTGAGCTGATATGAATTGTCCGAAATAGCATGCTTTTAGGCAATAGTAGCCTTAGACATATATATGATTTATCTTTAGGGACCGTAATATGTTGAACTAGTCTCCCAGGTGTAAAGACTTGTTTGAGGATGGATAAGAGCAAGTTAACCCATAGTTCATAGTTAGTTTTTACAAGTTATGTTTTTTTTGCACGATGCTTATGTAGTTGGATGTAAGGAAGTGTAGTTGAACCTTTTGTACCTAAAGAATAGTTTTGACTTAATAAGATGAATCCTTTAAGGGGTGGTGAATAAGTTGTTTTCTTATATGTGGATGTTTTCATTTCGAGGATGAAATCCCTTTAAGAGGTGGTGTGCTGTAACATACTAGATCTCGGACCCTACCATGGAAGTTGACATTTCAGACTTAGCTAAACAAGGTTGAAGGTTAGACATAAATAGATGTTTAGTATAACCCCAATGATCTAATTCATATATAGATCACCTTAATGTAACCTAATGTTCTAACATTAATCTTAGGTTTATAATGGATACATAAAATATGCCACATAACTCATTTTGGTGGTAATATGAAGATAAGAAACTTAATTGGATGAATAATTTAGATAATGTGCCGTTAATGGGCCATATGACATATCTCATAAAAGAAGTCTCAAAAGAGGAAACAAACTTCAAATTTGAAATGTACATATCAAAATTAGCATACATGTCAAATTTCATCTAATTTGGTAACCTTGAAATATTAGGATAAGTTTAGGAGAGAGAAAATGAGTAAAAGGCATAAGTAATGAATAATGTGATTATATAACTTAAAAATATGGAAATAATGGCAAATTCATATTCAACACATCAAAGATAACTTGTGGATGAAGTTTGGTCCAATTTGGATGTTGTTTGTGCAAGTTATGCAATTTTAGGTACATTTTGGACTTTTCTACAATTTACCCAATTGGGAGGTTTTCTTTGCAAATTGTCACATGCATTATAATACTTATATATTACCTTAATATTCTCGAGTTTTTTAACCATAGGTCACCTAGTTGCACCTTGGTTTGAAGGTATTTCTTTCCAAGGGCATTTTAGGATTACTCTCTTTATAAATGAGCTTATCTTTAGAAGCTATCAACCAATGGGGTTATTTCTTTGATTGGAGGTCGGTTGGGATGGACTATAAGTGTCCATAAATTGACATTTGATATTCAAGAAGCCTCTATGATCTATCCTCTTGCATGGCCATGAAATCCCTAGGCTAAGGATACATGGAAAGCTCCATGGACTCCTCATGCTTGACGTCTTCCTTATCCATAAAGGTTTGCATGTCCATAGGCTGCCTTAGCATTGGACACATGGAAAGTAACTTTACACCTCATGCTTGACTTCTTCCTGATCCATAAAATCTTGCATGTCCATGGACACCCTTATACATGACACATGGAAAGTCTCATAGACACCTCATACTCGACCTCTTTCTTTAAATAGCCATATCTACCCCTTCTCAACTCCAAATTTGAAAACTCTTTCTCTCCTTTATTTCCTCTAGCTTAGAGCATCATTCCTACTCTATTTTTCCATGAAGGTTCTGTCCTAAGGTAAAAGGAGGTGCCTACCTTGGTGAAGAAGGCTCCTAGGGTTCCAGATATCTCTGTTTAGGATTTCTTAAGCTCCTCCTTGGTGATTTTGACCAAAACTAGTAAGTTTTCCCCTATCCTTCCCTATTTTCATGTTGTTAGTATTCCTTCCACCATCTAGGAACCCTGGTATTCCATGGTGAAACCCCACCTAGAGCCCTGAAACACCCCATCTCCATGTTCTTTTGTTAGGGTTTTTCACCTCTAAAGTGGAGAAGGTGCTTCTTGATCGAGATAGGAGCATTGTTGGAGAAACCAACCTCTCTAAGATTGGGAACCTTACTTATTGGACCTTTCCACCTTTCCTAGAGGTTCTTTGGAGGCTTAGGATTGACTTGGACTGTTTAGACTCTGAAGTTTAGGTATGATGTATCCCCTATTCTTCTATGTTGAGCAATTCACCTATGCTTATTCATTCTCTTTGTCCTATGGACGTTAGCCTATACACATTGTCTTTTCTTTTGAAAATCATGGTTCATGTGAACTACTTTATTTGATATTGATCATGTGATCAGGGATATTCTTTTGAACTCTTATCTTATGCTTTGTTCATGATGGAACTCTAAACGATGACATGTGATGTCTTTTGCCCACTTATGAGGTGGATGTATATGTTGGTCACTTATGTGGTGACTGGCTATACTTTCTACTTTCTTGTACATTTAACATGCTATGTGATTTACTAGCACTAGAGTAATGTAATTGCATTGGTTTTTATGACAGATGTGTTATTTCCTGTCGAGCATGATATTTCCTACTCTTTTGGGATGGAAAGGAACCTCAAACCCAGGGCAAGATGTGTGATTCTTGGCCCATTTTTTATATATTTGGGAGATTGGCAGTATTCCTTTCTCTATCAGGTTTCAAGTTTATGAGACTTGTATGACTTTGTGTTTGTATTGTTCTAGGGCTATGTTTATTTCACATGCATGCATGTTGATGATATGGGGTGTCTGCCCTAATTCTTTACATGTGATTGGGTGACACAATCTTTATGTTTTATTAATGGCAAGTATTCTTTTGTTATCAAATGATTTCCATTCCTTTTCTCTTGATACCCATTTGGGTGGTCCTTATCCTTTGTATGGGAAGCCTTTTATGTTTGATGTCCTTTATTTCATATATTGCTCAATTTCCTATTTAGTATGCACATACCGACCTTTGCTAATGTCATCTATTTTTTCTTTTTGTTGGGGTATGCTTCCAACCCTAGGTGAAGGACTTGGATGATAAGGCACGAAGTTTTGGATTAGCTTAATGACGCAATTTTACTGTGCGTATAAACGCAAGTATACGCGTCGAGTAATATAGGCCTTGTGAGGCCCGAGTCGAACTCAGGGATACGTGAATTATTGGAGACTTCTACTAACTAATCGCAATCAGCTAGACCGATTTACAAAGTAGGGTTTTGTTGTTCAAATTGAAAGAAAATAAAAATCAAACAAAGAAAACAATCGATTAAAGGTGAATTTAATCAATTAAAAGGGATATCTTTAGGATGGCGGTTTCACCGCGGGTCAACATTGTATTAGATTTCATATAATTTCTCACACTTCTCTCTCTATCCGGGTAGTGGCCTGAAATGAGAATTACCCACTGTCGTGGTGTAATCCACTACTTAGATTTAGGTTGATTCCATCGTCATAGTAATCATTCCCCTAAACTAAGCGCATTAAGATCGGTCCCTCAGTTCCCACCATTAATCTTACAACTCCTTTGTCAAGGGTTTTATTAATTAATGTAGAATTCGTCTCTTTTCAACCGTTAATCCTTCTGTCGAAGTGATTAAGGGCATTAATTTATTATTATGTTGATCAAGCATAACAATAGCAATAGAGAAAATGAATTTATACCACGGATATGAGAAAAAAAATATGAATTATCAATCTAAAATCATCATACAATGTATCCCCGGGCTACTCCCGGTCCTAAAGATTGAGGGTTTTAGCCTCTCATGTTCATCTTACACGAATACATGGTAGAAATTGGGGAATTCATAAGAAAAACGTGAACTAGATGGGAAAAACCCCTGAACGAAGAAGAACCGGTGGATCCTTGGCGTAGAACACAAACTTTCCCTGCCTGTCGGTGGTGGAAATTGTCTTCGGCAGCGTCCGAATCAACTGGGATGAGCTTCTCGGCCTCCGTTCTCCTTTCTCTCCTCCTCGGCACTCGTGCAATCCAAAAATGAGATGATGATCACGTCCGGGCGGCCGTCATTAGGTATAAGTCCCTAATTAGGTCGTCAAATAACAACAGCCGTCCGATCGAGATCAAAACAGATCCAACGCATATCTGCCGGCGTCGATACCATCGACGCGGGTCGATGGTATCGACCCAGCGGATTAGCGGCAGCTTTCCTTTCTTTTATTCTGAGCGCCTGTGGTGATCTCGATACCATCGACTTGCGTGTCGATGGTATCGACTCCTTTAGCGTCGGTTGTTGTCATTTAGCGACGTTGTAGCTCTCCTTGAGTCGATGGCATCGACTTGCGTCGATGGTATCAACTTCATCCTCGCCAGCAGCCTGGAGACATCTCGATGCCATCGACTTGGGTGTCGATGGTATCGACTCTGTATTGCTCTTCTCGGCTGACAACCTGTGGCTTGGTCGATGGTATCGACATCCGTCGATGGTATCGACGGATGTAGATACTTGTTTTTCCTGAAATTGCACAACAAGACCAAATAAATCCACACGATTTATGATAAGATGATCAATAATGCTTAAAATAATGAAATAAAGGGGATTTGATATAAAATGATGGCAGAGACCAAATAAAGTGAATTATGCAATAATATCCATGAAAATGAGTAATTAAGGCACAAAACACATATGAAATCGGTCTACAAATGCGACTCAAAATCATCGCATCAAACTCCCCTAAGCTTAAACATTGCTCGCCCTCGAGCAACTAATCCTTAGAATAGAATTGCGAATGTCAACTAACAATCAAAACACCAACCCACCTCACAAATGACTCCCACTGGACGTTCTCAAACCGGCCTACCCTAATCACAGAACAGTAATTACCCTATAGGCGACAATAACCATCAATAAAAGAAATTATCCTTCAAACTGATGAACACTATCACATAAGGCAGTTATCATAATAAAGTTCGCCGATTCAGCCATGGTGCATCTTGTGATCACCTACACTACGTTGCTCGCCCTAACTACCATCTACATGGAAGCAGTTCTCCTGATAAACATGAGTGAGGAGAAAATCACGGTGGCCTACCAATCCGAGCAACGGGTGGATGGAATGGGTGGTTCATGGGAGAATTTGGAAGTATTACACAGTTTCAAAATGCATATAACAAAATGCCCTAAATGATACAAATGCACATTAAGAATGCCCTACTGCCTAAAAGTGGGTGGAATGATGCATGCACTAACCTTCTACCTCACAATGAGATAGAAATCTACTCAAGCCACATCATGTACTCAATTCCCCTTTATTATACAAGTGATATCATTCCTTTCTCCCTCTTATTCCTTTTCTTTCTTTTTCTAACATTTTTTTTTCCAGAATTTTTTTTCTTCTGTTTTTTTTCTTTGCCCATATATCCATAATTGCTTAGAGATACATGTATAAGGCCATTTTCTTTCCAATTGGAGATCTTTGCTTTATTTCGAGGGTATGGAACAAATTAGATCACCTATTTAGGAAAACTGAGATACATGGTGTGCTTATGCATGAAAATCATGAAATTGTGAGTGCAACTACATGACATGCACCTAAGGGTAATGTGCATGTATCACTATATATTTTTTTCATTATTCTATGCAAAAACATGAAAATAATAATGCAAAACCTATCTACATGCCATGCACGCAAAAGAAATTGAAACTGCACTTTACTTCCAATTCTTGGGTGGATTATAGGAAATGGGGTGGAATGATCACAAGATTAAGTGACTGAACCTTAAAAGAAAATTATGTGTCCCTCCTTATTGACATGTGTAGTAGTTTAAAGGGTTCTTTCTCTTACATCTGATTAAGGTCTCATTACCATTTGATTAGGTTAGGCTCAAACAACCGTTACTATCCACTTTTCATGAGTCAAAGGGGGTGTGGGTATGACATATTGCTTCAAAGTTGACATAATCAATCATTTTCATAGAACAAGTTCCCCAAGGACAACCAAGTACAGCTATCCAAATGACACAGAAAAATTTTTTAATTCCCTTAATTTCCCCATGAAAACAGCAAGATGACAATTTTTAAGACATCCACGATTACACTAGATAGATGTGGATCCTAAATAAAAACTTAAAATTGCAAAAACAAATAACAAAGCAGAAATTAAAAACAACTAAAGAAAAGATAAAAGATAGAGCTGTTCCAGCCACCCCCCTAAGCTTGAATCCGACTATGGCCTCATAGTCAAAAACCAACTTAAGGGTGGAACAGTGATACCCTGATCAATCTTGCGGAGGCGATGGTGGGTATTGTGGTGCCGTAGGATCCCAAGATGGGTACTCCCCCTGGAAGCTTGGATCATATTGGGTCCTCGGCGGAGGCTGTGGATAACCTCCAAAGTAGTCTCGACTCCAGTAGTGGTCGAAGAAGGGCTCCTGCTGCGTCTCTATCCGCTGCAACCGGTTGTGCATTTATTCTTGGTTGGCGAGGATGAGCCGCTCGTTCTCGAACATAGCCCTTTGATTATCAAGCAACCGGCCCGTTGTCTCATGGATGCCGGTATACAAAGTCATATGCTGGTGCTGCGTCTGCTGGATGTCCTGCAGCATGGTATACATCCCTTGCATGGAGTAGGGATCCGCAGCTGGCTGCTCTTGCTGTGGTGATGGCGGCGGGGGCTGAGATGATGATGATGCACCCGGGTGCATCCTAGGACGCTTCCGTGGTGCCACGCGTGCTCGAAGAGGTGTGAAAGCCTCCTCGTCTTCCTCAGCCTCGCCTTCTTGGTCTTCACCTCCTCCTTCTTCTTCCGAGGACTCGATGGCTATGATGGGCCATCGGAAATGCTGCTTGCCCTCGATGTGGAAGGCGTCGTCCGGCAGGGATGCCTCCTGGTAAGCTTGGTTGACGTGGCAATGAGCGTACGCCAACCCGTCCCGGATAAGAATGAGGTTTGAACGGTGCAAGTGTTGCACGTTCACCTTACTCCGCGTAGAAATCGGAGTCATGGACTGAAAGTTCAGCCCCAAGTAAAGCGCCAACCCAGTGACCAAACCACCAAAATGAATTGGAGCCTTCCTTGTGCTCCGCTTCACCGCCATGACGCGCTGTAACCAGAATGCTCCCCAGTTGCACTCTTGACGTTTCAGGAGGGCGTACAGAAAGAACAAGTCGCTCTCCTGAAACTTGCTCAAAGCAAGATCGCTCCGCCCGAAGAAGGTCAAGCTAAGCATCCTATGCAATACCCGGACGAACGGGTGCTCAAAGTCAGCTACCGCGGCATTGTGGTAGCTCACGGTCTTCCCTGCCGGCACTGTAACTAGCTCGGCGAAGATTTTGTCATAGTCGGTGCGGGCGTCGGGGCGTCGGTGATCGTGGCGGCTGTGGTTCCAGTTAAAGATGGCGTTGAACTGCTTCAACGTGATGTTGTAATTGTTGTTGAAGAGTCGGAAGGACACCCTTCCCTGGATCCACGTCTGGTCTGATGGCACCACGTCATTTGGTACGACGCAGATATCAAGAGACGCCATGAACTCGGCCACCAGTTCCTTGTATGTGGGCCATTCGGCAAAGAACGGCTGCCCATCCGCATGACAGTCCATCTCATACATGCGACCGGTGTGCCGCGCTTGCCCGGCCAACACATAGGCCAAGTCGGCCTCGAATCCCAGGTCCCTGATCATTCCCCGGTCCACATACCGGGTGGCCTCGAACTTCCGCTTCATTATCTCCTCGTATACCTTTCTTACATCCATATTAGCATGAATGAGGCGTGGACGAGAGATGGAAGCGGTTGGAGGAGGAACAAACTCCTCGATCTCCCTGGGGTGCGCGCTTGATGAATATGCTCC
Organism: Alisma plantago-aquatica; assembly: GCA_963693085.1. NCBI lineage: Eukaryota > Viridiplantae > Streptophyta > Magnoliopsida > Alismatales > Alismataceae > Alisma > Alisma plantago-aquatica. The sequence goes on along the minus strand of OY856412.1, from coordinate 1,181,494,664 downwards.
GCCCGTATGCACCATGATTGCGAGAAGAATGAGATTGGGAGAAAAGAGCTCGGTGAAGATGGAGAGAAATTCTCCACTCGGTGAAGAACTTCGCTCGATGACGCTTCTCCGCAGGTGTAGAGGGCTCGGGGGAGTGCTCGGCACAATGGGAGATACTCGCTCTGAGGGTGTGATGTCATATGACGTTGCAAGTCCCCTTAAATAGACTTGATCGGCGCCCCTGTTGACCCGTCGATACCATCGACTTGGGTCGATGGTATCGACATGTCTCACGGGTAGCCGCATCTGTCGCTGGTATCGACGACTGACGTTGGCTGGATCGGGAAACCCGGATCGCTGACGTGTCGATACCATCGACCCGCGTCGATGGTATCGACGCAGCACCCGGATCGCTGACGTGGCTGTTGCGATCGTCGTCGATGTCTTCATGCGGATTGGTGACATGTCCGTCGATGCCATCGACGGGTGTCGATGGTATCGACCTGCTTTTATTGCGACACCTCCATTTATTGCATTCAACCTGTGATGATGTCGATACCATCGACGAGGCCGTCGATGGTATCGAGTTGACTGAGCAAAATTCGTCTGAAAATCTCCAGAGATCTCGATGGTATCGACTGGGTTGTCGATACCATCGACACTTTTATTGCGACCTGCCTGTGACCATGTCGATGCCATCGACGGGGCCGTCGATGGTATCGACGCAGTGCGATTTCTGCTGGTGTCAACCTGAACCCATGTCGATACCATCGACTGGTGTGTCGATGGTATCGACCCTGCCTGTTCCTGCACATTTAACAAACGGATCAAGGTATCATTTTTAAACTAAAAAGTAAACGAAATAAAAGCAAACTACACCTAACATTAAACTATCCTAATGTACCAATGGTTGGGTTGCCTCCCAACAAGCGCCCTTCTTTAGCGTCTTAGGCTAGACGTCGGTCCTTCTTTTCATTCTTGTACAAGTGAAATGAGTTTAACCTCATTCACTTTCCTCTTATAGTTCTCACCAAAGTACAGCTTCAAGCGTTGCCCGTTCACCAAGAACGTGGCCTCTCCATCTCGCACGAGAATCGCTCCATGCGGTCTCACTTCTTCCACCTCGAAGGGTCCACTCCATCGGGATTTCAGTTTCCCGGGATGCAATTTGAGACGAGAGTTGAACAATAGGACACTGTCTCCTTTCTTGAACGTGCGCATCTCAATGTGGCGATCGTGGATCAGCTTGGTGCGCTCCTTATAAATGCGGGCATTCTCATATGCCGTCATACGTAGCTCATCCAATTCATTCAATTCAAACATTCTTTTCCTCCCGGCCTCGTCATAGCGCAAGTTCAGCCTTCTTAGCGCCCAATGGGCCTTGTGCTCCAATTCTACCGGAAGATGGCACGCCCGGCCATACGCCAACCTAAAAGGTGTAGTGCCTATAGGTGTTTTGTACGCCGTTCGATAAGCCCAAAGTGCATCCGGTAGTAATGCACTCCAATTCTTCCGTGTAGATGCTACGGTCCTTTCTAAAATCTTCTTGATATCCCTATTTGATACCTCCACCTGTCCTTGCGTTTGTGGATGATATGGGGTGCCAATGTTGTGCTTGACCCCATATTTCTTCAAAAGTGAAGCAAATTTCTGATTTCGGAAGTGTGTGCCTCCGTCACTAATGATCATTCGAGGAATCCCAAACCTGCAGAAAATATTCTCTTTGACGAACCTGCACACTACATTCGAATCATTAGTCCTTGTGGGGATTGCCTCTACCCACTTCGACACATAATCCACCGCAAGCAAAATATAAAGATTTGAATTTGTGGACACAAAGGGTCCCATGAAGTCAATGCCCCATAAATCAAATACCTCGACTTCCTGAAACACATTCAGGGGCATTTCTTGTCTCCTTGAGATATTACCTGCACGCTGGCACGGGTCACACTGCCTAACAAAATCATAGGCATCTCAGAACAAAGTGGGCCAATAAAGGCCGCTCTCCAACACCTTAGCTGCTGTCCGTGAGCTAGCATGATGTCCTCCCGTAGGCGACGCATGACAATGATGTAGAACACTTTCGTACTCTAACTCCGGCACGCACCTGCGAAGAATACCATCCCTGCATTGCTTCAACAATATTGGGTCATCCCAAAAATAGTATCTCAATGAATGGAAGAATTTCTTCTTCTCTTGATAAGACCAATCTTCCGGGATGATCCCGCAAGCCAGATAATTCACAATTTCCGCAAACCATGGTTCTTTAGAATCAATTTTTAAAAGTTGTTCGTCGGGAAAAGTCTCGGTAATGGGTATATGCAAACCTTGTTCATCCACCCTCTCTAACCTAGACAAGTGGTCAGCCACCACATTTTCAATTCCCGACTTGTCCTTGATTTCAATATCGAATTCTTGTAGGAGCAAAATCCACCTAATTAGTCTAGGCTTCGCATCCTTCTTCTCCATCAAATATTTTATTGCGGCGTGATCCGTCCACACAACCACCTTAGAACCCACTAAGTATTGCCGAAATTTCTCAAAAGCAAAAACAACAGCAAGTAACTCTTTTTCCGTGGTTGTGTAATTTAATTGAGCATCATTAAGTGTTTTTGAGGCGTAGAAAATCACAGCAGGCTTGTTATCTACCCTCTGCCCCAAAACAGCCCCCACAGCATAGTCAGACGCATCACACATCAACTCGAAAGGCTTTGTCCAATCCGGCGTTTGAACAACCGGAGCCGAAATCAGCTTTTCCTTCAAAACCTCGAATGCGTGAAGACATTTCTCATTGAAATCAAAAACTACGTCTTTTTCCAACAATTCCGATAATGGCTTTGCGATTTTTGAAAAATCCTTGATAAAGCGCCGATAAAACCCAGCGTGTCCTAAAAAGCTTCTCACCCCTTTTACAGAATTTGGTGGGGGTAGCTTAGAAATCACCTCAATTTTTACGGGGTCTACCTCTAGACCCTTGCTAGACACCTTGTGTCCTAGCACAATTCCTTCTGTCACCATCATGTGACATTTCTCCCAATTGAGGACCAAGTGTGTATCCTCGCACCGCTGCAACACCTTATCTAAATTATAAAGGCATTCATCAAAAGACGCTCCATAAACCGAGAAGTCGTCCATGAAGACTTCGAGACACCGCTCCACCATGTCAGAAAAAATGGCGAGCATGCAGTGTTGAAAAGTCGCCGGCGCATTGCATAAACCAAACGGCATACGGCGGTAGGCGAAAGTCCCATAGGGACATGTAAACGTAGACTTCTCTTGATCCAAAGGATCAATAGAAATCTGGTTGTACCCCGAGTAACCATCAAGGAAACAAAAATGCGACCGACCGGCTAAGCGTTCCAAAATCTGATCAATGAATGGCAAAGGAAAATGATCTTTCAGAGTTGTGGCGTTCAGTCGGCGGTAATCAATGCATACACGCCACCCGGTTACCAATCGGGTGGTGACAGGTTCATTCAGAAGATTTGTAGTGACAGTGATTCCCCCCTTTTTAGGGACTACCTGTGTGGGACTCACCCACGTCGAATCAGATATGGCATAAATAATCCCTGCAGCAAGCAACTTAATGACTTCCTTTTTGACAACCTCCATCATGCTTGGATTTAGACGTCTTTGAGGCTGTATGACTGACTTGGCTCCTTCCTCAAGCCGAATCTTATGTTGACAAAGTGTAGGGGAGATCCCCTTGATGTCCGCCACTGACCACCCAAAGGCTCCACGGTGGTTCTTGAGCACTATCAGTAGCTGCTCCTGCTCATCCGCACTCAAGTATGCAGAAACAATCACTGGCAACTTGTCCTCCTCAGCTAGAAAGACGTACTTCAAGTGCGGGGGCAATGGCTTTAACTCCAGATCAGGTGGGCAGATAAGGGATGATTGTAGCGGTGGGGGCAGTGTACCCAAATCTTCATAGTGCCTCGTGTAGAAACATGGAAGCATTTGAAGCATTTTGGCGCACTCCTTGAGTGAAGTACTCCGCATCCACTCATAAGTGACATTAAGCAAACACGCCTCTAGAGGCAATTCCGGATATGCATCACAGACAGAAGCAATTATCACATCATCCTCCCACGAAGGTGGAATGTCCTCATTCTCATCATTTGGATACCCGACAGCCTTGCATAAAGAGACAGCTTTCATTTGCTCCATAAGGTCTACCGCCAAGGTCCCATTGTCTATCCTGCTCATCACATGGGCCATATCTAAAAATGGCTTCCCGAGACAAAGTGAGATATTGCTTTCCACATGCTTCACCATGTTGCACTGTGCCTTTGCTTTAGTAGATGTATTGCTGCTGGGCATGACCATCTCAAAGCGATCATCCGCAATGCCTAAGGTCAAGCGACCTCTCCCCATCTCCAAGATCATGTCAGCTGTAGCTTGAAATGGGCGACCAAGAAGTAACTCATTGCCGTGTTCGTCCTGCATCTCCATCACAACAAAATCAGCGGGAAAAACAAAGCGGTCTACCTTTACCAAAACATCCTCACAAATTCCATATGGTTTCACCACAGAATTATCAGCCAATTGGATAGTCATATTGCTTGGCCTTGACTCCTTCAATCCAAGTTTCTTGAATGTAGAAAGGGGCATCAGATTGATGCTTGCCCCGGAATCACAAAGCGCTTCGCCAAATTTGAACTTCCCGATAAAGCATGAAATATTGAAACACCCGGGATCCTGTCGCTTTGGCGGCAAAGTGCCCATAATAAAAGCACTCACTTGCTCCTTCAATACCACAACCTCAGTGTCGGGTATCTTCCTCTTCTTGGTGATTACATCTTTAAGAAACTTTCCATAAGACGGGATTTGTTCAATTGCTTCTAACAAGGGAATATTCACAGATAACTTTCTAAAGCTGTCCAGAAATTTTTTAAACTGTGCATCCACCTTTCTTGCTTTTGCACTATTGGGATAGGGAACCGGAACGGTATGTGCTCTTTGATGAGGTGGCACATAGGGAGTTAATTTCTGTGGTTCCTCCTCAGTGGCTTGTCCTTCCTTACCATCTTCGGTTGTGTCATCAATTTGCTCTATGACTGGTGCAGGCTGCTCCTTAGCGGTTGCTTCTTCTACTGTGTCCTGCGGTGTGCTTGTGTCATCCGCCCTTGGATTAAGCACCTTCTTACCGCTCCTCAACAATATGGCCTTGGCCTGTTGGTTTCCCCCGGGAACATTGGTGTTCCCCGGAAAACCCGGATGTGCCGGCTTTTTCAAGCTTGCAATCTCCGCTGCCATCTGTGCCATGGAAGTCTCTATAGTCCGCATCTGAGCCCCGTGGCTCTGCAACGTCTGCCCGAACTGGTTCATGAATTCACCCTACTGCTTTATTTGCTGCCCAAAAGTGTTCATCAACTCTTGATTTTGCTTTATGACTTGATTGAGCAACTCCGTGCTCTTGTCCTCCGTGACCGGTGCAGGTTTGGCGTCCGGATCTTGCAGGAAGTTGTTTGGATCTTTCCATGAAAATTTCTTGTCCTTCCGCCATGAGTAATCGTTGTTCCTGTACCCTTGCTGTTGCCTCATATACTTGACCTGAGCCTCATCCTCGGACTCATTGTCTTCCTTCTGCAGCAACTTCTTTGCGAGAAGATCCATCTTCTCATTTAGCTCTCTCATTGCCTTTGACTCACTGGCAACTCTTGCTTGCTCAACTGGGCCTCTTTCTCTTTCTCCCCAAGATTGCTTTCGTGCCATATTCTTCAGTATTTCCCAGCATCTTGTATCAGTGTTATTTAGAAAGAATCCAGAGCCGGCCGAGTCCAAGTTGCTTCTATCATGCTCGGAGAGAGCAAAGTAGAAGATCTTCACTTGGGTTTCCTTGTCCAATCCATGATGTGGACATCTCCTCAACATGACTTGAAATCGCTCCCAAGTCTCAGAATAGGTTTCACCCGCCTGTTGGGTGAAATTGTGGATCTTTCAGATCATATCATTGGTCTTCTCAGGAGGGAAGAACCTCTCGAAGAAAACCTCCACCATGTGATCCCATGACTCAACAAACTTGTCGTCGAGGTTGTGGAGCCACTCTCTTGCTACTCCAGCCAAGGAACTGGGGAATAACTTGAGATAGAGCACATCCTGCGGAAAGCGATCTATCTTCACCATATCGCAGTTCTCCACAAACTGACTAATGTGTGCCACTGGATCTTCATTTTTCAGTCCGTGAAATGCATTGGATTTGACCAAGTTAATCAGTGCTGGGTCGATCTTGTATGTAGGTATGTTTAGCCCCTGTTTCTTTATAGGCCCCTTTGATGCAGAGGAAGAAGACGCCTTGATCTTCTCCCATATTGTCTGTGCTTCAGCCATTACTTCTTCTTGTTCTTGCTCAGATTCAGAATTTGTATCACTATGGTGTTCCTCCTCGTAGTAGCCCTCGTCCTCTGGTCCCGCAGATGGAACCTCAGGTGTGCGATTCACGTAGTCTCGACTACGTGTGTGCACCATGCAAAGTACCTGAAATATGGAAATAGGGGTTCAGTACAATGCTTTGAACGAGTCAACACAATTATAGAGAAATAAAGGAATTTTTGAAATTTTTCTAAAAATAAATAAAAAAAATAAAAAAAAATGTGGCCTAGAATGGCCGCTCTTAGCACTCAAAGTGCCAATAATTCGCCGTATCCCCGGCAACGGCGCCAAAAACTTGACGCAATTTTACTGTGCGTATAAACGCAAGTATACACGTCGAGTAATATAGGCCTTGTGAGGCCCGAGTCGAACTCAGGGATACATGAATTATTGGAGACTTCTACTAACTAATCGCAATCAGCTAGACCGATTTACAAAGTAGGGTTTTGTTGTTCAAATTGAAAGAAAATAAAAATCAAACAAAGAAAACAATCGATTAAAGGTGAATTTAATCAATTAAAAGGGATATCTTTAGGATGGCGGTTTCACTGCGGGTCAACATTGTATTAGATTTCATATAATTTCTCACACTTCTCTCTCTATCCGGGTAGTGGCCTGAAATGAGAATTACCCACTGTCGTGGTGTAATCCACTACTTAGATTTAGGTTGATTCCATCGTCATAGTAATCATTCCCCTAAACTAAGCGCATTAAGATCGGTCCCTCAGTTCCCACCATTAATCTTACAACTCCTTTGTCAAGGGTTTTATTAATTAATGTAGAATTCGTCTCTTTTCAACCGTTAATCCTTCTGTCGAAGTGATTAAGGGCATTAATTTATTATTATGTTGATCAAGCATAACAATAGCAATAGAGAAAACGAATTTATACCACGGATATGAGAAAAAAAATATGAATTATCAATCTAAAATCATCATACAATGTATCCCCGGGCTACTCCCGGTCCTAAAGATTGAGGGTTTTAGCCTCTCATGTTCATCTTACACGAATACATGGTAGAAATTGGGGAATTCATAAGAAAAACGTGAACTAGATGGGAAAAACCCCTGAACGAAGAAGAACCGGTGGATCCTTGGCGTAGAACACAAACTTTCCCCGCCTGTCGGTGGTGGAAATTGTCTTCGGCAACGTCCGAATCAACCGGGATGAGCTTCTCGGCCTCCGTTCTCCTTTCTCTCCTCCTCGGCACTCGTGCAATCCAAAAATGAGATGATGATCACGTCCGGGCGGCCGTCATTAGGTATAAGTCCCTAATTAGGTCGTCAAATAACAACAACCGTCCGATCAAGATCAAAACAGATCCAACGCATATCTGCCGGCGTCGATACCATCGACGCGGGTCGATGGTATCGACCCAGCGGATTAGCGGCAGCTTTCCTTTCTTTTATTCTGAGCGCCTGTGGTGATCTCGATACCATCGACTTGCGTGTCGATGGTATCGACTCCTTTAGCGTCGGTTGTTGTCGTTTAGCGACGCTGTAGCTCTCCTTGAGTCGATGGCATCGACTTGCGTCGATGGTATCGACTTCATCCTCGCCAGCAGCCTGGAGACATCTCGATGCCATCGACTTGGGTGTCGATGGTATCGACTCTGTATTGCTCTTCTCGGCTGACAACCTGTGGCTTGGTCGATGGTATCGACATCCGTCGATGGTATCGACGGATGTAGATACTTGTTTTTCCTGAAATTGCACAACAAGACCAAATAAATCCACACGATTTATGATAAGATGATCAATAATGCTTAAAATAATGAAATAAAGGGGATTTGATATAAAATGATGGCAGAGACCAAATAAAGTGAATTATGCAATAATATCCATGAAAATGAGTAATTAAGGCACAAAACACATATGAAATCGGTCTACAAATGCGACTCAAAATCATCGCATCACTTAAGGAGTTAAATCTTGGAGACAAAGTTGTTATGGTTTAGATTTCCCTCTACTCAAATCCTTATGTTGTATCATACATGTAAACCCTTATGGGATATTATGATGTACTTTTGTAATCTTCTGTGAAAATTGAATATAGTCATTATTTTTATTCCACTACTATACTTTAGTTGTTTTGAATACAATTTATTGAAGTTTGAAAAATTTTCACCTATTCTAGCATACCTTTGAGTGTGTTTGGAATGGATGTTTTATTCTTCAAATTTTTAGTAAGGGGGTGATCCGGTCTCCTTACAACTAAAACACCAGTTTGATCTTACCAGAAGTAGACTAGGGTTATGTGGTTCTATGTGATGCATCCATGAGCGGTTTGGGGTGTGTTATAATGCAGTTAGGGAAGGTGTGGTGGTGTATGCTTCTAGACAGCTCAAGAAGAATGAAGAGAATTATCAAATGCACGATTTTGAGCTTGCAGTAGTAGTGAATGCCTTGAAGACATGGCATCATTATCTCTATGGTGAGTTGTGTCAGGTCTTTATTGATTATAAGAGTCTAAAGTCTATTTTCACATGAAGGATCTCAACCTGAGATAGTGCAAGTGGTTAGTGCTTATAAAGGATTATGATGTTACCATTGACGAACAACCTGGAAGGCTAACGTTGTAGCATATGCACTGAGCGGGAAGTCAACATTATATACAGAAATGTTCTCTATGTCATCTACAAAAAGGGACCTACTGGTCAATTTGAGAGAGATGAATTTATATTTGAATGTGTCTGGTCAAGGAGGGTTGATTACACATATGCATGTTAGATTTATGTTCTATGATTAGGTTAGGGAACTTCTACAAAGTGACAAAGATATACAATAGATTATGCATGATATGGTGAATGGTAAGAGAGAACAATTCACATATTTAGACAACGGGATGTTGTATCAGCAACATAGATTATGTGTGCTAAGTGATCCAAAATTAAGGCAACAAAAACTTGAGGAATCACACTCTTCTATGTATGCAATGCATCTAGGCAACACGAAGATGTATAGAAACCTTAAAAAATTGTATTTTTGGTCGGGTATGAAGAAATATGTGGTTAAGTATGTAGTTAAGTGTGGTGTATGTCAGCAAGTCAAGGTTGAACATCAGAAACTGACATGTACTCTACAATCATTTCCTATACATGAATGAAAGTGGGAGCATATTACTATAGATTTTTTGCTTGGATTACCTTGGACACCATGTGGATTTGACTCTATATGGGTAATAGTATATATACTAACTATGTGAATTTGAATTTGTATGGGTAATAGTAGATAGACTAAATAAGTCTTCTCACATTATACTAATTTTGGCAAATGGGATACGCCAAAGTTAGCCAAAGTCTATATAGATGAGACAATCACTGCGCATGGGGTACCAGTTTCTGCAATATCGGTTAGAGATCTCAAAATCACATCTAGATTCTAGAATCAATTACATCGCTCTTTGGGGAGAAGATTGAAGCTTATCACAACATTTCACCCTCAGACAAATGGACAGTAATAACAGACCATTCAAACCTAGAGGACATACTGAGAGCATGTGTTCTGTATTTCAATGAAAGTTAGGATAATCACCTTAGTCTTATGGAGTTTGCCTATAATAATAGTTACCATTCTAGTATAGGCATATACCCTATGAATCTATGTATGGAAGAAAGTATAGATCACCTATTGCTGGTATTAAGTAGGATAAAAGCAAATTCTAGGTTTAGAATTGGGGAGGAAACAATAGAAAAGATATCAGTCATCAAACAACAGTTGAAAGATGCACAAGACAAATAGAAAAGGTATGTGGAGAAAAGGTGTAGAATGCTTCAGTTTCAGGTTGGGGATGAGGTTTACTTGAAGGTATCACCATGGAAAGGTGCACTGGGGTTTTAGTAATTGAGGCAAACTAACTCCTAGATACATGAGTCCCTATCCAATAATTGGGAGAATTGGCCCAGTGGCATAAAAGCTTGAGCTCTAGAGCTAGCCAATATACATGATGTATTTCATGTATCTATGTTGAAGAAGTGCCATCTAGGTATTGAAAAGATCATAGATCTAGATTATGTACAATTAAGAGGGGATAACTCTTATGTTGAAGGACCTATCCAAATTTTTTATTGTAGAACTCATATTCTTAAAAAGATGGAGATACCCCAAAAGGTCCTTTGGAGGAATCATGGTGTAGAAGAAGATACTTTGGAAGTAGAGTCAGATATGTGTAACAAGTATCCTTTCCTCTTCTAGAAATTTTGAGATGAATTTTTTTGTTAGAGAGGGAGATTGTTATAGTCCACTTCTTGCTTTACTGCTAAAACTAGGGTTAAAGATAACCTCAATGTTAATTAAGTTGTTATCGATAATATAATCAAATTTTACTTTATCTTAGCCTTAGTTGTCATAGTCCTTTGTTTGGATAAGTAAACATCATGACATGAGCATACCATGAGATTCAAGCTTTAGTTGATACAGAAATATCCCACACATGTATGTAGGAAGAGACTTAATGATACTACAAGAAATAATTATAAAGAAATTATCATTTGCAAATTTTATCCAATTTATAGTCTAGGATTATGCGATACCTGTTGCCACAAGAAGCGATATTACTCAAAACTAAATGTGGAAATAACACTTAAAAATGAGTAGATTAGTGAAAAACACTAAAAATGAAAACTAATTGCACAAGGAACCAACATCAGAAAACTTGTGACATAAAGATCCATAACTTTCCATCTTTATCATATATCTCATAAAAATCATTCTTATAACATGTTCCATAGACATACCTATCACACATGATATCTGTTTCAATTGCATATACATGTACATATGCCAACTATATACAAAAAAATGGCACATAAGCCAAAGACTCGTATTGGTAGCACAACCACTAAACACACCAAACTATCCCCAAGACCTGAGTGTACAGGGATGACTCTAGGACTCTAAAACCAAAAGACAAAAAAGTAGCACACTCAACCTTATCAACTACTGATCTTGCTACCGCACCTCCTCATCTACACGATCTCTACCTCATCATGTACAACTACCTAAAAGATGTGGAAACCCATAGGGTGAGACCAAACATCCTAGTGAGAGATATAACTCTCCACCAATGCTACTAAAGCACATATAAAGTAAATAAAGAACAGACTTAAAGCTACATATATGATAAGCAGATTTAATTACTAATGTAAGTAGGTCAGTTATCATCCTCTAAGCAGATCAAGTAACTACAACAGAATAGTGGAACATATTATAAACTAAGAAGGAATATAAAGAACATGCATATTTTCTACCAACCAACTATACAAAAGCAAGCAAGGTCTCATCCAATGTTTTCATATTTGATCTTATGATAGTACCAATACTAAGTCCTTATTGGTACCATACATGGTCAATGGAAGATTCATATTCCATGACCTTTCTAACACCTCCCGACTAGCATGAGAGTGACACTACAATGACATATTGGTCAACTTGTACAAGTGACATATAGTCAACAGATGGATCGACTCACGCATGGCCGTCCATATATCACAAGGGAATCATCTCACACATGACTGTCCCAAAAAGAAGGAGTTTCTCACGCATGACCATCCATATCTAACAAGGAAACCGGCTCACACATGGTCGTTCCATATATCACAACAAGATCGGCTCACACATGGCTGTCTTTTAGTTATGCCGATTAACTTTTAGCATCAATCAAGTTTTAATGTACACAACCATAACAAGTACTACAAAGATAGCGACATGGTAAAAATTTCAAAGATATAATACTTATAAGGTATGAACTTATCACAGTATCACCACATAACATCTGCACACTGCCATTCACGAGACCATTATCATTGTTTCACAACCACTCAAGACTGTCACTAATGTCACATCACTGTGGGGTATCAGTCCCTTAATCTTAGCTTTAGGGGTATCTCCTCATAGTAGACATCAAGCCATTATCAGGTCATAGGACCCCCTTCACATCATATTCATCATAATATGTACTAGGTAGGGCTGTAAATGGGTACGGGTAGACCCGCAGACCCGCAAATCCAGACCCTTAAAAAACCCATCATGGGTCTAATTTTTTATACCTGCATACCCTTGGACCCGTATATAAGCGGGTCCAATAATGGGTATGCTTGAACCCAGACCCGCTAGACCCGTGTACCCGCTATACACAAGTAACTACTAAAATAATATGTTATATATATCATACTTTACTAGTCTAATTAATATAATTATTGAGATTATATCCTACTCTAAGGTTGAGAATAGTCATATAACTAAGAATTAACTATTCTAGTTACAATAACGAACATCATATGTAAACTTAAAATCAAAATGTCTACTAATCTACATTACTTTCTACATAAATTAAATGTTATGATCATGACTACAAATATGTAAACAATTACTCAATTAATTTTATTGTATAGAATATAGTATTGTCTAATATAAATATTACATGTTAATATACTATATGATAACAATATCTTGTTGTGTTAAATATATATAACATAGTCATTTCTCTTACATAAACAATATGATGTTTTATAGAACCGCTTACCCGCATACCCGCACCGCATACCCGCTATTATTGCGGGTACGGGTATGGTGCAGGTCTAAGTTTTGTATTATACAGGTCTAGAACCGGAACCGAACCCGCTAAATTATATGGGTATGGGTATGGGTATGGCCATACCCACACCGTACTCGCACCGTTTACACCCCTAGTACTAGGTATGATATTCAAGTTCATATCACCTGCATGGTTAGAAATTGATAAAAAAGAGAGAGAAAACATCTTAAATCCACGTGTCACATCGTCATCTCCACATGCCTCATTTAGATACAACCATCACCATGTCATGCCCAAGCTTCACATGCAATCATCCTATAAGTTTAGAGGTACACAAAAACATAAAAATATCATCTTAATATAATAGCCATTCCAAGGAAGAGAAGCAATCATGCCACCATACTCATCATTAGGATTAGGGTTTCCATTCATAGCCAACTAGGGTTTTGAAGTCGCAACCAACCATTCAGCCCTAGGTACACAACCTCCCACTATCTTGGTGTGTAATAGGGTCAAGGAACATCATTAGGGTTATTTAGACATTACTCCAAATATCACTCTACAAGGCTTATGCATTACTCATACAAGAGTATCATTAAATGTCCAAGCATACCTCTCAACCACCATCATCAACCTGTACCTCGACCACTTTACACCACTAGGTCATGACCACTTTACACTACTAGGTCACGACCACATCACCTAAACCATGTCGCGACCACGCCACCTAGGGCGTCTCGACCCATATAGGAATAGGATTCAAACCCCTCACAACCTGTCACAACCTATAGCTATCTCGACCTCAAGCCATGTCACCATATTGCGACCTCAAGTCATGACACCATGTCACGACCTCAAGTCATGATACCATGTTATGACCTCTAGTCATGACACCAAGTCGTGACCTCAAGTCATGAAACCATGTCTATACCTCTAGTCATGACACCATGTCACGACCACTCTCAAGATCATGGCCCAGACTCAATAGCTAGGGCAAAAACCCAACCAAAATAGGGATCAACATAGCCTTCAACACCAAGTATTGCAACCTCTATCACTAGGTCCAACTCATCTAAAGGGAAGCATCTCAACCAATACTGACCATGGTCGCAAACAACATAGGGTAGGTGTCTCAACCATCCTAAGGAATGACATCTTGATCTCAAAATAGAAAACAAGGCCAAGGGGAACCCATGATCATCGTGAAGCAAAAAGGCTCATGCAAAACAATCACCACAAACCCTAGGTCATGCATCATGAAACCACATGTAAGGATCTAGTCTAAGAGAGAGAAAACCATGATTAAGGTATCAAAAATAGAACCCAAACTCTCTTCAACATATAGGTACTCAAACATCATGCATGTGAGAAAAACCAAGGCCAAAGGTAAAGAAAGATCACCATATTACCACAATCACCATAACCAGGTATATGAAGGGTTCAGATTTCTACCAAACCAAGCATGGTTCAAACATCAACGAATTTATATAGTTTAACACCATCTACTAGAATTTTAAGAGAGAATTTTTGGGGGAGAAAACATTATCATGCATGTGAAAGAGTGCAAGTAATAGAGAGGAAAAAGAGTTATATAACCTGCCTTAAACAAGATCACCACCAAGGATTCCAAGCTCCAAGATCAAGATTCCAAGAGCACGATACAAAGGTTGATGAAGCTCCATAAATGGATACACTCTTGGCCAAAAGAGAACCTCAAGAACAAGAAGTTACCAAGGTCAAAGGCAGCCCAAGAAAAGAGGGCAAAAAGCTCTAAGCCGAACCAAACAGAAAAGAGAGAAAGAAAGGAGAAACCTTCCTCACACATGGGTCTACCTTGTCAAAACATGGTCTATGACCCTTGTGAAGAGGAGTCTCCATCCAAAACGACCATCATCAAGGAAACATGATCTAAGGCCAAGTAAATAGAAGATGATGGGGGTAGGAGATCAAAGAAAATGTCATCAAGGAAGGTAAACACTTATGAAGGGTTGAAGATGGGCTATGATCACCACAAGCACCACATGCAAGACGAGTTTGGTCACCAAGCTCCAAGGTCAAATCTCCTTGCTCCACAAAGATCCAAGAACAAGAAAAAGAGAAGGAAGAAGATGGAGGGATGAAAGAGTAACAAGCATGGAGAGATAATTATATAGGTGGAAGATGAGAGAGAAGGCAAGGGATGATGTGTCAACACTCCAAGGTACCAAAGGGACACTTGTCCTCCCTAAAGACCAACAAGCAACCACTCTAGATTGACATGAAAGACATGGTGATACACTATAGGTTGGGTCTTGACCACCTTGGTCACCCACATGGTCACGGTCATGACCCTCCCATGGTTCCATGGTCGCGACACACACACACACACCACCATCACCACTTGGTCGAGACAAGATACAACTTCAAACCC
Organism: Alisma plantago-aquatica; assembly: GCA_963693085.1. Lineage (NCBI taxonomy): Eukaryota > Viridiplantae > Streptophyta > Magnoliopsida > Alismatales > Alismataceae > Alisma > Alisma plantago-aquatica. Next base: position 1,181,479,366 of record OY856412.1, on the reverse strand, counting down.
CGAGTCCAGACATCCTATAAGAAGACAACCATCTCGACCCAAGACCATACAAGAACACCTTGGTCACAACCCCTACCATCTAGAGGGGGTGTCTCAACCGCGACACCCACCAAACCAACCCTAGGCCCCACAACACTTTACATATACATAGGTCGAGACACTCAACACTCATAGAAACCCTAATCACTACTAAGGGTGACACTCCTCAACTAAGGCTCAAACAATATGACCACTTATTTATCTCTCCTCCAGACGATTTAAAGAAAGAGAAGGACAATCTAGAGGTGGTAAATTGCACATCAACCCCATACTTTGGGTAAATTACAATTTGCACCAAAACTAGTACACAATGCACAAACAACATCCAAACAAGCTTAAACTTGAAACTTAAGCTCTCCACAAGCTCTAATGACATCTAAAAAGATTAGAGAAAGGTCCTAAGAAACTTACTTAAGCCAAAAAAATAGGTTTACCCTAAAACCTAGGTCAGGGGTCTTACAATTTATGAATAATTCAATTACGAATTCAATTCAGAACAAATGAACTAAATTGGAGTTAAAATGAAAGAGTTATGGCGGTTTTAGTGAACAAGTGTAGAGTTGGCTTTAGTCTACTTTTTTGTTGGTTTGACGAGTCATATAGACTGAGGACACACAGACCAACGACCACATAGAATGACAACATGTAGGGCAACTACCACAAAGATTGACAACACGTTGGCCAACAGGCCACACAGATCGACGGCTATGCAGACTGACACCCACGCAAACTGACGACCATGTAGATTGGCATGCCACTGAGACCTATGGCCATGCAGAATGACAACACACAAGTTGATGGACACACATGATGACAACCACATAGACCGATGGCCACACAAACATATCAAAATGGACTACACGACCCTCTAGAACAACCAACCCGTATAATGATCATAACTTTTGCTATACATATCCGAATTTGAGGAAATGGAAATTTAGGGGGCACCTTTTGGGAAGAACGTTAAGAATAATAGGAGACTAATGATCTAATTATAGGTCTATAATAGTATGTAGTTTTTAGTTATATATCTCTTCTCTTCTTCTTTCTTCCTTGGTTGAGATCTTTTATTCGTGTCATCAGAGGTCATGTTCCTCCTCCACTCTTCATCTTCTTCCTCTAGTAGACCATTTTCAAAGCAAAAGATCTGAGATTAGACCATTTTGAATATGTTTTTGGAAGACTTTACCCCAAATCCAAGATCTATAGACCACAATTTGGACTTGTAAGCTTTGATCTATGATTAATGACCTAGGTTTGGATCTAGGTAAGTGGAAAATCAACTTCTAACCTTGATTTAAAGAAAATAAATAGAAATAATGTTGTTTATGTGTTAATTCCTATTCATTGTTTGTTGTTGTGAAATTATTGTATGTGCATCATAGAATTTAGTAGAAGAAATATGTCATTCAGTGTATTTTATGCCAAGATGATATACATTCAATTGTTGTGCAAGTTTCTATGTAATGTGGATAGTGAAATGGTGGATTTAGAGGCACTGAAAACCCTGAGTTTTCCCTAATCCCATAATTAAAGAACAAAATTATGATTTGATAATATTTAGATAGTTTCATTTTATAGATGACTATGGTGATTTTATACTAAATGCTTAGTTGACAAAGATAGGGTAATACTAGAAACTCTAAAGATGTTATTTGGTCAAATTAAATAGCATTAGATGTTAGAAGCTTTAGACATTTTAGAATCCTTCATAGGCGGCCTACGTTGTAAGGAGAAAATGTGCTACCGGCTAGAGTACCAACCTAGATCAAGTTAATCCGAATGTATTGGATTAAGGTGTAGGGGTCTATGCTAGTAAGGGTAGATTCCTTATTGTGGTGTGGTACCCAACACCAACTGGGGATGTCAGTGGTACATGTATTACAGATCATTGGTCATCTTTGATAGGAACATCAATGTAGAGTAAGCAAAAGTGTTTTGACTCTCCACCTAAGTACTCAGGGATAGAGGAGTGCAAATATCTGGACGCTCCCATTAGCCGTTGAGAGTCAAATGTGATGAAACCCACTACAGACTTGAGATCAAAGACTTAGGATCTCATCCATGCTTCTAATTCTTATACAATGAGATTGCAGCTTGTTGTAATGCTTTCACATATTGTAGTACACCTCATGTGGGTCCATGGCATAATATATAGACTAAAACATGTAAACATTTAATTTATTTACTACAATCATTATTACATCAACTACATTGTTGAATGATTTGCAATTTTAACTGCCAAGCTAATATGCTTTTGTATTTAATTATATTATCTATATTACCTAAAACATCACGATTACTTGTTGATTTTCTACTCACTCAGCCCTTAGCTCATCAACCTACTGAAACATTTTTTTGGTGAAGGACCTGCTCCACCAGAAGAGGCAAAATCCATCTTTTGTCAAGAATAAAGGCATTGAGAAGACTAGTTAGTTAGTTAGAATGTCTCTTATCTATAACATCCTTGACCTGGTTTAAGACTTAACCCTAGAGGTTTTGCTTAAGTAAGTCATTTATATTCTTGTTTTTATCTTTTGAAAAGTAATTAAGGCTCAAGAGGAACTTATGTTTCAATTTTAGTCCTTTTTGAATAATGTGAAAACAATGTTTTATTTGTTTTGGACTAAAGTGAAAATTATCCAAGTTGAGGGGTTAACTTGCAAATGTTACATGATAAATGTCCTCAAGTGTTGAATCATCATAACAATGAGAATGATGCATAGGTATGGCTTGTGGTAGCCTGAGCACCAAGAAAGAGCTTTTTAAGCAATGACTGTGCATGAAAACCTAGTTTTGGTTTAATATGCAATTTACCCAAAACCTAGGGTTCAATATGCAAAATACCACCGCTAGAGAATCCCTCATGTTTCTTGGAATCATGTAGAGAAAAGAAAATGAGAGGGGCGTCTCATTTGAATCACTTTGGAGGAGAGAGAATCTTGATATTAAAATAATCAAGATTTAAGCATAATTGAAACCCTAATTCAATTTAATGCAAAAATAAATATATTAATTGAAGTGACCTTCAACCAAAAATGAGATGGTTCAATTTGCATAAGTGTGAACGTCCTTGTTCCTCACAAAGGCCACGAAATATCTAAAGTGAGTGGAGAGCCCACTCACATTAGTTAACTAAAAAGTAATATCCACTCAATTTTTGGATATTATTATTATAATGGTTAAGGTGCTTAATTTGCTTTCTTTTAATTCATGGATAATGAAGAGGAATTAAAAGGTGGGGGAGATGTCTTCGTATTCAAGGGATGGAGGGGAGTATGTGGCACCAATTTTGGGAGTTAAAAGATTTTTATATCACTTTCTCTCTCATTAAAATTCCCTTATAAACATCTCATTTCCAACCCAAATGAAAGGCTTTTTCGACCCTTCTTTCTTTCCTTGATTTGGCCGTGATCAAGGGAGCTTAGGAGAAACAGGAGGACGTGCCCCAACCTATAGGTAAGCTCCATAGTCATCTTCAACCTTGATTCCATGGTGGAAATCGAAATTCAATGCTTAAATTCTTCTTTTCTCCATTCAATCTTCAACCTTAGCCATTCATTTCACTCAAAGACTTGAGGACGAGCCTTGGGAGGTTGAAAAAGCTTCATTCACCATTAAAGTCGTGAAGCTTGATGCTTGGGTTCAATTTTTAAGGCGGGTTATATAACTAGAACCCTTAAATGTCATTATTGCTTGCAATTTATTCATTTTGTATTGAACCTTTCTTCTCTCTCGTTTTCCTTTTGATTAGTTATTGAAATCATCATAAGAATCATAACTTATTTCGAAGGTTTGAAGCTTGAAGATGATGATGTCATATTAAGCATACACCTCAATAAAGGAATGGGCAAACAGTTTGCAAAAATCGATTGAGCTAATTGAGTTTCAAAACCGAATGAGTTGATTCGGTTTCAAAACCGAATGGGGAATTAAGCCCAAGACCGAATGGTTAGTTGTACCCAAGACCGAATGGGTAAACTACTCCAAGACCAAATGGGTAAATAACTACAAGACCAAATGGGTAAATAACTACAAGATCGAATGGGTAAATGACTACAAGATCGAATGGGTGATCGAGTTCAAAATCGAAGGGTAATGGATCTCAAAATCGAATGTGCAAATTAAACTTCAAAACCGTTTGAGGTTAATTGCTGATGTGAATCATGGAGGTTAAATAGTTCCAATTGATTTAAATTTAACGGATTCAAGGATGGGTGATCCATTGATTACTAACCCTAATCAATTGAATTGATTGAAACCCTAATTGAGGGAATCAATTTCAAGGTTGAATGACCCAAACAGTCTCAAGACCATTTGGAGGTCAAATGGTCTCAAGAACGTTTGGAGTTCAAAGGCTGTGATAGATGGTTGAAGATCCAAGGGATTTAATTGGATGTACTCTCAATGGTTCAATTGATGATCAATTCAATAAAACAAACCCCTAAATAAATTGATTGGTTGGAGGAAACCCTACTTGATTCAATTGGTTTCAAGGTGGTTTGGACCAACGGTCTTGAGACCGTTTGAGTCCAAATAGTCTTGAGACCATTTGGGATCAAACGGTCCTCAGAACTTTTGAAGGGAAAACGGTCTCAAACCAGTTGGTGTTCATTCAGTTTCAATAATAAATTGAGCAAACAGTTTCAAAACCTGTTGAAGAAGTTAGGGCAAGACTGTTTGAAGGTCAAGGTACTTCAAGACCGATTGAAGGTCTAATACCTCAAGACCGTTTGAAGGTCTAATTGATTCAAACCAAGAAAGCACCAATTAATCCCTTGATTGTTAATGGCATATATCAAAGTTAAATCCATGGGTTGTACCTCTAAAGTACTTAGTTGATTAATACCTTTTGAGTGGTTAACCTTTGATGCTTATGGAAGCAATGACTTAATACACTATGTCAACCCTTCGTTCAAGTTGAATTGACCTAATCTAATCAAGCTTGAAGAAATCAACATCCTAGAGAGGATGAGAGAAAGAGAGGAATTTATACATGTATAATAATCATATAGTGGTTAAGCCTCAACACTGTCAATATGAATGAAGTATGTATTAGGGTATGATCCTTGATAAAGAGATCATGAAACCCTAATTGATAAGGTTGATGAGCCCTAACCCTAATTTAGGGTAATGTCATATGAAACCCTAATCAAGGGTAATGTCATATGAAACCCTAATCAAGGGTAATTTCATATGAAACCCTAATCAAGGGTAATGTAATATGAAACCCTAATCAAGGATAATGTCATATTAAACCCTAATCAAGGGTAATGTCATATGAAACCCTAATAAAGGGTAATTGTTATGAAACCCTGATGCAGTGACGTGATGGGGAAACTCTAATCTAGGGTGATGTTATGCAATGCTATATGAAACTCTACACTAATATAGGGTCAAGGTATGTAAAACCCTAGTTTTGGATTATAGTACATGAAACCCTAATATTGGGTAATATTATGATAAACCATAACCCTAACTTGGGGCTATGAGTTGAGAAACCCTAATTTTAGGTAAGGCTATGTGAAACCCTGATATAGGGTAATGTTATGTGAAACCCTAATATAGGGTGATGTTATGTAAAATCCTAATTGATAAAGAGGGGAAACCATATTCCTAATAATGGAATAGTGAATAATATATTGGTAGGTGAAACACCTAAAGTGGTTGATAATGGATAACCTTATATCAATAATGCCTTAACCTGAGATGAGACCATATTATTGATAATGGTTGAATGATAAATGTGATAAACTTGTGCACAAAGTATTAGGATGGGAAATGCCCTAATACAAGATAAGTTACAAGTGATGAGGGAAGTGATACATCAAGACATGATAGATAACACATTCAACACCTCAAGGTTGATACACCTTGATGTACTCTAAATCCAATATACTTAAATGAGTAACACATAAAGTGTGTCATGATAATTGTTGCCTAGAGAGAGGTGACAAGATGTGTAATGGGCCTTGTGAGACATGAAGATTAATTGTTGCCTAGAGAGAGGTGACAAGATGTGTAATGGGCCTTGTGAGCCATGAAGAGTAATTGTTGCCTAGTGAGAGGTGACAAGATGTGTAATGGGCTTTGTGAACCATGAGAGTAGTTGTTGCCTAGTGAGAGGTAACAAGATGTTTATAAAGTCTCATGAAAGAAATGGTAATGTTCAAAATAAACAATGGAAACTTAGTAACATAATAATAATAAATGGATACAATAATAATAATGAAATCTTAATCATGCATGCTTTATGCTTATAGCTAAATAAGGGATATGGTGTTTTGAATAAGCTTAAAGGGGATAAGAGGAATACTGAAATAATTACACATGATTGGTAATAACCCAATACCTAGAATAATTGCATAGGATTGGTCATAACCCTATACCTGGAATAATTACACAGGATTGGTCATAACCCAATACCTGGAATAATTGCACAGGATTGGTCATAACCCAATACCTGGAATAATTGTACAAGATTGGTCATAACCCAATACCTAGAATAATTGCACAGGATTGGTCATAACCCAATACCTAGAATAATTGCACATGATTGGTAATAACCCAATACCTGGAATAATGTCACAGGATTGGTAATAACCCAATACCTGGAATAATGTCACATGATTGGTAATAACCCAATGCCTGGAATGTTTACACATGATTGACATAGTCCAAAGCCTGGAATGTATGCACATGATTGGCATAGTCTAATGCCTAGAATGTTTACACAGGATTGGCATAGTCCAATGCCTGGAATGTATGCACATGATTGTCATAGTCCAATGCTTGGAATGTTTACACAGGATTGGCATAGTCCAATGCCTGGAATGTATGCACAGGATTGGTATAGTCCAATGCCTGGAATGTTTGCACAAGATTGGTATAGTCCAATGCCTGAAATGTATGCATAGGATTGGCATAGTCCAATGCCTAGACAAAATTTTATGATGTATACTCACATGACTGGTATAATTTAATATCTGGTTAGTAGATTGGCTGAGGCCAACAAATAGAAATGGGAATGAATCATTGATGACATACTATGATAATGAATATTACAGGATAAGCTTGAGATGTTGATATAGTGTGATGGATAAATGAAATACCTGTTCTTCCTATTCCTTTTAAAGAGAATAGGTGATTTACTGCTCAATCAAAGATAGTTGCAATGCCTTAAAATATGAGAAAGTTCTAAATTGCTTATCCTCTGCTCAGTTTAATACTATTTAACTACAATAATAATGTTAATGGCGGAGAGTTATATCTCTCGCTAGGACAATTTTCAATTGTCTCACCCCCGTGGGATCCAACTTTTTAGGTAAATGCGGACAAGGAGGTAGGAACCATACAACAAGGGAAGGACAAAATCATCAGGAAACAACAATAATATCTCAGGTGGAGATACTGATTATCGTGTCTTGTAGATATGAGTTCTATGTGTCATCTCTGTACTCTCAGGTCCTCAGAGTTAGTAGTTAGTACTTTTAATGAATCAATCTGAGATTTTGGCTTGAATGCCTCGAGGTTTTGTGTTGCTCACGTGTAAACTTAACAGAGCAATTGATGTATGTAATCCTCGAGAAGAGATGGTACATGGTATTTACATGTAATACTTTGGTTCTTGATGATAAGAGTTTTCTGGAATTGGATCTCTTTGAAAAAGGTTTAATTTTTAGTGATTTTCGGTAATCCATTGTTAATGATCGCTTCCGCTTAGTTAATGACATTTTATTTGAACGCTCTGCCACAATTTAGAGGTATGAGAGCTCTAGGTTCGCTGAGTCTACAGAGACATAGGACTAAGGTGTTGAGTCTATTCTAGTATCCTCCAATATATCTTATAGTGACTTCTGCCTATGCAGAAGAAGGAAGATAGCTTAAAGATGTCTGGAGAACACGAGGATCACATTGCTGCACCAGTAGGAAGTGCAAGGGATCAAGCAAGAGAGGAATCAGTGCCTGAGAATCCCCATTTTGATGAAGCTATGATAGAAAACCCAACCTTTCATTCTCTATTTAGGGAATTCATGACCACAATGAGGCATATGGTAGACCGGATGCCAGCACCAGCACCTAGGGAACCAACTCCCAATGAGGGACATGGTAAGACTTTTGAATGACTACATCATGTAGGAGCTATAGAATATACTGGGACAATTGACTGATCTATGGCTCACTGAGTTAGAAAAAGGCTTTTAAGATCCTTAATATCCCAGATGTTGACAAAGTCAAACATGATGTATACCTTTTGAAGGGTAGTGCTGGCCATTGGTGGGCCATAGAAGAAGTAAAAAGGAATGATGAAGAGGTTGGTTGGGAGGAATTTTGTCAAGAATTCGTCAATAAGTACTTTCCAAGAACATACTTAGATGAAAAGATCTCACAGTTTGAGAAGGTTCGGCAGTGAACCATGTCGATAAATGAATATGAAGCTAGGTTTATGGAACTTTTATAGTTTTTTCCTCAAATGGATGCCACTGAGCAAGAGAAGATTCGACATTTTGAGAAAGGACTGAATGATGAGGTGTCTATCTCGGCAGCTGCTTTAGAAAGTAGAGAGAAATTTGCCACATTTGTGGAATCGGTTCGGATAATAGAAAGGTTTGTGACAAAGAAACATGAGGCAAACCTCAAAAGGAAGTTTACACAGTCACAGGAACAGTGGATTGGTGGTATTAAACAACCAAAGTTTTTGGTAACATCGGTTCAACCACAATATAGTACATCAATGCAGTGGTCATCAAGTAAGGGCCGAACTTGCCATAAATGTGGATAGATAGGACATTTTAGGCAGTAGTGTCCAAGAAGAAATAATGTGGTGACCCAACAGTTAAGCCATAATCTACAAAACCCACAAGGACCCCAAGTTAGTGAAGCAGAAGGCCGAGGATGAAGACAAGTGTCACAATTTGGTCCATCAACCTCTGGTAGTAGAGGACAAAGGCAATAGCAGATGACAGCTGACTCCATGTAATTGAGTCAGATAAGATACTAGATAACCCGTAAAGGTAACATGTCAGATAAAACTTTTCCTTTTAAATTATCTTTTCTTTTTCTCTCTTTGCCTACTGATTATAAGAAAGGTAGTTATTGTTGAGCTTCCTTTAATGAGTCCTATGAGGACATAAGGAAGAGATAAAAAGGATGAGAACTTATATTCAGAATAATATTCTCTGAATATGTTTTGAAATTTCTCTTTTCATGTAGAAGAAATGTAAAAGAAATACCCAGAGAAAATCTAAGATATTAAATAGTAAATTTAAAAAGATGTTAAATGTATGAAACATAATATGAAACAAATGCATACTACCTAATTTCAGTTCTCGAATACCTTAGCCAGGTATTCATCTATTGAAGGTAGGGTAAGTATGACACTCTTAGATTGTTATCTTTCTGACTACCCTGATGAAGTAGTCATTTTGAGACAATCTAAAGAGCATAATGAAGTCAGAGATGTGGCATGGATAATTCTACCACATCCTAATTGATATGGAAAGATCTGAGTTAATCATAGATCAACTTATAAACAAAAGAGGATGTTTAGTATGATGTATACCCTGGTACTTAGACCTAGAAGTAATAATGTTCAATAATGAACTAAGGGTTGGAATACCCTGATCTAGTAATCATGATAATGATAATTCTAAGAGGTGATGATATGTAATAATCTCTATAATTTCTATGATGAAGGCAAGGAACTTAAGAGGAAATAAGATTGAATGACACATGAACAATTGAAAGTTCATGCAATAATATAAGGAGGTAATTTATGTTGGTTACCTGGAAGGGCCAACTGTGAAATCAAACCAGTTATATAAAATACTATGGACATCATATGTTAGGGGTTTATGCTCTGCATAAACATAACATCAATAAGGATGTACTAATTGAAGGAACAATGGTAGAATCTTTGTGGGAAAAGCTTATTAAAGATAAAAATGTATGATGAGATTTGTAGTACCAAGTGGGTGACAAAATAGTGAGGTTTGACACCTGAGTTATACAAGGTAGTGTTACCTAACACAGAGTTGACTCTACAGTTAATAATAAAAAGGACAGTGGAGGATGTGTCATGTGTGACAGATTCTATGATAACCCTGTATGGAAGGACTTTGTGATGATCAAAGTTCTATGTCCTCTCCATGACATTAAGATGTTAGTTGGAGGCTTGATGATATGATGAATAAATAATATCTGTTTTCCTTTACCTGGGATTTCGGGGAAGAAATCCTTGTTAGGGGTTTATAATTGTAACATCCTTGACCTGGGTTAAGACTTAACCCTAGAGATTTTGCTTAAGTAAGTCATTTATATTCTTGTCTTTATCTTTTGAAAAGTAATTAAGGCTCAAGAGGAACTTATGTTTCAATTTTAGTCCTTTTTGAATAATGTTTTATTTGTTTTGGACTAAAGTGCAAATTACCCAAGTTGAGGGGTTAACTTGCAAATGTTACATGATAAATGTTCCTTAAGTGTTGAAGCATCATAAGAATGATAATGATGCAGAGTTATGGCTTGTGGTAGCCTGAGCACCAAGAAAGAGCTTATTAAGCAATGATTGTGCATTAAAACCTAGTTTTGGTGTAATGTGCAATTTACCCAAAACCTAGGGTTCAATATGCAAAATACCCTCTATAGAATCCCTCATGTTTCTTGGCATCATGTATATAAAATAAAATGAGAGGGGCGTCTCATTTGAATCACTTTGGAGGAGAGAGAATCTTGATATTAAAATAATCAAGATTTAAGCATAATTGAAACCCTAATTCAATTTAATGCAAAAATAAATATATTAATTAAAGTGACCTTCAACCAAAAATGAAATGGTTGAATTTTCATAAGTGTGAACGTCCTTGTGCCTTGCAAAGGCCATGAAATATCTAAAGTGAGTGGAGAGCCCACTCACATTAGTTAACTAAAAAGTAATATCCACTCAATTTTTGGATATTATTATTATAATGGTTAAGGTGCTTAATTTGCTTTCTTTTAATTCATGGATAATGAAGAGTATAATTACAAGGTGGGGGATATGGCTTCGTATGCAAGGTATGGAGGGGAGTATGTGGCACCAATTTTGGGAGTTAAAAGATTTTTATATCACTTTTTCTCTCATTGAAATTTCCTTATAAACATCTCATTTCCAACCCAAATGAAAGGCTTTTTTGACCCTTCTTTATTTCCTTGCTTTGGCTGTGCTCAAGGGAGCTTAGGAGAAACAGGGGGACGTGCCCCAACCTGTAGGTAAGCTCCATAGTCATATTCAACCTTGATTCCATGGTGGAAATCGAAATTCAATGCTTAAATTCTTCTTTTCTCCATTCAATCTTTAACCTTAGACATTCATTTCACTCAAAGACTTGAGGAAGAGCCTTCGGAGGTTGAAAAAGCTTCATTCACCATTGAAGGCGTGAAGCTTGAATCTTAGATTCAATTTTGAAGGTGGGTTATATAACTTGAACCCTTAAACGTCATTATTACTTGCAATTTATTCATTTTGTGTTGAACCTTTCTTCTCTCTCGTTTTCCTTTTGATTAGTTATTGAAATCATCATAGGAATCACAAATGATTTCGAAGGTTTGTAGCTTGAAGATGATGATTTCATCTTAAGAATACACCACAATAAAGGAATGGGCAAACAATTTGCAAAAATCGATTGAGCTAATTTCGTTTCAAAACCGAATGAGTTGATTCAGTTTCAAAACCGAATGGGGAATTAAGTCCAAGACCGAATGGTTAGTTGTACCCAAGACTGAATGGGTAAATTACTCCAATACCGAATGGGTAAATAACTACAAGACCGAATGGGTAAATAACTACAAGAATGAATGGGTAAATGACTACAAGATCGAATGGGTGATTGAGTTCAAAATCGAATGGGTAATGGATCTCAAGATCGAATGGGCAAATTAAACTTCAAAACCATTTGAGGTTAATTGCTGATGTGAATGATGGAGGTTTAATAGTTCCAATTGATTTAAATTTAATGGATTCAAGGATGGGTGATCCATTGTTTACTAACCCTAATCGATTGAATTGATTGAAACCCTAATTGAGGGAATCAATTTCAAGGTTGAATGACCCAAACGGTCTCAAGACCGTTTGGAGGTCAAACGGTGTCAAGGCCATTTGAGACCAAACAGTCTCAAGACCGTTTGGAGTTCAAAGGCTGTGATAGATGGTTGAAGATCCAAGGGCTGTAATTGGATGTACTCTCAATGGTTCAATTGATGATCAATTCAATAAAACAAACCCCAAATCAATTGATTGGTTGGAGGAAACCCTACTTGATTCAATTGGTTTCAAGGTGGTTTGGACCAAACGGTCTTGAGACCATTTGAGTCCAAATAGTCTTGAGACCATTTGGGATCAAACGGTCCTCAGACCATTTGATGGGCAAACTGTCTCAAACCAGTTGGTGTTCATTCAGTTTCAATAATAAATTGAGCAAACGGTTTCAAAACCGATTGAAGAAGTTAGGGCAAGACCGTTTGAAGGTCAAGGTACTTCAAGACCGATTAAAGGTCTAATACCTCAAGACCATTTGAATGTCTAATTGATTCAAACCAAGAAAGTACCAATTAATCCCTTGATTGTTAATGGCATATATCAAAGTTAAATCCAGGGGTTGTACCTCTAAAGTACTTAGGTGATTAGTACCTTTTGAGTGGTTAACCTTTGATGCTTATGGAAGCAATGACTTAATACACTATGTAAACACTTCATTCAAGTTGAATTGACCTAATATAATCAAGCTTGAAGAAATCAACATCCTAGAGAGGATGAGAGAAAGAGAGGAATTTATACATGTATAATAATCATATAGTGGTTAAGCCTCAACACTGTCAATATGAGTAAAGTATATATTAGGGTATGATCCTTGATAAAGAGATCATGAAACCCTAATTGAGAAGGTTGATGAGCCCTAACCCTAATTTAGGGTAATGTCATATGAAACCCTAATCAAGGGTAATGTCATATGAAACCCTAATCAAGGGTAATGTCATATGAAACCCTAATCAAGGATAATGTCATATGAAACCCTAATCAAGGGTAATGTCATATGAAACCCTAATCAAGGGTAATGTGTTATGAAACCCTGATGCAGTAATGTGACGGGGAAACTCTAATTCAGGGTGATGTTATGCAATGCTATATGAAACTCTACCCTAATATAGGGTGAAGGTATGTAAAACCCTAATTTTAGATTATAGTGCATGAAACCCTAATCTTGGGCAATATGATGATAAACCATAACCCTAACTTGGGCTATGAGTTGAGAAACCCTAATTTCAGGTAAGGCTATGTGAAACCCTGATATAGGGTAATGTTATGTGAAACCCTAATATAGGGTGATGTTATGTAAAATCCTAATTGATAAAGATGGGAAACCCTATTCCTAATAATGGAATAGTGAATAATATATTGGTAGGTGAAACACCTAAAGTGGTTGATAATGGCTAACCTTATATCAATAATGCCTTAACCTGAGATGAGACCATATTATTGATAATGGTTGAATGATAAATGTGATAAACTGGTGCACAAAGTATTAGGATGGGAAATGCCCTAATACAATATAAGTTACAAGTGATGAGGGAAGTGATACATCAAGACATGATATATATCGCATTCAACACCTCAAGGTTGATACACCTTGATGTACTCTAAATCCAATATACTTAAATGAGTAACACATAAAGTGTGTCATGATAATTGTTGCCTAAAGAGAGGTGACAAGATGTGTAATGGGCCTTGTGAGCCATAAAGAGTAATTGTTGCCTAGAGAGAGGTGACAAGATGTGTAATGGGCCTTGTGAGCCATGAAGAGTAATTGTTGCCTAGTGAGAGGTGACACGATGTGTAATGGGCTTTGTGAACCATGAGAGTAGTTGTTTCCTAGTGAGAGGTAACAAGATGTTTATAAAGTCTCATGAAAGAAATGGTAATGTTCAAAATTAACAATGGAAACTTAGTAACATAATAATTATAAATGGATACAATAATAACTATGAAATCTTAATCATGCATGATTTATGCTTATAGACAAATAAGGGCTATGGTGTTTTGAATAAGCTTAAAGGGGATAAGAGGAATACTGGTATAATTGCATAGGATTGGTAATAACCAAATACCTGGAATAATTGCACAGGATTGGCCATAACCTAATACCTGGAATAATTACATAGGATTGGTCATAACCCAATACCTGGAATAATTGCACATGATTGGTCATAACCCAATACCTAGAATAATTACACATGATTGGTCATAACCCAATACCTGGAATAATTGCACAGGATTGGTCATAACCCAATACCTAGAATAATTGCATAGGATTGGTAATAACCCAATACCTGGAATAATGTCACAGGATTGGTAATAACCCAATACCTGGAATAATGTCACATGATTGGTAATAACCCAATGCCTGGAATGTTTACACATGATTGACATAGTCCAAAGCCTGGAATGTATGCACATGATTGGCATAGTCCAATGCCTGGAATGTTTACACATGATTGGCATAGTCCAATGCCTGGAATGTATGCACAGGATTGGCATAGTCCAATGCCTGGAATGTTTACACAGGATTGGCATAGTCCAATGTCTGGAATGTATGCACAAGATTGGTATAGTCCAATGCCTGGAATGTTTGCAGAGGATTGGTATAGTCCAATGCCTGAAATGTATGCATAGGATTGGCATAGTCCAATGCCTGGACAAAATTTTATGATGTATACTCACATGACTGGTATAATTTAATATCTGGTTAGCAGATTGGCTGAGGCCAACAGATAGAAATGAGAATGAATCATGGATGACATACTATGATAATGAATATTACAGGATAAGCTTGAGTGGTTGATATAGTGTGATGGATAAATGAAATGTCTGTTCTTTGTATTCCTTATAAAGAGAATAGATGATTTACTGCTCTATCAAAGATAGTTGCAATGCCTTAAAATATGAGAAAGTTCTAAACTATTTATCCTTTGCTCAGTTTAATACTATTTAACTGCAATAATAATGTTTCTGGCGGAGAGTTATATCTCTCGCTGGGACAATTTTCAATTGTCTCACCCCCGTGGGATCTAAATTTTTAGGTAAATGCGGACAAGGAGGCATGAACCATACATCAAGGGAAGGACATCAACATCAGGAAATAGTAGTAATATCTCAGGTGGAGATACTGATTGTCGTGTCTTGTAGATATGAGTCCTATGTGTCGTCTCTGTACTCTCAGGTCCTCAGAGTTAGTAGTTAGTACTTTTAACGAATCAATTTGAGATTTTGGCTTGAATTCCTTGACGTTTTGTGTTTCTCATGTGTAGAGTTAACAGAGCAATTGATGTATGTAATCCTCGAGAAGAGATGGTACATGGTATGTACATGTCATACTTTGGTTCTTGATGATAAGAGTTTCCTGGAATTAGATCTCTTTGAAAAAGGTTTTAATTTTTAGTGATTTTCGGTAATCCGTTGCTAATGATTTCTTCCGCTTAGTTAATGACATTTTGTTTGAACGCTCTGCCACAATATCATTCCTCCAAATCCTGAGAATGAGAGACTAAGAAAAGAGAGAAGTTGTATATAGTTGTACTTGATGTATATTAAGTGAAAACTCGTTCTTTTATGTAAAAGTCAAACTTTGTTGTATTAGTCATTGCTTGTTGTTATCTAACATTGCTAATTCAAATAAGTCTATGTTTCTACAAGTTTCTTCATGATAAAAGAAACAAAAATGTTATGGTTGTTTACATCATGTGATTAAGTGGTTGGTTATTTTTAATCCCTCCTTGGTGGACCTAAACCCTAGTTAGTCTAGTTGGGTCACATTAGTAACTCATTCTCTATTTGCAATGCATAGTTCCACCTCCCGTTAGTTCATAGTTCTACTTCTTTTCAAATCCTACATATTTGAACGTACGTGAGATCCACATCTAGTATCCAATACCCATGATGAAGAATTAGATAAGTTTATTTCAATATTTTATATACCTAAAGTGGATATCTCTATCCCTTGCTTCTTCTTCTTCATTTTCTTAAGGTAGAGAGGAAATTTCTCTTTCCATATCCAACCTAGTGACAATGGTGACGATTGCCTCCCTTATACCCTCCTCCTTTTTCTTTAAATACTAAAGACTTTTGGATAGCTTTATAACCTTTCTTATCTTTTCCTTTTCCCTTGTATCTTCCTTTGCCTTTGCCAACCATCAGTGGGATTGTCTTTCATTTTCCCCTCAACAGTTCTCAACATGCCAAGTAGCTTAGTCAATGGCTTGTCAAAATTGTTCATGTTGTGATTCATAATAAGTTGATTGTATGAATTTGGAAGCAACTATAAGATTACATCTCTGACCAATTCTTATCCTAAAGAAAATCCCAAACTTAAAAGACTTTCCACATATCCAACTTAAGTACATGGGGTCCAACTGGACCACCTTCTGCCATTTTGCACTTAAACATGACCTTGGAGACTTCATACATCTCTTTCCTTGCTTGCTCTTAATATAGGTTCCTAAGATGTGTTATCATCTCAATAACACCCATGTTCTCATGCTATTTCTAAAGATCATGATTCATGGAGCAAATCATTAGGCATTTGATGTCCATAGTGTCATCAGAATGCTTCTTGTAAGCATCCCCATACACTTTAGGCACATGCAGAGTTGGTTCTTTAGGTATTGGTGTACATAGGACATATAACTTACTTTCATATGTGAGAACAATTCTCAAACTTCTTAACCAATCCTTAAAATTATTCCCATTTAGTTTCTCTTTCTCAAGGATTGATCATAGTGAAAATAGATTGTTGCTAGTGTTTTACATGGATCTAGATAGAATAAATTTTGCACAATTCAATTGATTTGAAAATTAATTTGATTCATGGAATTAATTAGAAATTATAATTAAGTACACTCCCACTATCTTATTCAAATTAATACCCATGACTATTAGGTCAAGAGATTAGATTGAGCAATATTATAGTGAGATAAGATCCAAAATAATTAAATAATTTCTTAGCCAACCCTGACACTCACAACTTAATTATTAAAGTAGGTAACAATTACCAATTGCATCATACACAATTCTTGAATAGATGGCTACACAACATCATTTCAATAATTCATCATATGAATTATATGCCATATTTATGCGTCTAAGTGTTTAATCCCACTAAGATCATGTAGTCAAGTCCAACCCAAGTCCAGTACAATATGTATGCACCCTGCTTGGCATGCCCACATACTTATTTTCACACTTCCCAAAAGACGGTGTTGTTGGCTTTTTTATATGTCACACTCATATTTCAATGTTGCAAATATTTCCCATTGTGTCACAAACATGTGCATTTAGTGTTTCATATGATCAAGGAAATAGACAAGATCCAACGATAACAAACATGCAATTTATAATTTTTTGGATGCTTATAGGTCAAGTTGTACCATGTATATGCTTTTTTCAAGTACAATTGTACAACTTGATAAGAATGATGTAAGAATACGTGATGATTAGCCTGGCCTAATCCAATCCTTAACCATTTTTCATACATACGTCAAGTCTTTAGGATATATATATTTCATTAAAAAAATATTTGATATGTTTTCTAAGAAAATATTAATGCCAGGGAATATTTCAGTCAAACTATACTTCGAGCAAAAAAGAGTTATTGTATAGAAAAAGCCATTTTAAAAATATTGTTGTTGCAAATCCTAGAAGAGACTGTCTCTCATTCAAACTACACTTACATCTATATGGATTTTGGTTGAAGTACAATTCTATTCATCTTGATCAAAGTACAGTTGGATTGAGATCAGTATACAAACAAAGTCTACATTCATTTTTTAGTCATTGTATGCTTGTCTTTTGATCTCTAATGTCTAGTTTAGCATTTGGCTTGGTCAAAACACTCCAAACAGCTATATTCATCATATTAAGTGTTTCCCATATATAAGAGTTTCTATGAACACTTAGAGCACACTTGAGCAATCTATTACATGCTATCATTCTATAAGCTTAGAACTTTACATTGTTATTTTTAGATATAAGCCATAACTCAATAATGGTGTCCTACTCCACCAAATATAGCCTTGCCTATTCCTAGGCAGAGTTGATCATCACTTGTTCATAGAGAGATATAAATTGTATATCTTGTGAGAATTGCAATTTCTTCTTCCTCTCTTAACCTCTTTATCATTCTTTTTACTTCTAACTACTTCTTGTGAGAAGGTTGTGGGGAAGCTTCTTGTAGCTACTTATTTTGAGAAGGCTACAACCAAAGCTAGAGGCTGATTTTTATCTAATCCATTGTGAAAGTTCTCCTTGATCTACAAAAGGAGTTTGGTCTTGATACACAAAAGACATTGGTACACAATGTATTTTGCATCATGTAAGTAAAGGAATAAAAACATGTTGAAAATTATGGTTTGGAACAATAAGGTAGTGGATTGCCATATTTTAACGAAACCACTCTATATTATCTGTCTCTTGTGGTTGTGAATATTTTATCAAACACTTGCTTCATATTTTTTGCATTATATTCTAAGCAAGTTACAATATAACCATCATTGTGTTTGAAATTGCATAAGATTTATTTTAGTTCTATTCACTCACAATCTAGATTTGTTAATTGGTATCAGAGTAGGTCTTCAATGAGCAATTTACAAGTCTTGAAGGATGGGGAAAATGTGCACAACCATCTCAACCTTGAAGGATCATATTGAAGATGACCATTGGTGTTTTATGGGGGCAAACTACACATATTGGAAGACAATGGTGAAATTCCACTTCTAGAGCATCAACTCCCATTTCTGGAAGATAATTACCTTACCATATGAACCTCCAACAACATAGATGGAGAACTAAGAACTGGATCAGTAAGAAAGGTAACTCTAAATGTTAGAGCAATAAACATCTTATACTCTTATATATCTCCTAGTGTATTTAACAAAATATCTTCTTGTGAAACCACATATGATATATGAATGTAACTGTCAGTTACACATGAAGGAACTCAACAAGTTAAGAGTACAAAGATTAATATGTTAAAACATAAATTTGAATTATTCCACATGACTAAAATTCAAACTATTGCTAAAATGTATGCTAGATTTTCTACTCTAATAAATTATTTGAGTGCCTTAAGAAAGCAAATAACCGAGGAAGATATCTAAGATAATTATATCCTTTCCTCCTAAGTTCAAAGATAAGATATCTGCCATAGAATAATCTAGCGATCTTCCAAAATATTAATAGAGCAACTAATTAACTTGGAGACACATGAAGTGAAGCTTCCAAAAGGGCCAAAATAGAAGAAGAATAATAATATAAGTCTGGCCATAGAAGCCCGGCTGGTTGCGGCTTGGTAAGTCCCAATGAAGGACCCAAGTTCGAATCATGCCAAAGGCGCTCTATGAAAAGTAACTAAATTTAATTGGGCGTGGGAGGGGGTGACCAGACCACTCACTGCTCATGTCCCTTGGGTTTACATTGTCGGGGTGGGGTCACCAAAGTGGCTGCTCCTCAGGGGTGCTTCCCAAGTAAATAAAATAATAATAATAATAATAATAATAATAACAACAACAACAACAACAATAATAATAATAATAATAATAATAATAAGAACTTGCTGAGAAAAAGGGTGTGATATTCAAAACAAGAGCTTCACAATCATATTCTTCTTGGAGGTCATCTAGTGGTTAAGAATAAATATATCATAAAGGTAAGAAATATATACATTCTTCTTCTAACAAGAATATAAGATGCTTTTCTATTAGTTGTCACGTATGCGAAGAGAAAGGACATTGGAAGGATGAATGCCTAGAACTCAAGAAGGATAAGAAGATAAACTCTAAGGACAAGTAGAAAAAAGCATATCATGCTACTTGGGACGATTCTCAAACTCGGAGGCAGGTGATGGGAAAATATGTCATCATACGGTTGAATGCTTCAATTCCAAACATGAAGATAATGATGAACAACAAGAAGAAGGTGCACAAGGTAATGGTGATGAGTTATCTCTCTCAATTTTATCTAAAGAAGAACTTATTGGAATATTTTCAACTTACATCGGATAAAGTTGAAAACTATAAGAAAAACAAAAAGAAATTGTTAAATATTGTCAAAAATTTTAGATGAAGAACTCAATGAACTAAGTGATCAATATGCTAGTGGCAAGAAAAGAATAGATGAGCTTCTTTCTCAAAATACTTTCTTGAAACTCTAGTTTCTACTATTTTAGATTAATTGAGCAATATGGAGAAACAACCTATTTGTTTCTCACATTTTGGTTATGATCTTATCCTCAAAATTAATGATGAGTTAAATGATACAATTGATATCCTTGAAGAGAACATTGCTAGTACTAGAACATGTTTGATTTATAGTAAACACTCTTTGATTCTTGCCAAGGAAAATGAAAATATAAGGAATATTTGAATAGATTTTCAAACAATATAAACATGTTGAAAATTCTTTTGCTCTCTCACATTAATTTTGTTGGCTGGCACTCATGGACTTGGTTATATTCCAAGTGATGTTAAAATAAAGAAAAATCAATTGAGATCAATTTTTATAAGTATGAGATTAAGGGGGAGCTCAAATCATGAGATTTATATTTCCATCATTGTTGGATTATGTTTTAATGGGTTCTATATATCAATTATGGTCTTAACATCCATTATATATGGTCTAGAGATTATTTATTGACCTCATTTTGGTTTCCATTGCAATCTCTATATCATGGAGGACTTCAAATTCTTTGCATTGATATTGAGATACATTTCAAAAAATTAGTGTTGTTCATGTCATCACTATATCAATGACGGACTTAACATTTACCATTGTCTTACAATATTTTTTTGATGTATTTTGCTTAATGGGATCTTTCTATCATGAAGGACTTAACATTCCTCTCATTGTTAATTATAAAAAAATTTGTTCCTTGATCAAGTATGACTTTTATCTATACAATGAATCCTTTTTCTTTGGTATTTTCACATTGATTTCTCATTTCAACTGGTATATCCTTGTTTTTTGGTTGTGTATATATCCCCTCTCCAAAATGACTATCTTGTTGAGGGGGTGTCTACTTTAGGGGGGGAATTGGTAAGTATACCCCCTTCTAACTTAGACAAATGGGGAGAAAAATCCATGAAGATAAATTTAGCTATCTATAACAGTTTAAAGGTTTAAAGGTATGATTCTCTAATTTGTCTACTTTAAAATTATCTTATGGAAATATTTGTGATCATAAAAAATGGGAAGATTGTTGACCTTTTGGAATTGCCACACTCATATTTTGATGATGTAAATATTTCCCATTTGTGTCACAAACATGTTCATTTAGTGTTTCAGATGATCAAGGAACTTAGATCAAATCCAAAAATAAAGAACATACAATTTTATATGTATTTGGATGTCGTAGGTCAAATTATACCATGTATATGCTTGTACAAGTACATTTTGTATAACTTTATAGCACTGATGTAATAAAAAGTGATCATCTGCCTAATTCTATCCTAAACCCTTTCCTACACTTATACCAAGTCTTTAGGATAGTTAGGTGTCATTAGAAAAATTATTTAACATGTTTTCCAAGAAAATGGCAATGTTAGGGAATATTTTAGTCAAATCATCGATTGAGAAAGAGTCATTTTACATAAATAGTCTCTATAGAAATATAGTTGTTGCAAATTCTGGTAGAGACAACCTCTCGATCAAATTACCCTTTGATCAATATGAAGTTTGGTCATAGTACTATTTGACCGATACCAGTCCATAGTTAAAATTTACATTCATTTTTCTAAACCTTATAAACCTATCTTTTTATATCTAACTACTAGTTTGGAATTTATCTTGGTCAACCCAACAACTAGATTTACCATTCCTAAGTGTTTCCTATATATAAGAGTGCCTATGAACACTTAGAACACACACTTGAGAAATCTAATACATGCTATCCTTCTCTAAGCTTGAAATTCTACATTGTTATTTCAGATCTAAGCCATAGGTAAATAATAGTTTCCTACTCTACCAAATACAACCTTGTTTATTCCTTTTGGAGATTTGATCATCACTTTCACAGAGAGATATAAATTGTATATCTTATGAGAGTTGTGATTTCTTCTTCCTCACTTATTTTTTTATTGTTCTTGTTTCTTTAACTACTTCTTGTGAGAAGGCTGTGGGTAAGCTTCTTAGAGCTATTTCTTGCATGAAGGTTGTGACTGAGGTAGGAGGCTAATTATGATCTACTCCATTGTGCAAGTTCTCCTTGATCTAGAAAAGGAAGATTGTATTGATCCACAAAAGACATCAATTGTTTTGTGTATTTTGTATCGTTTAAGAAAAGGAATAAAATACAAGTTGAAAATATTGGTTGGGGACAATCAGATCGTGGACTGATGTCTTTTGAGAGAATCATTCTATATCATGTGCCTCTTATTTTTGTGTTTATTTTGTCTAATACTTACTTTATATTTGTGTTGCATTATATTTTAATCAAGTTACAATCTAACCTTCCTTGTGTTTGAAATTGTATTAGTTTTATTTTAGTTCTATACACCCCCTCTAGAGCTGTCAGGTGAACCACACTTAGTCTAACATGGTTTTCATGTGTATCATACTTGGAAGTCATATTCAACACTGATATTATACTAAGGAATTTATAGATATCCAATAACCATTTATATAAATTATTTCATGTATCATATACTCTAACAATCACCACATGTGGTAAAATAGGATATCCAATAACCATTTATATAAATTATTTCATGTATCATATACTCTAACAATCACCACATGTGGTAAAATAGGATATGTCAGCTAGTAAAACAACTTGAGCCAACAAGTTTTATAGAAATACAACCAAGAGATTACATCTAATAACTAAGGAATATACTAAGGAATATATAGATATCCAATAACCATTTATATAAATTATTTCATGTATCATATACTCTAACAATCACCACATGTGGTAAAATAGGATATGTCAGCTAGTAAAACAACTTGAGCCAACAAGTTTTATAGAAATACAACCAAGAGATTACATCTATATGTAATCCTAATGTTTCCTTTTCAAGGTTCCTGGTCGCCCGATCAGGCAAGTTGATCGGTTGATCAGAAGTCATAAATTTGGGCAGAT
Source organism: Alisma plantago-aquatica (assembly GCA_963693085.1). NCBI lineage: Eukaryota > Viridiplantae > Streptophyta > Magnoliopsida > Alismatales > Alismataceae > Alisma > Alisma plantago-aquatica. The sequence goes on along the minus strand of OY856412.1, from coordinate 1,181,456,168 downwards.
CTTATGCTCTTGTTGACCCATCATCTCATCTTGATTACAAACACTTCAAGGACCATCCTCTTTGGCATGGTCTTCTGATTGTCTCTCCTCTCCACCATGGTCCACAAGCGATGTTTTCACATTATCCTATTTTAATTGCATAATTGAAATCTACATGGAGAATGAATAGAGAGAGGCATGGCATGCATGCCATATACATTTTACATAACTTTTGATCAAAATTATAATGGAGATATTACATGTTTCATGCCAAACACCAACAATCTAAATGATATATCAACATCCACTAAAAAAAAGCTATTTTCAAGGCATCGTAGTAACACACATGCCTACCATCTAAGCCTCTAGTAGAGTTTTAGGAATGATGAGTGGCCCCACATACCACCACTGGCCTCAACTATATGCTTTGCCCTCACTCACACACAAGCCATGACCAACATCTTGACTGGTCATCCATCCAAGTACTACTCTGGGATGAGCACACTTCACCATAGAATTTTCAGTGACAAGTTCCCTAAAAAGTAGGTTCACCTTGGTGATATGTGTAGTACAACCCCAACTTTTGGGTTCATTTGGTGAGAAATGTAATTTCTCATATTAAAGATATTTGAAAAAATAATGATATAACTTGTTTGGAATAAATAGATTTCATTTACAATAGCCTTGATGATTGTTTTGTGGGCTTTATTGGCTATTGGGCCCAATAACAAGGAAGAGACAAAAGGAACTCCATTATTAATAAGAAATGGAGAAAAAAATGTAGAAACCTCTAGAAGGCAAAAGTATATAATCCAAAGGTGGATTTCATACCTCTTGGGTTCCAAGGAGTCCAAAGTTGCAAAAAGAAAGCAATAAGAAAAGAAAAGATCAATGAAATATTTCTTTATTAAGAAAGAAATTGAAAACAATGATAAAATGTGGAAAATAAGTGGAAAAGGGTATGCTTGAGTTATCTTTAATGGATTTTTGTATCCATGAGGTTTATTATGTTAAAAGGAATTCCAAATAAGGAAAATAAAAAGAGAGATAAAGAGAAATCCTAAAAAAGAGATATTTTAATAAAGAAATAAACAAGATAATGAGAAATAATGGACATAGATGCATCTAGAAGGATAATGAGTATCCATTAAAAAGGATTTTGAAATATTAGAGTTTCTTGGGGTCTAAGGAGTCCCAATGGAGAAAAAGAAAGAGAAAATCAATAAATACAAAATAATAGGATAATGTGCTACATAATTAATGACTTTTTGATATCAACAAAAGCGGATGTTAATTGCTTTAAGGAAGTTGATTTTCATGGCCAATGAATTAAAAAGGCAAGAATAAAGAGAGTAAGGGAGAGGATTTTCGTATTCCTAAATATCCAAGTAATAAAGAATGTCAAAAGACAAGGAAGAGAGAGAGAAGATTTCTTCACTACAAAGAAATATGGTTTCCTATTAGGAAAGGGATTTGTGTTCCCTTATATGAATGTCTTGGGGCGTGGATACCCTCCCCATATGAGGGGTAGAGCCCAGGGACGAGTTCTGAGGAGTTCCACACATCCCTCTCTTCTTCTTCTCCTTCTTTGTAAGCAAACCCTAGCCGAGAGTAGGGATCTATCCCTGGAACTATGAATGTTCATTGTGTGGTCTTGCATGAGGCGGGAAGCCTCCACGATCACCCCAGACCAATCGACTACTGCCCCTTTGATCTCGGCCTCACGCAATTGCTACCGACCTACTGTAGTTGCAGCAGCAGTCACAGGCTTCTCCCACTTGAGAGCGGCCACCTCAGCAGTAGCATGGAGCTATGTAGATGCGGCGGAGGGTGGCGGGAGGAAGGGAACTCTTTCCGATGCCAGTTGGGTCTAGAATCAGGAGAAAGAGCCATGCCAAGGCTTCAGATCGACGGCTAGGGCGGCTGCAATCAAGTTGCTTGAGGTTGAAGAAGGGTAGATGTGCATTGGAATATTTTTCCCTCCCCGAGCTAAAGAAACATCTAACTTAACCGAGGGCAAAGACGTACTTTCAAAATGTTTTCAATTTGCAAGGCAACGTTGCATGATAGAGGCTATGTGGCACCTTCCTATTGGCCCAAATAAGGTTTTATTGAAAAATTCTTATCTAAATATTGGTAACTCCGATAGTAGCAAATAATATATGTATTTTGCTTAGAAAAACGATAGGAATTCATTAAAAATGGTTTTAGAGGCTAATTCCTCATTCTATTCGAAAAGTAGTGTAACTTATCAACTTTAATGAATTAAAGATTAAGAAACTCTATTTTGAGATGATTAATGAAATTAGTAGGGTTTAATGGATGATTAAAGTTGATATCAGCCTGTTAATCATGAGAAGATACATTGAGAACAAAAAGGATGAACTTTGCATGTAATTGGTTTAATTTTGAAATTCATGTGCATAAATATGCTTTAATGGGCCTTGAAACCCTAATATTAGTAAAAGTGACTCATAATGGTTTTAATTATTCAAAATTTTGAATAAAGTTGAGATATGATTATTCCAAGCTATTTTAAGTACAAAAGTTCCTAATTGTGGATAAATCCCCTTAATGTAGTAATTAGGGTTTTCTGATGGATAAAGGTAGAATTAATGACAAATAGAGTTCATATGTGAATTATACCATAATGAACTATGAATTAATGATAAAAGAGCATAATGATCTTGTAATGGATTAAAAGGATAAAAATGGTAGTTTTAATGTAAAAGAGACTTACTGGACTTATTTAATAGTTAATTATGCCTTTAATCTGAAATTGAGGATTAGATGTTGAGATAATTAGGGTTTGTGATCAATTGTATTAAATTAGGGTTTAAAATAGTAAAAGATGAAGGGAAACCCTAATTGCAATGGAAACCCTAAAAGTGGACTGGAAACCCTAGGAAGCGAGCTAAGTTAAATAGATCTTAATGGTATGATTAATGATAGGAAATTGTATGCATATTTCAGGATCTCATAATGTGCTTGCTTATTTGGATTTCTTGATTGGATTATTCTATCTCAAATCATCCTTACAGGTATGTGGTTACATTTATGATTAACTGCCTTAGTTTCACGGTGATTCCTGAAGATTTTATCAGTTGTTTGAAATAAACTGCTTGGATGACTCTTATTTCATGCAACCATAAAGTGACTATGATTATCACTATAAATGTATATGTATATAACTGCTTTAGATCCGGATCCTCCTCTGTGGCTTTGCAAATGCTAAAAAGGGTAACCTAGAGTAAGGTCTAGGCTATCATGAGTTAGAAATTGGGCTACCCACGTGTAGTGCCATGAGACTCTATAGCACGCCATGAGTTAAGGAGTGGGATACCTACATGTAGTGCCATGTGACTCAACCCTAGAAACTGATTCACCTATTAGGTAGGATCATGAGGGGTTTAATGGGGATCTACCATAAGGAAGGTAGCATCTAGGTCCACTGCAAGGACAGTGCATAGGGTAGGATATGTATGGATCACACAGTTATATTGAAAACGTAAAGTTGGTTGTTAAACTGTAATTGACTGTAATATATTGTTATCAATTACACGATTATTGTTTCCCCCACATACCAACTTTATGCTGACTAATGTTTTGTTTGTTGGAGTTTTAGGTACAAGTGAAAAGAACAAACAGTAAAGTGGCATATGTGGAATTAAATATGAATTAAAGTTCAAAGGAGGATTAGTTAGAATAGACTCCATGTGGATAGAAGTAGATATCCAAGCTTTTGAAAAAGGTATGAAAAGTTAAATTTTATTACAAACTTTCAGTTTAGTTTGATAGAATTTGATAATTATTATTGATTATTTGTCGAACCTTTGATCTGGAAATTGGGTCGTTACATTTGGTATCAGAGCATAGGTTCCTCATTTAATCTTTAATAATTATTGAATTTTACAAACTCCATAGAACCCAAGGGAGTTATTAGAGGATTTTTCGAAAGATAGAGGTGTCTAGAAAAGGATCACGTCTGGGGGATGGCAAGATTTTCCTCCGCACCGCTAGTCAGAATATGAGGACTCTCAGATTAGTGTGACTTCCTGGCCAACATCTTAGGATTTGACTCGAAATAAGATACCTTTAGGACTCTCTCATCTTGTTCATCCCTTCTCAACTCAAATGCTGTTAAGGACCTTAAGGATTAGGGTTTTCTCTCTTTTCCTCACCCTCTTGAGATATGGGTAAGGTTGATAAGGTTTAAGGAATCCTCCACCAAATTAATAAAAAGCATGTAAATAAGATGTCATGGACATAATCTTAATATATTAAGCATAAAAGAATAGATACATGCTTAGGTCGTATGACATAAGTTGTCATGCCCTCAGGAGAGACCTGAGGCTAGACCTTCTTGTCAGGAGGATAAGTAAAGAGAGTTAGTCTTAGAGGTAGAGATCTCCATTACAAGTAGAAACCTAACACTTTCTCTGAGAGTGATGTTAACCCTAACCCCAAGTGAAGGTTAGAGAGAGATGGCATGATGAGTTAGAAGTCATGGTAGACCAGGTGTTTGGATGGACATGCCTTGGATGCCATATGAGCCATGAGAGGTTGGATGACTGAGTACCTTCGGCGACCAACCCTGGGAAGGGTCATGCATGTTAGAGTGAAGGATAGCTCCTTCAATGATGAGGTTAGAGAAGAACCTATAGAAACCTTATGGGCTTATATGAGTGTGGCTTATATACACATAGTACGTCAGTAGTGGTGACAGTAAACTAAAACCCTGGCTAGGAGAGTATGATGGATAGCTTGTAAGGTAAGCATAAAGAGCTATGGATAATCTTGAGAAAACATAAGTTGAACATAGGCTTCACCCAGGTAGGGGTATGTTTGTGAGCTTGATCCATCTTCATGGAGAGAGGAACTTTGGTAGTGAGGTTGTTTGTGGTGTTAGCTCTAGAGAGAGGGAGCAGGACCCAAGCAAGAAGGTTGGAAGCCTAGACTCTGGGATGAGGAAAAGTGGGGAGTTGAGGATGATGCGACCTAAGTGGATGTTTGTGGTTGCCTCCTGCTTGATCCCTGGAGGTTGATGATGCCTTGGTTTCCATGAGAGGAACCAAATCTTAGTGAGAGGATGAGTCTGCTGGTACCTCTGTACTTATGGTATAGATGAGAAGAAGAGTTCCTTAGACCTATAGAGGTTTAATAACAGGTTGTGAGACCTTGTACCTTGTTGTTTGTCCTTGAGGAGGACTCAACTCTAAAGTGTTGCTCGAGTAGAAGGATGACAGGAAGTGCATGTCATACCTTGTATATGTTTGGTTCGTTGTTAAGAGGTTGAGCAGACAGTTGGACATCAGAGGAGTGAACCTAGGGTTCCTAGGCCTAAGAGGAGAAGTGGTGTACCCAATGACCATGATGAGATTTGAGCATGGTACTCCTCATGTTTAGAGGAAAAGGAAACCCCTTAAGTTTAAGGTATGTTTGATGAACCCCTCACAGCTAAGTTGATGACATGGGAATGTATGATCTTGATCCAGCGTTGAGGAAAGAGAACAAGTATGACCTAGAATGGTTTAGTAGGTGGTCTGCTTGTGCCTTAGTAGCTTCTAGGTTAAGCATGCTCATATGGATGTAAACCCTAAGGATGTTTGTGACCTTGTTGTCAAGAGATAGTTTCCTCCCATCCTAGGAGGGGGACCCTTTTGTAAGGTGTACACTAGTTTCTGTTGGAAACCTAAAGCGGTTTCATAGGATCTTGAGAAGCTAAGTGATAAGTACATGGTATGAGAATGAACCTGTAGACCCATAGACTACCATCTCTAAGTGCATATGGATGTGTTACCACAGAGGTAACCAGTATGGGGGCCAGACCAAGGTAAGCATGTCGCCATGACCCCTATGAAAGGATGAAAGTCAGCCCATGAATGCAGAGAGAGATGATGAAGGCTTGGGTAAGGTTCTTAGCTAGACCTATACTATAATAGAATCCAAAGTCTATCCTAGGGTCATGAAGGGATAAGACCGATGGAAGCAGGAGTTGCCTAATTCCCTAGTTGCACATGACCATAGGGTCGGGAGGTAACAACTATCATTGTCTGAGGACCATGGGTTAGGAGATTGATCACCTTCATGAACTCATGGGACCCAAAGGGCATATGAGTAGGGCACTCTCTGGATGCATGAGGGAAAAAGGGATGAACCCAAAAGTGCCAGCACCCTATAGACCTAGAGGAGATGACCAAGGATTGTGTGTGGACCCAAGTAGGTTCGAGACCAGTTTTCCAAAAAAGTAACTTTGATATCAAGATGATTGTGATATAGAGGCATAAGCTGCATGTTTCAACTTAGATTTGAAGGTGTACTGGCAAGGTGGGATGTACCATCTCTACTCTTGGAACAGGAAGAACTTTGTATTTGGACTGCAACCAACTGCTTATTTCCTCTTATTATGGGAGTGAGAGATAGGACAATACACATGCCATACACCAAGGATAAAAGATGATGTGAGTTGGAACGTTGCTATGAGGTATGAGGATAGAGATGATAACATGCCCTTGTACAAGGATGGTTTACAAATAAGGTAGTCATCCTATGAGGATGTTTTATCATGAGATATGAGTCATACAAGGTTGAGTTTGAAAAACTAAGAGAATAAGCTCAGAGTTTTCTTGATGAAGATAGACCTAGAGCTGAGATGAGATAATAATTGGAATACACAGAGGTGTATGTATTCAACATTACCTAACACCTAAGGATGAGAAGTGGTAATGGATGCTTTGGATGAGATGCAACTCTTAGTTTAGCTAGAGGCTAGAAGTGGTTGTTAGGTTAACCCTAAGAGATAAGTTTGGCTAACACCCAGATGTAACAATACTGGTTGATCAAGTTAATGGTTGTTTGGTTAGCCAAATTAGGCCTTAATGTAATGAAAGGAAGGTTGTAAACCTCAAAAGAAAGTGATGAAACCCCGATTAGAGTGGTTTAGGGTTTCTGAGGAATCGATCTTAAGGAATCATGACAATACATGAGATCATGATTTAAGATTACCATATACCATGGTACTACCAAGATAGTAAGTGACAATGGTACTTTGGATGCTTAAGATGAAGTTGCATGGGGTAAGTTGCCATGCAAGCCAAGAGGTGAAGGACGAACACCAGTAACCTAGTGTATCGATATGGAGGATAAAAGAGTCCCTGAGAGGGAATGGGAGTTCATCACTGTGGATGTTGTGGTAAGTCTCCCCTAGACCAAGGGAGGTCAAGATGCAATATGGGTTATGGTAGATCGTCTTACTTGGATGACATAAGAAAGAAAGAGTACTGTCAAGGGACAGATCCAGTTGAACTACATATGAGAGAGATGGTTAAACTACACCGTGATGCAAGTTCAAAAGTTTTTGAGTATGACCTAAAGGTTCACTTCCATAAGGTGGAAGTAGGTACATGAAGAACTCAATGTTAGTATCATTTATCACCCCTAACTAATGGTTAGTGTGATTCAGACTAGAGGGTCTGATGAGAGCATATGTGCTCGTTCAGGGTGATACATTGTGACAAAGTGGTTTTTCTGGCTTAATTTCGAGGACGAAATTTCTTTTAAGGTGTGTAGGATGTGATGGAGTGGACTTTTGGAGTCCTTAATCGTCCAATGACATAAGTGAAATCATAAGGTTGAATAATATTGAGAGTTCCAAGTGTTTTAGTAAAGCTGGAATGTTGATTGAGATTTATATAATGATTAAGATCTCTCTTTTTATGCCTTCTTGAGGAATTTAATTGAATGGTCTAATAGATGAGTTTGGTCACCAAATTTGAGTAGAACGTACATTGAGAGGTATAGAAGCTATGGTTAATATTTGGTGGAATTTGGATGTTCCTAGAGGAAGTTATTTAGGATTGAAAGTGATAATAATGTGTTTGAATTATAAGGTTTCATATTATAAGACTAGATCACGTTTTTCTTGATTATGTCACGTACTTGGATCCTTGACTTAGCTTCCTAACCAAGTTATAGACTTGGATCTCAGATCCTATAGACGAGGTGTTTGAGAAAGAGTGGCCACGAATCATCTAAGTGGACGTTGGATGTTTTCTCTTGGATACCATCTCACGGTGGTGGAAGTCTCTCCTCCCTTGCAGTTATAGGATCGGGGACCTAGATCCCACTTTCTTGATGTGCTGCTCAAAGGTCGTGAGTGGATGCGACACCCTTGAATGAGTAGTTATCATCGGTTTGAGTAGTGCTCCATGATGACCTCTCACTTGATACACAAGCCACTAGGATCGAGAACTGCTCTTCTTCACCTCCCCATCAGTTCTTCCCCTCGCTTACCAGGCAAAGCAAGGCAATGCCGTCTTCAGCTCTCAACCTCTCCAGTAGTAGAATAGATGTGGAAGAAGGAACCTAAGAGAGGGACTGGAAGAGGAAGCCCGACAGGTGGAAAAGGAAGACCAGACGTAGAGGAGGATCCAATGAGAAGATCGGGTACTGGTAGGGCCTGGAGCCAAGGCAATCACGGACAGAAGGCTGCAGTAGTGGTAGATCGACCCAGAGACCTTCCCCTGATCTACCAGTGGTAGGCTCGAGGAGTAACAGTTGCAACCCCGCCCAAGCGATGATCATGAGAAAGGAGGATCCGAGAAGAGCTAGGTGCATAGATCAGACTGTGTCGATGGTGGAAATCACAGCAAAGATGGCGGCGGTTGGTGGCGGCACTCTCTGTAGGTGAACCTCACAGCGACGCTAACCAACAATGGGGACCTGAAAGGATGGCGACGTGGAGCAGATCCAACGACGGTGGCACTGGATAGGAAGGCTAGGAGGCCGGGGTCTATTTGGAGGAGGGACGATACCACTGTTATCCCTTTCTAGGGTCGCCTCTCTGCGGCAACACTGAAGACCTGGAGGGGGATAGTTCCTCACTGGAGAAGATGCCAGTGGCGGCGGCATCACAAATCCAAGTCATGAAGGACCCCCATAGACAGCTCCTCGAGCTCGCTAGTGGTCAGCCTCTCGATAAGATTTCCCCCTGGAGAAGTTCCTCGGCGGCGGCAGTCCACGACTCAGGGAAGAACGAGTTGGGCGTGGATTTGAGGGCACGAGAGAGAAGGGAGATCTGGGGGTTCAGTCCAGCCAGACCAATGTGAACCGGCCGACCCGCCTCAAGTAGTACCAAGAAAGGAGGCGCGCCCCTAGGGAAGACACGTGGCTAGCTGTGGTTGGCTGAAAGGTAAGAAATTCCCAGATTTTCAATAAATCACAGTAAATAGCTTGTTCATCAGGAAAATATAAATAAGGCACCAAAATTCTCAGAAAAATGAGTAAAACAACATGGCACCTCTATATCAGTCTTTTGATGCTCAAATATCAGCAATATTATGTAAGATGTGTAATCCTTGTTTAATGGATAATAAATAGTAAATGATGATATAAAATTATGGAAAAATGTCAGTAAGTCCATAATCATGTTTATAATCCAATTGAAGTCATAAATAATGATGTTGATGCACGAAATTATGTAATTTGCTTAGAATGGATATCTCGGACTAATAACCCTAAATAAAATGCAATAAATGCATGCATGCTCAATAAATGGTGAAATTTATAGAGTAGGTTTATATCAGTAATCTGAAGCTAAGATGTAAATCAGATATTAGTTAGATGCACAAAATTCATGTTATATGAAGAGCACCCTTAATAAATGTGATATAACCCTAATATGGTTAATGAAAGTGACATAATGTTAAGTATGTTCACATAATAATGTGATACATGAGTATATCCAGTTGATGAACTATAATATGGAATTTGACATTAGTAAGATAAATATAAGACAAGAATACAAGTAAAAGTGGGAATATCCTACTAAGTTAAGTAAACCCTAAAATTGATATAAATAGGGTTAATGATGATGAGAACCTGATGATCCTATGTGATCTTATCTTTATCAGGGTTTGACCTGGGATACATAGTTGACATGAGGATAATGTGATTAGGATGTCTCTTTGGAAGGTACGCTATTACCTCTTACTTGGCTTATTATACAATATGCTTGTGTTATATGTGTAGTAGAATACTTGGCATATGATATTGGATGAAGTGATTGTTCTTGTATGATATCTTGCTTGATTTTTCTATACTTATGGCTATGAACCCTAGAAACATAATATATATGTTCCATTATATGAAAACACTGTATCTCTTTGGTAAGCATAGTGCTAGTGAGTGATCTATCTCTTTGGTAAGCAGATCACATGTACAATGATCTATCTCTTTGGTAAGCAGATCATAAGGCCTGAATGCATCTATCCCATTGGTAGGCAGATGCACGAGCATATAATGGAAAATGAGCTTAAAATTTGTGTTCTCTTTTGTTAATATACATCTTTGTGCAAGTATACTCTTTTCTTATAATTCTTCTGTTACTGCCAAGTATATTAGTTTTATCTTATTGCCAAGATATGATGAGAGGTAGATAAAAGGTACGTAGGCATACTCAGTACAATATTCTTGAATATTGTGCTGACGTGTACCACATGTAATCTTTTGTATAGGTTGTGGTTATGCTCTTGAAGATGCAGGATAGTTGAGAGTTGTATGGCGAGCTGATGTACATGTGGACTTGTTGTCTTAAGATCCTGTTGTTTAGATGTAGTACATGTATATGTATAAGTTTGTTATTCAATATGTAATATCAAATGTTGTAACAATTCATGTTGTAATTATATGTTGAATGGTGAACATGTGTTGTGGTTTTTTTATTGTTCATGTGCATGTGATACTGATGTATGTTTCTTTTGACTCCCTCGATTTTCTTCTTCTAAGCCTTGTGTGGGATGTTTAAATTGGGATTTTCACCGAGGTGAGGGTTTCAATTTGGATGTCACACATCAGATTAAGTTTTAGAAAATCCGGGGACGTCACAGGTGGTATCAGAGAATGAACAATAGCAAAGCCTGACATTTGCTCATTATGCAACTCAAAACTAAAGAGCCTTGAACTTAATAATCTTTAGGGATAGATTAGTCATCTTTTAGAGACTAGATCTGACCTAGCCTCTAGGTTAGCACCTAGATGTCCAAGAACTAGGTCTAGACTGGTGCTTGTTGAATAGCAAGTCCTTAGATGTCATTCTTTCCTTGTAGTGTAGCGGTATGGGACGTTGCACTATTTGGAAATGACATGCATCAAGGGAAGAGAAACCCTAGACATATTGCGCACGTTGTCTAGAGTAGCTACACTATTCTACCCCTTGTTCTCACCTTTTTCACTAGTTTTGATGACACTGTACTCTCTACTATGTGTGGGACACTCATTTTTAGGATTTGGTTTTTGATTCCAAACAGATCGAACCTTGATAGTTTTCTCTGACGCTTGTTTTATCGGAGAAAAACTATATAATATTTTATTATGTATATGTATTACAAAAATGTGTCCCCACACATGTATGAGTAGGAGGTGATCATGCAACCTAAGTGAAAGTGAATGACATCAGTCTAGAAGAGAGTGTAGTTCTAGATTAGATGTCTAGAGCCTTGTTGGAATATATGATAGATGGAATGGATGAAATAAGTTTTGATGATATGATGTAGGTCCTATATAGCTGACATAAGATACGATATGATGATATATGTTTGTCTTTGAGGACTTAAGTTCAGTTTTAAGGATTTGAGATAAGTTTTGGTGATGCAAGTATGATTTCTTTTATGAGATGAGATAAGTTAAGTTAAGACAAGGTTGTGAGTCAGCATGAGCCTCAAGCTCTTTTACGAAGGAGGACCTCTAGTGTTAGGACCAGTTTTAGGGTTAGCTCAAGAGAGAGCGAGACCCATAGGGAGAAGGTCAGAGAACCTAGACTCCACGATATGAGAAATATGAGATATGTGATATGATATGTCCTAAACTAGACTACTCCTGAGTGATTGAGTTGAGTCACTCTATGCATGATTCCTATAGTTTTCTTGAACCCTAGATGTCCTTGGGAGGACCAAACCCTAGATACAGAGAGAGGCTGGTTATATATACATACGTGAATAAGGAAGTATGAGTGCCTGCCATCTGGGTGAGGGAGAGAGCCCAAGACCCTAGAGGAGTTAGCTATGTTAGTTTCTATGAAGCCTCATGCTCGGGTTGGTGGTTTCCCACATAGGAATCTAGTGGTGTATATAAGAGAGTTATGGGTAAGGATGATGCATGGGTAGAAAGCTATGAAGAGTATGCTGTATCATGTTTTGGTTTGTGCTTATGTGGATAGAGCTAATGAAGCTATTACTAGTGCCAATGAGGTAATCCGATAACCCTAGATCACAGAGGAAAGATAAAGTATATGCATATGAGATACTCATAGAGTTGAGTGAGCTCAGAGAGACTGAGCATGGCACTACCCTCATGATATGGGTTAGGAGAACCTCAGTTGGACTAGATAAAGTCCTAATATACGTTTGATAAGCCACTTATATAAGTTTGTTTAGCACAACCATGATATAATATATGTAAGGATGTGATCTAATCTCTAGACGTGATATATAGACATGATATGATGGAAATCTTGAAATGGTTTAATAGATATGAATGCATAAATGATTAACCATATACACTAATAATGATGATAATGTAATATTGTTGGTTAATCTTGTGATGAAATCACTAGTAAATGTTGCAATTTATTATGAGTAATAAAATAAGATCTTATGAATGAAAAATGTTACTAGAAATGTTAAGCTTAGTGCTTAATAATGATAAAAATATAGTTTGAAAGTTAGCACAACATAATGATTATGAAATCTTGACATGATCTAGATGGATAAAGTGGGTTAATTATAGTTAAATCCCTCCTAAAAGGCATATGTTAATGTTGAACTTGTTCTAACAATTTGCTCAATAAGATGTTGATGAAACTTTGACATATGGGATAACTTCAGTTATCTCCTTGAGAACATGGTAATATGATATGGGAACCCTAATTCATGGGCAAAAATAAATATGCAATCCTAACATATGAGTACGTCATGATGTAACCTAAGCTCCTAAACCATGTTATGTGATGAGTGGTCCACCCTGGTATCACCTTAGATGTTTGAAAACATCCTAGTAGCTTGGATATAGTTCTGGAGCTTTTGTCTATGTTGTATATAGAATGGTGACTACATGTGGATGAAGGAAAGATAAGGTTTTTCCTGGAGGTATTAGTATGGTTTACTTTCGAGGACGAAAGTTCTTTTAAGATGTATATGATGTGACAAAGTGGTTTTTCTAGCTTAATTTCGAGGACGAAATTTCTTTTAAGGTGTGTAGAATGTGATGGAGTGGACTTTTGGAGTCCTTAATCATCCAATGACATAAGTGAAATCATAAGGTTGAATAATATTGAGAGTTCCAAGTGTTTTAGTAAAGTTGGAATGTTGATTGAGATTTATATAATGATTAAGATCTCTTTTTTTATGCCTTCTTGAGGAATTTAATTGAATGGTCTAATAGATGAGTTTGGTCACCAAATTTGAGTAGAACGTATCTCGAGAGGTATAGAAGCTATGGTTAATATTTGGTGGCATTTAGAAGTTCCTAGAGGAAGTTATTTAGGATTGAAAGTGATGATAATATGTTTGAATTATAAGGTTTCATATTATAAGACTAGATCACGTTTTTCTTGATTATGTCACGTACTTGGATCCTTGACTTAGCTTCCTAGCCAAGTTATAGCCTTGGATCTCAGATCCTATAGACGAGGTGTTTGAGAAAGAGTGGCCACGGATCATCTAAGTGGACGTTGGATGTTTTCTCTTGGATACCATCTCACGGTGGTGGAAGTCTCTCCTCCCTTGCAGTTATAGGATCGGGGACCTAGATCCCACTTTCTCGACATGCTGCTCAAAGGTCGCGAGTGGATGCGACATCCTTGAATGAGTAGTTATCATAGGTTTGAGTAGTGCTCCATGATGACCTCTCACTTGATACACAAGCCACTAGGATCAAGAATTGCTCTTCTTCACCTCCCCATCAGTTCTTCCCCTCGCTTACCAGGCAAAGCAAGGCAACGCCGTCTTCAGCTCTCAGCCTCTCCAGTAGTAGAATATATGTGGAAGAAGGAATCTAAGAGAGGGACTGGAAGAGGAAGCCCGACAGGTGGAAAAGGAAGACCAGACGTAGAGGAGGATCCAATGAGAAGATCGGGTACTGGCAGGGCCTGGAGCCAAGGCAATCACAGACAGAAGGCTGCAGTAGTGGTAGATCGACCCAGTGATCTTCCCCTGATCTACTGGTGGTAGGATCGAGGAGTAACGGTTGCAACCCCGCCCAAGTGATGATCGTGAGAAAGGAGGATCCGAGAAGAGCTAGGTGCATAGATCAGACCATGTTGATGGTGGAAATCACAGCAAAGATGGCGGCGGTTGGTGGCGGCACTCTCTGTAGGTGAACCTCACAGCGATGCTAACCAACAATGGGGACCTGAAAGGCTGGCGGCGTGGAGCAGATCCAACGACGGTGGCACTGGATAGGAAGGCTAGGAGGCCGGGGTCTATCTAGAGGAGGGACGACACCACTGTTATCCCTTTCTAGGGTTGCCTCTCTGCGGCAGCACTGAAGACCTGGAGGGGGATAGTTCCTCACTGGAGAAGATGCCAGTGGCGGTGGCATCACGGATCCAGGTCATGAAGGACCCCCATAGACAGCTCCTCGAGCTTGCTAGCGGTCAACCTCTCGATAAGATTTCCCCCTGGAGAAGATCCTAGGCCACGGCAGTCCACGACTCAGGGAAGAATGAGTCGGGCGTGGATTTGAGGGCACGAGAGAGAAGGGAGATCTGGGGGTTCAGTCCAGCCAGACCAACGTGAACCGGCCGACCCGCCTCAAGTAGTACCAAGCAAAGAGGCGCGCCCCTGGGGAAGACACGTGGCTAGCTGTGGTTGGCTGAAAGGTAAGAAATTCCCAGATTTTCAATAAATCACAGTAAATAGCTTGTTCATCAGGAAAATATAAATAAGGCACCAAAATTCTCAGAAAAATGAGTAAAACAACATGGCACCTCTATATCAGTCTTTTGATGCTCAAATATCAGCAATATTATGTAAGATGTGTAATACTTGTTTAATGGATAATAAATAGTAAATGATGATATAAAATTATGGAAAAATGTCAGTAAGTCCATAATCATGTTTATAATCCAATTGAAGTCATAAATAATGATGTTGATGCACGAAATTATGTAATTTGCTTAAAATGGCTATCTCAGACTAATAACCCTAAATAAAATGCAATAAATGCATGCATGCTCAATAAATGGTGAAATTTACAGAGTAGGTTTATATCAGTAATCTGAAGCTAAGATGTAAATCAGATATCAGTTAGATGCACACAATTCATGTTATATGAAGAGCACCCTTAATAAATGTGATATAACCCTAATATGGTTAATGAAAGTGACATAATGTTAAGTATGTTCACATAATAATGTGATACATGAGTATATCCAGTTGATGAACTATAATCTGGAATATGCCATTAGTAAGATAAATATAAGACAAGAATACAAGTAAAAGTGGGAATATCCTACTAAGTTAAGTAAACCCTAAAATGGATATAAATAGGGTTAATGATGATGAGAACCTGATGATCCTATGTGATCTTATCTTTATCAGGGTTTAACCTGGGATACATAGATGACATGAGGAATATGTGATTAGGATGTCTCTTTGGAAGGTATGCTATTACCTCTTACTTGGCTTATTATACAATATGCTTGTGTTATATATGTAGTAGAATACTTGGCATATGATATTGGATGAAGTGATTGTTCTTGTATGATATCTTGCTTGATTTTTCTATACTTATGGCTATGAATACTTGAAACATAATATATCTGTTCCATTATATGAAAGCACTATATCTCTTTGGTAAGCATAGTGCTAGTGAGTGATCTATCTCTTTGGTAAGCAGATCACATGTACAATGATCTATCTCTTTGGTAAGCAGATCATAAGGCCTGAATGCATCTATCCCATTGGTAGGCAGATGCACGAGCATATAATGGAAAATGAGCTTAAAATATGTGTTCTCTTTTGTTAATATACATCTTTGTGCAAGTATACTCTTTTCTTATAATTCTTATGTTACTGCCAAGTATATTAGTTTTATCTTATTGCCAAGATATGATGAGAGGTAGATAAAAGACACGTAGGCGTACTCAGTACAATATTTTTGAATATTGTGCTGACGTGTACCGCATGTAATCTTTTATATAGGTTGTGGTTATGCTCTTGACGATGCATGATAGTTGAGAGTTGTATGGTGAGCTGATGTCCTGTTGTCTTAAGATCCTGTTGTTTAGATGTAGTACATGTATATGTATAAGTTTGTTATTTAATATGTAATATCAAATATTGTAACAATTCATGTTGTAATTATATGTTGAATGGTGAACATGTGTTGTGGTTTTTTTAATTATTCATGTGCATGTGATGCTGATGTATGTTCCTTTTGACTCCCTCGATCTTCTTCTTCTTAGCCTCGTGTGGGATGTTTAAATTGGGATTTTTGCTGAGGTGAGGGTTTCAAGTTGGATGTCACACATCAGATTAAGTTTTAGAAAATCCGGGGACGTCACATACATAGAGACAGTTCTTGTCCTTTGTAAGATGTGATGATAACCACCATAGTCAGTATCGGGTTGTAAAGAAGCTCTGTAAGGGAGGTTGTGTCGGTCACCACTTCATTAAGATGATGTTGGTGAAGGGACCTCACAAAGGTCAAGAAAGGACCACAGTGTGTGCAGATGAAGTCGCTTTGATCATGCAATGGATGAAAGGAGCCTAGAGACGACAAGAGTTGTAAGCTGATGCAAAGTAGACTGACATGCAGTTCACTGTGGGGGAATATGTGAAATGAAAATCCGACCCCTCTAAGTTATAGCTACGAGAGCTGAGTCCCCGACACATGGGTTCTTTTGACATGGTTTGGTGGAGAAGGTTAAGTTTTCCCTTACCCCTCAGGATAATGTGATGTGTGATGAGAACCATGTGTCCAATTTAGAGCACGATGTTAGGTACTCGAACCATGTGCGGAGCAATGAACCTAGTGAGCCCCAAGGGAGGCTGAAATGACTTGAGTCACCTATGAGGTTTATAGATGCCAAGGTGAAAGAACTCAGAGAAAGGAATATGTGATGATAAAGGTTCTTTGGAAGCGTCATGGATAGGGCAAAGCCACATAGGGGCCAATGATGGACATGTAAAAGTCTTATCCTGAATTGTTTGTTTGCTTGATGGAATTTTGAGGACAAAATTCCTTTAAGAGGGGAAGGATGTTACAACCCCAACTTTTGGGTTCATTTGGTGAGAAATGTAATTTCTAATATTAAAGATATTTGAACAAATAATGATATAATTTGTTTGGAATAAATGGATTTCGTTTAAAATAGCCTTGATGATTGTTTTGTGGGCTTTAATGGCTATTGGGCTCAATAACAAGGAAGAGACAAAAGGAACTCCATTATTAATAAGAAATGGAGAAAAGAAAAATGTAGAAACCTCTAGAAGGCAAAAGTATATAATACAAAGGTGGATTTCGTGCCTCTTGGGTTCCAAGGAGTCCAAAGTTGCAAAAAGAAAGCAATAAAAAAAGAAAAGATCAATGAAATATTTCTTTATTAAGAAAGAAATTGAAAACAATGATAAAATGTGGAAAATAAGTGGAAAAGGGTATGATTGAGTTATCTTTAATGGATTTTCGTATCCATGAGGTTTCTTATGCTAAAAGGAATTCCAAATAAGGAAAATAAAAAGAGAGATAAATATAAATCCTTAAAAAGAGATATTTTAATAAAGAAATAAACAAGATAATGAGAAATAATGGACATAGATGCATCTAGAAGGATAATGAGTATCCATTAAAAAGGATTTTGAAATATTAGAGTTTCTTGGGGTCTAAGGAGCCCCAATGGAGAAAATAAAAGAGAAAATCAATAAATACAAATAAGAGGATAATGTGCTACATAATTAACGTCTTTTTGACATCATCAAAAGGGGATGTTATTTGCTTAAAGGAAGTTGATTTTCGTGGCCAATGAATTAAAAGGCAAGAATAAAGAGAGTAAGGGAGAGGATTTTCGTATTCCTAAATATCCAAGTAATAAAGAATGTCAAAAGATAAGGAAGAGAGAGAGAAGATTTCTTCACAATGAAGGAATATGGTTTCCTATTAGGAAAGGGATTTGTTTTCCCTTGTATGAACGTCTTGGGGCGTGGATACCCTCCCCTATATAAGGGGTAGATCCCAGGGACGAGTTCTGAGGAGTTCCACATATCCCTCTCTCTTCTTCTCCTTCTTTGTAAGAAAACACTAGCTGAGAGTAGGTATCTATACCTAGAACTATGAATGTTTGTTGTGTGGTCTTGCTTGAGGCGGGAAGCCTCCACGATCACCCCAGACCAATTGGCTACTGCCCCTTTGACCTCGGTTCGTGCAACTGCTGCCGACATGCTGCATTTGCAGCAGCGGTCGCAGGCTTCTCCCGCTTGGGAGCAGAAACCTCAGCAGCAGCATGGAGCCCTGCAGATGTGGCAGAGGGTAGCAGGAGGAAGGGAACTCTTGCCAGTGCCGGTTGGGTCTAGAATCAGGAGCAAGAGCTGTGCCAAGGCTGTAGATTGGTGGCTAGGGCGGCTGCAATCATGTTGCTCGAGGTTGAAGAAGGGTAGATGTGCATTGGACCGTTTTTCCCTCCATAGGATAAAGAAACATCTAACTTAACTAAGGGCAAAGAAGTACTTCTGAAATCTTTTCAATCTGCAAGGCAGCGTTGCATGATAGAGGCTATGTGGCACCTTCCTATTGGTCCAAGTAAGGTTTTATTGCAAAATTCATATCTAAATATTGGTAACTCTGATAGTAGCAAATAATATATGTATTTTGCTCAGAAAAACGAGAGGAATTCATTAAAAATGGTTTTAGAGGCTAATTCCTCATGCTGTTCGAAAAGTAGTGTAACGTATCAACTTTAATGAATTAAAGATTAAGAAACTCTATTTTGAGATGATTAATGAAATTAGTAGGGTTTAATGGATGATTAAAGTTAATATTAGCCTGTTAATCATGAGAAGATACACTGAGAACAAAAAGGATGAACTTTGCACATAATTGGTTTAATTTAGAAATTCATGTGCATAAATATGCTTTAATGGGCTTTGACACCCTAATATTTGTAAAAGTGGCTCATAATGGTTTTAATTATTCAAAATTGTGAATAAAGTTGAGATATGATTATTCCAAGCTATTTTAAGTACAAAAGTTCCTAATTGTGGATAAATCCCCTTAATGTAGTAATTAGGGCTTTCTGATGGATAAAGCTAGAATTAATGACAAATAGAGTTCATATGTGAATTAGACCATAATGAACTATGAATTAATGATAAAAGAGCATAGTGATCTTGTCATGGATTAAAAGGATAAAAATGGTAGTTTTAATGTAAAAGAGGCTTAATAGACTTATTTAATGGTTAATTATGCCTTTAATATGAAATTGAGGATTAGATGTTGAGATAATTAGGGTTTGTGATTAATTGTATTAAATTAGGGTTTAAAATAGTAAAAGATGAAGGGAAACCCTAATTGCAATGGAAACCCTAAAATTAGACTGGAAACCCTATGAAGCGAGCTAAGTTTAATAGATCTTGATGGTATGATTAATAATAGGAAATTGTATGCACATTTTCAGATCTCATAATGTGCTTGCTTATTTGGATTTCTTGATTGGATTATTCTATCTCAAATTAGCCTAATAGGTATGTGGTTACATTTATGATTAACCACCTTAGTTTCATGGCAATTCCCAGAGATTTTACCAGTTGTTTGAAATAAACTGCTTGGATGACTGTTATTTCATGCAACCATAAAGTGATATGATTATCACTATAAATGTATATGTATATAACTAGCTTAGATCCGGATCCTCCTTTGTGGCTTTACAAATTCTAAAAAGGGTAACCTAGAGTAAGGTCTAGGCTATCATGAGTTAGAAATTGGGCTACCCACATGTAGTGCCATGAGACTCTATATCACACCATGAGTTAAGGAGTGGGCTACCTACAGGTAGTGCCATGTGACTCAACCCTAGAAACTGATTCACCTGTTAGGTAGGATCATGAGGGGTTTAATGGGGATCTACCATAAGGAAGGTAGCATCCAAGTCCACTGTAGGGACAGCGCAAAGGATAGGATATGTGTGGATCACACAGTTATATTGAAAATGTAAAGTTGGTTGTTAAACTGTAATTGACTTCAATATGTTGTTATTAATTATATGATTATTGTTTCCACCACATATTAGCTTTATGCTGACCGAAGTTTTGTTTGTCGACGTTTTAGGTACAAGTGAAAAGAACAAATAGTAAAGTGGCATATGTGGAATTAAATATGAATTAAAGTTCAAAGGAGGATTAGTTAGAATAGACTCCATGTGGATAGAAGTAGATATACAAGCTTTTGAAAAAGGTATGAAAAGTTAAATTTTATTACAACCTTTCAGTTTAGTTTGATAGAATTTGATAATTATTATTGATTATTTTTTGAACCTTTGATCCGAAAATGGGGTCGTTACAAATCATTCTTTTTAATATCACTTTATCCAAGGTCTCAAATCTTGGGAGGTTACAATCTCCCCCACTTAGACACTTGACATCCTTGTCAAGGCTCAACTATAAGGCCTCATCATTATTCCCATTTAGTGTAGACCCATAATGACTGATGTGCACCTGACTCTCAATCATGATTACCAGCACAAGGATGGTTACGTCACCATTGATAACCCTTTCCAACATGCCTAAACCACACAACTCAAGAACGACATGCCACATGCACATGTGGGCCCCACCTACTAGAGGGGTTTAGGCTTTGATACCATTTCTAACACTTGGACCACTACTCAAGGCTCTAGTAGGGTTTCACAAAGGAAGACGGACCCCACAGACCACCAATGGCCTTAACATTGTACGTTGTCCTCACGCACAAGTCATGATCAACTTCCTAATTGGTTACCCGTCCAAGTACAACTTTGGGCTGGGCACAATTAATCATAGAGTTCTTAGTGATAGGATCCCTAAAAAGGAGGTACACAATGGTGATATGGATAATCCAATCATTCCTTTTAAGATCATAATATCCAAGGCATCAAATCATGGGACATTATAGTCGCATTGGTTTCTATATACATATCATATTATATATGATATTAGGTGATTATGGATACAAGATTGCACATTTATTGGTCTATAGTTTAAAATCCAAATTGACATTAGAAGGGTATGATGTTGGCTCTGATACCACTATTGGGTTTGAGGAAGGGGTGCAACAAAATAAAAAAAATTCTTCCCTTTATATCCAAGACGTTGGATCAGACACAACTGTAAAATGTCCATGAATAAAAGATATAATAGAGAATAAGGGTGATACCTATGTGTACACTACTTTTCCAACAAGTATACATGCCTTATGTGAATGATGAATTTGATCTTCTGGATCTAGATCCATAACTGCCACCCAGAAATCTAGATAGATCGCCAATACATCCCGATTGTCCACCAAACAACAAGTTGTAGTTGTCTTGTAGAATATGTTCTCCAAGCCTCTGCATGTATGCCTTGGCCTCTACTTAGTTCATGCATATGAGGGAGAATATGGTGCACCACCTTGGTCACCAAGTTAAAGAGGAACATGCGTTGTTGACATACTAGGCATCCTGGGACTCCCTGTCTTCACCTTTCATGGGAAGTAATTCTTAGGGCTACTTCCTCTCTCCAAGATGGTAGTTTGACAGACAACCTATCTCACAAGTTATCTCAAAATATGTGTCTCACCCTTTGGGATGTGCATCCTTTATATAATAGAGCCTGGGCTTAGAAAAAACCTAGTTTGAATCCCTTTCCTAACCGCAATCCCAACAACAATTAATTCTGAAAATTAATACTAGATTTATGATCACTGAATCACATTTTGTGACCACCTGATCTTAATCCCTGATTGTTTGATCTTAGAAATTTATCAGCCAATTACGACAGTTCAGATCTATATCTAAAATCTAAGAATTTCCCTGTTGAACTATGATCACATGATCATAGAAGATGGCCTCCTAATCATGTAATTCTTGTGGAAAACTCAATCAATTGATCTACTAACCCAATCAATTAATCGATTGATCAAAAATTTTGATCATCTTGTAAGAGGGATAATTGACCTATTTATGATTCAAAACCATTCTAGTCATATGTTTGATTGCGAACTTCAATTCCCTTGCGGATCCTTATTTGTGTGACCTGGTAGGTTCATAATTACATTGGTAGTGATGTTTTAAACAACTAAAGATCACATCATTGCCAACCAAGTACTAGGAATGAGTTGGAGAACAACTACAATATGTAATACTTATCAATTTTGTCATGAATGTGTAAACCTTTTGTCACCAATATCCAAATGAAAATGGGGCATGGAATATCATCCTCTTAACATTCAATCGTGTTCCTTGAACCATAGAAGACTATTTGAGATAATATGAGCTCAATATCATATATTGACTCACATGAGTAGGGTCATTCATTTCATAGTCTTCCTTATCAAGTGGAAGAGGATATCACTACAAAGGAGGGGAATATTCCATCTACATCACTCATAGTATTCCCCATGTGTCACAGTGTACCCAATCACCACCTTTTTGGCAACTTGTATTTTAGAGTATGTTGGGCTAGTGCCAGAGTACACAAAACAACATGTGTTACTATAGTGACTTTAGGTCTAAGGATCACAATTACCATTGTTACATTTATATATGATTCTTGACATGTCACTACATGACTTCCATGTGTCAATATCAAGGTGGGTCTATCCAGTACAAATTATTCTTAACAAGTACCCATGCATCTAACAGAAGACACCAAGATGGTTAGACACTCGGTTTGTTAGTGAGACATCCCAGGATCAAGCCCAGCCCACAGGATGAATAGAATGGCCAATTTTTTTAAAAAAAAGTACCCATGCATCTGAGTTGATTTCCAATATCATGAATAAAGAGACATATTCATCACTCACATTACATGCAGTCTTATGTATTATTGTTACACTATATTATACTATCCACAATAATAACTGCTAGGTACATAGCAAGGATATAAACTCTTATTATACATATTATCTTATGTTCATCTGCTCAACCCAACCATATGTCATCGAGTTAAACATTCTTAGGACATTATTAATTTATTCATTATCTCAATATTGAAACAAACATAATAAGTGATATCCTTTTATTAATATTCAAATCAAGTAAAAAAATCCCTTTACAATCATCACATGATGGATCTCATGGCATATAACCAACGCCTATACCTTTCTTTCTTCACCAAGGAAGCTCCTTCAAATCTTAACCAAGTAGAAATAAAGAGAGATTGAAAGTAGTGAGTGGAGAGCTTCACATATGACAATCATGGGTACCTATCCTTAAACATTCCAAATTTACTCTAATGATTATGCAAGAATAATCAAATGTAGAGAGATTAGGGGCTCTATTGGTACAAACACTCAACTATAGCATAAGAGCATGTAAAGCAACCTTGGGTGAGGCCCAAATGGTCCTATGTATAGTTAAGGGATAGAGATAGTTATGATGAATTCTATCCAATTTGAGGGGTAATAGGAAAATTTCAAAAAATATATTTTAACTTTTTAGCCTCTGACAATGATTATATTTCACTTTATAATACAATGCAAGTGCCTAAACCATGAGTCGATAATTTTTATGTGAAAGCTTGGTCGATGGCACTAGCAGACAAAATTCCTAGGTCACTCAGCTAAGATTTGTGTCCATAACTTGGTCAACGGACATTACACTTCAATTAGGGCTGTAAACGGGTAGGGTAGGGTAAGGTAAAGGCTTACCCTTACCCTTACCCATGTCAAAGATGCAAGTAACAGGTAGGGTAATTACCCTTTCCCTAAAAACTTTTACCCTACCCTTACCCGCACCCCTTTCCCCACAGGGTAAATGGGTAGGGTATGGGTGAAATGGGTATAACAACATGAAGACCGTATAAGATATTTTTAACTAAAATTGTATATGATATTCCCTATGTCAAACACAAGACACTCTGATCTAGTTTCTTATAGTAATAGTTATATTTTTTGATACAAAAAAGTTAGTAATATTTAACCTCATTTTTTTAAGACAATGACTAGTATTTTTAATATATTACTTCTATTGATGAATCCATTTTTTTAATAAAATATATGACCATAAAAGGTAGCATGTGATACCCATTGCCTATTAAAGTTTTGGGAATTATAATAGTAAGAAATTGAAAAAGTAGTGGTGTTGCTTGTTGAGGGTTTTTGTAGGCATTAATACATATATTAGAATATAAAACTATAGATTTAGACTTCTACTAAATGCTAAATAGGTAAAACAGGTAGGGTAAAGCTTCTTCCTTACTCAACCCTCTTTATATGTGGGTAAAGCGGGTAAAGGGTAAATGGGTGGTGGGTAAAAAAATATACTTACCCTTACCCTACCCTTTAGGGTATGAGTAGTGGCTAAATGGATAATAGACTACCCATTTAAAACCCTAACTTCTATTAGTCTTTATTCTTTGAGAACTCACTTGTTGACAATCATAAGGAATCTCAACATAATGTTGTAGATCAAATTTCTCAAGGAAACTCTTGACCAATGGAAAATTTTGATTTGGTATTTTAAACTAATTGAAAGTGAATTATTATTCACTATCATTAACTCTAACATGCATTTGAGCTTAACTATAAGTTTTGACACCCCATTTTTTCTCTTAGCTAAAATTCATGATAATGTTCATCTCTGGATAATGATGAGTTCATTCTATATTTCTACCTTCTACCCGCATTTTCTACCTATTTGTAGTCACCCGTTCTATCCATTTTTGACATTTTGGGGATTTTTGTACAAAAGGTGTTTTGTCTAAATTTAATTGTAATTTTCCCTTCCATTTTGCTTTTAAGACATTTTTCTATAAATTGTTCAATGGTATTATCATGAATTCATTTTTTTAATCATACATATTTTCAATTTCCTTTATCCTCACAAAAATCCACATCATTTTAGATGATATAGAAGGTTAGTCTAAAATTTATACCTTATAGTATTCCTTCATTATTTTATTAAATTTATTCCATATATGACTCTATTCTACATTTTCAACCGATCTCATCTGATTTCTATCAAGAAAGTTCTTTAAATATCCAGAGAATCAAATAAAAGGAAAATGAGTTTTCCTATTTAGGGACAACTGGAGGATCACAACCATCCATTGTGTGCGATGTGGTAGGTTGGCATGATCCACATGCATTTCCACCATGGTACATTGGTGTAAATTGTCATTGTTCTAGAGTCTTCCTTAAGAAACCCTTGAACACTAATTCTATCCCATAATTTGACCCCCATACACACCATATTCTGAATCCTATTTCTATTCTTCTAAAGATAGAAAATCAACTAACCCTCCCATTTCTTTCTGCCTTACTCATGATTAGAAGATCTTTCCTCTAATGTAATTATTTTTTAAGTATTGTTAGGTTGAGTAATGATAATATTAACTACCTAATTTGTTCATCTTAGGTGCTTAATCTGCTAATATTTACTTCTTATGACTGGTATAATTTTTCATAATAGATCATATCTATCTGCTATGATGTGATGTGATCCAACTATAGTAATCAACTTGAATATATGACATAGGATTGAATCTTGGTTCTAATCTAAATTCTTTCACATTGTCTCCTTTTTTCCTACACATCAATCCTAATCACCTAGGCATGATCTCTAGTGTGTGAGATACTAAGGCATTTAGGATATCACATATAAAATTAGGATCTTTACTGCTATGATGGGAAAGGGGGCATGGTTTTTACTCCACTAATAAATTCACCTAGGGTTGAAATACCTAAGATTTTATCAAAACAAGGTGCAATAGTACCACCTGCAAGTGGAAGAGTCTTATCATAGTATAGTTAAGGATCAAATCCCCAGAGTCAACATTTCTAAGAATCTTCTTGTTTGAATGTAGTAGAACCAAGGTTGATTTGGTATGATTCAATCTAAATGAAAGGAAAGTAAATGTGCTGAAATAAAATAGGGTCTAGATTAATGATGGAAGTCGTTGAGGTGGATTTGGGTTTCACCACTACTATAGGCACAAACACATCCAAAACATATCCAGGCTACACATAACCATTCAAATAGTTTAAAAACAAGATCCACCTGTTAGGTGTAAGAAATCACATAAATATCTCCGTCAGGTTGATGTCTCTTAATGGATAATGTACATACTTCTCCGAAAATATCCCTTCTGAAGTTCTTGTCTATGCAACAACCAAGTTAAGAAATATTCAAATCCTAAGTATTGAAGTGCTCTCAACATAGGAATATAATAAATCATGCCATGTAGTTGATTAATCCATAAAGTATGGAATAAACAATTAACATTTTACACTTCAATTTATGTCATAAAAACAATGAAGATTCCAAATTAATTTACATCAAAGTAGAAGACAAGTGGGCAACAAGTTGTGCCATGGAATGCCAAAATATGGACCTATAAGCATGGACAACAATGCTAGTCCCCACACCCTAACAAGATGGACTACTCGCTCTTCATGATAAAAATAGAGAAAACAAGGGAGAAGGAAGAATCAACCTTGGTCTTGGTGAATAAGATGATCATGGCTCAATGAGCAATGTTCTTATACTCCGATGATGGGACTGATCCAAAGGAGGAAGGGAAGACACCAAGGGTAGACATGGATGATCTTATTCTTTGCTTCTTCCCTATCTTCTTATACTCTAGTTCATTGGAGAAGGAGAGGTAGATGAATGATGGAGCAAAGACACCACAGGGGTGTTTATGGAAGTGGAGATGGTGTAGGTTGATGGGTATTGTCTTCCTTGATTGGGTACAGAGTGACAACCTCCCATCATAATAGAGTAGAAGAGATCCCCTAAAATGGAATAGGGGTTCAAGTATTTATTAACTCTGGGTAGGCAGCATGCTCGGTGGTTGACAAGATCTGGGAAATCATAGGTCGATGACATGAGCGCAATGAATTGGGGGGTAATTCAATCAAATTGGGGGGAAATTGGTCAAATTAAACCCATTGGCCTGGCATTGTCAGGCATTGAGGCATCATCGACAATTAAGGTTTTGGCAGCCACCGAGATTTCAACACGCACTAAAGTGCCATTGGGAGCTAAAACATCATCGGGCACCAAAACGCCATCAGACACTAAAATGTCATCGAGAACCAAAGTGCAGATCTTCGACGGTCGACGGACAGACAGTGAGCACTTTTGCAAAAAATGAGGTATACATTTGATCAAATTGGGGGAATTTAGTCAAATTCATCCCCGACGGTCTGGCATCGCCAGGCATTCCTCATCGGGCATTTTCATCAACTAGACTATATGTCGGTCAATGAAATGTACCAAGTTCCTATAGATTAGCATAATAACCTAGGTAGATCAAAACAAAGCCAATTAGGTGAAAACTAAGAGATCTAAATGCAAAACATGGCTTAAAATGTTGTCAAAAATGGGATGCATATGCACTCATAAAAAGCCACAGTCATCTCCAACCCTAAAGACCCACAAACATAATACTCCTCCTTTTACAACTTTTTGCCATTTAATTTTCTATAATTCAACATGAAACCATCCTAACTCAAGATCATAAAGAAGGGGTTCAATGCCAATTTATCCAGAGAGACAAGGGTGCTAACACCTTCCCCACTTCTAACAAAATTTATGAATATGGTCTTTGTCCATTTTTTTTTAAATTGGCCATTCCATTCATCCTGTGGCCTGGGCTCGATCCAGGGACCTCTCACTAACAACCCGAGTGTCTAACCATCTTGGTGTCTTCTGTTAGACTCTTTGTCCATTCTTATCATCTTTTCCTTATTCACCCTAGGTGGAATATGGGTTTCCACTGATCTACATGTCTATATTGTATTTTCCCCCTTTTGTGAATAAAACTTGTTGGCAACTCCAAGATGATCCTTTTCTAACCTTTCTCTTGTGTTTTGGTGACCATTAAACTAGCTTCCTTGGAATATTTTTTTGGACCCACAAAATAGAAGTCGTATGATTATTATAAATGATTTACAACAAGCTTCTAAATGAATTCTAGCTATTTTGAAATTCTTGGAACTTTAACTTTATGACTCAAATTTTCCATTCTAGG
Source organism: Alisma plantago-aquatica (assembly GCA_963693085.1). Lineage (NCBI taxonomy): Eukaryota > Viridiplantae > Streptophyta > Magnoliopsida > Alismatales > Alismataceae > Alisma > Alisma plantago-aquatica. Next base: position 1,181,427,987 of record OY856412.1, on the reverse strand, counting down.
GTTTGAAAATTTGACAGGTTTGAGTGTACCCTAATCTAAAATTATCTCAAATGGAAATTTTAGATACACCTCAATGGAATGGTGAAGTATCATCAAAATATGGACATTGAATAATTGTTAGGTCAGTATTCTCCACCTTTTTTTCATGATGACAAACCATTACTAAAATGATTGAAAAGATCAGAGACAAAATTCCTTACCTTTACATATTATGGTAGTGTGTGGATTTTAATTAACATTCTCCCATTGATACATAATAATTATGTTTTGTTAGTATTTGACAATGGTGTGTATGGAATTTCATTCATTTATCAACATTCACTTAGATATGAGTTTTAGATCCAATTCAATAGTTCTCAGTTTTTCTTGCCCTTCGTTGTGTCAAAAAGTTGGGGGTAGAATAACATAGGATAAAGGTCTTATACAAAAATATATATAAATACCATATCATACAAGGATGCAATGTCACAACTAAGAATCAAAATATGCATTTCATTCATCTCATATGCCAAGAGATACGAATTAATAAGATTGGAAGAGTTCAAAAACAAGGTTACAACATGTGCAAAGTCAAAAAAAACATACAACATAAGAAGAAGATAAAAATACATAGCCTTGAAAAGTGGTGCCCTTATGATACATATTAAGCTAAAAAAATGCAATTCATAGGACTCTCTAGACACTACATTTATTTATCTAAGTAAGGGTCATAGTTTCTTGTTCTATCTCATTTCTATGAGTAGGAGGATGGTATGGAGAAATTTCTAGAAGTTCCTCATAAGGACCTTCAGATTCATCATCTTATTCATCATAATCTCCTTAACATATCCTCATGTTTACCATCTATAATAGCCTCATCCACATCCATAGACACATAAGCAGAAGAGCCACCACAATATATGTCATTGAATAGTGGCCATGTCACCATGACACCATTAATCATAGCCTTGGCCTCGTTCCAGTCTAGCTGACTCTCAGAAACCTGCTCAAAATAATTTAGGATCTTAGTCATGCTAGTGGATGGGATAAGGGACATGAGTATATCTAGGACAACATGTTAGAAGGAGGTGCAATCTCATAGGCATAAGAGAAGGAAGAATCAATACCAACCTTAGCAATAGTAGGGTAAACATAGAAATATGCAGTGGAAGAATCAACAACAACAGTGTATAGGGGTAATGAGAGATGAGACAGAATTGATCACAGGCATAGGTATAACAATAAGTGTAGATAAGGAGGGTTTAAGGGTTGGTAGGGTGAGGAAATGAGAGGTTTGTGGTGGGCATGATATGGACAAGGTCATCATGTAGGTCATTTTGTACTTGATAAGCATAGAAATGGCGTAGGTATTATTGTTGTTAAGATGTTGAAGGATGATGTTGTCAAGATCACTAGGATGGGTGATAGAATCATAGCTATCAAGGTCATTCTTGGGGGAAATATTTTTAACATTATTAGCGCTTATGCCCTCTAAGTTGGCCTTAGCGAGGAGGCTAAGAAGGATTGTTGGGATAACATGGATGAATTGATGCAAGGAATACCGACAGAGGAGAAGATCATTATTGGGAGTGATTTAAATGGTCATATGGGGAGTAACAATGATGAATATGAGAGAGTTCATGGTGGTTTTGGATATGGCAGTAGAAACAGAGAAGGAGAGAGGATATTAGATTTTGTAGTTGCATATGTATGATTTTAGCAAACACCCATGTCAAGAAAAGAGAATATCATTATATTACTTTCAAGAGTGGGCACAATTGTAGCCAAATTGATTACCTCCTTACAAGGCAGGAGGATCATAAAGTATGCAAGGACTATAAAGTGATTCCTGACGAAGAACTCATGACCCAACATAGGTTGGTGGTTTTGGATATTAACATGAAGATCAATAAAGGCAAGAATAACAAAAATCAAGATAGCATAATCAAATGGTGGAATCTTAAAGGAGAAAATAAATTGACCTTTCATGATAAACTCATCAAGGAGGGAACTTGGAACTTAGAGTCTAATGTCAACACTATGTGCCATAACATGAGCTCCTGCATAACAAATATTGCCAGAGAGGTTTTGGGAGAGTCCAAAGGTTGTGGGCCTCCACAAGAAGAGACTTGGTGGTGGAATGATGAAGTACATAAGGCTATTAAACTGAAAAGGGAGATGTATAGGAGCTTGCCCAAATCTCGATATGATGCAACGTTCCAGAGATACAAGCAAGCAAAGAAAGAAGCAAAAAAGGTTTTTTAGGAGGAAAGGTCTAGATACTTTGATGATGTTTATAAGAAGCTGGACACTAGAGAAGGGGAAAAAGATATATATGAAATGGCTCATATAAGGGAAAGGAAAGGAAGAGACTTGAGTCAAATAAAATGCATCAAGAATGAAGATGGTAGAGTGCTGGTAAAGGATGATGATATCAAGAATCAATGGAGAAATTACTTCCATAAGATTTTCAATGGAGATACTGTAAATAATGTTAGAGACTCGTGTGATAGGGATACAAGAGATATCATTTACACACGATAAGTTTCACATTTTGAGGTCAAGAATGCCTTGAAAAAGATGAAAATGAGAAAGGCGTGTGGACCAGACGAGATTCCCATTAATGTATGGAAGAGTATGGGGGATGAAAGAATTATGTGGTTAATTTTTTTTAACAAAATCATGAAGACAAAGAAGATGGCAGATGAGTGGAGAAATAGTGCTATAATCCCCATCTACAAGAACAAAGGTGATGTTCAGAGATGCACAAACTACAGAGGTATCAAGTTGATGAGTCACACAATGAAGCTTTGGGAGAGGATTATTGAGCAGAGGCTAAGATCTATAATGCATATATCAAACAACCAATTTGGTTTCATGCATGATAGATCAACAAAAAATGCTATTTTTATGATAAGGAGGCTTATGGAGAAGTATAGGGAAAGAAAAAGAGATTTTCACATGGTTTTTATCAATTTGGAAAAGGCTTATGATCGAGCACCTAGAGAAGTGTTGTGGATGGTTTTAAGGAAAAAGAGTGTGCCAATCCAATACATTGACTTGATTAAATACATGTATGGTAGCTCTACTACAAATGTGAAGACTATTAGAGGACAGACACCAACATTTCCCATCACAGTTGGGGTACACCAAGGATCCACACTCAGCCCATATTTGTTCGTTCTTGTTATGGATGAGTTGACAAAGAATGTTCAGGATGATGTTCCATGGTGTATGTTATTTGTTGTTGATATTGTATTGATTGAAAAAACTAAAGATGGATTGAATGATAAAGTTGAACTTTGGAGAAAGGCACTGGAATCAAATAGACTGATGATTAGTAGGATGAAAACTGAGTATATGTATTGCAATTCCAATCAATCTCGTAGTGTGAATGGTGGAGCCAAGTTGGACGGAGTAGATATAGCAAAATGTGATAAATTTCATTACTTGGGCTTGATCATTCAAATAGATGGGGATGTCCAAAATGACATTTGTCATAGGATCACTGCATCATGGTTGAAATGGAGGAGTGTAACTAGAGTATTATGTGATCAGAAGATCCCTCTCAGACTAAAAAGTAAGTTTATAAAACTACTATATGACCAACCATGCTCTATGGGAGTGAATGTTGGGTGGTGAAGAAATAAGGACTCAATAAGATGAACGTTTCTAAAATACATATGTTGAGATGGATGTGTGGTAAGACAAGAAAAGATTGCTTGAGAAATGACTATATATGGAATAAAGTGGGGGTGGAAAGCATTAGGGACAAGTTGCATGAGGGATGACTTAGATGGTATGGACACGTGCAACACAGACTGACTAATGTGCCTATATGAAGCAATACTATTGAGGCAAGCACAATTAATAGAAGAAAATGAAGACCTAAATTAACATGGGAAGAGCTTATAAAGAGAGATTTTGAATCTCTACATCTCAACCAGAATATGACCCATGATAGAGCTGAATGGAAAAGACAGATCCATGTAACTGACCCAAACATAGTTGGGATTGAGGCTTAGTTGATGATGATGATGATCATCATCATCATCATCATCATCATGCATCATATTACCCATGAGTTGTTCATGTGACATAGAGAAGGAATCCCTAGAGGGATGGGATGGTATCGATGGGGGTGTAGAATGGGAGGGCTGGGTGGGACCACATGTAGACCTAGAGGAGGAAGCACAAGGGGTGGAGATACATGTCTTGGTGTTTATTAAGTATCTTTTGTAGGCATTTCCCAGATTGTTCTACCTCTGCATTTTAGCGTATTTTTGGTTAGTGATGAGGGGCTTGCTAGTATGGTGTTGAAACACTCCACTTATTAGATTAGGATAAGAATGATGGGGCTTGTGTGTGTTTTCTCCAACTCGAAGCAAGTCATATAGTAGAGAATATGTTGATCCCATTTAACATATTCTCCTTTGACAGGGAATAGGTAGTCACAATTGAATTTTCAACCATTTATGTTTGGTTTTTTCTTTTGGGTGGACATTGTTGTTCATGATTAAAGTTATGATCCTAGCCTAAGGGTGTAAGGCTGAGGAGGAAAGGATGGGCCTACTAGTGTGCTCATGTCATGTTTGTTGATGGTGTGATGCACGCCATGAATATTGAGTTTGAGGTTATGGTGTTTGTAGAGGTTTTCAAGGGCAATGCTGTCAATGGTCTTGACATAGGTATCATCCCACTTTTCAATCATGTTGACTAACTAAAATAGTTAGTGAGACTTTTTTTGTCACCTCACATTGGATTCTACCTGTATATAGGATATAGAGATGGGTTTTTCAGTCTAGGGAATCCTAGACGGGTAATTCGATGTTAGGTTAGTGTTGAATTCATTATTTTCCTTCTTTCTCCACTCATAATTTTCATAATCTATTGTGCACTTGAGGAGAGAATCAAGGCATTGATTCTGAAATAAGTCATAGATCCCACACTCCTTCAACTCAGTTTCATCTAAAGGTCTAAAAAGGATGGATTTCCTAGGAAGTAGAGACTTGTATGGGAGATCTCTTGGGCATGGATGAAGGAAGTACCATCAAGGGATATAGTATAAAAGGAAGAAGGAGGAGGATAGCAACTCTCTTGTCACCAAATTTTGGATTTGGATTCTTCCTCTTCCTACATGTAAACATGGTCGGGAGGGTGATAGAAACCTAGAACTAGAAGCAAGGGTGGGGAGAGAGAGCAGAGGTTCGAGGGGTGCAGAAGAGAGAGAGAGAGAGTATAGTTTGGGATAGGGTTGGAGGTAGGGAATAATGCTTAGGGTGGGCATCGATAGAGATTACAACTAGTTGGAAGGGTTCTAACTTTGACAACAACCCCTTTTAGTTTTTACAAAATAGTGTCATCAGTTGAGTTTGGTCTGGTAAGAAACTCATCGTACAATAATATGGGAACTTCCCATGCAAATCCCATCGTCTGAGTTTCACCAGAACAAACTTGGTTGATGGCATGGTTTGTACACACTTCCAAAGATTCTATATATAGTTCTAAATTCATAAGTAAATGGTAGTTGTGATCCTAACATGTGTACTTAAGATACATAGCACATTTGACTTGTCATATGCCATTTATAAGCAAAAAATAAAGATTTTTCTAACTTGAACCAAAGACCATATAGTTGAGTAATAAAACTTGGATTTTTTTTGCATTATATACAAGCAATATCATATGCAATTCAAAGATAGTAGAGGAATTTAACATCTCTCTAGATAGGGGACGTACAAGATTCATAAATGGCAACTGTAAGAAATTTTGATATAATAAAACTAAAATTTTCCTTAGCAAGTGGTTTAGTAAATGTACCTATAAGTTGACTCATAGTGTTCACATGTGTGATGCATAAATCTTTCTTAGATATGTAGTCATCAAGAAAGTTATGGTGTACCTCTACATTTTTATCTCTAATATGCAATATGTAATTATAAGATAAATTGATAATTACAATAGATAGGGAAGCATCATAAGAAATGTGAAAGTCTTAAATCATTTCCTTCATCCTTAGCACTCAGGCATAAGAAATACCAACATCTATATATTCATCCTCAATCATTGATAATTCCATTATATTTTTCATCTTGGACAACCAAGAGACTGATCATGGTCCTAGGAGGAAATAAGTTCCACTTGTGTAGGTTCTACCCTAGTACTTGGGAGTAGAAAACACCGACATCTATATATTCACCCTTGATCATTGATCATGCCATTGTAGTTTGGTTCTTGGAGAACCAAGAGACTAACCATGATCCTAGGAGGAAGTAAGTTCCCCTTGTGCATTTTCTATATATCACGTATCCAACACAATCGACAACACCATAGGCCATTAGAATGAAGTCCCTTGAATTTAGATGCCATAGACCAAAATTTGGGATCTTTCCAGGTACCTAAAAACCCACATGACTGTTATAAAATGAGACTTTCCTAAGTAAGATTGGAATCTAGCACAAAATCCAACACTAAACATTATATCCAATCTATAGGTGGTAATACATAAAAGACATGATCTTACCTCTATACATGTTCTCATCTACCTATTCTCCTTCCTCACCCTTATCAAGATGCATGTATTAGACATTGGAGTATCAATGTGCTTACAATTTTCCATACCGGGACTTTTGAGTATCTCTCCAGTGTACTTCCCTTGATTTATGAAGTTCCCATCTTTTAGTTGCTTGATTTGGATTCCTTAGAAGAAGGTGAGATCCCCCATCATGTTGGTTTTAGATTCACCTTGCATTAGATAATAGAACACTCAGAAAAGATCAAGATTAGTAGCACTAAAATTATTATCATTAGTATATATTTAAATCACAAGAAAGGAGTTATGACGCAATTTTACTATGCGCTTAAACGCAAGAGAACGCGTCGAAGTAATACAGGCCTTGTGAGGCCCGAGTCGAACACAGGGATACTCGGAATTGTTGGTGACTCCTACTAACTAGTTGCGATCAGCTAAGCCGATTAAACGTTGAGGGTTTTTGTGAAAATTAAAAAGAAAATTGAAAGAAAACAAAATGAACAATTGATTAAATTTTTGGTTTAATCAATTCAAGAAGGTATCTTTAGGATTGTGGTTTCACCGCGGGTTTTCATTGTATTAGATTCTATATAATTCCTCAATTTTATCTCTCTATCCGGGTAGTGGCCTGAAAATAGAATTGCCCACTGTCGTGGTGCAATTCACTGCCTAATTCTAGGTCGGTTCCACCGTCGTAGTAACCTATACCCTAATCTTGGTGCATTATGAACGATCTCTCAGTATCCACCATTAATTTTACACCACATTGTTCAAGGGATTTGTCGATTAATGTGAATTCTGTCTCTTTTCAGCCGTTAATCCTTCTTTCAAAGTGATTAAGGGCATTAGGTTATTATTATGGTGATCAAACATAACAATATATTGAGAAAACGAAACTATACCACGGATTCAAGAGATAAAATATGATTCAATATTATAAAACTGGCATACAATGAATTCCCGGGCTACTCCCGGTCCTAAAGACGAAGGGGATTAGCCCCGGATGTTCATCTCACACAAGTACATGGTAGAAATAGGGGAAGACATGTGAAAAACGTGGAATGAAAGGGAAAACCCATGAACGGAGAAGAACCGGTTGATCCTCGGTGTAGGATGCGTGCTCTACCGCCTCTCGGTGGTGGAATCCGTCTCCTTCGGCCTATGGATCAACAAGTATGAGCTTCTAGCCTCCGTTCTCCTCTCTACTACTCCTCGATACTCGTGCAATGGCTAATCCAATCTTCTTTTTTTCTGGGCGGCCGTCATTAGGTATATCTCCCTCATTAGGTCGTTTATTAACCGTAGCCGTCCGATTGAGATCATTAGGAAGCCAACTCATATCCTACGGTGTCGATACTATCGACGCGAGTCGATGGTATCGACCCGCTGTAGTAGCGGCCGGCTGCAAACCCTTCCTTAATCGCGCCCGACATCATCTTGATACCATCGACGCGAGTCGATGGTATCGACTTCCTTTAGGCGTCGGTTTTTGCAAGTTTTCGACACTGTAGCCTACGTACGTCGATGGTATCGACTTGGTGTCGATACTATCGACCTCTTTCTCGCCAGCAACCTGTTGGTATCTCGATACCATCGACATCCATGTCGATAGTATCGACGCTTTGCTGCTCCTTTCGGCTGGCAACCTGTGATCATGTCGATGGTATTGACTTCCGTCGATGGTATCGACGGAAGCAAATACTCATTTGTCCTGAAATTCAAACACAAGATCACATAAATTCACACAAATAATAATATTTTGACAATTAATGCTCAAAATGATGAATTAAAGGGGATTTGACATAAAATAATAGAAAAGACCAAAGTGAATGAATTATGCCACATTAACCATAAAAATGACTAATTAAAGCATAAAACACATACAAAACAGGTCTATAAATGTGACTCAAAATCGTCACATCAAATTCCCCTAAGCTTGAACTTTGCTCGCCCTCGAGCAACTAATCCTTAGAATAGAATTGCTAATGTCAACTGAAGAACAACGCATCACAACCAACATCCAAATGACTCCCACCTAACAATCACATACCGACCCTCTCTAACCACAGAATGGTAATTACCCTGTAGGCGACAGTAATCATCCATAAGAGAAATTGACCTCAAAACTGATGAACACTATCACATAAGGCAGTTAACATAATAAAACTCACCGGTTCAGACTTGGTGCATCTTGTGATCTCCTATACTACGTTGCTCGCCCTAACTACCATCTATATGGAAGTAGTTCTCCTGATATACCTTAGTGAGGAGAAATTCACAGTGGCCTACCAATCCGAGAAACGGGTGGATGAAGATGGGTGGTTCATGGAAGAAAATGGAAGTATGATACAGTTTCAACATGCATAAAACAAAAATGTCCTAAATGATGCAAATGCACATAAGAAATGCCCTAATGCCTAAAATTGGGTGGAATGATGCATGCTTTAACTATCCATCCCAAAACGAGATGGACATCTAATTTAGCTACATCATGTACTCAATCATCTTAAAATGCAGGTGCTCCATGTTCCTTTCTCCTTCTTATTCAAAAAACTTCTAAATAGTTTTTTTTTAATATGCAGATTTTTTTCTTCAGAGTTATTTTTTTCTCTTTTTTCTTTTCTTTTTCAACCCTTTATATCCATAATTGATAATGAATATTTAATCGGGCTTATTTTTCTTCCTAATTCAGAAATTTGCACTTATTTAGAAGGTATGGAACAATTTAATTCACCATTGAAGAAAAATCGAGATACATGATATACTTTATGCATGAAAAATTATGAATGCATCTACATGACATGCACCTAAAGGTAATTTGCATGTATCACTATTCTCATTTTTTTCTTTCTTTTTATGCAAAACATATGGAAAAAGAATTAATGCAAGCCCTATCTACATGCAATGCAGTCAAAGAAGTTAAAACTGTAAAGTACTTCCAATTCTTGTGGTGGATTGCAAAAAGCGAAAAGGTGGAAAGATCACAAGACTAGGTGACTGAACCTTAGATAAATATTATGTGTCCCTCCTTACTGACCTGTGTAGTAGTTAAGAAGTTTCTCTCTCCTACTTCCGATTAAAGTCACATTACCATTTGGTCGGATTAGGCTCAAACAAACATGTCCGTCCACTTTCATGAATCATTAGGAGTACAGTTGTGAATTGTTGTTTTAGAGTTGACAGAACCAATCATTTTCGTAGGTTAATTTCACAAGGTTAAACAAGACAAGCTTTGCACATGTACAAAATTTTTTAAAATTCCCTTGATTTTTCCCATGCACACTATAGAGATGACACAAACTTTATGACATCCACGATTACACTAGATAGCATGTGGATCCTAAACAAACTAAAATTGCAAAAAACAACTAAAAAGAACAAAAACAAATAAAGTTAAAAACTAAAAACAATAAAAGAGATAAAGCTGTTCCAACTACCCCCCTAAGCTTGAATCCGACTATGGCCCCATAGTCAAAAACAAACTTAAGGATTGGAACAGTGATACCGAATCATTCTTGCAGTGGTGGAGGCGGATACTGCGGCACCGTGGGGTCCCAAGACGAGTATTGCCCTTGGAAATTAAGATCATACTGAGGCATCAGAGGAGGCTGTGGATACCCCCCAAAATAATTTTGGCTCCAGTAATGATCGAAAAATGGCTGCTGCTGCTCTTCCATCCTGTGCAGCCGGTCATGGATGTTCTGTTGATACTCGAACAAAAGGCGCTCATTCTCGAAGATCGCCTGCTGATTGACGAAGAACCGGTCGGTGGTGTCCTGAATACCGGCATAGGCAGCTGTGTGGCTATGCTGGGTCTGCTGGATGTCCTGCATCATTGCGTACATGCCCTGCATAGAATAGACATCCTCGCTCGGCTGCGAGGGCTGTGGTGGTGGAGGCGGATGTGGAGAATATGAAGATGCACCCGAATGCATCCTAGGGCGCTTCTGGGGTGCCACTCGTGATCGAAGAGGTGTGAACGCCTCTTCTTCCTCTTCCGCCGCCTCGTTGTCATTGTCACCGTTGTTGCCGCCGTCTTCTTCATCGGAGTCGATGGCTATGATTGGCCATCGGAAGTGCTGCGTGCCGTCGATGTTGAAGACGGGGTCAGGAAGGGAACATTCCTGATATGCTTGATTTACATGGCAGTGTGCGAACGCCACGCCATCTCGGAGGAGTAGGAGATTGGACCGGTGGAGATGCTGCAAGTTGACCTTGCTTCTTGTAGAGAGAGGAGTCAGCTGCTCGAGGTTCAAGCCCACCAAAATGAATCGGGGCTTTCCTCGTACTCCTCTTCACGTCCAATACTCACTGCAGAAAGAAGGCACCCCAATTGCATTCTTGTTTCTTCAGGAGTTTATACAGAAAGAATAGGTCTGACCCCTAAAATTTGCTGAGGGCCAGATCACCCCGGGCAAAAAGCGTAGAACTCAGCATCCGGTGCAGTACCCGGACGAAAGGGTGCTCGAAACCGGCTACCGCGGTGTTGTGGTAGCTCACCGACTTTCCTTGCAGCACCATCACCAGCTCGGAGAAGATGGCGTCGTAGTCGGTGCGGTTATCCAGCCGCCGATGGTCGTACTGCGAATGGTTCTAGTTGAAAATCCTATTGAACTGCTTGAGCGTGAGGGTGTAGTCATGGTTGTACAGCCGGAAAGACACCCGACCCTTGATCCACTCACGATCGGTAGTTACGATGTCGTTGGGCACGACACAGACGTCAAGCGACGCCATGAACTCCGCCACCAACTCTTTGTACGTGGGCCAGTCACCGAAGAACGGATGGCCATCTGCATGAAATTCCAGCTCGCCAGGCCTTATTGGTGTGTGGCGGGCCTTCCCCTTCAGAACGTAGGCCAAGTTGGCCTCGAATCCGATATCTCAGATCATTTCCCAGTCCACATACCAGATGGGCTCTATCTTCCTCCGCATGATCTTCCAGACCTCTGAGGACGGATGGACAAGTCGGGGACGTGCGATCGACGATGGCGGTGGTGGCACGAATTCCGGGATGTCCATCGGATTCGCGCGCGAGGAGGAAGCTCTGGCCACATGCGCCATGTTTGCGATGAGAGATGGAGATAAGAAAGAGAGCTCGGTGAAGATTGGAGAGTTGAATCTCCGCTCGATGAAGACCTTCGCTCAGTGCTGCTTGTCGTCGGGATTGGACGGCTTGGGGGAGTGCTCGGCGCAAAGGGAGGAGATCGCTCTGAAGGTGTGATGTCAACTGACGTAATGAATCTCCTTAAATAGACTTGGCCGGCACCACTGTTGACCCGTCGATACCATCGACGAGAGTCGATGGTATCGACACTAGTCGATGCTATCCGCCCCCATCGCGAGTATCGACAGTTGTCGATGGCTGGATCTTGAAACCCAGATCGTTGACGTGTCGATACCATCGACGCGAGTTGATGGTATCGACGCTTCACCCAGATCGATGACGTGGAAGCCACGATCGCTGTTGATTTGTTTGCGCATTTCGGTGACATGGATGGTCGATACCATCGACGGAAGTCGATAGTATCGACCTCTGATTAGGGAAAATCCTCGCTAGGCCCAGCCGCTGCCTTTTTCACTTGAATGTGTCAATACCATCGACACGCCCGTCGATGGTATCGACTTTCCTGAGTCGATTTCTTTTGTAAATCTTCAGAGATCTCGATGGTATCGACAGCCATCTCGATACCATTGACTTTTTCTTCACGACCTGCCTGTAGGTAGGTCGATACCATCGACGAGGCCGTCGATGGTATCGATGTAGAGCAAAATCCGCAGTCGTCAACCTGTGCCATGGTCGATACCAACGACCAGTGTGTCGATGGTATCGACTCTGCCTCATCCTGCACAAGGAACAAACCGATCACGATATCTTTTTTACACTAAAAAAATTAAACCAAAACAAATCAACCTACGAACGTACATGAACTAAACTAAGGTACCAATGGTTGGGTTGCCTCCCAACAAGCGCCCTTATTTAACATCTTAGACTAGACGGCTTTCGGCACCTTGTGCATCCGAAAGTGAAATGAGTTTGACCTCATTCACCTTCCTCTTGTAATTCTCACTAAAATAGAGCTTCAGCCTTTGTCCATTTACTAAAAACGTGGTATCACCATCACACACTAAGATCGCGCCGTGTGGTTTGACCTCCTCTACCACGAACGGTCCACTCCACCGGGATTTGAGCTTCCTGGGATGCAACTTGAGTCATGAATTGAACAACAAAACACTATCTCCCTTTTTGAACGTGCGCAACTGGATGTGGCGGTCGTGGATCAGCTTTGTGCGCTCCTTGTATATCCGTGCGTTCTCATATGCCGTCATCTGTAGCTCGTCCAACTTGTTCAATTCCAACAGTCTCTTCCTCCCCGCTTCATTGTAACTCAGGTTTAGCCTTCGCATCACCCAATGCGCTTTGTGCTCTAACTCTACCGGCAGGTGACAAGCCCGGCCATACGCCAACCTAAAAGGCGTGGTGCCTATAGGTGTTTTGTAAGTTGTCCTGTATGCCCACAGAGCATCCGGCAGTAGGGCACTCCCGTTCTTCCTCGTGGATGCCACCATACGCTCTAAAATCTTCTTAATTTCATGGTTGGAGACCTCCACCTGGCCTTGCGTTTGCGGATGATATGGGGTACCTATGTTGTTCTTGACCCCATATTTCTTCAATAATGTCGAGAACTTCTGATTCCTAAAATGCATACCCCCATCACTGATTATCATACGGGGTACCCCAAACCTGTAGAAAATATTTTCTTTCACGAATCTGCACACTACAGTGGAATCATTAGTCCTTGTGGGTATTTCTTCCACCCACTTCGACACATAATCAACGGCTACTAAAATATATAAATTGGAGTTTGAGGACACAAAGGGTCCCATGAAATCTATGCCCCACAAATCAAATACCTCCACTTCCTAAAACACATTCAGGGGCATCTCCTGTCGCTTTGAGATATTACCTGCTCGTTGACAGGAATCACATTGCCTCACAAACTCGTAGGCATCTCGAAACAAAGTTGGCCAATAAAGGCCGCTTTCCAAAACTTTAGCTGTCGTGCGCGAGCTGGCGTGGTGTCCTCCCGTAGGTGATGCATGGCAATGATGTAAAATGCTCTCGTACTCCACTTCAGGCTCACACCTGCGCAAGATATCATCCCTGCATTGCTTAAGAAGAATTGGGTCATCCCAAAAATAATATCGTAAAGAATGGAAAAATCTTTTCTTCTCCTGATATGACCAATCTTCCGGGATGATCCCGCAAGCCAAATAGTTTACAATCTCAGCGAATCAAGGATCCTTAGAGTTAATTTTCAAAATCTGTTCATCCGGAAACGTCTCGGTTATGGGTATATGTAAATCTTTTTCATCCACCCTTTCTAACCTAGACAAATGATCAACAACAACGTTTTCAATCCCAGATTTATCCTTGATTTCGATGTCAAATTCCTGTAAGAGAAAAATCCACCTAATGAGTCTAGGCTTTGCGTCTTTTTTCTCCATCAAGTATTTGATTGCAGCCATATCGTAAACAGTAGGTGGGTTTCTTTTAAAAAAGGATGTGTGAAAACTCAGCTTTAAATAAAGCAATATGTATGTAACTCTTTGGCCAAATATGTTTTTTATAATGTCATATTCTAAAAGCATGATCATTTCCATCTATTTCAATGATCTTTTATCTCTCTATATCGACCATTTTGTTAAAGTGTGTGAGGGAAATAATAATTCTCCATATATTTGTATACATCACTAGAAGATTCAAAAAGATCAGTTCAAACTCTCCCTCGTGGTCACTACATATAGAAATGATTTGGAAAGAATCTTCATTTTAAATGCCTTACAAAATGATGAAAAAATTGTACAATTGTCACTCTTGGAAATAAAAAAACAAAGTCCATATAAAGTGAGAGAAAACATCAACAATTATCAAATAACATCTACTACCTCTAAGTGATCGTGTGAACACTATTCCAAATAGATAAATATGAAGAATTTCATGATCATGGACATGCTCAAGTGAGTCAATATATGATATTGAGCTCACACAATCTCAATATCTACTCAGTTTAGTGGCTGTCAAATTTATCCGAACCCATGAAATCAATTGTGTCCAACCCGGAAAAAACTGGGTTCGGATTTTAGTTGTGATGTTTGAGGTCAGTTCTAGGATTAAGCTTATGTGTATGAATCTAAATTGGGTCGGTTATGCATGCTATATTTTGAAGTGAGATATGTGTTATTTTAGTATAATATATGTGATTTTGCAACATATTTTAGTTATTTGATGTGATATATGCGTTGTTTTTAAAAGTATTGTCATATTGCTATTGTGTTAGAATTTACTAATGTGTTAAATAACACCAATTATGGATTTTGTTATAAAAGTATTGTTATGATATGATATAAATGTTGTTTTAGTATGGTATTGTCATCTATATTGGCTTCATGGGCATATTTTGATGTGAGCATGTGTTGTTTTTGTATGTATGTGTGATATTGCAACAATTTTGATGTGATACATGTGTTGTTTTAATACGATATATGTGACTTTACACCTGTGTTGAAATTTTCTTGTGTTTAAGTGATATTAATATTTTATTGTTGTAATTATTTTATCTAATAAAACAAAGGAAACTACTATTACAATTGTTTGATGATATATGATCATTGACATCTTTGGTGCTTTATTTTAGATAATAAAATTATTTACAATTGTGTAAGTAATTCTATCTCAAAAATCTAAAAATATCATCTTCAAATTCGGGTTTGGGTTTGTTTCTAGGTTTAGATTTTTTATCTGGATCGATTCTGGGTTGAGAGGGATGAGTAAAATTTGGGTCCAGATTCAAGTTTGGATTTGATAGACAAATAAATCTGGACAATATTTTTGACTCGGAATTGACCTGAGCTCATTTTTTTGACACCCCTAACTCGGATTCAGGAACATATATTGGATATTAATAAAATGAATACTCCATGTATTAGGTTCAATCTATATATATGTGACAAAGGGATTATATGGCCATGGTAACATTGATCAATTATTGGTTAATTTTTTCTCAAATTATTTCAAATTACTTGGATATAAATGATATGTTTTTAGATACCCACTTTTCTTGTAAGGTTTGTGACATCACTCCCACCATAGTGTGGAGCCTATCGCGTCACACATATAAGGATGCTTAAGGGAATTTAAGTTTGAAATCGAGCACATGACTAGAATAGTTCTTAATCCTATAAAGCATGATTCCCTAACTAATCAATAGATTGGATGGTTTGGATCACTTGACCGAATAATTATCAAGACAATAAATAGATCAAATTTTTTTGGAAATGCCTAATTGGTTGGTTGAGAAATTTCCTTGATCGACTTGATAAAAATCTCAAAACAACAAGGACAAAAGAGGCCTTTTTGGTTTGAAATAAAATAGGTTAATTAGATTTTCATTAGGACTTGCCTAATCTAGCCAATCTATATAGGGAGTACCATTCGACTGATTGGATCCACATCTAAGTTTTCCAAATATGATTTGATTTTCAGTTGAGATTAGGAGATAGATTGGATTTTTATATATCTTAGTTCATGAATCTTCCATATAAATGGGTGGACATCCAAAGGGAGACACACGTTTATACATATGTTTCCTAAGAGTTCTTCCTATTGGATAGATAATATTTGATCCCAATGATAAAAAATTGTAATAGGAGGAGAAGTAGAACCAAGGATGCCAGCATTTGGATGACTCTAAAGTGAGATATATAATCATATGGCATGCATGTATTGAATATTTAGAAGACGATTACTTTGTACTTCAGCTTCAATCTAGATATTTGTGATAAAATGGATGATACAGTCATGGTAACATTGGTCACCTATAAGTCAAAGTTATTTTGAACTTATTCCAATTCTTTGGTGGCAATGATGTAACTCAAGATACATTCTTTTCTTGTGAGGTATGTGACATCATTGGCAACATATTTTGGAGCATACAAGGTCACACTCATAAGGATGATTAAGGGGATTTAATTTGGAATCAAGCACATGATTAGAATTGTTGTGAAGCTTGTACTAGTTGATTCCCTAACCGATCCATAGACTAAATAGTCCAATCAATCAACTATATGGTTTGGATTAATTGATCGACTAATCGTCAGAGTCATCTATTGATCAATCTTTTGAGGAAGTGCCTAATGGGTCGATTGAGCAAGTTAGTTGATTGACTAGATAAAAATCAGGAACTAAGAAGGAAAAATGATACATGCCAAAATTCGAATCAAACTAGTCCTTTGTATTCAGATGAATATTTTCTTGATCTGGCCAAACCATTGATTGTGAGTCCTAGTCAAACATTTAGACATATGCTTGAATTTTCCTAGTATGATTGTATTCTGAGTTGCAATTATGAATGCAATTGGGTTTTTGGAAATCCAATTACATGACTCTCCTATGTATGTGGGCTTTTGTCTAGAGGGAGAAATACACATTTAAGCATGTGTTCTCTAAGATTTATTCCTCTTGGAGAGAGAAAAACTCATCCTAAGGACAATAACTTGCAATAGGAGGAGAAGGAAAGAAAGCAATGCTAGCACATTGATAACTCTAAATTATGCTTCCTTTTAGAGACCAAGGTGGTGCACCAAGAGCTCCTTCATATGCATGGACAACATATTGCTCGGGTCCCTTGAGTGGAGGCTTGAGAATGAGCGACTTCTCTAAAGAGAATACAATGTTTTGTAGTGAGGATGAGGTGGAAACAATGACAAGCACTTCAGATTTGGATCTAAAAGTGCAAATTTGACACCAACATAATATGTGTCCTTTATTAGACAACTAGTGTGTGCAATGGTGTATTTGATATTATTTATATATCTTCAATTATTTGAGGTTTTATATCTATGCCAAATCTATTGGCTATGAATTTTTTTGGGAAAATTTGCTATTTCCATTGCACCCCTTCCATCAAAACCCAATACATACAAGACCTGCCCTTTGTATTGTCTGAAGCCTGATAGAATAGTTTTCAAACATTGAAAGAGAGATTAGCGACAACATTTATTATGGATCTTCTATAATGTGGTAAAAGGTTACATCATATTTATTAATGCACAAAAAACATGTTTGGGATGTCTTCTCATGTAGGATAAAAAGTTACTAGCACATGCATCTAGACAACTAAAAAAGAATGAAGTGATCTTGAGGTCAAAGTAGTAATACATGCTATAAAGACTTGATGTCATTACCTATATGGGAGCCATGTCAAATCCTAAGTAGCATAAGAGCCTAAAGTATATCTTAGCTCAGAAATAACTAAACCTAAGACATAACATTTGGTTAGAACTGAACATATACTTTGTTATTACCATTGAATATGAACCCAATAAGGCTAACATAGTGGTAGATGATCTAAGAAGAAGGTATAAAACATAAGAAGTAAAATTCATAGGGCATGCTAGAGATATAAACATTGATTAATATGAGAGTCATGAGCCCTGAATTAGGTATATCTGGACAAGGTGGATTGGTTGTAGTAATGCATGATAGGCATACCTTAAATGATCATATTCAAGAATGTCAACAAAGTGATAGTAAACTGATACACATTACTCATGATATAATATATGATAAAATAACGTGATTCATATTCAGATGATGGTTTTGTTATTTCACAATAACTTTTTTCCTTGATTTTGTCAAATAACTAGCCCTATTTTATTTTGAAACTGAATAGTAGATTACATACATTGTTTGTTCACTTTGCCATATGCAAACCTATAATTAAAACAAATACAACCTACCATACATTTCCATTTACATGTATAGTAAGCCATATTCATATTCATTTACATTCATAATATCCATTTATGAACGTACACATTCCATTTTCGTTGATATGATTGATTCACCAAATCATACACCACTTCACCAATCATTAATGCATTCACATATCTAGAGTTTCTAGTGAGTGAACTCAAGTTTCAAAACCCTCAAATTATATCTAAATCACCTTTTGTATATTTGAATGTCCTATGATATTGGCACAGAAATGTATTTTACTACCACCATTAGTATTTTATCTATCACCACATCGACAGCCTAGTTAGTTTATCCCACTTAAATGCTTCAATATATTTTGTTGGAATAGTTTGCACAAAAGCATCATTTTTTCTTCTCAGATGAGTCATTGTGATGTCCTTTCTATTTCAAACCTTATGGCATGTATTCTCCCATGGCCACCAAGCAATAAGTGATTATTAACTCATTTTTGGGTTCTTATAGTTTGACAAATCACACTATTGGTGTTTCCCTAAAGCTCCATCCTAATGGGTTATCTTCTACCCTTTCTCCTACTTTTCAACCCTACCAACACCACCTCTTTCTATTTTCTTCAACAAGGATGATCTTGAGCAACAACATCATTGATTGATGAAGTAAGAGAATCAAAATCATGGTATAGTGAATAAAAAAATCATCTACTTACCAAATGATTTTGTTGAAGTGGTTTCTATAAATAATATCCTAATAACAAAAAGTAGTTTTTCTTGTTATTAATTTGGTGGATTCGAGATCAAGAACCTATGGAATAACTAAGTATTCAACACACACTTCAAATCAAAACAATAAGCCATTAAAAAAATAAAAAAAATATTATGATCATTAACATAGGGTGTGTAGAAAGCACTAACATAAAGTTGGTTGGGAAGTAAATGAAATAATATTCACTATTATCATAAAGTTGGTTGGGAAGTAAATGAAATCATATTCACTATTATCACAACTTTGAATCCCTACATTACTAGTTGATGTTTTTGTTTCTCAGGATCATCCTTCTTGAACAAAATTGAGAGAGATGAGCATTGTCAAGGATACAGAAGAGTGAGAAAGGGTAGAACATATCTTGTTAGGATGAAGCCTCAAAGAAACATCAACCACACAATTCTTTTAATAATAAGCGGCTGAGAACAAGTCAACAATTAGTTGTAGTTTGGTGGTGGAATGTACATATCTCAAAGTTTGAAATAGAAATAAAACATAACAAGAACCCACAAGAGAAGAAATGAGGAAATTGATGCAAAAATCACTCCAACGATAGACATTGAGTATGTGTAGGTGGGATAAGTAGATATTAGTTTTAGGATATAATGAAGGATACATATTAATGCTAGAGGTGGCGAGGCAGAAGGTGACACCATGGCAGACAAATTATATCATGTATGGCATTTTAATCACTAACAAAAAAGTTCTAGGGTTTAGATAAACAAAATTTTAGCATGAACCAAAATTGATCAAAAAGTTAAACAAACCATTTCATTATTTAAGAAGCAACATGTTAAAGTTTTATAGAAGATCATTTCCAATATAACTGATGTACATATTTGCAAGCAATAGGTTTTTTTTGGTTAATTCAGTCAGTTATGGTCAATTCACTTTGGTTAAATGGTTAATCTATTGTTTGAGATTTTAACCATCAACCTAAGTGAATTAGAGTTAGTTAATTCGATAACGGTCAATAGGTTGATGGTTAATTCGATTGGTTGATTTGGTTAACTAAATAGCATTCATGTAATAATATTGCTTGAAAATATTCATTTTTACTAGTAGATCTTATATTATAGCAATATTTCACATAATATAGCATTGTATAGTTCATGAAAAATTGATTATAATATAAACAAGGATGTATTTTTATATAAAAACACAACAACATATATATATATATATAAATATTTTTGTATTAAATTGTATATATTACATTAATTCAATTAACCAAATAAAAAATTACTTCTAACAAAAAAAATAATTATTCAAGAGATTAACAAAAATAAATTAACTAAACTGACCGATTTATCCAAATTGTCCAAAAAGATAACCATACAGACTTAACAATTTAGTTGATCAATTACTAACCATATTCTCCCCACACCTAGATCTACTGTATAAATAGGAGGGTGCACATGGTAAGTACACATTAGACACTCCAAGAATATGAAGCACAAAAATTTAGGAATTTTGATATGAAGAACGAACATTTAGGAACAAGAAAGAAAGAATAGGCAAGCAGAAAACAACCAAAATGCTAGTAGAAGAAGAAGACAAACAAAAAGAAGGGATGAATGGCAAGGTAGAGGCAACAACTATGACAATAGTGGGAGAGAAGTGACAGAAACAACAAATTCACCAGTGGAAGCAGAGATGTGAGACAAAAAAATAGGGTAGGCAACCACTCTTTGGGAGGACAGTGGAATGGAGGAGAGCACAAATTGGAGGAGGTGGTTCAAAGACAGTGAAATGTGAGGAGGCAGATGTGTCCATCAAGGAAAGAGGGTTTTCTCTAGTAGGGTGGAATGTGGGGAGCTCTCTCTTTTGGAATATTAAATGTGGGTATAGTGTCAATTCTTATCTTCAAATTAACATTGTAGGTGATTCTTGAGTTTTTTAGTCCAATGATGCTATTATGTTGATTTTCTACAAAAAAACTGATTTCTTATGTTACAATGTCAACTTCTTTTATTAAGAGCAACTGATGATATAGAAAATAATGCCCGAGTTTTTAGTGTGGCAACCAAAAACAAGGATTGTCATAAAAAAGGTGACATTGTAGGTTGTAATATTGGTTTTTAAGTTGAAATCAACGATGTCTTTAGTGTCTTTGGAAATGAAATTTGTACTAGTGATTGGTATTTGAGTCGGAGTTTTTGTACAAAGTAATCATCATTCTTTACTAGGTATGAATCCATATAAATCATAATATGGCAAAAAAAATATAAATATCCTATTTGCTAGTATGAAGTGGGAGAGAGACAAATTTTGGATCCAAAATCGGTCAAAGAGATATCATAAAAGAAATTAGTCATCAAACAACTATCGAAGGTCTCACAAGATAGACATACAATCTATAAAAAGAAATGATGAAAACTATAAGAATTTGTTGTTTGAGATAGGGTATCTAAAAGTATCACCTTGGACAAGTGTTTTGATTCTTTAGAATTGAGGTAAGATAACTCCTAGACTCATGGGACCTTATTTAATTGTTTATAGAATTGGACCATTCAAATGCAAGTTTGTTTCAACACCAAATGTAGCCAATATACATAATGTCTTTCACATCTCCATGTTGAGTAAATGTAATCCAAAAACAAATAAGATCATAGATCTAGACCCTAAACAAATGATGGCATGCAATCCAGCTTCAGCAGCTTTCACGAGTTCTATAGAAGGAGGGGAGTTGATTTGGAGAGCTATATGGAAGCGAGGGCTTATCCCGAAGGCAGCTCACTTCCTGTGGCGTTGTGCTAAAGGAGCCTTGGCCACGACCGGGAGACTGTTTGACCGTCATTGCCATGAGACGGGAGTATGCAGCTTGTGCCAGTGTGAAAAAGAAGATATCAGCCACCTGTTGTTTCGGTGCACGAATGCAGACGCTACGTGGAGAGGATGCCAGCTGGTCCAGCAAGACAGCCTTCGTCGATGCAAAGAAGAGCTGACAGTAGCGGATGCAATCCTCCACCTCACCCGGACGGGGAGCATTGACCAAGAAGAGGAAGCGATAGCAGCGTTGTGGGCTATCTGGTCACGCCGCAATGAAACGGTGTTCGAGAAGAAGCAACGACCGCCGAACATCATACACCGGGGCCTACTGCAGTTGATTCGAGCACACCGTGAAGGAAATCAAAAGCACAAACTGTGTACGGCAGAGGTGGCACGACACAACATCACCAATTGGACCTCCCCACCGCCGACAGTCACGAAGCTGAATTGTGACGCGGCCGTGGGAGTGCAATGCTGGGACGGTGCAGGTCTAGTGTGGAGGAACAGCACTGGGAAGGTGGAGAGGATAGCAGGGACAAGGAAACCGACGTTGGTGGATACGAGATGTGCAGAAGCGTGGGCAATCTGTGAAGGCCTACGCATATCAAAAGACAAGGGATATACCGATCTCATCGTGGAATCAGACTCGGAAGTGGTGATCAACCTCCTCAGAAGTACAACTCGGCGAAAGGACCTGCTTGGAACATACTTAGATTTCATTTATAATCTTGTTGTTTCTTTCTCTAGTGTATCTTTCAGTTTCTGTAGAAGGCAAGCCAACGGGCTAGCACATCTTCTGGCCAAGAGGGCTGCCTTGAGCAATGAAGGGTTTAGCTCAACCTCATCCTTTCCACCCTCTGTAATCAATCATGCTGTAACCGATTTGAATGATTAATAGAAGGTGGAGAGATTAGACTTAAAAAAAAATATGTTTTCTATAAGGAGTGAGACCTAAAAGGGGATCTACTCCTTAATCAAATAAAAGGAATACTATCAATGCCAAACACCTACATAAAATTTTATTTTTGGGAATATGTTCCAATATATTCAATTTAATGTGTTCAAACACATAAAATAACACCAAAAAATACTATTGAATATATAATTTTATAAGATTACAAGTTTGATACCCATATGGGTGAAATACATATGGTAAAATCTACATCAATAATCCTAGATGTAGAGGTAATACAACCACTTCAATTCTATCTCCCATGGAGCATCATCTACACATCTGCTGGTCTTAGTTAGCTTTTTCATCCTCCTGATGTTCTCTTTACCTCAGGGGTTGTAAATAAACACCTACAACGGAAGAAAAGGTTGAAATTTATTAGTAGAATCTAGTATGTTCATATAATAAGGAACTAGGAAATAGTAAGAAAAAGATAAATAATAAACTTATCAGGATTCCTAATCAAAGAGAAATATGAAATCCGCAAAATGGATGTCAAAAGAATAAATATGCCAAAAGTCAATTCTAAATAAGATAATCAATAAAAGGGATTCTTTCCTTCCAAACAATTGCACAGTCATAATCAAATAAACCAATCACATGTTGATCATAACAAAGACCAAAATAATTTTGAAATTAGGTAGGAACCCTATACTATAGGAAGGAGGAAGCCTTAGTGCCAAATAAGTAGAATTACAAGAAGACAAAATCTCACTAAATGGCAAGAGGACTAAAAATCTCAATGACTAAATGTAAAATATTATCGGAGGACTGAAAACTCGGTGCATTGTAAGAGGAGTAAAACCTCATTGGCTCAATATATGGTGCATCTACTTCTAGATTTTACTAGTAAAAATCAAACATGCATAATATATAAGGCAAGTTCATAAGTTCAGTCCAAATAATATTGATGTACTAAAAATAAGGAGTGAGAACAACCATGGCATAACAAGTCACCTCAAAGGACCCACAAATATAGGTACAACTATTTTAACATTTAATGAGAGAGAAACAAGTAATAAAATGGATCCAATAAGATGGTAATAGAGAGGTAAAAGGGTAATCAATTCAACAAATAAGCCTAGTTAAGAAGATTAAGGTTTCATGTCTCAAATAGATCAAGAGAGAGGATCTTAAGGACTTCTTGAATATAAATGAAAGAAAGCAACATACAAGATAATCAACCTTAAATAGTATGTGTCCAAACCCTATCTATACAACAGAGAATTCTACAATGATTATTTAATTACATATGCAAACCATTAATTAGTATGCGTACATGAATCCTAAAAATTGACTCTTTGTTATAGTGGTATTAGGTTATGAAACATGAACAAATTGACATGGTTTATTTTTTTATTGTAAAACATATTTTTGTATTTTTCTAACCAGTGAGTTAATTTATATGAAATTCTTTTAGGTTAAGTTGACTTATTGAAATATTTAATTAAAACCCTAAGAAAAAAGATGAAGATCACGATATAATGCATGAAAAGACTGATGTGTGATAGAGTAGTTTGATTAAAGTAGCACTCAGATATCACATGACTAGAAATACCATTATGAAAAGATGACATTGCACATGAAAGAGTGAAAACATTATAATCACAATGAAGGCAATTTGGTGATATCATAAAGTTGATCCTAAAAACATTGAAGCTTGAAAATACCCCATTTTAGAAGCTTGTATGGAGATTCAAGGGAGGATCAACCTTGCTGATTAAGATTTTGGAGAGCCCACCACTTCGATCTCTGAACTCATGCATAACAAGGGTCGTTTTTAGATAAGATGAGAGGCTCATCCCAACCGACACTAATTTGACACGGATTTCAAGGTCCATCTAGAGAACGCTTTAAGTCTCCTCCATTGGGGGGCCAGTTTGGCAGCACAAGTGAGTCATTAGGACTAAGAGTGTTGGCCACCAAATTATCCTTACTAGTATGGTAGGCTATGGTTAAGTCATAATCCTTTAGATATTCCATCCATCTTTATTGACAGAGATTATGGTCTTTTTGAGTAGGAGCTATTTCAGGTACTTCTGGTTGGTGTTGATGTTTTACGTGGATCTGTATAGGTAATGTGTCCACTTTTGGAGGGTTTGCATGACTATTGCAAGCTCTAAATTGTGATATGGGTCACTGCATTCTTGTCTTATTCCAAGACCCACTTTGGACCCATTTTTGATGTGCTACTAAAGATGACCAATATGTGGTTGTTCGTAGTTAGGGTCTACACTGGAGCTGAAGTGAGCTTTTCCTTAAGCTCATAAACTTAGCCACTTCATCCCTATTATAAAGAGTTGCATAGAAACTACTCCCACAAGGTGGAGAAAGATAGAGATCCAAATCAAGATAAACATCAGAAAATACATGAAAACAATGTCATCCCATATAGAAAACCTTTCCTAGAAATTTAACCATGAAAAATGGTGAGAAAAAAGGTCTATAACATGTTCCTTGGTAAAGAAGGTGAACATATCCCCAAAGACTCAGGTAATGACATTACATCATTTCTATGCCAAAAGAACCCATAAAATCACTGAAGAAGCCACTTCAAACTGGTCCACATACTTTTTACTCCCTAGATTGTGACGATTAGGATTCATGTGCATGCAACCTCTAGAGATGGAAGTAGGACCTCAGTGACCCTGAGCCTTACCATAACAAAGAGATGACTTGGTGAATCATCAAGATGGCACATAACCATGACATTTATATGAAGGTGCCCAATGATGAAGAACAAACTCCAATTATATTTGATAGAAGGTGGAGATTGTAGGGTTGGTGAGAGGAGTTTCATGCAAAATTGGAAGATAAAATCAGTTAAGAAGATGTTAGAGAAGTTTTTTTAGTCAACAAAGATGTGTGGGAGGAAGGTGGGATTGCATTCTCAAAGAAAAGTATTCCCATACAAGAAAGGAGGTGGGAAGAGAAAGAGGTGTTCCTTATATAGATGCCTAATGGCTCAAGTTAGGGTTTGTTATACTCATAAAAGTCTCCCGAATCTATTGGAGAAATAATCTCATGAATTGAGTGGGAGATGAGACTCAAAGGAGTGATGGGAGGTCATTGTCATAGTTTCAGAAAGTGGGCACATGGATGGAGGTAGGAGAAAGTTTCAGTATTGTTAGACATCTGATGTAGTGAGGAGAAGGAAAAAAGGAACCTAATTATCCATTTAGAGGTCAAATCAGAAAGGCAATCAATTGTGTGCATGAAATGAGAATAGGTCATATCTTTCTGGAAAATTATGATATAATTCAATATAATTAATATTAGGGTCACATTATATGCATTATTTTCTTTAAAACATTTTATCTATTAAATAAGGTCGAATTAAAGTAAAATTTTACATGGTCAATAGGCCATGTAGATTCAAATTTTCATATTATTCTCCATTTTTGACATTGTTGGTTATGTGATCTAATTGATTGTATTAAAAGACATTATTGACACATATCTTATTATAATAAATGCCTTTCTCTAATAATTTGATATTTGGTTTGTTGTAGTCTTATTGTAGCATACTAAAACTTGACCTCGCTACCCTAGAAACCCCAATTCAATGGATTATAAGCCTTTTCCCTTAGTTTAGAAGAAACTACCCCAAACATGGTGTAGGCTTTAATCTTTTGGACCTTAACATGATGATGTTAAGAGTAGTGATTGAATGATTATAATTAATGATAATAATTAGAGTTTTTTGCATATTAACCCTAAACTCACTTAGTGTATAGATTTGTTATATCTAAGTTGGTAAAAAAACTAACGAAGTATAGAATGTAATTAGAGACCCATATGATGACGATGAGGACAAAAAATACCCATATGAGATAAATGGTATGATAGATAGGTATAAGCTTTATTAAAATATAATACTTTTTTTTACATATTCATATGTAATGTAACTAATTCAATTGGTGAGTTTAATCATTATTAAAGTAAGATGGAACATCTTCATATGAAAAATAATGATAGGAACACACTAATATGAATAAAAAGGAATGTATATTAATGGAGAATTACTATGTTCTTAACTAACTAATAATATAACTGATTGACTTTTAAAGGAATCTTTAATTAAATAAATTTAATGGTTGTATATAGAATTAGGGAAGGTGAGTATTGATAAGGAAATACCACAAACTATTCTAATCATTAAATTTTTGAGGGATATGTCGACTGGGATGATTATATTAACATTAATATCAATATAACTTAATATCATATCACATAACATATAATCTCAAAAGTGGACATCTAAGTAAGATATTGATGATAATTGTATTTAGGTAATAAGTTAAGTGTTTAATGACTAGATAAAACCAAAACCAAATGAAATCTAAATCATTAAAGGCACTAATTAAAATAATGTGTAATAATAGTAGCTTTAAACACTAATATAATAAATAATTCAAGATTTGAACTCAAAAGTATAAAGTAATGAGATAATGAGAATGTACATGATTTAACTGTCCTAGATGTCAACTTTCAGAATAACATGATAATGTTTTTTGCCTTAAATAAAGTATAGAATAGAAAAGAAGAAGAAAAATGGAAGTAAATGGATTATACCATTTTGAATAAGAGAAATTTTAGAATTTTTTAGATGGATCACGCTATAGTCAAGATGTATGAGTTTTTCCCTTCTATGGAGTTGTCTATGCAGCTGCATGATCAAGTACATAGAGTGGGAGAGTCTTGGAGTTGCTGCCATAGATGTTATAGCTGGCACAACCATAGTGGGTCTATCCTAGTACTATCATTTTATCTAGCATGTACGACTGTTATCCATTAAATATTTTGTATATAGCAGGACTGTGATCCTCCTATCAACCCAATCCATTACTTGACCCTCAAAACTCACTATTGAGTTGTACCTGAAGTAGATCAAGAGTAGGGTATGATGCCTAGATGATAGATTTGACCTAATGTCAAACAGTCCAAAGGATGAGAATGAGACAAGTCATAGATCCAAAATGACTTCATTGACTAACCACTGAGCAAAGCTTGAGGTGAGTCAGAAAACTCTATAAGTGTGTCATCAAGTTAGTCCAACCAGGATTGAGTCTCCTGGTCCTTGGAAGAATTGTGACTTCACCATATTTTTGGGTCTTTTCGCATATCCATGGCAAGGAACCACACCATTTTGGGGGATTCTCCATGCACTTGATAATTGAACATGGCTATCACTAGTACAAATACCATATGTAGCATTGTTTATTTTAGTCCAAAAACGTCACTTATATAACAACATCTAAGTGGGTGACACTACAACTAAGGACCTTTAGAGCCGATTTCTAGGGTAAGAAATAATTAACGACACATATGTGATGTAAGTTGCTATGAAAGGCAAAACTGACGTAAAAATAGTCATGTAATGTTGAAATGATGATATAATACAATATCAATAATAATTATAGGATTATTTAGGGATTATAGTCATTGGTTTTTCTTAGTGCAAATGATGATGTAAGAATGCATCATCGGTTTCCCAAAAGAAATGGATGTTGAATTAAGGACCACATCACCGGTCCTCTTAAGATAACTGACTTTGTACTTCCTTATCAATTAAAATTTTAACAGATAAGGATAGATGTATCGTTGATTTTTTTAGAAAAATAACGATGTAGATATGCATACTCAGTTCTTTTAAGACAACCGACGCAACAATTTTGATTTTTTTTATGGTATGTATGCAGACCTGTTGTTTGACTATTCAGTGAGATGGAGCATGTAGCTCATTAGAATTGCAAACTCTATAAGTATTCAGCTTAACAATAGGCTAAAAGTACCTAAAAAACCTGTAATTAGAAATACATACAAGAGTGCACATCCACACATTTCATTTACACACATGCAATTTCATTCTCAATCACACTTCGTTCCATTCTTATGTACATATGTGCATACACAATTCACTCAGACACATGCAATTCTATTCTCATCCACTTGCACAACTAAAATTCTCATCATATTCATTTCTCTTCACATTCATTGAAACACATATGCATATGTACACACATCATTCACATATGCATCAACAATTAACTTGCATCAAATATAAAGTTACAAAAAGTCACGATCATCACATGCATATAGAAATGTTGACATCAATCTTTTAAAAACATCATATTTATCCCAATCAGTTATAAAGTTAACTTTCTTAATCAAGGACTATGCCCGCTCTTCTTATATCTCATCCAACTCTTCTTGTTTACAAATATTTATTGTGTCAAACATATGCAAATAGAATGACATTATTCAAATTTTGATTTGATTCTTTTTGTTGTCAAATGAGACAATTATAATTCAAAATTTTATTTGATTGCTTTTATTATCAAATGAGACTATTTACTAATGGTTCAAGATTATATATTACCTTTTGTATACAATGTATATTTTGTGATGCATGCTTGACAATCCGGTCCATATATCGCATCACATAGGTATTGCATGCCCAATTGTTATATTGTATAGGGAACTATAGATTTACAATTATGTGAAATGTTAATAAATAAAAATGCATATCTGTCATATATATGCTTAAAGTAAGAAAACTACCTTAAAATTCTTGTAAGATATTGATTTTTTTTTCATCTACATCCCCTCTGGACTATTTGAACGCTTTCGTACCCCTATATTTGAATGTTTTTATACCCCTATAAGTTAAAGTAATACATAAGTATAGTAGTAAACAACCGTGTAATGATGCAAACATTAATATATGTTAATGAATGATTTTTTTACTTATTTTGTAGTTGTAACTTCCAGTATGTGTCCCCCACTCGATAGTTTTCTACCTAAAGGATCAAGATAATACATTGTTAGTGTCTTAGGGATAATTACCAAAAACTTCCAATGTCTTACTGAGTGAAAAGAAGCCAATCAAAAGAAAACTCAAATTCCACAGTAAATATAATTCATAAGTTTAAAATTATAAGAAAAGAGCTTGAAACTTACCCAAGATTCAAAGGAGCTAGAAACACGTTCTTTCCCACAGTAAAAAAAATACTTAAATGCGGTAGAGAAGTAATCAACTACAAAAAGTTGATCTCTATGTACACAACTAATCAATGATGGAACTAGAAATGTCACATTAGTTAATGTGAATTGTGCACTCTCCGTATGTAAGTAAGTGTGAAACATATGTTGGATTAATATATTAGAAACCAATTCAACATATACTTTCACATATATAAAATGAGGTATTTATCCATAAGATCTTACCATATCCAAAGTTTTATCACGGTTATGTTTAAACAATCATAACTAAATAACTCCACAATGTCAAAGAAGAATATACTAGTGTTGTGATCTTTCATGCAGTGTCCTTCTGAATATGGACCATCATAGTGTACCTATTTTCTATAGTGTCTAACCATAGTGACAATCCCTTGTACTTAAGACCTATAAGGTTGAATAGGTCCTATCGAATACAAGTGGGTTCCATAGGATTTAGAGGAGGAACTTTGGGGGCTTCTTAGGTAATATGATCTACATGTATTCTCATATAAATTTCCAATTATATAACAAATAGAAAAGAACCACATATACAAATCCAATATAAATTTATCATACATTCTGATAGATAACTATGACTTTGGGTTACACAACCATACTGCCTTCTGCTTCTCTTATCGTGTTGTCCTCGAGATGGTCAAATGGAATTTTGTTGTCTCCCCATCATGGATAGGAAAGTTGAATAGTCACCGATGCAAATTATTAGCATTAGAGCACCATGAACCTTGTCACATGTAAGATGTGGGAAAATATTGCCTACTTCCATGACATAGAAGGTAGGTTCCAGTACTATAAGATGAAATTTTGTCAAAACATATTTTATATATAGTTCTATATACACTCAAACACAACATATTATAAATTCACTTGAAAGATAATTATATCACAAGAAAACAAACATTGGGCATGTTTGGCGGGTCAATGTGATTACTCCCAATCACATAGATAGATATATAAGGAGGGCCCATGCAAGTATTCCCAGCCACTTCATAAGAAGAGTGGTGTGGTTGAGAACTTTCATAGGAGGATGAGATTCAAAAGCCTAAAACTATCTCATTTCTTCTTCTATTCTCTTTACTACTATGCCCTCTACCCATCTTGTGACAATCTACCTTTTTGACAGATTGACACTTTTACTCTAATGTGTCAAAAAAGAATCTTATCCCAACACCAGATCTAGTTCTCCTAACATGGCTAGGATGCTCCTAACTACCCAGAGAAACCATCAGTTAATCCCTTTGGCCCTCAGGGATGAACTTACCTTATTTTCTTTGCTTATAGAGATCTCACTGATCATCATCAATAGTAATTGTTCAATAAAACATAACATTCAATATAAAAAATGAATGTGCACTCTGAGAGTTCAATTTTACCATTTTTGTAGCCACCAAAGTGGTTACAAGGTTGGGTATTTACCCAGAATGACCTGTCTCTGCACCTATCCATAGCTTGTGGCAAAGTAGAGGTGCATGATTAGTAGAAGAATCAACAAATCTAGGAATAATGGTAAAATTGAACTCTCAGATTTTATAGGGATCCTAGATGGGTGATTAGATGCTCTAGAGGGGGGGGGTGAATAGAGCTGAAAGCACTTAAACAAAATTCATTAAACCTTCAAGATATATGACAAGATAAGGTTGCTAAATAGGTAATTTGAGTGCAACTAAAACATACATAGCAAGGGAGAGAGAGATTGAACATGCACCAATTAGACAAGCTATTTAGAGTGGTTCCACACTTCAAACTAGAAGTGTGTCAGTCCACTTTCCTAGAGAGGTCAACCTCTAGGACTTCCAAACTATTGCACTCTTATATTCATTCATAAGACATACAATGCATGACCAAACAAAAGACTTACCTATCCAATACAAAGAGTCTTCAACCTTACCAAGGACTTACCCACTTTGCAAGAGTCTTCTGCCTTCTCCAAGGACTTACCCACTCTTGCACAAGTCTTCAGCCTTGCAGGAATTACCCACTCTTCTTGGATCTTCCGCCTTTGACTTCACCTTCACTCGGAGAAGCTTCCACCAAGGTCTTACCCACTTGAGCTTGAGTCTTATGCCTTCTCCAAGGGCTTACCCACTCTAGCTCCAAGTCTTCAGCCTTGATCTTCACCAAGGGACTCCTTCCCTTGTTCTTCTTCACCTCTCTTGGACAAGAGAGAGAACCTTCATCTTCATGATTGCAAATGAGAGATGGGGAGGTGGTGGAAGTGAGAGCCTCATAAGATATACATATAGAACTAACTCTCTTACAAATCTCCTACTCACTCTAATGGATGTAGCAAGTGATTAAGCTTAGAGAGAGAGAGGAGGCTGTAGGAAGCACTCAACTATAGAATAGGAACCTCACATAGAGTTTGCAATGAATGCTCAACCTTGGAATGAAGCCTAAGGGGTCCTATTTATAGCTGGGGATGCCTCTTAGACTTTGGGAACACTTGTGAATGAAAACTAGCCATTTTGTGGCTTGAAACAGATATATTTTCACTTGTTGCAACTCCACAATGGCTAGAAGTACTTTTCTGCACTTTTTCGTACAGTTCAATCGGTCGAGTTTATATAAGGGTAACTTGACCGATAGAGTAAAAGACAAAGCCGATATTCAGGCCATCGGTCGAGTTTGTCCTGAGGAAACTCGACCGACCAATGAAAATTGATTTGGTCAGTTACTCCATCAGTCGAGTTCTGTGTAAACACAACTCGACCGATGCAATCTCCAGAAAATTGATCAAGGATGATCGGTCGAGTTTTCAGGCTGGGAAACTCGACCGACAAAGTGCCTGTAATCAATTTTCAAAGTTGCATCTAAAGTGCTATAATATTCGATCTAAGTGCTCCTAATATTTTTCTAAGCTTAATTACAAGTCATACAATCATTACAAGTGATTTACAACATGATTCTAATGGATATACATCATATTACAAAAACGTGCACTTTTATGACTTTGACTTGTCTTTTCTCCAATTTGAGATGCGCAAGTTGGGGCATTTGGAGTGTTTCTATACCTAATCTGAAAGCACTCAAGTAGAAGCATTAGACACCAATATGTGGAATGGTTAGTCATCATCAAAACACGGGTTTAGTCAATTTAGACGCGAGTCAACATTGACCTAATTGACCTTGAGTCAACAATCTCCCCCTTTTTGAAGATGACAAACCATTCCATAAATGTATTGAAAGCATTTAAGTAAATTCATACCTTTGGAGAAACCTAGGGGTTTCAATGGAATTGAGTTCATATGCTCCCCCTCAATTGATGTGCATGGAGTTCTCATACTCCCCCTCAATTGATGCTATTTCTCCTGCATGGTTAGCTT
The DNA here is from genome assembly GCA_963693085.1 of Alisma plantago-aquatica. Lineage (NCBI taxonomy): Eukaryota > Viridiplantae > Streptophyta > Magnoliopsida > Alismatales > Alismataceae > Alisma > Alisma plantago-aquatica. The sequence goes on along the minus strand of OY856412.1, from coordinate 1,181,394,868 downwards.
TCACAACATTTATAGAATACTATGTCTTCTACTCATATATGTTCTACACATATATGTCTTCTCCCATTTACGTTCTCCCCTTTACATGAACATATTTCTCTTCTTCATGTAAGACATGCCTTCTTCCTCTTTTAAAAGAAGACATACCTTTCTCCCCCTTTGTCATTTCAAAAAGTGGGGTTATGAGGAAATAAGAAACATCACTTGTTAAAGAGAAAGGAGATACCAAAAGTTATAAAGAGAGTAGAAGAGCACAGATAGGGGCTTGTCCAAGCATAGAAAGAAAAGCAAGTTAAAGCATATACTTGAACAACCCAAAATGCAAGATAAAGTGCTGCAGAAAAACAATAAAACATAATTTTGACCCTCAAGATGACGGAATTTGACCAAAAACCATCATAGCTCATTGCAAAGCAATGAGTCTTTCTCAGAAGGTTGTTTCTGCATGAAAAACACTAGTCTTGCACCAAAAACTGAAACTGGAGCAAATCTGCATAAAATCCAAAAATACTCCAATTTCTACATACAATGTAGATCTTATGTACCCTGCATCACAATGTTATGCAAGCAACTCAAGATAGTAGATATGCAATTCAAGGAACAAGCTTGAGCATGTATGAGACAAGATACAAGCATAGCATATACACGAGCAAAGATGCCAATTATAAACAGGGTTAGAACTACATGTATGTGAACTACTAGTAGATTATATCACAAGTTAGGACTACTAGTAGGATCTAGATCATAGCAAGAGATACCAAAAGATATACAAGATAAAGCAAGCTATGATTATATGTAGAGATATATCCAAACAAAGAGATATGCAATTTTAGAAGCATGAAAGGATATAACTCACATACAAATATGCATCCTTACCAAAAGATGATTAGCACTAAGAACCTTAAGGTTGTATCAAAACAAGATATACACCTAGATAGATGTAGCAAGTTAGAGTACAACGGAAGAAATTTTTAGACACAACCAACAGATCCAAAGAGATCATCATCAAAACCTGCAAAACAACTCAAAGCAAGTAATTACAACATATAGATATACCAATTTAGAGCAATTAGAGAGATAGAGTTGTAAGCAAGATAGGAAATTTAGAACATGGCAATTATGCATATATAAAGGTGCCAAATGAGAGTGCCACAGAATAAGGCTATTGGTTGAGAAGATCTAGTTGAGAGGTAAATTCTCATTCAATAAGCCAAAAGTATATTCTGTGCATAGTGTTATCTATCGAGTTCTGTGCATTGACAACTCGACCGATGACAGATGTTGGCAACACCCATTGGTGCCTACCGGTTGAGTTTCAAGCAGGGCAAACTCGACCGACAGACCAGCTATCAAAAAGCACATATATTTCATAAAAACATATATAGAGGCATGCTAAATATACAAACCATATCCAAACATGTCTAAGCAAGTTAGTTATGCACTATAGAAGCATTAGAAATAGTTTTTGAGCAAGAGTGTGAAGAGAATCACAAAAATACCACTTTTGACTCAAAAACCATATGTATAGTGCACACTAACTTGACAAAAACAAGTTAGAAATGGTTATAAGCAATAAAACCTTTACCTTTGTTCTTACCATTCCTTTTCCACTTGTTGTCACCCTCTACACATCTCACCTTTCTTCTTTCATTTGGATTGAGAAGTCAATTTGCAATTCAATAGCTCAAGTCAATCCATTTGCAAGTACCTACAAGAAGAAAGATGAAATGGTCCCCAATCATGTTTTTGGGTCCAGAGGGGTTAGTTTAGCAACCCAAGTCCTATTGCTCTTGGGTGTTTTCCTAAAAGGACAACAATTAGAATAATGACCAAAATCATTGCAATGATTACAAGTTCCGGTAGCCTTGGAACTGGAGGATTCTTCATTGAAAAATGAAGGTCCTTCATCTTTGTTGTTCCCTTGACTACTATCATACCCTAAACCATGTCTACCAATTTGTTTAGTAGTATGGTGTAGGATGTCATTAAGACTCTTTTTACCAACTAAGAATCTTCGTAAGGATGATCTCAAACTATCATTATCATGCTTCAGAGAAGAAATAGTAGAAGAAAAATTATTGATATTATCTCTAGCATGCAAAAGATCATTTTCTAAGCAAAGAGCTTTAGTTAAATAAGAATCTCTATCAATATGAAGAGCAGCAACATCATTCTCTCTATTTTTAGAACTAGAACAAGATTCATGCCCATTGATTATAGCAAGCAAGGAGGCATTTTCTATTTCTAATTCATGCAAAACAAAATCTTTGTCCTTGTTTTCAGATTTAAGAACATCAATATCATGCATGAGAGAATCAACAATTAAGGTATGCTCTTCATTAGAACTAGTCATGAGAGGTTGAGCTTCTAGAAATCTAATCTTATCAAGCAAACTAGAATTTTCAAGTTTAAGAGAATCTACTTGACTAAGACAATCATTTTTATCATCAAGCAAGCAAGAATTAGCATGTTCAAGATCATCTAGTTCTACATGCAAATTATCAACAATTTTAGCAAGATTTTTCTTTTTCCTTTTAGAAGACTTAAAAGAGGCACAAATATCATGAATAATAGCAATCAAAGATTCTTTATCTAAAGAGTTTAGATTTACCTCACTTGAGTTTTCACTTGTTGATGCTATAAGAGCAAAATGGCATTCTCCTTCATCACTAGAGCTTGAGCTTGATCCTTCACTTGAATCTTCACTTGAGCTTGAGTTGGAGGAGCCACTTGAGCTTGAGTGCCATTTCTCCTTCTTGTGAAGATGGGTCTTTTTGCCTTGTGGGCAATATTCTTTGTAGTGACCCTTCTTTCCACATGTGAAGCACCGGATGGAGGAGGACTTGCCTTTGTAGAGTCTACCCTTGGAGTACATGGCATCTTCTTTAGCTTGAGAGGATGGAGAGACTTGTTCCATGATAGCTTCAATTTGAGCCTTCTTCATTCTCTTTAGCTCTTTCTTCTCTTGTCTTTATACTTCCTCCCTCTTGTCAAGTGTAGCTTCATGTGCTTGTAGATTTCCAATGAGCTCTTCAATAGGAATATCCCTAAGAAACCTTGCTTCTTCAATGGAAGTCACCTTGGGTTCCCACCGCTTGGGAAGAGTTATAAGGATCTTTGAGTTGATCTCTCCACTAGACATAGGATGTCCTAGAATAGAAATACCATTCAAAATGGTGTTGAGCCTTGAGTACATGTTGGCTATGCTCTCCTCCTTTCCCATCTTGAAGTTCTCAAGCAACCCTTTGAGCATGTAGACTTTGCTTTCTTTCACTTGATCTGTCCCTTCATAAGTGATGCAAAGCTTTCTCCATACCTCATAGGCTGTTTCACATGAAGAAATCTGGTTGAACTTGGTGGGGGTCATGGAGGCATATAGGATGTGCATGGCTCTAGCATTCAAGGTTGCTTTCTCCAAGGTAGCTTCATCCCATTCTTCAATCTTTGTCTTTGGTATCATGTATGGGTTGTTCACCATTTGCCACATCTCAAGACTTGATCCTTGGATGTAGAATTGAAGCCTTCTTCTCCAATAGAGGAAATTGCTCCCATCAAAGATTGGAAGGCTGGTCGAGAATCTCCCTCCTAGGTAGTCACCCATCTTCTCCTACTTGTTGAAGTATGCTTGGAGAAGACCCGCTCTGATACCAATTGTTTGATCCTAGATGGGTGATTAGATGCTCTAGAGGGGGGTGAATAGAGCTGAAAGCACTTAAACAAAACTCATTAAACATTCAATATATATGACAAGATAAGGTTGCTAAATAGGTAATTCGAGTGCAACTAAAACATACATAGCAAGGGAGAGAGAGATTGAACATGCACCAATTAGACAAGCTATGTAGAGTGGTTCCACACTTCAAACTAGAAGTGTGTCAATCCACTTGCCTAGAGAGGTCAACCTCTAGGACTTCCAAACTATTTCACTCTTATATTCATTCATAAGACATACAATGCATGACCAAACAAAAGACTTACCTATCCAATACAAAGAGTCTTCAACCTTACCAAGGACTTACCCACTTTGCAAGAGTCTTCTGCCTTCTCCAAGGACTTACCCACTCTTGCACAAGTCTTCAGCCTTGCAGGAATTACCCACTCTTCTTGGATCTTCCACCTTTGACTTCACCTTCACTCGGAGAAGCTTCCACCAAGGTCTTACCCACTTGAGCTTGAGTCTTCTGCCTTCTCCAAGGGCTTACCCACTCTAGCTCCAAGTCTTCAGCCTTGATCTTCACCAAGGGACTCCTTCCCTTGTTCTTCTTCACCTCTCTCGGACAAGAGAGAGAACCTTCATCTTCATGATTGCAAATGAGAGATGGGGAGGTGGTGGAAGTGAGAGCCTCACAATATATACATATAGAACTAGCTCTCTTACAAATCTCCTACTCACTCTAATGGATGTAGCAAGTGATTAATCTTAGAGAGAGAGAGGAGGCTATAGGAAGCACTCAACTATAGAATAGGAACCTCACATAGAGTTTGCAATGAATGCTCAGCCTTGGAATGAATCCCAAGGGGTCCTATTTATAGCTGGGGATGCCTCTTAGCCTTTGGGAACACTTGTGAATGAAAACTAGCCATTTTGTGGCTTGCAATGGATATATTTTCACTTGTTGCAACTCCACAACGGCTAGAAGCACTTTTCCGTACAGTGCAATCGGTCGAGTTTATATAAGGGTAACTCGACCGATAGAGTAAAAGACAAAGCCGATATTCAGACCATCGGTTGAGTTTGTCCCGAGGAAACTTGACCGACCAATGAAAATTGATTTGGTCAGTTACTCCATCGGTCGAGTTCTGTGTAAACACAACTCGACTGATGCAATCTCCAGAAAATTGATCAAGGATAGTCGGTCGAGTTTTCAGGCTGGGAAACTCGACCGACAAAGTGCTTGTAATCAATTTTCAAAGTTGCATCTAAAGTGCTCTAATATTCGATCTAAGTGCTTCTGATATTTTTCTAAGATTAATTACAAGTCATACAATCATTACAAGTGATTTACAACATGATTCTAATGGATATACATCATATTACAAAAACGTGCACTTGTATGACTTTGACTTGTCTTTTCTCCAATTTGAGATGCGCAAGTTGGGGCACTTGGAGTGTGTCTATACCTAATCTGAAATCACTCAAGTAGAAGCATTAGACACCAATATGTGGAATGGTTAGTCATCATCAAAACACGGGTTTAGTCAATTTAGACGTGAGTCAGCATTGACCTAATTGACCTTGAGTCAACATATAGTGTCGATTTTCCTTGGAAAACTGGCATTGAGAAAAGTGACACCAGAGATAAATAATGTACTAGTATATATATGGTGCTCTTTGCTCAATTTTGATCCTTACATACTTCAGGTTGGTCAGAGTTGACTTTGTTAACTCCTTGGGGTCCTCCTTGTATGTTGGGTCCTTAGTATCATCTCTTTCTCCTTCGTTCATGAATTAGTTTCAAAGTACCTATAAAAACATGTAAAGATCATCCATAAGTGTATTCAGAAAAAACAAATATTGGGTATAGAAGATGTAATATGAAACATCAAGATGTGAATCAAAGAGAAAAAAGATACAAGATGAAGACCAAATGTAGGTCTCCATCACCGTCTAGGTTCTAATGTCATCAATGTCATCATAAGATCGATACAATCTATGCCCCACAATGACTAGGATCTTGTTGATTTTGAGTTGTTGATTCTATCTCAAGGTTTCCACCCCATTTTTTATTACTTCATACCTCAAATTAAATTGTGTCTGCATTACAAAACTCATATTAGGGTATCAATTGGAATTTGTTGATTCTATTTACACATTTTGGTGTTTCTTCACATGATCAACAAGGATGGAAATACTTGTTGATTTCATGCTCATTCAACAACCTAGTTCTTAGTCTTGCCAAGGCTACTAGGGGATGAGGACCTAATATTGATCATCTTTTGATGATGAGGAACATCTACTTTAAAAGTTGATCCATGATTTTCCTATCCAATTTTTCAGTACTTCACAACTAAAAAGAGAAATCAAATGGACATTTTCCTCTTCTATCCTTTGTGCTAATTCTTGTTGTCGATGGCCATAAGGGTATGTTGTTCTTCTACACAGATTTTAGTTGTGAACCATATGAGCCTTTGAGTGATGTGCTTCATGCTTTAGCCTTAACACGGATAAGATTATAGTGTGTGATGAAGGGCGTCTATGTCCTTTTGATCCAGTTTAAGCCTTAAAATATTGGTAATGAGTTAGCTTCAAAATTGTGCAATAAAAAGTTGGTAATTAAAAAATATAAATAAAATATGATATGGAATCAAAAAAGTATTCTTTGTCGCTTGGTACTAGTTTTGTAGTGTAAATTGTTGATAATAAAAGGGTATTTTTGGGTTTATGCAACTAATAAGAGTTCAACTCTGGTTCTGTTTAATAGTCTAATAGGTGGCTTGTGACCCTTAGGTGAATCCATGGTTAACCATGGATATATCTAGACTCGAACTCATGTAATTCACATTATTTTTTTGCTAATTGGGCAAACACCTAATTCCCTCTTTTTGATTTATTTGAGACTTGAAAACCTAATCTTTTTAATGAGACTTATTTATTGAATTGATTATTGTACCTCACCATTGAGATTTTATTGAGAAATATATTTTGTTATTTTTTATGCCATGGATGTTGTCATCCCTTTCTATTGCATAGATATTAATTGAATTGAACATGCTCATGCTTATATTATGAAACATGTGGTGACTTACTAGCATAATATAATATGTGTGCTTTGAGGTGGATTTGTAAATAACCACACCTTATAAGTGTGCAAGGGTGTTAATTAATATGAATAAGTTTAGAATAGCATATGTTTATCATGCCTTGCTCAGAGTAGATGTGTATCTTTTCCTTCTCACCCATATTATAGAGTGGATGTGTATTTTTCCTACTCGCCCCATATTTAGAATAGATGTGTGTATTTTCATGCTTAGTCTATGTTTATGGTATATATATTATTTCCTACCTATATGTTTTATATTGTTCTAGTATTATCGCATGTAAAATGCATAGATGTTATGCTCACGTTTGTTATCCAAGTAGCTGGCAAGTTTCCTCTAAGCCCAAAATGATGCATCATCTTTTAACTAGTCTTTTTATAGTGATACTTCCTTTTGACATTTGTTTAAATGATTTCATATCTCTCTTTGATTGGGAGCCTTTATAAGTTACATTTTGTCCTTTTCCTTATTTATTTCACAATTTCCTATTATATGCGCATACCGATGTTAGATGACATCTTCCATATTGCCTTCTTTTGTGTGATTTGCTTCCAGCTCCTAGGTAAAGAAGAACGTTAAAAAGATGAATAAGTTGGCAAAGACATACACATGAGTAGCTAATTTTCCTTGGGAGATAGAGTTGAAGTATAAGGATTACCATCTACATCTAATATTAGTGATATGTCTTGTATCTCATGCATATTTCCAATTCAGTTTTAATATAATAATCTTATCAAATTGATTCAGAAACATTTTATTCTATTGCTATCTTTTGTGTTTTGAACATATTAAATTGAATACATTGTATCATATTGCCATTCATAAAAAATATGTTAGTATTTGGCATTTTGAATGTTCCTTTAGCTTGATTGAATAAAGAATGGATGCCCTCATAGGTATCACTCCTTATAAGGATGATATCAGTGCCATGGAAATCAATTCTCTACCTATTTCAATCTATCTCTCATAAGTTTGTCATAATTGTATGACCCTTACCCTAAGTAAAATATTATACATGAAATGTTTCCCTTAGAATCTACCAACTTGAGTATGAAATTAGATATCAATTCAGATAAGTACCCACAAGGATTTTGTGTAGTTAACCCCCGTGTGATTGGATCCTATGTGCCTATAGACATTGATCTATGATTACAAATCCATATATCCTTGTGTTGTTGCCAGATATGGCTTTAGAGTGGAATACACTGATGAGGATGATAAATTGGTAGGATAATTTGATGTTAATAAGTAATATTCATGACTTGCATCCCACAATTGATTTTGGATTTATCTTTTTCTTAGTACGTATATTTTTCATTACCAAAAAATACTCTTTAATACTACTATATGTACAAAAAAATATTTATTTGTTATTTTTTTTATATTTCTTGAAATAAGTCACTATGAAGACAATGTGGGAAGAGTTTTTAGAGAATCCCTATAGTTTTGACCATGGAGTGATGATTAGGAAGATGAGGATTGTGCCTATAGGTTAGAGAACGTACCCTCTTTACTCCTTTAGGACATGGAAAATTATACTAAGTGGCTTACTATATGTTACTATGAACTTTATGGTTGTTATGAGATATGATGACTTAGACCTAGTTTGTTACAACCCCCATTTTTGGGCTTACATTGATTAAAATGCAATTTCTAAAATAAAATGTACATGTATGAAATTGTAATATATGTATGTTCAATGAATGAGTTTCTTTTGCAATATTTCCTTTAAATGAGTAATTTCATGGATCGTAATGAGTCAGTGAGTCCAATGTGATAAAAAAGGGAAGACAAGACAAAAGAAATCCCATAATATGAAATAGGTAAAATAAATAAGGATGATGGTGAGAATTAGGTAGAATTCTCTAAAAAGATGTATAAAAGGCCATTATGGACTAGGTTTCAAATACACATGGTTTCTAATGGTAAAAGGAATCCAAATAAAGGAAATAGAAGAGAAAGAGAGAGAAAATATAAGTAAAATATGCCTTATGAAGTGATAACTTGCATATGGAGAAAAGTCTCTTTTACTTTCGAATTATGACTCCAAACTTGGCACGCAAGTAGATTAAGTCATTAGTGAGTTTCCTTCGAAATTTGAGATTAAAAGGAGGCATGGTTTGAGAGTTATGAATTTGTGAAGGTTTCCTAAAGTGAGAGGGATAACCAATAATGTCATGTTTATTTTTCCGATTAAATTGATATTAAATCTCAAATTTAAGTTACACGCGTGACATGTGAGCCATTAGATTAAGATCTAAGGACACCCATGTCATCTTCTACCTTGAGTCGGATTGGGGGAGATAGGGAGATCTTCTTATCCACTCTCCTCACAATTCTAGGCATGATAGGATCTAGGAATAGGCTTGTTGGCTTCGGGAGGTCCTTAGAATCTCATCCGTACTAGGTTTTGCTACCTGTCGTGGAGTAATTGGGATTTCCCCAATTTTAGGGATCAATGTCAACCATGCCCTATAAATAGAGGGTCGTACGCCCCTATGCAAAGACTCATAGCATCTCAGTTTGTTTGGTCAGAGCCAGTGAACTCGCAGGTGCATCCAATTGCTTCAAAGATCACGTTCGTTGCTCTGTCCAGAAGCTCCATCTTGCCGGAGTAGGGCGACTCTGTCCCGACGATCCAGAGTAGCCATAGAGCAATTGACAGGTGCTTCGAGTTCGGGAGGTCGAGATGAAGGTGAGGATGATCTTGCTTTGTGCTTAGGTGGAACAAAGCACGAAGTCAACACCTTGGTTGACTGTCAGGTCACGTGAGAGGAAGAACACGATGTTGAAGATGACGTGCAGGGAAAAGACCTTGATGTCCTCAAGTGTGCGCTAAGAAGGTAAGGGCATTTCCATCCTTTCACATCTTTTGTGTTATTGCACGGGTGAGTTTCCTCACGGGCCTAGGTGCCAACGTGGCGTGAGCTGATTGGCTCAAGCCTGGCCCCACTGACACAACTCAAGTGGGTCGAGTATGCATATGTGGCAATCTTTGATTGGACAGAAAAGGTTTTTATTACTAAAAGCATAACTAATTATGGGTTTATCTGATAATGACAAGTTATATATTATTTTTAATCAGAAAAATATAAGGAATCCATTAAAAATATTATTGAAGTCTGGTTTCACTTGAAATTCAAAAATTGTATAAAGTTGTCATCTTTAATGGTGTTATTGATGAAAAACCCTAAGTTTTGATGCTAATTATATATAATGATGTTACCTAAATATTTTGAGTTGAATATTAACATGTTGTTAATGAAAGGGAGAGTTAGATAGGAAAAGATGATTTTCATACATAGTTTGCTTATTTTAAGGTTCCATGTACATGAATATGCATTAATGGGCCTAGAAATCCTAATTTTGGTGATTACGAGTCTTGATGTTTTTATTTAGAAAATCCATAAATAAGATAGAGATATGATGTTCTAAAGACAATTTGAGTATTAAAGACCTTAATATGAATAATTTGAGTAATTAGGGTTTTTATGAGTAGAAAAGTTTTTTTAGGGTTTGTTGACCTAAAAAGGATAAAGATTGAGAAATTGATCTAAGAAACCCTAATGAATCCTAATGGGACTTAGAAACCTTAGAAAGGTGTCCCAAGTCAATAAGGACTTGTTTGGGATGTGATGGTAACAATTAGTTGTTATACATGTTTTTAGGATCAAGGGTTGCTTGATTTGGTTACTTAGCTTGCTTGATTGGACATCTAATTGGGTTTGGATATCTTGCTTCTTTTGACTCATAATTAGATATGTGGTTATGCTTATGGATAATCTCTCTAGTTTCACGGTGATTTTTTAGTTTTTTATCAGTTTCTTGAAATTAACTGCTTGGTTGACTTTTATTTCATGCAACTATAAAGTGACTATGGCTGTCACCATAAATATATGTGCATGACTAGCTCAGATCTTAGTCCTCCTCTGTAGCTTTAAGTACTAGTGAGAGATGGATGACCTAGTTTTTGGTTTACCCTTGGGTAGGATCATCAGGTTATCATGAGTCGATGTTTGGTCTACCTTTGGGTAGGATCATATGACTATACAACTCTATGTCTTATTCTACCTATAAGGTTGGATCAAAAGGGGCTATTTGTGATCTACCATATGAGAAAGGTAGCATCCATGTCTATTGTAGGGACAACATTGAGGCAAGGATATGTTAGGATTGATTAATTATGTTTAAGACCTAAAGTTTGATTTGTTAAGCAATAATTTGATTGCAATATGTTGTTACAAATAGATGCAAGCTTTTGGTTCCCCTGCATACCAGTATAATTCATTATTCTGACCGATGTTTTACCTGTCGGCGTTTTAGGTTACATGAAATTATATGCTTATGAGAAAGTAGATAATCATTTAAAGTGACATTGAAAGAATAAAGTTAAATAAAGATTGGAGGATTGTAGATAGATAGATTCCTATATGGGGTAAAGTTCCTCAAATCCTAATTTTGCAAGGTATGTGAAAAGAATTTTTTTATCCTATTTTAAGCGTAGTTGTGGTAGAATTTATTAAACATTTTTTATTATTTGCAAAACCATATGATCCTATTTTGGAATAATGGCTCTAGCTTCTTGGTCTTCCTTAATTGGGGTTTAGGGGTCATTACATAGTTAGTCGACATCGTCTAATCAGAGGTGTGACCTATGAATATCATAATCACACAATGTAATAATGACTAAAAGATTTATATTTATAACCCTAATAACTTTAGAGTTGTTTATCATGATTTATTAGGTTGAACCCTTTTATGGGGTGGATAGTAGTTGGTTTGTAGTGTATGAATGCTTAGATTTCATGGAAAAAATCTTCTGTAAGGTTGTAGTGTTGTAACATACCATAACTTGACCTTGAAACCCTAGAAACCCCAATTCCACATCATAGAAGCCTTTCGGCTTTGTTTAGGAGAAAACCCCCCAAACATGGTGTACACTCTACCCTTTGGACCTGAACAGGTTGACACTAGGTGTAGTTATTATATTAATAGCATTAAAGGATGAATAATAACTAGAATTTTTTCTTATTACATTCCAAGTCGTTTGGTGTATATAATTGTTGTACCTAAGTTGATAAAAGAACTAATAAAGTGTAAAATATAATTAGATACCCATACCAATTTATATGGCATGTTGTATAGTTTTATTTAAGATATAATACTTTTGATTCATATATACACATGTAATGTAACAAATTCAACTAATAAGTTTAATAATGTTTGAAATAAGACAAACATCTTTATATTAAAAGTAATGATAGGAAACACCCTAATAGACATGAAGAGGATATATAGTTTAGTGCGGAATTAATTTGTTCTTAAATAAATTATAATATCATTGAATTACTTTAAACAGAATTGGTTAAGATTGTATAGAAAATTGTAGCATAACTCTTGATAAGGAAATCCCATACATGATCTTAATCATGAAATGTTTGAGAGATATGCCTATTGGGACAATAATAGCGGTACTTAATAACAATATACCTTAATATATTAACCACAAACTTGAGTGAAATATTCATGATAATAGGAAATAGGTGATGAGTAAAGTGTTGAATGACTAGATAAAGCCAAAACAAAGCAAAACCCCAAATTATTAGAGTGGGGCATTAATTAAAATAACATATGTGAGAATTATAGATTTACAAACTAACATATTAAATAACTTAATGTTTGATGTCCAAAGTATGAAGTAATGAGATCATCAAAATATTCATTTGATTAGTCTTTGTTCTTTTTCATATTAATAAGATAACATTTTTTGGCTCAAATAAAATAGAGAAGAAAAGAAGAAAGAAAAATGAGAGTAAATGGATTATATTGTTTTAAGTTAGATATATTTTTTACAAAATTTTTTTGATGTGTCATGCTATATTTGGGATGTCCATATTTTTCCTTTTTGCCAAGCTATCTATGAAATCACATGATTGAGATTGTAGATATGGGGGAGTCTTATTCTACCTTCAAAAATATTCTATTTCAGTGATTCAATGGCTTGATCTTTCTTCCTCCATCTCTCTCTCCTTTCTCACTATATTCTTTTCAATCTTTCTCCATGAATATCCTCCTTTGATTCTGCACTAAACCCTAAAGTTGAGGTCTATCTCCATCTATAAATCAATAATGAACCCTACCCTCCTCTATGATTCCCCCTCCATAAAACCTCCTCTTCCCTTCATACCTTCTTTCCTAACTTTGGTTCTTTGAAATTTAGCCTTGAGCTCTAGAAACTCATTCCATTCCAAAAAAACCTCCACAATGCATTTTTGACCCCATCTCCAAGCTTCAAATCTACTCAACAAGCTCCAACAAGTAACAGTGGAGGTGTCAACCTTTGAGACCATGTTTGAAGGTCCAAATAGCATCCAAGTGTCACCACTAAGGTTCTAACCTTGTCAATGCCGGCCTAGCATTGGTACGATCTCTACCCCTATTTCACCAAGGTTCATGCTGATTTTAAGGTGCCATTGTTATCTCGAAGATGATTTTTATTGCCTCATTCCTCTGTTGAAATCTTAGTTGCTTATGAATTCATGTGGGGTCAGAATTGGAAATATTTTATGGTATTTAAAATTTTTGGTGTTTCTGCATCTGATCAATGGTGGTGAAATTATACATTGGTTTCTTGGTCACCCAGTAGCCTGGTTCTTGGGCTTGCCATGGCTACTAGATGATGAGGAAGGTGTAAATATCATTTCATAATGTTGAGGATCATCAATTTTAAAAGTTGATCCATGATTCTCATCTCACATTTTCCAGTTCTTTCCCACAAAGTATGAGAAATCAACCAATTTTCCTTTTCTATCACTTGTATTGTTTTTATTGTTGTTAGACCTAGTGGTATCATCCTTTTTTGTTGGTTTATGTAGTTAACTATGGGAGGCTTTTAGCAATGTGTTTTTATGCTCTATCCCTATCATGCGGTTAAGATTATAACATCTGATGAAGGGCATCTATGTCATTTTCACATGATTTTAGGCTTGAAATATTTCTAAATGAATTAAATTCAAAATTTCATAACAAATAATTAGTAAGATAGAAAATTATTATCTTCTGAGTGGTATCAGTTTTGTAATTTAAACTAATAATAATACAAAAGGTGGTTTTTAGGCTTTACGTAATTAACCAGAGTTCAATACTAATTGTATACAATTTTCTAATAGGTGCCTTTTGATCCTGTTGTGAAACTAGGTTTAACCATTGATATATTTAGACTAGAACTCATGTATGTGGTATTCTTTTATTCATAATTAGGCAACCACCTAATTTCCTCTCTCTTGATCTATTTGAGACTTGAAATACTAATCTTATTAATGAGGCTTATTTGTTGATTTTTTCTCTATTTTCCTCTCTATTGAGATCTTATTGAAACATAACTTCGGTTATTTGTTTGTCTTTCATGACACACTAAAATTGTTGGATCCTTATTATAGGTCTCTTGACCCCACTTGTTATGGCATGGATGTTCTCATCCTTTTTCTTACATGAATATTAATTGAATTAAATTTAATCATACTTATATTAAGCAACATGTGGTGACTTACTAGCATAATGTAATAAGTGTGATTTTTGAGGGTATGTATAAATTCTACACCTCATAATTGTGTATGGGTGTTAGTTCATGTAGATTAATTTACAGAGCATATGTGTATCATATCTTTCTTTGAGAAGATGTCTATGTTTTCCTGCTCAACCCAGATTATACAACGAACGTATATTTTTTATGCTTTCCCTATAGAGAATATTTAGTATGTTTTTTTTGTCCACCCGATTTTTAAGATACATGTGTTATTTCCTATCTATATATTTTATATTTTGTAGTATTGGCACATGTAAAAGACATAGATTTTTTCCTCATTTTTGTTATGCAAGTGACCGCCAAGTTTTTTTATGAACTCCTAATGATACCTCGTCTTTAGTTACTCACTTTCTGGTGACACTACCTTTTGACATTCATTTATATGATTTCATGACTCTCTTTTGTTGGGAGCATTTTGTGAGTTACTTGGTGTTCTTTTCTTTAACTATATTTCAATTCCCTATTATATGTACATACAAACAATAGCTAGCATCTTCCACATTTTCTTCTTTTATAGGGTGCGTCCAACCCCTTAGGTAAAGAAGGACTTTAAAATGTGACTAAGTTGACTAGGGCATGCACATGTGTAGTTGATATTCAATGGGAGATATAGTTGAAGTAGAGGGATTACCCTATGCATTTAGGATTTGTCACATAGATTGTACCTCTTGTATTCACCCATATGGGTGACAACCTTGTAATTTATAAAATTGTATGTCAAAATATTTTTTTTGCTACTACCTTTTGTGTTTTGAACTAAATAAGTTGAATAAATTGGATCATATTCCCATGTGAAAAATATATATTGGTGTTTGGTATTGGTATTGTTCCTTTCATTTGATTGAGTAAGGAACAAATCCCCTCTTATTTCTCACTCCTTACATTTATCTAGACATGAAACACTATCCTTATTGCCTATATCTAATTATCATTAATACTTTACTCAAGTTTCCTTCTAAGTCATGTAGGGCTATTTAATTCATCAAGATCAAAATAACACTCCACATATATACTCATAACAATTAATTTATATAATACATGTTCTTGTTTTTTGCATTACTAAATGCATTACTTGAATTGTATACTGGAGGTAGTGCATTTGAATATATTTATGCATTATTATAATCAAGATCTTTATATGATTTCAAAAGTGAATTGTTTCATTAATTTTTTTTTCTCACGAGACACCTTCTTCCATCTCTATTTACAAATATTCTCATCATCTATTCAACTTCCCCTTTTTAGTTCATTTGATATTATTAAACATTATTATTCCCCTTTACATCTATTGATATATATTCCATCATGTCCATAGGCATGTCTAAGTTTGATCTTATCATTATAAATTTTATTAGTTGAATTGTTTATAATAGTGAGGATTGTAAGGCATTAACGCAATGATTAACATGTATTATGTAAAAACCCAATTGAGTCCTCATATAAATTGGTCTTAAAAGGAATGATCTTTTTTAGAATTTAATAAATTCTTATAAATCAAATAAAGGAATTACATTGAGATAGAAGGAAGATGGGAAACAAGTTGCACCAGAAATCCTTAAGAATAGAAAAACCAATCCTTCAAAACACTACACTCATAGACTTGGGAGTCACAATTTTACTATGCATAATGTTTTGAACCCCCTTGAGAATTTCCACAGCCTCTAGTGCTAGGAAACCAAAAGTGTCAAACCCAAAAGGTTCAAAACATGTCAATTGTGGATGCACACTTTCTCATGTTTGGCTACTTTGCCTGAGGCAGTTTTGAGAGTACATTGTCCTACAGTAAATGATCCACCTCTCAGGATCCATACATGCATGCTTTCCTTCAACCCATCCAAAAATTAAGATATCAGTTAATTTAAGTGTTGATCTCCTCTCATGTAGATCGGTCAAAAAGTTAACATGTGCTACTTTCTTAGAAGCACTTCTTGTACATCTGAGTATGTCATAGAGAACATCCTGAACAAAATCATGTGTATACTTGAAGTCAAGTAGCTCTCTATAATGGTCTGCATGCTCTCCGAAAATATCCAAACATGCCTTACGATAAATTGGACATATCTCATCAATAGGAAATAAAGGAATCACGAGACGATACCTGAGGATGGTATGATACTCCAATGGCGACATATGCAAACCTAATCCATCAATAGGAATAGAAAGGAGAAAATCTTGAGCATGATCAACTTGTAGACACCCAAAAATTGCTTTTTGTATAACAGACATCTCAAACTTAACTTCTATATCCTCAATAAATTTGCTAAAAAGGACACTCACCAAAGCATCTCAGACTCTAGGTGGTACAATGTCCTTGTTCGCAAAACTACTAAGGTCAAAATTTGGTATAGTGATAGAAAGACAATCTAAAACACTATCAAAAGCAGAGTCCATACCACAAATCCCACTACCTCACAAAATATGATCCTGAAGCACCCAAGATTGGACCTTGGAGGCCACAAAAGCATATGAGGAAGCTAATATCACTGAGTAAAGACCTAATCCACCAAGATGAATGGGAAGGGAAGAGAACCCCCATTAAAGGTCCCAAAAGAAAGGACATCCACAAACTACAATTCCTTTAATAGACATATGCAAACCCTTATCAAATAATGTTGCAACCTCCTCCACATATGCGTGTTGACATGTGTGTCAGTCAAACATCAACTTGTCTATACCCATACAAGAACGGAGTAAAAGGAGTTCAAACTTTGGATCACCCAATTGTGGGATAAGTTTCATCATCTCAACAACCTTTGTAGCCCTCCTCATGGCTAACCCCTCAATAAATCCTATGTCCCTACTCATTGCTCCTCCAAGTAGCTTCACTCTTAACAAAGGTCTCTTGATGCTAATGGGGAATGACCTCTTGTCAAGCTTCCTGCCATCATGTGTAGACCAAAAAAATCAGTTTTACAAATATTCAAAACAAGACCCAAACATGGACCAATCCGATGTATGATATTAAGCACCTTGTCCACCTCTTCTGGTTTTCCAATAATAATCCCATCATCAAGACAGGAAGAATGGAGGAGAAGCTTACAATTGTCTCCAATCTCATGAATAAGTGGATGTAATACAATGAAAAAAGGAAGTGGCCATAGAGGGTCACCCTATTGCACTCTAGATGTTGACCATATATGTCCATCCCTAATGTACAACCTTACATCTTGAACATACAAAACTCCACCCATAAAGAAGTAGATGGGCATCTATCCCTCACCTCATAAAGTAATGTTGACATGTCCACAAGATTAAAAGCATTTGAGAAATCAACTTTAAGCATAGAAAGAGTCTCATCTTCATGTTGAAGTAATGATAGGACTATCTATGTCACCAAGGTACACCTCCTTTTCATGAAGTCTATCACTAAGAACTATGTATTTAAGCATGCTCAACTTAGAGTAGTACTAGGATGGGTGGGCTATCGAGAATTGATCATGGATTGTGCATGAATGAGGATAAAGCACCTGACGGAGTCTAGTGGTGGTCTGTGGATCCAGTCATCATTCTTGAAACTCCATAGACTTGGGTAGTGGCCCCGTGAATTACATATTGTATCAGAGACAACTCCCCTCTAGTAGGGGGTCATATGGGCATGTGGCATGCCAGTCTTTGTCCGTGCAGCCCATGCATGCTAGAAAGGGCTACCATGATGATGAGGATACCATTTTACTAGTTATCATGATTGAAATTTGGGTGTACATGGGTCATTCTAGGTCTCCACTGAAATGGTAAAATATTATGAGGCCATATAGTTGAGCCTTGATGAGGATGTCAAGAGTCTAAGTGGGGGAGATTTTTAATATCCAAGACTTGAGATCTTAGATAAAATGATCCTAAAAGGAATGATTGTACTACCCATATCACCAAGGTGCACCTACTTTTTCATTAGCCTAACACTCAAAACTTTATAGTTAAGCATGCTCAGTCTAGAGTGGTACTAGTATGGTGATCACATGTGTGTAAGCTTATCCCGAGCTGTGCGCAAGTAAGGACAAAGCACACAGTTGAGGCCAATGATATTTTGTGGGGTCAATTTCCATTCCTAAAACTCTCTATGAGCCTTGGGCAATGGGTCTGAGTATTACGCATTAAGACTAATATTACATATATGCCATTTGTTAATATGTTGGTCTTGAAATTGTGCTATACACCTTATTAGTGCTTATATTTACCTTTCTGTAACTATAATTTACATCAAGAAAATAAGGTTCTAATATGAAAAATTTCTAGTTGTTATTGTTTCATTAATATCAGTCTTCTAAGAACCATCTATCATCATCATCATAATAAGGTCTAAAAGGGGATAACTTACAACATGTATGGGATTTTTTCTTGAATTAAGAACAATGACATAAGAACCATGAAAATAGAGTTTCCAACGTCATGAGTTAGGATTTCGGTATTTTATAAAACTCTACTTATTAAAAAGATTTCTTCCTCAAAATATAATCATCCATACAGTACCAACCAATTATTCTATACCCCTTGAAAGAGTTAACCTAATAAGTCAAACTAAAGAACTCTAAATTTTTTAGGGCTATATTATTTTTGTCATGATTACTAGGTGTGTTTTATATTGTACACAGATCATACCTCCAATAAGATGATCTCAACTAACTAGGTCTTAGTCATCATGTCTCAAAACAATACTAGAGTTCACTTCAGCATCTAGTAAGTCAATGGGTGCAACTCCACACAACCTTATGGAGTAAAAGATGGTAGGTCCACTAAACCTTAGATGTAAGTCCCATCTTCCTAGTCATCACTCAATTTGTCAAAACTAGGGTTTGAGATTTCTATTATAAATATTACATGGTTCTTATTCCATTGATGCATAACTTCCTTCATTGTGACATAGCTCAATAAATCATCAATCAAATCCAAAAATCATTTTTTACATATAGTAGTATAATGGAAACTATTTTTCGGTGATGAAACTATAAAATATAAAACAAAAGATGGATCCAAATAGATTTTGAGAACCAAATCATGCATATTGCATACTACATCTCCATATCATTCTACTTTATTATCCTCATTACCTAATTCATCCCAATGACAAATATCATAAAAACACAAGAGCGATGTTGATGCCCAACCTACATATAGGGTACGAACACCTAGGGTCCCATCACATTAGAGTTAAATACACAAGTCATTTATGGGTACCTCATTTGATTCTATAAGTTTCTTCCATCCTTACATAGTCAACCTACATAAATTCTAGGCTAAACATTTCATCTAGAGTTTTCAGATAGGGTAAGGGTCATATGGTTGCAAGAAACTTATGAGAGACAAAATTGAAATTGTAAGAGAACTGATAGCCTTGGATCTGATACCACACTTCTTAGGAGTGAGACCTGAGAGGGAATATACTCCCTACTCAATGAAATATAAGGAATAACTCTCCAACCGCAATCACCTATATAATTTTTTTGAATGGCTATATGATATGTTATATTCAATTTAGTATGTTCAAAGTAGAAAATATATCAATATAAGAGGTTATTTCTAACTATATAATTTCATAAGATGAACACCCATATGCGAAGATATAAAATGCATGCTATATCACTAACCATGGATGCCAAGGGTAATTAGACCAATTCAATTCTATCTCCCAAGGAGCATCAAGTACACATGTGCAAGCCTGTTCAACTTCTTCATACTTCTAATGTCCTCTTTACCTAAGGGGTTGGAAGCAAAACCCCACAAAATAACAAAAGGTGAAAATTTATCAGTGGACATTGGTATATGTGCATAACAGGGAGCTAAGAAATAATTTTGAAAAGGACAACAATAAACTTATCAAGGATCATCCAAGTGAATGTCAACATGATAAAGATGCCCAAATATAATTCAAAAGAAGATAATAAATAATTGAGATCCTTGCGTTTAAAAAAATTTCATATTCTTTATCAAATAAACTAATTGCATGATGATTATAACAAACACCATCATAATCCAAAAAGGTAGGACATGAACCAATATATTCCATACCAATGTTGGGAGGACTAAAATCTTAGTGTAAAATACAAAATTGTAGGAGTACCAAAACATCAGTGCATGGAAGGAGGACTAAAACCCCAATGCCTAAATGTAAAGTATTGCAGGATGACTAGAACCTCAGTGCCTGATGGTAGGATGAAAACCTCAATGCCTCAAAATATGGTATATCTAGTTCAGGTTATAATTAGTCAAAACCACACATGCATAATAGATATGGAAAGTTCATTCAATCCAAATAATATTTGTGTAATAAAAATAAGGGATAAAATTTTACATGGCATAAAAAGTGGAGTCAAAGGATCCATAAATATAGATCCAACAATTTTATTCTTTGACGAGAGAGGAACAAATAACAAAATGAATCTTCCAATAATATTTCAACAGAGAAAATAAATAATAATTTAACAAATAAGCTTCATTAAGAATGTTAGTGTTTTGATTCTCAAATAGAATGAGAGAGAGTAAATTAGGTGATTACTCAATTATTAATGAAAGAATGCACCATACCTGATAATCTACCTTAAATATTACTTGTGACCAAACCCTAGGTCCAAAACATAGATTTCTTCACCTATTATTGAATTACATATGCATAAACCATGAATTAATATGTAATTCAATAATAGGTGAAGAAATTTATGTTTATATTTTTAATTCATGGTTTATGCATATTTAATTCAATAATAGGTGAAGAAATCTATGTTTTGGACCTAGGGTTTGGTCACAAGTAATATTTAAGGTAGATTATCAGGTATGTTTTGGACCTAGGGTTTGGTGAAGAAATCTATGTTTTGGACCTAGGGTTTGGTCACAAGTAATTATGGTTTCTCCAAGAAATATTCACTACATAATATACATATTATTACAAATTACTCGTATTTCTCACACTCTCTCATTCCCAAGATCCAAAGGAAGGATAAGAGAGCATCTAATTAGGCTAACTATTCCTCTTAAGACCTCAACTGATCCACTCCAGATGAAAGCTAGTATTGGACTCCTCTTGTTGAGCTGGACCTATTCCTAAAAAAATGATTCAATAGAGTGTCTGAGCTGCTGCTCAGTGAAGAAACCACGATCATTCAGATGCATACTATTATTAGAATTAAATACATAAAATACAAACAAGATAGTTAGAAAGTGTAAATTGTCTAGCATTGTAGTAATTCTGATAAACAATTTAATAAATTTATACATGAATCTATTCATTAATATTTTTATTCCTTTTATTATGTCTTGGACCCACATGAAGTGTACCACATCATGTGGAATTGTTGCAACAATCTATAAATTTATTGTATAATAGTTACAATTGACTTATGACTTTAAGTCAAATAAACTAACTCCCTAGATGAATAACGTCTATTAGATATCTTATTAATGGTTATCATAAAGATCAAAGTATAGCAACCGAATAAAATAAAATGACTATATTCAGTTTTATATGATAACATAATAATATACCACTAGGGGCTTACATGTTGGAAAAAACTTTAAAATCTAAGCAGAGGGATATCCATCTATCTCTAGTCTATATCCCAAGAGTTGGCTCCACTAAGACAGTTCATGTCATCATGTTATTTACCTAAGGGGTTGGAAGCATACCCCACAAGAGAAGACAAAAATGGAAGTTGTCAGCATAAAAATGTTGGTATGAGCATATTTATAGGGATTGAGCAACACTATGAAAAAGGATCACAAAAATAATAGGGGTTCCATTCAAAATAAAAGCACCATCCAAATGGATATCAAAAGAATATGAATTTCAATAAGATGATGGTCAATACTTGCACTTGCCATTAATCAAAATAAGGTATGTCACAAAAGCACATATAAATAGTTTAGGGCACATTACCCCTCAACAATAATCATCAACTGCATGCAAGTGAGATAAGCATAGCACTAGAGAAATAAAAATAATCAATGGCAGCTAGGTCCCTAAAATCTTATAGAGTAAGGCACATAAGCAAAGTCATAAATTTATAAGATGGGAACAAAACTCGAGTATGTGGCACATAATATCTATACCAAAACATAAAGGGAACATAACCCCCATAAAACCAAAGCACTTATAAAACACTAGGGCTACTCAATCACAAAGCTTGCATAAATGTAGACGCAAGTGAAAATATAGTTATAAAAATAGAATTAATGAGTTTTCCATCACATAAATGGAAAATATCAAACATCCACCACAAAAGTGGGCATTATTAGGGTTCCATCTCACATTAAGGAACGACTTGTTTCAATTCCACAAATTATATTCGTCATGAGATCAATAATAATATCCACCAAATTTAGTAGATCTCAAGTACCACTCTCATGAATTGGATTATTAGAAGAGAGAGATATTGTGTGAGGTAATAGCCCAAAAGACCAAGAGAGTGATAATCATGGGTAATTGCTCAAAATAGAAAAAAGGGGATGCTATATACATCAAGAGAGGGAAATTAGGTTTATTCCTCAATGTGGATAATAGAATGCAACATACCTCATATCAAGTCCTCATATGTCCAAGGTCAACCCTAGGTCCAAGAAAGGGTCTTCAAAACACCTATTAAACATTCATGTATAAATAGGGTTAAGTTCACCTTAATTACATAAACCCTAAAAGTCACACTTTTATCATTTATTATGATTCAGATGATCAAAATCATACCATATTGTAGATTATACTTTGTTGGTTTGACAACATATTTTACTTTATTTTTCTGACTTATAGATTACTAGGTATGAATTATAGAAATTTCAACCAATTAGAAAAGTCCATAGAAACCATATATTTATTAGATTGGATTTAGTTATGGAAATCATGCCATCATGTACATAATTTTATTATGATTCTTGGACATATTTTATTATTTTGTTGACATCATATTCATTTATTATGAATTTTGGAAGTTATTAGCCAATGAAAAACTCAACAAAAGCCACATTGGAAATAAATGGACATCTTGATGTGTCATGTTGAGGTGGCCTAGATAAATCTTCCACATGGCTCTTGACCCACATTGTCCATGGTGCATTGTGCATGCATGGACCAGACACTTGAAATGACTTATTTTCCCAAAGCATTGTGTGACAAAACCAAGAACATTGAGGGCATATCCAGGAAAATGCAAATCGGGATCTTAGTCTCCCTCGCAACATTTCTAGAACACGAAGGAATAAGTAGGTCATGCGGATCTCTCCCACATGATGGGAGACAACACAAATAAAAGCATGTAAATTGGCAAACCATAGAGAAAGGTTCATGAGATTCTATTAAAGCCAGAGAGCCAAATAATTGGTAAGTCATCCATGTAAAACTTCAAAATGGTGAAGCAAAAGAAGGGTGAAGAGGGGAAATAGCATTTGGGTAATTACCAAGAACAGAGAGTAAGGATAATCTTCAAGGGATTCCTTTGAACCTAGTGCAAGGTGCACACTGCCCTAGTGAGGTCTACAACCTACCAACAAAGGTATTGCCAAGGCCGAAGGCAAAGATGGTTGGGGAAACACACTAGATCAAATGTGAGGGAAGAAAAAGTGCGGCTAACATCCTGAGGGGACCTTGGGGAAGGTTTATAGGTGCCAGATTGCAAGGACAAGTTGATACTAGGTTTTCCCCAAGATCTCATTGGAGGTCTACGACGACCATGCCTTCCAGACAACACACTCCTTCCAACCATAAATTAAGATAAGATAGGGTGAGGTTGGAGTTTCATTATGATTTTCAAATTATTGGATATATTTAGGAAGGACTGGGATGAAGGGTTACAAAAGCTTCAACAAAAACATGACGAACAAGAAATATGGGGTTTCCAATTTTGATTGGATTCGGGTTTCAAGTTTGGGATCAAGATAGTCAAACTTGTAAGAGGAACCCATTGGTACAAGAATTTTAGAAAATCATTGAGAGGGTAAGGAAGTAGCCTTCCAGGAAGGGTACAACTACTATAGAGACTTTGGTCAAAGGTAGGAGACAAGATCCTAGTCGTCCAATTAAGAGTGAGGGGCAAGCGTGCAAATCCAGTTAATGATAGGAATCTAGGTTTCAGAATATAGTTATGATGATTAAATCAACCAAAATAGAAAAATATCTGGAACTATACAAAATTGAGTATATTGGTTAAATAGCAAGATTTGATGCATTTAATATGTATATATCTTTCCTAATTTTGAAATTAGGTTAGATAGAATTACCCAATTAGCCTTAAACTTGGCACCCAAGGAACCTAAGTTTGTCATTAAATTTTATTTTTGAAGTTCCCCTTTATGAGTTCTGGTATAATTAGGTTTTAGGATCTTCACCATTTTATTTATTACAATATTACATCATTAGCATCAACATTCATTAAATTGAGTACTATTATGTTTACATTGTTACCAAAAGATTTTCCCTATATTATTATGCAAGGATATCTGTATTTTACTTATTTAACATATTTAGTCCATTATTTCAAAATTTATTTATACAATTGCACATTATCCATACCCACAAACATGGAAACACCAATTGTTATTCTAATTCATGTATTAAGCATATTATACCTCTTATCAAATATGCCTTATCCATTGTATTAATATTACTTAGAAAAGGAAGCATATGTAACATATTTTATGAACTTACTCACATGTTAGCAAATATACATGTTAGTTTGTAAATAGGTGATGTGGATTATAGAACCTTATGCCACTTAATATGTTATATTTCTTTTCAAGCCTATATATGTTATGGGTTACCATTGAGTTATTCATGTTATATGCATTGACTATATACATTAAGGTATAACTCCATTTTTTTGCTCATGTTACACCACAATTTTCTTAAAACGTGTACATTATTGAGAAGAAGCTTAATTTGCATTGGGATGACACAAAAATGATAATCATTGCATAAAAATATAATTTCACTCAACCAACTCATGAAACTAATTAAAAATCTCATCTCTCAAGTTCCACGACATAAAACTTAACTTTAAACTAAACTAAACTAGTACATAGTCTTCATACTAAATAAAAAAAAAACTAAATGCCATAGGATAGTTGGCACCCCACCATGGCTAAGATCTTAATTAGTCCTTGTGATGTATGCTCCTTGGTTAAGCTCTCTTATCCTTTCCTCTTGCGGACATCACATCCCCAGCCATTCATTCAAAATGGCAAAACACATTAGAGTAGGCGGCATTGAGTATTGTTATAACAAAATAATAATCTTGACAATAAAGAAAAGCATGAAATTAACTAAATGGTAAATTTAAATTCTCATAATCTGCTCTTAGTGGTTGATTGTAATGTCCTCTACTCTTATGCACCAACTATGCTCATAAGGAACGTAAGCTCAACTGATGTTCCACTTGAACTCATGATTTGCACTTGAGTGCCATAACTTATCTCCTATTGAGCTCATGATCTACACATAAGTGCCATAATGTTCCATTTGAACTCATGATTTGCACATAAGTGCCACTATGTTCCATTTGAACTCATAAGGCTCGAAGGCTCAACACTAACATGATGAGAACAAAATAATACAACTAAACATAATTCATCATTAACTTGAAATAGTTGATCCTTACTTAGATTTCACATGAATAGGACATGGATTCTTTAAATAGAACTTGAAATCATAATCATCATATAATAACATTTAAGGAACACTAATTCAAGAATTTCTAAAAAATGAATAGATAGTTATGCATATAATTTAACTTCATCATGATACAATAATTAAGTGATTGATAACCATAGAAGATTCTAGTTTCCTTTCTTAGATTTACACAAACCCTAAAGTCTTGAAATTATAATAATCAAAATTAATATTTGTATTCATTAACATATAAAACCTAAATTAGACTCTTAGGTAAAACATGGTCTGGTATGATTGATTTAGTGTTTGAAAACTAGAAGTTCGAATTCCTTATTCAAAATCCTTTCCAATGGCTATTTTTGTGCATTTTTTGGATATAAAATCAAATTACTATGAATTTCTCAAATTTTGGCCAATCACAAAACAAGGAAAAACCATGTAGGAAGTGGCTAAAATCTTGCAGTGAGGCTTACTTGGCCTAACCGCATTCTGCCACATCACCCCTGGGGTAGAAGCTACAGAAAAATTTGATGGCATCGACCAGAGGCTAAAAATTCGTCCCTATCCCTAGCCCATCATGATGGATAACATCAAAAGATCATGGCAAAATTGAGAATTGAGAACCTGCAATCTTTGTTCTCAAATGCAAGGTACACAAGAAACAAAACAAAACACATACCAGATTTGTCAATCTAATACTCTGTTTTTTTGTTGTTGATAACCTAAGACCAAGCATACTACAAGGTCCCTCAGGAATTGTTGATTCCAACAAGCCTAGCCTTGACTCGTTTCAAGGTCAGGAACATAATAAAACTCCACCGCTATTACTAGTGAGGTGGTGAAAGTTAGGGATCATATAGGAAGCAAACCCTTGGAAATCTAACAATATGGGTGTGTCTGCAACAAGTTGTCGAAGTTGACAAGTAGGAAATCAAGACTGATTGAGATGAACCCAAACCAGATGAAAATAGGGGAAAGATGATTACCATGTCAACTACCCAAACGACTTCAAAAAAATCTTCATGAGTGTTCCCCAAGTGTTTCTAGGTCAACTCAGGTAGTCGAGAGGGTAGGGAACATTGGACCGAGGTCGAGCTGTAGAGGCATATGTCAATAGTAGTAGGGTAACCATGTACAGGGTGCTAGAGAGAACACATGATTGTGATTTTGTCACTCGACCCCTGGGGAACAATTTTGGGGCCCTATATGTAGGTTTCACAATCTGAGAGGGGTAGAGTTACTTGTCGGGAAAAAAATAGGGGAAACGAGAGAGGGTCTTAGTCGACGGGGGGGTCTATGGCATAAAACCCTAATGTTTAAGAGATGAGAAGGTTTGGGAAGAAGTGAGGAAGGTGAGGGGATGATCTATTTGTGTTGAGAAAACATAGGGATAGATATCACGAAAGAGGGATATCCTCATCATTGTTGCAGTTCGACTAGGACTCGGACAGGTGAGGGAGAAAGGCAGGGGCCGTCAGATGGGTCCACAAAAATTGGGATTCCCAAATCACCATCTGATTGGTTCGGAGGAGAAGAAGAATGTGTGTGATGAAAGAAGAAGAAAAAAGTGAACCATAGGTTAGATTGTATTTATTTGATGTTATTCGATTGATTGTTAATGTGAACTATATACTAACTCCACTAATTGATTTGGAGGGTCAAACCAAGTCCTATTGACTTCAACTTTGGGGCCTCATTTAATCAAAGAGTCCAGATCCTTCTTCTATGACTAGATTTAGGTTTTGACTACCTTATTCCTATAAAACTCATTTTGGTCATTATCTTGATATATAATTAAATGATGAGATAAAGTGAAATTTCCTTTCCTTAGTGAGTTAGGTTTTGAGTAGAATTTCGACATGTGGAGATTTTATCCACCCAAAGGTAAACTTTTCATATTTTAAGTCTTTTGGAGAAATTATCCTTAGAGGAGAGATAATATAAAAGAGTTATTTCTTATTTATTTGGATATTAAGATAAAGGTGAGTTACTTAATGCATAAGGGAACAATATATGTTAATCAAATGAAATTTTATAAATTTTGTTATTTTTGTTAAGTCTATTATTTAACTTTTTATCATAAAACTCTATCAAGAACTTTAAATTATATAAGTGAAATTTTGGGATTTTATAGGTCAAATTTAAACAACCAACCATACCAACCTCCTAATCATGAGATTAGGGTTTGTAGAGAAAAGATTATAGGTTTTGATATGTTATACATAGCGCCATGTACCTCTCTACACTCAAACTACCTCATCTTGAACCATTTAGGTTAGTAAGCATGTGTCCTCCTTCATGGTGTAGACCTCCATGATGGATTCTATAGTATTCAGGGCATATAGTATCTAGATGATTCTTAGTTTCACTTATAGAGTTACTACTATAATGTTCTTAGCTTGACTCTGTACTTCAGGCTTCTAATTTCACTTTCTAAACATTGAACTTAAACTAAATCACTTGAATAAAAAAAGTGATCTACTTAACTGATAAACAGAGTAAACTGATAATTACTAGAATGAACCTTTTTTGAAATTCATGAGCATATAATTGGAAATAATCATTGACTAGATCAAAAATCCAAAGTATGATTCAAAATTTTATAAATTAGGACAAACCTAGGGTTTTAGTGCCTCTAATTCTACCATTATGATTCACCAAAGTCTCATATCAAATTAATCTAGATCTATAAATTGTCTAGAATATATAAAAAGTATTCTAAAACAAATAAAAGTTCAACTGAAATCTCGTATCTTGGCTCTACAAATGAGGACAATAATCAATGTGTAAAATAGTACAAGTTCTCTACAATTTTGGGTTCATTTATATAAAATCAAGCTTTAAAGGTGATTTTCCACTCACTTGTATGTGTTGTATCTTACAGATCATGAGCTTGAGCTAGATAATCTCATATTCCAGCTTATACAATTTGATTCAAGTTCCTAACCTCAAAACTTATTCCGAACAGCCTATCAAGAGGTATAAAAGCCTAAACAGTGTGTGAAGGATGTAGAAATTGAAGACGAAGGTCACTGAAACCTTCAATTGATGAATTAGAGAGTTTTGATCTAGGGAACATAAGGATGAGAAGATATATGAATTTAAAAATGACTTATCATATCAGATCTAAGTTGAAACTATTTGTTTCCCTCACTTTCCTAGTTCTTCCTCATCGTCACCCTAAAAATTGCCTTTGTGATTTCCCTTTTCATAGGTCTAGGGTTTTAGGAGGGTGGAGGATCTAAAATTAAAGCTAACACACTTTGTTCATCATATATATATATATATATATATATATATATATATATATATATATATATATATATATATATATATATATATATATATATATATATAGGGTAGCGATCTAGTGAGAAACATGCTACAGTGAGAGCATGAGAGACACTTGAATAAATACACAGAGATATGTTGTTTTCAATATCCAACCTTATGGATGGAAAGAACATCATTTTATTTACCTTCACACAAAAAATCATTACAATATGATATTTTATACATGGCCATATTTACAATATACACATTTTACATCCAACAGTCAGCCTTAAACTCAATATTGAGAGTTGAAAAATATTCATTTGTTGTGCATGCATTACACGTCCTACAATGATGAAATTTTCTGGGAAGGTAACTAATAGGGTATATTTTTAATCCATAAGGTTAGATTATGGAAAATATGTCATTGTATAAAGTTATTCAAATGCCTCTCATGCTCTCACCAATATATGTTTCTCACTAGATCATTGTCATATATATATATATATATATATATATATATATATATATATATATATATAAGAATTTTTGTGATTGGAAGAGTTGTTCGATATCACAAAGGATCCAACAGAAGGCAAGTGTTCAATTGATGCTTTTTTGATTGATTTCTCTTTGCGAAGACCCTTCAGAAAACACACCATTGGTTGTCACCTTTAACAGACACATCGTCAGTAGGCATCTACCCTGCTAAACTATCAGAACACTACCTCTAGTGAAACCATCGGTAGACCAAGTCCTAGGAAAACCATCGAAATCTATTCCTCTCAAAGCCATCAGTAGGTGAATGCCCGCTAAACCACCAGTTAACAATGTTTGATAATATCTTCAGTCATTCAATCAGTAGTTCTCCTGGGTGGAACCTACTGAACTGTCAGTTAACAAGAAATGTTAAATCTATCAGTTGATCAAGTTATGGTTGTTCTATAAGAAAACTTAACCCCCCCCACATTTCCTTCATTTTAACTCTCATTTGCTTCATCTTTTTATATTCATCTCTACAATTCTATAATAAAAACATAGCAAGATATCACATGATGATTTTCTTTATGTTGTTATATTTTAGTTATCTTTAAAGCTTTCTTTCCATCATAACTGAGTTATCTCTTCATTAATTATATTGAAACTTTAGCATATAATCAACACATATCATTTCTTATCAATAAACATGTCTAAACTAAACTAAAACATAAATAAATAGCAAATGATTCAAAACATTATTGAATGTATAATCAACTCCAAGATTATGTTTAGTCATCTAATTACCAAAGAAATCAAGACATTGGTTGTAACAATATCCCCGTAAAAAAATCTTATCAAAATTTCCTCTAAAAGAAAGGGATATTTGTTACACGTCTCACATTCTAACTCTCATGTAGCTTCATCTATACCATGATTCCTCCAAAGAACTTATACTAGAGGTATCTCCCTATTTTAAGCTTTTGTATTACATTATCTAGAATTTGTATAGGGCCTGCTACATATAATATATATTCTCTTAGTTGCAATGGATCTAGGTCTATGATCCTCTCTGTACATGGGTGCCACTTCCTTATCATAGATACATATCATACATATACAGGTTATCTAGTTCATGGGGGAACTGTAGTTTGTATACCACTAGTCTAATCATTTGTATGATTGAATAAGGACCCATGTATTTAGGAGTTAATTTACCTAGCTTTCCAAACCTGAGTACACCTTTTAGTGGTAGCACCTTCAAGTAAACCTCATTACCAATTTCAAACTAAAGTAGTATATGAATTTTCTCTACATAACTTTTATGTCTATCCTGTGAAACTTTTGACTATTGTCTAATCACGATTATCCACATGGTCATTTCTTCCACCAACTCTATACTTAGAATATCTCTCTCACCAACTTCAAACCAATAAATAGGAGATCTACAATTTCTCCCATAAAAAGCTTCATATGGATCCTTACCTAAAGTGGAATTGTGAGGTTGTTCATCCCAACTGCCACTCAATTGTAAAACACATTCTCTTAGCATGTCTGCTAAGGTTTGAATTATCTGCTCTGATTGTCAATCTATGTGGGAGGAATTACTAAACCTCAAACATGTTTCCCAAGCATGGTGTAACTGATTCCAGAATCTATATGTGAACTTAGGATCTTTATCAGATATAATAGAAATGGGTATCCATTTAATTTGACTATCTCATCTCTATAGACGTTTTCTAGCTTGGGTGCATCCCAAGTTGACTTCATAGGGAGAAAATGATAAGACTTAATCAGCTTATGAACAGTCACCCATATAGAGGCAAAACTATGTGACATCCTTGGCAATCCTACTACAAACTCCATAATGATATGTTCCCATTTCCATACTGGAATAGGAAATGATTGTGGGGTACATTTCATCTTTTGGCGTTCAGGACATACACCACACTTTTTTTTTAATTTGGGTAAATATATTTCCAAACCCCTTAAAAGAGGGGCAAAGTTACAATCTACACACGACATGTAGATTACAAAGATATATTAGTGACTTATGTGTCATCCCTATAAAAAATAGCCCATTAAAGGTTTTACATTAGATCCCAATTTCTAATAATCAACGAAAAAATACTTTTAGGTCTAGATTTATAGGCAACAAATAAAAGCTTCATTTCCTTCTCAAGATGTTTGAAGATATCGAGGTAATCTTTAGGACGTCATCCATGTTTCCTTGTGTTCATCTCAATTTTTCCTTGTGTTCCTTTCCATCCAAATGAGATGAACACAATCTGTTACTACCCAAACTTCAAAGATACCACTGGATCGTGATCTACTATCAATATTCCTGAGGAATTCATGAAGAAGATAAGAGCTTCTGATATTCAACTTCAGTTGAGCTCGGCCCCATAGGTATCTCCAGACTCGACAATGCCTAAAGAGGTGTAAGCTAGATTCAGGCTCTTACTGACATAAAAGATGAAATGAATTAGTAATAGGGCACCATTTGCTTGTTTTCTCCAAGGTCAGAAGTAAATCTTTGATGGTGTTATAGGAAGTGAGGCTCTAATGTGGTTGATGCATTAGAATCCATAATGAATCAAATATTTTATCTTTAGGCAAGCATTGTCTACAACTTTTCCACAGTGATACATCATCAATGTGTGTGTAAGCTACCACATTTCGACCATTCTACACCATGTAGTTGAAACACAGGTACTATGATCACTAGATAAGTCTTCCCATATCTGGAATGCATCCATGAGTTCCATAAGCAAGATAAGTGTAGTAGCACATTGATTATTTTGAGAGTGTAAAATTTAGCTAGGTCTTCAAGATTACTTAGATTAAAACCACCCTCATTAGAGGGAAAAGCAATCCTTGACCAGCTAGCTAGGTGTGATGGACTGCCCCACAACAAAATAGATAAAAGGATTTTCAATTGAGATTAAGCTAAAAATGGAATCTCTCCCTACATCATCCAAAATTTAATGAGACCCATAGCACAATATTCTGATCAAAACAATACAACCAGTCATAGATATTTTTGCACCTGGCCATCTGCTAATCATTTCCCTCAATAAATCAAGACATTCATTAAAGTGCTTCCTCCTTAGATTACCTCCTACCATAGGAAAATCTAGGTATTTTGTAGGCCAGTTACCTCTTTGAATGCCCATGGAATTAACCAAAGTATCCTTGTTCTTGCACGAAGAAGATAGAAAAATGTGTGTTTTAGCATCATTGCATTTCATACCAGATTGTTTCTCAAAATCTTGGAGAAGGCTTTTAAGGTTTGTAAGACTATTCTGCCTGCCTTCCACAAAAAAAGGACATCATCAACAAATAAAAAAATGACTAAGATCTTTAGTTCACTTGATGGGGAAGGATCTAATAGATTTATCATCATAAGCTTTCTTGGGCTTCCTACTGAGACCTTCCATGGCAATGGAGAAAAGCAAAGGTGAAAGAGGATTATCTTGCCTTAATCCATTCGAATTCTTGAAGAAACTCTTAGAAGTGCCATTCAGAAGAAGTGAGAAGGAAGGAGTGCAAACACATTGTTTTACCAAATTTATCCACTTTTCATAGAAGACTAGGCTTTCAAGACATCACCATAAATAAGACCATTTAACTGAGTCGAAATCTTTAGTGATATCCAACTTTACACATGCAACAGGAGGACTATTTTTAACATTGAACCTGAGTGTGAATTCAACAGCCAGTTGAGTGCAATCTTCAATTCTTCTACCTTGTATGAACACACCTTGATTAGGAGAGATTAGTTTAGGAAGGACACTAGATAGACACTTGGATATTACCTTGGTGATGATCTTAGAGTGCAAACACATTGTTTTACCAAATTTATCCACTTTTCATAGAAGCCTAGGCTATCAAGACATCACCATAAATAAGACCATTTAACTGAGTCGAAAGCTTTAGTGATATCCAACTTTACACATGCGATAGGAGGACTATTGTTAACATTGAACCTGAGTGTGAATTCAGTAGGCAGTTGAGAGAAATCTTCAATTCTTCTACCTTGTATGATCACTCCTTGATTACGAGAGATCAGTTTAGGAAGGACACTAGATAGACACTTGGATATTACCTTGGTGATGATCTTATAGACCATGGAGCAGCAAGAAATAGGCCTGAAGTTAGTTGGAGAACTGATGACTTCCTTCTTAGTAACGAGACAAAGGAAAACATGGTTGATTTGAAGAACCATGTTACCCCCTACAAAAAACCAAACAATATCTTTTGTTAGATAATCTTTGATCAGGTTTCAGTTCTCCCTATAGAAGAATCCATTGAAACCATTAGGTTATGGACTCTTATTGGGTCCTATACTCCAGATTGCCTCCTTGATTTTAGATATATCAGGTAACTTGTAAAGCATTGAGTTGTCGACATCATTAACAGTATCAATCTAGTCATATTCTATTAGAATCTCCTCATTTTGTACCTGGTTATATAGATTCTCGAAGAAAGAAGTAGTAGTGCTGGTGATATCATCATCATCATGGACACTATTTCCTTGTGAATCAAAAAGCTCAGTGATTGAATTAATTGCATCCCGTCTTTTGATAATGGTTTGACACATCTTGGTATTGTAATCTCCATTGACCACCCAATCAAGTCTGCTTCTTTTCCAATAGTAATGTTCTTCATTTTTACCAAGAGTTTCTAGTCTATCAAAGGTGGCTCTTTCAGCATCAAGAGGTGGCCTTCTCAATGTCACAGTGATATAATTCAGCTCCATATATTCCTTAGAAATAAGATTCTATAGATTAACATATTGTTTCAACCATATTTTTAACTTAATTTTGACCAACTTAATCTTTTAGTAGAACTGAAATAGAGGATTTCCTAGGGGAGATGATGATTCCCGAGCCTCCTTGATAATTTCACGACAACCAGACCATTCAAGCTAGAAATTTAGGAATCTAAATGGTTTCTTCTTCTAAATAAGTACCTTCATGTTGATGTTGATAGATGTATGATCTGAGTAAGAATAGGTTATGAGATTAGTCTTGGAACCAAGAAATTTAGTAAGCCAATCATCATTAACAAAATATCTATCCAGCTTGCAAGTGATTCTTTTCAAAACTCCTTATTTATTATGCCAAGTGAAAACTTCATTGTTGACTGTAGGTAGCTCAGTGAGATTTGCCTTATCAATAGAGGTATTGAAAGAACTGAGGATGAAGGTAGGGGCATTACGACCACCTGCTTTCTCCTCATGTTTCCTGGTAATGGTATTGTCAAAATCACCGGTAATAAGACATGGGTCACACATAGAAGCAACTAGCTATTCCAATTTATCTCAGAGAAAAGATCTTTGTTGTATTGAATTCCTCATGTAGATAGTAGTAAGGTTGATGATAAGTCTCCCTTTGTTTAAGAATTTAACAGTAACATTTTGATCTGAAGAATGGAATATCTCTTTGGTAAACAATACAAGAGAGTTGGGTCTCCTATATATATAGGAGCCAGAGAGTACATGGGCTAATTAGAGAAAAGGGAAAATACAATGGGCATGAGCCCAACTAATCAAATATGCTAACACGCCCCCTCAAGTTGGAGAGTAAACATTGTGAAGTCCCAACTTGATGCCCATATACTTGAATAAAGTAGGAGGAAGAGGTTTGGTAAGGATGTCCGCAACTTGATCACCTGTCCTAATGTGAGGAGTGATGATTTTCTTGGCTTTGACCAGGTCCCACACAAAGTGGCAGTCAACTTCAATGTGTTTTGTGCGCTTGTGGAAGACTGGATTTTTAGCTATGTGTATAGCTGCCTCGTTGTCACAATATAGAGTAGCTGGGGTTTGAAATGGAATTTGAAATTCACTCAAGATGGACCAGACCCACTGTAGATCACAACATGCATGAGCCATGGCTTGATATTCTACCTCAGTGCTAGAGCGAGCTACCACAACTTGTTTTTTACTCCACCAAGAAACCGGGTGAGTGCCAATCATGACACAATAGCCAGAAGTAGACCGTCGGTCTTTAGAATCACCAGCCCAGTCGGCATCTGCATATCCAGAGATGGTGATTACCTTGGAGTTTGGACGTTTGTAGAGCAATCCTCATCCTGGAGCACTCTTTAGATAGCGAAGAATGCATTGAACGCTGGACCAATGGACCAGGAGTGGTACACTCATGTGTTGGCTGACTATCCCAACCGCATATGTAATATATGGTCGAGTAATAGTTAAGTAAATCAACTTCCCAACTATACGACGATACTTTTCAGGATCAGCAAAGAGTTCTCCTTCATGCATAGGCTTTTTATGATAGTCCATGGGGGTAGAAACTGGTTTGGCTTCTGCCATGGTGGCCTCTTGAAGCAGGTCTAGGATATAGAGTCGTTGTGATAGACTTATCCCTGAGGTTGAGCGGAGGACTTCAATTCCGAGAAAGTATCGTAGAGTGCCCAAGTCTTTTGTATGGAAATGTGCATTCAAGGACTTATTAAGCTGGGATATTCCCACCATATCATTACTTGTGATGACAATGTCATCAACATATATAGCAACAAGAACATGCCCTTTAGAGGACTTGGAGAAGAACAAAGAGTGGTCTGTGGCTGATCTCTGGAAGTGAAGTTGAGTTAGGACATCACTTAACTTGTTGAACCAAGCCCTTGGAGACTTCTTGAGGCCACAGAGAGATCGTCACAGATGACATACTTTTTGTGAAGACGCCCCAGCAACAAACCTAGGCGGTTGTTGCATGTAGACTTCCTCCAGGAGATCTCTGTGAAGAAATGCATTCTTGATGTCGAGTTGGTAAAGAGGCCAGTCAAGGTGAGCTGCAAGGGAGATAAGGATGCGGATGGATGCAATCCTTGTAACTGGAGAGAATGTCTCAAAGTAATCCACTCCAAAGGTTTGCGTGAATCCTTTGGCAACTAGGCGTGCCTTGAGTCTTTCAATAGAACCATCCGACTTATGCTTTATAGAGAAAACCCATCGGCAACCTACAATATTTTTTCCTACTAGTGGAGTCACAAGATCCCATGTCTTGTTTTCATGGAGAGCGCACATTTCTTCCATCATGGTAGCTTTCCAACCAAGATGACGTAGAGCATCTGTTGGACACTTGGGAACATATGTTGTGTCCAATGCAGTAGTAAAAGCAGATGCAGAAGAAGAAAGACGTGCTAGACAAAAAGTATTGGAAATGGGATGCTTGATAGTACAAGAGTGTATACCTTTGCATAGTGCCACTGGTAGATTGGATTGGTCCAGAATTGATGAAGATGAAGCAGATGTAGCCGGTAACTCATCTTCCATGCGCCTGTTTGGTGTTGGGGATGATGGAGATGGTGGTGGTATTAGTGGGATGAAGGGATCAGGCAATGATACCATAGTATTAGTATGATCAATGGGGAGTGAGGTGGATGAAAAGAACATTTCATCCTCATGAAAGGTGACATCTGCAGGGATATAGATTCTTCCAGAGTTAGGTTCAAGAAACTTGTATCCTTTTTTAGGACAAGGATAACCAAGAAACACCATTCAGATAGCTCAGGGGGAAGTTTGTCAGCCTTAGGATCAAAATTATGAACAAAGGTGACACAACCAAAAACCTGAGGCGGTAAGGGGAATGGTTTGGATTGAGTGTAAATAATGGAAAAAGGAGTGCGCTTCCTGAGGATAGAGGAAGGTTGACGATTAATAAGAAAGCAAGCAGTGAGGACAGCATCTGACCAAAACGACTTAGGTGAGTTGGCATGAATGAGAAGAGAGTGTGTAATGTCAAGTAAATGACGATTTTTGCACTCAGCAATGCCATTTTGTTGTGGATAGTATGCATAAGAGCGTTGATGAATCATCCCAACTTCACGACAAAAGGAGGCGACGACCTTTTGGGTATACTCAAGGGCGTTGTCAGTTCGAATGATCTTAATAGACGTCAAAAATTGAACTAAAACCAACTTGTGAAACTCACGAATTAGTGAAAAAACTTCATCACAAGTAGAAAGTAAGTAAAGCCATGTTATTCTAGAAAAATCATCCACAAATGTAAGAAAATATCTATAGCCATCATAACTAGTGGTTCTGAATGGACCACAAACATCTGTATGAACTAAATCAAACATATGAGATTATTATTTACAAATACGGGATGGGAAGGACACAAGATGATGTTTTCCTAGTTGACATGCATTACACTGAATGGAAGAACATGAAGATAAAGAACTATCTAATAGTTTAAGCTTGTCTAAAGGTAAATGGCCATGACGAAGATGTAGCTGAAGTGGCATGGAGGCAAGAAGAGCTTGTTGTCAGCTAGAGGGAGTGGCAGAGAAGTAGTAGAGATCACCAGAGCGTACACCATGCCCAATCATCATCAAATTCCTCCAATCCTGTAAAACAAAACTAGAAGGACCAAAAGTTACAAAGCATTTGAGAGAATCCACAATTTTTGCTACTGACATCAAATTGTATGGAAAGTTTGGAACAAAATGGATAGCAATCAACTTGAATTTAGAAGAGATAGGAATAGTGCCACACCGAGTTACTTGTTTGACTAACCCATCTGCCATGGTGATAGAGGAGTGAGGGATAAATGAATCAGATGTGGTTAAAAGATGGGGCATACCCGTCATATGTTGAGTCGCACCCGAATCCATAATCCAGTTAGAATTGGCAGCAAGCATGGATGCCCCAACATTACCTTGAGATGAGGTGGCAAGATGGGCAGAAGAACCAGTTGTAGGTAGATCTCTGATTTGCCAATCTGAAGATGCAGAAGTGGTAATACTATTATGGAGGGAAGAATCTCCATAATATTGGGCAGCTTGACGAAGGTGTTTGTATTCCTCATGAGATAATGAGACATGAGAAGCACGAGAAGATACTTGTGGTAAAGGAGGAGCATGACCAATTACCGGAGTAGACAATTGACCAATGTGGGTAGGTGCTTGAGCAACATGCGCGGAGCCTCTTCCACGTCCTCTCCCATAGTGTTCTGGATATCCATGCTTTGAGTGACAAACATCTTCAGTGTGGCCTAACTTGCCACAACAAGTGCACTCCGGGCATTGGCCTCATCCACGACCACGACCTCTATCTGCCGCAACCATTGCTGATGGAGGTTCACATGCACCATTAGGAGAAATACGGGGAGCAAGCATTTTAGACTGGGCCAGACGTGCATATGTCTGGTCCATGGATGGAAGGGTTGCACCAACTAGGAGTAGTTGTCGAACAGCCGCAAAGAGAGGATGAATCCCGTTGAGGAAGTGCCCGGTGAGGAGAGTTTCTCTTTCTTTAGTAACCTCGGTAGAGGTCGTGGGAGAGAAAAATTTTAGTTGGTTGGACAGGGCCTTCATTGCATCATAGTACTTGGACAGGGGTCGCTCTCCTTTCTGTTCTGAGAATATTTTGTCCATGGCATTGTATATACACAAACAGTTGTCTTCCTGAGTGAAGAACTGCTTCATTTCATCCCACATTGTTTTCGCACACTTGTGCCACATGTATTTGACGGAAATATCAGGCTCCATGCACCCCCAAAGCCAAGAGAGAACATGGCTGTTGCCTGTAGTCCAGGCAGTATCCGGTACGGTAGGGGAATCCTCAGTGATAAACTTGAGTTTACCCCGAGACTCAAGAAATGTCTGAACAACATTCATCCAAAGTAGAAAGTTGTCATCATTAAGTTTCACGGTAGATATGTGTGGCATATCATTATAAGCGATAGTTGTTTTAGTAACATCACCCATGATATGGTAAGAAAGATAATAGAGACTAGCACAGTCTAAAAAGATAGAATCGTACCGGAATGTAGCACAGTACAAACAGAAAGTAAATGTATCAGAATGTAGCACGGTACAATTGAATGAAACAGAGATACTACCGGAATGAAAACTCGGTAGAATGAGTTGTAGCACTACCGGAATGGGTCTCGGTAGGAAAAG
This sequence comes from Alisma plantago-aquatica, assembly GCA_963693085.1. NCBI lineage: Eukaryota > Viridiplantae > Streptophyta > Magnoliopsida > Alismatales > Alismataceae > Alisma > Alisma plantago-aquatica. Next base: position 1,181,355,257 of record OY856412.1, on the reverse strand, counting down.
AAAAAGAAAAAAGCACTACCAAATTAATGGCACGGTAGGTTGAAGAACATAAAATCCACAATTTTTAAAGAAATCACTCAACCATGTGGATTTGGGGAACCACATGGAGAGAAAGAAAAAATAAAAGTTGTGCCCCTACTTTTTAGTTCTTTATAATTCAGCACGGGGTCTTTTGTTTTGACTTTTTTTTATTCGAACTCAACTATTACAATAGATGGTAGAAACGAAGTGTAATATTTATTTTGTGACCAAGAACAATTAAGAGCAGAACAATATAACCATTACTTGAAGCATGAACAGGCTTCCAACTGATTTTCTTGCCGCTAAAGGAGTATCCTTCATGATTTAGCAGCTTCTGAATAAGACTATGTGCAAAGGGAGAGCTCCGCTATGTTGGCGATGGGATTGGAAAAAGATATAAAGAAATGGTGATTAGAAGCAAATCATCGTCAATTACCCTTCTTGCTCCTGTTCCGTCACGTACGAAGCCAGAAGCTACATACTATGAGATCGGATGTTTCTAGCCAAATGGTTTGATAGCAGATGCCACCGAAAATGGAAAAAAGGATAGAGGGAGGGAGGGGAGGATTAGGGTTAGGATACTGCGTCTGATACCATGAAGAATGGAATATCTCTTCGGTAAACAATACAAGAGAGTTGGGTCTCCTATATATATAGGAGCCAGAGAGTATATGGGCTAATTAGAGAAAAGGGAAAATACAATGGGCATGAGCCCAACTAACCAAATATGCTAACATGATCATCCATGTCGAAAGAAAAAAATCCTAATATTTGGGATTCCAGCCTATATAGATGTTCCCATTATTATCATAAGAATAGCTATAAATCCCTTTCCAACCTCTTGGAAACATTTTCTCTGACGTATGAATGAACTGAAGTTTGATCTTCATTTCCACTAAAATAGTTATGGAAGCCTTAGCATCAAGAATAATCCTATGTACTTCCCTTTTCTTACATGGCTTCCCTAAACCATGTACGTTGGTCATGATAAAGGTCATTAATGACACTGACTGGATGATTGGGTCTGACACAACCCATCTCCTTTAAAAGTCCTAGGTGTTTTGTTTGAATCTTTGCTAGATCCACCTTTCTTGGGACTGGATTCTGAAACTACATTACAAAGATGCTAGAACCCCCATTGTCAACCAAAACATTGTGACCTACCTCTTCCACAGTGCCAGGATCGTTGTGACACGTAGCAAATTGATATTGATCATCATTGATTTTAGTAATATTATCGGTATCAAATCATTCTCTTTGCTTAGGTTTCCAAACATGTTATTGATAAAGATGGTGCTTTCCTTATGAACCTACCTATCTCTACTAGGTTCATCTACAACCTTCTTTTTTCCCACAACCTTCCATTTTGGTTTCTCAGATTGCTTCTTCTTAGGTATTTCTTCTACTGGATTCAATGGAAAGTCACTTGATCCATGTCCAAAGACTTTACATTCTGGGCAGTGACTAGGGACGTGATCATGTGAATGCTTATTGTTAAAGGTTCCCTATTACATGATCAGTCACATCTCTCTTCGTATTTAGCCACCAATACATCTCTTTTATTTTTTATACAGCCTATAATTGACTGGATGCATATCATACATATAAGAGTGAGTTTCCTTGAGAGTATGCTACTTTAATCCATTGTCATATGGAACACATAGTTTGTGATGCTGATACAACAACCGATCATCTGAATATCTAAACTCTATCCTCTTACCTCATGTCATATCATGCACAACTTCCATTCATTGTCACTGTGTTGAAGCTCTTTAGTTTGCTCATAGAATGGTTGTCTAACCTATATCTTTGCAATCGGACACCTTATTTTAACACACACAAATCTAATTCCATCTTGATAATTGATAACACCCATTTTTATGATATTTATGGCCCATATTTTGTTGTCAAAACTGCCCTTTTAAACTGTTTTCCTCTCCTTTTTGTCATGTTATTGAATAAATGAGTCACACTATGCTCTTAACTCATTTCTATTATCTTTTACAGAGTTTTCCTCGCTTTTTCACTAAATATCAGCAAGATGGCCCGTCCCGGCCCACTTACAAGGAATCAACCTTTTTACTAGCTGCACGACACGTCCACTTCCCATGGCAGTCACTGCACGACATGGCGGCAACCCGGCACTGGCGTATCGCGTGACACGAGCAACTCACCGGAAAAGTGCATGTCCATCACAACCGCCCGATACCGCCGCAACCCGACACGTGATAACAGAGGCATGCCGGGCGATACCTAGGTGTCGTCCATCCCTGAAGCCACGTAAAGGGAGTCGATGAAGGATACGTGGTGCCCAGAGATCCGCAATTTCTTCCAACCACTACCTATAAATAGAAACTACAAGACTCCGATTGGACGGGTCAGAATCTCACGAAAGCCAACTTTGGAAAGCACTTGGAGCTAGTGTGTCACGTCCCAGAGGTGTGTCGGGCGATACTAGGTGAGCACTTCCCTGACCCGAGAGGGCGGGAATGGTTCACTTAGGATCTGCCCTGGTAGCCACAATAGCCCGATGTCAACCGAAGAGGCTACCCGATATGAGGAACCTGATACCCTAAGTTGTCTCTAGCCCGACACAATATCGAGCCCGATACGAACCACCCGTGACGGTGTGTCGCCCAAGAGGGTGGCATCCCGATACGACCATATCGGGTAGAGTGCTTTGTTCGATACGTTTGCCCGTCATGGCCTATCGCCTGACAGGGAATGCCGCCCGACACAGGCGTATCGGGCAGAGCTCTCGCCCGGTATCGGGTTAGAGGCGCCTTAGGGACCTGCTGCTGCATGTTGCCCTCCTAAATCAAGGAGGCGATACCTATCTTCCCTTTTTCAGTCATTTACTTTCTTTATTTACGTAATGTAACTAAACCCTTTTATACAATGCTTATGTTAATGGAATTAGAAGAGTTTTAAATGTTTGTTACTTTATGTTTGCCCCCTTTTGTTGGATGATTACTTTGCTTAGCATCCAAACTCTAGCTTGTATGCTTGGATCATGTTTTGACTAGCTATCAAATCATGTTTCTCGTTGCAGCTACCTCGAGGGAGGAGTTGTAGCTCTGGCATTTGGTCCGATCAAGGAGTACGAGAGTACCCAGGATCGGAGTTGCTTCAGTTATCTTTCCACTCTAACCCAAGTACATCAACCTCGAGAGAGGGAGTTGGTACTTAGTTAGAGGTACCCTCTTTGAGAGAAGGGGTACTGGATGTTTCCTGTTGCCGCTGGTTTTGCCAAAGTTTTCCTCCTTCATTTCCTTACCGAGGCAATGGTGTTATCTCCTCTGGTTCTGTTGCACAAAACCCCTAAAAACTGACAAATGCCAAAAACCTTAAACTTCCTTGTAACTCCAGTTGGAGATAGTTTTCCTTTATTTTACCGATCTTCACCTGTAGTTCCCTTGGGAACTTTTTCCTCATCTCTCTTTTACTGGAGTGTAGAGTGTCGATTCTGCGTTCTTAGCATGACCACCCTTGTCCCTGTGGTTCGACCCCGATTGCTACTTCAGACCCCGTCATCGTTGCGGGGGCCTAAGAGTCGGGTTATTTAAAAGTCTGACTACTTCAAATCCGCTCCTTTTGGACGCACGATTTAGGCCGGTCAACTTTTTGGCATCGTTGTCAGGGACAAGGCAAAATGGTATTGTTGACGAACCTGAATCCACTGACCACACTCTTGTGCCTCAAGCTTAGTAATGAGCTTGACAACACTATTTCTTTTTCTAACCTGAAATGAGTATAGAATAGTTCGTTTTATTAACACAAGTTTTCTAACTCGATAATACATTCTATTCAGGTACTCAGGAAAGAAGCATTTTGCTCAGTCAAGCACCGCTCGACATGCCACCTCACATTAAACCACCTCTTTCCGAAGATGAGCAAAACACTAGAGTTGGACAACACTCACCTCCGCGTGGGGACAATGATCGTTATAATGGCGATCATCTACATGAAGAACCTGAAACAGAACAATTTGAGGATGATCATCATCATGAGAGACGTCATCGTCACCGCAGATACAGAAGAAATCAACATAATCAAGAGCAGAACCATGGGGACAATGACAGTGAAGATTCTAACGAAGAAGAAAAGACCCTCAGGGAGTTGGCTGCCACGAAGGCCAATAACTCAAGATGTCCTGTTGTCATCCCAAGGTTCAATGCAACAAACTTTGAACTAAAACCATCTGTCATATCTATGATCCAGAACAAGAGCTTCCGAGGGAATTCAAAGAATGACAACCCTTACCATCATCTTGATGCTTTTAAAAATATCTATGATACCATTAAAATGCGGGGAGTTCCACAATAAGTCATTTACTATAAGGGCTTCATCTTCTCTTTATAGGACAAGGCCCTATCCTGGTACCTCAGGCTACCGCATCAAGCTCTGAACGGATGGAACGCGCTGGAGGATGCTTTTGTGAACAAGTTTTACCCTACGGAGAAAACTATCAGGAACGGGCAGAGGATCACACCATTCATGCAGAAGCCAAATGGGAATCTTCATGAAGATTGGGAATGGTATCAGGAGTATTAGAGAGACTACCCTCACAACTACAAGAAGGGTTTCCTAATAACTACCTTCTACAATGGTTTGACCCCTGAAGAAAGGGTATCGCTGAATGCAGCTGCAGGAAGCGACTTTCTGGGGAAGAAGCCCAGTAGATCCAAAAAGATCATCGAGAACATGGCTGAACTACAAGACGGTACCGACTACGACAGGTCAGATAGAGGATATGCCAAGAAGGCCACTAATGAAGGAAGATCGGTCAAATCCAAAGCTCTTGAAGCTATCACCACTCAAATCCAAAAGATAGCCACTGACGTCAGACAGTTAAAAGAATCAGGAGGGAAAGGAAATAAACAGGTTGAGAAAGTGATGAAGTGTGTCACCTACAGAGAAGGTGGACATAGAATTGATAATTGTGTTTACACTCGACCCGATGAGTCAAGTGAAAGCAAATTCGAAGCAGAGGAAGTTGAGAATGTCTCTTTTGTCAACTTCAAAAGACCCGACCACCCTGGTTTTAACTATGGCAACAAAGATGAGGTGGAAAACTCGCATCAGCTGAATAATCCACCCAAGCAACCACAAGGTTTTGAGAAAAGGGGCGGACAAGGTCAGTTCATCAGAACTACCAATTTCCAATCGAACAAGGAAAACTTTCAAGGGAAAGGGAAGTACCAAAACTGCCAAGCAGCTAACCCTAGTCAAGGCTAGGGTCAAGCTAAGGAGCAGAGTCAGGATAAGAACTCGAATCAACCAAACTTGGTGGGCCAAGTGTTTGATTTTGTCAAAAGACAGGATACTATTAACAACCAGCTGGCACAAAGTGCACTATCCAACTCAGGGGTTCTGAATATGATGTGGGTTCAAATGGTGGATATGCAAACATACCAACGCTAGATAGACCAGAAGCTAGCCCAGATGGCCGAGTTAATAAAGAATCCCTCGGGTAAGATACCCTCCAACACTGAGTCTGCTAAAATGGCAGTGCTCATATCAGGGAAGATAGTAGAATGCCCTGAAGCAGCCAGACCCGATGAACTGGAACCTAGGATTGTGGCAGAAAATCCCACAGAGTAAAAAAACCAACAAGCTCATGTTAGGGAGCCAGAAATAAGATCTGTGGAGGACATGTTCAGTAAAAGAAGTCCTTGCTCTCCAAGATTGCCTTTCCCTTACAAACTCATAAAGGCACATCTTAAAAAGTGTTACGAGAAGTTTATGGAGTCAGTAAAGAAGCTTCACCTCGAAGTACCTTTTCTGGATGCTTTAGAGGAAATGCTGACCTACACCAAGTTTTTCAAGGATTTGATCACCAAGAAGAAAAGAGGAGGAAGAATCGAGACAGTGCACCTTACTAGTATGTCTTATGCCTTCGTGAAGGAAGATTTACCTACCAAGAAGAAGGATCCGGGAGCCTTCATTATTCCTTTTGCTGTTGGAGATAACATCAAGTAGAAAGGTCTTGCTGATTTAGGGGCTAGCATCAGCCTTATGCCCTTAAGCCTCGCGCAACGTTTGGGTTTGACTGATATGGTCAATACCAACATGAGGATCGAATTGGCAGACCATACCTTCAAAAGACTTGTAGGAGTTGTTGAGGATGTTTCGATCCATGTAGGAAGATTCTTCATTCCTTGTGATATTGTGGTGATTGCCACTGTGGAGGACCCTAACTGTCCTATCATCTTTGGATGCCCTTTCTTGGCTACAGGAAGAGTGTTGATTGATGTTTCTGAAGGAATAATCACTCTAAGGGTTGGAAAAGATCACTTAGATTTCAAAGTAAAAGATGCAATGAAGGGACCGTCCCTGCTAGAATCCGCTTACTTCATAGAAAGCTACAACTAGTTTTGTGAAGAGGTAGAAGAAGATATTGCAATGGTAGACCCCCTTGTGAGAGCATTGAGCAATCGAGACTCTGACTCCGAAGATCCTGAGGTTGTCGAGATCCTCGGCTATCTAAATCGATTTGATGAGGATCTAAGCGACGAGGAGGAGGTTGTAGAGATAGTTAAGTTTGCTTCTCTAGAGGAGACACCGGAAGAAAAGGCACCTAAGGCTAAGCCAGAGTTGAAACAGCTGCCTGAAGGTTTAAAGTATGAATTTCTAGATCAAGAAGGGAGAAATCCAGTCATCGTTAATGCCTGTCTGACGAAGGAACAGTTGGAAAGGCTTCTCGAGGAGTTGAGGCTCCATAAGCAGGCCATAGGATATTCGGTAGAGGATATCAAGGGTCTTAGCCCTGCGCTATGTATGCATCACATTAATTTGGAAGAATCTGCTAAACCCCTAGCTCAACCCCAGAGAAAGTTGAACCAGATGCTAAAAAAGGTTGTAAAGAAAGAAGTGATCAAGCTGATGGATGCAAGAATTATCTACCCAATCAGTGACAACAACTGGGTAAGTCCCATCCATGTGGTACCGAAGAAAGGAGGCACGAAAGTTTTGAAAGGTGACAAAGGCGATGAGGTGGCGGTCTGGACTGTCACCGGATGGAGGATGTGCATAGACTATCGAAAACTAAACTAAGCCACAAAAAAAGATCATTATCCGCTCCCTTTTATTGACCAAGTTCTGGAGAGATTAGCGCACCATGATTATTTCTGCTTTTTGTATGGTTTTTCTGGGTTTTATCAAGTCCCTATCTTACCGGATGACCAAGAGAAAATGACTTTCACTTGCCTATATGGTACTTACGCCTTCCAAAGAATGCCTTCCGGATTGTGCAATGCTCCAACAACGTTTCAACGTTGCATGATCTCAATGTTTTCAGATTTTCTAGAAGACATCATGGAAGTTTTCATGGATGATTTTTCTATCTATGGGAAGGACTTTGATGCTTGTTTGAAAAATCTATCTTTGGTCTTACAACATTGTAAGGAGAAGAATTTGGTCCTCAACTGGGAGAAGTTCCACTTCATGGTACGAGAAGGCATAGTGCTAGGGCATAAAGTCTCGAAGAGAGGGATCGAGGTAGATGTGAGCAAGGTTGAAGCTATATCTAAACTACCTCCACCGAAGTCTGTAACTGGAGTGTGAAGTTTTCTCGGGCACGCCGGTTATTATCGAAGATTCATAAAAGACTTCTGGAAGATCTCGAAACCGTTGTCAAATCTTCTGGTTAAGGATGTTGAATTCGATTTCTCTAATGATTGTCTAAATGCTTTTCAGGCCTTAAAAGATGCACTTGTTTATCCACCTATCCTTCAAGCTCCGGATTGGGAGCTACCTTTCGAGCTTATGTGTGACGCCAGTGACTATGCTGTAGGAGCAGTCCTGGGATAGAAAAGGGACAGAAGGCACCATGTCATTTGATATGCCAGTCGTACTCTAGATGAAGCACATGTAAATTACACGACAATAGAGAAGGAAATGCTTGCGATTGTTTTTGCTTTCGACAAGTTCAGATCGTATCTAATTGGAACAAAGGTAAAGGTCTACACCGACCATGGGGCGATACGATATCTTATGCAGAAAAAGGATACCTAGCCCAGACTGCTAAGGTGGGCTTTACTACTCCAAGAGTTCGACCACGAGATCATTGATAAGAAAGGTGTGGAAAACATAGTCACCGACCACTTATCAAGGATTATAGTCGAAGACAAGAAGGAGCCACCTATCAACGATAACTATGCAGAAGAGGCCTTGCTAATGGTATAAACCAAAGATGAGAGTTTGCCATGGTTTGCAGATATTTGTAATTACCTTGCTTGTGGTGAGCTACCTCTGGAAATAACATACAATCAAAAGAAGAAGCTCTTTTCGGATATAAAGAATTACTATTGGGATGATTCCCTTCTCTTTAGAAGATGTGCAGATAACCTATATAGAAGGTGTATTCCTGAGGAAGAAGTGCCAAACATTCTGAAAGAATGCCATTCCTCACCTTATGGAGGACACTTGGGAAGTGAAAGGGCCGCCGCTAAGGTGCTGCAATCGGGGTTTTACTGGCCCTCCTTGTTCAAAGATGCTGCAAATTATGTAAAAGTTTGTAAAAAATGCCAATCGACAGGAAACATTGGAAGAAGGAATGAGATACCTATGGCCAACTGGGCCGAAGTCGAGATTTTTGATGTTTGGGGAATAGACTACATGGATCCCTTTCCCCCATCAAAAGTATATCAATACATCTTAGTCACGGTGGATTACGTGTCTAAATGGGTGGAAGTTGTTGCCACTCAAACTTGCGACTCCAAATCTGTGATCAAGTTATTTGAGAAAACTATCTTCCCTCGCTTTGGAGTACCTCGTACCGTGATAAGCGATGGTGGATCACATTTCGGGGAAAAATAGTTTGATGCACTCCTGTAGAAGTATGGGGTTAAAAACAAGGTTGATACACCCTATCACCCTCAAACTTCTGGGCAGGTGGAGGTTTCGGATAGACTAATTTTGCATATTTTGGAAAAAACTGTCAGTCGCACGCGAAAAGATTGGTCAATGAAGCTCGATGATGCTCTTTGGGCCTACAGAACTGCATATAAAGCACCCATTGGAACTACCCCTTACAAAATGATTTATGGGAAATCTTGTCATCTACCCTTAGAGCTTGAACACAAGGCTCTTTGGGCGATTAAGTTCCTAAATATGGACCTGGAGAAGGAAGGAGAAAAGAGATATTTATAGTTACAGGAACTCGAAGAGTTGAGAACACATGCATACGAGAATGCAAGGATTTACAAGCAGAGGACCAAGGTGTGGCATGATTCCCACCTGAAGAAGAAGGATGTGAGTGAAGGTGATAAAGTTTTGTTATTTAAATCCTTTATTCATCTTTTTCTAGGTAAGCTGCAAACGAGGTGGTCTGGAACCTTCACCATAGCAAAGATATATCCATCAGGGATGATGGAGCTGTATGACAAAGACAATCCAGCAAAAGTTTTTCCAGTGAACGGGCACAGAGTAAAAAGGTTCTATGAAGATGAAGCATTCATGAGAAGGTCAGAGATAAGTTTGTAGGATGTCGAAACAGCCGAAGGCACAAAGTGAAGGATCTGAAGCTGTCGAGTTGACGACGCTAACTACAACGCTCCTCGGGAGGCAGCCCGAGCCTTTACTTTTCTTAGAATAGGAAGTTATTTCCTTTCCTGCAAGAGAAACATTATGAACATTATGGTTGTAATAAGGCCCGAGTCAGTGCATGCGCCACATGCTCAAACTCTTCTATTTTATGGGCCACCGCTCGGTTTTATAAGCATTGATGAGTAATACTATCTGAGGTTGGGAACTTCACCTTAGGCCAATGATGTTTTACCCGTCAATTGTTTTTTCCTTCGCTTTAATTTTAGTTCTTCATCAATTATTTTGTTCTGAAGCTTTGTATCGAGCCAATATGCCTTGCTTCCTGACTGATATCGGGAAAAAACTCAGGCACAATGCGGGACACGCCCCTAACGGGATAGGCGTATCGGGCATCGCACCTTAGCGATGAGCCGTGTTGGATGATACACCAAGCAGTGTGCATCTGTGTCGACATAAGTAATGACCCTTGATTTGACGGACGTGATTGATTTTACTGCTCGTCTTGGGAATGATTTGTCTCCTCGGCCGACACGTGCCCCTATTTTACTCATTTTACCCCTGACCTGGACTGCTATATATAGTAAATGTGGTTTAACCGTGTCAGGCACTGGCATTTACTTTCTCACCTACTCCCATACCGTGCAGTAATTTCTCTCTTTGCTCTCGTATCGGCCACCTAGCTTCTGCTCCCGTGTCACGCAAGCTACCTTCAGAAGACAAAGGTATAGCCTGATATGTGTATCATTTGGTTACCTGACATGACCCCCATGTCGCGCATCTCGTATCGGACACATGGGTTTAGTTCTTTCCTCGAATCGCCCGACACGCGTTTATGACGACAACCCTACCTTTTGACCATGTCGCGCGATACGTTTCTATCGCACACCTGCCCGATACACTATATCGGGCAGTGCCCGTGTCATTCAATTTTTCCCATGTCACCCAGTTTTGTATCGCCTCACAGGTTTCTTATGTCGAACGACATCCTCTTGCATAAGTTCTAGTATCGGGCATCTTTACTTCAGCTCTTGTGTCGCGCGGCAACCCATGGGTATAACCCGACATGGGTATAACCCGATTTCCTTATCGCGTTGGTGGCGCGACACGCCGCTCGTATCTTGTGGCAGGAATCAGGGACTTCATATCATGTGACTCTTTTTAGTGTCGCCCAACACGCCATGTACTGTAGCTATATCGGGTACATGACCTTAGTTCTTATGTGTCGCGTGATACAGGCTTGTGTCGGGCATCACCCCTATCAGGTTTTCTATCGTTTGACCATTTCGTGCGTCGCTCCTTTTTCGAGATATCGTATCGGGGGTTGCACGATTACCTTATGGAAGTATGGGTTCAACCCCGTTCTGCTAGACATAGGCATATTGGGCAAGCCCACTGTATCGTCCAGTTTGGTTAACGAGGGTGTTTTAACTCGCATCATATAGAGCAACGCTGATATTGGGTAACAATTTCTGTCAGGCGACCTAAGTGTTATACCTTATCCGATGATCATTTTGACTCTAACGGGTTTTACTAATTGTAATCAAAGTCAGTTTTCAATATCACCGATCTGATATTGGGCGACACACCCTGCCACCCGATATCGGGTAAGGTGAATCATTCAGATGCTTAATAAACTTTTGTCTTATGATAACAGAAATGGCCCGTACCAAGCAAACCGTTATCCAAGTTGACGAATAAGGCCGTAGGATCAACATCAAGGCCACAATAGAAGCTACAACAGTCAGTCAGAAACGTCCAAACCGTGAAGTAGCTGGGCCATCCACGGCTGAAAAAAGACCAAGGATGGAAGAAGTAACGGCCCCAACATCAGCTTCAACTGCGGCGGTAGAACCATTAGATTACTCACCAGGCATGTTCATTCCCAGAGACAATGAGCACAGGCATCGATACTTAGAACTGGCAACAAAAATCTACAGACTGAGCAGATTCTGCCACCATTCGTCCTTCCTTCAGTTAGGCATTTTCGACAGGCTGGAAAATGTCCTAGATGCAACTGAGCTGAGGAAGATCTGCCTCAGCCACTCTGCCTCCTACACTGAACTCACCAAGGAGTTCATGTCGTCTCTCCGCCGGGTACAGAATAAACCTAAGGAAATTGAAGAATATGGCGGGGCAGACAGACTACAATGGCGGCTGTATAATGCCGAGCACGTCATATCTGAGAAGCTGCTCAATAAAATCTTCTCTTCCAGTGAGGCAGAGAAAGAACTGCTTAACAACGGTGCAAGGATCACCGAAGGAGACGGGTTCAACCCGGTGGAGCTCTGGAGAAAGCTGACTGATGAATCATCGTTCAAGCCGGGAAGTAAGGTTGCGGCAGTGCACTCCTACTTCTGGAGAATAGTGCACAAATTCATGGTGTGCCTGTTCTTTAGCAAGAACAAATCGAGAAACATCTACACCGAAGAACTCCATCTCATGTGACACATGATGGAGGGCAGGTTGGTCAACCTGGGACGTTTCTTGCTGAATAGGCTGCACCCCATAAAGGATGCCACCAAGGAGTACTACATGGGTGGCATCGTCAATCTGATTGCGGTCGGGTTAGGATACCCAAAGGAGCCGCATAGCCTTTCAAGGACAAGGGGCGACGAGAAGATCGACCTCAAGTTCCTCATGAGGGCCAGCATCATTAAGAAAGAGGGGCGAAGCTACTTCTACAAATTCATGAGAATGAACACCCTCCTTCTACTCCCTAGCTGTGCCACCTACGACGCAGAAAAGTTGGTCTTCACCACAACAGAGATTGAGGCTGTGGCAGTCGAAGCCGCTTACGCTGCCACCACCAGGATACAAGAGAGGGCAACTGCAAGAGGAGGTCACTGACAATAGAGAGGTGGAGCAACATCCACCAACACCGCGCCCTTCTCCACCACCACAAGTAGGCGAGGCAGAGACACCCGTGAAGGTGTTGATGCCTTGCTCAGAAGCAACAACCTCACGAACAATCCAGATTGACACTACCTCGAGTGAGGCTGCACACTCATCAGATCGATCTTCACGCGAGAGGAGTGTCGTGAGGACGAGAGGGAGATCTGCAGCAACCCCTCCGTCACTCAGATAGATGTTGGGTTATGAACTCGATAACTTGCGAGAGGTAACAGGAAGCCACTCATCTAGTTTTACTTTGCTAACCCGTAAGTTTTCTATTTTCCAGCAGAGGCTAAATAGCCAGGAGTGGCAACTGCTGACTCTAGTTGGTCTTCCCGGCCAACTAGAGGCTCTCAACGCCACACTGCAATAGGCCCTCCAACACCTCGATGTGATCGAGGAGAGGATGAACAGGAGGGACGACCACCCATGTCCAAGGCAGCTGCAGAGGTCTCCGTCACCTCCTGGCTCAGGCTCTCAACCCTCCTCATCAGCATCCTCGCCAAGGTCGTCGTCCACTTCCTCCTCCAGCGGGCCATCCACAACGCCCGAGGAAGGGACGTCGCAAAGGTCAGCCAATGGCGCTCTAGCAGGACAAGCGAGCTCTCGCGGTTTGGAAGAAGTTGCTCCCTTAGTCCCCCTAGACAAAGCTGAGGATAACAACAAAGCAATCATCATCAGAGTGGACTCTTCTGACAAATCAGAGGGAGAAGGGGGGGACATATGCGCCGCCAATGAAAGACACCCCCCTAGAGGAAGAAGCCCGAAGGCAGATGAGTTCTCTGCGCCATTAGAGATACCTTCCTTTGAGATGACCGACTTCGATAGAAGGGCCATTTGATACCTGACGATCAGGGACCAGAAACTACTGAACAAGGTCTTGAGGTCACAGGCTGATGAAGAAGACATCGTCTGGAGCGACGACTACTTCTCCGTACGATGGGGAGCACTCAGAAGCATGTTCTGCTCACCAACCGTCATCGGAAAAAAGCTATTTAGGGTCCTAGAGGGTGCAATAATAGAGAATGTCAGCACCAGGATAGGTCGGCAAACAATATACAATGCCACCCCGACCTTGGCAAGAAGATTAATGATGGGAGTGTCAGACTCCATCGCGGTGACCAACATGCTGCGACATATCGAAGAGCACAACACAAACCTCATGTTGGCCCCATACAAGCACCACAACAACTGGTTTCTGTGTGTGACAGACCTCCAGAACCATGATGTCCAGCTGTTCAGCTATTGCAATGAGGAGGTGCCATGCTCAGGACTTATCTTCAGTCGCCCGGAGGACAAACATCTCAGGCTACTCCCGTTGTGTCTTCTCTAAGTCATCAAGCAAGGAGTCCAATGTCATAACGGCATTTGGAACTTCTTCTCTATCGGAGACTTCCCCATCCAAGTAGAATCTAGAAGCGGGAATAGCACCTTTGTCGTCTTGCGCGCCATGGAGTTGCTCAACATATTCGGAAACATAAGGCATCTCCAGGGCCAAGACTTCTTCCATCTCAGGAGCACCTACTCTCTGCTGCTGATCAAAGACAAGCGCTACTTCCAAGACGCAAGGGTACCAGAAAGGCTGCTGGATAGTGACCAAGCAGATGAATCTTCACAACCCAGCATCACTCCAGAAAAATAAGATGAGATAGAAGCAGATGTCTACGGGGTAGGCAAGTGGTTAGAAATCCTACGGGAAGTATGAAGAATCGAAGACCCCGCTTTGCCTGAAACTTCAGAAGACATGATAAACAACTTCGACCGTTTCTCATGTTCTACACTCACGTAGGAACAGGTAAATGAAGTTCTTCTAAAGTTGGCCAACTCTACCCCTGTAGACATCATCTACGAGGCAGGAAGTGTCATAGTCCCTATTTGGAGATATCAGTGGTGGCCGCCTACATCCAGATACTACAAAGGAAGTTTGAACATGCATACATAACCCATCCAATGTTGTTCAACGACATCTGCCTTGCCAATGAGTCAGGAGTGAAACAATCCTTTCTGGTAGAGTTGCAGCATAGGGTTCCGCAGATCATCTTCCTACCTATCCTGCACTACAACCACTGGACACTCCTGACGATGTACACTCGCCAACGAGCAGGAATCTTCTACAATAGCTCAGATAGCAACAAAGATCATCCAGTGCAGTGTACATCGACAATGTTGACACCCCTCGAGCGCTTAGTACGAAAATACTACGAGGAGGTGGCGATGCAGATACAACCATTTCTGGAGACAACAACAAGCAAATGGCATGAGCTTCAGTTCTTCCACCGCAGTCCACAAAAAATCCCTCTATCCAACAACTGCGGCATCTTCGTGCTGGAATGGATATCAAACCAGGAGATGCCTGACCAGCTCCACAACATCGAATACCACAGAAAACGCGGAGAATATGTGTGGGAGCTTCTATCTGGAAAAGGCGCGCTCACCAGCTAACCCTCACTGAGTTAACATTACCCTACCTTATCTACTTCACAACTCTGGGACAGAGTGTGGAGTAAGTGTGGGGGGGGTTCTATGTACCAGTGAGGGAGGTACTAAAAGCCCTTCGAACTTCACCCCTTTTTTTCCTTCTGTTCTTTTTCTATAACATGTGTACATATACATATACATGCCTGATACAAATTTTTTTGCTTATTTCGTCTCTATACATATGTACAAAGACACTTTATAGTAAAAACCTGATACGACTTCTTGCCAGCTTGTTTTCTCTGTGCCCAAAGAGGTGCAGGTCTTGTTATGTCTTTCTGAAAATGCAGCCTCAAATGACAAAAGACTACGACTTTCCACGCCAAAAATTTTGAAAAATAATCTCGCAACAGCTAAGAGATGTGTATACGAAGGAAAAAGCTGCCCAGACTGCAAAAATTTCTCTTGTTCTCCCTTACCCAACAAAATCCCAAAAAAAGAGAGAAAAGCCTTATAAGAGTGAATAAAAGCATGAGAGTTGTGCCAAATGAAAAAAAAGTACATACTTGTTTTCCAAAAGTATCCATCTTTAGGCATGGTAGATCCGGGGTAGTGGTACGTAGGATGTGAAATCACTGCTCTAAAACCAACTGGCTTGGACTGCAGGGACCACTTCCCCGTTAACGAACCCGTACCTGGATGGACTGATGGGAAACAAGAAAAACCCAAAAAGCCTTAAGCCTACCCAAACACACAACTTTCTATTCCCAAAAGCTATTTGGTGTGAAAGCTAACTTCAAAATCATGCACCCAAGTCTCGCCGAAGCTGTGGAGAAATTTTTTGCTTAAATAAGGCAGAAAAAGTAAAGTATATTATTTACGGTCGGGCAGCATTCTCTTTAAGACATCTCAATACTCGCTCAAACCCTTTGTTTGAAAACTATATCGGTTACGAAGAAGTATCACAAACAAAGTTTTAAAATTGATTGAGGACAATCAAAATGCTAAGTTTGGGGGAGTTGATAACACCCATTTTTGGGATATTTATGGCCCATATTTCGTTGTCAAAACTGTCATTTTGAAACTGTTTTCCTCTCCTTTTTGTCATGTTATTGAATAAATGAGTCACACTATGCTCTGAACTCATTTCTATCATCTTTTACAGAGTTTTCCTCACTTTTTCACTAAATATCAGCAAGATGGCCCGTCTCGGCCCACTTACAAGGAATCAACCTTTTTACTAGCTGCACGGCACGTCCACTTCCCGTGGCAGTCACTGCACGACATGGCGGCAACCCGGCACTGGCGTATCGCACAGCGTGGAATCTGATGAGCGACATGCTACTACTCGACAAAGAGCTGTTATCACACCATGTCCAGTCATCCCGACACGGACATATCACGCGACACGAGCCACTCACCAAAAAAGTGCATGTCCGTCACAGCCGCCCGATATCGCCACAACCTGACACGCGATAACAGAGTCGTTTCGGGCGATACCTAGGTTTCGTCCATCCCCGGAGCCACATAAAGGGAGTCGATGAAGGATACGTGGTGCCCGGAGATCCGCAATTTCTTCCAACCGCTGCCTATAAATAGCAACTATAGGACTCCGATGGGATGGGTCGGAATCTCGTGAAAGACAACTTTGGAAATCACCTGGAGCTAGTGTGTCGCGTCCCAGAGGCATGTCGGGCGATACTAGGTGAGCACTTCCCCGACCCGAGAGGGCGGGAATGGTTCACTTAGGATCCGCCCCGATAGCCGCAGCAGCCCGATGTCGACTGAAGAGGCTACCCGATATGAGGAACCCAATACCCTGAGTTGTCTCTAGCCCGACACGATACCGAGCCCGATACGGACCACCCGTCACAATGTGTCATCTGAGAGGGTGGCATCCCGATACGACCATATCGGGAAGAGTTCTTTGTTCGATACGTTTGCCCATCATGGCCTATCGCCCGATAGGGAATGCCGCCCGACATAGGCGTATCAGGCAGAGCTCCCACCCGGTATCAGGTTAGAGGTTCCTTAGGGACCTGCTGCTGCATGTCGCCCTCCTAAATCAAGGAGGTGATACCTATCTTCCCTTTTTTAGTCATTTACTTTCTTTATTTATGCAATGTAACTAAACCCTTTTATACAATGCTTATGTTAATGGAATTAGAGGAGTTTTAAATGTCTATTGCTTTATGTTTGGCCCCTTTTATTGGATGATTACTTTGCTTAGCATCCAAACTCTATCTTGTATGCTTGGATCATGTTTTGACTAGCTATCGAATCGTGTTTCCCATTGCAGCTACCTTGAGAGAGGAGTTGTAGTTCTAGCATTTGGTCCGATCAGGGAGTACGAGAGTACCCAAGATTGGAGTTGCTTCAGTTATCTTTCCACTCTAACCCAAATACATTAACCTTGAGAGAGGGAGTTGGTACTTAGTTAGAGGTACCCTCTTTGAGAGAAGCGGTACTGGATGTTTCCTACTGTCGCTGGTTTTTCCAAAGTTTTCCTCCTTCATTTCCTTACTGAGGCAATGGTGTTATCTCCTCTGGTTCTGTTGTGCAAAACCCCTAAAAACTGACAAATGCCAAAAACCTTAATCTTCCTTGTAACTCTAGTTGGAGATAGTTTTCCTTTATTTTACCGATCTTCACCTGCAGTTCCCTTGGGAACTTTATCCTCATCTCTCTTTTACCGGAGTGTAGAGTGTCGATTCCACGTTCTTATCATGACCACCCTTGTCCCTGTGGTTCGACCCTGATTGCTACTTCGGACCCCGTCATCATTGTGGGGGCCTAAGAGTCGGGTTATTTAAAAGTCTGACTACTTCAAATCCGCTCCTTTTGGATGCACGATTTAGGCCGGTCAATCATTTTAACCAGTGATTCTCTTTTCTACATATACCATAGAAAAAATTTCCACATCTACCACATCATTGACCTTCCCCGGGTTATAATAAATGGTCATGTCATAATACTTAATAAGCTTTAAACATCTATGTTGTCTCAAGTTAAGATAATTTTGTGTGAAGATGTACTTTAGACTATTATTGTCAGTAATAATCTGACATGACTCACCATGAAGATAATGATGCCATTTCTTTAATACATGTTGTGACTTACCGAAATTTAGTTTCATATCTCAACCATCCCTTATTCTAAACCCCTTTTGTTTATATTAATATTAGTACTTTTCTCTAGTTTAAAATGTATTAGGAGTAATTAGAGTCAAATGACATGATTTCATTTATACATTAGTTATTATGATTAAATAGCCAAACTAACTCAATAGTAAGGCTTAATATGCAAACACACTAATTAATAATTTTGACTCAATAGAATGTTTCTATGAGCAAGATATGGTAGAAAATGAGTTAATGTCAAATATAATGTCAGAATTGACTAATTGAAAGGTAGAAATGCATTAAGTATAAGCTTAATATATAATTATTGAAATATAACATAAGATATTCTCAAAATATGAAATAGGTGTGAAATTTAGTTTCATCACATTCTAGTTGGTCTACCTAGTGATTTTCATGTCAAAGATATTGATTACCCTCACATTTTATTAAATAAATATACACGATCTGACACATATATATAGTTTTTAATTAAAACTAAGGTCCATTTTGTTTAACTTTGCAATGCTAGGCCACTATTTTTCTTCTAGGTCACAACCCTAAACTCATGTGTCTCGCACATGGCATGAATGTAGGTTGTGAACGGCCGCTCGTCCCCAAGTAAATGAACCCCGACATACCTTTTCCACCCCCTATATATTTCCCTCTCTTCTTAGACTCTTCTTCTCCTCATCTTTCCTCGCCTAACCCTTATTGTCGTTCTCTCTTCTTCCTATGCCCAATGGAACTATGAAAAGAATCTTTTTGTTGTCTATCATCTACCCTTGCTCTTCTTCTTACATTCCTCACCTCCTTTCCAACCTTGTACACCTCACAACCCTAGTCTCACACCTTGATCTCCTACCTTGTTCCTAGTATCAAACTAACAAAATCCATTTCCATTGATAAGTAGTGGTCGACAGTAGATCTTACGACAAAAAAATGATGGAACCTCCTTCTTGAGTACTACCCCAATCAGTTATGCCTCCTTCCTGGGTTTGGTAGTTTGGTCGATGATCATGAGTGTCATGAGTGACCTATTCAAGGTCTTAGTACGTTACTCCCTCCACCATGAATACCCATGATTATTTCATCTCCTTTGTGTGTTTGCACATTTGCCGATCAGACTCCATGATCCTCATCATGATGTGGACAACTTGTTTTGATGTTCCAGATCTCCTTATGATGCGGCAAGGATGGGACAAGACCATGGAATATATTCAGAACTAATTCAGTCATATGTAGGCCCCTTTAATGGTAAATTTATATATCTTTCATGTGACTTTTGGACGTCACTCTACTGGGTTTTGACCATTTTTATGGTGTAGGTCTGTTGTCTTAGTAATGACCTCCTATTTTGGCATGTTTAAATTTGTGATTTCATCTCCACATCATTATCTTTGTGTGGTTGTGTTTTTCTAAGAATCTCATCATGCATTGGTCTCCTTCCCCCTTCTTTAATGAGGTTAGTATCTCCTTTATGGAGTGGTTGGAACTTATTTTCACTTTGTTGTGGGTGTATTGATCTAGCGATCCTCATCATTACCATTCACTATATATGAACAAAACTTTCCTTCCCATGTTTTCCTTTCAAAATCTCTAAAATTATCTAGAAAATAGTATTGTAAATTCTCTGTGTATTTGTGATGGGTAAGGGTGGCTACGGGTGGAAATTTAGGTTGCTCTGATGTCTCTTTTTGCTTTTGTAGAGGATGAGTGGTATTATATTCTTTCAACATGGGGTTTTTTTTAAGCTACACAAGTTCTAGGGTTCCCAAATGATTAAGACATCCATGTCTCACATCATGATTCATAAATCTAAACTTGAGGGTAGAAAGATCAATTGGCACTAGTTTTCAGTATCATGTCTAGATCTACCCACAATCAATAGTACACAACTAATTATTCACACATTAATAAAATATATAAAATATGTCTTGAAACTGTAACAATGTCAAGAATTTAATAGTCCAATTTTTGAGGTATAAATCAATTGGCTTTATGATTTGAGTTGAGGAACTTCACTTTTAATGGATTTTAACTCTAGTTTTCACATAAATATTAATAGGTGAAACATGACTTATCCAAGACCTAGGGTTTACCCTATATGTTAGGTTCATACATCAGGTGTGTGAAATCCCCATTTTAATTTGATAGTTTACATGGCTATATATCCATTTTCCCATAATGAGGCATCTTTTGATTAATTCTTCTTCTTGACACCATTTTTTACTCAACAAACTAAATTACTTCTGAAAAGTGGATCTATCTTTGAGTGTTTGGTTATTACCCCTTTTTCCATCTTTACATTGTTGAATATGTTGATTATGGAATATTTCATCTTGTCACTCTATTTGTATGCTTGTTATTAGACTAGTAATCTAGAGTAGCAGTACTATGTACAAGCATATGTTTTTATATATATTGGGTATCGCGGTCTTACTCCCCCTTTCCCTTGGGGTATTAGAATTCTATTCCCCCTTATCCTTGGAGTATTGGGGTTTTACTCCCCCTTGATCCATCACTCAAAATCCTATGGTATCACAATCCTACAATAGATTCACTTAGTCTAACAAGCATGCACATTTTTATTGTTTTTGTGATTTATTTGGGAAATATCTTTGAAATGATTATGTTGGTCAAATTAATTTTACTGGCACATTGTTTTGTTATATACCTTTGGAATTATATCCTATTGAACTTACCTACATGATGTAAATATCTACTTTATTGGAAGCACCCATCTTTCTCCTTATATTCTTAATAATGCTCAAATATGTTCATTATGCACATACTCAGTGCTCACTGACTCATACTTTGGTTTGTCTTTATGGTTGTTCTGAAACCACACAGATTTAGGTACCTTATAAAATCATGACTTAGTGATGATAATTTGAGAGAGTTTCGAGTCAAAGATAGCTTGGGATGGCTAGGTTTCCCACTGCAACTGGTCACGTATGTAATTTGGATGTATGTTTTATTTTGTAAGGCCACCTTTACAGTGAGGAACAATTGTACATGGAATACCTTGTAGCCTTGTAAAATAGTTTTGTATCCATTTCTTAACAATTATTGTGCAACGTGATACATACCATTTAAGAAATCAAATAGAATACCTCCTTTCCTTCATACCTTATAGTATGTTTGGAACTTGAACTATTTTGTTCCTCAATTTAGTTAGGAGTGGATCCCCTTTCGGTTCCCACTATTTACAATATAGTATTAGAGCCAAAAGTAGTCTATAACTTGACTAATCCAAGTTACCCCATGTTTTTCCTTAATTAGGAGTAGAGTAACCTTTATGGGTTGTTGATATGCACATCCTTGAGTCGTGGAATACCAACTATGATGTTAAACACTAACTAATTTGGTCACTTCCACTCCCCAAAACTACCTATGTGGTTGAGACTTAGTTTGAGTAAACCTTATCACATGTACCCTCCTTATGGAGGTGGAATGTCACATATGTAGGAGTGGACCCATTCAGTGAACAGTTCATCTCTCTTGTTACCTAGAAATCTAGTTGGACCACTATGAAGTGTAGGTTGACTTGAATAGTCATAGCTAGGCATAAACCCTATTCCTTACTTTAAACACTTTCCTTGTTGTTTTCCTAGCATGCCTCACATAAATTCATTTATCATACTGAGCATGCATGACAAATGTAAAAGCATGATGTAAGTTAAATGTTGTTAAAGAGGTCACCTATCTAATCTTCATTTGATTTTGGGTTATCTAGTGATCAATATCATGAGTGGTGTAATTATATAGTTACCCTATCTAATGAAGGAAATATGATTGCAAACCAGCAAGTGATTAGAAAACATTGATCGCCTGCCTATAGTATTGGATGACGATATGACTTCCCTATGTATCAAGGAAAAGGTTTGATTGTGATTAATGAAATGGAGAATGTTTGATATTATGCCTTAGTAGGATCTGATAGAAGTTAACCATGTGTAACAATAAATCTTTTCCCCCACCTACAATGTAGGTTAGAGATATTATGGTATGCCCTATTATTTGCATTCATGATTTGACTCTTTTAGTAGAATGAAGTGATGATAGAATGACAATAGGTGTATGGTGTAGTGGAAAGTGGTTGACTTGATTCTCGAATCAATTTTGGTGCCATTTTTTGAGCTGATCACAAAATTTTCATCACTATACTTATTTTCACTATTAAACTATATGTACAAACAAGAAAATCTTTCAGATTTTATCAACAATTTTTTAAACTAAGTGACCACTGTAAAGGAGGTTTGAGTAGTAGAAAAACCCTTTTTTAGAATATACCCATGATTGGATTGATCTACCCTGAGACTCTAGGCCTAAATATGATGTAGTGAATAGGAAGAAGAAGTTCTAGACTTACTTGATCCACCCTTGTTGCCCCCTTAGATTATTAGATAAGTTATAGGTTAATCCTTTAAAAGGATGGATCCTTGTATCCTTTTGAGTGTATCTTAACTTAAGGAATGATTGAAACTAATAACATTGGTAAACTATAATACATGAGTAATTTCTAGTAATAATATCAAATAAATGCAGCCACAACTAGGATTAATGTGGGGGACTTGCTAATTTACCACTGTGAAAGGTACTTAAATATAATATTCACTTGACTTCATTTTCCCTAATGATTAACATAAGTAATACAAGCTACTAAGTAAACAAAAACTAGTATTACAAGTTAATACTAATATGTCCCATATATTACATTATCTTAGATAATTAATCACCTTTGATAAAATCAACAAATATATTAAAGTTAAGAATTAGCCCTGATATTGGAAGGAAAAAAATGTATGTTAAACCCTCATAGTACGTATACAAAAAAGAGAGATAGTTAAAAAAGAAAATAATAACCATATAATGATAATAGTAATTATGATGATATGTAATGAGGTATTTATTTTGAAATAAGTTTAGTCTGTTAAAATAGTTGTTGTAACCCAAATAATCCATATGAAAGTCTAATTGGAAGAATATATTTCTCATGCGTATGTGGTAAAAAGACTCACAATGATTTATAAAAGTGATATTGATCATGATAAGTGGATTGTGAAATCGTTGTAACTATGCATGTAATCGTAACTAGTACAAGAGAGTTAAGACGGTTCAAGGTTTTAGTGAAATTGTCCTACTTGAACATCTAATAGAGACATGATCTTGGAGTCTTATAGCTTCACCTTAATAATGAACTATGGGTAAGTGTAGTGTGGTATATTATGACTTACTACACTAACTTAACTGGAAACCTATAAATTGGTCATAAAATATAAATTAGTATACAAGGCTGAAGCTTGGTGGTTTTTGGGGACAAAATCCTAATTAAGGAGTGGTGTATTGTAACAACCCAAATCTAGGTTCATATCTAAACCATCCCTTATTCCTATCCCCTTTTGATTATGCTAATATTATTACTTCTTCTCTAATTTACAATGTATTGGGAGTAATTGGAGTCAAATGACATGATGTCATTTATATATTAGGTATTACGATTTAATAAACAAATTAATTCAGTAGTAAGGATTAATTTTGACTCACTAGAATATTTCTGGAGCAACAAATGGTAGAAAATGAGTTAATGTAAAATATAATGTCACAATTGACTAATTGAAAGGGATACATTCACTACATATATGGTTGATATATAATTAATGAAATATAACATGAGATGTTCTCAAGAAATAAAATAGACATGAAATTTAGTTTCATTACATCCCAATTAGTCTATCTACCGATTTTTAGGTCATTCAGGTATTGATTACCCTCCCATTTAATTTGTTAAGTGTGCTCAGCCCAAAGTAGTACTAGGATGGGTGACTAGTCAGGAAGTTTATCCTAGCTTTCGTGTGAGTGAGGAAAAAGCATGCAGTTAAGTTTACTAATTTTATGTGGGTCCAGTCGTCAGTTCTTTAGACTCTACTAGAGCCTTAGGCGGTGGGCGTGACGGGTGTTACAGCTATGGTGGTGGTCTGTTGACTTAGCAATTGCCACCTGTTTTAGCATGTTTAACTTCACAATTTCTTCTCAACATCATTATCTTATTGTATTTGTGTGTTTTTAGTATTTCATCATGCATTAGTCTCCTTGACCCCTTCTTCAATCATATTTGCATCTCCTTCATGGAGTGATTGGAACATGTTTTCACTTTGTTTTAGGTGTTTTTCTCTAGTGATCCTAGTCGTTTCTAGTCATGATAAAAGATGAAACTTTCCCTCCCTTGTTGTACTTCCCAAATCTTCAGAGGAAGCCAACAAGAAACACTGTTGATTCCCATGTATTTGTGAGGGGTAGGGGTGACTATAGGTGGAAATTTGGTTTCCTTAATATCTCTTTTAGTTTCTCTAGAGGCTAAGTGGTATTATTGTCGTTCGGCATAGGGTTCTTCTTTAAACTACATAGTTTTTGGGGTGCCCAAATGATTAAGACATGCATATCTCACATCATGATTGAGGAATCTGGACATGAGGGTAGAAAGACCAATGAGCACTAGTTTTTAGTATTATGTCTAGATCTACCCACAAATTTATAGTCCACAACTAAATATTTACACATTAGAATATGCATATATATATATATATATATCTTGAGATTGTAATGACGTCAGAAATTTTGTGATCTAAATCAATTGGGTTTATGAGTCAATCTGTGGAATTTTACTTTAAACAGATTTTGACCCTAGTTTTCACATAAAATGTTAATAGGTGAAACAATATCTTATCCAAAACCTAGGGTTTATCCTAGATGATAGGTTTAGACATCAGGTACGTGCAATCACTATTTTAATTTGAGCATTTAGATGACTATATACCCATTTTTCATAATGAGGCATCTTTCGATTAATTCTTCTTCTTCATACCATTTTTACTCAATGAACTAAATTGCTTATGAAATGTGGAACTATCTTTGGATGTTTGGATATTAACCCTTGTGCCATCTTTACATTGTTGAATATATTAATATGGAATCATTTCATCTTGCCACACTATTTTCATATATGATATTAGACTAATAATCTAGAATAGTGGTACTTTTGTACAATTATACAATTTTTATTGATGTTAGGTATTGGGGTTTTACTCCCCCTTTCCATTAGGGTATCGAGGATACCTCCTTATCCTTGGAGGATTGAGTTATTACTCCCCCTTGATCCCTAGATCAAGATCCGATGGTGTATTGGCCCTATAATAGATTCACTTAGTCTAACGTACATGCACAATTTTATTGTTGTTGTGATTTATTTGGGCAAGACCTTTGAAATGATTATGTTGATCTCATAAATTGTATTGTCTCATTATTTTGTTATATACATTTGGAATTATATCCTATTGAATTTACCTACATTATGTAAATCCCTACTTAATTGAAAACACCCATCTTTCTCCTTATGTCCCTAATAGTGCTCAAATATGTTTATTATGCACATACTCAGTGTTTACTGACCCATACTTTGGCTTATCTCTTTCTGGGTGTTCCCAAACCACCTAGATTTAGTACCTTAAAGGACAATGACTTTGTGATGATCATTTACAAGATTTTGGAGTCGAGGATAGCTTGGGATGGAAAAATTTTCCTTTGCAACTAATCTCATATGTAATTTAGTTGTAATTTTTTATTATGTAATGCCACCTTTAGGGTGAGGAATAATTATATATGGAATACTTTGTAACTTTGTAAATAGTTGTATTTCTACTACAAAATTGTTATTGGGATGAGTGATACGTATCATTTGAGAAATAAAATAAAATAATTCATTTCCTTCATACATCAATATACATGTACTGTCGTTGCCATCTCAAGATCATGTGTTGGATAATTATATTCATTCTTCTTGAGTTGTCTAGAAGAATAGGCCACAACCTTTCCTTCTTGCATAAGAACACATTCTAAGCCTCTCCTGGATGCATCACCAAATACCACATATCCCTTATCTACCTCAGGTCACATCAAAACCGGTGTGGTAGATAACTTACTTCTTTAGTGTTTGAAAACTTTCCTCATATGTTTCAAACCAAACAAAAGGAACATCCTTCAGTGTTGAACATGTAGGGGGTGCTTCAAATACATTGAAGTTTCTTATAAATCTCTTATCATATCCATCTAACTGTAGAAAACTTATGATATCAGTAGGGATTATGGATTTCTCCCACTGAAGAACAAATTCCACCTTCTTAGGGTCTACACTGACTCCTTGTCCTGATGTAAGTTGTCCAAAAAACAAAAACTTTAGCTAACTAGAACTCAATATTGAACTTAGCATATAAATGAAATTGTCTCAACAAATGCAGGTCTTTCCTTGGATGTTGTTCATGTTGTTATGCATCTCTAGAATATATAAGGATAACGTCTATAAACACTACTATAAACTAATCTACATAAGGTTTGAAAATTGTATTCATCATATCTATAGAAGTTGCAGGGGCATTTTTAGTCCAAAAGACATAACTACAAATTTGTAGTGTCCATATCTTATTTTGAAGGTTGATTTAGGTACATATGATGCCTTTATCCTCAATTAATGCCAACTTGACCAAAGATCTATCTTTGAGAATATTGTTGCTCTATGTAGATGATCAAATAGATCATCAAACCTAGGTAAAAGATATTTGTTACAATGGAAATCTTATTCAACTATCTCTAGTATATGCATAATTGCATAGTTCCATCTCTCTTATTCACAGAATGTATTGGATCTACCTAAGTTGACGTACTAGGTTGAATGAAATGTTGGATCAAATGGCTCTAGAGGGGGTGAATAGGGCTAAAAACACTCATGCAAGATTCATTAGACCTTCAAGTTACTTCAATTATAACTATTGAAAATATGGAATTTGATATTAAACTAAGCATACATAGAAAGGATGAGAGATATTGAATGATATTAAGAATAATCTATGTACAATGGTTCCAATCTCCAAACTAGGAGAAAGTCAGTCCACCCTAGAGAGGTCAAACTCCAGGATTTTGCAGCCATTGCATATTTATATTCCATTATAAGACATATAATTAGACCTTCCTTTTGCAGGGTAAGGATACCTAGCCTTCCTTTTTAAGGACCAAAAGGATCTAATAAACCTTATAAAGGACATACCTATCCTTTAAGCAAGAATCTTCAACCTCTACTAGGGCTTACCCACTTTTGCAAGGAGTTGGACACCTTCACAAAGGAGCTCCCCTTCTTGCAACAAGTCTTTCGCCTAGAAGGAATTACCTACTCTTATCAAGAATCTTCAACCTTCACCTTCTCCTTCAACTTGGAGAAGCTTTGCACCTTCTCCTTCACCTTGGAGAAGCCTTAACCAACTTTGCACTTAAAGAGATGGGTTGGGGAAGGGAAGATTTGAGAGCGTTACAAGACTAAAATGGAGAAGCTCTCTCACACATAGCCTATCTCGCTCATACGAATGTTTTGAAATGTAAGAAAGAGAGATAAAGGATCTCTAGTGGACAATATGCACTCAACTATAGCTAGGAACTGCTCTCTCACGCATAGTCTACCTCACTCATATGCACATTTTGAAGTGTAAGCAAGAGAGAGAAAGGGGCTCTAGTGGAAAATATGCACTCAACTATAGCTAGGAAATTGAATAGCATAAAGGAGCAAACTTGGGATGAAGCCCAAGGGGGCTTATTTATAGTTGGGGATGTCCACTAGTCACTAGAATCACTTAGGGATTATTTCTAGTTGTTTGGGGTGTTACAGTGGATCTATTTTTTATGTTTGCAACACTCCAACGGCTAGAATCACTTGTTCTGCACATTCTATACAGTGCAGTCGGTCAAGTTTTCATAGAGGTAACTCAGTTAATATCACTATGTGACAAGCTAATTTTGAGTAGTCAACTGGGTTTATCCTAGATGAAACTTTGTTGGCTAAATTGGACATTATTATACCCTTTGTTTTGATGATGACAAACATTTCATTCTTGTGGATCTAACTTGTTATTTGAGTGTTTCAGGGATAAAAAAATAAGGAAGTGGATAGTTGAAGATCTAGACAAATTGGAAGATCAACATGCTTTGCTTTTATTTTCATGATTGTACTCAATGTAAAAACGTGTACAAGTACATAGACATCATGTAAATCAAGTGTTAGATCTTCCCTATGCAGTCACAACACTTAGATATACCATCCTCGAAGATAGAAGCACAATTACACATTGATACACACACTTAGTACATGGCTCAACACATTGAAACAGGGACTTTCTCGGTTGACAAAGTCCTCGACCGAGACACTCTCGGTCGATAAAGTTCTCGACTGAGAATAAACCCTCCTAGCAATTAGACAGAGTTAGAAAAGTAGTTGGGAGTTGGAATCGAACGTTACAACACATTGACCTCAACCTTCCATCCGGTCGACAAAAAGCTCGACCGAGACAAGCTCGGTCGACAAACTTCTCGACCGAGAGAAGTTTTAGACTGCACTTTTCAGCACTAAACAACTAGTCATTACAATGCAATTAGTGGACACCTAACGGTTAGTTGAGCACTAAGAACACCCTAGAAAGTGTCTAGAACGTCCCTAAGCATATGTAATCCATTCCTATAAATAGGAGAGGCCTTAGGACACCCAAGGCATCACTTGTGCATACAATTACACTTGAGATTCATTCTTAGTGAGCAACAAGCTGAGCTACACTTACAATCTGTTTCTTTGAGCTCTACATTAGTGTCCTATAGCCTAGTATCTCCTAGCCACCACACTACCACGTTCATCTACAGTGGATTGGAGATCAATACGCTTGATATAGGATCAAAGCATTGTACTCATTGGTAACATATTTTCTTTCTTCCAATCTTGTTTGTTTGTTATTGTATTTTGTTCTCCTTGACTATTCCTAGGTTGGAGGCTGTCGGAAGGAGGTTCGTGGAGCTACTTCAGGTGGGAAGGATACTCCCGGTGACTTGAAGCTACTTCAAAAGGTTGTCTCAAAGGTGAAGCTACTTCGGGTGAAGGCTACTTCAAGGGTGAGCTTGGAGTTACTTTAGAAGGTTGCTTCTAGGAGGTTTGAGGCTACTTCAGGTGAAGACTGCTTCAAGGGTGTAGAAGGTGATTGTATTTTATGTAACATCCTTGCGAGGTAATAAAATAAATCACTTTCAAAATCCCATTTGAAAACAATCGGGTAGTGGACTGACTCCCTTAGATTTCTAAGGGTGGAACCACTCTACATCCTTGTGTCTTCCTTGTTTCCTCCTACTTCTTGTTCAAGTGCTCAATTGTTTTAAATTATTTTTAAAACTCCAAAAATCTCTATTCACCCCCCTCTAGATATTTCAGTTGGTATCATAGCAGGTCTTCAACGAGCCTTAATAGGTCTTGAAGCATGGGGGATGGTGTGCTTAACAACTTGAACTTGGAAGGAACCTACATAGCTCGTCCACCACCATTTGATGTAAGCAATTATAACTATTGGAAGAGAAGGATGCAGTTTTACTTTCAAAGAATTAGTTGGGAGCTTTGGAGGATGGTGTCTACTCCATATGAGCTTCCGAAAAACAAATATACTACATGGGATATCAATACGGTAAAGTAATCTCAACTAAATGCTAAAGTTGTAAGTATTTTATATTGTTCCATTTCGGTAAGTGAATTTAATAGGATTTCTTCATGTGAAACTACATATGATATATGGAATAAACTTTCTATTATACATGAAGGAACTATACAAGTTAAAAATTCTAAGATTTGTATGCTTAAACAAAAGTTTGAACAATTTTTCATGGAACCAAATGAGTCTATTAGTGAAATGTATGCAAGATTTTCTACTATTATTAACGGTTTGAGTGCATTAGGAAAATTCATAAGTGAAGAAGATCAAGTATCCAAAATTCTTAGGTGTTTGCCTCCAATGTATAAACCAAAGGTGACGGCCATTGAAGAAGCTAGTGATCTCACCAGATTGAGGATGGAGCAGCTCATTGGCAACTTAGAAACTCATAAAGTGACCCTTGAAGAAGAAGAAAGATTAGTGGTTGAACACAAAAAGGAGAAAAGAAAGGACATTGCACTCAAGGCATCATCCAAAATTAGTCATGACACAAGTGAAGAAGATAGTGAAGAAGAAACTCTCATTGTAAATGGTAAGCAGTATAGAAGATTTAAAACTAATAAAACTTCTAGTGTTTCTTACTCCTCTAGGTTCTTTGAATGCGGCAAAAGGGGACATTTAAAAGGTGATTGTCCCAAACTCAAGAAAGGAAGAAATCATCTCACAAAAAGAAGGAAAAGGCCTACAAAGTTGTATGGGATGACTGAAGTGATGATAGTGAGGATGGAGAAAAAGAAGTGGAGTGCCATATTTCTACAACTAATGAAGAAGAAGATGAGGTAAGTCTTTTTGATTTATCTAAAGAAGAGTTAGTTTCTAGCATTGATGAATTGCATGATAAATATATTGATTGTAAAAAGAAACTAAAAAGAGTTACTAAAACTAATGATGAGTTGTATGCTCAATTAAATGATCTTGCTTCTGAAAAAGAAAGTATTATTTCTAAAAATTCTACCTTGAAATCTTCTCTTAATGATTGCAATAAGAAGTTACTTACCCTAGAGACAAACTATAATCTTCTTTATCAAGAAAAGGTTGAATTACTTGCTAAGTTGAATAATCTTCAAACTCAACCTATTATATGCACTCAATTAGATCATGATGCTACTGTCAAAGAAAGAGATGGTTTGTTATCTAATCTAAATCAAGCAAAGTTAGATATTACAAGGAGAATGGATGAAATTGCTAAGTTACAAAAGGAAATTAGTAGCTTGAAAAACAATAGTATTCTTGATAAGATCCTAAAGGATTCTTCCAACCAAATTGGAAGAAGAGGTTCAGGATATGTTCCAAAAAGAAAATCTCAACCTAAACCTAGAAGGGAACAAGTACCCAAGACTAAAGTCATGTATGTGCATAAAGACAATCTAGCTAAGAAAGGAAATGAAATTGATTATATATGTTGTCATTACTGTTTATGTCTTGGACATTATTCATTCTCTTTCCCGTACAAGAAAAAGGATGTTGATCTAGTTTGGGTTCCAAAACCCCAAACTTAGAAATATTGAACATGATTAGTTGAGATTTGACCTAAAACTTCACTTTGATACTCAACATGTCTTATCTCAACTAAATTAAACTAAGCTTTAATTTGCATATTTATGTAATTGTATTGGAAGTAACTTATGTTTTACTTGAAAATAATTACTAAAATAGAAACATTCTTGGCCGAATAACTCATCAACTAAGATACTCTTCGGTCAAGAAAATAATCAACCGAGAAAGTTTCTGTCATAACCCACATTTTCTGGAATTGTCGATCGAGAAGTTGACGACTGAGAACATTTCGGTCGAGAAAATATTCGACCAAGAAAGTTATTATTTTAAGCTTGAAAATTCCTGGAAAACATTCGGCCAATAAATAGTTCGACCGAACCTCTCTCAGTCGAGAAAATTGTCGACCGAGGATGTTTCTGACTGAACTATTTAAATAAAATGTCACTTGAGTAATAAACGTTACATGTTTGAATGACCCTAAAGGAATTATATATGTGCATCAAAATGTTGCCAGGTTAAATTGTCACAACAAGCATACAAATTGAAAATAAAGATATTTTCACTAACAAGAGGAAAGATTGGTTTTATTCAAGGAAAAATACTAATGGGAAAACCATTGGCATAAGAGATTTTGCTCAACATTAACATTGAAAACAAAAGAAATGATCATAAAAGGAACTTGGCTAAAATACAATCATCATCATTGTGAGAAAATGTGTAGTTTGAGCATTCTAAGGAATTATGACAAGATAATGTTGCTCACATAAATTAAGCTCTAAAAGGCAAATTTAATTTGAAGGTTTTATTTTAAAAGCATTCAACATTCACAAGTTCCTATATGAGCAAAATGAAGAACTAATAATAATCATACAC
This sequence comes from Alisma plantago-aquatica, assembly GCA_963693085.1. Lineage (NCBI taxonomy): Eukaryota > Viridiplantae > Streptophyta > Magnoliopsida > Alismatales > Alismataceae > Alisma > Alisma plantago-aquatica. The sequence goes on along the minus strand of OY856412.1, from coordinate 1,181,323,327 downwards.
AACAATATTTAGTCATATTCTAGAAGTGGTTCGTTGGATAACTCATGAAAATGCATATATTGGATATCTACATAACTGCCTCTTGGTCAAAAAAGAGTTCGACCGAGGGGCGCCCTGGTTGAAGTCAAGGTCGACCTAAAATAAGCTTGACAAAATGCTTATTTGTAAATCATTCACCTGCACCTAACCTTAGTATATTTGTTCAACATGTTAAAAACAAATTTATTCATTACTTTACTTATTCAATTGAACTTCAAAGCTAGTTATGACCTTCGTATCTTTAAAGGAATCTTGGCTATGAAAATAAGAAAGCTTACAACTTTCTTGAATATGATGAATATCTTGCTCTTAATTGAATTCTCTAAGCAAATAAGGGCTTAACATCCCTTGTATTTGGTTAGAGATACATTCATTGATTTCACTATGAGCTTAAAAGAATCTCATATCATTCCAGGGCTTAACATCCCTTGTAAATGGTTGAGAAACTATTAAAATACTTGATCCTAAAGGTTTCTCATATCATTTCAGGGCTTAACATCCCTTATAAATGATCGAGAAACTATTAAATATATTCATGAGCCTAAATGATTCTCATGTCATTTTCGGGCTTAACATCCCTTGCAAATGATTGAGAAATAAATCATGATTTCTAAATTGTGGCTCAATTTTGATGTTCTTGTTATAGTATACAATAAGGGTGAGTATCCCATTCAGGGCGAGCAAAGTGGTTATATTGTTATCTTTTTGAAATGACAAAGGGGAAGAAGTAATATAAATCAAAAATAATAAAAATTACCCTAAAATCTTTTGAGTTTCATAATCTCTTGGCTTTATATAAATTGTTGCTATACTCCCTAAGAGTTGGATATTATGTTCTATACCTCTTTGGGAATAACTAGCACACACTCCTTGAATACATAACAGAACACCTACATAAGGTAAATCTCAGGTATGAAACTCATGTATTTTAAACTTCCTTGATTTATATTTTTAGGAATGTTTGTCATCTTCAAAAAGGGGGAGATTGTTGGCTAAATTTGACATTATTATACCCTTTGTTTTGATGATGACAAACATTTCATTCTTGTGGATCTAACTTATTATTTGAGTGTTTCAGGGATAAACAAATAAGGAAGTAGATAGTTGACGATCTAGACAAATTGTAAGATCAACATGCTTAGATTGCTTTTATTTTCATGATTGTACTCAATGTAAAAACTTGTATAAGTACATAATGTACAAGTACATAGACATCATGTAAATCAAGTGTTAGATCTTTCCTATCCACTCACAACACTTAGATAGACCATCCCCTAAGATAGAAGCAGAATTACACATTGATACACACACTTAGTACATGGCTCAATGCATTGAAACAGGGACTTTCTCGATCGAAAAAGTCCTCGATCGAGACACTCTCGGTCGACAAAGTTCTCGACCGAGAATAAACCCTCCTAGCTGTTAGACTGAGTTAGCAAAGTAGTTGGGAGTTGGAATCAAACGTTACAACACATTGACCTCAACCTCCCATTCGGTCGACAAAAAGCTCAACTGAGACAAGCTTGGTCGACAAATTTCTCGACCGAGAGAAGTTCTGGAATGTACTTTTCAGCATTAAACAACTAGTCATTGCAATGCAATTAGTGGACACCTAACGGCTAGTTGATCACTAAGAACACCCTAGAAAGTGTCTAGAATGTCCCTAAGCATCTGTAATCCATTCCTATAAATAGGACAGACCTTAGTACACCCAAGGCATCACTTGTGCATACAATTACACTTGAGATTCATTCTTAGTGAGCAACAAGCTGAGCTACACTTGCAATATGTTTCTTTGAGATCTACATTAGTGTCATATAGCCTAGTATATCCTAGCCAACACACTACCACGTTCATCTATAGTGGATAGGAGATCAATACGCTTGATATAGGATCAAAGCATTGTACTCATTGGTAACATATTTTCTTTCTTCCAATCTTGTTCCTTTGTTATTGTATTTTGATCTCCTTGACTACTAGGTTGGAGGCTGTCAGAAGGAGGTTCATGGAGCTACTTCAGGTGGGAAGGCTGCTCCTAGTGACTTGAAGCTACTTTAGAAGGCTATCTCAAAGGTTGAAGCTACTTCAGATGAAGGCTACTTCAAGGGTGAGCTTGGAGTTACTTCAGAAGGTTGCTTCTAGGAGGTTTGAGGCTACTTCAGGTGAAGACTGCTTCAAGGGTGTAGAAGGTGATTATATTTTATGTAACATCCTTGCGGTAATAAAATAAATCACTTTCAAAATCCCAGTTGGAAGCAATCGGGTAGTGGACTGACTCCCTTAGATTTCTAAGGGTGGAACCACTCTACATCCTTGTGTCTTCCTTGTTTCCTCCTATTTCTTGTTCAAGTGCTCACTTTTTTTAAATTGTTTTTAAAACTCCAAAAAGCTCTATTCACCCCTCCTCTAGATCTTTCAAACTTGACTAATTGTTTAAAATTAGTTTGCATGTGCAAGGCGTCGATTGAGTTTATCCTGAGGTAAACTCGACCGAAGTTGAACATTCCCAAAATTCATGAAGGGTGTCCACCGACTTTATCAATGATGAAACTTGACTGAACAGTCACTCTATGATGAATTTTACAAATTGTCATTAGAGTGATTAAATGTTTGATTTAAGTGTCCCTACTTTTTTCTCATCTTAGTTACAAGTCATACCATCAATACAAATGGTTACAAAAATTGTCCTACGGGTTTTAGGGCATTTTCCACAAATTTACATTTGCATTGCTTTTGACTTGAACTTGATCAAGCTAGGGCTTGATTGAATTGATCCTTTTCATGTACCTCATACCTGAAATCAATCTCAAATAGACATACTAGATGCATATGAATGGAATGGTTAAGTGATCATCAAAATATGGATAATGTATAACTATTAGGTCAACATTCTCCCCCTTTTTGATGGTGACAAACCATTCATCAACATATTTAAAAGGACTTGGAAATTAAACTCTTACCTTGTGAATTATAAGAATATCCATGAATGAATATTCCCAATTGCTCCCCCTCAATTCATGATTACCTTATCTTATATGGTTAGTTTCTTCAAAAAACAACCATAGCTCATATACACTATTGAGTCCTCTTACAAGTCATAAGATATTTCAGATAGAAGACTAGAAAAGGATCACAAAGCAATGTGTTTGATCTCACTTCTCCCCCTTTATCATATCAAAAAGTCAGGGGGTAGAAGAGCTAAGAAACATAAGTGTTATCCATAGGCATAAACTTCCTCAAGCAAGCACCAGACAAAGAAAAATAGAGAGAACGGTCATACTAGAGTCATAATAAAAATATGAAGCACATACCAAGGACTCATACGATATAACTAAGCATAGAGTTAAGGTAATATGATCATATTACAACAAAAAATATGTCCTCTCAAGATCAAAACTATAAAGCATCAAAGAAAACAACAAGATATGAAAATAGTTTCATCAGATACAGTGCCCAATTGTTCAGTATATTATAGTCTACAAATAGAAATATATATGAGCACCCTATAGACTAAAGAACTAAACATCTAAGGCATCTATGTCAACGGTGTGACAACCACCTCCACATGAGTGAGATAACTCAAAACAAAGTGCAGAATTAACATTAAACATCCAGATTATGAAAAAACATGGTAAATGAAAATCGATTTCATATAACTATAAAGGGGTGAAACATATTACATATGAGACCATAAACTATGCCACTTGTATCATATATCATGCCAAAAGATATTACATATCACTATTCAGTAGCTAACTTGCCATAAACCTGTTACATATGATTACTTGTTCACATATACAAGCCATATCTATACAACAATGGCATAATGCCAAAAACCTCATATCAATGTACAACAACTACAAAACACCCCCAAGGACCTGAGAGTACAAAGACAATAGATAGGACTCTACTACAAAACACTACTTGCATATCCAACCTTCAACAACTACTTCTCCTCTTGCTACTCTTCCTCAACTGCACGATCTCTACCTCTCGTGCACGGCCACCTAAAAGATGTGGAAACCCATGGGGTGAGACTAATGTCACAGCGAGAGATATAACTCTCTACCAGCAAGTATTATAAGCATAGATATACTAAAGTAGGAAGATAGAATTATCATCAAGATGAGCAGATTCAGCTAAATGATATAAGTAAAGATAATTACATAGATTAGGCAGTTTAGGCAATTACAGCTGATTTATAGAACATTATTTACTTTTAGAAGGAATATGAAGAACATGTATACAAGATAACACCTAACAATTATAAGAAACAAGGCAAAGGGTCATCAAATGTTATTTGTGTTTGACACTAAGCAAATATACTACTCGGTTGTACTGTGTCTTTTATTATGCATTGAGGATATGAGTCATACTACCCAAATCCAACTAACCACTGCAAAGTCGAAATCAGTGCCATACAAGATCTATGGAAGAGATGGACTCCATGATCTCACCCACACCTCTCGGTTAGTATGAGAGACGACATAGAGACATACCAGTCAACTGCCACTAGCAACATGTAGTCAAGTTGAAAATACCTAGTCTGACCTTGGTACTAGTCACAGCACTAGAGAACGGGTCATGCATGCCTATTCTATATTAGTCATCATGCAGTTGTACTATTTCCTTTCACATATCACAATCACTGAAGCATGATCACAATCACCCTCCATAACCTTAATTGTGGACACAAGGATATATCCTCAACTTACGCCCTGCATATTCAACAATATGCGCTCCAAGTTTCTTGCAGAAATTACTCATTTCACCATCCAACAAATTTTGACACTAGAATGGATCTATGGCACAGGGAAACTACATGATTAGGTTCCACTTGATTAATTATGCTAATTGGGTATCTTTTAGCATCAATAAAGTTACAATGTATAGACCACAAACAAATTCTACAAATATAATGGTAGATCACAACGTCATAAGATATAAAACATCTTAAGTGTGAAGTTAACCACATCACCATATGATTTTGTCTCATTGCTTTATATCAGGCCATCACCATTTTCACATCTCATTGTAATAATCATCCCGAATCATGTCACTAGAGGGTATCACCTCAAAATAGGCACAAAGCCTCTTCCAGGTCATAAGACCTAATCACATTGTTCCTGAATAATCATTATCTCATCATGCCTCATAAAGGCTCATAATCATCACCCAGTCACATATAAGATATACCATAGAAATCACTAGTTATGATGTTTATTCAACCTACAACATTAGGGTTACACATAAGAGAGAGAAACATCATTACATGCTAGTCATTCAATCAATCTCAACAACTACATCATACACTTGAATTAGGGTTAGCATTTCTCATGATTGGTCAATTGAAATTCTCATCACAACACTTAACATTAAACTTTAGGTGCATTACTTCCCGTGTAACATCCCTGACCTGGGTTATGAGTTAACCCTATATGTTTTGCCTAATAAGGTTGAGTAGATACTTAATCTTATCTTGTGAAAAGTAATTAGGGCTCATGAGAAACTTATGTTTCAATTTTGGTCCTGTTTGAACAATGTTGAAACAATGTTTGCTTAATTTGGACTAAAGTGCAAATTACCTAAGTTGAGGGGTTAACTTGCAAATTGCACATGATAAAATGTTCCTCTGATGTTGATACATCGTAATAATGAATATGATGTATTGGTATGGTTTTCATAAGCTTGGGCACCAAGATTAAGCTTGTAAAGCAATCCTTGTGCATTAAAACCTAGTTTTGGTGTAATGTGCAATTTACCCAAAACCTAGGGTTCAAAATGCAATTTACCACTTCAATAATGTCCCTAATGTTTCTTGGAATCTTGTAGAGCAAATAAAATGATAGGGGCGCCTCATTTGAATTAAGTTGGAGGAGAGAAAATCTTGATATTAAAATAATCAAGATTTAATCCTAAGTGAAACCCTAATTCAATTTAGGGCAAAAATGAATGTATTAATTAAAGGGCCTTCAACTAAAATTAAAATGGTTGGATTCAGATGTGTTTGGATGAGCTTAAATCCTTGCAAAGGTACGAGCATATCCTAAGGAGGTGAAATTCCACTCACCATTATTATAAGAAAAAGAATTTCCACTCAAATATGGATATTCTTATTATAAGGGTTAAGGTGCTTAATTTCTTTTCCCTTAATTCATGGATAATGTAAGGGAGTTCTGTGGGGATAGAGATGCCCTTGCATGCAAGAAACCAAGGGGGAAGTGGTGGCAACAATTTTGGAATTAAAAGACTTTTATAAAAGATTTTCTCTCTCATCAATTTTCCTATAAAAGTACCCTTTCCAAGCCAAAACAAAGGCTTTTTCGGATTCTTTTCTTTCCACTTGCTTGGAAAATGACCAAGGAGCTGTGGAGGATCAGGAGGACGACCCCCAACCTGTTGGTAAGGTTCTTGACCTACTTTCACCTTGAATCCATGGTGAAAATCAAAAATCAATGTATGAATTCTTCATATCTCGATCCCCTCTTCAATTCTAACCAATTCTTTTCACTCAAAGCTTGAGGAAGATCCTTGGAATAGTGAAAGGAGTTGCATCCACCATTGTTGCCGTGTGCTTGGAGCTTTGGAGCTCAATTGGAGGTGGGTTTTATAACTTGAACCCTTAATTTTATTATTGCAATCAATTCCTTATCAATTGGTGATCATTACTACATTTCCGAAATTAAGTTTGGTTGATTGATGCAATATCCATGGAAATCACAGTAGATTTCGTGAGTTTGGAGCTTGATTATGATGACATCAGCATAAGCACACACCTCCCCAAATATCTAGGGCAAACGGTTTCAATGTTGGGACCAAACGGTTTCACCAAACTGTTTGGTGGTTTGGGTTCCAAATCATTTGGGATGGTTGACCATTTGAAGATATATGTTGTGGTACTTGGATCTTGATCCAATGGTTTCATTTGGTTGATCTTGAAGGTTTCAATTGTGTATGATTCCTTAATTGCAAACCCTAATCGGCTAAGTGCTAATTTTGAAATTGATTGAGATGATGTTTTGGGTTGATTGACCCAAATGGTTTCAAAACCGTTTGGGGATCACCCAAGACCATTTTGAGTTCCAGGGTTAAGTATGGATATGTGTTTGAAGGTCCAAAGGTACCAAATTGAATTGCAACTAAGTGCTGATTTGATAATCAATCTAATGGTCCAAAACCCTAATTGGATGCCATGGATTTTGATGATGGAATGGGAAAACGGTCTCAAGACCATTTGGAGATCAACCAAACAGTCTCAAGACCGTTTGGTGGTCATCCAAAACCATTTGAGGTTAGGTCATATCATGTGATGATGATAGTTCATTGATTTCAATTGATTTGATTCCACAATGTCAACCATTGGTGGATCCTCGATTTCAAACCCTAAGTGATGGTTTCTTGATTACCAAACCTAGTTCAATTGGGTTCAAAACCCTAAATTGAAGGTCTAATTGAATGTTGATTCAGTATTCCAATTGATGAATGCTTTAGTGGTTCAATTTATAATTGGTTCATGGAATGAAACATTGAGTCGATTGAGTGTTGAAGTGTCTTTTTGGTCCATGCAGTTTTGAGAAGGTTTGGACCAAACGGTCTCAAGACTGTTTGGGACTAAATGATCTCAAACCGTTTGGAGACCCAAAGTGCAAACGGTTTTCAATACCTACCTTGTCTAATTGGTTTCAAGTATAACTTGTTCAAATGGTTTTCAACCAATTGATTTATGAGAACTAAGATCATTGATGGTCTAAGTAATTAACATTGTGAAGATCAACATGGTTAATCTATTTGAGTATCTTATGTAATTGAAAGTCCAATATGGTGAATCCATTTGGCTACTTAATGCAATTGAAGATTTCAATGGTTAACTCAATTGATCACTTTGTGGAATTGAAAGTTTAATTGGTCAATTCTTTTGAATTCCTTATATAATTGATGGTTTAATTGATTAGACCATTTAGACATCTAATATGATCAAAGGTCAATTAGCTATGTGATTATTAATGATGTAGACCCATGATGATTATAAAGGTTAACCCTAGCTTTGTGTACTCAAGTAAAGAGTTGACCTAGATTAATCTTGGAATAGTTAACATCCTAGTGAGGATGAGAGGCAGAGTAAATGGGAGAGATGATTGCTTACTTAATAAGCCCTAATCCTCTCATTGTGAATAAATGTGTAATCAGGGTTTGATTCATAATATGAGATCATGAAATCTTCATTGAAAAGATTGATGACCTTGATCCTAAATTAGAACAAGGTTATGTGAAACCCTAATTTAAGGGCAGAGCTTAGTGAAACCATAATCTAAGGTGATGATGTAACCCTAACTTAGTGTCACAATGCAAGAAACCCTAATTTATTGGGAATTGTATATCCTAACGCTAATTTGGGTATGAGGAAAGAGAAACCCCACTTGGATGTGAATGGTAAACCCTAATCCCTAAAATGGGATAAAGGTATATGAAACCCTAATATAGGCTAGTGCCATTAATACTAATGTGAAGCCTTAACACTGGGTGATGTGTTGTGAAATCTTAATTTCACATAATACTAGGTGAAACCCTAATATAGAAGGATATTATATGAAACTCTAATGAAGAGTGATTATAGGTGAAATCTATATATGTTTGTGAGATGCTAAGTGAACCTCAAATTATAATTATGGAAATCATATTCCTATTGATGGAATAGTGATTTATGTATTGACAAATGAAATACCTAGGAGGGTTTATTATGGATATCCTTATATGAATAGTCCCTGACTCAAGGGTGAGTCCATATCTTTGGCAATGGTTGTGTATTCTAAAATAGATGAATCATGACCAATACATTGCATAATGAATGTGATGATCTAGTGCATAAGTATTAGGATGAGTGATACCCTAATACAAGCTAAGTGAATAAACTCAAGTAAGATGAAGGTGTTGAGGGAAGTGATACATCAAGGTACGATAGATATCACATCCAACATCCCAATTATGATATACTATGATGTGTTCTAAGTTCATTATAATTGGAATGGATGACACATGAAATGTGTCATGTCAATTGTTACATTGAGATTTAATGCACCTTGATGGTTGTAGGCTAACATGCCTTATGAAAAGGTTAATCCAAATTAATATACTATGATTCAATCATAGTCTGATAAAGAGGATAAAGAAACTCATACTTTGTGTTGATAATACATTCAATGATGAATGATGAGGATATATAAGTATGTTTGAATACTTATGATATTTGTTTTTGGTTTCTAGCTTTGAGAAGCAATGGAATAGGGCTGGTCATTAATGATATGATCTTAACAACCCAAGTGGTTATTGCTTATTTATGGAAAACCCTAATGAAGGGTACTGATGTGAAAGAGAAATCATGAACCCTAAAAAGGGATGATACTACTTAGTGTTGTATGATACTGATATGAAAGCATTATAATTGTTATCATGAATACTAATCATGCAGGGATGATGAGATGAGAAGCATAGCCAGGTATGGGTCATGATGCTTGTTTATTGAGAATGTTTTTAGCTATATAAGCCTTCATATGCTTGTGTAGTAAGAATCATTAAGCTTTGTGTACTATGATGAGATGAGAAGCATAGCCAGGTATGGGCTATGATGCTTATTTATTGAGAATGTTTTATAGGCTTTATAAGCATTCATATGCTTGTGTAGTAAGAATCATTAAGCTTTGTGTACTATGTAAAATACATTGTTTAGCAAGAATTATGATGTCTTTGGTTATATGATCTGAAGGTAAAAAGTTACCTAACAAGTAGTAATAAGTATCCTATGGTGAGTTATGGGTTCAAATACCCAGATGCTATAAATATGATGATGAACATGTTAATAAGAGGAAATGTACTTGGTGAGTTGAGGGATTAAGATCCCAATACTTTGTGAAAAGAGTATGGCTACATGCCATGACTCCACAATGACAATGCCAGGCAGTAGATATATGATCTAAGCCTGAAGAGAGTTAATGTTTGGTAATGATTCTGTAGTGAATAAATGTTATACATGTTCTTCATATTCCTTAATGAATAAGTGACATGTGGCTCTTTCAAGTTGTTGCAATGTTTTAGATAAGAATAATATTCTAATCTGTTAGATATTGAATTAGCTACTTTCAATCAAATATAATTCCTCTGTGCATATTTATCTTCTTAAACTACAATAATAATGTTACTGGCAGAGAGTTATATCTCTCGCTGGGACAATTTACAATTGTCTCACCCCTGTGTGAACTACATTTTTAGGTGGACGCGGTCAAGGAGACAGGAATCCTTCAGTAAGAGAAGGACAGCAGCAACAGTAGCAGGGACAGCAATGAAGTCTTAGGTGGAGACACTAGCTGTTATGCCTTGCATAGATGTAGATAGAGTCCTATGTGTCATCTCTGTACTCTCAGGTCCTCAGAGTAATAGTTAGTTCTTTCGAGATTTTAGCTCAGTGGCTTGAGATTTTCATACTGTCTGTGTTTAATTTAACAGGACAGCTGATGCTTATAATTCTCAAAAGGAGATGATACAGAATATGTACCTTTGAACAAGAATGTAATTATGTTACTTGGGTTCTATGTGAGAAAGTTTTCCTTTGATGAATCTCTTGATGAAAATGTTTTAATTTTTAGTGATTTTTGGTAATCTGCTGCTTAGTGAACGCTTCCGCATTAGTTAATTATGTTTTTGTAAGTTGTATGCCACAATTAATTGGTATCAGAGCTCTAGGTTCGCTGAGTCTATAGAGACATAGGATTAAGGTTGTAGAGTCTGTTCTAAGTGTCTTCCAGTTTATCTGATAGTATCTTTTGCTCACATAGGAGAAGAAGAACTTGAAAATGACTGGAAAACATGAGGAATACATTGCTAAGGGCAATGTTGTTGCACCAGGAGAGGGTGCATGGGACCAGGAAAGAGGAGAACAAGTTCCTGAGAATTCCCACCTTGACCTAATCAGGATAGAGAATCATATGTTATGCTCTTGAAGGGCAGGATAGGACAACAGTAATGCATATAGAAGACTGGATACTAGTATTACAACCTAAGTTACCAGTCTTTAATGCATAAACTTTGGGATTTGAAAGGATTCCTGAGTGACATGGTCATGTTAGAACAGTGGATATGTGGGAAAGATTAATAAATGGCAAGAAAGTAGACTCTGACATAAGTCTAGACAAACAGTACATATGTGATGGTAGTGTCCAAGGAGAGGCCATAAGCTATAAATTATGGTAAGGTCTCTACAATTTCAGAGACATTTGCCTAGATATTCTGAAAGCCAAAGTTTTTGGTGTCACCAGTGCAATAAATGCCTAGTGCACCAGGGCAGTAGCCACTAAGTAAAGGCAAAAGCAGCAACATGAGATAACTAGACACTATGTGTTGGAAACAACCTAATGTGATAGGTGACCTTGAGGGGTAATACTTAAATGAAATATATTCAATCTGATACTTCATATTATGATTCTATGTGTTAAAGATATGAAAGTAGTTGTTTTTAAACTTCCTTTGACTAGTCCTATAAGGACACAAGGAAGATGAGAATTTACATTTTACTCAGTGCTCTTTAAAATGTTTTATGATTTCTCTTATCTTTGTGATATAAGATGAAATATAGAAGTGATGCTTGGAGAAAATCTAGAAATGGAAAATCATATGTGTATAATGATATGAAAAGTGAGAAATATGATAGTAAATAAAGTGCATACTACCTAATCTCAATACTTATATACCCTAGCCAGGTATATGATTATTGTAGATTAGGCAAGTATGAAACTCTTAGATTGTTATCTTTTTTATTACTCTGATCAAGTAGTCATTCTGAAACAATCTAGAGAGTATAATGAAATTAAATAAGAAGAGCTAAGTGAAATTTTCCAAACAAACTACTTAGTGAACATACTTAGTGAACATACTCAGTGAACTTCCTCAGTGAATACTTTCAAAACAACATACTTAGTGAACATACTCAGTGAACTTCCTCAGTGAATACTTTCAAAACAACATACTTAGTGAACATACTCAGTGAACTTCCTCAGTGAATACTTTTAAAACAACATACTTAGTGAACATACTCAGTGAACTTCCTCAGTGAATACTTTCAAAACAACATACTTAGTGAACATACTTAGTGAACTTCCTCAGTGAATACTTTCAAAACAAAATACTTAGTGAACATACTCAGTGAACTTCCTCAGTGAATACTTTCAAAACAACATACTTAGTGAACATACTCAGTGAACTTCCTCAGTGAATACTTTCAAAACAACATACTTAGTGAACATACTCAGTGAACTTCCTCAGTGAATACTTTCAAAACAACATACTTAGTGAACATACTCAGTGAACTTCCTCAGTGAATACTTTCAAAACAACATACTTAGTGAAAATACTCAGTGAACTTCCTCAGTGAAAACTTTCAAAACAACATACTTAGTGAACATACTCAGTGAACTTCCTCAGTGAATACTTTCAAAACAACATACTTAGTGAACACACTTAGTGAACTTCCTCAGTGAATACTTTCAAAACAACATACTTAGTGAACATACTCAGTGAACTTCCTCAGTGAATGCTTTCAAAACAACATACTTAGTGAACATACTCAGTGAACTTCGTCAGTGAATACTTTCAAAACAACATACTTAGTGAATATACCCATTGAATTTTCTTAGTGAATATTTTCAAAATAACATTCTTAGTGAACATACTCAGTGAATTTTCTCAGTGAATATCTTCAAAACAAAATACTTAGTGAACATACTCAGTGAATTTGCTCAGTGAATATTTTCAAAACAATATTCTTAGTGAACATACTTAGTGAACTTGCTCAGTGAATATTTTCTCAAACAAATTACTCAGTAAACATACTTAGTAAACTTACCTAGTGAATTCTTCTAAGACAAACTGCTCAGTGAATCTTCTCAATGAATATTTCTAAATTAATTGCTTAGTAAGCTTTCTCAGTGAACTTTCCCAAACAAATAAAGGATTGCTGAGTGAATTATCTATGTTAGATATGTATGTTTTTCTTTTGATAAATATTCTTGGGTGATGATAGAAGTATGTTCTTTTATGCTTCTTCCTTTCAATAATATGGACATCACATGTTAGGGGTTTATGCTCTGCATAAACATAAACAGTGATAAGGTGGAATTAATGAAAGGAACATTGTGTGAACTACATATTCATGCTATCTCCATAATATTAAGATGACATGTGGAGACTTGAGGGCATGATTAATGAACAATATGTCCCTCCTTTTTCCTGGGATTTTGGGGACGAAATCCTTGTTAGGGGTTTATAATTTGTAACATCCCTGGCATGGGTTATGAGTTAACCCTAGATGTTTTGCCTAATAAGGTTGAGTATATACTTAATCTTATCTTTTGAAAAGTAATTAGGGCTCATGAGAAACTTATGTTTCAATTTTGGTCCTATTTGAACAATGTTGAAGCAATGTTTGCTTAATTTGGACTAAAGTGCAAATTACCTAAGTTGAGGGGTTAACTTGAAAATTGCACATGATAAAATGTTCCTCTGATTTTGAGACCTCATAATAATGAATATGATGTAGTGGTATGGTTTTCATAAGCTTGGGCACCAAGGTTAAGCTTGTAAAGCAATCCTTGTGCATTAAAACCTAGTTTTGGTGTAATGTGCAATTTACCCAAAACCTAGGGTTCAACATGCAATTTACCACTTCAATAAGGTCCCTAATGTTTCTTGGAATCTTGTAGAGAAAATAAAATGAGTGGGGAGCCTCATTTGAATTAAGTTGGAGGAGAGAGAATCTTGATATTAAAATTATCAAGATTTAATCCTAAGTGAAACCCTAATTCAATTTAGGGCAAAAATGAATGTATTAATTAAAGGGCCTTCAACCAAAATTAAAACGGTTGGATTCATATGTGTGTGGATGAGCTTAAATCTTGCAAATGCACGAGCATATCCTAAGGAGGTGAAATTCCACTCACCATTATTATAAGAAAAAGAATTTCCACTCAAATATGGATGTTTGTATTATAAGGGTTAAGGTGCTTAATTTCTTTTCCCTTAATTCATGGATAATGGAAGGGAGTTCGGTGGGGATATAGATACCTTGAATGCAAGAAACCAAGGGGGAAGTGGTGGCAACATATTTGGAATTAAAAGACTTTTATAAAAGATTTTCTCTCTCATCAATTTTCTTATAAAAGTACCCTTTCCAAGCCAAAACAAAGGCTTTTTCGGATTCTTTTCTTTCCACTTGATTGGAAAACGACCAAGGAGCTGTGAAGGATCAGGAGGACGACCCCCAACCTGTTGGTAAGGTTCTTGACCTCCTTTCACCTTGAATCCATGGTAAAAATCGAAAATCAATGTATGAATTCTTCATATCCTGATCCCCTCTTCAATTCTAACCAATTCTTTTCACTCAAAGCTTGAGGACAACCCTTGGAATAGTGAAAGGAGTTGCATCCACCATTTTCTCCATGAGCTTGGATCTTTGGAGATCAATTGGAGGTGGGTTATATAACTTGAACCCTTAATTTTATTATTGCAATCAATTCCTTATCAATTGGTGATCATTTCTACATTTCCGAAATTAAGTTTGGTTGATTGATGCAATATCCATGGAAATCACAATAGATTTCGTGAATTTGTAGCTTGATGATTATGACATCATCATAAGCACACACCTCCCCAAATATCTAGGGCAAACGGTTTCAATGTTGGGACCAAACGGTTTCACCAAACCGTTTGGTGACCAAACGGTTTGCAAACCGTTTGGTGGTTTGGGTTCCAAATCATTTGGGATGGTTGACCATTTGAATATATATGCTGTGGTACTTGGATCTTGATCCAATGGTTTCATTTGGTTGATCTTGAAGGTTTCAATTGTGTATGATTCCTTAATTGCAAACCCTAATCAGCTAAGTGTTGGTTTTGAAATTGATTGAGATGATGTTTTGGGTTGATTGACCCAAACGGTTTCAAAACCGTTTGGGGATCACCCAAATGGTCTCAAGACCGTTTGGGGTTCACCCAAGACCGTTTGGAAGTCTAGGGTTAAGTATGGCTAAGTGTTTGAAGATCCAAAGGTGCCAAATTGAATTGCAACTAAGTGTTGATTTGATAATCAATCTAATGGTCCAAAACCCCAATTGGATGCCATGGATTTTGATGATGGAATGGGAAAATGGTCTCAAGACCGTTTGGAGATCAACCAAACGGTCTCAAGACCATTTGGTGGTCATCCAAGACCGTTTGAGGTCAGGTCATATCATGTGATGATGATAGTTCATTGATTTCAATTGATTTGATTCCACAATGTCAACCATTGGTGGATCCTCAATTTCAAACCCTAAGTGATGGTTTCTTGATTACCAAACCTAGTTCAATTGGGTTCAAAACCCTAAATTGAAGGTCTAATTGAATGGTGATTCAGTAGTCCAATTGATGAATGCTTTAGTGGTTCAATTTATAATTGGTTCATGGATTGAAACATTGAGTCGATTGAATGTTGAAGTGCCTTTTTGGTCCATGCGGTTTTGAGAAGGTTTGGACCAAACGGTCTCAAGACCGTTTGGGACCAAACTATCTCAAACCGTTTGGAGACCCAAAGTGTAAACGGTTTTCAATACCTACCTTTTCTAATTGGTTTCAAGTATAACTTGTTCAAATGGTTTCCAACCAATTGATTTATGAGAACTAAGATCATTGATGGTCTAAGTAATTAACATTGTGAAGATCAACATGGTTAATCTATTTGAGTATCTTATGTAATTGAAAGTCCAATATGGTGAATCCATTTGGCTACTTAATGCAATTGAAGATTTCAATGGTTAACTCAATTGATCACTTTGTGGAATTGAATGTTTCATTGGTAAATTCTTTTGAATTCCTTATATAATTGATGGTTTAATTGATTAGACTATTTGCACATCTAATATGATCAAAGGCCAATTAGCTATGTGATTATTAATGATGTAGACCCATGATGATTATAAAGGTTAACCCTATATTTGTGTACTCAAGTAAATAGTTGACCTAGATTAATCTTGGAATAGTTAACATCCTAGTGAGGATGAGAGGGTGAGTAAATGGGAGAGATGATTGATTACTTAATAATCCATAATCCTCTCATTGTGAATAAATGTGTAATCAGGGTTTGATTCATAATATGATATCATGAAATCTTCATTGAAAATATTGATGTACCTTGATCCTAAATTAGAACAAGGTTATGTGAAACCCTAATTTAAGGGTAGAGCTTAGTGAAACCATAATCTAAGGTGATGATGTAACCCTAACTTAGTGTCACAATGAAAGAAACCCTAATTTAATGGGAATTGTATATTCTAACCCTAATTTGGGTATGAGGAAAGAGAAACCCCACTTGGATGTGAATGGTAAACCCTAATCCCTAAAATGGGATAAAGGTATATGAAACCCTAATGTAGGGTAGTGCCATTAATACTAATGTGAAGCCTTAACACTGGGTGATGTGTTGTGAAATCTTAATTTCACATAATACTAGGTGAAACCCTAATATAGAAGGATATTATATGAAACTCTAATGAAGAGTGATTATAGGTGAAATCTATATATGTTTGTGAGATACTAAGTGAACCTCAAATTATAATTATGGAAATCATATTCCTATTGATGTAATAGTGATTTATGTATTGACAAATCAAATACCTAGGAGGGTTGATTATGGATATCCTTATATGAATAGTCCCTGACTCAAGGGTGAGTCCATATCTTTGGAAATGGTTGTGTATTCTAAAATAGATGAATCATGACCAATACATTGCATAATGAATGTGATGATCTAGTGCATAAGTATTAGGATGAGTGATATCCTAATACAAGCTACGTGAATAAACTCAAGTAAGATGAAGGTGTTGAGGGAAGTGATACATCAAGGTATGATAGATATCACATCCAACACCCCAATTATGATATACTATGATGTGTTCTAAGTTCATTATAATTGGAATGGATGACACATGAAATGTGCCATGTCAATTGTTACATTGAGATGTAATGCACCTTGATGGTTGTAGGCTAACATGCCTTATGAAAAGGTTAATCCAAATTAATATACTATGATTCAATCATAGTCTGATAAAGAGGAGAAAGAAACTCATACTTTGTGTTGATAATACATTCAATGATGAATGATGAGGATATATAAGTATGTTTGAATACTTATGATATTTGTTTTTGGTTTATAGCTTTGAGAAGCAATGGAATAGGGATGGTCATTAATGATATGATCTTAAGAACCCAAGTGGTTATTGCTTATTTATATAAAACCCTAATGAAGGGTACTGATGTGAAAGAGAAATCATGAACCCTAAAAAGGGATGATACTACTTAGTGTTGTATGATACTGATATGAAAGCATTATAATTGTTATCATGAATACTAATCATGCAGGGATGATGAGATGAGAAGCATAGCCAGGTATGGGCCATGATACTTGTTTATTGAGAATGTTTTATAGCTTTATAAGCCTTCATATGCTTGTGTAGTAAGAATCATTAAGCTTTGTGTACTATGTAAAATACATTGTTTAGCAAGAATTATGATGTCTTTGGTTAGATGATTTGAAGGTAAAAAGTTACCTAACAGGTAGTAATAAGTATCCTATGGTGAGTTATGGGTTCAAATACCCAGATGCTATAATTATGATGATGAACTTGTTAAGAAGAGGAAATGTACTTGAAGAGTTGAGGGATTAAGATCCCAATACTTTGTGAAAAGAGTATGGCTACAGGCCATCACTCCACAATGACAATGCCAGGTAGTAGATATATGATCTAAGCCTGAAGAGAGTTAATGTTTGATAATGATTCTGTAGTGAATAAATGTTATACATGTTCTTCATATTCCTTAATGAATAAGTGATATGTGGCTCTTTCAAGTTGCTGCAATGTTTTAGATAAGAATAATATTCTAATCTGTTAGATATCGAATTAGCTAATGTCAATCAAATATAATTCCTCTGTGCATATTTATCTTCTTAAACTGCAATAATAATGTTACTGGAGGAGAGTTATATCTCTCACTGGGACAATTTACAATTGTCTCACCCCTGTGAGAACTACATTTTTAGGTGGACGCGATCGAGGAGACAAGAATATTTCAGTAGTAGAAGGACAGCAGCAACAGCAGCAGGGACAGTAGTGAAGTCTCAGGTGGAGACACTGCTAGTTATGCCTTGTATAGATGTAGATAGAGTCCTATGTGTCATCTCTATACTCTCATGTCCTCGGAGTAATAGTTAGTGCTTTCGAGATTTTGGCCCAGTGCCTCGAGATTTTCATACTGTCTGTGTTTAGTTAAACAGGACAACTGATGTGTGTAATTCTCAAAAGGAGATGATATAGAATATGTACCTTTGAATAAGAATGTAATTATGTTACTTTGGTTCTATGTGAGAAAGTTTTCCTTTGATGAATCTCTTGATGAAAAGGTTTTAATTTTTAGTGATTTTTGGTAATCTACTGCTTAGTGAACGCTTCCGCATTAGTTAATTATGTTTTTGTAAGTTGTATGCCACATCCCACATCCTTGGGGAACATTAGGGCTAATAATTATTACCATGAACAACCTCACACATAGTGACCATGCTAGGTATGTAGCGAAAAACACCCATGCATGTGTAACGACCACTATGGGTGACACCATGCAGCAACCATACATGATTCAACACATGTAGCGACCACATGGTTAAGTGTAGCGACCGCTTCACTCTCCATGTATTGCGACCATTAGGCTTATCCCACCATGGGTAGAGATTGCAACACATGGGCCAAGGTAGCGACCAACACCATAGGTAGTGACCAACACAAAGTTGATAGCGCTTTAACCGCAACAACGACCATCCTGGGTAGCAACCTCAAAGAATCATGGACACATGTTGACCAAAAAATCATATCACCAAGAGCTCAAACATCATTAAGGAGAGAATGCCATGAAAAATGAAGACCAGAACACTAAAACAAGCGTCACAATGGTAAATATGGAAAACCATGATGAGAGAGGGAAAACCATGCATCCTACTCATGTAACCAAATATTAAAACCTCCAACAACATGTAAAACTGACCAAAACATGGTATCAGAACCAACAATCATGATGCATGCAAGAGACAACAACATCCACCATCACTAACATTTCAAGTTCAAGAATTAGGATTAAGAGAAAGAGAAATCTATCAAAGAACACTTCATAAACTTAAACCCTAAGACAAGATAGAATCATCTAGCAAATTATGGTCACATTTTAGAGATAGAATAGTATCATGCAAGCAATATATAGGTGCAATAATAGTAGAGGGGAAAGTTACATAACCAGCCTTAAGATGAAGATTAAGCTCCAAAGGCATGATCTCCAAGAAAAGAAGGAAGATCCAACTAGGATCAACTCCACGCCCAACAAGGTCACCTCAAGAGAAGAACAACACGTCAAGGTCAAAGGATGCTCAAAAGAGACAGAGAGAGGTTAAAAACCCTAGGCTAAGAAAGAAAGAAGAAAGAGGAGGACTTCATCTCACTTAGGTACTACCATGGTCAAACCAAAGTCTCGACCTCTATGGAGAGAAGTTCCTCAAGATAGCCACCATAGTGATCCATAGTCTCATGGCCAAGAGAAGAAGAAACGAGGAGATTGGGTTCAAGAGAAACAAGATCAAGGGTATGAAACCACTTACCACGAAGGAAGATCACCATGAACCACAACAAGGAAGATAATCAAGCCCTAAATCACCACATGCAAAGGTGATCGGCCACCAAAGATCCAAGATCAGCACCTCCACTTGCACCACCAAGATTAAGGATGAACACAAGAAATAGGAGAGGAAGAAGAGTGTTAAAGGGGATACTTGCATGTGAAAGAAAGAGCATATATAGTCAAGGGTAGGAGGGAGGTAAAGGTCATGAGGTTTCAAGATATGAGAGCACCTGAAGGACACATGTCCCACAAAGCCACAACCATGCAAGCACTCACAATAAACATGAAACAAATGGTGATAAGAACAAAGCTTGGTAGTGACCATTAAGTCCACTACCTACCTTTGGTCGAAGAAAAACTAAGGCATGGCATGATAGCAATTACTCATGTCCACCCAAGACAAAGGTCAAAACACCAAAGCACTAAGACAGAGACCAAAACCAAGTACAAGCACATAGGTCAAAACAAACCATCCAAGGAAAGGTGATTCAATCGAAGCACTCCAAGAAGACATAGCACTAAGGTTGCTACACTCAAGAGACTCAACATGGTCGACACCACCCCCCAGGCAAAACCATGCAAACCCTAGATTGATTCACATGATGCCACCTCATCATCCAAGGTCAAAAAATGCACCCTTATGCATCATTATCTTTGTCATGATGCTAAGGCACAAAGGGCACATCCAATTTGTGACAAATTGCAAGATAAAACCTCAACATGGGTAAATTGAAACTTGGTCCAAAATAAGCATACATATAGCATAACTAGCTCAAACATCATCCGAACTGGACCAAACTAAAAACATAAGTATGTCACATGTTATTAAGGTGCATCATATGATTAGATTAAGGTTTAAGCATCTTATTAAGCAAAGTAAGCAAGACCAAGCACCGAGCTAGGCCAGGGGTCTTACGAATAGTCTCGTCGTCATCCTCCTTGGGTTGGTAGTCCTTACCCCTATCTGAAGGTGCATCAGGTGCAATAGGAGGATCTCACCATCATATCCATTAGAAGAGCCATCATCACCATATTCATTAGCATCCTCATCACCATCACTGTCATCATTAGCCTCCTCATCAACCATCTCAGTGTCCTCATAAAGCTAAAAGGAGTGAGAACTGGGTCATATGATGTTCTGCTCTGTCCACGAGACTCCACACTCTAGTGGAGCCTTCGCTTGCTCGTAACTGGGTATAGAAACCCCATAATAACTAGCAAGGAATGTAGTATCTAGTCCAACTAGAAGATAAAGAACTTGAGAGGCAGCAGGCTGAGAGGAAGTGGGGGTAGGTCCACCATCATAGGTAGGGGGTACAGCGAAAGCAGTAGGGTGGTGTTCATGGTAGAACTGACTGTATGCATAAGAATCATAGTTAACACCTAGGTAGGGATGGTAGGTGGGGCATGGATGGTTGTAGTATAAGTTCATGTTAGACATGATCTAAACTAAATCCTAATGGATGTTCTATTACACTTGGAGGTTATACGTCTGTTGGTGTATTATGTATCCCATCAGGACTTAATTTGACATCAAAAATTATGTGTGGTCAGGTCTAGGAGTAGGTGGAGGAGCATGGGTGGATGTGGTAAGACCTAGTGTGGTAGAGGAGGGAGGATGAAAGGATTTTTTTTTAGTGGTCCCTCTTATATAAACAACTTTTCTACTCACTTTGTAACCAAGCTCGTGAAAAGGGGATTTTTCATAATGATGAGCAAACACACCACATATCAAGTTAGGGTATGGCAGGTGGGTTCCAACGGTGTTATTCCCTTAGTCGAAACAGGTCATGTGATGAAGAATATAATAGGCCCATTTGACTTCGACATCATTCAAGAGGCAATATTCATTTGATTTCTCTTGGGATGGACATTGTAGTTCACTACTAAAGCAATCAGACATGTCTTGATGTCTAGGGAAGAGGTAGAAAGGATGGATTTCTTCCTATATGGAACATCGAGTTTCTTCAAAAACTTGTGGATATCAAGAAGTGTAAGGACATGGTCAAAAATTTTGTAGAAAGACTTGGGGTCAAGCAGGTCATGGTATTGGCGATAGGAAGACAACCATGTAGATGAAAAGTCAGTACCATTGAAATAGGAATTTAAAGAATACTCAGATATGGTGATGTTGGTATCGAAAATTATGGAAGTCAAGATAACTTGGGTAATAGGTGGTGGCATGAGGGTATTATAGTTCCATGTGAGATTGCATAAAATTCGTGGACCACTTCTGTGCTAGACATAAAATTAGTGTAGCACAAATGCTCTACGCACAAAGCACTAAGATGGTGTGCTTTGAAAACCTCAACAACCTTTCACATCACTCCACTTGTTCCACCATATGGTTCAAGCAGGGCACATAAAGGAAAAGGAGTTCTAGGAAGAAGTTCCTTGTACCTATTCACAACTTGGGAGGAGATTAAAGAGGTGTCATTGAAGGAGACATGCCTAGGAGCAGTGGGAGAAGATGGAACTTCGGCTGGTATGGTGTGTTTTCTATGGTTTGAGGCCATGGAGGATGAATGGACAAGACATTACCACAAAACAAATAGAAAGCACAAGCTACATGTTGACTAACCACCTAGGTCGAGATTGGGAGAGGTAAGGATGGTTGATCTGGGGATAGAGAGGGTAGAAGAAAGGTTAGGTTAGAACTAGGGTTGGAGGACAAATGCAAGAGAGTGGCTATCGGTCAGCTTTCTCTAGCTGAGAGGGAGAAAAGTCAGCCGACAACATATATATTAGCCACCCAACAGTGTTGTCGGTCGAGTTTAGGTTTTGGGAAACTCAGTCGACACTATGGTTTAGTTTCGTCCTCAGCTTGTGATCGGTCAAGTTTCTCCCAGGTCAAACTCGATCGATCAATTTGTCTGTCTAAAAGATAGAAATTTTGATTCTAAGCCACTAGAGTGCTAAATAAATTTATTTTTCTAAACTATCATGTATTTTAAACATATTGAGGCACATTCCACTCATCATTGGCTACTATTTTTTGGTAAAATTTGTGTTTGCAAAAAATAAGAAAAGCAAGGCATGAAATAAGGCAAATATAACACTTTCAAGTAAGAGATGACAAAACTATGAGAAAGAACATTAGGTATGAGAACATATAGATAGAAGGCATATTAAAATCATCAGGAGTAGTAATAACCAATTTTGATCTAATAAAGGTATATTTCTATCTGGCTAGAGGTTTTGTGAAAATGACTGCAAGTTGATTCTTCATGTCAGCATGCATGATATAAATATCCTTTTTGGCAATGTGGTCACAAAGGAAGTGATGACGAACATCTATATGTTTGACTCTACTATGTAATATAGGATTGTAAGAAAGATTGATTTCACTAATATTATCATAATAGATAGGATAAGCATCATAATGGACATTAAGGTCTTGTAGAATTTGCTTCATCCATAGGATTTGAGCTCAAAAACTCCCAGTTGTAATGTATTCAGCCTTGGTAGTTGAAAGAGACACAGTTTCTTGTCTCTAAGAGAACTACGAAACTAAGCATGGCCCTAGGAGGAAGCAAGTGCCACTTGTACACTTTCTATCAATTATGCACCTTGTATAATCTACATCACTATAAGTATTAAGAGTAAAGTCCCTTGACTTGGGATGCCATAGTTTGAAAACTTTGGCTTTTGGCTAGATACCTCAAAATCCTCTTAACCGTTATAAGATGAGATTTTCTAGGGATTAATTGAAATCTAGCACACAAGCAGTGGCAGAGCCATAGCCAGGCATGGTGGGGCACATGCCTCACCTTGTTTTTTAGAAACTAAAAGTCTATAACTAGGCAATGATTTAGAAAGATAATTCTAACTATGAGTAGAGGTGATGTCGTGACTATGTTCATAATCCTACAATCCTAGATATAATGCTAGTCAGATTGGAATAGGGTGAGAGATAGTTTTATATCTTTATCAAATAAAACTCCTAAGATAAGAAGTTCTTTTTTAATAATGTTCCAAATAATTGTGTGATGCCTCACTTTATTCCTGAATCTACGCCTAAGTCTTTTTAACATATCTAACAACTTGGTTATATGCAGTCAAGGCAGGCAATGATGGTTTAGTTCTTATTGTACCATCATTTTTGTAATTTGATCATGTATTTCCCAATCCCATCCACGCTATTCTATTGTTCTCATCTTCCGTTCATATCCATTGTGACAGGCGTGAGAAAGGAGCATCTATCTATATTCCTATGTCTCAACGTGATTGCTTTGCTTTTACTAGATATAATTCTAGTTAATTTTACTTTAATGATGATTGTGTAATTTAGAATGATACTTCACTATCTCACTTCCAATCATGTGATAAGAAATTTATCCACAGATAATGTTTATTTTATCAACTTTAATTCACGTTTTGTTTGAACAAAAGTTCATATGAAAGTGCCAAAGAACTAATTGTAACATCCCTGACCAAGTTTATGCTTTAACCCTAGATGTTTTGTTTTAGAAAAATAATTATATGGTTTCTCTTATCTTTTTAAAAGTATTTAAGGCTCAAGAGGAGCTTATGTTTCAATTTTAGTCCTTTTTAAATAATGTCGAAAACAATGTTTTTCCTGTTTTGGACTAAAGTGCAAATTACCCAAGTTGAGGGGTTAACTTGCAAATGTTACATGGTAAAATTTTCCTCAAGTGTTGAAGCATCATAAGAATGAGAATGATGCAGAGGTATGGCTTGTGGCAGCCTGAGCACCAAGAAAGAGCTTATTAAGCAATGTTTGTGCATTAAAACCTAGTTTTGGTGCAATGTGCAATTTACCCAAACCCTAGGGTTCAATATGCAAAATACCTCTTTTAGAGAGTCCCTAATATTTCTCGGTATCAATTAGAGACAAGAAAATCAGAGGGGTGTCTTATTTGAATCTCTTTGGAGGAAAGAGAATCTTGATATTAAAATAATCAAGATTTAAGCATAATTGAGACCCTAATTCAATTTAATGCAAAAATAAATATATTAATGGAAGTACCCTTCAACCAAAAATGGATAGTTGAATTTACATAACTATGGACGTCCTTGTGCCTTGCAAAGGCAATGAAATATCTAAAGTGAGTGGAGAGCCCACTCACATTAGTTAAAGAAAAAGTAATATCCACTCATTTTTGGATATTATTATTAATTGATTAAGGTGCTTAATTTGTTTTCTTTAATTCATTCATAATGAAGAGGAATTACAAGGTGGGGGATATTAATTCGTATGCAAGGGATGGAGGGGAGTATGTGGCACCAATTTTGGGAGTTGAAGGAATTATTTATCACTTTCTCTCTGATTGAAATTCCCTTATATGCATCCCATTTTCAACCCACATGAAAGGTTTTTTCGATTCCTTTTTCTTTCCTTGCTTTGGTCATGCACAAGGGATCTTAGGAGAAACAGGAGGACGTGCCCAAACCTATAGGTAAGCTCCATAGTCATCTTCAACCTTGATTTCATGGTGGAAATCGAATTCCAATGCTTATTTTCTTTTCTCCATTCAATCTTCAACTTTAGCCATTCTTTTCACTCAAAGACTTGAGAACAGAACTTGGACAGTTGAGAGAGCTTCATTCACCATTGAAGACGTGTATATTGAAGCTTGGATTCGATTTTGAAGGTGGGTTATGTAACTTGAACCCTTAAATGTCATTATTGCTTGCAATTTATTCATCATGTGTTGAACCTTTCTTCTTTCTCGATTTCCTTTTGATTAGTTGGTGAAATCACCATAAGAATCACCTTTGATTTCAAAGGTTTGAAGCTTGAAGATGATGATGTCATATTAATCACACACCTCAACAAAGGAATGGGCAAATGGTTTTCAAAACCAATTGAGCTAACTTGGTTTCAAAACTGATTGAGTTGATTCGATTTCAAAACTGATTGAGTTGATTCGGTTTCAAAACTGAATGGGTAATTGAACCCAAGACCGAATGGGTAATTTACTTCAAAACCAAATGGGTAATTGAGTTCAAGACCAAATGGGTAATTGACTTCAAAACTGAATGGGTAATTGAGTTCAAGACCGAATGGGTAATTGACTTCAAGATCAAATGGGTAATTGAGTTCAAAATTGAATGGGTAATGGATCTCAAGATTCAATGGGTACATTGAACTTCAAAACCATTTGGGGTTATTTTCTTATGTGAATAATGAAGATCCAACGGCTCAAATTTATTTAATTTTAATGGATTCAAGGATGGGTGATCCATTGATTACTAACCCTAATTGGATTGAATGCTTGAAACCCTAAATCGATTGAGTCAATTTCTTAGTTGAATGGCTCAAACGGTCTCAAGACCGTTTGGAGGTCAAGGGCTGTGATGGATGGTTGGAGATCCAAGGGCTGTAATTTGATGTACTTTCAATGGTCCCAATTTTGGATGGTTCAATGAGTGCAAACCCGAAAATCAATTGATTGATTGAAGGAAACCCTAATTGATCCATTCAATCTCAAGGTGATTTGGACCAAATGGTCTTGAGACCGTTTCGGATTAAATGGTCTTCAGACCGTTTGGAGAGCAAATGGTCTCAAACCGTTTGATGTTTATTCAGTTTCAATGATGAGTTGCTTATTCAGTTTCAAACCGTTTGGAGTTAATTATATTTAATTCAAACGGTCTCAAACCATTTAGAGTCTTTGAGATCAAGACCATTTGATGGTCTAACGGTCTTAAGACCGATTGAAGGTGTGGATCAGGACCATTTGAAGTTCAATGAACTTTAAGACCGATTGAAGGACAAAATACTTCAAGACCGTTTAAAGGTCTAATACCCCAAGACCATTTGAAGGTCTAATTGATTCAAACCATGTAAGTACTATTAAACCCCATGATTATTAATGATGTATATCAAAGATAACTACAATGGTTGTACCTTTAAGGTACTTAAGTGATTAGTACCTTTTGAGTGTTTAACCTTTGATGCTTATGAAAAAAGTAACTCAATACAATATGGTAACCATAAATGTGTGTACTTGAATGAAGGGTTGATCTAATCTAAACAAGCTTGAAGTAACCAACATCCTAGAGAGGATGAGAGAGAGAGAGGAATTCATACATGTATAATAATCATGTAGTAGTTAAGCCTCAACACTCTCAACATGAATACAATATGTAATTAGGGTATGATCCTTGATAAAGAGATCATGAAACCCTAATTGAGAAGGGTGCTAAGCCCTAACCCTAATTTAGGGCAATGCTAGGTGTAACCCTGATCAAGGATGATGTCATGTGGAACCTTAATTCAAGATAATGATGTGTGAAACCCTAATTAAGGGCGATATCATGTGAAACCCTAATGTAGTGATGTGATGTGAACTCTAATCCCAGGGTAATGCTATGTAATGCTATATGAAACCCTAATATGAAATCCTAACCTTGATATAGGGTGAAGGTGTGTGAAGCCCTAATCTTGGGTTATAGTGCATGAAACCCTAATCTTGGGCAATATGATGATCAACCATAACCCTAATTTGGGTAATGGGATGAGTATTCCTAATTGACATGAATTGGGAAATCCTAACCCTAATGAGGGAATAGTGATGCTACTCTTACATTGCATAGTGTTGATATGTAATTGATATAACTATTATCTTGTGTACTAATCATGCAGGTATCATGAGATGTTGGACATAGCCAGGTATGAGCTATGATGTTTTATTATTGAAATTGTTTTATGGGCCTTGTGAGCCATAATATGCTTTGTTGCCTAATAAGAGGTAACAAGAGATTAATGGGCTTTAAGAGCCATGTGAAATGCATGTATTGCAAGTATCATGTTTACCTTGGTCAAATGACTTGAAGGTATTAGTTACCCGATAAGTGGTAACAAGTGTTCTTTAATGAACTGAGGGTTTGAATACCCATATTCCATAACCATGATGATGAGATGTTAAGAGATGAGAATACCCATGATCTGACAAGGGAATGAGATCCCAATGTTTTATAAAGCTTTGAAAAGTACTTGATACAAGTATTACTCATTCTTTATAGCATTTTTTATAATGATTTATGTTTGAAAATCTGACTGATGCTAAAATAATATAGTAATGTACATAATTAATTAAGTGAAATCTTATCATGTAGAACTTTGCCCATAGATCCATCATCGTCGGTAGTTGGTGATGGTGAAATAGGTTTTGTTGCGGGAACTCCTGGAGGGAATACTGTTAAGTATGTGGGGGTTATGGGTGTGAATATCCTTACGCCCTAATGGAGGAATTGATGTGAGATAAACATTAAATCTCTCAATCTTTCATTATATATGTCGGGATGGATGTATCACTAATCTCTCGAATGTTGGGATGGATGTATCACTAATCTCCCGATGATGATAATGTCGGATCGATGTGAGATAAACATGAAATCTCTTGATTGCGAAGAGAGTACAGCTGCCACTGTAACTCTATAGCGAAGTTACCAGTATACCCTGGAAAGCTATTTACCAGAGACACAAGATGTCCTGCATTTGGTCCTCACACTAACTGAGGAGGATGAGGTCATGGGAATCTGGCTCTTCCTTGACCTATGTATGGTACTGATTTCGATTTCACAATGGTCGGTTGGAGTATGAGCAGTAACCTCATCTCCTCAGGGCTTAAGTATGATTGTAAAATGTAATCAGCCGTGTAGTGTACTTTCTTAAGGCTGAAATATGCGAATCACCGGTTGATGTTACCTTTCTTAGCATATCCTAGATGGATAAATATTATATATATACTCTTCAATTTTTCATTGGATAAGTGGCATGCTACTTTATCAAGATTTAGCTGAAATGCTTTGAATAAAGAATAATGCTCTAATCTATTTAGACATTGATTTATCTGTTGTTGTATATATATATATGATTCTTCTGCTCAATTTTATTCTATTAAACTGCAATAATAATATTTTCTAGAAGAGAGTTATATCTCTCGCCGGGACAATTTCAATTGTCTCACCCATGTGGGATCCAACTTTTTAGGTAGACGTAGAAGAAGAGGTGGAAACACTATAGCAGGGGAAGAGCAGCAGCAGCAACAGGGACAGCAGTGATATCTCAGGTGGAGGCACTGGCTGTCATGTTTTGTATAGAGAGTCATATGTGTCGTCTCTATACTCTTAGGTCCTCGGAGTTAGTAGTTAGTAATTTTAATGAATTGATATGAGGTTTTGGCTTGATGCCTTGAGGTTATTATAATGTCTGTGTATATTTTTAACAAGGCAGTTGATGCTTGTAATCCTCGAGAAGAGACGGTACAGGATATGTACTTATGAACCAGGATGTAAATGAAATACATTGGTTCTTGATAAAAGATTTTTCATGTGTTTGGATCTCTTTGTAAATGGTTTTAATTTTTAGTGGTTTTTAGTAATCTACTGTTAATGATCGCTTCTGCTTAGTCAATGACGTAACATTTATCATTATCCGATGTTTTGGGATGTGTCGTCACAGTTTACTTGGTATTAGAGCTCTAGGTTTTCTGAGTCTACAGAGACATATGATTAAGGTTGTTGAGTCTGTTCTAGTGTCTTCCAGTTATTTGATAGTGTCTTCTGCTCATATAGGAGGAGAAGAACTTAAAGATGTCTAGATCACATGAAGAACATGCTGCTGAGAGCAGCATTGCTGCACCAGGAAGAGGTGCAAGGGACCAGAATAGGAAAGAACCAGAACCTGAACACCCCCAGCTTAACCAGAATGCACTGGAGAACCCAGCCTTCCATGATCTGTTTGGGTAGTTCATGGCAACCATGACGCATATGGCGGATAGGATTCCACCACCTGCACCTAGGGCACCAACTCACCATGAAGGACAGGGAGCTAGTAAGACTTTCGAATGAATTCGGCGGGTTGGAGCCACCGATTATGCTGGTACAACTGAACCAGCAGATGCAGATATGTGGCTGACTGAGCTGGAGAAGGCCTTCAGAATCCTTAATATCCCAGAAGTTGAGAAGGTGAGGCATGTGGTGTACCTTCTGAAAGGGAGTGCTAGCCACTGGTGGACAATAGAAGAGGGCAAGAGGCCTGGTGTTGAAATTGGATGGGAAGTATTCCGATGAGAATTCATCAATAGATATTTTCCCAAGACGTTTCTAGATGAGAAGATCTCTCAGTTTGAGAGGTTAAGGAAAGGACCAATGAACATTAGCGGGTATGAAGCTAAGTTCATGGAGCTTTTGTGATTTTGTCTGCATATGGTAGCTACTGATGACGAAAGAATTTGACGTTTTGAGAAGGGGTTGAACGTTGATTTGACCACTCTTGTGTCTGCCTTAGAGAATAGGGAGAGGTTCACCACCTTTGTGGACTCTGTGAGATGGATAGAAAGGTCGGTGATTGAGAAGCGTCAGACTAAAAGTAAGAAGGTGTATACTCAATTTCAAGGACAGAGGTCCGGAAGTTTCAAGAAACTGAGATTTTCTGCACCAATAGCACCACCAAGATTCAATACCCAGACGCAATGGATGTCGAATAGGGGTAGAGGTCATAGTTTACCGCCTGAGGGAGCCCACAGCTCGGAATCAGTGTTAGTAACAGGACCACCCAAGACACAGAGGGAGACCAGAGGTTGTTTTATATGTAGAAAAATGGGGCATTTGATTAAAGATTATTGAGCTAGAGATGCAAGTGATACTCAACCTCAGAGGCAGAGTCAGCAAGGCTCTCAGAGGTGATAGTTTTTGAGTGGTGCTAGAGGATGTGGACAAGCGTCCCAAGCTGCTTCGTCAACACCTAACAATTGAGCACAGGGTCAACAACAAGAAACAACGAGATTCTATGCGATGAATCAACCCGCAGCAGTAGTCAACCCTCAAGTTGTGATAGGTCAGATGGAACTATTTCATTTTGATATGTCTTCATCCTGCTTTGTATCTATTTTAATTGATCTGGGTGCTACACATTCCTTTATCACTCGAAGAGTGATTCATGACTGCAACATGATTGTCAGTCATAGAACAGATAGTATGTTATTAGAAACCCCTTTGTTGGGATCTACAGTGTTGCGGGAGGTGTGTTCTCCCTACATTCTTTCCTTTTCTGAACATCGCATTCATGTGGATCTTATACCACTTTATATGCACGGGTTCAATATAATCTTGGGGATGGACATCCTAGAAAAGTATAAGGTTGTCTTGGATTGTGATTCCAAGCAAGTTGTGTTCACAGACGACAGTGACACATGGAACTTTTAGGGAGATAGAAAGATTCTTCCAACCTGTCTTGTGTCAGCTATGGTAGCTGAGAAGCTGATGAGACAAGGATGTTTTGCATTCTTGGAACATGTGATAGACACCACAATGGAGAGACCTAATCTTTCTGAAGTTCTGATAGTTAGGGAGTTTGAATATGTGTTCCCTGAGGAACTTCCAGGTGTTCCTCCGCCTTGAGAGATTGATTTTGAGATTAATCTAATCTTAGGAATGCAACCTATAGCTCAAACGCCGTATAGAATGGAACCTGCTGAGATGGAAGAGATCAAGAAATAGCTACAGGATTTGCTTGAGAAAGGTTTTATCTGACCGAGTACTTCACCATGGGGTGCTCCGGTTCTCTTTGTTAAGAAGAAGGACGGATCGATGCGGTTATGCATTGATTACAGATAGTTGAATAAAGTAAACATAAAGAACAAGTATCCTCTACCAAGGATCGATGATCTGTTTGATCAGTTGTGTGGTGCAACTATCTTCTCTAAGATAGATCTGAGGTGGGGATATCATCAGTTGCATATCAAGGAGAGTGACATACCTAAGTATGCCTTTAGGACAAGGTATGGTCACTATGAGCTCATAGTTATGTTGTTTGGAATAACTAATGCACCAGCTGCATTCATGGAACTCATGAATAGAATCTTTTGACCTTTTCTTGATCAATTTATAGTAGTCTTCATAGATGACATCTTGATATACAGTAGAGATGCTCAACAGCATGAGCAGCACCTCTGTTAGGCTTTAACTTTGCTAAGAGAGCATAAGTTGTATGCTAAGTTTAGCAAATGTGAATTCTGGTTACCAGAAGTTTCTTTTCTAGGACATGTAATATCTGCCTCAGGTATCTATGTTGATCCTAAGAAGGTAGAATCTGTCCTACAATGGGAACAGCCAAAGACACCGATGGAGATACGCAGTTTCCTAGGGCTGGTAGGATATTACAGGAGGTTCATTAAGAACTTCAGTTCTATAGCTTTACCCCTAACCAAGTTGACTAGGAAGGAGGTTCCTTTAGTCTAGAATGACAAATTTCAACATTCTTTCCAGCTATTGAAAGAAAGGTTAACAAGTGCACTTGTGCTGGTGTTACCTGAATAAGGGAAGGGGTACATAGTTTTCTATGATGCATCACAGAATGGTCTAGGATGTGTGTTGATGCAGGATAATCAAGAGATTTCTTTTGCCTCTCGATAGCTTAAGAAATGCGAGGAGAATTATCCAATACATGATATAGAGCTAGTTGTTGTGGTCCATGCTTTGAAAATATGGAGACATTATCTCTATGGAGAAACATTTCATATTTTCACAGACCATAAGAATCTAAAATATATCTTCTTACAACATGAGTTGAATATGAGACAATGCCACTGGATGGAGTTAATCAAGGACTATGATTGTACAATTGATTATCATCCAGGGAAGGATAATGTAGTGGTTGATGCACTAAGTAGGAAATCATCATCACCAGCCTTAGATAAAGCACAGTTGAACTCCCTAGTGTTCTTTAAAAGTGATATTCTTATCTCCTTGAGGCAAAACAATATACTTCTTAAGGTACCATTCTTAGCTGGATTGTTAACTAAGATGCAAGTGAAACCTACTCTGAAACAGCAAATTAAAGAAGCACAACAAGCTGATGATGTGGTTCAGCAGATCAAGTCAGAGTATGGTAGTGAGAAACGGGATGGCTTTCATGAGTCAGAGGATCAGGTAGTCTGTTACCATGGTAGGATGGTAGTACCTGATGCTAATGACTTAAGGAAGTTAGTCTTGGAGGAAGCTCATTCTTCGATGTATGCAATGCATCCAGGAAGCACCAAAATGTATCGTAACTTGAAGGATATGTATTGGTGGCCAGGATTGAAGAAGGATGTAGCTGAGTTTGTTATGCGGTATCTAGTGTGTCAGTTGGTTAAAGTTGAACATCAGAAGCATGCAGGAACAATGCAACCTTTACCTATACTGCAGTGAAAATGGGATCATGTAACCATGGACTTTGTGGTTGGTTTGCCTAGAACAACCAAAGGTCATGATTCCATATGGGTGATAGTTGATAGGTTGACTAAGACAACACATTTCCTTCCTATAAGAACAACCTACACTGCTGAGAAGCTTGCACAGATATATGTAGATGAGATAGTGTGGTCGCACGGGGTTCCAGCTACTATCATTTCTGATAGAGGTCCCCAGTTCATGAGTCATTTTTGGGAATGACTACATAAAGGTTTGGGTACGCAGTTAAGGTTTAGTACTGCCTTTCACCCCACATATAGATGGACAATCTGAGAGGACCATACAAACTTTGGAGGATTTTCTTAGGGCATGTGTCCTTCAGTTTGTAGGAAGTTGGGATCTACACCTGAGCTTGATAGAATCTTCTTACGATAATAGCTATCAACAAAGTATTGATATGGCACCATATGAAGCATTATATGGTAGACATTGTAGATCTCCTTTATGTTGGTATGAAATAGGAGAATATCAACTTTTGGGTCCTGATCTTGTGCAGTAGACAACTGAGAAGATTAAAGTAATACAACAACAATTAAAGATTGTACATGATAGACATAAGTCGTATGCTGACAAACGACGAAAACCTCTAGAATTCCAAGTTGGAGACAGAGTATATCTCAAGGTCTCACCTTGGAAAGGTGTTCTTAGATTTGGAAAGAAGGGAAAGTTAGCTCCTAGATTTATGGGGCATTATCCAATCATTGAATGGATTGGAAAGGTAGCCTATAAGCTGGAGTTGCCACCTAAGATGCATAAGTTGCATCCAGTGTTCCATATCTCCATGCTGAGAAAGTGTCATCCTGACACAGAGTTAGTTCTGCAACCTGTGGAGGTAGAATTAAATAATGATATATCATATGTTGAAGGACATGTGATGATCCTTGAAAAAAGAATTAAAAAGCTAAAAAAGAAAGACATATGTCTTGTGAAAGTTCTCTGGCATCATCGTGGCATTAAAGAAGCTATGTGGGAACTAGAGGAAGAGATGAGGAGGAAGTACCCTTCTCTTTTCTCTTGATGATTTTGGGGACAAAATCCCTGTTAGGGGTGGATAATTTGTAACATCCCTGACCTGGGTTATGCTTTAACCCTAGATGTTTTATTTAAGAAAAATAATTATATGCTTGCCCTTATATTTTGAAAAGTATTTAAGGCTTAATAGGAGCTTATGTTTCAATTTTAGTCCTTTTTGAATAATGTTGAAAACAATGTTTTTCCTATTTTGAAGATGATGATGTCAACTTAAGCACACACATCAACAAAGGAATGGGCAAACGGTTTTAAAAACCGATTGAGCTAATTCGGTTTCAAAACCGATTGAGTTGATTCGGTTTCAAAACTGATTGAGTTGATTCGGTTTCAAAACCGAATGGGTAATTGAACCCAACACCAAATGGGTAATTTACTTCAAAACCGAATGGGTAATTGAGTTCAAGACCGAATGGGTAATTGACTTCAAAACTGAATGGATAATTGAGTTCAAGACCGAATGGGTAATTGACTTCAAGATCGAATGGGTAATTGAGTTCAAAACTGAATGGGTAATGGATCTCAAGATTCAATGGGTAAATTGAACTTCAAAACCATTTGGGGTTATTTTCTAATGTGAATGATGAAGATCCAATGGCTCGAATTGATTTAATTTTAATGGATTTAAGGATGGGTGATCCATTGATTACTAACCCTAATTGGATTGAATGGTTGAAACCCTAAATTGATTGAGTCAATTTTGTTAGTTGAATGGCTCAAACGGTCTCAAGACCGTTTGAGGGCAAACGGTCTCAAGACCGTTTAGAGGTCAAGGGATGTGATGGATGGTTGGAGATCCAAGGACTGTAATTTGATGTATTTTCAATGGTCCCAATGTTGGATGGTTCAATGAGTGCAAACCCTAAAATCAATTGATTGATTGAAGGAAACCCTAATTGATCCATTCGGTTTCAAGGTGGTTTGGACCAAATGGTCTTGAGACCGTTTGGGATCAAATGGTCTTCAGACTATTTGGAGAGCAAACGGTCTCAAACCGTTTGATGTTTATTCGGTTTCAATGATGAGTTGCTTATTCGGTTTCAAACCATTTGGAGTTAATTGTATTGAATTCAAACGGTCTCAAACCGTTTAGAGTCTTTGAGATCAAGACCGTTTGATGGTCTAACGGTCTTAAGACCGATTGAAGGTGTGGATCAGGACCGTTTGAAGGTTAAAAAACTTTAAGACCGGTTGAAGGACAAAATACTTCAAGACCGTTTAAAGGTCAAATACCCCAAGACCGTTTGAAGGTGTAATTGATTCGAACCATGTAAGTACTATTAAACCCCATGATTATTAATGATGTATATCAAAGATAATTACAATGGTTGTACCTTTAAGGTACTTAAGTGATTAGTACCTTTTGATTGGTTAACCTTTGATGCTTATGAAAGAAGTAACTCAATACAATATGGTAACCATAAATGTGTGTACTTGAATGAAGGGTTGATCTAATCTAATCAAGCTTGAAGTAACCAACATCCTAGAGAGGATGAGAGAGAGAGAGGAATTCATACATGTATAATAATCATGTAGTAGTTAAGCCTCAACACTCTCAACATGAATACAATATGTAATCAGAGTGTGATCCTTAATAAAGAGATCATGAAACCCTAATTGAGAAGGGTGTTGAACCCTAATCCTAATTTATGGCAATGCTAGGTGTAACCCTAATCAAGGATGATGTCATGTGGAACCTTAATTCAATATAATGATGTGTGAAACCCTAATTAAGGGTGATATCATGTGAAACCCTAATGCAGTGATGTGATGTGAACTCTAATCCCAGGTTGATGTTGTGTAATGCTATATGAAATCCTAACCCTGATATAGGGTGAAGGTGTGTGAATCCCTAATCTTGGGTTATAGTGCATGAAACCCTAATCTTGAGCAATATGATGATAAACCATAACCCTAATTTGGGTAATGGGATGAGTATTCCTAATTGACATGAATTGGGAAATCCTAACCCTAATGAGGGAATAGCGATGCTACTCTTACATTGCATAGTGCTGATATGTAATTGATATAACTGTTATCTTGTGTACTAATCATGCATGTATCATGCGATGTTGGACATAGCTAGGTATTAGCTATGATGTTTTATTATTGAAATTGTTTTATGGTCCTTGTGAGCCATAATATGCTTTGTTGCCTAATAAGAGGTAACAAGAGATTAATGGGCTTTAAGAGCCATGTGAAATGCGTGTATTACAAGTATCATGTTTACCTTGGTCAAATGACCTGAAGGTATTCGTTACCTGATAAGTGGTAACAAGTGTTCTTTAATGAATTGAGGGTTTGAATACCCATATTCCATAATCATGATGATGAGATGTTAAGAGATGAGAATACCCATGATGTGACAAGGGATTGAGGTCCCAATGTTTTATAAAGCTTTGAAAAGTACTTGATACAAGTATTACTCATTCTTTGTAGCATTTGTTATAATGATTTATGTTTGAAAATCTGACTGATGCTAAAAAAATATAGTAATGTACTTAATTAATTAAGTGAAATATTATCATCTAGAGCCATGACCATAGATCCATCATCTTCAGTAGTTGGTGATGGTGAAACATGTTTTCCTATGGGAACTCCTGGAGGGCATACTATTGAGTATGTGGGGGCTATGGGAGCGAATATCCTTACCCCCCAATGGAGGAATTGATGTGAGATAAACATTCAATCTCTCAATCCTTCATTATATATGTTGGGATGGATGTATCACTAATCTCCCGAATGATGGGATGGATGTATCACTAATCTCTCAATGATGATAGTGTCGGATCGATGTGAGATAAACATGAAATCTCTCGATTGCGAAGACAGTACAACTACCACTATAACTCTATAGAGAAGTTGCCAGTGTACCCTAGAAAGCTATTTAGCAGAGACACAAGATGTCCTGCATTTGGTCCTCACACTGACTGAGGAGGATGAGGTCATGGGAATCCGGCTCTTCCTTGACCTATGTATTGTACCGATTTCGATTTCGCAATGGTCGGTTGGAGTATGAGCGGTATACCTCATCTCCTCAGGGCTTAAGTATGATTGTAAAATGTAATCAGCCGTGTAGTGCATTTGCTTAAGGTTGAAATACGAGAATCACTGGTTGATGTTACCTTTCTTAGCATATCCTAGATGGATAAATATTATATATATACTCTTCAATTTTTCATTGGATAAGTGACATGCTGCTTTATCAAGATTTAGATGAAATGCTTTGAATAAAGAATAATGCTCTAATATGTTTAGACATTGATTTATCTATTTTTGTATATATATATATGATTCTTCTGCTTAGTTTTATTCTATTAAACTGCAATAATAATATTTTCTAGCAGAGAGTTATATCTCTCGCTGGGACAATTTCAATTGTCTCATCCACGTGGGATCCAACTTTTTAGGTAGACGCAGAAGAAGAGGTGGAAACCCTACAGTAGGGGAAGAGCAGCAGCAACAACAACAGGGACAGCAGTGATATCTCAAGTGGAGGCATTGGCTGTCATGTTTTGTATAGAGAGTCCTATGTGTCATCTCTGTACTCTCAGGTCCTCGGAGTTAATAGTTAGTAATTTTAATGAATCGATCTGAGGTTTTGGCTTGATGCCTCGAGGTTATTATATTGTATGTGTATAGTTTTAACAAGGCAGTTAATGCTTGTAATCCTCGAGAAGAGACGGTATAGGATATGTACTTATGAAACAGGATGTAAATGAAATACATTGGTTCTTGATAAAAGAGTTTTCCTGTGTTTGGATCTCTTTGTAAATGGTTTTAATTTTTAGTGATTTTCAGTAATCCGTTGTTAATGATCGCTTCCTCTTAGTCAATGATGTAACATTTATCATTATCTGATGTTTTGGGATGTGTCGTCACACTAATATCAAAATACAATTGAAAAAGAAGATTTGTATGTTCCTTACAAAAAAGGTGAAAAGTATTGAAATTGCACACCATCTAATTTGAGTAGTTGTTATAATATATTCCAGGGCTTCTCATTGTTCAACCTTCATCTTTAAGACTTCAAATATATGTTTATAGCAATCTCTTCTATATAAATTTTGAATCATTTTTTCAGCATTTATGCTTTTTTAGTTCATTATTTAAACTATATATCTATTTACATGTATTTACTTTCAAATAAGATCATTCCAATGGTATATTATTGATTAAATAAAATAAATATTTAATTATATTTTAGTTTAGTCTAATTCCTAGTAATATATATGCATGTTGCAACTATATCCATCTGGAGAGTAATTTCTTTATGAAAATTCAAAGTCTTCTTTTGTAAAATAAGATTGGTCAAGGTATGTGAATGACCATTTGATGGTCAATGGTAGATGAGGTACCCTTAAAAACCAGGACATAAAAGTTATGCAAAGATCTTACAAATCCAACTTTGTTTGGGGACTGTATGATATCATTTTAAAGTTTTGATTTCAGATAACTTTCTCTAAAAATATTTTGGTTGCAATAGTAAATTTATGACTCATATTTTTATAAAAACAAATGGCATGATTTTTAACAAAATATAGTCTCTTATATATGTGTCTCACCCTTTGTGGAGTTTCTCCGCCACTGCAGACAAGCCAACACTAAACATGATATCATGTCTAGAGGTAGTTAAATTAACAAGTTACCAATCATACCTCTATAGAGCTTCTCATCTACCTTTTCACCTTCCTCATGTCTATCGAGTTTGGTTGTGTTTGACATGGGGGTGTCCGTCGGCTTGGTATTCTCCATCCCAAATCACTTAAGAAGTTCACTTGTGTACTTGCCTTGGTTGATAAAGTTCCTTTCCTTTGTTTGTTTGATTTGAAATCCAAGGAAGAAAGTAAGCTCCCCAATCATGCTCATCTTGAACTCACTCTGCTTAAGAGAACTAAACTCCTTGCAAAGATCAAGATTAATTCTGCCAAAAATGATATCATCAACATAAATTTGAATGATCAAAAGTTGTTAGAAGTGTGTTTAAGAAACAGAGTAGAATCTACTTTGCCCATGACATAGCCATTATCTAGCAAAAAGTTATTTGGTTTCTCATACCAAGCCTAGGGGCTTGTTTGAGTCCATAGAGAGCTTCTTGCAACAAATAAACATGATTAGAAAGGTTGTTATGTGCAAAGTCAGGAGGTTGAGCCACATAGACTTCCTCCTCTATTCTACCATTTAGAAACACACTTTTAACATCCATTTGATAAATCAAGAAATTCTTATATCTAGAAAAGGCAAGTAATACTCGAATAGAATAAATTCTAGAAACAGGAGCATATTTTCATCAAAATCAATACCTTTGTGTGGATTATAGCCTTGATCAACTAACCTTGCTTTGTTCCTTACCACTTTGCCTCTTTCATCTAGGTTGTTGCAGTAGACCCACGTGGTGCCAATGATCTTCCTATCATTTGGTCTTGGCACTAAGGCCCACAATTTGTTCTTGTCAATTGTCATAACTCTTCTGGCATAGCTAGGATCCATTCATCATCCTTGGGAGATGATTTCACATTCTTTGGCTCAAGTTGTGAGATGAAGATGTTGTCGGCTTGTTCTTTGTTGAATGCAGCCCCCGTCTTCACCCTTTCAAAAGGATTTCTTATTATGAGCTCTTTAGGATGATCTTTTGCAAATTGAGGAGTTGGATCCTTCTTTTCTTCTTCTAGTACTACCACCTCTTTTCCTTTGTCAATGATGTTGAGCTCTTTCAATCTAGGAATCACCTCAACTACAACATCATCATATACAATATTCTTGGAAATAGAGGGGTTAGTTTCAACAAATTTAACATTGATAGATTCTTCTACTTTAGACAATTCAATGTTAAATACTCTATAAGCTTTGAAAGTAGTGTTATAGCATAGAAAGAAAGCCTTGTAAGATTTGACATCAAACTTGTCAAGAGAATCCTTGGTGTTTAAATAGATCAAGGATAATCAAAAACATGAAAGAAATCTATATATGGCTTTCTACCACGCCATAACTCATAAGGGGTTTTCTTTAAAGATGGATGAGTGAAAACCTGGTTTTGTACAAAACATGAGGTGCTAACAGCTTCGGCCCAAAACTTCTTTAGAGTGTCATACTCTAGAAGCATAGTCATGGCCATTCCTGCAACGACCTATTCTTTCTCTCTACAAGTTGTTGAGGTGTACGGGGGGAAGAAAAGTTGTGTGAATAATCGGATTCCTCTGGAAAGCTTTCAAAAAAATTATTTTCAAATTCTCCCCCATGGTCACTATAGATAGATACAATCTGACAAGAAGCTTCCTTTTCAAATCATTTGAAAAAAGTAGAGAAAACATCAAGAGTATCACTTTTTGAAACTAAGAATAAAGTCCAAGTATAGTGAGAAAAATCATCGACAATCACGAGGCAATACTTTCTACGACAAAGTGATTGGGTTCACATAGGTCCAAATAGATCAATATGAAGAAGTATAAGAGCTCTTTTGATACTAAAGACTCCTTTGGATTTAAAGGAGGATTTGGTTTGCCTTCCTTGTGTGCAGGGTTGGCATTCCTCATCCTACTCAAAGTCCAATTTAGGAAGTCCTTTGACCATTCCTTTTTGCTCAACTTCTTTAATTGATGAACATTTACATGACCAAGCCTACTGTGTCACAAAGATATATCATTCTTATCAACAATAAGGCATCTACCAATAATAGGACTAAGAGAATCAAGAACAATAACACAAATATTTCCATTTCTATTTCCCTTATAGATAGCATTCTACGAGAGGGAATTCATAAGCAAGCATTCATATGAGGTAAATAAAAGAATATAACCATTATCACAAAGTTGGCTAACACTTATTAAATTGTGATGTAGGTCATCCACAAGAAGAACATTCTTGATGCATAGTGAATCTCCCACACCACCCTCACCTATCACTTTACCTTTGTTGTCACTAAAAGTCATTGTTCCTCCTTCTTTATGAAATGGTTGAAGTGGCTTATCTCACTAGTCATATGCTTGGAGCAACCACTATCAATAATCCATTTTCCTTTTACCTACAAAAAAGTAAGATGTCGATGCCCAATTCAAACCTTGGGATCCGGAGTCATCTTGGGCAACCATTTCATCTTTGGGTTGGTCCCTTTTTCCTTGTAAGGACAATAAGTATAGTAACGGTCGTCACTCTTACAATGAACACAAACCGTAGGGTTCTTAGATTCATGTGACTCTCCATGTAAAGTAGGAGTCTCCTTGATCTTTTTCTTACCCTTACCCTTGCTCTTTCTCTTGAGAGCCCCCTCATATCCCAAACCACCTTTACCACTATGTTTGGTAGAGTGATCTAGAACTTCATTGAGAAATTTTTTACCTTTAAGGAATTTCTACAAGGAAGATCTAAGGCTGTGATTATCATCACTAAGACTAATGACAATAGAAGAAAGACTAGATAAATTATCTTGAGCATGAAGCAAGTCGGTCTCCAAATTGAGGGCTTTAGTATGATAAGAATCTCTCTCAAGAGTAATGCAACTACTTCATTACTAGGCAAAAGAGGTCTAGAAGAAAATTCATTTACTTGAGAAAGCAATCTAGCATTTTCAATTCTAATCGTTATAAGTTCATCAAGATAGATTCTATTTTCATCTTTAATAGAATCACAAGAAAGTCTAATATCATCATTTTCAGTACTAAGTAAGACAAGCTCGTCAAGGTGGGTTTGGTTTTCCTCCTTAAGACTGTTGATCTTCTTAAGATAGATACCATACTCTACTTCAACTCCATTGTATTAGATCTCAAGATCAAGGAACTATACTTGCAAAGAATCAATACTATCAAGATGCACTTTCTCATTTTTCTCAAGGTAATCAATCTTAGCATACAAGTCAGCAGTGATCATTCCTAACCTCTTCTTCTTAGATTTGAATCGAGAATAAGAAGAGCAGGAAGCATTAAGCATATCAATGAGGGATCTAACTCATTTAAGCTTACCTCACTTATGTAACTCACTTACCTCACATATGTCTTCACTAGTAGAGGCCATGAGAGCAAGGTGGCATTCTCCCTCATTTTAGCTGGAATCAATAGAAGAAGACTCTTCCCATGCAGCATGGGTTGCATCTTTGCTTCTTTTTTCTTTCTTGTACTTCCTCT
Organism: Alisma plantago-aquatica; assembly: GCA_963693085.1. Taxonomy (NCBI): domain Eukaryota; kingdom Viridiplantae; phylum Streptophyta; class Magnoliopsida; order Alismatales; family Alismataceae; genus Alisma; species Alisma plantago-aquatica. Next base: position 1,181,281,202 of record OY856412.1, on the reverse strand, counting down.
TGTACTTGCCATCCTTATTGTAGTCCTCCTTCCTCTTGGATCTGCTCTTATGGTAGTACTTCTTTGCCTTAGGGCAATCATTCTTGTAATGTCCTTTTTGGCCACATTCATAGCACCTTAGAGTGGATGAGGAGGATGACTTTCCCTTGAAGTGCTTCCCCTTGGAGTAGTTAGCTTCATGGTCTCTAGGGGCTTCATCTTTACTTGAGGAAGGAGGAGTAGGATGGAAATCTAGTTGTTGTTGGAGAACAATGGCCTCAACTTGAGCTTTGAATGCACTATTCTTGATCTTCTTCTACTCCTTCTCTTCTTGCTTCTCATCTTCCTCTTTCTTGTCAAGTCTTAGCTCATAAGCTTGAAGATTACCAATGAGATCTTTGGTGGCAATGTCACCAAGGCTTCTAATTTCTTCAATAGAAGTCACCTTGGATTCTGACCTTTTGGGAAGAGACCTAAGGATGTTGGAGTTGATGGAACCCCTATCCATAGGATGGCCTAAGGAAGCAAGCCCATTGATGATGGTGTTGAACCTTGTGTACATATCAACCACTCTCTCATTCTTGACAATCTTGAAGTTCTAAGGGAGACCCTTGAGCATGTATATCTTGGACTCCTTGACTTTCTTGGTCCCTTCATAGGTGATGCACAGCTTGTTCCATATCTCATGGGTTGTATCCCATGAAGAGATCTGGTTGAACTTGGAAGGAGTGAGGCCAGTATAGATGATGCTTATAGCATTTACATTCAATTGTACCTTCTTGAGTGTATCTTTATCCCAAGTGGTAGCATCTCTGGCTAGCTCCTTGTATGGAAGGATGACTACTTTCCTGTGACGTCCTCGGATTTTCTAAAACTTAATCTGACGTGTGACGTCCAAATTGAAACCCCCACCTCAGCGAGAATCCCAATTTAAACATCCCACACGAGGCTAAGAAGAAGAAAATCAAGGGAGTTAGAAGGAAACAATCAGTAGCACATGCACATGAACAATAATAAAACCACAACACATGTTCACCATTCAACATATAATTACAACATGAATTGTTACAACATTTGATATTACATATTGAACAGCAAACTTCTAAACATATACATGTGCTACAGCTAAACAACAGGATCTTAAGACAACAGGTCCACCTGAACATCAGCTCGCTATACAACTCTCAACTATCCTGGATCTTCAAGAGCATAACCATAACCTATACAAAAGATTACATGCGGTACACGTCAGCACAATATTCAAGAATATTGTACTGAGTACGCCTACGTGTCTTTTATATACCTCTCATCATATCTTTGCAATAAGATAAAACTAATATACTTGGCAGTAACAGAAGAAATATAAGGAAGATCATATACTTGCACAAAGATATTCATTAACAAAAGAGAACACATGTTTTAAGCACATTTTCCATTATATATCAAGGCCTATATGATCACTACCAAAGAGTAAGATCATCTGTACAAGGTGACCACTACGAAAGAGTTGGGTCCAAGCACACTGCCTAAGAGTTGGTGCTTCCATATGTACAATGTGACCACTACCAAAGAGTTAGGTCACTTCCAAGCACACTGCCAAAGATTTGGTGCTTTCATATAATGGAACAAATATATTATGTTTGATGTGTTCATAGCAGTAATCATGGAAAACCATGCAACATATCATACAAGAACAATCATTTCAATCAATACCATATGCCAAGTATTTTACTACTCATATAACACAAGCATATTGTATAATAAGCCAAGTAAGAGGTAATGGCATACCTTGATCAAGAACAAACCTAATCATCATATATTCCTTAGGTCAACTCTAACCTTGTTCATCCCTGATTAAGGCAAGATCATAAACTATCATTAGGTTCTCATCATCTTAACCCTAATTATATCCATTTTAGGGTTTACTTAACTTAGTAGGATATTCCCACTTTTACTTGTATTCTTGTCTTAGAATTATCATACTGATGTCATATTCTAGGTTATTATTCATTATCCAAACATTATCTTCCATAGAATTATTGTGCACATTAATTAACCCTAGGTTACACCATTAACTGGGATTAGGGTTTAAAACCATGTATTAAGATTCATCTTCATATAACATGGATTTTGTTCATCATTATGATCTCATAATTAAAACTGAGGTTTCATATACTAATATGAGCTTACTCTGTGAATTTCATCATTTATTGAGCATGTGTGCAGTTATTGCATTTTATTTAGGGTTAAAAGCCCTAATTAGCCATATTGAGCAAATTACATAATTTCGTGTATCAACATCATGATTAAAGATGTCATATGGGTTAAAAACATTATTATGGAGTCACTAAAATTTTCCCATAATTTTATATCATCATTTGATATTTATTATCCACTAAACAAGCATTACACATATTTCATGATATCATTGAGATTTAAGCATCAAAAGCCTGATATTATAGTTCCAGGTTGTTCTACGCATTTTTCTGAACATTTTCGTACCTTATTTGTATTTTTCTGATAAACGTACTAATTTCTAGACATTTTCAAAGATCTGAGCATTTATTGGGAATTTACCTTTTTGTGGCCAGTGGCACGCCGCCACGTGGCAACTAGGGCATCGCTTATTGTTCGGCCCGGCCGGTCTAAGGGCCTGTTGGTCTGCTGGTTGGGCCAGTTGGTTCAGCGGTATGGACCCAGTCTACTCTCCTTTCTTTCATTCTTAGTCTCACGCGAAACCGACCCTGCTGTGCTCTGTGCGAGCGCCGCCGTCAGGCGTGGAGCAGAAGCAGGCGTCGTCTTCTCTCCTCGTGATCCTGCTCAGTAGTCCTCCAGTGCACGAGCCTACCACCGCCTCCTCCTGTGTCTGTGTCGAGCACCGCCGTGGTGCAGGGAGCCCATGAGGGATCCACATCCCCCCTCCTGCTGTAGCTTCAAATGCCGGCTGCGCCTCTACGAAGCCGCCTCCGCAAATTGTTGCTGAGGGCTCCTCCTCCTGGTTGCATCTTTCAGTGAGAGCGTCTGTGAGTGCGGGCTCTCTCTTCTGACCAAGCCTCCGATCAGTGCTTGACGCCTCCATGCATTGAGCTGATCCTCCAAACATGGCGCCGCCATGACGAGCTCTGACATCGTCTTTGCTATCTTGCAGCTTCTATGGTGCCTCTGGCCTCGAGGCTCCTCCTCCTCGCCTCCAAAACTCTGCTTGAGTTGGCTCGCCGGCAACAGCTGCAGCCGCGATGGGGTCAAGGGGAGCGTTGCCTCTTCCCAAGCGCCACTGCGGTGACCACCAGGCCTCGGCGCCGGCAAAGTCCATGTCCACCGCCTTCTCCTGCTCGATCCGTCTCCCACGCGATGGTGGTCTGTTTGCTACTGCACGTGTACGCTTCGGTTTTCGGTGAGAAATCAGCCACGATCTCCCCCGATGAGCAGAAAGGTTTGCTCTCCCCCAGGCGGAAACTCCTCTCATCTTAAACACTCCACCTTTGGTTTGTGGTGGAGGGATAATGGAGAGAGAGACCGATCATCAACTGATTGCAACCTGCTTCGCAAAGGGTCATAGAGTGCCTCTATAGCATTTGGTGCAACTGCCCATCTCTTACTCACACGACCAGTGATCCTGGATGACTGAGTAGAACGTGCTTGTTTCCCTACTCCACGATTGACTGAGCAGTCCACATAATCAAGCCTAGCCATACCATGTTATCGAGGGGAGGGTGACTTCATACTACGTGATCTTAAGTTATAAATCATATAATGTGCTTCTAATTGATGACACCTCAAAAGAATACATATTATGTTATCATTTCAAACCTCCACATATCTCTCCAGGGTCATCCCAACAACATGAACTTCAACAACGGATTTACAACCATGCCTTTTACATTTTATCCGAAAGTATACCATATGATCACTTAATCACATGTTCCAAAAGGTATAAACCTAGGGATATTGAAGCCAATATCAACATCGACAGATATCAAACTTCATCAAAACTATTGGAACTCTCAAAAAGACTCAACATGCATGAAATCACTTATGTCCTTGATATTTAGGATTCTAAAAGTCCACTCCATCACATCCTACACACCTTAAAAGATATTTTGTCCTCGAAATTAAGCCAGAAAACCCACTTTGTCACATCATATACATCTTAAAGGAACTTTCATCCTCGAAAGTAAACCATACTCATACTTCCAGGGAAAACCTTATCTTGCTCTCATCCACATGTAGGAACCATTCTATGTGTAACATATCCGTAAAGGTTACCTAGAACCATGTATCCCAAGCACTATTAGGAGTTTTTACAACCATCTTGGTGCACAAACACTCCATTCAAGGTTAAACTCAAGGTTTAGAAGCTTAGCTTATGCCATTCCATATCTCATATATTAGGGTTGCATCCTCATCTTTATTCATGCATTATTATTCCACATCATATTACCATGTTCTAAAGGAGTTAACTAAGATTAACTCATACATCAAGGTTTCATCGACATTTTGTTGAGATAACTTGTTAGAACATGTTCAACATTAACATATGCCTTTTAGGAGGGAGTTAACTAAAGTTAACCCACTTTATCCATCTAGATCATATCAAGGTATCATAATCATTATGCTATGCTAGTTGTCAACTATGTTTTTCATCTTTATTAGCACTATGATTAACACCTCATGTAACATATTTCATTCATATGATCTTATTTCATTGTTCATAATAAATGCCACATTTTACTGGTGATTTCATCACAATGTTAACCAACAATTTCACATTATAATCATTATTCATGTTAATGGTTAACCATTTATGCATGAAGATCTGTTAAACCATTACTAGGTTTCCATCATATCATGTCTATATATCATGTCTCGAGATTAGATCACATCTTACATATATTATATCATGGTTGTGCTAAACAAACTTATACAAGTGGCTCGTGAAACATGTATCCAACTTTATATAGTCCCAATGAGGTTCCTCTAACCCATACCACAAGGGTAGTTCCATGCTCAGTTTCTCTGAGCTAACTCAACTCTATGAGTATCTCATATGTACAAACTATATCTTCCCTCTCGGTCTAGGGTTCTCAGGTATACCTCATTGGCACTAGTGGTAGCCTTACAAGTTCTAGCCACATAAGCAAAAACCAAAGCATGATATGACATACTCTTCATAGGTCTCTAACCATGAAACATCATACCCAAAGCTCTCTTATATGCACCACTAGATTTCTATGTGGGAAACCACCAACCCGAGCATGAGGCTTCACAGAAAATAACATAGCTACCTCCTCCAGGGTCTTGGGACTCTCTCTCCCTCACCCAGATGGAAGGCACTCATATTTATGTTTGCATATGTACATGTAACCAGCCTCTCTCTATCTCTAGGGTTTGGTCCTCCCAAGGACATCTAGGGTTCAAGATAACTATAGGAATCATGCATAAAGCAACTCAACTCAATCACTCAGGAGTATTCTAGTTTAGGACATGTCATATCACATATTTCTCATATCATGGAGTCTAGGTTCTCTGACCTTCTCCCTGTGGGTCTCGCTCTCTCTTGAGCTAACCCCCAACTGGTCCTAACACTAGAGGTCCTCCTTTGTAAAAGAGCTTGAGGCTCATGCTGACTCACAACTTGTCTTAACTTAACATATCTTATCTCATAAAAGAACGCATACTTGCATCATCAAAACGTATCTCAAAACCTCAAAACTGAACTTACGTCCTCAAAGACAAACATATATTATCATAACCCATCTTATATCATTATATAAGACTTACATCATATCATCAAAACTTATTTCATCTATTCCATCTATCATATATTCCAAACAAGGATATAGACATCTAATCTAGAACTACACTCTCTTCTAGACTGATGTCATTCACTTCCACTTAGGTTGCATGACCACCTCCTACTCGTACATGTGTGGGGACACATTTTTGTAATACATATACATAATAAAATATTATATAGTTTTTCTCCGCTAAAACAAGCGTAAGAGAAAACTATCACGGATCGATCCGGTTGGAATCCAAAACCAAATCCTAAAAACGAGTGTCCCACACATAGTAGAGAGTCTAGTGTCATGAAAACTAGTGAAAAGGGTGAGAACATGGGGTAGACTAGTGTAGATACTCTAGACAACATGCACAATATGTCTAGGGTTTCTCTTCCCTTGATGCACGTCATTTCCAAATAGTGCAACGTCCCATACCGCTGCACTACAAGGAAAGAATGACATCTAAGGACTTGCTATTCAACAAGCACAAGTCTAGACCTAGTTCTCGGACATCTAGGTGCTAACCTAGAGGCTAGGTCAGATCTAGTCTCTAAAAGATGACTAATCTAACCCTAAAGATTATTAAGTTCAAGGTTCTTTAGTTTTAAGTTGCATAATGAGCAAAGGTCAGGCTTTGCTATTGTTCATGCTCTGATACCACCTGTGACGTCCTCGGATTTTCTAAAACTTAATCTGATGTGTGACATCCAAATTGAAACCCCCACCTCAGCGAGAATCCCAATATAAACATCCCACACGAGGCTAAGAAGAAGAAAATCAAGGGAGTCAGAAGGAAACAATCAGTAGCACATGCACATGAACAATAATAAAACCACAACACATGTTCACCATTCAACATATAATTACAACATAAATTGTTACAACATTTGATATTACATATTGAACAACAAACTTCTAAACATATACATGTGCTACAACTAAACAACAGGATCTTAAGACAACAGGTCCACCTAAACATCAGCTCGCTATACAACTCTCAACTATCATGGATCTTCAAGAGCATAACCATAACCTATACAAAAGATTACATGCGGTACACGTCAGCACAATATTCAAGAATATTGTACTGAGTACGCCTACGTGTCTTTTATATACCTCTGATCATATCTTTGCAATAAGATAAAACTAATACACTTGGCAGTAACAGAAGAAATATAAGGAAGATCATATACTTGCACAAAGATATTCATTAACAAAAGAGAACACATATTTTAAGCACATTTTCCATTATATATCAAGGCCTTTATGATCACTACCAAAGAGTAAGATCATCTGTACAAGGTGACCACTACCAAAGAGTTGGGTCCAAGCACACTGCCTAAGAGTTGGTGCTTCCATATGTACAATGTGACCACTACCAAAGAGTTAGGTCACTTCCAAGCACACTGCCAAAGAGTTGGTGCTTTCATATAATGGAACAGATATATTATGTTTGATGTGTTCATAGCTGTAATCATGGAAAATCATGCAACATATCATACAAGAACAATCATTTCAATCAATACCATATGCCAAGTATTTTACTACTCATATAACACAAGAATATTGTATAATAAGCCAAGTAAGAGGTAATGGCATACCTTGATCAAGAACAAACCTAATCATCATATATTCCTCAGGTCAACTCTAACCTTGTTCATCCCTGATTAAGGCAAGATCATAAACTATCATTAGGTTCTCATCATCTTAACCCTAATTATATCCATTTTAGGGTTTACTTAACTTAGTAGGATATTCCCACTTTTACTTGTATTCTTGTCTTAGAATTATCATACTGATGTCATATTCCAGGTTATTATTCATTATCCAAACATTATCTTCCATAGCATTATTGTGCACATTAATTAACCCTAGGTTACACCATTAACTAAGATTAGGGTTTAAACCATGTATTAAGATTCATCTTCATATAACATGGATTCTGTTCATCATTATGATCTCATAATTAAAACTGAGGTTTCATATACTAATATGAGCTTACTCTGTGAATTTCATCATTTAATGACCATGTGTGCATTTATTGCATTTTATTTAGGGTTAAAAGCCCTAATTAGCCATATTAAGCAAATTACATAATTTCGTGTATCAACATCATGATTAAAGGTGTCATATGGGTTAAAAACATTATTATGGAGTCACTGACATTTTCCCATAATTTTATATCATCATTTGATATTTATTATCCACTAAAGAAGAATTACACATATTTCGTGATATCATTGAGATTTAATCATCAAAAGCCTGATATTATAGTTCCAGGTTGTTCTAAGCATTTTTCTGAACATTTTGGTACCTTATTTGTATTTTTCTGATAAACGTACTAATTTCTAGACATTTTCAAAGATCTAAGCGTTTATTGGGAATTTACCTTTTTGTGGCCAGTGGCACGCCGCCACGTGGCAACTAGGGCATCGCTTATTGTTCGGCCCGGCCGGTCTAAGGGCTTGTTGGTCTGCTGGTTGGGCTGGCTGGTTCAGCGGTATGGACCCGGTCTACTCTCCTTTCTTTCATTCTTAGTCTCACGCGAAACCGACCCTGCTGTGCTCTGTGCAAGCGCCGCCGTCAGGCGTGGAGCAGAAGCATGCGTCGTCTTCTCTCCTCGTGATCCTGCTCAATAGTCCTCCAGTGCACGAGCCTACCACTGCCTCCTCCTGCGTCTGTGTCGAGCACCGCCGTGGTGCAGGGAGCCCATGAGGGATCCACATCCCCCCTCCTGCTGCAGCTTCTAATGCCGGCTGCGCCTCTACGAAGCCGCCGCCGCAAATTGTTGCTGAGGGCTCCTCCTCCAGGTTGCATCTTTCAGTGAGAGTGTCTGCGAGTGCGGGCTCTCTCTTCTGCCCAAGCCTCCGATCAGTGCTTGATGCCTCCATGCGTTGAGCTGATCCTCCAAACATGGCACTGCCATGACGAGCTCTGACATCGTCTTTGCTATCTTGCAGCTTCTATGGTGCCTCTGGCCTGGAGGATCCTCCTCCTCACCTCCAAAACTCTGCTTGAGTTGGCTCGCCGGCAACAGCTGCATCCGCGATGGGGTCAAGGGGAGCGTTGCCTCTTCCCAAGTGCCACTGCGGTGACCACCAGGCCTCGACGCCGGCAAAGTCCATGTCCACTGCCTTCTCCTGCTCGATCCGTCTCCCACGCGATGGTGGTCTGTTTGCTACTGCACGTGTACGCTTCGGTTTTCGGTGAGAAATCAGCCACGATCTCCCCCGATGAGCAGAAAGGTTTGCTCTCCCCCAGGCGGAAACTCCTCTCATCTTACACACTCCACCTTTGGTTTGTGGTGGAGGGATAATGGAGAGAGAGACCGATCATCAACTGATTGCAACCTGCTTCGCAAAGGGTCATAGAGTGCCTCTATAGCATTGGGTGCAACTGCCCATCTCTTACTCACACGACCAGTGATCGTGGATGACTGAGTAGAACGTGCTTGTTTCCCTACTCCACGATTGACTGAGCAGTCCACATAATCAAGCCTAGCCATACCACATTATCGAGGGGAGGGTGACTTCATACTACGTGATCTTAAGTTATAAATCATATAATGTGCTTCTAATTGATGACACCTCAAAAGAATACATATTATGTTATCATTTCAAACCTCCACATATCTCTCCAGGGTCATCCCAACAACATGAACTTCAACAACGGATTTACAACCATGCCTTTTACATTTTATCCGAAAGTATACCATATGATCACTTAATCACATGTTCCAAAAGGTATAAACCTAGGGATATTGAAGCCAATATCAACATCGACAGATATCAAACTTCATCAAAACTATTGGAACTCTCAAAAAGACTCAACATGCATGAAATCACTTATGTCCTTGATATTTAGGATTCTAAAAGTCCACTCCATCACATCCTACACACCTTAAAAGATATTTCATCCTCGAAATTAAGCCATAAAACCCACTTTGTCACATCTTATACATCTTAAAGGAACTTTCATCCTCGAAAGTAAACCATACTCATACTTCCAGGGAAAACCTTATCTTGCTCTCATCCACATGTAGGCACCATTCTATGTGTAACATATCCGTAAAGGTTACCTAGAACCATGTATCCCAAGCACTATTAGGAGTTTTTACAACCATCTTGGTGCACAAACACTCCATTCAAGGTTAAACTCAAGGTTTAGAATCTTAGCTTATGTCATTGCATATCTCATATATTAGGGTTGCATCCTCATCTTTATTCATGCATTATTATTCCACATCATATTACCATGTTCTAAAGGAGTTAACTAAGATTAACTCATACATCAAGGTTTCATCGACATTTTGTTGAGATAACTTGTTAGAACATGTTCAACATTAACATATGCCTTTTAGGAGGGAGTTAACTAAAGTTAACCCACTTTATCCATCTAGATCATATCAAGGTATCATAATCATTATGCTATGCTAGTTGTCAACTATGTTTTTCATCTTTATTAGCACTATGATTAACACCTCATGTAACATATTTCATTCATATGATCTTATTTCATTGTTCATAATAAATGCCACATTTTACTGGTGATTTCATCACAATGTTAACCAACAATTTCACATTATAATCATTATTCATGTTAATGGTTAACCATTTATGCATGAAGATCTATTAAACCATTACTAGGTTTCCATCATATCATGTCTATATATCATGTCTCGAGATTAGATCACATCTTACATATATTATATCATGGTTGTGCTAAACAAACTTATACAAGTGGCTCGTGAAACATGTATCCAACTTTATATAGTCCCAATGAGGTTCCTCTAACCCATACCACAAGGGTAGTTCCATGCTCAGTTTCTCTGAGCTAACTCAACTCTATGAGTATCTCATATGTACAAACTATATCTTCCCTCTCGGTCTAGGGTTCTCAGGTATACCTCATTGGCACTAGTGGTAGCCTTACAAGTTCTAGCCACATAAGCAAAAACCAAAGCATGATATGACATACTCTTCATAGGTCTCTAACCATGAAACATCATACCCAAAGCTCTCTTATATGCACCACTAGATTTCTATGTGGGAAACCACCAACCCGAGCATGAGGCTTCACAGAAAATAACATAGCTACCTCCTCCAGGGTCTTGGGACTCTCTCTCCCTCACCCAGATGGAAGGCACTCATATTTATGTTTGCATATGTACATGTAACCAGCCTCTCTCTATCTCTAGGGTTTGGTCCTCCCAAGGACATCTAGGGTTCAAGATAACTATAGGAATCATGCATAAAGCAACTCAACTCAATCACTCAGGAGTATTCTAGTTTAGGACATGTCATATCACATATTTCTCATATCATGGAGTCTAGGTTCTCTGACCTTCTCCCTGTGGGTCTCGCTCTCTCTTGAGCTAACCCCCAACTGGTCCTAACACTAGAGGTCCTCCTTTGTAAAAGAGCTTGAGGCTCATGCTGACTCACAACTTGTCTTAACTTAACATATCTTATCTCATAAAAGAACGCATACTTGCATCATCAAAACGTATCTCAAAACCTCAAAACTGAACTTACGTCCTCAAAGACAAACATATATTATCATAACCCATCTTATATCATTATATAAGACTTACATCATATCATCAAAACTTATTTCATCTATTCCATCTATCATATATTCCAAACAAGGATATAGACATCTAATCTAGAACTACACTCTCTTCTAGACTGATGTCATTCACTTCCACTTAGGTTGCATGACCACCTCCTACTCGTACATGTGTGGGGACACATTTTTGTAATACATATACATAATAAAATATTATATAGTTTTTCTCCGCTAAAACAAGCGTAAGAGAAAACTATCACGGATCGATCCGGTTGGAATCCAAAACCAAATCCTAAAAACGAGTGTCCCACACATAGTAGAGAGTCTAGTGTCATGAAAACTAGTGAAAAGGGTGAGAACATGGGGTAGACTAGTGTAGATACTCTAGACAACATGCACAATATGTCTAGGGTTTCTCTTCCCTTGATGCACGTCATTTCCAAATAGTGCAACGTCCCATACCGCTGCACTACAAGGAAAGAATGACATCTAAGGACTTGCTATTCAACAAGCACAAGTCTAGACCTAGTTCTCGGACATCTAGGTGCTAACCTAGAGGCTAGGTCAGATCTAGTCTCTAAAAGATGACTAATCTAACCCTAAAGATTATTAAGTTCAAGGTTCTTTAGTTTTAAGTTGCATAATGAGCAAAGGTCAGGCTTTGCTATTGTTCATGCTCTGATACCACCTGTGACGTCCTCGGATTTTCTAAAACTTAATCTGATGTGTGACGTCCAAATTGAAACCCCCACCTCAGCGAGAATCCCAATATAAACATCCCACACGAGGCTAAGAAGAAGAAAATCAAGGGAGTCAGAAGGAAACAATCAGTAGCACATGCACATGAACAATAATAAAACCACAACACATGTTCACCATTCAACATATAATTACAACATAAATTGTTACAACATTTGATATTACATATTGAACAGCAAACTTCTAAACATATACATGTGCTACAGCTAAACAACAGGATCTTAAGACAACAGGTCCACCTAAACATCAGCTCGCTATACAACTCTCAACTATCATGGATCTTCAAGAGCATAACCATAACCTATACAAAAGATTACATGCGGTACACGTCAGCACAATATTCAAGAATATTGTACTGAGTACGCCTACGTGTCTTTTATATACCTCTGATCATATCTTTGCAATAAGATAAAACTAATACACTTGGCAGTAACAGAAGAAATATAAGGAAGATCATATACTTGCACAAAGATATTCATTAACAAAAGAGAACACATATTTTAAGCACATTTTCCATTATATATCAAGGCCTTTATGATCACTACCAAAGAGTAAGATCATCTGTACAAGGTGACCACTACCAAAGAGTTGGGTCCAAGCACACTGCCTAAGAGTTGGTGCTTCCATATGTACAATGTGACCACTACCAAAGAGTTAGGTCACTTCCAAGCACACTGCCAAAGAGTTGGTGCTTTCATATAATGGAACAGATATATTATGTTTGATGTGTTCATAGCTGTAATCATGGAAAATCATGCAACATATCATACAAGAACAATCATTTCAATCAATACCATATGCCAAGTATTTTACTACTCATATAACACAAGAATATTGTATAATAAGCCAAGTAAGAGGTAATGGCATACCTTGATCAAGAACAAACCTAATCATCATATATTCCTCAGGTCAACTCTAACCTTGTTCATCCCTGATTAAGGCAAGATCATAAACTATCATTAGGTTCTCATCATCTTAACCCTAATTATATCCATTTTAGGGTTTACTTAACTTAGTAGGATATTCCCACTTTTACTTGTATTCTTGTCTTAGAATTATCATACTGGTGTCATATTCCAGGTTATTATTCATTATCCAAACATTATCTTCCATAGCATTATTGTGCACATTAATTAACCCTAGGTTACACCATTAACTAAGATTAGGGTTTAAACCATGTATTAAGATTCATCTTCATATAACATGGATTCTGTTCATCATTATGATCTCATAATTAAAACTGAGGTTTCATATACTAATATGAGCTTACTCTGTGAATTTCATCATTTAATGACCATGTGTGCATTTATTGCATTTTATTTAGGGTTAAAAGCCCTAATTAGCCATATTAAGCAAATTACATAATTTCGTGTATCAACATCATGATTAAAGGTGTCATATGGGTTAAAAACATTATTATGGAGTCACTGACATTTTCCCATAATTTTATATCATCATTTGATATTTATTATCCACTAAAGAATAATTACACATATTTCGTGATATCATTGAGATTTAATCATCAAAAGCCTGATATTATAGTTCCAGGTTGTTCTAAGCATTTTTCTGAACATTTTGGTACCTTATTTGTATTTTTCTGATAAACGTACTAATTTCTAGACATTTTCAAAGATCTAAGCGTTTATTGGGAATTTACCTTTTTGTGGCCAGTGGCACGCCGCCACGTGGCAACTAGGGCATCGCTTATTGTTCGGCCCGGCCGGTCTAAGGGCTTGTTGGTCTGCTGGTTGGGCTGGCTGGTTCAGCGGTATGGACCCGGTCTACTCTCCTTTCTTTCATTCTTAGTCTCACGCGAAACCGACCCTGCTGTGCTCTGTGCGAGCGCCGCCGTCAGGCGTGGAGCAGAAGCATGCGTCGTCTTCTCTCCTCGTGATCCTGCTCAATAGTCCTCCAGTGCACGAGCCTACCACCGCCTCCTCCTGCGTCTGTGTCGAGCACCGCCGTGGTGCAGGGAGCCCATGAGGGATCCACATCCCCCCTCCTGCTGCAGCTTCTAATGCCGGCTGCGCCTCTACGAAGCCGCCGCCGCAAATTGTTGCTGAGGGCTCCTCCTCCAGGTTGCATCTTTCAGTGAGAGTGTCTGCGAGTGCGGGCTCTCTCTTCTGCCCAAGCCTCCGATCAGTGCTTGATGCCTCCATGCATTGAGTTGATCCTCCAAACATGGCACTGCCATGACGAGCTCTGACATCGTCTTTGCTATCTTGCAGCTTCTATGGTGCCTCTGGCCTGGAGGATCCTCCTCCTCACCTCCAAAACTCTGCTTGAGTTGGCTCGCCGGCAACAGCTGCATCCGCGATGGGGTCAAGGGGAGCGTTGCCTCTTCCCAAGCGCCACTGCGGTGACCACCAGGCCTCGACGTCGGCAAAGTCCATGTCCACCGCCTTCTCCTGCTCGATCCGTCTCCCACGCGATGGTGGTCTGTTTGCTACTGCACGTGTACGCTTCGGTTTTCGGTGAGAAATCAGCCACGATCTCCCCCGATGAGCAGAAAGGTTTGCTCTCCCCCAGGCGGAAACTCCTCTCATCTTACACACTCCACCTTTGGTTTGTGGTGGAGGGATAATGGAGAGAGAGACCGATCATCAACTGATTGCAACCTGCTTCGCAAAGGGTCATAGAGTGCCTCTATAGCATTGGGTGCAACTGCCCATCTCTTACTCACACGACCAGTGATCGTGGATGACTGAGTAGAACGTGCTTGTTTCCCTACTCCATGATTGACTGAGCAGTCCACATAATCAAGCCTAGCCATACCACGTTATCGAGGGGAGGGTGACTTCATACTACGTGATCTTAAGTTATAAATCATATAATGTGCTTCTAATTGATGACACCTCAAAAGAATACATATTATGTTATCATTTCAAACCTCCACATATCTCTCCAGGGTCATCCCAACAACATGAACTTCAACAACGGATTTACAACCATGCCTTTTACATTTTATCCGAAAGTATACCATATGATCACTTAATCACATGTTCCAAAAGGTATAAACCTAGGGATATTGAAGCCAATATCAACATCGACAGATATCAAACTTCATCAAAACTATTGGAACTCTCAAAAAGACTCAACATGCATGAAATCACTTATGTCCTTGATATTTAGGATTCTAAAAGTCCACTCCATCACATCCTACACACCTTAAAAGATATTTCGTCCTCGAAATTAAGCCATAAAACCCACTTTGTCACATCTTATACATCTTAAAGGAACTTTCATCCTCGAAAGTAAACCATACTCATACTTCCAGGGAAAACCTTATCTTGCTCTCATCCACATGTAGGCACCATTCTATGTGTAACATATCCGTAAAGGTTACCTAGAACCATGTATCCCAAGCACTATTAGGAGTTTTTACAACCATCTTGGTGCACAAACACTCCATTCAAGGTTAAACTCAAGGTTTAGAATCTTAGCTTATGTCATTCCATATCTCATATATTAGGGTTGCATCCTCATCTTTATTCATGCATTATTATTCCACATCATATTACCATGTTCTAAAGGAGTTAACTAAGATTAACTCATACATCAAGGTTTCATCGACATTTTGTTGAGATAACTTGTTAGAACATGTTCAACATTAACATATGCCTTTTAGGAGGGAGTTAACTAAAGTTAACCCACTTTATCCATCTGGATCATATCAAGGTATCATAATCATTATGCTATGCTAGTTGTCAACTATGTTTTTCATCTTTATTAGCACTATGATTAACACCTCATGTAACATATTTCATTCATATGATCTTATTTCATTGTTCATAATAAATGCCACATTTTACTGGTGATTTCATCACAATGTTAACCAACAATTTCACATTATCATCATTATTCATGTTAATGGTTAACCATTTATGCATGAAGATCTATTAAACCATTACTAGGTTTCCATCATATCATGTCTATATATCATGTCTCGAGATTAGATCACGTCTTACATATATTATATCATGGTTGTGCTAAACAAACTTATACAAGTGGCTCGTGAAACATGTATCCAACTTTATATAGTCCCAATGAGGTTCCTCTAACCCATACCACAAGGGTAGTTCCATGCTCAGTTTCTCTGAGCTAACTCAACTCTATGAGTATCTCATATGTACAAACTATATCTTCCCTCTTGGTCTAGGGTTCTCAGGTATACCTCATTGGCACTAGTGGTAGCCTTACAAGTTCTAGCCACATAAGCAAAAACCAAAGCATGATATGACATACTCTTCATAGGTCTCTAACCATGAAACATCATACCCAAAGCTCTCTTATATGCACCACTAGATTCCTATGTGGGAAACCACCAACTCGAGCATGAGGCTTCACAGAAAATAACATAGCTACCTCCTCCAGGGTCTTGGGACTCTCTCTCCCTCACCCAGATGGAAGGCACTCATATTTATGTTTGCATATGTACATGTAACCAGCCTCTCTCTATCTCTAGGGTTTGGTCCTCCCAAGGACATCTAGGGTTCAAGATAACTATAGGAATCATGCATAAAGCAACTCAACTCAATCACTCAGGAGTATTCTAGTTTAGGACATGTCATATCACATATTTCTCATATCATGGAGTCTAGGTTCTCTGACCTTCTCCCTGTGGGTCTCGCTCTCTCTTGAGCTAACCCCCAACTGGTCCTAACACTAGAGGTCCTCCTTTGTAAAAGAGCTTGAGGCTCATGCTGACTCACAACTTGTCTTAACTTAACATATCTTATCTCATAAAAGAACGCATACTTGCATCATCAAAACGTATCTCAAAACCTCAAAACTAAACTTACGTCCTCAAAGACAAACATATATTATCATAACCCATCTTATATCATCTATATAAGACTTACATCATATCATCAAAACTTATTTCATCTATTCCATCTATCATATATTCCAAACAAGGCTATAGACATCTAATCTAGAACTAGACTCTCTTCTAGACTGATGTCATTCACTTCCACTTAGGTTGCATGACCACCTCCTACTCGTACATGTGTGGGGACACATTTTTGTAATACATATACATAATTAAATATTATATAGTTTTTCTCCGCTAAAACAAGCGTAAGAGAAAACTATCACGGATCGATCCGGTTGGAATCCAAAACCAAATCCTAAAAACGAGTGTCCCACACATAGTAGAGAGTCTAGTGTCATGAAAACTAGTGAAAAGGGTGAGAACATGGGGTAGACTAGTGTAGATACTCTAGACAACATGCACAATATGTCTAGGGTTTCTCTTCCCTTGATGCACGTCATTTCCAAATAGTGCAACGTCCCATACCGCTGCACTACAAGGAAAGAATGACATCTAAGGACTTGCTATTCAACAAGCACAAGTCTAGACCTAGTTCTCGGACATCTAGGTGCTAACCTAGAGGCTAGGTCAGATCTAGTCTCTAAAAGATGACTAATCTAACCCTAAAAATTATTAAGTTCAAGGTTCTTTAGTTTTAAGTTGCATAATGAGCAAAGGTCAGGCTTTGCTATTGTTCATGCTCTGATACCACCTGTGACGTCCTCAGATTTTCTAAAACTTAATCTGATGTGTGACGTCCAAATTGAAACCCCCACCTCAGCGAGAATCCCAATATAAACATCCCACACGAGGCTAAGAAGAAGAAAATCAAGGGAGTCAGAAGGAAACAATCAGTAGCACATGCACATGAACAATAATAAAACCACAACACATGTTCACCATTCAACATATAATTACAACATAAATTGTTACAACATTTGATATTACATATTGAACAACAAACTTCTAAACATATACATGTGCTACAGCTAAACAACAGGATCTTAAGACAACAGGTCCACCTAAACATCAGCTCGCTATACAACTCTCAACTATCATGGATCTTCAAGAGCATAACCATAACCTATACAAAAGATTACATGCGGTACACGTCAGCACAATATTCAAGAATATTGTACTGAGTACGCCTACGTGTCTTTTATATACCTCTGATCATATCTTTGCAATAAGATAAAACTAATACACTTGGCAGTAACAGAAGAAATATAAGGAAGATCATATACTTGCACAAAGATATTCATTAACAAAAGAGAACACATATTTTAAGCACATTTTCCATTATATATCAAGGCCTTTATGATCACTACCAAAGAGTAAGATCATCTGTACAAGGTGACCACTACCAAAGAGTTGGGTCCAAGCACACTGCCTAAGAGTTGGTGCTTCCATATGTACAATGTGACCACTACCAAAGAGTTAGGTCACTTCCAAGCACACTGCCAAAGAGTTGGTGCTTTCATATAATGGAACAGATATATTATGTTTGATGTGTTCATAGCTGTAATCATGGAAAATCATGCAACATATCATACAAGAACAATCATTTCAATCAATACCATATGCCAAGTATTTTACTACTCATATAACACAAGAATATTGTATAATAAGCCAAGTAAGAGGTAATGGCATACCTTGATCAAGAACAAACCTAATCATCATATATTCCTCAGGTCAACTCTAACCTTGTTCATCCCTGATTAAGGCAAGATCATAAACTATCATTAGGTTCTCATCATCTTAACCCTAATTATATCCATTTTAGGGTTTACTTAACTTAGTAGGATATTCCCACTTTTACTTGTATTCTTGTCTTAGAATTATCATACTGATGTCATATTCCAGGTTATTATTCATTATCCAAACATTATCTTCCATAGCATTATTGTGCACATTAATTAACCCTAGGTTACACCATTAACTAAGATTAGGGTTTAAACCATGTATTAAGATTCATCTTCATATAACATGGATTCTGTTCATCATTATGATCTCATAATTAAAACTGAGGTTTCATATACTAATATGAGCTTACTCTGTGAATTTCATCATTTAATGACCATGTGTGCATTTATTGCATTTTATTTAGGGTTAAAAGCCCTAATTAGCCATATTAAGCAAATTACATAATTTCGTGTATCAACATCATGATTAAAGGTGTCATATGGGTTAAAAACATTATTATGGAGTCACTGACATTTTCCCATAATTTTATATCATCATTTGATATTTATTATCCACTAAAGAAGAATTACACATATTTCGTGATATCATTGAGATTTAATCATCAAAAGCCTGATATTATAGTTACAGGTTGTTCTAAGCATTTTTCTGAACATTTTGGTACCTTATTTGTATTTTTCTGATAAACGTACTAATTTCTAGACATTTTCAAAGATCTAAGCGTTTATTGGGAATTTACCTTTTTGTGGCCAGTGGCACGCCGCCACGTGGCAACTAGGGCATCGCTTATTGTTCGGCCCGGCCGGTCTAAGGGCTTGTTGGTCTGCTGGTTGGGCTGGCTGGTTCAGCGGTATGGACCCGGTCTACTCTCCTTTCTTTCATTCTTAGTCTCACGCGAAACCGACCCTGCTGTGCTCTGTGCGAGCGCCGCCGTCAGGCGTGGAGCAGAAGCATGCGTCGTCTTCTCTCCTCGTGATCCTGCTCAATAGTCCTCCAGTGCACGAGCCTACCACCGCCTCCTCCTGCGTCTGTGTCGAGCACCGCCGTGGTGCAGGGAGCCCATGAGGGATCCACATCCCCCCTCCTGCTGCAGCTTCTAATGCCGGCTGCGCCTCTACGAAGCCGCCGCCGCAAATTGTTGCTGAGGGCTCCTCCTCCAGGTTGCATCTTTCAGTGAGAGTGTCTGCGAGTGCGGGCTCTCTCTTCTGCCCAAGCCTCCGATCAGTGCTTGATGCCTCCATGCATTGAGCTGATCCTCCAAACATGGCACTGCCATGATGAGCTCTGACATCGTCTTTGCTATCTTGCAGCTTCTATGGTGCCTCTGGCCTGGAGGATCCTCCTCCTCACCTCCAAAACTCTGCTTGAGTTGGCTCGCCGGCAACAGCTGCATCCGCGATGGGGTCAAGGGGAGCGTTGCCTCTTCCCAAGCGCCACTGCGGTGACCACCAGGCCTCGACGTCGGCAAAGTCCATGTCCACCGCCTTCTCCTGCTCGATCCGTCTCCCACGCGATGGTGGTCTGTTTGGTACTGCACGTGTACGCTTCAGTTTTCGGTGAGAAATCAGCCACGATCTCCCCCGATGAGCAGAAAGGTTTGCTCTCCCCCAGGCGGAAACTCCTCTCATCTTACACACTCCACCTTTGGTTTGTGGTGGAGGGATAATGGAGAGAGAGACCGATCATCAACTGATTGCAACCTGCTTCGCAAAGGGTCATAGAGTGCCTCTATAGCATTGGGTGCAACTGCCCATCTCTTACTCACACGACCAGTGATCGTGGATGACTGAGTAGAACGTGCTTGTTTCCCTACTCCATGATTGACTGAGCAGTCCACATAATCAAGCCTAGCCATACCACGTTATCGAGGGGAGGGTGACTTCATACTACGTGATCTTAAGTTATAAATCATATAATGTGCTTCTAATTGATGACACCTCAAAAGAATACATATTATGTTATCATTTCAAACCTCCACATATCTCTCCAGGGTCATCCCAACAACATGAACTTCAACAACGGATTTACAACCATGCCTTTTACATTTTATCCGAAAGTATACCATATGATCACTTAATCACATGTTCCAAAAGGTATAAACCTAGGGATATTGAAGCCAATATCAACATCGACAGATATCAAACTTCATCAAAACTATTGGAACTCTCAAAAAGACTCAACATGCATGAAATCACTTATGTCCTTGATATTTAGGATTCTAAAAGTCCACTCCATCACATCCTACACACCTTAAAAGATATTTCGTCCTCGAAATTAAGCCATAAAACCCACTTTGTCACATCTTATACATCTTAAAGGAACTTTCATCCTCGAAAGTAAACCATACTCATACTTCCAGGGAAAACCTTATCTTGCTCTCATCCACATGTAGGCACCATTCTATGTGTAACATATCCGTAAAGGTTACCTAGAACCATGTATCCCAAGCACTATTAGGAGTTTTTACAACCATCTTGGTGCACAAACACTCCATTCAAGGTTAAACTCAAGGTTTAGAATCTTAGCTTATGTCATTCCATATCTCATATATTAGGGTTGCATCCTCATCTTTATTCATGCATTATTATTCCACATCATATTACCATGTTCTAAAGGAGTTAACTAATATTAACTCATACATCAAGGTTTCATCGACATTTTGTTGAGATAACTTGTTAGAACATGTTCAACATTAACATATGCCTTTTAGGAGGGAGTTAACTAAAGTTAACCCACTTTATCCATCTGGATCATAACAAGGTATCATAATCATTATGCTATGCTAGTTGTCAACTATGTTTTTCATCTTTATTAGCACTATGATTAACACCTCATGTAACATATTTCATTCATATGATCTTATTTCATTGTTCATAATAAATGCCACATTTTACTGGTGATTTCATCACAATGTTAACCAACAATTTCACATTATCATCATTATTCATGTTAATGGTTAACCATTTATGCATGAAGATCTATTAAACCATTACTAGGTTTCCATCATATCATGTCTATATATCATGTCTCGAGATTAGATCACGTCTTACATATATTATATCATGGTTGTGCTAAACAAACTTATACAAGTGGCTCGTGAAACATGTATCCAACTTTATATAGTCCCAATGAGGTTCCTCTAACCCATACCACAAGGGTAGTTCCATGCTCAGTTTCTCTGAGCTAACTCAACTCTATGAGTATCTCATATGTACAAACTATATCTTCCCTCTTGGTCTAGGGTTCTCAGGTATACCTCATTGGCACTAGTGGTAGCCTTACAAGTTCTAGCCACATAAGCAAAAACCAAAGCATGATATGACATACTCTTCATAGGTCTCTAACCATGAAACATCATACCCAAAGCTCTCTTATATGCACCACTAGATTCCTATGTGGGAAACCACCAACTCGAGCATGAGGCTTCACAGAAAATAACATAGCTACCTCCTCCAGGGTCTTGGGACTCTCTCTCCCTCACCCAGATGGAAGGCACTCATATTTATGTTTGCATATGTACATGTAACCAGCCTCTCTCTATCTCTAGGGTTTGGTCCTCCCAAGGACATCTAGGGTTCAAGATAACTATAGGAATCATGCATAAAGCAACTCAACTCAATCACTCAGGAGTATTCTAGTTTAGGACATGTCATATCACATATTTCTCATATCATGGAGTCTAGGTTCTCTGACCTTCTCCCTGTGGGTCTCCCTCTCTCTTGAGCTAACCCCCAACTGGTCCTAACACTAGAGGTCCTCCTTTGTAAAAGAGCTTGAGGCTCATGCTGACTCACAACTTGTCTTAACTTAACATATCTTATCTCATAAAAGAACGCATACTTGCATCATCAAAACGTATCTCAAAACCTCAAAACTAAACTTACGTCCTCAAAGACAAACATATATTATCATAACCCATCTTATATCATCTATATAAGACTTACATCATATCATCAAAACTTATTTCATCTATTCCATCTATCATATATTCCAAACAAGGCTATAGACATCTAATCTAGAACTAGACTCTCTTCTAGACTGATGTCATTCACTTCCACTTAGGTTGCATGACCACCTCCTACTCGTACATGTGTGGGGACACATTTTTGTAATACATATACATAATAAAATATTATATAGTTTTTCTCTGCTAAAACAAGCGTAAGAGAAAACTATCACGGATCGATCCGGTTGGAATCCAAAACCAAATCCTAAAAACGAGTGTCCCACACATAGTAGAGAGTCCAGTGTCATGAAAACTAGTGAAAAGGGTGAGAACATGGGGTAGACTAGTGTAGATACTCTAGACAACATGCGCAATATGTCTAGGGTTTCTCTTCCATTGATGCACGTCATTTCCAAATAGTGCAACGTCCCATACCACTGCACTACAATGAAAGAACGACATCTAAGGACTTGCTATTCAACAAGCACAAGTCTAGACCTAGTTCTCGGACATCTAGATGCTAACTAGAGGCTAGGTCAGATCTAGTCTCTAAAAGATGACTAATCTAACCCTAAATATTATTAAGTTCAATGTTCTTTAGTTTTAAGTTGCATAATGAGCAAAGGTCAGGCTTTGCTATTGTTCATGCTCTGATACCACCTGTGACGTCCTCGGATTTTCTAAAACTTAATCTGATGTGTGACGTCCAAATTGAAACCCCCACCTCAGCGAGAATCCCAATTTAAACATCCCACACGAGGCTAAGAAGAAGAAAATCAAGGGAGTCAGAAGGAAACAATCAGTAGCACATGCACATGAACAATAATAAAACCACAACACATGTTCACCATTCAACATATAATTACAACATGAATTGTTACAACATTTGATATTACATATTGAACAGAAAACTTCTAAACATATACATGTGCTACAGCTAAACAACAGGATCTTAAGACAACAGGTCCACCTGAACATCAGCTCGCTATACAACTCTCAACTATCCTAGATCTTCAAGAGCATAACCATAACCTATACAAAAGATTACATGTGGTACACGTCAACACAATATTCAAGAATATTGTACTGAGTACGCCTACGTGTCTTTTATATACCTCTCATCATATCTTTGCAATAAGATAAAACTAATATACTTGGCAGTAACAGAAGAAATATAAGGAAGATCATATACTTGCACAAAGATATTCATTAACAAAAGAGAACACATGATTTAAGCACATTTTCCATTATATATCAAGGCCTTTATGATCACTACCAAAGAGTAAGATCATCTGTACAAGGTGACCACTACCAAAGAGTTGGGTCCAAGCACACTGCCTAAGAGTTGGTGCTTCCATATGTACAATGTGACCACTACCAATGAGTTAGGTCACTTCCAAGCACACTGCCAAAGAGTTGGTGCTTTCATATAATGGAACAGATATATTATGTTTGATGTGTTCATAGCAGTAATCATGGAAAATCATGCAACATATCATACAAGAACAATCATTTCAATCAATACCATATGCCAAGTATTTTACTACTCATATAACACAAGCATATTGTATAATAATCCAAGTAAGAGGTAATGGCATACCTTGATCAAGAACAAACCTAATCATCATATATTCCTCAGGTCAACTCTAACCTTGTTCATCCCTGATTAAGGCAAGATCATAAACTATCATTAGGTTCTCATCATCTTAACCCTAATTATATCCATTTTAGGGTTTACTTAACTTAGTAGGATATTCCCACTTTTACTTGTATTCTTGTCTTAGAATTATCAAACTGTTGTCATATTCCAGGTTATTATTCATTATCCAAACATTATCTTCCATAGCATTATTGTGCACATTAATTAACCCTAGGTTACACCATTAACTGAGATTAGGGTTTAAAACCATGTATTAAGATTCATCTTCATATAACATGGATTCTGTTCATCATTATGATCTCATAATTAAAACTGAGGTTTCATATACTAATATGAACTTACTCTGTGAATTTCATCATTTATTGAGCATGTGTGCATTTATTGCATTTTATTTAGGGTTAAAAGCCCTAATTAGCCATATTAAGCAAATTACATAATTTCGTGTATCAACATCGTGATTAAAGATGTCATATGGGTTAAAAACATTATTATGGAGTCACTGACATTTTCCCATAATTTTATATCATAATTTGATATTTATTATCCACTAAACAAGCATTACACATATTTCATGATATCATTGAGATTTAAGCATCAAAAGCCTGATATTATAGTTCCAGGTTGTTCTACGCATTTTTCTGAACATTTTCGTACCTTATTTGTATTTTTTTGATAAACGTACTAATTTCTAGACATTTTCAAAGATCTGAGCATTTATTGGGAATTTACCTTTTTGTGGCCAGTGGCACGCCGCCACATGGCAACTAGGGCATCGCTTATTGTTCGGCCCGGCCGGTCTAAGGGCCTGTTGGTCTGCTGGTTGGGCCAGCTGGTTCAACGGTATGGATCCGGTCTACTCTCCTTTCTTTCATTCTTAGTCTCACGTGAAACCGACCCTGCTGCGCTCTGTGCGAGCGCCGCCGTCAGGCGTGGAGCAGAAGCAGGCGTCGTCTTCTCTCCTCGTGATCCTGCTCAATAGTCCTCCAGTGCATGAGCCTACCACTGCCTCCTCCTGCGTCTGTGTCGAGCACCGCCATGTAGGGAGCCCATGAGGGATCCACATCCCCCCTCCTGCTGCAGCTTCTAATGCCGACTGCGCCTCTACGAAGCCGCCGCCGCAAATTGTTGCTGAGGGCTCCTCCTCCAGGTTGCATCTTTCAGTGACAGCGTCTACGAGTGCGGGCTCTCTCTTCTGCCCAAGCCTCCGATCAGTGCTCGATGCCTCCATGCGTTGAGCTGATCCTCCAAACATGGCGCCGCCATGACGAGCTCTGACATCGTCTTTGCTATCTTGCAGCTTCTATGGTGCCTCTGGCCTCGAGGCTCCTCCTCCTCGCCTCCAAAACTCTGCTTGAGTTGGCTCGCCGGCAACAGCTGCATCCGCGATGGGGTCAAGGGGAGTGTTGCCTCTTCCCAAGCGCCACTGCGGTGACCACCAGGCCTCGACGCCGGCAAAGTCCATGTCCACCGCCTTCTCCTGCTCGATCCGTCTCCCACGCGATGGTGGTCCATTTGCTACTGCACCTGTACGCTTCGGTTTTCGGTGAGAAATCAGCCACGATCTCCCCCGATGAGCAGAAAGGTTTGCTCTCCCCCAGGCGGAAACTCCTCTCATCTTACACACTCCACCTTTGGTTTGTGGTGGAGGGATAATGGAGAGAGAGACCGATCATCAACTGATTGCAACCTGCTTCGCAAAGGGTCATAGAGTGCCTCTATAGCATTGGGTGCAACTGCCCATCTCTTACTCACACGACCAGTGATCGTGGATGACTGAGTAGAACGTGCTTGTTTCCCTACTCCACGATTGACTGAGCAGTCCACATAATCAAGCCTAGCCATACCACGTTATCGAGGGGAGGGTGACTTCATACTACATGATCTTAAGTTATAAATCATATAATGTGCTTCTAATTGATGACACCTCAAAAGAATACATATTATGTTATCATTTCAAACCTCCACATATCTCTCCAGGGTCATCCCAACAACATGAACTTCAACAACGGATTTACAACCATGCCTTTTACATTTTATCTGAAAGTATACCATATGATCACTTAATCACATGTTCCAAAAGGTATAAACCTAAGGATATTGAAGCCAATATCAACATCGACAGATATCAAACTTCATCAAAACTATTGGAACTCTCAAAAAGACTCAACATGCATGAAATCACTTATGTCCTTGATATTTAGGATTCTAAAAGTCCACTCCATCACATCCTACACACCTTAAAAGATATTTCGTCCTCGAAATTAAGCCAGAAAACCCACTTTGTCACATCATATACATCTTAAAGGAACTTTCAACCCCGAAAGTAAACCATACTCATACTTCCAGGGAAAACCTTATCTTGCTCTCATCCACATGTAGGCACCATTCTATGTGTAACATATCCATAAAGGTTACCTAGAACCATGTATCCCAAGCACTATTAGGAGTTTTTACAACCATCTTGGTGCACAAACACTCCATTCAAGGTTAAACTCAAGGTTTAGAAGCTTAGCTTATGCCATTCCATATCTCATATATTAGGGTTGCATCCTCATCTTTATTCATGCATTATTATTCCACATCATATTACCATGTTCTGAAGGAGTTAACTAAGATTAACTCATACATCAAGGTTTCATCGACATTTTGTTGAGATAACTTGTTAGAACATGTTCAACATTAACATATGCCTTTTAGGAGGGAGTTAACTAAAGTTAACCCACTTTATCCATCTAGATCATATCAAGGTATCATAATCATTATGCTATGCTAGTTGTCAACTATGTTTTTCATCTTTATTAGAACTATGATTAACACCTCATGTAACATATTTCATTCATATGATCTTATTTCATTGTTCATAATAAATGCCACATTTTACTGGTGATTTCATCACAATGTTAACCAACAATTTCACATTATCATCATTATTCATGTTAATGGTTAACCATTTATGCATGAAGATCTATTAAACCATTACTAGGTTTCCATCATATCATGTCTATATATCATGTCTCGAGATTAGATCACGTCTTACATATATTATATCATGGTTGTGCTAAACAAACTTATACAAGTGTCTCGTGAAACATGTATCCAACTTTATATAGTCCCAATGAGGTTCCTCTAACCCATACCACAAGGGTAATTCCATGCTCAGTTTCTCTGAGCTAACTCAACTCTATGAGTATCTCATATGTACAAACTATATCTTCCCTCTCGGTCTAGGGTTCTCAGGTATACCTCATTGGCACTAGTGGTAGCTTTACAAGTTCTAGCCACATAAGCAAAAACCAAAGCATGATATGACATACTCTTCATAGGTCTCTAACCATGAAACATCATACCCAAAGCTCTCTTATATGCACCACTAGATTCCTATGTGGGAAACCACCAACCCGAGCATGAGGCTTCACAGAAAATAACATAGCTACCTCCTCCAGGGTCTTGGGACTCTCTCTCCCTCACCCAGATGGAAGGCACTCATATTTATGTTTGCATATGTACATGTAACCAGCCTCTCTCTATCTCTAGGGTTTGGTCCTCCCAAGGACATCTAGGGTTCAAGATAACTATAGGAATCATGCATAAAGCAACTCAACTCAATCACTCAGGAGTATTCTAGTTTAGGACATGTCATATCACATATTTCTCATATCATGGAGTCTAGGTTCTCTAACCTTCTCCCTGTGGGTCTCGCTCTCTCTTGAGCTAACCCCCAACTGGTCCTAACACTAGAGGTCCTCCTTTGTAAAAGAGCTTGAGGCTCATGCTGACTCACAACTTGTCTTAACTTAACATATCTTATCTCATAAAAGAACGCATACTTGCATCATCAAAACGTATCTCAAAACCTCAAAACTGAACTTACGTCCTCAAAGACAAACATATATTATCATAACCCATCTTATATCATCTATATAAGACATACATCATATCATCAAAACTTATTTCATCTATTCCATCTATCATATATTCCAAACAAGGCTATAGACATCTAATCTAGAACAACACTCTCTTCTAGACTGATGTCATTCACTTCCACTTAGGTTGCATGACCACCTCCTACTCGTACATGTGTGGGGACACATTTTTGTAATACATATACATAATAAAATATTATATAGTTTTTCTCCGCTAAAACAAGCGTAAGAGAAAACTATCACGGATCGATCTGGTTGGAATCCAAAACCAAATCCTAAAAATGAGTGTCCCACACATAGTAGAGAGTCCAGTGTCATGAAAACTAGTGAAAAGGGTGAGAACATGGGGTAGACTAGTGTAGATACTCTAGACAACATGCGCAATATGTCTAGGGTTTCTCTTCCATTGATGCACGTCATTTCCAAATAGTGCAACGTCCCATACCGCTGCACTACAAGGAAAGAATGACATCTAAGGACTTGCTATTCAACAAGCACAAGTCTAGACCTAGTTCTCGAACATCTAGGTGCTAACCTAGAGGCTAGGTCAGATCTAGTCTCTAAAAGATGACTAATCTAACCCTAAATATTATTAAGTTCAAGGTTCTTTAGTTTTAAGTTGCATAATGAGCAAAGGTCAGGCTTTGCTATTGTTCATGCTCTGATACCACCTGTGACGTCCTCGGATTTTCTAAAACTTAATCTGATGTGTGACGTCCAAATTGAAACCCCCACCTCAGCGAGAATCCCAATTTAAACATCCCACACGAGGCTAAGAAGAAGAAAATCAAGGGAGTCAGAAGGAAACAATCAGTAGCACATGCACATGAACAATAATAAAACCACAACACATGTTCACCATTCAACATATAATTACAACATGAATTGTTACAACATTTGATATTACATATTGAACAGCAAACTTCTAAACATATACGTGTGCTACAGCTAAACAACAGGATCTTAAGACAACAGGTCCACCTGAACATCAGCTCGCTATACAACTCTCAACTATCCTGGATCTTCAAGAGCATAACCATAACCTATACAAAAGATTACATGCGGTACACGTCAGCACAATATTCAAGAATATTGTACTGAGTACGCCTACGTGTCTCTTATATACCTCTCATCATATCTTTGCAATAAGATAAAACTAATATACTTGGCAGTAACATAAGAAATATAAGGAAGATCATATACTTGCACAAAGATATTCATTAACAAAAGAGAACACATGCTTTAAGCACATTTTCCATTATATATAAAGGCCTTTATGATCACTACCAAAGAGTAAGATCATCTGTACAAGGTGACCACTACCAAAGAGTTGGGTCCAAGCACACTGCCTAAGAGTTGGTGCTTCCATATGTACAATGTGCCCACTACCAAAGAGTTAGGTCCCTTCCAAGCACACTGCCAAAGAGTTGGTGCTTTCATATAATGGAACAGATATATTATGTTTGATGTGTTCATAGCAGTAATCATGGAAAATCATGCAACATATCATACAAGAACAATCATTTCAATCAATACCATATGCCAAGTATTTTACTACTCATATAACACAAGCATATTGTATAATAAGCCAAGTAAGAGGTAATGGCATACCTTGATCAAGAACAAACCTAATCATCATATATTCCTCAGGTCAACTCTAACCTTGTTCATCCCTGATTAAGGCAAGATCATAAACTATCATTAGGTTCTCATCATCTTAACCCTAATTATATCCATTTTAGGGTTTACTTAACTTAGTAGGATATTCCCACTTTTACTTGTATTCTTGTCTTAGAATTATCAAACTGTTGTCATATTCTAGGTTATTATTCATTATCCAAACATTATCTTCCATAGCATTATTGTGCACATTAATTAACCCTAGGTTACACCATTAACTGAGATTAGGGTTTAAAACCATGTATTAAGATTCATCTTCATATAACATGGATTCTGTTCATCATTATGATCTCATAATTAAAACTAAGGTTTCATATACTAATATGAGCTTACTCTGTGAATTTCATCATTTATTGAGCATGTGTGCATTTATTGCATTTTATTTAGGGTTAAAAGCCCTAATTAGCCATATTAAGCAAATTACATAATTTCGTGTATCAACATCATGATTAAAGATGTCATATGGGTTAAAAATATTATTATGGAGTCACTGACATTTTCCCATAATTTTATATCATAATTTGATATTTATTATCCACTAAACAAGCATTACACATATTTCATGATATCATTGAGATTTAAGCATCAGAAGCCTGATATTATAGTTCCAGGTTGTTCTACGCGTTTTTCTGAACATTTTGGTACCTTATTTGTATTATTCTGATAAACGTACTAATTTCTAGACATTTTCAAATATCTGAGCATTTATTGGGAATTTACCTTTTTGTGGCCAGTGGCTCGCCGCCACGTGGCAACTAGGGCATCGCTTATTGTTCGGCCCGGCCGGTCTAAGGGCCTGTTGGTCTGCTGGTTGGGCCAGCTGGTTCAGCGGTATGGATCCGGTCTACTCTCCTTTCTTTCATTCTTAGTCTCACGCGAAACCGACCCTGCTGCGCTCTGTGCGAGCGCCGCCGTCAGGCGTGGAGCAGAAGCAGGCGTCATCTTCTCTCCTCGTAATCCTGCTCAATAGTCCTCCAGTGCACGAGCCTACCACTGCCTCCTCCTGCGTCTGTGTCGAGCACCTCCGTGGTGTAGGGAGCCCATGAGGGATCCACATCCCCCATCCTGCTGCAGCTTCTAATGTCGGCTGTGCCTCTACGAAGCTGCCGCCGCAAATTGCTGCTGAGGGCTCCTCCTCCAGGTTGCATCTTTCAGTGAGAGCGTCTACGAGAGTGGGCTCTCTCTTCTACCCAAGCCTCCGATCAGTGCTCGACACCTCCATGCGTTGAGCTGATCCTCCAAACATGGCGCCGCCATGACGAGCTCTGACATCGTCTTTGCTATCTTGCAGCTTCTATGGTGCCTCTGGCCTCGAGGCTCCTCCTCCTCGCCTCCAAAACTCTGCTTGAGTTGGCTCACCGGCAACAGCTGCATCCGCGATGGGGTCAAGGGGAGCGTTGCCTCTTCCCAAGCGCCACTGCGGTGACTACCAGGCCTCGACGCCGGCAAAGTCCATGTCCACCGCCTTCTCCTGCTCGATCCGTCTCCCACGCGATGGTGGTCCGTTTGCTACTGCACCTGTACGCTTCGGTTTTTGGTGAGAAATCAGCCACGATCTCCCCCGATGAGCAGAAAGGTTTGCTCTCCCCCAGGTGGAAACTCCTCTCATCTTACACACTCCACCTTTGGTTTGTGGTGGAGGGATAATGGAGAGAGAGACCGATCATCAACTAATTGCAACCTGCTTCGTAAAGGGTCATAGAGTGCCTCTATAGCATTGGGTGCAACTGCCCATCTCTTACTCACACGACCAGTGATCGTGGATGACTGAGTAGAACGTGCTTGTTTCCCTACTCCACGATTGACTGAGCAGTCCACATAATCAAGCCTAGCCATACCACGTTATCGAGGGGAGGGTGACTTCATACTACGTGATCTTAAGTTATAAATCATATGATGTGCTTCTAATTGATGACACCTCAAAAGAATACATATTATGTTATCATTTCAAACCTCCACATATTTCTCCAGGGTCATCCCAACAACATGAACTTCAACAACGGATTTACAACCATGCCTTTTACATTTTATCTGAAAGTATACCATATGATCACTTAATCACATGTTCCAAAAGGTATAAACCTAGGGATATTGAAGCCAATATCAACATCGACAGATATCAAACTTCATCAAAACTATTGGAACTCTCAAAAAGACTCAGCATGCATGAAATCATTTATGTCCTTGATATTTAGGATTCTAAAAGTCCACTCCATCACATCCTACACACCTTAAAAGATATTTCGTCCTCGAAATTAAGCCAGAAAACCCACTTTGTCAATTCATATACATCTTAAAGGAACTTTCATCCTCGAAAGTAAACCATACTCATACTTCCAGGGAAAACCTTATCTTACTCTCATCCACATGTAGGCACCATTCTATGTGTAACATATCCGTAAAGGTTACCTAGAACCATGTATCCCAAGCACTATTAGGAGTTTTTACAACCATCTTGGTGCACAAACACTCCATTCAAGGTTAAACTCAAGGTTTAGAAGCTTAGCTTATGCCATTCCATATCTCATATATTAGGGTTGCATCCTCATCTTTATTCATGCATTATTATTCCACATCATATTACCATGTTCTAAAGGAGTTAACTAAGATTAACTCATACATCAAGGTTTCATCGACATTTTGTTGAGATAACTTGTTAGAACATGTTCAACATTAACATATGCCTTTTAGGAGGGAGTTAACTAAAGTTAACCCACTTAATCCATCTAGATCATATCAAGGTATCATAATCATTATGCTATGCTAGTTGTCAACTATGTTTTTCATCTTTATTAGAACTATGATTAACACCTCATGTAACATATTTCATTCATATGATCTTATTTCATTGTTCATAATAAATGCCACATTTTACTGGTGATTTCATCACAATGTTAACCAACAATTTCACATTATCATCATTATTCATGTTAATGGTTAACCATTTATGCATGAAGATCTATTAAACCATTACTAGGTTTCCATCATATCATGTCTATATATCATGTCTCGAGATTAGATCACGTCTTACATATATTATATCATGGTTGTGCTAAACAAACTTATACAAGTGGCTCGTGAAACATGTATCCAACTTTATATAGTCCCAATGAGGTTCCTCTAACCCATACCACAAGGGTAGTTCCATGCTCAGTTTCTCTGAGCTAACTCAACTCTATGAGTATCTCATATGTACAAACTATATCTTCCCTCTCGGTCTAGGGTTCTCAGGTATACCTCATTGGCACTAGTGGTAGCCTTACAAGTTCTAGCCACATAAGCAAAAACCAAAGCATGATATGACCTACTCTTCATAGGTCTCTAACCATGAAACATCATACCCAAAGCTCTCTTATATGCACCACTAGATTCCTATGTGGGAAACCACCAACCCGAGCATGAGGCTTCACAGAAAATAACATAGCTACCTCCTCCAGGGTCTTGGGACTCTCTCTCCCTCACCCAGATGGAAGGCACTCATATTTATGTTTGCATATGTACATGTAACCAGCCTCTCTCTATCTCTAGGGTTTGGTCCTCCCAAGGACATCTAGGGTTCAAGATAACTATAGGAATCATGCATAAAGCAACTCAACTCAATCACTCAGGAGTATTCTAGTTTAGGACATGTCATATCACATATTTCTCATATCATGGAGTCTAGGTTCTCTGACCTTCTCCCTGTGGGTCTCGCTCTCTCTTGAGCTAACCCCCAACTGGTCCTAACACTAGAGGTCCTCCTTTGTAAAAGAGCTTGAGGCTCATGCTGACTCACAACTTGTCTTAACTTAACATATCTTATCTCATAAAAGAACGCATACTTGCATCATCAAAACGTATCTCAAAACTTCAAAACTAAACTTACGTCCTCAAAGACAAACATATATTATCATAACCCGTCTTATATCATCTATATAAGACTTACATCATATCATCAAAACTTATTTCATCTATTCCATCTATCATATATTCCAAACAAGGCTATAGACATCTAATCTAGAACAACACTCTCTTCTAGACTGATGTCATTCACTTCCACTTAGGTTGCATGACCACCTCCTACTCGTACATGTGTGGGGACACATTTTTGTAATACATATACATAATAAAATATTATATAGTTTTTCTCCGCTAAAACAAGCGTAAGAGAAAACTATCACGGATCGATCCGGTTGGAATCCAAAACCAAATCCTAAAAATGAGTGTCCCACACATAGTAGAGAATCCAGTGTCATGAAAACTAGTGAAAAGGGTGAGAACATGGGGTAGACTAGTGTAGATACTCTAGACAACATGCGCAATATGTCTAGGGTTTCTCTTCCATTGATGCACGTCATTTCCAAATAGTGCAACGTCCCATACCGCTGCACTACAAGGAAAGAACGACATCTAAGGACTTGCTATTCAACAAGCACAAGTCTAGACCTAGTTCTCGGACATCTAGGTGCTAACCTAGAGGCTAGGTCAGATCTAGTCTCTAAAAGATGACTAATCTAACCCTAAATATTATTAAGTTCAAGGTTCTTTAGTTTTAAGTTGCATAATGAGCAAAGGTCAGGCTTTGCTATTGTTCATGCTCTGATACCACCTGTGACGTCCTCGGATTTTCTAAAACTTAATCTGATGTGTGACGTACAAATTGAAACCCCCACCTCAGTGAGAATCCCAATTTAAACATCCCACACGAGGCTAAGAAGAAGAAAATCAAGGGAGTCAGAAGGAAACAATCAGTAGCACATGCACATGAACAATAATAAAACCACAACACATGTTCACCATTCAACATATAATTACAACATGAATTGTTACAACATTTGATATTACATATTGAACAGCAAACTTCTAAACATATACATGTGCTACAGCTAAACAACAGGATCTTAAGACAACAGGTCCACCTGAACATCAGCTCGCTATACAACTCTCAACTATCCTAGATCTTCAAGAGCATAACCATAACCTATACAAAAGATTACATGCGGTACACGTCAGCACAATATTCAAGAATATTGTACTGAGTACGCCTATGTGTCTTTTATATACCTCTCATCATATCTTTGCAATAAGATAAAACTAATATACTTGGCAGTAACAGAAGAAATATAAGGAAGATCATATACTTGCACAAAGATATTCATTAACAAAAGAGAACACATGTTTTAAGCACATTTTCCATTATATATCAAGGCCTTTATGATCACTACCAAAGAGTAAGATCATCTGTACAAGGTGACCACTACCAAAGAGTTGGGTCCAAGCACACTGCCTAAGAGTTGGTGCTTCCATATGTACAATGTGACCACTACCAAAGAGTTAGGTCACTTCCAAGCACACTGCCATATAGTTGGTGCTTTCATATAATGGAACAGATATATTATGTTTGATGTGTTCATAGCAGTAATCATGGAAAATCATGCAACATATCATACAAGAACAATCATTTCAATTAATACCATATGCCAAGTATTTTACTACTCATATAACACAAGCATATTGTATAATAAGCCAAGTAAGAGGTAATGGCATACTTTGATCAAGAACAAACCTAATCATCATATATTCCTCAGGTCAACTCTAACCTTGTTCATCCCTGATTAAGGCAAGATCATAAACTATCATTAGGTTCTCATCATCTTAACCCTAATTATATCCATTTTAGGGTTTACTTAACTTAGTAGGATATTCCCACTTTTACTTGTATTCTTGTCTTAGAATTATCATACTGATGTCATATTCCAGGTTATTATTCATTATCCAAACATTATCTTCCATAGCATTATTGTGCACATTAATTAACCCTAGGTTACACCATTAACTGAGATTAGGGTTTAAAATCATGTATTAAGATTCATCTTCATATAACATGGATTTTGTTCATCATTATGATCTCATAATTAAAACTGAGGTTTCATATACTGATATGAGCTTACTCTGTGAATTTCATCATTTATTGAGCATGTGTGCATTTATTGCATTTTATTTTGGGTTAAAAGCCCTAATTAGCCATATTAAGCAAATTACATAATTTCGTGTATCAACATCATGATTAAATATGTCATATGGGTTAAAAACATTATTATGGAGTCACTGACATTTTCCCATAATTTTATATCATCATTTGATATTTATTATCTACTAAACAAGCATTACACATATTTCATGATATCATTGAGATTTAAGCATCAAAAGCCTGATATTATAGTTACAGGTTGTTCTACGCATTTTTCTGAACATTTTGGTACCTTATTTGTATTTTTCTGATAAACGTACTAATTTCTAGACATTTTCAAAGATCTGAGAATTTATTGGGAATTTACCTTTTTGTGGCCAGTGGCACGCCGCCACGTGGCAACTAGGGCATCGCTTATTGTTCGGCCCGGCCGGTCTAAGGGCTTGTTGGTCTGCTGGTTGGGCCAGCTGGTTCAGCGGTATGGACCCGGTCTACTCTCCTTTCTTTCATTCTTAGTCTCACGCGAAATCGACCCTGTTGTGCTCTGTGCAAGCGCCGCCGTCAGGCGTGGAGCAGAAGCAGGTGTCGTCTTCTCTCCTCGTGATCCTGCTCAATAGTCCTCTAGTGCACGAGCCTACCACCGCCTCCTCCTGCGTCTGTGTCGAGCACCGCCGTGGTGTAGGGAGCCCATGAGGGATCCACATCCCCCCCTCCTGCTGCAGCTTCTAATGCCGGCTGTGCCTCTACGAAGTCGCCGCCGCAAATTGCTGCTGAGGGCTCCTCCTCCAGGTTGCATCTTTCAGTGAGAGTGTCTGCGAGTGCAGGCTCTCTCTTCTGCCCAAGCCTCCGATCAGTGCTCGACGCCTCCATGCGTTGAGCTGATCCTCCAAACATGGAGCCGCCATGACGAGCTCTGACATCGTCTTTTCTATCTTGCAGCTTCTATGGTGCCTCTGGCCTCGAGGCTCCTCCTCCTCGTCTCCAAAACTCTACTTGAGTTGGCTCGCTAGCAACAGCTGCAGCCGCGATGGGGTTAAGGGGAGCGTTGCCTCTTCCCAAGCGCCACTGCGGTGACCACCAAGCCTCGACGCCGGCAAAGTCCATGTCCACCGCCTTCTCTTGCTCGATCCGTCTCCCACGCGATGGTGGTCCGTTTGCTACTGCACATGTACGCTTCGGTTTTCGGTGAGAAATCAGCCACGATCTCTCCCGATGAGCAGAAAGGTTTGCTCTCCCCCAGGCAGAAACTCCTCTCATCTTACACACTCCACCTTTGGTTTGTGGTGGAGGGATAATGGAGAGAGAGACCGATCATCAACTGATTGCAACCTGCTTTGCAAAGGGTCATAGAGTGCCTCTATAGCATTGGGTGCAACTGCCCATCTCTTACTCACATGACCAGTGATCGTGGATGACTGAGTAGAATGTGCTTGTTTCCCTACTCCACGATTGACTGAGCAGTCCACATAATCAAGCCTAGCCATACCACGTTATCGAGGGGAGGGTGACTTCATACTACATGATCTTAAGTTATAAATCATATAATGTGCTTCTAATTGATGACACCTCAAAAGAATGCATATTATGTTATCATTTCAAACCTCCACATATCTCTCCAGGGTCATCCCAACAACATGAACTTCAACAACGGATTTACAACCATGCCTTTTACATTTTATCCGAAAGTATACCATATGATCACTTAATCACATGTTCCAAAAGGTATAAACCTAGGGATATTGAAGCCAATATCAACATCGACAGATATCAAACTTCATCAAAACTATTGGAACTCTCAAAAAGACTCAACATGCATGAAATCACTTATGTCCTTGATATTTAGGATTCTAAAAGTCCACTCCATCACATTTCCACTTGTCATAGCTCATTCCTTGAATGTAGAACTGCATCCTTCTCTTCCAAAAGAGGAAGTTGGTGATGTCAAAGATTCCAGGTCTCATGGAGAACCCTCCCTCCAAGTTGAGAGAACCTATAATATTTTCTCCCATCTTCTCATCTCGTAGGATATTTTAGTGGAGAATACCATGGCTCTGATACTACTTGTTGGATCAAAGGGCTCTAGAGGGGGTGAATAGAGCTAAAAACACTCACACAAGATTCATTAGACCTTCAAGTTACTTCAATTGGAGCTATTGCAATATGGAATTTGATGTGCAACTAAGCATACATATCAAGGATGAGAGATATTGAATGATATCAAGAACAAGCTATGTAGAGTTGTTCCAATCTGCAAACTAGGAGAAAGTCAGTCCATTACCTAGAGAGGTCAAGCTCTAGGATTTTGCAACCATTACATACTTATATTCCATTATAAGACATAAAATTATACCTTCCTCTATAGAGAAAGGATATCTAGCCTTCCTTTTAAGGACCAAAAGGAGCCAATAAACCTTATAATGACTTACCTTTCCTTCGAGCAAGAGTCTTCAACCTCTACTAGGGCTTACCGACTTTTACAAGGAGCTAGACACCTTTACCAACGAGCTCCCATTCTTGCAACAAGTCTTCCACCTAGAAGGAATTACCTACTCTTCTCAAGGATCTTCAGCCTTCACCTTCTCCTTCAACTTAAAGAAGTTGTGCACCTTCTCCTTTACCTTGGAGAAGCTTTCACCAACTTTTCACTTGAAGAAATGGGTTGAAAAGTGAAGCTTTGAGAGCTTTACATGACTACAACGGCGAAGCTCTATCACACATATCCATCTCACTCATATAGATGTTTTGAAGTGTAAGTAAGAGAGATAAAGGGGCTCTAGTGGATATTATGCACTTAGCTATAGCTAAGAACTTGAATAGCATGAAGGAGCAAACTTGGGATGAAGCCCAAGGGGTCTTGTTTATAGTTGGGGATGTCCACTAGTCACTAGAAGCACTTAGAAATGATTTCTAGTCATTTGGGGTGTTGCAATGGATCTATTTTTTATGTTTCAACACTCTAACGGCTAGAATCACTTTTTCAGCACATTTTGTACGGTGCAGTCGGTTGAGTTTTAGTAAGGTAACTTGAACAATAGCACTATGCGACAAGCTAATTATGAGTTTTCGACTGAGTTTATCCTGCATGAAACTCTACCAACCGCTTAAAATTAGTTTTCATGTGTAGGGTGTCGGTCAAGTTTATCCTGGGGTAAACTCGAGTCAACTTGGACATTCCCAAAATTCATCAAGGGTTTCGGTCGAGTTTATCAATGATGAAACTTGACAAAATAGTCATTTTGTGATGAATTTTAGAAATCATCATTAGTGTGATTAAACATTCGAATTAAGTGTTCCTAATTTTTTCTCATCTTATTTAGAATTCATAGCATCAATACCAATGGTTACAAATTGCCGTAAGGGTTTTCAGGCATTTTCCTTAAAATTACATTCGCATTGCTTTTGACTTGAACTTGATCAAGCTAGGGCTTGATTGAATTAATCCTTTTTATGTACCTAATACCTGAATCAATCTCAAATAAACATATTAGATACATATGAATGGAATGGTCAAGTCATTATCAAAATATGGATAATGTATAACTACTAGGTCAACATGAAACTCTTATCCAGTAACTCCTATATTTGAGTTTGTAATTCCTTTAACTCTATGGTTCCAGTCTATAGGTTGACGATGCTATTGGTTCACTACCATGGTGAATTTGTATCTCAAATTCAACATCTCTTTCAAGAGGTAGACCAGGTAACCCATTATGAAAAATGTTTGAGAACTCACACACTATGGGAACATTATATATATAACAATTCTTTTCTCTGTCTTTGCATGTACCACATATTCTAAAAAGGTCCCACAAACCTTTCTCATCATCTTATTATCTACAACAACTAATACTATGCAAGTGGGTTAGACATTCTTATATTCCGTGAAAATATGGAAAACCCACCTTACTTAAAGATAGCCTCTTTATTCCAACAATCTAGTTGGACATGGTATGTCTCAAGGCAATCCATATCCAAAAAAAATTGACAAGAACTAATATCTAAGGATATGGGTTTAACTTCTATGGTATACCCACTCAAACATGAAAGACATCTTGGTACATAATTCTATTAAAACTGCTGGTTCACCTAACAGTAGCCTTAACAAAAATACATAAAATAATTTTGAATTAAAAGATTCAATCAATAACTAATGATTTCTATATAAAAGAATGTGTTTCACTAGGATCCATCAAGATCGTAACTAAAATGATGTTAAAGAGAAGCATCCCACTTGTAACAAAGACTACTCCTTCTTATTGAGTCATACAAAAGAAATGTTATGTATCTCTTCCTCTGCTACTTTGTCCTTGTTGTCCACTACCGCCACTAAGTTCCTAGACCCTGAAGTCACTAAAGAACTTACTCCTATCACTAGAGACCACCTCTACAAATTTTGAAACTATCATTGTGAACTCGATGTTGGTGTGATCTAAAGATTTGGACAATCTCTCTTAAAATGTCCCATTTTTCCATGGTGGTGACATTCTTGAAAATTGGCTCCCCAAAACTGACCAAAGTGTGCCCTATCGCAAATGTCACATATTTTTGTACTCTATCTTTGTGGACCTATCATTGATGTTGATGAAGGTGCCCACCTAGGTGGTGCATTCCATATGCTAGGGTTAGATCTTGCTCTACTATGAGAAGTTAAAATATCACTTTAATGAGAACCTTGCCTTTCAAGACAACTAAGACCTCATCCTATTTTGAAAAAGAATCCACCACCCCCATTGTATTTACCATTGCTTTGTCCTCCTCTATCACAATCTTCAAATATTTTACTACCCTCAGAATGCTTAACATCATTAACTAACTTTTCAATATGTCTTTCTATCTCCACAAACTCTTCAAATTTTCTCTATTCCTTTGGCCAACTACAGATATATTGTTCAAATTTCTATTCTTAAACTCACTCAAAACCTTATGCATTTTTCTATATCATCCAATACTATATCCAAAGTTAATCAATCTTGCATAATATGCCTCATACTCACCAATTGTCATACTGTCATGTCGTATACTCTCCAGCTGTCTCGTCTTATCACTCAAGAAGGCCGGAGGGAAATACTTTAGGTGAAAATCATCCATGAAATCCTTCCATGTCATCGCTATATTTATTATATTATCTTTTAACTCCACTCCAACATAACTCAGCATATCCTTTAAGTAGTTAGATACCATGGTTAGTGTGCTTGCCCTTTGATGATTCTATTAAGTGGAAAGCCTTTCATAGTTTTTGAGGCCACGCATCTGCCATAGATGGGTATGTTGTCCAGAAAAGTCAGTCCCACCAATATTCTTTAGTACCTCATAGAATCTCATCAAATCCTTACTGGAAGTTTTGGATCTCCTTTCCATTTTATTCTTCTCTTTTGTTTCCAAAAAGATGCGGTAAATCATGTCATCTCATCTCTATATTATCCACCTTAAGCCATTGCTCAAGTTCAGGGCATTATGGATCTCAACTTGTTTCTCACCAAGTCCACGTCCTCTTCCCTCCATATGTATAATTATAACATAACACATATGTTATAAAATTGTATTTTAAAGAGGTAAAATCCTAATCCTATTAGTTTATTATCATTTTTCCCCAACCAAAACTCTACTTAGGATCAACCTATTGTTTGATACCAAGAGTCGATGTGAACCAAACCCACTAATCTGGGGTTTAGGACTGCCAAGGAGGGATTAGACTAACCAATCACTTGTAATCACTAATTGGAAACTATCTTAAATTTATTTTAATCTAATCATATTGGAACTTGAGGAACATCAAATTAGCTAAAGAAATAACATTGGATTTGAACATAAACATCATGGATAACAACAAAGTTTGTCTTTCATGTCAAAGAAAGGGTCACTGCAAAATATACATCAAGTACAACTTATTGAAAACTACTTTAAATTCTCACTCTCTCATTATTAGGATCCAAAGAAAGGATAAGAGACCATATAACTAAGATAACTATTCCTCTCAAGACTTCATCTAATCTTCTACATATAAAAGCTATTTTCTGACTCCTCCTACTGAGCTAGACCCATTCTTGAAAAATATTTCAATATATTGTGTGAGCTACTAGCGTAGTGTGTGCAAAGTCATCAAGAAACTATGATTATTCATATGCACATTGTTAATAGAATTAAATATAGAAAAAAATACTAGAATGGCAGTTAGAAAATGTAAATCATCTAACATTGTAGTAATTCTGATAATAACTACAATAAAAATATAAATAAATCCATTCATTAATTATTTATTATGTCATGTCACATGAAGTGTACTACAACATGTGGAAGTATGACAACAAACTACAATATTACCTTATAAGACTTAGAATAGACACATGACTCAAAGTCTAGTAAACTGAGCTCCCTGATATGCAACAACGCTCGCCATAAGATGGACAAATATATTGGACTACTCCTCTAAACATGGGTACTCAGACAGAGTGTCTAAGAACTTGGGTTAACTATCTACATCAGTGGTTTCACAAGGACTGATCTACTGAGTAGTATCTAAACTAACTGAACTGCACTGGGTATCAGTGGAATCTCCAGTTAGTGTTAGCTACCTTACTCATCTAAGGAGACTATCCTCATTGGACTTAGTCCTCCAGACCTCGCTCTAACTACCTCATCCTAGACTCTAACTGTCAGTAGAAAAGTTTCCTCCCATGATGCAAACCTTTGTGATGGATTCTATGGTGTTCAGGGTATCTTGTGTCTAGATGATTCTTAGTTTCACTAATAGACTTACAACTACACTATTCTTAGCTTAAATTTGTACTCAAGGCAACTATTGTGCTTTCTTAACAATAAACTTAAATGAAATCACTAGAATCGATAAAGTGATCCACTTGAATTGAAAAAATGATTATAGTAATAATTACCATAATGATATATCCTCTAAACTTCTAAGTATCGAACTAGAAATAATCATCAACTGGATCACATATTCATAATATGATTCAATATTGTAGAAATTAGGGCAAATTTAGGGTTCTAGTGTTTCTAATTATATTATTAAGATTCACCACAGACACATAGAAAACTAATCTAGAGTTGAAAGCATTTATAATGCATCACCAATATGCTAAAATAAGCAACAGTTCAAGTGAAATATTATATCTTGGCTCAACAAATCGAGGATAATAATCATTGTGCAAAACCGCACACGTTCCTTATAATTTTTGGGCTTAACTTATATAAAATAAATGTTTAAAGGTGATTTTACACTAGCTTGTGTGTGTTCTAGATTATTGATCACGATCTTGAGCTAGATATGCTTGGATTTCATCTTATATAATTTAAATTCAAGGTCCATACCTCAAAAAATTGTTCCAAATAATTTTTCGATAGGTATACAGACCTTAACATGCTTGTTGGAGGTAGAAAAAGAGAAGGAAGGTCAACATAAACCTTCAATTAATGAATCAGAGAGTTCTGAGCAAGCGAACATAAGGAGAAGAATAAATCTATGATTAAAACTCACTTACTAGATCAAATCTAAGCCAAAATCAAATGTTTCCTCCACTTTCCTAGTTCTTCCTTGTCGTCGCCATAAGAATCGCCTCAGTGAGCACCCTTTTTGTCAGTCTAGGGCTTTAAGAGGGTGATGGTCTAAAAATGAATCTAGCACACATTGTTTTGTTGGATTTCATCAAGCATATATATATATCGAAGCATTTTTACGATTGGTAAAGTTAGATGACGTCACAGAGGAACAATCAGAAGCAAAGCCTCTGACAGATACTTTTTTGGTTGATATCTCTTTATTAAGAAACTTTGGTAGATAAACCATCAGTTGTCACATAAGCAGACAAGTTGTCAGTAGGTCGGTAGGCATCTACCCTTCTAAACCATGAGAAAGTTACCTCTAGTGAAATATTGATACACCAAGTCTTTGTAAAACTACCGGAGGGTTCTTCCTCTAAAAATGATTGATAGGAAACTTCCAATTGAACCTTTAATTGAAAATTGAATGATAATATCGTCATTTAACCAATCGTTGGTTCTCCTAGATAAAACCTACTGAA
Organism: Alisma plantago-aquatica; assembly: GCA_963693085.1. Taxonomy (NCBI): domain Eukaryota; kingdom Viridiplantae; phylum Streptophyta; class Magnoliopsida; order Alismatales; family Alismataceae; genus Alisma; species Alisma plantago-aquatica. Next base: position 1,181,237,404 of record OY856412.1, on the reverse strand, counting down.
CTATCGGTGTACAACCGATGGTAAATCTGTTGGTTGATCAATGGATGGTTTTCCTATAAGCAAACATCAAAACATCATAACTCCTTCATTTTAACTCTGATTCAATTCATTCTTTTTGTATTAGATTCATGATTAAATTATCTACATTTCTACAGTAATAACATATCAAGATCTCACATGATCATATTATTTATAATTATTATCTTTGATCATTTTTAAATCTTGCTCATTATCATAAGTGAGTTATCTTTTCATTAATTAGATCAAAACATTAACATATAATCAAAACATATCATTTATTGTCAATAAACAAGTCTAGAATGAATTAATATATAAACAACCAGAAAATAATTTAAACATTATTAAAGATATAATTAACTGTTGGATCATCTTAATCCTCTAATGACCAGAAAAATCAATATATGGGTTGTAATAATGTCCGACTATAGAAGTTTGTCATGAAGCTTTAGGAAGGATCAACCTCATAAACTAGGAATTCAAAAAGGTAGAGGTTTCACAACTCCGATCTATGACCTCATTTATATATGAGGGTCTTTCAACAAGATCAGTGACTCGCCAACATAAGATGGCCACCTTCTCTCTATCATGAAGAGTTTCATAGAAATTACCCCACAAGTTGGACCAAGACAAGGATCTAGATCCAAAAAAACATTAGAAAATACACAAAAACAAAGACATCATACAAAAAAATTCCTGGAACTCAAACTAAACAAAATTATGAGAAAATTGGTCTAAAATAGGCTCCTCAATACATTAGGAAAAGATCTCCTAAAACACTAAGGTAAGGAGAATTACCTCATTTCTATGCCAAAAGAACACTGAAAAGAACTAAGGAAGCCACTCCAAACCAGTATGTATCCTTTATACCTCCAAGATGTGTCAGAAACCCCACAAGGATGAGGCTTCATCTGCATGTGCCACCGGAGATGGAAATAGGACCTCAATCGCCCGAACCTCAACAGCCCAAACAAAAAGACTTGAAAGATAATTGAGATGGAACATATATATGGAATTTGTCTGAAGGAGGTTGAAGTACAAAATTTGACTATCTTTCGTAGAAGGTAGAGACTGTAGGTTTGGTGAGACAAGGTTCAATCATGAAAGATGAAACTAGTTGAGAAGATGTTATAAAAGATTTATGACCAATAAAGATGCACGAGAGGATGTAGGGATTGTTATTCTCAAACACCAGTATTCTCATACAAGAAAGGAGGTAGGGAAAGAAGAGGCATTCCTGGTATAAATTCCTATATGGATCAAGTTAGGATTTTTATACTCGTAAAAGTCTCTTGAATATGTATGAGAAATAATCTCAAGAACTGGATGAGAAATGAAAGTGATAGGAGTGAGGGAGGTTTTCATCACAATTTTAGAAAGGGGGTAGAGTGTTGGAGATAGGAGAAAGCTTCAATACCATTTGATTATGTCCTGGTGTAGCAAGGAGAAGGTAGGGAGGATCCATATAATCCATATAGAGTTGTAAATGTGGAAAGGCAATCAATCGTGTGCATAACATGAATCTAAGTTGTAACTTTAGAGAAAACATTAATATAATCAATCCCATCAATATTAGATTATTATTAGTGTGATATCTTTTTAATCACATTTAGTCTATCGAACAAGATTTAATTTAAAGTGAAACTTGACATGGTGACTAAGTAGACCATGTAGATTTGAAATGCATCTACTCTTGAATTTTGACATTATCAATGTAGTGATCTAATTGATCATGGTTAAAAGAAGTTATTGACAAATATCATATTCTAATTTGGGATTTGGTCTATTTTAGGTTTATCTAGCCATGAAACATTTCCCTTATTACCTAGTAAGCCTGCAAGAGAGAAAGAGACACCCACACAAGGCTTGAAGCCACTGTTTGCACTGGGTCGTATCAGCAAGCACCAAGCAGGCATCAATTAGATCAGCTACTGGTTGCCCTGAGGCAAATCATCAAACACCAAAGGTGTCCCAAACGCAGCAACAGAGAAGATCAGCAGCCGAGCCCATAGGGACACAGCCCGCACCTCCCAAGAGGAGCAAGGTCTTATCCAAAGCATGAAGACCCTTCATCGTTTCCAAATCATCAAACACCTTGTAGGTGTTCTTCTCAAGTGCCTGGAAGCCACCCAGCCATCGGATACCTGGCCTACACCCGGAAGCAAGATGATTGGATGCCCTCAAGCCACAACCCCTCCTTGCTAAATCAAGCAGCGAAAGCCACCTGAACTGAGAGCCCGTCAAGAGGGACGCTGCCAGAGCATGGAGAAGGACTCTCCATCGATACTGGAGGACATCATTTTGTGGTATTTAACTCAAGTAAGATCAAATAACACTCACATACATACATTATTCCTTCTCATGGAAATTAATGTATTGAAATCATTTTTCATGATATGGACACAATCTTATTTTTAGCACTACTAAATCGATTATTCAAACTACATATATTATTAGGGGTAGTGGCGTTTGAATATATATTTTTCTATAATATTTTAGAAAGTGATTTTCGTTGTCATTGTTTTCTCATGACATACCTTCTTTCAAATCTATTTATAAATATTCTCATTACCTATTCAACTTAACCTTTTTAAGCAATTTAATTTTATTAAATAGTGTTCCCTTTATGTCTATTAATATATATTACATCATGCCCGTATGTATGGATAAGTTTGATCACGTTAATAAACTTGTTAGTTGGAACTTTTATAATAGTGAGGATTGTGAGGCATTAATGTATTTGTATACATATAAGGACTAAAGATTACATATATGCCATTTATTAATACATTAACCTTTAAAATGTATTATACACTTTATTAGTGCCTTTGTTAACTTATATGTAATTATCATTTACATCAAACAACTTAGGGTTCATTATAAAAAAATTCTAATTACTATTTATTTGTGAATATTTTATCTTCTAAAAATCAGTTGTCATCATCATATTAAGGTCAAATAGGGTATATCTTACACCATGTTTGGGGTTTTCTCTTGAACTAAGCCCAATGACACCCAACATGGAAATAGTATTTTCAGGGATATGATATCAAGTTTAGTATGTTAAAATTTCTATATTTAAGGCCTAATCACCGACATTATTCTAAACATTAGACAACATGACTTTGAAACTCAAGGAATGAAAAATTACCTCTAGTAAAAATTATTTAGAGAAATTATGATTTATAGGATGTGGTGCATGAGTTATAGTAGGATTTATATACATAGTATCCTCTCATATTCTTTGAATTTTGGGACAATTTTTTATTTAAAGGGTAGATTGTGACAATCTAATTTTAGCTTAAATAGTAATCCTAGGGTTATAACAATTCAATTATCAGTTTGTTACCTAGCTAGATGTATTTCACTATTCTACTTAGTTAATTATGTACGAAGTGGACTAATAGTCATCTTGATGTGTAAAAACTTGTTTTCAGTCTATGAATGGAAATAAAAAATGGAATGTAGATACATTTTACTCTGTTAAATACATATAAGTGTTTGATGTACACATTGAATTTACAACTTGGCCAAGTTGCAACTTATTAGGTTGATGAAGTGGCATCATGAGATAACATTAGAGTTTGCATGGCTTTGCATGGATGCTTAAGTGTGATGGTGCTTTGACCCTATGTGTTGGTCTTTGAGGTGTTACGACTGCAATACTTCCCTTGGTTGATGTTTTTTGTGACCCTAATGTTTGTTCTTTGTGTTGGTCGCTATGGTTGCTCATGTGGAAATGTGTTGCGACCTTGGATGTGTTGCAACCTTGGTGGTGTTGCGACCTTAGCTAGTTGTTTTGTTGTAACCTTGGGGTGTAGTGGACCTCAGTGGTCACTACACTACCTTACTTTTATCACCCTTTCTTGCATGTATGTCTAGAGTGGTTGCGTAGTTGATCCTTTGTTGGACAAGTGTCCTTTTGGTGCTCTAAGATCTTGACACCTCATGATCCTTACCTCCCTCCTACTCCCTTGAGTATATAAACCCTCTCTTTAACATGCAAGTATCTCTTTTATCTCTTCTAACTCCTTTCTCCCTTGTGTTCAGCCTTGAGATTGGTGGATCAAGAGAAGGTGCTTATCTTGGAGCTTGGTGGTTGATCTTCTCTTGCATGTGGTGATCTTGAGCTTGATCATCTTCTTTGTGGTGATTCTTGGTGATCTTCCTTCTTGGTAACTTGTATTTGTGGAGTTGATCCAAGTATGGAGTTCTTATTCTCTCTTGGATCTTGTGGCTTTGGAGCTTGATCTTCATATTAATATAGGTTTTATAACTTTCCCCTCTACTATTATTGAACCATTAACTTTTTTGCATGTTACTATTTTTCATCTCTAAAATGTGAATGTGATATGATAGATGATACTATCGTGATTTAGGGTTTAGGATTTGGAAGTATTCGTGTGTAGATTACTCGTTCTCCTAAACCCTAATTCATGCACCCAATTTCTAAGTGATGAAGGGGTTGTTGTTCCTTACATTCAACATGATCTTTGGTTTTATCACCATCTTACGTTTCGGCCATCATATGATGTTGGAGGTTTTAATCTTTGGTTGCAAGAGTTAGATGCATGGTTTTCCTTCTATCATCATGATTTTTCATGTTTATTTTGGTGACATTTGCTTTAGGGTTTTTTATTTCCATCCTTGCATGGAGTTCTCCTCTTAATATTGCTTCAATTTCCTTGATGCTTATCACCTATTTTAAGCATGGTTTAGTTCTATTTTGGAGTTGGTGTGTTGTTTGGAGTGGGCTGACCTTGTGATCTCTACACTCACTTGGGTGCTTGAGATAGCTGCATGTTGATGGGGTGTTGCAGGCGCCACAAACCCTAATCCTAATGGGTGGTCGCTATAGTGCTTGAGCTTGGTTTGGTCACTGCTTGGGGTGCTACATATGATCTCTTACGGTCGCAACACATGCTTCAATTTTTCTTGGTCATCACACACACCTAGTTTGGTCACAACAAGGTGTTAATCACCTAGGGTCACAACAATTGGTCCCCACACCTTGTGCTTTATTTGGTCGCTACATCTTGAGACTTGAGTGGCCACTACACCTTGTGCTTTGTTTGGTCACTACACCTTGAGCCTTGAGTGGTCGCTACACCTTATTCTTTATTTGGTCATTACACCTTGAGCCTTGAGTGGTCGCTACACCTCGTGATTTGTTTGGTCGCTACACCTTGATCCTTGAGTGGTCGCTACACGTGTTATGAAGGTTGGTCGCTACACTTTGTTTTCTTGTATGGTTGAAATGTAGTGCTGCTTGAGATGATTGACTAATCATGTTAATAATGATGCTTAACCCTAATGTGCTCTAAGAATGTGAGAGATGATGTACCTAGGGTTTAATGACAAGTATTGAAATGGAAACCCTAATTGGATATATGAGAAACCATAACCTTAATTTCAAGTGTATGATGTATTTGTGACCTTGCTTGAATAGCATGAGTTGATGTTTTCTCTCTCCTACTTGTATAACCCTAACCTTGTAGGTTCAATGAATATCATAGCTAGTTATTTCTGTGGTACATATGAAATATCACAGGGTGATGATTATGAGCCTTTATGAGGCATGATGAGATAAGTGATGACGTGATTTGGGTCTTATGACCTGGTAGAGGTCTAATGCCTAGTGTGAGGTGGTATCCTCTAGTGATGAGATGAGGGATTGATATCCCCTAGTGATGTGATAATGTTGATGGCCTTGTATAGCAGTGATATTAAGTGATAATGTGACAAGTTTGTACCTCATACGTTTTATATCTTCTAGAATTGTACCTTTACCCCTGTCTTTGTAGAATATGTTAATGGCTTGTACATTGTAATTGGCTTAACTAATCAAGTGGAACCCTAACCCTGTAGTTCCATGTGCCATAGATCCATTCCAAAATCAGAACATTGTTGGATGGTGAAATGGTCATTCCCAAGGGAAACTTGGAGCACATATTGTTGAGTATGTGGAGTGCTTATCACCCTGATTCTAAGTGTTTAGGGAGCATGGTTGCGGTCATACCTAGCCCTCAGTTTGAGGACAGCCATGTGTGAGCTATTTCTTTAATTTGTGGTGTGTGAAAGGAAGTAGTATAACTACATGATGCCTCTTATAGAATGGCCATGCATGAGCTATTCTCTAGCATTGTGAACTGTACCAAGGCGGGCTAGTTGTTTTCAGCTTGGCTATATGTCTTTGTTGATAGTTGACTATTATGTCTTTGTGTTATCTCTCGTACTGACTGGGAGTTGTGGGTGAGATCATGGAGTCTGACTCTTCCATTGATCTTGTATGGCACTGATTTCGACTTAGCAGTGGTCAATTTGATTTGTACACCTCAAATCCTTAGGGCAAATAAAAGATGCAATACAACTATGTAGTATATTTTGTTTAGGGTCAAATGTGATTCACATTGGATGACCCCTTTGCCTTACCTCTTGTACTTATTCGTTTATTTATAGTGCGGTAAGAGAAATCAACTGTTATACATGTTCTTCATATTCCTCTAAAAGTATAAGATGTTCTATTGCTCGGTTGTAGATATCTAAATTACTTAAATAGTGTTAACTATTTTACTCATATCATTTAGCTGAATGTGCTCATCCTGATAATAATGTTATCTTCTTGGTTTAATATATTTGTGCTTTTAATAGTTGTTGGTAGAGAGTTATATCTCTCATTGGGACGTTGGTCTCACTTTGTGGGTTTTCACATCTTTTAGGTGGTTGTGCACAATGAGGTAGAGATTGTGCAGTTGAGGTTGAGTAGCAAGAAGAGCATTAGACGTTGAAGGTTCGATATGCTAATAGTGTTTTATGGTAGAGTCCTATGTTTCATTCCTATACTCTCAGGTCGTTAGGGGTGTTTTGTAGACGTTGTACATCAATAATGAGTTTTGGCAGTATGTCATGATTGTACAGATATGGCTTGTATATGTGAACTCGTTATCATATGTAACAGGTTGTGGCAAGTTGGCCAAGTGAACAATTATATGTATCATCTTGTGAACATGATATGTAATATAGGTGGCTCAGTGTGTGGAATCAAATGTAATATGTTCCCACTTCTGTGGTTATATGGAATCAGTCTTAATTTAATGTGTTTTCTGGTAATCTGGATGTTTAGTGTTAGTTCCACGGTTTGTTTTGAGTTATCTCACTCATATGGTGGTGGGTTGTCATATGAAAAGGTTGGTGTCATAGCTTTAGGTTCACTAAGTCTACAAGGACATATGACTAGGGTTTGTGTATGTTATAGTGTTCTCTGACATATTTAATGGAAACTTTTACTTATGCAGAAGAAGAAGAGAAGAAAAGATATGTCTGGAGGTGAAGAAGAACATGTTGAGAGTAGTGTGGCTTTACTAGGAGGTGGTGCTAGGAGGCAGGCAAGGGTTGATGGAGTGCCTGAAGTGTCTCAGTTTGACCCAACAACTGTGTCCAATCCCACTTTTTAGTCCATATTTGGATACTTTATGGCTACAATGACGCATATGATGAATAGAATGCCCATGCCACAAGAAAGGGAAGTGATCTCCAATGTGGAATCTCAAGGTTTTGGGAAGACCTTTGAGAGATTGAGGTGTGTGGTGGTGTTGGAGTATGTCGATACGTCGGACCTAGCTGATATGGGTATATGGTTGACTGAGCTTGGAAAGGCCTTCAGGATCCTCAATATCCCTGAAGAGGATAAGCTAAAGCATGTAGTGTACCTATTGAAGAGCAGTGTTGGCCATTGGTGGGACATTGAGTAGGAGAAAATTCCTGGTGTTGTGATCAATTGGGAAGATTTTCAGTGAGATTTTGTGAGCCGATACTTCCTAGAGACCTATCTGGATGACAATATCATGTGGTTTAAGAAGATTAGACAGGGTCTATGGCAATCAACAAGTACAAGGCAAAGTTCATGGGGCTTCTAAGGTTTTGTCCACATATGGATGCTACAGACAAGGAGAGGACCAGGCGCTTTGAGAAGGTTTGATGTCAGAATTGATGAGCCGGTGTCAACTTTAGAGAATAGGGAATGGTTTTCCATGTTTGTGAAATCAGTCAGGATAATAGAGCAGTCAATTGTTGAGAAACGTGAGGCAAATGCCAAGAAGAGACTGGCACAATATCAAGGACAATCATCTGGAGGCTTCAATAAGCCTATATTTGTAATATATCAATCATAATAGAGGTCGGTTGTTCAATCCCAGTGGTCGTCAAGCATGAGTAGAGGTCATAGTTTTCCTCTGGCAAGAGCTCACAGTGATGCATCAGTGTCAGTGACATGGATGTATAGGCCATGGTATGAGAGCAAGACATGCTATAAGTGTGGGCAGGTTGGGCATACAAGGTCGTTCTTCCCAATGAAGGATGAGCAGGTGACGCAACAGCCTAGGCAAAGTTAGCAAGGGTCGTAGTAGTAACAATTCAGCAGTGGTGGAGGTCGAGGACGTTGACATGTGTCACAGGATGGTTTGTCTATACAGTACAGCAAAGGATGGGGGCAGCAATAGGAAACAACTTGATTCTATGTTATGAGTAACCCGGAAGGAGTAGTCAACCCTCGGGTCATGACATGTCAAATGGAGTTATTTCATTCTGATTTGTCTTCTTTCTACTTTATATCTATTTTGGTTGACATGGGTGAGACACACTCTTTTATCACTAGAGAAGTGATATCTAGTTGTTCTTTACTTGTTAGTCATATATGTGATAGTCTTTTCTTAGAAGCCCCATCGGTTGGTTCCATCGAGTTGCAGGAGGTATGTCCTTCTTACGTCTTTCTTTTTCAGGATGCAACATTCAAGTGGATCTCATACCACACTACATGCATGGATTCGATGCGATCCTTGGAATGGACACTTTGGAGAAGTATCGAGTGGTCTTGGACTATAGTTCCAAGGTGGCAATGTTTGTTGATGGTAATGTTTCATGGGTATTTGAAGGAGATAGCAAGATTCTTCCAACGTGTCTGGTGTCAGCTATGACAATAGAGAGGTTGTTGAGATAGGGTTGTGAGGCATTTTTGGTACATGTAGTACTAAGGTGAGGAGTCTAGCATTTAGGAAGTGCCAGTTGTCTTTGAGTTTGAAGATGTGTTTTTCGATGAGTTTCTAGGTGTTTTCCCTCTTAGAGAGATTGATTTTGAGATCAATCTAGTACCTGGTACACGATTGATAGAATAGACACCGTACAGGATGGAACCAGCTGAAATCCAAGAGATGAAGAAGCATTTGTAGGAGTTGCTTGAGAAAGTCTTTCTCAGGCTGAGCACGTCCCCTTGGGTTGCCCCAATGTTGTTTGTAAAGAAGAAAGATTGGTCCATGAGGTTGTGTATAGATTATCGACATTTGAACAAGGTGACGATCAAGAAGAAGTATCATGTACCATGCATAGATGATCTGTTTGATCAGTTCCAAGCTGCCACAATGTTCATAAAAATAGATCTGAGGTCAAGATATCATCAGTTATGAATCAAGGTGGATGACATACCCAAGTTAGCGTTTAGGACTTGGTATGGTCATGATGAGTTTGTTGTTATGTCATTTGGGCTAACCAATGCACTGACAATGCTCACGGGCCTAATGAACATGGTGTTTAGGCAATATCTTGACTAGTTCATGGTGGTGTTCATCGATGACATCCTGATATACTCTAGAGACTTCCAACAACATGAGAAACATTTACAGCAGGCGTTTACCTTGTTAAGATAGCACAAGTTGTAAGTTCAATAAGTGTGAGTTCTGAATGAAGGAGGTGTCTTTTCTGGGACACATCATATCTGCTAAGGGCATACATGTGGATCCCAAGAAGGTTCAATCTGTTTTAGAGTGGGAAAAATTGAAGACGCCAATCGAAGTTTGTAGTTTCCTTGGCTTGGCATGCTATTACAACATGTTTATCAAGAAACTCCGCGTAGTGGAATTACCCCTAACAAAGTTGATGAGGAAATGTGTACCGTTTGTCTAGTATGACAAGTGTCAACGTTCTTTCTAGCTTTTAAAGGAGAAGCTAACTAGTAAACCAATGTTAGTGTTTCCTGAGCAAGGGAAAGGTTATATAGTCTTCTGTGATGCATCGAAGAACAGTTTGGGTTGTGTCCTGATCAAGATAAGAATCTAATTTCTTTTGCTTCACAATAGCTTAAGAAACATGAGGAGAGCTACCTGATACATGATCTGGATCTTGCAATGGTGGTCCATGACTTGAAGATATGGAGATACTACCTTTACTGCTTGAAGTGTCAGATCTTCACCGGTCACAAGAACCTACAGTACATCTTCTCAAAGTAGGAATTGAATATGCGGTAGAGACGTTGGATGGTGTTGATCAAGGATCATGATTGCACCATAGACTACCATCCATGGAAGGACAATGTGGTGGCAGATGCTTTGAGTAGGAAATCTTCTTTGTAATCATTTGTGGATAAGGCACACTTGTATTCTTTGGTGTGCCATGAGAGAGACATGTTAATCTACTTGCATCAGATGAATGTGAAGTTGGAAGTATCCTTGTTAGTAGGACTTTTGACCTAGTTACATGTGAAGCCTACGTTGAGGCAACATATCAGAGATGCATAACATGATGATACTATGATTTGGTAGATCTGAGTAGAGTTTGGAAGCGAGAAGCGTGATGGCTTCCATGAGTCAGAGGATGGGACAATATGTTACCATAGTTGAGCAATGGTACCTGATGTTGATGATTTAAGGAAGTTGGTTCTGGAAGAGGTTCACTCTTCAATGTACGCTATGCACCCAGTTAACACCAAGATGTACTACAATTTGAAAGATTTGTATTGGTGTCCTGGTCTGAAGCATGACGTATCTGAGTTTGTGGTGAATCATCCTTTGTGTTAGTAGGTTAAGGTAGAACATGAAAAACCTGCAAGGACATTGAAACTGTTACCTATAACATAATGGAAACAAGATCATATCACTATGGACTTTGTGATTGGACTTCCTAGGATGGCCAAAGGTCATGATTCCATTTGGGTGATCATTGACGGGCTAACTAAGTCAGTGCATTCCCTTCCTGTAAAGACAATGTATACCACAAAGAAGCTTGATCAGATACATGTTTATGAGATAATACATTTTCACGGTATCCCAACTATCTTTGTGTCAGATAGAGGTTCTCAGTTTACCAGTCACATTTGGGAGTGTCTGCATACAACCATGGGTACGTAGTTGAGGTTCAATACAACGTTTCACCCATAGACAAATGGACAGTATGAGAGGACAATACAAACTTTAGAAGATCTATTGAGAGCTTGTGTCTTGCATTTTTTAGGAAGTTGGGATGTGCACCTCAGTTTGATAGAGTTTTCTTACAATAACGGTTATTAGAGGAGTATTAAAATGGCATTGTATGAGGCCTTGTATGGGAGACGTTGCAGATCTCCACTGTGTTGGCATGAGATTGGAAAATACCAACTTTTGGGTCTAAAGTTTGTGCAACAGACCACAGAGAAGATTAAGATGATACCACAATAGTTGAAGGAAGCCCAGGGTAGGCAGAAGTCTTATGTTGATAATCATCATAGGCCGTTGGAGTTCAAAGTGGGAGGCAAGGTGTGTACCTCAAGGTATCTCCTTGGAAAGACGTGATGAGGTTTAGGAAGAAGGGTAAGTCGGCTCTCATGTATATGGGACCTTACCCTATGGTGGCACATGTTGGGAAGGTGGCTTACATGTTGGAGTTGACACCTGAGTTGCACAGGTTGCACCCAATGTTCCATGTTTCGATGTTGAGGAAGTGTCACCCTAACACTGAGTTGGTGCTGCAGCCAGTGGAGGTTGAGTTGGAAGAAGATACATCGTATGTGGGAGGTCCTTTGTTGATCCTTGATAGGGGGATCAAGAAGTTGAAGATGAAGGATATCATTTTGGTTAAGCTTTTTTGGCATCATTGTGGTTTTGAGGAAGCCACATGGGAGCTTCAGGAAGATATGGATAGGAAGTACCCATCTCTTTTTAGTAGGATTTTGAGGGAAAATCCTTGTTAGGGGTTTATGGTTATAAGACCCCTAATCTAGATTAGGGCTTGGTTGTGTTTTCTATGCTTAATAAGATGCTTATACCTTAATCTAATCTCTAGATATGCCTTAATAACATGTGACAAGTTTATGTTTTTTGTTTGGTCATGTTTGGTTGATGTTTGAGCTAATTATGCTTGTTTTGGGCCAAGTTGTAATTTACCCATGTTGAGGGTATATATTGCAATTTGTCACATGTAGTTTGTGCCTTAGTATCATGGGAGACAAATGATGCTTAGGGACACCTTGTTGGACCTTGGTTGATGAGGTGGCTTCATAAGATAATATTAGGGTTTGCATGGCTTTGCATGGATGCTTGAGTGTGATGGTGTTTCAACCCTATGTGTTGGTCTTTGAGGTGTTGCGACTGCAACACTTCCTTTGGTTGATTTTTTACAACCTTGATGCTTGTTCTTCAATTTGGTTTCTGGGGTTTCTCATGTGAAGATGTCTTGTGACCTAGGATGTGTTGCGAACTTGGTGGTGTTGTGACCTTGGCTAGTTGTTTTGTTGCGATCTTGGGGTGTAGTGGACCTGAGTGATCACTACACTACCTTGTTTTTATCACCCATTCTTGCATGCATGTCTAGAGTGGTTGCATGGTCGATCCTTTGTTGTACAAGTCTCCTTTTGGTGCTCTAACATCTTGACACCTCATGATCCTTACCTCCCTCCTACCCCCTTGAGTATATAAACCCTCTCTTTCACATACAAGTATCTCTTATTCATCCTTTCTCCCTTGTGTTTGGCCTTGAACTTGGTGGAGCAAGAGAAGGTGTTGATCTTGGATCTTGGTGACCGATCTTCTATTGCATGTGGTGATCTTGAGCTTGATCATCTTCTTTGTGGTGATTCTTGGTGATCTTCCTTCTTGGTGACCTTGTGGCTGTGGAGTTGGTCCAAGTTTGGAGTTCCTCTTTTCTCTTGGATCTTGTGGCTTTGGATCTTAATATTAATCTTAAGGTGGGTTATATAACTTCCCCTCTACTATTATTGCACCATTAACTTGCTTGCATTTTATTGTTTTTCATCTCTAAAACGTGAATCTAATATGCTAGATGATGCTATCTTGATTTAGGGTTTAAGATTTTGGCATATTATTGTGTAGATTACTCAGATTTTGGTGTATTATTGCATAGATTCCTCTTTCTCCTAAACCATGATTCATGCACCCAATTTCTAAGTGATGAAGGGTTGTTGTTCCTTAAATGCAACATGATCTTTGTCTTTATCACCATGTTATGTTTCGGCGATCATATGATGTTGGAGGTTTTAATCTTTGGTTGCAAGAGTTTGATGCATGGTTTTCCTTATATCATCATGGTTTTGATGCTTATCTTGGTGACATTTTTGTAGGGTTTTTTATGTCCATCCTTGCATGGAGTTTTCCCCTTGATATTGCTTAAGTTTCCTATGCTTGTCACCTATTTTGATCATGGTTTAGTTCTGTTTTGGAGTTGGTTATGTACTGTTTGGAGTGGGATAACCTTATGGTTGTTACACTGACTTGGGTTATTGAGTTCTTTACATGTTGATGGGGTGTTGAAGGCACAACAAACCCTAACCCTAATGGGTGGTCACTATAGTGCTTGAGCATGGTTTTGTCACTGCTTGGGTTGCTACATATGATCTCTTGCGGTCACAACATATGTGTAACAGCCTGGAATTTCTCTCTCCTCCGACTATGCACACTTTGACCCATAATGCACTCTATTTGACTCAATATTCTCCCTAATCATCTATTGGATGTTTTGGGATCACTTATTGCTCAATTGATAAGTTATGATGACTATTTGCAATCTTGAACTCGATTATGCAATGTTGAGTGCATAATTAACTTTGAGGATGGAATTGAAATTTTGATACTGCTAAACGTGCTAATATTTATCTCAATACTTTTCCATTATATATAATATGAAATTTGTGATCCCATGGTGAAACTTTCACCCAAATCTGATGATTGAGGAGGAAAATATAGCCTTTATGCTCTTGCCTCTTTTCTAGCCTTTTTCACCTTGTTTTTGCTCTTTGTCCTTGCCTTGTTGGGCCTCGACCCTCTTATTTTCTCTTGGACCCAGCCCAAGCTCACACTCAGATATTTGACCCATGCTAAGGTGGGAGGAACCCAGCTACAAGATCATGAACTCGCGGATCAGGGTTATCTAACAGTTGGGGAGTCATCCCTAACCTTACAACAAAAGTCAAGCACCTATGGCTGCTAGCCATCTCTGCGACCCCCTAATTTTTGGGGCTTTTGACTTGTTTCTCCTTAAAAATCATCATGAATCTTCTCCCATTGGTCCTCCTGACCTCACCCCTACTTTGTTCTGGCAAAATGGGCTATGGGAGGGGCATGGGAGACCCCTCCATCCTTGAATGACAACCATGGCCATGCCCATGATGGTGGGGCGCATCCAGCCCTCCTCACAACCTCCTATTTAATCCCTTTGCATTTGCAACACCTCACTCTTTTATTTCCCTCTCTTTTATTCCTTATTTGTACATCCTACCACCTCCCTCACCTCCCTTCTTCCTCCTTGGTTCGGCGCCGCCACCGTGGGGTCGTTTTTGGGTGTCTCGTCCCTGTACCACATCTCAGACTGCTTCCACCTCCTTCGGCCTTGTCGTGCTGTTATGGTTGCGAACGACACCCTTTTGAGTCCCTTTGAGGTCTCCTACCCACCACCCTTGGGGACTTAGGTGAGCTCACAGCACAACAACCTCTGCACGGGTGTCTATGTGCAAGTTGGGGCTACGTAGAAAGTGGGTTTTCACCTGGACCGCCGATCGTGATGGGGGCCAGGGTGAGCCCAGATCTAACGACTCAAATCACAGGCGGGCCTCTCCCTCTCTATCTTCTTACTATTGACGAGTCAAGGGTGGACCATGGACCTACATCCCACTGGTCAAGACCGCAAACCCTACACCCGCGTGGCGCAATGCCAACCAATGTTGAAGCACTACATTAGGGGCCCTCTTGGTAACTATCTCTCTCTCACACATGTATATCCTAGATCTTGTAAAAATCATATTAAATGATTCCTTGGTCCAAACGGGACATATTATATATGAAAAATTATCTACTCGATGTGATATATCCAATGAACTTAATTTCAGAGCCTAATTAGTTTCGTAGCTCCTATTATGTTGAAAATGGCATCAAATGCATCTCTTTTACATGATTAATGGTGATTAATGTCAAACCATGAGCATATAATGATCCCACTTGACTTTTATTACCCTGATTAGTTACATATGCTATATTATACTATTGTAATCGAACTTGATCATGCTTAACCCTTTGACTGACTCTAGTTTATGATATGGACCATGAAATGTGTATCATCTGAACTCTAATGATAAGGATCATTATTTTGATGCTCAACTTGATTATACGAACTCAAAATCCTCATATCTGATCTATATCAGTAACTCTACATGATTTTATCACCTAAATGACTTATTAATCACTCTTGTTCACTATTATGACTAAGTGACCTAAAGATGACTTTGAAATGTGACTTAATGTGCATGTTGTTGATCTAACCTTGCATACATGTCACCCTAATGGTCACCTATGCTATTTTATACATTCAAGTTAGTAACTTGTTGATATGTATGACACAAAATCAAGCTTGAAATCATGTCTACTCTAATGATGACCATCTTGCATGATAACGACTAGTTTGACAATGTTGATACTCATGTTGTTTTATCTTGCTCAAAACTCATGTTTGCTCTATTAATATCATGAAACCCTAGGTTTGAAATCCCTGATCTAGTTGTGATGTGTCACTCTAAAAAATAATTGAACCCATGATGTACTATGTTGCTTGATAATGATCATTCATGATCTTGTTTGGGATATTGAAATCGATGTTGAAGGAAATGAGTACATAGACTTAAGTGACACATCCAACCCCCATGATAATGATTAGTGAGACCAATTATTGCTGATATTGATCCAAGTATACTTTCTTGTAATGTCAGGATCTCTATGTTGACTCAATTTCCAAGATCTAATCATGTTGTATAATGCTACTTTACTCGTATCAAGGTACACTTTATCCTCCTATTGGCCAGACTAGTGGTATTGAAATTGCTTGTATATGTGAAATATAAGATGATTGGCTTATAATACTTGTTTGAGCTATTGTTCCTTATTACTACTATGTTTTGGTCTTGATTACATATATTGAACAAACTTGAAAACATAATGATATATGTCTATTATACAACCTTGTGTACCTTCCTATATTCTCAGGGTAAGGGCACAAGGCTGGGTGTCCTACTTGAGTTGTCATGTTAGGGCACACCATGTTAATACAAGGGTTAGATCTTGGCAATGGCCTTGAGGTCCCTTATGAATAGGGTTAACTCTTGACATTTAGTCTTATAGTCCCTCATATTGAAATTGGGTAGCTAATCTTGAGCAACCTCACAGACCCCTTCCTTTGAGAAGTTGGTCAAAGGCCTTATGGTATTGTTGGTATAATAGAAATGAACATAAAACATGCTTGCATGCTAATAAGAAAGTCTTTAATTTGTTTCTTCGTTCTTTTTATTTACTTTATGCTTTTGTCGAGCAATATATGTTCTTAAACCTACAATTTTATATGTTTGCTAGCGTACTCAACACAGTTGTGCTGATGTGTACCCATTTTATGATTTTAGGTAATAGGTACACTATGAATCTCTAATGATGGTCAATTCTTCCACACTCATGATAATATTCTTGTACTCTGTTGATATATAATGACATGTAAATGGAATACACACGGTTGATATATGGGACCTAATATCTTGTTAGGTGTTGCTTTAGCATTCTTTTATGTTTTATTGTCTCATACCTTAGTTGTTGTTTGTGGTTTTGTTCATGCATATGTTATGTGATCTATCCTATGGATGAACACTCAGGTCCTCTCGCCTTTGTTTTTCTAGCCATTAGGAGTGAGGATTTGGGTAACAAACGGTTTTGTGACAATATGCTTCTATTTTGGTTGGTCGCCACTCACACCTAGTTTTGTCACAACAAGGTGTTAATCACATTGGGTCGCAACAAGCGGTCGCCACATCTTGTGCTTTTTTTGGTTGATACACCTTGAGCCTTGAGTGGTCTCTACACCTTGTACTTTGTTTGGTCGCTATTCCTAGAGCTTGAGTGGTCGCTACACCTTGTGCTTTGTTTGGTCGCTACACCTTGAGCCTTGAGTGGTCGCTACACGTGTTATGAAGTTTGGTCACTACACTTTGTTTTCTTGTTTGGTCAAAATGTAGTGTTTCTTTAGATGATTGACTAATCATGTTAATAATTATGTGTAACCCTAATCTTCTCTAAGAATGTGAAAGATGACGTACCTAGGGTTTGATGACAAGTATTGAAATGGAAACCCTAATCAGCTATATGAGAAACCCTGACCCTAATTTCAAGTGTATGATGTATTTGGGAGCTTGCTTAAATTAATAACATGAGTTGATGCTTTCTCTCTCCTACTTGTGTAACCCTAACCTTGTAGGTGCAATGAATATCATAGCCAGTGATTTATATGGTGCATATAAAATGACACACATTGATGATTATGAGCGTTTTATGAGGCATGATGAGATCAATGATAATGTGATTTGGGTCTTATGACCTGGTAGAGGTTTAATTCCTAGTGTGAGGTGGTATCCTCCAGTGCTGAGATGAGGGATTGATATCCCTTAGTGATGTGACAATCTTGATGGCCTTGTATGGCAGTGATATCAAGTGATAATGTGTCAAGTTTGTACCTCATACGTTTTATATCTTGTGGAGTTGTACCTTTACCCCTGTCTTTGTGGAATTTGTTAGGGTTTGTACATTGTATCTTGACTGATGCTAAAAGATACCCAATTCTCTTAACTAATCAAGTTAAACCCTAACTATGTAGTTTCATGTGCCATAGATCCATTCCAGAGTCAAAAATTTGCTGGATGGTGAAACATGTATTCCCAAGGAAAACCCAGAGTGCATATTGTTGAGTATGTGGGTTGCTTGTCACCCTGATTCCAAGTATTTAGGGAGGATGGATATGGTCATACCTAGCCCTCATTTGAGATGGACATGCATGAGTTGTTTCTCTAATTTGTGATCTGTGAAAGGCAGCAGTATAACTGCAGTATGCCTCTTATAGAATGGCCACGTGTGAATTGTTCTCTAGCTATGTGACCTATACCCAGGCAGGCTAGTAACTTTCATCTTAACTATATGTCATTGTTGGTAGTTGACTATTATGTCTCTGCATTGTCTCTCATATTGATCAGGAGTTGTGGGTGAGATCATGGATTATGACTCTTCCGTTGATCTTGTATGGCACTAATTTCAACTTAACAGTGGTCAGTTGGATTTTGGTGGTACGACTCAAATCCTCATGGCAAATGAAAGATGCAATATATTAGTGTAGTATATTTTGTTTAGGGTCAAATGTGATTCACATTGGATGACCCTTATGCCTTGCCTCTTGTACTTATTAGTTGGCTTATAGTGTGGTAAAAGAAATCAACTATTGTGCATGTTCTTCATATTCCTTCTAAAAGTATAAGATGTTCTACTACTCAGTAGTAGATATCTATATTACTTAAATAGTGTTAAATGTTTTACTCATATCATTTGTTGAATCTTCTCATATTGATAATAATGCTATTTTCCTGCATTAATATATTTTTGCTTATAATAGTTGTTGGTGAAGAGTTATATTGTTATAACCTCAATTTTCCTAATTTAGAATTGAAATGTAATTTATCCTTTTAAAGATATATGAACAAATAATTGTATCATTTGATTTAAATGAGTGGATTTCCTTGGTAATAGCCTTGTTGTTTGATTTCGTGGGCTTCATTGGCTATTAGGCCCAATAATAAGAAAAAGGAAAAGGAAATTCAGTTAATAAAAGACTATATAAGAAAAGGAGAAAAGAAAAGAAGTAGAAGCCTCTAGAAGGCTAGTAGATAGCCTCCAAAGGTATATTTCGTGTATTTGGGATTTCTTGGGTTCCAAGGAGCCCAAGTTGCAAAGATAATAAGAAAGGAAAGAGAAAATACCATTAAATTAGCTTTATTTAAAGATAACTTGCTTATGAAGTAAATACCCTTTTCCTTTATAATTTGAGTCTCAAATTTGTTATACAAGTATATAATACCAATCCAGAGTTTCCTTTCAAATTTGGATGAAAAAGGATAAACGAGGAGAGAGTTATGAATTTTGCAAGTTTTCAATGCATTGAATTATATATTAATAGTTTTTCTCGATTTAAAGAAAAAGGGAATATCGGGAGCGATGATAGCCATCGGATCCCTGCATGGTCCAAAAGTCCACAAATATGATGGCGGCTATGCATCGTCAACCCCGAGTCACAGAAGGAAAGGGAGAGGGGAAATCGGGATTTCAAATCCAATTTACTCGCACCTCTTAGCATCAAACCAGAATCCAAGACCACGAGGGTCTTTGGGAGGGGATTTCATGCGCATCAAGCTTGGGTTTTGAGTGTTTTTGAAGACTCTAAAGGAAACACCATATTCACTCGAAGGTTTGGGCTGCGGCGGGTTTGGGGAAACCCAAGATGGACCCCCAATCCTATAAATAGGACCCCCTCTCAAGTCCTCACAACCTCACGAACCTAACTGGCTACCCCATGACCTCTAACTCTCTATCTCTCTCAATTGGTTGCACTCTGGTGAGGATGCCTCCATGGAACCACCGTGGGCTGAGAACTGAGAAAGGAGGAAGAACAACAACAGTTGTCCAATTGAGGTCTAGCGTGGACTCGCGAGGAGATCCAACGGTTCGATGGATTGTCAGTGTGTGCAAGCCAGTTAGTGGAGGCATGCATCGTGAATCATCTGATCCCACATGGTCCAATGGACCACTGATCGAGTGGTTGAGCTTTTTGGAGATTTCCTAATTTCTGGTAAATAACTCCTCTCTGCCAGAAAATTTAAGAAAACACATTTCATTGCAAAAATCATAACTAATGCTAGGATGGTCGAATTAAAGTGAACTTTATATGGAAATTGATCAGAAAATTATGTAGAAGCCATTAAAAATAAATTCAAGGCCTAAAACTTCTTACAATTCGAAAAGTATGGAAAGTCATCATCTTTAATGAATTCATCAATACAAAACCCTAAAGCTTAATGATAAATGAAACAAATGATGATTTTTGAATACTTAGAGTTGGAAATGAACTTCGTAGTAATAAAAGAGTAGTTAGGTCGAAAAGTGTGATTTTTATGTTTAATTGGCTTGGTTCAGGGCCCCATATGTTGGAAAGTACTTTAATGGATCTAAAAGCTATAATTTTGGTAAAAATCATAGAAAGCTATAGGATGTTTGTATGAGGAAACTTTATATATGAAAGTTGATTAGAAAATCATGGGGAATCTGTTAAAAATGTTAGTAAAGCCTGATTTTGTTTCTAAATTCAAAAGTGCTTAAAGATTGATCGTATGATGCATTAAACTTGGATTAGAAACCCTAATTTAAGGTAGAAAGGGTGAATTCGAGATTCCATGGAATAATGTAATTATGAGTCAATCCTAAGCCTATTAGGAGGAATATAACAAGTTAATTAGGGTTTATACTTAGATTTGCTGAATTAGGGTTTATAATATCAATGATGAGGATGAACCCTAATGAAACCCTAAAAGGAAGTAGGAAATCCTAGGGAGGGAGTTCATATGAGTGTAATCTGAGAAAGTGAATAGTGATTAAATTATATGATTGTTTCAGGATCATTGCTTGTGTGAACTGCCTGCTTGCATGGATCTTTCTTTGCTTGGGTTATTGTTAGCTTGTTGAATCGACTGAATAGGTATGTGGTTATTTATGAATAATCGATTTAGTTTCATGGCATTTCCCGAACGTTTTATTGATTGGATGCAACCTAAATTGTTGGATGTTTAATTTTGCAATCCTATAAAGTCCCTAGGATTATCACAATTAAGTATATGTGTGTATTCTCTAACCTACATGCCACCTTGATGTATGTTGCATGACCAAGCCCCAGAGGGAAGGTCATTCGGTCAAGCCTCAGAGGGAAGACAATTGGGCACCTCGAGAGGTGACCCCAGGAACTAAGCTCAGGATGGAGAAGGTGGCCTTATGTCCCTTGCAAGGACAAACCCCTAAGAGAGGGTAATCTAAGGCTTAGGGCAAAAGCGGTTGAGAACGTCACATTGAAAATGTAATTTGGATTGTTAATAACTTATTTGTGATAATTAGGTTGTTAGAAACTATTTGTGGAAATTTTGATTGTCCCCCACATACCAATATAGAAATATACTGATCGACGTTTTGTTTGTCGGCATTTTAGGTACAATTCTGAAAATGGACAAACAGTAAATCAAAATTTGTGAACATACGACTAACCTTTTCAAGGAGGATTTGTTAGATAGACTTTTTCTGTGGATAGAAGTCTAGAATCTGAATTTTATAAGGTATGCAAAAAGTTTTATTTTATTCCAGCTTTTCAATTTAGTAATAGTAGAATTTGATAATTATTTTTTATTAAAGGTCAAACCATGGATACTAAAATATTAGGATAACGTCTCTGACCTTCTGGTCTCCCTTAATTGGGGATTACCGGGAGGTGGGGTCGTTACATATATCTCTCACTGAGACGTTGGTCTCACTCTGTGGGTTTCCACATCTTTTAGATGGTCATACATGACGAGGTAGACATCATGTGGTTGAGGCTGAGCAACAAGAGGAGCAATAGTTGTTGAAGGTTGGATATGCTGCTAGTGTTTTGTAGCAGAGTCATATGTGTCATCCCTATACTCTCAGGTCCTGGGGGTATTTTGTAGACACAGTACATCGATAATGAGTTTGATAGCATGACATGGTTGTGTAGATATGGCTTGTATATGTGAACATATTATAATATGTAACAGGTTGTGACAAGTTGGCCAAGCGAACAGTGCTATGTATCATCTTGTGAACATGATATGTAATACATGTGGCTCAGTGTGTCGACTCAGATGTAATATGTTTCCACTTCTATGGTTATTTGGAATCGGTTTTATTTTACCATGTTTTCCGGTAATCTGGATGTTTAGTGTTAGTTCTTCTCTTTGTTTTCAGTTATCTCGCTCATGTGGCAGTGAGTTGTCACAATAATTGTCACCTTTTTGTTATTTTTAATTGTATATTAGGAAATAGTAGGTTGATGGGGCATTATTTGATGGGCAATTGTGTGTGCCACGTCTTAAATATGATGTGTCAACCATATACTATATAAAAAAAATTATTATATTTTAAACGTATAAATTGTTCCATGTGTTTGTACACTATACTTCTATCGTTTCTTTTTAAAATTTTATATTGTATAATGAGACTCATTAATACGTTTTATCTTTTTAAAAAAATATTGTATAAGGAGACTCGTCTATAGTATGTAAGATGCCCATGGAGGAGGTTGATGAAATTTTATCTATTATTTTTTAGAGTTACAAATAGGCCTTTTTTGTACACTGCACTTTTTCTTTTCTTTTTAAAATTTCATATATTGTAAGGAGACTCATCTATACTATATAAGAAAGCCCACAGAAGGTGTTGAATGCAATTTTCTCATTATTTTTTGTATTTATGAACAAGTCCATATGTGTGTACACTACACTTTGGTCTTTACTTTTCAAAAGTTTATATTGTATGAGGAGACTCATCTATACAATATAAGAAAACCCACATAGGATGTTGAATGCAATTTTCTCTATTATTTTTTGGAATTACAAACCAGTCCTTATGTGTGTACACTACACATTTGTCTTTTCTTTTTAAAAATGTATATTGTGTAAGGAGGCTCATCTACACTATATGAGAAAATCCCTGGAGGGGAATGAATGCATTTTTCTTCATTATTTTTTGAAATTACAAAGTGATCCCTCTTTTAGAGGGTACTATGTATCTTATTTTGAATACTAACTACATATTAGCTGTCAACATACACAAAAATTATAATTCAAACTCACACAAAAAGATTATCTAACTCTTTATGACATAATTATTGTATGGTCACAAATTATATTGATTCAACTGTATAATATGTGTGTAGCACGTGTCTTCCGCTCGTACAAAGAAAAATCAATTATTTTCAAAAGTGATTCTTGGTAGAGGCCAACCAAGTTAGTTCTAACTATTAGTCATATTGGCAGATGGGCTAGTCGGACAATTATTAGGCTGACAACATGATTTTTTTCCATCTAGTTGCTAAACTGCTAATGTTTCAATATGTGAAGAATGTCTAAGAATAAGTATGAAATACTAAGGTCATCTTATCATTATTCACCTAAACCAATCTGAGAGTCAGGCTATGAGAGGAATTTGAAAAATGGGAAGAATTGCTCAAAAATAGGAAAGCCCTAGTTTTATTAATTAAACTAAGAATTTAGTAATTATATATTATATTCCTTTCTAATTGATCCATTGGTGAAATAAATAGCAAGAGTTGAGTGGAGAATCTCTATTTATTTAATGATCTCTTCTCTAATCTTTTAGGTTTAACACACAAGTGAGAGAAGTTGGAAGGTATCTTATTGAAGTAGGATTTGGAGCTTTTCTCCCAGATTCAAGGTTGGATATCCTGGATTCATATCCATAAAAAAGAATCCTATCTAGATGAGTGGAATTTCTACAATTGACTAGATTTTGTAGAATTTGTGAACAATATTGAGAAATATAATACATTTATGCTATTGAGAAATGTAGTATATTTACTTTGTTGTATATTTATTTTAAGACCTAAAGGTTTTATTTTCTATTTATGATTGTATGATTGAATGAAATGCTTCAATAACATTGGAATATGATTTTACTTAATTAAGTATTGATATTAATGAATTTGGCTACATTTTGAGAATGTCAAAAATTAGAGGCATACACTCAGATTTCGCTAAAATTTCATAGTAACATAATTAATTCTAGAATTTATGATTGATTTGTTTGTTTACTTCTAGTTATGGTTTTAAGTTGATAATGCATGTGTCTTTATAGTATTTTAGATAATTTGAGTTTATTCTACATTAACACTATACCTTATGGAATCTTAGTAGAATCATGGTATAGAATATAGAAATATAGGTTTAAGCTAAGAATTGTATAGTACATGGTTGACTACTGAGGTGAAAGAAACAAATTATACTTTGGATGCCTTGTACATTGTACAATCCATCTCATATGTCATAGAGAGAGGGATAAGAGATGCTAGCACTTTATACATCAAATTCATGTTCTTTCTTAGGTACATGCATATATGAACTATTATGGATATGCACAAAAAATGATCTTCACAACAATTGACTTTTTGAGGAATCCAACTGGAAGTAGTAGATTACATGAATATGCCAAAAGAGTCAATGATGTATTTTTTGAACCTACCATGATGACTTTGGTATGGGAGCCATGACATAATGTGTGTGTCCACACACATTGTTAATGACTCTCTCCCTCAGGTTTACAAAATCCACCATACAGATGAACAAATGTCGAGGATATCATATGTGACCCCAGTGATTCTAGAGTCCAATGACATATTACTAGAACCCACTACCGATTCTGGTTGTAGATTCTTGGAATCTTCCACGAGGCATTGCCACAAATTGTATGATTTTAGCAGATACCAATGCACATAATTTTAGGTGATCAGACAACTATTGATACCAACATTATTGTCATGCCCTAATTAAATGGACTATGAAGATTTGAATAAGTATAAAGGTGCAAACTATGAGAATTTTATGGAGATATGACTAAGTATAAAGGTGCAAAATATTAGATCCCAAACATTATTATCATACCATGATTAAATGGACTATGGAGATCTAACTAAGTATAAAGGTTCAAACTATGAGAATTTATTTGATGACGTAGATGAACCGTCACCAATGTTGCTCACATGGATTGATCATGAACATGTCAATATGATATTTTGTTGGAATCTCTTCCACTTAAAGAAACAATTCTCATGTCTGAAAGCTAGTTATACATGCATTGGTTGGATCCTACTGAAGGGTCCTTTGACTGATTTTTTTACCTTCTTCACATCATTTCTCTAGAAATCCCAACAATATGTTGTGTCATAGAGGGTTTAGCACACAAAGATCAAAACTTCTATGGTGATAATAATTCAGGTCATTGAAAACTACCTTGTCCTTCATATGACCTTGATTAACAACCTACAATTTTATAGTTCACCAGTCACGTGCCTCTTCCTATATGCTAACCTCTAAATGTACAATATTCACTTTCAAAACCTTCTTTAATGTTTGTTTTAATTTCCCTATTGGTAGTAGTTTTACTAACCACTTCAATTACACCTTCATTGACCCCTACAATAGCACCTTTGTCGTGTTGATTACTAGGCTCTTATTATGTAACTTGCCTCTATCCCTCATTTTAATTATTTTGATAGAAAATTATTGTACCATTAATAGAAAAGTCCTCAAGTTATGAACACCCCCATAGTTTCTCTCTACCTTCATAATTTTATGTAGGCGGCATCCTCCAATATTTCAACTATCTCTTTCAGATACCCCAAATTTGATATCATGTAGAAAAATTTCAGTCACACTTCAATCATGTTACAACATGGCTTGGTCTCACCCATGCCTGCCAAAAATGTATTGAGTCAATAAGGGTTTGAGAACGTTATATGTTTAGGCTATAATGGTATGCTAAGTACAACACGAACTATGATTTTTTTTTGTAGTAAAGCATAGCCAGTGGCAGATCTCCTGTAAGACTGGGGGCACCCCCCCCCCAGATTTTTAAAAATTAATGAATATGGTTAGATTGAAAGTTATTAATTAATCTTCTTTATTGTGCTTGACCATCTATAATTTGATACGCCCCCAAGAGTTTTATATTGATAGTTCTTTTATACTTTCAAGTTAAACAATACAATAAAAAAATTCTATTGTTTTAACTAATTTCTGACATTTACTAGCTAAATTAATGCATTCGTACATTCCTATTCAGTTCGTGTTGCTTTTACAATTAAAAAGAGGATTTCTTGTGCTATTTCCTATTATAATTTCTGTCCTATTTTGATTTTTAAAAATTAATGAATATAGTTGGGTTCAAATCTATCAATTAATCTTCTTTATTTCATTGACAAGTTCTTATTTGATGAGCACCCCCAAGAGTTTTCATTGCACAACAACACAGATCAAAGAAAAACAAAATTGATTCTTATGCCCAATTCTTGGTTGTTGTTTTTTCATTATTCACCATCCACGCATCATGGAGTGAGAGAAACATCTTATAAGTCAACTTATCGTTAATTATATTTATTTATCATATGTGTGGTTTTATATGTCTTCTTGTTAAAAAATATTACTCATTTGATTTCAATGATCAAGAAAAGGTTGATTTGAGATACCAACTTTGTCATTTCTTGGCACATGCTCCTACCAATCTAGATTTCATGAACCTTTTGACTATTTCAGATTTAAGTTGTGCTCTAGCAAAAATTAAAAGGAACAAAATTTATATATTGCTTGACAGATTGATCCATCTAATTTTTAGGATTCCAATCTTCACAATCACAACATAATGCACATTCTCAATGATGAAACTTATTAATATAAACATCCACAACAAAATGAAAGATGAATTTCTTGCTGATAATCTTATTGTCCATATCGAAAGAGATTGTAGAGTCATTTGACACTAATTTTATTATTGAGGGCTTCACGAACATTAAAGAGAGTATTGCAGTATTTTATAATTTTAGAGTTATATCATGTCACCAATTTCATTATATTTTATTTTATAATCTAATCTACCATTGCGCTTGAAGTAAAAAAAAATGACTCTTAATTTTTTGAAATTTTGAGATGGATACACTTGACTACTTTGTAGCACATTATGGCCGCCCTAATATTTCTCTCCAAGATCCGTTACTGAGCATAGCCTAGATTTTCTAACACGCATACAATAAGAGTGTTTATGAAAATATACCAGACAAAAACAAGCCATAATTTATGTTTGGGTTTTTCATTTGGTTCTTAGCAAACATTAATGGTCTCCAGTTTCACTTGATTTTTAAAAAAGCTTTAAATTTGCTTTGCCTTTCTATTAATAAACATATTTATGGAAACAAAATGATGCAAAGTACATGTATATTCAACCCTCCAACTTGTCATGCTACGTTTATTGTCATATGAACATATGATATTTTATTTAGTAGGATACAAGTAATATACAAGATGCTCTAAACTACAAAAAATGCATTTAACATGATCAAGTAGTCATACATCCTTTTTAAAAAACTAGCTAAAAGCATGTGTTAAGCACTTGAATAGAAGTTGAATTAACACAATAAAATCTCTAATGTATACCATTACACATGATAAAAATACATGTGTTCAAATTTAATCTGAAAATTGATCTTTTCTCTGGGTTCATAATTAGTAACAACAATTCATATAATTTTTTTAGTAATAATAGCAATACATACAACTTGTTATAAGATAATACCTCGATTAATATTCAATTGATTCTTTTAGTATGTACAACAAAAATTAAAAATTAAAATGTAAAAAATTGTGAATTATAATTTTTTTGTCTAATAAATCCAGTTGACAAATTTTAGTCTATAAGCCCATGAGCATGTTGAATTGATTAGCATACAGACATAATGGATCAATTAACACACATACATGTCGCTAGAACACAAATAATGAATAGATCAATGATCACATAGTCAAGCTATTAGAGCACATGTGAAGGCCTTCAATCAATTGACCAGTTGACTCCCTCCTATTTGTAGCACGCCATCATCAAAATCTAAATCAAAGTTTTTTTTTGTGTGCTCATGATGACCACTGCTTGAACATGCGCTTCCATTCTGCAACATGCTTGTTTCACAAAAAATTATAAAGAACAACTTGTTAACAATTAGCGGACCCTTCTAATATGTAGCTTGTCATTATAGAATCACACATGCATCCTTATTTGGCATGTTCCCAATGACTAACAACTAATTAGTAATCATAATAATTTATATGACATATTCAAAAATAATAACTTGATTAAAGAACAATTGACTGCCACTACGGTAAAGAATTATCAAAATTACATATGTTGTAAAATACAATAAAGAATTAAATATACATGAAAATTGGACATGTTCATCCTATGTTCATGTACAACATGGATTGTATATATTGGGATAAACATGAGTCTGAATCAGATTATTAGAAAAAAAAAATAAAGACTTAGCAACCAGACAGGCTGGTGTAATGAATTGGCATACAAATAGCTGAAATTGTCTCTTACTATAGGTCTATAGCACGTGCTTGTTGACAACTAATATGTAATTATTACTCACAATAATTTATAAAGAACAACCCAATTTACTATTAGCGGGCCCTACGTAGCTTGCCATTACAAAATCACACATACTTCCTTATTTGGCATGTGCCCAACGACTAACAACTAATTAGTAATCACAATAATTTATATAACTTATTCAAAGAGAACAACTTGATTAAATAACAATTGACTCCCACTAAGGTAAAGAATTTTCAAAAATTACCTACATTGTAAAATACGATCAACAATTAAATATACATGAAAATTGGACATGTTTATCCTATGATCATGCACAATTCGGTTAAGAGAGCATGAGAGGGAAATAGAAGCAACCAAGGTCCATGGCCAAGAAGAAGAAAGAAAGAAAGGAAGCTAAGGATCATGTCTTACCAAGGTAGAGGATGAAGAGAGCACTACAAGCAAGGAGCTTGTCCTCCAAACTCCAGGGGAGAGCACTCCTCAAGCTTAAGATCGACCACCAAGAAGAGGTTATAAAGGTAATCAAAAGGGTTCTCTTTCATGGGGAGAAAGAGATATATATACAACATGTATGAAAGAGAGAGCAAGGGGAAGGTGTCACCACCTTAAAACCCTAGGTGACACTTTTCCATGAAGAAAGAGCCACATGCAACACCATGCAACAAGGTGATAAGATCTATGTCTTGCCCACTAGGTCACCTTCCTAGGTCAAGGTCGATACACATCTCCTCCTCCCTTCACAAACTGATAGGGATGAAACCCTAGAGCCACAAACTGATAAGGTGCATCTAGAGACACCCTAAAACTGATAGGAGGCCTCCTCAAGACATCCACACCCAATACAAGGCCCCAACAAGGCTCTCAAGCCCGAGACAACACTTCTAGGTGTAAGATACACTTCAAACATGAGTCTAAAACATCATCAAGGATATCACCACTTATCCAAGGCTAAAACAAGAAGCCCATCTCTTTCTCTTTCCTCTAGATGATGCCAAGAGAGAGAAGAAACACTTTAGAGGTGACAAACTTGCACATCAACCCCTATCTTGGGTAAATTGCAATTTGCACCAAACCTTTCCACAAAACACAAGCATCAAGCTCAAACAAGGAACTTCAAGCTTCAAACATGCCTTGATTACATCTTAGATGATTAGATCAAGGATCTAAGCAACATACTTAGCAAAGAAATCCGCCCAAAATCCAGGTCAGGGTCCTTACAAGTCATAAACCCTAACGAGGATTTTACTCCCAAAATCCCAAGCGAAAGGAGATGGATACTACTATGCATCATACCTTCAAACTTCTAAACAGTTCCTTGATGTCAGGGTGATGTCACAAGACTTGACCAACATATTGTTCTGGTATCCAAGGTCAACACAGGATTTGTTGCACAAGACACATATTCAACTTATCCTTTTTCATTATTGTTTGCAAAGTCATCCCTATGCCAGGTGATACTTTCTTAGCCATGGGAGCACTATACATTCTTATCCAACTCATGTATCACCTTCTCATTGTATAACATCACATGATAAGGTTCTTGATTCTGAGAGTTTACCATACCCTCCTCAATCTTAGTATGTCTCTTCTAAAGAAATAATATAGATATGTTCTGTCATCCACTTGGAACTATAAAGCCTATCATGCTTCCACTGCACCACTCTAGTCTACTGCCTCAACACTAATCTTACTTCCACCAAATGTCCTGCCTGCATACTCATTCTCAACTACACATCCTCCTATCATAACAAGAATCCACTTATCCCAAGAAAACGATCGCAGAGGTAACTCAAGATGTTATATGTCACTTTAGCTGGTTGAGATAGGAAGTGGAAACCTTGCTTATCCATCCATAGTCAAGGCATAGTCTTCTTGGAACCTTCCTTACTTGCAAGCCTGATAAGAGTACTCCAAGGAATTACACTCAGCTTGATGAACTTCGCCCAAGCAGATCTTGCAACTATCTATTCAACATATGCATCCTTGTCAATGTTACATTTATGCGGATCATAAACCCCTAACATGTGACATCCATATTATAGGTTGGGTACTTGCATCCAGATTGATTCAAAGTCAACCTTTCCAGGTATCCAAACACCCTATGCATCTTATCAAGGTGGCATGCTCACATTCTCCCATACAACTGGCACTATCCATCACATGTGTCAGAAACACATCACATCCCTATCACATCCACCTTTTGTTGCTTTAACCCAAACCAAACATGTCAAACGGATCTTTATTTCATATCAAGACATCTCCTATTATAGATATCCCATCTTGGAACAAAACCCCAAGAACAACTGATACTTACTGGAGTATCCATCTTAAGATCACTTCTGAACTATGTGCATCAAGGACAACTTGACTGCCACATCCCTGAATGGAAGAAAACAAGGGAACATATTCCTCTTATTACTTCATCATTACCAGGGTTTTCTTATCAAGGTGAACGGATCATTACTTCCTTTGACTACCCTACGAGTTTTAAACTGTTCATGTGTCATCTTAACTTGTCTCATCTTGGTTTCCTTGCCATTGGCATAGGAACTGTTAAGAGGATTACATGCCATTACTCTTTCTTTGATTATTATTCTTCAAGTTTTATGAATATCTCCTTGTGTTACCACATTTTTCATCTTTACATCATGAAAAGGATCATTATTCTTTACATATTCTTTATTGATCGAGGATCATATCCCTTGTTTCCTTTCACATATCATGATGGTTACACTTTACATCTTTGCATTTTCACAGGTGGGTCTAAGATTAACCTAGGTTCCATCATATTTATTCATTGTTCATTCTCATTTGTCTTCTTACTTTATCCTTGTTTTAGAAATTTCCTCCACTTCATGTGAATTTTACACCTTGACTTACTTTATTAGCACAAGTTCATCTGTCTTTCTCTTCATGCATCTCTTGAAATTATAGCTTCAAGAACTTTTCTTATCATATTTACACTTAGAGTTAGGTTTCATGGGGCTATATTCTTTCTTCTTCTAATCACCAAACATTCAAGTTTTAGTTATTTATGATGTAGTTCTTGTCTCTTTTCATAGTATTAGCATCATAATTACCCATTTTTATGCTCTTTAGATTGTTCCAAAATGATTACTTGATTAGGGTAATCAAAGAGAAATCAATCTAAGAGTTCCATACTTACCCTTTTCTTCAATATTTTAATACCTGGCCAGGGCACTCAAGTGCTGAGATTAGGTAGTATGCACCATATTTTATATCACATTCTTATCGTAGACACCATCCTAATCCTAGTCCCAGTGTCCCTGTAGACTCAGCGAACCTAGAGCTCTGATACCACCAAAGCTGACACCTTTGTCACACAAAGAGAGATTACTCAAAACTTAAACCACGATCAACCATTAACAGTAGATTACTGAAAATCACATGAAATTAAAACTTTTTTGCAACTAGCATGAAGAGTTGTGAATTGTTACACGAGAACCAACATTTGCACTTCATAATTTATGTTCAAGGTGCTACATCATCTCATTCCAAACATCATGTTACATAAGATAACAGTTCCACATGTATATACATACCACCAGAGGCATACAAGCCAGAAATCACATATTGATCAGCATGTCTACAAAACACATCGAGAACACCCCCAAGGACCTTAGTGTATAGGGATGGCACATAGGACTCTATTACTAGACACTATCCATATACCATGTTTCACCAGGTGTAGGTTTTTTTCTCGTATCATCTTCAACCACATGATATTTAACTTCGCATGCACGTCCACCTAAAAAGTTGTTTAACCAATGGGGTGAGACACACAGTCCCAATGAGAGATATAACCCTCCGCCAACTTTATTATTATCATAGATAACTAAGCAGGCAAATTAAAATACTAAGCAGATTGGATCAGTAATTAACAAAATGACTTATATCTCATCGGTGAAGTAATTAGATCAGTAACACACACTTTCCAATTAATAATTTGAAAGGAATACGAAGAATATGTATATTTCCTATCAAAAATATTGTATAAAGTTCAAGCAAGCCCTCAACCAATGTTTTAGTATTTGCTCATATACAATTATACTACACTGCTGATTACGTATTTCATTATGCCCCGAGGATTTGAGTCGTACCACCCAAATCCAACCGACCACTACTAAGTCAAAATCAGTGCCACACAAGGTCAATGGAAGAGTCAGAATACATGACCTTACCACACCTCGTGGTCAGTACACAAGAACACTATAGAGACATATCAGTCAACTACTAAAGTGACATATAGTCACATTGAAGGGGTTGGCTCACGCATGGACACCCATATAACATCTAGCCCACCTTGGTATAGCGACGCTAGGAGAATAGGCTTACGCATCGTCGTTCTTAAAAGGAGGACTGGCTCATGCATGGTTGTCCTTATAATATTGAGATCGACCCATGCATGGTCATCTCCCACATCCAATATTTAAGGATACAAGGAATCACTTGACTTGTACCCTGCATATTCAAAAGTATGTGCTTCAAGTTAAACTCTTTTCACCATCCAACAATAAAATTGACACTAGAATAGATCTATGGAATAGGGAAAACTACACTATAATATTTCACTTGATTAATTAGGCCAATTTAAACATCTTTAGCATCAATCAAGTTACAACATATAACCTCTAAAAAAGATCCACACAAATAAGACATAACTTATTACCAGAACAAATTGAAACATATTAGGTGTTTATTTAACTCAGGTGTCAAACCTTACCGATTTGTCACCTTCTCAACTTACAACTTATGTGATAAGATTCTTGACCTTGGGAGTCTTCCATACTCCTCACTTAGTTTAGCATTTCACCTTCAAGGAAAGACCAGAGTCACGTTCTATCACCCACTTGGAACTACAAGTCTTACCCAACATCTGTTGTGCCACTCTAATATGCTGACACAACACTAAACTTTCTTATGACTTATACCAACTATCCCATTAGCTATTTATTTTCTTATCATAAGGAGAGGATACTTGTCAAATAAGACCTTATCTCAGAGGTGTCTCTAGATGTTTATGTATAAACTGCCTCAACAGATCTAGATAGAGATATTCTAAAGAATTATTTTTAGCTTGATAAACTTTTTCCCAAAACGATTCTACAATTGTTCCTTCAGCTCATACATCCTTGCTGATGTCATGTTTATGCGGAGCATAACCCCCTAACATATGGTATCCATACTACAGTATGTAACTACACTAATCTCAAAGTTGGCCCTTCTAGGTAACCAAGCATTATTCATCTTATCAGAGTCATGTTCTCATTATCTCAAACCATTGAAAGTTCTTGGTTACTAGGACCCTTTACCTTGGTATCATTATATGTGCCAAGAACACATCACATCCTCATCATTTCTATCCTTTGTTGTTATTACCAAAACCAAACATATGATAGGACCTTTCTTATCACATATAGCTTTGTCTTGGAACCAAAATCTAGGACTAACTGATACTTTTCAAAGTATCCATCTATATATTACTTCTAATCTATACATAAGTGTCATAAGACTTACTTGATTTTCATTTTCCTAAAAAGAAAGAACACAAGGAAACATAGTCCTTTTTATCGCCCCATCATTATCCAGGGTTTTTTAGTAAAGAAAAGATATTATCACCTTCCTTGAATATTGCATGAACTCTCAATCGTTCATGTATCATTCAATCTTATTTCCTCTTAGGTTCCTTGCCATCAGTATAGGAATTATAGAGATGATTACATGTCATCATCCCTTAGCATTATCATCATCATCATTACTAGATATTGATATTCATACCCTTAGTTCATCACTGAACATTGTTACCTCTTATCAGGTAACAATTACCTCTAGGTCCTCAGACCAAGGTATACATTATACTAAACATCTTCTTTTATTTATAAGTTGATCTGTGATTGACTCATATTCCTTCGTATAACAATTAGGATGTGGTAGAAATATCTATGCCACATCTCCTACTTCATTATGCTGCTTAGATTGTCTCAAAATGACTACGTGATCAGAGTAATCAGAAAGATAGCAATCTAAGAGTGTCATACTTACCTTTCCTCCAATAGATGAATACCTGGTCAGGGTATTCAAGAAATGAAATTAGGTAGCATGCATTTGTTTATATTATGTTTTTCACTTTTAACATCTCTTTCAATTTTTACTACTTAGTATCTCTAATTTTTTCTAGGTGTTTCTTTTTCATCTCTTCCCTTTCTACATGAAGAGAGAAATTTCAAAACATATAAAAGAATATTGGACTGAATATAGGTTCTCATCCTTCTTATCTCTTCCACATGTCCTCATAGGACTAATTAAAGGAATCTCAACAACTACCTTCTTATGATTATCAGATAAAAACAAGAGAAGACATATCAAAATGAAAAATCTCTATCTGACTATCACCCCTCACGGTCATCTACCACTTCAGGTTGACTCAAACATAGAGTCAAGTTGTTTCATGTTGTTTCTTTTGCCTTTTTACACTATTGGGTTGTAACTTTTGTAAGCCTTGTCGAGTCTGCCTCAGTTGTTGGGTCATTTTCTCCCTTCTTTTTGAACAAAAGGGTTTAGCATGCTCAACATGTCCATATCTATAACATGTCTTGTCCTCGTACCCTAGTCTTATCGGTCTTATTACCGATGTAGAAGCTAAGTCGGGAGTTCTTACATGTGGAAAGTTAGGACTTTTACCTTTACTTAGTGACTACTTCCCTGGTGCACTAGGCATTTATTGCATTGGTGGTACCAAAAATGTTGGCTTTTTAGAACAACTAGGAAAATGTCTCTAGAATTATAGAGACCTTTCCTTAATTCTCAGCTTGCTGCCCCTCCTTGGGCATTGCCATCACAGATGTACTATCTGTCTATATTTATGGCAGAGTCTATTTTCTTGCCATATGTTAATCCTTCCCACATTTTCCATTGTTCCAACATGACTATGTCATTCAGGAACCCTTTTAGAACCCAAAGTTTCTGCATTGAGGGCTGGTAACCTAGGTTGTATTGCTAGTATCCAGTCCACTATATTCATCACTGTTGTCCTAACCTACCCAACAAGAGCATAAAAAGCAGGATTCTCTATCCTGATTGGGTCAAGATGGGAATTCTTAGGCACTCGTTCTTCTCTTGCGTGATCCCTTGCACCTTCTCTTGGTGCAACAACATTGCTCTTAGTAACGTGTTCCTCGTGTTCTCCAATCATTTTTAAACTTCACCCTTTCTTCTGCATAAGAAGAAGTCACTATAGGGTATACTGGAGGACACTAGAACAGACTCAACACCTTAGTCCTATGTCTCTGTAGACTCATCGAACCTTAAGCTTTGATACCAAAACTTGTAATGACCGCCACCAAACCGACATCCAAATCGCTAATAATTATAAAGAATAATCATAAGTAATGGATTAACAAAAATCACTAAAAACAAATCATTTTGCAAAAAGATCCATTTCCTGGAAAACTCTTATTGAAAGAACCAAAACTGTATATACATCAGGGTTCACATTGTACATACACTATACCATCTCATCTCAAGGAATAACATATAACAGTTGCTTTGTCAAAACATATACTAAAGCAACATAAAACATCGAGGCATACAAGCCAAAATCTCATATTGTTCATAAAACCATCATGCACTAAATCCAAGTACATGAGGGTACAGAGACGACACATAGGACTTCTATCTACAAGACATGACAGATAGTACACTCAGCATGAGTTGTTACTATTGTCCCTACTGTTGTTATCCTTCCTCTGCATAACGGTCTCTACCTCCTCGTGTACGTCCACCTAAAAAAGTGTGCATACTATGGGGTGAGACAATTGTCCCAGCAAGAGATATAACTCTCTGCCAATAATGTTATTATCACTGGTAAATAGTATTAAACTGAGCAAAGGTTCTTTTATATTAATAAGCAAGGTTAATCATTGTGGATTAGAAGATTAGAACATTTCTCATCTTTTAAAGCATTGTAACTGTTTGTGATAGGGCAATAAATCATCTATTCACTTTATAAGGAATATGAAGAACATGTGTATCATTTACCCATCATATTATACCAACATCTCAAGCTCATCCTATGATAATATTATCATGGTATGATATCCATGAATCATTCTCATTTCTATCTGTTGGCCTCAGCCAATTTGATAACCAGGTATTGGATTATACCAATCATGTAAAATCACAGCCATGTATTGGATTGTACCGATCTTAATATAGCTTACCAAGGTATTGGATTATACCAATCCTGATGTCACAACTAGGTATTAGATTGTACCAATCCTGATAGAGTTCAGCCAGGTATTGGATTGTACCAGTCCTAAGATCATAGCTAGGTATTGGATTGTACCAATCCTGGTAGAGTTCATCCAGGTATTGGATTGTACCAATCCTGAGATGACAGCCAGGTATTGGATTGTACCAATCCTGATAGAGTTCAGCCAGGTATTAGATTGTACCAATCCTGAGATCACAGCCAGGTATTGGATTGTATCAATCCTGATAGAGTTCATCCAGGTATTAGATTGTACCAATCCTAAGATCATGGCCATATAGCTAAGGATCCCATAGTAGTTTGGATACCTTTATGTTTCCCTTTCACTTTCATTATGGGATATTGATCCCTTAAATTCATCATTGAATACCACATCACCTTTACTAGGCATTATACCTTGGCCAAGCCATCATACCTACTCACATTCTTTATGTAATACAAGTATTCCTTTTATCTCATTTAAGCATATTCAAAACACTATAGCCCTTATTTGGTTATAAGCATAAATCATGTATGACCAAGATTTCATTATTATTATAACCATTTATTATTATTATGTTACCGGGTTTCCATTTCCCTAGTTTATTTTGAACATTACCATTTCTTACATGAGACTTTTACAAACATATTGTCACCTCTCACTAGGCAACAACTATTCACATGGATCACAAGGCCCATTAAACATCTTGTCACCTCTCACTAGGAAACAACTATTCACATGGATCACAAGGCCCATTAAACATCTTGTCACCTCTCACTAGGCAACAACTATTCACATGGCTCACAAGGCCCATTAAACATCTTGTCACCTCTCACTAGGCAACAACTATTCACATGGCTCACAAGGCCCATTAAACATCTTGTCACCTCTCACTAGGCAACAACTATTCACATGGCTTACAAGGCCCATTAAACATCTTGTCACTTCTCACTAGGCAACAACTATTCACATGGCTTACAAGGCCCATTAAACATCTTGTCACCTCTCACTAGGCAACAACTATTCACATGGCTTATAAGGCCCATTAAACATCTTGTCACCTCTCACTAGGCAACAACTATCTCTGGGTCATAAGACCTATGTAATCGGTATTATATGAAACATCATAGCTCATGCTTAGTTATGCTCATTATCTCATGCTACCAGCATGGTTTCAATATGGTTAGGGTTTCCCATTATTAACCAATTGTGATTTCAAATCATATCATTGCCCTTCATTAGGGTTAAGGTTTCCCGTTAAGCCGATTAGGGTTTTAAGTACATTCATCAAGAATCACAACCCTAATTTAGACTCCACACATATTAGGAGTATCAATGTATACTCATAACATGAGTATTAAACAAGTATAAGTTTCTCTTTCATCCTCACTAGGATATGATTACATCAAACTCCATTAGGTTGGCTCAATCCTTATCTCAAGGTACATTGGCCCATATTGATCAAAATGCATTAAACTCTTTATATCTTAATGTATCATTTGACATAACACACTTTATGTGTCACTCAATCAAGTATATTGAATTGAGGTGCTTCCACCCTATCGGGCAAAGAGGTGTGTGCTTGCTTCCATATCGGGCAAAGAGGTGTGTGTGTGCTTCACACCATATCGGGAAAAGAGGTGTGTGTGTGTGTGTGTGTTTCACACCATATCGGGAAAAAGGTGTGTGTATTCTTCACACTATATCGTGAAAAGGGGGGCGTGTATGCTTCACACCATATCAAGCAAAGAGGTGTGTGCGCTTCACACCATATCACGCTCAGAGGTGTGTGCGCTTCACACCATATCGGGCAAAGAGGTGTGTGCGCGCTTCACACCATATCAGGAAAAGAGGTGTGTGTATCCTTCACACCATATTGGGAAAAGAGGTGTGTGTATTCTTCACACCATATCGGGTAAAGAGGTGTGGGGTTCCAAGGTATATCAGTTTTCATATCATATTGGGTTCCATCACCATATTGGGTTAGAGGTGTGTGCTTCAACCCGATATCAGTTTATACGTTGATGATGTCATCATCATCAACCTCTAAACTCTTGTTATTACTATTATAGTTCATGGAAAATAGTCCTAAACAAATTTTAGAACTCATAGGATCATCAATTATTCAAGGGAATTCGAAATGGAAAATAGATCAACAAGTATAACAAAATTGAAGGTGAACAATAATATAATTGGGTTCAAGTTATATAACCCACATAAAGAGCAACTTCAAAGCTCCAAGATCCAAAGATTCACGTTCCCAAGGTTGAAGATGAGCTTATCAAAGGTCCAAGACTTGAGCTCCTCAGCACCATGCACGATACTTCATCACTTGTGGCCGATATCACCTCACGTGGCCGGTATCACTTTACTATGGCTGATATCACCTTGCTATAGTCGATACCAAGGCTATATGCATGATAATCCTTCACCTATGCACAATACTAATACTCTATGCACGATATCTAAGAGCAAGAGGGTGATAAATTTCGAAAATTTCACTTATAGGTGAAATGAAGGGTATATATAGTTGAAGCTCATGAAAGAGAGTGTATATGAGGTGTCATCATTTTAAAGCTACTAGGTGCCATGTGTACATGCATGGTTGACACTTGTCCATGCATGAAATCATATTTATCTTGACATGCAAAACACTTGAGTATAATCTAGAGATGATATTGCGGCCATCACTTATCTTGTTGGATAAGATATCTCAACTCAATCACCACTTTATTCACAATCCCGATACAACTTTTCCAATGAAGTTGAAAACCGATAAACTTCACCTCCTTGAAGTGCTTAGCTCGTCATGTACAAATACAAGGGTTCAAAAACTGATATGAGACTCCCTCTATGGCTCCTTGGCCTATAGGCACCCTCATATGAACTCTACAACCCGATACAAGCTCAAATTAGGGTTTCACATTCAACCCTTTCTTGGTCTTTTCATCACCAAGAATACCATCATTCAAATATGATTCAAACATAGTAAATACTTCTTTGTATCTCCTCTATATGATACTAGGAGGGAGTAGGGACACTCTAGATGTGGTAATTTTCATATCAACCCTACATTTTGGGTAAATTGCAACTTGTACCAAAATTGATACACAAGGCACTAGCATTATTCAAACAAGTTTAAACTTGAAAATTTAGGCTTTTCACAAGCCACCACCTTGCATTATTCTCTCTCTTATGATTCTAAAACACATGTGGTATGTTCAACATATGACATATTGCAATATAACCCCTTATTTTGGGTAAATTGCATTTTGGTCCAAAATAAGAGAACATTGCTCAAACATTATTTAAACATGACCAAACTTGAAACATAAGTTTGTCACATGATAACAAAACAATTTAGAGGATTATATTAAAGTTCTAAGCAACTTATTTAGGCTAAAAAATAGGGTTATCCCTAAACCTAGGTCAAGGATGTTACACACACCAAAACCCATCTTTCTGACACTAACTAGATTTGGATAACATTAGTCAGATATGAAACACTTATCATGCTATCAGAACCATGTACCCTCCTTAAATTCATGTGTGTATCATCTTCACTAAATTATGTGTGGGTTATAATAATGCATTATATTAACATATTGACCATTGCACTAGTGAGACGTTTCGACATTAGGTGACCCACATATTACCACTTTTTACAAAACATTAATCATGTATATCAAGGAGAGTCAAACCATAAGCTACATAAATAGAGGATATCACTTGAAGCTATCTACAAGGAACCTATAAAGGCATTAGGATTGTTATACGATTTACACACCAAGGTTTCCATCATGTATTTCAACAAGACTTATCACCACCCTCATGTGTATACACATTTTAGTAACATTAACCTTATTCTACAAGTTAAGATTACAAAAGGGTAATATAGTTGGCACTTTCCATGGATTATAACATTTCCTTAAGATGGGTACATGAGTCACATTATTCCATGATTAAGGTTATTATATGGGCATGACACCATTAAACCCCACATCCATTACTCCTCACATAGTTGGAGAGTTTTAGGGATAAGCTCTTCATTGAGGAAGGACCACTCATAGTAACATCATTCCATGGTGTGCTAACTTTAGGATAATTAGTTATCATTACCAATACATTATCCAAACAAGACCCATCTATATCATATCTTATTCATATGTGCGCATCATTGAGTAACCAAGTGTACTCTTTGATCCTCATCATCTGATCTCAATCTCACCTTATCAACCCAAGGTATCGATTTAGACTCTCTTTTGGTGTATCGGTTTGGACCACCAAGAGGTGTATTGGTTAAGGTTCTTGATAATGTAAAGGACAACCCTTCTTGAAGGTGTATCGGGCAACCACACAAGGATGTATCGATTAACGCCTCATGTGGAGGGTGTGACGATCCGACCACAAATCAAACCATCACCAGTAAATAATTGCGGAATAACCATAATCAGCGGAATAACAAAAAATCACTAAGAATTAAAACCATTTGCAAAGAGATCCATTTCTAGGAAAACTCTTAAAAAGAGAACCAAAGTACTGCATACATTATGGTTCACATTATACATACCATGTACCATCTCATCTTGAGGAATATATACAACAATTGCTTTGCCAAAACTATACATAAGCAACATAAAACCTCGAGGCATTCAAGCCAAAATCTCAGATCGATCATAAAACTACTAAGTATTGACTCCAAGGACCTGAGAGTATAGAGATGACACATAGGACTCATATCTAAATGACACAACAGACAGTAACTCAACTTGAGATGTTACTGCTATCCCTGATGCTGCTGTCCTTCCTTCGATGTATGGTCCCTAACTCCTCATCCATGTCCACCTAAAAATGTTGGTGACCAACGGGGTGAGACCCATGTCCCAGCGAGAGATATAACTCTCCGCCAAATATATTATCATTGCAGGTAAACAGTAATAAACTAAGCAGAGGATTCTTTTATATTAATAAGCAGGATTTAATCATTGTTTAAGCATAATAGAGCAATATCATCTTTTAAAGCATTACAACTATATATGATAAAGCAGTAAATCATCTATTCACTTTAATAAGGAATATGAAGAACATGTATAACATCTATCCATTTAGGATACATTAAGCAATGTAACATCAACCAATGATTTCTGTATTTCATCCTTAAGAAAATATGCTACACGGTTGATTACATTTTACCATCACACTTATGCCCTGAGTAGATGAGGTATACCGCTCATACTCCAACCAACCATTGCGAAATTCAAATCGGTACCATACAAGGTCAATGGAAGAGTCAGCTGCCATGACCTCCCTTGTCTCAGTCAGTGCGAGAACACATGAAGGACATCTCATGTCACTGCTAAATAGCTTTCCAGGGTATACTGGCAACTTCTCTATAGAGCTACAGTGTCAGCTACACTCTCTTTGCAATCGAGAGATTTCATGTTTATCTCACATCGATCTGGCATTCATCATCATCGGGAGATTCGTGATACATCCATCCTGGCACATATAATGAAGGATTGAGAGATTTCATGTTTATCTCACATCAATTCACTCACTAGGGCATAAGGATATTCACCCATCACCCCCACATATTCAAAAATATGCGGTCTCCAGGAGATCCTGTGGGAAAATCTATTTCACCATCACCAACTACTGACGATGATGGATCTATGGCCATGGCTCTACATGATAAGATTCCACTTGATTAATTAAGTGCATTACCATATTCTTTTAGCATCAGTCAAGTTTTCATACATGAATTATTAAGACAAATGCTACAAAGAAAAGTGTAATACATCTATCAAGTACTTTTCAAAACTTTATATAACATTAGGATCTCAATCCTTATCTTATTACTGGGAATTCTCATCCCTCGACATTATCATCATCATCATTACTAGATCTGGGTATTCAAACCCTTAGTTCATCACATAACACAATTACCACTTATCAGGTAGCTAATACCTCTAGGTCATCTGACCAAGGTATATATGATACTTGTTACACAAGCATCTCACATGGCTCACAAGGCCCATTAAACATCTTGTCACCTCTCACTAGGAAACAAATTATTATATGGCTTACAAGTCCCATTAAGCATCTTTATCAAATAAAAATTATAGCTCATACCTAGCTATGCTCATCATCTCATGATACCTGGATGGTTAGTAGATATGATAACGACCATATCAATTACATATCAACACCATGCAGTACAAGGGTATTACCACTAATCCCTCATTAGGGTTAGGGTTTCCCATTTCTTATCGATTAGGGTTTCATATACCATTACCCTATATTAGGGTTAGGGTTTCCCCTTTCTTATCAATTAGGGTTTCAAGATCACATTATCAAGGATCAAACCCTAATTCATAATCTACACATTTTAGAAGCATTAATGTATTCACATTACATGTTTATTACACAAGTATGAATTTCTCTCTCATCCTCGCTAGGATGTTGATTATTCCTTACTTTATTAAGTTAGCTCAACCTTTCCTTCAAGGTACATTAGCCTACTTAATCATTATTCATTAAACTCCATACCTCTTAATGTATAACTTGATATAAAGCACTCCATGTGTTACTCCAACAAGTGCATTGCATTTAAGGTGCTTCCACACCATATCATTTTGGAGATGTATGTATGCTTGCTTCCTCCATATCGGGTTGGAGGTGTGTGTATGCTTACTTCCACCATATCATATTGAAGGTGTATGTGTGCTAGCTTCCACCATATCGGATTGGAGGTGTATGTGTGCTAGCTTAACCCATATCAGTTTAGAGGTGCTTGTGTGCTTGCTTCTACCCAATATCAGATTGAAGGTGCTTGTGTGCTTGCTTCTACCCAATATCGGATTGAAGGTGCTTGTGTGCTTGCTTAACCTCTTAAAACCTTCATGGCTAGGACCTGCCCTTCACCATGGGTTAAGTGACAGGCTAAACAACTGGTTGAACCTTTATCAACCCATTGTACAAACCAATGCACACCCCTATCGATTTCCAAGTCATCTAGGGTTACTTTTCCATATCGAGTTGTAGGTGTATGCTTGTGTGCTTCCACACGATATTGATGATGTCATCATCATCAACCTCTAGACCTTTATTCTTACTGTTCTAAGTCATGGAAAACAGTCCCATGAAGCTTTTAGAACTCAAAGGATCAGCAATTATTCAAAAGAAATCGAATTGCAAGTAGTTCAACAAGTATGATAAAATTGAAGGTGCATAATAATATAATTGGGTTTAAGTTATATAACCCACCTCAAGAACAACTTTAAAGCTCCAAGATCCAAAGCTTAACGTTCCCAAGGTTGAAGATGAACTTCAAAACTCCTCTATATGCAAAGAATCACCATGGATAAGTAATTGGTGAAGAAGAAAAGAAAAGAAGATCAAAACCCTAAAATCATGCTTCAATTAAAGGTTGAAGATGATCATGTCCTCACCTTAGGGTTAAGTATGAGATCCTTATTGCTCCTTAACACCTTTGCACGATACCCATGTGTCCTTGCACGATATGCCACCCCTCTTGCATGATATGACACTCACTTGCACGATATGCCACTCAACACTTCACTCTATGGTTGATATCACCTACTTGGCCGATATGATTTGTCTATGGGTGATATCCAGGGACCTATGCATGATATCCTTGCAATCCTACACGATACAAGATCTCTATGCATGATACCTTAGGGTAGGAGGGTGGTAAGAGTCGAAAATTTTCACTAAGGGGTGAAACTAGGAGTATATATACTTGTTGCTCATGAAGGAAGGTGAAAATGAGGTGTCATCAATTTGAGCTTGTAGGTACCACGTATCCATGCATGGATGACATGTGTAAATGCATGCATAAACATTTATCTTGTCTTTCAAAACGGTTGAGGGTGATCTAGGGATAAATATTCATCCATTACATATCCTTTTGAATAAGATATATCAATTAATTCATCACTTTATTCCCAACCCGTCACA
Source organism: Alisma plantago-aquatica (assembly GCA_963693085.1). NCBI lineage: Eukaryota > Viridiplantae > Streptophyta > Magnoliopsida > Alismatales > Alismataceae > Alisma > Alisma plantago-aquatica. The sequence continues at coordinate 1,181,192,802 of OY856412.1, read as the reverse complement.
ACTTTACTAAGGAAGTTGTAACCCGACACAACTCACCTCCTTGAGGTGATTTGTAAGATATAGACTTTTCCAAGAGTTCAAAAAATGATATGCGGCCCGTCCCTTGGCTCCTTGGCTAATAGGCACTCATATATAAACTTCTCAACTTGATAAAACTCAAGTTAGGGTTTCATATTCAACCCCCTTTCTTGGTCATTTCATCACCAAGATTACCATCATTCATAATTGATTCAAACATGGTGTCTACTTATTTCTCTCTCCTCTACATGATACTAGGAGGGAGTAGGGACACTCTAGAGGTGGTAGTTTGCATATTAACCCTACATTTTGGGTAAATTACAATTTGTACCAAAACTAGTACACAATGCACTAACATTATTTAAACAAAATACAACTTGTAATTTAGGCTTTCCACAAGCCATCCTTTAACATCATTCTCTCTCTTATGATGCTAAAACACATGAGGTACATTCAACATGTAACATTTTGCAATATAGCCCCTCATCTTGGGTAAACTACACTCTATGCCCAAACTATCATATAATGCACAAACAGTTTGCAAATAAGCTCAAACTTGAAATTTAAACTCTACAAGAGTCTTAATTGCTTTTCAAAAGATTAAAACAAGTTTGTAAACAACTTACTTAAGCAAAACTTCTAGGGTTAGGCCATAACCCATGTTAGGGATGTTACTATTATCAACCCCTAATAAGGATTTCGTCCCCGAAATCTTAAGAGAAAAGAGAAGGGTACTTCCTCATCGTCTCTTCCTCTAGCTCCCATGTGGCTTCTCCAATGCCATGGTGATTCCATAGAACTTTCACAAGAACTATGTCTTTCTTTTTCAACTTCTTGATTCTTCTATCAAGAATCATCATTGGACCTTCCACATAGGATATATCCTCATTTAATTCTACCTCTACAGGTTGCAACACCAACTCTGTATCAGGATGACATTTTCTCAGCATAGATACATGGAACACTAGATGTAGTCTATGTAGCTCAGGTGGCAAATCCAACCTATAAGATACCTTTCCCATCCGTGTTATCACTAGATAAGGTCCCATAAATCTAGGAGCTAGTTTACCCTTTTTCCCAAATCTGAGAACACCTTTCCAAGGAGAGACTTTGAGATACGCCATGTCTCCAACTTGGAATTCTAAAGGTCTACGACGCTTGTCAGCATAAGATTTCTATGTACCCTGTGCGGCTTTCAACTGTTGTTTTATTACTTTAATCTTCTCAGTTGTTTGTTGCACTAACTCAGGACCCATAAGTTGGTATTCTCCTATTTCATACCAGCATAATGGAGATCTACACCGTCTATCATATAACGCTTCATATGGTGCCATATGAATACTAGTCTGGTAATTGTTGTTGTAGGAAAACTCTATCAAGCTCAAGTGTATGTCCCAACTTCCTACAAATTGAAGAATACAGGCTCTAAGCAAGTCTTCCAAAGTCTGTATAGTTCTTTCAGATTGCCCATCTGTCTGAGGATGGAAAGTTGTACTAAACTTCAACTGCACACCCAAGGCTTTATGTAGTCGTTCCCAAAAATGACTTGTAAATTGGGGACCTCTATCAGATACAATTGTAGATGGAACCCCATGTAATAGCACTATCTCATCTATATAGATCTGTGCAAGTTTCTCAACAGTATAGGTTGTTTTGACATGAAGAAAATGTGTTGACTTAGTCAACCTATCAACTATCACCCAAATGGAATCATGACTTTTGGTTGTTTTGGGTAAACCAACCACAAAGTCCATGGTCACGTGATCCCATTTCCACTGTGGTATAGGTAAAGGTTGCATTGTTCTTGTGGGCTTCTGATGTTCAGATTTAACCTGTTGACACACTGGACACCGCATAACAAACTCAGCTACATCTTTCTTCAAACCGGGCCACCAATACATATCTTTCAAGTTATGATACATTTTGGTACTCCCTGGATGCATTGCATACATGGAAGAATGAGCTTCCTCCATGACTAGCTTCCTTAAGTCATTGGCATCAGGTACTACCATCCTACCATGGTAACAGACCACCTCATCTTCTGACTCATGAAAACCATCTTGTTTCTCACTACCATACTCTAACCTGATCTGTTGAATCACAGTATCAGCCTGTTGTGCCTCTTTGATCTGTTGTTTCATAGTAGGTTTCACTTGCATCTCAGCTAACAGTCCAGCCAACAAAGATACTTTAAGTTGTACATTGTTTTTCCTCAAAGAGACAAACATGTCTCGTTTAAATCACACTAAAGAGTTCAAGTGTGTTTTATTTATGGTTGGCTATGATGATTTTCTACTTAGTACATCTTCCACTACATTAGCCTTTCTTGGATGATAATCAATTGTACAATCGTAGTCCTTGATTAACTCAATCCAGCGGCGTTGTCTCATATTCAACTCGTGTTGTGAAAAGATGTACTTTAAGTTCTTATGGTCTATGAAAATCTGGAATGTTTCACCATAGAGATAATGTCTCCAGATCTTCAACGCATGAACCACTGCAACTAATTCTAGATCATGTGTCGGATAATTCTCCTCGTGTTTCTTAAGTTTTTGGGAAGCAAAAGAAACTACATGATCACTCTACATTAGCACACATCCTAGACCATTCTTAGAGGCATCACAGAAAATAATGTATCCCTTTCCTTGCTCAGGTAAAGCTAAGATAGGTGCACTGGTCAACTTTTCTTTCAACAATTGGAAAGAATGATGACACTTGTCATTCCAGACAAAAGGAACTTCCTTCCTGGTCAACTTGGTTAGGGGTAAGTCTATAGAACTGAAGTCTTTAATAAACCTCCTATAATAACCTGCCAGGCCAAAGAAACCGCGAATCTCAGTCAGTGTCTTGGGTTGTTCCCACTCTAACATAGATTCCACTTTCTGTGGATCAACACAAATACCTGAAGCAGATATAACGTGTCTAAGAAAAGATACTTCTGACAACCAAAACTCACACTTGCTAAACTTAGCATATAGCTTGTGCTGTTTTAACAATGTCAAGGCTTGACGAAGGTGTTGTTCATGTTGTTGACCATCTCTATTGTATATCAGGATATCATCTATGAAGACTACTACAAACTGATCAAGGAATGGCCAGAAGATTCTATTCATCAGCTCCATGAATGCAGCTGGTGCATTAGTTAGTCCAAACGACATAACTACAAACTCATAATGACCATACCTTGTCCTAAAGGCGGACTTAAGTATGTCACTCTCCTTAATATGTAACTGATGATATCCTGACCTTAGATCTATCTTAGAGAATATTGTTGCACCACACAACTAGTCAAACAGATCATCTATCCTTGGCAGAGGATATTTGTTTGTAATGGTCACCTTGTTAAGTTGTCTATAGTCTATGCATAATCTCATAGACCCATCCTTCTTTTTAACAAAAAGAACTGGAGCACCCCACGGAGAAGTACTCGATCGAATAAAACCTTTCTCAAGCAACTCCTGTAACTGTTTCTTAAGTTCTGCCATCTCAGTTGGTGCCATCCTATAAGGTGTTTGAGCTATAGGTTGCGTACCCGGGATTATATTAATTTCAAAATCAATCTCTAGGGGTGGAGGAATGTCTGGAAGTTCTTCAGGAAACACATCCTCAAACTCCCTAACAACCGAACTTCAGAAAGATTAGGACTCTCTGTTACGGTATCTATCACATGTGCTAAGAATGCTTCACATCCTTGTCACATCAGTTTCTCAGCTATCATTACTGACACTAGACATGTTGGAAGAATCTTTCTGTCCCCCTGAAAGACCCATGTATCACCATTGTCTGTGAACATATCCTGCTTGGAACCACAATCCAAGACAACCTTATACTTTTCTAGGGTGTCCATCCCAAGAATTCTGTCAAACTCATGCATCTCAAGTGGTATAAGATCCAACTGAATGTTGTGTTCTGAAAAGGAAAGAACAAAGGGAGAACATACCTCGTACAACACTACATATCTGACTAACAGAGTTTCTAATAACAAATTATCTGCTCTATGACTGACAGTCATATTGTAGTCATGAATCACTTCTTGAGTGATAAAGGAATGTGTAGCACCCGGATCAATAAAAATAGATACAAAGCAGGGTGAAGACATATCAGAATGAAATAATTCCATCTGACTTGTCACGACTTGTGGGTTGACTACTGCCTCCGACTGATTCATAGCATAGAATCTTATCGTTGTTGGTTGTCAACCACTCACCCTGTTGTTGGGTGCAGATGAACCAGCTTGGGACGCCTGTCCACGTCCTCGTGTGCCACTGTTGAACTGTCACCTCTGAGAGCCTTGTTGACTCTGCTTCGGTGGTTGGATCACATTCCTGACTTTCTCAGGACAATCTTTCATCAGGTGTCCTGGCCTCCCACACTGGAAGTAGTTGTAGTTTTCCCAATTCAGCCTAGGTGGTCTTGTTACTGACATCGACACTAAACTATGGGCTCCAGTTGGTGGTAAACTACAACCTCTACCCTTGTTGGATGTCCACTACGTCTGAGTATTGAGCCTCGGTGTTGCTATTGGTGCAGAAAACTTTGGTTTCTTAAAACTTTCAGACCCTTTGTCCTTGGAATTGTGTATGCACTTTCTTACTGTTGGCTTGACGTTTCTCAGTCACAGACCTTTCTATCTGCCTAACTGTCTCCACAAAGGTGGCAAACCTCTCTCTATTCTCTAAAGCAGATATAGGTGTGGTCAATTTAGCGTTCAAACCCTTCTCAAAACGTTGAATTCTCTCCTCATCTGTAGTGGCCATGTACGGACAAAACTGTAGAAGCTCCATAAACTTAGCTTAATACTCGCTAATGTTCATTGGTCCTTTCCTTATCCGCTCAAACTGAGAGATTTTCTCATCCAAGTAAGTCTTGGGAAAGTATCTACTAACAAACTCTCGTCGGAACTCTCTCCATTCGACCTCAACACCTGGTCATTTCTCTTCCTCAATGGCCCACCAGTGGCCAGCACTCCCTTTCAACAGGTACACTGCATGCTTAACCTTCTCAGTTTCTGGAATACTGAGGATTCTAAAGGCTTTCTCCAACTCAGTAAACCATGAATCTGTGTCTGTTGGGTCATCTGTGCCAGCATATTCGGTGGCTCCTACCCGGCATAACCACTCAAAGGTTTTACCAGATCTTTGCCCCTCATTGGAAGTTGGTGCCCTAAATGCTGGTGTTGGCATCCGATCTGCCATATGTGTTACTGTGTTCATGAACTGTCCAAACAGAGCATGAAAAGTTGGGTTTTCTATCGAAGCTTGGTTAAGCTAGGGATTCTCAGGTACTAGTTCCTCTCTAGCCCCATCCCTTGCACCTCCTCCCGGTGCAGCAACACTACTTTTAGCAGCATGTTGTTTGTGTGATCCAGCCATCTTTAAGGTTTACTTCTTCTCCAATATGAGCAGAAGTCACTATCACATAAACTGGAAGACACAAGAATAGACTCAACGACCTTAATCCTATGTCTCTGTAGACTCAACGAACCTTAAGCTCTGATACTAAACTTTGTGACGATCTGACCACAAATCAAACCGTCACCAGTAAATAATTGCATAATAACCATAATCAGTAGAATAACAAAAAATCACTAAGAATTAAAACCATTTGCAAAGAGATCCATTTCCAAGAAAACTCTTAAAAAGAGAACCAAAGTACTACATACATTATGGTTCGCAATGTATATACCATGTACCATCTCATCTCGAGGAATATATACAATAGTTGCTTTGCCAAAACTATACATAAACAACAATCGAGGCATTCAAGCCAAAATCTCATATCAATTATAAAACTATGAAGTACTGACTCCAAGTATGTGAGAGTACAGAGACAACACATAGGACTCATATCTACATGACACGACAGACAGTAACTCAACCTGAGATGTTACTACTATCCCTGATGTTGTTGTCCTTCCTCCGTTGTATGGTCCCTAACTCCTCGTCTGCATCCACCTAAAAATGTTGGTGACCAACGGGGTGAGACCCATGTCCCAGCGAGAGATATAACTCTCCGCCAAATATATTATCATTGCAGGTAAATAGTAATAAACTGAGCAGAGGATTCTTTTATATTAATAAGAAGGATTTAATAATTGTTTAAGCATAATATAGAAATATCATCTTTTAAAGCATTATAACTATATATGATAAAGTATTAAATCATCTATTCATTTTAATAAGGAATATGAAGAACATGTATAACATCTATCCATTTAGGATACATTAAGCAATGTAACATCAACCAATGATTTTTGTATTTCTTCCTTAAGCAAATATACTACATGGTTGATTACATTTTACAATCACACTTATGCCCTGAGGAGATGAGGTATACCACTCATACTCCAACCGACCATTGTGAAGTCAAAATTGGTACCATACATGGTCAATGGAAGAGTCGGCTGCCATGCCCTCCCTTGTCTCAGTCAGTGCGAGACCACATGTAGGACATCTCGTGTCACTGTTACATATCTTTCTAGGGTATATTGGCAGCTTCGCTATAGAGCTACAACATCAACTGCACTCTCTTCGCAATCGAGAGATTTCATGTTTATCTCACATCGATCCGACATTCATCATCATCGGGAGATTCGTGATACATCCATCTCGGCACATATAATGAAGGATTGAGAGATTTTGTGTTTATCTCACGTCAATTCCCTCATTAGGGCATAAGGATATTCACCCATCACCCCCACATATTCAAAAATATGCGGTCTCCAGGAGATCCCATGGGAAAACCTATTTCACCATCACCAGCTACTGACCATGATGGATCTATAGATAGGGCTCTACATGATAAGATTCCACTTGATTAATTAAGTGCATTACCAGATTCTTTTAGCATCAGTCAAGTTTTCAAACATGAATTATTAAGACAAATGCTACAAAGAAAAGTGTAATGCATCTATCAAGTACTTTTCAAAACTTTATATAACATTAGGATCTCAATCCCTTATCTTATTACTGGTAATTCTCATCCCTCGACATTATCATCATCATAATTACTATATTTGGGTATTCAAACCCTTAGTTCATAACAGAACATAGTTACCACTTATCAGGTAACTAATACCTCTAGGTCATCTAACCAATGTATACATGATACTTGTTACACAAGCATCTCACATGGCTCACAAGGCCCATTAAACATCTTGTCACCTCTCACTAGGAAACAAATTATTATATGGCTCACAAGGCCCATTAAACATCTTTATCAAATAAAAATCATAGCTCATACCTGGTTATGCTCATCATCTCATGATACCTGCATGATTAGTATACATGATAACTTCCATATCAATTACATATCAACACCATGCAATACAAGGGTATTACCACTAATCCCTCATTAGGGTTACGGTTTCCCATTTCTTATCGATTAGGGTTTCATATATCATTACCCTATATTAGGGTTAAAGTTTCCCCTTTCTTATCAATTAGGGTTTCAAGATTGCATTATCAAGGATCAAACCCTAATTCATAATATACACATTTTAAAAGCATTAATGTATGCACATTACATGTTTATTACACAAGTATGAATTTCTCTCTCATCCTCTCTAGAATGTTGATTATTCCTTACTTTATTAAGTTGGATCAACCTTTCCTTCAAGGTACATTACCCTACTTAATCATTATTCATTAAACTCCATACATCTTAATGTATAACTTGATATAAAACAGTTCATGTGTTACTCCATCAAGTGCATTACATTTAAGGTGCTTCCGCACCATATCGATTTGGAGATGTATGTATGCTTGCTTCCTCCATATCGGTTTGGAGGTGTGTGTATGCTTACTTCCACCATATCGGATTGAAGTTGTATGTGTGCTAGCTTCCACCATATCGGATTGGAGGTGTATGTGTGCTAGCTTAACCCATATCGGTTTAGAGGTGCTTGTGTGCTTGCTTCTACCCAATATCGGAATGAAGGTGCTCGTGTGCTTGCTTCTACCCAATATCGGATTGAAGGTGCTTGTGTGCTTACTTAACCTCTTCAAACCTTCATGGCTATGACCTGCCCTTCACCATGGGTTAAGTGACAGGCTAAAAAATTGGTTGAACCTTTATCAACCCATTGTACAAACCAATGCACACCCCTATCGATTTCCAAGTCATCTACGGTTACTTTTCCATATCGAGTTGTAGGTGTATGCTTGTGTGCTTACACACGATACTGATGATGTCATCATCATCAACCTCTAGACCTTTATTCTTACTGTTATAAGTCATGGACAACAGTCCCATGAAGCTTTTAGAACTCAAAGGATCAACAATTATTAAAAAGAAATCGAATTGCAAGTATTTCAACAAGTATGACAAAATTGAAGGTGCATAATAATATAATTGGGTTTAAGTTATATAACACACCTCAAGAACAACTTTAAAGCTTCAAGCTCCAAAGCTTCACGTTCCCAAGTTTGAAGATTAACTTCACAACTCCTCTATATGCAAAGAATCACCATGGATAAGTAATTGGTGAAGAAGAAAAGAAAAGAAGATCAAAACCCTAAAATCATGCTTCAATTCAAGGTTGAAGATGACCATGTCTTCACCTTAGGGTTAAGTATGAGATCCATCTTGCTCCTTAACACCTTTTCACGATACCCTTGTGTCCTTGCATGATATGCCACTCAACACTTCACTCTATGGCCGATATCACCCTATATGGTCGATATCACCTACTTGGTCGATATGCTTTTGCTATGGGCGATATCCAAGGACCTATGCACTATATCCTTGCACTCATGCTCGATACAAGATATATATGCACGATATCTTAGGGTAGGAGGGTGGTAAGAGTCGAAAAATTTCACTAAGGGGTGAAACTAGGAGTATATATACTTGTTGCTCATGAAGGCGGGTGAAAATGAGGTGTCATCAATTTGAGCTAGTAGGTGACACGTGTCCATGCATGGATGACACATGTACATGCATGCATAAACATTTATATTGTCTTGAAAAATGGTTGAGGGTGGTCTAGGGATAAATATTCGTCCATTACATATCCTTTTGAATAAGATATATCAAATAATTCATCATTTTATTCACAACCCGTCACAACTTTACTAAGGAAGTTGTAACCCGATACAACTCATCTCCTTGAGGTGCTTTTCATGATATGGCCTTTCTAAGAGTTCACAAAATGATATGAGGCTCTTCCCTTGGCTCCTTGGCCAATAGTCACTCATATATAAACTTCTCAACTAGATAAAAACTCAAGTTAGGGTTTCATATTCAACCCCCTTTCTTGGTCATTTCATCACCAAGATTACCATCATTCAGAATTGATTCAAACATGGCGTCTAATTCTTTCTCTCTCCTCTACATGATACTAGGAGGGAGTAGGGACACTCTATAGGTGGTAATTTGCATATTAACCCTACATTTTGGGTAAATTACAATTTGTACCAAAACTGGTGCACAATGCACTAACATTATTTAAACAAAATGCAACTTGTAATTTAGGATTTCCACAAGCCATACTTTAACATAATTCTCTCTCTTATGATGCTAAAACACATGAGGTACATTAAAAATGTAACATTTTGCAATATAGCCCCTCATCTTGGGTAAATTTCACTTTATGCCCAAACTATTATATAATGCACAAACAGTTTGCTAATAAGCTCAAATTTGAAATTTCAACTCTAAAAGAGTCTTAATTACTTTTCAAAATATTAAAAAAAGTTTGTAAACAACTTACTTAAGAAAAACTTCTAGGGTTAGTCCATAACCCAAGTCAGGATTGTTACAGAGGGTGTGACGATCAACACTAACGTGTACTGGGCACAGTGATGCTTAGGTTGTGACGGGCAACACCAAGATGTATCAGATAACGTCAAGGTGTTAGGGTTTGGCAAGGCTTCACAGTTCCAGGGTATCGGAAAACATCGTCCTAGAGGTGTATCAGTCTCTACCCAGATAGGGCATCACGGTTAGTCTCCAACTCCTCGAGATGCTTCCATAGCCATGACGGGCTATCGCAACAACAACACATATTGGGCAGCAACACCTAATGAAAGCATCCATTAGCGACGCGTCTCAGTCTGCAATGTGCCTCAGTTTAGGAACCTATAGAGTATGATGAGTTAACCTAAATCAATGCATGACAAATAACATCCTGCAAAGCATATCGATGTAGCAACCACATAATGTGTTGACTTAGGTCTCTCCAAGCTGTAAGGCCCGTAAGCATGCTTAATGAGTTGAATAAGCTTAATTACCATAATTTAATGCTTAGAACCCTAATATAACTTAGTTATATTATTTTAAATCATAATACAAGCTTAAGTTTCAAATTTGGTCCAATTTGGACACTGGTTGAGCAAGTTATGCAATTTTATGCACATTTTGGACTTTTCTGCAATTTACCCAATTGAGAGGTTTTCTTTGAAATTTATCACTTGAATTATGTTCCTTGGATATTCTATCATCATTATTGACCTTGTTGATACATGGGACACCTATTTAAACCTTGGTTTGAAGGTGTTTTCTCCAAAGGTATTTTAGGATTTACCCCTTCATGCATGAGCTACCTTTAGTAGCTATCAACTAATGAATTATTTGATTGGCTGGGAAATTTGAAAAGGGGAAGCTAAGCAGGTCTACACAGATGTTGGGGGATCTTATTGTGTGTGTTCTTGTATATTCTTAATAAATTAAGGCCATGGACACTTGGATAGATACTAGAACTTCAATTTTTTCATTTTCTTTATCTTAAAGTTTCATATACTTATCCCCAAGCACCAAAACAAGATATTTTATCTCCACCACTTCCCTCCTTCTCCCAACCTCATTATCCCTTTGTTCTTCTGTGAATTTTCCTATCCAAGGAAGAAGAAAGTGGGGACCTTCTTGGAAAAAGGATCTAGGGTTGCAATTGACTTTCTTTTTGGGTTTAAAAGGCTTCCTTCTAGTGATCTTGACCTAAAAGAGTAAGAATCCCCTTCTTTTCCCCATTTATTTCTTTTTTATTCTTCCTCCTACCTTTCTCCAGGTCGTAATCATGCTTTTCCTTGGTAGAAATTGCTCTAAAGCTCTAAAACCCTACCTTTCTTGCTCCTTATGCTTAGGGTTTGCTCATTTGATGAAGAAAGGTGCTAGATGGACCAGTTCATAGCTTATGCTTGGATTTTATACCCTATCTGATAGAGTTTTCTTCTGTTTGGGGTTTCATATTCTAATTAGAGGCAAGTTTTATAACTTGCTCCACGTTTATTGCTTACCATAAGCTTTCTAGATCATGTTCTTGCTTGCAAATGATGATCCATGCACTAAACAGCTATGCTTGACTTGGATTTTGATTTTTATAATGTTCCCTGTTCTGATTTCAGTTCTAGATGAACCTGTGATTATGTGTACACTATTCCTAAGGTATAATATGACTTGTATCAGGTTGGTTTGACAACCTATGGTGCTAAGCACCTATCAACCAATGGTCAATTTTAGGGTTTTAAGCTGATTTCTTCTATAAACACATGACCCATTGGTGGTACCATTGCAACAAATGATGGTGTTGTCTTCATGACAACTGATTATGGTGACCAAGGGTGTCAACTGACGTTCACCCCTTAGGTCAGGTTTTGGATCAATTAGAAGTTTAATGATCAACCATTAAGTACCCTACTGATGTTATCAATCAATTATGACATTAGCTTAATATTTGATGTTGATTAATGAATATAGTGTTTATCTAACAACCTATGGTGATTTAATGGTTATTAATGATGGTGGATCAGGTATATACAAACTATGTTGAGTTAAGCATTGTAGTTGTAGCATCAACTAAGCCTTAGACCAATGGTTTCTTGGGTCACTTGATGCAATGGTCGAACCTATACTGTAATTGATAGTTTTAATATATGAACTTAACCTAATGGTCAAGATCTACTATTTATTCCTCCAATAAATTGGAATGATGGCTAATGTAATATGTTGGTTCTAATAATGTGATCTAGATTGTTTTCTTTATATGATCAACTTAAGGATCTTACTTGTTGACAATGGATGTCTTGTTTTAAATGAACAGTCGATTGTGGGTTTTACCCTACTCTCAATGGAACATTTTGTGTTGTTAATAAAGGGATGTCTAGGGTTAAATGGTGACTCTTTTTAGAGCACAAATCAAGGAATTCATAGGTGCTTTATCCAAGATGTTTACTTATGTAAACAACCAATGGTCTTACCTTTTAAACATCCAATGGTTCTGGGTGACATTGTGGTATGGTGATATGGGTTGAATGATGATGGAACAAATGGAGGGTTACCCTTAATAAGGTAGTCTTACCTATTCACTCATATGAATATAAGGGATGATAATCATATTATATTGATATGTAACCCTAATGAGGTATAGCTTGTTATACCTAGCTTTAATATAATTAAATGATGGTAATTGGGTATGAATAGTCCTTGAATGACTAATACAATCATGGAGTACTCTCTTATTGTTGTTGAAACCCTAGTATGCTATAACCCGATGGTTACATCTTGATTTATGTGTGGGTTCATACTTGAGAATAGTATGGAATGTGATGGTGATGCTTCATCTTATGCATCCATGATCCAATGGGGATGTTGTGAGTTAGGGTTTGGGCATAAGTGTTGATTAGTAACATTGATATAATTCTTCATGTTGAACCTAACTTTAATGAAAATAGATAAAGATAAGTATTCATGTTTAACATTCTCATATGATGGAATAATGGTGGAATAACCTCCTTAACATGATCATAGCCTTAATGTGTTAATTGGTGGTTATCATAGCCACATGGTTGATACTTTCTTGTGCTAAACATGTGCATTATGAATATGATGAGTGTTAATCATATCTATATTCCTTGCATGTTGATGTAATAAAGGAATGTTCTTAATGTTAATATAACACTGCTATGATTGTTTTTGAATATCTCCTAGCTCATTAATGCAATATTGTGTTGATATGGTGTATTATATGTAAGTGATGTTGTTGAGCCTTGTTATAAGGCATGGAAAGATCTTGAAGGGAATAGTATGATGGTCTTAATGACCTTTGGACATGGTTGAGCCCTGAATGAGGTGTAATCCTCTTGTGTTGATAAGGGTTGATACCCTATGATATTGTGAAAAAGATTTATATCTTGTGATAATATGATGACTAGTGTAGTCTCATGAATGGTAAGTGAATAGTACCATGTGATGATGAGATGAGAAATGATGTTTCATACATTTTATATCTTTTCAAGTTTTGATATGTATGTGCTTGCGAGAAGTGAATTAGGGTTTGTATGTCCACTTGTTTGATGCAGCCTTAATTCACCCAATTGGCATAACTAATCAAGTGCAACTATAATCATGTAGTGTCCTATGCCATAGAGCCATCTTCAGTGTCAGAACTTACTGGATGGTGAAACAAGCATTCCTAAGGAAAACTCAGAGCACATACTGTTGAGTATGTGGGGGTGGTAGGTTGAGGATATATCCTTTTCATCCACAATGCAGATCGTGGAGGTTGGCTATGGTCATGCCTCATACATATGATGTGATTGAGAATGGTTGTAGTTGTGTCTCGGTGATTATAACATGATGTGATTAGAGGACAACTGTGGTTGTACCTCAGTGGTTGCGTTTGAATACCTTGGTGTCTAGTGTCGTGACCTGTACCAAGGGCAGACTAGTGGTTAGCAGCTTGACTGTATGTCATTGTAGTGGCAACTTTGACTGATATGTCACTGCCTTTTTACTCGTTTGACTGAGGGGAAGAGATCTTAGGATACCGACACTCCTAGATATTGTACAGAACTGAATAGCCCTTCGTAGGGGTCGTTTGGACTTTGAATGGTATGATTCAAATTCCCCAGGGCATAATAAAAGATGTAATACAGCCGTGTAGAATATTTGTTTAGGGTTATACACAACGTTTCACATTGGATGATAACCCTTGTTTGTTATCTTTACATAAAGATGATGCTTTGTGCAATTAAGAGATAGTAGATACATTTAGGTTGTGGATATTCTTAAGATTGTAGATGTGTACATACAGTAGCTATGCTTGTGTTGATAACTATATTGCTACTGTTGATTATAATCATGATGCTAGCTATCTCATGTTGTTAGTTATGTTTAGCATGCTAGCCATGCCTTTGTAACTAGAGATGCATATACTGCTAATCATGCTTATCTAGATAGTTGTGTTTATGTTGTTAGCTCTTCTTATGATGTTGATATGTTCAACCTGTTAGACATACTAATGTTGTTAGCTATGCTTATGTGGCTAGACTTATTCATAATGATAGAGATTCTATGTTACTAGACTTGCTCATTATGCTAGATATGCATATGCTACTGAATTTCTTATATTGTCAACAAGATAAAGGATGATAGTCTGGCTGATGTTGATAGTTATTATCTACTCCTTTATATATTTTGTTAATCATCAGTGTTGCTGAGATTATTTGTTATATCTGATTAAACTACTTAAACCTTTTAATTACTTAAAAATGTTGTAATCAATAAATGTTGTTGGAGGTTATATTTCTCGTTGGGACATGGGTCTCACTCTTGTGGTTTGCCACATTTTTTTAGGTAATCGGAAGTGATGAAAACAAACCTGTGGTAGCAAAGAGGAGATATAGTAATGAATCTTTGAGAAAGTTGATTAGATGTCTAGTGTGTCCTAGAGTCATCCATGTACTCTTAGGTTCGGGAAGGAAAAGTTTGTATATGGTGTTTCAAACAAATCAGACTTTTGTTAGCATATTAATGCTTGTTTGTGTAGCATATATGAATATTGTTCTCTTGTGTATATATGTTGTAGCTAAGGCTATAAAATAATTTGTATCAAATTCTTGGCATAGTATGGATATAAGAAAGATGTTGGGCTCTTATGCAAACGTTTCTGAGCGGGTGTTGATGTTGAAATCAGTTTTTATTTACCCATATTTTTGGGCATGTAGTTAATTGGTGATTGATTGTGTTTTATGTTTTGAGTAATCTCATTTAGTATAACGGGTTCTCACACAAGTTGTGATGGCTACCCACTATAACATGTCGACCTAGGCCTTGCCAAGGTTGTGATGACCCGTCACAAGGATAACAGCCAGGGTGTCACAGGTCGTGAAAGCCACCCAGAGCCAAACAGTCTAACCTATGTGTCAGCCTCCATAAATATATATATATATATATATATATATATATATATATATATATATATATCAGCCTAACCAAACATATCTTCCATAAATGTATATCGAGCACATCATCTTAAACCTCAAGATGGCATTACTAGAAAGGCAAAAGGAAGTGCAACACAAAAAAAGCAACTAGGCAAGGTTCATTTTCCAAAATAGAACGTTCACCTACCCAAAAGGGTTAATAACATGCAAGCAATAATGAGCCATGGATGAAGAACAATATAGCAAGTAAAAGGTGATAATAACAAAGAGGGTTTAGATCTATATAACCCGTCTTAAGGATCTCCACCAAGCTCCAAAACTCACGAGCTCAAGGTAGGAGAAGAACCTCCAAGCTTGATCTCCACAACACCTCTAAGAAGAAGACAGGACCAAGGTTAAGAGAGCATGATAGGGAAAGAGAAGCAACCAAGGTCCATGGATGAGAAGAAGAAAGAAAGAAAGGAAGGAAGCTATGGATCATTTCTTACCAAGGTAGAGGATGAGGAGAGCACTACAAGCAAGGAACTTGTCCTCCAAGCTCTAAGGGATAGCACTCCTCAAGCTTATGATCGGCCACCATGGAGAGGTTATAAATGTAATCGAAAGGGTTCTCTTAAATGGGGAGAAAGAGATATATATATAAGAGGGATGAAAGAGAGAGCAAGGGGAAGGTGTCGCCACCTTAGAACCCTAGGTGACACTTGTCCACGAAGAAAGAGCCACATGCAACACCATGCAACAAGGTGATAAGATCTATGTCTTTCCCACTAGGTCACCTTCCTAGGTCAAGGATGGTACACAACTCCCCCTCCCTTCACAAACTGATAGGGATGAAACCCTAGAGTGACAAACTAATAGGGTGCATCTAGAGACACCCCAAAACCGATAGGAGGTTTCCTCAAGACATGCACAGTCGATACAAGGCCCCAACAAGGCTCTCAAACCCGAGACAACACTTCTAGGTGTAAGATACATTTCAAACATGAGTCTAAAACATCATCAAGGATATCACCACTTATCCAAGGCTCAAACAAGATGCCCATATCTTTCTCTTTCCTCTAGATGATGCCAAGGGGGAGAAGAAACACTCTAGAGGTGGCAAACTTGCACATCAACCCCTATTTTGGGTAAATTGCAATTTGCACCAAACCATTTCACAAAACACAAGCATCAAGCTCAAACAAGGAACTTTAAGCTTCCAACATGCCCTGATTACATCTCAGATGATTAGAACAAGGAGCTAAGCAACATACTTAAGCAAAGCAAACATGGTTAGCCCAAAACCCAGGTCAGGGCCTTACACTTATGCTTACTTCTGATGTAGTTCTATTTTTCTCTTTCACGCTTTGCTGCCTTTTTCTCCTATGAAAGATTTGCATAATATTCTCATTTTCGTTTTGTAATAATGACTTTTCCTCCTCTGGTAGATCACAATATTTCATTCTATATATATTTAAATAAAATTACTTTGTTAGTTATATATATTTACAATTTTTTGATAGATAAACACTTATGTTGCAATTCTGAAGAGTCAGAAGGCATATATAACAAACAATATAAAGAAAATTTCTCTACCAATATACTCTTTCACAAATAATGATATTGTTATTCCACAAAATGTAAACCATGTAGATTTTAATAATAGTTTTTTTTAATAGAGAAACTATTCATCTCATTCCCATGACAAATCAAACTAGAGACCTTACTCTTGCAAATCAATTCTCTTAACCACTCGGGTGTCACTACTTTGGCAAATTTAATAATAGATAATAGCATTAACATCAACCATTTCTATCTAAAATGTGAAAATGTAAAATGCAAATAATTTTATTGGTTTAATAATTCCTTTATTTTTATAAAATGTAATGATATTATTGTATAATTCCTTTATTGGTTTGTTAATGATGTCTACTCCCACATGAATGTCATTGGTTCCTGACAGAAGAACATATACATGTTACTTGATGCATTGTGTTTCTTAATAGATGATTTTTATTTTTTTTCCCATTAAGATTCCCCTCAGGAGTGTGAGGTTGAACCTATACATGTTATTTGTCAGGCGTTCTGATTCTCTCTTTCATTGCTCCATGTATGCACATAATCTTGCAAAGTTTGGTTAATATCTCAGTCTATCTCGTGTTGTTTTTCTACCTCTACAAAATAATATATGTCTTCTTCTTCTTTGCATTTTCAATTGTACTAAAACCCTTTTTTGAGTCTATAACTAACTATTCAAATCTCATTTCCCCCCTTCTCATAGTGGTACAACCATATTATACCATTTTTGTGCAACATATTTTATGTTATTTTTACTTCCATTGAAGTCACGACTAACTGTTCCTATTATGAACGTAGCATACGTATACTGATCGAATAATCTATAATATTCAATCATATACATTAGGTTACGTCGGAGGACGATGTGGTGTTGCAGCCGAGACATTAAACATCATTTAGTAGTTTCTTTACATTGATATTATTAAAACCAATCATAGAGATGATAAACTTAATTGGTCTAGGTCATAATAAAATTTGAACAAAAAAATCAATCAAAGTAATTAATGCCAAACATGAATCTTAAGCTTTTAATTTCTCAAAAAACTTAGTCATTATAGATAATATGAAACTAAATATAAAATCAAATTTAATGTGTTGAGCAGATATGATGTACGTAAAAATCATCCATATAATTTGAAAAAAGCACTTGTGATGGAAAAAATAGACAATATATATAGATATAAAATATATTCATTGTAAATTGCATTAAATTAAATTCTAACCTTTCACAAGAGAGGGCTCTCCTAAGTTGTAACCTTCCACAATAGAGGGCTCTAGTAATGTGTCTGATAGCACAAACATGCTTAATTATGAAAATAAATTATTCCCACAATCAATATTTATATTCTATCGATGTTGAATTTTTAATATAAATTTATAAAAAAACACAATAAAAGTGATATAAGAAATTTTTGTAAAAAATCTCATCAATATGATATGTGCAAATTGACATCCAACGATGTATGCTTTCTTTACATTAATACTACTCAAGCTTCACTACATAACTAATCTAGAGTCAAACTTTTTTAATACTAAGATGATGCATGAATGTCAAAATTTTTAATGGGATGTACTTGTTTGATAATGAAGTTCATAATTATTATACTGATAAAATTGATTAATTCAAACTCAAATCCTAGGCATATGTTATTCCACAAAATGTAAATCATGTAGATTTTAATAATAGTTTTTAATAGAGAATTCATTTTGTTCCAATGGCGTATCAAACCGGAGACCTTATTCTTCCAAATCAATTCTCTTAACAACTCGGGTGTCACTGCTGTGACACCCCATCTACAACAAAACATGATTACATGCTAACCAGCATATTACCAAAAATCACATGAAATTAAAACTGATTCACAACAAGTACCATAAGATGAGACATGTAATATTTGAGCCAACACTTTTCTTTTGATATCATATTTACAAGGTGCTACAACATAATTTCCCATCATCTCATTACATGAAATAACTATTCCACGTGCTGATTTACATCAAGATACATAAACTAAAAACCGTACATCGATCGTATTACAAGAAACACCGAAAAGCTTCCCCAAGACCTGAGTGTACAGGGACGACACATAGGACTCTACTGCTAGACAATATCTATTCCAGTGGGTATGATACCTTTGCATATCATCCGTAGCCACATGATCTTCATCTCACTAGGCACGTCCACCTAAAAAGGGTTATTAACCAGCGGGGTGAGACACACAGTCCCAGCGAGAAACATAACCCTTGACCAACTTTATTATGATCACAGATAACTGGTATAAGCATATTATAGGAGCAACATGCTGAGCAAAGCTATCTTTATTAACATTCTTACCAAACTATCCAGGAGGCATATAACATACATTCTTTATGGAACATGATTGACAAGATAAGCTTTATAAGAACTCATCACAGATAACTTGCAATATATAACTAGAGCAACTATACAATCAAGGCCTCAACCAATGTTCCGTGTTTTGCCTTAAGCAATATATTCTCTATGCCCTATATCTCATGAACATAATCATGTATCTAAACATCCCACTTAGCACCAACTTTAGGTATCAAACATATCATGATTATCATATCGTTAAGATTAAGGTTTATAGGATTGGAACAATCATCCATTATTATGAAGACATGAAGCATAAGTCATGGATGGTGTATTAAGAAATACACATTAATGTTACCATACCATGGGTATCCATCATACCCTATATCTTATATCATCATGCACGCCATCCCTCAGGATTCATCATTAGGGATCATACAACCATGATCTACCATCAAACATTATCAAAGGTTCACCTATCATCAACCATAGGTAACCACCATACTAATGTTCACAACCTATTTGTCATGTCTTGTCATCATGATCAAAGATATGGGCTCAAGGTAGCAAGATAACATACTATCATATAGTGCTCAAGATAACTTTTAGGGTTATCGGGTTAGGGTACAACCCTCCCTAGAAGTGTTGCCTATCCTCACCACTACTAGGTAGAGACCAAAAACCCTCACTAAAGGGGTATCGGGTAGAGTACCAACCTTCACCCAAGATTGTCAGCTACAAGCATGACATGCAATCCACGCACAAAGGAAGGGTATCAAGCAACTAGGGCTATAAGTTGTATCGTGCATCCATGGGCATGGTGGTATCGGGCAACTAGGTACAAGGGTGCTTGTTGTGCAACACATGGGTGTCACATATCGCCCAAAACCCTATCGCCCATTAAGGTTAGGGACACTATAACGGTCAAGGTGTCACACATATCGGCCAAGCCTTCCACTCTATAACCATCCAAGTTATCAACTCGTACGCATACCGGGTAGCCACCCAAAAAGGGAAGGATGTGTTGGGAAAAGCATATTGGTCAAGACATAACATCCCTATATAGGGTATCGGCCAATCACTTGACCCATTGCATCGCCCAAACCTTACCGTGTGCACGATATACTCTTATCGTATTAGGGCTGCTGATATCGGTCAAGATCTCTATAGGTGTACGCCGGGTAGCAAGGGTGTCGGGTTATGTCCTTCACTAAGGCATAACGGTTAGGGATGCTAGTACCACTCAAAAGCTTAACCAAGAGTGGGGCTCTCATCCAAAGAATCGTGCAAGCACAACAAGGCCATACCACCTAACTCATCATAACATGTAACACCTCGTATTTGGCAACACTCAACTAACTCAACTATCAAGCACCATATCGGGCGAGGGGTCTACAAGGTGTTGTCCAACCATATCGCCCAAGAACACCCCTTATCGGTCATCTAGGGTTAGGGAAACCTTATCATTCAAGGCTCCATGTCGGGAAACTAGAGTTAGGATCATCCTATCGGCCAAGCAAGCATATCACCCCAAACTAGGGTTAGGCATTTGTATCACCCAAGGCACCGCTTTAAGGGCTAACACCCACACCCAAGGTTAGCTCATCGGTTTCATCTACTACTAAAGACATCACCACTATATCGCCCAAGATATCAACCAAGGACACAACCCCAAGAACATGTCATGCAACAAGGGTAGACCATCAACTCACCACTAAAGATCAGCACTTCATATCAGCCAAAGGTCCAACAAGGTATAAACCACTCATATCGTCCAAACCCTAAACCCTAGTGTGACGCATTGTTCGAATAAAATGTTAATAACTAAGTGGAAGTGATCACTAAGCAGCGGATTACCAAAAATCACTAAAAATTAAAACCATTTTACAAAGAGGTCCACACATAGTTAAACTCTTTCATAAAGAATCGAAGTAACTTAATTACATACTGGTTCACAAGTACATGTCCTGTATCATCTTTTTCTGAGGATTACATGCATCAACTGCTCTATTAAACTAAACACAGGCAGTATGAAATCTCGAGGCACTAAGACAAAATATCAAAAGCATTAACTACTACTTCGAGGACCTAAGAGTACAAAGACGACACATAGGACTCTATGTACATCTATACAAGACATATCAGCCAATGTCTCCACCGGAGAATTCACTGATGTTCCTGTTGCTGTTGTTGTTGTTTTCCACCTATTGAAGGATTCCTGCCTCCTCGTCTGTGTC
This sequence comes from Alisma plantago-aquatica, assembly GCA_963693085.1. NCBI lineage: Eukaryota > Viridiplantae > Streptophyta > Magnoliopsida > Alismatales > Alismataceae > Alisma > Alisma plantago-aquatica. The sequence continues at coordinate 1,181,171,497 of OY856412.1, read as the reverse complement.
CACCTAAAAATGTGGTTCCCATAGGGGTGAGACAATTATAAAATTGCCCCAGCAAGAGATATAACTCTCCTCCAGAAACATTATTATTGCATATTAATAAAATAAGTCTGAACTGAGGAATCATAATTGTTTAATAGCAGTTAATTCATTATTTAACATATTAGAACATTATTCTTATCCACAACATTGCAGCTATAACCTGATAGAGCATCATATCACTTATCCCATAAGGAATGTGAAGAACATGTATAACATTTATCCACTACACTAAGTAGTATAATATCAACTAATGTTTCTCGCATTTCAACTTTATGCAAATACACTACACAGCTGATTATGTTTTACACATCATGTGTCAGGCTGCAATTAACTTGCCAGAGTAAATTGACATCTTCATTATAGAGTTACAGCCACAACATATACTCTCTTCAGGATTAGAACACACAGCTAATGCCTGGGATTGTTTTGTGGAGTCATGGCCTATAGCCATACTCTTCTAACAAAGTATTGGGATCTTAATCCCTCATCTCATCAAACACATTTCCATTTCTTAACAAGTTCATCATCATGATTATAAAATATGGGTATTCAAACCCTTAATTCATCATAGAATACTTGTTACCACATAACTGGTAACTTAATACCTTCAGGTCAAAGGCTTATAAGACCTATAAAACATTTTCAATATAAGAGCATCATAGCTCATACTTGGCTATGCTTATCATCTCAATATACCTGCATGATTAGTTCTCATGATAATAGTTATAATGCCTTCATATCATCACCATGCAACACAAAGTAATACCTCTATTCCCTTTTTAGGGTTAGGATTCTCCTTACATATTATCACCCTCCATTAGGGTTTTCCACAAATAACCATTTAGGTTCTTAAGATCATGTTATTAATGATCAAACCTTAACTCATTTCTCCACACAGCTAGGAGCCAACATTGATAACATAAGTATTCAATCATACTTATTTATTCTCATCATCCATCATTAAATGGATTATCAACACAAAGTATGAGTTTCTCTCTCATCTTTACCAGAATATGATTGCACCATAGTCTATTGATTTGTATTAACCTTTTCATAAGGTATGTAAGCCTACACTTATCAAAATGCATTACATCTGAATGTAACAACTGACACGACACACTTCATGTGTCACTCATCCAAATATATTGGATTTAAAATACATTAAGGTATATCACACTTGAGGTGCTGGATGTGATATCTATCATATTTTGATGTATCACTTCCCTCATCACCATTACCTTACTTGAGTTCATCCACTTAGTTTGTATTAGGGTATTTCCCATCCTAATACTTTATACACCAGTTCATCACATTTATCATGTAATGTATTGGTCACAAGTCACTATATTCAGAAAATACAACCATTGCTAATGATATGGACTCGTCTTTGAGTTAGGAACTATTGATATAAGGATATCCACTATCAACCTCTTTATATGTTACACTTGTCAATATATTAATCATTATTCCATTATTAGGGATAGGATTTTCCATGTTTATAAATTAAGGTTCACATAGCATCTCCCATAAATATGGGTTTCACATAACATTACTCTACTTTAGAGTTTCACATAACATCCTCATATATCAGGGTTTCACATAACATTACCCTACATTAGGGTTTCACATAGCATTACCTGAAATTAGGTTTTCACTTGAAATCACACTTAATTAGGGTTTCTCATGTCACACCCTTGATTAGGGTTTCATCAACCTTCTCAATTAAAATTTCATGATCTCTTTACAAATGATCATACCCTGATTACTTATTATGTTCATGTTGAAAGTGTTGAGGTTTAACCATTACATGATTGTAGGGATTCCTCTTCTCTCATACTCTCTAGGATGTCAATTAATTCAATATTAATTAGATTAGGTCCAAACAACTTGAATGAAGGATTGTCACAACATATCAAATCATTGCTTTCATAAGCATCAAGAGTTAACCACTCAACAAGGTACTAATTACCCTAGTACCTCAAAGGTACAACCATTGTAGTCACCTTTGATTTATATCATTAATAATCAATTAGTTAATTGACCTTTAGTCACCTTAGGTATTCAAATGGTTTGACCAATTGAACCTCAAATATTCTTGGTCACTTAGACCCCAAACGGTCTTAGTCACTCAGACATTGAATGGTTTGAAATCGTTTAAGCAAAACCATAATGAAATCGTATGGACATTTCTTACTTGAAACCACTTGGGTCTCCAAACAGTTTGAGACCGTTTGGACGCAAATGGTCTTAAGACCGTTTGGTCCAAACACTCTCAAAACCGAATGGACCAACAAGGTCTTTCAACACTTATCAATTTAGGGTTTCAATCATTAAACCCTCTATCAATTGAACTACTGATTTATTCTTCACTTGAATCATTGAATCACCCTTCAATTGGACCTTCAATTAGGGTTTTGAACCCAATTTAACTAAGGTTTATAATCAAGAAACCATCAATTAGGGTATTGAAATTGAAGAACCATCAATGATTGACATTGTGGAACTAATTCAATTGAAATCATTGGATCATCATCAAACCATGACATGACCTGACCTCAAACGGTCTTGAGGTCATTTGGATCATCTCCAAATGGTCTTGAGACCGTTTGACTCATCCCATCATTGAAAATTTATAAAATTCACTTAGAGTTTGCATCATTGAATCGATCATCAATTGAGCTAGTGATTATACTTCAATTTGATATCACTGGATCTTCAACCATCCAATCATACACCACCATAAACCTCTAAACAGTCATGGTTGACCTCCAAACGGTCTTGAGACCGTTTGGGTGACCTCCAAATGGTCTTGAGACCGTTTGGGATAATCAACCCAAAAATTGATTCAATTACTTAAGGGTTCCACACTCAACTCGATTAGGGTTTGCATTTAAGGAATCATTCACAATTGAAACCTTCAAGATCAAACCAATTGAAACCATTGGATCAATATCCAAGTACAATAGAATATTTCCTCAAATGTTCAACCACTCCAAACGGTTTGGAACCCAAACCTCCAAACAGTTTGCAAATCGTTTGATCACCAAACGGTTTGGTGAAACCGTTTGGACCAAATGTTGAACTGTTTGCAATAGATTTTTTTGGAGGTGTGTGCTTATGATGATGTCATCATCATCAATATATAAACCCATGAAGCTTTCTGTGATTTTCATGGTGATTGCATCAATCAATCAAATAAAATTTTGGGAATAAAGAAGGAATCAACGATTGATAAAGATATGGAATCAATAACAAAGTTCAAGGGTTCAAGTTATATAACCTGCCTTCAATTGAGCTTCAAATCTTGGAGCTTCACATCAACAATGGTGGAATAAGCTTTTGCAATCCTCCCAAGGCTCGTCCTCAAGCTTTGGAGTGAAAAGATTGGCTAGGATTGAAGATGGAGTGAAATAGAGAAGAAATCATGCATTGTTTTTTTATTTCCACCATGAATTCAAGGTGAAAGAAGGTCAACAAGCTTACCAACAAGTTGGGGGTCGTCCTCCTATTTCTCCAAGCTCCCTTGGTCGTTTTTCAAGCAATAAGTGAAAGTGGATTCGAAATTATCCCTTCACCTCAAAGATAAAGGAGCTTATATATGAATTTTATTGAAAATTCATTTAAGAGAGAGAAAGTAGGAATTATCTCCTCAACTTTCTTGCCATATGCCCCCTTATTTTCCTTATGGACGAGGCTATCCTCTTTTACTCTTATTCCTCTCAATTATCCACAATTTAAAGGAAAATAAACTAAGCACCTTAAATCATATTATACTAATATCCATAAGTGAGTGGATATTTCTTTTTCTTTTCTTAATGTGAGTAGGTTCTCCACTCACGTAGATATTTCCTTCGCCTTTGCAAGGCACAAGGACGTCCACACATAACCAAACTCAACCATTATAGTTTTTGTTGAAGGGAAATCCAATTAATGTAATTATTTTTGCATTAAATTGAATTAGGGTTTCAATTATGCTTAAATCTTGATTATTTTAATATCAAGATTCTCTCTCCTTCAAAATGATTCAAATGAGGCGCCCCTCTCAAATTATTTTCTCTACCTGATGCCAAGAATCATGAGGGACCCTATTGAAGTGGTATTTTGCATATTGAACCCTAGATTTTTGGTAAATTGCACATTACACCAAAACTAGGTTTTAATGCACAAACATTGCTCAACTGGCTCTTTCTTGTTATTCAGGCTTGTAGAAGCCATACTACTGCATCATACTCATTCCCATGATGTTTCAACACATGAGGAACATTGTATCATGTACAATTTGCAAGTTAATCCCTCAAATTGGGTAATTTGCACTTTAGTCCAAAACTAATAAAACATTGTTTCAACATTATTCAAAAGGGACTAAAATTGAAATATAAGTTCCTCTTGAGCCTTAATTACTTTTAGAGAGATAAGAGAGAGCATATAATCAACTTCATTAAGAAAAGCATCTAGGTTTAAGCATAACCCAGGTCAGGGATGTTACACCTAGGGTAGGAAAGGATATCGGTCACCACACCATATCATCCAACAATACCAAAAGTTGGCTCACCTCTAAACAACCAAGTGAGAGGGGTCTTGCACAACCTTTAGCATATCAGGCAACAAGGGTAGAGCAACACCCTATCGGACAACCAACTCAACCTAACATCCAAACACCTAGACCATAGGTTCACTTTTCATTATCCAAGTAGAGAGAGGAGTTTTTCCCAAGCTGCTAGAGCATGGCTCACCTCTCAAGTCCAAGGGATATTACTCATGTGCCATCGGCCAAAGTACTATATCGTGCAACCACTATATTGGGCAAGCACACTATCGGGTGGTTCATCTTCAACCTCAAATCACCCAATGACATTATGCACAAGATAGACAAGAATATGGTAGTAATAAAATGTAACATTCCCATTAAATCATATTCCAAGTTCCACATATATAACTATCATGGAGAAAGGTATCGATTTAAGTACAAGAACCAATATGTGCACATATGAAGAGTGAACATAATAGAGATGGTTAAGAGTTATGTAACCCACCTTAATAGGATCTCCATGAAAGGCATAAATCTTCCTATTCCAAGCAGCAAACCCACGTTCCTCTCCATGGAAACCATCCATCTGAAGCTCTAAGCTTGTTTTCGGCTCCATCATCATCACCTCAAGGAATAAGAGAAGAAGAAGAAGATACCATGGTTATGTATAGCTCAAGAAGAAGAAAAGAGGGGGATATAAACACGGCCTTTCCTACTCACATCAAGGGCCTATCCATGGTCAAGAGGAGGAGAAGGAGATGAAGATGAAGGCACAAGGAAATGCTAGCAAGGAAGCATAACTCACCAAGGTCGGATCTTGAGCAAGGAGTCTCTATGGCCAAGGAGCTCGCCCTCCTAAGCTCCATGGGAGTCTTCCTTAAGCTCCAAAGCTCCCATGCTCGTCCCAACAGGAAGGGGAGGGAAGGTGAATGAAAAGGATCACTTGGTCAAGGAGGAAGGGAGTTATATACACCAAGGAAGAGAGAGGTAGCAAGGGAGAGGTGTCATAACCACATAAACCAAGGTGCCACTTGCTCTTGCACATAACGCCACTTGTTGTCACCCTAGCAGCTCATGCATGGCCTGGTGATACACTCTATAATGTGTATCATGCAGCTGGGCATCTTTCATGGCCGATACACCCTTTTGGGTGACACACCTTCAAGCCCTAGCTGATACACTAAAGGACAAGGTAGCATATGCGACACATATATATATGTTATAAAGGTCATATAGAGATGTTACTCCTCAACTATCATCCAAACAAGGCACCCCAACCTCCATACTCGTCCTAGGTGATGCCAAACAGAAGCAAGAAGACTCTAGAGCTAATATATTGCATATTGACCCTCCACTTTGGGTAATTTGCAATTTACACCAAAACTAGCACACAAAGCACAAGCATCAACCAACCAAGCTCAAACTTGGAACATAGGTCCTCCAAAAGGCACCCCACAGCATCATTTTCTTTCTAATGATGTTAGAGAACTAAAATCATGTTCTACATGTGACATATTACAATATAACCCCTTACTTTGGGTAAATTGCGCTTTGGTCCAAAACAAGCAAACATTGCTCAAACAACATCCAAACGGGACCAAACTGGAAACATGAGCTTGTCACATGATATAAAAACATCTTAAGAGATTATATTAAGGTTCTAAGCACCTTTCATAAGCAAAGCAAAAAGGGTTAGCCCAAAACATGGGTCAGGGTCCTTACAAGTCATAAACCCCTAACAAGGATTTCGTCCCCGAAATCCCAAGCGGAAAGAAGACGGGTGTTAATTACACACTGCATCATACATCTCAACAAATCTCCTAGGTGTCACAGATCCACAACCAACATATTGGATCTTCCCCCAGAGCCAACACATGGTTTCTTAGTACTGGTTACAGACTCAGCTCTCCGTCTCATCGCCCTTTGTCTGGTAACACTCTTTAGATACTGGAACATCACCTGCAACTCATGACACTCAGGTATCAGTTCCTTTTACTGATATATTTCCTTCCTCGTTACGTTCCCGCTGTGCTACTCTAATATTGCATGCTTTTCACTTAAGCTTTGCATAACATGTATCACTATCTTTCTGCTATATATATTCCAACTGTTCCTTCTCCTTACGCAAAGGACGTCTTAGTCCAAGGAAGATCTATCTCATAAGAGGTTATCACCAGATACATACTCTAAAAAACACATGTATGCACATGACAGGGCTCATAAGGCATCTCACTATGTATCGCTTGAGACTTATCACAAAAGGAGCTAAACATCTTAGTTATCAGCAACCACATCACCTCGGTTTCAAGCCCGCCATGTCTTCCTGTCGACTCCCAAAGGTATATCAAGCACCAACTCGGATGGTGATAGATATGCACTATCTTAACTAATCTGGATAGGATTCACAAACCTCATTCATTGATCTCTGTCTGAGGCACATCCTACCTGGATCTTCCTTTACTCGAGACTTAGCTAGGAGTATTCCAAGGAATCAGGCTTAACTTGATGAACCTTTTTCCTATGACAACCTATCCTCAGCTTCTTTCCTTGGGTGCATACCTTCCGATGTCATGTTTATGCGGAGCATAAACCCCTAACATGTGATATCCATACTATAGGCACTTAGCCAGATCATACCAAAACCAACCTTTCCACCTCAATCAACTTCACACTTTTCCAAGGATATCCATTCCCAAGGTTATCTCGATCCTTGACATGTCACATGGAAAGGGACTCACCCGACTGTCACATCCAGGAAAAGAAAAGATACTAGAAGAGTATACTTCATCCTGCACAACTAGGTCATCCAACAAGGTGCTCGACAACAAGCTATCTCTCTCCTGATTAACAAAAGGAAGCATCTGCCAAACACGCTATAAGCATTTAGAGGAGGGTACATCCTAAACGGGGTCATCAGAAATAGATAAGAGGAAAGGAGAAGACAAAGCAGAAGGGATTAACTCCATCTGACCTGCCAGCACACCCTAGTCATCTCACCATTTCAGGTCAGCTCCTGCCTCGAGATCTAACTGTTGCTTGTTTCCATCTGCTGCCTGGTCAAACCATCCGGTCCTCACTTGCTTATCCTTATCAACGTTCCTCTGTGATGTTGATCTGCTACCTCGAGGGTCACCACATAGATCCAAACTCCAAAACAAGCTTCCAGCTTGTGGGTTCAAGGTCAAGGATGATATATCAGGACGGTTCACCACCATACCTCCAGGGTCTAGGCATCTTAATTCTCAACCCTTTACCAGAAGGCATGTTCTCATGTTCCCAATCACTTGGCACTTCTCATATACTAGTTTTCCTTACCTTGGTATCCATCTCTTGAGTCAAAACTCATCACTTGCAGTATCGCCTTCATAGTCTCCCATTGCCACTGGTTCAAAACATGTCAAGAGGATCCTACCATCATCATCTATCACAAATATCTCTATCTTGGAAGCTAAAGTCCAAGATCAACTGATACTTTTCGAAGTATCCAACCAGAGATCACTCCAAAAGCATACATATCAAGTGACACAAGGTCCACTTGACATCCAGTCCCTCGGAAGGAAGGAACACAAAGGAACAAACTCCTCCTATCACCCCCATCAACATCTATGGTTTCATATCAAGGGGGAGGATATTATCACTTTCTTTGATCCTTACATGAGCTTTCAACTATTTGTGCATCATTAAACCTTGTTCCATCTGGTTTTATCATGTTTCTTCTTAGTTTCCTTGCACTCAGCACAGGAAGCATCAAGACCATTACGTGTTATTATTCTTTTATTCTTATCGTCGTTTCATCATAATCATTGATTATATCATATTTTTGTTTTCTTTTTGTGAAAAAGATCGTTACTCTTCACATATTCTTTATTGAACGGGGATCATCTCCCTTGTTCTCTTTTTCTTATCACGAATTTGCACTTTATACTTTCTCATTTCTACTTACGTCTATTGGTTGGTCTAAGATTATCTCAGGTTCCATCTTATTTACTCATCACTTGTTCTTCTCTTTCCTCTAACTTTATCTTTTCTTTCAGGTATTTTCTTCATCTTGTGTGAGTTTTACGCTTTTACTTACCTTGTGATCACATGTTAATTTGTCTTTTGTCACGTATATCTCTTGGGATTACAGTTTCAAGAACTTATCTCATCATATTCTTATACAGATTTAGGTTTCATAGAACCATTACTTCCTCTTTTGATTATCAAGCGTCCATGTATTAAGAGGTTATGGTGCATTCATTTACTCCCTTTATAACAAGATGAAGGTATTAGCATCATATTCATGATTTTCTATGCTCTTTAGATTGCTCCAGAATGACTACTTGATCAGAGTAATCAAGGAGGAAGCAATCTAATGCTCCACACTTACCTATGTCTTCAATATTTGAATACCTGGCCAGGGCATCCAATTACTGAGATTAGGTAGTATGCACCATATTTTATGTCACGGTCCAACCTTAGACACCATCCTAATCCTAGTCCTAGTGTCCATGTAGACTCGGTGAACCTAGAGCTCTGATACCAAACACTTGTAACACCCCATCCACAACAAAATATGATTACATGCTAACCAGTAGATTACTGAAAATCACAGGAAATTAAAACTGATTTGCAACAAGCACCATAAGATGAGACATGTAATATTTGAGCCAACACTTTTCTTTTCATATCATATTTCCAAGGTGCTACAACATAATTTTCCATCATCTCATTACATGAAATAATTGTTCCACATGCTGATTTACATCAAGATACATAAATCAAAAATCGTACATCGATTGTATTACAAGAAACACCGAAAAGCTTCCCCAAGACCTGAGTGTATAGGGACGACACATAGGACTCTACTGCTAGACACTATCTATTCCACTGGGTATGATACCTCTGTATATCATCCGTAGCCACATGATCTTCATCTCGCCAGGCACGTCCACCTAAAAAGGGTTATTAACCAGCAGGGTGAGACACACAATCCCAGCAAGAAACATAACCCTCTACCAACTTTATTATGATCAAAGATAACTGGTATAAGCAGATTATAGGAGCAACATGCTGAGCAAAGCTATCTTTATTAACATTCTTACCAAACTATCCAGGAAGCATATAACATGCATTCTTTATGGAACATGATTGACAAGATAAGCTTTATAAGAACTCATCACAAATAACTTGCAAGATATAACTAGAGCAACTATACAATAAAGGCATCAACCAATATTCCGTGTTTTTCCTTAAGCAATATATTCTATATGGCTGGATTACGATTTATTATGCCCTGAGGAAGTGAGTCGTCCTGCTCAAATCCAACCTTTGGATGTGAAGCCCAAAACCGGTGCCATACAAGGTCATTAGGAGAGCCAAACTCCATGACCTCACCTCTTCATGGTCAGTGCACAAAAATCAACAAGCAGGACCGCAGTCTCTTGGCCTCAGCCACAGGGTCAGTCCCGCAGGCTGCCCTTTTTATCATGAGCCACGGGCCTATTCACCGTACTCCTGAGCCATGAACGCATTCATGCTCCTTCGCACTGAGCCATGGGCTTGATCACCATGCTCTTATACACATCTTGGGTCCACAACTATAGTTGCACTCTGATCCTCCTATTTTCGGCTAGGATAACCCCCGCATATTCAACAATATGCACTCCGGGTTAACCCACAGGAGAACACATTTCACCATCACCTAATTACTGACGATGATGGATCTATGGCCAGGGCAAACTACATGTAAGGTTCCACTTGTCATTAATTAATACATTTTAAGCAGATTGCAAGATTCAACCAAGTTATGTAACATGTAAACTAAAACACAAGTAAACAACATAGATCTCATTATCAGGTGTTACATTGTCACTCTTATTTTCAAAGCCAACATTACATGTTACCACTTGGCCTCTTGCCAATCATCAAGATCCATCTCAAGGATCAACATCACTGGGACTCAATCCCATCATCACATAATGTCGCTTCCTCTCGAGGCTTACATCATCACCATGGGATACCAATCCCTTCTCTCAAAATCAGAAGATAACACCTCAACTTGGAACTCAGCCTTTATCAGGTCCACAAACCTTCCACATCATATTGGTGATATGTGTTATCTCATCAACAAGGATTATCATCATTGAGTGTTATACATGACACATATTCCTCATAGCTCTTACTTGGCTATGAATTCATTTGATACACCTGCATGGTTAGTATACATATTGAGAGAGATAACTGAATCACCAAACATAGATCTTTATGATTATCATGCTATTAGGATTGAAGGTACATGATTGGATCAACATCCATGATTATAACTACATGAAGCACAAAGTTGTATCTTGTAAACAAAATTACATTATTGTAATCAAACCACGAGCATTCTCTATTCCCTATATCTCATGAACATAATCATGTATCTAAACATCCCACTTAGCACCAACTTTAGGTATCAAGCATATCATGATTATCATATCGTTAAGATAAAGGTTTATAGGATTGGAACAATCATCCATTATCATGAACACATGAAGCATAAGTCATGGATGGTGTATTAAGAAATACACGTTACTGTTACCATACTATGGGTATCCATCATACCCTATATCTTGTATCATCATGCATGCCATCCGTCATGATTCATCATTAGGGATCATACAACCATGGTCTACCGTCAAATATTATTAAAGGTTCACCTATCATCAACCATAGGTAACCACCATACTAATGTTCACAACCTATTTGTCATGTCTTGTCATCATGATCAAAGATATGGGATCAAGGTAGCAAGATAACATACTATCATATAGTGCTCAAGATAACTTTTAGGGTTATCGGGTTAGGGCACAACCCTCACTAGAAGTGTCGCCTATCCTCACCAATGCTAGGTAGCGACCACAAACCCTCACTAAAGGGGTATCGGGTAGGGTACCAACCTTCACCCAAGATTGTCAGCTACAAGCATGACATGCAATCCATGCACAAAGGAAGGGTATCGAGCAACTAGGGCTATAAGTTGTATCACACATCCATGGGCATGGTGGTATCAGGAAACCAGGTACAAGGGTGCATGTAGTACAACACATGGGCGTCACATATCGCCCAAAACCCTATTGCCCATTAGGGTTAGGGTCACTATAACGGTCAAGGTGTCACACGTATCGGCCAAGCCTTCCACTCTAGAACCATCCAAGTTATTAGCTCATACTCTTACCGGGTAGCCACCCAAAGAGGGAAGGATGTGTTGGGAAAAGCATATCAGCCAAGACATCACATCCCTATATAGGGTATCGGCCAAGCACTTGACCAGTTGTATCGCCCAAACCTTACCGTGTGCATGATATACTCTTATCGGATTAGGGCTACTGATATCGGCAAAGATCTCTATAGGTGTGTGCCAGGTAGCAAGGGTGTCGGGTTATGTTCTTCACTAAGGCATATCGGTCAGGGATGCTAGTACCACTCAAAAGCTTAACCAAGAGTGGGGCTCTCATCCAAAGAATCGTGCAAAGCACAACAAGGCCATACCGCCTAACTCATCATAACGGGTAACACCTCGTATTGGGCAACACTCAACTAACTCAACTATCAAGCACCATATCGGGCGTGGGGTCTACAAGGTTCCGTCCAACCATATCGCCCAAGAACACCCCTTATTGGTCATCTAGGGTTAGGGAAACCTTATCATTCAAGGATCCATGTCGAGAAACTAGAGTTAGGATCATCCTATCGGCCAAGCAAGCATATCGTCCCAAACTAGGGTTAGGCATCTGTATCACCCAAGGCACCACTTTAAGGGCTAACACCCACACCCAAGGTTAGCTCATTGATTTCATCTACTACCAAAGACATCACCACTATATCGCCCAAGATATCAACCAAGGACACAACCCCAAGAACATGTCGTGCAACAAGGGTAGACCATCAACTCACCACTAAAGATCAACACTTCATATCAGCCAAAGGTCCAACGAGGTATAAACCACTCATATCGTCCAAACCCTAAACCCTAGGGTAGGAAAGGATATTGGTCACCACACCATATCGTCCAACAATACCAAAAGTTGGCTCACCTCTCAACAACCAAGTGAGAGGGGTCTTGCACGACCTTAAGCATATCGGGCAACAAGGGTAGAGCAACACCCTATCGGCCAACCAACTCAACCTAACGTCCAAACACCTAGACCATAGGTTCACTTTTCATTATCCAGGGAGAGAGAGGAGTCTTACCCAATCTGCTAGAGCATGGCTCACCTCTCAAGTACAAGGGATATTACTCATGTACCATCGACCAAAGCAAGACCTAACGAGCAAAGTATTATATCGTGCAACCACTATATCGGGCAAGCACCCTATCAGGTGGTTCATCTTCAACCTCAAATCACCCAATACCATTATGCACAAGATAGATAAGAATAAGATAGTAATAAAACATAGCATTCCAATTAGATCAGATTCTAAGTTCAACATATATAACTATCATGGAGAAAGGTATCGATTTAAGTACAAGAACCAATATGTGCACATATGAAGAATGAACATAATAGAGATGGTTAAGAGTTATGTAACCCGCCTTAAGAGGATCTCCATGAAAGGCATAAAGCTTCCTGTTCCAAGCAGAAAACCCACGTTCCTCTCCATGGAAACCATCCATCTGAAGCTCTAAGCTTGTCTTCGGCTCCATCATCATCACCTCAAGGAACAAGAGAAGAAGAAGAAGATACCATGGTTATGTATAGATCAAGAAGAAGAAAAGAGGGGGAGATAACCACGGCCTTGCCTACTCACATAAAGGGCCCATCCATGGCCGAGAGGAGGAGAAGGATATGAATAAGAAGGCACAAGGAAAAGCTACCAAGGAAGCATAACTCACCAAGGTCGGATCTTGAGCAAGGAGTCTCTATGGCCAAGGAGCTCACCCTCCTAAGCTCCATGGGAGTCTTCCTTAAGCTCCCAAGCTCCCATGTTCGTACCAATAGGAAGGGGAAGGAAGGTGAACGAAAAGGATCACTTGGTCAAGGAGGAAGGGAGTTATATACACCAAGGAAGAGAGAGGTAGCAAGGGAGAGGTGTCATAACCACATAAACCAAGGTGCCACTTGCTCTTGCACATAACGCCACTTGTTGTCACCCTAGCAGCTCATGCACAGCCTGGTGATACACTCTAGAATGTGTATTGTGCATCTAGGCAGCTGTCATGGCCGATACACCCTTTTAGGCGACACACCTTCAAGCCCTAGCCGATACACTAAAGGACAAGGTAGCATATGTGACACATATATGTTATAAAGGTCATATAGAGATGTTACTCCTCAACAATCATCCAAACAAGGCGCCCCAACCTCCATCCTCATCCTAGGTGATGCCAAACAGAAGCAAGAAGACTCTAGAGCTGATAAATTGCATATTGACCCTCCACTTTGGGTAATTTGCAATTTACACCAAAATTAGCACACAAAGCACAAGCATCAACCAACCAAGCTCAAACTTGGAACATAGGTCCTCCACAAGGTGCCCCACAACATCATTCTCTTTCTAATGATTCTATAGAACTAAAAGCATGCTCTACATGTGACATATTGCAATATAACCCCTTACTTTGGGTAAATTGCACTTTAGTCCAAAACAAGCAAACATTGCTCAAACAACATCCAAATGGGACCAAACTGGAAACATGAGCTTGTCACATGATATCAAAACATCTTAAGAGATTAGATTAAGGTTCTAAGCACCTTTCATAAGCAAAGTAAAGTGGGTTAGCCCAAAACTTGGATCAAGGTCCTTACAACTACTTTGACAAATTTTGATAATAGTTAATAACATTAACATCAACTATTTCTTTCTAAAATGTCAAAATGTAAAATGTAAATAATTGTATTGGTTTAATAATTCCTTTATTCTTATAAAAATCAATGATATTATTGTATAATTCTATGTAGAAATTTAAATCATTCACGCCAATGACCTCTGATGGTCTATTAATGATCTCTACTCCCACATGAATAACATTGGTTCCTAAGAGAGGAACATATACATGTTACTTGATGCATTAGAGTTCCTCAAAAGACGATTCTTATTTTTCCCCATCAAGATTATAGGGTTGTAAATTGGTAGGGGTAGACCCGTGGACCCGCAAATCCAGACCCTTAAAAGAACCGTCACGGGTCTAATTTTTTATAAGAACCATCACGGGTCTAATTTTTTATACCCACATACCCTTGAACCTGTATAGCAGGTTGAATAATGGGTATGCTTGGACCCAGACCCACTAGACCCGTGTACCCTCTATACTAAGTAACTACTTAAATAATATGTTATATATATCATACTTTACTGGTCTAATTAATAATTTTTTAGATTATATCCTACTCTAACCACAATAAGGTTAATACTAGTCATATAATTATGAATTAATTATTTTAGTTACAATAATGAACATATGTAAACTTAAAATCAAAATATCTACTAATTTACATTACTTTCTACATAAGTTAAACATTATGATGATGACTAAAAAAATGTAAATAATTAACTCAATTAATGTTAGTGTATAAAATATAACATTATCTAACAGTTTTATTGCATGTTAATATACTATATAATAACAATATCTTGTTGTATAAAATATATAGAACATACTCATTTTTCTTACATAAATAATTTGATGTTTTATGGATACACTTACACACATACCCGCACCGCATACCCGCTATTATTGTGGGTACAGGTATGGTGTGGGTCTATGTTTTGTATTATGCGGGTCTAGAATCAGAACCGGACCCGCTAAATTAGATGGGTACGGGTATGAGTAAGGCCAGACCCGTATCGTACCCGCACCGTTTACACCCCTATAAGATTCCCCTCAAGAGTGTGAGGTTGAACCTATACATGTTATTTGATAGGCATTCTCATTCAGTCTTTCATTGCTCCATGTATGCCTCCTCGTAATGTTTTCCTACCTCTACTAAAAAATATCTCTTCTTCTTTGCATTTTCAACCGTATGAAAACTCTTCTTTTTGGGTCTATATCTAACTATCCAAATCTTATTTTCCCCCTTCTCACATTGACAAAATCATATTTTACTATTCTCGTGCAATATATTTTATGTTGTTTTTATTTCCGTTGAAGTCTCGACTAACTATTCATATAACTAGGCATAAACCCGTTCGTTGCACGGGCTTGGAAGTAATTAAATATTTCTAAAATTTTACTTGTGCGGGCCAAAGGCCATGGCATGTATATATTAAAATGGTAGAATATACAACATTATAATCAACGATTGATTTAGGGGGAGAAATGGGGATTATCCAGAATCGAAGAGCTAGTAACTCCTCTGACTTATCAGAACCGTCAGTTTGAATGTAAAAGAGGGTCACGAGACAAAAACTGAACGGGGGAATCAGAAAGATAGAGAGACGTACGGAGGCTGAAGTGTAGCATCCTCAGCTGGTCTGGTGATGGCAGCCCCTGACTCTAAAACAACACAGACAACTTGCCAGACGATCTCCTCTTCCTCCCTTCCTAGTTCAACGCACCGATTCACAGTTTAGAAGAGGAGGGAGCAGGAGGACAGTAGGGTACCAAGTAGGAATTGGGCGTGTGGATCCGTGGAAGAGAAGAATGTTGATAGTCAGCGTCCCCTGGTAGCAACAGGCACAAGTAACATCCCTCTGGAGCGCTGCACCCACACCCACCTGAGATTCGTGAGAAGAGGATCGCCTGATCGTCAGTCGTTGTCGATAAGAACAGAAACTCTAGATCGCCACTCCTGTTGCCAGAGCGAGACTGCGCTGCAAGAGCGAGACTGCGAGAGTGAGAAGTGAGATGTGGGTTCGTGTGCCCACATGTTTCACCCTACGCACACGCGTCCAGCAGAAGACACTCACTGTGTCAACCCGCAAAATCCGCAAGCCTGAAAAAAACCATTATTTGCGGGTCGGGTCGGGTCAGGCAGGATTTTATTGCCATGCCTACTTACTATGTCATTTTACATAATAGAAGTCCAACACTCAAGTAAAAGTACTTACTAAGTCATATGAAAAAGATAGCAATTGTATAAAATTTACAAAGCATACAACCCCTACTTAGGATATTTTTTCTGTGAGCACCCACTGAGATTTAATCAACTGTAATATGTCATTGCTGATAGAGGTATTCAGACGTACCTAAAAGTATCACATACATAGAAAATGCTATCCGACAATGCTTAGTTTGAGCAAATCTGACATGGTCGGGGGCTCATAAAATCTTGAGGGACTCTGATCGCCTTTCCTCTACAAAACTTTGATTTGCTTGATTTTAATACTGCTTATAAGAGATTGTCAAGCCAAATATGTAAAGTTCCAGCACCTTGAAATTCAGGAAAATAATCAAAACCATAGGTAACATCCAACAAAGCTTGAAGCCTAACTGATAATTTACAGCTTGAATATAATCTAACGGCTAAAAGAAAGAGCTCAGGCATATACAAATGATGTGACTCTAAACCAACAAACATTTATCAGTAATTAGTTATCAAGGTAGTAATTTGGCTGAGATGATATTTTAAAAAGTTGAAAACAAGCAGTACAAAAGTGGCAATATTCATTAAATGAATTAGCTTATAATAATAACCATTTGATTAAGAGTAATGTATGTCGAACTAATATATAGTCCTAATAAGACATTGATGGAAATGTGTTGTATTAGGATATTCAAAAACATGTTACAGATTTCAATAAGAGGCCCTCAGCGTGAACAAACCATGTACTCCTTCCGAGGTGCATGTTTCAATGGCCATGGCAGAGAACAATAATTTGAAATAAGCGAACCTTTTGGAGAAATTGCAACAATATAAAAAAGGAAACATACCCGTTTTCTACAATCAGCAAAATTCATATCGCACAAAAATACTACACTCAGATAAGCTTCTTCGTGAATTGATAAAAGAATATCACGAGGCAAGCAAAGCGGTACAACGTTCTGTCTTTTCTCTTCTTTAGTTGGATTCCGCTCTGCAGTTCTCATAATGCCTTTTGCAAACGTGAAGTTCATTGGAATAGTTACAAAATAGTTAAGATCAAATAACTATATTATGTGCTAACTTTTACTATCATAATAAGTGTGAAACAGATATATACAGACATCCAAGTTTTTTACAAGCCAAAATTGGGCAACATGGATTTTATAGCTGATTAGTAGGAGTGCTCGTGGAGATGTTGACATTGCTTTGCCTCATTAGATTCTTCCTGGCAAGTTCCTTGCATTATCTTCTTTCGTTGCAGCTGATGTTTTTATATACAAAAAGTGTGGAGTAGTCATGATTTATCGTTTTTTGCTGCAGTTCATCTGATACAATGTACAGAATAGAATTAGATTTACAACAATCATATTTACAATATGGACAACTTAAACAAATATTAAAGTAAAAGCTGGATACTTATGGATATATAGCATCCCACATTAATATTTAATACAATGTGTATTAACAATAAGAATATCATACCTAACCTGAAAACGTCATGTCATTTTACAAAAAGCGGAGAAGTTAACTGTTTATAAAATATTTGCATATTCAAATAGAAGTTATAACTGATCTAAACGTGCATGAATTCTTGTATTTTTGTACATCGGGCCATATGGTTTGCACATGGTTATTGTTCATACTGGTAACTTTTAATTATTGTATGTGATGTGGTTTTTGTTTCCCAATAGATGTGTAGAGGATAATTCTACTTTATGTTTCTAGAGAAATAGGCATTCTCATCAGAGGAAATTCAAGTTAGTAAAGGTGAAATACATCCTAATGAGCCATTTAGCATATATTTCATGTTGCATATCCATTTGAAAGATATATATAGATCATGATTTAACCCATAATATGAACTCAACCTGAAAGGCAATATTGAATTAACATATGGGTATGCATGCTATGATATATGCATTCTGCACAAGCACTGATGTTGCTTTATCATTTACTAACTTAAGGAGCTAAATGTAGTGATCTTATGTACGTCATAGTTACATTTGAAGCCTATGTAAATTTCCATAGTGGTGACAATGTCACAGTTAGATATGAAATAATGGACGTTAGCAGAATGAGCACAGTTAGTAATTGATATGAATTACTATTGTTTTGTATAATACTAAAAGCTACCGTACAACAAGTATAGAATGTCTACATCTGATTAGAATAGTGGTTACAATTAGAAATAAAACCAATACCGATCAGCTAAATTTGACCAATAGCAATTAGTTAAATTTGACCAATAGAGATTAGCTAAATTGTACATTTCCAGACGAACTTGATGATTAAAAGTGAGTTTGGAGTGCAACTACCTATCATAAAATTAAAATTGACAAATTAGTACTAGTAAGCATTGTGTGTTTTAGGTCTAGCACGATAGTTGGCTAGATAATCTTCATATTGAGCAACATGAGTGTGTTCTAATGTCCAGCCTTTTAATGTCTTGTATAACAAATCGTCCTACTTGATCTTCTCCATCATTTAAGCAAAAGGCATTTGACCGAAGGGTTATGCGCATGTTTGTTGTAGGTTGTTTCCAGTTTCAAGTAAAAACAGATGAACTCCCAAATTTAGTTCATAGTGTGAGTGTAACTGCATCAGTTGCATACCTATGATGTTAATATTTGAGTTTAATATGTACTACCTAAATCTTGATGATTGTATGTAATGTGGTTTTTGTTTCTCAATACATGTGTAGAGGATAATTGTGCTTTATGTCTGTACAACCTAATGAGTCATTTGGCTTGTTTTTTACCTTATATACCCATTTGAAAGATATATATAGCTCATGTTTTAACACATAATATGATATACTTTTTTAGAATAGTTGTTAAGAAACATGCACAAAGTTTGTATGTAACTTTTAAATGTTGGTGTCCTTCACGTCAAAAAGGTATTAAACATATACAAAAATAAAAACATTCTTAATTGATTAAAAGCAATTTAGGTTTTAGAAGATGAACCTGAAGTAGACATTTGCTGACATAAGCCCCATTTATACAACAAAATATAAAGCTTATTGAGTACAAAAAAGTTGTCCTCCTGTATAACAAACAAGCAATGAAATGGAAGTTATGATTTGTAGAGTATTCTTAAAGACATGAAGATCAGAAGCAGATATTTTTCAATATTAACTCCATTCGTAAGGCAAATACAGATCTCATTTGATGTCAAGTAACCTTTTTAGTTATATGTACAGTAAGGCAACATGTTGTTTCATGAAGGTGTCCTATATAAGAAATGGATACAAAATGAAAGTAGTTAGAATTTGTAAGTCGTTATTTAACTAATTAAAATGATTATATAATTTGAAAAATAATATAAATGTTGTACTTTGTAAGAGACTGTCGTTGGAGTGGATATTGAGCAAAAGAAGTGACAGTGAAGTCACGATTCAGCATATATCGTTGGTTGTCTTTACTTAAACGCAACTGAAAAGTATATTGCTTGCCAATTGGTTCTTCAAATATATGGTCAATAGCATTTTGGCTGTCCTCCTAATATTAAAAAGAAGATTGATTATTGCAATAGATTTATTGTTATACCAATTAATGTGAAGGCTAAAAGAAAATAATTATGAAACTGCTTATTATTCGAATTATAGTAGTGAATTAGTAAACAAGTGTAAAATATGTAAACTATATTTTCTTTGTTTATGGAACATGCTTATGTATTACCTTGCTAAAGAGTTCTAGTAGTCTTTCAGTTGAAATGCCTAGAAAGGAATTTGCATTGTCCCCAAAGAAAGTAACATAGGCATCGTTGCTTTCATCAAGAATTTTAGCTTTTATTTTCAACCTATTCAAGAATAATTTATAGCCATACTTTTGTACATAAATTGAAAGTATTTAGCTTATTAAATTACCTTATTGTTGGAATACATTCAATGACTCCACAGTAATAACATCAAGTACTATTTGATGACAACTTGTATTTTCTTGAGCATGACTGGCAGCAGTCATAGAATATTTCATCATCACTGGATACACTTCTGATTGTGCCTTTGATTGTGAAATATTGAACCTATAATAAATTGCAAAGAGGAAAAGCCATATAAGTAATTTAAAATATTTAAAGGGAAAATGATATGAAGTTATTATAGAATTCCAAAGGGAAGACAAAAATAATGTTTTACATATTTTATAAAACTTTTTTTAGAAGTTATCTTTTTAGCTACCATATATAATTTTACCAAGGTATTATAAGAATTGCAAAAGGTTGAAGTATTCAAAATGACTTATATGGTTACCTTGTCAATTATTTTTTGTGCATGGACAACCATATCATTGATAGTTATGCATGGGGTATTATCATCCATTTGTTTCTTGTAAAAACATACATGTGCTGGTAGCTTCTCCTTCATTTTATCTTTTGAGAACCTATATTAGACATATGAATATATTACAATAATCAGAATCACAATTGTTATTTGTGAATTGAACATTTGCATTTCACAATTACTAACCATCTTTTTAAAGCCTGAAATTCAGGAAGAGTAGTTGGTTCGAAAGAAAATTCTGAATAATCAGTGGTTGCAATACAATGCTCATCTATAGAACAAAATTTTGTTAAGAATAAATGTAAAAGGTATAAGTTAGATTTTTCTAAAAAATTATACCATTGTATGTATTAACTTTGACTTTTGTTGCAAGAAGAACACCATTTTCCTTTACGGCAACAACTAATGCATCATCATATTTCTTTGCAATTTCATTCCAAACCGTTAACCGAATGAAGGAATTGCTAATTCATAAATAAAAAAATATTTATTAGACTATACATTAATATCTTTCTGGGGAAACTATAATAGCTAACCTTTGGTCTACGATGCAAACACTAATACGAGAATAACTCGACATGCTTCTCGATTGTAATTTCCAAATAATCCCAACTACATCTACCAAAATCATAGTAATTAGTTAAGTGGATATGTAATAGACATTGATATCAAAAAAATAGATGACATACCAATAAGAATTTGATTTGCAGGTCTGAATGAGCTGATTTTATCTAATGATGTGATGTGATGCATATGATATGGTATTGTTTTATCATCTTGCACTTGAACTGCTATGGAGCGGTCATTGATATCGACGATGAAGTCACGAGACACAATTTTAAAACCAAACTGGTGTTTTTTTTATGGTGACATATTTTAAAACCAAAGTATTTCCAATGACAAGCAACTCATCCCATTTGGTTGGATTTGAATGAGAAATTTTTTCTTGGATTTCATCACCCTGTTAATAATGAGTATGAGCTATTAAATAAATTATGTAATTTGAGATTAAATAAAATATTAAGTAAGTAGAATTCAAACCATAGAATCGATAAAAGTCACCACAAACAAATCAGTTTTACCAATTGGTTTGTCAATTGTACGTCGCCATTTATTTGTGACACGAACTAAGAGTACAACTTTTTGTTGATTTGGACGTAAGTTACTGAATAAACATGGTTTTAGTTCTTGTAGCACATCCATTTGCAAGTTCTTCACCTCTTCAATACATTTTTGAATGCATAGGATGTATATTTTGTAATGTAAAATATATCTTTATAAGAAGAAATAATTGATGTATTACATACCATGTTTGAGTATCACTGAAGTTTTTTCTAAAATAGATGAAGAAGATTGATCAAATGTTGATTTTGCTTTCTTAGAGCCATGAATAGCATTGTGATCTTCATAATCATGCACTATTTGACTTTCATCTTGGCTGCTATGCATTCTTTTCGATCCTACCACTTCCTTTGCAGGTGTTTTTGGGCTGATTTCTTTTATAAACTCAAATTTGTTCGCTAGTCATATTTAAATATACATTTTAGAAGTAGAAAAATTAACTAACAAATGTGATTAAAGATACGTAATAATGCTACCAACTACAATTGTCTGCTTAAGAAATTCAAAAGACGATTGAACTCACGTTCAGAAGCAGTTGTTCTGATAACGCCATCATTGATTACCTGACTTAAATCTTCTGTAAATGTGAAAATGTATGTGAAATGTAAAACCTTCACAATTTTTTCCTGAGATGTTAAAATATTCTACCTTCTAAAGTGTCATGAGTTATTTTGTTGATGATCTTATCAGAGATAGCTTGGTTCTGATTTCCTACATGATATAAATGAAGGATAAGAATAGTGTATAATAAGTATGCAAAGTTTGCAATGCATACATAAAAGTAATAATCTAAAGAAGAAGAAAAAAGAAACAATGAAATTTAAAATAAAATAAGTTACCTATATTTTTAACATATATAAATTTAAATTGCGGTATATTCATCTGAAATACCAACATCTTGCAAAATCTCTTCGTATACTATATTTTTTGTAACATTTTTTGGTATTCCTTCATAATTCCATGGCATAATTTTCAAACCTTCTTTTGATGTAACACATGAAATAGCAACATATAGTTGACCGTGAGAAAAAATAGGTGTTTTTAAATACAGTCTGACTAATTGTAAAGTCTGGCCTTGGCTTTTGTTTATAGTCATAGCAAAAGATAATCTTATTGGAAATTGCCTTCTTTTCAATATGAATGGTGCTCCAGTTCAGTGAAAGTAATACGTGGGATATAAACATGATCACCAACATGACTACCAGTAATGATTTCAGCATCTAAAACTCGAAGGCTAATCATTCTTAGCACTAATCTAGTTCCATTACAAAGACTAATGGATTGATCTATGTTTCTAATAAGCATAATTGGGGCTCCAACCTTTAATTCTAAAATTTGATTTGGAATACTTGAAAATTTTAAAGAATGTAGATATTCATCAGAATATATGGTATGGTCAATTTGGTCACCACTATCAAGAGTCTCCGCAATGTCAGAACTATAACATAAGGAACATGTGCCTGGCATATGATTCAGTAACAAACGATTTAAGTCATCAACCTCATCATTTCTTGGTGCAAGTATGGAGTGTGCTCTCAGGTAGTTTGAATCTGCATATTTATCATCAAATTCAGGATAAATCTTATCAATTAAAGTATGTATGGTAGCAGGTCCATCTAACAACAATTCATGAGGCAATTCTATCCAGTTGTCTTGGTATTCGTTGTTGAAATGTATGTGAGGAATAGAACCATCACCCACTCTTAATAACCATTCGATGAATTCTCTTCTTTGAATGGCAAAGTTTTCACACGTATGTTGAACACACATATTTACTGAAAGTTTGTAGATACGGCAATGGTTATTTTGATTGGCTAATCGTTGCATTGACAATATTAGTTTGTCCTCCCTTAGGAACAACATGTAAGATTTGTCTAAAATCTCCCCCTAAAACAACTGTTATACCTCCAAATAGATGATCTTTTGAATTTTCTTTCATAGGATACATAATGTCTTTTAAAGTTCTATCTAATGCTTCAAATGTATATCTATTCATCATTGGTGCCTCATCCCATATGATCAATGTGGTTTTCTGAATCAGTTCAGCTAAATCTGACTGTAAAGGAATACCACATGTTGAACCCTCATCTAAATCTAAAGGGATTTTAAATCTAGAATGAGATGTGCGTCCACCTGGTAATAACAATGCTGCAATTCTTGATGAAGCAACAACTAAAACTATGTTCCCTTCACTTCGTAATTTTTCTATTAGTGTATTCCACAAGAATGTTTTTTCCAGTGCCACCACTACCACTTACAAAGAAGAATGACCCTACAGATGAATTACATGATTTTACAATATCATTGAAAATTAAAAGTTGACTGTCATTCAATTTTCTAAATCTTTCAATAAATTTGACAGATAGATTCTTACGATCATACATAAGTTCCTCATATATTAATCTATTATTTGATGAGGCTTTATCAAGAAATTGTGGCAATGGAAATCCAATAAAATCTTTTAAAGATCTTCCATTCTTATTCAAAATTTCTTCAATATGTAATAAACCTCTATTTTTTAAATCAGCTTCGTTGTCCATTTCTCTTGGTATATTAGAATCAATAGGTACTCTATTTTTAAAATCATCAGTTAATATTTTCCAATACTTATTCCAAATTTTGTCAGGATTGTTCATTTCAGTACATAATAACAAAGAACAAAATAAATGACGTAGCTACCATGCAGTTGCCCATGTAATTGCATCAGTAAAAGCATCTTCTCATTCAGACATATCTGAAAGTAAACCTTTTGCATGGCAAGCTTCTTTAAAACTCTTACATAGATGACCATCAACTGTTTTCAACTCAGCATAACTTCTTGCCCCAAGAACTTTACAAAGTAGTAACCTTAAGTAATATAATTCTCTGACAGATGGATTGATACGTGGTAATCGACCAATAGATAAACCAGACCTTCATATTGACCACAAATTTTTCTTACTATCCCACGCCTATTGTTGTGGAAATTCTACATTAAGTTAGTTTTCTCGAAATAGGTGATTCTCTATTTGTTTGAAACCATTCAATCAACATCGTCTTTCCAACAAATGGGCGTGCCACTACATTCTCAAGTAATTCATGATCAAGGAATGTTACATGGTTTTCGTCTGGCAAGTGTATGTCTAAGCGTAACACAGAAGGGTTGCGGTGATGGATATGGAAATCGAATATTCTCCATGAAGCTTCAGAGGTCAATATGTAACGGCAATTTAGATAGGCAGCTATCTCATCAACTATTGTGCCATTTCCATTATGCACAAGAGCAGTAGCTCTATCATGACCTTTATGTAGATATTTGTAGAGATACTTGATGGCTTTTGCTTGGTTACATATCTCAACATTTATGTGAGCATCATACTTATTTAATAAGTGTGTATTATGTGGCACAATCCAACGATTATCTATGGTCACTGAATTCAAATTGAATTGCATTCCATTATCTCTTCTTCGGTATACTACATAACCGTCAGAGTCAAAGCTAGTTGATTCATTAAATTTCCATGGATAAATTTTGATGCATATGTTTTTTAACATACAAGGAGATTTTTCATTATGGACACCAAATGGGCCATGAATCATACATATAGAGACTGTTTGAAAGGCTAAAGGATCATTGTGAACATTAGGTATTTCAGCAAAAATTATACGATCTACATCTTCTAAAGATCTAATTTTACTCTCACGATCGAGAGTAATTAGCAAATGCATATGCGGCAATCCTCGCTTTTGAAACTCTATCACTGAAAGATCTGATTTCACAATAAAATTACTAACGATAGCATAAAATTAAAATAACAATTATAAATTTATATACCTGAAATCACTTTCCCAAATAGTTGTTTTTTAACTATATCCTCTCTTAGTTGTCTTTGCTTAATGTTAAAGACTCTAGAAAGAATATCCAGACGATCTTCTCTTGATTTTCCACCAAAATAATCAATGTATTCCCGTATTTCAGGCCAATTCAGATTACATGTGAATGTAATGAAAAGATCAGGAGGACCAGCCCATGCACATAATGTCATCGCATCATGGAAATTTTGTCTCATGTACCTTGGTCCTCTTGTAAATGACGATGGTAAAATGATGCATTTTCCTATATTTGTTGCATTTTCAATTCCACATGAAAATGAATCTTTGATATTAGCATATGTCTCAACTCAAAGTTTGTCCTGGTTGTTTCTATGCCAAGCTAAATGATCATATTCAATGCAAGCATATGCATCAACTATAAATTGTTGCAACAATCGACCACTTCGGAGTAAAGCACTTTTTGCTTCAATATTTCTATCATGTAGTCGATATGAGTAAAATTCTAACATAGTAACAAATTTTCTCATACAATCACCTTCATCTTGGTTAAATCGAATGTATGGTCTCCAACCATCTTCACCATAAGGAAAAAGCAATGGATACTGCAATGGCATATAAGCAGGATGCTTTTCACTAATTTTTTTAAATGTCGTGTCTTTTAAAGACACTATGATGTCTCTAGATTCAGTAATTCCTCCGTCTCCACCTACAATTAACATAGCTATTTCATTCGTAGTAGGTAATGAATATTGGTTGTCAACATGTTTTCGATTAGCTATCAAACGTAATGATAGTTCAGTACTAGAATGAATTTGTATCCATTGATTGACAGATCGAAAGAGAATGGCATAAGGATTTAGTTGATTTATCATTTGTTGTAGTTTTGTTATGATGTATGTAGTCAATTTAGAGCATTCCTTGTTATTTGAGAATATGTTACATCGGTTGACATCTTCATTTTCAGTATCATATACATAGAGTTGAGCATACATAGGATAATCATTCTCAGAAGGCAAAAGTGAACCGATACAATGATAAATTTGTCCATGAATGCGAAAAGTATAAGGACCTCTGCCATCGTTGATAGATGTATCTTGTAATGCACCCATGGATGTAAACGCAAAAACATTATTGTATTGGCGTATGTATTTGCGAAAATATTTTCCTTCCTTACAAATGCCTTTTAATAAATAATCTAGATAAGAGGGAATGGATTGCAAGGTCGACATTTTAATCTTTCCATCCCAACAACATGAATGAAAATGTGGTATGTGATCACCTTTACGCATTATCCGCTCCTCAAACCACATGTATGCACCACAATGTATGCAAGTACATGATGGAAATCCTAGATAATGTCGTTCATTGAAAGCTGCATATATATATATATTATTGTTTGTAATCATAAAGTATGTTAATGTACATACAAAAGATTTATTTAAAAATTACATCGGTTTTGTTGTGGCATTCTAGCTCCAGATAGATAATTTCGTAACCGCTTCCTAGGTCTGATGGAGTCACCATTACCTATATTCAATTTATCAATATTACTCACTTAGATAAGAACCAATACATATAAATAATATGAATTAGAGAAAGCATAAATATTCATAACAGTAGATATATATGATTATAAAGATCAATAAAAAGTCGTATACATACAAACCTCGAACAGATGAGCTTCCCATGTGTAGCACAGCCTGTATCTGATCTGCAGAAACAACATCAACAAAATGAACAAAAAACAGTATACATTTTTAGATATGAATTCATATTAGGACAATAACTATCTGAAATGTTGAAACAACGCGAAAAAAATTATTAACAAACAAAAAAGTGATTATTTATGGTTACTCCAAGTATGTTTCAGTTACCCAAGCCATACATGCAAGAATAGTGATACATACAAGAATGTAGACAGAAAAGAGTGCAATAAGAAACTAATTTTAAAGGAACTCAAATTTAGGTCTAGAAAAAAAATCAGATGAATGGCTCGAATATTAAGTTCTTGAAGAAAATGAGCACTGTTTGTTTGATTTATTGTAACCCATACATAATGCAAAAATCGATCTTAATTTATTAGTGAAATGGTTGAAATGTTGAGAAGGATTAGTATATATGTTTTTAATCAATTTGAGCAATATATATTGTCTGCTAAATTAGAAAATTTTGTCAGGTCTAGGCTTTTTTCTTCTAGTATATAAGTAGAGCATTTCTTGTTATTTGAAAATATGTTACATCGACTGATATCTTCATTTTAGTATCATATACATAGAGTCGAGCATACATAGGATTACCATTCCTAGGTCTGAAAGAGTGACAATTACCAATGTTCAATTTAATGATATTATTCACTCAAATTAGAACCAATACACATATATACTATGAATAAGAGAAAACTTAAATATTCATAATAGAAGATATGTGTAGTTATAAAGATGAGCCAAAAATTGTACAGATACGAACCTTGAGTAGATGAGCTTGCCATGTGTACAGTAACTATCTGTCATGTTTAAATAACATAAAAAAATATGTAACGTGAAAAGTGATTATTTTTTTTGTTGAAATACTATGCTAATATATAAAAAAGAATCATTTTACATCTTCAAATATAAATTCATATTTATATCTAGAGAATTAAATTTTTACATGAAATAGTAACATTAAATTTACCAAAACAAGTACAATTGTGTAAAATTTAAGGTTTGTTGATAATTGTGTTGGACGACACTAAAATTTCAGCGTGATTATGTTGCCTGAGTTGTGGGTCTTCGAGGGCATGCTCTCCTCCGGCTAGTTGTTTCCCACAAGTTTGAGTATTTCATGTTGTATGTCTTTTTTTATGCTAGTAAATTCTAACTCGAGTTTGACTTTGGGGGAGTCTTTTGTTGAGCCTGTCATATCTTTAGAATTTTAGAGCACAGTTAAATCGGCATATAGTAGTATGTGGGAATGTTCTCTTTTTTTTATTTTTTATTATGTTGCTTTTTCAAACATATTTGACAAGTGCACCAATTTTGGGAGTATGCCTCGAATTGAACAATTGTAAACAGCAAAATAGCTAATATCTTTTCTCTAAATAGCTATCTCAATTCTACAGAGATACCATGTTAGTAACTTCTTCTCAATGTTTTTATGTAGATCAACCATTATCTAAAAGCACAAGTATTGTCAAAAATTAGACATGTACTGTACCCGGACCCGCATATCCGGTCCATGTGTACAGCTATGCACCAAGTGCCATGTTCTCAGATACCAAAATTTGATTCTAGATACATTTTTAGGCCCAAATTGATAAAATTGTTCTAAAATTTGTAGGAAATTGGAAATTGGGATAAGAATATATGCCATTTTGAGCAAACGTCATTTACAGGAAACAAAGTGAGAAACCGAATAAAAAGAAAACAATGGCATTAACAGGAGACATCATTTTCATTTACAGAATCAGAGACACCAACTGAAAGTGTTAACGACGTTGTGCAAAACATCTATCGACCAAACAAATAATCAAGAAAAATACCTAGAAGGTAACTAAGCATGGCCTAGCAAACGGTAAACAAAGATCAAACCTTGTGATGTAATTGGAGATGAATTCCCAAATATTTGAAGGATGATTGCCTGGAAAGCAAACAATCTACACTCTTCTTCATTAGAGGTGATGCTAATCAGGATATAGAGCATTGATAGGATGTCGCTGGGTGGGTATATAATAGCTGAAGATGGCAGCTAAGAGGGCTCTGGGAATTGGACACAAAACACGGCCTGGAGATGGTCGCCGTCAGGAGTTGGGTGGCTTTGGAGCCACTTTCTGTGGGGAGTTGGACGACACCTGAAGCTAGTTGTCGTGGGGGTCACACGCCACCTGAGGCAGGTCTCTATCAGGGTTGGGTGTCGGCTAAAGCTGGCCACCGCCTGGAGCTGCGTGTGGCCGAGAGTTGGGTGCTACTGGAGTTGGATTTTAAAGGAAGAATCGTTGCTTGGACTCGTATAGTAGAATAACGGATGCCACAAGATAAGTCAGTCGGTGAGGTAGGGGTTTATCAACACGCCGACCAACTCATTGTGATCCTCAAAGGTGAAAGAGTCTAACAGAATATAACAACAAAAGTTTTTTACATGCTATACAGAGCAAAAATCTCACCTTCAATCTGCGAAGTAGCTCTGAGATAGTACAAAAAGTCCTTACCCCAGCCTCCTAGACCTCACGGCCAACTTCACTTCCTTTTTCCCCTCTACCGAGTTTTCGGCATGCGCTGGAAGATTCCATGAGCCTTTTCTCATCTAGGTTCTGAACAATCCCGTATTCTTACTCCTGTGCATTTCCGTCAACTGGATTAGTAGAAAAGAAAAGGGAGACGAGAAGAAAAAAATATGTTAACCAAACGGCACCAACTCAATGGAGGTGAGACAAAAACAAAATGACAAAAAAATCAGAATAAGGAGAGAAAAATGCACTCGACAGAAGTTAGAGAAACCAAAAAATAACGGACATTGTCATCTCCTATCAACACACCACCGACCACACTGTGAACCTCCTCAAATTTGTTTGACCTGCAAAACCCTAGCAGCGAGCACTGGAGAGTGGAGCCGCGAGTGGAGGGGAAAGCAGTTGTGAGAAGAATCGAGAGTCGACCCCTCTTTCCAAAACTATAATTATTGCAAATAACCAGAACAAAGGATTCATTTGTAATTTACAAAAATGCTGGCAAAAATTGTAACGAAGACCCTCCACACACTTTCCTGTATAGTATAGATGAATGCAGCAGACATGTACCGATCGAATAATTTAGGAAATTCACACCGGATACATTAGGTGACGTCTAAGGATGATGTGGTGTTGCATCGGAGACATTAAACAACGTTTAAAACTTTCTTTACATTGATAATATTAGAACTAATCGTAGAGGTGATAAACTTAATTGGTGTAGGTAATAAACTTTAAACAAAAAGAACCAATCAAAATAATTGATGTCAAACATGAATCTTAAGTTTTTAATATCTCGATAACATTTAGTCATTATAGATATATGAAACTAAATACAAACATAAATTTAATGTGTTGTGCAGATATGATGTACGTAAAAATCATCCATAAAATTTGAAAAAAAAAAACAGTTGTGATGGAAAAAATAGACAATGTACATAGAATTTGAAAAAAAAAAAGCACTTGTGATGGAAAAAATAGACAATGTACATAGATATAAAAATATTCAGTGTAAATTGCATTAAACTAAACTTTAATCTTTCACAAGAGAGGGCTCTCCTAAGTTGTAACCTTCCACAACAGAGGGCTCTCGTAATGTGTTTGGTAGCATGAACGTGTGTAATTATGAAAATAAATTATTCCCGCAATCAATATCTCTATTCTATTGATGTTGAATTTTTAATATAAATTTCTCAAAAAATCACACAACAAAAGCGATATAAGAAATTTTCAGAAAAAAAAAATTTCATCAATATGATATGTGCAAGTTGACATATCCAACGATGTATGCTTTCTTTACATCAATACTACTGAAGTTTCATTACAAAACTAATCTAGAATTAGATTCTCTTACATACTAAAATGATGTATGAATGTCAAAATTTTCATCGGGGACGTACTTGATCCTAATTTAATAATGAAGTTCATAATTCTTTTACCAGTAAAATTGATTAATTAAAACTCAAATCCTGGGTATATATGTATGAATCCATCAAATGTTATATTTTAACCAGTTCGAATAAATTTTTAATTTGAACAAAATTAATACATTTAATTTAACAAATTCTTTATTTACATGATAAAAAGTATTATATTATATTTTTATTTTAAATGACTTATAAATTGTCCATCACCACAAACTAGAATAATTGAACTATCAGTTATATCTTTTTGATCCCCTAATAACTTTTGAAATAGTGATTTGAATGTTTTGAATCGAGTATCTAAATCTAAAGTAAATTCTTTCTAGCTATTCTCAAATTCACAAATGCATATACAATAAAATATAAGGATATTATTCCATTCACATACTTACAAGGTTTTTTTCCATGCATAGATGGGATAAGTTCATAGTTTAGATGTATAGTATTATATTTCTTATGTGCATGGCGTGCAAATATGACAGATTTGCATTACACATTGCTACTATAACAAACTGTTCGTATATGTACATTTTACTTATGCCAAGTTCAAATATCAAGAACAGAAAAAACAACACAATCTTATAATTCAAATATTATAATTAAATCATGGACATTCATATCTTTGTTTTATTATTTAATTATCTACAGTAGCTGAGTCAAAAGCATGCCTCATGTTCGTACCTTCTCCTAATATCAACTATGAAGAAATCCCATCATTCTACCGCACATCTACGGAACCTAGTTGCCCCAAGGTTACTAATTTACCTCTTGCTAGCATTACCTGCCAACACTCCATGATGACATCCTCAAAGCGATATTTTTTTTGCCATCACAAATTAATTTCACACCTAATTACTTACATATATAGTGGCATGGTCTCTAAACTACTTCTCATGAGAATGTTCCCAGCAAAAAATACAATATCATTTTGAAATTTGAAAGACATGTAGTCTACGGTGTTGTGGCATGAACACTTAAAACCAAAGGGAAAGCAGTGAACTGCATCAGGTTAATCATGATGGTCGCATTCGCATATGTACGTTGGCATTATTTTTTAACGGATGATAGTATATCAAACGATAAAGCGAAACCACAGATAGATAACCAAATTCAGTATGCAATCTGGTGGTATTGTTAGAAAAAAAAAATAGACCTTATTGAATTTGTAGTAGCGACAAATTAGGAAAGAAAATTTGTTGATGGTATATTATTATCAGCCGATGAAGAAGATCTTTATAGAATCACTATAGCTGCAAATATGGCAAGAAAGGTTGTGGTAGTTTATCGCTAGATTGTAACCTCATAGTACATCAGAGTACATCAACCAGTGGAATGTAGATATATATTAACCAACATAAAGCATCAAATATGTTGTCTAATTTTTAGCAAGTTCAATATAGTCGTGACAAGACTGTACCTTAATTGAGACAAAAAAAAGTAAACCATCAAACAATCGCCAGTAAAAGAAGCAAGCATCTGAAGAAAAAAACATAGATAAGCAATCAGCTCGATGAGCATGCATGTGAGCAGGATGGACACTTGCGTTTAGTTATAGGGTGTTGATTCAGCTCTATTTTAGGGCTTAATCTTGTATCTTTTTGCTCTTCAATCACATCTATACCTGTTAGATTGCATGTCATTCCTCCCAATATGCTTATTTATATCAAATGCACTTATGGAGACTTTTTACATGTTTTATAGGTACTTTGTCCACTACTTGATGGCATGGAAAGAGGATGGTCCAGTCTAGGGTTTCCACATGCTTGGAGGAGCTCAAAATGAAGCCAAAACCACTTCCAACCTATCCCAAGTGGTCAAAAAAAAATTTGAAGCAATACCCTCCATGGATGATCAAGTTCAAGGCTCAAATGCATGGGAGAGACACCACCACGACCGTGGTGATCCCCCACGGCCGTGGTTGACATGCCTCAAGTACAAAAAATCAGTAAAACTCACAGAAATCGATAAAAATGGCCAAAATGACTGTGGTGATCAACATGCCCGTGGCCATAGGTGTCCACCACGACCGTGGTGACCCCCCACGGTCGTGGCCATCCATGCACACCTCCCTGTGATCTCCACATTTTATAAACCCACGACTGTGCCCATCCACCACGGTCGTGGCCTAACCTATCCACCACGGCCGTGCTACTCACAAAATCCACCAATTTTTCCATTGATTTCCCCATTTTACCACTAACTTAACCCTAGACCCCCTAGATCCCTATATAAGCCCTAGTGGCAGATGGGGGTCGGGGGTTGGCTGCTTAGAATCCCATTTTCACTCCCTTGTCACCTCCACTCCATTCCACTTCACCTCCACCTCAAATCCACTCCATTTCACCATTTCCACCACATAACCCCCCATATTTAAGCCTTACATCCACTTCCCACCACCATTTTACACCATTCCATCCAAGAAGAAGGAGGACGACGACCTTGCAGCTGCTGGAGAGGAGTCCTTCATCTACACCGAGCTCCACTCAATGTGGAAAAAAGAAAAAATGGAAAACGCCACATGGAGTGACGCCTTTCAAATTGCAATTAATATTGCGTTGAATTGAAAGCTCCACTCAATGTGGCGCTTTCCATTTTTTTTAAATTTTAAAAGTAAACACGCCAAAATATTACGACGCCTTTTCATTTCGCACATAAAAACGTCACTTTAAGTGATGAGTTCTATACAAAGTGTGCTATTTTAGTAAATATTTTACAAAGTGTGCTATATTGTATATATTTTTGTAAAAGTATGGTAGATTGTTTTTTTTTTCCATATTGGTTTTTATATGTGGGAGGGGCTGACAGGCAGCTTGCCCGTACGGCGATCGGGACCTCTCAACGGTGAGATGGCAAGATTTGGGGGGAGTTCACCGCCGGAACCAAGTACTGGTTAGCGTGTCCGCTAGCTGTGTCGCAGTACTGGTCACCGCCGGAACCAAGTACTTGTTAGCGTGTGCGGAACCAAACACTCTGTTGTATGCGTTATCCCACACAGCCATGTTCGCAGACTAGCTGTTAGCTTCTAAACAAACAAATTAAGATCTCCATTCAGACACGCAAACACAAGCGCATCAACAATGTATCTTGAGTTTCTTTTTAAGTAAAAAAAATTGAATATAAAAAAGAAAAAATGGAAAACGCCACATGGAGTGACGCCTTTCAAATTGCAATTAATATTGCGTTGAATTGAAAGCTCCACTCAATGTGGCGCTTTCCATTTTTTTTAAATTTTAAAAGTAAACACGCCAAAATATTACGACGCCTTTTCATTTCGCACATAAAAACGTCACTTTAAGTGATGAGTTCTATACAAAGTGTGCTATTTTAGTAAATATTTTACAAAGTGTGCTATATTGTATATATTTTTGTAAAAGTATGGTAGATTGTTTTTTTTTTCATATTGGTTTTTATATGTGGGAGGGGCTGACAGGCAGCTTGCCCGTACGGCGATCGGGACCTCTCAACGGTGAGATGGCAAGATTTGGGGGGAGTTCACCGCCGGAACCAAGTACTGGTTAGCGTGTCCGCTAGCTGTGTCGCAGTACTGGTCACCGCCGGAACCAAGTACTTGTTAGCGTGTGCGGAACCAAACACTCTGTTGTATGCGTTATCCCACACAGCCATGTTCGCAGACTAGCTGTTAGCTTCTAAACAAACAAATTAAGATCTCCATTCAGACACGCAACCAGTACTTGGTTCCGGCGGTGAACTCCCCCCAAATCTTGCCATCTCACCGTTGAGAGGTCCCGATCGCCGTACGGGCAAGCTGCCTGTCAGCCCCTCCCACATATAAAAACCAATATGGAAAAAAAAAACAATCTACCATACTTTTACAAAAATATATACAATATAGCACACTTTGTAAAATATTTACTAAAATAGCACACTTTGTATAGAACTCATCACTTAAAGTGACGTTTTTATGTGCGAAATGAAAAGGCGTCGTAATATTTTGGCGTGTTTACTTTTAAAATTTAAAAAAAATGGAAAGCGCCACATTGAGTGGAGCTTTCAATTCAACGCAATATTAATTGCAATTTGAAAGGCGTCACTCCATGTGGCGTTTTCCATTTTTTCTTTTTTATATTCAATTTTTTCCAGTAAAATTGATTAATTAAAACTCAAATCCTGGGTATATATGTATGAATCCATCAAATGTTATATTTTAACCAGTTCGAATAAATTTTTAATTTGAACAAAATTAATACATTTAATTTAACAAATTCTTTATTTACATGATAAAAAGTATTATATTATATTTTTATTTTAAATGACTTATAAATTGTCCATCACCACAAACTAGAATAATTGAACTATCAGTTATATCTTTTTGATCCCCTAATAACTTTTGAAATAGTGATTTGAATGTTTTGAATCGAGTATCTAAATCTAAAGTAAATTCTTTCTAGCTATTCTCAAATTCACAAATGCATATACAATAAAATATAAGGATATTATTCCATTCACATACTTACAAGGTTTTTTTCCATGCATAGATGGGATAAGTTCATAGTTTAGATGTATAGTATTATATTTCTTATGTGCATGGCGTGCAAATATGACAGATTTGCATTACACATTGCTACTATAACAAACTGTTCGTATATGTACATTTTACTTATGCCAAGTTCAAATATCAAGAACAGAAAAAACAACACAATCTTATGATTCAAATATTATAATTAAATCATGGACATTCATATCTTTGTTTTATTATTTAATTATCTACAGTAGCTGAGTCAAAAGCATGCCTCATGTTCGTACCTTCTCCTAATATCAACTATGAAGAAATCCCATCATTCTACCGCACATCTACGGAACCTAGTTGCCCCAAGGTTACTAATTTACCTCTTGCTAGCATTACCTGCCAACACTCCATGATGACATCCTCAAAGCGATATTTTTTTTGCCATCACAAATTAATTTCACACCTAATTACTTACATATATAGTGGCATGGTCTCTAAACTACTTCTCATGAGAATGTTCCCAGCAAAAAATACAATATCATTTTGAAATTTGAAAGACATGTAGTCTACGGTGTTGTGGCATGAACACTTAAAACCAAAGGGAAAGCAGTGAACTGCATCAGGTTAATCATGATGGTCGCATTCGCATATGTACGTTGGCATTATTTTTTAACGGATGATAGTATATCAAACGATAAAGCGAAACCACAGATAGATAACCAAATTCAGTATGCAATCTGGTGGTATTGTTAGAAAAAAAAATAGACCTTATTGAATTTGTAGTAGCGACAAATTAGGAAAGAAAATTTGTTGATGGTATATTATTATCAGCCGATGAAGAAGATCTTTATAGAATCACTATAGCTGCAAATATGGCAAGAAAGGTTGTGGTAGTTTATCGCTAGATTGTAACCTCATAGTACATCAGAGTACATCAACCAGTGGAATGTAGATATATATTAACCAACATAAAGCATCTGATATGTTGTCTAATTTTTAGCAAGTTCAATATAGTCGTGACAAGACTGTACCTTAATTGAGACAAAAAAAAGTAAACCATCAAACAATCGCCAGTAAAAGAAGCAAGCATCTGAAGAAAAAAACATAGATAAGCAATCAGCTCGATGAGCATGCATGTGAGCAGGATGGACACTTGCGTTTAGTTATAGGGTGTTGATTCAGCTCTATTTTAGGGCTTAATCTTGTATCTTTTTGCTCTTCAATCACATCTATACCTGTTAGATTGCATGTCATTCCTCCCAATATGCTTATTTATATCAAATGCACTTATGGAGACTTTTTACATGTTTTATAGGTACTTTGTCCACTACTTGATGGCATGGAAAGAGGATGGTCCAGTCTAGGGTTTCCACATGCTTGGAGGAGCTCAAAATGAAGCCAAAACCACTTCCAACCTATCCCAAGTGGTCAAAAAAAAATTTGAAGCAATACCCTCCATGGATGATCAAGTTCAAGGCTCAAATGCATGGGAGAGACACCACCACGACCGTGGTGATCCCCCACGGCCGTGGTTGACATGCCTCAAGTACAAAAAATCAGTAAAACTCACAGAAATCGATAAAAATGGCCAAAATGACTGTGGTGATCAACATGCCCGTGGCCATAGGTGTCCACCACGACCGTGGTGACCCCCCACGGTCGTGGCCATCCATGCACACCTCCCTGTGATCTCCACATTTTATAAACCCACGACTGTGCCCATCCACCACGGTCGTGGCCTAACCTATCCACCACGGCCGTGCTACTCACAAAATCCACCAATTTTTCCATTGATTTCCCCATTTTACCACTAACTTAACCCTAGACCCCCTAGATCCCTATATAAGCCCTAGTGGCAGATGGGGGTCGGGGGTTGGCTGCTTAGAATCCCATTTTCACTCCCTTGTCACCTCCACTCCATTCCACTTCACCTCCACCTCAAATCCACTCCATTTCACCATTTCCACCACATAACCCCCCATATTTAAGCCTTACATCCACTTCCCACCACCATTTTACACCATTCCATCCAAGAAGAAGGAGGACGACGACCTTGCAGCTGCTGGAGAGGAGTCCTTCATCTACACCGAGCTCCACTCAATGTGGAAAAAAGAAAAAATGGAAAACGCCACATGGAGTGACGCCTTTCAAATTGCAATTAATATTGCGTTGAATTGAAAGCTCCACTCAATGTGGCGCTTTCCATTTTTTTTAAATTTTAAAAGTAAACACGCCAAAATATTACGACGCCTTTTCATTTCGCACATAAAAACGTCACTTTAAGTGATGAGTTCTATACAAAGTGTGCTATTTTAGTAAATATTTTACAAAGTGTGCTATATTGTATATATTTTTGTAAAAGTATGGTAGATTGTTTTTTTTTTTCATATTGGTTTTTATATGTGGGAGGGGCTGACAGGCAGCTTGCCCGTACGGCGATCGGGACCTCTCAACGGTGAGATGGCAAGATTTGGGGGGAGTTCACCGCCGGAACCAAGTACTGGTTAGCGTGTCCGCTAGCTGTGTCGCAGTACTGGTCACCGCCGGAACCAAGTACTTGTTAGCGTGTGCGGAACCAAACACTCTGTTGTATGCGTTATCCCACACAGCCATGTTCGCAGACTAGCTGTTAGCTTCTAAACAAACAAATTAAGATCTCCATTCAGACACGCAAACACAAGCGCATCAACAATGTATCTTGAGTTTCTTTTTAAGTAAAAAAAATTGAATATAAAAAAGAAAAAATGGAAAACGCCACATGGAGTGACGCCTTTCAAATTGCAATTAATATTGCGTTGAATTGAAAGCTCCACTCAATGTGGCGCTTTCCATTTTTTTTTAATTTTAAAAGTAAACACGCCAAAATATTACGACGCCTTTTCATTTCGCACATAAAAACGTCACTTTAAGTGATGAGTTCTATACAAAGTGTGCTATTTTAGTAAATATTTTACAAAGTGTGCTATATTGTATATATTTTTGTAAAAGTATGGTAGATTGTTTTTTTTTCCATATTGGTTTTTATATGTGGGAGGGGCTGACAGGCAGCTTGCCCGTACGGCGATCGGGACCTCTCAACGGTGAGATGGCAAGATTTGGGGGGAGTTCACCGCCGGAACCAAGTACTGGTTAGCGTGTCCGCTAGCTGTGTCGCAGTACTGGTCACCGCCGGAACCAAGTACTTGTTAGCGTGTGCGGAACCAAACACTCTGTTGTATGCGTTATCCCACACAGCCATGTTCGCAGACTAGCTGTTAGCTTCTAAACAAACAAATTAAGATCTCCATTCAGACACGCAACCAGTACTTGGTTCCGGCGGTGAACTCCCCCCAAATCTTGCCATCTCACCGTTGAGAGGTCCCGATCGCCGTACGGGCAAGCTGCCTGTCAGCCCCTCCCACATATAAAAACCAATATGGAAAAAAAAAACAATCTACCATACTTTTACAAAAATATATACAATATAGCACACTTTGTAAAATATTTACTAAAATAGCACACTTTGTATAGAACTCATCACTTAAAGTGACGTTTTTATGTGCGAAATGAAAAGGCGTCGTAATATTTTGGCGTGTTTACTTTTAAAATTTAAAAAAAATGGAAAGCGCCACATTGAGTGGAGCTTTCAATTCAACGCAATATTAATTGCAATTTGAAAGGCGTCACTCCATGTGGCGTTTTCCATTTTTTCTTTTTTATATTCAATTTTTTCCAGTAAAATTGATTAATTAAAACTCAAATCCTGGGTATATATGTATGAATCCATCAAATGTTATATTTTAACCAGTTCGAATAAATTTTTAATTTGAACAAAATTAATACATTTAATTTAACAAATTCTTTATTTACATGATAAAAAGTATTATATTATATTTTTATTTTAAATGACTTATAAATTGTCCATCACCACAAACTAGAATAATTGAACTATCAGTTATATCTTTTTGATCCCCTAATAACTTTTGAAATAGTGATTTGAATGTTTTGAATCGAGTATCTAAATCTAAAGTAAATTCTTTCTAGCTATTCTCAAATTCACAAATGCATATACAATAAAATATAAGGATATTATTCCATTCACATACTTACAAGGTTTTTTTCCATGCATAGATGGGATAAGTTCATAGTTTAGATGTATAGTATTATATTTCTTATGTGCATGGCGTGCAAATATGACAGATTTGCATTACACATTGCTACTATAACAAACTGTTCGTATATGTACATTTTACTTATGCCAAGTTCAAATATCAAGAACAGAAAAAACAACACAATCTTATGATTCAAATATTATAATTAAATCATGGACATTCATATCTTTGTTTTATTATTTAATTATCTACAGTAGCTGAGTCAAAAGCATGCCTCATGTTCGTACCTTCTCCTAATATCAACTATGAAGAAATCCCATCATTCTACCGCACATCTACGGAACCTAGTTGCCCCAAGGTTACTAATTTACCTCTTGCTAGCATTACCTGCCAACACTCCATGATGACATCCTCAAAGCGATATTTTTTTTGCCATCACAAATTAATTTCACACCTAATTACTTA
Organism: Alisma plantago-aquatica; assembly: GCA_963693085.1. NCBI lineage: Eukaryota > Viridiplantae > Streptophyta > Magnoliopsida > Alismatales > Alismataceae > Alisma > Alisma plantago-aquatica. Next base: position 1,181,131,071 of record OY856412.1, on the reverse strand, counting down.
CATATATAGTGGCATGGTCTCTAAACTACTTCTCATGAGAATGTTCCCAGCAAAAAATACAATATCATTTTGAAATTTGAAAGACATGTAGTCTACGGTGTTGTGGCATGAACACTTAAAACCAAAGGGAAAGCAGTGAACTGCATCAGGTTAATCATGATGGTCGCATTCGCATATGTACGTTGGCATTATTTTTTAACGGATGATAGTATATCAAACGATAAAGCGAAACCACAGATAGATAACCAAATTCAGTATGCAATCTGGTGGTATTGTTAGAAAAAAAAATAGACCTTATTGAATTTGTAGTAGCGACAAATTAGGAAAGAAAATTTGTTGATGGTATATTATTATCAGCCGATGAAGAAGATCTTTATAGAATCACTATAGCTGCAAATATGGCAAGAAAGGTTGTGGTAGTTTATCGCTAGATTGTAACCTCATAGTACATCAGAGTACATCAACCAGTGGAATGTAGATATATATTAACCAACATAAAGCATCTGATATGTTGTCTAATTTTTAGCAAGTTCAATATAGTCGTGACAAGACTGTACCTTAATTGAGACAAAAAAAAGTAAACCATCAAACAATCGCCAGTAAAAGAAGCAAGCATCTGAAGAAAAAAACATAGATAAGCAATCAGCTCGATGAGCATGCATGTGAGCAGGATGGACACTTGCGTTTAGTTATAGGGTGTTGATTCAGCTCTATTTTAGGGCTTAATCTTGTATCTTTTTGCTCTTCAATCACATCTATACCTGTTAGATTGCATGTCATTCCTCCCAATATGCTTATTTATATCAAATGCACTTATGGAGACTTTTTACATGTTTTATAGGTACTTTGTCCACTACTTGATGGCATGGAAAGAGGATGGTCCAGTCTAGGGTTTCCACATGCTTGGAGGAGCTCAAAATGAAGCCAAAACCACTTCCAACCTATCCCAAGTGGTCAAAAAAAAATTTGAAGCAATACCCTCCATGGATGATCAAGTTCAAGGCTCAAATGCATGGGAGAGACACCACCACGACCGTGGTGATCCCCCACGGCCGTGGTTGACATGCCTCAAGTACAAAAAATCAGTAAAACTCACAGAAATCGATAAAAATGGCCAAAATGACTGTGGTGATCAACATGCCCGTGGCCATAGGTGTCCACCACGACCGTGGTGACCCCCCACGGTCGTGGCCATCCATGCACACCTCCCTGTGATCTCCACATTTTATAAACCCACGACTGTGCCCATCCACCACGGTCGTGGCCTAACCTATCCACCACGGCCGTGCTACTCACAAAATCCACCAATTTTTCCATTGATTTCCCCATTTTACCACTAACTTAACCCTAGACCCCCTAGATCCCTATATAAGCCCTAGTGGCAGATGGGGGTCGGGGGTTGGCTGCTTAGAATCCCATTTTCACTCCCTTGTCACCTCCACTCCATTCCACTTCACCTCCACCTCAAATCCACTCCATTTCACCATTTCCACCACATAACCCCCCATATTTAAGCCTTACATCCACTTCCCACCACCATTTTACACCATTCCATCCAAGAAGAAGGAGGACGACGACCTTGCAGCTGCTGGAGAGGAGTCCTTCATCTACACCGAGCTCCACTCAATGTGGAAAAAAGAAAAAATGGAAAACGCCACATGGAGTGACGCCTTTCAAATTGCAATTAATATTGCGTTGAATTGAAAGCTCCACTCAATGTGGCGCTTTCCATTTTTTTTAAATTTTAAAAGTAAACACGCCAAAATATTACGACGCCTTTTCATTTCGCACATAAAAACGTCACTTTAAGTGATGAGTTCTATACAAAGTGTGCTATTTTAGTAAATATTTTACAAAGTGTGCTATATTGTATATATTTTTGTAAAAGTATGGTAGATTGTTTTTTTTTTCATATTGGTTTTTATATGTGGGAGGGGCTGACAGGCAGCTTGCCCGTACGGCGATCGGGACCTCTCAACGGTGAGATGGCAAGATTTGGGGGGAGTTCACCGCCGGAACCAAGTACTGGTTAGCGTGTCCGCTAGCTGTGTCGCAGTACTGGTCACCGCCGGAACCAAGTACTTGTTAGCGTGTGCGGAACCAAACACTCTGTTGTATGCGTTATCCCACACAGCCATGTTCGCAGACTAGCTGTTAGCTTCTAAACAAACAAATTAAGATCTCCATTCAGACACGCAAACACAAGCGCATCAACAATGTATCTTGAGTTTCTTTTTAAGTAAAAAAAATTGAATATAAAAAAGAAAAAATGGAAAACGCCACATGGAGTGACGCCTTTCAAATTGCAATTAATATTGCGTTGAATTGAAAGCTCCACTCAATGTGGCGCTTTCCATTTTTTTTAAATTTTAAAAGTAAACACGCCAAAATATTACGACGCCTTTTCATTTCGCACATAAAAACGTCACTTTAAGTGATGAGTTCTATACAAAGTGTGCTATTTTAGTAAATATTTTACAAAGTGTGCTATATTGTATATATTTTTGTAAAAGTATGGTAGATTGTTTTTTTTTTTCATATTGGTTTTTATATGTGGGAGGGGCTGACAGGCAGCTTGCCCGTACGGCGATCGGGACCTCTCAACGGTGAGATGGCAAGATTTGGGGGGAGTTCACCGCCGGAACCAAGTACTGGTTAGCGTGTCCGCTAGCTGTGTCGCAGTACTGGTCACCGCCGGAACCAAGTACTTGTTAGCGTGTGCGGAACCAAACACTCTGTTGTATGCGTTATCCCACACAGCCATGTTCGCAGACTAGCTGTTAGCTTCTAAACAAACAAATTAAGATCTCCATTCAGACACGCAACCAGTACTTGGTTCCGGCGGTGAACTCCCCCCAAATCTTGCCATCTCACCGTTGAGAGGTCCCGATCGCCGTACGGGCAAGCTGCCTGTCAGCCCCTCCCACATATAAAAACCAATATGGAAAAAAAAAACAATCTACCATACTTTTACAAAAATATATACAATATAGCACACTTTGTAAAATATTTACTAAAATAGCACACTTTGTATAGAACTCATCACTTAAAGTGACGTTTTTATGTGCGAAATGAAAAGGCGTCGTAATATTTTGGCGTGTTTACTTTTAAAATTTAAAAAAAATGGAAAGCGCCACATTGAGTGGAGCTTTCAATTCAACGCAATATTAATTGCAATTTGAAAGGCGTCACTCCATGTGGCGTTTTCCATTTTTTCTTTTTTATATTCAATTTTTTCCAGTAAAATTGATTAATTAAAACTCAAATCCTGGGTATATATGTATGAATCCATCAAATGTTATATTTTAACCAGTTCGAATAAATTTTTAATTTGAACAAAATTAATACATTTAATTTAACAAATTCTTTATTTACATGATAAAAAGTATTATATTATATTTTTATTTTAAATGACTTATAAATTGTCCATCACCACAAACTAGAATAATTGAACTATCAGTTATATCTTTTTGATCCCCTAATAACTTTTGAAATAGTGATTTGAATGTTTTGAATCGAGTATCTAAATCTAAAGTAAATTCTTTCTAGCTATTCTCAAATTCACAAATGCATATACAATAAAATATAAGGATATTATTCCATTCACATACTTACAAGGTTTTTTTCCATGCATAGATGGGATAAGTTCATAGTTTAGATGTATAGTATTATATTTCTTATGTGCATGGCGTGCAAATATGACAGATTTGCATTACACATTGCTACTATAACAAACTGTTCGTATATGTACATTTTACTTATGCCAAGTTCAAATATCAAGAACAGAAAAAACAACACAATCTTATGATTCAAATATTATAATTAAATCATGGACATTCATATCTTTGTTTTATTATTTAATTATCTACAGTAGCTGAGTCAAAAGCATGCCTCATGTTCGTACCTTCTCCTAATATCAACTATGAAGAAATCCCATCATTCTACCGCACATCTACGGAACCTAGTTGCCCCAAGGTTACTAATTTACCTCTTGCTAGCATTACCTGCCAACACTCCATGATGACATCCTCAAAGCGATATTTTTTTTGCCATCACAAATTAATTTCACACCTAATTACTTACATATATAGTGGCATGGTCTCTAAACTACTTCTCATGAGAATGTTCCCAGCAAAAAATACAATATCATTTTGAAATTTGAAAGACATGTAGTCTACGGTGTTGTGGCATGAACACTTAAAACCAAAGGGAAAGCAGTGAACTGCATCAGGTTAATCATGATGGTCGCATTCGCATATGTACGTTGGCATTATTTTTTAACGGATGATAGTATATCAAACGATAAAGCGAAACCACAGATAGATAACCAAATTCAGTATGCAATCTGGTGGTATTGTTAGAAAAAAAAATAGACCTTATTGAATTTGTAGTAGCGACAAATTAGGAAAGAAAATTTGTTGATGGTATATTATTATCAGCCGATGAAGAAGATCTTTATAGAATCACTATAGCTGCAAATATGGCAAGAAAGGTTGTGGTAGTTTATCGCTAGATTGTAACCTCATAGTACATCAGAGTACATCAACCAGTGGAATGTAGATATATATTAACCAACATAAAGCATCTGATATGTTGTCTAATTTTTAGCAAGTTCAATATAGTCGTGACAAGACTGTACCTTAATTGAGACAAAAAAAAGTAAACCATCAAACAATCGCCAGTAAAAGAAGCAAGCATCTGAAGAAAAAAACATAGATAAGCAATCAGCTCGATGAGCATGCATGTGAGCAGGATGGACACTTGCGTTTAGTTATAGGGTGTTGATTCAGCTCTATTTTAGGGCTTAATCTTGTATCTTTTTGCTCTTCAATCACATCTATACCTGTTAGATTGCATGTCATTCCTCCCAATATGCTTATTTATATCAAATGCACTTATGGAGACTTTTTACATGTTTTATAGGTACTTTGTCCACTACTTGATGGCATGGAAAGAGGATGGTCCAGTCTAGGGTTTCCACATGCTTGGAGGAGCTCAAAATGAAGCCAAAACCACTTCCAACCTATCCCAAGTGGTCAAAAAAAAATTTGAAGCAATACCCTCCATGGATGATCAAGTTCAAGGCTCAAATGCATGGGAGAGACACCACCACGACCGTGGTGATCCCCCACGGCCGTGGTTGACATGCCTCAAGTACAAAAAATCAGTAAAACTCACAGAAATCGATAAAAATGGCCAAAATGACTGTGGTGATCAACATGCCCGTGGCCATAGGTGTCCACCACGACCGTGGTGACCCCCCACGGTCGTGGCCATCCATGCACACCTCCCTGTGATCTCCACATTTTATAAACCCACGACTGTGCCCATCCACCACGGTCGTGGCCTAACCTATCCACCACGGCCGTGCTACTCACAAAATCCACCAATTTTTCCATTGATTTCCCCATTTTACCACTAACTTAACCCTAGACCCCCTAGATCCCTATATAAGCCCTAGTGGCAGATGGGGGTCGGGGGTTGGCTGCTTAGAATCCCATTTTCACTCCCTTGTCACCTCCACTCCATTCCACTTCACCTCCACCTCAAATCCACTCCATTTCACCATTTCCACCACATAACCCCCCATATTTAAGCCTTACATCCACTTCCCACCACCATTTTACACCATTCCATCCAAGAAGAAGGAGGACGACGACCTTGCAGCTGCTGGAGAGGAGTCCTTCATCTACACCGAGCTCCATGGCTAATTCTTCCTCTATCTTCTCTCTTTTTGTATTTTGCTTTGTTATGAGTAGTTAGGCCCCTTGGGTGGGTTGTTTGGGGGAAATTATGTTACTTTGATACCATGTTGGGGGAAAATGACATGTAAATGTTATAATTCCATGTTTTAATGATTATATTCTATTTGCATCTCATTATCCATGGATTACTCATTGGTTTGTGTGTGGAATCACCTAGGAATTTAGGCAAATTGCTTATATGTGTGAATTTTGGGATTTGCCCCTAGGTCCAATTCTTGGATCCCTAGGTTGCCTCCCATCTTCCTACATCCTAATCAATCTCCCTAAACCTAAGTGAGAGATCTAAGTAGCTAGATTAGATAATTCTAGTGCAATTAGCATGGAGCCTTCTCAAGGCTAGAATGTGGGGGAATTGGGGTCCAAAACCCTAATTTCACCTCCCCATTACTACCCTCGGCCCCTAATTGCCCTAGGAATGCCTAATCTAGAAACCTAGACTTGATTAGACTCTAATTGAATTGAACCTAATCCCTAACCCAATTGAGCCTCGTAAGGGTAGTAGGGGTGTTAGGGACTAGTTCCCCTATACACAACCTAGCATATCCATGGCCAGTTAGTAGCTTAGGTTAATTCATTAGACTCTAACTTGTTGTTTGGTTTGGATAATCTAAATGGAATCGTAATGTTCATATGTCACCCCCCAACTTAAGTGATAAGTTCATACCCCTAAACAGCCCACACCTCTCTTTATTGCTTAAAACCCTAGTTTTGTGCTTGCTTAGCTGAGTTAGTTCTTTTCTTGCTTAGTTAGCTTCTTACCTTGCTCTTGCCTTATTTATGCTAGTTTAGTTCTTTAATTGCTCTTTTGCTTTTCTCTTGCTTGCCTTAGCATAATTTGTCTTTTCATACCTAGCTTAGTCCTTTCTTTCCTGCTTAGTCTTAATCTAACCTAGGGTTAACATAGATTTCATTCTCACCTTTAATTGCTTTCTTTCTCACGTAGTTTAACAATCAAACCACCTTCAAACCCTTAACCCTAGTCTCCACAGTAGGAACCTAGCTAAACTAACCTAGCTCTAGCGCCCCCTCTTTTCCCTGTGGATCGACCCTATACGTGCCACCTTCCTATACTACGACACGACCCCGTGCACTTGCGGGTGTAGTGTTTTACTAGATGTAGGTAGCTAGTTTAGGTTTATAAATTTTGAAAGCAAATTCCCATCACGTGTGTTCCGACCTCGTGGGGCGCATCTAGTCGGGTCAAATCGGCTAGTGTGTTGCACCTCTAGCGGAAGTGCACCAAGCTTTTTGGCGTCGTTGTCGGGGATTAGAGGTGCTCGGCCTAGCTAGTTAGTTTTGCTTTGACTTTTCCTACTGCCCTCATCATTGTTATTCTTTATTCATCATTCTTTGCATTCTTTGTGTATATTGGTTTACTAACTTGTTCTCTTTTGTTTGGTTGTACTTTGTGCATGTGAAAAGCCATTCGAGGAAGACAAGATGGAAGGCCAAGATGCACAAACCCATCCATTTTCTCCACTACCCCACCTCCAAGGCTATCCTAAGCCTTACACACCACCACCACCTCCATTGCCACAACCCTCCCACCAATTCACCTTCCAACCTCAATTCATTCTACCACCTCCATCACCACAACCCTCCCACCAATTCACCTTCCAACCTCAATGCCCTCCTCCACCTAAAGTCCAAGGGCCATCAACACCGATGCCACCTCCACAACTATCACATGCTCCCCCTACTTCCCATGAGCAAATGGATATGATTGAGACCCCTCTCTTTGGTGCCTATGAAGACTCGTTCCTAAAGAGAGAGAAAACCTATGGCATGAGATTTCTGAGGGTCTTAAGGCTTATTAAGATCTATGATGATGATCCCAAGGAGAGAGAATTGCTGAAAAAGACTTACGAAGCTCGCATGACCCTTGGGAGGAAGATCAATCAAGGAAAGCATTTGAGAGGATTTCTTATGATGGGGGTGCAAACATTTTGTTTTTGGACCATGGTTGATGGTGAAAGAACAACAAGCCTGGCTGAAGGCATGAAACTTAGCGCTTGTGGGAGGCAACCCACATAGGTTTGGGAAATTTTGACCCAACCTTCACTTTTTGATACAATTGCTTTGTTTTTACATTTTCCAAAAACACACACACACTTGTATTTAATAGTTTTTGTCTAGTTTTAAGATGTGCGGGTGATAACAGGGTGAAATGAAGGAAATTTGAGTACAATTGAGAGAAGGATTTTAAGAAAAATCACTTTGAGTCAAGTTTTTGAGTGTTTGATGTTCCTCATTTTGAGAGTAGTAGCTACAGGGACCACCACGGCCGTGGTCATTTGCATGAAAAACACACCAAGTCCCTGGATTCAGAAGCAAAATTGAGAAAAGTTGCCAAAGGACTGCACCACGGTCGTGCCAAGCAGAACGGCAGTGCAACCTGAAGCCACCACGGCCGTGCTACGCAGCACGGCCGTGCAGAAGACCAATTTTAGCCACTCAAGGCAGATTAGTGGGGTAGCTACTACACATATCCTCCACCACAGGGAGGAACACCGCCAGAGCCTTGAGAGAGCCATGATCGTCTACCCTATCATCCTAAACTCTAGGATCATGTTGAGGACAACATGATTCAAAAGTTTGGGGTGGTAGGGCAAGTATGCCCTAGTTTCACTTTGCATTTCACCTACCACATACACTTTTGTTTTCTTGCTTTTCCTATCTACCTTAGTCATCTTTACTTCTTTGCATACCTGCATGCCATGTCGTTTACTTTCTTGTCATTTTTGCGTAATTTTCAAAAAATTTGCTCTTTTTTCCATGCATTGCATATCATGTAGATTTTTGGTAATTCTTGCATGTTATAGCTAGTATTTGCTTGTTTACTGCTTAAAGTTTAATAATATAGAGTTTAGATGTGATTGAAGGCAACTTGGCACTGTTTTGGCCAATTTTGCCCAAATTTGAGATTTCTTGCCTAAAAGTATGTTTTGACCCAATCTCTACTATTTTGAGTAAAAATGATGATCTTTGACAAATGCAAGTGAGTTAACATTATTTGTTGCTAAATGGTATCAATTCTTGACTTTTTACATGTGCATCACCTCTCTTAGGATTGTGATTGAATTGGTTGAATTGTGAAATTGAGAAATCTTTGAACGCTTAGTGTTTGTGGAATTACTTGTTTGATATATCAATTTCATTTTATTCATTCATGTGGTGTGATATCTTGGATGAAGTGTTGGATTAATACTCATGCAGGATGTCTTATGTGGAAAATCATACCAATGACCCCTCTTTGACCCGACTATTCTTCCACCATCTTCATACCCCTCCGCCTCATAAAAAGATGCCCCAGTGCACATAATCAGCCTTGGCCACCTCCAAAAGTTTGGGGTGGCCATATCTTTATCTCCCTGCTTCACTCTATCCACCATATGCCCTATCTACACCAAGGGCAAGAAAAAAAAAAGCAAAAACAAAATAAAAGGATGCTCCTGTTTAAGAGCATTCAAATAAAGAAAATATGAGTGTGTAAAAACACTCCAAAAATCTTACCACAACCCTTTCTTCCACTTTCATACCCATTGAGCTAAGAAGCATCAAACTTAGCTCATTTTGCCTTTTTTCGCAACCACGTGGGTCATTTGGTGTGATTTTAAATATAAGACTGAATGCATGAATGTGAAACAACACTCCTAGTCATCCTTGATTAACACCATCATGAAACGGTTTACCCGGAACTTTTTGGAAGAAGTATTGATAACTTGTGTATTCTATGCACTATATTTGAAGTTCATGTGCTTTGTGCTCTATTCATGATTGGATTGTGAAAGCAGGAGAGGATAGAGGTGAAATGCATGTACTTGGTCATCTTTGATACCATTCAACAATAATCATCTTTTACATTGCATTTGTCATTTCTTTTTGTGAAAGTTTGTAGAGAGATTGAGTTGGACCATACTTGAGGACAAGTATGTTTTAAGTTTGGGGTGGTGATTCAGCCCTATTTTAGGGCTTAATCTTGTGTCTTTTTGCTCTTCAATCACATCTATACCTGTTAGATTGCATGTCATTCCTCCCAATATGCTTATTTATATCAAATGCACTTATAGAGGCTTTTTACATATTTTATAGGTACTTTGTCCACTACTTGATGGTATGGAAAGAGGATGGTCCAGTCTAGGATTTCCTCAGGCTTGGAGGAGCTCAAAATGAGGCCAAAACCACTTCCAACCTACCCCAAGTGGTCAAAGAACGTTTTGAAGCAATACCCTCCATGGATGATCAAGTTCAAGGCTCAAATGCATGGGAGAGACACCACCACAACCGTGGTGAGCCCCCACGGCCGTGGTGGACATGCCCCAAGTACAAAAAATTAGTAAAACTCCCAGAAATCGATGAAAATGGTCAAGATGACCGCGGTGATCAACATGCCCGTGGCCATAGGTGTCCACCACGACCGTGGTGACCCCCCACGGTTGTGGCCATCCATGCACACCTCCTTGTGATCTCCACATTTTATAAACCCACTACCATGCCCATCCACCACGGTCGTGGCCTAACCTACCCACCACGGCCGTGCTACTCACAAAATCTACCAATTTTTCCATTGCTTTCCCCATTTTACCCCTAACTTCACCCTAGACCCCCTAGATCCCTATATAAGCCCTAGTGGCAGCTGGGGGTCGGGGTTGGCTGCTTAGAATCCCATTTTCACTCCCTTGTCACCTCCACTCCATTCCACTTCACCTCCACCTCAAATCCACTCCATTTCACCATTTCCACCACATAACTCCCCATATATAAGCCTTCCATCCACTTCCCACCACCATTTTACACCATTCCATCCAAGAAGAAGGAAGAGGATGACCTTGCAGCTGATGGAGAGGAGGAGTCCTTCATCTACACCGAGCTCCATGGCTACTTCTTCCTCTATCTTCTCTCTTTTTGTATTTTGCTTTGTTATGAGTAGTTAGGCCCCTTGGGTGGGCTGTTTGGGGGAAATTATGTTACTTTGATACCATGTTGGGGGGAAATGACATGTAAATGTTGTAATTCCATGTTTTAATGATTATATTCTATTTTCATCTCATTCTCCATGGATTTCTCGTTGGTTTGTGTGTGGAATCGCCTAGGAATTTAGGCAAATTGCTTATATGTGTGAATTTTGGGATTTGCCCCTAGGTCCAATTCTTGGATCCCTAGGTTGCCTCCCATCTTCCTACATCCTAATCAATCTCCCTAAACCTAAGTGAGAGATCTAAGTAGCTAGATTAGATAATTCTAGTGCAATTAGCATGGAGCCTTCTCAAGGCTAGAATGTGGGGGAATTGGGGTCCAAAACCCTAATTTCACCTCCCCATTACTACCCTCGGCCCCTAATTGCCCTAGGAATGCCTAATCTAGAAACCTAGACTTGATTAGACTCTAATTGAATTGAACCTAATCCCTAACCCAATTGAGCCTCGTAAGGGTAGTAGGGGGTGTTAGGGACTAGTTCCCCTATACACAACCTAGCATATCCATGGCCAGTTAGTAGCTTAGGTTAATTCATTAGACTCTAACTTATTGTTTGGTTTGGATAATCTAAATGGAATCATAATGTTCATATGTCACCCCCCAACTTAAGTGATAATTTCATACCCCTAAACAGCCCACACCTCTCTTTATTGCTTAAAACCCTAGTTTTATGCTTGCTTAGCTTAGTTAGTTCTTTTCTTACTTAGTTAGCTTCTTGCCTTGCTCTTGCCTTGTTTATGCTAGTTTAGTTCTTTAATTGCTCTTTTGCTTTTCTCTTGCTTGCCTTAGCATAATTTGTCTTTTCATACCTAGCTTAGTCCTTTCTTTCCTGCTTAGTCTTAATCTAACCTAGGGTTAACATAGATTTCATTCTCACCTTTCATTGCTTTCTTGCTCACGTAGTTTAACAATCAAACCACCTTCAAACCCTTAACCCTAGTCTCCGTAGTAGGAACCTAGCTAAACTAACCTAGCTCTAGCGCCCCCTCTTTTCCCTGTGGATCGACCCTATACTTGCCACCTTCCTATACTACAACACGACCTCGTGCGCTTGCGGGTGTAGTGTTTTAGTAGACGTAGGTAGCTAGTTTAGGTTTATAAATTTCAAAAGAAAATTCACATCACGTGTGTTCCGACCTCGTGGGGCACATCTAGTCGGGTCAAACCGGCTGGTGTGTTGCACCTCTAGCGGAAGCGCACCAGGTGTGTGTGTGTGTGTGTGTGTGTGTGTATATATATATATATATATATATATATATATATATATATATATATATATATATAAAGTAGTCATCCATACTTTTTGTTGTAATTTTAAAACAATTATCCATCTAAATAACCTTCATTTGAGAGTATATAAGCATCTCATACAATTAACTTTAATGCCAATTTTCATCATGTACACAAATAAATATAGGTTAAAATGGGATATATTTACAAATTATTATGCAAAAATGATGTTATTGTTATATAACCCAATGACAAACTAGACTATACATAAACGCAACCTTAAATTCATTTCATGAAATAAATTTTGGTCATTATAAGGAGCTACTTCTAGGGGTGAGCAGAATTCAGTTAATAACTGATTAATCGAATGGTTAATTCCAAATGGTTAATTTTTTATACAATTTGGTTAATTCGGTTAATTTATTTCAATTAAATGGTTAATTAGTTAATTTGTCAGTTAAAAATGTTTTGTATTTTGTTAACTAAATTAACTGGATAGTCACAATTTATTCAAAAAGAAATATCTTACTCATATATATACTTATATAATTTTACTTTTATTTCAAAAAACCGTCCCATTTATAAACTTATCAAGTTTTCATAAACTATGTATTACTATTTTTATATGTAATATTACTATAATATAACAATTTGTTCAAAATTTTATGAATATTTTCATAGAATAGTATTACAAGAGTGTTGTCTGGTTAACCAAATTAATCGATGGAATTAATCATTAACCGATTACCATAAACGAACTAACCAATACTAATTTGGTTAGGTTAATGGTTAGAATCTTAAACCACAAATTAACCATTTAACCAAACTAAATTAACCGTAACCGACTGAATTAACCGAATGCTCAACCCTAGCTACCTCCTCTGTCCTGGTTGGGTTACTATCCTTTATATTTTTAAGTACTTAAAGTCTACTATAAAACATTAATAAAAAGTAATTTCGGTCGGGTTAAGTATTTATTGTTATACTTCTTTGCTGTATTTCAAACCAAAAGGCAAAAGGTTTAGTCCCATATTGCTTGTGTTGGAGACTTCCCTCCTCCTTATATATGGACCCTTGTCCATAGTACAATTGAGGAATGAAAGGGAATAGGCCCTACGCACGCGCATGGTGGGCCTTGCCAATGGGGTTTGGGCTGGCCCGGTCCAGAAACTCTTTAATCGGGTGTGTCGGCTCACATCGCATCCCGCGCGCAGGTGGGGTGCAAATCCGGCCTCCCGGAGCCCCTTGTAAGGGCTCGGCCCCGGCTTGGTTTTGCCCTTCGGTTCATTGAACCATTTTTTAACCTGGGCCGCTGCAATGCACCTGTTCGTTTGGCAGTTCCAAACCGCAATGTGTTTTGCAACCGAACGTATCTTTTCACGCTTCCTTTCCTGGTTATTTATGTTTATTTTCCTCTATCGTTCGGTACAGACAAAAAACTTCTCTCGTTTCTTGTTCCTCTCTTCTCCTCCGCCTGCAGTCTGCCCACTGGAAGAACGATCATTTACCTTTCGTCTGTCACCGTGATTGTGTGTGCACGCTTCACGTCGACACACACTGTTGGATCCTGGGAGAGTACCGCGCAGGAGACTACTACACAGACGTTCGCCGTCGAGTACCGCAGAGATACTCTTAAGGACAGTGCATCTCGCACACCTCGGCGATACTCTGGTATACTCTTTTATGTTTACGCCTTTTCATTGTGGTTTGTACCCTATACGATCAACAATCTTAAGAGTATCTTGTTTCTCTGATGGGTACTAATATGGAATGTTTTGAAACCCCCTTTACGCCTGTGACACCATTAAATAATAACAACCAAATCGTCTCTGTTTCTACTGTTTCGTAAACACCAATATCTGATGTTACGAAAATTGAACAGTTTAATGGACAACAATATAGGCGTTGGCAAGAAAAAATTATTACTGCTTTAGAAGTTTCTAATGTCTCGTTTGCTTTAACTGAACCCAAACCTGAAAATGTTTCTATTGATTGGGAAAAAGCAAATCGCATTTGTCGACATGTGATTCTAAGTACATTGTCTAACCAACTTTTTGACGCATACTTTCCAATTAAAACTACATCTGAAATTTGGGAAAGTCTGAATAAGAAATATATTCTGGAAGAGGCTTCTACCCAAAAATTTACTGTTGCGAATTTTCTAAATTTTCATATGACTGAAGATAAAGATATAACAACTCAAATTCATGAATTTTAGATTTTACTTGATGATTTGAAAAATGAAAAAAATGATCTTCCTGAGTCTTTCATTGTGGGTTCTTTAATTGAAAAATTGCCTGGTTCTTGGAAACATTACAAGAACAATTTAAAGCACAAAAGAAAGACAATGTCACTGGATGATGTAATAATACATATCCGAGTTGAAGATCAAAACCGTACTAGAGAAAAATCTGAATTGAATAAAGAGTTGTCATGTACTGCTAACTTTGTTAATAATGAATTTAAAGAAAATAAAGTTTCTACTTATCAGTCTAAAAATAAGTGGAAAAATAAGAAAGGGAAAGGAAATAAGAATAAATATAAAGGAAATAAAGATATTAATAAAAAGAATGTTTTTGCTATGTTTGTGGCAAACCTGGTCATACTTCTCCTAAATGCAGGCATAGGAAGAAACAAGCAGTGGATTCGAAGGAACCTTCAACCAACCTTGTTACTGAGGATGTATTTGTAGCATTTGTCAGCATTGTCAGCATGGGATCATTCCACCAGAATGATTGGATTATTGACTCGGGGGCTAGTCACCACATCAGTGGCAACAGAGATGCCTTTGTGACCTACACTGAAGTAGGACAGGAGGAACATCGGGTTGTCATGGGCAACTCAACTGCTTCTCCTGTGACCGGAAAGGGCAATGTCATGATCAAGATGACTTTTGGAAAAATTATGCTGATCAAAGATGTGTTGTTTGTCCCAGATATCCGTGTTAATTTAATTTATGTTTCTCAACTTGTTAAGTTTGGGGTGAAAGTGTCCTTTGAATCAAACAAGGTCATTCTCACCAAGTCTGGGGACTACTTAGGCATGGGTTACTGCTCAAATGGTCTCTTTCTGTTGAATGTACCAAACTCTTCTGCTAATGAAATAAGTCCTTCTACTTATATCGTTGATTCCTTTGATGTATGGCACAGTAGATTAGGACGTGTTAATTTTAAATATTTACAACGCATGAAATCTTTAGGTTTACTAAAGGATATTGATGGTGTTGTTAATTTAAATAATAAATGTCAAATATATGCTGAAACTAAATCTACCAAGAAATCGTGTCCTCAAATTTCACATAGAAATTCTGAATTGCTCGATTTAATTCACACTGATCTTGGAGATTTAAAAGGAAATCTATCTAGAGGTGGGAAATGTTTCTACATTATTTTTGTAGATGATTTCTCACGATATACAAAATTTTATTTACTACATTCAAAGGATGAAGCCTTTGGAATGTTTGTTAATTATAAAACAGAAGTAGAAAATCAACTCAATAAGAAAATAAAACGTCTTCGCTCAGATAGGGGTGGTGAATATGATTGTTCTACCTTTAATGAATTTTGTGTGAACCATGGTATTATACATGAATACACACCTCCATATTTACCTCAATCAAATGGTATTGCTGAATGTAAAAATAGAACTCTAAAGGAGATGATGAATTCTATTTTAATCAATTCAGGAGCACCCAACAACATGTGGGGGGAAGCGATTTTGTCATCTTGTTTTCTTTAAAATCGCATCCCTAGTAGGAAGACAAATAAGACACCATATGAATTATGTGAAAAACCACTAGAGGGGGGTGAATAGGGTTTTAAAGTTAATTTTACAATTATTTAACTCAAACAACCACAAATGAAAAAGTAAGAAGGAGACAAGGGATTTAGAGTGGTTCCTACCTTAGCAAATACTAAGACAGTCAGTCCACTACCCGGTTGCTTACCCAACTGGGATTTTGAAAGTATTAATTTTATTACCTTCACAAGGAATTACACAAAATACAATACTTTCTTACACCCCTTTGAACAGCCTTCACTTTGAAGTAGATGCACCAACTCGAGGTAGCCTTCTTGAAGTAACTCCAAGCTCACCCTTGAAGTAGCCTTCCTCTTAGAAGTAACCTCCAGTTGCACCAGCCTTCTTGAAGTAGTTCAAAGTCTCCTTCTTCACCAAGAAGATCACAACCCTCTCCAATCTGCAGCCTCCAACCTAGGAGTAGCAAGGAGAGTACAAGCAATGAAAGTGAACAAGAAAGGAAAATGGAAATTACAACTTATCCTTTGAAGCATAAGGCTTGATTTGCCTATATCAAGCGTGTAGATCTCCTAACCAATGTATATGGAAGTGTGATTGCTGTGGATAGGAGATACTAGCCTATAGGACACGAATTTAGAGCAAGATGAAGAATAGCCAAATGCAAGTATTGCTCAATTTGCTCAAAACAGGTTGCCAATGCAAGAGTATGCTCAAAGATTGCTCAAGTGTAGAATTAGTGAGTTTAGGTGTCCTAAGGCATGTCCTATTTATAGGAATGACCTACAAGTGCTTAAGGACGTTCTAGACACTTTCTAGAGGTTTCTAAGTGCTTAACTAGCCGTTAAGTATAAGTTAGTTGCATTAGCAACGGCTAGTTAATTAATTCTGCAGTTGCTGTCAGAGTCCATCTCGGTCGAGAAATTGTCGACCGAGATACCTCCTCGGTCGAGGTTTTGTCGACCGACAGGCTCTCTGGATCAAGTGTTTACAACGTTCATCTCCAACTGCCAACTACCTTGTCAGCTGTGTCTAACGGCTACCTGGGTCTTTCTCGGTCGAGGAGTTTGTCGACCGAGAGTGTCTCGGTCGAGGATTTTTTCGACCGAGATTGACCCTGTTTCAATGTTTCAAATAAAGACATTAAGTGTGTGTATGAGTGTGCATATATGACACTATTGAAGGGGATGACCTATCTAAGTTTGGTGTTTAGCTAGGGAAGATCTAACGCTTGATTTACATGAAGTCTAAGTACTTGTACATTATACACTTGTACAAGTTTTACAATTTATTACATTCATGAAATTAAAACAATTTAGCATATAGATCTTCCATGATATTTGCCATCCACCTTATTCCTGCAACACTCAAGTAGCATGTTAGATCGCAAGAATGAAATGTTTGTCATTATCAAAACAAAGGGTTTTACTGATTTCCATTTAGCCAACAATCTCCCCCTTTTTGAAGATGACAAACATTTCTAAATATAAATTAAGGAAATATAAAACATGTGAGTTTCATACCTGAAGATTACCTTTGTGAATTTCTTCTCTTGTTTACAAAATGTGTGCTTATTATTCCCCATGAATTATAGAACATGAAATCCAATTCTTGAGGGAATATAGCAACTTTCAATGTAAAGCCAAGAGTTTATGAAACTCATTGATTGAGTTTTCCACAATTACTAAGTTTTAAGATTTATTGTTATTTCTCCCCCTTTGTCATTTCAAAAAGATATCCGTTACAAACAAGAAAAAACTCCCCTTTAATTAGATGTCCCATCAAATCTAATAAAAAAATGTCCATTTAAAAACAAAAAATGATGCAAATAAGAACATTTTTAAGAAGCACAAATATCGAAGAAAACATCTTCTAAAGGAGTGATAAGCAGTTACTTCCTTATTTTGTTGAATTGGTCTAGTGGAATCAGTTTTGTAAAAATATCAACCAATTGATCTTCCGTATCAACATGATGAAGGGAAACATGATTCTTAGAGATATGATCCCTTAAAAAATGATGACGGATTTCAATATGTTTAGCTCGGCTGTGTAAAATAGGATTGTGTGCTAAGTTTATAGCACTTGTGTTGTCACAAAAGATAGGCGTAGATGAAAGAGTAAAACCATAATCGTTTAACACTTGTTGCATATAAAGCACTTGAGCACAACAAGATCCGGCTGCCATATATTCAGCTTCAGTTGTAGAGAGGGCAACCGTGTTTTGTTTCTTGCTAAACCAAGATACTAAAGCTCTTCCTAACAAGAAACAACCACCACTAGTGCTCTTGCGGTCAAGTCGACAACCAGCATAATCAGCATCAGTATAAGCTTTAAAATCCAAGGATTGTCCTTTTGGGTACCATAAGCCAAAACATGTGGTGTCGGCTAAATATCGAAGAATCCGTTTAACCGCTTGAAAATGAGAGTGCATGGGTTGGGATTGAAATCGAGCACAAAGACCAACGGAAAACATGATGTCTGGTCTAGAAGCGGTTAAGTAAAGCAAACTACCAATCATGGCTCTATATAAGGAATCATCAATAGGTTCCCCATTTTCATCCTTATCAATTTTAATAGAGGTAGCCATAGGAGTAGTAGCATGTTTGCACTGATCCATCCCAAAACGTTTTAAGAGTTCTTTAGTATACTTTTCTTGGCTTATAAAAATCCCGGCAGGCGTTTGTTTAATTTGAAAACCAAGAAAGAAGGTTAGTTCACCCATGAGGCTCATTTCAAATTCTTTTTGCATAATGTCACTGAATTGTGTGCACAATGATTCATTTGAAGCTCCAAAAATAATATCATCAACATATATTTGAACAACTAGAAAATCAGATGTATATGTTTTGAAAAATAAAGTAGAATCTGAATTTCCAATAGAAAAACCATTATCAAAAAGATATGTCTTGAGTCTTTCATACCAGTTCCTAGGTGCTTGTTTTAAACTATAAAGTGCTTTCTTAAGTTTATAAACATAGTCGCCTTTTTCCGGTATTTCAAAACCAGGTGGTTGTGCAACATACACTTCTTCTTGAATGATTCCGTTTAGAAATGCACTTTTTACATCCATTTGGTAGAGTTTGATGTTTTTATGTGCAGCAATAGCTAGTAACATTCTAATAGCTTCAAGTCTTGCTACTGGTGCATACGTTTCATCAAAGTCTATTCCCTCTTGTTGATTATATCCTTGTGCTACTAACCTAGCTTTACTCCTTATTACTTCCCCTGCCTCATTTAGCTTATTCCTAAAAACCCATTTAGTTCCAATGATAGTTTTATCTTGTGGTTTAGGAACTAAATCCCATACATCATTTTTTAGTGAATTGATTTAATTCTTCTTGCATTGCTATTATCCAATAGTCATCTATAAGAGCTTCAGATACCTTCTTAGGTTCAATAATAGAAACAAAGGCCATGTTTGCAACATCCTTAAAAGAAGAACGGGTTTTGACTTTATTGTTGGGATTTCCAATAATTAATTCTTGAGGATGATCCTTAATGAGTCTAGGTATAGGTTGTGTTTCAGCTTTGTCATTGCTTGTAGTATTTTTCTCACTATCATTGGGTATGGATAAGTTTTCGAATTGATGAGTGAGATCAACTATTTCAGGATTTTCTGATTTTGGTTCTTCATGAAAAGAAATATGAATAGATTCCTCAACTTTTCTAGAAATAGTGTTGTAGACTCTAAATGCCTTGCTAGAGGTAGAATATCCCAAAAAGAATGCTTTATGTGATTTAGAATCATACTTATCTCTATCCTCTTTAGTGTTTAAGATATAGCATGTGGATCCAAAGGTATGAAAATAGTCAACTCTAGGTTTCTTAGTATGTATTATTTCATATGGTGTTTTCTTCAAATAGGAGTGAACAGTTACTCTATTTAACACATAGCATGCGGTGTTTACAGCTTCAGCCCGAAAAGTTTTAGGCGTGTTATGTTCGAGCATCATCGTCCTAGCCATTTCTTGTAGTGATCGATTTTTCCTTTCAACTATACCATTTTGTTGTGGAGTGCGTGGAGCAGAAAAGTTTGAGTGTATCCTTGAGATGTGCAAAATTCTTCAAATAAATGATTCTCAAATTCTCCACCATGATCACTTCTAATGGTACATATTTTGTTTTGGAATAGATTTTCAACCTTTGAACAAAATTTTATAAAGACATGAATAGTATCATCTTTGGTTGCAAGAAAATGTACCCATGTATATCTACTATAATCATCAACAATAACAAAACAATATCTTTTGCCACCAATAGATTGTGTTCTCATAGGTCCAAATAAATCCATATGAATCAATTCTAAAGATCTACAAGTGCTAAGTATATGTTTGGATTTAAAAGAGGTTTTTGTTTGCTTACCCAAGGTACATGGTTCACAATTTGATCAAAAGATAAATTAGGCAAACCACGAACAAGATCATATTTAACTAACTTTTTTATAACATGTGAACTAGCATGTCCTAACTTTTTATTCCATAGTTGGAAAGTATTTTCATTTGCAAGTAAGCATTTACCTACTACATATTTCATAGAGTTAGGTCTAAGAAGATAAAGATTTCCAACTCGTTTTCCTTCATAAACAACATTTGTAGTGTTTTCTATTAACAACTTGTAGCAATTTTTGTTAAATAAAACATCATATCCACTATCACATAATTGACTAACACTTATTAAATTATGGTGCAAACCATCAACGAGTAAAACATTCTTTATTTCGAGGTTTGTACCAATGTTACCTATTCCAACGATTTTACCTTTACCATTATCTCCAAAGGTGACTGTTCCACTCTTCTTTTCTTCAAAAGTTTGAAACGCATCCTTGTTTCCGGTCATGTGTTTGGAACATCCACTGTCAACCACCCAATCCTGCATTAAAATATAGGTTTTGGTACCCATGTGATGGTACGGTATGGTTAGATTACAGACTAGATAAAAATTTTGACTTAGAACTTCAGTCGGTCGACAAATGTTCGACCGACACCTCTTTCGGTCGACCAATCTTCGACTGAAATGGTTGTTGTTTTACTCAGGTTGTTGATGTAGATTTTAATTTGTTACAGGCATCAGGTCGGTCGACAAGAGTTCGACCGATTATATTTTCGGTCGACAATTCTTCGACCGAATACGTTTCTGTTTCAGTACAGCAGTTCAGAAAATTACCATAATGCATGAGACCTTTCATTAAGTTGAGATAAGATGATATAATTTGCAAAAAATGAGCATTGAATCATATCTCAACTGAATTTCATACATTTCTACAAAATTTGGGGTTTTGGGACCCAAACTAAGTCAGAATCATTGGTCTTATAAGGGCATGAAAATGAATAATGTCCAAGACGTAGACAGAAATGATAAGTAATAGAGTCAACTTCATTTCTCTTTCTAGGAATTGTGTTCTTAGGTACAAACATAGTTTGAGTCTTGGATGCTTTAGTTCTTTTGGGTTGATTTTTCTTTGGAGCATATCCCAAACCTCTTCTTCCATTAAAACTAGAGGAAATTTTCAAAATGTTATTAAGGATGTCTTTTCCTCTTAAGTCATTTAGGTTTCTTTGTAGCTTAGTAATGTCATCCATCCTCGTGTGTAGATCTTTTCTTGCTTGATCTAAATCAGATAATAGAGAGTCTCTTTCTTTTACAACTTTGTCATAGTCTAGATGGTTACATAAAACTGGTTGGGTCTGAAAATCATTTAGTTTAGCTAACAATTCAGTCTTTTCTTGAGAAAGAAGATCAATATTTGTTTCTAGAGTAAGTAACTTTCTATTGCAGTCATTTAAAGATATTTTTAAAGATAGATTCTCAAGATCAATGTTGTTCTTTTCAGAAGAGAGATCATTTAATCTAGCATATAACTCATCATTTGTTTTGGTAACCTTCTTTAGTTTCTTTTTTCAATCAACATACTTATCATGAGTTTCTTGTAGACTAGTAATTAACTCTTCTTTAGGAAGGTCAATAAGGCTTACCTCTTGAGAGTCTTCATCATCTTCTCTT
Source organism: Alisma plantago-aquatica (assembly GCA_963693085.1). Classification (NCBI taxonomy): domain Eukaryota; kingdom Viridiplantae; phylum Streptophyta; class Magnoliopsida; order Alismatales; family Alismataceae; genus Alisma; species Alisma plantago-aquatica. The sequence continues at coordinate 1,181,109,343 of OY856412.1, read as the reverse complement.
GCCATTAGACATTCCACCTTTTCTTCTCCACCTTCACTCTCACTTGACTCGTCCAATGCAGCTTTATAAGCTTTTTCTCCCTTCTTTTTGTGTGAACTTTTCTTTCCTTTCTTTACTTTAGGGCATTCATTTTTGAGATGTCCTTTCTTTCCACACTCAAAACACCTAGGAGGAGATGAAGAAGAACTCGAAATTTTGTTAGGTCTAAATCTTTTATATTTCTTACCATTGACAATCAAGGCTTCTTCTTCTTCTTCTTCACTTGACTCATCACTTTCCGGTGTAATGATTTTTGAAGCTTTTAGAGCCACATCCTTCTTTTTCCCTTGTTGTAGTTCACGTTCTCTTCTTTCTTCTTCTTCTAGAGTTGCTTCCTGAGCTTCTAGGTTGCCAATGAGTTGTTCCATCCTCAGTCGGGTGAGGTCATTTGCTTCTTCAATGGTTGTTACCTTGGGCTTGTATTTGGGGGGAAGTGATCTAAGGATCTTTGACACCTGATCTTCCTCACTAATAACTTTACCTAAAGCATTCAAACCATTTACGATAGAAGAGAATTCTGCATACATATCACTAATAGATTCATTCGGATCCATACGGAACTGTTCAAACTTTTGTTTAAGCATTCCAATTTTAAAGTTCTTAACTTGAACAGTTCCTTCAAAAGTTATGGAAAGTCTATGCCAGATTTCATAGGCTGTTTCACAATTTGATATCCTATTAAATTCTCCTACTGAAATTGAACAATAGAGAATACTTACAGCCTTTGCATTCATTTGAGTCGACTTTACCGTATTGGTGTCCCAAGCTGCATATTCCACTTGAGGTAGCTCATAGGGGGTTGACACCATCCTCCATAGATCTCAATTAATCCCTTGGAAATAAAATTGCATTCTTCTTTTCTAGTAGGTGTAGTTAGTTCCATCGAATGCCGGAGGTCTAGCCACAAGCGTCCCTTCAAGGTTTAGGTTGTTGAGCAACCCGTCACCCATTCTTCAAGACTTGGTTAGAGTTCCTTGAAGCCTGCTCTGATACCAATTGAAAAACCACTAGAGGGGGGGTGAATAGGGTTTTAAAGTTAATTTTACAATTATTTAACTCAAACAACCACAAATGAAAAAGTAAGAAGGAGACATGGGATTTAGAGTGGTTCCTACCTTAGCAAATACTAAGACAGTCAGTCCACTACCCGGTTGCTTACCCAACCGGGATTTTGAAAGTATTAATTTTATTACCTTCACAAGGAATTACACAAAATACAATACTTTCTTACACCCCTTTGAACAGCCTTCACTTTGAAGTAGATGCACCAACTCGAGGTAGCCTTCTTGAAGTAACTCCAAGCTCCCCCTTGAAGTAGCCTTCCTCTTAGAAGTAACCTCCCGTTGCACCAGCCTTCTTGAAGTAGTTCAAAGTCTCCTTCTTCACCAAGAAGATCACAACCCTCTCCAATATGCAACCTCCAACCTAGGAGTACCAAGGAGAGTACAAGCAATGAAAGTGAACAAGAAAGGAAAATGGAAATTACAACTTATCCTTTGAAGCACAAGGCTTGATTTGCCTATATCAAGCGTGTAGATCTCCTAACCAATGTATATGGAAGTGTGATTCATGTGGATAGGAGATACTAGCCTATAGGACCCGAATTTAGAGCAAGATGAAGAATAGCCAAATGCAAGTATTGCTCAATTTGCTCAAAATAGGTTGCCAATGCAAGAGTATGCTCAAAGATTGCTCAAGTGTAGAATTAGTGAGTTTAGGTGTCCTAAGGCATGTCCTATTTATAGGAATGACCTACAAGTGCTTAAGGACGTTCTAGACACTTTCTAGAGGTTTCTAAGTGCTTAACTATCCGTTAAGTATAAGTTAGTTGCATTAGCAACGACTAGTTAATTAATTCTGCAGTTGCTGTCAGAGTCCATCTCGGTCGAGAAATTGTCGACCGAGATACCTCCTCGGTCGAGGTTTTGTCGACCGACAGGCTCTCTGGATCAAGTGTTTACAACGTTCATCTCCAACTGCCAACTACCTTGTCAGCTGTGTCTAACGGCTACCTGGGTCTTTCTCGGTCGAGGAGTTTGTCGACCGAGAGTGTCTCGGTCGAGGATTTTGTCGACTGAGATTGACCCTGTTTCAATGTTTCAAATACAGACATTAAGTGTGTGTATGAGTGTGCATATATGACACTATTGAAGGGGATGACCTATCTAAGTTTGGTGTTTCGCTAGGGAAGATCTAACGCTTGATTTACATGAAGTCTAAGTACTTGTACATTATATACTTGTACAAGTTTTACAATTTATTACATTCATGAAATTAAAACAATTTAGCATATAGATCTTCCATGATATTTGTCATCCACCTTATTCTTGCAACACTCAAGTAGCACGTTAGATCGCAAGAATGAAATGTTTGTCATTATCAAAACAAAGGGTTTTACTGATGTCCATTTAGCCAACATTATGGAAAGGATATCCTCCTAATTTTAAATACCTCAAAGTGTGGGGGTGTCTAGATAAATTCTTATTAACTGAGCCTAAGAAACGAAAATTGGGATCTAGAACCCTAGATGGTGTGTTTATAGGTTATGCTCAGAATAGTGCTGCATATAGATTCTTGGTTATTAGAAGTGGCAACAATGTTGTAGAACCTAATACAATTGTTGAATTTTTTGAGCATATTTTTCCTATGAAAACTCCCTTAGAAAACTTAGCTAATCCTTCAAATGAAATTTTAGAGAATATCCCAAGTACATCCCATTCTAATGATGTTTTAGAACCGGATTATATAGAACCTAGAAGATCCACTAGGAAGAGGAAGGAAAAGAATCTTGGTGATGATTTCTATTCCTTTATAGTGGATAATGATCCTCAATCTTACAATGAAGCTATTAATTCAACTGATTCCTCTTTATGGAAGGAAGCAATTAATAGTGAGATTGAATCTATATTATCTAATCATACATGGGAATTAGTGGATCTTCCACCAGGTATTAAACCCATAGGATGTAAATGGATATTTAAAAGAAAATTGAAAACAGATGGGACTGTAGATAAATACAAAGCTCGTTTGGTTGCCAAGGGATATAAACAACAAAAGGATATTGACTATTTTGATACCTTTGCTCCTGTTACTAGAATCTCTTCAATCAGGATTTTAATTGCTTTGGCATCTATTAAGAAATTAATTATACACCAAATGGATGTTAAAACTGCTTTCTTGAATGGAGATTTAGATGAGGAAATTTATATGGATCAACCTGAAGGGTATGTAGTTTCGAGAAAAGAACATATGGTATGCAGACTAATCAAATCTCTCTATTGTTTGAAACAAGCACCTAAACATAAGGTTGTTGTATCATATGGATTCCATATAAATGAAGGAGACAAATGTATATATTCTAAAGTCGATAACCAAGGTTGTGTTATAATATGTCTCTATGTAGATGACATGCTTATTTTTGGCACTAATATTGATATAATAAATAGTACAAAAGGCTTCTTGGCTTCTAATTTTGACATGAAAGATATGGGTGAGGCAGATGTAATTTTAGGAATTAAACTTCTTAAAAATGATGATTGCATCATGCTATCCCAAGAACACTATGTTGAGAAAATTTTCAATAAGTTTTCAATGTTTGATTGTAAGCCGGTAATTACACCTTTTAATTCTAATTGCAATCTCAAGAAAAATAAAAGTAATAGTGTTCAACAAGTCAAATATGCACAAGTAATTGGAAGCCTGATGTACTTAATGAACTGTACTCGTCCAGATCTAGCATATGCAGTGGGGATATTAAGTAGATATACTCAAAATCCTAATAAGGATCATTGGGATGCTATACATAGGGTTTTAAGATACCTTAAAGGCACAATTAATCATGGATTGATTTTTTGTGGATCTCCAACTGTGCTAGAAGGATATTGTGATGCCAATTGGATTTCTGATTCAGATGAATTGAAATCTACAAGTGGTTACATCTTCACTATGGGTGGAGGTGCGGTGTCTTAGAAATCCTCCAAGCAAACATGTATAGCTCATTCCACTATGGAATCTGAGTTTATTGCCTTAGAAAAGGCTGGGACTGAAGCCGAATGGATAAGACATGTTCTAATGGATCTTCCCATTTGGGAGAAACCTTCTCCACCAATGTTTATACACTCTGATAATCAAGATGCCATAGCAAGAGCTAAAAACAAAGTTTATAATGGGAAAAGTAGACATATTCGTCTACGTCACAATATTGTGAGGCAACTTGTATGTGACAGCATAATCTCAATGGATTATGTTAAGTCAGAATTAAACTTGGTTGATCCTCTGACAAAGCCATTAAGTCAACAACTAGTGAGCGATACATTGAGGAGAATGGGACTATGCCCATACCAGAAGTCAAAGTGATGGACACCCAACCTTCATGAACGGTGATCCCGGGAAGAAGGTTCAATGGGAAAAACTAAGTCACTAGAGGACTCAACGTGTTGTAATAAATATATCTCATTCTTATGATGTAAACAACAATTTACAGTGATTCAGTTGAATATAATTCTTAATGGATTTCATAGCCATTAATGGTGGTGTATATATTGTAATATATGCTTGATGAAAGTCCAACTATATGAGTGTGGAGTGGGGTCGCTCCTGTTGAGATTTGGGCAGATCTCTAGAGCATTCATGAATTTTCCCAGTAGGTGCATGGCCTAAAGACACCAATCTGTAAGAAAGGTAATTAATTTTATGAATGTCATGTGAGTAATGTACCACTAATCAGATAAAGGAGGAATTGGTTCAAGAACATAGTTCCACCAATCTTCTACAGATTACGTACATCTACTCTATGCTTTAGTTCAAAGAACTTAGTTCTACCAAAGCTTATGCATGTTATTTGTTTAAGTTCTTCCAGTGGTCAACTCAGTTTTTATTTTTATTTTTTGCAATAGTGGGGGATTGTTATACTTCTTTGCTGTATTTCAAACCAAAAGGTAAAAGGTTTAGTCCCATATTGCTTGTGTTGGAGACTTCCCTCCTCCTTATATATGGACCCTTGTCCATAGTACAATTGAGGAATGAAAGGGAATAGGCCCTACGCACGCGCATGGTGGGCCTTGCCAATGGGGTTTGGGCCGGACCGGTCCGGAAACCCTTTAATCGGGCGCGCCGGCGCACGTCGCATCCCGCGCGGAGGGAGGGTGCAAATCCGGCCTCCCGGAGCCCCTTCTGCGGGTGCGGCCCCGGCTTGGTTTTGCCCTTCAGTTCATTGAACCATTTTTTAACCTGGGCCACTGCAATGCACCTGTTCATTTGACAGTTCCAAACCGCACCGTGTTTTGCAACCGAACGCATCCTTTCACGCTTCCTTTCCTAGTTATTTATGTTTGTTTTCCGCTATCGTTTGGTACAGATGAAAAACTTCTCTCGTTTCTTGTTCCTCTCTTCTCCTCCTCCTATAGTCTGCCCACTAGAAGAACGATCATTTACCTTTCGTCCGTCGCCGTGACTGTGTGTGCACGCTTCACGTCGACACACGTTGTTGGATCATGGGAGAGTACCGCGCAGGAGACTACTGCACAGACGTTCTCCGTCGAGTACCGCGGAGATACTCTTAAGGACAGTGCATCTCGCACGCCTCAGCGATACTCTGGTATACTCTTTTATTTTAACGCCTTTGATCGTGGTTTGTACCCTATAAGATCAACAATCTTAAGAGTATCTTGTTTCTCTTATGGGTACTAATATGGAATGTTTTGAAACCCCCTTTACGCCTGTGACGCCATCAAATAATAACAACCAAATCGTCACTGTTTCTACTGTTTCGCAAACACCAATCCCTGATGTTACAAAAATTGAACAGTTTAATGGACAACAATATAGGCGTTGGCAAGAAAAAATTATTACTTCTTTAGAAGTTTCTAATGTCTCGTCTGCTTTAACTGAACCCAAACCTGAAAATGTTTCTGTTGATTGGAAAAAAAGCAAATCACATTTGTCGACATGTGATTCTAAGTACATTGTCTAACCAACTTTTTGACGCATACTTTCCAATTAAAACTGCATCCGAAATTTGGGAAAGTCTGAATAAGAAATATATTATGGAAGAGGCTTCTACGCAAAAATTTACTATTGCGAATTTTCTAAATTTTCATATGACTGAAGATAAAGATATAACAACTCAAATTCATGAATTTCAGATTTTACTTGATGATTTGAAAAATGAAAAAAATTGATCTTCCTGAGTCTTTTGTTGTGGGTTCTTTAATTGAAAAATTGCCTAGTTCTTGGAAACATTACAAGAACAATTCAAAGCATAAAACAAAGACAATGTCACTGGATGATGTAATAATACATATCCGAGTGGAAGATCAAAACTGTACTAGAGAAAAATCTAAACTGAATAAAGAGTTGTCATGTACTGCTAACTTTGTTAATAATGAAGTTAAAGAAAATAAAGTTTCTACTGATCAATCTAAAAATAAGTGGAAAAACAAGAAAGGGAAAGGAAATAAGAATAAATATAAAGGAAACAAAGATATTAATAAAAAGAATGTTTTTTGCTATGTTTGTGGAAAACCTGGTCATACTTCTCCTAAATGCAGGCATAGGAAGAAACAAGCAGTGGATTCGAAGGAACCTTCAACCAACCTTGTTACTGAGGACGTATATGTGGCATTTGTCAGCATTGTCAGCATGGGATCATTCCACCATAATGATTGGATCATTGACTCGGGGGCTAGTCGCCACATCAGTGGCAACAGAGATGCCTTTGTGACCTACACTGAAGTAGGACAGGAGGAACATCGGGTTGTCATGGGCAACTCAACTGCTTCTCCTGTGACCGGAAAGGGCAATGTCATGATCAAGATGACTTCTGGAAAAATTCTACTGATCAAAGATGTGTTGTTTGTCCCAGATATCTGTGTTAATTTAATTTCTGTTTCTCAACTTGTTAAGTTTGGGGTGAAAGTGTCCTTTGAATCAAATAAGGTCATTCTCACCAAGTCTAGGGACTACTAAGGCATGGGTTACTACTCAAATTGTCTCTTTCTGTTGAATGTACCAAACTCTTCTACTAATGAAATAAGTCCTTCTGTTTATATCGTTGATTCCTTTGATGTATGGCACAGTAGATTAGGACATGTTAATTTTAAATATTTACAACGCATGAAATCTTTAGGTTTACTAAAGGATATTGATGGTGTTGTTAATTTAAATAATAAATGTCAAATATGTGCTGAAACTAAATCTACCAAGAAACCGTTTCCTCAAATTTCACATAGAAATTCTGAATTGCTCGGTTTAATTCACATTGATCTTGGAGATTTAAAAGGAAATCTATCTCTAGGTGGGATACGTTTCTACATTATTTTTGTAGATGATTTCTCACGATATACAAAATTATATTTACTACATTCAACTGATGAAGCCTTTGGAATGTTTGTTAATTATAAAACAGAAGTAGAAAATCAACTCAATAAGAAAATAAAACGTCTTCGCTCAGATAGGGGTGGTGAATATGATTGTTCTCCCTTTAATGAATTTTGTGTGAACCATGGTATTATACATGAATACACACCTCCATATTTGCTTCAACCAAATGGTATTGTTGAACGTAAAAATAGAACTCTAAAGGAGATGATGAATTCTATTTTAATCAACTCAGGAGCACCCAACAACATGTGGGGGAAGTGGTTTTGTCATCTTGTTTTCTTCAAAATCGCATCCCTAGTAGGAAGACAAATAAGGCACCATATGAATTATGGAAAGGATATCCTCCTAATTTGAAATACCTCAAAGTGTGGGGGTGTCTAGCTAAAGTCTTATTAACTGAGACTAAGAAATGAAAATTGGGATCTAGAACCCTAGATGGTGTTTTTATAGGTTATGCTCATAATAGTGCTGCATATAGATTCTTGGTTATTAGAAGTGGCAACAATGTTGTAGAACCTAATACAATTGTTGAATCTAAAAATGCTGAATTTTTTGAGCATATTTTTCCTATGAAACTCCTTTAGAAAACTTAGCTAATCCTTACAAATGAAATTTTAGAGAATATCCCAAGTACATCCAATTCTAATGATGTTTTAGAACCAGATGATATAGATCCTAGAAGATCCACTAGGATGAGGAAGGAAAAGAATCTTGGTGATGATTTCTATTCCTTTATAGTGGATAATGATCTTCAATCTTACAATGAAGCTATTAATTCAACTGATTCCTCTTTATGGAAGGAAGCAATTAATAGTGAGATTGAATCTATATTATCTAATCATACATGGGAATTAGTGGATCTTCCACCAGGTATTAAACCCGTAGGATGTAAATGGATATTTAAAAGAAAATTGAAAACAGATGGGACTGTAGATAAATACAAAGCTTGTTTGGTTGCCAAGGGATATAAACAACAAAAGGATATTGGCTATTTTGATACCTTTGCTCATGTTACTAGAATATCTTCAATCAGGATTTTAATTGCTTTGGCATATATTAAGAAATTAATTATACACCAAATGGATGTTAAAACTGCTTTCTTGAATGGAGATTTAGATGAGGAAATTTATATGGATCAACCTGAAGGGTATGTAGTTTCGGGAAAAGAACATATGGTATGCAGACTAATCAAATCTCTCTATGGTTTGAAACAAGCACCTAAACAGTGGCATGAGAAATTTGATAAGGTCGTTGTATCATATGGATTCCATATAAATGAAGGAGACAAATGTATATATTCTGAAGTCGATAACCAAGGTTGTGTTATAATATGTCTCTATGTAGATGACATGTTTATTTTTGGCACTAATATTGATATAATAAATAGTACAAAAGGCTTCTTGGCTTCTAATTTTGACATGAAAGATATGGGTGAGGCAGATGTAATTTTAGGAATTAAACTTCTTAAAAATGATGATTGCATCATGCTATCCCAAGAACACTATGTTGAGAAAATTCTCAATAAGTTTTCAATGTTTGATTGTAAGCCGGTAAGTACACCATTTAATTCTAATTGCAATCTCAAGAAAAATAAAAGTAATAGTGTTCAACAAGTCAAATATGCACAAGTAATTGGAAGCCTGATGTACTTAATGAACTATACTCATCCAGATCTAGCATATGCAGTGGGGAGATTAAGTAGATATACTCAAAATCCTAATAAGGATCATTGGGATGCTCTACATATGGTTTTAAGATACCTTAAAGGCATAATTAATCATGGATTGATATTTTGTGGATCTCCAACTGTGCTAGAAGGATATTGTGATGCCAATTGGATTTTTGATTCAAATGAATTGAAATCTACAAGTGGTTACATCTTCACTATGGGTGGAGGTGATGTGTCTTGGAAATCCTCCAAGCAAACATGTATAGCTCGTTCTATGGAATCTGAGTTTATTGCCTTAGAAAAGGCTGGGACTGAAGATGAATGGCTAATACATGTTCTAATGGATCTTCCCTGTGGCAACACATCCCACTATCACACAGACAGCGAGGTGTTACGTGAAAATGTGCGGAAAATCACCATAACCACAGATTACCAAAAACACGGGTTAATTAAAACGGACTACGGAAAACTGATAAACTGAGAAACTTTTACATTTTAGTCCACATCCTGCAAGAAAACATGTTATATACGTTCATACAAGCCATGATACATGCCCACATCTTAGAGAAACAGCTGTCTTGTCATCACTTGAGTTCATCACCTGTTTATACATATATAAAGACCCACATCCGACCAGCAACAGGATATACAAAACATCATCGATCGTGTGTCATGAAACAACGTCAAAACACCACCAATGACCTGAGAGTACAGGGATGACTCTAGACTCTACAGCAAAACATCCAAAATAGAAACATCTCCAAAGCTTGCCTTCTACTACTCTTCTTGCTGCTCGGCCGCAACTCCGTGACCACCGCCACATCTAGCTCGACCACCTAAAAAGGGTGTAACTCAGCGGAGTGAGACAATTGAACATTGTCCCAACAGGAAACATAACTCCCCGCCAAAACTACTAAACCTCAGGTATAGAGATAAAGCAGGTATATGATGAGAAGTATAACAAGAGCAGTTAATAAAGTAAAGTTGTTCAAGCTAGCAAGCTTACCAGATATATGAAAGGCATTTACTCAAGTGTTTCTTCATGGACCATGATATCAAGACAAGATATATAAGATTTACCACATATGAGAAACATGTAAGCAACTGCAAGATAGGATGGAATTAACTACACAAACGAGGCCTCAACCAATGTTTCGTGTTTGTTTTAAGCAGTAGTACTATTCGACTGAATTACATATTATTATGCCCTGAGGAAGTGAGTCGTACCGCTCAAATCCAACCTTCAGCTGCGAAGCCCAAGCCAGTGCCATACAAGGTCAATGGAAGAGCCGGACTCCACGACCTTCTCTGCCTCATGTTCAGTGCATGAGTACAATATAAGCAGGACCGCAGTCTCATGCTGAAGTGGTCTTAGCCATAGGGTCAGCTCCACATGCTACCCTCTGCCTAGCCCGCCTCAGTACAGGTCTCGACGCTAGTAAAACTGAGCCACGGGCCTGTTCACCGTGCTCTGAGCCATGAACGCATTCACGCTCCTCATATCACATATCCTGAGCCATGGGCTTGTTCACCATGCTCTTATCATAACTGTGCTATGGGCCTGAACACCGCACCCTGGAGTCTACAACTGTAGTTGCACTCTTACCTCCTCACTTTAGGCTAGGAGAAACCTCGCATATTCAACAATATGTGCTCCGGGTTACCTACAGGAGAACTTGTTTCACCATCACCAAATCTTGACGATGATGGATCTATGGCCAGGGAAACTACATGATATATTTCACTGTGATTAATTAGTATCTTTTACATGGATTGCAAGATTCAATCAAGTTGTATATCATGCAAGCTATAACAGGAAGTAAACAACACAAACTCAGCATTATGCTTTTACTACAATTCACATCATATTGATCCATCACAAGGATCCCACATCGCATGTTATCACTTGGCCTTTTGCCAATCATCCGGATCCATCTCAAGGATCATCACATACCATGGGATCTTAATCCCTCATCATATAATGCCACTGCCTCTCAGGGCTTATATCATCATCATGAAACATCATTCATAATGTACTTGTCCTCTTATTGTTCACATATAATCATTCCTCATAGCCTTTCATTTGGCTATGCATTACCTGCACGGTTAGCATCATTCAATAATCAACATGACAACTTAGAGACTTATATTATCAACACAGGGTGACATTTAGGGTTAAGTGTATTGTCAACACAAAATAACATTAGTGATTGTATCCTTTTCTTAATCATGCCTCATCTCATGATCTCATGTATAAGTCATGTCATCAAGCACACCCTAAAGTACACTCATTATTGCTCTTGGAATTATAAGGAAATCAAGGTGATCACATCTGTATGTATAACCATATCAAGTTAGATGAAAAGCTTTATCATAACAAACATTTAACATGTAGCCAGTCACCATGGATTAACAAGAGTAAGGACAACTTGTCGGCTATCATGACCAATGAAACCCTCACAAGAAGTACTCACATTCCTCGCTAGAAGCTATATCGGGCGTGCAGCTTATGCCGGGCGTGCAGCTTGTCGGGCGTGCAGCTTGTTGGGCGTGCAGCCTGTCGGGTGTGCAGCCTGCCTCAATGTAGCGACGCACAACAAGGATCATTCGTGCAGGGTTGTGACTCCCAAAACCCAAGGAACCAAAGGGGTATATCGGCCAAACATGTACCGTGCAAAGAGTCTAGGTCAAGGGGGGCTGTTGGGCAGCACCTCCCCATGCCCATATCGTCCAAGATACATCCAAAAAAGGTCATCTACTACCTCACACACATGGACACCCAAAACCCTAGAGAAGGGCCACCACCAAACCGAGCTCACCCTTCTAGCCCATGGTGAGAAGAGAGTGTTGCTTAAGCAACTAGGACACAAGCTCACCTCAATCGAGTAAGAAGGAGGGGTGTTGATCATGGCACTAGAAGCTCAAGCTCACTTTTCTAGACCAAGGGGAGAAAGGAGTGTTGCTCACCTACAAACTCTAGATCACAAGGATCGGCCAACAATGATATTAAGCAAGAACTAAGCTACTAGCATGCATATAAACAAGATTATGACAAGAGATAGTGTAATTAGGGTTAGAAGCTATGCAACCCGCCTTAAGCAACAAGCTCCAAGGAAGAAGAAGAACTCCAAGCTCCACACACCACCAAGCAAGGAAGATGGAGGCTCCAAGGTTATCAGCCACCACTTGTTTTTCCAAGGTGTGTCGGCCTCCAAACTTACTCCTTTAAGGGGGGGGATGTATCGGCCGACACAAGCAAGGAAGGAGGGAGTGTCGTGCACTCAAGGTGGGGAGAAACTAAAGGACCAAAGGGACCCTAAGCTAAGGAAAGGACACGCCTATATACAAGGAAAGGGAGGAGAAAAAAAGGTTGGTCCAAGCAAGGTGTCACTTGCCTAGGGACACTTGTCCTAGAGCTCATGCCACTACCCTTGCAAGCTCCATCCACATGGCCAAGATATGCACCAAGTGTCCACTAAACAAGGTCAAGGCTAGACCAAAGAGCATGGGCGACACAACATGTTGCTCCATGGGCGACACACATCCATGTTGGCCGACACAAACACTCCTAGGCCGATACAAGGCTCAACCAAAGCAAAGCAAGGCACCTCAAGGCCCAAACAAGCTCAACTAGGCCCAAAAGAGCTCGAGCAATGAGCCCAAGCCTTCCTCTTTACACAAGAGAAAGCAAAGAGAGAGAGGAACACCTCACAAGGTGGCAAACTTGCCCATAAAACCCTAAACTTGGGTTATTTGCAAGTAGCACCTCCAACTCTCAACAAAGCACAACCAAACCCTAATCACCACTAAAGGTGATTAGCAAGCACCCAAGCACCATGGTTAAGCGAAGCAAACAGGGTAAGCCCTAAACGAAGGTCAGGGTCCTTACAATCTAACCCCCTTTAAGGGATTTCGTCCCCAAAATCCGAAGAGAAAAGCAAGGGGTACTTCCTTCTCATCTCTTCCTCAAACTCCCACGTGGCTTCCTCAACGCCACGACGCTGCCAAAGAACCTTCACAAGAACCATGTCCTTCCTCTTCAGCTTCTTGACCCTTCTGTCAAGGATCGCCACAGGACCTTCCTCGTAGGTCACATCTGCATCCAGCTCAACCTCAACTGGCTGTATTACTGTTCCTGAATCTGGATGACTTTTCTTCAGCATACTGACATGGAACACTGGATGTAACCTGTGCAATTCTGGAGGCAACTCTAACTCATAAGCCACCTTGCCAACACGTGCTATAACTGGGTAAGGCCCCATAAACCTGGGTGCCAACTTACCCTTCTGACCAAACCTTAGCACTCCCTTCCACGGCGAGACTTTGAGGTAGACTTTGTCTCCTACCTGAAACTCCAAAGGTCATCGACGATTGTCTGCATAAGACTTCTGCCTGTCCTGTGCCACTTTCAACTGTTGCTGTATCACCTTGATCTTTTCTGTCGTCTGCTGCACTAGCTCAGGACCCAATAACTGATATTCACCAGACTCATACCAACAAAAAGGAGATCTACACTTCCTCCCATACAAAGCCTCATAAGGAGCCATGTCAATGCTCCGCTGATAACTGTTGTTATAAGCAAACTCTATCAAACTCAGATGCACATCCCAACTGCCTAGGAACTGTAAAACACAAGCTCGAAGGAGATCTTCCAGAATCTGAATAGTCCTTTCAGACTGTCCATCTGTCTGTGGGTGGAAGGCGGTACTGAACCTCAACTGCGTTCCCAACGCTCTGTGCAACTGTTCCCAGAAACGACTTGTAAACTGAGGACCTCTGTCAGAAACTATTGTCGCAGGCACACCATGCAAACGTACTATCTCATCTACATATACTATGGCGAGCTTCTCAGCTGTATACGTCATCTTTACAGGTAGGAAATGGGCAGACTTCATCAATCTATCCACTATTACCCAAATGGAATCATGATTTCTAGTTGTCCTGGGTAGGCCAACTATGAAATCCATGGTTATATGGTCCCATTTCCATTGCGGTATGGGCAAAGGTTGCAACGTACCTGCCGGCTTTTGATGTTCAGCCTTGACTTGTTGACACACCGCACATCTTGCCACGAACTTCGCTATATCACTCTTCAAGCCTAGCCACCAGTACAAGTCCTTCAAACTATGGTACATCTTGGTGACACCAGGATGCATAGCATACATCGATGTGTGTGCTTCCTCGAGCACCAACTTCCTCAGCTCATCAACATCAGGAACCACCATCCTATCACGATAACAGACTAGCCCATCCTCAGACTCATGAAACCCATCACGCTTTTCGCTGCCAAACTCTGATCTGATCAACTGTACCGCATCATCTGTCTGCTGCGCATCCTTGATCTGCTGTCTTAATGTAGGCTTGACTTGCATCTGTGCTAGAAGTCCAGTTAACGAGGAAACCTCCATCTGCACATTCATCTGCCGCAAAGAGACAAACATATCCCGTCTATGGCATACCAGGGAACTCAACTGTGCCTTCTTGAAAGAAAAAGAAGACTTTCTGCTAAGCGCATCAACTACCACATTTGCCTTACCAGGATGATACTCGATAGTGCAGTCGTAATCATTGATCAACTCCATCCATCGCCGCTGTCGCATGTTTAACTCGTGCTGTGAAAAGATATACTTCATATTCTTATGATCTGTAAAGAGCTGACACACTTCCCCATAAAGATAGTGTCTCCAAATCTTTAACGCATGAACCACTGCCGCCAGCTCCAAGTCATGAGTTGGATAGTTCTCCTCATGTTTCTTAAGTTGTCGCGAAGCAAAAGAAACCACATGATCCTCCTGCATCAGCACACAACCTAAGCCCTTCTTGGAAGCATCACAGAAGACTACATAGCCCTTCCCAGGCTCTGGCAGGATCAGCACTGGAGCACTGGTCAGCTTCTCCTTCAAACTCTGGAAAGCTCGCTGACATCGATCATCCCAGACAAAAGGTACGTCCTTTCTTGTCAACTTGGTCATCGACAAAGCAATCACATTGAAGTCCTTGATAAACCTTCGGTAGTATCCTGCTAGACCCAGAAAACTACGAACTTCTATCGGTGTCTTTGGTTGTTCCCAATCTGCAACGGATTCCACCTTCTTCGGGTCTACCTTGACTCCTTCCACATATATCACGTGACCTAAGAATGTCACTTCTTCTAACCAGAACTCACACTTGCTGAACTTGGCATACAACTGATGTTGGCGAAGAAGAGTCAACATTCGTTGAAGATGTTGCTCATGCTCTTGCCTGTCCCGACTATAGATCAAGATGTCATCTATAAAAACTACAACAAACTGATCTAAGAACGGACGAAACACTTTGTTCATCAGATCCATAAAAATAGCAGGTGCATTGGTTAACCCAAACGACATATCCACAAACTCATAATGACCATACCTCGTCCTGAAAGCTGACTTTGGTATGTCATCCGCCTTTATCCTCAACTGATGATATCCGGACCGTAGATCGATCTTTGAAAACAATGTAGCACCACACAACTGATCAAACATATCATCTATCCTCGGTAATGGGTACTTGTTCTTGATTGTGACCTTATTCAACTGTCGGTAATCTATACACAACCGCATCGAACCATCCTTCTTCTTGACGAACAACACGGGAGCACCCCAAGGCGACATGCTTGGACGGATAAAACCTTTGTCCAACAACTCTTACAACTGCTTCTTCAACTATGCCATCTCAACTGGAGCCATTCTATAGGGTGTCTGTGCAACTGGCTGTGTTCCTGGCACCAGATTGATCTCAAAATCAATCTCTCAGGGTGAGGGAACACCAGGAAACTCCTCAGGGGACACATCCACAAACTCCCGGACAACTGGAACCTCTCCAAGGCTAGGGCCTTTCGCCTTGGTAGCCACAACGGTATTCACTACATGGGCTAAGAACGCCTCACATCCTTGTCGTAGCAACCTATCTGCCACCATGGCTGATACCAGAAATGTCGGAAGAATCTTCCTATCTCCTTGGAAGATCCACTTCTCTCCAACATCATCAAACACTGCCTGCTTGGTACCACAGTCTAGCACGACCTTGTACCTCTCTAAGGTATCCATCCCAAGGATAACATCAAAACCACACATATCAAGAGGTATGAGATCCACTTGAATGCGGTGTCCCGAGAAAGACAAGACACAAGATGGACACTCTTCTCAAAGCAACGAAGAACCATCAAGAGAGGTTTCTAACAACAAACTATCCTTCTTACAACTAACAGGTAAACGACAGTTCTCAAGCATACTATAGGTGATAAAAGAGTGCGTAGCACCCGGGTCAACCAGAACAGATATAAAGTAACAAGAAGACATATCAGAATGAAATAACTCCATCTGACCTGTCACTACTCGCGGGTTAAATATCGCCTCCGGCTGACTCATAGCATAGAATCGAGTCGTTGCTTGCTGTCCACGACCTCTGCTTCCTTGAGTAGACGATCCAGCTTGAGACACTTGACCGCGTCCTCATCCTCTGCTACCACTAGGCTATTGTCGATCCGATCCTTGAAGATTTTGTCTCGGTTGCTGTGTCACCTCATCATCTCTATTCGGGCAGTTGAACCTCATATGCCCGATCTGACCACACCGATGGCATGCTCTATCATCAACCCGTGGCCTAGATGGCCCTGTCACTACCACGGAAGCCGCACTGTGTGCCTTAGATGGTGAAGAAACATAACCTCTTCATTTACTCAGAGACCACTGGGACGGTCCACCAGAACCTCTCATCACTGCCGGTGCTAAAAACTTGGGCTTCTTGAAGCCACCAAACCTCTGACCCTGGAACTGAGCAGGTCTCTTCCTAGCCATAGACTCTCTCTTCTCCCTTACTGATCGTTCGATCCTCTGGACAGATTCCACAAACGTAGCAAACCGCTCTCGGTTCTCCAACACAGACACAGGTGTTGTCAGCTCAGCACTCAGACCCTTCTCAAAACGTCTGATCCGTTCCTCGTCTGTCGCTGCCATGTGAGGACAAAACCTCAACAGATCCATAAACTTGGCCTCGTACTCGGTGATGTTCATCGTTCCTTATCGCAAGCTCTCAAACTGACTAATCTTCTCATCCAGATATGTCTTGGGAAAGTATCTGGTGACGAACTCGCGCCTGAAAACCTCCCAACAGATCACCTCACCGGGCCGCTTCTCTTCCTCGATGGTCCACCAATGACCAACACTACCTTTCAGAAGGTAGATAGTGTGCTTTACTTTGTCTGCTTCAGGGATGTCGAGGATCCAAAAAGCCTTCTCAAGACTTGTCAGCCACAGATCCGCATCCGATGGATCAACCGTTCCAGCATAATCCGAAGCTCTGACTCGGTGAAGCCGCTCGAAGGTCTTCCCAATACCCGATGCTTCTCCATGGGGAGCATGTGCTCTCGGAGGAGGCACTGGCAATCGCTCAACCATGAGATTCATCGTGGCCATCATCTGCCCCATAAGATGTTGGTAGGCAGGATGTTCAAGTATGGCTGGGTCAAGTTGGGGGACCTCAGGCACCCGATCTCCATGTGCCTGTCCTTCATCTGAAGCAGCATCACTGTACTCAGCTGAGTGTTCTTCATGGTTTCCAGACATCTTGACTTTTCTTCCGCTGAGGGTAGAAGACGATTGTAAGAAAATCTGGACAACACACAAGAACAGATGACCTAGTCCTAAATCCCTGTAGACTCAGCGAACCTAAGGCTCTGATACCAAACTTGTGACAACACATCCCACTATCACACAGACAGCAAGGTGTTACGCGAAAACGTGCAGAAAATCACCATAACCACAGATTACCAAAAACACGGGTTAATTAAAATCGACTGTGGAAAATTGATAAACTGAGAAACGTTTACATTTCAGTCCACATCTTACAAGAAAACATGTTATATACATTCATACAAGCCATGATACATGTCCACAACTTAGAGCAACAGCTGTCTTGTCATCACTTGAGTTCATCACCTATTTATACATATATAAAGGCCCACATCCGGCCAGCAGCAGGATATACAAAACATCATCGATCGTGTGTCGTGAAACAACGTCAAAATACTGCCAAGGACCTGAGAGTACAGGGATGACTCTAGACTCTACAACAAAACATCCAAAACAGCAGCATCTCCAAAGCTTGCCTTCTACTGCTCTTCTTGCTGCTCGAGCGCAACTCCGCGACCATCGCCACGTCTAGTTCGACCACCTAAAAAGGGTGTAACTCAGCGGAGTGAGACAATTGAACATTGTCTCAGCAGGAAACATAACTCCCCGCCAAAACTACAAAACCTAAGGTATAGAGATGAAGCAGGTATATGATGAGAAGTATAACAAGAGCAGTTAATAAAGTAAAGTTGTTCAAGCTAGCAAGCTTACCATATATATGAAAGGCATATACTCAAGTGTTTCTTTATGGACCATGATATCAAGACAAGATATATAAGATTTACCACATATGAGAAACATGTAAGCAACTGCAAGATAGGATGGAATTAACTACACAAATGAGGCCTCAACCAATGTTTCGTGTTTGTTTTAAGCAGTAGTACTATTCGGCTGAATTACGTATTATTATGCCCTGAGGAAGTGAGTCGTACCGCTCAAATCCAACCTTCGGCTGCGAAGCCCAAGCCGGTGCCATACAAGGTCAATGGAAGAGCCGGACTCCACGACCTTCTCCGCCTCATGGTCAGTGCATGAGTACAACATAAGCAGGACTGCAGTCTCATGCTGAAGTGGTCTTAGCCACAGGGTCAGCTCCACAGGCTACCCTCTGCCTAGCCCGCCTCGGTACAGGTCTCGACGCTAGTAAAACTGAGCCACAGGCCTGTTCACCGTGCTCTGAGCCATGAACGCATTCATGCTCCTCATATCACATATCCTGAGTCATGGGCCTGCTCACCATGCTCTTATCATAACTGGGCTACGAGCCTGAACACCGCACCCTGGAGTCTACAACCACAGTTGCACTCTTACCTCCTCACTTTAGGCTAGGAGAAACCTCGCATATTCAACAATATGCGCTCCGGGTTACCTGCAGGAGAACCCGTTTCACCATCACCAAATCCTGACGATGATGGATCTATGGCCATGGAAACTACATGATATATTTCACAGTGATTAATTAGTATCTTTTACATGGATTGCAAGATTCAATCAAGTTGTATATCATGCAAGCTATAACAGGAAGTAAACAACACAAACTCAGCATTATGCTTTTACTACAATTCACATCATATTGATCCATCACAAGGATCCCACATCGCATGTTATCACTTGGCCTTTTGCCAATCATCCGGATCCATCTCAAGGATCATCACATACCATGGGATCTTAATCCCTCATCATATAATGCCACTGCCTATCAGGGCTTATATCATCATCATGAAACATCATTCATAATGTACTTGTCCTGTTATTGTTCACATATAATCATTCCTCATAGCCTTTCATTTGGCTATGCATTACCTGCATGGTTAGCATCATTCAATAATCAACATGACAACTTAGAGACTTATATTATCAACACAGGATTTAGGGTTAAGTGTATTGTCAACACAAAATAACATTAGTGATTGTATCCTTTTCTTAATCATGCCTCATCTCATGATCTCATGTATAAGTCATGTCATCAAGCACACCCTAAAGTACACTCATTATTGCTCTTGGCATTATAAGGCAATCAAGGTGATCACATCTGTATGTATAACCATATCAAGTTAGATGAAAAGCTTTATCATAACAAACATTTAACATGTAGCCAGTCACCATGGATTAACAAGAGTAAGGACAACTTGTCGGATATCATGACCAATGAAACCCTCACAAGAAGTACTCACATTCCTTGCTAGAAGCTATATCGGGCATGCAGCTTGTGCCGGGCGTGCAGCCTGCCTCAATGTAGCGACGCGCAACAAGGATCATTCGTGCAGGGTTGTGACGCCCAACACCCAAGGAACCAAAGGGGTATATCAGCTAAACATGTACCGTGCAAAGAGTCTAGGTCAAGGGGGGGGCTGTTGGGCAGCACCTCCCCATGCCCATATCATCCAAGATACATCCAACAAAGGTCATCTACTACCTCACACACATGGACACCCGAAACCCTAGAGAAGGGTCACCACCAAACCGAGCGCACCCTTCTAGTCCATGGTGAGAAGAGAGTGTTGCTTAAGCAACTAGGACACAAGCTCACCTCAATCGACTAAGAAGGAGGGGTGTTTCTCATGGCACTAGAAGCTCAAGCTCACTTTTCTAGACCAAGGGGAGAAAGGAGTGTTGCTCACCTACAAACCCTAGATCACAAGGATCGGCCAATAAGGATATTAAGCAAGAACTAAGCTACAAGCATGCATATAAACAAGATTATGACAAGAGGTAGTTTAATTAGGGTTAGAAGTTATGCAACCCGCCTTAAGCAACAAGCTCCAAGGAAGAAGAAGAACTCCAAGCTCCACGAACCACCAAGCAAGGAAGATGGAGGCTCCAAGGTTATCGGCCACCACTTGTTTTTCCAAGGTGTGTCGGCCTCCAAACTTTCTCCTTCAAGGGGGGGGGTGTATCGGCCAACACAAGCAAGGAAGGAGGGAGTGTCGTGCACTCAAGGTGGGGAGAAACTAAAGGACCAAAGGGACCCTAAGCTAAGGAAAGGACACGCCTATATACAAGGAAAGGGAGGAGAAAACAAGTTTGGTCCAAGCAATGTGTCACTTGCCTAGGGACACTTGTCCTAGAGCTCATGCCACTACCCTTGCAAGCTCCATCCACATGGCCAAGATATGCACCAAGTGTCCACTAAAAAAGGTCAAGGCTAGACCAAAGAGCATGGGCGACACAACATGTTGCTCCATGGGCGACACACATCCATATTGGCTGACACAAACACTCCTAGGCCGATACAAGGCTCAACCAAAGCAAAGCAAGGCACCTCAAGGCCCAAACAAGCTCAACTAGGCCTAAAAGAGCTCGAGCAACGAGCCCAAGCCTTCCTCTTTACACAAGAGAAAGCAAAGAGAGAGAGGAACACCTCACAAGGTGGCAAACTTGCCCATAAAACCCTAAACTTGGGTTATTTGCAAGTAGCACCTCCAACTCTCAACAAAGCACAACCAAACCCTAATCACCACTAAAGGTGATTAGCAAGCACCCAAGCACCAGGGTTAAGCGAAGCAAACAGGGTAAGCCCTAAACGAAGGTCAGGGTCCTTACATTCCCATTTGGGAGAAACCTTCTCCACCAGTGTTTATACACTGTGATAATCAAGCTTCCATAACAAGAGCTAAAAACAAAGTTTATAATGGGAAAAGTAGGCATATTCATCTACGTCACAATATTGTGAGGCAACTTGTATGTGATAGCATAATCTCAATGGATTATGTTAAGTCAGAATTAAACTTGGTCGATCCTCTAACAAAGCCATTAAGTCAACGACTAGTGAGTGATACATCGAGGAGAATGGGACTATGCCCATACCAGAAGTCGAAGTGATGGACACCCAACCTTCATGAATGGTGATCCCGGGAAGAAGGTTCAATGGGAAAAACTAAGTCACTAGAGGACTCAACGTGTTGTAATAAATGTATCTCATTCTTATGATGTAAACAACAATTTACAGTGATTCAGTTGAATATAATTCTTAATGGATTTCATAGCCATTAATGGTGGTGTATATACTGTAAAATATGCTTGATGAAAGTCCAACTATATGAGTGTGGAGTGGGGCCGCTCCTTTTGAGATTTGGGCAGATCTCTAGAGCATTCATGCATTTTCCCAGTAGGCGCATGGCCTAAAGGCGCCAATCCGTAAGAAACGTAATTGATTTTATGAATTTCATGTGAGTAATGTACCACTAATCAGATAAAGGAGGAATTGATTCAAGAATATAGTTCCACCAATCTTCTACAGATTACGTACATCTACTCTATGCTTTAGTTCAAAGAACTCAGTTCTACCAAAGCTTATGCATGTCATTTGTTTAAGTTCTTCCAGTGGTCAACTCAGTTTTTATATTGTTTGTTTTGAAATAGTGGGGGATTATTAAACTTCTTTGTTGTATTTCAAACCAAAAGGTAAAAGGTTTAGTCACATATTGCTTGTGTTGGAGACTTCCCTCCTCCTTATATATGGACCCTTGTCCAGAGTAAAATTGAGGAATGAAAGGGAATAGGCCCTACGCACGCACATGGTGGGCCTTGCCAATGGGGTTTGGGCCGGCCCAGTCCGAAAACCCTATAATTGGGCGCGTCGGCGCACGTCGCATCCCGCGCACAGGGGGGGTGCAAATCCGGCCTCCCAGAGCCCCTTGTGCGGGCGCGGCCCCGGCTTGGTTTTGCTCTTCGGTTCATTGAACCATTTTTTAACCTGGGCCGCTGCAATGCACCTGTTCGTTTGGCAGTTCCAAACCGCACCGCGTTTTACAACCGAACGCATCCTTTCACACTTCCTTTCCTGGTTATTTATGTTTGTTTTCCGCTATCGTTCGGTACAGATGAAAAACTTCTCTTGTTTCTTATTCCTCTCTTCTCCTCCGCCTGCAGTCTGTCCACTGGAAGAACGATCATTTACCTTTCGTCCGTCGTCGTGACTGTGTGTGCACGCTTCACGTCGACACACACTGTTGGATCCTGGGAGAGTACCGTGCAGGAGACTAATGCAGAGACGTTCGCCGTCGAGTACTGCAGAGATACTCTTAAGGACAGTGCATCTCGCACGCCTCATCGATACTCTGGTATACTCTTTTATGTTTATGCCTTTTCATCGTGGTTTGTACCGTATACGATCAACAATCTTAAGAGTATCTTGTTTCTCTAATAGGTACTAATATGGAAGGTTTTGAAACCCGCTTTACGCCTGTGACGCCATCAAATAATAACAACCAAATCGTCACTGTTTCTACTGTTTCGCAAACACCAATCCCTGATGTTACGAAAATTGAATAGTTTAATGGACACCAATATACGCGTTGGCAAGAAAAAATTATTACTGCTTTAGAAGTTTCTAATGTCTCGTTTGCTTTAACTGAACCCAAACCTGAAAATATTTCTGTTGATTGGGAAAAAGCAAATCGCATTTGTCGACATGTGATTCTAAGTGCATTGTCTAACCAACTTTTTGACGCATACTTTCCAATTAAAACTGCATCCAAAATTTGGGAAAGTCTGAATAAGAAATATATTCTGGAAGAGGCTTCTACCCAAAAATTTACTATTACGAATTTTCTAAATTTTCATATGACTGAAGATAAAGATATAACAACTCAAATTCATGAATTTCAGATTTTACTTGATGATTTGAAAAATGAAAAAATTGATCTTCCTGAGTCTTTCATTGTGGGTTCTTTAATTGAAAAATTGCCTGGTTCTTAGAAACATTACAAGAACAATTTAAAGCACAAAAGAAAGACAATGTCACTGGATGATGTAATAATACATATCCGAGTTGAAGATCAAAACCGTACTAGAGAAAAATCTGAACTGAATAAAGAGTTGTCTTGTACTACTAACTTTGTTAATAATGAAGTTAAAGAAAATAAAGTTTCTACTGATCAGTCTAAAAATAAGTAGAAAAATAAGAAAGGGAAAGGAAATAAGAATAAATATAAAGGAAATAAAGATATTAATAAAAAAGAATGTTTTTGCTATGTTTGTGGCAAACCTGGTCATACTTCTCCTAAATGCAGGCATAGGAAGAAACAAGCAGTGGATTCGAAGGAACCTTCAACCAACCTTGTTACTGAGGACGTATTTGTGGCATTTGTCAGCATTGTCAGCATGGGATCATTCCACCAGAATGATTGGATCATTGACTCGGGGGCTAGTCGCCACATAAGTGGCAACAGAGATTCCTTTGTGACCTACACTGAAGTAGGACAGGAGGAACATCGAGTTGTCATGGGCAACTCAACTGCTTCTCCTGTGACCAGAAAGGGCAATGTCATGATCAAGATGACTTTTGGAAAAATTATGCTGATCAAAGATGTGTTGTTTGTCCCAGATATCCATGTTAATTTAATTTCTGTTTCTCAACTTGTTAAGTTTGGGGTGAAAGTGTCCTTTGAATCAAACAAGGTCATTCTCACCAAGTCTGGGGACTACTTAGGCATGGGTTACTGCTCAAATGGTCTCTTTCTGTTGAATGTACCAAACTCTTCTGCTAATGAAATAAGTCCTTCTGCTTATATCGTTGATTCCTTTGATGTATGGCACAGTAGATTAGGACATGTTAATTTTAAATATTTACAACACATGAAATCTTTAGGTTTACTAAAGGATATTGATGGTGGTGTTAATTTAAATAATAAATGTCAAATATGTGCTGAAACTAAATCTACCAAGAAACCGTGTCCTCAAATTTCACATAGAAATTCTGAATTGCTCGATTTAATTCACACTGATCTTGGAGATTTAAAAGGAAATCTATCTAGAGGTGGGAAACGTTTCTACATTATTTTTGTAGATGATTTCTCACGATATACAAAATAATATTTACTACATTCAAAGGATGAAGCCTTTGGAATGTTTGTTAATTATAAAACAGAAGTAGAAAATCAACTCAATAAGAAAATAAAACGTCTTCGCTCAGATAGGGGTGGTGAATATGATTGTTCTCCCTTTAATGAATTTTGTGTGAACCATGGTATTATACATGAATACACACCTCCATATTCGCCTCAATCAAATGGTATTGCTGAACGTAAAAATAGAACTCTAAAGGAGATGATGAATTCTATTTTAATCAATTCAGGAGCACCCAACAACATGTGGGGGGAAGCGATTTTGTATTCTTATTTTCTTCAAAATCGCATCCCTAGTAGGAAGACAAATAAGGCACCATATGAATTATGGAAAGGATATCCTCCTAATTTGAAATACCTCAAAGTGTGGGGGTGTCTAGCTAAAGTCTTATTAACTGAGCCTAAGAAATGAAAATTGGGATCTAGAACCCTAGATGGTGTTTTTATAGGTTATGCTCAGAATAGTGCTGCATATAGATTCTTGGTTATTAGAAGTGGCAACAATGTTGTAGAACCCAATACAATTGTTGAATCTAAAAATGCTGAATTTTTTAGCATATTTTTCCTATGAAAACTCCCTTAGAAAACTTAGCTAATCCTTCAAATGAAATTTTAGAGAATATCCTAAGTACATCCAATTCTAATGATGTTTTAGAACCGGATGATATAGAACCTAGAAGATCCACTAGGATGAGGAAGGAAAAGAATCTTGGTGATGATTTCTATTCCTTTATAGTGGATAATGATCCTCAATCTTACGATGAAGCTATTAATTCAACTGATTCCTCTTTATGGAAGGAAGCAATTAATAGTGAGATTGAATCTATATTATCTAATCATACATGGGAATTAGTGGATCTTCCACCAGGTATTAAACCCATAGGATGTAAATGGATATTTAAAAGAAAATTGAAAACAGATGGGACTGTAGATAAATACAAAGCTCATTTGGTTGGCAAGGGATATAAACAACAAAAGGATATTGACTATTTTGATACCTTTTCTCCTATTACTAGAATCTCTTCAACCATGATTTTAATTGCTTTGGCATCTATTAAGAAATTAATTATACACCAAAATGGATGTTAAAACTGCTTTCTTGAATGGATATTTAGATGAGGAAATTTATATGGATCAACCTGAAGGGTATGTAGTTTCGGGAAAAGAACACATGGTATGCAGACTAATCAAATCTCTCTATGGTTTGAAACAAGCACCTAAACAGTGGCGTGAGAAATTTGATCAGGTCATTGTACCATATGGATTCCATATAAATGAAGGAGACAAATGTATATATTCTAAAGTCGATAACCAAGGTTGTGTATAATATGTCTCTATGTAGATGACATTCTTATTTTTGGCACTAATATTGATATAATAAATAGTACAAAAGGCTTCTTGGCTTCTAATTTTGACATGAAAGATATGGGTGAGGCAGATGTAATTTTAGGAATTAAACTTCTTAAAAATGATGATTGCATTATGCTATCCCAAGAACACTATGTTGAGAAAATTCTCGATAAGTTTTCAATGTTTGATTGCAAGCCGGTAAGTACACCTTTTAATTCTAATTGCAATCTCAAGAAAAATAAAAGTAATAGTGTTCAACAAGTCAAATATGCACAAGTAATTGGAAGCCTGATGTACTTAATGAACTGTACTCGTCCAGATCTATCACATGCAGTGGGGAGATTAAGTAGATATACTCAAAATCTTAATAAGGATCATTGGGATGCTCTACATAGGGTATTAAGATACCTTAAAGGCACAATTAATCATGGATTGATTTTTTGTGGATCTCCAACTGTGCTAGAAGGATATTGTGATGCCAATTGGATTTCTGATTCAGATGAATTGAAATCTACAAGTGGTTACATCTTCACTATGGGTGGAGGTGTTGTGTCTTGGAAATCCTCCAAGCAAACATGTATAGCTCGTTCCACTATGGAATCTGAGTTTATTGCCTTAGAAAAGGCTGGGACTGAAGCCGAATGGCTAAGACATGTTCTAATGGATCTTCCCATTTGGGAGAAACCTTCTCCACCAGTGTTTATACACTGTGATAATCAAGTTGCCATAGCAAGAGCTAAAAACAAAGTTTATAATGGGAAAAGTAGACATATTCGTCTACGTCACAATATTGTGAGGCAGTTTGTATGTGATAGCATAATCTCAATGGATTATGTTAAGTCAGAATTAAACTTGGCCGATCCTCTGACAAAGCCATTAAGTCAATGACTAGTGAGCGATACATCGAGGAGAATGGGACTATGCCCATACCATAAGTCGAAGTGATGGACACCCAACCTTCATGAACGGTGATCCCGGGAAGAAGGTCCAATGGGAAAAACTAAGTCACTAGAGGACTCAACGTGTTGTAATAAATATATCTCATTCTTATGATGTAAACAACAATTTACAGTGATTTGGTTGAATATAATTCTTAATGGATTTCATAGCCATTAATGGTGGTGTATATACTGTAATATATGCTTGATGAAAGTCCAACTATATGAGTGTGGAGTGGGGCCGCTCCTGTTGAGATTTGGGCAGATCTCTAGAGCATTCATGAATTTTCCCAGTAGGCGCATGGCCTAAAGGCGCCAATCTGTAAGAAACATAATTGATTTTATGAATGTCATGTGAGTAATGTACCACTAATCAGATAAAGGAGGAATTGGTTCAAGAACATAGTTCCACCAATCTTCTACAGATTACGTACATCTACTCTATGATTTAGTTCAAAGAACTCAGTTCTACCAAAGCTTATGCATGTCATTTGTTTAAGTTCTTCCAGTGGTCAACTCAGTTTTTATATTGTTTGTTTTGAAATAGTGGGGGATTATTATACTTCTTAGCTGTATTTCAAACCAAAAGGTAAAAGGTTTAGTCACATATTGCTTGTGTTGGAGACTTCGCTCCTCCTTATATATGGACCCTTATCCATAGTACAATTGAGGAATGAAAGGGAATAGGCCCTACGCACACGCATGGTGGGCCTTGCCAATGGAGTTTGGGCCGGCCCAGTCCGAAAACCCTTTAATTGGGCGCGTCGACGCACGTCGCATCCCACGTGCAGGGGGGTGCAAATCCGGCCTCCCGGAGCCCCTTGTGCGGGCGCAGCCCCGGATTGGTTTTGCTCTTCAGTTCATTGAACCATTTTTTAACCTGGGCCGCTGCAATGCACCTGTTCGTTTGGTAGTTCCAAACCGCACCGCGTTTTGCAACCGAACGCATCCTTTCACACTTCCTTTCCTGGTTATTTATGTTTATTTTCCGCTATCGTTCGGTACAGACGAAAAACTTCTCTTGTTTCTTATTCCTCTCTTCTCCTCCGCGTGCAGTCTGCCCACTGGAAGAATGATCATTTACCTTTCATCCATCGTCGTGACTGTGTGTGCACGCTTCACGTCGACACACGTTGTTGGATCCTGGGAGAGTACCGCGCAGGATACTACTGCACAGACGTTTGCCGTCGAGTACTGCGGAGATACTCTTAAGGACAGTGCATCTCGCACGCCTCAGCGATACTCTGGTATACTCTTTTATGTTTATGCCTTTTCATTGTGGTTTGTACCCTATACGATCAACAATCTTAAGAGTATCTTGTTTCTCTAATGGGTACTAATATGGAAGGTTTTGAAACTCCTTTACGCATGTGACGCCATCAAATAATAACAACCAAATCGTCACTGTTTCTACTGTTTCACAAACACCAATCCCTGATGTTACGAAAATTGAACAGTTTAATGGACAACAATATAGACGTTGGCAAGAAAAAATTATTACTGCTTTAGAAGTTTCTAATGTCTCGTTTGCTTTAACTGAACCCAAACCTGAAAATGTTTCTGTTGATTGGGAAAAAACAAATCGCATTTGTCGACATGTGATTCTAAGTGCATTGTCTAACCAACTTTTTGACGCATACTTTCCAATTAAAACTACATCCAAAATTTGGGAAAGTCTGAATAAGAAATATATTCTGGAAGAGGCTTCTACCCAAAAATTTACTGTTGCGAATTTTCTGAATTTTCATATGACTGAAGATAAAGATATAACAACTCAAATTCATGAATTTCATATTTTACTTGATGATTTGAAAAATGAAAAAATGATCTTCCTGAGTCTTTCATTGTGGGTTCTTTAATTGAAAAATTGCCTGGTTCTTAGAAATATTACAAGAACAATTTAAAGCACAAAAGAAAGACAATGTCACTGGATGATGTAATAATACATATCCGAGTTGAAGATCAAAACCGTACTAGAGAAAAATCTGAACTGAATACAGAGTTGTCATGTACTACTAACTTTGCTAATAATGAAGTTAAAGAAAATAAAGTTTCTACTGATCAGTCTAAAAATAAGTGGAAAAATAAGAAAGGGAAAGGAAATAAGAATAAATATAAAGGAAACAAAGATATTAATAAAAAGAATGTTTTTTGCTATGTTTGTGGCAAACCTGGTCATACTTCTCCTAAATGCAGGCATAGGAAGAAACAAGCAGTGGATTCGAAGGAACCTTCAACCAACCTCGTTACTGAGGACGTATTTGTGGCATTTGTCAGCATTGTCAGCATGGGATCATTCCACCAGAATGATTGGATCATTGACTCGGGGGCTAGTCGCCACATCAGTGGCAACAGAGATGCCTTTGTGACCTACACTGAAGTAGGACATGAGGAACATCGGGTTGTCTTGGGCAACTCAACTGCTTCTCCTGTGACCGGAAAGGGCAATGTCATGATCAAGATGACTTTTGGAAAAATTATGCTGATCAAAGATGTGTTGTTTGTCCCAGATATCCGTGTTAATTTAATTTCTGTTTCTCAACTTGTTAAGTTTGGGGTGAAAGTGTCCTTTGAATCAAACAAGGTCATTCTCACCAAGTCTGGGGACTACTTAGGCATGGGTTACTGCTCAAATGGTCTCTTTCTGTTGAATGTACCAAACTCTTCTGCTAATGAAATAAGTCCTTCTGCTTATATCGTTGATTCCTTTGATGTATGGCACAGTAGATTAGGACATGTTAATTTTAAATATTTACAATGCATGAAATCTTTAGGTTTACTAAAGGATATTGATGGTGTTGTTAATTTAAATAATAAATGTCAAATATGTGCTGAAACTAAATCTACCAATAAACCGTGTCCTCAAATTTCACATAGAAATTCTGAATTGCTAGATTTAATTCACACTGATCTTGGAGATTTAAAAGGAAATCTATCTAGAGGTGGGAAACGTTTCTACATTATTTTTGTAGATGATTTCTCACGATATACAAAATTATATTTACTATATTCAAAGGATGAAGCCTTTGGAATGTTTGTTAATTATAAAATAGAAGTAGAAAATCAACTCAATAAGAAAATAAAACATCTTCGCTCATATAGGGGTGGTGAATATGATTGTTCTCCCTTTAATGAATTTTGTGTGAACCATGGTATTATACATGAATACACACCTCCATATTCGCCTCAATCAAATGGTATTGCTAAACGTAAAAATAGAACTCTAAAGGAGATGATGAATTCTATTTTAATCAATTCAGGAGCACCCAACAACATGTGGAGGGAAGCGATTTTGTCATCTTGTTTTCTTCAAAATCGCATCCCTAGTAGGAAGACAAATAAGGCACCATATGAATTATGGAAAGGATATCCTCCTAATTTGAAATACCTCAAAGTGTGGGGGTGTCTAGCTAAAGTCTTATTAACTGAGCCTAAGAAACGAAAATTGGGATCTAGAACCCTAGATGGTGTTTTTATAGGTTATGCTCAGAATAGTGCTGCATATAGATTCTTGGTTATTAGAAGTGGCAACAATGTTGTAGAACCTAATACAATTGTTGAATCTAAAAATGCTGAATTTTTTGAGCATATTTTTCCTATGAAAACTCCCTTAGAAAACTTAGCTAATCCTTCAAATGAAATTTTAGAGAATATCCCAAGTACATCCAATTCTAATGATGTTTTAGAACCGGATGATATAGAACCTAGAAGATCCACTAGGATGAGGAAGGAAAAGAATCTTGGTGATGATTTCTATTCCTTTATAGTGGATAATGATCCTCAATCTTACAATGAAGCTATTAATTCAACTGATTCCTCTTTATGGAAGGAAGCAATTAATAGTGAGATTGAATCTATATTATCTAATCATAAATGGGAATTAGTGGATCTTCCACCAGGTATTAAACCCATAGGATGTAAATGGATATTTAAAAGAAAATTGAAAACAGATGGGACTGTAGATAAATATAAAGCTCGTTTGGTTGCCAAGGGATATAAACAACAAAAGGATATTGACTATTTTGATACCTTTGCTCCTATTACTAGAATCTCTTCAATCAGGATTTTAATTGCTTTGGCATCTATTAAGAAATTAATTATACACCAAATGGATGTTAAAACTGCTTTCTTGAATGGAGATTTAGATGAGGAAATTTATATGGATCAACCTGAAGGGTATGTAGTTTCGGGAAAAGAACACATGGTATGCAGACTAATCAAATCTCTCTATGGTTTGAAACAAGCACCTAAACAGTGGCATGAGAAATTTGATCTGGTCATTGTATCATATGGATTCCATATAAATGAAGGAGACAAATGTATATATTCTAAAGTCGATAACCAAGGTTGTGTTATAATATGTCTCTATGTAGATGACATGCTTATTTTTGGCACTAATATTGATATAATAAATAGTACAAAAGGCTTCTTGGCTTCTAATTTTGACATGAAAGATATGGGTGAGGCAGATGTAATTTTAGGAAGTAAACTTCTTAAAAATGATGATTGCATTATGCTATCCCAAGGACACTATGTTGAGAAAATTCTCAATAAGTTTTCAATGTTTGATTGTAAGCCGGTAATTACACCTTTTAATTCTAATTGCAATCTCAAGAAAAATAAAAGTAATAGTGTTCAACAAGTCAAATATGCACAAGTAATTGGAAGCCTGATGTACTTAATGAACCGTACTCATCTAGATCTAGCATATGTAGTGGGGAGATTAAGTAGATATACTCAAAATCCTAATAAGGATCGTTGGGATGCTCTACATAGGGTATTAAGATACCTTAAAGGCACAATTAATCATGGATTGATTTTTTGTGGATCTCCAACTGTGCTAGAAGGATATTGTGATGCCAATTGGATTTCTGATTCAGATGAATTGAAATCTACAAGTGGTTACATCTTCACTACGGGTGGAGGTGTTGTGTCTTGGAAATCCTCCAAGCAAACATGTATAGCTCGTTCCATTGTGGAATCTGAGTTTATTGCCTTAGAAAAGGCTGGGACTGAAGACGAATGGCTAAGACATGTTCTAATGGATCTTCCCATTTGGGAGAAACCTTCTCCACCAGTGTTTATACACTGTGATAATCAAGCTGCCATAGCAAGAGCTAAAAACAAAGTTTATAATGGGAAAAGTAGACATATTCGTCTACGTCACAATATTGTGAGGCAGTTTGTATGTGATAGCATAATCTCAATGGATTATGTTAAGTCAGAATTAAACTTGGCCGATCCTCTGACAAAGCCATTAAGTCAACGACTAGTGAGCGATACATCGAAGAGAATGGGACTATGCCCATACTAGAAGTCGAAGTGATGGACACCCAACCTTCATGAACGGTGATCCCGGGAAGAAGGTTCAATGGGAAAAACTAAGTCACTAGATGACTCAACGTGTTGTAATAAATATATCTCATTCTTATGATGTAAACAACAATTTACAGTGATTCAGTTGAATATAATTTTTAATGGATTTCATAGCCATTAATGGTGGTGTATATACTGTAACATATGCTTGATGAAAGTCCAACTATATGAGTGTGGAGTGGGGCCGCTCCTGTTGAGATTTGGGCAGATCTCTAGAGCATTCATGAATTTTCCCAGTAGGCGCATGGCCTAAAGGCGCCAATCCGTAAGAAAGGTAATTGATTTTATGAATGTCATGTGAGTAATGTACCACTAATCAGATAAAGGAGGAATTGGTTCAAGAACATAGTTCCACCAATCTTCTACAGATTACGTACATCTACTCTATGATTTAGTTCAAAGAACTCAGTTCTACCAAAGCTTATGCATGTCATTTGTTTAAGTTCTTCCAGTGGTCAACTCAGTTTTTATATTGTTTGTTTTGAAATAGTGGGGGATTGTTATACTTCTTTGCTGTATTTCAAACCAAAAGGCAAAAGGTTTAGTCCCATATTGCTTGTGTTGGAGACTTCCTCCTCCTTATATATGGACCCTTGTCCATAGTACAATTGAGGAATCAAAGGGAATAGGCCCTCACACGTGCATGGTGGGCCTTGCCAATGGAGTTTGGGCCGACCTGATCCGGAAACCCTTTAATCGGGCGCGTCGGCGCACGTCGCATCCCGCGCGCAGGGGGGGTGCAAATCTGACCTCCCGGAGCCCTTGTGCGGGCGCGACCCCAGCTTGGTTTTGCCCTTCGGTTCATTGAACCATTTTTTAACCTGGGCCGCTGCAATGCACCTGTTCGTTTGGCAGTTCCAAACCGCACCACGTTTTACAACCGAACGCATCCTTTCACGCTTCCTTTCCTGTTTATTTATGTTTGTTTTCCGCTATCGTTCGGTACAGACGAAAAACTTCTCTCGTTTCTTGTTCCTCTCTTCTCATCCGCCTGTAGTCTGCCCACTGGAAGAACGATCATTTACCTTTCGTCCGTCGCCGTGACTGTGTGTGCACGCTTCACGTCGACACACGCTGTTGGATCCTGGGAGAGTACCGTGTAGGAGACTACTGCAGAGACGTTCGCCGTCGAGTACCGTAGAGATACTCTTAAGGAAAGTGCATCTCGAACGCCTCAACGATACTCTAGTATACTCTTTTATGTTTACGCCTTTTCATCGTGGTTTGTACCTATACGATCAACATTTATCCCCTGTGTCCGATTAGTTGCGTTCAACAAAAGTCATATATTCAATAAAAATCACGTATCGTATCCAACTTTGTGCATATATTCAATAAAAATCACGTATCGTATCTAACTTTGTGCTCAATTCTAGATATACTGAAGTGGAAGTCTAGTTTTCTTAGGGCTGTCAAAATTTGTCCGAACTTATGAACCCGATTGTGTCTGACTCGAAAAAAATTGGGTCTAGGTTTCGTTTGTGACATTCCGGGTCGGTTCTGGGTTTAAGATTACATGTCCGAATCTAAACCGGGTCGGTTTTGGGTTTAGAAATCAGACAAAATCGGTTTCGAAATACTTACTTATATACATATAGTTATGGGATGGATGCTATGCTTTTAAGTGATATATGTATTTTTAGTATAATATATGTGATATTACAACATATTATAGTTATTTAATATGATAATTGTGTTTTTCTAATAGTATCATGATATTCTTGTTGTGTTAGAATTTATTTATGTGATATGTAACATATATGATGCCTTTTTTATAACTATTTTATGAGGTGATATAAATATTATTTTAGTATGATAATTGTCATCTCAATTGGTTTGATGGGCTATATTTCGATGTGAATATGTTTTATTTTAGTATGATATGGTGATGTTGGAATGATTTTGATTAATATATGTGTTGTTTTAGTATGATATATGTGATGTTGTAGCTGTATTGAGATTTTCTTGTGTTTAGGCGATTTTCTTTAATAAAAATAAAATAAAAATAATATTTTATTTTTTCAATAGTACATGATCATTGACATCTTTGATATTTTATTTTAGATAATGAAAATTTTTTACAACTGTGTAGGTAACACTATAACCACCATTATCAGTACAATTTACAAAATAAAAAATACAAATATTATGAAAAAACACCACACCATATGAAAACAATGTGATTTACGTAGTATATTTTTATTTTTTATGTTTAAACAATATGATGTGCAAAGTGATAATTAATTGTAACCATGCACAAATAATATAGTAAAATTTCCGTACAATTTTTTTTAAATTTAATATTCTACATTGTGTAAAATAATGATGAACCAAAATTTATAATTACAAGCACATGAAATGCAGATATTATTACAATACTTTGTATATACAAAATAAAATAAAAATATTGTGATGTGATTTTAATCATAATATTTTTATTAAGATTATAATTGTACTATAATAAAATATTTTTAAAGGAGCAACATCGGCACCATAACTTCTTGTTATGGTTATTATGATTTCAAGAATATTATGATTTTTTACGGATATGATTCCTTTTTTATATCTTTGCCATACTCACTTATTTGTATTATACAACAAAAATTAATAATATTTTTTAGTGATTTCTATATTTATACTTACAACAAACCAATCACACATAAAAGAAAAAGTTTGAGAAACTAACCTAGAGTTCCTACAAAATGAATTCCACAAAACTCATCACTTACGTCAAAAGCTTTAACGTACAACAATTGTGCATTGGATCGATCGGACCAGAGAAAAGTCTGTCCCGCTCCGGAACAAGAAAAGTCACGTCCTCCCCAACAGCAAATCACTCACTCAGATTCTCTAACATTATAAAAAAAGTCAGAATCCCAGCAGGTAGAGCCGTCCCCGTTCCACGCCTCCGCGACCGCTCGACACTCCAAAAGTACGAACTAATGCAGCACGCGCGCGGACCATCCGCCGAATTGTAGCACAAGTCATCAACGAACCAGACCTAGAAGGCGCCACTCGCGCGGCGGCAGCCGGCCGGCGAAAAGAGAGGAGGAGCTGCGTTGCCAACATTGCCGCCTAACATACCTCTAAACTGGGCTGCGGCGGCTTGTATGGCCACCCACGCTGGTTCTATCACCGTCGAAACTGCTTCAGGAAGGAGAAAGCCTCCTTCGCCCTCCTCTAGGGCCGCCTCGGTCTAGCCTGCCCCAGCGTCGGTCAGGCACGGTCACTCCGGGCAGCGAGATGGCGTCCGGGGAGTCCCACAGGAAGGTGATTAGTTGATTCCCTTTCCCATTTGCGGCCTTACTGTATTCTGATTCGACCTCTGTGGTTGATGAGGGGTCCAGAACCCAGAGATGTGACCTTGGTGCACGCAATTTAATGAACTACTTTGTCCTCTTCCTTGACTTGTTCTCTGAATCAACGCGTTTCCCTATTCCTCCGTTTTTTTAGTGTTTCATCAGGATAAGCTGATTAGGTTCTGCGTCCGTGGCCATGGGTTGGTGGGTGTCGGCTTGTGGCTATCTCAATTATGGGTATCGGGTTTCTCTTAAATTCATAGTTGAGTGTCAATTCTGGGGATGGCTCCGTGCCCCCCCTCAGAAATTCAACCACTATTGCCGTTTGGGGTTCAATCCTTTCTTCCATTATATATTCCCCTGGAGGTCTCCATTATTTCCCTGGAGGTTGTATGCGTTGCTCCTCCCCTTCCCTTCCCCGAACTTGGCTGCTGGGAGTGGCTTGAAACTTCGAGGTCCTTCTTTGCTATTATTTTCTTAGTTTTCGATAGTCTTTCTCCTTTTTGTTATTCAAAAGAGAAAGTTATTACTTGTATTATGTTGGTTCGACATGCTTGTAACAAGCTCCTTCTGCAAGAAGGGCCTAAAAGGGAAACAGCACGTCAGCACGTGTATATCATATTCCTTCTTTCGTGGCTCTAAAAAAAGGAAACACAATTTCCTTTTCCTTATTTCTTTCTGACTGCAGAGCATATCCGGACTCACATGATTCCACGATCCAATTTTGACGTGTCTAAAATCATGCCTTTATTTTCTACCTTGAATTGATCAGGCCATGCCTGATACGGATTTCTTCACCGAGTACGGTGAGGCGAGCCGCTTCCAAATCCAAGAAGTTGTCGGGAAAGGAAGCTATGGAGTAGTTGCAGCTGCAGTGGACACGCATACGGGTGAGCGTGTGGCGATCAAGAAGATCAATGATGTTTTCGAGCATGTTTCGGATGCCACCCGGATTCTCAGAGAGATCAAGCTGTTGAGGCTGCTCAGACACCCTGATATAGTGGAGATCAAGCACATTATGCTCCCTCCTTGCCACAGAGAGTTCAAGGACATCTACGTTGTCTTTGAGCTGATGGAGTCTGACCTTCACCAAGTACTCAAGGCAAATGATAATCTCACACCGGAACATCATCAGTTTTTCTTGTACCAGCTTCTTCGAGCTCTGAAGTATATCCACACAGGTTCAAAATGGCGTTCTTTAGCCCAAAGGATCCAACCAAATGTTTGCCTTAGTTTTCTTTAGGATACTGAATCACCAGTTTTATATCCAGGAAACGTTTTCCACAGGGATTTGAAGCCAAAGAACATCCTGGCCAATGCGGATTGCAAGCTGAAACTTTGTGATTTTGGTCTTGCTCGTGTTGCTTTCAACGACACACCTTCAACCATTTTCTGGACCGTAAGTTTTTCCATCTTCAGTGTTAAGATTATGTACGCCTTTCGCTCCAATGTAAACAACTGTGGTGAGGTGATGGAAGTGGAGAGAATTGTTTGTAAATTAAGTTCGGAATCCATCTGTCTTGATCTCATGCGTGTTTCTTGTTTTATGAAGGATTATGTGGCAACTAGATGGTATCGAGCTCCAGAACTATGCGGTTCGTTTTACTCCAAAGTAAGCTGATGTTACTCATCACAATTTGCATGTTCATTTATAAAGTGCTAGTATTATTTATTCATGAATGCTTGCGTTTACCTTTAAGTTATCAAGATGATGATTCTGACTTGTCTTTGATTAAGAGAAACTCCATTAAGTTAAGCTCCTATATTGAAAACTCTATTCATTCCTTTTCCAGGGGAATGCTTGTGTAGGGTATTACCATACATTTACCTTTATGTTACCAAGATGGTGATTATGATGTTGCTTCGCTTTTATTATCTTTGATTAAGAAAAACTCCATCAAGGTAAGCTCCTGTATGGAATACTCTGTTTATTCCTTTTTCCAGGGGAATGTTTGTGTAGGGTATTACCATACTTGTCTTTACGGCTAGGTGGTGGTATCTAGGACTAGGACGGCTAGGCACCAATGCTTAGTTGGGCCAACCTTATTTATTTTTACACACACACACACACACACACCCATTGCTGTATCTTGGTGGGCATAAATGTCTTATTTATGTATATCATGCTACATTAGTTTTCTATAAACTTAATTAGACCAAAATTCACCTAAATCACACACTTACATAACCAATCTAACTACATACCTAACTTTGACCTAATTTAAGAAAGATTTGTTTTCTGTTAGTTGAATCAGCCTATTCAGACCTAAATTCATCCAAAGTACGTATGGACATGACCTAGATTAAACCTACATTTTCCCTAATTTGACCACAGTTTAAATGAAACGGCCTAATTGGATCAAAGTTGGACTAAAAAAACCCAATACAGCCATAGTAATGTAGTAAATTGAGCATATTGGCCTAAAGTAACCAAATACTGTCGTGAAATAACTCGAATTGAACTGAACCTTGGCCCTCCAGCCACTGAAGGTCCTAGGCCCCTAGGATGCTTTAGGACCTAGGTGGTGCAACCTTTGTTTACTTTTTTAGACACATACACTTACACTCTGATATGTTATAGTTATATAGTTCACTAATTTTTTATATATTGGTATTCTATAATCTCAATCAAACGTAAATTCACCTAAAGAACCCACTAACATGACTAAGACACAAAAATTCTAATTCAGCCCTCAGTTTGGACTCAATGACTCATATTGGACCGAAATGAATCTGGATACTCTCTCAAGCTTCCCAAGGTCCTAGGCGCCCATGATTCTCCACAACTAGCGTGCCTAGGCACTAATGCCTAGGTGGAGAAAACTTTTTTTGTTCGAAGTTTTTAACACAGACATTTGATATTTATTTTATGTATTTTATTAACTTCATATATTGGTTTTCTATAAACTTAATCAGACCTAAATTCACCTAAAGCTCACACCAACCTGAACATGACGTAAATTTTGAACTAGATATTCCCAATTTGCCCTAGAATGGACCTAATTCGACCAAAGTCAGAACTATAAAACTTTTTAATTTAACTAAGACTCAGAACTACGACATAAATTTTGAACTAGATATTCCCAATTTGCCCTAGAATTGACCTAATTCGACCAAAGTCAGAACTATAAAGCATTCTAATTTAACTAAGTCAGACTCAGAACTAACCTAATCCAATCATACATGTGACCTATATTGACATTGAATAACCAAATTCAGCACCTAAATGATCTAAATTGGGCCTAAATGGACCTGGGATTGACTCAAGCCACCCAATGATCTAGGCGGGCCAGAATTCTTCCTTCCCTCTTGTGCCTAATCTAGCTAAGTGGGCACCTTGAAAACTATGCACAGTTGGACAGTATAAGCTTGTGGATCGCGGTTGTGCTAGTTTTGTTATAAGCCCCAGTTTGACCCATTTGCTGTTATTTGGCATCCATCTATGAAGAATCACTATCTTTTGACGCCCACAAAATTTTAGTCAAATCTTAGGGTATTCATCTGATCTTCTAGGGCTATACTAGTCACTATTTTGAAAGTCAGTCTAAACTGCTGCATATTTGGCCACTTCTGTAGTTCACCTGATTTTATATATTGTTATATATAAAAATAATCAACTATACGTTCATACATAAGACCCATTTCTCCAAACATATATATATATATATATATATATATATATATATATATATATATATATATATATATATATATTGTGTGTGTGTCAGATTTTTTTTACTCCTTTACCTAGTTTAACACCACATAGTATCACTAAGTCTCTTTAACTCTGGAGAATTCCTTGTCAAAGCACCCGTGTTCTATGATTCTAATCTAAGTTTTCTGTCTTGGACTTCCTTACTAGCCTCTTGGTAAGGGGATTTTTGAGCATTTATTTTCATGATTTTCAAAATGTTGAAGTCGCTACGATCCACTTGTGTTTTTGTATTTAGAATATTTATACTCCTACCTTGTTTAACACCAAACATAGATAATTGTTAGCGTTCTGGCCTGAAAAGATTCTCTTCTTTTATGACAGAGCAGACATGATTAACGTGTATGCTCTTATTTGAAGAGGAATTTCTGGAACCTATTATGTAATTAGTTCTAAGTTTCAATTGAAGGCAATGCTGTCACTTATTAGCTGATATATTCTATGTCGATTCAGGTTGTTGTTTAGATACCTTTAAATTCAAATTTGCCTTTTTACGTGTTTCATCAAGCTCATATTTTTGCCTCAATCTTGCTTCTAACTGAATGGACCAATTTTCCTGTTTATATAACATGTCCATTTTGTGTATCCAGTGTGCATTGATGAATCATTTTGAGCATTCTCGTTCATATTTGATTCAACATTTTAGATGAGTACAATCACTTATGTTCTGACACTTGCCTCATTTGTGCTTGGCAGTACACACCTGCTATTGACATTTGGAGTATAGGATGCATATTTGCTGAGATTTTAACCGGAAAGCCACTTTTTCCTGGCAAGAATGTGGCACATCAGCTAGATCTCATGACTGATTTACTTGGTACTCCATCTACTGAATCCATATCCCGGGTTCGTTCTCTCTCATTATCATTTGTAATATCTAACAGCAGCCTGTGAAAATCCACGATGGATCTGTAGGAGCACCATGTCGTTATTATGTATATTTTAATGCTTCTTGTTCAACCTCGTCCACATTTAAAATTGCTTTTTCGCTTTTCTATTAAGGTTCAATATAGGCAGAGTGGTAGGATCTGTATCGATAATTCTACTAATATATGCAAAATTGAATTTATCCCGAAAATGGTTTGTCGCTAAGACAAACTTAAAAGAGTAACTAATTCTCTTGGTACCAATGTTTTAAAAAACGTTAAGCGGTAACCGTGCGGACAGCACCTTGTAACTGGTTAAGCGGTAAGCGGCCGATTAAGCGGCTGATTTTTTAAAAAACGGGTTTTAATTTCCTATATAATTTTATACAAAATTACATATATATGTATATAAATACTAATACTCTTTGAAACTTTTATATATATCTAAAGATTCTAAACACTCTACCCAACAGTAAAAACACCCAATTAGTTTATAAGATAGCTATAAGACAATAATTATAGCCATAATATAATAAATAATAGATTTGACATAGATAAAATACCCCACATACATGATTCAGAAATATTTTTGCATCACATGTTTACATAGTTAAGCAGTAAACAATAGACTCATTATTGGATACCTTTCTAACTTATTGTTATATGTGCATATCATCAATTAGTCATACATTACAGCAGTACAATTAACTAAAGTATGCATTCTAAAATTAGATAATAGTTGCATATATTTTACTTGTATAAATTACACTTTACAACAGTACCCTATTATCCCAACTTGCATACAGTAAACAATAGACTCATTATTGGATACCTTTCTAACTTATTGTTATATGTGCATATCATCAATTAGTC
The DNA here is from genome assembly GCA_963693085.1 of Alisma plantago-aquatica. Taxonomy (NCBI): domain Eukaryota; kingdom Viridiplantae; phylum Streptophyta; class Magnoliopsida; order Alismatales; family Alismataceae; genus Alisma; species Alisma plantago-aquatica. Next base: position 1,181,068,339 of record OY856412.1, on the reverse strand, counting down.
ATACATTACAGCAGTACAATTAACTAAAGTATGCATTCTAAAATTAGATAATAGTTACATTACATATATTTTACTTGTATAAATTACACTTTACAACAGTACCCTATTATCCCAACTTGCATACAAGTATGCATTCTATTAGACTAGGCTTATCATAGGATATTTAAGTTTAATATATTATAGTCAATAATACTTGGGGCCATATAGTTTATATAAAGTTACATGTGTACAGCAAAATTTACAAAAAACGGCCAAAAAGCGGGAAAAAAACGGGCAAAAAAACGGAAAAAAACGGGTAAAAAAACGGGAAAAAACGGCCGATTAATTACAAAAAAGTTAACCGGCGATTTTAGCAAAAATTGAATGGGCTGGGTGTTTGGCCGATTAATCGACTGTTTAATCGGCCGCTCAGCCCGTTTTTCATTTCACTGCTTGGTACAATAACAATATCGTAGCCTGGTACCTCTATGGTTTCTTATACGTTGCCAAAGTTTCATCTCCTGCAAACTCCTGCGACATATCCACAGTTCTGTTTCTGTTGGAGCTTGGAAAGAATGGATGGACGATTTATTTACAATATTGTATTATGATATTATGTTTACAAGAGAGACCCCTCTCCTTTATATAGGAGAAGGTGGACATGACTCTAGAGACTTCCAGACCCAACTAGACTTAACTAGGCTCTATATGGGCCTACAAACTCCGACCCATATATGATCTAACTTATATTTTTGACACTCCCTCGTAAGCTGGAGCATGGGAGAATCACATGCCCATATTGGATGACAAATGGAAATAAGACAAAAAAAGCTATGACTAACAATGACAGATATCCCCTTGACTTAGCACGACATGTGCACTCCCCACACTTTAATATCTTTAGTATCTTTACTTTGAAGCTTCCCTTGAGATTGATAAACATCTGAGATTGATACACACTGAATCTTTGAAGCATTTGGAGCTTTGACTAGGTTGGAGGTTGTATCTTGAAGTATAGTGAAGGGAGATGCGAAAATCATCTGAGTCACAAAAAAGTTGCTATTGTCGTTGTAGTTTCCAGGAGAAGAACACCGTGTGGTAGCCTAGACGGTCAACGTGCTTGATGGAACACGAAAGAACATCAACGTGATGGAACATACGAATATCAACATGCTTGACATGGCTTGGACGAACATCAACGTGTTTAACATGACACAAATGAGCATCAATGTGTTTCGCATGGACGAACATCAACGTGGGCACGGACAAACATCAATGTGCTGTACATGGCACAAATGAATATCAACTTGGGCACGGACAAACGTCAACGTGCTTGAGAGGGCACAGATGCACAAGGAGGAAACATTGTTGACGTAGCCGACTGAATGATCTTCTACAAAAGACAGGTATGTTGGATCGGCATACAACGAAACTTACATACAATCCAAGATGCTTCAATACTCAAAAGACTGAAATGTTGCCAGAGTAGAATAATCAAGACATGGCCGATGAAGAAACATATTCGCCTGATTAGAGCGCCGATGACTTCCAGTTTATCTGAGAGGGCACAGATGAATATCAACTTGGGCACGGAAAAACGTCAACGTGCTTGAGAGGGCACAGATGCACAAGGAGGAAACATTGTTGACGTAGCCGACTGAATGATCTTCTACAAAAGACAAGTATGTTGGATCGGCATACAACGAAACTTACATACAATCTAAGATGCTTCAATACTCAAAAGACTGAAATGTTGCCAGAGTAGAATAATCAAGACATGGTCGATGAAGAAACATATTCGCCTGATGTAGAGCGCCGATGACTTCTAGTTGATCTGAGAAATTATCTTCTTTAGCTGAAGATTTGAGAGGATGAATTTTGAATGACCGATCAATGCTTGGCAACTTAGAATCTGAATGGCGAGGATGGACGACATTGGCCTTGAAATCTTGAACTAGAGTGAGATTTGGGTAACACGTTAAGTACAAAAAACTCCATATGTAGACAATGTTCTTCTCTTTCCTCTTTTGAGCACCTCTACTCTTCTTCTCATCCTCCTCTTCTCATCTCCTCTATATCTCCCCCGCATACCAACCATGAAGAGACGACGAAAGTGGTTGGGGTGGACAAAGACAAAGAGAAACTCTCCTTTGACATTAGGGAACATGAGGTGGAGAGGGAAGAAATGTATAGAGAAGGATTGGCTTGATATCACCGGATAAGTAGAACCGATAACCGGATTCCATGTTGAAGATGACACGATTACAAGGTCCAAATAAGAAAATAAACACATCTTTTTCCGACCCGAATCTGGGGGTGCGGGGGGCAGCGGCCTGCAATTTTTTTTGGATTTGACAAAAATATATATTTTTCTTGTTGGGGAGCTTCTGATCTAAGTTTTGGAGATGCCTGGAGAACTAATTTGGGACATGTACTTTGAAGAGGTAGCTGTCGTTGATTGAGTTGCAAACCCTAATGGTGATCGAGTTTAATTGTCGAAGATGTATGAACCGACTCTCAGAGAGGTGACGTGTTGGCTAATGGACACACCATGTATAAACACTGCTGATTTCTGACAGAATGTGGATAACACGACGTGTTGGTGATAGACACGTCGCGTGACTTGTCGGAGGTGTAACTTTGCCTCTCGTCAACATGACATGTCGATGATGGACACGTTGTGTAACCTATCAGTGACGTAACCTTGCCTCCCGTCAACACGACATGTTGGATATAAACTTGGCGTGTGACCTGCGTACGGATGTAAGTTTGGACTGCCTGATGAAAACACATGGTGTGTAGAGTGTGGAACACGCCGTGTTTCGCACTGCCAGGGAAGATTTATGGTAAAAATGTTAGAATCGTTTAACCCTGACTTCATGGATGACTTCTCTTCTTGAAATAAACCTCTTTGATGACAATCTGGCTGATGACGACGACAATCGGAGTGGAGGAAATGACTTCCACTGCTATGAGAATGATACACCGGATGGTGAAGATGACTTCCACCTTAGAGAAGAAGACGACATAGATAGTGGAGATGACTTCCACCTTGGAGAAGACCACCATGGGGTTGCAGATCTTGGTGATGCAAGAAGGATGACGACTTGAATTTGGACTTTGTCCTAATGGAGGGAGCGACTGAACCTTGTGCTTGGGAAGACGGACGACACAGACGGATACATGGGAATGCTAGATCTAAATTTGGATTTGGATCTAGATAATGACGATGAAGACTGTACTTTCAGATCTGGATAATGGAGACGGTGAAGGGCTTTCAGAGAGAGAGAGGGCATTGAAGATCACCCTTGGAGAGGATGATGGAGATGGCCCTACAGGCAACCAACCGTGACGGTGGTCGTTGCCCGCGAGCGAAGACTCGTTGCTTTCTCTCTACGGTTAGGGTCATTAGAAAGAAGACTCTGATACCATGTTGGAAAGAATGGATGGACGATTTATTCACAATATTGTTTTATGATGTTATGTTTACAAGAGAGACCCCTCTCCTTTATATAGGAGAAGGTGGACATGACACTAGAGATACCCGGACCTGACTAGACTTGACTAGACTAGATTAGACTAGACTCTATATGGGCCTTCAGACTCCGGGCCATATATGATATGACTTATATTTCTAACAGTTTCTTTAGATGAAATTTTTAATTTTTAATTTGAAGTTTTATAGGCATGGTAATCTATTTTGGCAACTGGCAAAATATATCAATTGTGGTAATAATTGCATTGCAAATGAACAAGGCTTACCTTTTGAAAAAAAACCAGTCTTTTCCTCGTGACACACGCACACATGCATTTTGACATGCAAACAATACGCATACACATGTGCGCACGCACACACCCAACACAACTTCATGAAGTAGATTTTTTATGATACTCGACTGCACCCTGCATTTCATCTCTGACAATTGCGGAAGTATACTATTACATCATATGCATATGCAATATGTATAAGAAAATGCAGCTACCGATCTCAAAAACTCAATGTAAGAAGAAAAATTGCTATGTAAAAACAATGGCATGCAAGTTTTTAAAACGAAAAATTGCCACCACGAAAATCCCTTTTTGTCCCCATCTTCCTTCTTGAACAACCCGCTGTTCCTCCTTCATTGCAATTTTATATTACAACACAACACTACCATCTCCTACCACTGGCTACAACTTGCTCCATCCATTGCCATGACCCATCGTTGCCTACCAACACTCTCCTATGCGTTACTAACCTCTCGATGTTTCTCTCTTCCCCGTGCTCCCTTCATTCACACCATCGGAAAAGAAAACATGTAATCATCCTAGGACTCTAGTTGTACTAACAACTCCCTTGCTATATGCAGATGCACCCTTTAACTCATCATAGGCGACAAACTTCTAGCACCACTTGTGCAATATGAAAACTGGCGCCATGATGTCCTCTGTCTGTTCCCTTCCCATATGTAGTTATTCTCTTTGGCTATGAAGTGAGCCAGGGACACATAAGTTGTTGCACAACAACACTTGTCTGAATGAGATTAGTGACCATATATGCCTTTGGAAGGTGTCACCCTCCTCTGCATATTATAGAAGTGAAGGAATACCCTGGTCCCCTGATCTAGAGGACGACATTATAGCCACTGTGAACCCTGGAGTAAGGGTCCAAGACAAGAGAAGCAACTGTTAACACTGACTGGAACATGGTTGTCTAATACAGTGCCTTTATTATGATATTTTTATCTTTTCTTTTTGTAAAACCAATAAGGTTATATGTTGACTCCATAGTCATAAATGGGGTGTTGAGATTCATTGTATGGGGCTTGAAAACTGGCGCTCGTGAATCATGTGGGAACTCTGATAGATCAGGCAAAGATTTGGTATAATTTGGTCAATTGTTTTTTTTTGTAAAACTGAACTCTATAAGTACATACGTATGTACCTACACACATGCATGTGTATATGTGTGTGCTTATGGAAGTGATCTAGTGGGAACAAGAAGTTATGGTGAGAGCATAAAAGGCGTTGCGTTTGAATAACCAAAAAATTAAGATTGTGTATTGTCCATATAGATGGAATAACATCAATTGATTTGCCATCTTGTAAAAGCACTATGATCGAACATTGGTTATTTGTCCCTCTATACGATTTATATACTTCACATCATAACAAGGGCTCTGTATGTATGATAGATAACCAGATATATACTCACTGACACACAAATCCGTATTTAATCACATGCAAATGACACATCGAAACGTATGCCTGTATCTTGTCTGCAACATTAATTGAAGTAATATTATTTATGAGAAACACCACACTGATATAGCTCCTTTAGATTTATCTTAGAAATATAAGGAATTGTATTTGCTATCTATTTGAAATCTGAAAATGACAACTTTTTCCCACAACAATGCTACAAGAATACTGGAAACATTAAGGAATTCTGCAAAGTCTGAGTACATGAAACGCCTGGGAAATATTCACCATTTGATCATGACTTGTCAGAAAGTCAATGATTATTGTGACTGACTAGTTCAAAACTCTAACCATATTGAAAATAAAAGAGCAGATCACTCCTCTCGAAGTAGGCAGTGATTTAATGGGTTCAACAAACAGTCAATGTTTTAGGGTGGGGTATGTCTGTTGGAGGTTCTACCCTAATTCTTTTCACTAAATCAAGCATTAGGGTTATTAGAGCCAGCTCTTTCATATATGAAGAGTTACAAATGAAACCATTATTGAGGCAGAGTGGGCTTTTCTATCATTGCTAATTACGTACAGACAATTTGCATGTTACATATAGCAAATTGTCACATGTATTACTGCTTCATTATTTAATGGTTTTGCTAAATTTTAGAGTTACCTTTTCAGTGGGATTTCTCCCTTTTCGGAGATAAAAATGTATATTTTCGTTAATAGGAGAAGAGAAAGGTCTTAATTAACAGGGAAAGAGCTTATAAAGAGAGATTTTGAATCTCTACATCTCGACCAAAATATGACCCATGATAGAGCTGAATGGAAATGGAGGATCCATGTAGCCGACCCCAACATAGTTGGGGCTGAGGCTTAGATGATGATGATGATGATATATGGGCTTGCACAGTTGCACCTATCATGTGGAATCTTATAAATGTTCATGTTTGAAATCATGGCTCTCCCATGCGCTGCTCAGAGGAGAGGATATCGAAGAGCCCGTTTTGAGTTTGATATATCTGTGTTAAAGTGTGTGTCTGGGCTAGCGATCGATTAATCATTTCATCTGAGTCATATACTTCTGCTTCACTATGTATGCGGAGAAGGCTTTACTTCGTGAATGCAGCTCAAACTTCCCTCTCAAGCATGTTAGCTATTCTTTGTAGTATTTTTCAGTGCTATGACATGCATATGCAGAGACATTATACACATGAACATTTAGTTTCAATTTGGAATTTCTTGACGCTTTTCATATAAGTTAGTATTGTGCAATAACGTTTATACTATGGAACTTTAAAAACACTATAGATAATGATATTTAAAACGCTCCATTATTGAGTATAGCGGATATTGCAAACATCCGTTTTTATATATGTTTTCTGCGATGTTGTTTACCTTTCTGTATTGTTATGTATGCATGATTTTGCATTCCCCTTTCGAAGTGCATGACATTCGTACTTTGCCTCACGTATTTTGCAATCTTGACAAAATTTCACACATCAATTATATTTGAACTGTTGCTGTCTTTACTTTTTTACCAGCTTTGCCGTTTTATCCAATTATCTTGGCTTTGTCAAACTTTTGCAGATTCGCAATGAGAAGGCTAAAAGATATTTAGGTAATATGCGAAGGAAACCTCCAGCTTCATTTTGCCAGAGATTTCCGGGTGTTGATCCTCTTGCTCTACGGTTACTTAGGCGATTACTTGCTTTTGACCCAAAAGATCGCCCAACCGCTGCAGAGGTAAGCTCCAATAGTTTAATGAATACATAATTCTTGGAAAAATTGTGTTCTTTTGAGTTGCTAACTGTTGTGATACCCACCTCTAATGATACATTCATTTTATTGCCTTTCAGGCACTCGCAGATCCATATTTTCATGGTTTAGCTAATGCTGATCTTGAACCATCAAGACAGCCAATTTCAAAGATGGAATTTGATTTTGAGAAGAGGAAATTGACCAAAGAAGATGTTCGCGAACTAATTTATCGCGAGGTATAGACATATTAGTTAGCAATTTGTCCCTGAATAATTTTTTGACTAGTTTTGACCATTATAATTTAACTAACAGCTATTGTTATTGAATATCAGATTTTAGAATATCACCCTCAGATGCTGCAGGAGTATCTTCATGGTGCAGAGCATACAAGCTTTATGTACCCAAGGTCTGACATTGCTACTTTCTAGTTATATGAACTGCAATACGTTAATAATTTAAGATTTTCATAAAATAGTGTTTTGCATCTTTAGTCCAGGCCTTTTCATCCTATGCCTCGATGTTTATAAGTTGTGGCAAGTCTTGATGCTCCTATAGGGTGCATAGACAACTTTTTGCCTTAGTACCAGTCTTTAAGTGATAAGTACGCTCACTTGCCGTAAAAAAATGATAAGCGCACTTACTAGACTAGTAGGCTAAAAATGAGAACTTTCAAACTCATCAAAAGACCGGAGAGAAGTGTATAAATGATTCAATTCACAGTACAATGTTCATTGGGCCATGCAATCGACGAAATATCTAGGGAATAGTTGTCAAGCTGTCTAGGTGACTGTTGACTTTGCCTGGGCATCTAGGCGCTCGTGTATTTTCTTTTCTGGATTATGTGGACAGCACACTATATCTTTAATATTTCAAGTTATTTGGTTTGTTTCCTACATATATCTATTAGGAGTGAAGTAACAACACATGAAGACATTTTACACACATCTTTCTTTCCAAAATTATCCTAGATGCCTGTTTTTTCTCCTTTTGCATTATATTCAGGGTGAAGAGTTAGCTCCTGAACCCTTTCCAGCCTCCTTTACGCTGTCTCAGTAGGGCTGCTTTTTATAAATATAACGGTTAATGAAGAGTATTTATTCAACAAAAATCTGAAATATATTTAAATTGGTAATCTGATTTGGTATGATTTATGATTACAAACACCCGTATATGTGGGCATCGAGGCGCTTGTGTATTTTCTTTTCTGGATTATATGGACAGCACACTATATTTGAAGTTATTTGGTTTGAGTGAAGTAACAACACATGAAGACATTTTACACACATCTTTCTTTCCAAAACTATCCTAGATGCCTGTTTTTTCTCCTTTTGCATTATATTCAGGGTGACGAGTTAGCTCCTGAACCCTTTCCAGCCTCCTTTACGCTGTCTCAGTAGGGTTGCTTTTAATACATATAACGGTTAATGAAGAGTATCCTGGGGAGAGGGTGGCTTTATGATTAAAATTCCCCTTTGCTCTCCTATCCTTATTTGGTGAAATAAGTACCCAAAAACCACAGTAGACACCTTTACTTGGAAGCGTAGCCACAAATTTGGTATCTGGGATATGTTTGACCAAAACTGAAAAGTTCAGAAATTTGGGTAAACAATGACAAAAGTACAGCAAAACTACGGTCAACTGTTAGGAAAAAAAGTTGGGAAAAAATTGGAGGGTAGACATATTATGAAATACATACACACATATATACACATTACAAATATACACACACATAAACATAAAATCTACGTGTGTGTATGTATTCTCTCTCTCTCTCTATATATATATATATATATATAGATATATATAGATATATATAGATATATATATATATATATATATATATATATATAGGCTAGAATACACTCGAGTGTATAGATCGCACGAATACACTCAAGTGTGTTTGCATATCAAGACTATTTTTTGCAAAATGTAAAATATTGATCTTCACTGTCATACTATAGCAAGGCTACATACAAATTTTGAGCCCATTTGGATGAGTGTAAGTCACTCATCCAAGGGCAACAAAATCGACGCGGGAAACTAATTTGAAATGCATAATTTTTGCGGTCTTTATAACATGACCTATAAATGTCCAAATGTGCTCAAATTTTTTATATGAGCTATTCACAAGATGTTTAAGAAGATCAACGGATTAGATTTTTGAAAAAAATATTGCATCATGAAAAACTACTTGTGTATTCTGCTCCGAATACACTCGAGTGTATTCTAGCTTGACTCTCTCTCTCTCTCTCTACATGCATTATATTTGCATTATATTTGCACACACATGCACTCAATCTCAGTCACTAAACCAGTCTTAAACAACACCTCTTACAAAAGGTCCCAATCATAGTGACACTGTGACAGCTAATAGACAAATTATGACAAATTAGGATGGTCTTATCCCTAAATATAATGCATGTACATTATACTTATTTTATGTAATAAGGTAATGAATTCTGGGAAAAATCAAATTATATCCAATGTTTATCAATATACTGCAAATGATAATAACAACCTAAAAAAATAATAGTAAGCCAAACAAATACTTATTAGCATGGTTGTCTAGGCGCTAGCCTAGGCACCAGACTCCCTGAAGGCCCAAATCTGAGCGTCCAGCTACTTCAGTGCCCTACATGGGCGCCTAGGTCCTTTTAGGCCCTATTTAAGTCAATTTAAGGCGGAACTAACTTAGCTGAGGTCTGAATTCGATGAACATGTGGTCATTTTAGGGTTGAAGTAGTTCTGATTTAGGTCATGTTAGGTGTGTTTGGCCAAAATTAGGCCTGATTGGTCGTCTTAGGTCTTTCTGCTCTTTTAAGGCATGAGTTATCCAAATGAGGTCCATTTGGCCAGTGTAGGTCATATTAGGGCAAACATCTTGTCAGGTCTAATCTTGGTTAAATTAGGGCATGGAGGACCTCATGTAGGCAATGTGTCTGCATTGTCTAAGATTTGCTACTTGGATAAAGTATTCTGTAGTACTAATTCCGAATTCTCAGAAATTGAGACATTTTTCTACATTTATCCTTAATTATGTCATGGCAAGTTAGGTATAATATAGGTCATATTAGTTGTTATTTTACTGAAATGTAAGTTGTGGCTCAAACTAAAGGGAACATAAGAATTCGATTGTGATTTAAATATTTATAGAATCAATGAGAATTACATGTGGACACCAATTACATCACCAAAGAAAAATACAACTGGGCTCATCTAATCTGGGCATTTTGCTACTTCAGTGCTTTACATGGGCGCCTAGGTCCTTTTAGGCCCTATTTAAGTCAATTTTGGATGGAACTCACTTAGCTGAGGTCTGGATGCGATCAAGGTATGGTCATTTTAGGGTTGGATTAGATCTCTGATTTAGGTCAAGTTAGGTATGGTCAAATTGGGCCTTATTCTGCTCTTTTGAGGCCTGATTTATCTGAATGAGGTCCTTTTTTGCTCAATTTAAATCATATTAGGGCAGAGTAGGGCAAGCTACTTATTATCAGGTTTGATTTTGGTTAAATTGGGGCAAGATAGGCCTCATTTAGGTCGTTAGTTATGTCATGGCAAAATAGGTCTTATGTAGGTCATATTTTTTTTAAAATTAACGAGGAAATATTATTTATCCTACCCTCCTCTCGTAGGGAAAATCGCATGACCAGAGTACATTGTCAATCATAACCCTTCAATCCTTTGGGAATAGGACTAAACTGCCTACACATACATATATCCTCTGGCTGCATCTCTATGTGTCTGCCCATAGTGTTTCAACGTACGAGGTCCTTCGTCTCTCTAGGTTAAGGATGCCTCACAATCACATAGGAAGAAGTGAGGGCTCGTGCATATTAAGTGATCTTCTAGATGACATCCCCATCTTGCTAGCTCTCTCAGGGCTATGTTGATCAGCTTGGGAACAGGGCAGCCAATGATAGCGAGTTCGTCCAAGGCTTTCTTGATTTCTCTGACGAACATCATGGCTTTCCAATGTACCTCAACGCTACCCCATAGAATCTCGAATACATGGGTGTCGTCAATTTCAATGAGCCCTGCGGGAACACGGGATCAAAGAACCTCGCCTCATGATGAAACAACTTCAGATGATCAGATGGATTCCACCGGATGTAGCCAGTCTCAAACTGAACCTTACGATCGGAAAGGGTTGAGATACGCTTGGTATGATGAGAAGATGGGTAGCAGGTATTGTCTGAAACTCACACGGGTACGCTAGGTTGGCATTCCGAATATGGTTGCAAGAAGAACATTACACACTGGCCTATGTATAAGGTTTTATCATTGCTCTCAAGGCCGCAAAGGAAAAAAATTATAATTATTATATAGGTCATATCTGGTGTGATTTTATTGAAATGTAAGTTGTGGCTTAAACTGAAGGGAACATAAGAATTCAATGTCAATTTATAGAATCAATGGAATGTACACGTGGACACCAATTACATCAACCATAGAAAAGTACAACAAATGTATCAACGTGCATGGTTTGAAAACTGTGGCTGGCCAAGATTCAAAGTATAACCAATTTGAAAACTGAAATATATAAAATGGCTGAAAATCCCATCCAAGCAATATTCTTTATGATTTAACATAACAACCAACATCCATATTGCAATGAATAAAATTTTTATATGGCATAATCGACCGCTAACATTTTATATGGCATGGTCCACCACAAATGCTCATTGATAATACTTTCCAGCATTGAGACTACCCCAAACCCTCTAGAAGTACTGATTTTGTTCATAGATGGTGCAACAGAGTATTCTATGTTCTTATCTCCCCTTGTATGCATATACCATCTGCTAAAAGTTACTATTATATAATGTGCCTGCTCCATGTTGCCTTTTCTAGTGTGTGTGTGTGAGTAATATTTTGCTTGTATGTCCCATCAGTCTACTCTCAATTCTGTGTGTTTGCGAGGGCATTATGACCCCTTTGACGATGACGACTTGAAAATCTTTTAGTAACCCTTTGGGGATTAATTTTCTGGTGATCTAGCCTTTGGATCTGGTGATTCTTTTCCTCTGGCTTCATACAAAAGATCACTATCATAGGCCATGATTTCGTAATCGTTGGATACAGATTTTTGATGGGAAAGTTCCTAGTGAACAATATAAATACTCAAATTGTGTGAAAACACAATCAAGTAAGCAACTGCCTGGACAAAGTCCCATGGGGTAGGTATTTATAACCAAGCTGATTCCAAACCCCAATATTCAAGACAATTGCACAAGATCATAAAAACAGAAAATACCGAAACATGGACACATGATCAATCCAACTAAGCATGTAGAGCCTAATAAATCCTACTAAATATATAACCTGTCCAATTAGGCTCTCTTGCTGCATTGTCCTAGATCAACATGCAACTTACTTTGGCTGCCAAAGACAAGCCACTGCTAGTTCGAGTGATGTTTAAAGCACTCCTGTCCATGAAGCTGCAGATGTGGGAGGCTCTTGTGCCGTCAAATTTAGAACTCAAGACTGCTTCTAGTTGACATTCTCTCACTTGCTGGGAGAACTTCGTGCTCCTTGTCATTCTCCTTGGTATTGAAAGTCTGCGCCAGTGTTTTAAAAAGCGGCATGCGTTATGCGTTCGGAGAGGTCACCTTGTAGAGTATATGCGGTATGCGGGAGTATGTGGGGGTATATGCGGTTTCGATTTTTTTTTAATAATTTAATTATTATGTATAAATTAATCACACAATTGCATATTTAATGTGTACAATTACATATTTAGAGTTTTAGACATTAAAACTTGAGATAGATTCAAAATTTCAAATATAAAGCTTCAAATAAAACTACACCATTTAGAGTGCATTCTAGAATAATTTAAGCATTAACTCCAATGAAGTCAGACATGAAATGGTTTGACACAACAAGTACATTACATAATAATAGAGACCAACTAAAACATACAATGATTGGGTGTTAGTAGCACCAGTTGGCACCCCTGACCCATGACTCTCCATAAGAAAACTGATAAGACAAAAAAAACATATCAAACAAACCAAACCACACATACATATTAACGCCATGCAAAAATAATATATGCAATCATGAATTTCAATTATCATACTTATTAAACAAACTAGATTATACATGCAGGAATAATCGATGAGAATGAGACCAACCAGACCAAACCACACATGCAAGAATAATAGGCAAACAGGGAAATGGGAATGGGGGGCGACATCCATTGGATGGGCATTTGGGAAAAAGGGAAATAGAAAAGAAGAGAACATGAGATGAGGGGATTAAATAAAAAATATGAAGAACATGAAGTAGATGAAGAAAGGAGATGACATGAGGAAATTGAGGGGTCGACACTCAAAAATGAGTTGGGGACAGTGAAATTGAGAATGTGAAAGAGGAATCTGGAAATGAAAAGAAGATAAGGGAGATGGAATCAAATGGAGATTGAAGAAGGAAGATGGAATCGCAACAACAAAAAAAAAGTGAAGCAAAACGGAAACAAACAACACTAAAATCCATTTGCAAAAAAAAGAAAGAAGAACTGAAGAAGATGGGAGGAGGAAATGAAGTACAAGCGGCTTTAAAAGAGGAGTGAGTCGCCGAGTTCTATTGCCTTTGGAGTGAAGAGAGGCACCGGCTGGAGCAATATCTGGAATAGGTGAAGCTGGCGTTGCTGTCGGCTGGAGAGAGAGCGTCGTCGCCGCCGTTGGAGAGAAGGAAAGCCGCCGCCGCCATTGGAGAGATGGAAAGTCGCCGCCGCCGCCGCTGGAGAGAGGCAAAGCCGCTGGTGTGTCCTCCGTTTGGGGGAGAAATCGCTGGAGAAGGTTGTTTATGCGGCCGTACAACCGATTACAAGGTCTGGGTCCGCTTTGAGGTCTGCTTCACCCTATGCGGGTTTGTCTATAGGTCACACCACTTATAAGGCCGCACAGACCGATATTTAAAACCTTGGTCTGCGCCATCAAACATCTGACACATTGAATAGAAAGATGCCATAACCTTGACAGGAGAAGCACTCGATCTTGTTGGGCATCATGGCTGTCTTTGAGGATGAAGATGGAATGGCGGTAGTATACCTGATGGACAGTGACAGAGTAGACCGACGATTCTAGTGCGCAGATTCTTTCCCATGAGAAGGGATCCAATCTAGACTAAGGATTTAGAACTTAGGCTCTGATACTAATTGGTGGGTGTTGTTCCAAGGGAATTATGTAGAAGAACACAATTCTTTTCCGAAAACCAACCGTGAAAAAAGCCCCTGAATTGGGTCTCTATAACTAAATTGACCTGAAACCCCGTTGACTTGGAGAATCACACATAATTTTATATAACAAAGTGAATACATAAAATTGTGAAATTTTCAGATAAATCCTAATGAGCATATAATTCCTACTGAAATAAATAAGTAGTCTAACCAGGTTATCTCGACCCCTTCTGTCCTACAATGGAAGGGATGTAAGTGTTTGCTCCTTGCGACTTGTGTAAACCATAAACGGCAACCATTTCAAGGTTATGCTAGGCAGAGTGCTCTCATGCTTCGACAAATGGATGGCTATCCCACTGTTGTAGTTGGGAGGGGGGATCTCCCGTCTTACCATGTGAAAAGTATGCTTGGTAATATATAAATCTAACTTTACAAATTAGAAAAATGACAACTTAAATTAGCTATATCTGTAAATCAAATCCTTATCTATGCATTACTCTATCATAATTCTACAAATATATACAAATTTTCATGTATAATGCAGTGATGCACGACGCCCAAAGAAGTTTCTAGTACTTAATGGCTTTAGTTCTGTAATTAAACATTATGATGCTATACTTTAGCAAAATGAAGTACTTCAATTCACATGTCACCCTGGCCTGGCATCTATCACTTCTAAAGCATGGAAATCTATGTTCTTTTAGCAACTTTCATGTTTCACGCTGTTTTGGAGAAAAATGAGAACTTCTTATGGTGAAGAGCACAATCTTCCAACCTCGAGTAGAAGCAAGCTGAGACTGGTAATTGAAGAAGATGGGCAGTGAAATGGTCCTTAGTAAGGTGACGTCTATAAGTTTTGTAATGTATAAAACATCCGCAGGAACATTCATACTGCTTCTGAGGTATATTTTATGGGCTGACCTAAATCTTTGAATATTAGAGAAACAGTTCATATATAATTTATATACAAGAGTTGTTCCTAAGAGGAGAATTTATACTAAACAAGTAAACATGTGTTGTTATAAGAAACCGAATCTAAGCCCTCAGATCTAACCAGTGAAATGAAAAACGGGCTGAGCGGCCGATTAAACGGCCGATTAATCGGCCAAACACCCAGCCCGTTCGATTTTTGCTAAAATCGCCGGTTAACTTTTTTGTAATTACTCGGCCGTTTTTTCCCGTTTTAACCCGTTTTTTCCGTTTTTTTGCCCGTTTTTTTCCCGCTTTTTCGCCGTTTTTGTCCGTTTTTTGTAAATTTTGCTGTACACCTGTAACTTTATATAAACTATATGGCCCCAAGTATTACTGACTATAATATATTAAACTTAAATATCCTATGATAAGCCTAGTCTAATAGAATGCATACTTGTATGCAAGTTGGGATAATAGGGTACTGTTGTAAAGTGTAATTTATACAAGTAAAATATATGTAATGTAACTATTATCTAATTTTAGAATGCATACTTTAGTTAATTGTACTGCTGTAATGTATGACTAATTGATGATATGCACATATAACAATAAGTTAGAAAGGTATCCAATAATGAGTCTATTGTTTACTGCTTAACTATGTAAACATGTGATGCAAAAATATTTCTGAATCATTATCTATGTGAAATCTATTATTTATTATATTATGGCTATAATAATTGTCTTATAGCTATCTTATAAACTAATTGAGTGTTTTTACTGTTGGGTAGAGTGTTTAGAATCTTTAGATATATATAAAAGTTTCAAAGAGTATTAGTATTTATATACATATATATGTAATTTTGTATAAAATTATATAGGAAATTAAAACCCGTTTTTTAAAAAATCGGCCGCTTAATCGGCCGCTTACCGCTTAACCAGTTACAAGGTGCTGTCCGCACGGTTACCGCTTAACGTTTTTTAAAACATTGGATCTAACCTAACAAAGGTCAAGTATGTCCTTGGATGCTATGGGTCTTATATTTATTGATGAAATAGAATATTACACATTCCAAAGATGAATGCAAATACATTTGTTTTAATGAAAAAAATGTAATTTCTCCGATATTAGCTTACAAGATCTGATTCTTGCTGTGCGAGTTCGATTGTGATTCAAAAAAATTCCCGACTTATATACTTGGGCACTTTAATGAATTTCTTTTTTTTTGTCAGTGGAGTTGATCGGTTCAAACATCAATTTGCTCGTCTTGAGGAGCCCCATGGCAAGGATGAAAGGAGCACCCCTCTTCAACGAAAGCATGAATCATTGCCAAGGTAATTTGTGGCCTTAAATTGCTTTGTCTTGTCTTGTTATTTGATACCAGACACAGGGAATATGCCGTTTGCAAATGGAATATTTCAGTGTTCCAAGTTAGTCGTTATGTTATACTATGAGTAAAGTCACTGGAGGTAAAAATTTAAAATACTAGTAGTAAATTTGCCTAGTAAAACTTAAGAGTACATTTTATATTTTAAATTCTCCTCACCCAAGCCTGTATAATAGGGGTAACAGTAAAAACGAGTCACTAATGACATTCTTCTGAATGTATTAGTTAGGTACCAAACCCTCAATTGTTGCCCCTATGGCTCCTTCAATGCATCACTAAGGAATAGGGCGGAGTCACTATGCAGATCTCGTGACCTCTCTCATCCAAGAACCATCTGTGTAGGTGGCTAATTTCTTCTCAGTTTATTATGCTGGATGGTATCTCTAGATGGCATCTCACTTGCGTAGGGTGCTGTTTTACTAGAAAAAACCCATAAACTGTTTACCCAAAAAGTAGGAGCTACTGACTGGTTACACGTTTGATTTGATCTTTGTGGTATAAGTGGCTATAGTATCTTCCTGCTGTTTTTGAGGTTTGTACTTTTTTTTTAATAGGATTTGAGTAATTTACCGTTGCATTTCCCTTCTCTGCTTGTTTGCAGAGAGCGAGTATGTTCACCAAAAGAAGAAAAGCCTGATCATAACAATGATTTTGAGAAACGCACTGCAGCTTCCATTGCGAGGACTACTTCGGAAAGCCCACCTGCAATTCTCATGAAAGGTCAATGCACCAGTATCCCTGAAAGTGATCTAAGTAAGCCAAATGATAGGTGTCTTCTAAAGAGCGCTAGTATTAGTGCCTCCAGGTGTATGGTCGTCAAATCAAGAAAGTACATGGTAAGTTTCTTGACTTATAGTAAAACGGTGAATGCAATATCTCAAAACAGCAGTTTCAGGTCCCTACTTTGGCAACGATTGATAGGATATTTAGTGCTTCACAACTAGGACATGATAGGCAGTTCTTTTGTGCAGTGCAAATTGTTGGCTCTGATTGTAGATTGCAGTAAATACTATTTTGATTTTGGTTTCAATGTAGGCATTTGATATAGCACAAAGATTAAACTGATCAATTTAAAGAATTCTCGAGTGGTAAAAAACCCTCAATAAATGAAACAAAACTAGGTCAGCCCATCTGGCTGGCATTTTGGTTGGTACATAGGTCTCCAGTCGATGCAGTTTTTGTTGTTGTCTAAGATGTTGGGATGAATGATATCCCCACTTTTTGTTTGTCAAAACTGTATAGAAGTGCATCTTTAATTGTTTCTGCCAGTGATACCGTTTCGATATTTTTGTTGTACTAGAGCTAGTACCTTGCACGTCATGGTCTTGTTGGTTGTTATATGTGTATGAATTTTGGAATTTCTACTAGTCTATCTGAAGGAGATGTCAACATTTCTGACATTATGACGTGGTGATATGTAGGATGAAGCAATTTCTGAACACCTGCAGGAGGATATCAATGGGATTACCCGGGAAGTGGCGGAGTTATATGCTGCTTGAGTAAGGCTCTGGGTCTGGGAACTTGGTCTGACAGTCTATCAGACGCCAGCTGTTTTGTCTGTCAAGAGTATGTGAACGCAGGAATACCGGTAGCTTAGCCTTCCGCTCTCTATAATCTATTCGCCTGTCATTCCCTGTTATCTTACATAATTCACTGACATTGAAGATAGATAAGTAGTTAGAACTACACCTAAATGACCAACTACTGTAGCTCCCATCCTTGTACTGCAACTGTTGTCCGGGTATTATATGCAGCTGGTTCTGCGTACCATTGTAAGGCTGATTATCTGGGCCTGCAGCAGATGTATTCAAAATCACTGTAAGGTTGATTTTATGGCCTGCAGCAGATGTATTCAACATGAATCCAATAATATTGAATGTACAACACCTTCGTTAGGCGGTGAATGCGCCTTTCATTCACTTTAGGAGCCGTTTGCGTTCCAACTTTTAGACTACCAGAATTTAATACATAAATTTTACGCTTCCGGTAATTCAGCTCCTCCATTAAATAAGACATGCTGCAGTAGTTCCATGTTAGAGCAGGTGCCGGGAGCCCCAATCCGACGAAATCGTGGTGATTAGGAAGCCTGCTGATTTTGGTGGGTTTTGTCAATGCAAACTTTAGTTGCTAAATCTGTACAACATGGTATTTGTTATCACCACCTACTAACTATAATACAGCGGCTGCTGTATAAGAAAGCCACATTTCTAAATTCCTCTCCCAAACTAGGCCTTATTGACATACGAGTTCTTCACCAGAGTCAGGGCATATTTATTTATTTATAGAATACAACATGAAAGAGTCTAATTGTATAATGAGTATTATAAAAAGCAACATTTGGACTTCATTTCTTGCTTCTAGTTTACCCTAACCATCTTGATATTGGAATTCATTGCGGAGAAGCTGAAATATGCATGGTCTTGCGTTGAATATTATTTAGAATTAATGTTAGCTTGAATTACCACCATACCCAGCTGCATAATCTTAAGGAGCTATACTTTCTTTATTTTTCCATGTGGCATTGTTACTTGCATATTATTACATAAATCTGAAAGTATTATGAATTAATATTAGTTTGAACATCACATGAATGGTTAAAATGAATGTTGGGCGTTGGCCTCGTAATAGACATGATGAATAGAGGACGTAATCATGAGAACATCAGTTTAATGAGCAAGTGGTATTGTACAACTCATCAAATTATGCTTCCCAACTTAGCATATTCCACTGTTGTAACTGAAATTAATTTCATAACGCAAACGATAAATCTGCTGGCAACATGACATGAGTTTTGTGAAATTTAAGGTCACAAATAGTGCCGTCGTGAAGGTTTAAAGCTAACAGTATGTTTGCTCGTCCGTAAATGATTTGGCCAGTAGTCATTTTGGAAAGGAGACATGTAAGATGAAATCAATACATCATAAATCATCTGGTCGAAATGTACTGGAGTTCTCGTTTTGGTTTGGTCTTGCTTGCTTTTGTAATTTATGGCAAGGTCTATAGCTGCGGTACGTGCTGCCTCTTTGGAAGCTATACAAATGTGCATGGCGTGGAAGCTAATGATGATAGGGTATCTGGCCATTCTTGCATGGGTCAATTGTGGGTGTCAGATCTTAGCTGGAAGGGATTGCTACCACTAGGTAGACTTGTTAAACAAATGGACTAGGCTGGGTTGGATTTAGCTTGGTCATTACCGGTACATGTCAAAAAGACTAATTTTTAATGAGGGGTTCAAAATCACTCAGACCAAACCAGATAGGTTGTGAATCAACCCGCTGGGCTCATGTAATTTTCAATAAGTTACAAAATTGTACTAACAAAAAAGATATATATATATATATATATATATATATATATATATATATATATATATATATATATATATATATATATATATTGAAGTCGTGAGATTGTTGCTACTATTTTACTTATAACATAAACTGGACAACGACATAAAACATAATAGAAAACAAGCTGTATAACGGAAAATAACGTCAAATATACTGAGACACCTATTCGCCCGTATCTATTTTAAACTTAATAAAAAGACAAAAAATATGTATAACTTATCAAAACCACACCCGGCTAGTGCCACTGGGCTCAGAATATGTGAAAAATTAACACAAGTGCTGTCGTTACACATAAAACAAATGTAGATCGATCTTGCTGCTTTTAGCATAAAATGAGTACACAGTACTAATCATGATTGCATTATTACAAATACACAACTGCGAGTAGGATAATAAAATTCTGGATATTCATATATACACACACCTTCAACGAGTTCAAACATATCAGATGAGTAGCCTTGCAACCAAGAAAGGAAATGTTCTAAACACTTACAACAACACCCAATCATGTACACGACAAGGAACAACAATTGTATTAGATGTTAGTTTTCTTTTTCCTTTTTGGATAGGTCACTTGCGAGTGCATGAGTTGACACGTGAGGCCTGAGTCAGGTTCGAACCAAATATATTAGATGCCTGCCTTAACCCTTCACCCAGATCCAAATTAAGAGCCTGTTTGGTAGGATGTTTGATGTGAAATTTTACATCGAATTCACCCAACCAGACTAGCCCGCTCATGACTTATGACCCAATTTAACGGTTCTACCAATGGCCCACCTAACATTCAGTTGCTATACTGCCCAAGTCCCAAGTGCTCTCTCCGTCTCCTGCTATAAGCTTGCTTTTGGACCGCACCACTTGAAACTACTTCATGAATAGCACCTTCATTTGGATGATTGTGCTGCAATTTTTCGGCACATTCATGGCGTGGCATTAAAATATTCCCAAATATTTGGTGCATATAGAGTATGATAATGCCCGCACATATTCTTTGCCTATTGAGACTAAATACGCTTAATGACCCGATGCCTTCACACTGAATAAGCCAAATAATTAGGCACATTCGTCGCAAAATGAATGGATCAGAATTTTGGCTCGTTCTTTGCTTATAATCATGACTGCCAATTATTTACATCATATTTCTATTTTAAATGAATTGTTTTATGAATATTTTGATCTCAATATTACCTATGGATTAGTTTTGGTGTAATTTTGGATCAATCTATTTATCACTTGAATCTCAATTTTCTCTCAAATTATTTAAAGTGTATTTCGATTTCAACAAGCTATTTTATTAGTATATGAATATCAATTTTTCTCAAATTATGACAATAATTTATTTTTGGTTTCAGCCAAAATCAACTTATTAGTACCCAAATTCGTTTTTAATAACCAATTACGATACACATACATGACCTGACAAATCTCAATAAATGTCATCATAAATTTATAACAATTAATAAAATTGAGGGTTTATGTCTTTCATCACGATGAAAACAAATGAAGTAAAGTTATGTTACAACGCTACAAAATAAATAGATCATAAATATGCATGAAAATATGATCGTGCATATTATTGAGACAATATAATATTAATGTATAAAATGCAACCTATTACCTATGATCCTACTAATCACATCCACATCTACATATGTCTGCGATGAAGTGTATTTTCAAGTAACATACTCTCTCTATAATCCTCCCACATCTTGAATTTTAGGGTTTTTGTTTTGGTATAGTTTTCAAAATTTTAATACTTCCATTATATTGTTGAAGACAAGTGGAACACTAAATTTTCTAAAAATTACATTTCTAGACAACTAATCGAGTGGCCACCGATCAAAGTGATCTTTGACTTTTGAAATAGGTCTTCAAATCCTTTTTGTTACTAGGTGAGCCTAATCTAAAAGTATGGTCCAAATTTTAAGAATTTTGGACATTGGATGAGATAAAAATGCTTTTTAGAAGAAAATACACTCAAAGCACCGAAAAATATCTAAACCTTCGGGTGGCACCGTGACCAGGGGATCAATTTCCCACTCCTGGCATTTTAGTACACAATGACATACAATTCATGCATCAACTAACTCACCTTCCTGATTCCTTGCAAGTGAAAACTAACATTGTTAGATTCGATTTATTCTCTTCTATACAATATACCCTTAACAATACTCGTTTTGGTCATAGTTAAAATACTCAAATTCCCTAGATATAGACACGTCAAGGATCCCACTTGACACCAAAATAATCCACCAAAGTTCTATCAAACCCCTCACCCGCCTTCCTTGCGCCCTTTAATCGCTTGATCCAATCCCAATTGTGCCCAAAACGTCACAATATTTTCCACCCAAACCCAACCTCCTATGCATGCACTACTGATCATCTCCCTTGCCACAAATCACCACGTCTTAAATCCTTGTGCCAACTCCATCTAAGGATCTCAGTGGATCCTCCCCAACGCCCATGAAGAGATTTTATTTGTTGAGAATGTTCCTAAATTTGGGGTTTAAGCTAGTACTTAGTGGACTTGGTTGCAAAGCTCTTAGATTTGGAAACAAAAACAAAGAGCAGCAAATCACTCCTTGGATCACAAAGTTGTACCTTAAATCCCCACTTCATGCACCTTGGTACCATCTCCTATTAGGTTATTTGTGTGAGTTCAGAGGCAATATTGGCCCATTGGATTCACAAGACCATCATGAAGCCAACCACATCACATGTTCACCTTTCTTGGATTCCTACTGTGATGTATATCTATTGTTTCCTTTCTATTCTCCTCTATTGTGATGGTGTGTGTGTTTTGTTGCTAGAGTAACATTTGAAGGCCTAAAATGTTATTGATGCCTTGAGATTGACACACCAATGATTTAATCGCAATGGTAGAAGCATGTATTTTCCCCTTTGTCTCGCCCCCCTTTGAGACACACTTGGCTAGGGGGTCAATGAGAGTATTTGCTCATGTGAATCTCGCTTTGGCTCTGCTAGGCCCCACTGCCCTTGACTCTTTTTCTTTTTCATCAATGATTAAACACTTTTCCATAATTTCTTATTGGATGATATTTCCATAAGATATTATATATATATTTTTCTCAAGAAATGCTCATAAAATGCCAATATGTCCAAGATATTACCAGGAAAAGACTGTAATATAACCCGATTATGGTGCTTTTTTTCAATGACTCACTGTTATTTCTACTTAGTGATATTTGGGTTTCTGTATTAATTTAAACTCTGATATGGATAAAAACCTTTCCAAATAGGATTCTTCTTCTTATGAATACTCTAGTGGACTATGATCAAATAATAATGACTAAGAATGGTCTCATTATCATATCATCATATAGATTATTTTGAGCATGAAAATGAATTTGATGACAAAAAGAGATCTAGTAATAATTCTTGATATTACTTAAGTCAAATCAATCTCTAACTAGAGCATTCAACCAAGATGTCATCCATCTGACTCTGAATTTTTAGGTAAAAGATGATGCAATCATACATGGATAATACCGTAATAGGTCACTCCTTTAATGAACCATATAATAACGTAAGGTTATTTTTTAAAAGATTTTCAAAATCTAATTATGAGTTTTGCTATTGGATCTACTCTCACACTTACTAATTTCAAAAGGTATGTTTTACCTCCTATTGACCCTATTCACAATATTGCTTTTTGTACACTTATTATATATGCATCTAAAGGCTTGACATATGATATTTGATGAAGTATGTGTTTCTATATGATACCTTTTGATATATTCACACACACACACACACACACACACACACACACACACACACACACACACACACATATATATATATATATATATATATGACAATCCAGTGAGAAACATATCTGGTGAGAGCATGAGAGGCATTTGAATAACTCTCCACATAGATCAAATTTTCATAATCCAACTGTACAGATTACAAGTATACCTCAATATCTACCTTCCTATAAAATTTTTATTACCATCCAATTTGTAGATCATTCACAACAACCAAATATTTTTCGACGCTCTATATTGAATTTCAAGATGACCGTTGGATGTAAAAAGTGTATATTGTACATATGGACATGTAAACAATGTCTGATTGCAATGATATTTTGTGAGAAGGTTAATGAAATGATGTCTTTTCTATCTATACGGTTGGACTTTAAAAAATGGTTACTAATTTGTAGTTATTAAAATGCCTCTCATGCTCTCACTGTAGGATGTTTCTCACTGGATTGCTACCCTATATATATATCTATATATCTAAAATATAGAACATATATGTTCTTAATCCAATACTAAGTCTCACATTAAAGTGATTTGCACGTGTGATGTATTAAAGATCCTAATTCCAAGGTGTGTGTAGGATCAAGTGCATATGCATTAATGGCCTTTACCAAGGATGTATGTGTGATAAAGTGCATTGATAGGGATCCTCAAAACCTCTAGTTGGTATAGGATAGACATATAATGTCCATGCCTAGAATTATATAGTACAATAGATAATTGTGATAAAATGCTTTGTAATTAAAAAAAAAGTTATTCCAAAATTGCCTTTCTTGCTTATATATCACCACCAAGAAAATGAATTCATTATTCCATTTAACTAGTTAAACCAACATAACAATGTGATTGCGTTGACATGCGTGATTTCATGATTTAACTATTGCTGCCACGAATTGATGATAACAATGTGATTTGGTTAACATGCATGATTTCATGATTTAATTATTACTGCCACAAAATTGATGATTTCAATGCTGATCAAGAGAATGATGTGCGAACTAGAACTCTATGGAATTACACATAATAAAGAGGGATGTATATACCATATTTAGTTTAATTTTGTCTTTATGTAGCTCTCTTTCACGTGCATCCTCTTATAAATTTTTTTCCTATGATCCCCTTTATAATACTACCTGATTCAATTATGAATAAAATGTTTTCTTTTGTATTATTACATATCTATGTTTTGATTCACTCATGTCCATTCGCATATATCCCCTTCACATTGTAGGTCTTTGTAAGACCAAATATGTAAAGAGTGAG
This sequence comes from Alisma plantago-aquatica, assembly GCA_963693085.1. Taxonomy (NCBI): domain Eukaryota; kingdom Viridiplantae; phylum Streptophyta; class Magnoliopsida; order Alismatales; family Alismataceae; genus Alisma; species Alisma plantago-aquatica. Next base: position 1,181,043,546 of record OY856412.1, on the reverse strand, counting down.
AGATGAGCGGGGATCTACTCCACTCAATCGAATGAAAGGAATAATCCCAATGCCAGACACCAATGTAATTTTTTCATTTGGGAATATCATCCAATGTATTCATTGTACTATGTTTGAAATACAAAAGATAAAGTGAAAGAAAATATCTCCGACGATATAATTTTATATTGTTACAAGATTGACACCCATATGGGTGAGTACATAAGTACATACTATATCACTAATCCTAGATGCAGAGGGCAATCAAACCACTTCAATTCTATCTCCCAAGAAACATCAGTTACACATGTGCATGTCCATGTCAAATTAGTCATCATTCCAATGTCCTCTTTACCTAAGGGTTTGGAAGCAAACCCCACAAATAATGAAATATTGGAAAGCGTCATCTAAAGTTGATATGCACATATAATAGAAAATTGAGAAATAATGAGAAAAAGACAAAGAAAAATATGAAACATCCAAGTGTATGTTAACATAATAATGATTACATTAAGATGGATTCTTTACCTTTAACCAATTTTGCAAACATGAATACATAAAAACAATTTGCATGTTGATTTCCACAAAGACCGTAATTATCCAAAAAGCACGACAAGAAAACATACATTCCAAACCAGGTGCAGGAGGACTAAAATCTCAATGCCAAATAAATATGTCATTATAGGACCAAAATCCCAATGTTTAGTAGGAGGAACAAAGCCTCAGTGCATGACAGGTGAATAAAAAACAGGAGAATAAAATCCTATGTATGGAAGGAGGATAAAACCTAATGCCTAAAATATGGTGTATCTACTTCTAGACGTGGCTAGCTAAAATCAAACGTGCCTAATAGAGCATGCAAGATCATAAGCTCAAATAATATTCATGTACCAAAAGGGGACGGGAACATCCATGGTATAATAAAGTAAGGTCAAAGGACCCATTAATAAAGATCCATCAACTTTAGTGCTTGATGAGAGGGACAAATAACAAAATGAATCTTTTAATAAGATCAATTCAAGAAATAATCTTAGATTAGAATTTGAAGTCTCAAATAGATCAAGAGAGAGGAAATTAGGTGATTGCTCAATAATGAATGAATAATTTAGTATACTTGATAATCAGTTGTAATCAATATTCATTTTCAACCATAAGTCCACAATAGGGTCTTGGTTCACCTATTAAACATATTAATGATAGTAGGTTTAAACTCTTATTAATTACATAATACCTAACAGTCACCTTTTAGTTTTTCTAAATTATCTCATGATACTTACATATTATAGTAGGGTAATTTTTTTTGATTTCAATAACATATTTATTATTTTATTTCTGAATTATAAATTACTAAATATGAAATTTACAAAATTTTCCCAATTAGATAAATACTAAAAAGTAACACCTTTAATACATTAAAATTAGGTGATGAAAACCACATTTTTTGTTGTACAATGAAAAATCATATTATCAAATGGACAATAATTTTATGAGTGCAAAACATATTTCATTATAATTGTCCTACATTTTATAATTAGTTGTGAATTATCTAATATATTGTATTTTCATGCATATAATAATATAAAGCTACATAAATTGACTGATATGCTCCCACATCATGATCTCAACCCTTAGGATGTGATGGGGTCTTATACATCTTAAATTATCCAAAACTATGTGGCTTATTTATTCACATGTTCTTAGCATGACTAAAATTCTCATGTATAACATGACAAAATAAAAAATGCAGAGGGGTAGAAAGGTCATTGGCTTGGTAAGAAGTAGAACCCTCTAATAGGTTTCCTAGAGTTTGAATTGTTGACTATAACTCTCAATTTACCTCTCCTCATCAAGTCTATAAGGTTGAATCGGACCAGCCAAGCTATAAAATGATAGTCGATAATGGTGAAACACCTCTAGGAGCCCTTCCTCCATCACATGTTCACCTGAGAGGTGGGAGACTAGGGAAAACCAAATGTAACCAAAAGTAAAGACCAAAACAAGCTCTCCATATTCATACAAAGAAATACACGAAAAAATTAGGTAGATTTAGTGACAAATCATGAATAACCATGTTTCCATTGTAGAAGGAGATAACAAGAGTGGAAATGAGGAAAAATTAAATTACTTCTTATTGAGGCCAATTGGTGGTTGAAACCTTCATGGGGCCTAATGAAAAATTTATGGATCTCCTTTGATTCTGCAATGGTCCAAGCGTGTTCCTCAAACTCAGACCATAGGAGGTAAATGGAGTTTATGAATATGTTTGGAGGAAAAAGAGGCAAGTCAGGCACTAGGTAACAATGAAATAGGGTATAAATGAGGTACTAGAATCATTTTATTGGGATCGTATGACCCATTGATGTGAGGGAAGGGAAGGAAATGGAAATAAGGGTGCTGATATATTAAAACAATATCTTATGGGGAGATAAAGGAAACAAAACCCATAGAAAATAGGGTTCATTATGTTCAATAAAATTCAAAGAAAGTCATAAGAAGAAATTAGGGCAAGATATTGGAAGAGAAGAGAGAGAGCTCTGGAAACATATGGGCTGTAATGCTCACAAAAAACTTGCATGCACTAGTCTAAAAAGAAACTTCAAGAGATAAGTGACAACCTTGTAACTGTAGGATCATCATCCAATGGCTCCAAAGAGAGTCTGCATAAGTAAAGTCTCCAACCCCCATGTGACACATAAAAGAATAATGAAACCAAAGTATATTATTTTGACATTTAAAACTAATTATCTAGTTACTATCTTTCCTAAATAGCTTGGAGTAGTTAGTAATATCCAACTTGGATGAAAATCAACACCTATAGTGAATAGGATATGTAGATTACAATTCCATCACCATCTTCTACTTTTAAGAATGTTTATTAGATCATGTAATTAATTTGAGTCCTTCTAGAATCATCATGTTATTTTCTTGTATAATTCATTTAAGAAAACTAACATCCTCCAATCAAAGTAAATTTGAGATGTAGTCTATTTGAGGTGTGAGGAAATTTAGAGTTAATTTCCACTTCTCACACTTATAAATATATAAAATCATGACATGTAGATAAAGTAGTCTTTTAAAATATTTATCTCTTTGCTTACTCAATAAATTTCTATTTTCGTTTCTGATTCTTCCTTTCCATTATCTATTCGCAGGAAAGTTCTAGAGAGCTAATTTCGAGCTAATATATATTATGGTGATAAAATGATGAAACTAACCCCTATTTAAACATTATCCTAACTACCTTCACATGAGCCTCACTAGGGAGATTATAACTTAAAACAATATCTCTAGATTTCAAAAATTCATAGTATACTCTAACTTAGGGAGAAAAATATTAATGTAAACATTATTACAAAGGCATAAGGTAAGGGAGGATTAAGATGAATACCCAGAGTGGGTATGTTACAACACTCTACCTCATTTCGTCCCTAAAATCAAACCCACCATATACTACCAACCAACTACTCTCCTAAAAAAGGTTCAACCTAATTAGTCAAATTAAATGATTCAGGTAGTAGGGTTATTATTGTGTTTACTGGATGTGTTTATGATATACATAGATCATGCTATTGAATTGAGAGTTATACATTGTCCATATTTTGATAATGACTTAACCATTTCATTCATATGTATGTAATATTTTCGTTTAAGATTGATTTCAGGCTTTAGGTGCATGAAAAGGATCAAATTACAAAAGCCCTAGCTTGTCCAAGTTCAAGTCAAAAGCAATGCAAATGTGCAATTTGAGAAATCACTCTAAACCACCTTAAAACATTTTTGTAATAATTTGTATTGATGATATGACTTGTAACTAAGATGAGAAAAAATCAGGGACACTTAATTCCAATGTTTTATCACTCAAAAATCATTTTAAAAAATTTGTCACAACAACTTTGTTGGCCGAGTTTGGATCTTGACCGAACAATGATGGATTTTTGAAAATGGATCAATTGGTCGAGTTGTACACTCACAGAACCCGACCGATCGATTCACTGACCAAAACTGATTTTGACTGATCGGTTGAGTTTTCCCAGGACAAACTCGACTGATAGTTTAAAAATTGGCTTTGTCGATTAGTGGATCAATCAAGTTATCTTTGTTGAAACTTGACTGAATGTACTGTATAGAAAACACAGGAAAAGTGTTTCTGACCGTTGAAGAGTTAGAAAAAAAAAGAATCTGTTGCAAGTTGTAAAATGGCTATTTTTTGTTATTAAGTGATCCCACACTGAAAGGAACATCCCCAACTATAAATAATACCTCTTGGAGTTCATGTTAAGGTTGATCATTCATGCTATCCTTGATCGTTTCTATAGTTGAGTATGCTACAATCCTTTGATCTCCATTATCTCTCTCACTTACAAAGCATTTTGTGATTATGTGAGTTAGGCATGTTGTAAGAGAGCTACCTTCATGTTATCTTGTATAGCTCCTCTATCCAAAGTGTGTCCCAAAGCAGCTTCGCCGTTGATGATGATGTTGAGCCTTAAGTACATCTCAACAACTCCTTCTTTCTTCCCCATCTTGAAGTTCTCTAGGAGGCTGTTCAACATGTAGATCTTTGACTCCTTCGCTTGCTTTGTGCCTTCATAAGTGATGTACACCTTTTCCCATATCTCATAGGCTATATCCCATGAGGAGATGTGGTTGAACTCGGATGGAGTGAGGGCTGCATAGATGCTGCTAATTGCTTTAGCATTATATTGAGCATTCCTAGGAGCTACTTCATCCCATGTTGATACAACTCCGATTGGCTCCTTCTAGGGTGTAATAATCACCTTCCACATATCAAAGTTCATCCCTTGAATGTAGAACTGCATCCGCCGCTTCCAATAGAGGAAATTGGTGTCGTCGAAGACCGAGGGGCGCATGGAGAAGCCTCCCTCTAGGTTGAGGGAACCATCTAGTTTCTCACCCATCTTTTCCTATCGTAGGAATTTTTTTGGAGAAGATCCTTGCTCTGATACCACTTTTTGGATCTAGGGATCTAGAGGGGGGGTGAATATAGCCCTAGATCCAACACATACCTTGAACTAGATTCTTCCAACTAACTACATATAAGTTATCACATCTCATAACAAGTCTAGGGTTCTCATTACCATCTAGCAAGTCACTAGGTACAACTCTTCACAACTTAATGGAGTAAAAGGGGTAGGTCCACTAAACCTTTACTACAAGACACATATTCCTAGGAATCACTCCTTCCTCAAATTTTGGGTTTTATATTTCTGTTCTGCAACTTTGAAGATTTCTCTTCCACGACTACATACTTTTCTTTATTTTGACTTATTCAAGAAAATTTATAGATTCCAAAAGTCCCCTATTTTGTTCATATAATAGTATATTGGAAAGTAACTTTTAGTGATGAAAACTATATGATACACAACAAAAGATGAATGCAAAATGAATATCTAAAACCAAGTCACAATATTCCATAATAGCATCTTCTTATCCTACTGCTTTATCATCCTGAATACTTGATTCCATCTTAAAATAAAATCTCATAGCATACCAAGAATATAACAACACCCGTCTTACATTATTGGGTACGAGCACATGGGGTCCCATCATGTTAGGGTTAACTACTTAAGACCCTTATGGGTACCTCATTAAATTTGATATCTTTCTTCCATCATCAATCATCAACATAGGTATGTATATGGGTGAACATGTCATCTAGAGAGTTTCCACATAGGGTAAGGATCCTATAAGGAACTTTAGGAGAGATAAGAATTGAAATAGTCAGATAGAAGTCCACATTAGATCTCATATAAGTAGTGAGATTTGAGAAAATATCCACTCCTTCCTCGATCAAGTAAAGGAATTATCCCAATTCCAAATGCCAACATTTTTTTTCATGCGAATATGATCTGATACATCCAGTTAAGTATGTCCAATACATAAAACAAAGCATCTGAATAAAACATTTCTGATCATACAATTTTATTAGAATACACGTTAGCACCCAAATGGATGAGTACATAAGGTACATGGTATATCACTAATCCAATCACTTCAATTCTATCTCCAATAAAATATCAATTACACATGTGCATGTCCTAGTCAACTTAGTCATCCTTCCAATATCCTCTTTACCTAAGGGGTTGTAAGCAAACCTCTCAATTTTTTTGGTAATAGGTCAGCTAAAACTGGTATGCACATATAATAGGTAGTTGGGAAATAATGAGAAAAGGACAATGATAATTTATAAAGGATCCTAATAAAAGAGATATTTGAAATTATACAAGTGAATGTTAAAAGAATAATGAATCTAAAGTAAATTCATTTACAAAAGATAAAAAGTAAGAGTTATTCTTGCCTTTGATACAATTTTGCAAACATGAACATGAAAAACAATTTGTGTGTTGATTACCAACAAAATGGTCATAGTATAAAAAGCGATAAGAACCTATATGTTCCAGACCAAGGGCAAGAGGACAAAAACCTTGGTTCTAAATAAATGTAGCATTATAGGAGGACTAAAACCTCAATTCAAGGTAGGACGAATAAAACCTCAATGTCTTCTATGGAAATAAAACCTAGTGCCTAAATATATCATATGTGGCAAAGAAAACAACCCAATTCTTGGTAGGGGAATGAAACCAAGTGCCTAAAATATGGTGTATCTACTTTTACATATGACAAGTCAAAATCACACATGAACAATACAGTAGGAAAGTTCATAAGTTCAATCCAAATAATATTCATGTACCAAAAGGGGATGAGAACATCCATTGCATAACAATTAGGGTCAAAGGACACCTAAATAAAGATCCAACAACTTCATTGCTTAGTGAGAAAGAAAAATAAAAAAATGAATCTTTTAATAAGATCAATTTATGTAATAAGAATAATAAAGAAAATTAGAGCTTCAAGTCTCAAACAGATTACCAAATATAATATTAGACAATTGCCTAATTACTAATGAAATAATTTAACATACCATATAATCAACTTTAAATAGTATTCATGTTCAACCGTAGGTCCAAAACAAGGTCTTGGTACACATATTAAACATATTTATGATATTAGGGTTAAACTCTTATTAATTATGTAATCCATGATAGTCGCCTTTTTAGGTCTATTGAAGTATGTCATGAAACTTACTTATTCTGGCAGGGTAACATTTTTTGATTATAAAACAAATTAGTTTGTTTATTTTTTACTTAATTATAATTAATAATGAATTTTACAAATTCTAGACAATAAGAAAAATCCTAAAAAGATTTTCTTTGATATATTGAAATTCAGTGATAAAAACCATATGATTGGATATATAATAATTTTATGAGTTCTAGACATTTTTCATTATCATTTTCTTGACATCCTATAATTATGTATTGATTATCTAAAATATATTATTTTATGAATTTTAATAATATAAAACTAGAGTAATTGTCAAATATGCTTATGCATCATGATACTAAATTCTAGGAGGTGACAACGTACCTAAGTCATCTTGCCTTATCCAAACCCACACAGATTAAATGCTAATATATTTTGAATAGGAGTAAATGTCATTGGAAAACATGACCAAATGAAAAGGAAGAGGGGAAAAAAGGTCATAGGCTTGCCAAATTGTTCCCAGAAGAACATCCCTTTAGGATGCTTCTTGGAGTTTGATTCATCCGTTGGAACTCCTAATTCACCTCTCCTCAGTTCTAAACCATGCTTATCAAGTATGTGAGGTCAAATCAGACAAACTGAGTTGTAACATGGCAGCCAACAATGGCCAATGCCTAGAGGATCCCTTCTACCATCACATCCTCATACCGAGAGGTGGGGGATTGATCAACAACAAATCATGCGTACAAAATGGAGTCAGACTGAGAATAATCAGACTTTAACTTTATACCTTATACCTTAGATACTCACAATGATAACATGAGGTCTTGTGTAGTAAATGAGGTAGATCACATGGACAAGGGTGACAAACTATTTATGATTAAAATTCTTAGCTTAGATAAATCGAACCAAAAGATAGATTAAGCATTCATTAACAAAAGAGATGACCAAACAATGAATAAGGCAAAAAAGTGAGAAAATCTTAATTAAAAAACATGTTTTAGATCTTTTTGATATATTTTGATATATGTATATGACTTGGATTGGGTTTCACTGACTAAGTACTCTCACCAACAAGAAATACTCGTACCCATAACTCACGTTAGCATAGTTTACAAGCATCATCATTAGTTTCTATTACCTCCTCTCTTAAATCAAGTCAGATTTAGATTATAGACGCACCACTCTCTCTCGAGACAATAAACAAACAATCAAACATACACACATATGATCATTAAATCTAGTATTCCAACAGTTTTGAGTTTTCTTACCACTTATTAACTCTAGATTTGAACTAATACTACTCTTTGAGGCATTAAAAATCAAACATCACAAGATGGCTAATCATGAAAGTGAATCATTCAGGAGAAAGATAAAGGAAATAAACATAGCTAAGAGTATATACATTCAATGAGATAAGAGTGTTTACATATTAGGAGAGCCTTAGTTGATACTCCCAACCCAAGTAAAGTGGTTTAGCCACTCATATTCATGAAAGATAATACAGATTTATAAAAGATGAAGGCCACATCCAAAGGAAAAGGGAAGGCGGTAAATGAAGTGGGAAAAAGGAAGAAACACAACAAAATAATATCTATAAGGGGTATTAGATGTTGATGAAGACCTCCTCTTCAAAAAGATGTCAGAGATGATGGATAGGATGGCTTATCCTCTCAAATATGACTATAGATGCCTATAGAATAGATCAGTGATGAGGTTGGAGACTCATCCTTGCCCTCTAATGGGAGTCAATGATGAGTTTAAACTTGGGAAAAACTTCATTATTGTGAAAGAAGTGCATTCTATGAAGGTTGGGCGACCCTATTTACAGGTTTTGGTCTGTGCCTGAGTCACTTGAGCACTAGGGTACTTTGTTTGCACTCCAATTCTTGCGGCATGCACTAAACCAATCTCGGTGACATGGATCTTTGTAGAGAGTCCATAAGTGTGGAACAACTGGAAATATTTCCATCAGTAGGGGACTACAAACTGGGCATCTATGGATATATGAAGCTCCTTCATCATTTGTACTTGCAGAGATGTCACTGATTGTTGACTTCTAACTGGGAATCAATGTGCTCTTGAGGTCGGGCATCATCACACTTCTGTAGGTTGCACATTAGTTAGTATTGGAAGACTGAGTGTTATATTGAAGTGTAGACTGGGTGCCGTTATAGGGTGGGGGGGGGTAGGATGTCTATTGCTGTGTGACCACTATTGAAGTGTATGGGCCTCTTGTTCTATCGGGGCTGGTGCAAGTAGCTCTAGGATTTTCCATCAGTGATTGACTATCAATGATTTCTATGTGTTGCTCTTTGGGGTTCTCCATTATCTCTCAAGCGATCATTGTCACTATCTCCTCTCCTAAACCAATGGGAATGTTGTGCAATCATTATTTTCCTACAAAAAGATATGAAATTATAACAAGAGATGATATATATCTAAATACAAGTAAAAATAAGATGTATCACATTACAATCTATATTGATAAGGGGATGAAGGGTAAATTGGGCATGAAATATCCACAAAATTGGATGTTATCAACCCCCCAAACATAGAGTCTAACTTGTTCTCAAGATCATAAGTGTAGTTAAAGTATGAGATGACAAAAAAGGGTATGTTATTTCAATGGATCTTAGTGTTGCAATCATGTTTTTAAACTAGCTCCATGCCAAGATTTTTTCTTGGTTGCTAATTCTTCTTTACGTTCCTCTGGATCCCCTCCCAAGACTTGGATTTGCTTGATGTTTCATGTGTTACTCTCCTTTTTAAGAAAGAGTTCCTTCCTTGCAAAGTTACTTCTGAGTCTCACTTCCTACCCGTACTATGGGTGAATCTCACATAAGGTAGCTTTCACTTCTAACATCTATTTTTTGGGTGGTTAAGAGAGTTTTTGAGTGGGATAAGGCCACAATGTAATCAGTTCTTATTAGGCCACTCAACCAGAAGTTTGGTGTAATGACTGGTGGTTTTTGTGATTACCTTTAAAGAATAAAGGGATATATTATGGAGCTGCTAGGTTCTAGTACCAATCACAACATATCTATGTTTTTAACACAACTATACACTGATCGAGCAACACCCTTGGTAGCATGGCACAACTCTTGTGTTTTTATTCCCGCTCATGCTTTTTATTCTTTCTCTTTTAGTCCATGAGATGATAAAAAAACTTAATATTTTATGGGACGCCAAGCCTATTTTATCCTTTTTAGGATTTAAGCACTAGAAGGGTAGCTTTTTCCTTTGTGTGAGATCCATTCCATTCCAACTTGTACTCTGGAACTCAGATTGTAGCTCAGCAGTGTATCGGACTAAGACCCTCCTCATTTTTTAAAGGTTTCTAGGGAAGTAAGCATTTTTTAGCTTCCAAACAATGTCTTCAGATAGAATTGACATAATTATATGATCACTTAGTCGATTATGTGGATTTGTTTCCTAATTACACCACTTTCTTGATAGAATTATATGCTAAGATATGCTTGAAGACAATAAGATCTAGTCTAGAGGTGAAGATAAATTGTAGAAAAATTGGACCAAAAAATTTTCCTAAATAAAAAGTTACCCTTTGTTTCACCAAAAAATTTCAAAAAAATCTTAAGGATAAAAAAAAATAATTTTAACCTAGTATGTGGAAAATAAAAATTTGAAAATAGTTTAGAAGAGTATATGTAAAGGTGGTACGTGCAAGTAAGACATGAGAAGTAGATTATTGTAGAGGAAAAGAGATAGTACCTACCTTGCCCATTTACACCCTCAAACTAATCCTTTAATTTATCCTGGAGTCTTAAAGGATGAGGTTGAACATAAACAAGTGAAGGTTGCTCGTATTTGCAGAGTTCCTTATTATCCTAGTGGGAGTGCATCATTTAGACAACATACATTCCTTATAGAGGATGATAAACTCCTTTGGCAGACTTCAACTGTTTCCCCCAAAGAGGATGTAACGCCCACTACCCGGGGCTCTAGTAGAATTTTAGGAATGATGACTGGCCCCACATACCACCACTAGCCTTAAAAAGGCATTTTTTCCTCACTCACATGCAAGCTAGGATCAACTTCCCGACTGGTCACCCATCCTAGTACTACTCCAAGCTGAACACACTTAATTATGGAGTTCTTTAGTGATGGGCTCCCTAAAAAGGAGGTGCACCTTGGTGATATGGGTAGTTCAAGCATTCCTTATAAGATCTTTTTATTCGAGGCCTCAAATCCTAGGACATTACAATCTCCCCCAGTTAGACTCTTGACGTCCTCGTCAAGGCTCAATTATACGGCCTCATAATATTTTCCCATTTCAGTGTAGACCCAGAATGGCCCATGGACACCCGGCTCCTGATCACAGAATACCAACACAAGGGTGGCTACGTCAACCATGGACAACCCTTTCCAACATGACTGGACCACATGACTCAATACTGGCATGCCACATGCCCATGTGGGCCCCACCTACTGGAGGGGTCATGTCTCTGATACCATTTGTAATGCCCACTACCCAGGGCTCTAGTAGAATTTTAGGAATGACGACTGGCCCCATAGACCACCACTAGACTTAACAAGACACTTTCCTCACGTGCAAGCCAGGATCAACTTCCCGACTGGTCACCCATCCTAGTACTACTCCAAGCTGAGTACGCTTAACTATGGAGTTCTTTAGTGATGAGATCCTTGAAAAGGAGGTGTACCTTGGTGATATGGGTAGTCCAAGCATTCCTTATAAGATCTTTTTATCCAAGGCCTCAAATCATGGGACATTATAGAGGCTAGGGGATGCATCTAGAGAAGGTGGTAGAAGATGTAGTTGTTTGATTGTGTGATCTGTTGAGAACTTTTGTGCAAAACTACTTGGCCTTATCAGAAAAGGAAAGCGCAGGATGAATACCCAAAGCTCCATGCTCACTTCCCCGCCCCCGGTAGGTCTCAGTGATAAACGAGGGCTTTTTCCTCCAGCGTAAGCGTAAAACAAAAGATATACCACTTATTGAATTCCTTTCATTGTACATGGGTGTATCCCTTTCCGTAGATTTGTATAAGTTTTATAACCTCTTTTGCATAACATTTGACTATTTCCTTAGGGGCACTATGTGGCCTTGTCATGTTGGTGTATTTTTTGGACCATACTCAACATGAGAACTATTGTACATAATGGCAATTTTTTCTTTAATGCTTATTTCCGACATAGACTAGTGATTGTCGTGTAGGATTGGAAGAAATATGGAAGTTGGGAGAGAGTTTTGTAGGCATTTAATCAATCTCTCATTTTCACTAGAGTCTTTGTTGTGTATAAGATCCTCCAATATAATGTAGTTGACATATGCAAACTGGGAAAGCCATCTTTTAATAGAGATTAGCATGCTGACATAACATACACCAACATATAGCCGTTGATCATTAAAGTAGCATGGAGATCATATTTTGGCACACATATGCTTCCTTTTTGGAAGATAATATCCCTATGGTTGTCGTCTTCTTTCAATTTGTCCACAAGTCGATCTAGATCATATTGTGATAGACTCTCACATGCCCCTCTATTGAAGTTTGCAAATGTTGCTTGGACAGTCCTAGCTGGACCTTCATGTATTGCTTCTTCAAAGATAAGGAGTTATGTATCTTTGAGTATGGTGGGTGGACTTCATCGTTAAAAGTTTCTTCTCTGAGTCCCCCCTCTTACATATGGTCTTTTTCAAAAGGACTCTTTGTTTCGGGTTGTGTTACGATTGCCTACACATTTTTGTGGTCTTAAGGGTGTTTGCTCTCATTATTTAGTCTACTGATCCACCTTTTGGAATTTCTATTGATCCTCTACAACAGAATCCTCTCGGGGTTGTTCCCACTATTTTTGCTATTCATAGGTGTTCCACCCCTACTGCAACTCCAAAGAGTGCTCTCTTTTATATGTGTTTACCCATATCTCTTTTACAACCTCTCACCATGGACACTTCTTAGGTAGGGTCCGTCATGCCAATGTAGAGTCTGTGTGGTATAACATCTAGATGCATTTTTGGATTATGAAAGAAACATTTTTCATAAATGACCTCCTAGAATACTTACGATGCATTTAGTGAAAGTATTCCTCAACTAGGTCCTTGAAAGGGATTCTCCTATTAATATATTCCATCATCCTCACACTATGGACACGTAGTCTCCTAATCCCAACACTTCTTGAATGACTTTGGTGTTGATTGTAGTTGTCTTCTAGTTGTTTTTATGTTTGTGACATGCCCCTTTGATTGTGTAATCTAGCCTTGTTGGGATCTTTTGAATCTTACAGGGTTCCACATCTCATAAGGCCAATGTGTTGTACTTGATCTCTTGTGCACAATGATTGTAAATCACCATGTATATTTAATATAAGTCAGATATAGTTAGGAGGCAATGATCGTTGGTGCTATATGCCAATGTAACAATCCTAGTTTGTTATCTATTTATTGCCTCTTATATCTCAAGTACTTGTGGTGCCTTGTCTTTATTGGGTGATATAGAGCACTCTACCTATTTGGTGAATTGTCCAAGTTACAATTTTGCATTTTCGATTCATTTACATTGTTTTACATTACTTGTACATTGCTTGGGATCCAAGTAATGGGTCAGACCTATTTGTATAAATATACTATCAAGTAATACAAGGTATGATGATGCGAGCAGTCATCACAAGTAATTCTCGCATCTCCTTACATTTGAATAGAAAAATACTCTATCTCTTCTCTCCCACCTCTCTCTTTCTCAATGTCTATCTCTCTCAATCCCTTTCCATTCTAGATCTAGGGTTTCATCTACGGAACCTAATTTGGTATTAGATCATCGCTTCCACCGCCATCAACTATGTCTTCCTCCTCGGTCACTGGACCTTCATTGACACCAGGAGCTTCAACATCCAAGTATACATACCCTGCTGACATCAACGTCTCCAATTTTGTCTCTCTAAAGCTAACCAACTCCAACTACATGTACTGGGAGGTTCAGGTTTGAGCACTGATCGAGAGCAACTCGCTTGAGTCTTTCATCGACAGAATAGAGAATATGCCAGAGAAGATCATCGTCTATGATGAAGGCACGATCACCTCCAACCCTGCTTATGCACTATGGATGAGGATTGACAGACTGATCAAGGGATGGATATTGGGAACTCTGACCGAAGAAGTGCTCGGAGTTGTGATAGGTCTATCTACTTCTCATATTTGGAGTTCTCTCGCAAAGAACTTCTGTGAGTCTACTAAGTCTAGGAGCTTTGAGTTAACTACACAACTACGGTGAATCTAGAAAGGAAATAAGGTTGTGGTTGAGTATCTACAAGAATTCAAGCTCATTTGTGATCAACTTCATGCTATAGGTAAACCTTTGCCTGATGATGACAAAGTTTACTTCCTTTTCAGTGGTCTTGGATCTGATTTTGAAACTTTTACTATATCAATGATGAGGCCTCTTCCTCCATCGTATGATGAAGTAGTCTCTTTGTTAAAGGATCACGATATGCGTACATCCTTCTCTGAATCCTTCTCTACTCCTAATATAGCCTTTCTGGGGCAACAATCGAGTTTTGGACCTAGAAATTATGGAAGAGGGAATTATCGAATGAATCATCCTCCTATTCAGCTGTATAACTCTAATCTAGGTCTTCTCAGAGTCAGACCTCCAAGTCAATTATTGTCTCAAGGGCTTGGTTTCAACCAGAGCATCATGCCTCCTCCTGGGACATTTGACAACTCCTTTCATCCTCCTATCTTCTGTTAGATCTGTGGAAAGAGAGGTCATGAGGCCTACCACTGCTGGCATCATTTTGACAACTCATACCAGAGGCCAGAGATTCCCAAGACTCTTACTAAAGATGCAGTCACCGAACAGGCTAAGGCCATGGTAGCTATGCATGTGTCTGAACCAAATACTTTCAACATGATCGAGTGGCAAGTAGACTCTGGTGCTACCAATCACATTACTTAGAATGCATGTATTCTTAGTAATGTCATTTATGATAAGGGATACAACTTCATAATGATAGGAGACGGTACCTATATTCCTATCACCTATACTAGTAGATCACATATTATACAAGATCATGCTATACCTCTTCAGAAAGTTTTAGTTGTCAGAGGAATCTACCATTTGTTGCTCAGCTAACCCATGAATTTCCCTATTATTTCATTTTCTTCAGAGACTTATTTTTTATACAACATTTGCAGACACACACAACCCTGGGCCAGGGGGTACTTAAGGATGGAATGTATTCGATTACCTCTGGAGGACACAAAGCCTTTCTACCAATAAAAGGTTCTACCACAACTGCTCTCATTTGGCATAGATGGCTTGGTCACACTCATAGAGAAGTACAAAAATACTTAGAAGATAGCAATCTAATAAGTTCATCAAATAAGCAACTAGATTTCTGCAATAGTTTTCAATTAGGCAAAAGTCATAGACTACCTTTCTCAAATAGTCATGTTAAAAGTAGTGTTCTGTTTGGACAAGTCTATTGTGATTTGTGGGGAAAGTCTCCTATAATGTCTAAACATGGATTTCATTACTATGATTTATTCTTTGATGAATGTACTGGTTTCTCCTGGTTTTATCCTCTGAAGGCTAAATTAAATTTCTTTGATCATTTTGTTTTCTTCTATAAAATGATTGATAATCAGTTCCACACTAAAATTCAAATTCTCATGAATGATGGAGGTGGAGAGTTTGTTAATCATAAAATGGCAAATAATCTATCATCAAATGGCATTGTTCATCATCTCTCTTGCCCACACACCCATGAACAAGTTGGTTCAGTGGAAAGGAAGCACATACATGTTGTTGAACTGGGACTAACTATGCTTCTGGATTCCAAAGTTCCTCTATCCTATTGGCCTGAAGCTTTCTCATCTGCAAACTTCATCATCAATCACCTGCCATCCAAAACAAATGATCAAGTGTCTCCTTTATTCAGATTGTTTGCGAAAGTACCTGACTATGATATGTTGCACATCTTTGGATGTCTGTGTTTTCCCTGCCTTTGAGATTTCAATAAATACAAGTTACAACCACGATTACTACCCTATGTTTTTCTGGGTTACAGTGATACTTATAAGGGTTACAGATGCTTGAATGATTCTATTAATCATATCCATTTCTCTCGACATGTGGTTTTTAAAGAGAATGTATTTCCCTTTAAGGAACACATTCAATAGAATGTTGCTCTGGGCGAGCTTTCTGTGTTTTTTGTTTTTATTAGTGTTGTGGATAATTCTCCAAATGTTATTAATTTAGTGCCATCTGCACCAATAACAAGCAAAGATTACACTGCTGATGTCAATATACTTCCCAATATTACATCTGTTCAATATCTTACTCAGGAATCAAATGCATCTATGATTCCATCAAGCTCAACTCCTATTTCTGACTTTCAACCAGTTACTATCTGTACATCACCTCAGCTAAGTTCTTCTCCCATTATTTCTTCCATGACTACAAGTGCTTCTACCGCAACACAATATGAACGAGTTTCAAAACCTGAGGAAGCTATACCATCCACTCTAAATAATCCTAATACACAACAAGTCAGAGATCATATTTGTTGGTATATGTATGCCCGTAGAGCCATCCCAAGCGATTGTATGGAGTCAGATATTAATTAATCAGTTAATGCGATTATTTGGTTAATTAATGAATTCTGGAATATTCTAATTAATCCATGAGTGTTTTAATTAACGCAACGTTTCTGTTTACCGATGAGTTTAGGAAACCCTATTTCCCTTCGTATCCTGTTTAAAGGAGGATTTATGACCGATATCTATATAAGATATCGAGAGATGCTTTTAGTTTACACTCACGTACGTAAACCCTAGCCGTCACCGTACTTAGGAGAGAAAGGAGAGAAACCCACCGCTAGCACGCCGCCGCAGAGATACACTCCTTTCCGCCGGCTTGAGAAGCGTGATGTCGAGTTCCGTCCATCCACGTGGACGAAGTAGAGACGCAGACGCATTGACGCCTGCGTTCAGAGGACGTCGATGACCACCTGTACGCACTACGAGCGGCGTACATCACTGCCCCCAAAGGAGCGCCGCCGGATCAACCTGCGATAGCGAACGGGAGAGAAGTTCCGTCCGTGTAGGTCAGCAGCGTTGCACCGTCGTGCAGCGGGAAATCACCGGACTTGCTCCGTGATAAGGTATATCCCACAAACAATCCTTCTAAATACGTTGTTGTCGACGAGATCCTGTTTCGGGTTGCGTGGATTTTATTACTTCCGCCGCACATGTTTTCTCCACAAAACCCAACAGTGGTATCAGAGCAGCATCGATCTACGACGTATTTGGATTCATTTCGATATGATCAAATCGCTGTATACTATTTTTATGTTGCATACGATGCGAATTAAACCTGCTAATGTGAAAATCTAAACCTAATTCCACATACGCCGCAGGCTTCTATTTTTGACGTTTTGGACAGGGTCGACTATGAAAAATATTGATTTTCCTAAGTGCACGAAAGTAAAATTCCGTAGAGTCTGCGTGGGAGTCAAAAATATATTTAATGGGGAATGTCCTGCATTAAAAGTACTGCAATTTTAATATGTATATACGTATATGTAGATATACCTATGATAGCATACACGTCGCCTTTAAAATCTATTTTATGTGGTGAATGCATACACAGTTATGGCCTAGTATCCCCTTTTGTGAATGTTGTGAATGAATGTGGATGTCGATCTTGTGGATATGATTGTTTGTGAATTCTATGGATGTATAATGGTTACATATGGATCCTTTGTATAAAGTATTCGACTTGCATGACGAGCCTCATCTCTTATTTCAAAGTGTAATTAATTCTTTCCTTTTATATTTGTACTCACATGATGTAATAGAGATAGGATTAGTTTTAGTTTTTGTATACTTGATGTAAGGAGGCCACTTGAAGATCCAACTCCAAGGAGTGTCCATGGAGAAGCACCATGAAGATCCAATTCCAAGAAGCAACCTGAAGGTCCAACTCTAAGGAGCGTCCATGGAGAAGCAACAAGAAGATCCAATTCCAAGAAGCAACTTGAAGTTCCAACCTCACGAAGCATCCATGAAGTTGTTCATTGTAATGTTGATCATTACAGGATTATAGGTTGATTCACAGGTGTTGCATGAGATGCATAACACCGTAGGTGGACCGTAATCCTTTGTTTCTCCAAAGGATTACAATAGTATGTCCATAACTGATGTATTTGTGTTTGTGATTGCATGTCTATCGTTTGTGGTTGTGGATATAGTAGTATATGATACGTACTATAAGTATGTGGTGTTTGGATATGTATATGTATTAATAAAACCCCTCAATTAATAATATTAAGTTTTAGTTGCCTTCCATAAAACAACACACATGAAAAGCTTGATCGACTATGTGTGGGCACGCCTCCGCGTGGTACACTGTCTATCTCGTGGAAGTGTCATGGTGGGTGTGTGGGTCTGCCTCCGCAGGGTGCACACTCATCGTGTTGTCTTATGGGTTGGACTTAACTAGGGAACCTTGATAGGATCAAGTACTTAGAGGCACACAAATGAATCATGGCAAGGAGTTTTGCATGATCATCTATCCAAGAGTTGCATATGATGCAATTGGAAAAAGTTGCCTACCTTAGTATTTGGTCTTTGACGCCGACGTTGGCTGGGCATTGATCCAATTATTTTGGGTCTTGGCTCACTAGAAGGTTGTACGTTGCAATCTTCCAAGTTGATAGTGAGGGCTATCAATTTGAATAAAATAGTGGGAGCATAATTAATTAAAGGCCTAATTAATCTCGTTTATCAAATCTTTACAAGTCAAAATGTTTTGGACTAAATGCAAATGTTTCTTTTGTAGCAATCAAATGGCAACAAACACTCACACTTTCTCATTGCGATCGGTCCTTGAGAAGGACAAACTTACCGGAACCAACTTTAAAAACTAGTTTAGGAAGCTGAGAATTGTTCTCACACATGAGTGTAAGCTCTATGTCCTTGAAACACCAAAGCCATAGGAGCCCGCCGTAAATGCACCCAAGACTGAAAACGATGCTTACAAGAAGCACCTTGATGATGCCGTGGATGTCAAGTGCCTGATGTTGTTCTCAATGAACTATGAGTTGCAAGAGCAACATGAGAATATGAATGTCATGGAGATGGTAACACATCTCAAGAACATGTATCAACATCAAGCAAGACAGGAGAGATATGATGTCTCAAAGGCTTTGTTCAAAAGCAAGATGAAAGAGGGAGACTCAGTTGGCACCCATATACTCACCTTGATTGGGTACGTGGAAAGCCTATCCAAGCTGGGATTTCCCCTAGGTCAAGAGTTGGCCACAAATGTGATTCTACAATCGTTTCCTGAATCATATAATAATTTTGTCATGAACTACAACATGAACAATTTTGACAAGCCGTTGTTAGAATTGTTAGGCATGTTGAGGGCAGCTGAAGCACAGATGAAGAAAGACAAGCCCAAGTATGTGATGGTGACCAACAAGGCAAAGGGAAAGTCAAAAGGTAAAAGCAAGGCTAAGAAAGGTTCTAAAGCCGGGCAGAAGCCAAAGTCATCCACGCTCAAAGCTAAAGGTGGGATCTCCAAAGAAGGCAGTTGTCACCATTGTCACCAGCCTGGACATTGGAAAAAAACTGTCCTCTCTACCTGGAGGAACTAAGGAAGAAGAAGCAGGGGATAGAGATATCCACTTCAGGTATATACATTATTGAGATAAACTTAAATACTTCTTCATCATGGGTACTGGATACCGGATGTGGATCTCACATATGTTCTAATATGCAGGATCTGATAAGAAGTAAGCCTTTACGAAAGGGCCAAGTCGAGCTACGGGTTGCTAATGGAGCAAGAGTTGTTGCCACCGCAGTTGGAGTTATTAGTTTATCTTTGCCTACAGGCCTTGTAATAGAATTAGAGAATTGCTATTATGTACCAGCCATTAATAGAAATATTATTTCTGTATCTTGTATGGATAAGAGTGGATTTGAATTTCACATTAAGAATGGAATTATTTCTATATCTAAAGATGAGATCTTTTATGGCAATGCCCCTATGTCTTATGGTATCTACTTGTTAGAACTTGAGACTAGCGTATACAATGTAAATACTAAAAGGTTAAAACTTGACAACTCAAACAAAACATTCTTATGGCATTGCCATCTTGGGCACATAAATGAGAAGCTAATATCTAGACTCCATAAGGATGGTTATCTAAACTCTTTTGATTTTGAATCATTAGAGACATGTGAGGCATGTTTATTAGGGAAGATGACCAAATTTCCTTTCACTGGACATAGTGAGAGAGCCAGTGATCTGCTAGGGCTTAGACATACTGATGTATGTGGACCTTTTAGATCAAATGCTAGAGGAGGCTATCAATACTTCATTACCTTCACTGATGACCTCAGTAGGTATGGCTATGCATATCTTATGAAACACAAGTCAGAGACTCTTGAAATGTTCAAGACTTTCATGAATGAAGTAGAGAAGCAACTTGGTAAGAGTATTAAAGCACTCCGTTCAGATTGAGGTGGCGAATACTTAAGCCAAGAGTTTGAGGACCTTCTGAGAGACCGTGGTATTGTATCACAATGGACTCCACCTGGTACACCACAACATAATGGTGTGTCAGAAAGAAGGAACCGTACATTACTAGACATGGTACGATCAATGATGAGTTCAGCCGAACTTCCAATATCATTCTGGGGATATGCTCTTGAAACTGCAACGTTTACACTTAACCGTGTACCTTCCAAATCGGTTCAAAAGACACCATATGAGATATGGAATGGGAATCATCCCAATTTGTCTATGTTAAAGATTTGGGGATATGAAGCTTATGTTAGGAAACAATTTCCTGAAAAGCTTGGACCCAAATCAGAAAAATGCTATTTTGTTGGATACCCCAAGGAAACTCGGGGATACTACTTCTACACACCAACTAACAACAAAGTGTTTGTTGCTAGGACTGCTGTATTTCTTGAAAAGGAATTTATTTCCAAAGGAATTAGTGGGAGGAATGTAGAGCTTGAAGAAGTTCGAGACCAACAAAAAAGCAGAGAACCTGAGGAGGTACATAAGGAACATGAAGACTCACAAGTTGTTGTGGAATTTCAAGTTCCAAATGTAACACAGGAACCTCATAGGTCTAATAGGACACGACTTGAGCCTGAGAGATTTGGATTTCTCGTGACTCAATACAGTGATGAATTGGGCATAGCAGATGAGACAACTTCCTATCTAGAAGCTACTAAGGGACCAGAATATGAGAAATGGATCGAAGCCATGAGATCTGAGATGGAATCCATGTACACCAACAAGGTATGGACCTTGGTGGATCCACCCGAAGGGGTAAAACCCATAGGGTGCAAGTGGGTCTTTAAGAAGAAGACTGACATGGATGGAAATGTTCAAACCTATAAAGGTAGATTGGTTGTGAAAGGATTCCATCAAATTCAAGGTGTTGATTATGACGAGACCTTCTCACCAGTTGCCATGGTTAAATCCATCAGGATCATGCTTGCCATTGCAGCTTATCATGACTATGAGATTTGGCAGATGGATGTTAAAACAACATTCCTTAATGGGAATTTACTCGAGGATGTGTACATGACACAACCTGAGGGTTTTATCCATCCAAAGGAAGCCAATAAAGTCTGTAAGCTACAAAGGTCAATCTATGGATTGAAGCAAGCATCTCGAAGCTGGAATCTACGTTTTGATGAAGTAGTCAAAAAGTTTGGCTTTAGTCAAAATGAAGATGAACCTTGTGTTTACAAAAGGGTTAGTGGGAGCACAGTCGTATTTCTCATATTGTATGTGGATGACATACTATTGATGGGAAATGACATCCCTACTCTTCAGACAGTAAAAGGTTGGCTAGGGAAGACCTTCTCTATGAAGGATTTAGGAGAAGCATCCTATATACTAGGGATCAAGATCTATAGAGATAGATCTAGAAGGCTTCTAGGCCTAAGCCAGAGCACATACATTGACAAGGTGCTAAAGAGGTTTAGCATGGAGGGTTCTAAGAGAGGTAACTTTCCCATGTCCCATGGGGTTACAATCTCTAAAGCCCAGTGTCCTAGTTCATGTGATGAACGGGCACGCATGAGTAAGATTCCATATGCATCAGCAATTGGATCTATCATGTATGCAATGTTATATACTCGTCCTGATGTGTTGTATGCTTTGAGCATGACGAGCCGGTATCAGTCAGATCCAGGTGAATGTCACTGGACAGCCATAAAGAACATCCTAAAGTACTAGAGAAGGACTAAGGATCAATTCTTGGTATATGGCGGTGAGGAAGAGCTTGTGGTAAAGGGTTACACCGATGCTAGCTTCCAAACTGACAAAGATGACTACAGATCACAATCTGGATTTGTGTTTTGCCTGAACAACGGAGCTGTGAGCTGGAAGAGTTCCAAGCAAGAGACGGTTGCAGATTCTACAACAGAGGCCAAATACATTGCCACATCTAATGTTGTGAAGGAAGCTGTGTGGATCAAGAAGTTCATTTATGAACTTGGAGTGGTTCCAAGCGCCGGTGATGCAATTGAGTTGTTTTGCGACAACAATGGAGCAATTGCACAAGCTAAAGAACCAAGATCACACCAACGTTCCAAACATATTCTACGGCAGTTCCATCTCATACGAGAGATCGTACAACGAGGAGATGTGAAGATTTGCAGAGTACCTACAGAAAGCAATGTGGCTGACCCGCTCACAAAAGCACTTTCACAGCAGAAACATGACAGATATGTTCAATCACTTGGATTGAGATTCATGAGTGATTGGGTATAAATGCAAGTGGGAATCTTTTGGTACGTATGCCCATAGATACTATCATTCGATGATTGTAATGGGATACTATGTAAACAATTTGTAATACTACATTGATTATATCAATAAAGGCAAGTTTCCAATCTATATGTTTGTGTTTTATATCAATAAAGGCAAGTTTCCAATCTATATGTTTGTGTTTTATATTGTGAGATGACCATAAAACTTATAGATGTCTATAGAATAATATACTCAATGACATATGTCTTCGGGTTGATGACCTGAACACTGAGATCATATGTATGCTAAGAGTATGTATTCTTGTTTTGTCCCTAACCGGTTGTTATTGTGGAAATATCCATAGACATCAATAACACATAAGATTAGAATGTATGTTGATTGATGGAAGAATCTCATTATCCATGATATGGAGATATCAAACCAAATACATAGATACTTGTTAGAGAACAATGTATCGGACAGACCCACCTTGAGAGTGACACATGGGTACCATGATTGGTAGTTAGAGTCACATCTCATAATGATGGTGATGATTGTGGTTCTTAGACCTGAAGTCACTACACTTATCACATGTCGTTTGGTGTACTTTGACATCATCCACCGTGGTCCTGAATAAGGATTTCCATAAAGATGGTGCTTGGGTGCACTGTGACACA
Source organism: Alisma plantago-aquatica (assembly GCA_963693085.1). Classification (NCBI taxonomy): domain Eukaryota; kingdom Viridiplantae; phylum Streptophyta; class Magnoliopsida; order Alismatales; family Alismataceae; genus Alisma; species Alisma plantago-aquatica. Next base: position 1,181,020,057 of record OY856412.1, on the reverse strand, counting down.
TGGGGATGACTGTGAGTGATGTAGATGGAATTTGTCCTTCCTACGGGAGTTTGATATTCCAACCACTTGATAAGTGAGACTGAGAAATGCATGGCCATGCTGATGTGAATGAATATGTGATATTGAGCTTACATATATCTCAGACAGTCTGCTCTAGTTCAAGGAACATGGATTGAACATTGAAAAGGATAACAATTCCATGACTCGAGTTCAATCCAGATATCAGCGACAAAGGAACTGTACAATCACTTACATATATCTCAGACAGTCTGCTCTAGATACCAATCATTGCTTGTAAAATCATAATGTGATTATGGATATCACTGCCAATGTAATTTGGAGCCTACCGGGTCACACACATAGGATGTGTTGGAATAGGAGTATAATTGTAGATTTGATTGGAATTGCTCTGAATCACATTGATTACTAAAATGTTTATGTAATGGATTAGAATAATATTGGAGTGACTGGCTCTAAGTGCAAGTGGGAGTCTGTTGGTATATGTATGCCCGTAGAGCCATCCCAAGCGATTGCATAGAGTCGGATATTAATTAATCAATTAATGCGATTATTTGGTTAATTAATGAATTCCAGAATATTCTAATTAATCCACGAGCATTTTAATTAACACAATGTTTCTGTTTACCGATGGGTTTAGGAAACCCTATTTCCCTTCATATCCTGTTTAAAGGAGGATTGACGACCGATATCTATATAAGATATCGAGAGACACTTTTAGTTTACGCTCACGTACGTAAACCCTAGCCGTCATCGTCCTTAGGAGAGAAAGGAGAGAAACCTGCCGCTAGCACGCCGCTGTAGAGATACACTCCTTCCCAACGGCTTGAGAAGTGCGATGTGGAGTTCCGTCCATCTGCGTGGACAAAGTAGAGACGCAAACGCATTGACGCATGCGTTCATAGGACGTCGACAACCACCTGTACGCACTACGAGCGGCGTACATCACTGCCCAAAAGGAGCGCCGCCGGATCAACCTGTGACAGCGAATAGGAGAGAAGTTCCATCCGTGTAGGTCAGCAACGTTGCACCATCGTGCAGCGGGACATCGCCGGACTTGCTCCGCAATAAGGTATATCCCGCAAACAATCCTTCTAAATACGTTGTTGTCGACGAGATCCTGTTTCGGGTTGCGTGGATTTTATTACTTCCGCCGCGCATGTTTTCTCCACAAAACCCAACAATATTATCTCTTCACAACAATCGAGCAGTTTCAAACTCAGTCCAAATATCCATCCTATGATCACCAAATCTAAAGCCCACCTTCTACATCACACTTCTTGCTATGCGATGACAGTTCAAATCATTCCTGAAATACCATGTTCTGTCAAAGGTGCTCTCAAGTGCCCTCACTGGGTTCAAGATACACAAGAGGAACTTACTGCTCTTAAACACAATTCCACTTGTACTTTAGTTCCTCGGCCAGCTCATGGTGATGTTGTCAACTCCAAGTTGGTATTTAAGTCTAAATTGAAAGCTGATGATAGTTTAGAGAGTTTAAAAGCACGACTGGTGGCCAAAGGTTACAGTCAAGAGGAAGGCGTCGACTACATTGAAACATATAGTCCTGTTGTCAAAGCTACCACAATTTGTGTAGTTCATACACTAGCCACTATCTTTTTCTGTAAGTGTACAAATTGACATATGCAATGCCTTCTTAAATGGTGATCTAGTGGAACCGGTTTTTCTCAAACAACTTCCTGGTTTTGTCAACCTACATTTTCCTGATTATGTCTCCAAGCTTAATAAAACCCTCTATGGCCTCAAACAAGCTCCACGAGCCTAGTTCAACAAGCTCAATGATTTTCTTCTCGAGTTTGAATTCTTTAGTAGTAGTGTTGATCCCTCTCTCTTTGTATATTCTCATCAGTAGGATGTCATATACCTTCTTCTATATGTTGATGATATAATTCTTACTGGCAATAGTGCGATTTTGCTCAGTCGATTTCAAAACACCCTAAGTACTACCTTCAACCTCCAAGATCTTAGGAAGTTGTCCTACTTTCTAGGCATTCAAGTGTCTGCCTCCTATTTTGGACTACTTCTTAGTCAGGAGAAGTACATTGTTGATGTCCTTCGTCAAGCTGATATGACTGACTGCAAACCTACATCTACTCCTATTGCTCTTAATTTTCATAAGGTTTCTGACTCTCCTAGTTTCCTAGATGCTCAACTTTATAGGTGACTAGTTGGTTGCTTACAGTACATTACAATCACCAGACATGATATAGCATATGCAGTCAATACTTCCTGTCAATTTCTTGCCTCACCAACTCAACATCACTTTCTTCTGGTTAAACATATCCTACGATACTTGAAGGGTTCTCTCTCTATTAGTATGATATTAGGCCAACTACGCCTATTACCCACACTGCTTTTAGTGATTCAGACTGGGAAGGATGTCCCTCCACCATACACTCAACAACATGCTTCTGTATATTTCTCAGCACCACCTGTACCTCCTGGAGTGCTAAAAAGCAAACTATAGTTGCTCGTTCCGATTATGAAGGTGAGTATAGAGCTCTAGCTTCCACAGCAGCAGAGCTCACCTGGATTTCATTTCTTCTTTGAGATCTTCATGTTCCTCTTACTCAGCCTGCTCAACTTTTTTGTGATAATCTCAGAGCTTTTCATCTTTCTATCAATCCATTTTTCCATGCTAGAACAAAGCATGTTGAGATTGACTATCACTTTATCCGTGAGAAAGTTTCTCTAGGGCACATTGTTATTGTTCATATCTCTTCATCTCAACAACTGACCAATATCTTCACAAAACCTCTCACCAAGTCCATCTTTCAATTTCTCAGGCTCAAATTGGGACTTCATCTACCCTCGTCTAGTTTGCGGGGGGGGGGGTATTGGCTGATATAGAGCACTCTACCTATTTGGTGAATTGCCCAAGTTACAATTTTGTATTTTCAATTCATTTACATTGTTTTACATTACTTGTACATTGCTTGGGCTCCAAGTAATGGGCCAAGCCTATTTGTATGAATATATTGTCAAGTAATACAAGGTATGATGATGTGAGCAGTCAACACAAGCAATTCTCCCATCTCCTTACATTTGAATAGAAAAATACTCTATCTCTTCTCTCCCACCTCTCTCTTTCTCAATCTCTTTCTCTCTCAATCCCTTTCCATTCTAGATCTAGGGTTTCATCTATAGAACCTAATTGTGTTTTCTTTGGAAAAGGTAGTTGGAAAGAGTAGGAGTGTCATTGAACACCATCTACGCCTTTTTTGGGTCTAAGAATTCTTCAAATATAGTTGGATGTAGGACTTTTAATAGTCATGCTTGCACCTACACTCTCCTCTTAAATATTCCTCTAGTGTATTCTTTCATTAAAGAACACCCCTTGTTTGCGTATACAATGTCCTCTCATGATAGGTCTTCATTGAGGAAATCTACAAGTTGTGGACGTCTCTATAGGATATCCTAGATACAACTATTATATACATCCCCTTCATCTTTCATGGGAGAGGTGTGGTGTAGGAACCGAGCTGACTTCTTGAAGTTTTGTGGCAAAGATACATGGGCTTGGTTGTCTTGTATGGGGAACATCTAAAGAAACTATGCTTCCATTCTTCATCTTCATCTGACAATTTTTCTCAGTTGTGGCATTGTTAATTGTTGAGATGTTACTTGGGACAAGACCAATTTTCTGAGTTGTGGCATTGAAGACATCAACAAAGATGACATCTAGATCAATCAGATTTGGTAGGTCAACCATCATTTGTTCTGTTGTTTCTTCCAATTTGCCCCACACTCTGTTTTCTTGATCGCCCTCTTGGATTTCCAAGTGCGCGACCTTTTCCGAGCAATTTGTGCTAGTGTAATCTCCCTCTCTCGTTCCACATCAAGGGGCTCATCTATGATTGGAGGTTGATTGGATTCAATGTCAATAAGGGTGATAACTTCCTTACTCTGTGTGTATTTGATCTCTTTTCCTTCATCCATAGGGGAGGGCGATGGTTCAATGCTCTTAGGAGGTGATGACATTGAAGGGCTCAATGAAGAAGAAGATGATGATGGTTGCTCCCTATGTTTTAGTGTTTTCATTGGTCGCTTCTCTTTGTTGAACTATAGTTCCTCCTCTGACTCCTTCATTTCATTGTGTTCTTTTTGCATCTCATTGTGATCCTTTTGTTGTTCCACCATTTCTACCTCTATGGAAGCCATATTCTCTATCATCTGGTGTTGGTAATCTACTAGACGATTCATAAATTGAGAGAGGGGTTCAATCCTTACATTCTTTCTACTTGTACCATTAGTGACGGTAGGATAGAGAATTAGGAAGAAAAGTTGTATGAGGATATAATTTGTTTATCATGCATGTCGTCAAATTGATGTTCATGTATCTCCGTGAATTGGGCGAAGTGGCTGGCTCAATGGTGGCTTTGGTTTTGACATAACTGCTTCTTTTGTTTGGAGGACAATCTCAAGTTCATCTTGAGGCAGGGGCACTACTACTTCTTTTGACTTCCAACCTTCTAAGGCAATGGTGGCACAACCTTCTTTGTCTATCTAGAGGTTCCCATATCTTGCTTGCTTAGAATTATCCTGTGTTGTCTTGTTACTTCTCTTTTCCTACAAATTCCCCTTCAATTGTAGTGGGGTCTGATGCATCAATTCTATGTTGCTTTTCACTAGATGTGTTCTAGTGCTTAAGTAGGAATGTTAGATATGTTTTGGCCTTATTTTCTATTTATTAGCCTTTGAATCACATATGCATCAATTATCACACATTTATACGAAGATACTTGATTTTATGACCATTTTCTCAGATGTATCTTGTTGTTCCTCTTCTTTTAAGAAATATGAGTATTTACTTATTAATTCAATACCACAAAAATCCACTCTATGGTACTAACACCTTATGCCCAGGAGAAGAACAAGGAGATGAGCATAAATGCTACCAAGGGGAAACTCGATGCTACCAAGCATTGACTCAATGTAACTAAGATACAGACAAGATGGTACCAACTTGAGGTCCAGAGAACATTAGAGATGCAATTTAATTATCTCGGTGCTACTAACTGCAACATCCAGACACAAGGGAGAATCAACTCGGTGCTACTAACGTATTTTTTGGTAGTGTCAACACAGAGGGAGAAGGCAAAAAGGTTCATCAGCTCGATGCTACTGATACCCTATAAATAGTACTGGCCTAACACGAATAATGCATGTATGAAATTAAATCAGATCTAATGACTATGAATTAAGCTAGGGTTAGGCCTAACTTATGATGTAAGGAGGGCGAGCAAAAAAAGTCTATCACATATGTTTGAACGTGAAGCCAAAGGGAGTGAAAAAGAAGGATATTGCCGCCAGAAAAGACGTCTGAGTACTTCTGGAGGACAGATTCATAGTCAAAAAGCTATCGATTGTGGTGCTCAGCAGAAGGGATAGCTGAGTTTCCATCTCTAGGAGTTATTCTATCAATTTTCTAATGCTTTACTTCTCTTTCTTTCCTTGTCATTATTTGGTGACAAACATGTGGGACTGAACCCCACTTTTCCCAAGGACCTGGAAATAGCCCAATGCATTATTTTAATTGAATTATATGATGTTACAATATAGTTTCATTTATTCTAAACTTGAATTTATGAACTCGTCCATGATTTTTTTAATCCTGATCAGCACAACCCAAGTATTAGACTTCTAATTACTCTAGGAGAGGGATCAAAAGTTAGACAAGTCATAAATTCACATAGCCGATGACATGGTTTAGAAGATGGAAAATAAATATGTAATATAACATAGAGAACATTATTATTCACTTAGATTAAGTTACTAAACTTCGAGTGGAGTTCAGTTTATTTTAATTTTAGTATTGAGTTACACCGAGGGAGCGGATAATTCTAGCTACGGGTCTTTATTTCAAAATAAGGGCAATTAATTGTTGATGAGGAGAATTCAATTGTAGGATGTGTAGTTGTGAAACCAAAAGTTCTGGGAATTATATTAAATCTTACTTACAAACACTTTAGTTCAATTATCTCAATTCTTGTTCTAGTTAAATAATTACAAATCAATTTTCTCTTCATCCTAACAAATTAGGTTTTAGTTAGTAGTAGTTGATAGTGAACGATTTATTGAGTTCGCCAAGTTGGGCCTCTTTGGCCTATATTATACGAAATGTGCACTTGCATTTTACATGTATGTCTATGCCATTTATGTTTTTGATGTCGTTTCTAGTAAACTGGCAACACCAACACTACAAGTGTTGTGATCAACCATTCTAGGCGACTTTTTTATTATTGTAAATATTTTATTGAGAAGAAAATAATTGATATATTATTTTTAGCATATTATTAGTACTTTGTGTTCTTACATCAACAATTGTATTTTTAGGTACCAGTGTGTGGTCCATACTCATACTATGGACTACAGAGGCTCAACTCCACCTTGTGTAGATTGGGAGGGCATTTTTCATAAAGCACCAGAGTTTGGGTCTTAACCTAAGAAGCTCATCCAAACTCCTCAACCACAAGCTAAACAAGAACCAACGATAGACATGTCACAGAATGGTGATGATCAGATGTATGATTTGTAGGAATCTGATGAGGAGTTGATAGTCTAGAAGAAAAAAAAGCATCTTCAAAGACAACTCAATGGAGACCTATTAAACTCTAAGCAGTAAATCTATTTAGTTACAAGATTGACCCACGAATGATGACATTCATCAAATTTTAGGCGTTCCATGGAAACAACTGTGAGGATCCAATGTCACATATAAATATCTTTGTGAAGAGTTGTGACATGCTGAAGCTTTATAGGTTCCCAACCATAGTCATATACCTAAAAATTTTCTCATATTCTCTTTCAGATAAAAAAAATACATGGTTACTCAGTTTACCTCCAGAGTCAATTGAGACATGGGACAAGATGATATATGTCTTCTTGGAGAGGTATTTTCCACCACAAAATACTAATGAGTTGGTAGGAAAGATCTATGGTTTCAAACAATCAGCTAAAAAATCCTACTCCGAGCTCATGGGAATTTTTTTAGAATATGTTGAGGAAAGTCCTCCATCACAAGATATACTTATTTCTCCATGAAAAGACATTTTGTTATGACTTGCATAAAGGGGAGATAACTTCTCTTGAAATTACATGAGCATGATTTTTCCTTAAACAACAAGGTGAAAAGATCTCATGAGATTCTAAAGAATATGGCCAAGAATCAGTCTTGGGGGGAGGAATGTGAATCACCTACATCATCCAAAAGTGCCATGGAATAATGGGAAGTCATGGAACTTAAAGCTAAGATATAAAATTACTAAGAAGCTAGAATAGAAGTTCGACACCTCATCTAGAGTTGAGGAGGAGGAGTGTATGTACTTGAGGTAGAACAACAGTAGGGGAAACAATGAATACTCATGGTAGAGGGATCCTAAATTCTGATGGAAGGACCCTAATGATTTTTAGTAGGACTTGTTATAGGTACAACAACCTCCACAATAGTTGGTCAACATTCCATAACAAAATCAATATGAAAGAGGCCCTAAAAGGATGGGAAGGTTTGAAGACATCTTTCAAGAACCTAATAAGAAGAAATGAGACATATATAACCAAGAATGAAGCATACTATAGACCAATCAAAGAGATATCATTAGAATAAAGGAGCCCAAATATGAGGTTTGGAAAATAATATTTATCAGATAGAAGCATATGTGGCAACAATGTCAAATACTACTAAGAAAGGATTTATAGGAAGCACACACATCCCGCACAACAATCACTAGATCAAGGCAGTCATTCTACACAATGGTAAAGTGTTGGAGAAAGAGCAGGCAGTGAATCCAGAGACTATTACACCACCATCTGAGATTGTGATTCTAACAACCAAAATATCTTTTGAGAAACCAATATACTCCACGCCTTAGGAAGAAATAAAAAAAGAGAGGACATGAGGGAAGCCAAAACCCTAAAGGAACCATACATTCTACCTCACCAACACAAGAATGTGACCCATGTGCCCTTTCCTAATATCTTGAAGGATAAAAAGGTTGATAAGTAGCTTAAAAAGATCCTGGTTATTTTCAGAGAACTCCATATCAACCTACCACTAGTAGATGCCATTGGACATATTCCTTGCTACGAAAAGTTCTTGAAAGACATCATCAATAAGGAAAGAAGGATAGATGATTTAGATGTTTGGTACTACATGAAGAAGTTACTTCCTTAATCCATAGCAAGCCACCACATAAATGACAAGACCTTGAATACTTCAACAAGGGGATGGAAGTGGATATGATGAAAATCAATACGATTTTCAACTTCTGCCACCATCTTCAATGAAGGCCGTTAGGAGTTTTCTTGGTCATCTAGCTATTTACCACTAATTCATTAAACATTTTTCCAAAATTACAAAATCCCATTTTGAGTTGTTGGAAAGGACATTAAATTTAATTCTGATGATGGTTGTTTGGAAGCATTTGAGTTTTTTAAGGAGTAGTTGAACTCTGCACCTGTGGTGGTGGATCTATCCTTATGAGCTTATGTGTGACACATCAAGTTATGTAGTTGAAGCTATTTTGAGTGAGAGAAAAGATCATATTTATCAGTTATTTAGTTTTGAGGAGTTTGAATGATGCCTAGCTTAATTACACCACCACTAAAATGAAATGTGTGTTGATGTATTTACTATTGGCAAATTTAGACATTATTTGATAGGAGCTAAGGTAATAGTTTGGACTTATCATGTGGCCATTAAGTATCTCTTGCACAAAAGAATGTGAAACTGAGACTAATTCAATGGATTCCAAGAAGAAGGAAATATGCCAGTTGACGATGAAGCCTCTTGGAAGTGCATTCATTTGCCTACATGCCTTGTTGTAGTTGAAGTCATTGGGAATGAACCAAAAACCATATGTTTACCATCCATAGATGGCATTGAAGTCGCTCATAGAGAGGTGGTGATCAGCTTTGAAGAGTAGGTATTTGACCCAACCAGCTTCCCAATACTTCCACGTGCATAGGTATGTAGCATACCTCGAGCATGGTAAGGAATTTGTGGACAATTTCGGGGTAGGTTGGACAAAAACTAAAGAAAAAATGATGGCCTACCATCCCCTACACAATGCGGATGCATTGGAGGTTCTCAATGGACCCATCTTGGTGAGGAACGGGCAATCCCCATATCGAGTAGAAACTACCTCTCATTTTTGTAGTGTGGCATATTGCTTATTTTGTCTATTAGGGAATGTCACCCTTATTGGATTTGGAATTAGTTTATGTGGAATGACGGAGAAGGAGGGGGCTACATGCTTGGCTGTCATCTCTTTAAGCTTGATGGATAGAAGAGGGGAGGAGGAGAAAGACACTTCATGTAGCTGCTAGGAGAATATTTTTACATGCCATAATTTTCTCTTTACTGCTTAGAGGATTGGTATACTTGTTGAAGTAGAGGGGAAGAGTTGGGTGTGATTTAAGATCACCCCACACTTTCCCTTTTATAGTTGAAAAGCACTCTGGATGCACAATAGTGTGTATGATCTGTGTGATCGCCAGTATTGGCCTTCGATAATGACACACATGGTATGTTGATACATCGACCCACAAATACCCTAGCGTCAGTGGTACAAATGTTTTCATGGAGCTGTAGATTGTTGTGACTGGTAGTTATATTTGCTCATGTGTGGCCACTGGATGCATGGATACACATCTTATCCTCCTGACTCGGTGTCATCGATAGTGCTTTTGGTAGTACCAATTTAAAATTTGGGTGCATATGATTTGACTTTCGGTGATACCAATAACCATCGTCGATGCTACCAAAACTATCGTCAGTTCTATGAAAAGTGATCTCGGTAGTAATGAGATAATATAAATCCAGCTTTAGATTTATGATTGAAAAATATGTTGACTCAAGGTCAATGTTGACTCAAGGTCTAAATTGACTAAACTCTTGTTTTGATGACGACTAACCATTTGACTAATTTGTGTCTAATGCTTCTAATTGAGTGATTCCAGATTAGGTATAGACACACTCTAAATGCCCTAACTTGTTCATCCTAACTTGGAGAAAAGACAAGTCAACATCATTTCAAGTGCTTTTTTGTGGAATATGATGTAAATCCATTAATAACATGTTGTAAACCACTTGTAATTATTATATGACATGTAATTAAGCTTAGAAAAAATCAAGAGCACTTAAATCAAATATTTAATCACTTTAAAGGCATTTTCAAAAATTCATTACAGGGTGTTAATCGGTCGAGATACAAACTCAGTCGATCCCTTGATGGATTTTAAGAATGCCTACGTTCGATTGAGTTTCCTATACACAGAACTCGATCAATCCTTGCACTATGCAAAACTAATTTCAAGTGATCAGTCGAGTTTCAGACAGGACAAACTTGACCGATGCTTCAAATTGGCTTTTTCGCATAGTGCAATCAGTCAAGTTACCATTATGAAAACTCAACCGCTCGCACTATAAAAAAAGTGCTGAAAAGTGTTTCTAACCATTGGAGTGTTGTAAAACTCAAAAAATATCTCTTGCAACACTCCAAAAGTCTAATATTCATCATTAAGTGTTCCCACTGGCTAGCAGGCATCCCCAACTATAAATAGGTCCCCTTGGGTTTCATCCCATGGTTAGCCAAGCACTATGAAGGTCCCTATTATATAGTTGAGTGCATCCTACAACCTCCTCTCTCTCTCTAAGATTAATCACTTACTACATACATTAGAGTGAGTAGGAGATTTGTAAGAGAGCTAGTCCCTCATGTATATCTTGTGAGGTTCTCACTTCCTCCACCTCCCAATCTCTCATTCAACCATGAAGATGAAAGTTTTCTCTCTTATCTAAGAGAAGTGAAGAAGAAGATGGCAAGGTTGAAGACTTGGAGCAAGAGTGGGTAAGTCCTTGGTGAAGGATGAAGACTCCTTGCTCAAATGAGTAAGTCCTTGGTGAAATCTTCTCCTTGGATAAGGTGAAGTTGAAGGCGGAAGATCTAAGAAGAGTGGGTAATTCCTTTAAAGCTGAAGACTTCGTGCAAGAGTGGGTAAGTCCTTGGTGAAGGCATAAGACTTCTTGTACAAGTGGGTAAGTCCTTATTAAAGTTCAAGACTCTTTGTATTGGATAGGTAAGTCCTTTGGTAGGTTGTTGACTCCCTTCCCCTCAAAAGGGAAGCTGGGTATCCTTGTCTTGAAAAAGGAAGGGCATATGTTGTAACTCTTATAAGTGCATATAAGGAGGGAGACATGGTTGAGAAATCCTAGAGGTTAACCTCTCTAGGTAGTGGACTGACAATCTCCGAATTTGGAGATTGGAACCACTCTACATAGCTTGTGTTCTTGTGCTTATTTCAATCTCTTTATACCTATTATGTATGTTTAGTTGCACTCAATTTCCTAATTAGAAACCTTATCTTGTGATATATATTTGAGGTCTAATGAATTTTGTTTAAGTGATTTTTAGCTCTATTCACCCCCCTAGAGAAAATTGCCCATCCTAGACCCACTAGTGGTATCAGAGAGGGTCTTCTCCAAGAATACTTCCACAAGCAGGAGAAGATGGGTGATTATTAAGGTGGGAGGTACCTTATAAATATTCCAATCTTTGTTGGGAGCAATTTCCTCTATTGGAAAAGAAGGATACAATTATACATCCAAGGATCAAGTCTTGAGCTATGGAAAATGATGGACCATCCATATAAGCTACCAGAGACAAAGATAAAAGAACGGGATGAGGCTACTTTGAACAAAGAAACATTGAATGCAAGAGCCATCAACATCCTCTATGCTTCCATATCCCCAACCGAGATCAACCAGATTTTTTCTTGTGAGATAGCCTATGAAGTGTGGAGAAGTTATGCATCACTTATGAAGGGACAAATCAAGTGAAGGAAAGAAAAGTCTACATGCTCAAAGGGTTTCTTGAGAAATTCCAAATGGAAAAGAAGGAGAGGATAGCTAAGATGTACTCAAGGTTCAACACCATTGTGAATGGTCTTGCTGTTCTAGGTCCTCATATGGATAGAGGAGAGATTGTCTCAAAAATCCTTAGAACTCTTGCCAAGAGGTGGGAATACAAGGTGACTTACATTGAAGAAGCAAAGTCTCTTGGTGATATTCCTATTAAAGAGTTGATAGGAAATCTACAAGCCCATGAAGTCAAACTTGACAAGCAATATGAAGAAGAAAGAGAAGAAGAAAAAGTGCTTAAGAGAATTAAGAAGGATTAAATCAAAGCACTAATTGAAGCTATTATTGGCCAAGCCTCTCCATCCTCTCAAGCTGAAGAAGAGGCCATGTACTCCAAGGGTAGACTCTATAAATGCAAGTCATCCTCCTTCACCCAGTGCTTCAAGTGTGGAAAGAAGGGTAACTTCAAGGAAGATTGTCCACAAGGCAAAAAGACCCATTATCATAAGAGAAGAGAAGAGAAGTACAAGAAGAAGGATAATTGGCACAAAAGCTCAAGTGGATCCTCAAACTCAAGCTCAAGTGACTCCTCCAACTCAAACTCAAGTGGAGGATCTAACTCAAGCTCTAGTGATGAAGGAGAATGCCATTTTGCTCTCATGGACTCAACAAGTAAAGACTCAAACCAGGTAAATATAAAGTCTTTAGACAAAGAATTTTTAATTGTTATTATTCATGATGCTTGTGCCTCTCTTAAGTCTTCTAAAAAGAAAAAGAAAAAACTTGCTAGCATTGTTGATAACTTGCATGTAGAAATAGATGATTTTGAACATGCTAATATTTTACTTTCTTGAAAAAAACAATGCTTATCTTAGTCCAGTAGATTCTCTTAAACTTGAAAATACCAGTTTGCTTGATAAGATTAGATTTATAGAAGCTCAATCTCTTATGCTTAGTTCTAACGAGGAGCATAGTAATATTATGAATTCTCTCATGCTTGATATTTATGTTCTTAAAACTGAAAATGAGGTTAAAGATTTTGTTTTGAAAGGATTATAATATGAAAATAGTGCTTATCTCTCTAAGATTGCTTTTCTTGAAAATGAGAATACTTCCTTGATTTCTAAAATCAATGTTCTTGAATGTTGTTCTAGTTCTACTAGTAGAGAGAATAGTGTTTCTTGTCTTCATATTGAGAAAGATTCTTATATGACCAAAGCCCTTTGCTTAGAAACCGATCTTTTACATGCTAGAGATAATATCACTCATTTGTCTTCTACTATTGCTTCTCTTATGCATGATAATCATAGTTTCATATTTTCTATGCAAAGATTCTTAGATGATAAAAAGAATCTTAATCAAATCCTAGATCATACTACCAAACAAATGGGTAGAGAGGTATTGTACTTGATAGTAGACAAAGGAACAACAAAGACAAAGGACCTTCAATTTTCAATGAAGAATCCTCTAGTTCCAAGGGTAGGAGATCATGCAATTATTGTAATGAAATTGGTCATTATTCTACTTATTGCCCTTTTAGGAAAGCTCCCAAGATAGGACTTGGGCTTCTAAGATAACCCCTCCAGACCCAAAAATATGATTGGGTACCATTTCATATTTCTTCTTGTAGGTCAAGTACAATTGGATTGACATGATCTATTTATTTGCAAAAATTGACTTTTCAATCCATATGAAAGAAGAAAGGTGAGATGTGTATGGGGTGGCAACAAGCGGAAAAGAAATGGTAAAAATAGAGGTAAATGTTTTCTTTCTCATATCCAATCCTAACTTGTTTCCATCAAGTTAGTGTGCACTATGCATATGGTTTTTGAGTCAAAAGTGGTATTTTGTGATTCTCTTCACACTTTTTCTCAAAAACTATTTTTAATACTTTCATAGTGCATTACTACCTTGTTTACACATGTTTGGATATTGCTTATATTTTTAGCATGCCTCTAAATATGTTTTTATGAAAGATTTGTGCTTCTTGACAACAACTGTATCAGTCGAGTTTATCCTGTAAGAAACTCGAACGACACGAACTAATGGGTGTTGCCAACAACTATTGCCAATATAATTTCCAAAACACGAAACTTGATTGACAACACTATGCATAGAATACACAATTGGCTTTTTGGATGAAAATTTCCCTCTTGACTAGACTTTCTCAACAATTAGCAATATTCTATGGCACTCCTCTTGGTATCTTCATATATGCATATTTCCCAGCTTTAAATTGCCTATCTTGCATACAAATCTATCTTTCTAATTGTTATAATTTTGGTATCCCGCAAGTGGTATCCCTATACCTTGCAATTACTTGTCTTGAGTTGTAGTGCAGGTTTTGATGATGATCTCTTTGGATCCCTTGGTTGTGTCTTAAAATTCTTCCGTTGTGCAATAAGTTGATACATCTAACTAGTTGTAAATCTTGTTTTGATACAACCTTGAGGTTCTTAGTGGTAATCAACTTTTGGTAATGATGCATATTTACTAGTGAGTTATATCCTTCTTTCTTTTGAATCTGCATATCTTTTTGTTTGGATATATCTCTACATCTACTCATATATTTCTTTTAAACTTGTGTATCTTCTTCTAATATATAGATCATACTAGTAGTCCTAACTTGTGATATTATATACTAGTAGTTCATATACATGTAGTTCTAGCCTTGTCCATATTTTGATTAAGTGGTATTCAACTATATGCTATGCTTGTATCTTGTTTCATACTTGAGTTTGTTCTTTGACCTACTTATCTACTATTTTGAGTTGATTGCATAGACCTTGATATATGTTAGAATTACATATAGGGTTGTTCAAATGTTTGTCTTGATTTTCTTTACATGCTATGCTTGGACAAGCCCCCACTGTTGCTCTTCTACTCTCCTTCGTAACATTTGGTATCTCCTTTTTCTAACATGTTTCGTTTTAGCTCTTCAAACCCCTACTTTTTGAAATGACAAAAGGGGAGAAGGCATGTGTGAGGAGAAAGCATGTCTTATGCAATGAGGATAAGTCATATATGTAAAACATATATGAGTAGAAGACATAGTTTCTATAAATGTTATGATAGCTAACCTTACAGGAGAAATAGAAGCAATTGAGGGGGAGTATGAGAACTCCACGAGCATCAATTGAGTGGGATAATATGAACTCAATCTTATTGAAACCCCTAGGTTTCTCCAAAGGTATGAATTTAATTATAAGCTTTCAATACATTTATGGAATGGTTTGTCATCTTCAAAAAGGAGGAGAATGTTGACTCAGGGTCAATGTTGACTTAAGGTCTAAATTGACTGAACTCTTGTTTTGATGATGACTTACCATTCCACTTATTTGTGTTTAATGCTTCTACTTGAGTGATTTCATATCAGATATAGACTCACTCCAAATGCCCTAACTTGTGCATCCTAAGTTGGAGAAAAGACAAGTCAAAATCAGTGCAAGTGCACTTTTTTGGAATATGATGTCAATCTATTAGAAACATGTTGTAAATCACCTATAATGATTATATGACTTGTAATTATGCTTAGAAAAAACCAAGAACACTTCAATCAAATATTTAAGCACTTTAAAGGCATTTTCCAAAATTCATTACAGGGTGTTAATCGGTCTTGATACAAACTCGACCGTTCCCTTGATGGATTTTGAGAATCCCCAGGTTCGGTCGAGTTTCCTATACATAGAACTCGACCGATCCCTACACTAAGTAAAATTGATTTCAAGAGATCGATCGAGTTTCACACAAGACAAACTCAACCGATGCTTTAAATTGGCTTTGTCGCATAGTGCAATTGGTCGAGTTACCTTTATGAAAACTCGACCGATCAGACTGTACGAAAAATTGCACAAAAGTGTCTCTAACCATTGGAGTGTTGTAAAACACAAAAGAAATATCTGTTGCAACACCCCAAATTGCTAGTATTCACCCTTACGTGTTCCCACTAGCTAGTAGGAATCCTCAGCTATAAATAGGACCCCTTGGGCTTCATCCCATGGTTAGCCAAGCACTATGAAGGTTCCTATTCTGTAGTTGAGTGCATCCTACAACCTCATATCTCTCTTTGAGCTTAATCACTTGCTACATCCATCAGAGTGAGTAGGAGACTTGTAAGAGAGCTAGTCCTATATGTATATCTTGTGAGACTATCACTTCCTCCACATCCCAATCTCTCATTCAACCATGAATATGAATGTTATCTCTCTTGGATAAGAGAGGTGAAAAAGAAGAGGGTAAGGCTGAAGGCTTGGAGCAAGAGTGGGTAAGTCCTTGGTAAAGGTTGAAGACTCCTTCCTCAAGTGGTTAAGTCCTTGGTGAAAGCTTCTCTTTCGCTAATGTGAAGTCAAAGGCAGAAGATCCAAGAAGAGTGGGTAGTTCCTTCAAGGCCAAAGACTTGGTGCAAGAGTGGATAAGTGCTTGGTGAAGGTATAAGACTCATTGTGCAAGTAAGTCCTTTGTAAGGTTGAAGACTCTTTGTATTTGATAGGTAAGTCCTTTGGTAGGTTGCTGGATCCCTTCCCCCAAAGGGAAAGATGAGTATCCTTGTCCCAAAAAAGGAAGGTCATATGTTGTAAGTCTTATAAATGTATATATGTAGGGATACATGGTTGAGAAATCCTAGAGGTTGATATCTCTAGGTAGTGGACTGACAATCTCCTAGTTTGGAGATTGGAACCACTCCACATAGTTTGTGTTCTTGTGCTGGTTTCAATCTCTCTCATCCTTAATATGTATGTTTAGTTGCACTCAAATTCCTAATTAGCAACCTTATCTTGTGATATATCTTGAAGGTCTAATGAATTTTGTTTAAGTGCTATTTAGTTCTATTCACCCCACCTCTAGAGTAAATCACCCATCCTAGTTCCAACAAGATCTTAGTACCACCAAAGTGGGTGTCAGTGGCACCGAGCTAATGTGTAGCTGGTCACCCTTAATCCATGTGACTTGGTACCACTGAGACGCCTCTCAGTTCTACTAATGAATTTTTTCATATCTCTATTGGAATTCCTTGAAAGTTGTCAGTGCTACTGACGCTTTCATCAATGTTGTCGACACAACCTACTTCTTGATGTCTTTAACTAATAAGGTTTAGGTTCCACCAATTTTCCTATTGGTGGTATCGAGTTTTTTTTGTGAAATTAAATATCCCTCTCTAGATCAGTTTTCGCTGCTACTGACAGTGAGGCTGGTAGTACCAACATTGCCTTTTCCTGCACACTTAACAAACACATCATGAAACCCTACTTCCTTGCATAAGTAAATGACTTTAAGAATGAAAAGAACAAAACAAACTATCCAGTAAGAAATAAATGAAAAAACCAAAAGTGGGTTGCCTCCTATAAGCACATTTGTTTAAAATTGTATGCTTGACTTGGAGAAACACCTCAAGGAAGACCTAAGAGTCTCATCTCTTCCTATTCATGGATCACCTTTCCACAAAAGTAGTGTTTGAGGCGCTTTGAGTTTTTTTGCACCATCTCCTATCTCTACTACCTAGTGGGGGAATACCTTGAATAACACATATTGTCCACTCAATCTTGATCTCAACTTACCCAGATGCAATGCCAACTTAGAACTGAATAAAAACACATGATGCCCTAGTAAGAAACTCCTATAAAATTTTTGGTGATTGTGAACTTTCATTGGTATATCCTTGTACATCCTCAATTTTTTCTAAGAATCAAGACTAATCTCATTCAACTCTTTCAGCTCTAGCTTGTGCTTCTCCCCTATAATAGATAGATCAAAGTTGAGTTTCTTTAAGTCCCACTCAGCCCTATGCCCAATTCCAAGGGAAGTGACATTCCAGGCCATAGACTAACCTATGTGGGGTTGTTCCAGTAGTGGTTTCAAAATCCATCCTATGTGTGAAAAGGGAATCATTTAATTGCATTTTGTTCTAGTAGTGGAGATGGTCTTTTTTACAATCATCTTGATCTCCCTTTAACACCTATACTTGACCTTGGGTCGGTGGGTGGTATGGAGTTCCGACCCTATGTTTCACCCCATATATTCTCAATGGGCTCCAAATTGTATGTTTGTAAAATGGGAGACACCATCATTTATCATCGTTTTGTTAACTCCAAACCTAAAAAATATATTGTCCTTTACAAATCATCAAATGACATGTGCATCATTAGTGTGGGTTGGAGTCTCTTCCACCCATTTCAACACATAATCAACATCTAGAAGAATATATAAGTTAGAATTGGAATACACAACCAGGCCCCTAAACTTAATACCCTAAAAATAAAAACCTCAACTTCCTGAAAGGTACTCAGATGCATTTAATGTCTCCTAGAAATATTAATTGTGTGTTGACATGCATTTCACCTTCTAACATAGTTGTAAGCATCTTTAAATAAAGAGGGTCAATAGAATCCACTCTCAAATACTTTATATGTCATTTTTGAGCTAGTAGAGTGTCCTTTAGTGGGCATGGAGTGGTAATAAGAAAGGATGCTCTCAAACTCACACTCAAGAAAACATTTCCTCAATATTTGATAACAACAATGCCAAAAAAGATGGGCTCATCCCATATGAAATGCTTCTAGGATTGGAAATTCTCTTCCTTTCCTAATATCCTCTATATTCTGATAATTCCATACATGCTAAATAATCAACAACATATGAATACCATGGATCTTCAGTCTTTATCAACAAAGGTTGTTAATCACAAAAATTCTCCATAATAGGTATCTCTAACCTAGATTCATTCACTCCCCTCACTTGCATCCTGCATTGATACCTGACAAATACCATATTCTCTAGGTCCACTCTAGGGAAGGGGGTACAAAAGTTTGATCTATAAATCCTATGGTCCCTCCTGACCGTTGGAAAGGAGTAGGTTAGCCTTGTCATATTATTCCCCCTCACATGGTGGCTTTGAAAAAGCCATCCCAAATGGACACCCCCTTCATTTTGGAGGACTACTTACATCTCTCTCCATGTATCTTCACATAGACTTATCAAAGACCAATGCTCTCCCTATGTTGTACAAGACTTAAAGCAGTTCAAGCAGGCTCAATTGGTCTCCAAATATCAAAGGAGGGTGTACACCTACTGCACTTCGGATAAACATTTCATGGAGAGGGTTTTTCCATATCCCATCTTCTTTTTGAGAGGCATAAGCCATCTTTGTTGTCCAATAAAGGGCAAGGAAGCAATACCTTCCAGAGAGGAATAAGAAGAGGTTGAAGATGAAGAAGAAGGATATGAGGAGGATGGGGAAGATGAATCCTCTATTCCTTTTATGCCCTCAAATGCATGCACCACATCCCTTGCCTACATGAAACTTTGAGCTCATCTACACCAACACCTCCACCACCATGAGACTCATTTTCTATTGAGGGCATGGATGGGATGTTGCAATGCATACGGTAGGGCTATAAACGGTAGTATGCCACCCTGACTCGAGTTTAGGAAGTTCAGGAGCAAGTTTTGTGTCAGAAATAGGCAATCTATGATAATGAGCACATTCTCCTGGTCAATTAGGAGAACATTCATACACTTCTACAATGTATATATCGTTACCACCAACCGCTCTTTGATCAGTATTGGAACCACATAAACTCTGCTAGATACCCTCAACCACCATACATGCATGCTCACCTATATAGTTTGTTGACACCTTCACCCACCAGATCCACAAATCCCCTCCACCACACTACTGATAATCTGGTACCCCCATTCCACCTCTTTGATTGATTCTCGACTATGAGTACATACTCAAATTCAAGCTTAGGGAGTAATAGAATGGGTTTTTCTTACATCATATTTTACATATCTTAGTTTGAATGTTTCTTTGTTGTTTTTTATTCATCATGTTATAAGGATCCACATATATCTAGTGTAATTGTAGAGTTTGATTAATCACGATCACATCTTTCTAGTAAAAAAAGAGTATGATCAATAATTCTAAAGTGAATTAATTTTTTAAATCTAAATATGTCCTAATGCCCTATCATTTTAGGTAATGTTTTATGCCTAGGATGACATTAACTGAAGGAACTATTTGGATTAGTCAGATTGAAGACATACTTAATGAATGAAAAATCTAACCTAACCCTAAGGCTTGTATTATGACTATGATGTTCCAAACCAACCAAATAGTAACATGATCTTTAATGTGAATTTTAGAAATAAAATCTAAGGCTATCATGTTGCACAAGTTAACAGGAGGGACAAATCATGGTTGGGAAAGGCATTATCTCTTAGTCATGTGATCTCATCCACCTCCATTCAATTTCATTCACCACCATAAGATGATCAAGTTTAATCCAAGTTATTTTGTCCTTGACGACATTGCATGGCATGATAGCCAACTTATAGTTAGTTCATTTTCTTATGCATAAAACAAAATGCATACCATACCATTTGAGCATTTTGTCTTTCATAACAATTCTTTCATATATACTGCATTCATCATTGCATTTGTTACACAAGGTGTATCTTTATTTTCCATTTTAGTTTTCTCCATTATGAAATAAGTAAAATAAACATCATTACTCCATCTCCAAAGAAATAAAGTTAGTGTAAAAGCCTAAGCATGAACTATATGTCTTCCTAAAAATAAGGGGCATAAAAATCATCTTCAAAAGAAATAAAAGGGCTGAAAAGGAGGAAAATGGAATCCTAAGTTCATGCCTTCATGCTCTTTCTATGCAATAAATAAGGAGAAAGTTGGAATATCCTTCATGTACCCACATTTTCTCTTACTTGTCATTAGTATGAGTCATCTTTTATATGCATCATTTCACACTTTATGGTAGGCATTGGAAGGCTTAAATTTTCATTCCATCCATCATGTATGTGCATCATAATTTATTCAATGCATACATAATTTGGATTATTCATGTGAATCCTATTTTCTTAGCCGCCCATTTTAACCATTGGCCCTTCATGTACACAAATGTTCTCTTGTCATTAGTATGAGTCATCTTTTGTATGCATCATTTCACACTTTATGGTAGGCATTGGAAGGCTTAAATTTACATTCCATCCATCGTGTATGTGCATCATAATTTATTCAATGCATACATAATTTGGATTATTCTTGTGAATGATATTATCTTAGCCGCCCATTTTTACCACCCAGTTCCCTACATAATAGGCCACCAAAATGATTTTCCCCCTCATCCATGTTTACATGGGAAACTACTTCCAATGCATATTACTGATAATATCCAATTTTGTGGATGTTTCATACCTAATTTTACCATTTATTTCCTTGTATAGTAAAGTCCTTCTTTAACTTTCTCACATTTTGTTTATGTTTACCATTCACGTCTTGGTTTAAGATTAGCTACTCAATTCCATGAAGGAAATCCATCAAAAGATGGTTCTAGACTCTGGACATGATTACCATATGTTTCCAAAATCGATGGTTGATACTCGACTACTCAAATCCTACCAAGCCGACACACCATCAGTTCTGACAACTGATGCCCCCTCATATGAAGACCAACCATCAGATGTTGGCTGCTCTTCATCATTTAGAAGACAAGATGTTAGATATTCATTGGTCATCACTCGAAGCTCACATGATATCCTTTCAATGGTTTGACTACTTACCTCACCTTGTGATGGCGTGCCTTCTTAAGCATAGCAAAGGCCAGCCTACGTGTGCCTTCTACTGGCCCGATTAGGAGCCAAAGAAGATTGGCGTCACCAACTGATGGCTTGCCTGCACCATCACATATTAATGGACGCACTATGTAGATTAGTCATTCAAACTATTAAATGTGTGCCCTGAGGCACGTGATCAGAAGACCTGGGGTACATGCGATGCCTCTTTATGAGTGCCTCAGGGCCCACACAGAAAACTATGAATAGCACTCCCCTACTCAAGAGAAGGGTTCGCATTGTATGAGGAGATGATGAAGTGTTTCCACTTAGCTAGCTTCCCATTGACCTCCGCTCCCTTCCATAAGTTCATTGCATCTTAGGATGAGAGTCCAAAGGACAACACTCCTCCATCATCATCGAGCAATCCCCAATTTCTACTTCAAAAGAAAGAGGAAACTGAACCAACTATCTTCACTATCATCACATGATTCAATCAGAAGGAGGTCATCGTCGACCTTGATTCATTTGGGTTATTGTTGGTGTATTCTTCATCTTTCTCTCTAAATTCGTTCACCTCCTTTCATCCCCATCTCCATGCCTCATAATCCTTGTAATTCCACCATGCTACTCATCACCATGAGTGGCTAGTCATCTAACTATATTTGAGAGTAGCCACTAAGGCTCTCCCAATATGTAAATGCTTACTTCTATTGAATATATGCACTTAGCAATCTTTATCTCCATACTCTTGTTCTTTATACTTCATTTGCATGATTAGGTACCATCTTGTATTTTTTATTGTTAATGCCTCAAGAGAGTAGTATTAACCTATATCTAAGTGTTATGGAGTTGTATGAATGCATGAGAATGTTGAAATGCTTAAGCTAATGATCATATGGTTTTACTTTGATCTTTTATTTTCCATATCTAGAGAGAAAACTTTATAATCTATATCTATCATAGGCTTGAGAGAAGAGGGAATAGACATATATGATGATTGCTTGTAAACTTGTTAATGGTGTAGAATGGAAGTGAGTGGTGCTTGTGTGTGAGAGATCTTAGATGGTGAAACCCAATCCAAGTTTCCCATCGATTATCTTAACTTGTTGAACTATCCTTGTTTGATTTTGTTTAGTCTTTTATTTTACTTTCCTTTTTGTTATTTTGTCTTGTTATGTGCCATTGTTCCATAAGGAATATAATCTTACCCTATTTGGTTGGTGCAAGGATTTCACTTCTTAGCACTTGTCACCCTTGTCCCTATGGTTCAACCCTGATTAATGACATTGGACCTGTCATTATTATTGTGAGAGGCTAATTATTAGGTTACAAATATAAAGTTTTATAACTCTGGATCAACTCTTTTTTGGATGTGTGATTTTGGGAGATAAACTTTTGGCATTGTTATCGGGGAGAAGGCAACCGACACTGTTAAGAACTTGAGTCGACTTAGTATACACCTGTATCTCAAGTGTAACAATAGACTTGACCGCACATTTTAGATCTGATATCTCTCACCTCCTTGAATATTTCATATCACACGTCCAATATCTAACTCAATTGTGTGACTTATTTTAGGAAGTTTGAGTAAATTAGACCACATCGCCACCAATTGCAACGATCATGCCTCCTCGTGGGGTACCAACCATCCCCAGATTGAGGGCAGAGGAGAACCATGAGGAACATAATGATGATCACAATGAAGATTGCCATGAGGAAGAAGAGGATGAAGAACACTACCATGAGGTTGAATATGTTCCACACGATGGAGCCAAAAGAAGCAGGAACAATAATGAAAACAATGAAGATAATGATAAGGGTGGAGGTTGTTGGCTAAATGGACATCTATAAATCTCTTTGTTTTGATTATGACAAACATTTCATTCTTATTAATCTAATGAGCTACTTGAGTGTGCAGGATGACAAAGCAACAAGGGAAAATCTACAAGCTTACATATTTATAATTTCATGCAATGTAATCACTGTTGTAAAAACTTGTACAAAAATATAATGTACAAGTACTTAGAATTGCATGTAAATCAAGCGTTAGATTCTCCCTAGCTAAACACCACAGTTAGACAAGTCATCCCATTCAAATAGGATTATTTATGCACACTCACACACATAATTAGTGCCTAAATTGAAACCTTGAAACAGGATAAATCTCGGTCGACAAACTCCTCGACCGAGACACTCTCGGTCGACAATCTTCTCGACTGAGAAAGATCCAATGTAGCCGTTAGACACAACAGACAAGTTAGTTGGCAGTTGAAGAAAGACGTTGCAAATCACTTGTTTCAGAGAGCCTGTCGGTCGACAAAAGTTCGACCGAGTAGGTGTCTCGGTCGACCATTTGTCGACCGAGATGGTCTCTGACAGCAACTGCAGAATTAATTAATTAGCCGTTGTTAAAGCAACAACTTTGTACCTAACGGCTAGTTAAGCACTTAGAAACCCCTAGAAGTTGTCTAGAATGTCCTTAAGCTTCCTTAGGCCATTCCTATAAATAGGACAAGCCATAGGACACCTAAACACACTTGTTTTACACTTGCTACTCTTGAGAAAATACTTGAGCATATTTGAGCAATCTGTTGCAAGCAAATTGAGCACTGTGATCATTGGACTACTTTCTCCTTAGCTCAAATTCGTGTCCTATAGGCTAGTATCTCCTACCCACTGCAATCACAAGTTCACATACTTGGTTAGGAGATCTATACGCTTGATCTAGGCAAATCAAACCTTGGGCTTTAAAGGATAAGTTGTAATTTCCTTTTTCTTTCTTATTCCCTATTATTGTTTGTACTCTCCTTGCTACTCCTAGGTTGGAGGCTGCGGATTGGAGAGGGTGAAGATCTTCTTGGCGAAGAAGGAGACTTTGAGCTACTTCAGAAGGCTGGTGCAACAGGAGGTTACTTCTAGAGAGGAATGCTACTTCAAGGGGGAGCTTGGAGTTACTTCAAGAAGGCTACCTCAGGGTTGGTGCACCTACTTCAAGTGAAGGCTGTTCAAAGGGTGTGGTTGAAAGTATTGTATTTTGTATAAATCCTCGAGAGGTAATAAAATAAATACTTTCAAATCCCGGTTGGGTAAGCAACCGGGTAGTAGACTGACAACTATAGTATTTGCTATAGTTGGAACCACTCTAAATGCCTGTCTCCTTCTTCTAATCTCAATTTTGGTTGTTTGAATTAAATAATTAAGTTAAAATCACTATAAAACTCTATTCACCCCCCCTCTAGTAGTTTTCAGTTGGTATCAGAGCAGGCTTCAAGGAACCCTAACCAGGTCTTGAAGAATGGAGGGAAATGGTGAAAGGTGCTGTTTGGACAAAACCACAACATGCTGCAATTGGTGTTTAGGAACAAGCCACAAAACAACGGGATGCCCATGGAGATCAAAGGAAGAGCACAAAGAATGTCTTATTGCTACAACTAGTGAAGAAGAAGAAGAGGTAAGTCTCTTTGATTTATCTAAAGAAGAACTAGTTGCTATTATTGAAGAGACACATAATAAATATGTTGAGTGCAAAAAGAAATTAAAGAAATCAAATAAAGAAAATGATGATCTAAATGTTAAACTTCTTGCTCTTGCATCTGAAAATGAGGATCTCAAAGAGGGAAATAAATATTCTGATCTTAAGTTAAAATCTATGGAAGCCGATTGCAAGCTCCTTTCTGTTGAAAATTCAAACTTGCAGACTCAAGTAAACGATCTTCAAAAACAACCATTATTGTGCACCCATATAGATTATGACACTATTGTTAAAGAAAGAAATGTATTGTCATCTAATCTAGACCAAGCAAAACTAGATATTAAGAAGAGAATGGAAGAGATTGCCAAGTTACAACAAAAAGTCAGTAATTTAAATAATAATGGCATTCTTGATCAAATCTTAGATAATTCCTATCATCAAATTGGGAGAAGAGGACTAGGTTATAAGCCTAAAGGGAAGCCCTATCAACCTAGTTGGAAAAAGTCACAAACCCATCAATCTATATATGTACCTAAAGGAACAAATACATTTTTACCAAAGAACAACCTAGAACAAAACCATAGAAAATGACTTGAGGTTGATTCTATATGTTGCCATTATTGCTCACGTCTTGGACATTACTCTTTTTCATGTCCTTATAAAAGAAAAGATGTCGAGTTAGTTTGGGTTCCAAAATCTCCAAACTAAATGAACAAAATCAAGTTGAGATATGACCAAAGACATTAGTTGCATATTTCTATGTCTATCTCAACTCAACATAATGAGATTACAAATGTAAATTAATATTAGTTTATTCCCTAGATGATTTAAAGTTTAAACTGAAATTATGCTTAGTCAAATGAAAAGAAAATTCCTATTTTCACATGATTGTTCGTAAAAATATTTTCTGGTCTATTCATATACTAATCATGTAATGGAATTATCATTGTATGTTGTTATTACCATTATACCATGCTTTCATCACTGGGTGCGCATAGATAATTGTATGCATGGATCCATGAAAATATATAGGCAAGCAAAATGATTTATTAGTTATATGTTATTGCTTGCAACACAATCCATAAATTAGTATCTTTGAAGATTTGAGATAATTAATTGTACCTTCAATTAAGAATCTTAAGTATTATGCTTCAGTTTGACATTTAATGCAGATATTTTACTCAACATATTCAATCTGAAAAATCTGCAAAATTAGCCTCTTGGTCAAAATAAAAAATGACCAAGGGGCGCTATGGTCGTAGTCAAATTCGACCTAAAACAAAGTTTGACATAATAACTATTTGGATATCCTTTTATGATTAAAATTAATTTATGATCACAACTTGTCCAAATATTGTCAATAATAAACACAATATTACTCCCTTGGAAAATCTATATATGTGTTCTACAAAAATAGTCTATCAATTACATTAAAAATCAGCTTCAAATTCGTACTCAGTAAGTCTCTCGGTCGACGAACTCTTCGATCGAAAACCTCTCGGTCAGTCCCTCTCTCTCGACCGACATAATCTATACAGATTTAGTATCAGACACACTTTCGGTCGACAAATGTTCGACCGAGACAATGTCGGTCGACAATTGTTCGACCGAGAAATAGTCGTTGGATATAACCGTTGTAAATCGACCGTTATGACCGTTTATGACCGTTATATGACCGTTGGGGAGCCAAGTGGCGCGTCTGCAACATGACCGTTGCGGACGCTCGGTCGACGAGTCGTCGACCGACCAGGTCGCTGGATTGTTATAAAAGGAACCAAAGACGGGTCACTTCCTCACAGTTGCATACTCTTGCTTCCATAGGCTCTCTCTAGTGCATTTTTGTGCAACTCTTTAGCATCCTCATCCCCAAACATTCCTTGCCTCTTCTCCACCTTCAAGCAACACAATGGCCTCATCATCTGCCCGTGGGAAGAAGAAGGTCGCCGACAGGAAAGGAAGGGAAGCTCGGGAAGCTACTCCACCACTTACGATCATCAACGACATTGCCTTCCTCGATGGAGATGCTGGTGATCGATATCTACGGCTTTCCTCCAAAGCTCCTCTCCCACGACGACCAGTTGAAGTTATGGACTTCATCAACATCGTCGACTTGGAGGACCTTTTCGAAGTACAAAAGTTAAAAGAATTCATCAACCCTTCTTTTCCTTCCTATTCAATCAAGGTAGTGAATGAATTCTATGCAAACCTCATTTCCCACTCTGAAAATGAAACCATCTTCTTCTACACTATGGTCAATGGGCATAGCTTCCGATTTTCTGAAGGGGACATTCTTGACATGCTACACATTGACATAGATGAATATCAAGACACCCTTGACCTTACTTCTGGAAACCCCCTTAACCAATTTCTCCAAGATGACCATACCATTAGTCTTAGTGACATAAAAAGGACCATTTTTAAATCCAATACAGCCTGTCACGAAGATAGAGGCACATATTATGCTATAAATCTTAAACCAGCTGCTAGGATTGTAAACCTTATTGTTTCAACAAACATACATCCTAGAGCAAATAAGTCTGAAGTTCCCGTTTTTCGTATGTGTCTAATATATGCCATTATCCAACGTATTCCCACAAATTTTATCCGCATCATTCTTAAAAACATGCTTGAGTTTTCTGGCAATCCTCCATATGCCGATTTTGTATGCCAAATTACTCAACATTTCCTTAAGACCCCACTTGAGGATATGGGATATACATGGGAGCGTAGACCACAAAAGATAAGTAAGAATACAGTAGAAAAAATGGGAATTGATTTTGGTCATAAAAGGACTAGAGTTGAAGGAGAAACATCTCATCAAGACATACCACCACCCCCTCCTTCTACTAACCTATCACATGACCCCATTCAAAACACTGTTACTTATATTGCTGGCTCCCAATATCACCTGAGCAAACAACTAGACTATAACCATCATGCCATGACTTATATAAACCAAAGAATGCAAACCCTTTCACCAAACCAACCTGATGAATATCCGTATTCTTTAAATCCTGGCATGCTCAATCCATACAATCCTTCATACAACTATTATCAAACTCCACCTCCACCATCTGTGGATCTTACGCACACTCAGTTTTCATCCATGCAACTGCAAGATATTGCCGCTCATTTCCGATTTGACCGAGTTCCTACATTCTTGGAAGCATATGCTTTAACTAAGACAGGTGCTCTAGATTGGCAAACCTTGGTCCAGTATTATGGAACTGAGCCTTTTCTTGGGAAAGACCCTGACATTGATGTAATTCTTAAGTCTTTCCAGTAAGTGTTGGAGTTATTGTAATGATATCTTTTGAATAAATGTAATGGGTCATCTCTATATGATGTGTCTATCTTTTTATGCTTGTAATACATGCTTTTAATGAAATTGGCCATCTTTACTTGATTTCAATGGATACTTTTATGTGAGACATCTTCAAAATATGGATTATAAGATCATCATTGTAGAACATACAAAATAAGGGGAGTAATAAATAAAAATGCAACCTTTAAACTTGTGGCAAAATTGACAAGGATCTATGACACAATTACTTAAAACAGTTATGAAACAAATCCAGACACATTCTCGGTCGAGAAACTGTTCGACCGAGAACACTATCGGTCGAAAGATCGTCGACCGAGCAGGTTTCTGTTGTCAAGTTTGCAATAAAACTGAATATATTTGCAAATTAATCATGTTTCCCTTCATCATGTGGAAGATGTTTTCTTTGATATTTGTGCTACTTAAACAAAAACTCTTATTTACATTTTTGGCTTTTAAATGGACATCTTTTTCATTAGATTTGATGGGATATCTAATTAAGGGGGAGTTTTTATTCTTAACGGTTATCTTTTTGAAATGACAAAGGGGGAGAGATAAATATAAAACTCAAACAGATAAATATAAAACTCAAACTTAGTAATTATGTAAAACTCAATTAATGAGTTTCATAAATAAACTCTTGGCTTTACATTGAAAGTTGCTATATTCCCAAATGATCTGGATTTCATGTTCCATAATTCATGGGGAATAATAAGCACACATTTTATACACAAGAGAAAAAGCTAAAAAAGGTAATCAAAAGGTATGAAACTCATATGTTTTATATTTCCTTTATTTATATTTTGGAAATGTTTGTCATCTTCAAAAAGGGGGAGATTGTTGGCTAAATGGACATCTATAAATCTCTTTGTTTTGATTATGACAAACATTTCATTCTTATTAATCTAACGAGCTACTTGAGTGTGCAGGATGACAAAGCAACAAGGGAAAATCTACAAGCTTACATATTTATAATTTCATGCAATGTAATCACTGTTGTAAAAACTTGTACAAAAATATAATGTACAAGTACTTAGAATTGCATGTAAATCAAGCGTTAGATTCTCCCTAGCTAAACACCACAGTTAGACAAGTCATCCCATTCAAATAGGATTATTTATGCACACTCACACACATAATTAGTGCCTAAATTGAAACCTTGAAACAGGATAAATCTCGGTCGACAAACTCCTCGACCGAGACACTCTCGGTCGACAATCTTCTCGACTGAGAAAGATCCAATGTAGCCGTTAGACACAACAGACAAGTTAGTTGGCAGTTGAAGAAAGACGTTGCAAATCACTTGTTTCAGAGATCCTGTCGGTCGACAAAAGTTCGACCGAGTAGGTGTCTCGGTCGACCATTTGTCGACCGAGATGGTCTCTGACAGCAACTGCAGGAATTAATTAATTAGCCGTTGTTAAAGCAACAACTTTGTACCTAACGGCTAGTTAAGCACTTAGAAACCCCTAGAAGTTGTCTAGAACGTCCTTAAGCTTCCTTAGGCCATTCCTATAAATAGGACAAGCCATAGGACACCTAAACACACTTGTTTTACACTTGCTACACTTGAGAAAATACTTGAGCATATTTGAGCAATCTGTTGCAAGCAAATTGAGCACTGTGATCATTGGCCTACTTTCTCCTTAGCTCAAATTCGTGTCCTATAGGCTAGTATCTCCTACCCACTGCAATCACAAGTTCACATACTTGGTTAGGAGATCTATATGCTTGATCTAGGCAAATCAAACCTTGGGCTTTAAAGGATAAGTTGTAATTTCCTTTTTCTTTCTTATTCCCTATTATTGTTTGTACTCTCCTTGCTACTCCTAGGTTGGAGGCTGCGGATTGGAGAGGGTGAAGATCTTCTTGGCGAAGAAGGAGACTTTGAGCTACTTCAGAAGGCTGGTGCAACGGGAGGTTACTTTTAGAGAGGAAGGCTACTTCAAGGGGGAGCTTGGAGTTACTTCAAGAAGGCTACCTCAGGGTTGGTGCACCTACTTCAAGTGAAGGCTGTTCAAAGGGTGTGGTTGAAAGTATTGTATTTTGTATAAATCCTCGAGAGGTAATAAAATAAATACTTTCAAATCCCGGTTGGGTAAGCAACCGGGTAGTGGACTGACAACTATAGTATTTGCTATAGTTGGAACCACTCTAAACGCCTGTCTCCTTCTTCTAATCTCAATTTTGGTTGTTTGAATTAAATAATTAAGTTAAAATCACTATAAAACTCTATTCATCCCCCCTCTAGTAGTTTTCAGAGGTCCTTCTCTTCATGATATGAATGCCACAAGGGAAAATGAGTCTAGATGCTCTACCATCATCCCTCTACTCAACAATGTAAATTATGAACTTAAGCCAGTTGTTATAAGTATGATGTAGAACAAGACTTTTGGAGAAAACTCTTCAGATGAAAATCTATACCACCATATAGATGATTTTAAGAACATTTGTGACACCATCAATATGAACAAAATGCCACAAGAGGTTATATATTGCAAGGGATTCAATTTCTCTAAGAGAGATAAGGATCTATCTTGGTACCTTGCTTTACTAGACAAAAACATCAATGGATGGGCACCTCCGGCTGATGACTTAGTCATCAAGTTCTATCCAGTGGAAAATACCCTTAGCAATAGTTGTAAGATCACCAGCTTCATGCAAAAGCTAGGTGAGAACATGTACAAAGCATGGGAGAGAATCCAATAATACCAGAGGGATTTCCCTTATCACAACTATGAGAAGGGATTCTTGGTAATAACCTTCTATGATGGCCTTACCTCTACTGAGAAAACCTCATTGAATGCAGCCACAAGTAGTGATTTCCTGGGTAAAAATTCAAAAACTATGATGATAATGGACAACATGGCTGACTTGTAAGCCGATCTAGATTATGACAGGGGAGCAACTAATAAAATTTCCAATGAAAGGAAAATAGTTGAATTTAAGGCTCTTGAGAGTATAATCGCTCAAATTCAAAAGATCGCTTCAGATGTTCGAGAGTCGAAGTATTCTGGTAATAAAAGAAAGAATAGAGATGAAAAGGTAATGAAATGTTTACCTATGGGGGAGGAGGCCATAGAGTGGACAACTACATCTGTACTCAACGGGAGGAGAACGATAAGGAAGATGCCACTAAAAATGTTTCCTATGTCAATTTCAAGAGACTGGATCACTGTGGGTTCTCTAATGGGAACAAGGATGTTGTAGAGAATGCCCAACTTCCATACATTCCAAACAACCCACCTAACTGACCACTTAGGTTTGGTAGAGGGGGTGGACCTTCTAGATATACATGTAACATGAACTATCAACAAAATAGAAATAATTCTAATTGAACACAAGGTCAAAATCAAAATCCCAGTGGAGGAAACCAGGGTCAAAACAAAAAATCTAATCAACAAGACTTAATGATTGAGATGTTTGTCTTCGCAAAAAGACAAGCCACCATCAATGAGAAATTGAGCCAAAGTGCTATAAATAACACATGCTTGCTGAATATGATGCAAACCCAACTAGGGGGAGTAACTGCTCAAATGGCCAATATGCAAGTCAATAATAAGAAAATTGAGAAACAACTTGCACAATTATCCAAGCTAATAAAGAATCTATAGGGGAGGATCCCACCACTATTGAATCTGTAGATATGGATACTCTTTGATCAAGAAAAAGTCTGGAAGAGGTGACCAACAAAGATACTCCAATAGTTGTTCCTAACACTAAGTCCTTACCTAAAAACGACTTAAGGGAGGAAGAACTAGAAATTGAAATAATATCTAAGAAAGTTAAGTCAAAAGAAAAAGAAAAAGGAAAGAACCAATGAGAGTTAAGTCAAAAGAAAAAGAAAAAGGAAAGAACCAATGAGAGAGAAAAAGCTTGATGTGACCGAGGAAGCCATTAGCAATAGGGACCCTTATGCACCAGGATACCTTTCCCATAGAAGCTAATTAAAGCTCATCTAAAGAAGAGATATGAGAAGTTCTTGGAAGTTGTAAAGAAGTTGCACCTAGACATTCCTTTTCTAGATGACATTGGGGATATGCCAACCTATGAAAAGTTTTTCAAAGATATTATAACAAAGAGGAGACATAGAGATGGGGTTGGAACAATCAGACTAGCAAAAATGTCCAACACCTTTGTGCAGGAAAAAATACCAACAAAATAGAAGGACCTCAAAGCTTTTACTATTCCATTCAATGTGGGGGATAATGAGGTGAGACAAGGGGTAGTAGATTTTGCGAGTGAACATTAGTCGGATGCCTCTTGCATTAGACCAAAGATTAGGTCTTATTGATATGGTAAAAATTGGAATGCAAATTCAACTGGAAGATCATTCATTTACAAGACCCATAGGAATAATGGAGGATGTTTTTATTCACGTGAGAAGATTCTTCATTCCTTTTGATATAGTTGTGACTTTTGATATAGTTGTGATCGACATTGTAGAAGATCCCACTTACTCGATGATATTTGGGAGACCATTCCTTTCCATGAGAAGATCCCTAATAGATGTTGAAGCAGAAATCATTACTATAAGAGTAAGAAACAACCATATTGATTTTCATGTTTAAGACTCAATGAGGGAACCTTCTCTTTTCGAGTCAGTTTACTAATGGATAGTTATAACCAATTCTATGAATAAGTTCACGAACAAACTAATATGGTCTTAACAAGCCTATTCCCAACGAAGAAGACTCAGAGGTCATTGAGATATTAGATTATATAAATCAATATGAAGATGATTACAGTAATGAAGATGACACAACAATAGAAATGTTAAAGTACACTTCACTGGAGAAAACTCCTGAAGAGAAAGAAGCTCCTAAACCCAAGCCTTATCTAAAAAAAACTCCCTAAAGGACTGATGTATGAGCTTCTAGATAATAAGGAAAGGATTCATGTCATTATAAATTTTGCCTTAACAGAAGATCAGCAGGAAACGCTACTAAGTGAACTCAAGCAAGGAGGAAGGTGATTGGATACTCTATGGAGGATATTGGAGGCCTAAGTCCAGTCGACTGCATGCATAAAATCCATCTCAAAGAGAATGTGAAACCCCTTGCCCAACCTCATAGAAAGCTTAATCTAAACTTGAGAGAAGTCGTAAAAAAGGAAGTTATCAAACTCAGAGATGTAGAAATCATATATCCAATCAGTGATAGAAATTGGGTAAGCCTTATCCATGTAGTACCCAAGAAGGGGGCATGACAATGGTAAAAGGAGTAAATGGTGATGAAGTTTTGATTAGAACAGTCACGGGTTAAGAATGTGCATAGATTAATTTAATGTTGTGACAAAGAAAGATCATTACCCTTGTTGTTCATTAACCAAGTTCTAGAATGTTTGGCCCACCACTCATATTTCTATTTCCTCGATGGGTACTCAGGTTTCTACCAAGTCCCCATTCACCTGGACAATCAAGATAAACTACCTTTACTTGCATCTAAGGAACATATGCTTTCTGATGAATGTCGTTTGGTCTTAGCAATGTTCTAACGTTGCATGATTGATATGCTTGCAAACTCTTATAAGACATTATGGAGGTGTTCATGGATGACTATTCTGTGTATGGAACCAATTTTGATAGTTGTTTGAGTAATCTATCCCAAGTCTTGAAACAATGTTAAGAAAAATATCAAGTCTTGAATTGAGAGAAGTGCCACTTCATGGTACAAGAAGGATTAGTACTAGGCCATAAAATCTCCAAAAAAGGAATTGAAGTGGATTTGAGAAAAGTGGAATATATCTAAAAGTTCTCATCTCCTAAATATATAACAAGGGTGAGAATCTTTCTTGGACATGCATGATATTACATGAGATTCATTGATGACTTCTCCAAAATATATAAACCTATGTCAAACTTTCTTGTCCAAAATGTTGTCTTTGAATTCAATGATTAATGCTTGAAATCTTTTAAAACCTTAAAGAATACTCTAACTTGTGCTCCAATCCTCCAAGATCTAGACTAGGAGCTACCTTTTGAATTGATGTGTTATGTGATTGATTATGCAATCAAGATAGTCCTTGGTCAAATGAATGATAAAAGATACCATGTCAAACAAAACCCTTGATGAAGCTCAGGTTAACTATCCTACAACTGAAAAAGAGATGATAATAATAGTCTACACTTTTGACAAGTTTAGGTCTTACCTTATTGGGTCAAAGGTGATAGTGTATACAAACCATGGTGCCATTAAGTATCTGATGTAGAAGAAAGAAACTAAGTCAAGACTTCTAAGATGGGCACTCCTTCTGTAGGAGTTTGACCATGAGATTGCTTATAAAAATGGAACATAAAATGTTGTGGCCGACCACTTATTCTGACTTGTCATGACCATTGACAACTCACTCCCAATTAATGATAATTACCCCAATTAATATCTAATGATGGAAAGGACAATCGAACCTATTCTGCCATGGTTTTCCTATATCTACAATTATCTAGCTTGTCAACAACTACTGCATGATATAACCTATAATCAAGAGAAGCAATTGTTTTTCAACTTAAAGAACTACTATTGGGGCAATCCTCTCCTCTTCACATAGCTTATGAAACTCCTATAGGGATCACCCCTTATAGATTCATCTATGGAAAGGCATGCCATTTTCCAATTGAGATGGGGCACAAATCATTCTAGGCAATTAAACTTTTAAATATGGATCCAAATTTGGCTGATAAGAAAAGGTTCCTACAATTACAAGAATTAGAAGATCTTAGACTACATGTGTATGAGAATGCCAGGAAAACTAAGCAAAGGACAAAGGTGTGTCATGATGCCCACTTGAAAATAAAAGATATCTTTGAAGGGAACAAAGTCCTATTATTCAACTAAAGTACACGACTTTTCCCCAAAAGACTCAGGTCCAGATGATCAGGCCCATTCATAGTGTCAAAAATATATCTGTTAGGAATGATGGAACTGCTTAATGAAAAGATAGGTATGTTCCATGTGAATGGACATAGGGTAAAAAGGTACTATAAAGATGAAGCAATTAAAAGAAGAGTTGAGATTCAACTTGATGAACCACCCCCAACAACACCAGAGCAAGAACCCTGATGAAACTAAGAGATAGTCAAGATAAAGACTATAAATTAGCACTCCTTGGGAGACAACCCAAGTTTTTCCTAACCATTATTTATAGATTATAGTTTAGTTGATTTCCTATTCATTTAGTTTTATTATTTTTTTAAATCTTGAATTCCTAAAGTTTAGTTAGCTATCTTGGTTAACATTGCTTTTGTTTCATAATTTTAGTGCATATAGAATAAAGTTAATGAAGAATCTAAGATAAATATTCTTATTTGAACGTACCATCGGTTGATTAAAGAAAAAACCATTGGGACGCTCTTAGTAGAACCATCAGTTTCCACACATAAGCTCAAAACAAGTACCGACTTCCCATCAGAAGCCAGATACACACAGAGACCATCAATAGGCCATAGATGACTTGTCTGGTCACAAACCGCTCAGCCATCAGAAGGTGAAGGCACCCGCAATGCCATTAGAAGGCATTAAGTCAGCCTCTCCATCAGATCATGATGTTCAACGAATCCATCAGAAGGCATTACAACTGTTGTGCCATCGAAAGATAGGAATTTAGTGAATCCATCATAAGGCATAAGCACACCATCAGAAGGTGTTGCGCCACCTAAAGAAGGTTGTGTAGGGTCCCACCTCTACTTAAGGCTGACATTATAAAATCACAGGAGGTGACACTAGTACGTTATAGTTGTATGAGTGGAGTAAAGGCACCAAAGAGAAAAGCAAACCCTATGCACCTAATCCCATCAATTCAAGGCAATTGAAAATGCTTCCCCACCACCATCAAATCACATGAAGGTCATCGTCAACCTCCACCTTTAGAAGACATTGGACCAGAGCCAAATCTCTTTGGCATTGATGAAGTAGAGGAACTGAGGTCAGAATCCATGCCAAAAGCGAAGGCAGAGCTCAGTCCTCGATGAATCAAGGAACCTAGACAACACAACAAAGGAATCAAGGAGGAGAATGGATGACTAGTAAACCCCTCTTTCTTCTCCTTTCCTTCAATTCCAACTGGCACTGCCCACCTAGAAGAATGCAACCATCCAACCTTTTTGCTTCACCTCTTATTATCACCATGAATAGGTGACACCACACTTTCTTGTTGACTTTGTTTTGTTCTATTATAGACACCATGTTGTCGACCTTCCTCTTAGTTCTTTCACACCACCATTCCCCACCTTCGCTATCCAATTAGATTACCTACCATTGGAAGATGACTGCCATTGGAAGGTGATAACCAAGTTTCCTTGCCCTTTCTGACTGATCAACTGTTTGGTTCCATCGATTAAGAACAACTGTTGAAATATTTTTTTTCCACAAACCATCGGTTTTGAGCCCTTGGTACCATCAGTTCTATGAACCATCAGAAGGTTCTCTGAACTACCATCATCTTACATATCTCCCCTCCTAGGACTTAATTGTAAAAGTGATAACTTCATATCACTAATTACCTATTTTTTATTTTGTATTGGCCTAACAATTTTGAACGAGATCTACCCATATATCTACATTAGAACCAAGTTAAAATGGTATGGAACACAGTTAAAGAGAAAATTGTCCATATGGGACTTGTCAAGCAAGTGAGTGAGACAAGTAGAATCACAGAAACACTCGGCAAGGAGGAGATTGATAGAATAGAGATGTTGAAGGATGAATATGTC
This sequence comes from Alisma plantago-aquatica, assembly GCA_963693085.1. NCBI lineage: Eukaryota > Viridiplantae > Streptophyta > Magnoliopsida > Alismatales > Alismataceae > Alisma > Alisma plantago-aquatica. Next base: position 1,180,983,087 of record OY856412.1, on the reverse strand, counting down.
ACTTACATCAAAATCTATGGGGACCCCACCCTAGACTGTATAACAGACAGGCTAGAGGTAGACAAATTGAAGTACCTCGAAGAATAAATTCCCTAGGAGACCTCATCTGAGGAGTCAAAGGGAGAGGAACTTTTGAGTATACACCCTTAGCTAAGCTTAAAATCCCCAAGAAGAGGAAAGTACTAAAACCCCCTTAAGAAGATAAACAAACCAAGATATATAAGGCATCTGAGAAGGAGGCTACTGAGGATAAAACAACAACCCACTCATGGGAAGCCACCACCACCACTTCGACATCTGACATGGACACCCCCAGGTGGCCAAGTTTGTCTACAAACCTCAGTCTGATAGCTACTTCGTTCCAAGGGACAATGAAAATGCCAAGTTGTGGAACTATAAGTTTGACAACAAATCCTTTAGGGAAACAAGATTTGGGGATGTCAACACCCCTAGTAAAATTGGTAATCTACCAATGGGTGAAAGGAACATTTAAATGAGGTGGGGTTGTATAAAATATGTTTCAACAACCACACCTCCATCAAAGAACTTACACTGGAATTCATGTCATCCTTGAAGAACTTAACAAACAAGGTAGATGAAATCAAAGAGTGTGGGGGAGGATATAAATTAGTGGTTAGGATAGTCAAGAAGGACTTTATTATGGTAGAGAAATGGCTTAATTCTATCTTCATCAACACATTTGAGCAAGTTGAAGCAGTGAACAGAACCAAAACGGATAGAGACACATGAGGGTTTCTCACCAACTAGACCCGGGAAAGGCTAACAAAGGAGTATCAATTCAACTTTGGGCAATCAAAAGCATCTCAGAAGCACTCTGGTATAATGAGAGCATCTTTGTCCATGCCCTATTCTTCAAGTCAAATACTGGGAATGCAACATGAATTGACATCCACATCTTGTGGAGTATCATGGAAAAGACACCAGTTAACATAGGGTGGATTCTAATTGATAGACTGATAGTAGCAACGGGACCAGAAGAGTTAAAACACTTCATCGTTCCTAAGGGGGAAATATTAGTGGATGTCAAATATCTGACATCCACAAATGACTTAAAGAGGAACAAAGATAAGTACTTCTACATATTAGAACTTCATCATCCTACCTGAGATGAGCAGCTATAACTACAACAAATTAGATTTTAGGGATGACAACATTTTGAAGATGCAGTCAAGGTCCAAACAGCTTCCACATATTAGCGACCAAACACCCGCAGAGGAACAAATTGGGAAGATGGCAGACAAGCCTATAGAATCACCACAGAGAAAGCTAATAGTCTTCCTTCCTAAAAAGATGGCAACCAAGCCAAAATGAAAGAACCCCCCCACACCAAAGGTAGTAATGCTGGAAGAAGAAGAAGTAGAACCTTCAATGATTAACCCGGCCATCACTATCCCAAAGATACTTGTAGAGATACCAGCTAATGTCAAACTAAAACATGAGGAGACAAAGAACCCTCCTTAGAAGTGAGTGTGGCATATTTCCATATGACACCAAGGGCAGACAAAGGCAATATCCCGGTCCAGACACCAACCAATGAAGAAGGTGTCGAAAAAGATATGCATGAGCTGAAGGAAAGAAAGACTACAAAGGGGGGGGGGTAAAAAAAACAATTTTTAGAAGAGAACCCTCCCAGTCATCCAGGGAAACCAAACACAACCTGTGTAGAGATGAAGGACATGCCATCTCAATACAAATAAAGGATCTTGAGAAGGAGGCAATCCCACAGAAGCATAAAGAGCAACCACGGTTATTCCCTACTGCGACTAAGTTCATGGAAGCTGGTCAAGAAATATACAACCTCTGTGAGATCGTATCGAACTCTACCCTTAACATTGCTAATTTAACTTTAAATGTGTCATTACTAACCATGTAGATTGATAAAATTATGAACGACATGCAACCATTATTGAGTCTGACCATTATGAACCATTATGAACACAGCAAATGCAGCTCCTCACTACAAACCAAATGTAGGTTATGGAGGCCCTTACATGCATGACCACAGAGGTTGCTCTGCTACGAAAGGAGTGACACAACCTAAAGTAGGATAACACCATTCTTTGCACCTCAAATGAAGAAAGTAAAAGAAAATAAGAACCATCTACGTCGTCATCCCAAGAAGAGGTGGAGGCCAAGAAGAAGAAAACCACCATCAACAAGGCAGCCAACCAAGACAAAACAGAGATGGCCATACAGTTAAAAGCAGAAAATGGTGTTTGCAAAACTAAATATCAGCCAAGCTACATCGCCTTCAGTGCAAGAAGTCACAATAAAAATATTTGTTGAACATGGAGAAGAAAAGTCTGCGAGGACCATGGAAATGCCCGTTGGGGAGAATGATGATGCAAATTCCCTAGATTCTCTAGGACACTCCACCAACCAACATGGAACACAAAAGGAACCTAAGGAAAAGGCAGATTAGGGTTCCCTAGAAATACTAGAACAAGTTGTTCCCACCAAATGCATTGAGGCAACTAGAGAAAACAATGTCATTCTGGTATAACCAAAACCAAGGGAAGAGGGGCCAAAAACAAGTGAAGACTTAATGAATAGGTTGGACTCCCTCTTCAACTACAAGGCCCCACATCCACCCATAGAGTATGAATACATAGTCAGTGAATTCTTACTCAGTGAACTGATACAAGAAGGAGTGTCTCCTCCTAATCCTTTTAAGGTAGAAATTGAGGAGAAAATCTCAGAAGAGGATGATGAGAACTTGAACTAAATGTTCAACAAGATCCACAAAAACTTACAAAACTCAATCTTCCTAGAGCCACCTCTTACTGATATGACCAGTCTGGAAGCACCCCAACTGCTGCCATAAAAAATGAGGGAGATGAATATGACATCAGTGTCAAGGATGCTTCTCCATGACATCCACGTCATGGATGGTATACTTGATGAAAAAAATCTAGGAAACTATAACATACTAGATCTCAGACCCTACCCTGGAAGTTGACATTTTGGACTTAGCCAAACAAGGTTCAAGGTTAGATCTAAATAGATGTTTAGTATAACCCCAATGATCTAATGCATGTTTAAATCACCTTAATGTAAGCTAATGTTCTAACATTAATCTTAGGTTTATAATGGATACATAAAATATGCCACATAACTCATTTTGGTGGTAATATGAAGATAAGAAACTTAATTGGATGAATAATTTAGATAATGGGTTGTTAATGGGCCATATGACATATCTCATAAAAAGAAGATTCAAAAGTTTAAAAAAACTTCAAATTCGAAATCTACATATCAAAATTAGCCTACATGTCAAATTTCATCTAGTTTGGATAACCTTGAAATATTAGGAAAAGTTTAGGAGAGAGAAAATGAGTAAAAGGCATAAGTAATGAATAATGTGATTATATAACTTTAAAATATGTAAATAATGGTAAATTAATATTCAACACATCAAAGATAACTTGTGGATGAAGTTTGGTCCAATTTGGATGTTGTTTGTGCAAGTTATGCAATTTTAGGTACATTCTGGACTTTTATCCAACTTACCCAATTGGGAGGTTTCCTTTGCAAATTATCACCTGAATTTTAATCCTTGGATATTCCCTTACCATTCTCGAGATTTTGAACCATGGGGCACCTGGTTGCACCTTGTTTGAATGTGTTTCTCTCCTAGGGCATTATAGGGATTACCCTATTTATAAATGACCTTATCTTTAAAAGATATCAACCAACAGGGTTATTTCTTTAATTGGAGGATGGTGGGGATGGCCTATAAGCCTCCATGGGATTTTAGGACTGACCTTGGATATACAAGAAGTCTCTATGAGTTGTCCTCTTGCATGGCCATGAAGCCCTAGGCTAGGGACACATGAAAAGTCCCATAGACACCTCATGCTTGCCCCCTTCTTTATAAAGCCAAGCCTACTCCTTCCCACCTCCCAATCCAATAAGCAATCCTCTCCTTCTCTTTCCCCCAACTTAGAGCATCATCCCTTCTATGTTTGTCCATGAAGTTGTTGTCCCCAGGTAAAAGAGGGTGCCTACCTTGGTGAAGAAGGCTCCTAGGGTTCCAAATTTCTCTATTTAGGATTTCTCAAGCTCCTCCTTGGTGATTTTGACCAAAACTAGTAAGTATCCTCCTTTCCTTCCCTATATTCATGCTGTCAGTCTTCCTCCCACCTTCTTCTAGATCATAACCATGACCTTCCACGGTAAAACTCCACCTAGAGCCCTAAAATATCTCATCTCCATGCTCTTTTCTAGGGTTTACACCTCTAAAGTGGAGAAGGTGATCTTTGCTCAAGAAAGGAGCTTCCTTCTCATATATAGCTTACTACATGCTTAAAATTCATGCTTCTATGTTTACAATCGATGATCTCCATCTCTATTTACCATGTTCTTCTAGGGTTTTGGTTTCTTGCTGTTTTACCTTCTCTACAAGCTCTAGTTTGGTTAACTATGCAACTTCAAACCTGATCTTGGGTCAACTAGTGTTTTCTCCCTCTCCCTCTCTCTTCAATTATCTTGATCGGTTTGATGATGTGGCAATTTCCTATTGGTCTATATTGAAAAATCATATCTTTTAATCTGCTTATCCAAATTTGACAAATAAATATGTTTTGGAATTTGAAAATTAATCTTTAACTAATAAAAATATATTCAAGGTCTGATTTTAGGGTTTGATGAAGGGTATTTTTGTAAAATGATGCATAAAAACCATAAAAAATACATCTTAATCATCATAACTCCAAAATTAATATAAAAACTTGTTTTCTTGATCAGGAGAACTTAATAAGTTTATTGGTTATGTTTTAAGAGTCTAAAATCATTTTTTTCTAAAAAGATCTAAAATTAGGGTTTCTATACATTAATGTGCACTATAATACATGTTAATACATTGAAAATAGGCAACGTGGAACTTAGACTCAATTAAAGTGATGAAAGTTAGTAATTGATATCAGTAAGAGAGGTATGTGCATTCTTACACCCTAAGTTGGGATATTTGTAGACCAAACCCTATATTTCCCTAATTAGGCTTTAATGAACTGTATTTCCTCTTTTCATGATTCTTATGTTAAATTGCCTCAAAATTGGTAATGATATTCTTTTTCTTGGGTCTTGTACCCTACTTCCATATTCTAATTGATTTGATGCTTTTACTTGCCATTATTTCTTTTCTAGCATGTTGATTTTATGGACTATTTAGTAGTGGTACTTATGTACAACCACCCATAGTTAGGGCATGTTAATTCACCCTGGGGAACGTCTTATTCTCCCTCTATGGAATGTGTTATTTCTCCCCTATAAAATTTGTATAGGTGACTAGGAATGTATTAATTCTCCCCTCACCTATAGGTTGAAGGTCCGGTAGGTGCCTCAACCCTACTTAGTTAAAGTAGTCAATATTAATCATGCATGCAATTCTTTTGGTATATTTTTGTTATGGCAAGAATCTATTTGATTATGCCTCATTCTCTTGGCCTTCTCATCTTATGATGATTCAATATCTTTATGTTTCATGTTATTTACTTATCTCTTGTACTTGTTCACAATGTTGGCACATACTTTTTTTCTTTTCCCTTTTGTTGGGTGCTCTCCCAACCACCCAGGTTAGGACAAGCTGTTGAGTTGAACCAAGAGAACATAGCTTTGGGTGCAGACCTAGCACTTGGAGATGTTGCTCTGGAGACAAGATTTGAAGTAATTTAGACTTCCCTCTATCTAGATCCTTTTTGTTTTATCTTGTTGTAAACGCTAATGAGAGATTTTGATGTACTTGTGTAATCTTTTATGAAAGTTGAATATAGTCAGTTATTTTTATTCCGCGGCTACACTTTGGTCTTTTGCATACCATTATAATAAATTTGGAAAATTTATACCTATTCCAACATACCTTTGAGTGTGTTTGGAATGGATGTTAATTCTTCACATTTTCTTTAGTAAGGGGGGTGATCCCGCCCACCTTACAGAAACGATATCATCTATAACAACAGTAGATACTCTCTAACTAGAAATGACTTTAGGTCAGCCTTCAATCACAAGGCATCAATCAATAGAGTATTCTTCAAAGATATTTTTTGAACAATCATAAAATATATATGTACTTAGATAAAGAGGGTCCAATTTTCAATGCCACATCTAATATGGTCTCACAATCATATGTCAACAACATTGAATAACCCTCAGTTGAAGAGCTTCAAGATGCACCACAAAGAACAAGGAAGTTGCAACTTATTATGATTCCCTTTAACGCCTTCATCCATTGGTTTTTGACCATGGCAGATCTTTCCACTAGGTGGGTTACTACTTAAAATTTCAACATAAAAGACATGTCGTGTGGAAGGATGGTCGTAAAGAAGGTAGAGCACATAACGATTGAAGAAATCCCTACACACTTAAAATGTCTAATATAGGGGGTGGAAGGGTGGTATTGCCCTAACTAGAAGGAGATAATTATTGACACCAGTTTCCCTCAACAGAAGCCTGACTCAGGGGACAACGTGTTCATTGTGCTCAATACCATTGAAAGCTTAAAATAGGGGGATTCCTATTAAGCAGATAGCCAATGAACTTCCATGCCTTATGAGGGATGTACATCATGGAGAACATCAGTGATAGAAGATTCTTCTATGAACAAAACATGCAAGACATCCCTGGTAGGATATACTCATTGGTACCCATTCTACAGAAAACACCAAGGAGGGAGCAATTGAGATAGATGTGAAAGGATTCAAAAATCCCTCCTCGGCAACCAGTTACAAAAGCTCCAGTTGAAATCACTCCTCCCCAACAAAAAGATATTCAGACCCCTTTAACTAAGGGAATAGATTGACAAATTGACAAAGAAGTTGAGGTGGCTAAGGAAACACATGTTCCTACAAATAAAGTAGATATCGTTCAAGTGACTGAACAGAAATCTTAACCACCACATGAAGAAGTGGATGCTCCCGTTCATTCCAATAAAGAAACAAACGAAGAATATTATACCCGTATTTCATATGAAGCTACATCAGAATTACCACCTACATATCAGATACAACCCACCTTTAACAACTTTGACAAAGATTCATGCTATGGGTATCGCTAGAGGATCTAAATTTCATACAAGCAAGAACTCAAGCCCAGTGATGATGAAATTATCACAATCTTTGAGAGAGGAAATGTCCAAGTCTTATGGCTAGACCTCTACAACATTCTCACTATTGGAGGATATATGACAGTAAATGTTATGACAACTTGTCAGCTACTTCTAGTTGATAAGCTCAATGATGTATATGTGGCCTTCTATGATATAGTATGGGACATCATTATAAAAAAGTAATTAGGAGAGCTCCAATGACTTATAGAATTACCTAAAGTCTAGCGTTCCATGTCTAATCTTTGTACCTATTCTGCACGATGGCCACTGAATGATTCTGTCGATCAATTTGCAAGGCAAAACAACAATCTTATATAACAGCTCAGACGTCATGTTCAACATGAAGAGAACAATTTATCATAAAATCACAACAAGCATAATTGAATTGAAAGTCACACAAGTGGCTACTCATATTATTGAGATTTTCATGATGTATGGCAGAGGCTTCGTTGAGGCAGAAAAGAAATTTGAAAAAACACAATTCTTCCATAGGAGTCTGCAACAAGCATTTGGCTTCAATGATCGTCGCTTCTATATCTTATTCTAGATGAAAATGCTAGCAAAGTTTGATAAGAAGGTGGAGTTCAAATAAGAAGAATATTACTAACACCACCTTCGAGGGACTTAGCACTGCAGCTCCTAACCTTAGAATGGGCATTGACAAGTTCAAAGCTTTAACTCGCATGTTCTCACTCAACCTTACTCTTTGACACCCTAGGGATAGGGTGTATGATAAGTTTTGGGAGGGGGTACGAACATGTGAGCTAGGTAAGTCTACTTGCACAACACCTTAAATTTCTATTTTTCTCATTTTACTTTTCCTCATCTCCTTGAATGAGGATTTTGCAAAAAAAAATTGAAAACTCAGAGTACAAATTTTGCTAGTGTAAATATCTTAGTTATATTAATCCTAACAAAGGAAAATTTTGATATTTAGGAGAAATTTTGAATCTGATTTTGTGGATGTTATCATCACTCACATACTAAACCTTTTTGTCTTTAGTCAACTTCTTAGTGTAATCATTTTAAGAGTGATGTTTTAGGCTATTTCTTTACCTAATAAAAATCTTATGGACCATGTATTTACGTCATTCTTATCTCAAGATATTACATGCAATAAAATAATGCTACTATCCTAGGAAAAAATCATGTGAAATAAGGAGGACCCCATATGGTGCTCTCCCAATTGACTACCTAGCCTCCCAGTACAAGTTGAAAGGTGTAAACACTAACAATAGAGGAATTACTACCACTTCTAGTGATCAATCTCCACTATGGGATCAAAAGATTATTGTCATCCCATATACCACAATTATCCTATCACCTGAGCCTTGTAAGCAAGAATAAAAGTTGTGCATGAATAAAAACATAACAGTTGTTCCTGTAAAGATGCCGAAAGGACCCACCCCACCGACGTATAACTTCACTCAAGAATATAGATATGTCGTTCCTGGTACTGGATCCTGAAATCCAAGAAAAATCACTTGTCTTTCAACATCAATCTCACATAACCACCTGAAATTACATCAAGATTGATAGCTGAGTAACACTATTTTACAACAGCACTCATGGTTGAGTGAACCCTAGAAAGATGGGAAATACAAGAAACCTTGGCCCAACTCTACACCACTAGCTAAGACCACCCCAAAGAATAAAATTTGGTTGTGAAAGATACCTATGACGATGTCTTGCACAAGTACGTCTTGGAAATTAGGTTTGGTGCAAACCATGAAGTAGATACTCCTCCAAATAAAATGATGCAGTGTGTCATGCAACTCTAGATCTAAGAGAATGAAACATGGGGGTACAATAACTAGACAGAGCCACCATGTAGAAGTATTGACCTAAGGATGGTGTAAAAACATGGTCAGTAGTTGAAAATCACCATAAATCCCTTAACATTTGTTTGATGTCTTATTTCTATTTATTAGCTTGAGGGAAACCTAGATTCCAAGTTTGAGGAGTTGATAATATCTAATTTTGTGTATGTTTCATGCCTAATTATACCCTTTATTTACTTCTATAGTGAATTCCTACGTTAACTTTGTCACATTTTGTTCATGCTTGCCATTCACATCTCTATTTAAAATTAACTACTCATTTCCATGCAAGAAATCCATTAAACGATGATTCCAAACTGTATACAGGATTCCCATTGGTTTTTGAAACCAATGGTGGCTATTCGACTACTCAGAAGCCTACCAAGACAACACACCATCGGTTCTGACAATTGATGGCCCCGTCCCTCATTCTAGAAAATCCATCAAAATACCAGCCATCAGATGTTGGCAGATCTACATCATCAGAAGACAAGAGGTTGGATATCCATCGATCATCACTGCAAGCTCACACGACATCCTTCCAATGGTTCAACTACTTACCTCACCTTATGATTTCATTCCTGCTTAAGCCTACCGAAGGTCGGTCTGGGTCTGCTTTTCAATGGCTTTATTTGGAGTCGAAGAAGACTGATCTCACCTACCAATGGCTCACCTACACCATAGCTTATTGATGGAGAAATTGTATGGATCAGTCATTCAAACTGTTAAGCCTTTGCCCAATTCACGTACTCAGAAGACTTGGGGTGCAAGCGAGGCTTCTTTACGAGTGCCTCAAGCCCCAAAAAATGCTACCAATAGCACCCCCCTACTTGAGAGAAGGGGTCACATCATGGGAGGAGAGGATGAAGTGTTGCTGCTAAGCTAGTTTCCCATCTACCTCCACTCCCTTCCATTGGTTCGATGCAACCTAAGGATGAGAGTTTGAAGGAAGAAACTCATCCATCATCATCGAGTAGTCCCTGACTCCTACTTTGAAAGGAGTAAACTAAGCCAACCATATTCATCTTCATTGCAAAAATCAAAGAGAAGGAGGTCTCCATCGACCTTGATTCGTTTGGGTTATTGTTGGTGTATTCTTTTCCTTCCTCTCTAAATTTGTTCACCTTATTCCATCCCCATCTCCATGTCTTATCATACTTGAAATTCCTTCATGCCACACCGCCATGAGTGCCTAGTCATGCAACTTGGGTTGGGAGTGGCCGATAAGGCTCTCCCAACATGTAAATACTTACTTCTATTGAATATATGTTGTTAGCAATGTTTACCTCCATACTCTTGTTCTTAATGCTTCACTTGCATGATTAGCTACTATCTTGTTTTGTTTGATTGTTAATGCCTCGACAGAGTGGCATTAACATATATCTAAGTTTTATGGAGCTACATGAATGCATGAGAATGTTAGAATGCTTAAGCTAGTGATCATATGGTTTTACTTTGATTGTTTGTTTGCCATCTCGAGAGAGAGACAACTTTCTAATCTAGAACTATCCTAAGCTCGAGGGAGGAGGGAATGGACACTTATGATGATTGTTTGTAAACTTGTTGAGGGTTTACAATCAAAGTGTGTGTTTTATGTTAGTGAGAGATCTTAGACGCCAAAACCCAATTTGAGTTTCCCATCCACCTTGTCTTAACTCGTTGAACTATCCTTGTTTGATTTTGTTTAGTCTTTTGTTTTACTTCCTTTTTTGTTATTTTGTCTAGTTATGTGCCACCATTCCAAAAGGAACATAATCTTACCCTTCTGGGTTGGTCTAACTAAGCCAAGTCTTTCAATTCTCAGTACTTGTCATCCTTGTGTGGTTTGACCCCAATTAACTACATCAACCCCATCATTATTGTTGTGGGAGCATAAGTATCATGTTATAAATATAAAGTCAGATAACTCTAGATCTGGTCCTTCTTGGACATGTAATTTTGGGTGATCAATTACTCCTAAAGATCATAGAAATGTTCATAGGGAGATCACATGGTACATCAAGCATGTGTCCTATTTACCATGTAACTGTTTTATATTGATAGTGTTTTCAGTGATCTTGTTATGGATGTTTTTTATAAGCATTACCGATTACTTTAGGGTAGTTACTCATTCATTGGTTGGTGAGGGCCAGTTTGGGAATGATAGGGGATAGTTAGGAAAAGTGATTCATATGTATTTTTCTTCTTGCTATATCTTTCAAACAAATCCAAGAATAGTGTTGCTAGAGGACAAGCAACATTCAAACTTAGATGATTTTGATGCATCAGTTCTATGTTGCTTTTCATTGGATATTTTTTGGTGCTTTAAGCATGAATATTATGATTTTTCCTTGTTTTATATGTATTAACCTATGAATTACATGTGCATCAATTATGGCTCATTTATATCAAACTACTTGATTTTATGATCATTTGCTCGAACTTATGTTGTTGTTCCTCTTTTTTTAAGAAATATGAATATTTACTGATCAAATCAGTTCCACCTGCATCCCAGACATTGTTACCAACATCTTACACCTAGGATAATAACAAGGAGAGGAGCATATGTGCTACCTAGGTGTAACTCAATGTTATCAAGAGTCGGGTCAATGCCATCCAGATATAAACTTGGTGGCATCGACTTGAGTTCTAGAAACATTAGGGACATAAATTAATTATCTTGGTGCTACTGACAACAGAGTTAGTTGTATAAATTGCAGCATTCAGACACTAGTGAGAATGAACTAGATTCTATCAGTGCATCTGTCAGTAGTATTGATGTGGAACGAGAAGGCAAAATTGTTTTTCATATCAATGCTATTGACACCTTGTCAGTAGCATTGGCCCAGCATGATTAATTCATATATGAAATTAAGTTAGATTTAAAAAGGTGTAAACTAAGAGAGGGTTAGGCCTCACTTATGACCTAAGGAGGGTGATGAGCAAATCTATCACATATGCTTGTACATAGAGACAAATGGAGTGTTAAAGAAGGAAATTGGTGCATTGGACGATATGGGCACTTCTAGAGAACAAAGTTGTAGGTTGGTGGTGTTCATCGAAAGGGGTTGTTGAGTCCCATCTCTAGGAGTTTTTCTATCAATTTTCTGAAGCATTTCTTTCTCTTCTTGCTGTGATTTAATGAAGAACATGTAGGGCTAAATCCTTCTTTTCCCTAGGACCCGAGGGTAGCTTGATGCATTTTTGTAATTGAGTTCAATTATGGTATAATGTAGTTTCCTTAATTCTAAATGTTGGTATGTATGCCTAGAGATATAATCATATGATGATTGTACTGAGGAATCATGTACTTGATTTGATATTAATGAAGGTAATTTTTCCTATTATGTTCGTCTCAGTCATGAGTATGATGACACAAACATGTTAGATGTCTAAATAATGATGTTACTTGATGACATGTGTCTTCAGATTGAGGGCACGAACAATGAGATCATATGTTTGATAAGAGTATTTACATTCTAATTTTGTCCCTTGTTAGATATTATTATGGAATCAAAATAGACAAAAATAACACATAAGACTATAATTTGTGTTGACTAATAATAGAGTCTCATTAGAATGATATTGGATATCAAGTCAAACACATAGGTACTACTTTGGCAATAGTGTACCAGATAGACCCACCTTGAGAGTGATACATGGCAACCATGGAATGGTAGTTAGAATCAGATCTCAAAGTGATAGAGGTGATTTTGTTCTTAGATCTGAAGTCACTACACTCATTGTATGGCGTTCAATGAAATTTGACACCATACAACGTGATCTTGAATAAGGTTTTCCATAAAGGTGGATCTCGGGTATGGGATCAATTGTGAATGATGTAGATGACATTTTTCCCTCCTATAAGAGTTGATATCCTGGCCACTTGACAAGTGATATTGAGAAATGTATGGCCATACTCATGTGAGTCAATATGTGATATGTGAACTCACATGCATCTCATAAAGTCTTCTCTAGTTCAAGGAACGTGGATTGAATGTTAAGAGGATGACGATTTTGTACCTCGTGCTCAATATAGATATCAATGACAATGGAACTATATGATCATGATAACACTAATCAAATATGTAGGTTGAAGTTGTTCTCTCACTTTCCAATTACTTGGGTAGCAATAATGTGTTGCTAGATATTGCTTGTAAAGAGGCGAGATCACCTCTTTACTGAAATTTAAAGGAAATACAAACATCCACAATTTTAACAAAATTTAGAGACTTTGAGGATGATTGCATAATATTCCAAGTAAATAAGCATGATTCCAGATACATAATAAAATGTCAATAGCAGCGGAAAGAAAGGAATAACAAGCTTGTGCATGGCTTTATTGTTTATTACATAACTGATTTCTAAAAGAAAAGATAAGATAAGAGGATCTAGCTATAGCAACCTAGCCATCCTTCTTGAAAAGCTAACGATCAACTACGGAGGAATCTTTCTTCAAGCTCGTCCTTCACCTTGCACAGCACCAACACCTGGGTGGTTGGGAAGTCACCCAGCAAGAGGGAAAAGAGAGAAAACTATGTGTTACAAGAATATTCTAAAAATGGCAATGAAAGTTGTAACAAGTAAATTAGGCTAGATATTTGGTGTAAAGAGAGACATCAAAGAGTATGAGGCTTTTTATAATGAAACTTGTCAATAACAAAATAAATAAGGGTTTTGCATGTAAATTAATATGTTTACCTAACTAAGTAGGGTTGAGGCACCTACCGGACCTCTAACCTTAGGTGAGGGAAGAATAAGACATTTCCAGTCACCTATAATATATATTGGGGAGAATTATAAACATTCCCCTAGGGAGATTTTATACATGCCCTCTATGGGTGGTTGTACATAAGTACCACTACTTTAATATTAAATAGAACATTTAATTACATGCTAACAAAGGATTTATGGCAAGATTAAGCAAAAGAATATGTAACATGGTAGTGGGGTATGAATACCCAAACAAGATAATACTACAACTATTTTTGAGGCAATAAGCAATTTAGGTTTCAAGAATCAAGGATTTAGATCAGATTAAACCTCATAAGAAATTATGGGTAATGGCTTAATGTTTTCCCAACTGAAAGGTAGATGCACAAACAAAACACATACCTTAGCCTCAGGTGTTCTAGAATTTCTCTTTTCAACCCTTCACACGAATTTTAGAACCCACTTTCCCTAATTCATCATTAGATTTATAAATTAGAATTGTATGCATTCTTTAAAGGTTGAAAAACCCTAATATTACTAAATTTTTGTACAAACCATCGATTTAGACTCCAAAAACCTCATCATCATCTTAGTTAGGATTTTCTGATCAAAATAACATATAATATTGTATGTTTTGAAAATATGGACTTTTAGGGTTAATTTTAGTGATTTTAAGTTAATTAATTCATTCTAAAAAAAATTACGTTTTCGCAAACATCAAAATCAAAACTCAAAATTATTTTTAATGAATAGGTATCGTCTTCCTGAATCCAAAACACTATTTATTTTCTATTTTTGACCAACGGAATAATTTATAGAAAATACGTCATTCTGACCAATCAGTGTGTGCCACGTAGGCAACCACACTCAAAACCGAGAGGTCGGGGGTGGTGACCCGCGTCTCAGGGGCGCTCGCAGGAGGCGAGTGGGTCGGGGTCAAGCGGTCAAAGCAAAAGAAGGAAAAAGACGCGAACGTCCCTCGCGCGGATCAGAGAAAGCAACCAGCCCGAGGGGTAAAAAGGTAAAACGAAGGGAATCGTCTTCTTCCCTTGCTCGCGACCTGGGAAAAGAACAGCGAGAAGCAAAGCTCGGCCGATTTGGGCAAATTCACGATACTCAACGAAAACTCACGTTCAAGTATTCGAATGAAAGAGGAAGAAGAGTCAAAACTATTGGTACCTTTTAATTGATCGCAGACGAAGCAACCGGGGAATGAGATGTGCCGCAAGCCAGGGGTCCTCGGTGGCCAGATGGGGGTCAGATCAATCACGAAAAACCAAATTGGGGGCACGAGCGGGTTGATAAGGTGATGGCGGTCATTGGGGTTGAGATATATATAGGCAAGGAACCCTAGACTAGGGTTTAGGTAGGAGCAAGGAGAGGAGGCCGGCGGCCAGTTTAGGCATTTCTCAAAAACTCATCTAACCCCAAAGTTTTTGGGATAATCTTGTGCGAAATCTCGCAAGGAATCCAACAAAACAAATTTGAGCAAAAATCGTCGAGTAAAACTTGAGATATATCGATTTGAAAAATAAAAAAACAAAGAACTTGTTGCCTTATTCGGCTAGAGGAGAAAGATGACCGTGGGTCGTCAGATTGGTGGACCCGGGTCCACCAAGGACTCTGGGCCGTCCGATCTCGCGCATGAGATTAGAAAATTGATTCTTAATAAAATTCGATCAAAACTCATTTAATTCTTAAATGTTTTTCTCTCTCTTCGTTTGGAGGCTCAAATGTTGTCCAAATATTACCAAATTTTATATCCTGACTTATTTTGACGCGTAGAATCCAAATATGGAGTTAGTTTTGCCTTTTGAGAAAGTTTGATAGGTGAATTAATTAATATATCATTTTCTCTTTCCTCCTTCAAAAGAGGTGATAACATTATCTAAAATTAGTATAACTTCACCCATAATTCTCATTAAGGGATTGGAATACGATTTTGCAATTATCCTTACAAGTTGAGATTATTTATTTATTTATTAAATAAATAGAATATTCTACACACTTTCTCTCTCTCCTATTTTACTCATTATTCACACATTATCCAAATTAGTTGCAAATTTGCACAGAGGCTTATTTTTATATTTAGAATATGAATTTGGAGTTATTTACCTGATTTAGAACATTAAGTATTTTATTTCACTTTATTGGTATATTCCCTATTTTCTTTTGATAATGTTATTAATATTTATACTTATGTTCCATTTTAAATGATACTTGGCCCTTAAGTTACATTTTGCTCAAGGAAACAAATTTAAGTGTCAAATTATCCTGATGGTTTCAAATTATATTATTTGGTGCAAAAATCTTTCTAATTATCTTCTTTACCCATAAATTCCCATATTACCTTTAATTATTGCACTTATCTTCTCCCTTATATAAATTTCAGATTTTCTCTTATTCTAGGAAGTGCTAGAAAATTCCAGGACAAAACATTTTATTCTTTTTATTGCTTAATTTACAATTTGCATTTTAGACCCATTATCTAAATCTAACTGAGGTGTTTGTGCATACAACCCTGTATTAAGAATATATGGGAAACATTTATCCAATAACCATCATAATTCCACTAAATCAAATCCAAAGACATATGGAACGAAAATGAAGGACAAAACTTATAGAAAAGAGTACAAAGAGGTTCATAAAGGATTTCAGTATGTTACATCACTCCACCCCTTAAAAAAGGATTTCGTCCCTAAAATCTCATACAAAGAGGGAAGGGTGAGTACGTAACATCGCGTCTCTCAACTCCCAAGTGGTTTCTTCTAAACCATGGTATCTCCACAAAACCTTCACTAACTCTATCTCCTTATTCTTCAACTGCTTTACTCGGGAGTCAAGGACCTTCACAGGTAGTTCTTCATAAGTCAGATTCTCATTAATCTCCACAGGTTTAATGGTGAGTACATGTGACAGATCCTTAACGTACTTCCTCAACACAGAAACATGGAACACATTGTGGATCTTATCATAAGTAGGAGGCAAAGCAAGATGATATGCACAATCCCCCACTTTATCTAAGATCTCAAATGGTCCAACATAGCGAGGACTCAACTTGCCTTTTACTTTAGATCTTGCAATAGAACGTATAGGTGTGATCTTTAGAAAAGCATAGTCTCCCACTAAGAAGGTTACATCAGACCTCTTTTTATCAGCATACATCTTCTGTCTGTCTTGAGCAGCTTTCATCTGTTTCTTTATTAATTGTACCTCCTCAAGCATCATATGCATGTCATCAGTCTTTACTAGGGAACGTTCACCAACATCATTCCAGTGCAAAGGCGAACGACAAGGTCTACCATAGAGAGCTTCAAAAGGTAGCATACCAATACTGGCTTGGTAGCTATTGTTTTAAGTGAACTCTGCTAACGGTAGATACCGATCCCAGGCACCACCCCAATCCATCACACAAGCACGTAGCAAGTCCTCCAGAATCTGAACTGTTCTCTCAGACTGACCATCAGCTTGCGGGTGGTAAGCAGTACTGAAACGCAGATCAGTACCCATCTCTTCTTGAATCTGACCCCATAAGTGAGAAGTGAATTTCGGGTCTCGATCAGAAACTATCACAGCAGGGACACCATACAGACGAACTATCCACTCCATATACAACTGAGCCATCTCAGCAACTTTATACATGGTTTTGAAAGGCAAGAAATGAGCAGATTTTGTAAGCTGATCAATCACCACCCAAACAGCATCATAACCTTTCTTGGACTTAGGGAAACCAGTAACAAAGTCCATTGTGATCTTCTCCCACTTCCATTTTGGAATCTCAAGAGGATGAAGAAGACCACAGGGTCGTTGATGTTCAATCTTGACTTGCTGACATGTCAAGCACTTTGCTACGAACAGAGCTATATCATTCTTCATGTTCTTCCACCAAAAGCTTCGCTGTAAGTCCTTGTACATCTTGGTTGTGCCAGGGTGAATAGTGTACTTGGACCCATGAGTTTCTTTTAGAACCTTCTATCTCATATCACCAGCATTGGGAATCCACAACCTTTGTCTGAAGCAGACAACACCATCCACTCCGATAGAGAAGTCAGATTGTGGTTCCTCCGATAAAGCTTTCAACTCCTCAAGCTCGGAACTCTCCAACTGTGCATCCATGACTTCTGAGATCCAGGTTGGTGTAACGATCAAACTGGCCATATGAACACACAACTTATCTTCATCCACGGAATCGTCAGGCTGAGGTCTCCAACTAGCCACATGCTCAAGGTTTTCCCACACAGAGCATCTCATAGCAGCATAAACAGCATCCTTCTTGTGACTTAGAGCATCAGCTACGACGTTTGCTTTACCAGGATGATAGGTGATGGTGAAGTTGTAATCTTTAAGATATTCCATCCACCTACGCTGTCACAAGTTTAGATCCTTCTGAGTCAGCAGATATCTCAGACTCTTGTGATCAGAAAAGACTTCAAACTTTTCACCATAGAGGTAGTGTCACCAGATCTTCAAAGCATGAACTATGGCAGCAAGCTCCAAATCATGTGTAGGCCAATTTGCTTCATTAGGTTTCAACTATCGAGAAGCATAGGCGATCACCTTTCCGTCTTGCATCAAAACACACCCTAAGCCTTATCAGGATGCGTCGGTGTAAATGACATAGGGTATGCCCTCAACAGGCAAAGCAAGCACGGGTGCAGAAGTCAGACTCATCTTCAACTTCTGAAAACTATCCTCACATTCAGGAGTCCATGAGAACTTGACCTCCTTCCAAGTCAGCTTGGTCAAAGGTAAAGCCAACTCAGATAACCCTTTGATAAACTTCCGATAGTAACTAGCTAGACCAAGGAAACTACAGATTTCAGACAGGTTTTTCGGAGCATTCCACTTTGTCACAGCTTCTACCTTCGCAGGATCAACATCTATATGGCTGGAAAAAATCACATGACCAAGAAACATAACTTCCTTTATTCAGAACTCACATTTTGAGAATTTTGCATACAATTGATTTTCTCGCAATGTGCTGAGTACAATCCGCAGGTGCTCGCGATGTTGTTCCAACGTCTCAGAATAAACCAAAACATCATCAATAAACACCACTACAAACTTAATGAGATATGTACGGAATACTCGGTTCATCAGGTCCATGAACGCAGCAGGGGCATTCGTCAAACCAAAAGGCATGACCATGAATTCATAATGCCTATAACGAGTTCTGAACGTTGTCTTCGGGACATCATCATCCTTTACACACATCTGGTAGTAACCACTTCGCAGATCCATTTTGGAGAACACGGTGGCTGACTTCAGCTGATCGAATAGGTCGTCGATGTGCGGCAACGGATAACGATTCTTCATTGTCACCTGGTTAAGCATGCGGTAGTCCATACACATCCGCAAAGAGCCATCCTTCTTCTTCACAAACAGGACAGGGGTTCCCCAAGGGGAAACACTAGGGCGAATGAAGCCCATGTCGAGAAGCTCTTCAAGCTGCTTCTTCAACTCCACCAGCTCAGCAGGGGCCAAGCGGTAGGATGGCTTCGATATCGGTGAAGTTCCGGGTATGAGCTCGATGGAGAATTCCACCTCGCGAGTTGGCGGCAACCCGGGAAACTCCTCGGGAAAGACATCTGTGAATTCCTTCACCACATCAACATGTTCTAGAGTAGGAGGTGTAGCATCGAGAACTATGGAGGCTAGAAAGGCTCTACACCCTTGCGAGACAAGCTTTTCAGCTTTAATGGCAGAGATGATGAACTATCGCTCTTCTTGCTTCTTGCCCTTGACACACACTTTTCCTTCATCAGGATGAACCAGGCTAACCTTGGATTCCTCAAAGTACAAAACTGCTTTATACTTCTTTAACCAATCCATACCCAGGATGATGTCAAAGACGGTCATATCAAGCAAGACAAAAACTGTGGGAAACATTATTCTGGATATACAGAGGTTCAAGGTAGGAGTTTGGAGGTACGAGGAGCAGATTTTACCTCTAGGTGTTTTGACATCTAACACATGATCCATAAACTCAGATTCGATATCAAGCATAGAGGCAAACTGACTAGATATGAAGGTATTGGAGGAACCATAATCAAATAGGGCTTTTAAAGGATGCATATTAAGGTGCAGTGTACCTTCAATCACTTCATTGCCTTCACCTTCTTCTTCGGCATTGAGAGTGAACATTCTCCCATTCCGCCTTTCTACTGGCAGACGCCTCGGGTTCTGGTTGTTGTTGTTGTTATTGTGGTTCCGCGGCGGCTGGTTCTGTCTGGGCTGTTGCGGCTGCGGGACATTATTCTGCCCTTGCTGGAAACGAGGGTAGTTGGGTCGGATGTACCCAACTTGGCCGCACTCATGGCAGGTTGGTGGAGGACGGTTGCCATTATGAGCAGGTGCATTATTGGCGGGGCATCTTCCAGGAGGATGGTGGCAATTGCACCTGTTGTAGCAATCACATCCACAGTTCTCATGTTGGTTTGGATTCTTCCTTTTGTTGTTGAAGCTGTTAGAAGCTTGAAACCCTAGATACGACTCAATGGCGAGAGCTTTGTCCACCATCTGTTGAAAAGTGAGTGGCAGTTGCGGAACGAGGCTTCGACCCACATGGTAGTTCAGGCCTTCCAAGAACATGGTTGCTCTTCTGTCAGCTCCAAGGTCGGTGGTGTAACGTTCTAGTAGCAGAAATTTCTAAACGTAGTCGGCCACGCTCATGCTTCCTTGCTTGAGACTGTAAAACTCAGCCTCCTTCTTCCTCAGGAAAGCAGGGCAGGTGTACTTCTCTCTGAATAACTTCAGAAACTAGGTCCACTCCATGGAAGAGGTGTCCCGAGTGCGGGCAACACTGTTCCACCAAACGTTCACCGGTCCATCCAGCACGTACGTCACGAACCGAACCTTCTGGTGAGGAGGGCACGCCATACCCTTGAAGGTCCGATCCAGGGCCAACACCCAGTCGTCGGCTTTGCCCACCATGTTAGGCTCACTCTCACCCTTGAAGTAGGGTGGCTGCATCTTAATGAAATCAGTGAGGGTGAACTCCCTTGGCTTGGTGGCAACAGCAGCAATGGTGTTGAGTTGTCCCATCATGGTGGAGGACAACAACTGTCGCAACATCGCCAGTTCTTGCTCAGGTGTGAAGGCAGGAGCACCAGAAGCAGGTTGGTTAACTGCAGGAGTCGCAGGAGTGTCGGGGTCGTTAGGGGTCGACTCCTGGTTCTCATTGCCAAACAAGTCACCTCTCCTGAAAATTTAGGGTTATCATATTAGGTTCTCAGGAGTAAAGAATCATAGATGAGAAGAGAATAGAAATAGAGATGAGAAAATGCTATTGCCTAAAAGCATACTACTTCGGCCAAATCGTATCGGTGCAGGCCAGGTCAGATCATATGGGCACGAGAGTCCTCGTATACCAAGCTAGTGGTGCGGAGGAAAATTTTTCCAGCCCCCAATACCCTGATCATTTCTAGACACCCTTGCTTCAACTGCATACCCTAATAGTCGCCTAAAGGCTCTGATACCATGCTGTAAAGAGGTGAGATCACCTCTTTACTAAAATTTAAAGGAAATACAAACATCCACAATTTTAACAAAATTTAGAGACTTTGAGGATGATTGCATAATATTCCAAGTAAATAAGCATGATTCCAGATACATAATAAAATGTCAATAGCAGCGGAAAGAAAGGAATAACAAGCATGTGCATGGCTTTATTGTTTATTACATAACTGATTTCTAAAAGAAAAGATAAGATAAGAGGATCTAGCTATAGAAACCTAGCCATCCTTCTTGAAAAGCTAACAATCAACTGTGGAGGAATCTTTCTTCAAGCTCGTCCTTCACCTTGCACAGCACCAACACCTGGGTGGTTGGGAAGTCACCCAGTAAGAGGGAAAAGAGAGAAAAGTATGTGTTACAAGAATATTCTAAAAATGGCAATGAAAGTTTTAACAAGTAAATTAGGCTAGATATTTGGTGTAAAGAGAGACATCAAAGAGTATGAGGCTTTTTATAATGAAACTTACCAATAACAAACTAAATAAGGGTTTTGCATGTAAATTAATATGTCTACCTAACTAAGTAGGGTTGATGCACCTACCGGACCTCTAACCTTAGGTGAGGGGAGTATAAGACATTTCCAGTCACCTATAATATATATTGGGGAGAATTATAAACATTCCCCTAGGGAGATTTTATACATGCCCTCTATGGGTGGTTGTACATAAGTACCACTACTTTAATATTAAATAGAACATTTAATTACATGCTAACAAAGGAGTTATGGCAAGATTAAGCAAAATAATATGTAACATGGCAGTGGGGTATGAATACCCAAACAAGATAATACTACAACTATTTTTTAGGCAATAAGCAATTTAGGTTTCAAGAATCAAGGATTTAGATCATATTAAACCTCATAAGAAATTATGGGTAATGGCTTAATGTTTTCCCAACTGAAAGGTAGATGCACAAACAAAACACATACCTTAGCCTCAGGTGTTCTAGAATTTCTCTTTTCAACCCTTCAAACGAATTTTAGAACCCACTTTCCCTAATTCATCATTAGATTTATAAATTAGAATTGTATGCATTCTTTAAAGGTTGAAAAACCCTAATATTACTAACTTTTTGTACAAACCATCGATTTAGACTCCAAAAACCTCATCATCATCTTAGTTAGGATTTTCTGATCAAAATAACATATAATATTGTATGTTTTGAAAATATGGACTTTTAGGGTTAATTTTAGTGATTTTAAGTTAATTAATTCATTCTAAAAAAATTACGTTTTTGCAAACATCAAAATCAAAACTCAAAATTATTTTTAATGAATATGTATCGTCTTCTTGAATCCAAAACACTATTTATTTTCTATTTTTGACCAACGGAATAATTTATAGAAAATACTTCATTCTGACCAATCAGTGTGTGCCACGTAGGCAACCACTCTCAAAACCGAGCGGTCGGGGGCGGTCGGGAGCGGTGACCCGCGTCTCAGGGGCGCTCGCAGGAGGCGAGTGGGCCGGGGTCAAGCGGTCAAAGCAAAAGAAGGAAAAAGACGTGAACGTCCCTCGCACGGATCAGAGAAAGCAACCATCCCGAGGGGTAAAAAGGTAAAACGAAGGGAATCGTCTTCTTCCCTTGCTCGTGACCTGGGCAAAGAACAGCGAGAAGCAAAACTCGGCCGATTTGGGCAAATTCACGATACTCAATGAAAACTCACGTTCAAGTATTCGAATGAAAGAGGAAGAAGAGTCGAAGCTATTGGTACCTTTTAATTGATCGCAGACGAAGCAACTGGGGAAGGAGATGTGCCGCAAGCCAGGGGTCCTCGGCGGCCAGATGGGGGTTAGATCAATCACGAAAAACCAAATTAGGGGCACGAGCGGGTTGATAAGGTGATGGCAGTCATTGGGGTTGAGATATATATAGGAAAGGAACCCTAGACTAGGGTTTAGGTAGGAGCAAGGAGAGGAGGTCGGCGGCCAGTTTAGGCGTTTCTCAAAAACTCGTCTAACCCCAAAGTTTTTGGGATAATCCTGTGCGGAATCGCACAAGGAATCCAACAAAACAAATTTGAGCAAAAATCATCGAGTAAAACTCGAGATATATCGATTTGAAAAATCAAAAACAAAGAACTTGTTGCCTTATTCGACTAGAGGAGGAAGACGACCGTGGGTCGTCAGATTGGTGGACCCGGGTCCACCAAGGACTCTGGGCCGTCCGATCTCGCGCATGAGATTAGGAAATCAATTCATAATAAAATTCGATCAAAACTCATTTAATTCTTAAATGTTTTTCTCTCTCTTCGTTTGGAGGCTCAAACGTTGTCCAAATATTACCAAATTTATATCCTGACTTATTTTGACGCGTAGAATCCAAATATGGAGTTAGTTTTGCCTTTTGAGAAAGTTTGATAGGTGAATTAATTAATATATCATTTTCTCTTTCCTCCTTCAAAAGAGGTGATAACATTATCTAAAATTAGTATAACTTCACCCATAATTCTCCTTAAGGGATTGGAATATGATTTTGCAATTATCCTTACAAGTTGAGATTATTTATTTATTTATTAAATAAATAGAATATTCTACACACTTTCTCTCTCTCCTATTTTACTCATTATTCACACATTATCCAAATTAGTTGCAAATTTGCACAGAGGCTTATTTTTATATTTAGAATACGAATTTGGAGTTATTTACCTGATTTGAAAACATTAAGTATTTTATTTCACTTTATTGGTATATTCCCTATTTTCTTTTGATAATGTTATTAATATTTATACTTATGTTCCATTTTAAATGATACTTGA
This sequence comes from Alisma plantago-aquatica, assembly GCA_963693085.1. Classification (NCBI taxonomy): domain Eukaryota; kingdom Viridiplantae; phylum Streptophyta; class Magnoliopsida; order Alismatales; family Alismataceae; genus Alisma; species Alisma plantago-aquatica. Next base: position 1,180,959,179 of record OY856412.1, on the reverse strand, counting down.
CCCTTAAGTTACATTTTGCTCAAGGAAACGAATTTAAGTGTCAAATTGTCCTGATGGTTTCAAATTATATTATTTGGTGCAAAAATCTTTCTAATTATCTTATTTACCCATAAATTCCCATATTACCTTTAATTATTGCACTTATCTTCTCCCTTATATAAATTTCAGATTTTCTCTTATTCTAGGAAGTGCTAGAAAATTCCAGGACAAAACATTTTATTCTTTTTATTGCTTAATGTACAATTTGCATTTTAGACCCATTATCTAAATCTAACTGAGGTATTTGTGCATACAACCATGTATTAAGAATATATGGGAAACATTTATCCAATAACCATCATAATTCCACTAAATCAAATCCAAAGACATATGGAACAAAAATGAAGGACAAAACTTATAGAAAAGAGTACAAAGAGGTTCATAAAGGATTTCAGTATGTTACATTGCTCATTGCTTGTGATGTCATGACCTAGTTATGGACATTCACTACCAACGTAATTTGGGACAATATGGTTACATGCATAGGATGCACCTTGAATAGGAGTTCACTCAAGAATATGTTTTAACTTGGTTACTAAAGTAGTTTTGTAATCAAATTAAACAACACGGACTCTCAGTTGGCTGACTGGAATATCCAGTCAACGGAGTGGTGTGCCATTCGATCAATTGGAGTGTCCAATCGAACGGACTGGATAGTCCACTCGACCGACTAGACGAATAGTAGGACTGGGCCAAGCAATCGATGATGACATAATGACGTGCATTAATCATCACATTAAAAGCTAGTATGTTTCTAAATAGGAAAGCAAGATAATCGACCAATAGGATGTTCTAGTCTACCAATTGGGTGTCTAGTCGACCGACTGGTGATTCCCATCAGCTGTGAAACCATGATATCTGACCCTTCATATCCCCATGGTTCATGAAACCCTAGCCCATCCACTCCTATATAAAAGGGGGTGGTCAGGGCTCTCAACACTCTTTTATGACAAGACTCCTCATCTTACAGTTGTGGTAATGTGATAGACAAAGGCATCTTACCGGTAAAAGGGAGAGATAGCCAAGGGGAGAAAAATTAATGCTAACATGTTGACAAAACAAAGGGACAACTCCTTATTTTTGGCTCTGGAAGCTCAACATGGAGTTCTTGGTGGTCCAATGGACTACGTAGAGGTGTGGAGGTTGTTTCCACTATGCTAGGAGGACATCGTCAACCACCATCCATGGTGCTACACCAGGAGGCCGCCATTGAGTGTTGTCCAGGTGTTGCTTGAGAAAGACACAGAACTCTATAAGGATTAATTCGTTGGACTTGCTACAAGACCAAGTATATGCCTTGTACCCTCCTTCCCATTTCACTATTATTGACACAATATACTAGTCATGGGGAATATGGTAATAAATTTTTTTATTTTTGGTGCCATCTCTGACACCAAATTTCCCTACATTGGTGTCAGAGTCACACCATTTACTATGTTTTGGGAGGTTCTATAATTTATTTTGTTGAATGTGATGAGAATATATAAATAAATAATATGCATGTCTGATTAAAACCACATATGTTAGGGAATGTCATGTAGATCCTATATATATGATATATATGCAACTTATGTGTCACCTTAAAATGTTTTCATGGTGGATGTATGTGTTTTTATGGCCAAACCCCTAGGATTATATGTGTTGTTGTGTGGATTATATCCTACATATTTTAAATTTGGTTTGCATACTGAACCTTACTCCTTTTTCTCCATATGTAATTAATGCTAAACCCCATCTGCTCCCCTCGAATGTAACTCAAGGTATTCACCTTTACAAAATTATAACATGTGGAATATAATAGTATTAGTTTCCTTTTATGACAAGAAGAAGGCATTCTAACCAGGTGAGTCGAGTGACTGGGAATTGCATCGGTCGAATAAAGGACCAGAAAAATTGGAGACTGATTGACTCGAAGGGTCCAGACATGTACTTGAGCCAAGAGCCAACTGGCTGACTGATGGAGAACCACTCGACTGACAGGAGACCAACTGATCAACTAGAGGGTCCATTTAACCAACCATCCAATTTCCAGCAAAGAGTTTTTCCTAAACTGCTTGATGCCTGTGATGTGTAACCTTAGGTGGATAGAAATTTTTTGTGGCTCCAAAGAATTGCACTAGTATGGCCATAACCATCGCTCGTATATTTGTGATTACATGTTTCGTTTGTGGGTATAGTATGTATATAATACACATTATTAGTATGTGGTTATTGTATATGTATATGTATTTATATATAAAATCTCTCAATAAATATTAAGTTTTAGATGTTTACCGTAAGGAACTCACATGAAAAGGTTGATCGACTAAACTTAGGTTACGCCAAAGCATGGTGTATTGTATGGCTCATGGAAGTGTGATGGTAGTTATGTGGGTCTGTCAAAGTAGGGTGTATTTGTATCGTGTTGTTTGTTGGGTCAAAATTAACTAGGTGACCTTAATAGGATTAAGCACCCAGAAGCATACATATGGACTACGGAAAGGAGTTTTGCATACCATCTATCGAAGAATTGTATTGGATGCAATTGGCAAATGTTTCCTACCTTAATAATTGGTTATGGACGCCAACGTTGGTTGGGTAATAACTTAATTATTTTGGATCTCATCTCACTAGAAAGTTATATGTTCCAAATTTATAGTGAAGGCTATCAATTTGAATAAAATAGTGCAAACAATAATTAATTAAAGGCCTAATTAATATTGAAAAAAAATATTTTAATTGAATAAAATAAAAAGTATTTTGAAAATTGCAAATTTTCTTATTGTAGAAACAAATGGTAAAACCAACAACTTTTCATTATGATCAGTCCTTGAGAAGGACAAGTTGAACGAGAATAACTTCCACAAATGACTCAGGACTTTGAGAATCGTTCTCACTCAAGAGAACAAATCATATATCATATAGACACCAGAGCTAGATGAACCCTCTCCCACCACGCCTAAGCATGAATAGGATGCTTACAAGAAGCATTCATAAAATGTCGTAGATATCAAGTTCCTAATGATATGCTCAATGAACTATGAGTTGTAGAGAAAACATGAAAATATGGATATTATCGAGATGGTAACACGTCTTAAGAATATTTACCAAGATCAGGAAAGACATGAGAGATATGATATCTCAAAGGTGTTGTTCAAGTGTACTATGACATAGGGAGATCCAATGGGGCCCCATGTTCTCAAGTTGATTGGGTACGTGGAGAACCTAGCAAGACTGGTATTTACCTTAGGCTAAGAGTTGGCCACAAATATGATTTTGCAATCATTTGCTTGAATCATATAGTCAATTTGTCATGAACTACAACATGAACAATTTTGATAAAACATTGTCTAAGTTGCTTGGCATGTTGAGAACAACCAAAGCACAAATGAAGAAGGACAATCCTAGATATGTGATGATGATCAGTAGAGGAAAGGGAAGGTCCAAGGGTAAACGTAAGGCCAAGAAGAGTTGCAAAGCCAGCCAAAAATGCATGACTTTTACACTAAAAGCAAAGGGAGGAGTGAGTAAGGAAGGGAAGTGCCACCATAGTCACCAACCTAGACACTGGAAGAGAAATTACTCTCTTTATGTAGAGGAGCATAGGAAGAAGAAGAAAGGAGATAGAGATCTCCACTTAGGTATATAGATTATTCAAATATATATGTTTACTTCATCATTTTGGTATTTGATACTGGATGAGGATCTCAGACATAGAATGATGTGCAGGATTCAAGAAAAAGTAAGCAAGACAAGGTGGAATTACGTGAAGTAAGAGTTGCTGCCACTACAGTTAGAACTTGTCATTTATCTTCACCCATTAGCGTGCAGTAGAATTAATGAACTGCCATTATGTACCTTCCATCAATAGAAACAACATATAGGTATCTTGTTTGTACAAAATTGGATTCAAATATCATATAATGAATTATTTATGTTTTATTTCAAAGATAAGATCTTTTATGGTAGTGTCCCAATGTCTCATAGTTCACATTTGTTAGTTCTGGATATAAGTATATATAAAGTAAACACTAAAAGACTTGATGACTCAAATAGAACATGCCTATGGTATTGTTGTCTAAGGAACATAAATGAGAAACACATCTCTAGATTCCATAAAGATGGTTATCTATATTGTTTTGGTTTTGAACCAATAGAGACATATGAGCCGTGTTGGGTTAAGGACAAAAGTACTTTTCACTAGAAACAATGGGAGAGCGAGTAATCTATTAGGCACTGTACATAATGATGTATGTGGACCTTTTAGAACAAATGCTAAAGGTAGTTGGTAGTATCAATACAATTGGATATTGATAGATGTAGAGAATACTTGAACCAAGAGTTTGAGGACCTTGTTTGAGATTATGATATTATATCACAATGGACTCCACCTGAAACATAATGATGTATAAGAAAGAAGGAATCAAACCTTGTTAGTCATGTTGCAATCAATGATGAGTCTAGCTAATATTCTGAATTCCTTCTTGGGATATGTTTTAGAAACCTTAGAGTTTACACTAGACTATGTACCATCTGAATTGGTTTAAAAGACACAATATGTGATATGGCATGGGAAATGTCCAGATGTATCTTTTGGGTATGAAACTTATATGAGAAACGGTTTCTTGAATAGCTTGGTCCAAAATTAGATAAATGTTATTTTGTTGTATGTACTAGGGAAACCAAAGGATACTACTTTTATTTTCCATCTGAACAAAAAAGTTTCCATCTAAACCAAAGGATACTACTTCTATTTTCCATCTGAACCAAAGTCACTAGACTGTCATAAATAATATCCTTAAGTACTTGAAAAGCACTAAGGATCAGTTCATTGTTTATGGTGATAAGGAAGAGTTGAGTGCAAGGGGTTACATCGGTGCAAGCTTCTAGACTGACAAAGAATATTAATGACTGCAATCTAACTTTGTGTTTGTCCTTAAAATAAAAGTTGTAAGCTAGAAAAGTTTTGAGCAAGAGAAAGTTACTAATTCTATAATAGAAGTTGAGTACCTTATTATTTTGCCCACAACAGAGGATATTGTATGGATCAAGAACTTTATTAGATGCACTTAGGAGGTTTCAATCATTGATGATGCAATAGAAATGCAGTGATAACAATGAAGCTATTCGATGGGCTAAGGAACCCAAATAGCATACTATGACATTTACATCTCATGTGAGATATCATACAAACGAGATGTGAATCTTTGGCAAGTACCTACAAGAAGCAAATGTTTCTAAGCCACTAGAAAAAGCACTGGTGTGGTAGAAACATGATGGTCATGTTAATATAGTTTGGAATAAGATTCATGGGTGATTGGATCTAAGTACAAGTGGGGGTATGTTGGTATTATTCCCACAGATCCAATCATATGATGATTGCACTCAAGTATCATGAACTAAATTTGATGATAATAATAAAGGAAATAGCACCTATTATGTTTGTCTCTGTCATGAGATGATGACACAAACATGGTAGATGTCTAAATAATGATGTTACTCAATGACATATGTCGACCTGAATAATGAGATCAAATGTATGATAAGAGTATATACATTCTTTTTATGTCATCAAATGTATGATAAGAGTATATACATTCTTTTTATGTCCCTAGTCAGATAATATTATGGAAGAAAAATAGACAACAATAATACATAAGACTAGAATGTGTGTTGACTAATGATAGATCCTCATTAGTCATGATATTCGATATCAAGTCAAACACATAGGTACATGTTAAGGAACAGTGTACCATATAGACCCACCTTGAGAGTGATACATGGAAACCATGGAATTGTAGTCAAAATGAGCTCTCTGGGTGATAGAAGTGATATTGGTTCTTAGACCTAAAGTTAGTACACTCATGATGTATCATTTGATGAACTTTGACACCACCTAACATGAACTTCAATAAGGGTTGCCATAAAGGTGGTTCTCAGGTACATTTTGATACATGGGGATCAACTGTGAGTGATGTAGATGGGATTTGTCCTTCCTATAGGAGTTGATATCTTGGCCACTTGATAAGAAAGACTGAGAAACATATGTCCATACTCATGTGAGTCAATATGTGATATGTGAACTGACATGAATCTCATACTATGTTCTCTGATTCAAGGAACATGGATTATATGTTAAGAGGATCACAATTCCATGCATTCTGTATAATATGCATATCACTGACAAAGGAACTATACGATCACGACAACATTAATCATAGATGTAGGTTGAAGTTGTTCTCCAACTTTTAAATTACTTGGGTAGTAATTTTGTATTTTTGGATACCTCTCATTGCTTATGATGTCATAACCTAGTTATGGACATTCACTACCAATGTAATTTGGGATATGTAGGTTTACATGCATAGGATGCACCTAGAATCGGATTTTACTCATGAATATGTTTTAACTTGGCTAATAAAGTGTTTAGGTAATCAACTTAAATAGCACTAGTTGTTAGTTGGCTGAATCGAGTATCCAGTCAACCAACTAGTGTGCCATTCGATCAGTTGGAGTGTTTAATCGACGGACTGGATAGTCCACTCCACTGACTAGATAACCAATAGGATTGGTTCAAGCAATCGATACTAAACTAATGACATGCATTAATCATTGCATTAAAAACCACTATGCTTCTGAATAGGAAAGCAAGCCAACCGACTATTCCAGTCTACTGACTGGAGTGTTAGTCGTCCGACTATTGATTGTAGTAGTCATCAAACCATGAGATCTGAACCTTCGTATCCACAGGGTTTATGAAACCCTAGCCCATTCACTCCAATATAAAAGGGGGTGGCCAAGGCTCTCACACTCTTGTTTGACAAGACTCCTCAATCAAAATTGTAGTAACATGGGAGCCAGAGGCATCTTACCCGTAAAGGGAGAGATGGTCAAGGGGAGAAAAGTCAACACTACCATGCTGACAAAATGAAGGGGCAACTCCTTCACATTGGATTTGAAAGTGCAATGTGGATTTTATGGTGGTCTAGGTGGACTGCATAAAGGTGTGGAGGCCATTGCCACTACTCTAGGAGAACGTCATCATCCACCGTTCATTATGCTATATCAGTAGGCCACCACCGACTGCTATCCAGGTGTTGTTTGAGAAAGAAACATGATTTTACAAGGATTGTCACTAGACTTGCTCTAGGACCAGGTATATGCCTTGCACCCTCCTTCCCATTCCATAGTTATTGATGTGATATGCCAGTTATGGGAATATGGTAAGAACTTTTTTATTTTTCCTACCATCTATGATGCCATATTTTCCTAAACTAAACTTGAATTATGATCTTATCTAAGATTTGTTTGTGTCTGATCAACATAACCAAAGTATCATACTTTTAGTTTCTTTGGGAAAGGGATTAGAAGTTAGATAAGTTTTATATTCACATAGCTAATAATGTACTATGGGAGATGGGTATCATCCATGAAAGAACAACCCAGTGGAAATTATTATTTGCATAGATTAAGTTACAAAGTGCTACTGGAGTGGGGTTTGGCTTAATTTGAGTAGTGCATTACGTTGTGAGAGTGGGCAATGCTAACTGCGGGAGTTTAGTTCAAAATAAGGGCAATTAATTGTAAGATGTTTTGTGTTGAAATCACAACTTCTAGGGAATAAATTAAATCTTGCTTACAACCCTCTTCAATTCAGTTTTCTCCATTCTTATTCTTAGTTAAATAATCACAAATCAACTCTCTCTTTGGCCTACATGATTAGGTTTTAGTTACTAGTAGTTTTTGGTAAATAGATCCATGAATTTGACAACTTGGACCTCTTCGTCCTATATTATATGACGTGCACTTGAGTTTTACATGCACATTCTATGTGTGTTAGGGCCTTGTTCAGCTACTTATCGGCTCCCTATCGACTACTTTGGGCTCCTTCTTATTCCCTGTCGAATTTCCTTTAGTTGCAGTAGATGTTGTTTGGATGTAATGGTTACTCTTGTTGTTGTATCCTTGGTAACATCCTCATGGATCTTCAGTTTTAGTTTCCTCCTTCATGTTGGCTCAACAATTTGGTATGCAACTAGTCTTGCTTCAGGTTCCCTTTGTCTTTGGGTGGTTTTTCTTGTCTCTACCCTATCGTACCACATAGTTTCCCCCAAGATATCATATTTGATATTTCATTCATGTAGAAGGTGAGTTTGTTGGAGTCATAACTACTCATCTCTAGGAGGGGTAGTAGGTCATTATTTTTCTTGAACATGTAATAATATTTATCTCCCTTCTTAGTGATTGCCAATGTAGAGAGATGGTACTTGAGATTTAAAAATGTATCACCCTTTCTATCGATAAAAACTTTAGGAGATGGGGTTATCCTAAAAAGTGTCATGTTAGGGTAATTTGGGCCCCATGTATAAATCTTTTAAACATCCAGGGTCACTTGTAACATCTAATTTATTGATTAATAAGTGCCTTATATTGATTGGTTTCTTCTTCATGATGCTCCATAGGATAAATAGATCAACCCTTATCATTTTCTTTGCATCGGACCATGCAAAAATTGCACATGCAACTATCTTGATGACCCTCAGGATTCCATAGTGATCTAGGACAATTTTTATTTCCTAGGTCTATACTTAGGTTCACCGGTCATCTTTTCACATATCTTATTAGTGTTTAACCCCTAAATTTTCTATCATATTAAGTATTGTTGGAGGTAGTAACATGCTTTTCCTTTTCACAAAAGAATTTGATCAACATATCTTTAGTTAGAATATTTTCTCTACTGAACAATCTCACTAATAGTTTGTATGGTCACCCATTCCTTTCTTCTTTGCCTTCCTCCATTGGAAGCTTCTTTAATGATGACATGAACTCTAGGGTTGGCTCCATGTATGGACTTTAGGAATATAAGCATGGCAAGAAAAGGTTGACTTTCTTAGCCTCTACTTCATCCTATCATATATATACATAGTTTCTTTAGGGTTTTCTCACATCCATATCTTGTTTCTTTGAATATTATACTTTGCATCATGGAGTTGTAGTTGATTTGATGTTCTTTGTCCCCAGGGAAAAACTTGTTTTTAGATTTTCAATTTTTTCTTATGGTTGGCGGTTGTTCAATGGGTGCCACCTGTAGGGAAATATGGTTAAAAATAGGTAGCTGCAACAAAATTTTTACTGCCATATTCCCATAAACCAACAGATTGCGTCAACAGCTATATAATAGAAAGGATGGTTTTGAGTATATACCTACTACTGGAGTAATTCTAGTGACATCTCCTCATCCTTGTAGTCATGCAGAACTCCTAGTTGCATTGGGACGGCATCTGTAGCTCCACCACAGACAGCTGACTCGAACGGTTCATGCAGTAACTCCTTGGTCTCTACCACGGACTAAGTGCTAATTTTTGTCCTCCTAGTGATAGGAAAAGGCCACCTCGCCTCTATGGAAGTCCACACCGACCACCTAGAACTCATGTCGTCCTACCAGAATAGACAAGAAGGAGTTGTCCCTCCCATTGGTGTACTAGTCACCAACTTACTCTCACAATTGTTCTCTCGTGTTATCCCTCCCTTTATCGGGTAGGAGTTGTGTGGGTTCTCTTGGTTACCACAACTAGAGAAAACAAATAATTCTCAGAGGCTATTGATGCATCTGAGAATCCCCCAATATCCCTTTATTTATAGGAGGGGTTAGGGTTTGGGTTCCCAGTCTGTGTGAGAGTGGAAAGGGCCGGAATTTCCATGAATTTATTGCCCTGTGACAGGTGAACCGATCGGCTAGAACAATGAATCGATCGGTTCACTCAGTGAGTCGATCATTTCACATATTTCCCAATCACAATTTGAATTGATAATATGTTTCCAATTAATAGCCTACATTCATTTTGTGTACCAATCAAATTGAACAAGTGAAACAATTAACTATTCTCATGAATTAGAAAAATCACCAAAAGCTTCGGTTGTCATGAAAGAGTCGATCGATTCACTAGGTGAATTGTCTCACCAACCCTGAGCTGATCAGTCCATCCAATGAGATGATTGGTTAGTGTCCTGACTCATGTGGAATTTAGCCAATTCAATTTTCAATCAACGACACCCTAACCAGTCAGTCCAACACTTGAACTTGATGATTCTAGGTCTGGTCAGTTAATTGGTTGTCTAATTGAATACCTAAACATTTTTAGTAATAAAATTAAACCCCATTCATGGATAAACATCTCTTCTAGGTGAATTCCTATGTGTGTGACCCTATAGGTCCCATATCACATGGGTAGTGAATGTCCATAACTGGTTTATGACATCACAAGCAAAGAGTGGTGCCTAGTCACACAATAGTGATACCCAAGTGAATGAAAAGTTGGGGAACAACTTCAACCTACAATTTTTGTATGGTGTTACAATGTTTGTATAGTTCCTTTATCACTGATATCCATATTGAACTTGAGGCATGGAGTAGTCATCCTCTTCAACATTCAATCTTGTTCCTTGAGCCAGAGCAGACTATCTGAGATATATGTAAGCTCAATATCACATATTAACTCATATGTGCATGGCCATGCATTTCTTAGTTTTGCTAATCAAGATGACTAGGATATCGTACTCCTATAGGAGGGACAAATCTCGTTGACATCACTCAGAGTCAGTCCCCATGTGTCACAGTCACTCAATCATCACCTTTATGGCAACCCTTATTTGGGATTATGTTTGATGATGTCAAAGCATACCGAATGACATGTGATAAGTGTAGTGGCTTCAAGTCTAAGAACTACAGTCACCACCAACACTATGAGAGATGACTATGAGTACCATTGTAATGTCTTTCATGTGTCTGTCTCATGGTAGGTCTGCCCGATACACTATTCTCTGACATGTATATGTGTGCTTGGTTTGATATCACATATCATGACTAATGAGATTTTGTCATCAACCAGCGCACACTCTAGTCTTACATGTTATTGGTCTGCCTTCCATAATAACAATTGACCAGGGACATAATGAGAATATATACACTCTTAACATATGTATAATCTCATTGTTCAATTCTTATACTTGAAGACATACGTCATTGAGTAATATCATTCTCTAGACATTTATTATGTTACATCATTATCTCATAATTGAATAAAATGGAATAATTTGGAATCTTGCTTTTATTAATAATCAAATTGTTTACATATTATTCCATTACAATCATCATATGACTGGCTCTTCGGACATGCATACCAACACCACCATAGTCAATGATTCTTCTATAGCCTTATGAGGGGATGTATGTTTTGCAGTAGCTTCTTCTATTGTTTTTTGTTGTTCATTTTTCTCATGTCTTACCTCCACCTCTGATTTTCCTCACTATAGTCTTCTTCTTTGTTGAGCTTCTAGGAGGTACATTCATTGCTTTTCCATTCTTTTGCTTCCCTTCAACTTCAGATGGAATGTACTCACAAGATACATGGGTTGTCTCTCTTTCACTTTCATATTTTAGTAGATTAGGATCTAGAATGTTCTATAGGCAAACCCTTTCCATTTTCATCTCATAAAATTTCTTTGTGGGTTTTCTCTTATTGCCTCTCAAGTAATTGAGGACATCCTCCATCATTTGTTCTAGGTGCTCCCTAGGTATGGCTCTAGATTCTTCTACACCAAACATCATGTCTCTTTAATATATTAAACAATTCAATTAGTATTGGAATTAGTTGAAATGCTCAACCAAAAAAATTATGTTGATCGTCAGAGGCAACAAAATTCTTCAATTTTTCTACAATTGATGGACAAAAGAAATCATGTTGGTTAAGCAACTGACAAAAAGAACAACTTAAGACCAATGAAAAATTCATCCATTAACAGAAAAGGAAGGGGTGGATGAAAATTTTATCTATGTGCTATAGATGGAACCCCGCTCCACAATAATGGAAACCTTTGCATGAAGAGAAAAATATCTAGTCGGTCGTATAAGATCTTGTCGATGCACTACTACAAGCCACCCACTTATGAAAAAAAATTGGGGGAATGGAGAGCCTAGAGGTGTATGTCTCTATGGTTGATGAAAGGAGGTATAAATCATAGACGGCGACTATCTAAGTAATCCTCATCAATTAGTCACTGTATAGGTTTAACCTATGGAGGAAGAAAAGTTTCCCCGCAATAATGAAAAAATGGGGCTTTTTCAGGCTGATCAAAATTATGGTTAGGATCGAGATAGATGGAAATCAAAGCATGGAGATATGAAAGGTTGATTTAATAGAGAATTATCAAGATCATAATGAGGTAAGAGGCCTTACACTCATCGTCTAAGACCGATGGATGAGCATAGGTGATGCATTTTGATCAAAGTATGGTTCTTCTAATTTTCGATGTGTGGAAAGGGTTCCTGACCTCTATCTTTGTGGTGAAAATGAGGATTGTCATCAACCACTTTTCTTTAGTCCTCTAATGTTTCCTTTTACTTCTTGGAAGCTTGGTCTCTACAGAGTCATGAATGATGGATGTCCACAAGGAAGCTCTAATAAGAGTGGTCGGATTCATGGTCGATGATGTTTTTCTGATGAAAGCTTCAAGTCCCAAAACAAAAAGTTCAATAAGTTAGAGAAAACTAAGAGAGATACCACATCTTCATTACCTTATGCACCTTCTTCTTCTTTTTCATCATTGTCTTCATGTTTGGCAATGAAGTGTTCAACTAAATGATGACATATTTCTTTAGCACTTGCCTCTGAGTTTGAGGAATCATCCCAAGTAGCATATATGTTGTTTTTTCTTGTCCTTGGAGTTTTTTTTCTTATTCTTCTTGGGTTTTGGGCATTCATCCTTTCAATGTCCTTTATCTCTACATGTGCGACATCTATATAGAAAAAGATATAATAATTTTGTTAGAAGAAGAATGTATATATTTTTGACCATTTCTTCTTCAACACTAGATGACCTACTAGGAAAAGATGACTTTGAAGTTCTTGCTTTGAATGCCACACCTTTTTTCTCAGCAAGTGTTTCTTCTTCTTCTATATTGGCCTCTACTTGAAGCTTCACTTCATATGTCTTAAAGTTTCCAATTAGTTGCTCCATTAATAATTTTGAAAGATTGCTAGATTCTTTTGTAGTAGTTACCTTATCTTTGAACTTAGGAGGCAAGGATCTAACTATCTTAGGACTTGATCTTCCTCAATTATTTGTTTTCCTAAGGCACTCAAACCATTTATTAGAGTAGAAAATCTAGCATACATTTCAACAATAATTCCAATTTTGTTCATTTTGAATCATTCAAATTTATATTTTAACATATTGATCTTGAACTCTTAACTTGTTAGGTCATTTCATTTGTAAACAAAAGTTCTCTCCATATATCATATGCAGTTTCATAAGAAGATATTCTATTAAACTCACTAGGAGATAGATACAATAACATACTAACAACTCTACATTTTATAGTTCCCTTTCTTATTGTATTTGGATCCCATTTCTCCATTTTTTTGTTGGAAATTCATATGGTAAGGCAATCATCTTCCAGAGATCGGAGTTGTTACCTTGGAAGTGGAATTGCATCCTTGTCTTCCAATATGTATAGTTGTCTCATCAAACACTGACGATCGACTTACATATGATCCTTTGAGGTTGAGATGGTTGTGTATGTTTTCCCTCATCATTCAATACTTGTAAAGGCTCCTTGAAGACTTTCTCTGATATCAACTGACAGATCTAGAAGGGGGTGAATATATTTAATTTAAAACTTATGCAATTTGAAAAATAAAGGAAGGTTAATTGCAACTTTCTTAAGAGATAAAGTAGCAGAAATATAAAGCAAGTGTTAGGAAAAATAAGCACAACCACAAGAGACACATGATATAGAGTGGTTCCTTCAAAAGATGTCAGTCCACTACCAGATTTTTCCCAACCAAGATTTTCAACCTATATTTTATTTCTTTTCTTAACCCATAAAAAATACACAAAACAACTGGTATCTTTTGTGGATCAAGATAACCTTCCTTTTATAAATCTAGGGTTGCCAAAGGATTGAGGTAGGAGACACTATGTTTTTTTATTCCCAGTTTGTAAGTGTGTATGGATTAAGGTAGGAGACACTGTGTGTTTTTATTCCTAGTTTGTAAGTGTGTATGGGTTCCAGTCACTTTGTTAGTATCTAAGGACTAATGAGAATAGAGTGGTAGACCTCCAACAGAAACTTCCTTCGGCGTCCTCTAATGGCCATCCTAATTGTAGCATACCGATGGACTTTTGTGATTACTCTCAAATTGGAATCTAGTCCTTTGTTAACTAAAGAAAATCTTATAACCAATAACCTCGATGCTTTTTCTGACTCTAGTGCTCTGATGAAAATTTTGAGTTTCAACTCTGATGGCAGGTCGCACAAGGCGAGCTCCGATGAAATGACTGGGCACCCGCTGATGGGAGATTAGAGGATGACCACTTATGTCTTTTCTAGATTTAGTGCGTCGATGGGGATTCTTGATCTCATCAACTAACAATGATAATGAAAATCTTGCTTTAGGGAACCAATGATGACATTATTGCTATCTTCATTAGTTTTTCCTGCCAATAATCACATGAATACACATGTCATGCACACTTCATTAACGTGTTTGAAATTGCATCTAAAATGCACACTTCATTAATGTATTTAAAATTGCATCTAAAACAAGATTGTAAGATAAAGAAAAATCAAAACATGCATTATGGAAATAAAGACTAAGTTATCAAAAAGGGGAAAACAAAAGATTATAATTGTAGAAAAGTTAAAAAAAGGTTTTGGGTTGCTTCCCAATAAGCATTGTTTTTAGTCAATTGCTTGACTTTCTCTATTCCTTCAAGTTTGGGCATGTATTTCTTCAACCTAAAGATCATATGTAACATATCAAGATTTGAGGCCTCGGATAACATGATCTTAAAAGGAATGATTGGACTACACATATCACCAAGGTGCACCTCCTTTTCCGAGAGCCCATCTCTAAAGAACTCTATAGTTAAGTGTGCTCAGCTTGGAGTAGTACTAGGATGGGTGACCAGTCGGGAAGTTGATCCTGGCTTGCACGTGAGTGAGATTAAGACACGCAGTTAAGGCTAGTGGTGGTTTGTGGGGGCCGTCTTCATTCCCAAAACTCTACTAGAGCCTTGGGCAGTGGGTCTGGGCGTTACAAATGGTATCAGAGCCATAACCCCTCCAGTAGGTGGGGCCCGCATGGGCATGTGGCATGCCCGTCTTGAGTCGTACGGTCCAGGCATGTAGGAAAGGGTTGTCCATGGTTGATGTAGCCACCCTTGCGCTGGTATTCCGTGATCGGGAGTTGGGTGTGCATGGGCCATTGTGGGTCTGAACTGAAATGGGGTTAGATTATGAGGCCATATAGTTTAGCCTTGACGAGGACGTCAAGAGTCTAAAGTGGGGGAGATTGTAACATACCAGGATTTGAGGCCTCGAATAACATGATCTTAAAAGGAATGATTGGACTACCCATATCACCGAAGTGCACCTCCTTTTCTGGTAGCCCATCTTTAAAGAACTCCATAGTTAATCATGCTCAGCTTGGAGTAGTACTAGGATGGGTGACCAGTTGGGAAGTTGATCCTGGCTTGCACGTGAGTGAGATTAAGATGTATAGTTAAGGCTAGTGGTGGTCTGTGGGGCCAGTCATCATTCTTGAAACTCTACTAGAGCCTTGGGCAGTGGGCCCAGACGTTACATCATATCTTCTTGTGAACGCCTCATCTTCATAGTATTGTTTTACCCTGTGACCATTTACAGGGAAAGTCCCTAACTTTTGACTGGAAAAAATTACCTTCCTTGATGCATAGATCTTTGTGTCAATAAACGACCCAAACCACCTTGGTCTTAATTTTCTAAGGAATGATCACATTGAAGAATTGAAGAGGAGAACTTTGTTCCCCTCTCTAACATCCATTGTCTTCAAGTGTGAATCATGCCACATTTTGGTCATCTCCTTGTAGATGTGGGAATTTTCATAGGCATGCAACCTTAGCTATTCAAGTTCCTAGAGTTGTGAAAATATTTTCTTACATATCATAACCTGATCCATATTTTGAACTTTATATCCCAGATGGATTTCTATTCCAGTTCTAGTGGTAGGTGGAATGCCTTCCCATATATCAACCTAGAGGGAGTGATCTCTTTAGGTGTTTTATAAGCAGTTCCTTATGCCCATACTGCATCATCAAGTTTGGTGGACCAGTCTTTCCTTGACTTTCCAAAAGTTTTCTCTAGAGTTTTTTATTTTTCTATTGGACACTTCACACTGACCAGATGTGTATGTGTGGTACGGGGTAGTGACTTTGTGCTTCACACCATATTTCTTTAGGAGTGCCTTGAATTATTTTTTTAGAAAAATGGGATCCACCATCTCTTATGATAGTTCTAGGGATCCCATATCTCAGGAAGATAATTTTGATGAAAAGCTTCATCGTGGATTTGTAATCACAAGTAGGAGTCGATATAGCTTCTACCAACTTGGATACATAACAAAATGTTGACTGATCTAGAGGGGGTGAATAGATCTAATTTAAAACTTATGTTATATGAAACACAAAGGAAGGTTAATTGCAACTTTCTCAAGAGATAATGTGATGAAAATATAAAGCAAGTGTTAGAAAATTTAATCATGACCACAAGAGACACATGATATAGATGGTTATACCAAATATGTAAGTCTACTGCCTAATTGTTTCCAACCAAGATTTTCTACATGTATTTTATTCCTTTTCTTAATCGATACAAAATACACAAATCAACTAATGTATTTTGTAGATCATTACAACCCTCCTTTTGAAGATCAATGACAACTTGCACATTAGAGTAGACTGTAATCAGCCTCCCACCTTGGTTGTAGTCTTCTCGCAAGAAGTAGCTCTAGGAAGCTTCCCCACAGTCTTCTCACGGGAAGTAGTTGAAAGCAACAAGAACAACAAAGTGAATAAGAAAAGAAGAAGAAATTACAACATATACAACTTGTACCTCTGAACAAGGTATGATCAACTCTCCAAAAGGAATAGGAAAGGCTATATTTGGTGGAATAGGACACTAATATTAAGCTATAATTCAGATATAAAGAGAGCAATATAGAATTCTAAGCTTGAAGAAGGATAGTGTGTAATAGATTGCTCAAGTGTGTATTATAAGTATCCATATGCACTTCTATACATAAGTAACACTTAGTAATGGTCAATATAGATGTTGGGAGTGTTTTGGCCAAGATAAA
Source organism: Alisma plantago-aquatica (assembly GCA_963693085.1). NCBI lineage: Eukaryota > Viridiplantae > Streptophyta > Magnoliopsida > Alismatales > Alismataceae > Alisma > Alisma plantago-aquatica. Next base: position 1,180,941,984 of record OY856412.1, on the reverse strand, counting down.
TGCTAAACTAGCCACTAGAGTTCAAAACACAAGTTTGCAATGGCTAGCAAAATAAATGCATATTTTGATTACAGACTGATCTTGGTCAAACTATACTTTGACTGGACTCCATCCCAGTTGAAGTGTTGTTTGACTGAGAAGCAATATCTACCAAGATTTGTAATGACTATATTTCTACAAGGGCTCTTTCTCTATAATGTCTCTTTCTCAATCAAAGTATAGTTCGGATTAATAATTCACTGAATTATTATTTTCTTGGAAAACATATCAAATAATTTTTCTAATGAGACATAAGTATCCTAAAGACTTGATATAAGTGTGGATAAGATTTAAGATATGATCAGTCTGATTATAATTGTTCTTACATCTTTCCTATCAAGTTATACAAAATACACTTGTACAAAGCATATACATGGTACAACTTGACCTGCAAGCATCCAAACACATATAAAATTTAATGTTCTTTATTGTTGGATCTTTTCTAAATTCCTTGACCATCTGAATCACTAAATATATATGTTAGTGACACAAATGGGAAATATTGACATCATCAAAATATGAGTGTGGAATATTTAGAAAGCCAACAATCTCCCACTTTTTTATGATGATAAATATTCCCATAAGGTAATTTCAAAGTAGACAATTTGGAGCATCATTATCAAAAAATATTTAAAATTGACTTAGATAGTCAAATTAATCTTCATGGGTTTTTCTCCCCCTTTTTTGAAGTCAAAAAGGGGTTATACTTACCAATGCTATCCCTTAAGGAGACACTCTCACTCAACAAGATAGTCATTTTGGAGAGGACCGAACCAAAAAAAGGATATACCAATTCAAACGAGAAACCAATATGAATATACCAAAAGAAAATAAATACATTTGCATAGACAAAAATTCTTATTTATCAAGGTAAAAATATTTTCTAATTGTAAATGAGAGGAACGTTAACTCCTTCATGATAAAAAGATCACATTAAGCACAATACATCAAAAGAATCTATAGGCCAAACATAAGGGATGTTAAGCCCATAATTGATACAGAGAAGTCACTAAGAACATAATCTAATAAAGATGGCAATATAAATCTCATGATTTGAGCTCCCCTTAATCTCATACTCATAACAATTGAGCTCAAACATAGAAACTAACTACCAAATATCAACAAAATATAGCTACCAATTGAAAAACTAAGCATTTGAAGATAAACTAGTTAAAATAATATCATGATCAAAAATTAATATCCAATGAATCCCATGATCATATAATAGTTCATAGAGAGGTTCGAGGTACCCAAATCATGTCGTTGTCACTTTTTCTCTTGAAAGGGCATGAGAAAGCATAGTGACTAAATCTCCACAACCATAGTAAGTAACACGATTAATAGGAACGTAAGAACTGGATTTTGGTTTAATAAAAATATGTGGTTGTTTTTTATTCCTTTTAACATATCTTGAAATATATCCAAGTTCAGAAGTACCAACATGATTATTGTTAGAATGTAAATATTCTTCGACATATTTACTGTTTGAAAATTTATCCAAAGATCTCTTAAGATTTTCATTTTTCCTTGGCAAGCATCAAAGAGTCTTTAGTAGTAGATATTAAATATTTTCTAATCCTAGCAATGTCCTCTTGAAGGATATCAATTTCATCATTTAATGCATCATTTATTTTAAGGATAAGATCATAATCAAAATGTGAGAAATAAATAGGTTGTTTCTCCATACTAAAAAAAGGATTTTTTCACTGCCTTAGGCAGAGCCCGCATCCTTTTTCCAGCCATAGCCCGGATAACTGGCGAGTGATAAATCCAACGCTCCACAGTGTGGCTCGAACCTGGCTCCCCCCAAAGGGGGACACCGTGCCTTACCAGCTGCACTAACGTTGACCGGGTTGTTTCTCCATACTACTTAACTTATCTAAAAGAGTTAAAACTTGAGTTTGCAAGGAAGTTCTTTGAGAAATAAGATCATCTATTCTTTTCTTGTCACAAGCATACTGATCAATTAGTTGATTAAGTTCTTCATTTTAATAATCAACAATATTTGCCAAAAAAATCTTATACTTTTAAACTTTATCTAAAAAGGAAAACTTGCACAATGGAGTAAACTGCAATCAGCCTCCTGCCTTGGTTACAGCCTTCTCACAAGGAGTAGCTCCAAGAAGCTTCCCTACGACCTTCTCACAAGAAGTAGTTGGAAGCAATCATCATCATCATCATCATCTAAGCCTCAATCCCAACTATGTTGGGGTCGGCTACATGGATCCTTCGTTTCCATTCAGCTCTATCATGGGTCATATTCTGATTGAGATGTAGAGATTCGAAATCTCTCTTTATAAGCTCATCCCATGTTAATTTAGGCCTTCCTCTTCTTCTATTTATAGTGTTTGGCTCAATAGCATTGCTTCGTATAGGCACACTAGTAGGTCTGCGTTGCACATGTCCGTACCATCTGAGTCGGCCCTCACGCAACTTGTCCTCAATGCTCGCCACCCCCACTTTATTCCTGATATTGTCATTTCTCAAACGATCTTTTCTTGTCTTCCCACACATCCATCTCAGCATACGCATTTCGGCCACGTTCATCTTGTTGAGACCTTGTTTCTTCACCGCCCAACATTCACTCCCATAGAGCATGGATGGTCGTATAGTTGTTCTATAAAACTTACTTTTTAACCTGAGAGGGATCTTCTGATCGCATAAAACTCCAGTTGCACTCCTCCATTTCAAACATCCTACAGTGATCTGGTGACAAACATCATTTTGGACATCCCCGTCTATTTGAATAATAGAACCTAAGTAACGAAATTTGTCACATTTTGGTATATCTACTCCGTCCAACTTGGCTCCATCATTCACACTACGAGATTGGCTGAAATTGCAATGCATATACTCACTTTTGCTCCTGCTAATCATCAATCCATTTGATTCCAATGCCTTTCTCCAACATTCAACTTTATCATTCAATCCATCTTTTGTTTCGTCAATCAAAACAATATCATCAGCAAATAACATACACCAAGGAATATCATCCTGAACATTCTTTGTTAACTCATCCATAACCAGAACGAATAGATATGGGCTAAGTGTGGATCCTTGGTGTACCCCAACTGTAATAGGAAAAGTTGGTGTCTCTCCTCCAGGAGTCTTGACACTTGCAGTAGAGCTATCATACATGTCTTTGATCAAGTCAATGTATTGGATAGGCACACCCTTTTTCTCCAAAACCATCCATAACACTTCTCTGGGTACTCGATCATAAGCCTTCTCTAGATCTATAAACACCATATGAAGATCTCTTTTGCTTTTTCTATACTTCTCCATAAGCCTCCTTATCAGAAAAATAGCATCTGTTGTTGATCTTCCAGGCATGAAACCAAATTGGTTGTTTGATACCTGTGTTATAGATCTTAACCTCTGCTCAATAATCCTCTCCCAAAGCTTCATCGTGTGACTCATCAGCTTGATACCTCTATAGTTTGTACAACTCTGAACGTCACCTTTGTTCTTGTAGATTGGGACTATAATACTATTTCTCCACTCATCCGGCATCTTCTTGGTCTTCATAATCTTTTTAAAGAAAATTGTTAACCATGTAACTCCCTCATCCCCCATACTCTTCCATACATCAATGGGAATATTGTCGGGTCCGCATGTCTTTCTCATTTTCATCTTTTTCAAAGCATTCTTGACCTCAAATGGTGAAACTCGTCGTGTGTAAATGATATCTCTCGTATTCATGTCACACGAGTCGCTAACATTATATGCAGTATCTCCATTGAAAAGCTTATGGAAGTAATTTCTCCATTGGTTTTTGATATCATCGTCCTTCACCAATACTCTACCATATTCATTCTTTATGCATTTTACTTGACTCAAGTCTCTTCCTTTCCTTTCTCTTATATGAGCCATTTTATATATATCTTTTTCCCCTTCTCTAGTGTCCAGCTTCTTATACATATCATCAAAGTATCTAGACCTTGCCTCTCGAACCACCTTTTTAGCTTCTTTCTTTGCTTGCTTGTATCTTTGGAAGTTACATCATCTCCAGATTTGGGCAAGCTCCTATAGATCTCTCTTTTCAGTTTAATAGCCTTTTGTACTTCATCATTCCACCACCAAGTCTCCTTCTGTGGAGGTCCACAATCTTTAGACTCCCCCAAAACCTCTTTGGAAATTTTTGTTATGCAGGTGCTCATGTTATGCCACATAGTGTTAACATCAGACTCCAAGTTCCAAGTTACCTCCTTGATGAGTTTATCATGAAAGTCAATTTCTTTTCTCCTTTAAGATTCCACCACGTGATCCTGCTATCTTGGTTTCCGTTATGTTTGCCTTTATTGATCTTCATGTTAATATCCAAAACTACCAACCTATGTTGGGTCGTGAGTTCTTTGCCAGGAATCACTTTACAATCCTTGCATATGTTATGATCCACCCGCCTTGTAAGGAGGTAATCAATTTGGCTACAGTTGTGCCCACTCTTGAAAGTAATCTTATGAGATTCTCTTTTCTTGAAATGGGTGTTTGCCAAAATCATATCATATGTAACTGCAAAATCTAATATCCTCTCTCCTTCTCTGTTCATGTTGCCATATCCAAAACCACCATGAACTCTCTCAAATCCAGCATTACCACTCCCCACATGGCCATTTAAATCACTCCCAATAATAATCTTCTCCTCAGTCGGTATTCCTTGCATCAATTCATCCATGTCATCCCAAAAATCCTTCTTCGCATCCTCGCTAAGGCCAACTTGGGGGGCATAAGTGCTAATAATGTTAAAAATATTTCCCCCAAGAACAACCTTGATAGCTATGATTCTATCACCCATCCTTGTAATCTTGACGACGTCATCCTTCAACATCTTATCAACGATAATACCTACGCCATTGGAAGCAATAAGAATAATAAAGAGAATAATAGAGGGGGGAATTTACAACTCTCACAAGATATACAGTTTGTGGCTCTCTATGGTATTATAAGATGAGTTAATGATAAAGGTGGTGAAAGATGTCTTCTCCTGTGCTCCCGGCTGCCGCGAACTTGAAGATGACAGATTCGTCGGCCGACGCAAACCAGCCTCCGATCTATGAACTTAGTAGGCAAGGACCTGGCAATGCAGATGGAGTCAAGTTCTCGGTAGGGGTGGCCGCAAATCCTAACAAACCGAATGGTCCGAAAAGCTGGGAGAGCTTCAAGCCCATTTCTGCGGGAGGAGCGCTTGATCTGAGGAAAGCTGAGGTCAGGGTAGTGGATGGGAAGCTTATCTATCCGAGGAAAGAGGCGGAGGAGAATGCCAACAGATGGAAGAAATGTCTTATAGGCTATGTGGTGGATTTTCAACCGCACCTACCCACTCTGGCCAACCACTTTGAATCGGTCTGGAGAACTCAAGGATCGAAGTATTCGATAGGGGTGAAGGTTTCTTCGTCGTTAGATTTGTGGAGCAAGTAGATCTGGACAATGTGATTAGAGGTGATTGGTACGTTCTTGGCAGACCAGTCATCCTGAGGAAGTGGAACTTGGGAGACAAGCAGGAGAAGATAGCATTCTCGAGTATCCCGGTTTGGGTGAACATAAGTAATCTCCCTATAGAGCTATGGGATTCTAGAACGTTTGAGAGGATAGGGTCCTATCTGGGAGTTCCTCTGAGGATGGATGAGGCGACGCTGAACTGGAGGAGATTGGATCTGGCAAGAATCTAAGTTCTTATGAAATATGATGCCTCTTACCCGAGAAGGTTGGTTCTCAGTAGTGATGATGGTGAAGACAATCCTATCTTCCTTTATTACGACTGGGTACCGTATAAGTGCAGGAGATGTGGCTTCTTGGGGCATGATGATTGTAAAATACTGAAAGTGGAAGATAAATAGAGTACTAGTAGAGTTGTTGGGGGAAAACAAGTCTGGAAAGTCAAGAAACCTGTTGCGGTCAACATTATTGAGGAAATGCCAGTGGTGCTAAGGGAGGAAGATGACGGGAATTTCTTTCTGGAGGAAGTAGGAGTCTCTGGTGAAGAGTTGGGGTATTATGCTGAAGCTGTTTTGGAGGTTTTGGAAGTAGAAGATGAGAGACTTTCAAGAGAGGTAAACGAAGGGTTCTATCCCTCTCAAGTAGGCCAAATTAGTAACTTGTTGAAGGCTGTTGAGGAAGCAGATGCGAACAAATCTGGAGGAGCTGGCCCTGATACTCCCCCTGTTATGACAACTACACCCAAGGGGTCTCCTGATAGTGAACAGAGTTCACAAGCTTCATCAAACTCTGTGAAGTTAATCTCAGGTGAAAAATCTAGAAAGGACCACCCTAAATGCCAATCTAAGTTAAAGCTGGGTGCTAACCAAAGTTTGGATAACTCTGAGTTCTCACCTTGTCAAAGGGATCTTGAGCTTATTTCTGAAAACACTGAGGCTGTCAGTTCAACAGCCCCAAGTGAAAGATGAATTTTACGACCACTATCACCTCTTGGAATGTTAGGGGCATTAACAATAAGATCATTGGCATCCAAGAGGAAATAAGGAGGGCTAACTGCGATGTGGTTATCCTCAAAGAAACCAAGTTAAGAGGTAAGAAGGCAGATAAATTCATGAGAAAGCATTTTGAAGGGTACTCTTGGGTCTCGAACTCGGCTTCACACCCTCTTGGCAGGGTTTTTGTGCTTTGGAAGGAGGAGGCTTGTCAATTAATTTTTCTTGATGAATGCGATCAGGCTGTTAATGCCAAGGTGGTTAGAGAAGACAAGAGCTTCTATTTGTCTGTGGTGTATGGACACAATGGTGATTATGACAGAGAAGGTCTATGGGTTAATCTGGATCACTTTGCGAGTAGGGTTGATGGTCCGTGGTTGATCATGGGTGATTTTAATGTTGTTAGGAAAGCGGAGGAGAAGCTCGGTATTGAACCTCCCTCTTTGAAGTCGATGGCTGATTTTAATAACTTCGGTCTAGATCATGGTCTGTTTGAACTGAATCTAAATGGCCCTTTTTATACTTGGGATAATAAGCATGAAGGAGATAGATTCATTGCTTCCAAAATAGACAAGGTTTTATATAACGCTGATTTTCATTTGAAGTTTGAAGAGTTTCATGGTGAATGCATTTCTAATATTGTGAGTGACCACAGGAGAGTATGCCTCTTCTTGGGAAAGCAAAGTAGAAGGAAGACCCCTTTTAGATTCTTCAATGGGTGGATGAAACACAAAGATTTTTCTAGTATCTTGGAGGACTGTTGGAAGCTCGAGGTGTCTGGGTTTGCTATGTTTAGACTTTATAGAAAGTTGGACTGTTTGAAGAACAACCTGTGCAAATGGAATAAGGAGGTGTTTGGGGATGTCCATGAGAACTCTACTATCCTTAATAACATTGCTACTGAGGCCCAATGCAAGGCTGACATGAATCCTTTTGATATTAATCTCAGACAGGAAGCTAACTTAAAGAGGAAAGAAGCTAAAGCTGCTGCTGACATAGAAGAAGTCTTGTATAGGCAGAAATCAAGGGTGCAGTGGTTGAAAGAAGGTAATACTAATTCGAAATTTTTCTATTCTTCTTTGATGTCCAGGAGGATAAGAAATGCGATCAAATGTCTTAATATCAATGGGTTTGTTTCCAAGAACCCGGATGATATCAAAATTGCTATTGCTGATTTCTACAAAGACTTGTTCGGTAAAGAAAGCCAAGGAGAGGTTTGGAAGAATGATTGGAAAGGATCCAAGCTTTCTAGCACCCATAAGCAGCTTCTTACTAAAAATATTGCTAGAAAAGAGGTTGATGACATTATTAAGGATCTGAATACGGACAAATGTCCTGGTCCTGATGGGTTCAATAGTTTCTTTTTTAAGAATGCTTGGTCTATCATTGGGGATGATGTGTATTATGCGGTGAAGGAGTTCTTCGATAATGGGGCTCTCTTGAGAGAGGCCAATAGGACCTTCATTACCCTTATCCCCAAAGGCAATGATTCTTATCTTATTAAGAATTGGCGTCCTATTGCTCTTTGCAATGTTTTTTATAAGATTATCTCGAAGGTGCTTGCCAATAGATTGCAGCTGGTTCTTCCCGATATTATTGACATCAATCAATGTGCTTTTATCAAAGGCAGGAGTCTCAAGGATGCGGTTTTACTGACCAATGAGATCCTTAGCGAGTTCAATAAAATTGGTTGTCTTAACGTGTGCATTCAGGCTGATATATCTAAGGCCTACGATTCTGTCAGTTGGAAGTATTTGTTCTCTATCATGTTCAAAATGGGGTTCCCTCCTAAATGGATTAACTGGATTGATGTTATCTTCAGAACCACTTCATACCAAGTGTTAGTTAATGGTGAGCCTTCCCACATGATTTTTCCTTCTAATGGAGTGAGGCAGGGAGACCCTCTTGCACCTTATTTGTTTGTCATTGCCATGCAAGGTTTCTCGGAATTGATTAAGCAATACGTTGATGATAAAGTCATTGCTCCTATTGCTATTTCTAAGACTACTCATTGTTCGCATTTGGTTTTTGCTGATGATCTAATGATCTTTTCGAAGATTTCTAGTGATAATGTCGTTGGTATCAGAAGGTTATTGGATGAGTTTGGTAATATGTCGGGGTTGCAGGTCAACAAAGAGAAGAGTGTCATTTTTGCTAATTGTAAAAACCATATCAAAGATGTGGCTGATATTCTTGACATGAAGTTTGGGAATTTTGAAGATACTAAGTATTTGGGCATCCCTCTATTTTCTAGGAAGATTAGGAAGAAGAAATGTGAACTACTGATTGACAAAATTAAAAAGAAACTGGAAAGTTGGAAGTCAAAGATGCTTTCTATGGCTGGGAGGGTGGAGTTGGTAAAATCTACTCTATCTACCATGCATATTTTTTGGGTTATGGTCTTTCCTATTCCTAAGTCTGTTTTGGAGGAGATTGACAAGTTGAGTAGAGACTTTATCTGGGGTTTTTCTGACAATAAAAAGAATCTCCATCTTGTAAGCTGGGACGTTATCACTCTTCCTAAAGATAAGGGAGGTTTAAGCATCAGATGCAGTAAGGAGGTTGTGGATGCTTGTCTTATTCAAAATACTTGGGATGTGGTGAGAAAGAAGGATTCTCTTTGGGTGAAGTGGGTTAATGAGAAGTACTTGAAAAAGGATACCTTGTGGAGTTGTGATATCTCTCCTAACCACTCATGGATGTTTAATTCAATGATGAGATGTAAAGCAAAGTTGAGGAATCTCATCTCTTTGAAGATTGGTTCGGGGCAGAATATTATGGTCTGGAAAGATCCTTGGGTTAATGGCAGATTCTTCAATGTGGTGGTTGATAAGAATTTGGTGATTAAGGCTGGTCTGCCTACAGATGCTCGTCTTAGCAAGATTATTAGCAACATAAAATGGTGTGTGATGACTCTAGATGCTCGAAGTTTCTATTAAGCAAGCTTAAAGATGTTTCTATTTGCAGTGATAGTGAGGATGATCACTGGCTTTTTATGGGAATGAAGAAGGTTTGTTTCAATTTTGTTTGGGATAGTATTAGAACGAAGAGGGATGTCAATCCTATGTTCTCCTGGCTGTGGAAGAGTAAGGCTCATTTGAATAGCATCTTTCATACTTGGAAAGTGATGCATAATAAGTTGCCCACTAATGACTATTCGAGGAGGAGAGGTATTACTGTGGTGTCTGTTTGTGTTCTGTGCATGAATGGCTATGAGGATTCTAACCATATTTGTTTTGAGTGCCGGTATACTAAGGAGCTTTGGAGTTTGGCTGTTAATAAAGGCATATGTTCTGTTTCTCCCTCGGGTTGGAACAACCTTATATCTTTTAATCAGAAGAAGGAAGGTATTATCTGCCCTATTGTGTTGTATCATACATGGTTGGAGAGGAATAGGAGGATCCACGATAATATATATAAAGTTGGTTCCAGTATGTGGATTAGCATTGAGAATGAGTTTAATATCTTGATTGGTGATTAAGATGGTTGTCTTTGGGACTGCAGTGTTTCCTTCTGGGTGTTGGTTCTGAGCTTTGATCCGTTTTTTGTTTCTTCTAAGGTGCCTAGGGGTCCTTGGAGTTGGATGGAGGATGATGCTCTTCTGTCTTCTGCTCAGGCTTTGTTTCTGGTTGTTGTTGGTCTTAGGGCCTCTCTGTTCTCCTGCTTTTGTTCTCTTGGGATGTTTGGTTGTTCTGTATGCTCTTGTTTCTTGGAGGATCTGTGCTTGGAAGTATGCCTTTTTGGTTTTCTGGTAGTCCTTCTGGGTGTTGAAGTCTGCCATCAGGTTTCTTTTTCTGGGTTGTGGGTTCTGATCTAGCTCATGAGATGTGCTCTGTTGTGCTTCTGTTCTTGCTGCATATGTTCCTCTTAAGATGCTTGGAAGTTTGGTTTTCCTGGGATGATGGTGGTGCTGCTTCTATGTTGTCTTTCTGGCCTGACTTTGGATGTCTCTACTACTGCTGTTCCTTTTGGTTCATCTTGTCGTGTTTTGTGTTGTTGCTTGTGATGGAGTTTTTCTGCTGTTGAGTGAGGTGGATCTTCTGTTTTCTCCGTCTGGCTTGTTTTGGAGGTTTGGAGGTTCTGTCCCAAGCTGTTCTTGGGGAGATGAAGGTGATGCTGCCATGTTGCTTGCCTAGCCTGGTTTATGGATGGTTTACCTATGACAGTTTGGTGGAAGGCTGCTGAAGATGATCTTTCTTGGCTGTGCGCTGATGGTTTGGAGTTTGTTTTTTTTTCCTCTTGGGGTATGTGTATTAGGCTTTCTTTATTCCTTGTAGCCAGGTGTAATGTTAGTTTTCTCTTCCTCTACTTTCACTCTGAAAGTAGATGTTTTGTACAGACACTACAAAGAAAAATACAAAAAAAGAAACACGAGTTTTAGCCGACCAAAAAAAATGAACAAATGGTGATTAACTCTTCACAAGGAACAGACAAGGCTATATTTGGTGGAGTAGGACACTAGTATTGAGCTATGACTTAGATTTGAAGATAGCAATGTAGAATTCTAAGCTTGGAGAAGGATAGAATGTAATAGATTTCTTAGGTGTGTATCATAAGTGTCCATAGGCACTCATATAGATATGCTTAGGAATGTTTATATAGTTGTTGAGAGTGTTGACCAAGATAAATGGTAAATTATCTGTTAGAGATCAAAACACAAGTTTGCAATGGCTAGACAAATGAATGTAGATTTTGACTGTGGACTGTCATCAGTCAAATTGTAGTTCGATCGGACTCTGTCTCGGTCAAAATGTAGTTTGACCGAGAGCCAGACTTTGCTAGGATTTGCAATGACTATATTTCTATAAGGGCTCTTTCTCCACAATGTTTCTTTCTCAATCAAAGTATAGTTCAACCAAAATATTCCCTAACATTATTATTTTCTTAGAAAACAAATCAAATGAATTTTCTAATGATACTAACTATCGTAAAGACTTGATATAAGTGTGGAAAAGGGTGTAGGCTAGGATTATCCCAATCATCACTTGTTCCTACATCATTCCTACTAAGTTATACATAATGCACTTGTACAAATCATGTAGATGGTACAACTTGACCTACAAGCATCCAAACATAAATAAAATGGCATGTCCTTTATTGTTGGATCATTTTTAAGTTTCTTGATCATAAGAAACACTAAATACAAATGTTAGTGACACAAATAGGAAATATTTATGTCATTGAAATATGAGTGTCGCATATCCAAAAAATCAACAATTGTAACCAATATGCATTGGTTGCCATATGACAAAGGGAAAGGCATCATATAGTCGATTCCCAGACATCAAAAATTTCAACTTCAATCAAGTCATAACATGGAATTACATTGAACTTAGGTATGTTTCATGTTCTTTGCCATTAATCACAAGATTGCTTAAAAGCTTGAGAGTCCTTAAATAAGGTGGCCTACTACAACCTTGTTGTAAAACTTTTGCAGCAGTTCTGTCTGCATCCCAGATACCCACATTGTAGTGATGTATGGCATTCATATAAGATTTTGGGCACTTCCTCTTTGAAAATGCACCTCCTATATAGGTTATTTGCACATCTCCTAAGGCTTCAATTGTTTTCTCGTAACTGGTCTGAAAAACTTATGAAATGGATTTCTTAGAGCAGTTTTTCATGATTGGTTTAAAGTAAGTATTGAAACTTGAGTTTCGTGACTTCTGGTGAGTTACAGACTTACATACAAAACACAGTTCCTGAGTTTCCTCTTAAAAAGAGCGGAAAACAAGTTCTGAGACAACTAACAACATTTTATACAATTATATTATTCATTTATTATAAGTGGCACATGTTAAATATTTATGACTAGAAATATTAGTAATGAGGATATAGTTCATTGCAAAAACTACAACATAATATGACAAAATAGCATACATGATAATCACAATATGTAAATAGTTTACACTATAACCACCATTATCAGTATAATCTACAAAATTAAAAATACAAACATCATGGAAAAGAAACGCACCGCACCATGTGAAAACAATGTGATTTACATAATATATTTTATTTCTTCGTGTTTAAACAATATGATGTGAAAAATGATAATTAACTATAACCATGCACGAATAATATAGTAAAAGTTCCCTAAAGAAATAATGTAAAAAATAATATTCTACATTACGTTAAACAATGATGAACCAAAACTTAGATTTACAAGCTTGGATATTATTATAATACTTTGTATAAATAAAGTGAAATAAAAATATTGTGATGTGATTTTAATCATAATATTTTTATTAAGATTATAATTGTACCATAACAAAATATTTTTAAAGGAGCAACACATGCACCATGACCACTTGTTGTGGTTATTATGATTTAATAATATTATGATCTTTTGTCGAAATGATTCTTTTTTATGCCTTTTCCATCCTCACTTATTTATATTATACAATAAAAATTAACAATATTTTTAATTATTTCCATATTTACACTTACAACAAACCAATCACATAGAAGTGAATGGAACTTAAGTTCCAGAAACTAAACTAGAGTTCCTAGAAAATGAGTTCCATGGAACTCATGACTTACATTAAACCAATAGGAGCCTAGAAATAACAAATTATACCAATAGTAGGTTTTAAAATCTGAGAAGAGTTTCTTCTTCTCATTATAGGTGATGTTAAGGGATAGCTACTGAAATAGTACACTAAGTAGTTGAAGATGTTTGTAGACCACGGCACTAAGGGGTCAACTACCTTTGTTGATATTAAAGATTCATTAAGATAACTATCATTATTGGGAAAAGATTGATCTTCTTACAACTTAATCCTAAACAAATAGTTAATTACTACATTTACACATCCTTTACTATTGACTATCTCATGAACAAACTCATGCAGGAGAAGGGCCCATATCAAAAGCATTGGTTTTGTATCTTTCTTTGTCATAAGATACTATATGGCTTTGTGGTTTGTGTAAACTATCACCTTTGAACCTATCACGCATGACCAAAATTTGTCAAACCCATAAACAATGGATAGTATTTCCTTCTTTGTGGTAGTTTAATTCACTTATGCTTTGTCTAGAATTTAGTTGGTGTAGTATATAACATGATGTTTCTTATCCTATTTCCAATCACAAGATGGACCATGCGGCATAGTCACTGCATCACACATCATCTCAAATGGGAGATACCAATTTGGTGCTTGAATTATAGGTATAGTTGTAAGATTTTTCTTCAAAGTGTTGAAGGCTTTTAAATAGTTCTCATCAAAATCAAAAATGCATTATTTAACGGTAAACTTAGAAATGATTTTGAAATCTTTGAGAAAATTTTGATAAAACATATGTAAGCCATGCATGTACTTAGAAACTTCTCAGCCCAGTTACTGATTTCAATGGTGGAAGTTTGGATATTGCTTTGATTTTTCTCATATCTACTTCTATACCTCTCTCATAAACTTTGTGTCCCAACACTATCCCTTCTTATGCCATAAAATAGCACTTTTCCCAATTGATTATTGAATTCATTTCCTCACATTTCTTCAGTACAAGAGAGAGATTCCTAAGGAAATTTTTGAACAATGTGTCATAGATAGAAAAAAAACATCCATGATATCCTTAAGAAAATCAAAATATATGAAAAGCATACACCTTTTGAAAAGTCACAGGTGCATTGTATAAATCAAAAGGCATTCTTATGAAAGCGTACATACTATAGAAATAGATAAATGATGTCTTCTCTTGATTGTCTGGGTGGATTGGCACTTGATAAAACCATGATGTTTTTTGTTCAATATTCTATAGTCAATGCACATCATGTTTTCTATATCCTGATCAAAAAAACATAAGGGAAAATAGTTTTTCTTGGTAGTTGCACTCAGTTTTATATAGTCATACACATTCTTCACTCAGTTACAAATTGTGTTGTGATTTTGTCATCATTTTCTCCTTTTACGGTCATCATATCGCCCTTTTTGAGTACTATGTGAATTGGTATTATTCATTTGTTATTTCTTATAATGTATATGATTCCAGCATCACATAGTTTAACAACCTCTTTCTTGACAATGTTTATTAAATTCTGATTCAATCTCCTTTGTCCTTGGGTAGGAGGTTTGGCATCTATTTCAAGATGAATCATGTGCATATAATTTTTTTGGTTTAACCCACCTATGTCGTAAACCAAACATATGATGGATTTCCTTCTCAGTTTTGATTCATACATGAGTTTATCTTCCTACTCCACAAGAAGAGCAGAGTTTAATATGACAATGTTTCATCCTTTAGTATCTAAGAATTCATATTTAAGACCTTCATGTAGTTGCTTCAACTCAGATATGGTTCTTGGTACTTCTTTGTCTATTGGACTTCATTTAGTGAGGCATATTTGAATGTCTCTATCTCTAAGTCTTCTTCGATTTCAATGTCTCTTTTTTCTGCATCAAGGTATCCAAGTAAATCTTTGACTTCAAGATCATCTACATTAGGAATCTATTTTGTTAGGGCCCTCGTCAAGGGTTCCATCATACCATTCTGTTCTTAGATTTCCGCACAGTGATTGTAGCTATCAACAATATACACATGCTCAAATAGGGATGGTCCCCTCATGGAGTCTTGAACTTTGAAATCTATGTGGTCATTCCTAATTGTAATTGTTATACTTCCAGCTTCAACGTCAATCAATGATCTTCTTGTAGATAGGAAGGGACTTCCAGGTGGGGTCCTTCGTAATGTCTACACGATAATATCACATGGGATGAAATACCTTTCAACCCAATGTGAATAGGTCTTGTATAAGTATGATCAGCTAGCTGAACTCATATTCTAGTTTTAATCATGTCAATAAGTCCAAGCCTTTGGGCTAGATTCAATGGCATTAGGCTTATACTTTCTTCTAAATCAGCAAGTCCCTTCATCTCTTCATTATCTTCCATGTTGAATGGGATGGTAAAGGCTTTTAGGTCCTTTTGTTTGGTTGGTGTCTTTTCTTAAAAAAAGGAATTTGAAATCTTGCAAGCTTGAATGTCTCTACCTCATCACCTCATTTCCTTTTAGTTATCAAATCCTTGAAGAACTTGGTATAGGTTTACATTTCTTTGCTAGCTTCCACAAATGGTATGTCAAGGTGTAGATTCTTCACAACCTCGATGAACTTCTCATACATTTTCTTCATGTAAGCTTTAATGAATTTGTGGGCAAAAGGGATCCTTGAAGCATATGGATCTCTATTGGCAATTGCTTCCTCGGCAGATTCTAATATCTTTTGTTTGGCCGGCTTCTTTCCCTTGCTTTTCTCTTTTGACATAGTCTTCTCAAGATTGGTAGCATGAGACTTCTCTTATTCAACCACTATTGTCTCTGGTTGATGGCTATTAGTAAAGAAACTCTCTTGTCAAACTTATGGATTTGTGGTTTTGAGAACGTTCCAGACTAAAGAGTGGCCATCATGGCAATTTCAAGGTTGCTTGGGTTCGTTCAGTATTATAGAGAATTCTTCCAGTTGGGTTCTTTATAAGATTAGAGAGATTTGTGAGTTGATGATCAATCATCTTGTTGTGTTGTTGCATACCAGTCATCTGTCTAGTGACGCTCCCCATTGGAGCTTGCATCATACTCAACATGTTATTGCTACTGATGGTTCTTTAATTTAGCTTATCATTAATATCATCTTGCCTCTTTGCTAAGGTGAACATTTCATCCATAAAGTCTGGTTGAGGTTGGCTCTGGTTTTGTATATAGTTTTGGTTCTGGTTTAGGGATTCCTTTCTATTTTGCTAGAAATTTGTGTTGTTAGAGACCCCAAATGGCCCCCCACTCCTCCCAAAACTAGGTGGTCTAGGAGGTGGATTGTTAGGCTTATTCAACATAAGAGAGTTTCCAACCGCATTCATGTTCTCGTACAAAAATCATTGATGGTAGGGTCTCTTTAAGTTACATAAAAGACATTTTTAATAGATCCAACTTGGTTGTCTTCTTCTTTGTGGGTGTATGTTAAGTAGTAAGAACCATGTCCACTCTCCCCATAGGCAACACAATTCATAACAGTTTCTACATGTTGTTTTCCTTTTACATTGGTATCCTTCAAAGTAGGATATCCGCAGCTATTTTGTCGATCTTGGTAGTCAAAAACTCAAGGTCTTTCGAGTCAAAGGTATCCCCTACAGCAAAGACATTTCTAGTTGGTCCTCTTTTGTAATCCCAGCCACCTTGCAATGCAACCATGTTGTCTATAATCTGATTGGAGTGATCCATGTTATGACCCATGAAATTGGCCTCTCCTTATTCTATATTTAACCTTTTCTAGTATAGGTTTCACAATCAAGAGGACTCCAACCAGTATTGGTTGACCAATAGGAAGAACTATATTGCGACCCTAGTATTTACCTACCTAGACACCTTAGTGAAGGCTTTAATAAATCGAGTTTCTTATGTCTAATCATAGCACTTGGGTTTGGTCATGCATGTGCAGTGACCTCTATTCCTTTCTCTAATACCATTTATCATGAGATAACAACCACATCCTTTTTCATATGTTAACCCAACTTAAGGAATCATAAGAACACAAATGGTTAAGATCATTACCCATGAGTAAATAACAAACAAGTATACGAAGTATATAAACAAAAACTACATTCCAAAATCAAACCAAATATTCATCACATTGGAGCATTATGTGGTGGTTGTATAGGTTTAAGGTACATAAGTGGGGATATTGTTTAGGTGTGAGATCAGGAGAACAAAGAAAAGGAGCTCACAAAGATTCCATAGAATGTAAGCATGTCTGCCATAGAGTGGTTGAAAAAACTCCAAATATCACCATGACATAAGTACGAATGAGGTGGGAGAGGGTTCTCATTATCAAGAATCTCTAGGTCAAAGGGGATCACGTTATGACTCATTGGAACCCTTTTAAAGTTGTAACGGTAATGGAATTATCAGTTATCATCCTTCATCCACCATTCATGCACAGTTCCGTGAGATGTTATAATTGTTTACCCCCACAAATATTGGTGGGTATACGATCAGTGTGAAGTAGTTGGATCGTGATTGCTAGGCTTTCAACCCCCACTCCACTAATCTTTGTGTCATGCCCATTGGATCTAGAGTAGATGCTTGGGATGATTTCTCGTATTCAGGATCTATAGCTTTACTTTGTGTGAGTGAGATCACCATTTCTTGTTTGAATATGGAGATGAAAGGTTAAAAGTATATTCTATTTTTCTATTTTTTTCATTCTCTACTTTGAGAATACAAATTCCTAATATCATATCTCTTTATTTTAAATCCTATCAACTTCTCAAACTTAAGGCTTCTCGATGAATGATCTTGCTTTATGCTAAAATTGAGAAATCGATCTTGATCATATTAACTATGAAAATTCAAATAGGATTTCCTCTTTTACTAAATAATTTTCACAATCCATGGTTTATCCAAAGTGAAATCTTCGGTATCTCCGTATCGTCATTTTTCATATATAAAATTTTATCGCCTCTACTTTTTAATCACATGTTTTGGTAATGTTTGGACCTTGGATCACTGATAATAAATGGTTAAGGAGAGTGTCATATTTAATAAAATAAATTGCAAAATTAACTTCATTATAGTATCTATCTTTGAATCAATCAAGTAGTTGGAGTAAACACCGTTGAACAAGGGTGAAAATGAGAAAATACATATGGTTTGAGAAAGAAAATGACTGGAAGGATTCTCGAGAATTGTCAAATTAGGTCAAAATTCGCAGGCCCCCATGGGTCGACCCATTTAAGTTGGGTTTGGATGATGAAATTTGTCATATGTTAAAAATTACCCAAATCCATACCCACCAATTCATACCTACCTACCTGTTTAGTTAGTGGATTTCACAAGTGGCCCACGGACACCTGCAAATGACCCGCCAAAATAAATTAATTACATAAAAATAAATAGTAATATACTACACTTGAAATAAAAATGATGATCTACGCATACCCATTTTTTGTTAAGGAGTTTCATTTCAAACTCGAACTTATCTAATAAGAAATGATATCTAAGAGAGAGATATTGAGGGAATACAAATCTACGTCTGCGACATCATCAGATTGCTCTATCTAACGTAATATGGAGTCTTATTATAGGTTACTAATTCTAGTTTGTGGAGCATAATCACACACTAGAGAACTAATAATATATTAGTGAATTTTACCCAACAAAGTATGTGGTTTAATGGTTTTAGTTTTGAATAACATAGTGTCTAGCGACTATGTGTAGTAATCAGTTATTTTTGTGTTATATTTCATGTAAATATATTAAAGAGTGGTCTTCTTTTACGTTAGAGTAGCAACTTGTAAAACATTTTTTATCGATCACATTATAGGCATCCGTGAGTGACCACTGACCCGCATCCGCAAAACTGAAACTCACAATAACCTAACTCAAACCCGACACACCTACCCATTTGATAAGTCTAATTCTCGGTCAGAATACATGATGACCTAGATTGTATCATTTAAGTTTGATTCAAGGAAATCAATGATCAATTGTAGAATGTCCACCCTCATACATGAGAATCGTTACATTCTTTTTTGTTGAACCCAACAATGGCAGCAAAGAAAAACTACAGCATGTTAGTACACATGTCGTTGATACCATTTTCACTTGTTATCAGATAGAAAAGACAACTAGAAAACTAAGCATTTATGGCATGATCATGTTAGCTAGATATTATGTGTGTAAAACAACATACAAAAATGGATGATGTGATTAGAATTCAAAAATTCATCAAAACAATTTCATGCATTTATGCATTCATAATTTGCATAGCTAAAATTCAAAAGTCATCAAACATCTCCAATTTCTCGTCTAGAATACATAATTAATAACCTTTTTGATGTAATATCAGAATTCGTTTTTAGACTCTAGATACTTAGATTAACGAACTAGACCCTCGGTTATACCTCTTCATCCACATGCAACCAACACAATTGCAACTAGTGACTTTGTACATAACTAAAATACATATGCAACCAGCATTATTTTTTGATAATTGATTCTCATATAATTTGAATGGCCAAAATCATGATCAAAAGGAGCCTTACTTACCTCTTCATTCACATTCGACCAACACACTCAAAATTTAACACATGACGATCTAGTGTCAAATCATAGAGGTGTTCGTTTTCCTTTCATTAGAAGAGTTAGAAAAGTTAAACATACAGGATTGATGGAATCTAAATTTTGTTAAATCTAGATTCTTTGGAAGTTTAACTATATGAACATCGGTATCCATATATATAGGACCAAATTGAACGTAAAATCCAACATTTTAGATTTTTCATGATGCAAAATCCTAAACTATCACTACTTTGGTGGGTTTGAAATTTGAGAAGGTTGAGCCACATAAATTCCCAACAAGCAAGGCCTTGGGCCCAATATTATCGGTATCTATACTAATGAACAAGTTAATTAGATCCCTCACGCAAACTCCTAAGGGTGTGTTTGTTTCATGGGATCCCAAGACCTGTAAATGGATATCCAGAATCTGCACATTCAATCTGGATTCGAGTTCGAAATTTTGAAGAAAAAAAATCCGACATCCGCATAATTCGGACTGGATTTAGAATATCAGATTTCATATCTGAAAATTTCAGATAGTATTCCGGATATGGCTATATCCGCTCCGGAAAAAAATAAAATCCGACAAATTTATATATATATATATATATATATATAATCAAATATATATTGTCTATATATAAAAACATAAAATATTGATATTTTATCATATATATTCATAATGATAGAAATGTCTTCTATATATAACGTATTAATAACAAAATATTTAGAACTTTTGGTTCGGATCGGATATTTATCTGAATTCAAATATTATTTGTCGGATCAAATTCGGATATTATCACATGATATCCATCGGATATCGGATCGGATATCGGATTGGATTTTATTTTCAGATTAGTATCTGCTCTGTATTTGATCCGTTTAAAGGTCTAGGATCCTGGTAGGGATCGAACTCCTAATCCTCCTCGTAGTTGAATCTCGTGTTTGCTTACTTAATGGCAAAGGTTGGATGGTATATGAGTCGCATTCGAGTCTTACGTGAGCGAGACTCTCAAGTTCTCACGCACCCCAGGGATTAGCTCCGAAAACATTCCTAACCGTTCGCCCCCAAAACTCCCAATATCTTGGGGGGGGGAATCAAAATAAATAAGTTCTGTAAAAATATTGATCAAAATAGCCGAGTTTTGAATAAAATAATCTTAATAGACGAGTTTGAGGGAGGAAAGTGAGTGGAGACGCCATTTGATCTGGCGCCTCCATTGTAATTGGTCCACATCGGTAAAAAATAAAAGAAATTGATACTGCCTTGCAGTGACGCATGCCACTTGGCAGTCCAAAAATGAAGACGCCAAATGGAATGGCGTCTTCACTCATGGACTGCCACATGACACAACCGCTGGACAACTCGTTTTGTTTTATTTCTTTTTATTTTTTATATACACTTAGATACCATGTAATTAATTAATGTGTACTATTTACATTTCAATTAGTATATATTATTTTACGTTAATTACTTATTCTATCTAAATAAAAAATATTACTTTAATATTACTAATATAATATATATTTGATATTTTAAAAAATGTTACATTTTGATATATTTAGTTATAAATTCATCCATTTCTGATATATTGAACGACATACATACACTCATTATATATACATATATTTATATTTAAATATAATAATTTTTGAGATAAATTTTAAAATTATATGACACAAAATATTAGTCAAATGTTGTGCGTAAGAGATTATGTTACACATAAGTAATAATTACTAAATTAATCAAAATATTTATATGTATATTACATAAAATAAAAATATTCAATATAATATAACAGTATATACACAGATTTTATATATATCATTTTCTTTTTATATTATATTTAATGGATTTGAATTAGATGTCTGAAACAAATATAAATAAAATATTAGATAGATATAATTTTATGCATTTATTAGATTTGGATCAATAACTTATGTAAAAAAATTATATTTAATTGATAAATATATCTAAGTATAATAATAGTATGTATGTATATATATCTTTAATATATCATTAATAAATAAATATACAAATATGAACATATAGTAGACATACAAAAATAAAACAAATATTAGATAGATATAAGTTTATGCATTTATTGCATTTGGATTAATAACTTATGTAAAAAATATTATATTTAATTGATTAATATATATGAGTATAATAATTGTATGTATATATCTTTAATATATCAATAATAAATAAATATAAAAATATGAGCATATAATATACATAACTTTTTAATTTAGTGTCATATATAAAGTATTAATATTAACGTGCATAGTATAAAACATAATATAATATCTAAAACAATATTATGTATATAACGAGTGTATATATAGTGCTATATTACATTGATTTTTTTATATTATATAATATACATATTAATATTATATGATTAATATAATAATTAATTTTATGTGTAATATAATCTTTTACATACTAAATTTGAATGATATTTTTTATCATAAAAAATTTCAATGGTTTACTTTAAAAAATTATATTCAACTCGTAAATATATACATAAATAATAATTGTGTGCATATGTAGTTAAATATTTTATTGATAAAAGGATTTATAAATCAATATATTAAAATATAATATATTATTTAAATATCAAATATAAATATTGTATAATTAATATTAAAGTGATATTTTTATTTAGATGAAATATTTAATTAATATAAAATAATATATATTAATTAAAATATAAATATTGCACATTAACTATAAACATGGTATCACAGTATGAAAAAAAATAAAACAAAATGGGTAGCGGAGTGGCTGTACCAAGTGGCAGTCTGAGAGTGAAGACGACATTCCTTTTAGTGTCTTCATTTTTGGACCGCCAAGTGCCGAGGTTCACGGAATTGTTTCATTTTTTTATTTTTTTACCAATTAGAATTGAGACGCCAG
Source organism: Alisma plantago-aquatica (assembly GCA_963693085.1). Taxonomy (NCBI): domain Eukaryota; kingdom Viridiplantae; phylum Streptophyta; class Magnoliopsida; order Alismatales; family Alismataceae; genus Alisma; species Alisma plantago-aquatica. The sequence continues at coordinate 1,180,919,547 of OY856412.1, read as the reverse complement.
ATCAAATGGCGTCTCCACTCTTTTTCTTTTCTCAAACTAACGCACTGGTTTCAGGTTTCTGAAAACATATTCCCTCAAAACTTAGCTCAAACAATGTCACACATCCAGTAATTAAGACCAACGACCCCGTGAAATTATGGCAAGTTCAACAGAAGTAATGCAAAGAAAAACTGTGAAGTTCGCGAGTTATCCATTAACCGAGATGATCCCAATACTATACAGTGTTTCAGTTCACATGAACTCACAATGACCGGAGTTGCCGAGATCACTGAATCCAAAGTAGAGACATGCTGCAAATGATAAAAATGATTTAGAACTGTGGTTATGTTTTTCAATTAATAATATGTGGTCAGGTGCAGCCTCACACCGCACAACGAAAGCCTATAGAATTTGTGAATACCAACTGCATGGGATTGTGATGTTGTCGATTTTCTGTGGCCCTCCAGCCACAACGGCAACGGTGGTCAATAGTCATGGCTTCCTTAAAAGCTACCACACCGTTGGGAACCTCCGCAACAACGGCCAAGATGATGTCATCGTCTATTACTTCCCATGTTAGTGCCAACTCTCCGCATCAAAAGCTCTACTTGACCTTGATAACGTCCACCTTACTGTCGTTGCCGCACCCTGACAATTTGTCACACTACTAAACCTCAACACTTGTTGCTATCAATAAGAGGCTGTAGCCACTCAACCTGCTCCCAACCCTCGCGGGTAGGGATGAGCATCAGGTCGTGCTGGCTTGATTCGACCTGTGACTCAGCCCGCGTAATCTGATTCAGATCCGAATCTAATTTATAATAAGAGTGTATCGGATATAAAATTTAAATATATATTTTATTAAGGCCGGGTACGGGCTAAGGTAAATTCAGACCTGAATGTCAAATAAAATTTTATGTACATTATATATGTATACATCTATGTTTGTCCTGAAAGAAAAAATATACAGATCTTTTAATACAATATGTAGTATGTATCCAACCAATGGCAATATAGACAATTTGTAATCAACATGAATAGTGAATTGATGCTAGTAAGATAACCATCATGGACAATACTTGATTTCTTTATTTCAATCTCATTGTGTCATTCAAATGGAACCTTTTGTTGTTTATCTATGTATATTTTAACAACTGAATAAAATATGACATTCATACTTTGATTTGCAATGTATATAACACTTAGAAAAGTCATGTCATCAGCTCAATAAAGAAAAATATAGAAGCAACTAGTTCATCTACTGCTCATTTTTTTCTCATATGCCCACATATAGGAGACAAAATATAGAAGCAACTAGTTCATTGCAGAGTAGATTCTACTCATTTTTTCTCATATGCCCACATATAGGAGACAAATGATATGTTGTCCTTCCAACACCCATTTTATTATATATATATATATATGTTGGTATATGTATGCCCGTATAGCCATCCCAAGCGATTGCATGGAGTCGGATATTAATTAATCAATTAATGCGATTATTTGGTTAATTAATGAATTCCAAAATATTCTAATTAATCCACGAGCGTTTTAATTAACGCAACGTTTCTGTTTACCGATGGGTTTAGGAAACCCTACTTCTCTTCTTATCCTATTTAAAGAAGGATAGACGACCGATATCTATATAAGATATAGAGAGACGCTTTTAGGTTATTCTCACGTACAAAACCTAGCCGTCGTCGTCCTTAGGAAAGAAAGGAGAGCAACGCGCCGCTAGCACGCCGCCGCAGAGACACGCTCCTTCCCGCCGGCTTGAGAAGCGCGACGTGGAGTTCCGTCTATCCGCGTGGACGAAGTAGAGACGCAGACGCCTTGACGCCTGCGTTCGGAGGACGTCAACGACCACCTGTACGTACTACGAGCAACGTACATCACTGCCGCAGAGGAGCATTGCCGGATCAACCTGCGACAGCGAACGGGAGAGAAGATCCGTCCGTGTTTGACAAGCAGTGTTGCACCGTCGTGCAGCGGGACATCGCCGGACTTGCTCCGCGATAAGGTATATCCCGCAAACCTATTTCCGAATACGCTGTTATCGACGAGATCCTGTTACGGGTTGCGTGGATTTATCGCTTCCGCCGCGCATGTTTTCTCCACAAAAACCCAACAGTGGTATCAGAGCAGCGTCGATCTACGGCGTATTTGGATTCGTTTCGATATGATCGAATCGCTGTATACTGTTTTATGTTTCATACGATGCGAATTAAACCTGTTAATGTGCAAATCTAAACCTAATTCCACATACGCCGCAGGCTATTGTTTTTGACGTTTTGGACGGGGTCGACTGTGGAAAATAGTGATTTTCCTAAGTGCACGGAAGTAAAATTCCGTAGACCTTTCAGGGGCTCTGCCCCTGAGACCCCGCGAGGGGCGGCCTCCCCTCGACCCCCGCCCGCTGACCGGGCAGCGGAATCCCCGCACAGGGGCGCTGCCCCTGTGTACCCCGCATTGTCTGCGTGGGAGTCAAAATTTATTTAATGGGGAATGCCCCGCATTAAAAGTACTGCAATTTTAATATGTATATACGTATATGTAGATATACCTATGATAGCATACACGTCGCCTTTAAAATCTGTTTTATGTGGTGAGTGCATGCACGGTTATGGCCTAGTATCCCCTTTTGTGAATGTTGTGAATGGATGTGGATGTTGATCTTGTAGATATGGTTGTTTGTGAATGTTATGGATGTATAATCGTTGCATATGGATCCTTTGTATAATGTATTCGGCTTGCATGCCGAGCCTCATCTCTTATTTCAAAGTGTAATTAATTCTTTCTCTTTAATTTTGTAATCATATGATGTAATAAAGATAGGATTAGTTTTAGTCTTTGTAATCTTGATGTAAGGAGGCCACTTGAAGATCCAACTCCAAGGAGTGTCCATGGAGAAGCACCATGAAGATCTAATTCCAAGAAGCAACCTGAAGATCCCACTCCAAGGAGCGTCCATGGAGAAGCAACAAGAAGATCCCATTCCAAGAAGCAACTTGACATTCCAACCTCACGAAGCATCCATGAAGTTGTTCATTGTAATGTTGATCATTATAGGCTTACAGGTTGTTTTCACAGGTTTTGCATGAGATGCATAAGACCATAGGTGGACCGTAATCCTTTGTTGCTCCAAAGGATTACAATAGTATGGCCATAACTGATGTATTTGTGATTGCATGTCTATCGTTTGTGGTTGTGGATATAGTAGTATATGATACGTACTATAAGTATGTGGTGTTTGGATATATATATATGTATCAATAAAATCCCTCAATTAATAATATTAAGTTTTAGTTGCCTTCCATAAAGCAATACACATGAAAAGCTTGATCGACTATGTGTGGGCACGCCTCCGCGTGGTACACTGTCTATCTCGTGGAAGTGTGATGGTGGGTGTGTGGGTCTGCCTCCGCAGGGTGCACACTCATCGTGTTGGCTTATGGGTTGGACTTAACTAGGGAACCTTGATAGGATCAAGTACCTAGATGCACACAGATGCATCATGGCAAGGAGTTGTGTATGATCATCTATCCAAGAGTTGCATATGATGCAATTGGCAAAAGTTGCCTACCTTAGCATTTGGTCTTTGACGCCAGCGTTGGCTGGGCATTGATCCAATTATTTTGGGTCTTGGCTCACTAGAAGGTTGTGCGTTGCAATCTTCCGAGTTGATAGTGAGGGCTATCAATTTGAATAAAATAGTGGGAGCGTAATTAATTAAAGGCCTAATTAATCTCGTTTATCAAATCTTTACAAGTCAAAATGTTTTGGACTAAATGCAAATTTTTTCTTTTGTAGCAATCAAATGGCAAACAACACTCACACGTTCTCGTTGCGATCGGTCCTTGAGAAGGACAAACTTACAGGAACCAACTTTCAAAACTGGTTTAGGACATTGAGAATTGTTCTCACACATGAGCGTAAGCTCTATGTCCTTGAAACACCAGAGCCAGAGGAGCCCGCCGTAAATGCGCCCAAGGCTGAAAAGGATGCTTACAAGAAGCACCTTGATGATGTCGTAGATGTCAAGTGCCTAATGTTGTGCTCAATGAACTATGAGTTGCAAGAGCAACATGAGAACATGAATGTCATGGAGATGGTAACACATCTCAAGAACATGTATCAACATCAAGCAAGACAGGAGAGATATGATGTCTCAAAGGCGTTGTTCAAAAGCAAGATGAAAGAGGGAGACTCAGTTGGCACCCATATACTCACCTTGATTGGGTACGTGGAAAGCCTATCCAAGCTGGGATTTCCCCTAGGTCAAGAGTTGGCCACTGATGTGATTCTACAATCATTGCCTGAATCATATAATCATTTTGTCATGAACTACAACATGAAAAATTTTGACAAGCCGTTGTCAGAATTGTTGGGCATGTTGAGGACAGCCAAAGCACAGATGAAGAAAGACAAGCCCAAGTCTGTGATGATGATCAGCAAGACAAAGGGAAAGTCAAAAGGCAAAGGCAAGGCTAAGAAAAGTTCTAAAGCCGGGCAGAAGCCAAAGTCATCCGCGCTCAAAGCTAAAGGTGGGATCTCCAAAGAAGGCAGTTGTCACCATTGTCACCAGCCTGGACATTGGAAAAGAAACTGTCCTCTCTACCTGGAGGAACTAAGGAAGAAGAAGCAGGGGATAGAGATCTCCACTTCAGGTATATACGTTATTGAGATAAACTTAAATACTTCTTCATCATGGGTACTGGATACCGGATGTGGATCTCACATATGTTCTAATATACAGGATCTGATAAGAAGTAAGCCTTTACGAAAGGGCCAAGTCGAGCTGCGGGTTGCTAATGGAGCAAGAGTTGCTGCCACCGCAGTTGGAGTTATTAGTTTATCTTTGCCTACGGGCCTTGTAATAGAATTAGAGAATTGCTATTATGTACCTGCCATTAATAGAAATATTATTTCTGTATCTTGTATGGACAAGAGTGGATTTGAATTTCACATTAAGAATGGAATTATTTCTATATCTAAAGATGAGATCTTTTATGGCAATGCCCCTATGTCTTATGGTATCTACTTGTTAGAACTTGAGACTAGCATATATAACATAAATACTAAAAGGTTAAAACTTGACAACTCAAACAAAACATTCTTATGGCATTGTCGTCTTGGGCATATAAATGAGAAGCGCATATCTAGACTCCATAAGGATGGTTATCTAGACTCTTTTGATTTTGAATCATTAAAGACATGTGAGGCATGTTTATTAGGGAAGATGACCAAAACTCCTTTCACTGGACACAGTGAGAGAGCCAGTGATCTGCTAGGGCTCATACATACTGATGTATGTGGACCTTTTAGATCAAATGCTAGAGGAGGCTATCAATACTTCATTACCTTCACTGATGACCTCAGTAGGTATGGCTATGTATATCTTATGAAACACAAGTCAGAAACTCTTGAAATGTTCAAGACTTTCATGAATGAAGTAGAGAAGCAACTTGGTAAGAGTATTAAAGCACTCCGTTCAGATCGAGGTGGCGAATACTTAAGCCAAGAGTTTGAGGACCTTCTGAGAGACCGTGGTATTGTATCACAATGGACTCCACCTGGTACACCACAACATAATGGTGTGTCAGAAAGAAGGAATCGTACATTATTAGACATGGTACGATCAATGATGAGTTCAGCCGAACTTCCAATATCGTTCTGGGGATATGCTCTTGAAACTGCAGCGTTTACACTTAACCGTGTACCTTCCAAATCGGTTCAAAAGACACCATATGAGATATGGAATGGGAATCGTCCCAATTTGTCTATGTTAAAGATTTGGGGATGTGAAGCTTATGTTAGGAAACAATTTCCTGAAAAGCTTGGACCCAAATCGGAAAAATGCTATTTTGTTGGATACCCCAAGGAAACTCGGGGATACTACTTCTACACACCAACTGACAACAAAGTGTTTGTTGCTAGGACTGCTGTATTTCTTGAAAAGGAATTTATTTCCAAAGGAATTAGTGGGAGGAATGTAGAGTTCGAAGAAGTTCGAGACCGACAAGAAAGCAGAGAACCTGAGGAGGTACATAAGGAACATGAGGACTCACAAGTTGTTGTGGAATTTCGAGTTCCAAATGTAACACAGGAACCTCGTAGATCTAGTAGGACACGACTTGAGCCTGAGAGATTTGGATTTCTCGTGACTCAAGACAGTGACGAATTGGGCATAGAAGATGAGCCAACTTCCTATCTAGAAGCTACTAAGGGACCAGAATATGAGAAATGGCTCGAAGCCATGAGATCTGAGATGGAATCCATGTACACCAACAAGGTATGGACCTTGGTGGATCCACCCGAAGGGGTAAGACCCATAGGGTGCAAGTGGGTCTTCAAGAAGAAGACTGACATGGATGGAAATGTTCAAACCTATAAAGGTAGATTGGTTGCGAAAGGATTCCGTCAAATTCAAGGTGTTGATTATGACGAGACCTTCTCACCAGTTGCCATGGTTAAATCCATCAGGATCATGCTTGCCATTGCAGCTTATCATGACTATGAGATTTGGCAGATGGATGTTAAAACAGCATTCCTTAATGGGAATTTACTCGAGGATGTGTACATGACACAACCTGAGGGTTTTATCGATCCAAAGGAAGCCAATAAAGTCTGTAAGCTACAAAGGTCAATCTATGGATTGAAGCAAGCATCTCGGAGCTGGAATCTACGTTTTGATGAAGTAGTCAAAAAGTTTGGCTTTAGTCAAAATGAAGATGAACCTTGTGTTTACAAAAAGGTTAGTGGGAGCACAGTCGTATTTCTCATATTGTATGTGGATGACATACTATTGATGGGAAATGACATCCCTACTCTTCAGACAGTAAAAGGTTGGCTAGGGAAGACTTTCTCTATGAAGGATTTAGGTGAAGCATCCTATATACTAGGGATCAAGATCTATAGAGATAGATCTAGAAGGCTTCTAGGCCTAAGCGAGAGCACATACATTGACAAGGTGCTAAAGAGGTTTAGCATGGAGGGTTCTAAGAGAGGTAACTTGCCCATGTCCCATGGGGTTACAATCTCTAAATCCCAATGTCCTAGTTCATGTGATGAACGGGCACGCATGAGTAAGATTCCATATGCATCAGCAATTGGATCTATCATGTACGCGATGTTATGTACTCGTCCTGATGTATCGTATGCTTTGAGCATGACGAGCCGGTATCAGTCAGATCCAGGTGAATGTCACTGGACAGCCGTAAAGAACATCCTAAAGTACTTGAGAAGGACTAAGGATCAATTCTTGGTATACGGTGGTGAGGAAGAGCTCGTAGTAAAGGGTTACACCGATGCTAGCTTCCAAACTGACAAAGATGACTACAGATCGCAATCTGGATTTGTGTTTTGCCTGAACAACGGAGCTGTGAGCTGGAAGAGTTCCAAGCAAGAGACGGTTGTGTATTCTACAACAGAGGCCGAATATATTGCCGCATCTAATGCTGCAAAGGAAGCTGTGTGGATCAAGAAGTTCATTTCTGAACTTGGAGTGGTTCCAAGCGCTGGTGATGCAATTGAGTTGTTTTGCGACAACAATGGAGCAACTGCACAAGCTAAAGAACCAAGATCGCACCAACGTTCCAAACATATTCTACGGCGGTTCCATCTCATACGAGAGATCGTACAACGAGGAGATGTGAAGATTTGCAGAGTACCTACAGAAAGCAATGTGGCTGACCCGCTCACAAAAGCACTTTCACAGCAGAAACATGACGGGCATGTTCGATCACTTGGATTGAGATTCATGGGTGATTGGGTATAAGTGCAAGTGGGAATCTGTTGGTTTGTATGCCCATAGAGACTATCATTCGATGATTGTAATGGGATACTATGTAAATGATTTGTAATACTACATTGATCATATCAATAAAGGCAAGTTTCCAATCTATATGTTTGTGTTTTATATTGTGAGATGACCATAAAACTTATAGATGTCTATAGAATAATGTACTCAATGACATATGTCTTCGGGTTGATGACCTGAACAGTGAGATCATATGTATGCTAAGAGTATGTATTCTTGTTTTGTCCCTAATCGGTTGTTATTGTGGAAATATCCATAGACATCAATAACACATAAGATTAGAATGTATGTTGGTTGATGGAAGAATCTCATTATCCATGATATGGAGATATCAAACCAAATACATAGATACTTGTTAGAGAACAGTGTATCGGATAGACCCACCTTGAGAGTGACACATGGATACCATGATTGGTAGTTAGAGTCACATCTCATAATGATGGTGGTGATTGTGGTTCTTAGACCTGAAGTCACTACACTTATCACATGACGTTTGGTGTACTTTGACATCATCCATCGTGGTCCTGAATAAGGATTGCTATAAAGATGGTGCTTGGGTGCACTGTGACACATGGGGATGACTGTGAGTGATGTAGATGGAATTTGTCCTTCCTACGGGAGTTTGATATTCCGGCCACTTGATAAGCGAGACTGAGAAATGCATGGCCATGCTGATGTGAGTCAATATGTGATATTGAGCTTACATATATCTCAGACAGTCTGCTCTAGTTCAAGGAACATGGATTGAACATTGAAGAGGATAACAATTCCATGACTTGAGTTCAATCCGGATATCAGCGACAAAG